>CM069071.1:24138332-26630832 GCA_035220775.1 Malus fusca | reverse complement strand
TGTGGCCCATCTTCCCACAGTTGTAACACTCACCATTGAACTTTCTACTATTACTGTGATTCTTCGAAGCTCCCCCTGGACGAGAGCCTCCATTTCCTTGGTGATTTTTCATCTTGTCACCATCCTTTTTAGATCCACCACTAGTGTGCCGCTTGAAGGTGCCTTTGCTTTTGTTGGTGTAGAGCGCTTCCTCTTCACTCTTCAACGAAACTCCTCCCATTTGCTTGGCCATAGCTTCTTGACCGGCAAGCAAATTTTCAAACTTAACAAGTGATGGTTGTGTCGGCCATCCCTGTATAGCGGCAATAAACCCACGATATTCGGGTCTCAAACCATGGATAATTATTCTCTTCATCCTGGTTTCCCCAATAGGAGCTGTTGGATCTAACTCTGAAATTTCGCGGCATATCGACTTCACCTTGTGAAAGTACTGGGCAATCGTCATGTCGCGTTGCGCCATCGATAGCAGCTCGTTCTCGAGAAGTTGCAGTCTTGTATCATTCTTCTTTGAAAAGAGTGTGACAAAAGTATCCCATGCTTCCTTTGGCGTTTTGGCATCCCGAATGTGCTCCAACATTTCTTCATCAATTGTGGTCTTTAAGACAAACATTGATTTGCCTGCTTTAATTTTCCACTTCCGCAAGACGCCGTTAGCATCTTCCGCTGCCGGTTGTGTAACTTCACTACCACCGACAACCTCCCACAAATCTTGACCTTGAAGGTAAGACTCTATACACGTTGCCCACGTGTTATAGTTTTGGTTGTTGAGCTTCTTGATTCCTCCAACAACTTGAAGATCACCCATCGTATCGGCAAGACTTTGACTACACCGAACAAGCTTGAGTGACTACCGTGCAGAGTAATACACTACTCTCGACACAAAGAAGCTCCCTCTCAAGGTTTGTGATAACCCCAGCAATAATCTCAAGAAATCTTTTCTGATGTGGAAGATCAGTCAAAACTGCAACCACAGAGCATACTCGGAATTTCAAGAGACTTTACAACCAATGCTCTACCAAGAACGATCCCTGACCGACTTGGCTCTGATACCAATTGTTGAACAAAAAGAGTATACAAGATAACTCTAATGATCCAAGAAGAAGAAAATAAAGCACACTCTAAAGAAAGCTCACAAGAACACTAATTAGCAAAGCTTCTCTTATTTAGCACTTAGCTTTGTTTTTCTTTTGGATGAATTACAAGGCTTGGGGACTTGGGTATTTATAGCAAACCAAATGAAAGCTACTTAATTAAACTAAGATTATTTACTACCACACAAAACACATTAATTGCACCTAATTATGTTTTCACACAACCATACCTAACATTGCCTAACATTGCCTAACTTTGACATTGACTAACATTGCCTAACTTTGACATTGATTCTCAACAACTTAGGGGTTCCAAAAGTCACTTTAAAACCATTTTAACAAGACAAACATGAACCCAAAAAATCACCCTTTGGATTTGGCCGAATTTCCCCAAAAACATGGCACCAAATTTTAGCTCCAAAATTCATGCTCATATGAACTACATCTACAACATTTGAGATGGCAAATTTTCTAACAAAATTTACATTCAAAGAAACAAGAATAAAGCTTGTAACATATTACAACTTTTAAATCAAAAACTATGAACTACAAAACCCAAAATGATTCACCAACTACTAGACCTAGGCTCTTGATACCACTTGAAGGAAATTTTGTGAAAAACATGTTCATTTGAATAACATCATATAGCATGCAATTAACATGTTAAAGGCGGAATCATGCTTTCATGCATTCAAAAACAAAACATCAACAATGAAATTCAAAGCCTAGTAGATTGGTGAACCTTGACTCAACTTTAAAACAACATTTGTTAGTTGAGAAATATTTACCTTTGTAGATTCCTCTTTGCATATGCAAAGGATAATCACCCAAGAGATAGGGCCTTCATTCCTTGCTTCTTAGCTCCATGGATTTGGTTAGAAGAAAAGGTTCTCCAAGTTCCCAAAATTGAGAACCTCTAAAGATTCTACACCAAAGTTAAATTGAAGAAGAAATGAGTGACCTAGAGGAAGTAAAATTGCTAGATAATTTCCTCTAGGGTGGCTGAATTTTTGAGAGCAAAGAGAGCTTTTGTTCTCATCTTTTCTCCACAAAAACCCTAAGGATGAAATGGCTATAAAGTTGCCTTTATACCACCTCACAATGGAGTGGCAAACTTGCAATTAAGCCAAGTTCACTACCCTCCTTAATTATGGGCTAATTGGGCTAATTGGGCCTTTGTGAATCATTATTCATTAAGTTGTCATACAACTTAAGTCAATGGGCTTTGACGTTCGAAGCCCATTGGGCCTTAAGGTCCAAAACTATCCCGAGGTCTTTAACGAACTTATTCGTTTGATTAATTAACATATTAATTAATCATTGCCATAAATAATTAAACCATTTAATTATTCTTACTCATCTCCTTTGTTTCTTCAATCTCCACCTTACACGGTGTACGATACATTAGGTTCCTTTTAGCGAGGCAGTGGGCGATTAAAACCATTTTACATCGATTGTGAATTGAAACTTACTTTCAATTCTCCCTTTAGTGATTACACACGTTTAGGGCTTCCACAAACCATGAGTGACACCTAGCAGCATATCATGGCTACCCAAGCTAATCAGAAGAGGTAGAGAACCTATTCAGTTTAGGATTACAAATGCAATACGGTCTTTCTCTAATCTAATACTCTTGACCACATTGTTTGCTTTGATAGTTTATTTATTCATGTCTACTATCCAATGTGATTCGTTTGCTTATATGATTACCTTGAATGTGATTTGGAACGCATTCCCAAATCTCATTCATACTTTGGCCAGAGATTTAATCATATCATAGAGTATTCTCCCTCAAACCATTTGAAGGTTAGAGATCCCTTGTCGCACATTCACTTGTCTCCATAACTAAGTGACTTAACCCCAATGATGTCGTGGACACCCCGATGGGGTGACTTTGACATAATCAAAGATCAAGGACTTAACCACAAGACAACAACTGTGATGCCTCAGGTCAAAGGACTAATTTGCATTATCCCAACCATGAGTTCTCATGTGACATGAGTATGAGAACTCCTCGTTGATCGTGTTCAGTGAACTCATTCTCTATTGAGCACCTACGTACTTGTCTTGATGTCACACACACCAATGACTCGAGACTAGTCACTCTCCCTGAGAGAAGACACAGTACGTACTGATCTTAACGGACTGTCAATGCCCAATTGGCAATCCTATGATCAGGAACGTTTAGGATGTGTCTACGAAAGAATGGTCTTATTAATCTAACTTCATTAGATTGCATTCTCCCAATCACATATTCCTTGGACTTTATCGTTTAAGCATATAACATTTATATGAGACGGCTCAAACAATAATCTTTGCCTTTTATATGTAAACTAGATTAGTTTAACATGTGAAATGTCCGTAAAGTATCATCATATGATTGGCTTTAGGGCACATTTCCAACACCCTTTCCGGCTTATCTATGGTAAGCCATGTCATTTGCCCGTCGAGTTAGAGCACAAGGCACATTGGGCTGTGAAGACCTTCAACATGGATCTAGACGCCGCCGGAGTTCATAGAAAGCTCCAATTGAATGAACTCGAGGAGATTAGGCATGAAGCTTACGAGAATGCTCGGATTTACAAGGATAAGACCAAGGTGTATCATGACAAGATGCTTCGTACAAAGACATTCTCCAAGGGGCAGAAAGTGCTCTTCTTTGATTCTCGCCTTCGGTTATTCCCCGGTAAGTTACGTTCTAAGTGGATTGGACCTTTTGTTGTTACTAATGTTTTTCCTCATGGTGCAGTCCAAGTCCAAAGCTTGAAAACCGGCCACGAGTTCAAGGTGAATGGGCATCGGTTGAAGCCCTATTACGACCTGTTTGAGGAGCATGTGGTGGAGGAACTACCCCTCCATGCCGTGGGCTCCAAGGAAGCTTAAAGGATGGTAGTCATCCGGCTGCACGACGTTAAAGCAAACGCTTCGTGGAAGGCAACCCATGCCAATAAAAGAACACCTAGACTCGGCTCTAAATCCAGATTTGCTTTCTTTCAACCTTTATCCTTGCTGCCCTTATCTTTCCATGTTTATTTTTTGCTTGTTTAATTGTTTTTATGTGAGTTTATGTTTGAAACATTGAGGACAATGTTTGATTTAAGTGTGGGGCGGGGGGGGGGTGTAAATAAGTGCTTTTGATGCAAATTCGTGGGTTTTATTCACCTATCAGTTCCAATGTTGTTTATCACTGTTTTAAGTGTTTTTAGTGTGTTTTGAAGCTTTTTAGTGTGTTTTGACATAAAAATCCGAAAATCTCATAAAAATTTGAAAAATTGTTTTGAAAAACCCAAAAAGAGTTGTTTTTGTGTGTTTGTTTGTGTCTTAAGGTACCTTCCAACACAATGATGAGGATTTGGTTTTTAATTGTATGACTGTTAAAGACAGTTATACACATGGATATAAATCTGATTTACTCTTTGGTTTATGCTTGGTTGTGGTTATAACTTATGAATTCACATGCAATCATAAAGAAAAAAAATCAGTTTTTGTAACATGCTTGAAGGAATGAACTCAAATTAACGCTACAACCTTGTGAGACTTGAGCCTAAACGTTCTTTGGAGAGTTAATAATGAAGGAAATTTTGTGAAAAACATGTTTATTTGAGCAACATCAATAGCATGCAATTAACAAATTAAAGGCGGAATCATGCTTACATGCACTCAAAACAAAACATCAACCATGAAATTCAAAGCCTAGTAGATTGGTGAACCTTGACTCAACTTGAAAACAACATTTGTTAGTTGAGAAATATTTACCTTTGTAGATTCCTCTTTGCATATGCAAAGGATAATCACCCAAGAGATAGGGCCTTCATTCCTTGCTTCTTAGCTCCATGGATTTGGTTGAAAGAATTAAATTCTCCAAGTTCCCAAAATAGAGAACCTCTAAAGATTCTACACCAAGGTTAGATTGAAGAAGAAATGAGTGACCTTGGAGTAGTAGGATTGCTAGATTCACCCTTCAAGGTGGTTGGCCTCTTAGAGAGAAAATGAGAGACATTTCTATCTAATTCTCCCAAAAGAAACCCTTAATTGAATTTTGGCTATAAAGTCCTTTATATAGTCCCTTCAAATAAGTGACCTAAAGAACCAAAAGCCCATTCTTTCTAACATGGGTTTATTGGGCTAATTGGGCCTTTGTGAATCATTATTCATTAAGTTGTCATACAACTTAAGTCAATGGGCTTTGACGTTCGAGCCCATTGGGCCTTAAGGTCCAAAACTATCCCGAGGTCTTTAACGAACTTATTCGTTTGATTAATTAACATATTAATTAATCCTCGCCATAAATAATTTAAACCATTTTAATTATTCTTACTCATCTCCATTGTTTCTTCAATCTCCACCTTACACGGTGTACGATCCATTAGGTTCCTTTTAGCGAGGCAGTGGGCGATTAAAACCATTTTACATCGATTGTGAATTTGAAACTTACTTTCAATTCTCCCTTTAGTGATTACACACGTTTAGGGCTTCCACAAACCATGAGTGACACCTAGCAGCATATCATGGTTACCCAAGCTAATCAGAAGAGGTAGAGAACCTATTCAGTTTAGGATTACAAATGCAATACGGTCTTTCTCTAATCTAATACTCTTGACCACATTGTTTGGTTTGATAGTTTATTTATTCATGTCTACTATCCAATGTGATTCGTTTGCTTATATGATTACCTTGAATGTGATTTGGAACGCATTCCCTAATCTCATTCATACTCTGGCCAGAGATTTTAATCATATCATAGAGTATTCTCCCTCAAACCATTTGAAGGTTAGAGATCCCTTGTTGCACATTCACTTGTCTCCATAACTAAGTGGCTTAACCCCAACGATGTCGTGGACACCCCGATGGGGTGACTTTGACATAATCAAAGATCAAGGACTTAACCACAAGACAACTGTGATGCCTCAGGTCAAAAGACTAATTTGCATTATCCCAACCATGAGTTCTCATGTGACATGAGTATGAGAACTCCTCGTTGATCGTGTTCAGTGAACTCATTCTCTATTGAGGACCTACGTACTTGTCTTGATGTCATACACACCAATGACTCGAGACTAGTCACTCTCCCTGAGAGAAGGCACAGTACGTACTGATCTTATCGGACTGTCAATGCCCAATTGGCAATCCTATGATCAGGAACGTTTAGGATGTGTCTACGAAAGATTGGTCTCATGAATCTAACTTCATTAGATTGCATTCTCCCAATCACATATTCCTTGGACTTTATCGTTTAAGCATATAACATTTATATGAGACGGCTCAAACAATAATGTTTGCCCTTTATATGTAAACTAGATTAGTTTAACATGTGAAATGTCCGTAAAGTATCATCATATGATTGGCTTTAGGGCACATTTCCAACAAATAATCTGTGCATTGTTGTTTTCTAAACGTCGTTGCATGATCTCATTATTCTTTGCTTGGTTGCTACTTAGAAGGCGTTTCATCATTTAGCTCCAAATGCTAGAACTCATGCCTGTTTCATTCAAAGCATGTTATTGATTTGCATAACACATATTCAAGATGAAGCTGTGTAGTGACCACCAAAGCCAAATTGCCGTGCCCCTATTTCATTATGTGTTTAAGTTTAACCCCGTTGAGCCTTGTAATGCCTATGTTCTTTGTTAACCCACACTATCCTTACCTAGCCTAGTTTAGGACCATCCATACCCTTATTCTTGAAGCATAGTAAAGCATGACTTAAAATGAATTCCTGTTTTATCAATGTATTGCAGAAAGCAAGTGTGGAGGAAGTGATTCTTGTGTGTGCCAAAGTCTTTAATGATGCACGGGTAGAAAAGAAAAAGAAAAGAAAATTCGTGGAAAAAAGAAAAAAAGAAAAAAAAAAGAAAAGTGTGAAAAAAATGAAGAAGAGTTGAAAATAAGTGAGAATTAACTCACATGTGTTGGTTGTTGAAGAAAGGGTCCAAAAAGCTTGAATTTGACCCTAAGTGTTGCATGAGTCTTCCCTTGTGTTTAAAAGTTGATTTCTGCATTCTAAAGTGAATTCTAAGTGTCAATTTCATACCCATTTCAAACTCCACAAATTAAGAACGTTTTTTTTCCTTACCCTTCTTTGTTAACCAATACCCCAAGCCCCGTTACAACCCTTAACTTCAATCTTGAGTGTTGTGTGTTTCAATTTGTGGAGTTTGAAATGGGTATGAGCATATGGTGTCACTGGTTCTCGCATCTAAGTAGTAGCAATCCATTCATGAGATCATATCTAAACATGCTTAATAACTCCAGAAAATTGCTTTCTTTGTTTTACACATATGTAAGTACTAGTTTTCATGTTTACATCAATCTTCTCACATATAACTAGTGTAAGGTGTGTAGTCAGAAAATGTGAGTGAAAATAGAGAGTATCTTGTAAGAAATTGAGCAAATTCTCTAAGGCATGTTGCTACATTCAAAACATCATTTTAATTGGTTAAATGTAAACTAGTAAGTGGTGACTGTGATTAAGTATGTGCTCAAGTGTGAAGATGACTAAAATATGTGGGAATGATGATCTTTAACATGTTATGTGCATTGGAAATCCCTGAGGTAAATGTTGGAAGGATTAGAGTGTGTTTTGTTTACTTTGTTTTGTTGTGTTTATTTCGTTTTGCTTGAGGACTAGCAAAAGCTAAGTGTGGGGGAATTTGATAGGAGCATATTTATGCGACTTAGTTAGCTTGTTCTTGTGCATTTACGTTGTTAGTTCTTAGTTATTTTAGTCTTTTAAGCCATTTTCGTGTGTTTTCAGGTTCTAAGGACAAAATATGCAAGAAGGTGCATTTTGGAGCCTTTTGGAGCAAAATTGGGCTTGGAATGAATAACACGTGCTTGGAGCAAAAGGAATGGACGAAATTGAAGACTTGAAGATGTAAGGATTCCTAATCAACGAAGGATTCCTAATCAAAGAAGGATTCCTAATCAACGAAGGATTCCTAATCAAACAAGGATTCCTAATCAAACAAGGATTCCTAGAAGAAGGAGTATTCCTACCCCAACAAGGATTCCTACTTGAAGTAGGAATGTTAAGCCAAAGTTTCCTATTTTGGTTTGACCTTTCCTAATCCTAGATACCCCTAATGTTCCAGTAACATTGAAGGCCTTATATGCATTCTAGACACAAACCAAAGGTTCTAGAATATTTTCCAACCCTTGCCACACCTAAACCCTTCTAGAACCCTTTTTCCTTGCCTTCCAAGGCATTCCCTTGCCCTTATCCTCTCAGCCGCACCTCTCAAGCCTTTTCCCCCTTGGATTCTGATTTGTTAGGCCATTTTCCTTGTGGATTTGGGTTCTACAAATCCTTTTCAGAAATTAATTGGGCCAAACCCTTTTCTTGGTGGATTAAAACCCTTTTTGCCGCACCCTAGGGCCCTAATCCTTAAAATCTGCTAAGTTCTAACCCTAATCTGATTAACCCTAGCTCTTGCCGTGCCTATATAAACATATTTTGAGCCAAAATTCGTACACCACCTCCCTCCCATTCAGAAACACATCTAGCCGCAACAATTCATCAATCTACACCACTTTACATCACTCTCCACCACCATACATCCTTGCCGCAGCCCCCATCCAACCTAAACCTATCTCTGATCCTTTCATACATCCTTAGACTCTTGTGCCGCAGCAAGGTGGGGAAGAAGAAAGGCCTTGGCGTTTCATGCTTGCAGATTGGAGCGTTTTAGGTGTACTTCGTTCTTGTTTTCAATGCTTACTTTGTTATTACTTTCTGATTTTGCTGTAATCATGAGTGGCTAAACCTCTATTTGTTAGGGGGAAGTTTGAAGCCATGAACATGCTTGAGATATGAATTGATTTCTTCCAATTGTGATTTGTTAAGTTGTGATTGCAATACAATTATATGTTTTATTGATAACTGATTCTTGTATGTTTATTAGGGATGCATACTTAGTTTTCATGCATGAATTAGATGCTAGAATATAAATGAGTTGCACCTAATCGTTACAAGTTTATATTCATTAGTAGTGAAGGTTGCTTATCACAATCGCGTTAATTGAATTCTTGGCAAACGTATCATGCATTCATAGTTACAATTGCCTCGTCAACACTTATGATTTTCATAAAATCTGAGGGTTAATTTGTGCATTACGGTTAATCTGGGGTGTTGAGCATCATAATCTATTGAAAAGCAATTGGAAATCAATTCATGTACAAGTGTGTCATGTGTGAATAATTGACCTCTAACTAATCAATCCATCATCTTATTTCTCAAATTCGTTTTACAATCTGCCTACTTTTATAACTTGTTTGTTTGTTTCAAATTCCTCCAAATCAAAACCCCCCTTTTACTTTCTTGTTTCAAAGTGTTCAATTTATGTTTTGTTTGTGTTTTTGAGTGTTTTGATTCAAGTCAAAACACTAAATTCGTCCAAAGTTGTGTTAGAGTCAGAAACGGCCTAGTTTGTGTTTTTAGGCAGTTTTGAGTGTTTTTAAGTTGTTTTGAGTCTTGTGAACCTGTTTTGAGTCCCTTGAGTCTATTCAAATGTTTTTAACTTTGTTTTTATGTTTTTGAATCAGTTTAGAGGTTTTAGCAAGCCCTTATAATCCCCGGTTTAGAACGATCCCTACTTGCATTTATACTACAATTTGACAACAAGAGGGTTTAATTT
This sequence comes from Malus fusca, assembly GCA_035220775.1. NCBI lineage: Eukaryota > Viridiplantae > Streptophyta > Magnoliopsida > Rosales > Rosaceae > Malus > Malus fusca. Next base: position 26,621,108 of record CM069071.1, on the reverse strand, counting down.
GAGTGCTTAACTTTTATCACATCAGAGATAATGGAGTAAATATCCCTAATTGATTTAAAAAGGGATTACTTACTTGAATGGAGTCAATCTTCAATTGGGAATGTATTAAATATAGGATTTGGGTAGTAAATCCTTATTTTTAATGCTTTGACTTTTCCTTGCCAAGGGCAGGTAAGCTGTGGGCAGTCGTATTCAGCTGCATGGACCTTTAGGGGTGTGAGTTGCGCGTGGGAGTATCTGAGGAGTCTCCCCATTTAATGAGGGCAATCTTGTCTTTCACGGGGAAAAGTCCACGTGTCGCCTCTAGAATTTTTGGGATTATTTTAGGCTCCACAAATGTTATTATTTGAATCACTTACTATTTGAAAATTTGAGACTCATTTTACATGGCTAGGATAAGAAACATATTAGTGAAACTCACTAATAAAAATGTGTAGATATTTATTAAAAATTGAAAAAAAAGTACAAAGCGCTGTAAATATTAATTATAGCACATGTGACATGTGTGATTGTGTAAATTATTAGCCAATTGTATTTATATAATATTAGAAGATCTTATCTCTTTACGAGTGTATTATTTGCAAGGCAAGGAATCCTATTCAATTTTAACATCACAAAAATATATATTTCTTTTTCTTAAACTATACAAATCATAATACGTGTGTCGTAATAAAATTACTAAACCAAATAAAATTGAATGACAACTCTATTCAAACATTTTAGTCGGGAAAAACATGTACTCAAACCTAGGGGGTGGGCAAATGGGCCTTGGACCAGTGGGTCGGGGCGGGTTTGTGTGGTTTAAGGTGGGTACGGGGCTTGTCCAAAATTAATATATATAACATGGAGCGTGGGGGGTCCAAAAAACTAAGGCAACGGGCCCCTGATCCAGACCGTTGGTTCTGTTGGATTGCATTATATTTATTTCCACCGTTGATTTGAATCTTTCAGACTCACTCTTTTAGAACCCTCGCCTCTCTCTCTAATTCATTCACACGTATACATATCACCACCAATTCAACGACTTGAGCCCTCTCTTATGGGTTAGTCGCTCTTTCTTTCTCTCACTCTCTCTCTCTCTCTCTGTCTCTCTCTCTCTCTCTCCTGGCTTCTCGTGGTAGTGCCATTTGACTTAGTTAAAGGGGTTTGTACCATAATGGGGCAATCTCGACCCCCACGGACTTGACTTGGCATCTAGCTATCTGCAGCAACCAATTAGGTTTTCAGTAGTGTCTTCTTTCTTTGATATTTTTTGTCTGTCTTAGTAAATTACTGGGTTTTTTGGGTTTGTGAGATAGGATTGGGATTTTGAATTTTATAGGTTTTTTGTCGGAGGTTGCGGTGGATCGGAATTGGGAGGAAAAGAGAAGGTGGATTTTTTATTAATTTTCTATTGCATATTCATCCGCTTCTGTGTTACCAATAGGTTGACTTTGATTACGATCTTTCCCAATCGTTTTGAGGAAGAAACAATTGAATATCAGAGTGCAAGACAAAGAAGACTACAAAACAGAATATTATTAACAAACAAGAATGCCGAAGCGGCTACAAAACTCCAAGAGCCTACATTGTGACTGACTTGATTCTCAAACTAAATTACAAGCAATATTTATAGAGAACTAAACCTAAGAAACCCTAACTCGGATGGGCTAGGGCCAAATTCCAAACAAACAAGCAAAGCCCAAATACTAAAAATAAACATAAACACTAATACCAACCACCCCCCCCCCCCAGCGCGTCAAACTCATGGCGGTAAACAACATGAGTTTGCCAACAAGAAGATGCGGTAAACGACAAGACAAGCTCCGTTAGGAGGACACGACAAGGCAAGCTCCGTTAGGCAGACACGACAAGGCAAGCTCCGCCCTGTTAGGCGGACATGACAAGGCAAGCGAGCAAGCAATCAAGTGAGCAAACAGGCGAGCGAGCGAAAGTAATCAAAGTGGTGCAAGTGCAAGATGCCAATGCCAGTGCGAACTTCCAACCAACTTCTGAACAAACAAGCAAAAATTTCAATTTTCCACGTATACAACTGAAGGAATTTTTGTGAAAAACATGTTCATTTGAATAACATCATATAGCATGCAATTAACAATTAAAGGCGGAATCATGCTTTCATGCATTCAAAAACAAAACATCTACCATGAAATTCAAAGCCTAGTAGATTGGTGAACCTTGACTCAACTTAAAAACAACAATTTGTTAGTTGAGAAATATTTACCTTTGTAGATTCCTCTTTGCATATGCAAAGGATAATCACCCAAGAGATAGGGCCTTCAATCCTTGCTTCTTAGCTCCATGGATTTGGTTAGAAGAATAGGTTCTCCAAGTTCCCAAAATTGAGAACCTCTAAAGATTCTACACCAAGGTTGGATTGGAGAGGAAATGAGTGACCTTGAGGAAATAGAATTGCTAGACAATATCCCCCAAGGTGGTTGGCCTCTTAGATAGAAATGGAAGCTTTGTGTTCTCACCAATTTTCTCTAAAATCAACAACTTTTGAATTTTAGGTTATTAAGTTCTTTGTATAGTCACTTCTTTAAATGACCTAAAGAACCAAAAACCCTAATTCAACACTAAATGGATATGGGATTTTGGGCCTTTGTGAATCTTTATTCATTAAGTTGTCATACAACTTAAGTCAATGGGCTTTGACGTTCGAAGCCCATTGGGCCTTAAGGTCCAAAACTATCTCGAGGTCTTTAACGAACTTATTCGTTTGATTAATTAACATATTAATTAATCCTTGCCATAAATAATTAAACCATTTAATTCATCTCCTTTGTTTCTTCAATCTCCACCTTATTTGGTGTACGATACATTAGGTTCCTTTTAGCGAGGCAGTGGGCGATTAAAACCATTTTACATCGATTGTGAATTGAAACTTACTTTCAATTCTCCCTTTAGTGATTACACACGTTTAGGGCTTCCACAAACCATGAGTGACACCTAGCAGCATATCATGGCTACCCAAGCTAATCAGAAGAGGTAGAGAACCTATTCAGTTTAGGATTACAAATGCAATACGGTCTTTCTCTAATCTAATACTCTTGACCACATTGTTTGGTTTGATAGTTTATTTATTCATGTCTACTATCCAATGTGATTCATTTGCATTTTATGATTACCTTGAATGTGATTTGGAACGCATTCCCCAATCTCATTCATACTCTGGCCAGAGATTTTAATCATATCATAGAGTATTCTCCCTCAAGCCAATTGAAGGTTAGAGATCCCTTGTTGCGCATTCACTTGTCTCCATGACTAAGTGGCTTAACCCCAATGATGTCGTGGACACCCCGATGGGGTGACTTTGGCATAATCAAAGATCAAGGACTTAACCACAAGACAACAACTGTGATGCCTCAGGTCAAAGGACTAATTTGCATTATCCCAAACATGAGTTCTCATGTGACATGAGTATGAGAACTCCTCGTTGATCGTGTTCAGTGAACTCATTCTCTATTGAGCACCTACGTACTTGTCTTGATGTCACACACACCAATGACTCGAGACTAGTCACTCTCCCTGAGAGAAGGCATAGTACGTACTGATCTTATCGGACTGTCAATGCCCAATTGGCAATCCTATGATCAGGAACGTTTAGGATGTGTCTACGAAAGAATGGTCTCATTAATCTAACTTCATTAGATTGCATTCTCCCAATCACATATTCCTTGGACTTTATCGTTTAAGCATATAACATTTATATGAGACGTCTCAAACAATAATGTTTGCCTTTTATATGTAAACTAGATTAGTTTAACATGTGAAATATCCGTAAAGTATCATCATATGAATGGCTTTAGGGCACATTTCCAACAACAACGTCATTCGAGTGATCACTAGTCCAATCACTCAAGCGATCGTTGTAGAAGGTGATAGGAGCATATTTATGCGACTTAGTTAGCTTGTTTTTTTGCATTTTCATAGTTAGTTTCTGTTTATTATAGTGTTTTAAGCTATTTTCGTGTGTTTGTAGGTCCAAATGACAAAGTTGGCAAGGAAGTGCAATTTGGAGCAGTTTTGGGCATCAAATGGATAGCTTATGAGTGGAGCAAGATTGATGGACGAATTTGAAGACCAAAGATGTCAAGGAATGTGCTCAGGAGTTGAAGAAAATAAATCCAAGACAAAGAAGATAAGGAATCAGTGAAGGGAAATTATGAGATTTCATGTGGGATTTCTAGTGACTAGCATGCATATACAATTCAAAATTTATATACGAAAGCAACGGAAGCATGTTATCAAATAATATCAAAGCTATAGTCATGCAAATCCCCTTCAAGATGCATAGGTTTATGTAAGATGCATCAAAACAATTTATTGAAGAACAAAGTGTAGGAGTAGTTTTATACCTATTGATCTAGACTTTAGACCAAGGATGGACCACCTCCAAGCCCTTCGTTGTTGGAACTCCTTGAGCCTAGCCTCCCTCCTTGCCTCCTCCACTTTGTTAGAATGAGTGCTCCTTGGTTCTCCTTAAGTCTCCAAAGTTGAAGACCTCTAAAGATCCACACCCACTAGTGTAGTGAGAAGGATGAAGGAATAACCAAAAGGGTGAGAAGATGATTAGCTAAATCCCCCTTTGGTGGCCGGCCCTTTGAGTGTTGAGAGAGATATTTTCTTTTTCCCTTTTGTTGTTTTGAACACTCAAAAAAACCCTTATGAAACGTTGTGCAATAAAGTTCCTTTTATAACCAAAAAGAAACAAGTCAACATTTGACTCTCTCTCTCCCTCCTTTGGCCGGCCCCTTTAGTGTTGTTTGGGGTTTGTGCTTTTATTATTTCAAGTCATCCAATGCTTGAATAAAAGCCCAATAGGTTTAGGCCCAATGGGCCCATTTAAACCCGAACATTTCTTTAAGCCCAAAACGATCTTTTATCGCTTTTATGATTTCTTTAGACTTTCTAATTAATCACAACACTTAATTAATCCAATTAATTATTTCCATCATCCATTAATTACTCACTACAAGAGTGTATTGGTGTACAATCATTTTAGGTTCTAATTAGCAAGGCAGTGAGGTGATTGGCACCAATCCAATTGATTATTGTGAACGCGAAAATTTCCTGAAACGAAAGAGACAAGAACAACGTGCACAAAATAATATTTGGGTTTTGATGATTTTGGGTTACAATCTCTCTCAAATTTGATCCTCTGATTCGATCTCCGTAAGGTGTTGATTTGTGGATGTTTCGTTGATCCAAGGGCCGGCGAGGCTGGATCTTGGATGAACTGTTGGAAGTTTCTTCAAGGGGCCGTGGGCTTGATCTTTGAAGGTGGATTTGAGCGGATCTTCAAGGAGCCGTTGGGGCTTGATCTTGAGGATGAGTGTTTCTTCAAGGGCCGTTAAGGCTTGATCTTGAATAACGGTGATGAACGGATCTTCAAGGGCTTTTGGGCTTGATCTTGAAGAATAGTGATGAACGGATCTTCAAGGGCTTTTGGGCTTAATCTTGAAGAACAGTGATGAACAGATCTTCAAGGGCTTTTGGGCTTAATCTTGAAGAACGGTTGGATGTGTGGATTTGTCGACGTTGTTGATCCAAAGGGCCGTTGGGGCTTGATCTTAAGATGAACGGATGATGAACGATGGTGCTTTCTTCAAGGACCGTCGGGGCTTGATCTTGAATTGGTGGAAGTTCTTCAAGGGCCTTTAGCGCTTGATCTTGAATTGGTGGATTGTTGATCCAAGGGCCGTCGGGGCTTGATCTTGGAAGAACGATGAACGAAGAACACTTTCTTCAAGGGCCGTCGGGGCTTGATCTTGAATTGGTGGATGATTGTTGATCCAAAGGGCCGTTGGGGCTTGATCTTGGAAGAACGATGAACGAAGAACGAAGAACACTTTCTTCAAGGGCCATCGGGGCTTGATCTTGAATTGGTGGATGATTGTTGATCCAAAGGGCCGTTGGGGCTTGATCTTAGGATGAACGATGAACGAAGAATGAAGAACGAAGAGAGCTTTCTTGATTCTTCGGGAACCTGGCAGCTTGAGAGCTTCGGAGTTTCAGAATTTCAGAGCTTCAAGAATTTTGCCTAATGATTTTGGTTCCCCTAAATGAATGAAATTGGCTTCTATTTATAGAATTTTCCAAGGCCTAATTTTGAGTATAATATTCCAGATGAAATAAGTCATTTCTGCCAGGTGTTGACACGTGTCCTGTTTGATGACTTTTCCAAATTATTTTGATTTTTTGTTTAGACACACACTACGTGTAAAATTTATGTAATACATGAGCGTTGAAACTTTGATTTATCGGTCAACATTTATTTAACGAAATTTCGATGTCTACAAATGCCCCCACTTCAAGGCGCGTCGTATACATGTGCTTGTAGCGTGTAGGAAATGCGTTTTGAAGTCCCTTACTGTAGATGTCGATTCAAGGGCCATTGAGGCTTGATCTTGAATTGGCTGAAAGTTTCTTCAAGGGCCGTTGAGGCTTGTTCTTGAACTTTGTTTGAAATTTCTTCAAGGGCCGTCGAGGCTTGATCTTGAAGGTTGAAATTGGACCACAAGGAGCTTCATGTGGTAGATGATATTTGGCTTTGGTAGTGGATGAATCGGCACGTATTTTGTTGCGCTTGTTGACTTTCCACAGCTTTGATCTTGAGCTGGGTTGGAGGATTTTTTGGCAAGGAAAAGAAGACTTGATTGGTGGTGGGGATTTGATGGCCTTGTACAGCGAGGCTTTGCTCTTTGGCGAAGGTGCCCTCAAAATGTTGTTGAAGCTTCTCAAGTTTTTGGTTTCAACTCAGACTCCTTCTGCTGGGTTGATTGAGTGTGCAGGCAGCATTCTTCTCTGCTTGTTTCTTCTGCACGGCAGGTAGGCACGAGGTAGAGGTGATGGTCTGTTTCTTTGTTCAATATGTCCAAGTGCCGACTGGTTGCTTTCTTTCTCCTTGTCTCGTAGGCAAGAGCAAGGGTAAAGGAAAAGCATGCCATGGGATATCTTTGCCTTTGACTCTGATGATATGAGATACTTTTGCTTTTGAAGAAGTATCTTTCCACAGGTTTATTCTTGAACTGGGCTGAGGAACTTCTTAGCAAGGAAAAAGAGACTTGATCTTGAAGATGCATTAGCACGTTGTCTCCACATGCTTCAAGGTATCATTTTCACTTGCCTTATCTGTTTTCCAGGCAGATGTGGCAGCTTCTTGAGTTCCTTAACTCAGACTCCTTCTGCTGAGTTGACTGTGCAGGCCGCATTTTTCTCTGCTTGTTCCTTCTACACGTCTCCACATGCTGCAAGGTATCATTTTCACTTGCCTTATCTGTTCTCCAGGCAGATGTGGCAGCTTCTTTGGAAGTACAGCAACAGTGGAAGATAAGTACTCGAGAGCAGTGCTAGGTAGGCAATCAGGCAAGGGTTCCAAGCAGTCGGTTCCTTACCCGAGTTTGAGTGGAGGTTCCGGCATATTGCTTTCTTTATCCTTGTCTTTACAGGTAAGAACAAGGACAAAGGAAAGGACAGGGAGAACACATGATATGAGATACTCTTACTTTCTACCCTGGTGATATGAGATACTTTTGCTTTGGTGTCATTTGTTTGCAGAGGTACCCCAAGGAATAAGGAACACTGAGTGATTCGAGAGGCTTCGTTGGGAAGGCATTGTCGGAGATGAAGAAAAGTTATGTATGTCTGCCTTGCTATGGAGGGTGAAGGTGGACAGTTATAGGAAGTTCTTTAATACCTGTAGAGGTACTATTCTTTCACTCGTGTCGGCAACCAATGCGTGATTGATCAGTATGGTTTCACGTGGTTTCTTCTTTATCAGAAATCTTCGACAAATTGTCCGTAATTTCCGCCAAGCTGAGTGTGCATGTGACAGGTGTTGACGAGGCTGAAAAAGACTGGCGCCTCTTCGGTATCTGGGATCGGCGCTTCGACAAATTGCCCGTGATTTCCGTAAAGTTGAGTTTGCGTGTGACAGGTGCTAACGCGTTTGGAAAAGCAAGATGCCTCTCCGATTTCTGAGCTTGCCTCTTCGATTTTTTGAATTGGCCTCTTCGAATTCTGAGCTCGCCTCTTCAATATCTGAAATCCCGTCGAGTGCTGATTTTTATAGAGATGCGCAGTTCGTTTTAAAGCACACTTGAATTTTCACTTGTAGAAACTCCCTTCTTGCACTTCTAAGATCTTGATTTGTCCGACCTCTTCTTTCTTCAACACCTTTGAAAATGTCTGGACCCTCCGACTGTCGTTTTGATTTGAACCTTGGTGAAGAGGCAGTCCCGCCTTCTCCAGACAACATATGGCGCCCATCCTTCATATCCCCTACTGATCATCTTACCGTTGGGGATTCGGTGATGAAGAATGATATGACTGCTGCGGTGGTGGCCCGGAACCTTGTCACTCCCAAAGATAACATACTGCTTTCCAAACGGTCTGATGAGTTGGCTGTTAAGGATTCTCTTGCCTTCAGTGTGCAGTGTGCAGGTTCTGTGTCTAATATGGGCCAACGTTTATTTGCTCGAACCCGTCAAGTTGAATCATTGGCGGCTGAAGTGATGAGTCTCAAATAGGAGATTAGAGGGCTCAAGCATGAGAATAAACAGTTGCACAGGCTCGCACATAACTATGCCTCAAACATGAAGAGGAAGATTGACCAGATGCAGGAATCTGATGGTCAGATTTTACTTGATCATCAGAGGTTTGTGGGTTTGTTCCAAAAACAGTTGCCTTCGTCTTCTGGAGCTGTACCGCGTAATGAAGCTCCAGATGATCAACCTCCGGCTCCTCTTGTTCCTGGAGTTCCGCCGAGTGATGAGGCACCACCTGATCATCCTTGAAAATCCCCTCCTGTAAAATTGTTTTGACTTTTTTTCTTTTTCTTTTTTTTTTTCTTTTTTTTTTTTTTTTTTTTTTTTTTTTTTTTTTTTTTTTAGGTATGTATAATGTAAATTTATGTAAAATTTCCAGAAAAAAATAAATAAAATGGACTTTATTTCTCTTAATGCATGTTGTTTTTTTTTTTTCTTCTTTTTTTTTTTTTTTTGCTGTATACATACATTTTCTGTAAATTTTTAAAGAAATCAATAAACGAGCTTTGTTTCACTCAGTGTACTTTTTTTTTTCAAATGGTGTCAAAAGCACCACCACCTTCATTTCCCTTTTCTTTTTTTTTAATCATGCACCCACCCATTATTTTTTTCATATGGTGCAATCCTCACCATCCCACCTCCCTACTTTCTTTTGCTCCTTCTTTTCAAAATGGGCTGATGGTGATGGACATACATACATAGACATACATATATATATATGTATACATATACATATATATATATATATATATATGTATACGTATGTGAAAGAAATCCTTTTTTTTTTAATTTATTATTATTATTTTTTTTAAACAAGGAATAACGTATGTATTCCTTTTTTTTTTTTTTTTTTGTAATAAAATTGACCTTCTTCAATAAAGCATTTATTTTTTATTTTGATGTGACTGAACTCGAAGTTGAATGTTCAAGCTGCCTACATACCCTTCCAAAGAAAGAGATCAAGTCAAAACGTAGTTCGAATACAAATTATTATTTTTTTTGTGCCGTACGCAGTTTATGCTCTTGCGGGCCAGGAGCTTTGTGTCCTACAGTTTAGGCTCGTGCGGACAAGGAGCTTCCGTTCATGCAGTTTAGGCTCGTGCGAACAAGGAGCTTTGTGAATTTGTCAAACGATCCTAGAGAGGCATTCCTTGCAATTTTCATAGCAAGGAGTCTTGACCGAGTGATTGAAGAAGTCCTCAGGAAAGAAATCGCGCATCGTGATGGGGATGGACGATCTATGTGTCGAAATTAAACCATCTTCAACACGTTCACGTTGCTTTGAAGGTTGACAAGAGCTGCTTTGCCCCTTTTCCTATTGGCGGACTTGTGGAGGAGACGTATGCTTCTTGTGCAATTTCTTAGGAGTAACTTGAGTCCATCCTTCAACTTTGCTTGTCTTGGAGGATGCCCCCAGCGGTTGAGGTAAAAACCTTGAGTCGGAAGAGCCAGAAGTGATGATGGTATAGTTTGACTTCACCACATCGTCAAGATCTAGCTCGATGATTCCTTTCTGAGCCAACTTCATGATGAGATCTTTCAGCACGAAGCATTTTTCTGTCGGATGACTGATGAAGCGGTGGAATTTACAGTACCTTGGACTGTCGGTGCGATTCATCTCTCCTGGCCGTCTGCACTCAGGCTAACCAATCACCTTCTTTTCCGGCAAGTCTTCTAACATGGCAACCACATCAGAGTCGGGGAATGGATAAGTTTGAAGGAAATTTTGTGAAAAACATGTTTATTTGAGCAACATCAATAGCATGCAATTAACAAATTAAAGGCGGAATCATGCTTGCATGCACTCAAAAACAAAACATCAACCATGAAATTCAAAGCCTAGTAGATTGGTGAACCTTGACTCAACTTTTAAATCAACATTTATTAGTTGAGAAATATTTACCTTTGTAGATTCCTCTTTGCATATGCAAAGGATAATCACCCAAGAGATAAGGCCTTCATTCCTTGCTTCTTAGCTCCATGGATTTGGTTGAAAGAATAGGATTCTCCAAGTTCCCAAAATAGAGAACCTCTAAAGATTCTACACCAAGGTTGGATTGGAGAGGAAATGAGTGACCTTAAGGAAGTAGAATTGCTAGACAATATCCCCCAAGGTGGTTGGCCTCTTAGAGAGAAATGGAAGCTTTGTGTTCTCACCAATTTTCTCTAAAATCAACAACTTATGAATTTTAGGTTATAAAGTTCTTTATATAGTCACTTCTTTAAATGACCTAAAGAACCAAAAACCCTAATTCAACACTAAATGGATATGGGCTTTTGGGCCTTTGTGAATCTTTATTCATTAAGTTGTCATACAACTTAAGTCAATGGGCTTTGACGTTCGAAGCCCATTGGGCCTTAAGGTCCAAAACTATCCCGAGGTCTTTAACGAACTTATTCGTTTGATTAATTAACATATTAATTAATCCTTGCCATAAATAATTAAACCATTTAATTCATCTCCTTTGTTTCTTCAATCTCCACCTTATTTGGTGTACGATACATTAGGTTCCTTTTAGCGAGGCAGTGGGCGATTAAAACCATTTTACATCGATTGTGAATTGAAACTTACTTTCAATTCTCCCTTTAGTGATTACACACGTTTAGGGCTTCCACAAACCATGAGTGACACCTAGCAGCATATCATGGCTACCCAAGCTAATCAGAAGAGGTAGAGAGAACCTATTCAGTTTAGGATTACAAATGCAATACGGTCTTTCTCTAATCTAATACTCTTGACCACATTGTTTGGTTTGATAGTTTATTTATTCATGTCTACTATCCAATGTGATTCATTTGCATTTTATGATTACCTTGAATGTGATTTGGAACGCATTCCCCAATCTCATTCATACTCTGGCCAGAGATTTTAATCATATCATAGAGTATTCTCCCTCAAGCCAATTGAAGGTTAGAGATCCCTTGTTGCGCATTCACTTGTCTCCATGACTAAGTGGCTTAACCCCAATGATGTCGTGGACACCCCGATGGGGTGACTTTGGCATAATCAAAGATCAAGGACTTAACCACAAGACAACAACTGTGATGCCTCAGGTCAAAGGACTAATTTGCATTATCCCAAACATGAGTTCTCATGTGACATGAGTATGAGAACTCCTCGTTGATCGTGTTCAGTGAACTCATTCTCTATTGAGCACCTACGTACTTGTCTTGATGTCACACACACCAATGACTCGAGACTAGTCACTCTCCCTGAGAGAAGACATAGCACGTACTGATCTTATCGGACTGTCAATGCCCAATTGGCAATCCTATGATCAGGAACGTTTAGGATGTGTCTACGAAAGAATGGTCTCATTAATCTAACTTCATTAGATTGCATTCTTCCAATCACATATTCCTTGGACTTTATCGTTTAAGCATATAACATTTATATGAGACGTCTCAAACAATAATGTTTGCCCTTTATATGTAAACTAGATTAGTTTAACATGTGAAATATCCGTAAAGTATCATCATATGAATGGCTTTAGGGCACATTTCCAACAATCTCCCACTTGCACTAGAGCCAATCAGCTTGGTCATCTGTTATGATTCCTCTTCTGTAGTCACTTCCTAAATGGCTGAGTAGTAGGCCTAGGAAATGGATATCTATATGTTATCCATAGAAGCAACCTTGAGAATATCGACGTCACCATTATACATGATTCCCAATCATGTGGTTCAGTCTCTCATATGAGTTCGGATCTTGATGAGACCTTGATTCCCAGGCTTGAGCTATCGCCCCATTAGTGTCGTACACTTTCTGGTTGGAACCGAATAGAGAGTTCATAAATGAACTTTCCCATCCAAACAACATTGTTGTAAACTTCTATATATGGCAATATATTTTGCATTTATAATGGAACACACTAAAGTCATTACTTTAATGTTTCCATCCAAATATCTCTTTAGTCATAATAAAGGGATACCTGTTTATCTCTTCATTCATAATGAAGAAACATCCAATGATGGATTAGATTCATAATCTAACACATTTACGCTTCCATTACGTTACTCTAATTCTTCCTCATTCTTCGAGGAACCTATCCTTTAGTATTTCTTAAATACTTAAGGATTCACTTGACAGTTGCCATGGTTCTGATCCGGGCTTGCACTGATATCGTCTTGTACCGATCTAGGTACAATTCATATCAACGTTTTCATACAATATGAAATACGTAAATCACCTTTTTGCCTATGCATAAAGGATTCTATTTATGCATTATTTCTTTGGGAGTCAAAGGGTACGTTCCCTTTGAGAAGAGCTACCTCCTAGTCTCACTAGAGTTGTTCTTCTTATTAAAGTTTATCATCATATGAGAAACTTCCTAGCAACCTTTTGTCTATTATTAGGGCATGATATAATCCAATTATATCCTAAAATCTATCATTATAGATTTTCATCCCATGTATATAGACTATGTCTCCCATATACATTCTATCGTTATAGAAAGTTTTAAAGTCATAACTTTAACAATGAAGTATTCTTTTCATTTCCAAAATTAATATATCATACATATATTTAAATTTAGGAATATGATTAACTCCCACTAATCTTTTGTAAACCTAGTAAACAAAAGATTCATTTACATCTTTATGAGAAATCAAACAATTTGATCTTTCCCTCATAAGACGTTTATGGCTCCCACTAGCTTGCTTAGATCCATGATGGTTGAATCTCTACAACTTACATGTCTTGTGATTCATAGTTTTAGACATAAATTATCAAGACTATCTTAATAATGGTTTCGGAAACCTATATCATGTCCAAACATTGAATCACCATTTAGTTGTAGCTAGCAATCTTCGAATTAATTGAAACTAAAACTACGTCAAAGATGGTTCCTTCAAAGTCAACCATTCTCTTTGATTGTAGTCACCTTAAGCTACCAATTAGCTATGAAGGTTTCATTATTTCTGGTCAAATGGTACTTTACCATTTCCTTGAGTATATGTTGTATATACACTCAATGTAGTCATAAAGTTCAAACCATTCAACTGAGACGGTTTAAAATTCTTTTTGACTACCTTGGAGCTTGTGGTATAGGAACTAGGTTGTTATATTTGTTGATTATCATCTTGTCTCTCAAAGAACCCATTCTTTTGAGTTCTATTCCTAGTTCATTTGCTCTAAGGCAAATCTCATTGTAGGATTACAATGAACTACTCAACAAACAACATTTGTTGGTTGGTTTATAGAAGTGATATCCAAAGGTTAATTTAAGGATATCCACAAGATAATTTTTAAACAAATATTGTTCATTAGCACACAACCCCAAATCTTAACATGATTAAGATTTGTCTTTCTTTCCAACTACATCCTATGGAGTTATGAAAATTTGGAAGATCTCCTAATTGACAATCATATTGTTTTAGAAGTATATATCCTATATATATGGGTAATTGATAATATTCAACGAACTAAATCTTATTCAAGTTCGTTCTTCTCCTAATGGAGAAAATCATTATCTTATGATGCTAATTTCCTTGATATCTTTCAAGGAAACTCATCTAAAGTGTTACCTTTCCTTGGATCAAATCTAAGGAGGTAAGTACTTTAGACGTCTTACTCATCAACTTACATTTCTTGAATTCTTTGAAACCTTTTGCAAAGTATTCGGACTTGTGTTTATTCATAATAAACTATAGTCCAACCGAGAGTGATCTTCGGTGAATGTCAAACAACATGAGTAGTGTTTTAAGCATCATTATATTCTAAACAGTTAACGCTACCATATCATCTCTACTATAGAGACAATCAATTAGATTACTATAATCCAATCAGTGATTAATAAAGAACAATGTTTTGTCAAACAAAACATTCATCCATCTCTACTATAGTGATGGAATTGAGTTCCTTAAAATTGGAATGTAAAGACAATCTTTGGTTTTTCCAATTTCTTTGGTAGTTCATATGAGGAAGTTAGTACCATCTGCTTTCGCAGAGATCTATATTTTATTCACGTTCCGAATGTGAAGTACTTTCTCTTCTCTCATTAATCTTCTACTTCTTATTAGTCACACTTTTACAACGATTGTAAAACATAGTTACTAATACGGAATCAAGCATTCAAGTAGAAGAACCAACTGTTTTGAACTATTCAAGAACAATTTACAACACCTTCGAAAGGTGTGTTCTTGACACTTGCAAGAAATTTCTTGCAAATACCCCTTCCAATGTCCATCCTTTCATAAAGAAAGTTTGTTCCCTTGGAGTTAATTTTATCTTCTTCATTTGACTTCTCATTTGACTACAATAGTCATGGTCCCTAAACTCCCACTATCTCTCTTGAAACCTTTTTCAATTGTGTTATACACATCAAACATTTTGGAGAGTGTGTGGTTATTGTTCACTACATAGTTTACAATAAACTTAGTGAACCATTAGGATAGGGACATAAAGGTGAAGTCCTAGCTTAGTTTCCGTCTCGTTAAGTGGTTTATCACTTCAACACTCAATGATTCAAAATCATCATAAGTCCATGTTGATGGACTATTTTTGTCAACCAACCATTATGTTCTAAACATAATTACAAACTTTCAAGAGTTGTTCAAGGCAACTCTTATTTGTTCATAAGTTCCTTTGTTCATATAACGAAGGAATAAGCATTGGTTGTTTGTGTTGTCCTCTTCATGATAGACATTTCTAACATGTTCTTCCAATGATACATTATCAATAGGAAGATTGTGAGGATGAGACTTCTTAGGTACATGCACAATCCATTTAAGACAATCTTTGGGATTGTGTTACCAAGTCCGGAAACTAAAACATTCGGTTTTTCTTTGTCAAGTTTTGGATAGCGTTTGCAAATATATTGGTAAACAAATACATAACGAATATAAATTGAATCATTTTAAGCCATTTGATTCGGGTCTTTAAATCAAATAGCACCACCCACTATTTTTGGCAAATTCCATATCCCTCATTGGAATTCGAGAGTTTTGGAGGAAACTCTTAGTAGGTTATGGGAGACTCACTATTACCAAGCCCACCTCACAATGATATGATGTTGGCTAGCATTAATAATAATGAGAGAGTACACTTACTCATTTGCAACTAATGCAAGTACCCATCAATTTGGCCTCTAGAGAATGTTGCCTCACGATGATACGATGTCGGCGCCATTGCACTTAGTTAAGTCATTCCCACCATGCTTAGTGTGTGAAGGGGTTCAAGAATAGCCTCACGATGATACGATGTCGGCCATCCTCGTTGCCTACACTCACCTCATCAAGTATGTATATAGACTCCTCCTGAGTATAAGCATGCACTTTGTACTCCCCCATGATAGGGTGAAGCCGGTGTACAAGTCATAAACGATTGGAGCCTACCACGGTGGAAGGCCACGAAAGAGTGTTCTAAGCACTCTCACGCTTTTCAACTTAATAATGGTTTGGTTGAGGGTTTTAGGTCTCATCACATAAAAGTATTCATTTTAATCTTCATTAAAACAATTTTGGTCCTATTACAACTATTGGTCCATTTGATTCAATTTGGTTGTATATAATACTCCCACTATATTTATAAAACGGTTTTTTTTTTAAAGCAAGAGTATATGATACTACTAACGTAAGGTTTGCATTCATTTGATGGACTATATAGTTGCCTTAGGGCCTTAGGATGACTATGAACCTTTGTTTAGATTCAACACGAGCCTTGTGTTGAATCTCGGACTAGGGATGGAGATTGATTTTAGTTACGCGTTTAATCACATTAAGGCGTGTTGTTCCTAGGGGCGTTGGACCCAACTACTTCATTTTCATGCATATCAAATAAAACAAGAAAATGAGTACTTTAAAGTAAAGGTGAGCTTATGCTCATTACAACATTTGCATAATTCAAATTACTTTAAAGTAAAGAAGAGCTTATGCTCTTTTACAACATTTGATCAAATCAAATTACAACCAAAATTAATCTACACATTCCCATGGTTCAAACAAATTTGAAACGGCCTATCACATAGCTCAATTATCGTAGGCTTAGGTTCATAATCACCCTTTAATTAATCAACACTTTAATTAATTAAATTGAATGCAACATTTTCATTTGGTTTTTGTATCCATAAAATTGATTTAAATGGAGCTAAATGAAATGAAAATCCAATTCTCATTTAAAGAGACAAAACAATTTTTGTTCCCTACTTAATTTGGGCCATCATGCAATAACCACAACTTTTTGGGCTATATTGCGAAACACAAACTTTTGGGGTCACTTTGTAAAAACACAAAAGTCCACTACTTCATGTAATTACAACTAGAACCCAAAAATTTCAACAAATACTAAAAAAACTTCATTAAAGGAGCAAAACAATTTGTCCTTTAGCGTTTTTGGGCCTTAACGTAAAAACGTAAACTTTTGGGCCAAAGTGCAAATACACAAAAGTATCAAAACTTTATGTAATTGAATAAAAGACCCAAAAATACCCTATTCTATTAGGGTGGCCGGCCATGATAGAAAAAATATGATTTTTACAAAGTTTTTGTAAGTGGGTTTTGTTAGGTGAGGTAAAGATGAAATATTTTGAATTTATGTTAAACTTTTAAAAAAGTTTGTCTACCATTATAGTCATTAATTGAATTTATGTCAAACTTTTAAAAAAATTTGTCTACCATTAAAACCATTAATAATACTTTACCAATAATGATCACCCACTAAAATCACCCACTAAAATTAAACCAAAACTTTATGTAAAAACATAAAACATTTTGAATCAAAACTTCAAAACTTTTTGTTCTTGGCAAGAACTTCAAGAACATTGAAGAACACTCATGAAAACTCATAATAGCTCCATGAATGTTTTCACTCACCAAAACTCAAATTTTCATCACTCAAAAGAGGGTTAACATCCTAGGGTACTTAGGGGTTCCAAAAGTCACTTTAAAACCATTTTAACAAGACAAACATGAACCCAAAAAATCACCCTTTGGATTTGGCCGAATTTCCCCAAAACATGGCACCAAATTTTAGCTCCAAAATTCATGCTCATATGAACTACATCTACAACATTTGAGATGGCAAATTTTCTAACAAAATTTACATTCAAAGAAACAAGAATAAAGCTTGTAACATATTACAACTTTTAAATCAAAAAACTATGAACTACAAAACCCAAAATGATTCACCAACTACTAGACCTAGGCTCTTGATACCACTTGAAGGAAATTTTGTGAAAAACATGTTTATTTGAGCAACATCAATAGCATGCAATTAACAAATTAAAGGCGGAATCATGCTTGCATGCACTCAAAAACAAAACATCAACCATGAAATTCAAAGCCTAGTAGATTGGTGAACCTTGACTCAACTTTTAAATCAACATTTATTAGTTGAGAAATATTTACCTTTGTAGATTCCTCTTTGCATATGCAAAGGATAATCACCCAAGAGATAGGGCCTTCATTCCTTGCTTCTTAGCTCCATGGATTTGGTTGAAAGAATAGGATTCTCCAAGTTCCCAAAATAGAGAACCTCTAAAGATTCTACACCAAGGTTGGATTGGAGAGGAAATGAGTGACCTTGAGGAAGTAGAATTGCTAGACAATATCCCCCAAGGTGGTTGGCCTCTTAGAGAGAAATGGAAGCTTTATGTTCTCACCAATTTTCTCTAAAATCAACAACTTATGAATTTTAGGTTATAAAGTTCTTTATATAGTCACTTCTTTAAATGACCTAAAGAACCAAAAACCCTAATTCAACACTAAATGGATATGGGATTTTGGGCCTTTGTGAATCTTTATTCATTAAGTTGTCATACAACTTAAGTTAATGGGCTTTGACGTTCGAAGCCCATTGGGCCTTAAGGTCCAAAACTATCCCGAGGTCTTTAACGAACTTATTCGTTTGATTAATTAACATATTAATTAATCCTTGCCATAAATAATTAAACCATTTAATTATTCTTATTCATCTCCTTTGTTTCTTCAATCTCCACCTTATTTGGTGTACGATACATTAGGTTCCTTTTAGCGAGGCAGTGGGCGATTAAAACCATTTTACATCGATTGTGAATTGAAACTTACTTTCAATTCTCCCTTTAGTGATTACACACGTTTAGGGCTTCCACAAACCATGAGTGACACCTAGCAGCATATCATGGCTACCCAAGCTAATCAGAAGAGGTAGAGAACCTATTCAGTTTAGGATTACAAATGCAATACGGTCTTTCTCTAATCTAATACTCTTGACCACATTGTTTGGTTTGATAGTTTATTTATTCATGTCTACTATCCAATGTGATTCATTTGCATTTTATGATTACCTTGAATGTGATTTGGAACGCATTCCCCAATCTCATTCATACTCTGGCCAGAGATTTTAATCATATCATAGAGTATTCTCCCTCAAGCCAATTGAAGGTTAGAGATCCCTTGTTGCGCATTCACTTGTCTCCATGACTAAGTGGCTTAACCCCAATGATGTCGTGGACACCCCGATGGGGTGACTTTGGCATAATCAAAGATCAAGGACTTAACCACAAGACAACAACTGTGATGCCTCAGGTCAAAGGACTAATTTGCATTATCCCAAACATGAGTTCTCATGTGACATGAGTATGAGAACTCCTCGTTGATCGTGTTCAGTGAACTCATTCTCTATTGAGCACCTACGTACTTGTCTTGATGTCACACACACCAATGACTCGAGACTAGTCACTCTCCCTGAGAGAAGACATAGCACGTACTGATCTTATCGGACTGTCAATGCCCAATTGGCAATCCTATGATCAGGAACGTTTAGGATGTGTCTACGAAAGAATGGTCTCATTAATCTAACTTCATTAGATTGCATTCTTCCAATCACATATTCCTTGGACTTTATCGTTTAAGCATATAACATTTATATGAGACGTCTCAAACAATAATGTTTGCCCTTTATATGTAAACTAGATTAGTTTAACATGTGAAATATCCGTAAAGTATCATCATATGAATGGCTTTAGGGCACATTTCCAACAAAGTCCTCTCCTCAAGCTCATTTAAAATGCGTCCACGCATCTCTTGATCATGAAAAGCTTCGGCTTGAATCGCCTTGCTTCGTGTAGGGATTTTGACGGGAGCTATGTTGACCGTCATTGCTTCCTTGGTGGATTTCCACGCAGCCTTCTCCACATTTGTCTCAAGAACTTTGTCGTTCTTATAGTCGGCGATCGGTTCCTTCTTCCCATGATGGGCGATGCTTAACTCCATGTCATGGGCGCGAGTGGCCAATTCCTCGAAGATCCGTGGTTTAATGCCTTGAAGGATGTATTGCAAACCCCATTGCATACCTTTGATGCACATCTCGATTGAAGAGGTTTCCGAGAGCCTGTCTTTACAGTCGAGGCTTAGAGTGCGCCATCTGTTGATGTAGTCAATGACTGGCTCGTCCTTCTACTGCTTTGTGCTCGTTAGCTCTAGCATGCTCACAGTGCGGCAGGTGCTGTAGAAGCGGTTGAGGAATTCCCGCTCCAATTGCTCCCAGCTGTTGATGGACTCAGGCTCTAGGTCCGTGTACCACTCAAAGGCGTTTCCTTTCAGCGAGCGCACAAACTGCTTGGCGAGGTAGTCCCCTTCGGTCCCTGCGTTGTTGCAAGTTTCAACAAAGTGGGCAACGTGCTGTTTCGGGTTTCCCTTTCCATCGAATTGCATGAACTTTGGTGGTTAATAACCTCTCGGCATCCTTAAGGCATCAATCTTCTTTGAATACGGTTTCGAGTACAACCCGGAGGTATTTGAGCTCCCTTCGTACTGTGCCTTGATGGTGTTGGTGATCATCTCCTGCAGCTGCTGGATAGAAAGAGATCCCATAAGTGCCGATGCTTGGTCTGGCTCCGGCTTCACATCGATTTTCTTCACCGGAGGCTCCTCTTCTCCGCCAGCTCCTCCCTTTAGTGGATCATCCTCTGGGTCGGGGTTCTCGCCATCCTGTGGCTCCAGTCGGCTGACGAGTGCAGCGATTTGCAAGTCTTTTTCTTCCACAGTTCGGGTTAGCCTTGCGATTGCTTCATTCATTTGAGCCAGCTGCTCATCGATTGAAGTTGCTCCAATGGTCATGACTTGCATGGCTGAACTGCTCTTGAATCGGCATCGGAGAGCATGGATTCGGAGTATTTCCTTGGACTTTCCCCCCTTGGTGCCCTTAGTGAGGCTAAGGTGATCAAAGGCTCGTGCCTTGGGTGCTCTTGTTCCCTTGGCAGAGTTGATGCAGAGGTGAAAGAGGCGGCAGAAGTAGCTCTTGCCTTGCTTCGAGTCGTGATGCCCAAAGTGACACCATTTGCGACGAGGACGCTCTTGTTCTTTGCGCCAGTTACGGGAACAGTTTGAGCCTTCCTTGATGCCATTAATTTTGGAAGTGTACTCGAATTTCTTGAACGGAGAAAGAGATGAGAGGTAGAGATTGTCCCACTGGGCGTGCCAAATTTGTGAACACGAAATTTTCCTGAAACGAAAGAGACAAGAACAACGTGCACAAACAAATATTTGTGTTTTGATGATTTTGGGTTACAATCTCTCTCAAATTTGATCCTCTGATTCGATCTCCGTAAGGTGTTGATTTGTGGATGTTTCGTTGATCCAAGGGCCGTCGAGGCTGGATCTTGGATGAACTGTTGGAAGTTTCTTCAAGGGGCCATGGGCTTGATCTTTGAAGGTGGATTTGAGCGGATCTTCAAGGAGCCGTTGGGGCTTGATCTTGAGGATGAGTGTTTCTTCAAGGGCCGTTAAGGCTTGATCTTGAATAACGGTGATGAACGGATCTTCAAGGGCTTTTGGGCTTGATCTTGAAGAACAGTGATGAACGGATCTTCAAGGGCTTTTGGGCTTAATCTTGAAGAACAGTGATGAACAGATCTTCAAGGGATTTTGGGCTTAATCTTGAAGAACGGTTGGATGTGTGGATTTGTCGACGTTGCTGATCCAAAGGGCCGTTGGGGCTTGATCTTAAGATGAACGGATGATGAACGATGGTGCTTTCTTCAAGGGCCGTCGGGGCTTGATCTTGAATTGGTGGAAGTTCTTCAAGGGCCTTTAGGGCTTGATCTTGAATTGGTGGATTGTTGATCCAAGGGTCGTCGGGGCTTGATCTTGGAAGAACGATGAACGAAGAACGAAGAACACTTTCTTCAAGGGCCGTCGGGGCTTGATCTTGAATTGGTGGATGATTGTTGATCCAAAGGGCCGTTAGGGCTTGATCTTGGAAGAACGATGAACGAAGAACGAAGAACACTTTCTTCAAGGGCCGTCGGGGCTTGATCTTGAATTGGTGGATGATTGTTGATCCAAAGGGCCGTTGGGGCTTGATCTTAGGATGAACGATGAACGAAGAACGAAGAACGAAGAGAGCTTTCTTGATTCTTCGAGAACCTGGCTGCTTGAGAGCTTCGGAGTTTCAGAGCTTCAGAGCTTCAAGAATTTTGCCTAATGATTTTGGTTCCCCTAAATGAATGAAATTGGCTTCTATTTATAGAATTTTCCAAGGCCTAATTTTGAATATAATATTCCAGATGAAATAAGTCATTTCTGCCAGGTGTTGACACGTGTCCTGTTTGATGACTTTTCCAACTTATTTTGATTTTTTGTTTAGACACACACTACGTGTAAAATTCATGTAATACATGAGCGTTGAAACTTTGATTTATCGGTCAACATTTATTTACCGAAATTTCGATGTTTACAATTATATTTAATTCAATCACTTAGTGAATTAAAACTTACTTTTAATTCACCTTCTTCTTTGACGACTACATTTAATCATCTAGAAGAACTCACAAGTCATGAGTGACATCTAACCATATATCATGGCTACCCAAGCTAATGTAGAATTTGTTCGGAGAACCTATTCAGTTGGAATTACAATGTAATTCGATCCTTCTCTAAAACAATACTCTCAATCACATTACTAGGGTATGGATATTTTATGTCAAACCCCTAATGTGATTATTCCTTCTTATATGATTCAATCGAGTCATATAGGAACGCTTTCCTTTATTACGCTCGATACTTCGGCCGAAGATTCCCGAATCATATCTTAGAGTATTCATCCTCTCTTAACGAGGATTAGAGATTCCTTGTTGCGCATTCACTTGCCTCCATGACTAAGTGGCTTAACCCCAACTATGCCGTGGACACTCGCGGATGGAGTGACTTTGACATAATCAAAGATCAAGTACCTAACCACAAGATAACTATGTTGCCTCAGGTCAAAAGACTACTTACATTATTCCAACCATTAGAGTTACTTGCTTGACATGTGAGTAGACCTCCATGCAAGTACTCTCGTTCGATTGTGTTCAGTGAACTCATTCCCTTAATGAGCACCTACATACCTGTCTTAGTGTCACTACACGAATGGGAAGAGACTTTCCATCCTTCCAATTGAAGCGGACATAGTATGTACCGGTCTATGCATTGTCAGTATCCCTCCGACAATCCTATGACCAGGAACCTTTTGGACATGATGGTTATGTGAAGAAGGTCTCTGTAGTCTAACATCATTAGATTACTTCTTCCATCGATCCATTGTCCATGGATTCACCATTTAGGACATATATCGTTTATTGAGATAGTCCTAATTAGTATCTTTGCCATTTGATGTATAAGAATTATCCATACATCCATTCATTGTCCTGAAAGGTTTCTTCCAAAGATTGACTTTCAGGGCATATTTCCAACAATCTCCCACTTGCACTAAAGTCAATCACTAGTGTATCTTATACATACTAGTCGAGTGAACTTATGCTCATAGGTAAACTTGGTTATGTATTAATCCTTTTAATTTATAAAAGGGATTTACTTATCAAATGTTTCTAAAACATTTGATGATGTCTCTTTCTTGTGTTCGAATACTTTGATGAGACCTTGATTCCATGGCTTGAGCTATCGCCCCATTACGTCGTAGTGTCCAACTAACGACCTTATGGTTTGGATTCAATCATTGGTTCTTTAAGAACCCCTTCTATTCAAAACACCTTGTGAAGCAGTTTCTAAAACAATATATCGCCATATATTTCGTTTGTATACTTTATACATACTTTGCTCAAACCTTGAGACCATTGTAGTACAATACTAACAATACATTCATATGATTAGTACTTCATCCATTATGAAGTTCCATTTGTTAAAATGGGTTATTTTTCACTTTGGTTAATAACCTAAGTGAATGCACGCTTCCAGAGTCCCCCTCTGATGTTCCTTTCTTAAAGGCAATAATACTCTATCAGTTGCTATGGTTCTGATCCTGGGCTATAGTAATATCTTAAAGTGACAACCCCTGTGGTTCTTCACTTTTGGATATCATGACACAAGTCCATACATGTGTCCCTTTTGTGATTTTATGACACATTTATTATAAGGGTTATGAAAGTGATTTTCTATCGTATAGGAAAACACCTTCTCAAATCTTCAACATTTGAGATCTAATTTTTCCCACATAACATCCTTGAGATAGCCTTGCTATATCAATAAATCCAATTTCAAGTCTATACTTCAAAATTGACCGTGTCATGTTTTGTCATTTTTCGATTAACATCTATGTTTTATCAAGTCTATCAAATAGACTTTATTCATATCTTGTTGCTCAAATTATGACATCACTCCCACTGGCCTTGTTGTAACTTAGCATTCATTCAAAAACTTAACACTTATATTTTCTTGATTTGAATGCATATTGCTCCCACTAACTTGTCTTGGATCTATTGACAATCATTGAGATCCATTAGCTTATTGATGATGTCTCAACAATTTTGAGACTATCAACAACGCTAGCTAATACAAGTTATTTAAACGAACATACACAAAAGAATTCCTTCTAAAGTAACTCCATTTGTAATGTGTGACTTGCTTTATCAAGTCCATTCATTTAAATTATATGGTGTCATACACCATACTTCAAGTTTTAATCATACTAAGACCTTTAATGTAGTCATATAAGAATTATCCAAATCATTAGTGGAAGCATGGTTCCTACTAAGGATATAGAAACTCAACCATTCCTTCTAGGTGGTTGATATAATTCTTTATCAAAACTACATAGAGCGTTATAGTTACATGAGGTGTCGAATTTGGATTGTCTTGTCGTTAAACCATATGTTGTGACTCATTTTGAAATTATTCCCTTTTGTTTCATCAACTTGTCCATATGCTTTGTTATTAGCTTGTTCTCATAAAAGAGAATGATGGACAACTCCCAACATATAACCATTTTATGCTAGGTTGACGAAACAAACATTCAAAGACTATTCTTTATAATGTTACACAACAAAGAATTTTAACTTTTGAAGAACTTGAATCTTTTAACAATTAAAATTACAAACTCTTAATAATAGTGAACTACTATTATTCTTTAGACAACTATAAACCAATCATATTCAAGTTTATATCCTTTTTCTCACCTCCCACTATTTCTCATGACTTTAATGAGAAATCATTTCATACATTCAAAATGTATAAATGTGGAGTATACGGGTAGAGGACATTGTGAAGTAGCTTTAAAACCTTTCAAGCTCGTTTGTTTCAATCTTCACTAAGTTAATGTCTCGTTATTAAGTGACTAAAGTCTTTAAACATTTTATAGATTTAGACACTTCTTTCTTGGTTTAATCACTAACACAATTGACATTTTAAAACCAATTTTTTTAAGAATGCCTAATTAGTTGTTCAAAACTACTAATTGAATCAAGAGTGATCTTGATTATTGTGGTTTAAGTGATAACCATATAAGAAACGTTTTTCTTATTACTTATATCATTATAATGTGATCTTCCTTTTCTTCAAGAAAAGATTTTCTAGACCTTTGTCAATTCATATAGAACTCATAGGTAGACAATTGGAACCAAATCTAAAGATTCATTGTATCCTTCTATGTCCAACACGTGAGATCTATCCATAATTGATAAGTCTAAAGTTTGGTTATCACATTACAATAAGTGATATAATTCTTGTATCTCTACTAGGATACAACAAGACAATATTCAATTCATAACACTACTTTAAGGAAATAATATATTAGAAGGCATTCATCACATTACATTAATATGATAATTTAAACATTCATAATGTTTAATACAAAAAGAATTAGCTCTATACATTTAGAGACTAATTAAATACCTTCATACATTTAGGCACTAATAGTGGTCTTCCATCATATGAAACCACATAATAAGTTCTTAACAAAATAAGAAAGTTTAAAGACTATCTTTAAATGCCTAACAAACTTCCTAAGTAGTAAGCAAAAACATGGTGGCCGAACCCTTCTCCACACTTTTCTTTGCTTGTTCCTCTTCTACTTGGCTCCTCCACCTATATACAATTATACAAGTGATTAGCCCTTTATATCAAATATAAATATTTAGAAGATCTAACAATTAGAATTGAAGATAAGAACATAAACCATACCTTGTGGCTTGTCCTTAAGAGTTGCAAGGTATAACCTGCAATTCCTCTTCCAATGCCCCTCATTTCCACAGTGGTGGCAAGTCCCCTTGGGCTCCTTTGCCTTCTTTTTCCTCACTCCTCCTTGCGGCTTAGGAGTGGGTGACTTCTTCTCCTTCCCTTTGCCTTTGCCTTGCGGCTTAGCCTTGGAAGAGGATGGCTTGTTGTAGGCTACTGCAGCAGTCCCTACAACGTTCTCTTTCTTCATAGTCTTCTCGGCAGTTACTAACATGTTTAGTAACTCAGAGAGAGTACTATCCATCTTATTCATATTGTAGTTCATAACGAACTGCGACAATGAATCAGAAAGAGAAGCCAAAATGAAGTCCTGGGCCAATTCCCCGTCAAGTGGAGTACCTAGGTTCTCCAATTGTTTAATGAGTCCTATCATCTTCAGTACAGGTTGATGCACTAGAGCCCCTTTGACCATCTTGGTCTTCACAAGTTCACTAACAGTGCTAAAGCGACGGTTGCGCGTCCCTTCATCATATAACTCCGTAAGATGGAGTATTATGGAAGATGCATTGTCCATGCCCTCGTGCTGTCTCTGTAGCTCCTCATTCATGGAAGCCAACAGATAGCACTTGGCTTGTGTGTCATCCTCAACGTGCTTGTCATACTTAGCACGTTCATCCTCAGTGGCCTCAGGGCCGAGAGGTAAGTGAGGTGGAGCCTTGTCTAGTACGTAAACAATTTTCTCCAAGGTTAAGAGAATCTTGACATTACGATACCATGATGGGAAATTGTGCCCTTCTAGGCAATGTTTGTCGAGTATTTTGGCGAGTGTGCTTCCAACCATATCTAAATACATAAACAATAAAATAATTAGTTTGATTGTTGATTAAGTCAAACGGTTCGGGTCTTTAAACCGAATGACACCACCCACCATTTTTGGAAAATTCCATATCCCTCAAGATGGAATCCGGGAGATTTCAAAGAAAGCTCCTAGCGGGTTACGGGAGGCTCACTATTACCAAGCCCACCTCACGATGATACGATGTCGGCTAGCAAAAATAATAATGAGAGGGTACACTTACCCATTCACAACAACCTCTTGTGATTACCCATCTATTTGGCCTCTAGAGAACAATGCCTCACGATGATACGATGTTGGCACCATTTATCTTAGTTAAGTTTCGACCCACCATGCCGGTTTAGATAGGGGTTCAAGTATGACCTCACGATGATACGATGTTGGCCACACTCGTTGCCTACCTTCACCTCATCAAATGTTTATATAGACTCCTCCTGAGTATAAACATGCACTTTGCACTTCCCCATGATAGGGTGAAGGCGGTGTACAAGTCATAAACGATTGGAGCCTACCATGGTGGAAGGCCACGAAGAAGTGTTCAATAGCACCTCTCCGCTTTCAACTTAAAATTGTTTGTTGGTTGAGGGATTTTAAGGTCTCATCAATTTTTATTTATTTAATCACATTCAAATAAATTGTGTCCTATTATAACTACTAGTCCAAAGTTAATGAAATTAGTAGCATATGATATCCCCACTAATCGTTTTCATATAACAAATCAATATCAAAACATTTTTCAAAATATTGGAGATATATATAACTACTAATTGTGTTCATTATAGTTTAGTAGCATATGATACTCCCAATATTTGTTTTGAGAAAAACAAATCAATATCAAAAACGAATTTTTCAAATATTGGAAGTAACTACTACTACTAAGGTTTTTGCATTCCTTTGAAATTGGACTTTATAGTTATCTTAGGCTCTTTGGATGACCATGGACTTATTGGTTTAATTCAACAACGAGCCAACATTGTTGAATAAGATCTAGGGAAGGTTGTGTTATTTTAATTACGTGCTTTTCAATCCAATTAAAACATTTTTCATTGAGCCATTAGAAATGAAAGACAATCATTCATTGCTAATTAGGGCGTTGGACCCATTTAATCTTTGATCTCATGTCAAAACCCTCTTTTAATTATGTCACCTTACCGATAGTTAAAGAAACTCTAGTCTAGTACTAGAGGGAATCAACTAATGGAAAGAGATTAAGAAGTAATAAGAATTACAAACCGATTTGTACAAATTCCTACAAATTACATATACTAAGAGGGAGAGAAAGATTAATGTCTATCGTGACAAGGTCCAATTGAAACAGTAATTAAAACACATTCCCAAGGTTCAAACAATTTGAATTTAGCGCCCTTTCTCATAGCTCAATTATCGTTTAAGGCATAAGTCCATAGTCAACCATTTTCTAACTACTCAATCACATTAAATAATTAATTGGAATGCAACATGAACATTTAGATTTAGTGCATATGGGCATAATATTATTATGAGTTTAAACAACTAACAAAATTAAAATCAAATATTTTAACTTTTTAGATGGATATGGGCATAATATTATTATGAGTTTAAACAACTAACAAAATTGGAATGCAAATATGAAAAGTTAAGGGTCAAACCGTAAATACTAGAAAGTAATTATCAACTTTTCAAAAATACAAAATAGCCCCACAAGTGGATAAATCCACTAGGGAGGCCGGCCACATTAAGGAGGATGAGAGGTTTCTTACACATCATTTATTAATTCAACATAAAGTAGAAAAAATTAAATTTTACTTGTCACTTGGTTTTGCTTTAAGGACTTTAGTAAAAGGTGATGGAAATTCATCTAGACAAGCCTAGGATTGAATTAAATTTTGGGAAGGCTATGGATGGTATGTGCATCATCCAAAACCACAAAACAATGTATGAAAAACAAATAAAACCATTTTCACCAAAAACCAAACCATGAACACCAAGAACAAAACCATGGACACAATTTCAAGATTTGTATATTCTTGGTGATTTTTCAAACCCAAAAACAAAAGTGACAAGATCTCTACTTTCTAGCTTTAAAAAGGATGTGTGAGTGTCTTACAATAAAACACAAACACATGCCAAAAATCCCCCAAAACCGTGCCCCCTTTATGGAACAAAACCCCAAATTTTTGTTCTAAACTCAATCTTCATTCATGCATCCAAAACACTTTTGCATGCATATCTTTTCAACTATTGATTTACATTTTTCAACCATTGAAAACAAAAGATAAACATACTTTGAATGAAGCAATAATATGTCATACATAAAATTAAAACCCATATGCATAAAATCCAAAAGGACACATCAAACATAAACCTTTGGCTCTGATACCACTTGAAGGGAAATTATGAGATTTCATGTGGGATTTCTAGTGACTAGCATGCATATACAATTCAAAATTTATATACATAAGCAACGGAAGCATGTTATCACATAATATCAAAGCTATAGTCATGCAAATCCCCTTCAAGAAGCATAGGTTTATATAAGATGCATCAAAACAATTTATTGAAGAACAAAGTGTAGGAGTAGTTTTATACCTCTTGATCTAGACTTTAGACCAAGGATGGACCACCTCCAAGCCCTTTGTTGTTGGAACTCCTTGAGCCTAGCCTCCCTTCTTGCCTCCTCCACTTTGTTAGAATGAGTGCTCCTTGGGTCTCCTTAAGTCTCCAAAGTTGAAGACCTCTAAAGATCCACACCCACTAGTGTAGTGAGAAGGATGAAGGAATAACCAAAAGGGTGAGAAGATGATTAGCTAAATCCCCCTTTGGTGGCCGGCCCTTTGAGTGTTGAGAGAGATATTTTCTTTTTCTCTTTTGTTGTTTTGAACACTCAAAAAACCCTTATGAAACTTTGTGCTATAAAGTTCCTTTTATAACCAAAAAGAAACAAGTCAACATTTGACTCTCTCTCTCCCTCCTTTGGCCGGCCCCTTTAGTGTTGTTTGGGGTTTGGGCTTTTATTATTTCAAGTCATCCAATGCTTGAATAAAAGCCCAATAGGTTTAGGCCCAATGGGCCCATTTAAACCCGAACATTTCTTTAAGCCCAAAACGATCTTTTATCGCTTTTATGATTTCTTTAGACTTTCTAATTAATCACAACACTTAATTAATCTAATTAATTATTTCCATCATCCATTAGTTACTCACTACAAGAGTGTATTGGTGTACAATCATTTTAGGTTCTAATTAGCAAGGCAGTGAGGTGATTGGCACCAATCCAATTGATTATATTTAATTCAATCACTTAGTGAATTAAAACTTACTTTTAATTCACCTTCTTCTTTGATGACTACATTTAATCATCTAGAAGAACTCACAAGTCATGAGTGACATCTAACCATATATCATGGCTACCCAAGCTAATGTAGAATTTGTTCAGAGAACCTATTCAGTTGGAATTACAATGTAATTCGATCCTTCTCTAAAACAATACTCTCAATCACATTACTAGGGCATGGATATTTTATGTCAAACCCCTAATGTGATTATTCCTTCTTATATGATTCAATTGAGTCGTATAGGAACGCTTTCCTTTATTACGCTCGATACTTCGGCCGAAGATTCCCGAATCATATCTTAGAGTATTCATCCTCTCTTAACGAGGATTAGAGATTCCTTGTTGCGCATTCACTTGCCTCCATGACTAAGTGGCTTAACCCCAACTATGCCGTGGACACTCGCGGATGGAATGACTTTGACAATATCAAAGATCAGGTACCTAACCACAAGATAACTATGATGCCTCAGGTCAAAGGACTACTTACATTATTCCAACCATTAGAGTTACTTGCTTGACATGTGAGTAGACCTCCATGCAAGTACTCTCGTTCGATTGTGTTCAGTGAACTCATTCCCTTAATGAGCACCTACATACCTGTCTTAGTGTCACTACATGAATGGGACGAGACTTTCCATCCTTCCAATTGAAGCGGATATAGTATGTACCGGTCTATGCATTGTCAGTATCCCTCCGACAATCCTATGACCAGGAACCTTTTGGACATGATGGTTATGTGAAGAAGGTCTATGTAGTCTAACATCATTAGATTACTTCTTCCATCGATCCATTGTCCATGGATTCACCATTTAGGACATATATCGTTTATTGAGATAGTCCTAATTAGTATCTTTGCCATTTGATGTATAAGAATCATCTATACATCCATTCATTGTCCTGAAAGGTTTCTTCCAAAGATTGACTTTCAGGGCATATTTCCAACAATCAGCTCAAAAGAAGGAAACATTATCCAAAACCTTATCCAACCTTATCTTATCTGGTCTTATCTTATCCCATATTATCCAAACATTATCCTATTTAATCCAACATTATCTAAACTTATCTCCATCTGCAAAAGGAGTCCTTATCCTATTCTAAATCATTCCCATCTGAATTTAGGAGTCCCAATCCATCTAAACACATTAATTCTTTTCCCCCTAGGAATCTGCTATGCAAATCGTTCTCCTCTACTACCATACCCTAGGCCTATAAATACATATTTATCACCACAATTTCGTGGACCACACATACAAGAGCCAAAACATCAGAAAATACATACTTGTGCGCATATTTGCAATGAAGGAAGGAGAGGAGACCCTTGGAGTCGAATCTGCCATTGCTGGGACGTTCCTGGTTCTTTCTATCCTTAGTTTTAGTTCAATGTTTGTTTTAATTTGGTTTTATGTTTTCAAAGACATGAGGAACTGATTTCTTTATAGTTGGAGGTGAATTTGAAGCCATGATTATATGTCTTATATGAATTGATTACATCCAGTTATTGTTTCTTGAGTCTTGAATGTGATGTACTTGTCTGGGTTATCAAAACTTATTTATGTTTGTAGACTAAGGGTCGACACTTAATTTGCATGCATGAATTTGATGCTAGAGTATACGGGAGTTTCACCTAATCGTTATGAACTTATATTCACAAGGAGTGGAAGTCACTAGTCATGATTGTGTTAAGTAAATCCTTGGCAAGAGTATCATGCTTTTCATAGTTACGACTGCCTTGTCAATGTTTATGGTTTTCAAAGAACTTAATGACCTTTGATATGTTTTCTATCATGCTTTCCATAGTTAGGGGACTTGAGAAGGATAATTTGGTTGTAATGCGTATCCCGTCCAATTCAATGAAATAAGGAAAATCTGATTGTTAATTTGTGCTATCACGGTTAACTTGGGGTGTTGTCATTCATGGTTTAAAGGAATAATAACTGGAAATTGGTTTGTTTGCATATGTCATGTGTGGAGAAGGATCCTCTAACTAGCCTATTTCACCATTCAATTCACCTGATTTCGTACCTAGTTTGCTTTAGTTTTGCAATCTGTTTAGTTTAATTAATTTCGTCCAAATCAATCCCCCCTTTAATTAAGTGTGTTAGATTAGTTAGAAAAGTGTTTAAATCTGTCCAATTTAGTGTTTTGAGTCTTACTAGTCTTAAATTCGTCAAAATCACTTGTTAGGTCTAGAATTGAGTCTTTTTTATTGTTTGTTGCTGTTTTGAGTCATTTAAGTCAGTTTTAAGTTTATAGAGTCTAGTTTAGTGTTTTTTAGTCTTATTTGTGTAGATTAGCAGCCCTAGTTAATCCTCGGTCTAGAACGATCCCTACTTACACCTTTGCTACAATTGTCAACAATAGGGTTTAATTTGTGTGTCAAGTAATTTTCACATCATAAGGCAACAACAAGCTACTGAAACAAGCCCAATAGTAGCATCACGTGGGCCCCAAAACCTCAAAACACAACAGCCATATTTTTGTTCCTTCCTTCTTTTCCCTTTTTTTTTTTTCTTCCTTCTTCCTTCTCCTCTTTTTTTTTTTTTGGTATTTTTTTCCTTTTCTGTACGAACAAACAGCAGCAGCATGATCATTTCTATTTTCTTATTCTTTGTTACTTTTTCCATTCTCCTGGGACTTTCTTCAACTTGTGAAAAACAAAAGCAAGTGCTGACTGCAGAGGTGACCCCGAGTGCAATGCAGATACGGGTTTAGGTTCCAGACAGCGGGTGCAGATTCAGATGAAGGTGGTGATGCAGGTCAGATCGTAAGGGATGGGACAATAACAAACGACAAACAATGAACAACGACAATTTTTTTTTGTTTTTTGTTTACTTTAACCAATTTATCTAAATTGAATTAATCAAACAGTGGAAGATGACAACAAACTGATACAAGACGAGCAGATCAAATCCTGAAGGATCAAACTTGCTCTGATACCAAGTTGAATATCAGAGTGTGAGACGAACAAGACTACAAAATAGAATATTATTAATAAACAAGAATGCCGAAATGGCTACAAAACTTCAAGGGGCTACATTGTGACTAACTTGATTCTTAAGAAAACAAGTCTCGGGTTTTTGCCGGTCACGATTATCATTCCTAAGAAGAAAAGGTTTTTGAGAATGAGGCAACCGCATTTCTGGGTATGACATTGACAATCTGGAAAGGAAGTGGCTTTATAGGTGTGAATCTTGTACAAACAACGATGGGATGAAGGATTTCTTCTTTAGAAGAAACAGTAGATCGTTCATCGTTGTCTGTCGAATTGGATCCGTGGACTCGGTCCGAGCCGGCCTGTTTGAGTTAGGTCCTACAATTTTAGAATTCTTATAACTGGCTCTGCCCTCCTCGTTACATTTTAAAACATGTCCGGTCCCTCCAAATTTGGGCTCGCCTGGCCCTGCCCACCCCTACTCAAATCAAAGAACATCTTAGTCTTGAGTCTTAATCTTTGCGTCTTACAAAGGCGCAGCAATTGCCACGTGTCATCTAAACTACCATGAAGATTATGTCTAGCCATCCTTGATAAATACACAACTTGGCTTCAAAAATGATAAATTCTGATTCTCATACCAAACTTATGCTACTCTTTGCACTCAAGAATTGGTTTAGACATCAAACACTACTGACTTATGTATTAGAGGGCCTTTGGCAGCACCAGATCGGTGTCCCATTGTAGGTTATCCAAAGCAGATTGCAAGTTTCAGTCACATTGATCGTAGCACTTAGGAGAGCATATCAATCTGTGGTACTAATTTGCATCCACAAATAGGTGTAATAAATTTTTAATACAAAAATATAGTTAAACTCACTGTTCTAAAAATCCCCACTAGCCCCGCCTAGACTCTGCCTAGGCGCTAGGTGGCTGGCTACCCCCCTAATTAATCCCTAAGCATTTGAAAATTAAGTTAGCGGCCCGCCTAACCCGCCCAGATCTACCTAACCACCCGTCTAGGTCGCGACTCTCACTTAGATTGAAAATAGATAACTTTCATTTTGCATTTTATCTTTTTTAAGAAATTGTAAGAGACTTGTTGAATACTTAGATAAATACACATTATATGCTTGTCCTCCATGTTGTCATTATGTTTTATTACTTTGTAATCTATATGTCATTCTATTTTGCAATTTATGTATCCCAATGAAATTATGTATCTTTTAAGTATAAGTAAACACTTATTTATAAGATATATAATAAATTTACTTATAAGGAAATAAGAACTCATTGAAGTTAAAGACATCATGGAATATACGGCCTAATATTCGTTTTAAAATACGAACTCTCCCGAAAATTCGTGGAATGCAACAAATGATTCAAATAAGGATGAGGGGATTTATGAGGAAATTTAACTTTTTGATTCATACAGCATACTAAAAACTAGGACTTACTAACAGAAGAATCTTTTCTTTTCAACTGCTTTACGCACCACAATATTGATATTAGTAATTTCTAGGACCAAAATCAACTTATTCGGGATCGACACCTATGAAAGAACACATTAACACAATCATGTAACAAAGCAACGAAAATAAATTATTATTTTTTAAATCAGGAAAAAAAGTTGAAGAGAGTTTGCTTCATAAGAGCACATACTCTTTCTTTTTTGGTAACTGGCCTTGCAAATTACAACTGTGCTCCTAACAGGATGACTGCATTGAGCACTGTTGCTTAACATATCACGCAGAGTGGCACCATCGGCGCGAAAAATAGGCACAGACAATTCATGAGAAGTGCCGGCAACAGCCAGAGATGGGTTAAAGTGTTGGAAAATTTAATTAAATTATTATTATATTAAATTTATTAATTGAATGAAAATTAAAAGTGGAGTCTTTTGGTAAAAAGATGTGTCTACTCAAATAAAGAGTTGCAACTTTTGACTCTTCATGAATAGTCACATGTTTTCTAAAGAGGTATCTCACATTCTATAAATAGGGAAGTCCCCTATAATCATCACTAAACAACTTTTCATTATTTTACATAATCATATATAGAGTGCACTAAATATTAGAGAGTCTCATTGAATCCATATGAAAGGGTTTTCAACACAATCGTGGTTTATAGAGCCTTGTGATTTGGAGTGCTACTATTACAAGAACGTGGTCATTGTATCTTGAGAGACAAGCGTCGATCAACCATGAGGACATAGTGTCTAACACTTGCCTCGACCATATTTTCAGGTTTTTCTAATCCATTATGTCATGTTCGTTTAACATTGGTTACTCATGTGCATGTTGTCACAGCCCGTCCCGAGATTTTCATATCGAGGGTATGAAATGACGGAATTACCCTTAGCGGGTATTAAGGTACGTTTGTGTGGCGTTGTTGGTTCAATTACTAATATAGATTAAAAGGAAATATTTATGTGAATTGAATTATTATTTTGGTTGATTATAATTTTGGAAGGCTTTGATTGTTGTTGTTTAGGGATAAGAAAATTTGGATGGTGTGGATTGAATGGGGTGATCCCAAACTCTCCCTGATCTCTCCCTTTCCCCGTCACTCTCTCTCTCTCTCCTCCCTCACGACACTCTCACTCTCTCTCACCCAAAGCGTACGGACGACACCCAAAACCACCCCAAACTTCGTGGATCGACGTGGAAAACTGTACCATCGTGTTCGTGAGTGTCCTACGTGTTGGAAATGTGCCCTAAAGCCATTCATATGATGATACTTTACGGATATTTCACATGTTAAACTAATCTAGTTTACATATAAAGGGCAAACATTATTGTTTGAGACGTCTCATATAAATGTTATATGCTTAAACGATAAAGTCCAAGGAATATTTGATTGGGAGAATGCAATCTAATGAAGTTAGATTAATGAGACCATTCTTTCGTAGACACATCCTAAACGTTCCTGATCATAGGATTGCCAATTGGGCATTGACAGTCCGATAAGATCAGTACGTACTATGCCTTCTCTCAGGGAGAGTGACTAGTCTCGAGTCATTGGTGTGTGTGACATCAAGACAAGTACGTAGGTGCTCAATAGAGAATGAGTCCACTGAACACGATCAACGAGGAGTTCTCATACTCATGTCACATGAGAACTCATGTTTGGGATAATGCAAATTAGTCCTTTGACCTGAGGCATCACAGTTGTTGTCTTGTGGTTAAGTCCTTGATCTTTGATTATGTCAAAGTCACCCCATCGGGGTGTCCACGGCATCATTGGGGTTAAGCCACTTAGTCATGGAGACAAGTGAATGCGCAACAAGGGATCTCTAACCTTCAATTGGCTTGAGGGAGAATACTCTATGATATGATTAAAATCTCTGGCCAGAGTATGAATGAGATTGGGGAATGCGTTCCAAATCACATTCAAGGTAATCATAAAATGCAAATGAATCACATTGGATAGTAGACATGAATAAATAAACTATCAAACCAAACAATGTGGTCAAGAGTATTAGATTAGAGAAAGACCGTATTGCATTTGTAATCCTAAACTGAATAGGTTCTCTACCTCTTCTGATTAGCTTGGGTAGCCATGATATGCTGCTAGGGGTCACTCATGGTTTGTGGAAGCCCTAAACGTGTGTAATCACTAAAGGGAGAATTGAAAGTAAGTTTCAATTCACAATCGATGTAAAATGGTTTTAATCGCCCACTGCCTCGCTAAAAGGAACCTAATGTATCGTACACCAAATAAGGTGGAGATTGAAGAAACAAAGGAGATGAATTAAATGGTTTAATTATTTATGGCAAGGATTAATTAATATGTTAATTAATCAAACGAATAAGTTCGTTAAAGACCTCGGGATAGTTTTGGACCTTAAGGCCCAATGGGCTTCGAACGTCAAAGCCCATTGACTTAAGTTGTATGACAATTTAATGAATAAAGATTCACAAAGGCCCAAAAGCCCATATCCATTTAGTGTTGAATTAGGGTTTTTGGTTCTTTAGGTCATTTAAAGAAGTGACTATATAAAGAACTTTATAACCTAAAATTCATAAGTTGTTGATTTTAGAGAAAATTGGTGAGAACACAAAGCTTCCATTTCTCTCTAAGAGGCCAACCACCTTGGGGGATATTGTCTAGCAATTCTATTTCCTCAATGTCACTCATTTCCTCTCCAATCCAACCTTGGTGTAGAATCTTTAGAGGTTCTCAATTTTGGGAACTTGGAGAACCTATTCTTCTAACCAAATCCATGGAGCTAAGAAGCAAGGAATGAAGGCCCTATCTCTTGGGTGATTATCCTTTGCATATGCAAAGAGGAATCTACAAAGGTAAATATTTCTCAACTAACAAATTGTTGTTTTTAAGTTGAGTCAAGGTTCACCAATCTACTAGGCTTTGAATTTCATGGTAGATGTTTTGTTTTTGAATGCATGAAAGCATGATTCCGCCTTTAATTGTTAATTGCATGCTATATGATGTTATTCAAATGAACATGTTTTTCACAAAATTTCCTTCAAGTGGTATCAAAGCCTAGGTCTAGTAGTTGGTGAATCATTTTGGGTTTTGTAGTTCATAGTTTTTGATTTAAAAGTTGTAATATGTTACAAGCTTTATTCTTGTTTCTTTGAATGTAAATTTTGTTAGAAAATTTGCCATCTCAAATGTTGTAGATGTAGTTCATATGAGCATGAATTTTGGAGCTAAAATTTGGTGCCATGTTTTTTTTTGGAAAATTCGGCCAAATCCAAGGGGTGATTTTTTGGGTTCATGTTTGTCTTGTTAAAATGGTTTTAAAGTGACTTTTGGAACCCCTAAGTACCCTAGGATGTTAACCCTCTTTTGAGTGATGAAAATTTGAGTTTTGGTGAGTGAAAACATTCATGGAGCTATTATGAGTTTTCATGAGTGTTCTTCAATGTTCTTGAAGTTCTTGCCAAGAACAAAAAGTTTTGAAGTTTTGATTCAAAATGTTTTATGTTTTTACATAAAGTTTTGGTTTAATTTTAGTGGGTGATTTTAGTGGGTGATGATTATTTGTAAAGTATTATTAATGGTTTTAATGGTAGACAAACTTTTTTAAAAGTTTGACATAAATTCAATTAATGGTTATAATGGTAGACAAACTTTTTTAAAAGTTTAACATAAATTCAAAATATTTCATCTTTACCTCACCTAATAAAACCCACTTACAAAAACTTTGTAAAAATCATATTTTTTCTATCATGGCCGGCCACCCTAATTAAATAGGGTATTTTTGGGTCTTTTATTCAATTACATAAAGTTTTGATACTTTTGTGTATTTGCACTTTGGCCCAAAAGTTTACGTTTTTACGTTAAGGCCCAAAAACGTTAAAGGACAAATTGTTTTGCTCCTTTAATAAAGTTTTTTGTATTTGTTGAAATTTTTGGGTTCTAGTTGTAATTACATGAAGTAGTGGACTTTTGTGTTTTTAGAAAGTGACCCCAAAAGTTTGTGTTTCGCAATATAGCCCAAAAAGTTGTGGTTATTGCATGATGGCCCAAATTAAGTAGGGAACAAAAATTGTTTTGTCTCTTTAAATGAGAATTGGATTTTCATTTCATTTAGCTCCATTTAAATCAATTTTATGGATACAAAAACCAAATGAAAATGTTGCATTCAATTTAATTAATTAAAGTGTTGATTAATTAAAGGGTGATTATGAACCTAAGCCTACGATAATTGAGCTATGTGATAGGCCGTTTCAAATTTGTTTGAACCATGGGAATGTGTAGATTAATTTTGGTTGTAATTTGATTTGATCAAATGTTGTAAAAGAGCATAAGCTCTTCTTTACTTTAAAGTAATTTGAATTATGCAAATGTTGTAATGAGCATAAGCTCACCTTTACTTTAAAGTACTCATTTTCTTGTTTTATTTGATATGCATGAAAATGGAGTAGTTGGGTCCAACGCCCCTAAGACAACACGCCTTAATGTGATTAAACGCGTAACTAAAATCAATCTCCATCCCTAGTCCGAGATTCAACACTAGGCTCGTGTTGAATCTAAACAAAGGTTCATGGTCATCCTAAGGCCCTAAGGCAACTATATAGTCCATCAAATGAATGCAAACCTTATGTTAGTAGTATCATATACTCTTACTTTAAAAACCGTTTTATAAGTATAGTGGGAGTATTATATACAACTAAATTGAATCAAATGGACCAATAGTTGTAATAGGATCAAAATTGTTTTAATGTAGATTAAAATGAATACTTATATGTGATGAGACCTAAAACCCTCAACCAAACCATTATTAAGTTGAAAAGTGTGAGAGTGCTTAGAACACTCTTTCGTGGCCTTCCACCGTGGTAGGCTCCAATCGTTTATGACTTGTACACCGGCTTCACCCTATCATGGGGGAGTACAAAGTGCATGCTTATACTCAGGAGGAGTCTATATACATACTTGATGAGGTTAGTGTAGGCAACGAGGATGGCCGACATCGTATCATCGTGAGGCTATTCTTGAACCCCTTCACGAACTAAGCATGGTGGGAATGACTTAACTAAGTGCAATGGCGCCAACATCGTATCATCGTGAGGCAACATTCTCTAGAGGCCAAATTGATGGGTACTTGCATTAGTTGCCAATGAGTAAGCGTACTCTCTCATTATTATTAATGCTAGCCAACATCATATCATTGTGAGGTGGGCTTGGTAATAGTGAGTCTCCCATAACCTACTAAGAGTTTCCTCCAAAACTCTCGAATTCCAATGAGGGATATGGAATTTGCCAAAAATAGTGGGTGGTGCTATTTGATTTAAAGACCCGAATCAAATGGCTTAAAATCAATCAATTTATATTCGTTATGTATTTGTTTACCAATATATTTGCAAACGCTATCCAAAACTTGACAAAGAAAATCCGAATGTTTTAGTTTCCGGACTTGGTAACACAATCCCAAAGATTGTCTTAAATGGATTGTGCATGTACCTAAGAAGTCTCATCCTCACAATCTTCCTATTGATAATGTATCATTGGAAGAACATGTTAGAAATGTCTATCATGAAGAGGACAACACAAACAACCAATGCTTATTCCTTCGTTATATGAACAAAGGAACTTAAGAAGATTAGCATAAAGACAAGGACACTTTTAGTGCCATAATTCTTCACTTACAAATTGTTGTATGAAGAAATAAGAGTTGCCTTGAACAACTCTTGAAAGTTTGTAATTATGTTTAGAACATAATGGTTGGTTGACAAAAATAGTCCATCAACATGGACTTATGATGATTTTGAATCATTGAGTGTTGAAGTGATAAACCACTTAACGAGACGGAAACTAGGCTAGGACTTCACCTTTATGTCCCTATCCTAATGGTTCACTAAGTTTATTGTAAACTATGTAGTGAACAATAACCAAACACTCTCCAAAATGTTTGATGTGTATAACACAATTGAAAAAGGTTTCAAGAGAGATAGTGGGAGTTTAGGGACCAAGACTATTGTAGTCAAAGGAGAAGTCAAATGAAGAAGATAAAATTAACTCCAAGGGAACAAACTTTCTTTATGAAAGGATGGACATTGGAAGGGGTATTTGCAAGAAATGTCTTGCAAATGTCAAGAACACACCTTTCAAAGGTGTTGTAAATTGTTCTTGAAAAGTTCAAAAAAGTTGGTTCTTCTACTTGAATACTTGATTCCGTATTAGTAACAATGTTTTACAATCGTTGTAAAAGTGTGGCTAATAAGAAGTAGAAGATTAATGAGAGAAGAGAAAGTATTTCACATTCGGAACGTGAATAAAATATAGATCTCTGCGAAAGCAGATGGTACTAACTTCCTCATATGAACTACCAAAGAAATTGGAAAAACCAAAGATTGTCTTTACATTCCAATTTTAAGGAACTCAATTCCATCACTATAGTAGAGATGGATGAATGTTTTGTTTGACAAAACATTGTTCTTTATTAATCACTGATTGGATTATAGTAATCTAATTGATTGTCTCTATAGTAGAGATGATATGGTAGTGTTAACTGTTTAGAATATAATGATGCTTAAAACCCAAAAGGTTGCAAGATAGTGACTAATCCCAACTGAGTTGTGATACCTCTAAAACATAAATTACGAGTTGGTCATAGATGGATGCTTTGGATCGTTAGATCCGGATCCAATACCTTCTTGTCAAAATTGTATAGAGGCGAAATGTTCGAATCTTTATTCTTTTGGAAAGAAGAAAGAATCACAAAGTTATTGAGGTTAATTCACTTAGATGTTAGTGGCACTTGTCCACAACATAATACTACTCATGTTGTTTGACATTCACCGAAGATCACTCTCGGTTGGACTATAGTTTATTATGAATGAACACAAGTCCGAATACTTTGCAAAAGGTTTCAAAGAATTCAAGAAATGTAAGTTGATGAGTAAGACGTCTAAAGTACGTACCTCCTTAGATTTGATTCAAGGAAAGGTAACACTTTAGATGAGTTTCCTCGAATAAGATTTAGTTCGTTGGATGTTATCAATTACCCATATATATAGGATATATATACTTCTAAAACAATATGATTGTCAATTAGAAGATCTTCCAAAATTTTCATAACTCCATAGGATGTAGTTGGAAAGAAAGACAAATCTTAATCATGTTAAGATTTGGGGTTGTGTGCTAATGAGCAATATTTGTTTAAAAAATTATCTTGTGGATATCCTTAAATTAACCTTTGGATATCACTTCTATAAACCAACCAACAAATGTTGTTTGTTGAGTAGTTCATTGTAATCCTACAATGTGATTTGCCTTAGAGCAAATGAACTAGGAATAGAACTCAAAAGAATGGGTTCTTTGAGAGACAAGATGATAATCAACAATTATAACAACCTAGTTCCTATACCACAAGCTCCAAGGTAGTCAAAAAGAATTTTAAACCGTCTCAGTTGAATGGTTTGAACTTTATGACTACATTGAGTGTATATACAACATATACTCAAGGAAATGGTAAAGTACCATTTGACCAGAAATAATGAAACCTTTATAGCTAATTGGTAGCTTAAGGTGACTACAATCAAAGAGAATGGTTGACTTTGAAGGAACCATCTTTGACGTAGTCTTAGTTTCAATTAATTCAAAGATTGCTAGCTACAACTAAATGGTGATTCAATGTTTGGACATGATATAGGTTTCCGAAACCATTATTAAGATAGTCTTGATAATTTATGTCTAAATACTATGAATCACAAGACATGTAAGTTGTAGAGATCCAACCATCATGGATCTTAGCAAGCTAGTGGGAGCCATAAGCGTCTTATGAGAGAAAGATCAAAACGTTTGATTTCTCATAAAGATGTAAATGAATCTTTTGTTTACTAGGTTTACAAAAGATTAGTGGGAGTTAATCATGTTCCTAAAATTTAGAATATATATATGATATATTAATTTTGGAAATGAAAAGAATACTTCTTCGTTAAAGTTATGACTTTAAACTTTCTATAACGATAGAATGTATATGGGAGACATAGTCTATATACATGGGATGGAAATCTATAATGATAGATTTTAGGATATAATTGGATTATATCATGCCCTAATAATAGACAAAATATGCTAGGAAGTTTCTCATATGATGATAAACTTCAATCAGAAGAACAACTCTAGTGAGACTAGGAGGTAGCTCTTCTCAAAGGGAACGTACCCTTTGACTCCCAAAGAAATATTGCATAAAGAGAATCCTTTATGCATACGCAGAAAGGTGATTTACGTATTTCATATTGTATGAAAAAAGTTGATATAAGTTGTACCAAGAAAGGTACAAGGCGATATCAATGCAAGCCCAGGATCAGAACCATGGCAACTGTCAAGTGAATCCTTAAGTATTTAAGAAATACTAAAGGATAGGTTCCTCGAAGAATGAGGAAGAATTAGAGTAACGTAAAGGAAGCGTAAATGTGTTAGATTATGAATCTAATCCATCGTTGAATGTTTCTTCATTATGAATGAAGAGATTAACAGATACCTCTTTATTATGGCTAAAGAGATATTTGGATGGAAACATTAAAGTAATGACTTTAGTGTGTT
Source organism: Malus fusca (assembly GCA_035220775.1). Classification (NCBI taxonomy): domain Eukaryota; kingdom Viridiplantae; phylum Streptophyta; class Magnoliopsida; order Rosales; family Rosaceae; genus Malus; species Malus fusca. The sequence continues at coordinate 26,578,072 of CM069071.1, read as the reverse complement.
CCATTATAAATGCAAAATATATTGCCATATATAGAAGTTTACAACAATGTTGTTTGGATGGGAAAGTTCATTTATGAACTCTCTATTCGGTTCCAACCAGAAAGTGTATGACACTAATGGGGCGATAGCTCAAGCCTGGGAATCAAGGTCTCATCAAGATCCGAACTCATATGAGAGACTGAACCACATGATTGGGAATCATGTATAATGGTGACGTCGATATTCTCAAGGTTGCTTCTATGGATAACATATAGATATCCATTTCCTAGGCCTACTATTCAGCCATTTAGGAAATGACTACAGAAGAGGAATCATAACAGATGACCAAGCTGATTGGCTCTAGTGCAAGTGGGAGATTGTTGGAAATGTGCTCTAAAGCCATTCATATGATGATACTTTACGGATATTTCACATGTTAAACTAATCTAGTTTACATATAAAGGGCAAACATTATTGTTTGAGACGTCTCATATAAATGTTATATGCTTAAACGATAAAGTCCAAGGAATATGTGATTGGGAGAATGCAATCTAATGAAGTTAGATTAATGAGACCATTCTTTCGTAGACACATCCTAAACGTTCCTGATCATAGGATTGCCAATTGGGCATTGACAGTCCGATAAGATCAGTACGTACTATGCCTTCTCTCAGGGAGAGTGACTAGTCTCGAGTCATTGGTGTGTGTGACATCAAGACAAGTACGTAGGTGCTCAATAGAGAATGAGTCCACTGAACACGATCAACGAGGAGTTCTCATACTCATGTCACATGAGAACTCATGTTTGGGATAATGCAAATTAGTCCTTTGACCTGAGGCATCACAGTTGTTGTCTTATGGTTAAGTCCTTGATCTTTGATTATGTCAAAGTCACCCCATCGGGGTGTCCACGGCATCATTGGGGTTAAGCCACTTAGTCATGGAGACAAGTGATTGCGCAACAAGGGATCTCTAACCTTCAATTGGCTTGAGGGAGAATACTCTATGATATGATTAAAATCTCTGGCCAGAGTATGAATGAGATTGGGGAATGCGTTCCAAATCACATTCAAGGTAATCATAAAATGCAAATGAATCACATTGGATAGTAGACATGAATAAATAAACTATCAAACCAAACAATGTGGTCAAGAGTATTAGATTAGAGAAATACCGTATTGCATTTGTAATCGTAAACTGAATAGGTTCTCTACCTCTTCTGATTAGCTTGGGTAGCCATGATATGCTGCTAGGGGTCACTCATGGTTTGTGGAAGCCCTAAACGTGTGTAATCACTAAAGGGAGAATTGAAAGTAAGTTTCAATTCACAATCGATGTAAAATGGTTTTAATCGCCCACTGCCTCGCTAAAAGGAACCTAATGTATCGTACACCGTGTAAGGTGGAGATTGAAGAAACAAAGGAGATGAATTAAATGGTTTAATTATTTATGGCAAGGATTAATTAATATGTTAATTAATCAAACGAATAAGTTCGTTAAAGACCTCGGGATAGTTTTGGACCTTAAGGCCCAATGGGCTTCGAACGTCAAAGCCCATTGACTTAAGTTGTATGACAACTTAATGAATAAAGATTCACAAAGGCCCAAAAGCCCATATCCATTTAGTGTTGAATTAGGGTTTTTGGTTCTTTAGGTCATTTAAAGAAGTGACTATATAAAGAACTTTATAACCTAAAATTCATAAGTTGTTGATTTTAGAGAAAATTGGTGAGAACACAAAGCTTCCATTTCTCTCTAAGAGGCCAACCACCTTGGGGGATATTGTCTAGCAATTCTATTTCCTCAAGGTCACTCATTTCCTCTCCAATCCAACCTTGGTGTAGAATCTTTAGAGGTTCTCAATTTTGGGAACTTGGAGAACCTATTCTTCTAACCAAATCCATGGAGCTAAGAAGCAAGGAATGAAGGCCCTATCTCTTGGGTGATTATCCTTTGCATATGCAAAGAGGAATCTACAAAGGTAAATATTTCTCAACTAACAAATTGTTGTTTTTAAGTTGAGTCAAGGTTCACCAATCTACTAGGCTTTGAATTTCATGGTAGATGTTTTGTTTTTGAATGCATGAAAGCATGATTCCGCCTTTAATTGTTAATTGCATGCTATATGATGTTATTCAAATGAACATGTTTTTCACAAAATTTCCTTCACTACGAACTCAAAGACACCAGTTTCAAGTAACCTTTCCTTCGGGAACCCTAGTTTTTAAACTCCCCGTGATGGTGCACTGTTCATGCACACGTAAATCCTTATGTTTTTTTGAGAATTTGAAGCTTGTAGGAAGCTTGGTGAAGTCCTAAGGAAGCTCGGAGTGCTTCATTTGGAAGAATTGGACGTCGGGATCACCTAGTTCGAGTTTGGCCGATTTTCTTGGATTTTTGGAAGGTACGATCCCGTGATTTTTAGTGCTTAAAACTAGTCCAACGTGATAGTACTCTCTTAGGGCTTCAATTTGGTGTAAAGTACGAGAAAAATGGATGAAAAACGAGTGAGAATAGCGACTTAGAAGATTTTCCAGTTTTCCGGTGATCGGAGTCCGGCGAGGGTAGGTCGGAGAAGACAGTGGCATATTCCGTTAAAGTTAACGGAATATGCTAACGCTGTTAGTTAACTCTGATGGTAACGGTTAGCTTTTGACGGAATATTCCTAGGAATATTCCTGACGCCGTCCGCGACTTCCGTTAGGGCACCTGCGCGTGGGCCGCGCGTAGGGCCGTGGCCTAGCCGGCGCGTGAGGGCGCGTGGAGGGTCCAAAAATTGTTCTAAAAATATGTCGACGTCCGTAACGTCGAGTAGGTCACCGTGGTATATTCATATACCCAATTTGAGCACCGTATGAGAAGTTATTAAGATTTGTTGGTTAGGTGCTTTAAATAACGTTTTATAGTTATTTCGCATTTAGGTGAAAATGTGAATTGACGATCCGACCGTTGGATCGTCACCAAACTTTGATGCGTTGTAATATGTAATATTTGAGGATTATAGGAACTTACGGATTGGGAATCCGATTTACGGATCTTCCGGAATTGGAGTTGTAAGTCCATAATATAGAATGTTAACCGTCACTTGGTTTAGTTAATTGACGGAGATCCGACCGTTGGATGGTAATGAAATTTTAGGATGTTGTTCTAGGGTTATATTGTGGACCTCTGAAAGTTATGGATTGGAAATCTGAGTTGCAGATCTTCCGGATCGAACTGCGTAGTGACGTGTTTTATATAAGTTATATTCTATTGATATGATTTCTGAGGTTGGATTTGATTATTGTTCTAGGCGCCGATCGTCATGACGCCTTGATGTGTTGTGCTAGGGCGTTGTTGGGCAAACTCCAGGTGAGTGGGCAGTTTTGTTTTCGTATTACCTATATACTATTGTTTTCCCAGAAAATGCTTTTATATGAGAAAATGTTCTTAAGTTGCCATGCATAGAAATTTATGAAAAGTATGAATTGAAATGCTAAGCATAGAAGTTTATGAAAAACATGAATTGATATATGATGCATACATGTTGCATGGTGCTGTGGAGGCACAGGTAAGTCAGGTGAGTTCATTATTCATTGAATTATTTGATGTTGAGACGTTAAGCTCATAACCTGCACCCTAGGTGTTAGTGCTTATATTTATTCACCACACCGCACGCTCGTCTTGGATCCAAGTAGGTGGATGTCGTACAGACCATGTGAGGGTTCCGACATGCTAGTCCTATAGATCACTAGGCGTGATTCCGACTAGTGGGTGACCTTAGTTATGCGCGCTGATGATTGATGAGAGAAGCACTAGAGCGTATTTTTACACCTTTCATCGTACAGGCTACCTTACGTAGTTCCGAGTGATGTGCAGAGTAGGGCCGTATAGGTCACTGTGGTGACTCCGGCTGAGTGGGATATTGAGCTATAGAATTAATCGTACAGGACCAACTGCAGGATCTCCGATTGATTCCTTATTTCACCTGATTTATATTTTGATTCATGGCATGGCATGTTTTTCTTGAAAAATGTTAAAGATTTGGGATTTGAGTTTTGAGATTATATATGGTTTTATATATACTATTTTCTGGGAAAGTATACAGGTTTTACAGCGAGGGGTTAGAAATGTTTTAAATGAAAAGTTTTCGAAAAACTTTGTTTTACTGACCCACTCAATTTTGTTTTGCGCCCCTCCAGGTTCCAGTTAGCAGAGCTTTGGTGGCCACGAGGAATCCAACGGTGTTCTGACAGAATTCACAAAAGTAGGATTCACCATCGGGGGTTTCCATTTAGTAATTCTATTTTAAGAGCTTCCGAACTGTGTAAATGGTTACGTCACTCTCACGTGACGGCCAGCACGCCCTCCTTCGGGACGGGGTGTGTCACATGCATTACTTTGATATATAATTGTATGAATTATTTCTTGATTTTCATGTGATTTAATATAGCAATTAGACCCTATTTTTCCAGCATAAAGGCCCTAGCAACAGATGCATGCTATTCTAAAATGGGCTCAGAGGTTCGGACGAGATTTTTTGCATCGTTATAAATGAGTGAAAAGGTTGAAATAGTGTTATATTCTTGGCCATAAGAAATTAGAACATCTTGCAAAACCAAATCATTCGAATCAATAACGGCAACAGAGATCGGTAATTGGCATGCTGATTTTCAACAGCCCACCTAGATATCCTGACTTTTCTAGGCATAGGACTAAACAAACGGAAAAAAAACACACAAATGACAACGCTTGCCTCAGCAATCAAACAAGTACAACAATCAAGGAACCATCCCAACAATTTGCAATGAGTAGAGAAGCATGAGTGGCCATCATTTAAAACGGAAATGCAAAAACAGTATAACAATACAAACATAACCTTAATCAGATTAAATCAAAACCAGCAACAGAGAATGTCAAATCTTAGCATTCCTATGAAACATCCTCAACTATTGAGGCATAACAGAATAGGAAAAAAGAAGAAGAAAAAATGCAAGCACAATAATCTGCTAATCACTAAATACTATCATATTTGAATCCCATCCAATCCCCAACAAATCACACAGAGAAAGTTAGAGCATGACATGTAAATCTCTGAGCAAGCACACAGAACACGTTGAATCTTGCACACCCTCAAACAAAACAGGAGGCACGAAAAATGACAGGACTTCAGACATACAAAAGATAAGAACAAGGCGCATCAAAGATAAGGATGAAAGGTTAAAACCAAATAAAAATGAAAACCATGATCAAACAAAAACGACAGAAAAATAAAGACCATGAAGCATGCAAGTTGTCCAAAGACAGAACATAGATTTAACTGGTAATTTTTTTTTTTTTTTTTGAATTAAAATGCAATCAAGTTACAAAAAACTGAGCTCCCCAACCAAACTCCGCTTGGAAAAACTACATGACTCGCTCAAGAATAAATAGACGGAGATTCACACAAACAACGACTACAGCGTACTGATAGGATTTTTATCACCTGCAAAAGTAGGGATAAAAACACTTAAAATACTTGCAAGAGTACAAGACAATCGTACTATAGTCGGCTTTAGCAAGGTCCTTCTCCACATGGATTGAACAAATAATTTGTATTTAACCTAATTCTTAATTAATTATTTGAAAACAAAGTTTTGAGAAGGTTGATTTTATTACCTAAAATATTAAAAATGAATTTAATTAAAAACAATTAAATAAATTGGCAAAGTAAAGAAAACAAAAGAAAATAGTTTTGAAAATCAATTTAAGCACTAGGGTTCAGCCGTCACCTTAACAATCTTGCGTAGTTCTTCCAATTGCTTATGAGTTACTGATAGGAGCATATTTATGCGACTTAGTTAGTTTGTTTCCTTACATTTTCATAGCTAGTTTCTACTTATTATAGTGTTTTAAGCTATTTTCGTGTGTTTTCAGGTTCAAATGACAAAATTAGCAAGAAAGTGCAATTTTGAGCATTTTGGAGCAGTTTTGGGACAAGAATGGATGGCACATGCATGGAGCAAGGTGGATGGACATTTTTGAAGTTCAAGAGGCTAGGAATATGCTGAAGAGATGAAGAAAATAAAGTCAAGACAAAGAAGATAAGGAATCAGCTAAAAGGAAGGGATGGAGCAAGGTGGATGGACATTTTTGAAGTTCAAGAGGCTAGGAATATGCTGAAGAGATGAAGAAAATAAAGTCAAGACAAAGAAGATAAGGAATCAGCTAAAAAGAAGGGACATTATCCAAAACCTTATCTTATCCAAACAAACCTTATCTTATCCTATCATATCCTAATCTTATCCTACCTTAATTCCAGCTGCAAGGGGGAATCAATTTCACATTAAATCACCTAAATACCTAGTTCTAGAAGTCCTATCCTCTGCTCTAGAAATCTGCCAGAACATCTCTTTCTAGAAGCTTTGTGCCGTGTATCCTACTCCCTTTCATCCTAGGATTGTGCAATCCTTTTTCCTTCAGAAATTGTGCAAGCCCTAGGCCTATAAATACATATTTATCACCACAATTTCGTGCACCACACACACAAGAGCCAAAACATCAGAAAAATACAATTGTGTCGCAGCTTTGCAAGGAAGGAAGGAGAGGAGACCCTTGGAGCCGTGCCTGCCATTCAAGGCTTTGGATTGCTGGAACATTCCTAGGTGTATTCTATCCTTAGTTTTAGTTCAATGTTTAAATTAGATTGTTTTTGTTTAATTGCAACCATGTGGAACTAAATTCGTTTTAGTTAGAGGTGAATTCAAAGCCATGAACATATGTGTGATATGAATTGATTACATCCAGTTATGATTTCATGAATCGTGAATGCAATTTACTTATATGTTTGATTGATAACTTGTTCTTGTGTGTTGATTAAGGAGACCTACTTAGTTTGCATGCATGAATTTGATGCTAGGATATAAGGGAATTTCACCTAATCGTTATGAACTTATATTCACAAGTAGTAAATGTCACTAGTCATGATTGTGTAAAGTGAATTCTTGGCAGGAGTATCATGCAGTTCATAGTTACGAATGCCTTGTCAATGCTTATGATTTTCATAGAACTTAATGATCTTTGATATGTATCTCTATTATACTGTTCATGTAGGGAACTTGATAAGAATAATTTGGTTGCGTCGCTGAGTCCAATTCAATGAATTTAAGAAAATCTGAAAGTAAATTTGTGCTTCTCACGATTAATTTGGGGCATTGTCATTCATGGTTTATAGGAAGAATAACTGGAAATCGATTTGTATGCATATGTGTCATGTGTGGAGAAGGACCCTCTATCTAGCCATTCACCCATTAAATCACCAATTTCATCCAAAGTTATTTAGAGTCTTAAATCTGTTTAGTTTTAGTCTTAAATTCGTCAAAAACCAACTCCCCCTTTATATTTCGTGTCTTTAGGTTAGAATCTGTCCAAATTGGTTTCTTTTCATTGTTTTGAGTCTTTTTAGTTTAATTTTCATCCAAATCACCCTCTAGTTCTTGTTTTGAGTCAATTTAACTTAGTTTTGTGTTATTTTAGTCAGTTTAGCTTGTTTTGAGTTCTTTGAGTCTAGTTTTCAGTTTTTAAGTTTAATTTGTATTGGTTAGAATCCCTAACTAATCCCCAGCCTATAACAATCCCTACTTACGCGTACTACAACTATCTTAATAGGGTTTAATTTGTGTGCTAGTTTTTACCACATCAGTTACACATGCATATTTTGAAGGTTAGGTTTTCCTAATATATATCCTACTTGGAACCTCCAACATAAAATGTATATCTAACATGCAACCCATCCGTGGTGTCCAAATCGAATGTGAACATGCAAAACTCATTAAGTTTTGTGAAACCTTTTGAAAGACCATGTAACCCTTAGGATGTGACGTCCATCCTAAGTGAAATTACACAATACTAATCACAAGAAGCCTTAGTCAACTTCAGGGACAACCCTCCGCCAAATTGCATCAAATTGCTTTTCTAAATATCCTAACGGTGGTCAATCATCAAGACAATTAGATAGTTTCAAACACGGTGATTAATAATTCAAAACCTGCATGCATAGTATCATAAGCAAATTGAAAAGAAACTACATATTCTTGCTAAAGCTCGTGGCCTCACCCTAATAAACAAAAATTAGTTACAAACAATCATCAAACAAAATATTATTAATAACATGGATAGAAAACACCTTGAAAGAAGAATACAAATCCTCAAAGCCTAGCAAAGTTCCCTAAACTGATGCCTTAAAGTAATGTGTTCTCCTAAGTAGTGCATGTTGGAAATGTGCCCTAAAGCCAATCATATGATGATACTTTACGGACATTTCACATGTTAAACTAATCTAGTTTACATATAAAAGGCAAACATTATTGTTTGAGGCGTCTCATATAAATGTTATATGCTTAAACGATAAAGTCCAAGGAATATGTGATTGGGAGAATGCAATCTAATGAAGTTAGATTAATGAGACCATTCTTTCGTAGACACATCCTAAACATTCCTGATCATAGGATTGCCAATTGGGCATTGACAGTCCGTTAAGATCAGTACGTGCTATGTCTTCTCTCAGGGAGAGTGACTAGTCTCTAGTCATTGGTGTGTGTGACATCAAGACAAGTACGTAGGTGCTCAATAGAGAATGAGTTCACTGAACACGATCAACGAGGAGTTCTCATACTCATGTCACATGAGAACTCATGTTTGGGATAATGCAAATTAGTCCTTTGACCTGAGGCATCACAGTTGTTGTCTTGTGGTTAAGTCTTTGATCTTTGATTATGTCAAAGTCACCCCATCGGGGTGTCCACGACATCATTGGGGTTAAGCCACTTAGTCATGGAGACAAGTGAATGTGGAACAAGGGATCTCTAACCTTCAAAATGGCTTGAGGGAGAATACTCTATGATATGATTAAAATCTCTGGCCAGAGTATGAATGAGATTGGGGAATGCGTTCCAAATCACATTCAAGGTAATCATAAAATGCAAATGAATCACATTGGATAGTAGACATGAATAAATAAACTATCAAACCAAACAATGTGGTCAAGAGTATTAGATTAGAGAAATACCGTATTGCATTTGTAATCGTAAACTGAATAGGTTCTCTACCTCTTCTGATTAGCTTGGGTAGCCATGATATGCTGCTAGGTGTCACTCATGGTTTGTGGAAGCCCTAAACGTGTGTAATCACTAAAGGGAGAATTGAAAGTAAGTTTCAATTCACAATCGATGTAAAATGGTTTTAATCGCCCACTGCCTCGCTAAAAGGAACCTAATGTATCGTACACCGTGTAAGGTGGAGATTGAAGAAACAAAGGAGATGAATAAGAATAATTAAATGGTTTAATTATTTATGGCAAGGATTAATTAATATGTTAATTAATCAAACGAATAAGTTCGTTAAAGACCTCGGGATAGTTTTGGACCTTAAGGCCCAATGGGCTTCGAACGTCAAAGCCCATTGACTTAAGTTGTATGACAACTTAATGAATAAAGATTCACAAAGGCCCAAAAGCCCATATCCATTTAGTGTTGAATTAGGGTTTTTGGTTCTTTAGGTCATTTAAAGAAGTGACTATATAAAGAACTTTATAACCTAAAATTCATAAGTTGTTGATTTTAGAGAAAATTGGTGAGAACACAAAGCTTCAATTTCTCTCTAAGAGGCCAACCACCTTGGGGGATATTGTCTAGCAATTCTATTTCCTCAAGGTCACTCATTTCCTCTCCAATCCAACCTTGGTGTAGAATCTTTAGAGGTTCTCAATTTTGGGAACTTGGAGAACCTATTATTCTAACCAAATCCATGGAGCTAAGAAGCAAGGAATGAAGGCCCTATCTCTTGGGTGATTATCCTTTGCATATGCAAAGAGGAATCTACAAAGGTAAATATTTCTCAACTAACAAATTGTTGTTTTTAAGTTGAGTCAAGGTTCACCAATCTACTAGGCTTTGAATTTCATGGTAGATGTTTTGTTTTTTGAATGCATGAAAGCATGATTCCGCCTTTAATTGTTAATTGCATGCTATATGATGTTATTCAAATGAACATGTTTTTCACAAAATTTCCTTCAAGTGGTATCAAGAGCCTAGGTCTAGTAGTTGGTGAATCATTTTGGGTTTTGTAGTTCATAGTTTTTGATTTAAAAGTTGTAATATGTTACAAGCTTTATTCTTGTTTCTTTGAATGTAAATTTTGTTAGAAAATTTGCCATCTCAAATGTTGTAGATGTAGTTCATATGAGCATGAATTTTGGAGCTAAAATTTGGTGCCATGTTTTTTGGGAAATTCGGCCAAATCCAAAGGGTGATTTTTTGGGTTCATGTTTGTCTTGTTAAAATGGTTTTAAAGTGACTTTTGGAACCCCTAAGTACCCTAGGATGTTAACCCTCTTTTGAGTGATGAAAATTTGAGTTTTGGTGAGTGAAAACATTCATGGAGCTATTATGAGTTTTCATGAGTGTTCTTCAATGTTCTTGAAGTTCTTGCCAAGAACAAAAAGTTTTGAAGTTTTGATTCAAAATGTTTTATGTTTTTACATAAAGTTTTGGTTTAATTTTAGTGGGTGATTTTAGTGGGTGATCATTATTGGTAAAGTATTATTAATGGTTTTAATGGTAGACAAACTTTTTTAAAAGTTTGACATAAATTCAATTAATGGCTATAATGGTAGACAAACTTTTTTAAAAGTTTAACATAAATTCAAAATATTTCATCTTTACCTCACCTAACAAAACCCACTTACAAAAACTTTGTAAAAATCATATTTTTTCTATCATGGCCGGCCACCCTAATTAAATAGGGTATTTTTGGGTCTTTTATTCAATTACATAAAGTTTTGATACTTTTGTGTATTTGCACTTTGGCCCAAAAGTTTACGTTTTTACGTTAAGGCCCAAAAACGTTAAAGGACAAATTGTTTTGCTCCTTTAATGAAGTTTTTTTGTATTTGTTGAAATTTTTGGGTTCTAGTTGTAATTACATGAAGTAGTGGACTTTTGTGTTTTTACAAAGTGACCCCAAAAGTTTGTGTTTCGCAATATAGCCCAAAAAGTTGTGGTTATTGCATGATGGCCCAAATTAAGTAGGGAACAAAAATTGTTTTGTCTCTTTAAATGAGAATTGGATTTTCATTTCATTTAGCTCCATTTAAATCAATTTTATGGATACAAAAACCAAATGAAAATGTTGCATTCAATTTAATTAATTAAAGTGTTGATTAATTAAAGGGTGATTATGAACCTAAGCCTACGATAATTGAGCTATGTGATAGGCCGTTTCAAATTTGTTTGAACCATGGGAATGTGTAGATTAATTTTGGTTGTAATTTGATTTGATCAAATGTTGTAAAAGAGCATAAGCTCTTCTTTACTTTAAAGTAATTTGTTTTATGCAAATGTTGTAAAGAGCATAAGCTCTCTTTTACTTTGAAGTACTTCTTTCTTGCTTTATTTGATATGCATGAAAATGAAGTAGTTGGGTCCAACGCCCCTAAGAACAACACGCCTTAATGTGATTAAACGCGTAACTAAAATCAATCTCCATCCCTAGTCCGAGATTCAACACAAGGCTCGTGTTGAATCTAAACAAAGGTTCATAGTCATCCTAAGGCCCTAAGGCAACTATATAGTCCATCAAATGAATGCAAACCTTACGTTAGTAGTATCATATACTCTTGCTTTAAAAAACCGTTTTATAAATATAGTGGGAGTATTATATACAACTAAATTGAATCAAATGGACCAATAGTTGTAATAGGACCAAAATTGTTTTAATAAAGATTAAAATGAATATGTTTATGTGATGAGACCTAAAACCCTCAACCAAACCATTATTAAGTTGAAAAGCGTGAGAGTGCTTAGAACACTCTTTCGGGGCCTTCCACCGTGGTAGGCTCCAATCGTTTATGACTTGTACACCGGCTTCACCCTATCATGGGGGAGTACAAAGTGCATGCTTATACTCAGGAGGAGTCTATATACATACTTGATGAGGTGAGTGTAGGCAACGAGGATGGCCGACATCGTATCATCGTGAGGCTATTCTTGAACCCCTTCACGCACTAAGCATGGTGGGAATGACTTAACTAAGTGCAATGGCGCCGACATCGTATCATCGTGAGGCAACATTCTCTAGAGGCCAAATTGATGGGTACTTGCATTAGTTGCAAATGAGTAAGCGTACTCTCTCATTATTATTAATGCTAGCCAACATCATATCATTGTGAGGTGGGCTTGGTAGTAGTGAGTCTCCCATAACCTACTAAGAGTTTCCTCCAAAACTCTCGAATTCCAATGAGGGATATGGAATTTGCCAAAAATAGTGGGTGGTGCTATTTGATTTAAAGACCCGAATCAAATGGCTTAAAATCAATCAATTTATATTCGTTATGTATTTGTTTACCAATATATTTGCAAACGCTATCCAAAACTTGACAAAGAAAATTCGAATGTTTTAGTTTCCGGACTTGGTAACACAATCCCAAAGATTGTCTTAAATGGATTGTGCATGTACCTAAGAAGTCTCATCCTCACAATCTTCCTATTGATAATGTATCATTGGAAGAACATGTTAGAAATGTCTATCATGAAGAGGACAACACAAACAACCAATGCTTATTCCTTCGTTATATGAACAAAGGAACTTATGAACAAATAAGAGTTGCCTTGAACAACTCTTGAAAGTTTGTAATTATGTTTAGAACATAATGGTTGGTTGACAAAAATAGTCCATCAACATGGACTTATGATGATTTTGAATCATTGAGTGTTGAAGTGATAAACCACTTAATGAGACGGAAACTAAGCTAGGACTTCACCTTTATGTCCCTATCCTAATGGTTCACTAAGTTTATTGTAAACTATGTAGTGAACAATAACCACACACTCTCCAAAATGTTTGATGTGTATAAACACAATTGAAAAAGGTTTCAAGAGAGATAGTGGGAGTTTAGGGACCAAGACTATTGTAGTCAAAGGAGAAGTCAAATGAAGAAGATAAAATTAACTCCAAGGGAACAAACTTTCTTTATGAAAGGATGGACATTGGAAGGGGTATTTGCAAGAAATGTCTTGCAAGTGTCAAGAACACACCTTCCGAAGGTGTTGTAAATTGTTCTTGAATAGTTCAAAACAGTTGGTTCTTCAACTTGAATGCTTGATTCCGTATTAGTAACTATGTTTTACAATCGTTGTAAAAGTGTGGCTAATAAGAAGTAGAAGATTAATGAGAGAAGAGAAAGTACTTCACATTCGGAACGTGAATAAAATATAGATCTCTGCGAAAGCAGATGGTACTAACTTCCTCATATGAACTACCAAAGAAATTGGAAAAACCAAAGATTGTCTTTACATTCCAATTTTAAGGAACTCAATTCCATCACTATAGTAGAGATGGATGAATGTTTTGTTTGACAAAACATTGTTCTTTATTAATCACTGATTGGATTATAGTAATCTAATTGATTGTCTCTATAGTAGAGATGATATGGTAGCGTTAACTGTTTAGAATATAATGATGCTTAAAACCCAAAAGGTTGCAAGATAGTGACTAATCCCAACTGAGTTGTGATACCTCTAAAACATAAATTACGAGTTGGTCATAGATGGATGCTTTGGATCGTTAGATCCGGATCCAATACCTTCTTGTCAAAATTGTATAGAGGCGAAATGTTCGAATCTTTATTCTTTTGGAAAGAAGAAAGAATCACAAAGTTATTGAGGTTAATTCACTTAGATGTTAGTGGCACTTGTCCACAACATAATACTACTCATGTTGTTTGACATTCACCGAAGATCACTCTCGGTTGGACTATAGTTTATTATGAATAAACACAAGTCCGAATACTTTGCAAAAGGTTTCAAAGAATTCAAGAAATGTAAGTTGATGAGTAAGACGTCTAAAGTACTTACCTCCTTAGATTTGATTCAAGGAAAGGTAACACTTTAGATGAGTTTCCTTGAAAGATATCAAGGAAATTAGCATCATAAGATAATGATTTTCTCCATTAGGAGAAGAACGAACTCGAATAAGATTTAGTTCGTTGGATGTTATCAATTACCCATATATATAGGATATATACTTCTAAAACAATATGATTGTCAATTAGAAGATCTTCCAAAATTTTCATAACTCCATAGGATGTAGTTGGAAAGAAAGACAAATCTTAATCATGTTAAGATTTGGGGTTGTGTGCTAATGAGCAATATTTGTTTAAAAATTATCTTGTGGATATCCTTAAATTAACCTTTGGATATCACGTCTATAAACCAACCAACAAATGTTGTTTGTTGAGTAGTTCATTGTAATCCTACAATGTGATTTGCCTTAGAGCAAATGAACTAGGAATAGAACTCAAAAGAATGGGTTCTTTGAGAGACAAGATGATAATCAACAAATATAACAACCTAGTTCCTATACCACAAGCTCCAAGGTAGTCAAAAAGAATTTTAAACCGTCTCAGTTGAATGGTTTGAACTTTATGACTACATTGAGTGTATATACAACATATACTCAAGGAAATGGTAAAGTACCATTTGACCAGAAATAATGAAACCTTCATAGCTAATTGGTAGCTTAAGGTGACTACAATCAAAGATAATGGTTGACTTTGAAGGAACCATCTTTGACGTAGTCTTAGTTTCAATTAATTCGAAGATTGCTAGCTACAACTAAATGGTGATTCAATGTTTGGACATGATATAGGTTTCCGAAACCATTATTAAGATAGTCTTGATAATTTATGTCTAAAACTATGAATCACAAGACATGTAAGTTGTAGAGATCCAACCATCATGGATCTAAGCAAGCTAGTGGGAGCCATAAACGTCTTATGAGGGAAAGATCAAATTGTTTGATTTCTCATAAAGATGTAAATGAATCTTTTGTTTACTAGGTTTACAAAAGATTAGTGGGAGTTAATCATATTCCTAAATTTAAATATATGTATGATATATTAATTTTGGAAATGAAAAGAATACTTCATTATTAAAGTTATGACTTTAAACTTTCTATAACGATAGAATGTATATGGGAGACATAGTCTATATACATGGGATGGAAATCTATAATGATAGATTTTAGGATATAATTGGATTATATCATGCCCTAATAATAGACAAAAGGATGCTAGGAAGTTTCTCATATGATGATAAACTTCAATCAGAAGAACAACTCTAGTGAGACTAGGAGGTAGCTCTTCTCAAAGGGAACGTACCCTTTGACTCCCAAAGAAATAATGCATAAATAGAATCCTTTATGCATAGGCAAAAAGGTGATTTACGTATTTCATATTGTATGAAAACGTTGATATGAATTGTACCTAGATCGGTACAAGGCGATATCAGTGCAAGCCCAGGATCAGAACCATGGCAACTGTCAAGTGAATCCTTAAGTACTTAAGAAATACTAAAGGATAGGTTCCTCGAAGAATGAGGAAAAATTAGAGTAACGTAATGGAAGCGTAAATGTATTAGATTATGAATCTAATCCATCATTGGATGTTTCTTCATTATGAATGAAGAGATAAACAGGTATCCCTTTATTATGACTAAAGAGATATTTGGATGGAAACATTAAAGTAATGACTTTAGTGTGTTCCATTATGAATGCAAAATATATTGCCATATAGAAGTTTACAACAATGTTGTTTGGATGGGAAAGTTCATTTATGAACTCTCTATTCGGTTCCAACCAGAAAATGTATGACACTAATGGGGGCGATAGCTCAAGCCTGGGAATCAAGGTCTCATCAAGATCCGAACTCATATGAGAGACTGAACCACATGATTGGGAATCATGTATAATGGTGACGTCGATATTCTCAAGGTTGCTTCTATGGATAACATATAGATATCCATTGCCTAGGCCTACTATTCAGCCATTTAGGAAATGACTACAGAAGAGGAATCATAACAGATGACCAAGCTGATTGGCTCTAGTGCAAGTGGGAGATTGTTGGAAATGTGCCCTAAAGCCAATCATATGATGATACTTTACGGACATTTCACATGTTAAACTAATCTAGTTTACATATAAAAGGCAAACATTATTGTTTGAGGCGTCTCATATAAATGTTATATGCTTAAACGATAAAGTCCAAGGAATATGTGATTGGGAGAATGCAATCTAATGAAGTTAGATTAATGAGACCATTCTTTCGTAGACACATCCTAAACATTCATGATCATAGGATTGCCAATTGGGCATTGACAGTCCGTTAAGATCAGTACGTGCTATGTCTTCTCTCAGGGAGAGTGACTAGTCTCGAGTCATTGGTGTGTGTGACATCAAGACAAGTACGTAGGTGCTCAATAGAGAATGAGTTCACTGAACACGATCAACGAGGAGTTCTCATACTCATGTCACATGAGAACTCATGTTTGGGATAATGCAAATTAGTCCTTTGACCTGAGGCATCACAGTTGTTGTCTTGTGGTTAAGTCCTTGATCTTTGATTATGTCAAAGTCACCCCATCGGGGTGTCCACGACATCATTGGGGTTAAGCCACTTAGTCATGGAGACAAGTGAATGTGCAACAAGGGATCTCTAACCTTCAAAATGGTTTGAGGGAGAATACTCTATGATATGATTAAAATCTCTGGCCAGAGTATGAATGAGATTGGGGAATGCATTCCAAATCACATTCAAGGTAATCATAAAATGCAAATGAATCACATTGGATAGTAGACATGAATAAATAAACTATCAAACCAAACAATGTGGTCAAGAGTATTAGATTAGAGAAACACCGTATTGCATTTGTAATCCTAAACTGAATAGGTTCTCTACCTCTTATGATTAGCTTGGGTAGCCATGATATGCTGCTAGGTGTCACTCATGGTTTGTGGAAGCCCTAAACGTGTGTAATCACTAAAGGGAGAATTGAAAGTAAGTTTCAATTCACAATCGATGTAAAATGGTTTTAATCGCCCACTGCCTCGCTAAAAGGAACCTAATGTATCGTACACCGTGTAAGGTGGAGATTGAAGAAACAAAGGAGATGAATAAGAATAATTAAATGGTTTAATTATTTATGGCAAGGATTAATTGATATGTTAATTAATCAAACGAATAAGTTCGTTAAAGACCTCGGGATAGTTTTGGACCTTAAGGCCCAATGGGCTTCGAACGTCAAAGCCCATTGACTTAAGTTGTATGACAACTTAATGAATAAAGATTCACAAAGGCCCAAAAGCCCATATCCATTTAGTGTTGAATTAGGGTTTTTGGTTCTTTAGGTCATTTAAAGAAGTGACTATATAAAGAACTTTATAACCTAAAATTCATAAGTTGTTGATTTTAGAGAAAACTGGTGAGAACACAAAGCTTCCATTTCTCTCTAAGAGGCCAACCACCTTGGGGGATATTGTCTAGCAATTCTATTTCCTCAAGGTCACTCATTTCCTCTCCAATCCAACCTTGGTGTAGAATCTTTAGAGGTTCTCAATTTTGGGAACTTGGAGAACCTATTCTTCTAACCAAATCCATGGAGCTAAGAAGCAAGGAATGAAGGCCCTATCTCTTGGGTGATTATCCTTTGCATATGCAAAGAGGAATCTACAAAGGTAAATATTTCTCAACTAACAAATTGTTGTTTTTAAGTTGAGTCAAGGTTCACCAATCTACTAGGCTTTGAATTTCATGGTAGATGTTTTGTTTTTGAATGCATGAAAGCATGATTCCGCCTTTAATTGTTAATTGCATGCTATATGATGTTATTCAAATGAACATGTTTTTCACAAAATTTCCTTCAGTGCATTCTTCCCTAATGGATAATAAGCCTTATTTATACCACTACTGACACACCCTGACCAAAGTCGAGACGTGCTGGACGTCACGTCTCAACTTCGGTCAGGGTGTGTCAGTTTGGTATCAGAGCATAGGTAAACGAAAGTACCGTCGAACCCACTAAGTACTAATTATACAAACAGGGAGAAAATCCCTACAGTTATTTAGTAGATCGTCAGAACCGACGAGAAGTCCTCGTGAGGCACCAAGATGCACATCTACCTAGGACCTGGAGGGGCGGAAAACAAAATGGTGAGTGGGCAAAAACAAAACTTTTGAAAACACATTTCTCTTTTCTGAAAATAATAACCCCTTACTGTAAAACCCGTATAGTTTCCAGAAAATAATACCACACACACACACACATATATATATATATATAAAGCAATGCACAAAAGTAGTGAAACCATAATATGCCACGTCATAACGTTTCAGCTCTAAATCAGGTAAGCCAGGTGCAGAATCAATATAAAATAACATGCCAGTCGAAGTCACCTAATGTGACCTATACGACTGAAACCATAGCTCATCAACCTAGGCTAACACACGAGTCGGAGTAACCTGATGTGACTTGTATGACAGGCTAGGTATAAATATGTACGCTCAAGTGCTACGATCACGTGAAGGCTATGTGATAAATCGCGGGCCACCTACGAGTCAGAACCACCTATTGTGGTCTGTACGATAGTCTGGCACCAGACTTGGATCCAAGGTGAGCGTGCGGTGCGGAAGGTGAACGATCACGTGAAGGCTGGCCCTAATCCCTGGGCGGGAGCACTAATATCGGGTGTAGCCCTGATGAACTCTAAATAAATATATGCATACCAATGCAACACAACCCATTCAATCACATCATACTCACTCGAAGCTTACCTGAGTCTCCACAACATCACATAAAATAATTCACAAGTATAACAGTGCAATACTCAAAGTGTAACTCATTACAACATGGCATTCAAAGCATAAATCATTTAGGAAAACGTTCTGGAAACCATATCATATATATATATATATATATATATATATATATATATATTAAAGTTCTTTTCGAGTGCAAATATAAGGATAGTATAGTGGCACAAGTAAGGGTGTCAAACCACAGGGACTGAGAAACAACATTAAAACCTTTGACTCTTACAAATTAGCATTAGTTAAAGACTCCTATGACTTAAAATGGGGGGTTTTGTGTAATTTTGTAAACGAAATAAAGACATAAAGAAAAGGAAAAATTAGAACTATCTAAAAACAAACCTAAGACATGGAATAGGTTAGAAACGTTTTTAGAACTTAAATAAGTGAATCAGTGATATGATGTTTTAACTTATCCCTCAAAAAAACGAAGGCCTTCCCCTCAACATTCCTGAATCAATGATATGATCTTTTAACTTATCCCTTTCAAATGCATAACTAAGATGTTCGCATATCTAGCATGGCATATAACTTGATTGTATGAATAATCTCTTGCTTTGCATGTTAGACGCATGGCATATACATAAAACTTATATTTGTAGGTGCAACCTAGCATGGCATATACTCAGATTTAGCACCTAGAAACTCATTAAGAACGAAGAGGATTATGAACATCACATGAACCCTAGAACATGGCATTTATCCTAGAACTTCATGGAATCAATTTACATGATTAGTTTTGAACCTAACCACATGTTGCTAATGAATGAAAGAAGATATGGCAATCATCCTTATCATTCTCAATAGAAAGCAAACATAAACAAGGTAGCTAAGCTTGAAAATATGTGCTTGAAATGATTGAAACAGAAAACTGATTCTAGCTTGCAAATGAAATTGATAAACTAAAACTGCATCATAACATTAATTCAATCATGTCTAGGGCTTCAAAGCAGCCCTAAGTATCCATAAAAACAAAATACATAAAAAGTCAGGAAAGCTAGAACCTAGAAACTGCTCAAGGCCAAAGACTCCTGCCCTCTCTCTAGATTCTCCTCCTTCTGTTGAGTATTTGTCTCCTATTAAAATGCATATGACTTCTCTAACATTTGACACATTTACAACCTTGAATTGACTCTCATTTATAACTCATAACAAGCAGCTTTTAGTATTGTAGTAACTGAGAACTAGCTGATATCAGAATTTGTAACTGAACAGCTCCTCTTTATTCTGTCATAACTTCTTGTCGAAACCTCCAAATCACAAGCTGGAAAGACCATCATAAAGAAGACTTCCAGGGCTTTCTAACCATATATGGCCCATTTTCTAATTCGTTTTGAGCACTGCGAGGAAAAGTTTGTAAGTTGGATGTTCTGCAAGGGCCTTTTTTGGCGGATCTTGGGCCACTTGTTACAATATTCAAAATAAGATGATTTCTTCAAGCCCTTACTTTAATCCTGAAATACAATACAAACAACAAAATACCTTGTGATGCATAGAGATTTTAAGTGAAAAATCTAAGTAAAAGAGGGCATATAAATATAAATTTATGCACTCAACAATATAGAAAGAAAATGCCCACTCACTGATAAGTAGTAGGATCGTAGCCCCCTAGCCTCGCTTGTCCACGCTCGTCCTCAGGGTACGTCTCACCTATATGCAAAATAACTAATTTTACATTAATTTTAAAGCACATACACAAACTTTAGGAATAACTTCTCATACGTTGCTCAAATGGGGTGTTTGAATATACCAACGTGATCTACTCGATAACACGAACACCCCTATATTTTTAGAATAATTTTTGGAAGCCACACGTGCCCTCACACGCCGGCCACGTACAGGCACATTCCTGGCACACTGACGGAATCCCTAAAGGCGTTAGGGAATATTCCGTTAAATAGTAGAATATTCCATTTAAAAACTAACGGAGTTACCTGACGCCATCAATATATTCCGTCAAAGAAGGCGAGACATGCTGGCCATCACGTCTCAACTTCGGTCGGGGTGTGTCAACTACAAAATAAAATCCTTACTAGAAAATGTCTTCTAAAAACAAGGAAACATAATAGAATAAGATAACAAGGAAATACATTCCTATTCTAACTTACGGAAATCTGCCCAGCCACAAAACATCCACGTTTTTGGACTTTTAGGGCCCCAAAACAGGCTCAAAATGACTTGAATTAAAGCTTACAATGTCTCGAACATAATTACAGAAAGCCTCAAACCCAAAAGTCATCATTTTGGCTGCCAAAAAGCCCAAATAATCCCACAACGTCAGTTTGACAGTACTACATGCAACTCTTTTATTTCTTCGCCATAAACTATCTGCATGGTAGAAAAATATGAAACTTTGATACAATCAAGCTGAAAGACTAACGAACATCCTTCAATTGGAATGACTCTGAAATTCATCTGTATGGCCATTTTTTACTCAAGAATAAGTCGAATGTCCTACATTGGAAATATAATTCAAAGTATCAAAATTATCACAAAATAAGTAATAAATTAATACTAAGATTAAGGTGAAATATATAGTATAATATTGACTTATCACGTACCTTTAAATTTTAAAAACCACCATCCAAAAAACAAAAAAAAACCACAACAATTAAATACACAAGTGCAGAAAAGTCGAAAGGAGAACAAAAATTCTTCCATGACAACTGACTAACCACTCAAAACTAACAAGGATTTAGGCGTGCCACTGTTATCTTAGTATAACATATGTTGAATAAGTGTGAGTTAAGTCGGTTACTTGCGTCCTAAGTTACTTAAACTTCTCGTTATCAAAGGATTGTCACAGATGGGTTAAGTCTGCATTAGGTTCTTTTTCTTGCATTGTAAACAAGGACTTTTAGTTCATAATCTTGTACGTCCAAAATGAAGGGAGTTCAGGGCCCTCTTAACCATTTCCTCGAACACAATTTGCTCTTAATGAAAACACGTTTATTAACTTAACCAGATTCGAATGCAAATGGGACTCTTAGGTAGAAAACAGTTGGAAATCACTTGAATACATGCTAAAAAGTACATTAAGCGACATATCTACTAAGTAAAAGTACAAACAAAGAGACTCGGGCAAGATTTCACCTTGTCGGGTAAGTTCGAACTTCTTGCAACCACTTCTCTTTGAGTTTACAGGGGTTATATGCTAAAAAGGATGGATGGTAAATAGGTTTTACACGAGGGAATCGATACTACCACACTAAGGGAAGGTAGTAGAGCTTTTACATTAAACAAAAGATGGCTTTTCTAAGGAAACTATAGCTAAAAGGACAGAATCTAGACAAGTTTCAGCTTTCTCGGTACGAATTGGCTTGAGAGCAACGTTTGTATGTCTTTTGATTGGCTGGTTGAGTGTCTTTGTCTCTGATATCTCTTTCTCCTTTTATAGGTGATTTGGCCCGACTATCAAGGCTTTGTTCTTGGCTGATGGCTCTCGAATGGCAGTGTGTCATCATCTATTTACTTGTCATGCCACTAGAAAGTGCTTTTTGGTTGATAGTGAGTTGATCTCTGTCATCTGTCACTTCAATCCTAGGCACATGGCGTATGCCTTGGCTAAAAAGGCTCCAATTTGCTTTAGGCCTATTAATTGGGCTCTGAGCAAGTTCAACTTGTTTTGGCGCTTTTGGGCTTTCCCTAATACATAGCCCAATGTTAAATATTAACCCAAACAATGACCCATTTAATCATTGTTAAGTCTGCAAACTGAGACATTAATAATGATTAAACACTAGTTGCATGCTTTAACTCGGGACTTGCACCATTTTGATGTGGTAGAAACTAACACACAAATTAAACCCTATAAATTATGCATTCGTAGTACAAGTAAGTAGGGATCGTTCTATTCTGGGGATTAGAATGGATGCTAAACAACACAAATTAAACTTATAAAACTGAAAACTAAGTTAAACTAACAACAAAACAAGACTGGGGCGATTTTGGACGAATTTAATTAAAAAAAAAGTAAAGTGCAACAAGTAAATTAAGTTGTGAATGAAATATGGATGGAAGGATAGCTAAAGGATTCTTCTCCACACATGAAACATATGCATACAAATCAATTTCCAGTTATTCTTCCTATAAACCATGAATGATAATGTACCAAATTAACTATGAACAACACTAATTAATTCTCAGATTTTCTTAAGTTCATTGAATTGGACTCAACGACGCAATCAAATTATTCTTCTAAAGTTTCCTAACTATAAAAAGCTGTGATAGAGATACATCTCAAAGATCATTAAGTTCGGTGAAAATCATAAGCATTGACAAAGCATTCGTAACTATGAAAAGCATGATACTCCTGCCAAGAATTTACTTAACTCAATCATGACTAGTGACTTTTACTACTTACAAATATAAGTTCATAACGATTAGGTGAAATTCCCTTATATTCTAGCATCAAATCCCTGCATGCAAACTAAGTATGCATCCTTAATAAACATACATGAATAAGTTCTCTATAAACCAGATAAGTAAATCGCATTAATGTTTTATGAAACAATAACTGGATGTAATCAATTTATATAAAACAAATGATCATGGCTTCGAATTCACCTCTAGCTAAAAAGAAACTTAGTTACACATGTTCATCATAACTGAAAAACAACCTAAAATAAACATTGAAACTTAAAACAAAGATAGAAAGAACTCTGAAAATTCCAGCAACTTCAATGGATGAATGGCAGGCGTGGCTGATGCGATGTAAAACAAGCACACAAATTAAAACCCTCTTTTGACAATTGTAGTATGTGTATAAGTAGGGATCGTTCTAAACCAGGGATTAGGAGGGATTGCTAATCTAAACTAAACTGACCTAAAAACATAAAAACTAGACTCTAAAACTCTAACTAAGGTTATATGACTCAAACAACCTTAAAAGACTCAAAACAACTTCAAACAATCAAATTGACTCAAACTAGACACTAGAGATGACTTTGAACAAAAAATCATTTGATTATGACTCAAGACACTCAAAAACACAAAATAACACAGATTCTAACCTAATTGACACTTAAAACAAAATGGGGTTTTGGTTTTGACGAATTTGAACTAAAACAAGACAGAAACTAAACTAGACAAAGTTTGGTACGAATTTGGATTTCTGGATGGTTTGTGGGCTTAGCTAGAGGTTTCTTATCCACACATAACTTATATGAACATGAATCGATTTCCAGTTACTCTTTTGTTGAATTATGAACGACAATGCCCCAGATTAACCGTGTCAATCACTAAATAACCCTCAGATTTTCCTTTAGTTATTGGCTTGGATGACATCATTCGACAACCCAAAGCATTCTTCAAAAGTTCCCTACATGACATAATAATACAGATACAATCAAAGATCATTACGTTCTGTGAAAATCATAAGCATTGACAAAGCATTCGTAACTATGACATCATGATACTCATGCCAGGAATTTAACTTAACGCGATCGTGACTAGCAACCTTCACTACTTGTGAATATAAGTTCCTAACGATTATGTGAAATTCCCTTATATTCAAGCATCGAATTCATGCATGCAAACTAAGTGTGCACCCTTAATCGACATACAAGAATAAGTTCTGAATAAAACAGTTAAGCAAATTGCATTCATGATTCACAAATTCATAACTGGATTTAATCAATTCATATTACATATAAAATCATGGCTTCAAAGTCTCCCCTAGCTAAAACAAGTTTAGCCTCTCATGTTCACAGCAAAAGAAACAAAATTGAATTTAAACATTGAAAACAAAAGATTGATTACATCTAAAACGCCCACCGAAGTCAACTTGAATGCCCTGCATGGTCAAGCTCCTCTCTCTTATTTTCTTTGCTGCGGCACATAGGTTAAGGGATGATTTTGGATGTGTTTCTGGGTTAGGAATGGATTTGGGTTGGTAAGGGGGTGCAGCAAAGTAGAGGGATGGTGTGTGGATGTGTGGTTGAAGGTATGAATGTATGGGAATGGTGGAGAATGAGTGTAGGGTGCAGCAGAGTAGTGGGATGAATTTGGGGTGCGTAGAGATAGTGTATGGCGTGATCGATCTCCAAAGGGTGCGGCCAAGGTTTATTAAAAATAGCCAAGTATCTAAAACCCTAGGGAAATAAGGTAAAGGTGCAGCAGAAATTAAATGAGAAAAGGAAATAAAGTTTTATTAATGTCAAAGGATTTTTATTCTAGAACCACTAGGAAAAAGACTAAGTCAAAGTCAGAAATTAAAAGGAAAGGGAATATAGGGTGCGGCAAAGGAAAAGGGAAAGAGGAAAGGTGTTAAATTAAAAAGGGAATGTGATTTGGTGCAGAAAATAGGAAAAGGAAGGTCTCCCTTATGCGGCAATGAAGGAGAATGGAAGGGGAAAGGGAAAGGTGGTGCGACAAGGGCTAGAATGGTGCAAAGAACCTTTGGTTTGTGTCCTAGAATGCATAGGAGACCTTCAATGTTGCTGGAACTTAGGGACATTTAGGATTAGGAAAGGTCAAACCAAAATAGGAAACCTTGGCTTAACTTTCCTACTTCAAGTAAGAATCCTCATTTGAGTAGGAATCCTTCTTTGATTAGGAATCCTAACATCTTCAAGTCTTCAATTTCGTCCATTCCTTTTGCTCCAAGCATATGCTATCCATTCCAAGCCCAATTTTGCTCCAAAAGGCTCCAAAATGCACCTTATTTCTTCATAAAGCCTATGGACCTACAAACACACAAAAATAGCTTAAAATACTAAAATAACTAAGAACTAATTAAGTAAATGCAAGGAAACAAGCTAATTAAGTCACATAAATATGCTCCTATCAGTGGCAGCCCCTAAATCTCTGCAGGAATTTCATATATATAGGGGAAAATGGCTGAATCCAAGGAGGAAAGGGTTTTGGAATTTTTGAGTTATTTTAGGACTCTAAAAATCAGGTTGAAAGTGTTGGAATGTGATTAGGATTCCTTCAAGCATGTTACAAAAACTGATTTGTTTTCATCTTTGTGATTACATGTGAATTCGAAAATGACAACTACAACTAAGTATAAAGAGCATATCAAATTTGCACCCATGTTTGTAACTTTCTTTAACAGTCATGCAATAAAAAACCAAATCCTCATCATTGTGTTGGAAGGTACCCTAAGACACAAACAAGCAACAAAAACGACTTGTTTTTTGGTATTTTCTCAAGCTTTTTCGATTTGTTTTTAATTTTTTTTATATGACACACAAGAAAACACTTTAAAACAATGAATAACAACTTTAGTAGTGATAGGTAGTGAAATTCGAAGATAAGTCATGAAAAACAATATGTTTACCCCCCCCACACTTAAACCAAACATTGTCCTCATTGTTTCAAAAATAAACTTAAACAAGAAAGCAACAAAATATAACTAGCAAACAAGACAATCATAGCAAAGTGAAAACAATAAAGAGAAGGGTAATTTCAATGTCTCTTTGTTTGAATACATGGGTTGCCTCCCAAGATGCACTTTCTTTAACCTCTTCCAGCCGAACGACACATCCATTTAATCCTCACTAGAACCAGCGGCATGGAGGGGTACATCCTCCATGACATGCTCCTTAAAACTTCCATGCATTGGATCTATGAAGGGAAGGGGATAGTGATCCTTCCTGATTATGCCTTTGAGCTTCCTAAAGTCAATGTAAACTCTCCCACCAGCTTGGATTCGATTGGGCACCTGAACCAAAGAAGGTAACAACGTATTAGTTGAAATGGGAATTGTAATTGGAATAGGTGGCTCACCGATGTACTGCGATGAAGACTCAAAAGTAGTAGCACTGTCAACAATTTCAGAGGTGGTGCTCTCGACCTTGGGTGCTTTAAGGGCAGTGGCTTGTCCCGTGCGATCCACTCCAATTCTCTTTTCAATGGTGGTTTTAAATACGTTCTTCTTGATAGGTGCTGAACGTTCATGCCCTATATTTTCAATCACATTAAAGGCAAAACAAGAATGAACATCATTAAGAAACTTAACAGATTCATAAACATTAAAATTAATCATATCGCCATCAAACTCCATAGTTAACGCTCCCTTGGACACATTAATCTTGGTTTAGGCTGTTTTCATGAAAGGTCTTCCAAGTAAGATTGGCAAAGGTGTAGAGTGGGCTGAATCCTCCATCTCAAGCACATAAAAATCTGCTGGAAAAATCAAATGGTCTACCTGCACCAAAACATCTTCCAAAACTCCTTTCGGATATGCATTAGATCGATCAGCCAATTGAATAATGACACCATCATTTTTAAGCTCTCCTAGATTCATAGATGCATAAACAGAATATGGCATGACATTAATGGAAGCACCTAAATCTAGCATAGCATGTTCAAACCTTGTATTACCAATAACACAAGGGATAGTGAAACTACCTGGATCTTTGCATTTAGGTGGCCGCTTTCTTTGCAAAATTGCAGAGACATTTTCACTTACATGTACCACCTTCTTCTCTGGAATTTGTTTCTTTGTTGTACAAAGCTTTTTCAAAAATTTAGCATACTTTGGGACTTGCTTTATTGCATCAAGAAGCGGGATATTAACTTGTACCTTTCTGAAAGTTTCTAAGATGTCTTTTTCACTATCTTCTTTATTTGATTGCATAAACCTGGGAGGAAAATGTACATTTGGTGCAATGGGGTTAGAAAGAATTGAATTTGGACCAACCTTACCTGAATTGGGTGGCATAGGGGCTTTAGAAGGCTAAGGCAAGGTTTGTTCCTTCCTTGTCGTGGCCTTGTCTTCCTCTTGTTCTTCAAGCAGCAACTGTTCGTCCTCTTTTTAGCTTTATTTGGATGCTTTTTAATTAGTTCCAATCTCTTTACCACTTCTCAAAGTGATAGCTTTAGCAGTTTCAAAACCTCCCTTTGGATTGACAAAGGTTGAACTAGGAAGTTTGCTTTGTTCTCAAATTTATCCCATGAATTCTACGATCTGCCCAAGTTGAATTTTCAATTCGACCATCTCTTTAGCCTGGTTTTCTAGATCCTGAGTCAAAGAAGCACAAAATGTATTTAGTGTTTGAAGAATTTTAACATGATCCATTGGCATACTTGAATTTGGTTAGAATTGTTGTGGGGGAGATTGTGGTGGCTGCATAGGTCATGAATAGAAGTCAAATTACTGCCAATATCCTTCTTGTTGAACTTGTTGAGGTTTCCTCCACATAAAATTTGAATGATCTCTCCCACCTGGATTGTAAGTGTTGGAAAACAAGTCGTTCCTTGATTGATTATGGCTCTGATAACCCCAAGCATTGACACTATCCCAACTTCCATTCTCAATTAATTGAGGACGTTGATTAGTTTGATATCCTTGCCTAGAGGACGCACCAAATGTAGCCACACTTTGCATTCTGGATCTTTCGATATACTGCGACATAAGAGAAGTAAGATTTGTCATTTGAGCTTGAAGATTAGCAATCGCCATGTCTTGCTTCTCTAGTACATGAAATCAAAGAAATAAAACTAAATCAAAAGAAAAGGAAAAATAAACAAAAAACAGAGTGATTAGCAATTTTACTAATCCCTGGCAACGGCGCCAAAATTTGATGTGGAAGAAATTAACACACAAATTAAACCCTATAAATTATGCGATCGTAGTACGAGTAAGTAGGGATCGTTCTATTCCGGGGATTAAAAGAGATGCTAAACAACACAAATTAAACTTATAAAACTGAAAACTAAGTTAAACTAACAACAATACAAGACTGGGGCGATTTTGGACGAATTTAATTAAAACAAAAGTAAAGTGCAACAAGTAAATTAAGTTGTGGATGAAATATGGATGAAAGGATAGCTAAAGGATTGTGAACAACACTAATTGTGAACAACACTAATTAATTCTCAGATTTTCCTAAGTTCATTGAATTGGACTCAGAAACTCCACCAAATTATTCTTTTCAAGTTCCCTAACTATGAAAAGCATGATAGAGATGCATCTCAAAGATCATTAAGTTCTGTGAAAATCATAAGCATTGACAAAGCATTCGTAACTATGAAAAGCATGATACTCCTGCCAAGAATTTACTTACCTCAATCATGACTAGTGACTTTTACTACTTACAAATATAAGTTCATAACGATTAGGTGAAATTCCCTTATATTCTAGCATCAAATCCCTGCATGCAAACTAAGTATGCATCCTTAATAAACATACATGAATAAGTTCTCTATAAAGCAAATAAGTGAATCGAATTAATGTTTTATGAAACAATAACTGGATGTAATCAATTTTTATAAAAGAAATGATCATGGCTTCGAATTCACCTCTAGCTAAAAAGAAACTTAGTTGCACATGTTCATCATAACTAAGAAACAACCTAAAATAAACATTGAAACTTAAAACAAAGATAGAAAGAACTCTGAAAATTCCAGCAACTTCAATGGATGAATGGCGGGTGTGGCACCCCCTAAATGTCTGCAGGAATTTCATATATAAAGGGGAAAATGGCTTAATCCAAGGAGGAAAGGGTTTTGGCATTTTTGAGTTATTTTAGGACTCTAAAAATTAGGTAGAAAGTGTTGGAATGTGATTAGGATTCCTCCTTGCAGCTGGAGATAAGATAAGATAATGTTGGATAAGATAGGATAAGATAAGATAATGTTCCTCTCCAATTAGGATTCCTCTTTCTTGTGTAATTCCTTGCCTTCCAAGCCTCAACTTTAATTTCTCCAGATTTTACCACATGTCTAACACCATTTAAACACCAAAAACATTCAGCCCATATGCTATCACGCATGCTATCCAATCCAAGTCCAAAACTGCTCTAAATTGCTCCATTTAGCTATTTATTGTCATCTTTACCAACTGGACCTACAATAATACGAAAATAACTTAAATTACCAAAATAAATGGAAATTAACTAAGTAAATGCAAAGAAATAAGATAACAAAGTCACATAAATATGCTTTTATCACATTTAAACAGCTGTGTTCTAATAAACCTTTGCACTAACCCATGATCTCTAACGTTAACTAACTGCCCATTATATAACCTCCATTTAAATTTCTCGGCCAACACTTCTGATAGGAGCATATTTATGCGACTTAGTTAACTTGTTTCTTGGCATTTATTTAGTTAGTTTCTACTTATTATAGTGATTTAAGCTATTTTCATGTGTTTGTAGGTTCAAATTACAAAGTTGGCAAGAAAGTGCATTTTGGTGCAGTTTTGGGCTGAATTGGAGTGCATGCATGTGGAGCAAGTTAGATGGACGTTTTTGGTGCTTAAATGAGGCTAGGAACATGCTAAAAATCTGGATAAATAAATGCAAGTTGCAAGAATGGTTGGTGCACTCATCTAACCTACCAGAAATTGAATGGATGGTGCACTTATTTAACCTACCAGAAATTGAATGGATGGTGCACTCATTTAACCTACGAAAATTTGAGTTGTTGGTGCACTCATCTAACCCACCAAAATTGAATGGAATGTGCACTCACCTAACTCACCTAATCCATCCTTTCCGTATAAATACCATTGCCATGCATTTCATTGATCATTCACCATTCTACACATCCACTCACTCTCATACACAATTCTAGCCATTCTCCTTTCCTTGCAAAAGAGACCAATCCAACCTTCACCATAACTCACCTATATCCATCCACCACCATAACTTACCACTCATCCATCATCCCTCACCTTGTGCCGCTGCAAAGAAGAAGAAGGATGATTGCTTGGCGTTGTGCTAGCCATTCAATTTGGATTGTTGAAGCATTCTAGGTGTATTCTACTTTGGTTTTCAATGTTTAATTTCAATTGTTTCTATTTAAATGCAAGTATGAGGAACTAAACCCCTTTTGGCTAGGGAGAATTTCAAAGCCATGAACATATTTGCAGTATGAATTGATTTCTTCCAATTGTGATTTGATAAGTTGTGAATGCAATTCAATTAACTGTTTTCTTCAAAACTGATTCTTGTATGTTGATTAAGGATGCATACTTAGTTGTCATGCATGAATTTGATGCTAGAATATAAATGAGTTTCACCTAATCGTTACAAATTTATATTCATGAGTAGTGAAGGTTGCTAGTCACAATTGCGTTAATTGAATTCTTGTCAAACGTATCATGCATTCATAGTTACAAATGTCTCGCCAACACTTATGATTTTCATGGAATGTAATGATCTCTGATTGTATCTCTATTATGCATTCATGTAGAGGACCTTTGGAGAATGATTTGGGTTGTCGCATGCATTCATCCAATTCAATGAGTAAAGGAAAATCTGAGGGTTAATTAGTGCATCACGGTTAATCTGGGGTGTTGAGCTTCATAATTTATTGAAAAGCAATTGGAAATCGATTCATGTACAAGTGTGTCATGTGTGGAGAAGAACCCTCTAGCTAGCCCATCATCCATTTAATTCAACCAATTTCGTGCAAATCTGTCTAGTTTTAATTTCTATCTTGTTTTATTTTAAAATTCGTCCAAACCCAATCCCCTTTTACTTTAGAGTGTCAATATAGTTAGAATCTGTCTTAGTTTGTGATTTTAAGTGTTTTGAGTCAAGTTTAATTCAATTTTCATCCAAGTCATTCCTAGTGTCTAGTTTGAGTCTATTTAGTTGTTTTTAGATGTTTTGAGTCTTTTAAGTTTGTTTTGAGTCATTAGAGTCTTGTTAAGTGTTTTTAAGTTTATTTTTGTGTTTTTGAGTCAGTTTAGAGTAGATTAGCAATCCCTCTTAATCCCCGGTTTAGAACGATCCCTACTTATCCATACTACAATTGTCAACAAGATGGTTTAATTTGTGTGTTAAGTTAATCATTGCGTCAAATTTTGGCGCCGTTGCCGGGGATTAGCAAACTTGCTAATCACTAGTTTAATTTCGTGTCTTTGTGTTTTATTTTGTGTCCGTGTGTTTGTGTGTTCTTGATGTGCCTTATATCTAGTTGCTGATTATGTTTGTTTCTTCGTTTCAGGTACTAGTTTATGACTCGTAGCTCTCAACCTATTAGTGCAAACATCTTGGAGTTCGACGATGATTTTGAAAGAACTTTGAGAAGGAAGAAGAAGCAATCAGAATTTAACCCATCTAGTTCAAGTTCTGAATTTGAAGAAGAAGAAGAAGAACAAGCCGCAGCGGACAATCGTACAATCAAAGAACTCTCAGCCTCAGGGTTGGACAATGTCGTGCCACTTTGTATTCAATACCCCATGGCTGCCCAAGGAAAGACCGATGAGTTCGAGTTGAAGTCAAGCTTGCTGCACCATATCCCCAAATACCATGGGCTGTCCATGGAAGACCCAAACAAGCATTTGAAGGAGTTTGAAGTGGTGTTCTCGAGCATGACACCAATCAATGTCGATGGGAGCATTCTGAAGATGAAGGCCTTTCCATTCTCTCTTATGGATAAGGCTAAAGATTGGCTATACGAATTGGCACCCGGAACTGTCACCTCTTGGGAAAGCATGAAACGAGCATTCTTAGAAAAGTTTTTCCCAACCTCGAGAGTCATTCTTTTGAGGAAAAGAATCAGTGGCATTCAACAAAGCCAAGGCGAATCTTTCCCGGCGTATTATGAGCGTTTTAAAGGTCTAGTTGCATCTTGCCCTCAACATCAAATGAAGGATGAGCTGTTACTTCAATACTTTTACGAGGGACTCCTCCCAATTGAAAGACAAATGTTAAAGGCCTCAGTTGGTGGTGCTTTGGTGGATAAAACACCGGTGGCTGCCAAGATCTTAATTGCAAATCGAGCGTTGAATGCACAACAATATGAAGGTGTTAGGCAAAGAGACACCCCACGACAACAAGTGAATGAGGTAAATGCTATTTCCGAACTTCAAAATCAAATAGCTAATCTTACTACTCTTCTTTCACAGGTGGTTGAAGGACCAAAGGTACAAAGTGTAGCTGCTTGTGACGTGTGCTCAATGCAAAGAAGGTTTTGATCCAAACGCCTACAAACTCATGTCAAAAGCTGGGTACTACTTCGCTTCTTCTTCGAATACTGGAAAAAAGGTTTCAAACACCGTCAACAATAAAGAATGTGACCTCACCGAGACTCAAAAGAAGTTGAAGAAGCATGGTTATGGAGTTAACAACAACAAAGCTGGACTTGGCTTCACATCAAATGCACCCGTGAAGATTTCAAGCAAAGCAAAATATGCTAGCACTCAACACATTAGCGTGAGCATTGAACAAGATCGAGATGAGCCTAAATCCGCCCCTCAAACACCAATCTTCGATGGGATGAATCGTTCAAGACCCAGAATGTCAGCCCTTGATCTCATTGGTGGTCAAAATCGAACCTCCGTCTTCAAGAGGCTTAACATGCCAACATCCCGAAGCTCTATTTTTGAAAGGTTGTCAAAACCTAAGAAGCAAAGCCACACGGCCAGCTCTCCTTCTCGTCGGTCGACTTTGGAAAAACTTGAAGACAACAGGAAGTTTTCTACAAATAAGGAGACAACGTCAAAGGAAGAAAAACTCGACAGGCTAGCAGGAAAAGGCGATATTCGAAGCTCAATTCCTTCAAGGATGAAGCGCCAAGCAATCTTGGAGGTTGACACAAATGGACCACTGAAAGTAAGAAGGCGCACCATCATCCACACGAGACAATCTTCATGCTAACAAGCCCAAGAGGATGACACTGAAGGGGAGATCCAAGACATCTTCCCCGTCACAATCCAAAAAGGCAAAGGAGACGAAATCCCTAAGGAAGACGTCACTTCTGTTTCTTTCGACTCAAAGTCGCCACCTCAATCGCTGGGGGCATGCTCCAAGTCAAGCGAAGTTGAAGGAGGGACTTATGTCGCTTCAAAGAAATTACACATAAAGCCTACGTCGCATTCACAACTGCACCAATCGAAAAAAGGGCAAAGCAGCTTTCGCCAACCTCCAAAGCAATGTGAAAGTGTTGAAGATGAGGAAATGTCGACACAAAGGTCGACCATGCGCGATCTCTTCTTCCTCAGAAAATTATTCACCTACTTGGTCAAGGCTCATTGCTGTAAAGATTGCGAGGAACGCCTCTCCAGGCAGCAACCATCTCTTCCACAAGTTCACTAATGGGAAAGGGGGCAAAGCAGCTTCTGTCAACCTCCAGAACAATGTGAAAGTGTTGGAGATAATGAAACTTTGACACAAAGATCATCCATCCCCATCGCGATGCGTGACCTTTTCCCAGAAGACTTCTTCAACTACTCAGTCAAGGCTCCTTGCTATGAAGATTGCGAGGAACGACTCTCCCGGATCGCTTAACAAACCAATACCAGCTCCTCGCCTGCATGAGCCTAAACTGTACATGGCACCAACGCTCCTTGTTCGCACGAGCATAAAAGGCGACAACAAACGCTCATTGTCCGCATGAGCATAAAAGGGGACAACAAACGCTCATTGTCCGCACGAGCATAAAAAGGGACAACAAATGCTCCTGGCCCGCAAGAGCATAAACTGTGTATGGCAAAATCATCATCAAAATCGCTGCTAAATTCATCGCTCATTTGAACTACGTTTTGACTTGATCTCTTCTTTGGAAGGGTACGTAGGCAGCTCGAGCATTCAATTTCGAGTTCAGTCACATCAAATAAAAAAATAATAATAATAAAAAATGTTTTATTAAAAAAAAATACATATGTTTTATGTATTTAAAAAAAAAATATATATATATATATATAATAAAAATAAATAAAATAAAAATAAAAGTAAAAAATAAAAAAAGATTTCTTTTACATACATATACATACATATATATACATATATGTATATCCATCAACAGCAAGCCCCTCAAAAGGAGGCAATCCAGGCCCAAGTAACAGCCTCCAAGCCCAAATTCCCTCCCATTTCCTGCAAGCGAGCCCAGCCACATCCAGGCCCAAGCTCCAGCTTGTCGTCCCTCTCCATCCAGGCCCAAGCTCCACGCGCCTCCCTTCAGCTCTTCTCCACTGACAGAAAGAGAGTCAAAGCCCATGCCTCTCTCCAATTTACTGGCCCAGAAGCCCAGAGACTGGCTGATGCCATAGGCCACGCAAGAGGCCCATTCTGCTTCTTCTTCGTCGATAGGATCGTGCCGATGACCCTCAACGCGCCGAATTCGTCAAGGTCGACCTAGCCGCACTCTCTGATCTCACCCAGCTGCAAATCCAAACGACTGGGACACCAACCGTCATCTTCACCTCTCTCCTCCTCACCACCTGCGTTGCTCTCTCCCCCACTTCTCCCTCCTCGAGCAGCACCCAACCAAGTGGACATTGCGAAGTTAGATGAAACGGAGGGATCTAGTCGGACCCCAACCTGTCATTTGAGTGACCCAAGACCCAAGTTCATTTTTTTTTCTCGAGCATTTTCATTCTCGAGACATCAAACAGCGCTGACCGGAAGTGATTTTCAAGATCTCTCTGCAGGTTACCATTTACACCGCCACGAAGCTTCCCAGTCGTCTGACTGGTCGTGACGTTGTTGCACCAACCTCTCTTCTCTCTATCTTTCTCACACCCAAGAGGAAGATCCGCCTCCCTCGCTGCTTAATGTACCCAATCAATCTCACTAGGTACAGAATCGGCGGTGAAGAATTGGAAGAAAGACGACATCTTTCAGCTACGTTGAGAAATTGAGAAGAACCCATTTTCTCAATTCGCGAGATTATGCAGCAACCAGCAGCTGGAGGAGCTGAATGATCCCTTTCCAAGTTATTCTTCTCCTCTGCATTCATCTTCAACCACTCCCTCGTCATCAACATCCTCGCCACTTTTCTCTCAC
Organism: Malus fusca; assembly: GCA_035220775.1. Taxonomy (NCBI): domain Eukaryota; kingdom Viridiplantae; phylum Streptophyta; class Magnoliopsida; order Rosales; family Rosaceae; genus Malus; species Malus fusca. The sequence continues at coordinate 26,542,747 of CM069071.1, read as the reverse complement.
TCCGCTGACACGCCCAATCGCAGCAAGACTCGCGAATCTCCTCCATCTTCTTCCCGGTCGTCTGCCTGGCCATGATGTCGCTCAGCGCAACAACCATCAAACCCTTATCAACAAATTGATGACAACGATGACGAAATCGAAGTTGTGAAGTCCCTGCCAGAGCCACTTCATGAATTTTCTTCGAAGTTTCCTATTGAATTGGCTTCAAAAGCTGCATCATCCAATCTGGTGTTTGCGGAGCTTGTTAATTGCTTCTCGAAGATGGGCTTGTCGTACTTGATTCCAGACGCCCAGGTTCAGACCGCTGGAGATTCGGGCAAGCAAAGTGGTGCTTCTAAGAGTCATGTGGATCCTCTAGCTGCTTCTAAGTCAAACGATCTGGAAAGCCATGGCATCGCAGTGGTCGAAGACGCGGAGGGGTTGTAGAGGCAATGGATGGAGAACACGAATGAAAGACTCGTCAGGAATCTTCCCCGGCTGGATCACGACAACGTCGTAGCAGGGGTGCACCACCTTGCGGGTGGCAGAGTTGCTGGTGTCAAGGCTTGGGACAGAGACATCTTTCCAGGTAGAGTGGCGGCAGACGGTGCGACAGCATCTGATCTAACGACAAGAGGCTGAAGTGTCTGAGGTTGTGCGACTCGGTCGAGTTGCTGAATGCATTGAAGCTATCGGAGGAATGGCGTGAATGATATGGGCATGTTTCTTCTTTCTGAAGGCTGCAAAGGTCTATAGTCAGTAAGACTATGTGGGTTCTCCAAAGCCAGTGACCGCCGTTAAACGACTAGCCGGTCATGAGCTCGACGACTTACACTCTGCCTCAAGCTCCAGCTGCTTCTGCACCTCCGCCATGGCTGCTACTGCTTGTGAATGTGATTAACAAAAAACAAAGTTTGTCAACTCACATCTGCTTGCCTTTGTTGCTGCTTGTGAATGTGATTAACAAAAACAAAGTTTGTCAACTCACATCTGCTTGCCTTTGTTGCTGCCTGTGAATGTGATTAACAAAACCAAAGTTTGTCAACCCACACCCAAAGACCTCCTCCATCTTCTTGCCTCTGCTGCTGCATTTGAATCGGAGAAGAACTTCAACGACCGTTGTCAAACGACTAGCCGATCGTGAAGATCGACGCTTTGCACTGCCTCAGTACCTCCAGCTTCTCCTTTCCCGCTGCAGGTGGCCGTCTTTCGTCCGATGCTGCGCATATATATATATATATATATATATAAATAAAATAAAAAATAAAAAAAAATTTGGTGCAGTGACTGTGCAAATAATGGTCTCCGGAGAAGCAAATGAAATGCGGTGACTATTCAAATGTAGGTCCGTGACTGTGCAGTCCATGATGATCTCTCAAGCGTCACTGACCCACATAAGCAAAATAACGACCCGTGCTTGGAAAAGACCCGTGATAAGGTGACTGTGCAGATAACGACCCGTGCTTGGAAAAGAAAACCAGAATGAGAAGTAATGATGGTGCCAGCACCACCGAAAGCAAAGAAAAGAATAGTGTATTAGTCATCATCTAAAAGAAAATAGGTGCATCAGGCACCATCTAAAAAAAATTAATAAATAAATAAAAAAAATTAAAAGTGTGGTGGAGACAAAATGATTGAAAGGAAGAAAGTAAGGAAAGGACGGCGAATTTCCGTCTAAAAAAAAAGGGGTGAAAGAATAGTGTGCACCAGGCACCATCTAAAAAAAAAAAAAGAGGAAGTAACACATCTTAGTCAGATATATGTTTTAGCACGACATACTGAATAAAATAAAGCATGTCCATTGATATCTCTAAGAAATTACAAGTGCGTAAAAAAAAAAAAAAAAAAAAGGAGCCTTCACAAATGTCACTTATGTGAAGCCTCAGTACTTGAAGCCTTAGTACTCGGCGGAACCCTAGAAGAGGGAGGCACTGGAGATGGATTATTCGGGGCCTCAATACTTGGTCGAACTCCAGATGACGAAGGCAAAAGGTGCCTCTTGAATACATCCACAAATCTTCGATTGTCACTTTGAATCCGACCTTCAGAGTCCAGCAACTGATCAAGCTTCCTCTTCATGCTCGTCGAATAACTATTTGCAAGCACATGCAACTCTCTATTCTCGTGCTTCAGCTGTCTGATCACTTGATTAAGAGCTACCAATGATTCAACCTGGCGAGTTCGAACAAGTAAGCGTTGGCCTATGTTGAAAACAGAGTTCGCACACTGGACACTGAGAGCCTGGGACTCTCGAACAGCTAACTCATCAGACCGTCGTGAAAGTATCCTATTATCTTTAGGAGTGATGAGGTTCCTAGCTACAACCGTAGCCGTTGCTGCATCCCTCATTACAGAGTCTTCAACTGTAAAAGGGCCATTAGAAGATGAGAAGGACGGGCGCCATATATTACCCTGACGCGGTGCACCTGTGTCACTGCTAAGAGTCAAATCTAAGCAAATGTTAGACGGGTTAGCCATTTCCAAAAAAAAAAAAAAAATGGTAAAAGAAAAGGGTTGAAGTGAGTAAAATCTCAGAAATACAGCAAAGACAATTTTCAAAGGCGGGCAATCTTCAAAGTGTGCATGTTGAATGCAATTGACACGTCTTTAAAAAGAAGAGGCAACACAACCACATGTTCAAAAAAAAAAAAAAAAAAAAAACGAAGAGACACCACCCTTCGAATTTCAAAACCCAGACTTTCCTGCGTAAAATCCGTCAACACTTTTCAGACGCAGTTTCAGCTTTCGGCTATCACGTGCAACTTTGCCAGAAATCACTAACAAAGTTGAAAGCGTGTGAAGTCCATTAATCCCACCTACCCGACTTTTGGCCGACAAGCATGAGTGACAAGGCCACATCAACCCTGCCACTTGCTGTTGGAGGCACACACCCAGCCTGACTCTTTTCCCTTGCTGAATGCATCTGCAACCAAAACTTAGTTTTCTTCCTCCCTGAAAATACAAACGCCTAATCCTTCTTCCTTGCAAAGAATACATCTCCAACTAAAACCTCTCAACATACTCAGTTTTCTTCCTCCCTGGAAATACCTCTTCAACCAAATCACACCAGAGCAAAGGTATCTCATATCACTAGGGTTGAGAGCAAGAGTATCTCATAGCATGCTTTCTCCCTATCCTTTTCTTTGTCCTCCCTCTTCACTGCAGGACAAGGAGAAAGAGAGCAATCAGCCGGCACTTGGCATCAACCTTCCTACTTGGAACCAAGTGCCTAGAAACCCCTTCCCTGATTGCTTACCTAGCATCGCTCTCAAGTACGCATCTTCAACCGTTGATGTACTTCCAAGGAAAATACCACATCTGCCCGGAAAACAGATGATGCAGGTGAAGATGATACATCGAAGCATGTGGAGACAAGCGCAACAAAATACGTGCTGGTTCATCCGCTACTTCTTCAAAAGAAAACGTATCTCATATCATCAGGGTAGAAAGCAAGAGTATCTCATATCATGCAATCTCCCTGTCCTTTCCTTTGTTCTCCCTCTTCACTGCAAAGAGGAGGATAAAGAAAGCAATATGTCAGAACCTCCACTCAAGCTCCTGGTAAGGAACCGACTGCCTGGAACCCCTTCCCTGATTGCTCACCCAGCACTGCTCTCGAAGTACCCATTATCTCAACATCTTATGCTTCTAGAGAAGATACCACATCTGCCTGGAGAACAGAAGAGGCGACTGAAAATGATGCATCGAAGCATGTGGAGACAAGCTCAACAAATACATGTGTTGATCATCTGTTACTTCTTCAAAAGCAAAAGTATCTCATATCATCGGGGTCGAAAGCAAAGGTATCTCATATCATGCTTTTTCCCTATCCTTTCCTTTGCCCTTGCTCTTGCCTGCAGAACAAGGAGAAAGGAAGCAATCAGTCGGAACTCGAAATCAAATTTCCGATCAAGAACTGATTGCCCGGAACCTTTGCCTGGTTGCTTACCTAGCGTTGCTCTCGAGTGCTCATCTTCAACTGTTGACGGGTCTCGAATTTCCTCAATAAATATTTCAAAACAGTTGATATAGTGTTGGCTCTTTACACTGAAACTGCCAAGCATGGATGAGTGGCTGAAGAGTGATGTTCTGAATGACCATTTAAAGGCAAAAGGTTGCGCACCACTTCGGCTAGGCGAAAGAAACAAGCAAAGAAGAACGCAGCACGATGAGCTGGAACAAATCATTATGGCAGGACACCCTTCTCGGCAGAACTGCATAATGCAGACGGAGGAGTCTAAGTCAAATCCAAGCCCGCCATCGTTGCTATAATAAAAAAGCTCGAGAAGCTTCAACAACCTTTCGCTGGCACTATCACCGAAGAGCAAAGTCTCGATAATCCTTAAAGATCAAGTCACCAACTGGAAGAAGAGCCCATCAATCTTGAAGATCATACCGTTGACCAAACTGCTCAGGGTTCATATGAAAATGCTGCGAACTTCCTTGATCTTTCAAAGCGTACATGTCCTGAAACTGCTCGTGGTCATGTTTAAGTTCGAGATCAAGCATCAACGGCCCTTAAAGAAATCACAAGCCCGATTCAAGATCAAGTGTCCACCACCCTTGAATCAAACCCAGTTCAAGATTAAGTCTGTGGAAAGTCCTTTGGAGGAAAGCAGAAAACCCTCCAGCCCAGTTCAAGATTAAGCCTATGGAAAATCAACAATTGGAGGAAACTAGAAAATCTTCCAGCCAAATTCAAGATCAAGCCCCGACGGCCCTTGAAGAAATTACCGACCCAGTTCAAGATCAAGCCTCAACGGCCCTTGGATCGACATCGGCAGTAAGGGACTTCAAAATGCATCTTCTACACGTAACAATCACATGTATACGACACGCCTTGAAGTGGGGGCATTTGTAGACATCGAAATTTCGGTGAAATAAATGTTGATCAATAATTAAAATTTCAACGTTCATGTGTCACATAAATTTTACACATAGCATATGACTAAACGAAAAATCAAAATAACTCGGAAAAGTCATCAAACAGGACACGTGTCAACACCTGGCAAAAATGATTTATTTCATCTGATTATTTAAATCCAAAAAAATCAAGTTTTGGAATTCTATAAATAGGAGGCCAAGGCATTCATTTTGTCACCAATTCATAACCAATTCACCTCACACCAAAACCTTGAAGCTTTGAAACTCCAAAACTCCCAAGCAAATCCGGAATGATCAAGAAATCTCTCTTCGTTCTTCGTCAAATCCTCATTCAAAATCAAGCCCCAACGGCCCTTGAAAAACTTCCACTAATTCAAGATCAAGCCCCGACGGCCCTTGAAGAAAGTGTCCATCATTCATCATTCGTTCATCCCTAGATCAAGCCCCGACGACCCTTTGGATCAACGACGTCAACAAATCCGCACAACTGTTTATCCCAAGATCAAGCCCCGACGACCCTTTGGATCAACAACATCAAATCCACCCATTACAAAGATAGAATCAGAGGCTAAATTTGTAAAAGAGATTGTAACCCCTAAATCATCAATACAAATATTATTTTGTACACGTGTTCTTGTCTCGTTCAAAGTAGGAATTTTTCGTGTTTACAATCGCGTTCAGTAAACTCATTCTCTATTGAGCACCTACGTACTTGTCATGGTGTCAGTCACACCAGTGACTTGAGACCAATCACTCTCCCTAAGAGAAGACATAGCATGTACTGATCTTAACGGACTGCGAATGCCCAATTGGCAATCCTATGATCAGGAACGTTTAGGATATGTATACGAAAAAGAATGGTCTCATGAATCTAACTTATTTAGATCGCATTCTCACAATTACATATTCCTTGGACTTATCGTTTAAGCGTATAACATTTATATGAGACGGCTTCAAACAATAATCTTTGCCCTTTATATTGAACTATATTAGTTTAACATGTGAAATGTTCGTAAAGTATCATCATATGATTGGTTTTAGGGCACATTTCCAACAGCAGCAATCACCAACTCTTGAAGTTCATTAAATTGCACATCATAGAATTTTTTCCTCAAGGGTAGCCTTAAAGCCTTATGGGTAATAGCTATGAGCTGCGCATGGTTGATAGGGAACTGGTTCCTCATCCTTGCCCTCCTAAACTTCATCATGAAGTCCTCTGTAGACTCATGCTCATACTGTTTCACCTCCACTAAATCATTTATGGTCATCTCAGGCTCTACCTTATAAAACTGCTCATGGAAAGCCATCTTCATTTGCCCCCAGTTGGCAATGGAATTATAGGGTAATAGAGAATACCACTGAAATGCCAAGCCCACCAACGAATTCCCAAATAACCTCAACTTGTAGTTGAGATTGTCTTTAAATGCTACACAATAGGTGGAAAAATTGATAATGTGGTCTCTAAAGGACATATTACAGTCTTCCCCACTAAAAGTTGGGAACGCAGACATCTTGAAGTTAAAGGGAAAAAGAGTTATGCTCATCAATATACTCAGGGTAGGGCTTCTGGTATGTGATTCAGAACAACGGGCGAGCTTGTGGTTGAGCATTCTGGACCACCATCATTCTCAGTTCAACTAACTCAATTATGAGTTGCTGGTTAGCTGCATGGTTGTGCAGGGTATAAGGAGGTTCCCACTTCAGGCTACGCTCATTGCCTGAAAAAGCTTCCCTTTATGGTTCTGGCTGTCTGATGTGAAAATTAACTTAACACACAAATTTAACCATCTTTTGACAATTGTAGTATAAGTATAAGTAGGGATCGTTCTGGACCGGGGATTAGGAGGGCTTGCTAATAACCTCTAAACTGACTCAAAAACATAAAACTAAACTTAAAAACACTTAACAAGACTCACAAGACTCAAGGCAAACTTAAAATACTCAAAACAGCTTAAAACAACCAAATAGACTTAAACTAGACACTAGGAATGACTTTGGACGAAAATTGACTTTTACTTGAATCAAAACACTTAAAAACACAAACTAAAACAGATTTGAAACACTTTGAAACAAGAAACTAAAAAGGGGGTTTTGGTTTGGATGTAATTGAAACAAACAAACAAGTATGAAAAACTAGACAGATTGTAAAACAAATTTGAGAAATAAGATTTTAGATGGGATAGCTAGAGGCTTTTTCTCCACACATGACATGTATGCAAATAACTCGATTTCCAGTTACTACTTCATTGAATTATGAACCACAATGCTCCAAATTAACTGTGACATCACTGGTTAACTCTCATATTTTCCTTGTTTTATTGGATTGGATGACATCATTCGACAACCCAAAACATTCTTCTAAAGTTCCCTACATGACATCATAATAGAGATACAATCAAAGATCATTACATTTAATGAAAATCATAAGCATTGACAAAGCACTTGCAACTATGACATCATGTTACTCATGCTAGGAATTGAACTTAACACGATCGTTTATAAGCGACCTTCACTACATGTGAATATAAGTTTGTAACGATTATGTGAAACTTCCTTATATTCTAGCAACGGATTTATGCATGCCAATTAAGTGTCGACCCTTAATTAACAAATACAAATAAGTTATCAATCAAATAGTTAAGCCAATTGCATTCACGATTGAAGAGTTCATAACTGCAATTTATCAAATTATATTGCACACATAATCATGGCTTTGAAATCACCCCTAGCCAAGAGGGGTTTAGCCACTCATATTTACAACAAAACAAAAGTAAATGAATTTAAACATTAGAAACAAAAGAAAGAAAACACCTAAACACTCCAACGATCCAAGTTGGACAGCAAGCACGTCCAAGCACTTTCCTTCCCTTCCTTTGCTACGGCACAAGATGTTGGTGAGTGTTTGAAGGTTTGTTTGTATAGAGGAATGGATGTAAAGATGAATGGATGTGTTTGGATGAAGGTTGAATTGAAATGGGGATGAATGATCAAGCAAAAACTAAACTCTATGGCTGCCACACACACTTCCTTTTATAGAGGAAGTGCACGGCAAGGATGGGGAATTGGTGGTGTGTGCAATGATTCAAGGGTGAAAATGAAGTCATGATGCAAAGCATGGGGGGTAAAATGGAGTGCTGTTGCAGCAATGAGTGCACTGAGTGGTGTTTGAAATGATTCAAAGGTGAAAGTGAAGTTATGATGCAAAGCATGGGGGCTAAAATGGAGTGGTGTTGCAGCTAGGGAACATGAATGATTTTGCACATGGTAGAGAAAGGAAAGGGAGGTGGAATGGTGCAGAAATGAGTCAAAGGTGCATCAAGACTCATGATGCACGGCATTGGATTCCAAATGTGGTGGATGGTGCATCAACGAGTGCATGTAGTGGAGGTAAAAGTTGTATGAAATCTAATGGGTGAAGGGGACAAGAAATGTGCAACAATTGAGTGCAATGATTCAATGTTTTGATGCATGAAATCAGAAATAATGAAGGAGACAAGGGTGATTATGCATGGCATGGGTGGAAAAGTGAGTAAGTGGTGAATCAATGAGTGCAAGGAGGGAACATGGATGAATGTGCACGACATGGAGTGATTTATGGCAGAAAATAGGAAATGAATGGCTCCCTTGCACGGCAAGGAAGAGAAATGGTGAAGGATGGTATGGCTTGGACTTTTAGAGCAGGTTTAGGACTTGTAGAATATGTAATGAAATGTCCCAAAGTATTTAGGAACCCTTCGTGTGACTAAATCTTTGGTAATTTAGGATTAGGAAAGGTAACGACAAGATAAGGCAAGTTTGACTAGTCTTTCCTCATTCTTAATGGTTTCCTTGTCTTCCTTGGTCCTCAATTTATTTTCTTCCTTTCCTTGGCACATTCCTAGCTTCTTTAGATCTTTAATTTCGTCCAACCACCTTGCTCCATGCATGTGATATCCATTCCATGCCCAAAACTGATCCAAAATGCCCAAAACTGCTCCAAAAGTCACAAAAATGCACTTCTTGGCCTCTTTAACCCTTTGTACCTACAACCACATGAAAATGGTTTGAAATACTAAATCAACTAAGAAATAACAACATAAATGCATGAGAACAAGCTAACTCAGTCGCATAAATATGCTCCTATCAAATTCCCCCACACTTAGCTTTTGCTAGTCCTCGAGCAAAACAAAACAAACGAAACAAACAAAACACAACCTAGACCTTCCAACATTTGCCTCAGGGATTTTTAATGAAACATGACATGTTAAAAATCATCATTTCCATAGATTTTGGTCATCTTGACACTTGAGCACATACTTAATCACAGTCACCACTTACTAGTTCACAATTAACCAATTAAAACGATGTTTTGAATGTAGTAACATACCTTAGAGAATTTGTTCAATTCCTTACAAGATACTCTCTATTTTCACACACATTTTCTGACTACACACCTTACACTAGTATATGTGAGAAGATTAAACACGAAAGACTAGGACTCACATATGTTATAACAAAGACAACAATTTTCTGGAGTTATTAAGCATGTTTAGATATGATCTCATGAATGGAATGCTACTACTTAGATGCGAGAACCAATGACACCATATGCTCATACCAATTTCGAACTCCACAAATTGAAACACACAACACTCAAGATTGAAGTCAAGGGTTGTAACAGGGCTTGGGGGTAATGGCTAGCAAAGAAAGGATAGGGATAACAAATGTTCTTAAAGCGATAGCAAGCAAAGCAATGAAATAGACACTTTAGAATGCAGAATCGACTTTTAAATACAAAGGGAAGATTTATGCAACACTTAGGGCCGAATTCAATGTTTTGAACCCTTTCTTTAACAAACAACACTTTAGAGCTCTTTTTCATACTTTTTTTTCAATTCTTTTTTTCTTTTCTACCCGTGCCTTATTCAGGACTTTGGCACACACACACACACACAAGAATCACTTCCCCCACACTTGCTTTCTGCAATATATTGATCAAAAAGGAGTTCATTTTAAGTCATGCTTTACTATGCTTCAAGAATAAAGGTATGGATGGTCCTAAAACTAGGCTAGGTAAGGATAGTGTGGGTTAACAAAGGACATAGGCTTAACAAGGCTCAACGGGGTTAAACTTAAACACATAATGAAATAGGGGCAAGGCAATTTGGCTTTCTGATGCGAAATATATAAGCACACAAATTAAACCCTCTTTTGACAATTGTAGCAAAGTATGTAAGTAGGGATCGTTCTAAACCGGGGATTAGGAGGGCTTGCTAAAACCTCTAAACTGACTCAAAAACAAAAAAAAAACAAAGTTAAAAATGTAAACAAAAGACTTTAAAACAAGAAAGTAAAAGGGGGATTTGGGTTTGGTGAAGTTGAAAGTAAAACAAACAAACTAAAACTTAAATAGATTTTTAGCCAGGCAGATTGTAAAACGAATTTGAGAAATAAGATGATGGATGGATTAGTTAGAGGTCCGTTCTTCAAACATGACACACTTGTACATGAATCGATTTCCAATTGCTTTTCAATAAACTATGATGCTCAATACCCCAGATTGACCGTGATGCACAAATTAACCCTCAGATTTTCCTTTACTTATTGAATTGGATGAATGCATGCGACAATCCAAATTATTCTCTAAAAGTCCCCTATATGAATGCATAATAGAGATACAATCAGAGATCATTACGTTCAATGAAAATCATAAGTGTTGACGAGGCAATTGTAACTATGAATGCATGATACGTTTGCCAAGAATTCAATTAACGCGATTGTGACAAGCAACCTTCACTACTCATGAATATAAACTTGTAACAATTAGGTGAAACTCATTTATATTCTAGCATCTAATTTATGTATGAAAACTAAGTATGCATCCTTAATAAACATACAAGAATCAGTTATGAAGAAAATAGATAATTGAATTGCAATCACAACTTATCAAATCACAATTGGAAGAAATCAATTCATATCACAAGCATGTTCATGGCTTCAAACTTCCCCCTAACTAAATAGGGGTTTAGTTCCTCATGTTCACAAAACAAAGATAAACAGAATTATACATTGAAAACAAAAGAAAGAAAACACCTAAACGTTCCAACGATCCATGTTGGATAGCAAGCACGTACAAGAACTTTCCTCTTCTTCTTTGCTGCAACACAAGGTTGGAGTGATGTTTTGAAGGGTTGGTTATGTGGAGGAATGGATGGGAAGAAGTTTAGATATGTAGGGAGAGGCAAGGCAAGGCTTGGAGAATGGTTAATTTCTGGATGATTTCAATGAGGCTGCTGCCATGGGTATTTATAGGGAGAGGATGGACTTGTTTAATTCAATTTTCTGGTGGAAAACAAGTAGGTGACACACGGCATTGAAGTGGAGAATAATGGTGGGTTAGGTCTTGAATCATCCACTCAATTTCTGTGCACAATCTACTCATTTTCTGTTGAGTTGGGGATGAATCATCCACTCAAATGTCATGGTGAGTTAGGCATTGCATCATCACTCAAATTTCTGGTGGAAAGCAACAAGGATGCACGGCAAGGATGTGAATTTCTGTGATTTTAGGGATTAATCATCTACTCAATTTCCTAGTGGGTTAGGTATTGAACAATCACTCAAATTTCTGGTGGAAGTGAGTCAATACCCACGGCATTGATGAATTTCTGGGGTAGGCATGGTTTTGAGTGAAATTTTGGTCAATCCTTCTAGAAACCTATCCCTTCTTGCAACTTGTATTTGTTTCACTAGATTTTTAGCATGTTCCTAGCCTCTTTTGACTTCAAATTCATCCAAACTCCTTGCTCCATGCATATGCACTTCATTCCAAGCCCAATTTTGCTCCTAAAAGCTCCAAAATGCTCCTTTTTACATACTTTGACAATAAAACCTGAAATTGCACGAAAATGACTTTAAACACTAAACTAACTAAGGAAAAACAACATAAATGCATGAGAACAAGCCAATTAAGTCGCATAAAATGCTCCTATCACTTTCGTGGTCACTACACAACTTCATCTTGAATATGTGTTATGCAAATCAATAGCATGCTTTGAATGAAATAGGCATGAGTTCTAGCATTTGGAACTAAATGATGAAATGCCTTCTAAGTAGCAACCAAGCAAAGAATAATGAGATCATGCAACGACTTTAGAACACAATGGTGCACAGATTATTAACTCTCCAAATAAACGTTTAGGCTCAAGTCTCACAAGGTTGTAGCGTTCATTTGAGTTTCTTCCTTCAAGCATGTTACAAAAACTGATTTTTCCTTTATGATTGCATGTGAATTCATAAATTATAACCACAACCACGCATAAACCAAAGAGTAAATCAACTTTTCATCCATGTTTATAAATTTCTTTAACAGTCATGTAATTAAAAACCAAATCCTCATCATTGTGTTGGAAGGTACCCTAATACACAAATAAACACACAAAACAACTCTTTTTGGTTTTTTCAAAACAATTTTTCAAATTTTTATGAGATTTTCGGATTTTTATGTCAAAACACACTAAAACACTCCAAAACAGCTTAAAAACAGTTAAAAACAGCAAGGAACAATACTAGAAGTAATGGGTGATAAATTCCTACGAATTTCATGCAAAACAACTTGGTTACCCCCCCCCCCCCCCCCACACTTAAAACAAACATTGTCCTCAATGTTTCAAGCATAAACTCACACAAAAACAAGCAAACAAACAAACAACGAATAAACATGACAAGTATAGCAAAGTAAAAACAAGACAGAGTAGAGTTTAAGAACGCAAATCTGGTTATGGAGATAGATGATCTTGTTGACTTTCCACAGCTTTGATCTCGAACTGGTTTGGAATTCTGAGTGAGGAATATGAGAGTTCCTTGGTTTGTGCAGTCTGCATTCTTCTCTGCTTGTTTCTTCTGCACGGCAGACAGGCACGAGGTAGAGGTGTTGGTCTGTTTCTTTGTTCAATTTGTCCAAGTGCCGACCATTTGCTTTCTTTCTCCTTGTCCCTAGCTGAGGATGAATTTGCACATTGTCTCCACATGCTTCGAGGTATCATTTTCACTTCCCTTCCAGGCAGATGTGGTAGCTTTTCAGGAAGCATAAAATGTTAAAAATGAGTACACGAGAGCAAGGCTAGGTAAGCAATCAGGAAGGGTTCCAAGCAGTCGGTTCCAGATTGGAAGATTGATACCAAGTGCTGCTTGATTGCTCTCTTTCTCCTTGTCCCGCAGGTTAGAACAAAGACAAGGAGAAGGTATTGGAAATGTGCCCTAAAACCAATCATATGATGATACTTTACGGACATTTCACATGTTAAACTAATCTAGTTTAAATATAAAGGGCAAAGATTATTGTTTAAGCCGTCTCATATAAATGTTATATGCTTAAACGATAAGTCCAAGGAATATATATGATTGGGAGAATGCAATCTAAAGAAGTCAGATTCATGAGACCATTCTTTCGTATACATATCCTAAACGTTCCTGATCATAGGATTGCCAATTGGGCATTGGCAGTCCGTTAAGATCAGTACGTGCTATGTCTTCTCTCAGGGAGAGTGACTAGTCTCGAGTCATTGGTGTGTGTGACATCAAGACAAGTACGTAGGTGCTCAATAGAGAATGAGTTCACTAAACACGATCAACGAAGAGTTCTCATATTCATGTCACATGAGAACTCATGGTTGGGATAATGCAAAGTAGTCCTTTGACCTGAGGCATCTTAGTTGTCTTGTGGTTAGGTCCTTGATCTTTGATTATGTCAAAAGTCACTCCATTCGGGGTGTCCACGGCATCGTTGGGGTTAAGCCACTTAGCCATGGAGGCAATTAAATGCGCAACAAGGGATCTCTAACCGTCAAACCTTTTGAGGGAGAATACTCTATGATATGATTGAAAATCTCTAATCAGAGTATGAATGAGATTTAGGAAGGCGTTCCAAATCACATTCAAGGTAATCATATAAGTAAACGAATCACATTGGATAGTAGACATGAATAAACTATCAAACCAAACAATGTGGTCAAGAGTATTGTATTAGAGAAATACCGTATTGCATTTGTAATCCTAAACTAAATAGGTTCTCCACCTCTTCTGATTAGCTTGGGTAACCATGATATGCTGCTAGGTGTCACTCATGGTTTGTGGAAGCCCTAAACGTGTATAATCACTAAAGGGATAATTGAAAGTAAGTTTCAATTCACAATCGATTTGAAATGGTTTTAATCGCCCGCTGCCTCGCTAAAAGGAACCTAATGGATCGTACACCGTGTAAGGTGGAGATTGAAGAAACAATGGAGATGAGTAAGAATAATTAAATGGTTTAATTATTTATGGCAAGGATTAATTAATATGTTAATTAATCAAACGAATAAGTTCGTTGAAGACCTCGGGATAGTTTTGGACCTTAAGGCCCAATGGGCTTCGAACGTCAAAGCCCATGGACTTAAGTTGTATAACAACTTAATGAATAAAGATTCACAAGGGCCCAAAAGCCCAAATCCCTTAAAGTGGCCGGCCATGTTAGAAAGAAAGGCTTTTTGTTTCTTTAGGTCACTTATTTGAAGGGACTATATAAAGGACTTTATAGCCTAAATTCAAAAAGGGTTTCTTTTGGAGAAAATTGGTGAGAACATGTCTCTCCATTTCTCTCTAAAGAGGCTGGCCCCCTTGGAGGGATTATCTAGCAATCCTACTACTCCAAGGTCATTGATTTCTTCTCCAATCTAACCTTGGTGAAGAAACTTAGAGGTTCTCAATTTTGGGAACTTGGAGAATCCTATTCTTCCATCCAAATCCATAGATCTAAGATGCAAGGAATGAAGGCCCTCTCTTTGGGTGATTAGCCTTTGCTTATGCAAAGAGGAATCTACAAAGGTATAAATTTCTCAACTCACTTTGATTTGAGTTGAGTCATGGTTCACCAATCTACTAGGCTTTGAATTTCATGGTTAATGTTTTGTTTTAAGTGCATTCAAGCATGATTCCGCCTTTAATTGTTAATTGCATGCTAAAAGATGTTGCTTAAATGAACATGTTTTTCACAAAATTTCCTTCAAGTGGTATCAGAGCCTAGGTCTAGTAGTTGGTGAATCCTTTTGGGTTTTGTTCTTCATAGTATTTGATTTAAAAGTGTAATATGTTACAAGCTTTATTCTTGCTTTTTTGAATGTAAATTTTGCTAGAAAATTTGCCATCTCAAATGTTGTAGATGCAGTTCATATGAGCATGAATATTGGAGCTAAAATTTGGTGCCATGATTTTGGGGATTTTCGGCCAAATACAAAGGGTGGATTTTTGCGTTCTTGTTTGACTTGTTAAAAGTGTTTTAAAGTGACTTTTGGAACCCCTATGTACCCTAGTATGGTTATATGTTATTTCCCTAAAGTTTGAGTGGTTTTGGGATGTTTTTGGGTGAAAAATGTTCATGGAAAGTTTTTGAGTTTTTCATGAATGTTCTTCATTGTTCTTGACATTTTTGCCAAGAACAAAAAGGTTTGATGTTTTGATTCAAAGTTTTGATTTATTTCATAAAGTCTTTGTTTGTGTTGGTGGGTGTGACTTATCTATCATCAAAACATTTATTAAAATTTTGAAAGGTGATAGAAATGGTGATGGATGTGTAAGAAGTACTTCTCTTACACACACACCACTTGCATGGCTTTGTTCACACCAAACTATTTCCACTTGCATGGCTTTATGACTTAGTTGAAAAAAATTTCAAAATTTTTGTGGACTCCTCTCCAAAACCGGCCCTCCCTCAAGTGGGAGTTATTTTGGGTCTTTTATGCAATTACATAAAGTTTTGATACTTTTGTGTATTTGCACTTTGACCCAAAAGTTTACGTATTTACGTAAAGGCCCAAAATCATTAAAGGTCAAATTGTTTTGTTCCTTTAATGAAGTTTTTGAATTTATTGAAAATTTTGAGTTCTAGTTGTGATTACATGAAGTAGTGGACTTTTGTGTTTTTACAAAATGAGCTCAAAAGTTTAAGTTATGCAACATAGCCCAAAGGTTGAGGTTATTGCATTATTGGCACAAATTAGGTTGAGAACAAAATGGTTTTGTCTCTTTAAATGAGAATTGGATTTTCATTTCATTTAGCTCCATTTAAATCCATTTTATGGATACAAAAACCAAATGAAAATGTTGCATTCAATTTAATTAGTTAAAGTGTTAATTAATTAAAGGGTGGTTATGAACCTAAGCCTACGATAATTGAGCTATGTGATAGGCCGTTTCAAATTTGTTTGAACCATGGGAATGTGTAGATTAAATTTTGGTTGTAATTTGATTTGATCAAATGTTGTAAAAGAGCTTAAGCTCTTCTTTACTTTAAAGTAATTTGAATTATTCAAATGTTGTAATGAGCATAAGCTCACCTTTACTTTGAAGTACTTCTTTCTTGCTTTATATGATATGCATGAAAATGAAGTAGTTGGGTCCAACGCCCCTAAGACAACACGCCTTAATGTGATTAAACGCGTAACTAAAATCAATCACCATTCCTAGACCGAGATTCAACACTAGGCTCGTGTTGAATCTAAACAAAGGTTCATAGTCATCCTAAGGCCCTAAGGCAACTATATGGTCCATCAAATGAATGCAAAGTTTATGTTAGTAGTATCATATACTCTTGCTTTAAAAACCGTTTTATAAGCATAGTGGGAGTATTATATACAACTAAAACAATTGTTGGAAATATGCCCTGAAAGTCAATCTTTGGAAGAAACCTTTCAGGACAAATGAATGGATGTATAGATGATTCTTATACGTCAAATGGCAAAGACACGAATTAGGACTATCTCAATAAACGATATATGTCTTAAATAGTGTATCCATGGACAATGGATCGATTGAAGAAGTAATATAATGATGCTAGACTACAGAGACCTTCTTCAGATAACCAAATGTCCAAAAGGTTCCTGGTCATTGGATTGTCGGAGGGAAACTGACAATGCTTAGATCGGTACATACTGTGTCTGCTTCAAATGGAAGGATGGAAAGTCTCATCCCATTCGTGTTGTGACACTAAGACAAGTGTGTAGGTGCTCATTAGGGGAATGAGTTCACTGAACACAATTGAACGAGAGTACTTGCATGGAGGTCTACTCACATGTCAAGCAAGTAACTCTAATGGTTGGAATAATGTAAGTAGTCCTTAGACCTGAGGCATCGTCGTTGTCTTGTGGTTAAGTACTTGATCTTTGATTATGTCAAACGTCACTCTTTCAGAATATCAACGGCATAGTCGGGGTTAAGCCACTTAGTCATGAAGGCAAGTGTATGCGCAACAAGGAATCTCTAATCCTCGATAAGAGAGGAAGAATGCTCTAAGATATGATTCGGGAATCTTCGGCCGAAGTATCGAGCGTATTAAAAGGAATGCGTTCCTATACGACTCAAAAGAATCATATAAGAAGGAATAATCACATTAGGGGTTTGACATAATATATCCATACCCTAGTAATATGATTGAGAGTATTGTATTAGAGAAGGATCGAATTACACTGTAATTCCAATGGAATAGGTTCTCCGAATAAACTTCTACATTAGCTTGGGTAGCTATGACATATGGTTAGATGTCACTCATAGCTTGTGAGTTCTTCTAGATGATTAAATGTAGTTATCAAAGAAGAATGGTGAATTAAAATGAAGTTTTAATTCACTAAGTGATTGAATTAAATGTAATCAATTGCATTGATGCCAATCATCTCACTGCCTTGCTAATTAGAACCTAAAATGATTGTTCACCAATACACTATTGTAGTGAGTAATTAATGGATGATGGAAACAATTAATTGGATTAATTAAGTGTTGGGATTAATTTAGAAAGTCTAAAGAAATCATAAAAGCGATAAAGATCGTTTTGGGCTTAAAGAAACGTTCGGGTTTAATTGGGCCCATTGGGCCCATTGGGCCTAAACCCATTGGGCTTTTATTCAAGCATTAGATGACTTGAAATAAATGAAAGCCCAAAGCCCAAACAACACAAAGAGGGCCGGCCACTTAATGTAGGAAAGGGTGAGATGTTTAGTCAAATGTTGACTAGGTTTCTTTATGCTATAAAAGGAACTTTATAGTGAAATGTTCATTAGGGTTTTTGTGAGTTTAGAAACACAAAATTAAGAAAACCATCTCTCTCTCTCTCAACTAAAAGGCCGGCCAACCAAGAGGTGAATTAGCTAACAATCTTTCACCCTTTTGGTCATTCCTCCATCCTTCTCATTACACTAGTGGGTGAGGATCATTAGAGGTCTTCTACTTTGGAGACTTAAGGAGAACCTTGGAGCACTCATTCTATCAAAGTGGAGGAGGCAAGGAGGGAAGTTAGGCTCAAGGAATTCAAGGAACAAAGGGCTTGGAGGTGGTCCATCCTTGGTCTAAAATCAAGAACAAGAGGTATAGATCTATTCCTTGACTTTGTTCTTAAGTATAAAATGTTTTGATGCATTATATTTAAACCTATGAACCTTGAAGGGGATTTGCATGACTATAACTTTGATAATATGTTATAAATGCTTCCGTTGCTTATGCATATAAATCTTGAATTGTATACGCATGCTAGTCATCTAGAAATCCCACATCATGAAACTCATAATTTTCCCTTCAACAATCACATGGACCAATAGTTGTAATAGGACCAAAATTGTTTTAATAAAGATTAAAATGAATATTTATATGTGATGAGACCTAAAACCCTCAACCAAACCATTATTAAGTTGATAAGCGTGAGAGTGCTTTGAACACTCTTTCGTGGCCTTCCACCATGGTAGACTCCAATCGTTTATGACTTGTACACCGCCTTCACCCTATCATGGGGGAGTTCAAAGTTCATGCTTATACTCAGGAGGAGTCTATATGCATACTTGATGAGGTGAGTGTAGGCAACGAGGATGGCCGACATCGTATCATCGTAAGGCTATTCTTGAACCCCTTCACGCACTAAGCATGGTGGGAATGACTTAACTAAGTGCAATGGAGCCAACATCATATCATTATGAGGTGACATTCTCTAGAGGCCAAATAAGATGGGTACTTGCAAGAGATGCAAATGAGTAAGTGTACTGTCTCATTATTATTAATGCTAGCCAACATCATATCATTGTGAGGTGGGCTTGGTAATAGTGAGTCTCCCATACCCTACTAAGAGTTTCCTCCAAAACTCTCGAATTCCAATGAGGGATATGAAATTTGCCAAAAATAGTGGGTGGTGCTATTTGATTTAAAGACCCGGATCAAATGGCTTAAAATCGATCAATTTATATTCGTTATGTATTTATTTACCTATATATTTGCAAACGCTATCCAACACTTGACAAATAAAAGCCGAAAGCCTTAGTTTCCGGACTTGGTACTACAAAACCATAGATTGTCTTTAATGGCTTGTAAATGTACCTAAGTAGTCTCATCCTCACAATCTTCCTATTGATAATGTATCATTAGAAGAATATGTTAGAAAAAGTCTATCGTAAAGAGGACAACACTTTTAATGTCATAATTCTTCAATTACAAATTGTTGTATGAAGAAATAAGAGTTGCTTTGAACAACCCTTGGTCAATGCAAACACTAATGCTTGTTTCTTTGTTAAATGAACAAAGAACTTGAGAAGAAAGCACAAGGGCATGGACACTTCATGTGCCATGATTCTTCACTTACAAATTGTTGTATGAAGAAATGAGAGTTGCTTTGAAAAACTCTTGAAAGTTTGTAATTATGTTTAGAACATAATGGTTGGTTGACAAAAATAGTCCATCAACATGGACTTATGATGATTTTGAATCATTGAGTGTTGAAGTGATAAACCACTTAACGAGACGGAAACTAGGCTAGGACTTCACCTTTATGTCCCTATCCTAATGGTTCACTAAGTTTATTGTAAACTATGTAGTGAACAATAAACACATGCTCTCCGAAATGTTTGATGTGTATAACACAATTGAAATAAGTTTCAAGAGAGATAGTGGGAGTTTAGGGACCATGACTATTGTAGTCAAAGGAGAAGTCAAATGAAGAAGATAAAATTAACTCCAAGGGAACAAACTTTCTTTATGAAAGGATGGATATTGGAAGGGGTATTTGCAAGAAATGTCTTGCAAGTGTCAAGAACACACCTTTCGAAGGTGTTGTAAATTGTTCTTGAATAGTTCAAAATAGTTGGTTCTTCTACTTGAATGTTTGATTCCGTATTAGTAACTATGTTTTACAATCGTTGTAAAAGTGTGACTAATAAGAAGTAGAAGATATATGAGATAAGAAAAGGTACTTCACATTCGGAACGTGAATAAAATATAGATCTCTGCGAAAGCAGATGGTACTTACTTCCTCATATGAACTACCAAAGAAATTGAAAAACCAAAGATTGTCTTTACATTCCAATTTTAAGGAACTTAATTCCATCACTATAGTAGAGATGGATGAATGTTTTGTTTGACAAAACATTGTTCTTTATTAATCAATGATTGGATTATAGTAATCTAATTGATTGTCTCTATAGTAGAGATGATATGGTAGTGTTAACTGTTTAGAATATAATGATGCTTAAAACCCAAAAGGTTGCAAGGTAGTGACTAATCCCAACTGAGTTGTGATACCTCTAAAACATAAATTACGAGTTGGTCATAGATGGATGCTTTGGATCGTAAGATCCGGATCCAATACCTTCTTGTTAAAATTGTATAGAGGCAAAATGTTTGAATCTTTATTCTTTTGGAAAGAATAAAGAATCACAAAGTTGTTGAGGTTAATTCACTTAGATGTTAGTGGCACTTGTCCACAACATAATACAACTCATGTTGTATGACATTCACCGAAGATCACCCTCGGTTAGACTATAGTTTATTTTAAATAAACACAAGTCCGAATACTTTGCAAAAGGTTTCAAAGAATTTAAGAAATGTAAGTTGATGAGTAAGACGTCTAAAGTATTTACATCCTTAGATTTGATCCAAGGAATGCTAACACTTTAGAATAGTTTTCTTGAAAGATATCAAGGAAAGTAGCATCATAAAATAATGAATTTCTCAATTAGGAGAAGAACGAACTAGAATAAGATTTAGTTCGTTGGATGTTATCTATTACCCATATATAGGATATATACTTCTAAAACAATATGATTGTCAATTAGAAGATCTTCCAAAATTTTCATAACTCCATAAGATGTAGTTGGAAAGAAAGACAAATCTTAAGCATGTTAAGATTTGGGGTTGTGTGCTAATTAGCAATATTTGTTTAAAAATTATCTTGTGGGTATCCTTAAATTAACATTTGGATATCACTTCTATAAACCAACCAACAAATGTTGTTTGTTGAGTAGTTCATTGTAATCTTACAATATGATTTGCCTTAGAGCAAATGAACTAGGAATAGAACTCAAAGAATGGGTTCTTTGAGAAACAAGATAGTGATCAACAAAATATAACAACCTAGTTCCTATACCACAAGCTCCAATGTAGTCGAGAAGGATTTATAAACCGTCTCAGTTGAATGGTTTGAACTTTATGACTATGTCATAGAGTTGCACCTCTTAATTCGAAAGAAATAAGAATGAAAATCCTTATGACTACATTGAGTGTATATACGATATATACTCAAGCAAATGGTAAAGTACCATTTGACCCGAAATAATGAAACCTTCATAGCTAATTGGTAGCTTAAGGTGACTACAATCAAAGAGAATGGTTGACTTTGAAGGAACCATCTTTGACGTAGTCTTAGTTTCAATTAATTCGAAGATTGCTAGCTACAACTAAATGGTGATTCAATGTTTGGACATAATATGGGTTTCCGAAACCATTATTAAGATAGTCTTCATAATATATGTCTAAAACTATGAATCACAAGACATGTAAGTTGTAGAGATCCATCCATCATGGATCTCAGCAAGCTAGTGGGAGCTATAAGCATCTTATGAGAAAAGGATCAAATCGTTTGATTTCTCATAAAGATGTAAATGAATCTTTTGTTTACTAGTTTTACAAAAGATTAGTGGGAGTTAATCATGTTCCTAAATTTAAATATATATATATATGATATATTAATTTTGGAAATGAAAAGAATACTTCTTCGTTAAAGTTATGACTTTAAGCATTCTATAAACGATAGAATGTATATGGGAAACATAGTCTTAAAGTTATGACTTTAAGCATTCTATAAACGATAGAATGTATATGGGAAACATAGTCTTAAAGTTATGACTTTAAGCATTCTATAAAGATAGAATGTATATGGGAGACATAGTCTATAAACATAGGATGTAAATCTATAATGATAGGTTTCAAGATATAATTGGATTATATCAATCCCTAATAATAGACAAAAGATGCTAGGAAGTTTCTCATATGATGATAAACTTCAATCAGAAGAACAACTCTAGTGAGACTAGGAGGTAGCTCTTCTCAAAGGGAACGTACCCTTTGACTCCCAAAGAAATAATGCGTAAATAGAATCCTTTATGCACATGCAAAAAGGTGATTTATGTATTTCATATTGTATGAAAAACATTGATATGAGTTGTACCTAGAACGGTACAAGATGATATCAATGCAAGCCCAGGATCAGAACCATGGCAACTGTCAAGTGAGTCCTTAAGTATTTAAGAAATACTAAAGAATAGATTCCTCAAAGAATGAGGAAGAATTAGAGTAACGTAATGGAAGCGTCAATGTATTAGATTATGAATCTAATCCATCATTGGATGTTTCTTCATTATGAATGAAGAGATAAACAAATTTCTCTTTATTATGACTAAAGAGATATTTGGATGGAAACATTAAAGTAATGACTTTAGTGTGTTCCATTATGAATGCAAAATATATTGCCATATATAGAAGTTTACAACAATGTTGTTTGGATGGGAAAGTTCATTTATGAACTCTCTATTCGGTTCCAACCAGAAAGTGTATCTAGTGTACTGACACTATGACACTAATGGGGCGATAGCTCAAGCCAGGGAATCAAGGTCTCATCAAGATCCGAACTCATATGAGAGACTAAACCACATGATTAAGAATCATGTATAATGGTGACGTCGTTATTCTCAAGGTTGCTTCTATGGATAACATATAGATATCCATTGTCTAGGCCCACTATTCAGCCATTTATGAAATGATTACAGAAGAGGTATCATCACTGATGACCAAGCTGATTGTCTCTAGTGCAAGTGGGAGATTGTTGGAAATGTGCCCTAAAACCAATCATATGATGATACTTTACGGACATTTCACATGTTAAACTAATCTAGTTTAAATATAAAGGGCAAAGATTATTGTTTAAGCCGTCTCATATAAATGTTATATGCTTAAACGATAAGTCCAAGGAATATATATGATTGGGAGAATGCAATCTAAAGAAGTTAGATTCATGAGACCATTCTTTCGTATACATATCCTAAACGTTCCTGATCATAGGATTGCCAATTGGGCATTGACGGTCCGTTAAGATCAGTACGTGCTATGTCTTCTCTCAGGGAGAGTGACTAGTCTTGAGTCATTGGTGTGTGTGACATCAAGACAAGTACGTAGGTGCTCAATAGAGAATGAGTTCACTGAACACAATCAACGAAGAGTTCTCATATTCATGTCACATGAGAACTCATGGTTGGGATAATGCAAAGTAGTCCTTTGACCTGAGGCATCTTAGTTGTCTTGTGGTTAGGTCCTTGATCTTTGATTATGTCAAAAGTCACTTCATTCAGGGTGTCCACGGCATCGTTGGGGTTAAGCCACTTAGCCATGGAGACAATTAAATGCGCAACAAGGGATCTCTAACCTTCAAACCTTTTGAGGGAGAATACTCTATGATATGATTGAAAATCTCTGATCAGAGTATGAATGAGATTTAGGAAGGCGTTCCAAATCACATTCAAGGTAATCATATAAGTAAACGAATCACATTGGATAGTAGACATGAATAAACTATCAAACCAAACAATGTGGTCAAGAGTATTGTATTAGAGAAATACCGTATTGCATTTGTAATCCTAAACTAAATAGGTTCTCCACCTCTTCTGATTAGCTTGGGTAACCATGATATGCTGCTAGGTGTCACTCATGGTTTGTGGAAGCCCTAAACGTGTATAATCACTAAAGGGAGAATTGAAAGTAAGTTTCAATTCACAATCGATTTGAAATGGTTTTAATCGCCCGCTACCTCGCTAAAAGGAACCTAATGGATCGTACACCGTGTAAGTTGGAGATTGAAGAAACAATGGAGATGAGTAAGAATAATTAAATGGTTTAATTATTTATGGCAAGGATTAATTAATATGTTAATTAATCAAACGAATAAGTTCGTTGAAGACCTCGGGATAGTTTTGGACCTTAAGGCCTAATGGGATTCGAACGTCAAAGCCCATGGACTTAAGTTGTATAACAACTTAATGAATAAAGATTCACAAGGGCCCAAAAGCCCAAATCCCTTAAAGTGGCCGGCCATGTTAGAAAGAAAGGCTTTTTGTTTCTTTAGGTCACTTATTTGAAGGGACTATATAAAGGACTTTATAGCCTAAATTCAAAAAGGGTTTCTTTTGGAGAAAATTGGTGAGAACATGTCTCTCCATTTCTCTCTAAAGAGGCCGGCCCCCTTGGAGGGATTATCTAGCAATCCTACTACTCCAAGGTCATTGATTTCTTCTCCAATCTAACCTTGGTGAAGAAACTTAGAGGTTCTCAATTTTGGGAACTTGGAGAATCCTATTCTTCCATCCAAATCCATAGATCTAAGATGCAAGGAATGAAGGCCCTCTCTTTGGGTGATTAGCCTTTGCTTATGCAAAGAGGAATCTACAAAGGTATAAATTTCTCAACTCACTTTGATTTGAGTTGAGTCATGGTTCACCAATCTACTAGGCTTTGAATTTCATGGTTAATGTTTTGTTTTAAGTGCATTCAAGCATGATTCCGCCTTTAATTGTAAATTGCATGCTAAAAGATGTTGCTTAAATGAACATGTTTTTCACAAAATTTCCTTCAGAAGGACAGGGAGAAAGCATGATATGAGATACTCTTGCTTTCAGCCTTCATGATATGAAATACTTTTGCTTTTAAGGAGTTGTTTGCAGAGGTATCCCAGGGAATAAGGAACACTGAGTGACTCGAGAGGCTTTGTTGGAAAGGCATTCTCGGAGATGAAGAAGGGTTATGTATGTCTGCCTTGCAATGGAGGGTGAAGGTCGACATTTATATGAACTAACAACCGGTACTATTCTTTCACTCTTGTCGGCAACCGTTGGATGATTGAACAATAAACTTCACGTGTTTTCTACGTCACCAGAAATCTTCCACAGATTGCCCGTAATTTCCGCAAGGCTAAGTGTGCATGTGACAGATGCTGACACGTCTGGAAAAGCAAATGCCTCTCCGATTTCTGAGCTTGCCTCTTCGATTTCAAAGCTCTGTCGAGTGCAGAGGTTGCATGTGACAAGTGCGGACAAATCTGGAAAAGATGATGGCCCGTGGTTTCTGAGCAAGCCCAACTTTTGCGAAAGCTAGCGCCTCTTCGATTTTTGAATTGGCCTTTTCGATTTCTGAGCTCGCCTCTTCGATCTTTGAAATCCCGTCGAGTGCTGATTTTTATAGAGGCACGCGATTTGTCCGACCTCTTCTTTCTTCAACACCTTTGAAAATGTCTGGCCCTTCCGACCGTCGTTTTGACTTGAACCTTGGTGAAGAGGCATCCATGCCTTCTCCAGACAACTTATGGCGCCCATCATTCCTCTTACCGTTGGGGATTCGGTGATGAAGAATGATATTACTGCTGCGGTGGTGACCTGGAGCCTTGTCACTCCCAAAGATAACAGACTACTTTCCAAACGGTCCGATGAGTTGGCTGTTAAGGATTCTCTGGCTCTCAGTGTGCAGTGTGCAGGTTCTGTGTCTAATATGGCCCAACGCCTATTTGCTCGAACCCGTCAAGTTGAATCATTGGCGGCTGAAGTGATGAGTCTCAAACAGGAGATTAGAGGGCTCAAGCATGAGAATAAACAGTTGCACAAGCTCGCACATAACTATGCTACAAACATGAAGAGGAAGATGGACCAGATGCAGGAATCTGATGGTCAGATTTTACTTGATCATCAGAGGTTTTTCGATTTGTTCCAACAGCATTTGCCTTCGTCTTCTGGGGCTGTACCGCGTAATGAAGCTCCAAATGATCAACCTCTGATGCCTCCTTCTTCTGGGGCTCCGTCGACTGCTGAGGCTCCGCCGACTACTAAGACTTCTCCTAAGCAGCCTTTGTGAAGGCTCCCTCTTGTATTTTTCTGCCTCCTGTTCATTTTCAACGAATTTTAATGTAAAAATACCTTGCATATATGTCAATGTTTCAAAAATAAACCCACATCAAAAACAATTAAACAAGCAACAAATAAAAAAATGACAATCATGGCAAAATAAAACTGCAGAAAATGGAAGGTTTTTAGGAACGCAAAATATGGGTTGCCTCCCAAGAAGCACTTGCTTTAACGTCTTGCAGCCGAACGAAACTTCCTTCTAAGCTTGGATAGCGCCCACGACATTGAGTGGGATTTCTTCCACAATCTGCCCCACATCACTGTCATAGTATAGCTTCAGACGATGCCCGTTCACTTTGAATTCGTCGCCGTTCCTTAAGCTTTTAACTTGGACTGCACCATGGAAAAAAACATTAGTGACAACAAATGGCCCAATCCACTTAGACCGTAACTTACCAAGGAACAATCGTAGACGAGAATTGAATAATAGCACTTTCTGTCCAATTGAGAATGTTTTTCCCCGAATCATTTTGTCATGAAACGCCTTTGTTTTCTCCTTGTAAATTTGTGCATTCTCATAGGCTTCATTTCGTATCTCCTCAAGTTCATTCAGTTGGAGCTTCCTATTCATTCCAGCAGCATCTAAGTCCAAATTGAATATTTTCACAGCCCAGTGCGCTTTGTGCTCCAGTTCCACAGGTAGGTGACATGGCTTGCTGTAGATTAGTCGAAATGGAGACATTCCTAGAGGTGTTTTGTAGGCAGTGCGATATGCCCACAGCGCATGATCTAAACGCAAGCTCCAATCCTTCCGGTTTGGCCCAACAGTCTTCTCCAAGATTTACTTGATTTCTCTATTCGAGACTTCGGCTTGGCCATGAAGGAAATTTTGTGAAAAACATGTTTATTTGAGCAACATCTATAGCATGCAATTAACAATTAAAGGCGGAATCATGCTTGTATGCACTCAAAACAAAACATTACCCATGAAATTCAAAGCCTAGTAGTTAAGTGAACCAAGACTCAACTCAAAACAAAGTGAGTTGAGAAACTTTATCCCTTTGTTGATTCCTCTTTGCATAAGCAAAGGCTAATCACCCAAGGAGAGGGCCTTCATTCCTTGCTTCTTAGCTCCATGGATTTCTTGGATGAGGATGGTTGAAAAAGGATTCTCCAAGTTCCCAAATTTGAGAACCTCTAATTTTCCACACCAAGGAGAGACTTTAAGAAGAAAATGAGTGACCTTGGAGGATGAGAGATTGCTAGCTAATCTCCTCCAAGGGGGCCGGCCTCCTAGAGAGAAAGGGAGAGACATTGTGTTCTCATCTTTTCTCTAAAAGAAACCCTAAATGAATTTTGGCTATAAAGTTCTTTATATAGTCACTTCATTTAAGTGACCTAAAGAACCAAAACCCTATTTTTATCACATGGCCGGCCTTCTTTGGGCATTGGGCTGTTTGGGCCCCTTTGTAGTCCATAGTTATTTAAGTTGTCATATAACTTAAGTTAATGGGCTTGACGTTCGAAGCCCATTGGGCCTTGAGGCCCAAAACTAACCCGAGGTCTTTAACGAACATATTCGTTTGATTAATTAACATATTAATTAATCCTTGCCATAAATAATTAAACCATTTAATTATCCTTACTCATCTCCGTTGTTTCTTCAATCTCTACCTTACTCGGTGTACGATCCATTAGGTTCCTTTTAGCGAGGCAGTGGGCGATTAGAACTCTTTCAAATCAATTGTGAATTGAAACTTACTTTCAATTCTCCCTTTAGTGATTATACATGTTTAGGGCTTCCACAAACCATGAGTGACACCTAGCAGTATGTCATGGTTACCCAAGCTAATCAGAAGAGGTGGAAAACCTATTCAGTTTAGGATTACAATGCAATACGGTATTTCTCTAATATAATACTCTTGACCACATTGTTTGGTTTGATAGTTTAATCATGTCTACTATCCAATGTGATTCATTTACTTATATGATTACCTTGAATGTGATTTGGAACGACTTCCTAAATCTCATTCATACTCTGGCCAAAGATTCTTAATCATATCATAGAGTATTCTCCCTCAAACGGTTTGAAGGTTAGAGATCCCTTGTTGCGCATTCACTTGCCTCCATGGCTAAGTGGCTTAACCCCAACTATATCGTGGACACCCTCTGACAGAGTGACTTTAACATAGTCAAAGATCAAGGACTTAACCACAAGACAACTATGATGCCTCAGGTCAAAGGACTACTTTGCATTATCCCAACCATGAGTTCTCATGTGACATGAGTATGAGAATTCCTCGTTGATCGTGTTCAGTGGACTCATTCGCTATTGAGCACCTACATGCTTGTCTTGGTGTCAATCATACCAATGACTCGAGACCAGTCACTCTCCCTGAGAGAAGACACAGCACGTACTGATCTTAACGGACTGTCAATGCCCAATTGGCAATCCTATGATCAGGAACGTTTAGGATATGTATACGAAAGAGAATGGTCTCATAAATCTAACTTGTTTAAATTACATTCTCCTAATTACATATTCATTGGACTTATTGTTTAAGCATATAACATTTATATGAGACGGCTTAAAACAATAATCTTTGCCCTTGATATTAAACTAGATTAGTTTAACATGTGAAATGTCCGTAAAGTATCATCATATGAATGGTTTTAGGGCACATTTCCAACAGGCCACTTCTTTGAGGGTGGTATGGCGTGGAAACCCGATGCTTCACATTGTACCTTTTAAACATCGCCTCAATGGTGCGATGCAAAAGTGGGAGCCTCCATCGCTTATAAACACCCTCGGCATGCCAAATCTGGAAAAGATGTTAGCCTTGATAAAATCTGCCACCACTCGAGAATCGTTAGTACGGGTGGCTTTGGCTTCCACCCATTTCGACACATAATCAACGGCTAGCAAAATATAAGTAAAACCATATGAGGGCGGAAAGGGTCCCATGAAATCCATACCCCATACATCAAAGATCTCCACATTAAAGATGGGGGTTTGCGGCATTTGGTCCTTGGCACCTATTGTACCTGTTCTTTGGCATCTATCACAAGTTATACAAAATGTTCTAGCATCCTTAAACAATGTAGGCCAATAGAAACCACTCTCTAAAACCTTAAGGGTTGTCCTTTGGGTGCCAAAATGACCCCCACATGCATAAGTATGGCAGAATGCAAGAATCGAATTAAACTCAGAATTGTGCACACATCTACGAATAATCTGGTCAGGACAATACTTCCACAAATATGGATCATCCCACACATAAAATCGTGCATCATTTCTGAGTTTATCACGCATGTATTTATCTAGAGTGCTAGGAACTTGTTTTGTGACCAAATAATTGACCAAATCAGCATACCAGGGCTCACTTACCTCTAGGGATAGCAATTGCTCGTCAGGGAATGTCTCTAGAATGGGTAAGGAGTCATCCTCGTGCACCAAACGGCTGAGGTGGTCAGCCACCACGTTTTCACTCCCCTTTTTGTCTCTTATTTCAATGTTGAACTCTTGAAGTAGGAGCATCCAACAAATCAGCCTTGGTTTGGCCTCCTTCTTGGTGAGAAGATAATTCAACGCTGCATGGTCAGAATATACAATCATTTTAGTGCCTAGTAAGTATGAACAAAATTTATCTAAAGCAAATACAACTGCAAGAAGTTCTTTCTCACTGGTAGAATAATTCAATTGAGCATCATTTAGGGTCCGGGAAGCGTAATGGATGACGTGGGGCTGTTTGTTCCTCTTTTGGCCTAAAACAGCACCAATGGCATAGTCGGATGCATCACACATTAGCTCAAATGGAAGGCTCCAATCTGGTGGCATGATGATGGGGGCCGAAGTCAACATGTCCTTGAGGGTTTTGAAAGCGATCTCACACTCCTTGTTAAACTCGAAGGCTACTTCCTTTTGGAGTAAACGGCAAAGGGGTTGGCAGATTTTTGAGAAATCCTTGATGAATCTCCTATAAAATCCTGCATGGCCAAGAAAAGAACGAACCTCCCTCACCGAAGTGGGAGAGGGTAACTGACGTACAAGATCTATTTTAGATTTATCAACCTCAATCCCTTTTTCTGATATGATATGCCCCAAAACTATACCTTGTTTTACCATAAAATGGCACTTTTCCCAATTCAAGACAAGATTAGTTTCGATGCATCGTTGTAAGATCAAAGTAAGATTATTCAAGCATGCATCAAATGAGTCACCAAAAACACTAAAGTCATCCATAAACACTTCAATGATCTGTTCCACAAATTCTGAGAAAATACTTACCATACACCTTTAGAATGTGGCTGGTGCGTTGCATAGCCCAAATGGCATGTGTCGATAAGCAAAGGTACCAAAGGGACATGTGAAGGTAGTCTTTTCTTGGTCATCGGGAGCTATCACAATCTGATTATAACCCGAATAGCCATCAAGAAAACAATAAAATGAATGACCGACTAACCTTTCCAGCATTTGATCAATAAAGGGCAGCGGAAAGTGATCTTTTCTTGTTGTAGCATTGAGCTTCCGATAGTCAATACAAACTCTCCAATCGGTTTGGATTCGGGTGGGCACAAGCTCATTATCTTCATTTTTTACCACAGTGACTCTGGACTTCTTAGGAACAACTTGGACCGGCGAGACCCAATGGCTATCAGAAATTGGGTAAATCACTCCACAATCTAGTAGCTTGATGATTTCCTTCTTCACAACGTCCATCATGGGTGGATTGAGCCGGCGTTGTGCTTCTTTAGATGGTTTGGCTCCTTCTTCCAAGAGTATTCGATGCATGCAAGTGGTAGGGTTAATTCCCTTGATATCGGCCAATGTCCACCCAATGGCAGTTTTGTATTCCCGAAGCACCCTCACCAACTTGTCCTCCTCTTGTGCAGTGAGTAAAGAAAAGATGATGACGGGCAGCGTTTCTTGTTCTCCCAAAAACACATATTTCAAATGGCTCGGCAATGGTTTAAGCTCTAGGGAAGGGGGCTGGATTACAGAAGGAAGCAACTTGTTAGTCGAATTGGGAATTGAAATTAGGTTAGGAGACTTACCAATATGCCTTGGATTTGACTCTAGGGCAGCAACCATCTCCACCAATTCTTCTTGAATAGGCACGGCAAGATGTTCCTTGTTGTTGTCGTGTGCATGCCTAAGTGCTAACCCTTCGTTTTTTATTCCAACGCTTTGCGTGAGAGTCTTTTCAAGTGCATCCTCACTCAAATCAGCAAGGAATTCCTGCGCCCAATAGTCAATCACATCAATAGAGAAACAAGAGTGACCATCATGAGGATATCTCATAGCATCAGAAATATTGAAATCAATAACTTCCCCATCAAATTCCATGGTCAATGTTCCCTTGAATACATCTATCTTTGTACGGGCAGTCTTCATGAATGGTCGGCCAAGTAATATTGGTAATTGAGGGGAATGGTTCGAGTCTTCCATTTCAAGCACGTAGAAGTCCGCCGGAAAGACTAGGTGATTCACCTGCACTAAAACATCCTCCAAAACACCTTTTGGATACGCATTAGATCTATCGGCCAGTTGAATGATCACTCCATCATTTTTTAATTCTCCCAAGTTCATAGATGCATATATTAAATAAGTCATGACATTTATTGATGCACCTAGATCTAACATGGCA
This sequence comes from Malus fusca, assembly GCA_035220775.1. Classification (NCBI taxonomy): domain Eukaryota; kingdom Viridiplantae; phylum Streptophyta; class Magnoliopsida; order Rosales; family Rosaceae; genus Malus; species Malus fusca. The sequence continues at coordinate 26,511,036 of CM069071.1, read as the reverse complement.
GATTCAAAGCGAGTATTTCCTATAACACAAGGAATTGTAAAACTGCCTGGATCTTTGCACTTAGGAGGTAATTTTCGTTGCAACACAGCTGAGACATTCTCACTTACCCTTACCACCTCTTTGTTCGAGGCCCTCTTCCTTGTAGTGCACAGCTCCTTCAGGAACTTAGCATACTTGGGGACTTGTTTAATTGCATCTAGAAGTGGAATGTTGACTTGCACCTTTCTGAATGTGTCAAGGATGTCTTTGTCACTCTCATCATTCTTTGATTGCATAAACCTGCGAGGAAAGGGTGCATTGGTTGGAATGGAATTAGAAGTCATGGAATTTGAACCCAACTTACCTTTGGTGGTCGAATTAGGGTATGTGGGTGGCTGCGGCAAAGATTGCTCAATCCTTGCCGAGGGCAGGCCTTGTTCCTTCTCCTCAGATTGCATCTTTTCATCCTCTTTTTGATTGGATTTAGATGGGCTGGGATCAGATCCATCTTCTTTTCCATTTCGCAAGGTGATGGCTTTGGCAGATTCGAAGCCTCCCTTTGGATTCACATCCGTCGAACTAGGTAACTTACCTGGCTCTCTACTAAATTGCCCCATGAACTCAGCCATTTGTCCCATTTGTCTCTTCAATTCAGTCACCTCTCGAGCTTGATTTTGCACTTCCTTAGCGTAATTGTGCATATCTTTGGCTTGATTTTCCTGACCCTTCGCCAACGTAGTTAGTAACTGAACAACTTGAGCATCATCAAAAGATGAACCTGAGTTATTTTGGGCAAGTTGTGTTTGGGGTTGTGCGGGTGCATACGGCCTTTGATAGAATCCCAGAGGTTGCTGTCTGAATGCACTTTGTTGTTGGGTTTGTTGGGGCTCCCTCAATTTGAAATTTGGATGATCTCTCCAACCTGGATTGTATGTATTCGAGAACGGATCATTCCTTGGTTGGTTTTGACTCCCAAAACCCACGGCGTTGGCAGATTCCCACCCTCCGTTCTCGATCAATTGAGGGCACTTATCTGTGAGATGTCCATTCATTGAGCACACGCCACAAGCAGCTACACTTTGTTCTTTTGGTTTTTCAACCACCTGTGAAAGAAGAGTAGTAAGATTAGCCATTTGATTTTGAAGTTCAGAAATAGCACTTACCTCATGAACTTGTTGCTGCCGTGGGTTGTCTCTTTGACCAACACCTTCATATTATTGAGCATTCAATGCTCGGTTAGCAATTAAGGTCTTGGCAGCCATAGGTGTTTTGTCCACCAAAGCTCCTCCCGCTGAGGCGTCTAGCATTTGGCGTTCAATTGGTAGAAGCCCTTCGTAGAAATACTGAAGAAGAAGCTTCTCTTTCATCTGGTGTTGTAGACATGAAGGAAGAAGGGTTTTAAAACGCTCGTAGTAAGGGGGAAAAGATTCACCTTGGTTTTGCTTAATGCCACTAATCCTTTTGCGTAGTAGACTGACTCGAGAAGTTGGGAAAAACTTCTCCAAAAATGCTCGTTTCATACTCTCCCATGATGTGACAGTTCTGGGGGCTAGCTCATACAACCAATCTTTAGCCTTTTCTAAGAGAGAAAAGGGAAAAGCCTTCATTTTCAGAATGCTCCCATCAACATTCACAGGGGTCATGCTCGAACAAACAACCTCGAACTCCTTCAAATGTTTATTAGGATCTTCCATGGACAATCCATGGAACTTAGGAATACGGTGCAATAAACTAACTCGTCGGTCTTGTTTTGGGCCGCCCTTGGATATTGAATGCATAAAGACAGAGCATTGTCCAATCCCGAAGCGGAAAGCTCCTTGATTGTTCGATTGTCTACTGCCATATCTTGGACTTCTTCAAAAGTCCTTGTCGTTGCCTCCTCTTGCTCTTTTACTTTATCTTCCTCAAGATCTGGTGCAGGTTGAGATGGTTGGGGTTCTTGTTGATTCCTTGCTCGTCTCAGAGTTCGTTCAAAATCGTCGTCAAAGTCACGGATGTGCTTATGAATAGGTTGAGAACTTCGAGTCATAAACCACCTAAAATAAGAAAACAAGTAAAGTCAGCAACTAGGAACAAAAGCACATGAAAATAAACAAAAAGAAATAACAAGGGATTACCAAAATTGTTAATCCCCGGCAACGGCGCCAAAAACTTGGTGCGAAAATTAACTTAACACACAAATTTAACCCTCTTTTGACAATTGTAGTATAAGTCTAAGTAGGGATCGTTCTGGACCGGGGATTAGGAGGGCTTGCTAATAACCTCTAAACTGACTCAAAAACATAAAACTAAACTTAAAAACACTTAACAAGACTCACAAGACTCAAGGCAAACTTAAAATACTCAAAACAGCTTAAAACAACCAAATAGACTTAAACTAGACACTAGGAATGACTTTGGACGAAAATTGACTTTTACTTTAATCAAAACACTTAAAAACACAAACTAAAACAGATTTGAAACACTTTGAAACATGAAACTAAAAGGGGGGTTTTGATTTGGATGTAGTTGAAACAAACAAACAAATATGAAAAACTAGATAGATTGTAAAACAAATTTGAGAAATAAGATGATAGATGGGATAGCTAGAGGCTTTTTCTCCACACATGACATGTATGCAAATAACTTGATTTCCAGTTACTACTTCATTGAATTATGAACCACAATGCTCCAAATTAACTGTGACATCACTAGTTAACTCTCATATTTTCCTTGTTTTATTGGATTGGATGACATCATTAAGCATTGACAAAGCACTTGCAACTATGACATCATGTCACTCATGCTAGGAATTGAACTTAACGCGATCGTTTATAAGCGACCTTCACTAAATGTGAATATAAGTTTGTAACGATTATGTGAAACTTCCTTATATTCTAGCAACGGATTTATGCATGCCAATGAAGTGTCGACCCTTAATTAACAAATACAAATAAGTTATCAATCAAATAGTTAAGCCAATTGCATTCACGATTCAAGAGTTCATAACTGAAATTTATCAAATTATATTCCACACATAATCATGGCTTTGAAATCACCCCTAGCCAAGAGGGGTTTAGCCACTCATATTTACAACAAAACGAAAGGAAATGAATTTAAACATTAGAAACAAAAGAAAGAAAACACCTAAACGCTCCAACAATCCAAGTTGGACAGCAAGCACGTCCAAGCACTTTCCTTCCCTTCCTTTGCTACAGCACAAGATGTTGGTGAGTGTTTGAAGGTTTGTTTGTATGGAGGAATGGATGTAAAGATGAATGGATGTGTTTGGATGAAGGTTGTATTGAAATGGGGATGAATGATCAAGCAAAAACTAAACTCTATGGCTGCCACACACACTTCCTTTTATAGAGGAAGTGCACGGAAAGGATGGGGAATTGGGGTTGTGTGCAATGATTCAAGGGTGAAAGTGAAGTAATGATGCAAAGCATGGGGGGTAAAATGGAGTGGTGTTGCAGCAATGAGTGCATTGAGTGGTGTTTGAAATGATTCAAAGGTGAAAGTGAAGTTATGATGCAAAGCATGCGGGGTAAAATGGAGTGGTGTTGCAGCTAGGGAACATGAATGATTTTGCACATGGTAGAGAAAGGAAAAGGGAGATGGAATGGTGCAGAAATGAGTCAAAGGTGCATCAAGACTCATGATGCATGGCATTGGATTCCAAATGTGGTGGATGGTGCATCAATGAGTGCATGTAGTGGAGGTAAAAGTTGTATGAAATCCGATGGGTGAAGGGGACAAGAAATGTGCAACAATTGAGTGCAATGATTCAATGTTTTGATGCATGAAATCAGAAATAATGAAGGAGACAAGGGTGATTATGCATGGCATGGGTGGAAAGGTGAGTAAGTGGTGAATCAATGAGTGCAAGGAGGGAACATGGATGAATGTGCACGGCATGGAGTGATTTATGGCACAAAATAGGAAAGGAATAGCTCTCTTGCACAGCAAGAGAAATGGTGAAGGATGGTATGGCTTGGACTTTTAGGGCAAGTTTAGGACTTGTAGAATATGTAATGAAATGTCCCAAAGTATTTAGGAACCCTTCGTGTGACTAAATCTTTGGTAATTTAGGATTAGGAAAGGTAACGACATTTGACTAGTCTTTCCTCATTCTTAATGGTTTCCTTGTCTTCCTTGGTCCTCAATTTATTTTCTTCCTTTCCTTGGCACATTCCTAGCTTCTTTAGATCTTTAATTTCATTCAACCACTTTGCTCCATGCATGTGATATCCATTCCATGCCCAAACATGCTCCAAAAGGCACCAAAATGCACTTATTTGCCTCTTTAACCCTTTGTACCTACAACCACACGAAAATGGCTTGAAATACTAAATCAACTAAGAAATAACAACATAAATGCATGAGAACAAGCTAACTCAGTCGCATAAATATGCTCCTATCACTGTCTCTATCTGGCATCCCCTCCCTTATTACCCAACGGTGGTGGCCTATAAGGAGGGGGCTTGCCCGCAACTATGGGCACACCTTTTCCACTAGATTCCCCAACTTGTTGAGTTATTCCAAACTTCCTTCCTCCTAGCCCGATATGCCTCCTACCATATAATGGGAATAGTAGATGATCGGGCAAACTTGTTTCCTAGATCTCCTCCACTTCTGATCAACTAGAATCGGGCTTTTTTTCTTCTTTGCCTTATCCTTCTTCTCCTTGAGTAAAGGAAATATAGTGATCACTGGTTCCTTCTCAGAGCTTTCTTCCCTGGCATAACCATCTCTTGGCGTGGAGTACTCTAACTCCAACCTCCTCTGCAGAGTCCCTATTAAGGAACAGAGTCTGCTAACTTCTCCTCAAGTTTCCAGAGTGATCTTCTCCATACTTCTCAACACTTGCACCATGGTGGCTTGCAAGTCTTCATTTGTAACCTTTTCGCTCGACTTCTCATAAGAAGTTAGGCTCTCTAGAATGGCAGGACTTTGTAGGGATGGAAAGTCTTATGGGTAGTCTATCATATTTGCTTCTGTTGGGCAATGAGTTTGTACAAACTCTATTTCCACCTGAAAGTTCGCTCCTTCCTTCTTCTTGGCATACAAAATTAGTGGTGGTCCCACCGGGCGTGCCAAAACTATGTTCAGGCAAGGATTTGCTCATACAATTCCCTAGGGGTTTAGCACTTGGTGTATTGAAAGGTGCCTTTGTAGGGCCCTTGGTGTAGGCTTTGAGGCTTGCCATCAAAACTAACAAGGATTTAGGCGTTCCACTGTTATCTCAGTATACCATTTGTTGAATAAGTATGAGTTAAGTTAGTTACTTGCGCCCCAAGTTACTTAAATTTCTCGTTATCAAAGGATTGTCATAGATAGGTTAAGTCTGCATTAGGTTCTTTTTCTTGCCTTGTAAACAAGGACTTTTAGTTCATAATCTTGTACATCCAAAATGAAGGGAGTTCAAGGCCCTCTTAACCATTTACTCGAACACAGTTTTCTCTTAATGAAAACAGGTTTATTAAGTTAACCAGATTCGAATGCAAATGGGACAGAAAATAGTTGGAAATAACTTGAATACATGCTGAAAAGTACATTAAGCGACATATCTACTAAGTAAAAGTACAAACAAAGAGACTCGGACAAGATTTCACCTTGTCAGGCAAGGTCGAACTTTTTGCAACCACTTCTCTTTGTGTTTACAAGGGTTATATGCTAAAAATGATGGATGGTAAATAGGTTTTAAACGAGGGAATCGATACTACAAAACTAAGGGAAGGTAGCAGAGCTTTTACACTAGACAAAAGATGTCTTTTCTAAGGGAACTGTAGCTAAAAGGATTAAATCTGGACAAGTTTCAGCTTTTTGGGTACGAACTGGCTTGAGAGCAGAGTTTGTATGTCTTTTGATTGGTTGGTTGAGTGTCATTGTCTCTAATGTCTCTTTCTCCTTTTATAGGCTTTGTTCTTGGCCGATGGCTCTCAGAGGGCAGTGAGTTGGTCTCTATCATCTGTCACTTCAATCCTAGGAACATGGCCTATGCCTTGGCTAAAAAGGCTCCAATTTGCTTCAGACCTCTTGACTGGGCTAATACAAAACCCAATGTTAAATATTAACCCAGCCAGTTTCTTTGGCCAGTAATCAAACCATAACCATCAACAAACAAAACCATAAAGCATGCAAACACAGTGCATGGATGCATCTACAGATTGAGAACAAATAAACACACAAATAGAAAATTAATTTGTTAACAACAGACAAACAAATACCCACGGAAACACCCGCCTCACGATACGTTTTAAAAAAACCATAGTGAACCATACACAGCCACGGTTATTCTGTCCAATAATTAAACCAAAACCACTAAGAAAAGAATAGCATGCATCATTGAAACAAGAAAATAACTGATCAAATAAACGTACAATTATAATCCATATGAGATTAAAATAGCAACCAAACAAGCACCGTCAAGAGCATATAATCAACCGACAAAAATAAGTTCAGTAAAATAACTCATCAACATAAACATACATTGACGAAAAATAGGACAACAAATGAAAATCCGAACCAGATTAGGTCAGAACAAACAACATGAATATTTCATTTTTAGCAGTCTCTTAACCATCCCCAGCTATGGAGGTATAACAAAAGAGCCAAAAAATAAAAATAAAAAAATTAAGGCAATCCAAGTGACGCAACCACAAATAAGAAACACCAAACGGAAATGAAAAAATTATTAGTATTTAGAAGGCAAGAAATCTAACCGGCGCAGAATTGCAACCACTCGCATGGAAGCGCTAGCAAATAAAAACGAAGGGCTCAAACACCAAATAGAAAACCTACACAGAAAAGGCAGAAAATGTAACTATGCACATAGCAAAAGATAAGTTGATAAGAAAACAAATATCCATCCAAACCAACTGATTAAGCATCCAAAACACATGGACATAATCATAATCCCCAAAAGAAATTTATGAAGCCATAGAAACATCAACAACAATCATCCAATCATATATTCAAAAACAACAACAATCTAACAAAAATACCGGCACCGAATGAAATCCTTCTTCCTACTAATCAACCAAAAATTTAACTACAAGAGAAAAAGACACGAAAAGAGAGAAACAATCAAATCATCTGAAAAAGGATTGAAAATAGAACAGAGATCCATCCATGACAACTGATCAAGCACACAAAACACATGAATATAATCTTAATTCAAAAAAATATTTATGAGAGCACACAAAACACCAATAACAACCATCCAATCATGCATTAAAAAAAAAAACAACAATCCAACGAACACAATCAGTACCGATCCAAACCCTTATTCCTAATAACCAACTAAAACGGCAAAATAAAAGAAACAAAGATAGCTAAAAGGACAAAACCAACGAAATCCCCTGAAAATGGATCCTCCCGAAAAACCTCAAAAACGCAACCATAGATAAATAAATCCAGCATATCAATCTCACACCGAAAAATAATATAATCACGAAGAGAAATGGAAAAAATATATACAGGCTCATTCCAGAAGCTCCGAAAAATGCAAATGGTGAGAGAGAATTGAGGAAAAGAACAAATGACAGCTAAATAGAGTTCAAATGAGGAAAACATATTTACGACCAAGGTTTCAAAAAATGTTAGGCGCTAGTCGGGTGGCGAGGTAGGGTCTAGCCGCCTAGGCGGATTTAAGTGAAATCTAATATATATTGTATAAATAAGTGCCTTCTTTTACTTAAAAAATACATAATTGCATTAGGATACATAAATTACAAAATTTAATGACATATAGATTATAAAATATTAGAACATAATGAAAACATGAGGAACAAGCATATAATGTGTGTTAATCTAAGTATTCAACAAGTCTGTTACAATTTATTAAAAAAATAAAATGCAAAATGAAAGTTGTGTACTTTCTGTCTAAGTGAGAGTTGCGATCGCTGAGGTGGCCCCAGAGGCCCACTCGGAACCCAAACCCACAAACCCAAGGCCCCAAATGCAGAAGTTCTTTCAGTTTTTTAATCGGGTGGCAGAGTCATAAATACGTCGAAATCAGGCCAATTTCACTGTCGCTTATGAGCAATGCCAAAATCCCCCTCACTTTAGACTAAAGTAATAATAAGGACAATTTCATCACCTTTGTACAAAACAATTATTGTTTAGAATGAAGATGCTTGGCGAGCCCATTTTTCACCTTTGAGACTTAGGAGGCCATTACCTTCCAGCTATTTAACAAGTAGGCGAGCCTGATTTTTCTCATAAAATTCTGACTTCGAGGTAAATATTTCCTTACTTAGATCAAGATTAGGTCCACTCTCTGTCATTGAGAGTTTCCCCTGCCTCTGTTAGGGCTTCCCATCTCGTTTTTCTGAGGTTTGTTTTTAATCTTTTTCACCGTCCTTCCCAATCTTTCTTTTATCCCAACCCTTTCCTTTATTAATTTTCCCTATTTAAGACTTCATTTTATTTATTTAAGCCCCTCGCATGTCTAATCCGCATCCTCTATCCATTTGTCCATCTGTCCATCTTTTCAATTTATTTACACCTTAACGACTTGATGTTGGCCGTCTTTCAAATTTACTGCAGTCACGTTAATGCCCCCTCACTACACTCCCCCTCTTTATCTCTCCCCTCTTCCAATCCCCCATTTATCCTGAATCTAAGCAAATCTATTCTCTCGATTCCCTTAATTCTCCTAAATCTTCCCTTACCTCTTAATCATCTTCTCTCTGGTAGGTTTTTCTCTCTTGCTCCTATGTATATTTATTCTCTTTCAAATCCTTGCTCCCTGGAGTGAATTTGGAGCCGCCCTACCCTTTAATTCCATTGAGTTCCTATGGGTAATCATAAACTAGTCCAAACCCCATTTGTGGCAACCCATTAACACCATGCAACCTCATCAATCAAATCCCATCAAGTTCTCAAAGCTTATTTATAAACTCCACTCAACCTCCACAATATCATCACCAATCTTGTCCTCTCCCTTTCTCCCATATCTGTTTCTTTATCATTGGAATCCCTCTTTTAACATTTTGTCACTTAATCCCTCTTTTCCTCATGGAAAATCATCAGGCGCATCAAAAACACACTAACAATCTCCTGGTGAACCTCGAACGTAAATTGGACCCCTTCAACACCAACAATGGTACCTATTTGTCTGGATTTCTCATTGTTGAATGTCTACCCCTATGGGGGACCACTGTGGGACTGATAAAGAGGTTTTGGGCCTCTTATGGCGACTTCAAGGTAGCTTTCTGCACTGATACCACCTTCACCATCTGTTGTGTTCGATTCAAGTGCAACTATAAGGATAGTATAATGGCACAACTAAGGGTATCGAACCACAGGTACTGATTAGACCTCTACAAATTACTAGCTTTATATGAATCCTAACTAAACAATGAAACGAACAAATTGAGTTTTGATTTTGATTTGAGAAGTAAAGTAACTTAAAATGCAAGAGAATGTAAATATGAATAATAGAATGATTCAGAAACAATGGGAATGGATCTAGGGAAACCAATTTCACCATTACAAGTCAATTCCATGAAAATTAAGTCAAAACGCATTCAACTCTTCAATCTTCAACTAGGGTTCGTTTTACTTATTTATGATCATCCATTTGATGTGTGTTTGTGATCAAGTACTCCTAATCTGCAATCTAGTTGTGATGTTCAACTTAGATTAGCAAGTAAGAATCCATTAAGAACAAGAAAACTTCAAAGAACCAAAGAAATCACATGACAGGATGTATGCATAGCAATTTCTTCATTCTTTCACATGTCTACCAAGATTAAGCATGATGTGTACTATAATCTTGATCAAATAATCTGTAAGAAACCCTAATGGTGATCAAACATTAAGATAAACAAACAAATTAAACTATAAAATCAGTTAATGAAACAAGAAAACAGATTGATGAATCGAATACTTTAACTTAATAACATAGAATAGTTTTGCACGGCTACATCGAAATCCCCATCTATGAACTTAATTCCACAACATGATTACAGAATATATAAATATCAAGAACAACTTGAGTGAAATTAAATTCATAGAAGAAACTCCCTTGAAGCAATTCTAAGAACAGCGTGACTGCGTGGTTTCTTCGGTGGCAGTGGATGGCGAAGGGAAATAGGGTTTTGTTTGTGGAAGAAAGGCCAAAAAAAAAGAAGAGAGTGAGCTCTGGACGACCCCCAAGGGGGCTTGTCTAAAAGTGATCTGAAACCCTAGCACTATTATGCTAAATGGGGCTGTAGCTGATTGCAAAGATATCTCAACCATTATGCCAAAGTTTTGAACATTTTTCCTTATTTGGCTCCTCCAAATCAGGCTAGATATTCCAATTCTTTTCCCATTCTATTCCTGGTCTTCTAACAAGCCATATTCGTCTTGGATTATTTATTTGGACTTCAAAACAAGTAACAACTTTATTTGAGCTCCAAAACATGCCACTAAACTTTTCTCCACGTTTGGATAAGGGTCAGCTCCAAAAATGGCATGTTTTCACTTGCTTTGCCTTCAAATTGATCCTAAAGTACATGTAACTGCGCACTAACACAAAATAAGGTAAAATGCAACCAATTTAACTCAAAAACATCACAAAGAAACTAGAAATGGATGGTATAAATGCATGAAATATATGAGTTATCAAATACCCCCAAACCTGGTTTTTGCTAGTTCTCAAGCAAAACTATAACTAAAACACACACAAAAGCAATAAAATCTACTATACCACTTTCGCTTGCTAAACGATTGCACTGAGCATGTGCAACAAGCCTTTAAATCTCTTGGTGTCCCTAGTCAAAGGAGTTGTGTCTCCTGAGGGTTATGCCCACAAACATCTATAGACTCTGCAAACAAATTGGTTAAAGCATACTTGAAACAAACTAATAAGAACCAATGAAAGCTTAGTCATACATCCAAACCAAAAATCTTCCACTTCAAAGAATCGTATCATGTGTAAAGTGTAAAAATATTACTCCATGATTCATGACTTCAAAAAACACCATACTCAAATGCTAAAGATAGAATTCGCCTCAACTCTATTCCTCACAGATATCACTCAAATTTTCACTCAAATCCTAAGGTGTAGTCTCTCCACAAACATATGTGAGTGAAATTATGTAAAAGGGAATCAAAATTTTCACATATGAAATACGAAATAAAAGCACAATTTCTGAACCGATCTCATGAAATGAATCAAACACTAAGAATATGGATTGCACATGTACTTCCCAGCACCCATGAATACATCCTCAAAGATTAGCTAGGTCTTTCACACGGTTGTAATGTAAGGCTTAGGCGAGGGGCTATGAAGAAAATGATAGGAAATACTAAAGCTTGGAACATACCAAAGTGCCTTCCTTGTGAAACCAGCGAGCTCTCATCTTCAATTGACCTTACTTGTTTGTTCTTGGGGTCCAGGACCTATGTGTGATAATGAAAGGATTTGGAAATTGCATTTTCTTTGATCATGTTTTTTTCTTTTCTTTTCATCTCTTTTTTTTATTTTTATTTTTTTTGAAACTTTTTTTTTCTTGTTTTGTAATTCCAGCACATGTTACCTCGGTACACGCCACATTCTTGATCTAATGCTCAATCTATCTTTGTCTTCATCACTTTGGTATTCCCCAAACTATAGGGTATGGCTGTAATGGGCTAAAATTGATAGAGTTTGGTATGGGTGATGAAAGAACTAGGCTAAAAGTGTTTGGCTGCAAAAAGGGTATGGAGCACACAAAGGGATGGGAATTAGGCCTTTTAGTGGTTAAAACATGCATAGCCTAACATCGTTTCAATGAGTTCATTCATAGGTGATAATAAACACATGGTATCTACAACATAGGATTATTCTTAGCATTCAATCAAAGAGAAATAATGAGATCATTTAAAGTGAAATTGAAAGAAAAAGATAGGAGAAGAAACACTTTAAACCCTCTCAAAGAAGCAAATAAGCTCAAAATAACTCGCTAGGGTAGTCTCCACTATTCTTCTTCCAGAATTTGCGCATGGCACTTTAACCATCATAATTCCAATAGTAACAACTTTGTAAAAGAAAATAAGATACGAAACTTTTTCATGACAACACTGTAGTTTTGTTTGTAAACATAGCCCTCATATACATTCACATTAGTAAGCAAAAGTAAACTTAACCAAAACTAAAAGCAAACTAAAATTTTCAATCCCACACCCCCAAACCTAAACTAAGCATTGTCCTCGATGCTTAAAAATGAATGGAATGCATGCAGTGTAAATAGACAAAGCATGTGGAATGAAAATAAAATAAAACTAGAAGACACAAATAAAAAGACACAAACCCAGCTAGGTTGCCTCCTAGCAAGCGCTTTATTTAACGTCTAGGCAATATGCGGTGTGTATGATGGATGAAAACCTAGGGTGGCAAGAAGTCAAGGTACCTCCGAACGTTGGTCGGAAGAAGTGGTTTCTTTCGAGGGACTTTGAATATGGTGCGTTGAATTTCCACAAGAACTTGATTGTGATGGTGTTTTTGTCTCTCCTTGCGAAGAAGCATATCCTAAAAAATTGTTGAAGATGTGGTTGAAGCAATGATTTCAATGGATGAGTTTATAGCTACTAAGGATGAATGAAATTCGTTCAAGGCAACAATCTCATCGTCTAGCTTCGAATTTTCTTTCTTATGGTGAATGGACATTAATGATTTGTCATCCAACTTCAATATGTTTTCTTCTTGATATGGCAGCAAATCATCTCCAAAAGACTCCTAAGATGGCACTTGCAAAGATGTAAAACAACAGGAAGAATCCAACATAACTTTTGAAAAAAATTCAAGCGAATTAGCAAATTGGGAAAGAACTTCAAGTTCAAGATCTTCTCTATGTATATAGGCACAACTAGATTCCAATGATTGTTCAATGTTCATATCTTGACCATCACCCCAAGGTTGTTGTTCATTTAACGCTTAGACAATCTACCCCAATTGAATTTCCAACTTGGTAAGTGCAGTGAACTGTTCTTGAATCATGTTACTCATTGATTGTTGAAATTGTAAGGTGCTTTGAGCAAGTAGCTCCAAAGTGTTGGTGCGAAATATATAAGCACACAAATTAAACCCTCTTTTTATCAATTGTAGCAAAGTATGTAAGTAGGGATCGTTCTAGGCCGGGGATTAGGAGGGATTGCCAAATCACTTGAAACTGACTCAAAACGTAAAAACAAAGTTTAAAACACTAAACTAGACTCAAAGAATGCAAAACTAAACTATAAAACACCAAAACAAACCAAAAGACTCAAAACGGCAAATAAACACTCAAAACTGCCTTAAAAACACTTTATGGGCAGTTTTGAACACCTAACACTAAATTCTAAATTGGACGAAATTGGGTTATGACTTGACTCAAGACACTTAAAAACACAAACTAAATTGATTTCTAACTAATCTAACACTTCAAAATAAATGGGGATTGAATTTTTACAAAAATTGAAAACAAGAACAAACTTTGTAAATTGAACAGATTCTAAAACGAATTTGATAAAAGTGAATGGATGGAAAGCTAGCTAAGGGGTTCTTCTCCACACATGTTACACTTGCATACAAAACGATTTCCAATTGCTTCTCAATAAACCATGAATTCCCAACACCCCAAATTAACCGTGAATTGCACTAATTAACCCTCAGATTTTCCTAAAGTTATCGAATTGGACGAATTGCATACGACAACCCAAAGCATTCCTCACAAGTTCCCTGCATGAATTGCATAACAAAGATACAAGCAAAGATCATTAAGTTCTATGAAAATCATAAGCATTGGCGAGGCACTCGTTACTATGAATTGCATGAAACTTATGCCAAGAATTTACTCAACACGATTGTGATCAACAACCTTTACTACTTTTGAATATAAGTTCATAACGATTAGGTGAAATTCCCTTATATCCTAGCATCAAACTTATGCATGAAAATTAAGCGTGCACTCTCAACCAACACACACAAATCAGTTTTAATTCATGTAGATAAGTAAATTGAATTCACAACTTATGAAACGCAATTGAAAGTAATCAAATCATATAGCAAGCATAAACATGGTTTCGAATCCCCCCTAGCCAAGGGGGGGTTTAGTTCCTCATACGTACAAAACAAAGAGTATATAATTTAAACATTGAAATCAAAAGAAAGAAAACACCTAAACGCTCCAACGATCCTAACTTGAATGGCATGCACGTCCAAGGCTTCTCCTCCTTCCTCTTTGGTGCGGCACAAGGTTTTGGGGACAGGTTTGGATGGTATTTGTATGGAGGAGTGGATGGGAGATGGTATGGTGGTGTGGCTGATTGTGTTTTTGATGTAGTGTGTATATGGATGAAGATGGATGAAATGGAATGGAGCTCACGGCATGGAAATGGAAGTGTATGGAGATGTAGCAATTGTGGATCAAGATGGTGTGTTTTGGAAGGGGGGTGGTGGATGTATTTATAGGCTAGGGAGAGGACTACTCCATTTCCTTTGCATGTGCAGATTGCATAGGTGTGTGCTGTCCATGTTTCTCCTTTTCTTTTGCACACACATGCTTCATCATTTCAACCACCAATCCACCCATTTTCTGCCCATGTTTCTCCTTTCCTTTGCATGTGGGTGTGTCTTATCTTTCTAGCTGTGCATTTCCACTTGCTCCAAAGCCAAATGAGTGCAATCATAACCCCATTTGCTGCTGAGTGTTGATGACAAAGCAAAACACAAAACAAGTGCCTTTACTTTCTCATTTGATTAGCCAAATCTGCTTAGCCCGTTTCTGAACCTTTCAGTGTTACAATGCCCATAACTTCTTCTATAAAAATGATATTAACAATCCGTAAATTTCTCCAACAAATAGACATCCGTAGCTTTCCAAGCATATAAAGCTTATTCTCTCATTCATTGTGAGTTGTTCGTAACATCCTTCCAAAGTGAGCTAATCTGCACAGGCAGTTTTGACGAATTTGTTGGCTGTCCATGTTTCTCTTTTGCACATGCCTTGTATGATGTTGTCTCCATGTTCTTGTGGCAGAAATGTAAGTAATGATGAAGGGTTGCTGCTGCACAAGTGTGAAGGATGGTGCTCAAGGCCTCTTTGCATGTGTCTTTGTTGTCAGGTTATCATTATTTCCACATCCACAAGTTGTCACACCTGCACACACACATGCTCTTCATTATTTCAGCCACAAATCAACACATTTTCTCCATCACATGGCAGCTATGATGTTTGTTAGTTGTAGGTCACACACTTGCACACACATATATTGAATTCTAATCTTCCCAAAACGTCCATCCTCATGTCTCCAAGTGCATGCAATCCATTTCAGCCCAAAATTGCTCCAAAATGCACCAAAATGCACTTTTCTTGCCAACTTTGTTATTAGGGCCTACCAACATACGAAAATGGCTTAAAACACTCTTATAAGCAATAACTAACTAAGTAAGTGCAAGAAAACATGTTAACTAAGTCGCATAAATATGCTCCTATCAAATTCCCCCACACTTCGCTTTTGCTAGTCCTCGAGCAAAATAAAGAAAACAAAACACAACCTAAACCTTCCAACGTTTGCCTCAGGGATTTCCAACGCACATGACATGTTAAAAATCATAATTCCCACAGATTTTAGTTAACTTAACACTTGAGCACATACTTAATCACAGTCACCACTTACTAGTTCACATTTAACCAATTAAAACGATGTTTTGAATGTAGTAACATGCCATAGAGAATTTGCTCAATTCCTTACAAGATATGCACTCAATTTTCACTCAGATTTTCTTACTACACACCCTACACTAGGTACATGTGAGAAGATTGATGTAAACATGAAAACGAACACTCACATATATGTATAACAAAGAAAGCGATTTTCTAGAGTTATTAAGCATGTTTTAGATATGATCTCATGAATGGAATGCTACTACTTAGATGCAAGAACTAGCGACACCATATGCTCATACCAATTCCAAACTCCACATATTGAAACGCATGACACTCAAGATGAAGTTAAGGGTTGTAACGGGGTTTAAGGGTAATGGCTAACAAAGAAATGATAGGGATAACAAACATTCTGAAAGCAATAGCAAGCAATGTAATGAAATAGACGCTTGGAATTCACTTAATAATGCAGAAATTAACTTTTAAACACAACGGGAAGATTCAAGCAATACTTAGGGCCGAATTTAATGTTTTGGACCCCTTCTTCAACAAACAATACTTTAGAGCTCTTTTTCACCACTTTTCTTCTTTTCATTCTATTTTCCACAAATGTTTCTTTTTCTTTTCTTTTTTTTCTTTTTCTTTTCTACCCGTGCCTTATTAAGGACTTTGGCACACACACACACACAAGAATCACTTCCCCCACACTTGTTTTTCTGCAAAAGTTCAACAAAAGGAATTCCTTCTAAATTATGTTTTACTATGCTTCAAGAACAAGGGTATGGATGGTCCTAATCTAGGTTAGGTGAGGATAGTGTGGGTTAACAAAGAACATAGGCTACACAAGGCTCAACGGGGTTAAACTTAAACACATAATGAAATAGGGCACGACAATATGGCTGTGGTGGTCATTACACAACTTCATCTTGAATATGTATTATGCAAATCAATAGCATGCTTTGAATGAAATAGGCATGAGTTCTAGCATTTGGAACTAAATGATGGAACGCCTTCTAAGTAGCAACCAAGCAAAGAATAATGAGATCATGCAACGACTTTAGAAAACAATAGTGCACAGTTTATTAACTCTCCAAATAAACGTTTAGGCTCAAGTCTCACAAGGTTGTAGCGTTCATTTGAGTTCCTTCCTTCAAGCATGTTACAAAAATTGATTTTTCCTTTATGATTGCATGTGAATTCGTAAATTATAACCACAACCAAGCATACACCAAATAGTAAATCAAACTTTCATCCATGTTTATTATTCTCTTTAACAGTCATGCAATTAAAAACCGAATCCTCATCATTGTGTTGGAAGGTACCCTAAGACACAAACAAACACACAAAAAAAACAACTCTTTTTGGGTTTTTCAAAACAATTTTTCAAATTTTTATGAGATTTTCGGATTTTTATGTCAAAACACACTAAAACACTCCAAAACAGCATAAAAACATTTAAAAACAGCAAGGAACAACACTAGCAGTAATGGGTGATAAACTCCCACGAATTTCATGCACAACAACTTGGTTACCCTCCCACACTTAAATCAAACATTGTCCTCAATGTTTTAGGCATAAACTCACACGAAAACAAGCAAACAAACAAACAACGAATAAATATGACAAGTATGGCAAAGTAAAAACCAGACAGAGTAGAGTTTAAGAACGCAAATCTGGTTATGGAGAGATGATCTTGTTGACTTTCCACAGCTTTGATCTCGAACTAGGCTAGGGAACTTCTTAGCAAGGAAAATGAGACTTGATTGGTGGTGGTGATTTGATGGCCTTGTATGGCGAGGTTGTGCTCTTTGGCGACTGATGCGTCCATATGTTGTTGAAGCTTCTCGAGCTCTTGGTTTCAACTCGGACTCCTTCTGCCCGGTTGATTGAGTCTGCAGGATGCATTCTTCTCTACTTGTTTCTTCTGCACGGCAGGTAGGCACGAGGTAGAGGTGATGGTCTGTTTCTTTGTTCAATCTGTCCAAGTGCCAACCGATTGCTTTCTTTCTCCTTGTCCCACATGCAAGAGCAAGGGTAAAGGAAAAGCATGCCATGAGATAACTTTGCCTTTGACTCTGATGATATGAGATACTTTTGCTTTGGAAGAAGTATCTTTCCACAGGTTTATTCTTGAACTGGGCTGGGGAACTTCTTAGCAAGGAAAATGAGACTTGATCTTGATGATGAATTAGCACGTTGTCTCCACATGCTTCAAGGTATCATTTTCACTTGCCTTATCTGTTCTCCAGGCAGATGTGGCATCTTCTTCGGAAGTACATCAGCAATTGAAGATGAGCACTCGAGAGCATTGCTAGGTAAGCAATCAGGAAGGAGTTCCAGGCAGTCAGTTCTTAGATCGGAAGATTGACACCAAGTGCTGGCTGATTGCTCGCTTTCTCCTTGTCACAAAGACAAGGAAAAGGACAAGGAGAAAGTATGATATGAGATACTCTTGCTTTCAACCTTCATGATATGAAATACTTTTGCTCTTGATGACTTGTTTGCAGAGGTACCCCAAGGAATGAGAAACACAGAGTAACTCGAGAGGCTTCGTTGGGAATGCATTTTCGGAGATGAAGAAGGATTATGTATATCTGCCTTGCTATGGAGGGTGAAAGACGACATTTATAGGAATTAATAACTGGTACTATTCTTTCACTCTTGTCAGCTCCCGTTGGATGATTGAACAGTAAACTTCACGTGCTTTCTACTTCACCAGAAATCTTCGACAGATTGCTCGTAATTTCTGCAAGGTTGAGTGTGCATGTGACAGATGCTGACGAGGCTGAAAAAAAACTGGCACCTCTTCGATATCTGGAATCCGCGCTTCGACAAACTGCCCGTGATTTCCTCAAAGCTGACGCTGCATGTGACAGATGTTGACACGTCTGGAAAAGCAGATGGTTGGAATCGGCGCTTCGACAAACTGCCCGTCATTTCCTCAAAGCTGACGCTGCATGTGACAGATGTTGACACGTCTGGAAAAGCAGATGGTTGGAATCGGCGCTTCGACAAACTGCCCGTGATTTCCTCAAAGCTGACGCTGCATGTGACAGATGTTGACGAGGCTGAAAAAGACCGGCACCTCTTCGATATCTGGAATCGGCGCTTGGTTTCTGAGCAGCCCATCTTTTGAGAAAGCAGACTCTCTTCGATCTCTGAACTCGCCTCTTCAATTTCTGAAGCTCCGTCGAGTGCTGATTTTTAAAGAGAGGCACGCATCACATTCCAAAGCACACTTCAATTTTTCGCCTGTAAAAGCTCCCTACCTGCACTTCTAAGAACTTGATTTGTCCGACCTCTTCTTTTTCTTCACACCTTCAAAAATGTCTTGCCCTTCTGACCGTCGCCTTAACTTGAATGTCGGGGAAGATAGTGACATATCTTCTCCAACCAACATTTGGCAGCCGTCATTCATATCCCCAAATGGTCCTCTTACAGTTGGGGATTCCATGATTATGAATGATACAACCGCTTCGGTGGTGGCCAGAAATCTTCTCACTCCTGGAGACACTAGGATACTTTCCAGGCGGTCCGACGAACTGGCTGTTCAGAACTCTCTGGCCTACAGCGTCCGATGTGCAGGCTCAGTATCAAACATGGGCCAGCGTCTTCTTGCTCGAACTCGTCAGGTTGAGTCGTTGATGGCTAAAGTGGCTAGTCTTCGGCAAGAGGTCAGAGTGCTTAGGCATGAGAACAAGGAGTTGCACATGCTCGCAACTAATTACTCAACAAGCATGAAGATGAAGCTTGATCAGCTGCAGGAGTCCGAAGTGCGGATTCAGAATGATCATCAAAGGTTTGTGGCATTACTCCAGAGGCAACTTCTGCCTTCATCCTCTGGCGCTTCACCAAGTGTTGAAGCTCCGGATAATCAATCTCTGGTGCTTCGTCTTTCTGGAGCTCCGTCGAATGTTGAGGCACCTCCTGACCAATGAAGACTCATTCTTGTTTGTATGCACATATTTGAAATTTTCTACTAAATGTTCCTTCTCTACTAAAGTCAATGTAAAAGCACTTTGTTTACCTATCGATGTTTCAAACAAAAATCCACACCAAAAACAATCAGACAAGCAACAAATAAAAATGACAAATAAGGCAAAATAAACGCAGTAAAAGGGAAGGTTTTTAGAAACACAAAACTGATTGTGAAGCGATTCAAAGATCTTCCTTATTTGAATACATGGGCTGCCTCCCAAGTAGCGCTTTCTTTAACGTCTTGCAGCCGAACGATGCTCCATTGAAGGTTTATGGAACCCCACGGCATGGAGGGGTTTTTCCACAACCTGTCCTACGAAATACTTCATTCTTTGGGTCCTTGAATGGGATGGGATAATGATCCTTTCTTATTGTCATGTTTTACTTCTCTAAATCAACACGAACTCTCCCACCCCGTTGACTTCGATTAGGTACCTGCACCATACAAGGTAACAACCTATTAGTTGAAATGGGAATCGAAATTGGAATAGGTGGCTTACCTATGTGCGGCAAAGGAGTGGCAGCACAATGAATAGATGCACAAGGGGTGCACTCAGCCAGATTTGGTGATTTCAAGGTTGGGGCCGTGCACTCTTTGTTGTTCACTCCAATTCCCTCCTCGATGGTGGTTCGGGGTACATTCTTCTTGATTAGTGTTGAACATTCCTGCCCTATATTTTCAATTATATTAATGGCACAACAAGAACGAACATCATTAGTATTCTCAACCGATTCAGAAATCTTAAAGTTAATCATATCACCACCAAAGGCCATAGTTACTGCTCCCTTGGCCACGTCAATTTTGGTTTGAGCCGTTTTCATGAATGGTCGTCCAAGTAAGAGCGGTGATGGTGAAGAGTGCCCTGAATCCTCCATATCAAGCACATAGAAATCTGCAGGAAAAATTAAGTGGTCTACCTGCACCAAAACATCTTCCAACACTCCTTTCGGATATGCATTAGATCGATCGGCTAATTGAATAATAACACCATCATTTTTAAGCTCTCCTAGATTCATAGATGCATAAACAGAATATGGCATGACATTAATGGATGCACCTAAATCTAGCATAGCATGATCAAACCTCGCATTGACAATAACACAAGGGATAGTGAAACTACCTGGATCTTTGCATTTAGGTGGTAGCTTTCTTTGCAATATTGCAGATACATTCTCACTTACGTGTACCACCTCTTTCTCCCGAATCCGTTTCCTTGTTGTACAAAGCTTCTTCAAGAACTTAGCATACTTTGGGATTTGCTTTATAGCATCAAGGAGTGGGATATTGACATGCACCTTCCTAAACGTCTCGAGGACATCGGAGGAATGACATTAGAATTAACATGAATTGGACCTTCCTTACCTATGGTGGCCGAATTGGAATGCTTGGGTGGTTGCGGCAAGGATTGCTCCTCCTCTTCTATTTGCAACTTATCGTCTTCCTTGGGGGCAGATTTCGATGATTGTGGCTCAGTTCCTACTTCTTTCCCGCTCCTTAGCGTGATGGCCTTGGCAGTTTCGAATCCTCCCCTCGGATTGACAACGGTTGAACTTGGCAACTTGCCTTGCTCTCGAAATTGGCCCATGAACTCCGTAATCTGCCCTACTTGCTTCTCTAATTCATCCATCCTTTTGTCTCTATTTTGCATACCCTGCGCCATAGAAGTTAGTAACTGAAAAATCTGATCATTATCAATGGACGAACCTGAATTGGTTTGGGTAGGTTGTGCTTGAGGTTGTGTGGGTGCGGCATGAGGGTGCGGCATTGTCTAATCCCGAAGCCAAAAGCTCCGTCTTCCCTAGGGCAACCATGGGGTATTGGATGCATAAGGGTGCGTCATTGTCTAATCCCGAAGCCAAAAGCTCCTTGATTGTACGATTATCTTGTGCCATGGCTTCCTCTACTTCACCCACTCTTGCCGTGGGTTCCTCTTCTTCAAACTCAACTTCAGCTTCTGAATTTGAACTTGATTCGCTAGGCTCTGGATTCTTCCTTTTTCGTCTCAATTCTCGCTCGAAATCGTCGTCAAAGTCCAAGATGTGTTCACGAACCGGATGAGAACTCCGAGTCATAAACTAGTACCTAAAAACAAGAAAACAAAACAAACTCAAAATCTGGGACGAATTAAAACAAACTGAAATAAAACAATCCAAAGGATTAGCAAAGTTGCTAATCCCCGGCAACGGCGCCAAAAATTTGGTGCGAAATATATAAGCACACAAATTAAACCCTCTTTTTATCAATTGTAGCAAAGTATGTAAGTAGGGATCGTTCTAGGTCGGGGATTAGGAGGGATTGCCAAATCACTTGAAACTGACTCAAAACGTAAAACCAAAGTTTAAAACACTAAACTAGACTCAAAGAATGCAAAACTAAACTATAAAACACCAAAACAAACCAAAAGACTCAAAACGGCAAATAAACACTCAAAACTGCCTTAAAAACACTTTATGGGCAGTTTTGAACACCTAACACTAAATTCTAAATTGGACGAAATTGGGTTATGACTTGACTCAAGACACTTAAAAACACAAACTAAATTGATTTCTAACTAATCTAACACTTCAAAATAAATGGGGATTGAATTTTTACGAAAATTGAAAACAAGAACAAACTTTGTAAATTGAACAGATTCTAAAACGAATTTGATAAAAGTGAATGGATGGAAAGCTAGCTAAGGGGTTCTTCTCCACACATGTTACACTTGCATACAAAACGATTTCCAATTGCTTCTCAACAAACCATGAATTCCCAACACCCCAAATTAACCGTGAATTGCACTAATTAACCCTCATATTTTCCTAAAGTTATCGAATTGGATGAATTGCATACGACAACCCAAAGCATTCCTCCCAAGTTCCCTGCATGAATTGCATAACAAAGATACAAGCAAAGATCATTAAGTTCTATGAAAATCATAAGCATTGGCGAGGCACTCGTTACTATGAATTGCATGAAGCTTATGCCAAGAATTTACTCAACACGATTGTGATCAACAACCTTTACTACTTTTGAATATAAGTTCATAACGATTAGGTGAAATTCCCTTATATCCTAGCATCAAACTTATGCATGAAAATTAAGCGTGCACTCTCAACCAACACACCTAAATTGAATTCACAACTTATGAAACGCAATTGAAAGTAATCAAATCATATAGCAAGCATAAACATGGTTTCGAATCCCCCCCTAGCCAAGGGGGGGTTTAGTTCCTCATACGTACAAAACAAAGAGTATAGAATTTAAACATTGAAATCAAAAGAAAGAAAACACCTAAACGCTCCAACGATCCTAACTTGAATGGCATGCACGTCCAAGGCTTCTCCTCCTTCCTCTTTGGTGTGGCACAAGGTTTTGGGGACAGGTTTGGATGGTATTTGTATGGAGGAGTGGATGGGAGATGGTATGGTGGTGTGGCTGATTGTGTTTTTGATGTCGTGTGTATATGGATGAAGATGGATGAAATGGAATGGAGCTCACGGCATGGAAATGGAAGTGTATGGAGATGTAGCAATTGTGGATCAAGATGGTGTGTTTTGGAAGGGGGGTGGTGGATGTATTTATAGGCTAGGGAGAGGACTACTCCATTTCCTTTGCATGTGCAGATTGCATGGGTGTGTGCTGTCCATGTTTCTCCTTTTCTTTTGCACACACATGCTTCATCATTTCAACCACCAATCCACCCATTTTCTGCCCATGTTTCTCCTTTCCTTTGCATGTGGGTGTGTCTTATCTTTCTAGCTGTGCATTTCCACTTGCTCCAAAGCCAAATGAGTGCAATCATAACCCCATTTGCTGCTGAGTGTTGATGACAAAGCAAAACACAAAACAAGTGCCTTTACTTTCTCATTTGATTAGTCAAATCTGCTTAGCCCGTTTCTGAACCTTTCAGTGTTACAATGCCCATAACTTCTTCTATAAAAATGATATTAACAATCCGTAAATTGCTCCAGAAAATAGACATCTGTAGCTTTCCAAGCATATAAAGCTCATTCTCTCATTCATTGTGAGTTGTTCGTAACATCCTTCCAAAGTCAAGTAATCTGCACAGGCAGTTTTGACGAATTTGTTGGCTGTCCATGTTTCTCTTTTGCACATGCCTTGTATGATGTTGTCTCCATGTTCTTGTGGCAGAAATGTAAGTAATGATGAAGGGTTGCTGCTGCACAAGTGTGAAGGATGGTGCTCAAGGCCTCTTTGCATGTGTCTTTGTTGTCATGTTATCATTATTTCCACATCCACAAGTTGTCACACTTGCACACACACATGCTCTTCATTATTTCAGCCATAAATCAACACATTTTCTCCATCACATGGCAGCTATGATGTTTGTTAGTTGTAGGTCACACACTTGCACACACATATATTGAATTCTAATCTTCCCAAAACGTCCATCCTCATGTCTCCAAGTGCATGCAATCCATTTCAGCCCAAAATTGCTCCAAAATGCACCAAAATGCACTTTTCTTGCCAACTTTGTTATTAGGACCTACCAACATACGAAAATGGCTTAAAACACTCTTATAAGCAATAACTAACTAAGTAAGTGCAAGAAAACATGTTAACTAAGTCGCATAAATATGCTCCTATCAAGTGTTCTCCAATAAAGTGTCAAAGGGGGTCTGCTGTGGTGGACGTGCGAATGCTTGATTTGGAGCTTCCATGCTGCTCCAAGACTCATGCTTAAGGTTTCTCCAAACAGAGCTATATGTGTTTGACCATGGATGTATTGGCCTTTGGTTGGTGATAACTCATATATTTCATACATTTATACCATCCATTCCTAGTCCCTTTTGTTGGAAATGTGCCCTAAAACCAATCATATGATGATACTTTACGGACATTTCACATGTTAAACTAATCTAGTTTAATATCAAGGGCAAAGATTATTGTTTAAGCTGTCTCATATAAATGTTATATGCTTAAACAATAAGTCCAAGGAATATGTAATTAGGAGAATGTAATTTAAAGAAGTTAGATTCATGAGACCATTCTCTTTCGTATACATATCCTAAATGTTCCTGATCATAGGATTGCCAATTGGGCATTGACAGTCCGTTAAGATCAGTACGTGCTGTGTCTTCTCTCAGGGAGAGTGACAAGTCTCGAGTCATTGGTGTGTTTGACACCAAGACAAGCATGTAGGTGCTCAATAGCGAATAAGTCCACTGAACACGATCAACGAGGAGTTCTCATACTCATGTCACATGAGAACTCATGGTTGGGATAATGCAAAGTAGTCCTTTGACCTGAGGCATCAAAGTTGTCTTGTGGTTAGGTACTTGATCTTTGATTATGTCAAAGTTACCCCATCCGAGGTTGTCCATGGCATAGTTGGGGTTAAGCCACTTAGCCATGGAGGCAAGTGAATGCGCAACAAGGGATCTCTAACCTTCAAACTGTTTGAGGGAGAATACTCTATGATATGATTAAGAATCTCTGGCCAGAGTATGAATGAGATTTAGGAAGTCGTTCCAAATCACATTCAAGGTAATCATATAAGCACACGAATCACATTGGATAGTAGACATGAATAAACTATCAAACCAAACAATGTGGTCAAGAGTATTGTATTAGAGAAAGACCGTATTGCATTTGTAATCCTAAACTGAATAGGTTCTCCACCTCTTCTGATTAGCTTGGGTAACCATGATATGCTGCTAGGTGTCACTCATGGTTTGTGGAAGCTTTAAACGTGTATAATCACTAAAGGGAGAATTGAAAGTAAGTTTCAATTCACAATCGATTTGAAATGGTTTTAATCGCCCGCTGCCTCGCTAAAAGGAACCTAATGGATCGTACACCGTGTAAGGTGGAGATTAAAGAAACAATGGAGATGAGTAAGAATAATTAAATGGTTTAATTATTTATGGCAAGGATTAATTAATATGTTAATTAATCAAACGAATAAGTTCGTTAAAGACCTCGGGATAGTTTTGGACCTTAAGGCCCAATGGGCTTCGAACGTCAAGCCCATTGACTTAAGTTGTATGACAACTTAATGAATAATGATTCACAAAGGCCCAATTAGCCCAATAATACCCTAAGGCCGGCCATTTAGAGATGGAGTGGGTTTTGGACTTATTTACAAGTTTGCCACTCCAATGAATTAAGGTATAAATATGACTTTATAGCCAAAATTCAGTAAGGGGTTTTTCTTTTGGGGAAAGGATGAGAACACAAGCTCTCCTTTCTCTCTAAAGTGGCCGGCCTCCTGGAGGGTTTAGCTAGCAATCCTACTACTCCAAGGTCACTCATTTCTTCTCCAATCTAACCTTGGTGAAAAGACATAGAGGTTCTCAATTTTGGGAACTTGGAGAACCATTTCATCCATCCAAATCCATGGATCTAAGAAGCAAGGAATGAAGGCCCTCTCCTTGGGTGATTAGCCTTTGCTTATGCAAAGAGGAATCTACAAAGGTATAATATTTCTCAACTCTCTTTCTTTTTGAGTTGAGTCTTGGTTCACCAATCTACTAGGCTTTGAATTTCATGGGTAATGTTTTGTTTTTGAGTGCATACAAGCATGATTCCGCCTTTTAATTGTTAATTGCATGCTATAGATGTTATTCAAATGAACATGTTTTCACAAAATCATCCTTCACCTTTGTGAAATTTTTGAGTTAAACTAGTTGCATTTTACCCTATTTTGTGTTAGTGTGCAGCTAATCGTATTTTGGAGCTCAGTTGAGGACAGATAAGGCAAAATGGTGCTAAAAGTGGAGAATTGAATAAGGATGCTGATGTAGACAAAGAATTAAAAGTGGAAATTGAATATGGTGATGAATATGGCTCTTTATAAGACTGAACAGCAAAAAAACGTGGGAATTAAATGCCCAATTATTGGGATGTATTGGCAATCTGTAACAGCCTCTTTAACCTTATAAAACTGAGAGTTTCAGCCACTTTTACATAAGCTTCCCCTTGGGGTCGCCCAGAGTTGTTTCTCTTCTCTTTCTTTGGCCTTTCTTCTAGAAACAAAATCCTTTCTCCATTCACCATCCGCAGCCACCAAAGAAACCATGCAGCCGCACTGTTCTTAGAGAAGTTCAACATCAGAAATTGCTTCAAGGGGGTTTCTTCTATGAACTTTAATTTCACTCATGTTGTTCTTGATATTTATATATTCTGTAATCATGTTGTGTAATTAAGTTCATAGCTAGGGATTTCGAATTAGCCTTGCAAAACTATTCTATGTTATTAAGTTAAAGTATTCGATTCATCAATCTGTTTTCTTGTTTCATTCACTTATTTCATAGTTCAATTTGTTTGTTTATCTTAATGTTTGATCACCATTAGGGTTTCTTATAGATTATTTGATCAAGGTCATAGTACACATCATGCTTAATCTTGGTAGACATGTGGTAATCTAAGTTGAACATCACAACTAGGTTGCAGATTAAGAGTACTTGATCACAACCACACATCAAATGGATGATCATAAATAAGTAAAACGAACCCTAGTTGCAGATCGGAGAGTTGAATACATTTTGACATAATTTTCATTGAATTGGCTTGTAATGGTGAAATCGATATTCGTAGTTCTGTTCCCATCGTTTCTTAATTAAAATATCATTTATCTTTATCTTTCTTGCATTTTTAAGTTATTTTAGTTTTCAATTGAAAAATCTAAATTCAGTTTGCATTTTCATTGTGTGGTTAGAGTTCTCATAAAGCTAGTAATTTGTAGAGTTCTATTCAGTCCCTGTGGTTCGACACCTTTACTTATGCCATTATACTATCCTTATATTTGCACTTGAAAGGAACACAACAGTTGGAGAAACTTATGAGGTGTGAATGCTCTCGGACAAATGTAGGAAATTCATCTATCCTTGGACATAACTGAAAATGATGACCAGTCTTGGCACATAATGGACATACACCATACATCTTTTTATACCACCTGAAATCAAAACAAACTAAATTGTAAATGAAAAATCTAAACCAAGAAAATAAAAACAGATAGGGTCTTATAAAGCAAGCAATTATATGGGACTGAAATCAGTCCCCGGCAACAGCGCCAAAATTTTGTTGTGTTCCTTTCAAGTGCAACTATAAGGATAGTATAATGGCACATGTAAGGGTGTCAAACCACAGGTACTTATTAGACCTCTACAAATTACTAGCTTTATGTGAATCCTAACTAAACAATGAAACTAACAAATTGAGTTTTGATTTGAGAAGTAAAGTAACTTAAAATGCAAGAGAATGTAAATATGAATAATAGAATGATTCAGAAACAATGGGAATGAAACTAGGGATACCGATTTCACCATTATAAGTCAATTCCATGAAAATTAAGTCAAAACGCATTCAACTCTCCAATCTGCAACTAGGGTTCAATTTACTTATTTATGATCATCCATTTGATGTGTGGTTGTGATCAAGTACTCCTAATCTGCAATCTAGTTGTTATGTTCAACTTAGATTAGCAAGTAAGAATCCATTAAAAACAAGAAAACTTCAAAGAACCAAAGAAATCACATGGCAGGATGTATGCATAGCAGTTTCTTCATTCGTTCACATGTCTACCAAGATTAAGCATGATGTGTACTATAATCTTGATCAAATAATCTATAAGAAACCCTAATGGTGATCAAACATTAAGATAAACAAACAAATTAAACTATAAAATCAGTGAATGAAACAAGAAAACAGATTGATGAATCGAATACTTTAACTTAATAACATAGAATAGTTTTGCAAGGCTACATCGAAATCCCCAGCTATGAACTTAATTACACAACATGATTACAAAATATATAAATATCAAGAACAACATGAGCTTCAAACTCAACGGCATTCGCCGGAATTCGTCGTTGGGGGTGGCATGCATGCACATATTCAAAACAGGGTTTAAACCCTTAGATTTTCGACATAAACACGCATCACAGACCAGATTATAACCCACACTAATCAAGAGAGGGATTAAACCATACCTAAGATGGAGTTCGAGAGAGCTCAAGCTCTCTGCGTTAATGGCAGAGCACATAGAGGTGCTTTGATGACCCATGCAAGGCTGTAGGTGGATTCCCCATGTCCCAAAGGTTTGAGGTTCAGATTTTTGGGTTTTGGTTTGGTTGAAAATGGCATGGGTGATGGTGGTTTCCTTCTCGGCACCAGAGAGGTAAAAGAGAATGTTTAGAGAAAGAGAGAGAGAGAGAGAGAGAGAGAGAGAGAGGTTTTCAGATTGAGAGAGAGAGAGGTGGACAACGAGACGATGATGATGATGTCGAGGAGTAAGCGGGTACGGGAGTGTGGTGATGGGTGTGTGTGTGTGTGTGTGGATCTAAGAACGAGAGAGAGATACGGGAGAGAGAGTTTGAAAGGGGAGAGCTGGAAGAGAGAACAGAGGGGGTCACGGGGTGGGGGAAAAGGGAAGAAAAGAATGGGGAGTTAGGGTGCTGCCAAGTGGCAGCTAGGGAGTGGATGAGAAAATAAAAATGTTTAATTTCAATAAAACTTTGGGAATTTATAAAATTAGATATAAATTCGGGGGTGGGGTTTAACACTTTCCATTACATAGGCATAAAAAAATAAAATTTGGCTTTGAACTGGCTAAGGTCTACATGAATAAAGCTTATGACCGGGTTGAATAGGATTTTTTTAGAGGCGGTCCTAATTATGATGTGTTTTCAGTCAAGATGGGTTCCTTTGGCCATGGTTTACATTAAAACGGTCTTCTTCTCGGTTTCTTTCACTGGAACAGGTGGTGATTGTTTTTAAGCCCTAAAGGGGTTTATGACAAGGGGATCCTTTATCTCCATATCTATTTCTCTTTGTCACCGAGGGACTTTCTTCTCTTATCGATTGCCAATGTGAGGTGGGTGCCCTCTCCGGGATTCTCCTTTGCCTTCTTGCCCGATTCTATCCCACCTGTTATTTGCAGACAACTCCATTTTCTTCATTAGGCGGATCCGGATAATTGTCATTCCCTACTCAAGATCCTTGACACTTACTGCTTGGCATCGGGCCAAATCGTCAACCAACAGAAGTCCTCCATCTTTTTCACGGCAAATACTCCCCCTGATGTTATTGCTCACTCATGTCGTATCTCTGATATGCCTTAGACCTCTGATCCGGGTAAATAACTGGGTCTTCATACTATTTGTGGGTGATCCAAACTGGAGGCTCTTGTTTTTATGAAAGATCAAATCTCGCAAAAATTACAAAGTGGGAAGTACTCCACTTTGTCTCTCGCTTAAATCAGGGGTCATGGCTATCCCAAATTCCCCCATGAATTGTTTCTTATGTCCGACAACTTTTTGTACAGATATTGATGCCCTCATGGCCCGTTTCTGGTGGGGTTAGTGCGACAACAAATGCAAGATTCATTAGCGGAGCTGAGCTTCGGTTAGCTCCCCTAAGTTGGTTGGTGTTTGGGTTTTAGAAGCCTAATGGATTTCAATGTTGCTCTCCTGGCAATGCAATTTTGGCTGCTTGTCTCTGAACCCACGACGTTTTGGACTCGCATTCTCAGTGGGCAATATTTCCCTTCGGAGGATGCCATTAACGCCTTTAAGAGATCCCGGGCCTCCTAGGCTTGGAGCAATCTATTACGGGTTCAAGCTCTCATTGTTCATGGTGTCCGCTGGCAAATTGGGGATGGTGGGTGGGCTAATATTTGGCAAGATAAATGACTTACTACACCGGGCGATGAACTCGTGCACCCTATTTTTCCAATTCCGAGCCATTCTCCGATGTGTGTACGTGACATTGTTTCTGTGGGCTCATGGAACTTGGGAGTAGTGCCCCATCTCTGACCCCCTGCGG
Organism: Malus fusca; assembly: GCA_035220775.1. Classification (NCBI taxonomy): domain Eukaryota; kingdom Viridiplantae; phylum Streptophyta; class Magnoliopsida; order Rosales; family Rosaceae; genus Malus; species Malus fusca. The sequence goes on along the minus strand of CM069071.1, from coordinate 26,480,703 downwards.
ATTGTGATGCCATCGAATGCTTGGTGTTGGGCGACCTTTCTACTTCTAATCGCCTTATTTGGCTTTGAACTTCAAATGGGGATTATTCTGTTAAGTCAAGTTATGCTTGTGATCATGCGACCAACTTGGCCCTCTACCATTACCATATTGGAAAAAGAAATTTTATTCGAACCCATATAATCTATCTCTACACCTAACTTAAAATTTAAATTTGAATTGTTTTTTTTTTTTTACTCTATTGCATAATTATCATTAAGTACAAGATGAAATTAACAATGTAACTAAAATTGATTAATAAACCCACACCCAAGGCAATAACTTAGCATCACGCAATCTTAAGATCAAACCCTAAGACTTGAGGTAAAACAAAAAGTGAACTGAAATGAATGAAATTGTGTTTTTGAGCATTGGAAGTATATTGGCGATCTCGTGAGATTGAAATTAATGCAGTTGGGATGGGTCCTGCTACTGAATTAAGACAACCTTCTTGCCCTACCCATAAGTTATCTTGGCCATCTCGTGAGCTTGGAGAGTTTCAGTGCCTGAATGAGGATGAACTAGTGACCATCTTTGCTACTCAATTTGTAGTATACTTCCAATCCTCAAAAACACAATTTCATTAATTTCCTTATACTTCAAATAAATTTTATTGCAGTATACTTTCAATCCTCAAAAACACAGTTTATTGGAGTATACTTCCAATAAACCATTCATTTCATATTTCAAGGTTAGAAGTTGTAAAACATTCATGAATACTGATTTTGGGTTTTAATGTTTTCAATAGGTGTAAAGATAAATTTACGTATTGAATTGAGTTTATGAGGGTAGTTTAGAGAGTGAATTTGGGTTTAAATAGATATTGATAGCTTAATAAAAAAAATATGGATGCAGAGAGTAAGTTAGATGTAAAAAGAGGCTATATAGGATCAAATAAAATTTCCTATTGGAAATGCCCATCCTTCTAGAATCATTGAACCTGCGATCTGGAAGCAAATATGGGGCATGAACACTCTCCCTAAGATCAAGTTTTTCTTCTGGCGAATTGTTAATAATTGTCTTCCAACTATGGAGGCCCCATTCCATTTCTCTCTCCGTGCCAATCCCCTCTACCCCATGTGCATGCAATTCCCAGAATTAGCTGGACACATCCTTTTTTATGTCCCTCGACCTAGGGATGGGCAAAATATCCATGGGTATGGGCAACCGCGGTTACCCGCCCATTTAAAGTTGATGGTTATGGTTATGGGTAACCGTTTAAACAAATAAACGGTTATGGGTATAACCGTTTATCCATGAAATTTAAATGGGCGGTTATGGGTATTATCCGCGGTTATAACGGGTATTCATCGGTTATGGGTAATATTCATGGTTATAACGGGTATCCATTTACCCATTTAATTTAATATATGTAAAATTAAAAAAAAAAAAATTAAAAACACTCCGTCACTCTCTTTCTCCGCCTCTCGACTTCTTCACTCTCTCTCTCCGTCCGTCACTCTCTCTCTCCGTCGCTCTCTCCGTCGCTCTCTCTCTGTCACTCTCTCTCTCTCCGTCGCTCTCTCTTTGCGCCTCTCTCTCCGTCGTTCTCTCTCTGCGCCTCTCGACTTCGACTCGACCACACCTCCGAGGCCGTGCTAGGGTAGCGAGCAAGCCCTCCGACCCACCGCCGAGGTCGCGGAGGACGCGTGCCACCGTCGCCCCAGAAGCCGCCGCGGAGGACGCGTGCTAGGGTTTCTCTCCGTCTATTTCGGCAACGCTCAAGGTTCAGATCTCTCTCTTACTCTTTCCCCTTTCATCCTTTCTATTCAGTTCGATTCTTAATCCCCCAAATCCCTAAATTTCACTACTAATCGTTGTTAATTTCTGATTAAATTTGAAAAATGTGTTCTTTGCTTTTGCTTTTTAGTTTATGATTTTACAGCTTGATTCGAAGAATGTCTCGTGTGTACGTCGGAAACTTGAGTCCTCGAGTGTCCGAGGGAGAGCTCGAAGACGAGTTTCGTGTTTTTGGAAATATTATAAGGTAATTTGCTGTTAAATTTTTGACCTTTCTGTCTGATTTGTTATATTATTTGTAGTAATTTACGCACAGATTCATAAAGTGGTGTTTATTTTTATGGAGGATGGTTGTTGATCTTTTGTGTTGTTAATTTCGCAGCGTGTGGGTTGCTCGGAGACCACCGGGTTACGCTTTTGTTGACTTCGATGACAGTAGAGATGCAGAGGATGCAATCCGTGAATTAGATGGTGTGTTTAGTACTTTGGCTGTTGATTTTTGATATGGGGTTTTATTAGTTTATATCATCGAATCCGCCATAAGAGAGAAGCATAAGGTCATCAGAACGTTTTGTTTGTGAAGCAGCATAATTGAGCTGAACAATGAATGATGGTATCTGTTTTGAGATGCGTATTTGAAAATCTTCCTTATGGAACCTGTCATTTTCAAATTGTTAAAAAAATAATGTAGACGGGAGAAAAAAAAGGGTAAATGGTTAAAAAAAGGATAAACGGGCGAAAAAATGGGTAAACGGGTAAATGGTTATGGTTATGGTTAAATGGGTAAATGGTTATGGGTAAATGGGTACACGGTTATGGGTATGGATAACCATTTATAAACGGTTATGGTTATGAGTATAACCATTTATGTAATTACCCAACGGGTAAACGGTTATGCGAGTATGAACATAAACGGTTATGGGTAAAATAACCACGGTTACCCGCCCGCATAACCATTGCCCATCCCTACCTGGACCTATGCGGTCTGCTTTGCTCCAGATTAAACTATCGCATTGATCGTCAAGCTGTTGCTTGCTGTTTCTAAGGTCATCGACGGAAACGGTGCTGCTTTGAATAGGGTATTAGCTTTGGCTCTCTTTATCTACTGAGAAATTTGGAAAATCGGTCATTGTAGTTTTAACTTGGTACCTTCCCCTTATAGAACTTTGAGGCTGGCATCCGTGGCCTCTGACTAGTTCATCGGCGCCTCTACTGCCCACTTTCCGCCTCCCTCCCCCCCGGGATCTCGTCCTCCTGCCTTGTGGTCTCCCCCTCCATCCAATTTTGTCAAAGTTAAGTGTGATGGCTCCTGGACTAAATCATATCGGCACATGGGGCTCGGGGTGGTTATTAGGGATACATCTGGCTGGCTCCTGGTGGATAAGGGTGGAAGGGGAACTGCTACTACCCCCTTGAAGCTGAGGCACGTACTGCTCTCCTTGCTATGGAAACTACCATCGAAAATATTCTTTCACAACTAATTCAAAATATCAACGAAGGAACAAAACAGGCTACTTTGACTATTTTTACCATTATAATCCAAATTTGTAATATCCTCCATCGTTTCCAGTTTCTTAATTGGAGTTGGATCCCCCGCCAAGCGAACTCTATAGCTAACTGGGTTGCATCGCATTGTAAAAGAGGGGATGTGTCCGGACGTCTGGGTTCCCAGACCCCCATCCGTTCTCGTTCATATTTTTTTGTCCATTGACGGTCTTCACTGTCCTCACTAGGAAGCTGCTCGGGCTTTGGGTTTTCGTTTGAGTACGGCGACTAAAGCTACGCTTGAAGTCTCGATCACTTGTGCTCTCTAAACCTAAAGCCTGTTTTCCTTTGTTCTCCCTGAAGTTTCCTCCGTCTCTAATGAAATCTTATTTCGACCCAAAAAAAAAAAAAGAATGAAGATGCTCTAATAGTCTTCCCATTCAAGTAAAGTTAGTTGCAGTTAGCCATATTGAGTGAGAAAGTGGCCAACCTCTCTCTCTCTTTCTCTCTCTTCATCATCATGGCCATCAGACGCACAATGACACACAGACACAAAAAAAAAAAGGAAAGAAAAGGCTTATACATCCCGCAAAAGGCAAAAGATGGGAAAGAAGAAAAGTAAAATTCATTCATTCATACCAGCAAGAACCAGATTCAAAGTTGTACAGAGAGAGAGAATAATAATTCCATAAACAACCACCAAAACATTCATTTTAGTACTATTATATGTAAAAATAAATAAATAAATAAAAAACAGAGAAAAGCCTTTTGATGTGGAAAAGAAACAAAGGAGAGGGAGGCTGAGAGACTTCTCTCTTCTTACTGCTTCCTCTCTTTCTCTCTCTCTCTCGCTCTCTCTCTGTGTCTGTCTGTCCTTTTAGTTGTAGCAGCAGCAGCTGCTTTTTAAAGGGATCCGGCCGAGTGCTGTCTTTGGAAGCTTGGTTAGTCGTCTTGGAGGAGGAGGAGAGGAGGATATATAAGGTACAGAATCCTTACTTGAATCATCATCTTACTCTATCTGTCGCTCCATCTAATTATCTTTATTTTAATAACTTTTGGGTTTATTTAATATGTTTTATGTCTTGGATGAGGAGATGCATATAAATGGTTCTGAGTTTTAATGAATTTAATTTAATTATAAGAAAATGAAATTAAAAAAGAAAAGAGTATTACTGGCTGAGAATTGCTCTGAGTTCTGACTTGTTATGTGATTCTCCTGTGAATTCTTTATTCTTGGGATCCCTCCCTCCCTCCCTCTTGATTTCATGTTTGTAGGAGTGAGAAGATTGTTTGTTGTTTGGTTTGTCTGTTTTTCTTAATTTATTATTAAGTAAATTAAATAAGGAACGATGATGATGTCCTTAATTTCTCTTTCAAGGGTGTTTGTACTTGTGTTCAACTATACAATTAATTCACAATTCTACTTAATTACATAGTAGATTATGTATTCAAATATATAGTAGAGCAGCGTAGAAGCACCGAGTTGGAGTTTTGAATGAATCCATAAACTATTGCAAAATGTAACTTTCTCAAAGGCTCTTTCATATTCCTTTCAGGCAGGAACGCTAATGCTAGGAGCATGGGAAAGAAAAGGAGTTGGTTTTCCGCCATAAGGAGGGTTTTCGCGCTGCATTCCAAGGACAAGGCAGCCAATGTAAGTCACAACTTGTTTGAATGTCTCAAATAAGCAGACAATCCAAAGGTTGACCTTTTGGTAATTGTGGATCTATACGGGCTACATTTTACAAATTTTCTAACTTGTATATAAGTCAATTCTCCAGATGTCTCAGACACGAGTCAGCTGCTGGCTGTAATGAATGTTCTTGTAGTATTTGTACTAGCGACAACTGTATAGCTGGTTTCTTAGTATGTACAATATGATTGTTTTGCTTGGTTAGCGATAATACAATCATAAATTCATACTAGAGTTAGTATGTTCAGTTCAGTTTATTCTATGTCTGCAACAAAAGAACGTTCAACTCAATTAGAGTGGTATACATTTTATTTCTACTTCTCAAGTGCATGGTCTGTTTTTCCTGGTTTTTGAGCGCAGAGGTAAAAAAACATGCAAAATATTCGCTAACTCAAACTAAATCTCATTGTTAATCATATTTCAGGGTTCAGAGAAGAAAAACACAAATGAAAAGAATAAGGGGCTTGGGAAACTAAAGCATGGAGAGACCAATTTGTTCATTCCGCTGTTCAGAGAACCAAGCAGCATTGAGAAAATTTTTGGGGATTTTGAAAGGGAGCAACAAAGAGAAACTTTTAGGCCTCCTACACCTGATGAGCAACCAAGGACCCCGCCTTTTGTGCCTCCTAGAGTTTCTTCCCCGAGGCTTGCCTCACCAAGGGCTCCTTCTCCACGGGCTCCTTCCCCAAGAGCTCCTTCCCCAAGAGTGCCTCCTCCAAGAGCTCCTCCTCCAAGAGATCCATCTCCTAGCATCATTCATCAACATAAGGAGATTAGCTACAGACCTGAACCAACTCTAAGGAACCACCATGCCTCAGCTACTAAAATTCAGGCAGCCTATAGAGGTTATACGGTAAGCTTATACTTTTCACCCGTTAGTACTCAAGGGTGGGGGGTTGTGACGTGTAATGTGAGAACTGGACTATAACAGGGTAGAGTTCAATATAGGAAAACCTAATTCCTGTATTCAGTTCATCTAATTGAACGCTTTCTAGTGGTTCTGTTCTTCCTGTGGCCGCATAAAACAATGCATAGGTCCGCCCTGTCAAAATAAATAACTCATACTCGGACATCAAGTTTGGAGAACGTTTTAGGTAAAAGGTACTAGATTAACCAATTTTCCCAAAATGTAGCCGTCAGTATAATATAACGTGATATCTAGAATCTTGTGTTTTGTGTCCTGGCTGTATATCATAATGTCGCAAATTTTATGTGCATAATTAGTTTTTAGAAGCACAGCAGCAGTTCAAAAGTAAATGGTGTGCAAAGGTTCTGACTAGCAACCAGAGAAGAATTTGTTTTTTTCTACTTTACACGTTGAAGATTTATTTAAAAGGTACATTCTGTCCCAGATCATGCTGCATCCTTCTCGGGAAGGTTTTTGTACCATGCGGAGTTGTCTCGGGCAATCACTTGATATGATTACATCTGGATCAAGTCTAGGTTTTGATAACTACAGGTTATGAACATCCTGTGACCCTGTAATAAACTTTGTCTACTTTTTATACAGGCAAGAAGAAGCTTTAGAGCTCTAAAAGGTCTAGTGAGGCTTCAAGGAGTAGTAAGAGGCCAGAACGTGAAGCGTCAGACGATGAATGCCATGAAATACATGCAACTCTTGGTACGGGTTCAGTCTCAAATTCAGTCACGTAGGATTCAGATGTTAGAAAACCAAGCAGGACATCAAGTTCAATACAAGAATGACAGAGAAATGGAAAGCACCTTCACTAAATGGAACTTGAGCCAGCAAGTAAGTCTCCATTCATCGGTTTTTTATTCTATTCCTATCTGTTTCGGTTGGTTCCAAACGTTTAAGCTGATAGCTACGCTAGGGGCCCCTAAAACTTATATAAGGTTAATCACTAACGTTACACTCGCACATCCACACACTAACACTTCTTCATTTGTAGGTTAATATGGTAAAAAACTTGGGGCAAACGTGGACCTTGAGCATGTAGACCCACACAATTACGACAAACTAACGTGAAAAAGAAGATTACTTTTTCTGCTAAAAAAATGATAAGTAAACTGTAAACATATAAAAACTCCGCTACAATGTCTGTAATTTGGTTAAGCATAATATATGTATAAAACAAAGTAGTGCTAATAATTTCAATGATTGTGCTCTAGTCTGAGACGGCCAATAACGAGGAATGGGATGATAGCTTGCTAACTAAGGAGGAAGTAGAGGCAAGGTTGCAGAAAAAGGTTGAGGCAGTCATGAAAAGAGAAAGAGCAATGGCTTACGCATACTCCAACCAGGTATTCTTTCTGCACTAGTAACCCAACTGAGCTTCAGTTGGCTTTCGAGCCTTATTCCACCTGCATTCACTTTTCTGTTCAGATAGCAAAAAAGAACAATCTTCTCTTTTATGTTATAGTTTCATACCCTATAAAACTCCTACGACGCACTATTAACAATGGCATAGATAGTAATTCAGTAATGCTGTGACAATATTGGAAAACATTGTTTGAACTTTAACATTTGTATATGCAAATTTTAAGAGTATTTGATTATTTTGTTGAATTGTTTGTACATGAATTGCCAATAGAGAGTATTGTTTATTGGACAATATTTCTTCTTCAATGATGAGTGACCATTTCACCGTACAAACGTCCTAATCATAACCATTTGTTCTTTTTATCAGTAACTAAAGATTATCTCTAGAAAAAATCATTCATGCGTGCCGAACAGTTTGATGGCTATGGTAACAAGTAATATCGTCATGATGGACTACTAATTTGTTGTAATCATAAGGATGACTGAACATCTTCTAATTAAATGAATTTTTAAGGGATGAACGGCTCTAATTATATGACATTTGTACAGTAAAATGATATTGCATCGTTATTGAAGGAGGAATGGCTCCTTACATGATTATATTACTAGTTTTCTTTTCAATGCATGGGTTACATAACAGTGGGAAGGTGCACCCAACATTAACTATATCATCATCACTTCCCTAGTGGCCAAGGTTTAACCCACTAATAATATCTTAAGCTTGAAGGTGTTTTATGGGTCAGGTCAGTTGCACAAAGTAGTGTGCCTGCCTCCATTGACCTGGAATTCGATTCCCTTTCCCATATATTAGAGCAGCTTAGCATATCGTTTTGTAAAAGAACAACGAAAAAACAAAATAACATAGTGGCTTAAGGGGTTAATTGTTTTCCTTGATGCAGTCTTTAATGCAATCATTACTTATTTTATTTCTTGACGATGCTTCTTGCCTCCATTGACCTCGAATTCGATTCCCTTTCCTGTAGATTAGAGTAGCTTAGAATATCGTTTTGTAAAAGAACAAAAAAACGAAAGAACAAAAGAACATAGTGGCTTAAGGGGTTAATTGTTTTCCTTGATGCAGTACTCAATGCAATTGATAGTTATCATATTTCTTGACGATGTTTTGTATTTTTGTGTACCAAAAACAGCTGTGGAAAGCTACTCCAAAATCAGGTCAAACACCTATAGCTGATATCCGGTCTGGACAATTTCGGTGGTGGTGGAACTGGTTGGAACGTCAGCTCCCTCCGGTAGACCCTCCTGCAGGAACCAACGCGTTGAAAACTTTTCAGTTTACTCCTCCAAGACTAGATTCAGAGCGAAAGCCAAGCCCCGTGCCCCAGTCAAGCAATCAAAAGCCACATCCTTTTCCATTTGATAACAATCTTGACACACCAAAATCGTCAAGGTCAACCATTAATCTCACAACAATAAAACCAGCACGAACCCCACCTTTGATTAATACGAGTAGGACTCCACAAGCAAACAGGTTTGGGATATCGAAGTACGCAAGAACACCTGGTGGTGGAGCTGAATCCCCTTTTGGTTTTCCACTGAAGGATGATGACAGCCTCACAAGCTGCCCCCCATTTTCAGTTCCAAACTACATGGCTCCAACGGCGTCAGCCAAAGCGAAGGCACGAGCTAGTAGCAATCCTAGGGAGAGATCTGTGGGGACACCAAGTAGTGAGTCCAAGAGAAGGCTTTCCTTCCCTTTGGCACAAGGCATTGGGTCTTTCAAGTGGAACAAAGCTTCTTTTTTCTCTAATAACAAGGATTCCAGCTCTGAAAGGAATTTAGACAAGAACCAGTCTTTGCAATCTCTAGGAAATTCGAGCATAGATTCCACGGTTTCGATGCCTGCAGGAGTTGGAAGGAAGCCATTTAACCGATTTGTGTGATTCATTTCCGTTTATTTTTTCCAACTTTTCTTGTACTTGCCATTCATTGTGGTGTTGATTTTGTTTTGAGTGTACGGTAATAGACTTGAGAGTTGCAAAACACTGATGTAAAATGATAAAAAGAAAGGAAATAATATGTGTGTCATGTGCGTGTATTATATATCTGTATAATCATGGTTTGGATTATTGGATGTAGCATGATTTGAATTTTGAAAAGTTTCATAGACAGTTTTATTCTACTTTGCATATCTTCGAAAATTCTTATGACTCTTTTTCGATGTACATAACAGGTGCACAACGTCGCTCGCTCGCCAAGTATACAGTTCTCAGTTGGTTTTGCAAATAAGCAAATATGAAGAATTAACCTTTGCATTTCAGCTCGCGAAGTAAATAATTTAACTTTGCCAAATTCACCTTCAGGGGTGGCACTTCGTACCAATTTGAAATAACTCGCAAACACCGTTTCAACTTAAGTCCAAGAGCTTTTCTATTTAAACTCCATATTCTGTCAGATTTCACTCCACAAAGGCACTTCAAAGTCCAATTTTATCCTTAGTAATACCAACACACCCCACAAGAACTTGAGTGGAATTAATCAGTGGTTGAATGATAGTTAGGTTGAGTTCTGGATAGATAAGGTAAGATTTCGAGGATTGGGATGATTTTTTATAAGGTTCGGAAAATTTGAAGGATCGAAACTTGTGGCTGATTGGATAAGAAATGGATTGAAAGGATAAAGGAATTTAGATTCAGAGTCCTAGTACATGTGAGACACCGCCAAGATAGGGGTTCGATCGATAAATGATTGGTGAGGATAATTCTAAAATTATCATATGGGACTGAGGAATTGTAATTCTATTGGGATTCTACTTCAGCAGGCTTAGGCATCAGTAAATTAATTCGTATAAGTACAAGAGGATTGGCAATGTGGATAGGACAACCTTCAACTCAACGCACAAATCAACGTTCTATGCGAATCTTCTCAACCTTCCTAAGAAAATACTAACTCCACATCACAAATTCAGTTTGGTTAGACATGTTTAAAGTTGGCAGCCAACGGATGATTACAGTTTGATTAAACAAAATTTTCCATAGACAACAACTAAAGGTGACAGTTTAGTTGGACAACACTGGAGTCGTAGAATTAGCTCAGTCTAGGAGTTTTGACAATTTGGTTAAATAGTAAGTTCTCATCTTTTGACTGGTTATCTATCCCAAGTCTTTGCCAGCGAGAAGTCTTTGATTCTTTCATCGAACAAGGTCACTTCATTAGCTTTCTTGGTGAAGTGTAGTGTTCTATGGTTGGATATCAAGTGACATTACGAGTATGGCACATCGACGACCATTAGTATTCGCCCAACCAAGCTCAATTGAGAATTGGCACTCCCACATCATCAATCAACCACCGAAGGATGTAGTTAGCTCCTAGTTAATCACATGCTTGCCATGTAAGTTTTGTAACTTTTAGAGTCAACAGTAAGGTGTTTAAAAAAATTGGGGTTAAATCAGAAAAAGGCGTGGAGTTCAAAACCTTTTGGGAATATATAACTTGATTTGGAACAAAGTTCAACGAGAACAAAATAATCAATGCAATAGTTGGAACAATAGGAAACATCGAGGGGCTATTCACTCACCCATTTTTCCCTCCCGTACCAAATGATTCCGGATCCATCCCACAACATAAAATACATTTTGTCACACATAAAGAGTAATTCTGGTTAACTTGAAGTCTTTACACCCAAAATTAGTTCCTAAACTAGCCTCACTTGTAAAAATCCCATCCCAACTCTATGATCCTCTCTCTACACCCACTAATGTGATAACTTTAGGCAAACTTTCGCATGAGGAATTTACAAATATCGTCTGCTCTTGTCAAGCAACTGATAACAGCAAAAACACCACTAAAAGAGCCCAACTAAATACACTTAAAGCAAAGTACAGCGAAAACAGAAAAACCAAGGCAAATAACAGCAAACAGAACCAGACGAGAGGCAGCCAGCACTTCATGTCCCCGCGCCGGTCCGGGATGAGCTCATACATATATGATGATAGATTCCACCTAAAGACATTCACAGAAGCGGAAGAGTATTATTCACATTTTTTATACATATATACAGAAACAAGGAGACAATATCAAATTCTATTGGATCATCAGCTGTACAGAATGAAAGCAAATCAAAGTCCCAATCTCCCGCTAAAAGGATTATAAATTTTTAATGTAATATTCATATGTACACTTGGGATTCTTCCATCACGTCAATCTGCCTAGTGCAGGGATCAGGAAGAGGAGGTGGGGTATGAATGGTGGTGGTACCAGGTAACATGGCTACTGTCACTACGAAGTATTCACAGCCAATAGGGAGACCATACGGGTTCAATCCTGAATTCAAGGTCAACCGGTCGGTTTCCGTGTCAGATGTTAGGTTGTTCTCAGACCGGGTTGAACTAGGAGCCAATGGCTTCACAGTCTGCCGTTCGACATGCACAATTTGCCCAACAATGTAGTTAGGTTGATTTGGGAGATGATCAGTAAACAAGGCTACAGATTCAGCAGACAGGTAGTAGTTGGAGCAATTACAATTAATTGCCTCGTACTGCCCATATGTGTTTTGAACAAATGCAGCAATCTCGTGGACTTCCAAGCGGCCGAAAGATATCTTCTCTTTGTTTGCCTGCAGCAAGATTAAAAGTCGAATAACCACCTGTTAATTTATCACTCAGCCAGAACAGAATTCAGATCACACTTGATGCCTAGGTGTCAACTCACTAAACCATGAGCAGAGAAAATTACATTAAACCATTTAACTTTTATTTTGGTATCAGGTAACGAATATTTCTTTTCCGTTGAACAAAATATCCCTCTATTATCAATTACCTGCTTCTCAAGTTGATGCTTTGTGTACAAAGTTTTAACCAGCCCCTTCTTCTCTTCCAAATCCTTTCTAAGTTGTTCATTTACAGCTTCAACCTTTGGATACTTGTCAAGCAGCTCTTCACGGTGCCTTGACAAGAAACCAACTCTATCTGCCAGAGCCCGAATACATTTCCGAAATTCAACAGTACCATCATCTTCACTGTCGTTAATAGAACTGAAACAATTCAAAGCATAATCAGAGTCATCTCCCATTGTCAATAACTGAACTAAAAGTATTCATTGAATGGAAGTATCCACAAAAATTCCCGCAAACATGGACATCTTTCCATCCATTATGGTACTTTCTAGTGGTTTTTTTTTTCAATGTACTTCTTTCGTTTCTTTTTCACATCAAAATGACCTGCTTTTGTTAAAAAAACTTTCAGGAGGAATGCTATCAAGGTTGCATGAGATATAGTGTCAGACAAGAATTACTGAGAAATACTAGAATTTGTTCAAAACAGTTAAAAGTAATAAGTGGTGTGGAAAACTTACTTGCCCAGAGATTGTGCCAAGGTGTGCAAAGATTCATTAAAACTAGCTACCCCACCCTGGGCATATACACAGCTCCTTAATCTTTCGAAGAGGCCACGCATTTTCACAGCAGATGTGCGCAGCGCACTATACTCCGAGGCCCTGCGATCAGCCGCACAAAGATGGGTTTGAGCTTCCTCTCTTGCCTCGTGCAAACAATTCTCCAAGTGAGCACAATTCATCTGGCATGGGCAAAGCATGAAAATATACAATCAGAATATGGAAAAGCTAAGAATTAATAAAGCTAAATATAAGTTTTAACCACAGTTGTGTGCATGTGCTTTATGTAGCCATCAATGACTCAATGAGACACCGTCGTCATAATTGATGATTTTACCAACCACAACAACAACAACAACAACAACAACAACAACAAAGCCCTTTCCCACCAAGTGGGGTCGGCTGTATGAATCCTAGAACGCCATTGCGCTCGGTTCTGTGCCACGTCTTCTGTTAGATCCAAGTACTCTTAAGTCTTTTCTTAGAGTCTCTTCCAAAGTCTTCCTAGGTATTCTTCTACCCCTTCGGCCCTGAACCTCTGTCCTGTAATCGCATCTTCTAACCGGAGCGTTAGTAGGCCTTCGTTTCACATGTCCAAACCACCGTAACCGATTTTCTCTCATCTTTCCTTCAATTTCAGCCACTCCTACTTTACCTCAGATATCCTCATTTCTAATCTTATCCTTTCTCGTGTGCCCACACATCCAACGAAGCATTCTCATCTCCGCTACACCCATTTTATGTACGTGTTGATGGTTCACCGCCCAACATTCCGTGCCATAAAGCATTGTCGGCCTTATTGCTGTCCTATAAAATTTTCCTTGAGCTTCAGGGGCATACAATGGTCACACAACAGGCCGGATGCACTCTAACCTTCATCCATCCAGCTTGTATTCTATGGTTGAGGTCTCCATCCAACTCTCCGTTCTTTTGCAAGATAGATCCTCGGTAGCAAAAGCGGTCGCTCTTTGGTACTTCCTGAACTCCAATCCTCACCCCTAACTCATTTGAGCCTTCGTTTGCACTGAACTTGCACTCCATGTACTCTCTCTTTGACAGACTTAGGCGAAGACCTTTAGATTCCAACATTTCTCTCCAAAGGTTAAGCTTCGCATTTTACCAACCAATAAGAAAAATTTGATTATTATGGTAGAAGTAGAATGAAAAATTAACGCTAACCACCCTTCACCACAACACCGTTCTTCTCCTCAATTCCTGTTGAAGTTTGAGTTTTCCAGTGCTCTCCCTTCCAACTGGACGTTTTCAACCACTTCCATATCTACAATACTATTTTGTTTTACAACTGGTTACAATTTTCTTGAATGTATTACAGTAGTTACATATATTCTAAAAATACTGTGTAATTCTCACTTCATGAATGTATCGTAGTAGTTACATTTATCGTAACATATATATACCAAAGCTTGAGTCTCATTGTAGAATATGACATGCTTTTAAAAATATATTTAATAGGTTTACTTCATAAAAATAAAACAAATCACAAAAGGGTGAAATATTCACGTTCATCGTTTATCATAAACAAAATTATCACCTTGAAATCTCAAGCATTCAACCATGCTTCATATCCATGGAATCAAATCAATCCCTTCAACACCCCCAAAAATTTTGAAAATTTTTAGAAGAATTCATGCTCGTAGTAGAGTATTGTTGCTGTATCCCAGTCAACAAAACAGAAAAGTTAATGATACTTCAATTTGAGTATCCAACGTGTTGGACAGTATCGTAGGGGTGTAGGTATCAGATACGCACCCTTCCCTACATTTCGAATATCTGGGCAACATAGTATCTACCACGACAGCATAATCCAGCTTTTTTTAAAGTATATATAGATTAAAAAGGGCAGAACCCTAGGGAAATAAAAGTCGATCATTCTTTGCAAGAATTGTTCTCAAGGAAACAAAAGCGGGCTAGGGATCATAGTTTAGCATTTTTAAATAGCAACTTCTATTAAACAGTCCATATTATGTTTAAAAATATTCAAAAGAAAAATACCAATCAGGTGAATTAAGTTCATCGTGACTTCAACATAAGATCATCTAAGAAACACCAACTACAGAATTTGTGCCACCCACAAATCCACTCGATGTGTGTGTGTGTGTGTGTGTGAGAGAGAGAGAGAGAGAGGATGTATTTATAAAAGAAAGAACAGAACAGAACAGCCAGATGCATGAGCTCAAAATTTCTGAGAAATGGTCTCTCGGAAAAAAAACATAAAAAAAGTGGTTGAGTCAGGAGTACCTGAGATTCATCAAGGAGTTTCCGATTTGTGTCCAATTCCCTCTTAAGTATAGAAACATCCTCCATAGCAGCTTTAAGCTTAATTTCTGTTTCACTCAACTGGTTTGACTTCTCTGAAAGTGCGGTTTGCAATTCCAACAACAGCTCCGCACTGACTTTGGTGTTCAAGCCTGGGTCAATTGCTGTTTCACACGGTATAACATTAAGAGGTTCAGGCATGCTTTCAGCAGTAGAACTGTTTGTCAGTGACATGCCCAGTTGCCCCACCATCTTTTCTTTCCCATCTTTACCACTGGCCAGCAGTTCTTCACGCTGTAGCTCTTGCATGGATGAATCCAGTGGATGATTTTGCATGGATGAATCCATTAGATGATTTCGTACTGCCGAAGAATCCATCATATTCTCATCTACCCCATCTCTCATTTTTCCAGGTTGCACATTGAACAGACCCAATTTTGCATCCAAAACACTAGAAACGCAGGAAACCTCATCCATGGGCTCAGTATTAGATGAGCAAGGCATATGGACTTCCCTACCACCTATGATTTCTTGCTTGCAGTCATCAACCTTATCAGACAAAATTCCAAATTCAGAGGCATCCTTATCATTTGAAATCTTCTGGCTTTGCAAATACTGATCAGACAGTCTCTGCTCAAGTTCTTGAATGCGTTTCTCATATGAAAGACACTGCATCTGCTTCAACCTAAGAATAGATTGTAGATGCTTTCCATATTCATCTTTCAGGTGCAAGGCTTCAGCTGTCTTCTCTGCGGCACTTTTCAATAAATTATCCACTTTACTATCATCCAATGATTCAAAGTCTACTTCAGGCCAGAATGAACAGATCACAGCTATTGCAGAAGCCAGTTCTGCTTTCAATTTTGCATTCTCAACTTCTAACTTACCTGTTCCAGCAATCTCTACCAACTCACCGCCTTCAAGTAGCTCCTCAGAGTCACAATTCTCAAGGTTATCCAATGTACTCTCGTCAGCACCAACCGAATGACAAGTTTCGTTAGACATAGAATATGAACCTCTAAACGCACTCTTGGAAGACAGTGGAGTCAAGTACTCAGGAGCATAACGGTCAATGTCTGAAATCTCAATATCAAGCAAGCTAGTATCAAAAGGAGCTATGTTGACATCACACTGATTGAGGGTATCATATAATCCCATGGATGCTAATACATCCCTGGGTATGTATAAACTGTGCGCTTTCAAAAACTCCTCCCGTCTCCTGACTTCAGTCTCCCTTTTTGTCGCAAGTCTTTCAGCCAACTGTCCAGCCATCCCCATGTAAAGCTTCAAGGAAGCCTTTCGTCTGACTATTTCTGCTAAGCAGGCTCTATATGCAGGGCCAATCCCACGAACCAGTTTTAAGTCCAAAAATAGATCCTCTTGACGCACCATTGCCTCTCTAAAAACAGGAAACTGTAATTTTGCATCTTTAATGATGTAAGAAATATATGCTATCTTTTGCATATAATTATGGAGAAATACGTTCATTTCATTCTTTTTATCCTTGCAGAAGTCGAGGAGCTTAGAAATTGCACGATCACAAGCCTGCATCCTAGGCAGGTGATTTTTATCATGGACATCATACATAGGGCCCAAGGCTGAAACTGCATCATGTGGACGAAGTGAGGATGACAATTGGCAAGACAAGCAATCATCCACGAGTTTCTTGACAGTATTTACATCTTTGCTGCATGAATTAAAATTGGTGAATCACTGATATTTAAAAGGTAATATAACTAATTTAGTATTTCACAGCAGAAAATTGTTTATCTAAGTGCAGTAGTAAAATTTGAGAATCGTGGTTCCAAAGACCATAATATTCAGAAAGCTTTAGCAGTCCTGGAGGTTTATGACCCAGTCAGCTTCATATCTATTATGACATGCCTCCACCATAACAGGTGTACGAGTACATCAGATTGCTAAACTCATTCCCCAACCTCCCCAAGACCAAACTGAGCAGAAAGGCCTCCTCATTGAAAAAGAGTCTTTTACTCAAGCCTTTCTTGTCATTTCATAAGATAAACTAGTCATTAATCATTAGAAGGTTTTGAGCTTTGAAGCTAATGCATAGCATCATAGGAGGAAAATTGATTTAGTGAAAATATGAAGTAACTTCAGATGAAAACTCAACCACCTTATGGCTTTTGGTACCTAACTGATGGAGAACAGAATTGGGCGTTTACTGACTACGATGTTTTAGTCTTTTACTTTCTAGGGTTTTAAAATAAAGGCTGCTGTACCAGCAGGCCCATTAGTCTTTTAATTTCCTTGTTCTACAAGTATTAGGTTTACTTTTTTTCTTCTTTAAGGATCAGTTTCTTTCCTATTTTATTCGGTTAAGGTCTTTATAAATTACATCCTTGTAACTCTTTGGAGACAGTTTTGGACGATTGAATCAAACTTGCTGGATCTTTGCTTCTCTCTAGGTTTGTGTGATGCAACCTAACCCTAGGTGTGATGCCTTAGGCCTCTAGGAGTGATTCCTATAAACCCTACTGGTGCGGCGGTGCTAGTAGTTTCTATCCTTTTTCTCAAAATTTTCCTTCATCTTTCTTTAAGATTTCCGCTATGCCTTCTTCCTACAATTCATAAACTCAACAACACTCAAATTAGACAACATCCTCCCTTAATTGAGGTTGTCCTGCATCACTAACTCATCTACTTCTACTTCATTAGGTGAAGCACTTATCTAGTGGTAGTTGTTTGTTTTAAGAAAAATCACAAATATTTGTATCTCTGTACAATTCAGTTGAGGAACACTGAAGAGCTTAAGGGTAGCAGACTAGGCGATTAAACTAAAACAACGCCAGTATATGAAATAATAACAAACAAATGATGATACGACGTACACATGAAAGCACACATACAAACCTCTAAATTAAATCTGGAATCATGTCCACCATATGTTCTTAACATGAGATATGTTACAATAATACGACTCATGCAACGTAACTGCTAACAAATTCTAAATTCTAAAAACAGATGTGGTTTTCAGCAACAACAAAGTTTTAAAATGATCAAATGAGCCCATTCATAAATAATCTCCAAATGATTAAAAATAACTTGACAGAGGAAGTTGAAAAGACAAATAGACAAAAACGATATATCTGATACATAATTATGACTGAAAACCAACCTCAAAGATTGCATTATACTCTTTTGCTCATGAATATATCTTTGGTGATCCTTAATTGTGAGTTCCAAATGCCTAATAGGCAGTGAAGCCCTGTTAGAAAACAATTCTTCGACTTTCCGCTTTACCTCACTAAACATCTGCTTAAACTGTGAAACCTTATTCTCAAACTGCCTGTGGGAACTGCTACAAATTTCTCCCGCTTTCCTCAAGGTCTCTTCCTTCACAAAATCCGATAGGCACTTCCAAGTGGCAGTCTCTAATGCAGGGTGAAGCTTGACAGATCTCAGTTTTTCTACATCCCTCCAGAGATTGATCAAAAGATCAGAATGACTTCGATGCTGTTGGGAATAACGCTTCATGAATTCTGTATAGGTTTGGTTTATCATTTTATAATATTGATCCAAATTACCCCTAGCAACCTCCACTGCCCTCTCTTGAACCTTTTGCTCCATCAAAAGCCTCTCACAGTTCTCATATTTTACTTGGGTACGACTGTAAATTGCATGACCCTTGTGGTAGTGGTACCTAAATTGCCTTTCATAAGAAGGCAAGGCCTTCAAAGCAGGGTCCAAAGCATCGTCCAAAGGGTGAGGGTCATGTGAAGCTGACGGTGACTGGGGGTCAGCAGTGTCAAGAATATCAACTTGCTCAGGTGGAGGGAGCGAAGAATTAGTTTGCAGCCTTGCTTTATTGAATATAAACACTTCCCGACCATCAGCTGGAAGGTTATAAGCCGAAAGCGGCCTCTGTGGCGTAAGTTTCATATCCAAACACAGAACAAGCTGGTCATTGAGATTAATCCCAGCCATAGATTCAATATACCGCATAACTACCTCTACCAGTGTGGTTCCTTCACAATCAAGCTCAAATGAATGCCCATTCTCAGCAATATGAACCAAAAGCTTGCCCTGATGAACCAAACCTTCAGCCATACTTGAACTCATCTTATCTCAAAACAAAGGATGCTCGACCACAAATTCAACAGAATTAAATATCCAGCACCACCTTATACATACAAGTACAAGGGAAGTTCCAAACCCAAAAGGTTAAATTCGATACCGCTGAACTCCAAGCAATTGAATTGAGCAAGCCACTTTTGTAGAATAACCTGCAAGCAACTGGAAAATTCCCGATATATATATCTTCATCCTCGACCAAAATAAAAAATAAAAAAAAAAACAAATTATCACAAACCAATAAATTTAACCCAATTCTGAACAACCCACAAAAGATTTTATCGAAAAAAATTAACAAAACAAAAAGAAGAGCATGGAGGAAGGAGAATAAGCAAGACGTACCACCAAATTCTTGAAAAGCAGCCAAATCCACATCAAAAATTTGTCGAGATGGTCTCGAATCCTTCACGATCATCAACCCTCAAGCAAATTTCAACAAATATAATCGACGACGACGACTTTCAAAACTGAGGAGGAAGAGGAAAAGAGGTAATCGAAAGGGATTGGTTACGTGAAGAAAATACCTCACCACAAGCACAAGGTTTTCACGAAACCCCTCTCCCTTTCACCTTTCACCTTTCACATATATTATATATCATGCCCACACACCCACACCCGCCACTCCGCCGTCTCCGCTCTTCCTTCTTCAGCAACCCTTTCTCTATTTTTTTTTTATTTTTTTATATTTTAATTATGAAAAAAACGCTCGTGTTGAAACCAAATGATACACAAATTCAACTAACTTCGTCACAATTCCAATGGTAAAAGTTAGTAATCAATATTAATCTAGTTTGGGATCCGGACCGTTGGATTAAAATCCAACTACTACATTTATTATAACTTTTAAAGAGGCCCTATATTTGTAGCTGTTGGATTAAATTTTAACGGTTCAGATCCCGGACTATGTGGATTTGGTGGAAAGGGATCCGGAGATCCATATCCCATTATTAAGACTCATACCAGTCGAGGAGAGTACCATTTTAGGAAAGATATCTAGAAAGAAGATATTGCATCCTCTTAGGAGTGTGATTAATTACGGCGCATGCCAATCCTTAAATTGTAAAGACTCCAACGTTATAGGAAAGGAAACATGCTGATTTCTTACTGGACTAGGTTTCCATATGTTGCTGAACAAGCATGGTCAATCTTAGCGAAGTCGCCAAACATCGCCCACTAATTCTGTAACAAAATGATGGTGACATCGCTACTCCATTTAACCAGCTTCGCAGCGGAGGCTGTCGAGTACATGACTGGACTTCTGAAGTATGCTTATTCCATTTCGCCTTACTCCGGCCTGGAAGTTATGATCCCACAATTGCGCCTAACTATACTCCAACTTGTTATGTATTTAGGCGTATTAACTTGTGAATCTTGCCGTCAATATCGCAATGATGAGGATTGTCTCAATTGTGTGTGAATAGAGAACGAGGCACTATATGTTACTTTTTCTAGTTAAATTCAACTGTCAAATTCATTTGATCTCGAGACGCGACAATCTGTATTCAACGACGGGATGACTCTGAAATTCTTCTTTAAATATCCTCACATCTCTTCACTTGTCTTCTCTAAAATCCCAAATTGCTTATGTTCAAAAGGCGCTTAACTTTTTCCATATACTTGTTTGAAATACCTTGATTTTCGTTCATCTTCTTCCAAAAATTCTTTACTCTCTCTTCAATGGCAGCATCTTTAAGGAAAGCTCCCATATCTACCACAAATTCACCCTATAACCTTCCACTAACAAAGGTGATCAGCCAAAGGGAAGGTCAGACTTTAGTCTAACACCACCAGGACCTTCTCAACCACTACAAGGTTTGGTGTGAACCAGGCTACAATACTTAAGCCGCCTTGCCTGAGCCTTCCGACCCCCGCGTCCATGCATTATAATGCACCCTAGTACTTGGATCTTGGCCTGAGTCTTCCATTATTTGATCTGTTAAAAGGTATTTTGATCAGTTACAATATGGCCCTTTGCAACCTGGCTCCCGTTGCTTTCGGACTTGTTACACCCAACCCCCAATTATATGTATAAGTACGTGTTTTCCCCAAAAATTTAATGAAATTATGTATTTAGTCCCCTTTTCTTAACCAAATCTGGACCCTCTATCTTGATTCTCAAACTCCCTCAAACTCACTCCATTTCCTTTTCCCCACCCCGAGACCTCTTCAACTCTCACTTTCTTCACTCTTTCTCTCTCTTCACACACTCTTTCTCTCGGAAACTCTCACACTCTCCAGAGCTCCGAGAGCTCTCATTCCCTTCCTCTTCGAAAATTAATCAAATCCATCAGATTAACCATATATCTAGAGTCCTTAGGGCTTGAGGAACTCAGCTATAACCCTTCGTGTATCATTAGAACACCTCTGTGTGTTCTACCAATTGAAGCCGAGAGCTTCAAATGCTCTAAAACTCAAACCCAGGTGAAACTTGTGTTCCTTCTTCAAATTTCTGGGTTTCCATCTTGATTGGGGACTAGTTTATGTTATTTTGGACTAAAATTCGAGGGTTTTAACCTTTGTAATTCATCTGTGCATGCATGTTAATCTCCGACGATGAATTCCGGCAATTGTAGTTGAGTTCGAAGTCGGTAAGGGTTTGCAGTACCTCTAATCTCCCTCTATCTTGTCATTGATGAATATGAGAGGGTTTCGGGTGCACTAATACAAATGCATACTCATTTCTGTTTTCAGTATTCGACAAGAGAATGAGGACGAACTTCGGCGAGGAACCCGTCGAACTTGGGGGTCGGACCTATGACAGTTTTGTGAGATTTTTGTAAGGTTTTGGAATAGGAATCTTTGATTTCACACCTACATGCATCTTTGTTTTATTCCCTGAAAACCAACAATGGAAATCCAACATGTTCATATCGAATCGAAGTGAATTTGACTCGATTTCATCTGTTATGATGCCATAAGGAAATTATCTGAATTTCTGGTGAAATTCTAGTGCAAACCCATGTGAAACCGAGGTGTTTCACCTCTGTTTATTCTCTGCATTTAGTTCCATAAACCAGGGAACCCACGTCAGTCGAAATTTGGCGAGTTCGTGGGTGTGCGTTTGGTGTGGGTGTGCGTTTGGTGTGTGTGTGGACAGTGCGTATGTGTGGTGTGTGCGTGTGTGGACCGTGCATATGTGTGGTGTGTGTGAGTGTGTCCGTGCGTGTGTGAGTGGTGTGTGTGTGTGTCCGTGTGAGTGTGTGTGTGTATTATGCCCGTGTGTGTGTGCGTGTGTTGTGCATCAGTGTGAGCGTGTGCTCTGTGTGTGTGTGTGATGTGCAGTGCGTGTGTGTGTGTGGGTTTGGGCTTAAGCCCAAACCACTCATTTAAACCCTAATTCGGATCCAAACCCAAAACCCATTTCCATTTCTTGAAATTCTATAGTTGGGTAGTTTGATAAATTGTACATTTTTGTGCTTAGGTGAAGTTGCTAGTGGGGATTTCCTTAATCCTTTTCCGCACAACTCTGCTGCTACGGAGTATCTGTGAGTGGACCCCTTCTAAAGTTGACATAATTTTATAGTTTATTTGCATAAATGAAATGCATGCTTTACGAGTTTATGAACTGATTTTATGTTAAGCATGTTTATTGAAATGTTGATTATCGTCTCGTTATTTTGTAAGGAATTAATTATTAGCCTATATTGAGCTATATTTTAATATATCGTATTTTCTAGAAAAACCATGAACTGGTAGACTATCTGATGGATGACAATAGGATGCTAGAACATGTTTTAGAAACCCCTCTTTATAGTATAGACGATGGATGACTTTATACTATGAAGTGGTTATTTACGAGAGGCGTAACTATTTGTACGTACCTAGTGGACACTATGCCGTCTGGGGCGAGGAGCAGGCATTGGGCCGGGAGTTGGTAATCTCTGGCTACGGGCGCAGCGACCACGGTGTTGGCATAGGGCCGGGAGTTATATTTATTCAGTGATCTTACTAGCAGCACACCACACTTACAAGACGATCTACGAGACGATACACGCGATGATTTATATGACGTTTTTTCCGCGTTATACATGTTGAGATATTTTTGGCATGCTAGGATTTTCAGTAAAGCTATCACTTATTATACTAGTAGTTTTCTTTATATAAACTGTGGGGGTTAGTATCTTGATAACTGTTTTATTATTATATATATAAACTTGGTCCACTCACCTTTGTTTTGCGCCCCCCATTCAGGACTTAGAATCGAGGCATACAATCCCGGTGTCAAGGCACTTCTGCAGCGGTAAGATATCTTCAAGTCCTCTTGGTGTAGGACCTACTCCTTTGTTCATTCAATTTTATATTATTTCTTTTAGAGCTCTAGTTAGTTGTATGCTATGAACACGTTCCTAAATTATTAACTCATTGTATTTAAATTCATAACCCTTATTTACTTCTTATTCTTAGCTTTTGTATCAATTAATGGCTTTCGTCACCCTCGGGTGTCGGCTAGCATGTGTCTATCCTGGTATTCGGGGAATATCAGGGTCGGGGCGTGTCAAGACTCATTACCTATTTTGAGTTGTTGAACCAATGGTATGGAGCTGAACTCGAACTCCAATAATTTCGTATGTTATACAGTATGTGAAAAAAGCCAAGGCCCAGCTTTTCGTGGTCATCATATATTCTCTACATTCCATGGCAAGATAAAGATTGGTATAAAGATGTCCTCGTTGTGGACGATGACTGGAATGAGACATCTTTGGGGTTCGGGTCAGGAATGTTCTTCTACCTGGTCTTCGTCCAACAACGATTTGAAAAACATCAAGCATTGTCATCTGGAGCTTATACTTCATGCCTTCAAGATCCCAAATGAGCACCGTAGCTGGAATGGCTGACTTAGCTGACTTGGCTAAGGCCATTCCGAGTATTGGATCTCCTTTGGAATAAAATTCCTCTTGAGAATTTCCAAGTCTGGATGCGTCCTTCTGACCTGCTTAAACACTTGGTGTTGGATAACATAATTGACTTAGAACGCTGGTCCGAGATAAATGTAATTGTACTATTGGTTAAGACTTAGAGCCACTCCCCAGATGATTCCCAAATCGCCATTTCGATCATTCCCTCGAGTGGCGCAGAGCCCATGTTTGAATGTTATAATACACACCCCTTAAGTTGTATAAACTTTCTAAAGGCTAGGTGGTGCACTGGATTTCCATGTCAGGGCACATGCCCCCATGCCCATAGCCCGCCTATCATAATTGTGCATAATAAGGCTAGAGCCTTCCAAATTGCTAACCGAACACTACAGAGTGGCTAAACAAGATTCCTTTGACACTATTATTTTGAATTTTCAGACTTGCAATTATGCGAATTTCAAAACTGTGTGTCATTTGGGATTTTAGGGTATTCCCACTATTGCAAAAGGAAAAAAATGAACAAGCGAGACAAAAGTCGTTGCATAATTAGACATATAAATTCTTTATTCATTAGAGATTGGTGAATTTGACTGGGAGTGTGATTGGATTCAGAAAGAATTGCCTACATATCTTCTGGAAGGAGAATCAAATCACTGATGTAGTTAAGAAAATATGATATAATGTAAAAAATTGTCATTGGGGATCTGATGAGTTGAAATTGTACTACTTATTTTGCCCCAAAATTTACATTTTTCTTGTGACATGTTGGTGTTGGAAGTATGCCCACAAAGCCACTCATTTGATGTAATAGCTTTTGGAATACTTATTGTATTAAACTATTATATGTTTAATGAAGGGCAAAGCTTATTGTTAATCACTATTTATTGTATCATGTGTTTAAGCAATAAGGGAATCCAAGGAATGTATTTGATCTAAGAGAGAAGTGATTTAAATAAGTTAGATTAACGAGACCTTTCTCTTATGTTCATTCCTAAAACGTTCCTAGCCATAGGATTGCCAATTGGGCATTGACAATCCGCTAAGGTTAGTATGTGTTATGTCAACTCAAGCATGAGTATGACTAGTCTCAAGTCATTTAGTGTTTGACACTAAGACAAACACATAGGTGCTCGAAAGAGTAATCGAGTACACTGAAAAACGATCAAAAGAGAGTTCGAACATACATGTCATGTAAGAACTCGCTAGTTGCAATATGCAAAGTAGTCCTTTGACCTGAGACATCATAGATGTCTAATGGTTAGCTCCTTGATCTTTGATCATGTCAAAGGCATTCCATTGAGAGTGTCCACGGTATTGTTGGGGTCAAGCTATCTAGTCATGTAGGCATATGAATGCACAACAAGGGATCTCTAACCTTCCATGATAGAAGGAGAATACTCTAAGATATGATTCGAGAGTCTTTGGCCAAAGCATATGAATATGACTTAGGAAGTTTGTTCCAAATAATATTCAATTGAATCATATAGAGAAGTATCACATTGGATAGTAGACATGAAACAAACTATCACTCAAACAATGTGATTAAGAGTATTGTATTAGAGAAGGACCGTATTGCGTTGTAGTTGTAACTGGATAGGTTCTCCAACCACTTCTACTTAGCTTGGGTAACCATGACATGCTGCTAGGTGTCACTCATGGTTTGTGGAAGCCCTGAAGATTAGCAAACACTAATCTTAATCAAAGGGAGAATTGAAATGTAGTTTCAATTCATAATCGATCGTTAAGAGTAACAATCGCCCACTGCCTCGCTAATTGGAACCTAATGGATCGTACATCGAGTAAGGATGAAAGTGAAGAAATACAAATGAAATGGATATGCAATTAAATGGTTTAATTGAAAAATGGTCAAGATTAATTAATTAGTTAATTAATTTTACGAAAGGTTCGTATTGGGCTTTTAAGTTGGTTTTGGGTTTCGGGGCCCAAAAGTGTTTTGGTCCACATGGCCCATTATGTTTAAGTTGTATGACAACTAAAACAAAATGGGCAATTAGCCTAATAACAACAAAATGGCCGGCCATAAGGGTGAGTGGATGCAAACTTGGATTAATTACAAGTTTGCCACTCACATGTGATGAAGTATAAAATCAACTTTATAGCTTTATTCTCATTAGGGGTTTTTCTTGAAGAAAAGAGGTGAAACCTATTCTCTCTTTTTCAACAAGGAGGCCGGCCACTTAGAGGAGATTTAGCTAGCAATCTTTTCTTCTCTAAGTCATCCATTTCATCTTCACACCTCACCCTTGGTGTGGAGACTTAGAGACACCAAACCTTTGGTGTTTTGGAGATCCTTTCCTCACATCCTCAAGGAGCAAATGAGCATCAAAAAGGAAGAAAATCACAAGGAAGATCCAAGGAGCTAGGAGGTGACTTGAAGGCCCTCCACTTGGGTGAATCCCTTGTGTAAACAAGGATGAGCTTCAAGGGTAATGAATCTCTAAATTCTTCATTCTCTTTGATGTTGTTAAAGAGTCTCATGGTTCACCATTCACTAGGCTTTGAAAGTCATGGGTTTTAGAATTGTTTTTGAATGCATGCCTACTTTAATGTGTTAATAGTTTGCATATGTGTTCAAATATTCTCACATGTTCTTAGCTAGGACAAAATTTTTCCTTCAAGTGGTATCAGAGGCTAGGCCTAGTTTATGGTGAATCCTTTTGGGTTTTGTGATTTTCATGATTTGTGATTTAAATGTTGTAAATGTTACAAGCTTTGTTCTTGCTTTTGAATATAAATTTTGCTTGAAAATTTAGCATCTCAAATGTTGTAGATGTAGTTCATTTAAGCATGAATATTGGAACTAAATTTGGTGACATGAATGTTGGGAAATTCGTCCATTTCAAAAGGGTGGATTTTGGGTTCTTGTTTGTCTTGTTAAAATGGTTTTAAAGTGACTTTTGGAACCCCTAAGTACCCTAGGATGTTAACCTTCTTTTATGTAGTGAAAATTTGAGTTTTATTATGTGAAAACATCCATGGAGCTCTTATGAGTTTTCATGTGTGTTCTTCAATGTTCTTGAGTTTCTTACCAAGAACAAAAAGGTTTGGAGATTTAATTCAAAGTGTTTGGTGTTTTTCATAAAGTTTTGGTTTATTTTGATGGGTGATGGATTATTGGTGAGAGATGATAAATGCCATTAATGTTTCACAAAACATTTTTCTTACAACCCATCCAAATCACCTTTATCCTCACCACTTGAATAAACCACTTGCACTAGGTTTTTTAAAAAATTTTGTTTTTCACCAAAACCCTTTTCACACTCTTTTTCACTTCTAAAAACGGGCCACCCCCTAGTGGGGGTACTTTTGGGGCCTTTTATGCAATTACATAAAGTTTTTGATACTTTTGTGTATTTGCACTTTGACCCAAAAGTTTGCGTTTTTACGTTAAGGCCCAAAAACTCTAAAGGACAAATTGTTTTGCTCCTTTAATGATGTTTTTATTATTGTTAAAATTTTGGGTTCTAGTTGTAATTACATGAAGTTGTGGACTCTTGTGTTTTTACAAAGTGACCCCAAAAGTTTATGTTAATTGAATAATGGCCCAATTGTTGAGGTCATTGTTTTTGGCCCAAATAAGATGAGAACAAAATGGTTTTGTCTCTTTAATGAGAATTGGATTTTCATTGCAATTAGTTCCATTTAAATCAATTCTATGAATCCGAAAAACCAATTGTTTAAGTTGCTTTATTAGTTAATGTGATTGTTTAAGAAAATGGTGATTATGAACCAAAGGCCTCGATAATTGAGCTATGTGATTGGCCGCTTTACATTATGAATGTTTGGGTTAAGTAGTTTAGATTTGAATGTAATTTGATTAGTTCAATTTGTTGTAAATGGACACAAGTCCATCAAATGTGTTGTAAAAGGGCATAAGCCATTCTCTTTATTTCAAGTATTCCTTTTTGTTTATATGTATGCAAATTGGAATAGTTGGGTCCAACGCCCAATAGGAAATAACGGTTTAATTAGATTAAACGCGTAACTAAAATCAACAACTATCTACTTTAAACCCAAGGTCCAACACAAGGCTTGTGTTGGATCAAATGAAACGGTTCATAATCATCCTAAAACCTAATATGACTATATAGTCCATATGAGGATGCAATGCATTCGTTAGTAGTTCCATATAGTCTCGCTTGTTTCATCGAAATAGTGGGAGTATTATATACTACTAATTCATATTAACTTGGACCAATGGTTGTGATAGGCCCAAGTTCTTTTAATAAGATTAAAATAAATTTGATGTAGCCCAACACTACTCCCTCAACAAAACGAATATTAAGTTGATAAGCGAGAGATGTTTTGAACATCTCTTCGTAGGCCTTCCACCGTGGTGGGCTTCAATCGTTTGTGACTCATACACCGTATTCGTCCAGTTCTGGGGTATGCAAAGTATGTGCTTACATTCAGGAGAAGCCTATAAACATATGATGAAGTGAAGGTAGGCAACGAGTATGGTCAATATGATATTCTTCTGAGGCCATTCTTGAACCCCTACTTGAACTAGCATGGTGGGAATGACTTAACTAAGTGCAATGGTGCCAATATGATATTCTTCTGAGGCATTATTCTCTAGAGGCCAAACTAGATGGGTAATTACAAAAGTTGTAAATGGCTAAAACGTTATCCTCTCATCATTATTGTTGCTAGCCAATATGATATTCTTCTGAGGTGGGCTTGGTAATGGTGAGCCTCCCATACCCCGCTAAGAGTTCAACATAACTCTCGAATTCCATTGAGGGATGTGGAATTTGCCAAAAATAGTGGGTGGTACTATTTGATTTAAGACCCAATCAAGTAGTTTTAAAATCAACAATCTAATACGATGTCTGTTATGTTATGTAGTTAACGACATGCCTAAAATAATACCCACCATTATACTTGACAAAAGGGGCCTTAGGGGCCAACGTTTCCTTGCTTGGTATCGCCACATTGAGAACGTCTCAAAGGTGAAAGACATATTGTATGTGCTTAAGCAATCCCCTCCTCGTGCACCTCCTACGAAACTAGCTTCAAAGGAGGAGTGTCAAAGTTATGCTAGACACTATGAGGATGACTTACAAGCCAAATGCTTAATCCTCACTTCACTTAGTGATGAGCTTATGAAGCTACATAAGCACATGGACACTTCTTGTGCCATGGTTGAAAGTTTGCATAAGATGCATGACGTTGAGACTAGTAATGTACGATTCTCAAATGTTTGTAGTCTATTGAATGCCAAAATGGCAAAGGGGGCATCGGTCCAAAAACATGGACAAAAGATGGAAAGGATCTTTCAAGATCTTGAAAGTTTAGGAACTTCCATCGATAGGAAAATGGCTCAAGACTTTTTCCTTGCATCTCTCTCGGATGATTTCACTAAGTTTATTGTAAACTATAAAGTGAATAGATTCGATCATACTTTTACCGAGATGATTGACATGTGCTGTAATTTTGAACAAGGTTTCAAAAAGGACAGTGGGAGTGAGAATGCAATCACAGGGAAAATGTTGCATAAGAAGAAGGCAATAAAATCCAAAGGAACATGCTTTCATTATGGAAAGGATGAACGTTGGAAGAAGAAATACAGGGTGCGCATTGCGAGCCTTATGACACGAACTTTTGAAGAGACTATTTCCGTCATAGAGAGTGCTTTTACAGTGAGCTCCAATTCCTGGATATTTGATTCAGGCGTTAGTCAACATATCTGTAATACGATGCAGGGACTAGCAGGGAGCAGGACACTGCGCAATGGGGAGATGGTTGTGCGAGTTGGGAACGACACTAAAATCTTTGCAAAAGCAATAGGCACCTACATGCTTAAACTACCCTCTGGGGAAGTCCTGGAACTTAAAAATTGTTTATATTTTCCTTCATGTATAAAGAATTTGATTTCTATCTCTAAGCTTTTACGAGATGGGCACTCAGTATTGTTTGACAAAATGAGTTGCACTTTATACTTGAACGGTCGTATTATCTCTCATGGTAATATGATAGAGGGACTTTTTCACCTAGAAACGAATAGTGGGATGCACTGTATTGAAAGCGGGAATACCTCAAAACCCAAAAGGGCTAGAGAAGAAGTTAACCAAGAAAGGATGTGGCATCTTAAACTTGGACATGTGAACCTTGATAAGATTCACAAGATGTCGAAAGACGGATATCTCCGCCCATTAGGTAATGACCATATGGGTACTTGTGAATGTTGCTTGAAAGGGAAGATGACCAAATCTCCATTCATTGGGAAAGGAGAGCGTGCCACTGAAATTCTAGAGTTAATCCACACTGACGTATGTGGACCTATGTCTACTACGTCGAGAGGAGGCTTCTCCTACTATATCACATTCACCGACGATCACTCTCGGTTTGGCTATGTGTATCTTATGAAGTACAAGTCAGAATCCTCTGAAAGGTTCAAAGAATTCAAGAATGAAGTTGAGAAGCAAACTGGGAAACAAATAAAGACCCTAAGATCAGATCGAGGGGGTGAATATCTGAGTAATGAATTCCTAGACTACCTCAATGAGTGTGGAATAGTATCACAGTGGACTCCACCAGGAACTCCTCAACATAACGGAGTTTCTGAACGGAGAAATCGAACCTTGATAAACATGGTTCGTTCTATGATGAGTTCCGCTGACTTACCAGTTTCGTTCTGGGGATATGCACTACAAACATGAGCTTATTTGCTAAATAGAGTGCCTTCCAAGTCAGTTCCACAAACGCCATATGAGATATGGCATGGCAAAAGCACAAATCTTAATCATATTAGGATTTGGGGTTGTCTGGCTTACGTAAAAAGGTTTGAAGCTGACAAGCTTGAAGCAAGATCAGTTAAGTGCTATTTTGTGGGGTATTCCAAACAGACTTTGGGATACGAATTCTATAACCCTGACGACCAGAAAGTCTTTGTCGCCAGAACTGCTATGTTCCTTGAGGACGAATTCGTTCTCAAAGGAAGTAGCAAGAAAACAATAGAATTGAAGGAAATTAATGAGATTAATGATGAACCACAAACAAGCACTCGACAAGTTGACAACCCTGTTCCTGAACCCCTAGCTCCACGTAGATCTGAACGGGTTAGTAAGCCACCTAAGAGGTACGGCTTAGATAATGACTTTGGGGAATTGCACCTTCTAGGTGACAATGACACAAAGGAGGACCCTAGAGACTACACTGAAGCAATGTCCGACATTGATTCAAAGAGATGGCAAGATGATGTGAGAATTACTTGACACACAAATTAAACCCTCTTGTGACAATTGTAGTATAGATGTAAGTAGGGTATCGTTCTAAACCGGGGATTAGGAGGGCTTGCTAAAACCTCTCAAAACTAATTTAAAAACATAAAAACAAAGTTAAAAAAAATGTAAACAAAAGACTTTTAAGACAAGAAAGTAAAAGGGGGGATTTGGTTCTTGTGAAGTGAAAGTAAAACAAATAACTAAAACTTAAAAACTATGGATGATGGGCTTTAGCTAGAGGGTTCTTCTCCACACATGTCTTGCTTGCATACAAAACGATTTCCAATTGTATTTCAATAACTTATTAATTCTCAATACCCCAAGTTAATTAGGTACGCTTAAATTAACCCTCAGATTTTCCTACTTTTATTGAGTTGGATGATTGCATACGACAACCCAAAGCATTCCTCACAAGTTCCCTACATGAATTGCATAATAGAGATACAAGCAAGAATCATTAAGTTCTATTAAAATCATAAGCATTGACGAGGCACTCGTTACTATGGAATACGCATGAAACTTATGCCAAGAATTTACTTAACGCGATTGTGACTAGCAACCTTCACTACTTGTGAATATAAGTTCATGACGATTAGGTGAAACTCCCTTATATTCTAGCATCAAATTCATGCATGCAAACTAAGTGTCGACCCTCAATCAACATACACAAATCAAATTTTATACGAACGGATAAGTAAATTGAATTCATAACTTATGAAACGCAATTAAAAGTAATCAAATCATATTGCAAGCATGGACATGTGTTTCGAATCCCCCCCTAGCCAAGGGGGGTTTAGTTCCTCATTATTACAAAACAAAGATAAACAAATTTAAACATTGAAAAACAAAGGAAAGAAAGCACCTAAACGTTCCAACGATCCATGTTGGATAGCAAGCGCGTCCAAGGACTTTTCTCCTTCTCTTTGCCGCAACAACAAGGTTGGAATGATGTTGAAGGGTTGGTTATTTGGAGGAATGGATGGGAAGGGGTTTAGATATGTAGGGAGAGGCAAGGGAAGGCTTGGAGAATGGTTAATTTCTGGATGATTTGAATGAGGTTGCTGCCATGGTATTTATAGGAAGAGGATGGACATGTTTAATGCAAAAATCTGGTGGAATGAAGTAGGTAAGGCATGGCAAGGTGGAGAATTGTTGGTGAGGGTAGGTTTTGAGTCATCCACTCACATGTCATGGTGAGTTAAGCATTGCATCATCCACTCAAATTTCTTGTGAAAGTGAATCAATGCCCACGGCATTGAAGAATTTCTTGGTTTTGAGTGAAGTTTTGGTCAATCCTTCTAGAAATTTATCCCTTCTTGCAACTTGTATTTGTTTCACCAGATTTTTAGCATGTTCATAGCCTCTTTTGTCTTCAAATTCGTCCATCCATCTAGCTTGGATCATAAGCAATCCATCTTGGGCCCAAAAACACTCCAAACTACTCCAAATTGGTTCAAAATGCACCATTAGCCCATAAAACCTACAAACACACGAATTTAGCTTTAAACACTTTTATAAATACTAAATAATTACCAAAATGCAAGAAGACAAGCAAGCTAAGACGCATAAATATGCTCCTATCAAATTCCCCCACACTTGGCTTTTGCTAGTCCTCGAGCAAAACAAAGAAATAAAACAAAACAAAACCAACAAACATAACAGAAACCTTCCAACGTTTGCCTCAGGGATTTCCAATGCACATGACAAGTTAAAGATTATCATTCCCACAGATTTGAGTCAATTTAACACTTAAGCACATACTTAATCATAGTCACTACTTACTAGTTCACAATTAACCAATTAAAACAATGTTTTGAATGTAGTAACATGCCTTAGAGAATTCCCTCAATCCTTACAAGATATGCACTCTATTTTCACTCAGATTTTCTAACTACACACCCTATACTAGTTATATGTGAGAGAATGGATGTAGATATAAAAACGAATGCTCACATATATGTATCACAAAAAACGCAATTTCCGGAGTTAACAAGCATGTTTAGATATGATCTCATGAATGGAATGCTACTACTTAGATGCGAGAACCAGTGACACCATATGCTCATACCAAATTCAAACTCCACAAATTGAAACACATAACACTCAAGATAGAAGTTAAGGGTTGCAATGGGGCTTGGGGTATTGGTTAACATAGAAAGGATAGGGAAAACAAACGTTCTTCAAGCAATAGTAAGCAAAGCAATGAAATTGAGACTTAGAATTCACTTAGATTGCAGAAATTAACTTTAACACACAAGGGGGAGACTTAAACAACTCCTTAGGGCCGAATTCATTGTTTTGGACCCTCACTTCAACAAACAATACTTTGGAACTCTTTTTCTCAACTTTTCAACTCTTTTTTTCATACTTTTCATACTTTTTTTTTTCCTTTTTCCACGATTTTTTTTCTTTTCTTCATGAAAAATACTTCCCCCACACTTGTTTTCTGCTAACATAGATCAAAAGGAATTCAATTCGAATCATGCTTTACTATGCTTAAAGAACAAGGGTATGGATGGTCCTAAACTAGGCTAGGTGAGGAAAACATGGGTTAACAAATAATGAAGGCTAACAAGGCTCAACGGGGTTAAAAACCTACAAAACATAATGACATAGGGCACACGGCATTTGGCTAAGGTGGTGGTCACTACACAACTTCATCTTGAATATGTGTTATGCAAATCAATAACATGCTTTGAATGAAATGGGCATGAGTTCTAGAGTTTGGAACTAAATGATGAAACGCCTTCTAAGTAGCAACCAAGCAAAGAATAATGAGATCATGCAACGACTTTAGAAAACAAAGAATGCACAGATTTTGACTCTCCAAATAAACGTTTAGGCTCAAGTCTCACAAGGTTGTAGCGTTAGTTGAGTTTCTTCCTTCAAGCATGTTACAAAACTGATTTTTCCTTTATGATTGCATGTGAATTCATAAGTTATAACCTCAACCAAGCATAAACCAAAGAGTAAATCAAACTTTTATCCATATTTATAACTTTCTTTAACCGTCATGCAATTACAAACCGAATCCTCATTATTGTGTTGGAAGGTACCCTAAGACACAAACAAACACACAAAAACAACTCTTGTTGGGTTTTTAAAACAAAATTTTCAAATTTTTATGTGATTTTCGGATTTTTACTTCAAAACACACTAAAACACTCAAAAACAGTGAAAAACAACTTTTGAAATGTTAGGTGGTAAAATCCTACGAATTTTGCAACAAAAACACTTGTTTACCCCCCCACACTTAAACCAAACATTGTCCTCAATGTTTCAAGCATAAACTAACACAAATAACAACCAAACAACAAAACAGCAACTAAACAATCTAACATGGCATGAATGAAATAAGTGCAGCAAAGAGAAGGGGTTAGGAACGCAAATCTGGTTGTTGGAGCGCTCACTAGGTCTTCCTTTGTTGCATGCATGGGTTGCCTCCCAAGTAGCGCTTGCTTTAACGTCGTATAGCCGGACGATACCTCCAATCAAGCTTGAATAGGGCCCACGGCATGGAGGTGATCTTTAAATGGAACGTGATACTTGAAATGATCCGGTAATGCTTTAAATTCTAAAATGGGTGCCTGGATCATTGAACTCAACAACTTGTTAGTATAAAACAAACTTGAAATTTGAGGAGGTGGCTTACCTGTGTGTTGCGACAAAAACACAAGTACATCTTCCACGACATGCTCCACAAAACTTCCATGCATTGGATCTATGAATGGAGGGGGATAGTGATCCTTCCTAATTATGGCATTGAGCTTCCTAGAGTCCGTGTAAATTCTCCCACCAATTTGGATTTGATTCGGCACCTGCGCCAAAGAGGGTAACAACCTATTAATTGAAATGGGAATTGAAATTGGAAGAGGTGGCTCACCAATGTGCTGCAATGAGGATTTGAAAGTAGCACCATTTTCAACAATTTCACTAGGTTTGCTCTCGGCTAGATTGGGCATTAGGGCAGTGATTTGTCCCGTGTCATCAAATTCAACTTCTTTGGCATTGGTTGTTTCAACTACATCCTCTTTGATGAATTCTTGATACTCATCAACCACGTTTTCCTCGTGAATTGTTGGAAAGGTGTCCAAGATGTCTTTCTTCCCCTCATCTTTCATGGATTGCATGAACCTGCCAGGGAAAGGTGCATTTGGGGGAACAAAGTTAGAAATAATTAAATTTGGAACAACCTTACTTGAATGGGGTGGTGTAGGAATATTGGGAGGTTGCGGCAAGGGTTGTTCTTCCCTTGCCGTGCCTTGTGCATCCTCCTCCTCTTCGAACAGTAGCAATTCATCCATGGGCTCATCTTCAACCATTTGTTCTTGAATTTGTTCAATGCATTCTGCATTCTGCCTAAATTGATTGTTCCACTCAGCCAACTCTTTTGCTTGATAGAAATCCTCAATTGGTTGCCAAAATGCGTCTTGTTGAAATGGTTGAGCTTCCCTGCCCTGCTCCAAAGAATTCAGTTGTTGAATAACTTCCTTATAATAATTTGATATACCTGAATTTGGATGTGAAGATTGAGGGGGAGGCTGTGGTGGTGCATATGAATCCTCATATGGTTGCCAATATGTTTCTTGGTGAGTCTCCTTAGCTTGATTTTGTGAACCCTGCACCAAAGAGTTTAATTCATTAAGAATTTGATTATAATCTATTGACGAACCTGAGTTTGATTGAGCATATTGCATATAAGGTTGTGGCGGTTGCATTGGTCTTGAATAGAACTCCTCATATGGTTGCCAATATGCTTCGTGTTGAACTTGTTGAGCTTCCCACCACATAGAGTTTGAATGATCACTCCAATCGCTTTGTGGATATTGATTGGCTTGGTATCCTTGCCTATAAGACGCACTAAATGTGGGGACATTTTGCATTGTGGTCCTTTCAGCAAACTGCGACAATTGAGAAGTAAGATTTGCCCATTGAGCTTGAATGCTAGCAAAATCCATGTCTTACTTCTCAAGCACCTAAAATCAAAGAAAAAGAACTAAAGCAAATATCAAAAGTAACATCAACCAAAGAAAATAAAACTAAGTTAGAAACTAAAACAAAAACAAACTAAACAAAAATAAAAGAACCAAGGGATTAGCAAAGTTGCTAATCCTCGGCAACGGCGCCAAAATTTGATGTGAGAATTACTTGACACACAAATTAAACCCTCTTGTGACAATTGTAGTATAGATGTAAGTAGGGTATCGTTCTAAACCGGGGATTAGGAGGGCTTGCTAAAACCTCTCAAAACTAATTTAAAAACATAAAAACAAAGTTAAAAAAAATGTAAACAAAAGACTTTTAAGACAAGAAAGTAAAAGGGGGGATTTGGTTCTTGTGAAGTGAAAGTAAAACAAATAACTAAAACTTAAAAACTATGGATGATGGGCTTTAGCTAGAGGGTTCTTCTCCACACATGTCTTGCTTGCATACAAAACGATTTCCAATTGTATTTCAATAACTTATTAATTCTCAATACCCCAAGTTAATTAGGTACGCTTAAATTAACCCTCAGATTTTCCTACTTTTATTGAGTTGGATGATTGCATACGACAACCCAAAGCATTCCTCACAAGTTCCCTACATGAATTGCATAATAGAGATACAAGCAAGAATCATTAAGTTCTATTAAAATCATAAGCATTGACGAGGCACTCGTTACTATGGAATACGCATGAAACTTATGCCAAGAATTTACTTAACGCGATTGTGACTAGCAACCTTCACTACTTGTGAATATAAGTTCATGACGATTAGGTGAAACTCCCTTATATTCTAGCATCAAATTCATGCATGCAAACTAAGTGTCGACCCTCAATCAACATACACAAATCAAATTTTATACGAACGGATAAGTAAATTGAATTCATAACTTATGAAACGCAATTAAAAGTAATCAAATCATATTGCAAGCATGGACATGTGTTTCGAATCCCCCCCTAGCCAAGGGGGGTTTAGTTCCTCATTATTACAAAACAAAGATAAACAAATTTAAACATTGAAAAACAAAGGAAAGAAAGCACCTAAACGTTCCAACGATCCATGTTGGATAGCAAGCGCGTCCAAGGACTTTTCTCCTTCTCTTTGCCTCAACAACAAGGTTGGAATGATGTTGAAGGGTTGGTTATTTGGAGGAATGGATGGGAAGGGGTTTAGATATGTAGGGAGAGGCAAGGGAAGGCTTGGAGAATGGTTAATTTCTGGATGATTTGAATGAGGTTGCTGCCATGGTATTTATAGGAAGAGGATGGACATGTTTAATGCAAAAATCTGGTGGAATGAAGTAGGTAAGGCATGGCAAGGTGGAGAATTGTTGGTGAGGGTAGGTTTTGAGTCATCCACTCACATGTCATGGTGAGTTAAGCATTGCATCATCCACTCAAATTTCTTGTGAAAGTGAATCAATGCCCACGGCATTGAAGAATTTCTTGGTTTTGAGTGAAGTTTTGGTCAATCCTTCTAGAAATTTATCCCTTCTTGCAACTTGTATTTGTTTCACCAGATTTTTAGCATGTTCATAGCCTCTTTTGTCTTCAAATTCGTCCATCCATCTAGCTTGGATCATAAGCAATCCATCTTGGGCCCAAAAACACTCCAAACTACTCCAAATTGGTTCAAAATGCACCCTTAGCCCATAAAACCTACAAACACACGAATTTAGCTTTAAACACTTTTATAAATACTAAATAATTACCAAAATGCAAGAAAACAAGCAAGCTAAGACGCATAAATATGCTCCTATCACAAGAGGCCATGAAATCCGAGATGGATTTCATGTATCAAAATCAGGTTTGGACTCTTGTAGACCCTTCAGAATGTATAGTACCTGTTGGAAACAAATGGGTCTTCAAGAGGAAGATAGGCGTTGATGGGAACGTGGAGACTTATAAGGCTAGACTAGTAGCCAAGGGTTACAGGCAACGAGAAGGGATTAACTATGAAGAAACTTTCTCTCCTGTAGCCATGATTAAGTCCATTCGGATTTTGCTTGATATAGCTGCGTACCATGATTATGAGATATGGCAAATGGACGTGAAGACGGCCTTTCTGAATGGCTACCTAGAGGAAGAGCTCTATATGACTCAACCCGAAGGTTTCGTGTCCAAGTCTGAAAAGACTAAGGTATGCAAGCTTCAAAGGTCCATTTATGGACTTAAGCAAGCCTCCAGGAGCTGGAACATTCGTTTTGATACTGAAATCAAATCGTTTGGTTTTACTCAAAACGAAGACGACAATTGTGTTTATCAAAAAGTCGTTGGGGATGCAGTTGTATTCCTAGTGTTATATGTAGATGACATATTACTATTCGGGAATGACACTGCAGTACTTTCTTCTGTAAAAGTGTGGTTGTCCAAAACCTTCCACATGAAAGATTTAGGAGATGCATCTTATGTACTTGGGATAAAACTCTGTCGTGATAGATCCAGAAAATTAATTGGATTATCCCAATCTATGTACATTGATAAGGTGCTAAGTAGGTTCCAGATGGAACAATCTAAGAAAGGTCTTCTTCCTGTGAGACATGGAATTCACCTTTCTAAGTCCATGAGACCTAAAACTCCTGAAGAGATACGGCAGATGAGTGCTATTCCCTATGCTTCCGCCATAGGAAGTCTCATGTATGCCATGATATGCACAAGGTCTGATATCGCATATGCTGTGAGCATTACTAGTCGATATCAATCTAACCCAGGATCAGAACACTGGGCAGCTGTCAAGACGGTCATTAAGTACTTAAGAAGAACTAAGGACATGTTCCTCATTTATGGAGGAGCGACAGAGTTGCGAGTGGAAGCCTATACAGACGTAGATTTCCAATCTGACGTTGATGATAGAAGTTCCAACTCCGGATATGTATTCACTCTGAATGGTGGGGCTGTTAGCTGGAAAAGCAAGAAACAAAGTGTAATTGCTGATTCCACGACAGAGGCAGAATATGTCGCTGCAGCTGAAGCCGGCAAAGAAGCGTTCTGGATGAAGAAGTTCATTACTGAACTTGGAGTGGTTCCAACCATTACATCACCAGTAACTTTGTACTGTGATAATAGTGGGGCGATAGCTCAAGCTAAGGAACCCAGGGCTCATCAAAAGAACAAGCATTTTGACAGACGCTTTAATATCATTAGAAGATATGCTGCCGAGGGGAAAGTCAACATCCTCAAGATTGCCTCAGCCGATAACGTAGCAGACCCATTGAGAAAGCCAATGTCTCAAATCCAACTTGACCGCCATATGGAAAGGATGGGTATTAGATACATGGGAAGGTGGCTTTGAGTGCAAGTGGGAGATTGTTGGAAGTATGCCCACAAAGCCACTCATTTGATGTAATAGCTTTTGGAATACTTATTGTATTAAACTATTATATGTTTAATGAAGGGCAAAGCTTATTGTTAATCACTATTTATTGTATCATGTGTTTAAGCAATAAGGGAATCCAAGGAATGTATTTGATCTAAGAGAGTGATTTAAATAAGTTAGATTAACGAGACCTTTCTCTTATGTTCATTCCTAAAACGTTCATAGCCATAGGATTGCCAATTGGGCATTGACAATCCGATAAGGTTAGTATGTGTTATGTCAACTCAAGCATGAGTATGACTAGTCTCAAGTCATTTAGTGTTTGACACTAAGACAAACACATAGGTGCTCGAAAGAGTAATCGAGTACACTGAAAAACGATCAAAAGAGAGTTCGAACATACATGTCATGTAAGAACTCGATAGTTGCAATATGCAAAGTAGTCCTTTGACCTGAGGCATCATAGATGTCTAATGGTTAGCTCCTTGATCTTTGATCATGTCAAAGGCATTCCATTGAGAGTGTCCACGACATTGTTGGGGTCAAGCTATCTAGTCATGTAGGCATATGAATGCACAACAAGGGATCT
Organism: Malus fusca; assembly: GCA_035220775.1. Classification (NCBI taxonomy): domain Eukaryota; kingdom Viridiplantae; phylum Streptophyta; class Magnoliopsida; order Rosales; family Rosaceae; genus Malus; species Malus fusca. Next base: position 26,440,760 of record CM069071.1, on the reverse strand, counting down.
CTAACCTTCCATGATAGAAGGAGAATACTCTAAGATATGATTCGAGAGTCTTTGGCCAAAGCATATGAATATGACTTAGGAAGTTTGTTCCAAATCATATTCAATTGAATCATATAGAGAAGTATCACATTGGATAGTAGACATGAAACAAACTATCACTCAAACAATGTGATTAAGAGTATTGTATTAGAGAAGGACCGTATTGCGTTGTAGTTGTAACTGGATAGGTTCTCCAACCACTTCTACTTAGCTTGGGTAACCATGACATGCTGCTAGGTGTCACTCATGGTTTGTGGAAGCCCTGAAGATTAGCAAACACTAATCTTAATCAAAGGGAGAATTGAAATGTAGTTTCAATTCATAATCGATCGTTAAGAGTAACAATCGCCCACTGCCTCGCTAATTGGAACCTAATGGATCGTACACCGAGTAAGGATGAAAGTGAAGAAATACAAATGAAATGGATATGCAATTAAATGGTTTAATTGAAAAATGGTCAAGATTAATTGATTAGTTAATTAATTTTACGAAAGGTTCGTATTGGGCTTTTAAGTTGGTTTTGGGTTTCGGGGCCCAAAAGTGTTTTGGTCCACATGGCCCATTATGTTTAAGTTGTATGACAACTAAAACAAAATGGGCAATTAGCCTAATAACAACAACATGGCCGGCCATAAGGGTGAGTGGATGCAAACTTGGATTAATTACAAGTTTGCCACTCACATGTGATGAAGTATAAAATCAACTTTATAGCTTTATTCTCATTAGGGGTTTTTCTTGAAGAAAAGAGGTGAAACCTATTCTCTCTTTTTCAACAAGGAGGCCGGCCACTTAGAGGAGATTTAGCTAGCAATCTTTTCTTCTCTAAGTCATCCATTTCATCTTCACACCTCACCCTTGGTGTGGAGACTTAGAGACACCAAACCTTTGGTGTTTTGGAGATCCTTTCCTCACATCCTCAAGGAGCAAATGAGCATCAAAAAGGAAGAAAATCACAAGGAAGATCCAAGGAGCTAGGAGGTGACTTGAAGGCCCTCCACTTGGGTGAATCCCTTGTGTAAACAAGGATGAGCTTCAAGGGTAATGAATCTCTAAATTCTTCATTCTCTTTAATGTTGTTAAAGAGTCTCATGGTTCACCATTCACTAGGCTTTGAAAGTCATGGGTTTTAGAATTGTTTTTGAATGCATGCCTACTTTAATGTGTTAATAGTTTGCATATGTGTTCAAATATTCTCACATGTTCTTAGCTAGGACAAATTTTTTCCTTCAGTTGGATTTAAATGAAAGAACTTACAAGTTTTTGTGCCTTTATGGCTAAGGAAAAGAGATGACTGAATTGCATTTTATTTATATGGTTTCGTTCAGTCAAATGAAATTATTGCCATTCTTATTTTGAATGCAAGGATGTCTTTTATCGTTTGTTTAAGAGAGTAAGGCATCGTATAATTGTATTGCATAAAAAGAGGACGACTTAACATTTCGTTAAGTCTGTATTAAAAGGCTAAACACATTCTCAATTAAAGTTTTCCCCAAATTTGCCATTTTGTCCACCAAGGAGCAACCTTCCTATTCTTTTGCAAGCTAAGGAGGTTGAATTTGTCAACAATTTTGTGGAACAAAGTTTAGCACATGACTACCACATTAGAAGGCCGGTTTTTCTTTCACTCGGACTGATAGAAGAAAGAAAGGCTTGCAATTCTTTATCCAGTATTTTTGGAGCCATAGATGCCAACACCTTATAACAGCAGAGGAAAAGAGATTTCAACCAAGAAAAAACTAGAGAAAGATGGTGAATCACCAATTCAAATCAGTTTCCAATTCGTGGGTCTTCGATAATAGCACAAATTCGGGATGTTGGGTTGCACAACATGTTCGATTGCAGTGGAAGTTTGATTACTTTTAACCATGGTGGATAAGAACTTGGCAATGGAATCTGTTAGAATCAAACGAAGAATTAAAGAAGGCAACATAGTGATCAACATCCTGTAGACTCAAGAGATTCAACATTAATCAAGGTGTGTTTGATGTATTTAGTGGCCATAAGGAATTCAAGAGCTTATCATCTATTTTTTATCAATAAAAAATGGGTTCCTTAGATATAGACCCTTACAACTCTTATTTCCTAGATAAAAACCTACCTAGTTATAAATATCCAAATAAAACCCAAATTTAAAAATGACTGCCAAGTATAGAAGTAATTGACCTATAATTACAAAATATTTACAATTTGTACCCCAATATTCAAAATAAAAATCAATAAATGTTATTAATCACCTTAATTACAACAAAAATATAATTATTGCACATATTATTACCCCAAACACACACATATATACGTTCAAATGTATATAATACTACCATAAGCTCAATATAACATATACATGCACAGTACTACATATATGATCAAACATATTAAACTAATTAATCTACCTATATTTAAATTTATGATGAGCAAATAACATATATTTTGTAGGTAAATTAATATTGAATCAAATAACATTCTTTTATTTCGTAGGTAATTTATTTTCCACATATTATTACATATATTTGGCACATTTTATTATTATAAGATGTATGTACAAATAATAGGTAAATTAATCTTGAATAAAAAACAATTGCTTTATTTTTGTAAGTAAATTAATTTTGAATCAAATAACATTTCTTCATTATGTAGGTATTTTATTTTGTATGTTGATATATGAAGGAAATTTTGTGAAAAACATGTTCATTTGAGCAACATCTATGGCATGCAATTAACATTTAAAGGCGGAATCATGCTTGTATGCACTCAAAAACAAAACATTACCCATGAAATTCAAAGCCTAGTAGAAAGGTGAACCAAGACTCAACTCAAGAACAAAGTGAGTTGAGAGATTTTATACCTTTGTTGATTCCTCTTTGCATAAGCAAAGGCTAATTACCCAAGGAGAGGGCCTTCATTCCTTGCTTCTTAGATCCATGGATTTCTTGGATGAGGATGGTTGAAAGGATTCTCCGAGTTCCCAAAGTTGAGAACCTCTAATTTTTCCACACCAAGGATGGACTTGAAGAAGAGATAAGTGACCTTGGAGGAGGAAAGATTGCTAGCTAATCTCCTCCAAGGGGGCCGGCCTCTTAGAGAGAAAAGGAGAGCATTGTGTTCTCATCCTTTCCCCAAAAGAAAACCCTTAGGATGAAATGGCTATAAAGTTGCTTTTATACCACCTCACAATGGAGTGGCAAACTTGCAATTAAAGCAAGTTCACTACCCACCTCTATTTGGCCGGCCTTAAGGGTTTATTGGGCTTTCAAGCCCTTTGTTTATTCAAGTTGTCATACAACTTGAGTTAATGGGCTTGACATTCAAATCCCATTGGGCCTTGCGGCCCAAAACTAACCCTAGGTCTATAACAAACTTATTCGTTTGATTAATTAACATATTAATTAATCCTAGCCATAAATAATTAAAACATTTAATTATCCTTACTCATCTCCGTTGTTTCTTCAATCTCTACCTTACACGATGTACGATCCATTAGGTTCCTTTTAGCGACGCAGTGGGCGATTGTTACTCTTAACAATCGATTGTGAATTGAAACTTACTTTCAATTCTCCCTTTAGTGATTATACACGTTTAGGGCTTCCACAAACCATGAGTGACACCTAGCAGTATGTCATGGTTACCAAAGCTAATCAGAAGAGGTGGAGAACCTATTCAGTTTAGGATTACAATGCAATACGGTCTTTCTCTAATACAATACTCTTGACCACATTGTTTGGTTTGATAGTTTATTCATGTCTTCTATCCAATGTGATTCTCTTACTTATATGATTACCTTGAATGTGATTTGGAACGACTTCCTAAATCTCATTCATACTCTGGCCAAAGATTCTTAATCATATCATAGAGTATTATCCCTCAAACGGACTACTTTGCATTATCCCAACCATGAGTTCTCATGTGACATGAGTATGAGAACTCATTGTTGATCGTGTTTAGTGGACTCATTCTCTATTGAGCACCTACATGCTTGTCTTGGTGTCAGTCACACCAATGACTCGAGACCAGTCACTCTCCCTAAGAGAAGACATAGCACGTACTGATCTTAACGGAATGTCAATGCCCAATTGGCAATCCTATGATCAGGAACGTTTAGGATATGTATACAAAAGAGAATGGTCTCATGAATCTAACTTCTTTAGATCTCATTCTCCCAATTACATATTACTTGGACTTATCGTTTAAGCGTATAACATTTATATAAGACGGCTTCAAACAATAATCTTTGCCCTTTATATTAAACTATATTAGTTTAACATGTGAAATGTCCGTAAAGTATCATCATATGATTGGTTTTAGGGCACATTTCCAACAATCTCCCACTTGCACTAAAGCCAATCAGCTTGGTCATCAGTGATGATACCTCTTCTGTAGTCATTTCAAAAATGGCTGAGTAGTAGGCCTAGACAATGGATATCTATATGTTATCCATAGAAGCAACCTTGAGAATAACGACGTCACCATTATACATGATTCTTAATCCTGTGGTTTAGTCTCTCATTTGAGTTCGGATCTTGATGAGACCTTGATTCCCTGGCTTGAGCTATCGCCCCATTAGTGTCATAGTGTCGGTACACTGGAGACACTTTCTGGTTAGAACCGAATAGAGAGTTCATAAATGAACTTTCCCATCCAAACAACATTGTTATAAGCTTCTATATGGCAATATATTTTGCATTCACAATGGAACACACTAAAGTCATTACTTTTAATGTTTCCATCCAAATATCTCTTTAGTCTTAATAAAGAGACATCTGATTATCTCTTCATTCATAATGAAGAAACATCCAATGATGGATTAGATTCATAATCTAATACATTTACGCTTCCATTACATTACTCTAATTCTTCCTCATTCTTGAGGAATCCATCCTTTATTATTTCTCAAATACTTAAGGATTCACTGGACAGTTGCCATGGTTCTGATCCTGGGCTTGCATTGATATCGTCTTGTATCGATCTTGGTACAACTCATATCAACGTTTTTCATACAATATGAAATACATAAATCACCTTTCTGCGTATACATAATGGATTCTATTTACGCATTATTTCTTTGGGAGTCAAAGGGTACGTTCCCTTTAAGAAGAGCAACTTCCTAGTCTCACTAGAGTTGTCCTTCTGATTGAAGTTTATCATCATATGAGAAACTTCCTAGCATCTTTTGTCTATCATTAGGGCTTGATATAATCCAATTAGATTTCCATCCCATGTTTATAGACTGTGTCTCCCATATACATTCTATCGTTATAGAATGTTTAAAATCATAACTTTAACGAAGAAGTATTCTTTTCATTTCCAAAATTAATATATCATATATGTATATATATATATATATATATATTCAAATTTAGGAACATGATTAACTCCCACTAATCTTTTGTAAACCTAGTAAACAAAAGATTCATTTACATCTTTATGAGAAATCAAACGATTTGATCTTTCTCTCATAAGACGCTTATAGCTCCCACTAGCTTGCTAAGATTCATGATGGATGGATCTCTACAACTTACATGTCTTGTGATTCATAGTTTCAGACATATATATTATCAAGACTATCTTAATAATGGTTTCAGAAACCCATATTCTGTCCAAACATTGACTCACCATTTAGTTGTAGCTAGCAATCTTTGAATTAATTGAAACCAAGACTATGTCAAAGATGGTTTCTTCCAAGTCAACCATTCTCTTTGATTGTAGTCACCTTAAGCTACCAATTAGCTATGAAGGTTTCATTATTTCGGGTCAAATGGTACTTTACCATTTCCTTGAGTATATGTCGTATATACACTCAATGTAGTCATAAGGATTTTCATTCTTATTTCTTTCAAATTAAGAGGTGTAACTCTATGACATAGTCATAAAGTTCAAACCATTCAACTGAGACAGTTTATAAATCCTTCTCGACTACCTTAGAGCTTGTGGTGTAGGAACTAGGTTGTTATATTTGTTGGTTATCATCTTGTCTCTCAAAGAACCCATTCTTTGAGTTCTATCTCTCGTTCATTTGCGCTTAGGCAAATCATATTGTAGGATTACAATGAACTACCCAACAAAACAATATTTGTTAGTTGGTTTATAGAAGTGATATCCAAAGGTTAATTTAAGGATATCCACAAGATAATTCTCAAACAAATATTGCTTATTAGCACATAACCCCAAATCTTAACACGATTAAGACTTATCTTTCTTTCCAACTACATCCTATGGAGTCATGAAAATTTTGGAAGATCTTCTAATTGACAATCATATTGTCTTAGAAGTATATATCCTATATATGGGCAATTGATAACATCCAACAAACTAAATGTTATTCAAGTTCGTTCTTCTCCTAATGGAGAAATCCATTATCTTATGATGCTTTTTTCCTTGATATCTTTCAAGGAAACTGTTCTAATGTGTTACCTTTCCTTGGATCAAATCTAATGAGGTAAATACTTTAGACATCTTACTCATCAACTTACATTCTTGAATTCTTTGAAACCATTTTGCAAAGTATTCGGACTTGTGTTTATTCAAAATAAACGATAGTCCAACCGAGAGAGATCTTCGGTGAATGTCATACAACATGATTAGTATTATGTTGTGGACAAGTGCCACTAACATCTAAGTGAATTAACCTCAACAACTTTGTGATTCTTTCTTCCTTTCCAAAAGAATAAAGATTCAAACATTTTGCCTCTATACAATTTTAACAAGAAGGCATTGGATCCGGATCTAACGATCCAAAGCATCCATCTATGACCAACTCATAATTTATGTTTTAGAGGTATCACAACTCAATTGGGATTAGTCACTACCTTGCAACCTTTTGGGTTTTAAGCATCGTTATATTCTAAACAGTTAACACTACCATATCATCTCTACTATAGAGATAATCAATTAGATTACAATAATCTAATCATTCATTAATAAAGAACAATGTTTTGTCAAACAAAACATTTATCCATTTTTCATACGGAATTAAGTTCCTTTATTCAAATTGGAATGTAAAGACAATCTTTGTTTTTCCATTTTCTTTGGTAATTCATATGAGGAAGTAAGTACTACCTGCTTTCGCAGAGATCTACATTTGATTCACGTTCCGAATGTGAAGTACTTTCTCTTCTCTCATTAATCTTCTACTTCTTATTAGCCACACTTTTACAACGATTGTAAAACATAGTTACTAATACGGAATCAAGCATTCAAGTAGAAGAACCAACTGTTTTGAACTATTCAAGAACAATTTACAACACCTTCGAAAGGTGTGTTCTTGACACTTGCAAATACCCCTTCCAATGTCCATCCTTTCATAAAGAAAGTTTGTTCCCTTGGAGTTATTTCGCCTTCTTCATTTGACTTCTCCTTTGACTACAATAGTCATGGTCCCTAAACTCCCACTATCTCTCTTGAAACTCATTTCAATTGTGTTATACACATCAAACAATTTGGAGAGCGTGTGGTTATTGTTCACAATATAGTTTACAATAAACTTAGTGAACCATTTGGATAGGGACACAAAAGTGAAGTCCTTGCCTAGTTTAAGTCCCGTGAAGTGGTTTAACACTTCAACACTCAATGATTCAAAATCATCATAAGTCCATGTTGATGGACTATTTTTGTCAACCAACCATTATGTTCTAAACATAATTACAAACTTTCAAGAGTTGTTCAAGGCAACTCTTATTTCTTCATACAACAATTTGTAAGTGAAGAATCATGGCACATAAAGTGTCCATGCCCTTGTGCTTACTTCTCAAGTTCTTTGTTCATTTAACAAAGAAACAAGCACTAGTGTTTGCATTAACTACGGGTTGTTCAAAGCAACTCTTATTTCTTCATACAACGATTTGTAAGTGAAGAACTATGACACTAAAAGTGTCATTGTCTTTATGCTAATCTTCATAAGTTCCTTTGTTCATATAGCGAAGGAATAAGCATTGGTTGTTTGTGTTGTCCTCTTTATGATAGACTTATCTAACATGTTCTTCCAATGATACATTATCAATAGGAAGATTGTGAGGATGAGACTACTTAGGTACATATACAATCCATTTAAGACAATCTATGGGATTGTGGTACCAAGTCCGGAAACTAAAGCATTCGACTTTTCTTTGTCAAGTTTTGGATAGCATTTGCAAATATATCGGTAAACAAATATATAACGAATATAAATTGATTGATTTTAAGCCATTTGATCCGGGTTTTTAAATCAAATAGCACCACCCACTAGTTTTGGCAAATTCCATATCCCTCATCGGAATTTGAGAGTTTTGGAGGAAACTCTTAGTAGGGTATGGGAGACTCACCATTACCAAGCCCACCTCACAATGATATGATGTTGGCTAGCATCAATAATAATGAGAGAGTACGCTTACTCATTTGCATCTCTTGCAAGTACCCATCTTATTTGGCCTCTAGAGAATGAAGCCTCACAATGATATGATGTTGGCTCCATTGCACTTAGTTAAGTCATTCCCACCATGCAAGTTCGAGTAGGGGTTCAAGAACAACCTCACAATGATATGATGTTGATCATTCTCGTTGCCTACCTTCACAACATCATGTATGCATATAGAACTCCTCCTGAGTGTAAGCGCGCACTTTGTACTCCCCCATGATAGGGTGAAGTCGGTGTACAAGTCACAAACGATCGGAGCCTACCACGGTGGAAGGTCACGAAAGAGTGTTCAAAGTACTCTCATGTAATAACCTCAACCATTGGGCTATATTGCAAAACACAAACTTTTGAGGTCACTTTGTAAAAACACAAAAGTCCACTACTTCATGTAATTACAACTAGAACCCAAACGTTTCAACAAATACAAAAAACTTCATTAAAGGAGCAAAACAATTTGTCCTTTAGTGTTTTTGGGCGTTTACGTAAAAACGTAAACTTTCGGGTCAAAGTACAAATACACAAAAGTATCAAAACTTTATGTAATTGCATAAAAGCCACAAAAGTACCCTATTTTAATAGGGTGGCTGGTTGGTGAGAGTGATGGTGTCATAAAAAAACTTTTGAATTTTTCAACAAAAGTGAAAGGTGATGGGTTGAAAAGGTGATGGAAAGTTGTAAGAAAGTAGGTGTGGGCATTGATGGAAAATTCAAACCATCCATCATTAACAAAAACTTTATTCAACAACCAAAACTTTTGAATTGAAATACCCAACCTTTTTGTTCTTGCCAAAAACATAACAAGAACAATGAAGAACATCCATGAAAACCCATAAGAGCTCCATGAACATTTTTCACCCAAAGACACCCCAAAAACTCTCAAACTTAAGGGAAAAAACATATTACCATACTAGGGTACTTAGGGGTTCCTAATGTCACTTTAAAACACTTTTAACAAGACAAACATGAACCAAAAAATCCACCCTTTGGATTTGGCCGAATTTCCCAAAAACATGGCACCAAACTTTAGCTCCAAAATTCATGCTCATATGAACTACATCTACAACATTTGAGATGGCAAATTTTCTAACAAAATTTACATTCAAAGAAGCAAGAATAAAGCTTGTAACAATTACAACATTCAAATCATAAACTATGAAAATACAAAACCCGAAAGGATTCACCAACTACTAGACCTAGGCTCTTGATACCACTTGAAGGAAATTTTGTGAAAAACATGTTCATTTGAGCAACATCTATGGCATGCAATTAACATTTAAAGGCGGAATCATGCTTGTATGCACTCAAAAACAAAACATTACCCATGAAATTCAAAGCCTAGTAGAAAGGTGAACCAAGACTCAACTCAAGAACAAAGTGAGTTGAGAGATTTTATACCTTTGTTGATTCCTCTTTGCATAAGCAAAGGCTAATCACCCAAGGAGAGGGCCTTCATTCCTTGCTTCTTAGATCCATGGATTTCTTGGATGAGGATGGTTGAAAGGATTCTCCGAGTTCCCAAAGTTGAGAACCTCTAATTTTTCCACACCAAGGATGGACTTGAAGAAGAGATAAGTGACCTTGGAGGAGGAAAGATTGCTAGCTAATCTCCTCCAAGGGGGCCGGCCTCTTAGAGAGAAAAGGAGAGCATTGTGTTCTCATCCTTTCCCCAAAAGAAAACCCTTAGGATGAAATGGCTATAAAGTTGCTTTTATACCACCTCACAATGGAGTGGCAAACTTGCAATTAAAGCAAGTTCACTACCCACCTCTATTTGGCCGGCCTTAAGGGTTTATTGGGCTTTCAAGCCCTTTGTTTATTCAAGTTGTCATACAACTTGAGTTAATGGGCTTGACATTCAAATCCCGTTGGGCCTTGCGGCCCAAAACTAACCCTAGGTCTATAACAAACTTATTCGTTTGATTAATTAACATATTAATTAATCCTAGCCATAAATAATTAAACCATTTAATTATCCTTACTCATCTCCGTTGTTTCTTCAATCTCTACCTTACACGGTGTACGATCCATTAGGTTACTTTTAGCGAGGCAGTGGGCAATTGTTACTCTTAACGATCGATTGTGAATTGAAACTTACTTTCAATTCTCCCTTTAGTGATTATACACGTTTAGGGCTTCCACAAACCATGAGTGACACCTAGCAGTATGTCATGGTTACCCAAGCTAATCAGAAAAGGTGGAGAACCTATTCAGTTTAGGATTACAATGCAATACGGTCTTTCTCTAATACAATACTCTTGACCACATTGTTTGGTTTGATAGTTTATTTATGTCTTCTATCCAATGTGATTCTCTTACTTATATGATTACCTTGAATGTGATTTGAAACGACTTCCTAAATCTCATTCATACTCTGGCCAGAGATTCTTAATCATATCATAGAGTATTATCCCTCAAACGGTTTGAAGGTTAGAGATCCCTTGTTGCGCATTCACTTGCCTCCATGGCTAAGTGGCTTAACCCCAACTATGCCGTGGACACCCTCTGACGGAGTGACTTTGACGTAGTCAAAGATCAAGGACCTAACCACAAGACAACTTTGATGCCTCAGGTCAAAGGACTACTTTGCATTATCCCAACCATGAGTTCTCATGTGACATGAGTATGGGAACTCATTGTTGATCGTGTTCAGTGGACTCATTCTCTATTGAGCACCTACATGCTTGTCTTGGTGTCAGTCACACTAATGACTCGAGACTAGTCACTCTCCCTAAGAGAAAACATAACACGCACTGATCTTAACGGACTGTCAATGCCCAATTGGCAATCCTATGATCAGGAACGTTTAGCATATGTATACGAAAGAGAATGGTCTCATGAATCTAACTTCTTTAGATCGCATTCTCCCAATTACATATTTCTTGGACTTATCGTTTAAGCGTATAACATTTATATGAGACGGCTTCAAACAATAATCTTTGCCCTTTATATTAAACTATATTAGTTTAACATGTGAAATGTCCGTAAAGTATCATCATATGATTGGTTTTAGGGCACATTTCCAACAATATATTGGGCACATTTTATTATTATATGTACAAATAATAGGTAAACTAGTTTTGAATAAAATAATAACATTTTTTTTATGTGGGTATATTATTTTGCATATATTTGGGTTTGCTTTATTATGTAGGTAAATTATTTTGCATGAATTTTATGTATGTCAAGCATGCTTTTTTTGTTGTTATATGTGTGTGTGTGTGTGTGTGTGAAATAATTTACCTACATTTATACGTAAAATATAATTTTATTGACTTAACTTATTAGGCATGTTTTATTGTTATTATATATTATGCAATGATTTATTTATTTTTTTTTTTTTGTGAAATCATTAATTCTCCCTTACAATTTGTATGGAAATAATTGTGTAAATCAAACATTCAAATAAGGGTGTTTTGGGCATCAAAATTTTTTTAAATGTGTAAAGTCAAATATAATTAAGGAATTTGCTGATGTGGAATCTAGTCAATGGGTTTTATTCCAATAAAAAACTTATGTCGGGTTTTATGTGGAGAGAATTAAGTTTCAGTGACTAAAGTCATATATTCAGATAAAAAACTGGGTTGTTGTCGGTTACGGAAAGGGAACGGCTAGACAATAAATTGGGCTTTTGGAGAAATCAAAAGAGGAACCTAGTCACAGTTGAAGAAAGGAAGAAAAAAGAAAAAAAAGTTAAGAGATGAGATTTGTAGACTAGAGGTGCGATAGAACAAATCCAAATTTTCCCTTCAATTTTATGATGAATTTAGTATTGTTTTCGATTATGTTTTGGAACTAATTTCATTCGACTAGGGCTATGATGCCCAACCATGATTGCTTAATATTTCAGTTTAAGTATTTATGAATTTGCATTCCCTTAAGTATCATTTTGTTGTTCAAATGAGCTTGATTTTAATCTTTGTAATTAGCTGCCACCTTGGTTGGAATTGAGTGTATGTGATGTGAGTTAACGTAGATGTCATGTTCTTAATTCAGTTTTAAGCTTCTTGCAATTGATACTTGAATTCCTTGATGTAGATGCCATACACTAGGTTTCATGTTGTCTCTTAGTTAGTTCCAAAATCATTAATGAATTTGTATGCGTTTAGTAATCTAGATGCCATAGATTGTTAGCACATATGAGTACACGTAGTAATCTAGATGCCATGGACACTATATGAAATAGAGGAACTAGACTGTTAGATTTAGTAGGATTGGTTATGATAAATCGGATGTTCTAGTGTCTTTCGCAATTGAACTATAATTTGTTTTATTTGTCATTGTCATCACTTAGTTAAGTTCATTTTATTTTTATTTACAATCACCATTTCAAAATTCTTACTCAAATCATCAGTCTTTCAATTCCAATTCAAGTGCGACTTAAATAGAGTTAGTTAGAATTATATTCAATCTTAGTTGGGACGATCTTGTGCTCGCCTACTATATTACACTACGATTTGTACACTTGTGAGCATTAAAAGTTGGACTTTATTATGTTGATTTCGATTAATCTAATTTTGGCAACAAGTTTTTGGTGTCGTCGACGAAGATTGAATTAGTTCTATTTCTAGCTATTTTTATTGTCATTTGTGTTGATCTTAATTTTTGTTTTTGTTTTCTTTTGTTTTAAGGTACTTTTTGAAGTTCATGCACGGTCGCCGTTCTCGAAGTCTAGAGCTTGTACAATTTGATCCAGAGATCGAAAGGACTTTCCATTACTTACGAAGAGAGCAAACTAAGCAGAAACTGACTGACAAAATGGCTCTCCCTAATCCGAACAAGAACTTAACGTTGATGAAGTATTCAGCTCATACTGTGACAACCTCAACATCATGCATCGTTCGATAGGAAATTGCTGCCAACAACTTTAAATTGAAGCCATACTTCATTCAGATGATGCCATCATTTTATGGCATGACTACTGAAGGTCTTAATTTGCAAATTATTTGTACCATACTTGACCAATCCCGAAACTACTGAGCACTGGTCAACGTTGTACCTTCAAGGACCCACTGAGGGGTTCATGCTGAGGCACTTCTGCCGAAGCACAAGAGTTTTCCTCCAACCAGGAGGCAAATCACAGCGCGACACATGTCAACGTCAGAATAAAGCTCATAGAGTCCCACATCGACTGCGGACAAAAGCTAAAGACTCTCCTTAACTATAAAAGGAGACCATTCTCCTACAATTAATCCTTAATGTCATTATTGTACTTAAACTAGTCATTAGAACTCACTAATGATGATTATGCTTGAACTTATGTATTGTGTAAACCCTTCACTATTAATGAGAACTCATTTGCTCCGTGGACGTAGCCAAACTGAGGGTCAACCACGTACATCTTGTGTTTGCTTCCCTATCTCTATCACTTTACATATTATCCTCACTAGGTGACCGGAGCAACAGAGCGAAGGTCATAAACTTGACACTTTAGGTTGTTCCAAAGTCTTCACTGATTTTGTGTATCAACATTTCGTGCCATCTGTGGGAGGCGACACTTATTTCCTACTCCCTTCAGCTTTGTCATGCTGATTTCTATCATTCGTACACTCTCTTTTGACTAGGCATCCCTCTCCAACATAGGAAGCCACATCACACAGAACAACACTCTACTCGTGCCTAGTGTGAGGTAACGAAGGAAGGAACGAAAGAAGTTTGCCCTTCAAGCTAAAGTCGAAGAGTTGGAGACTCAGAACAACAAGATAGCAATGAAGAATGAAATCCTCCAGGAGCAGCATGAGAAGCTCTTTGAAATGCTCCATGAGGCTAGGCATACCCAGTCCCACAAGCCCATTGCCCTTGTAGACGTAAACCATCACCTGGGTACCCCCCAACACGGAGGGTCACCAGACTTCAACATGGATATTCCTAACGATGAGTGAGCTACTCATCAATATGTTGATCAACATGAGACTTCTCTCAACCCAGCTGCTTCGACTCAAAGTAGGAGAAGTGGAGGGAGACACATTGATGCAGGCCAATGACTAAAGACGTTATTACATAAAATTACTGGCAGCTAGGATTTAAGTTTTATAATATAATACATGCATTTTTAGAGTTATAATGCATGTATCTAGCTTTAAATTTGTGGCTTATGGAATTCCTTGGCTAATGACATTTTATGAAATCATTTAGTTTTTTAGGACTTATATTGTAAGCCTTTATTTTTTATGTCTTTTCATATTTTTCACTTTAAGTTGTAAGCCTATAAATACTTGTATTTGTAAAGAAGAAGGGGAGAAGTTGTTTGAATTATCATATTGATATTTGAGTTGTAAACTCGTTTTTATGTGCCTTTCTCTTGTTTAAGAGTTTGTTGCTTTGTTCTTTCTAGTGTCTACGTTGTAGGCTGGTACTAGAACCAAAGTTTATAGGGTGTTCAGGCCTCTCCTCATACTAGGAGATAGTGGACCCTACTTATCTATCCTATTTGTTGGTATCAGAGCGTCAACTCGATCCAAGGGTGACACTATAGTCAGCATGTTGTCGATGCCATTAGATGTAGATCTTAATCTGGACCTTCCTCAAATATTTGATCGTTGCTTGGATAGTTCATGTCCAATATGTTGTGAAAATTATTCAGGTGATTGTCTCGTAAATCTTGACCTTCCTCCCGAGTTTGATCGTTCTCCATATGGTACTTATCACGTTTGCTGTCAAAGTTCTTTTGTGGCTCAACGAAATGTTGATATGGAATCTTGTCTAATTATTAAAAATGCTGATTACAAAGAATTTGTGAAGTTGGAGTTTCATGATTTAATGAGTTCATTGGAAACTTCTGGATATGTTGATTTAATTGGGGTTGATGTCTTCTACTTCAAAATTTCAAAAGTTTTGGTTGACATTATAAATCAAATGAAAGAGAATGTCAAGGTTGCGAGGTATGCTTGATGCGAAATATATAAGCACACAAATTAAACCCTCTTTTTATCAATTGTAGCAAAGTATGTAAGTAGGGATCGTTCTAGGCCGGGGATTAGGAGGGATTGCCAAATCACTTGAAAACTGACTGAAAACGTAAAAACAAAGTTTAAAACACTAAACTAGACTCAAAGAATGCAAAACTAAACTATAAAACACCAAAACAAACCAAAAGACTCAAAACAGCCCAGAAACACTCAAAACTGCCTTAAAAACACTTTCTGGGCAATTTTGAACACACACACAAATTTGGACGAAAATAGGTTATAACTTGACTCAAGACCCTTAAAAACACAAACTAAATTAATTTCTAACTAATCTAACACTTTAAAATAAATGGGGAATTGGTTTTTACGAAAATTGAAAACAAAAACAAAACTTGTAAATTGAACAGATTCTAAAACGAATTTGATAAAAGTGAATGGATGGAAAGCTAGCTAAGGGGTTCTTCTTGATAAGCTCATATTTATATATATTTTACATCAAATTCTCTCGTCTTTTCTTAGTTAGTTTCTCATATTTTTGTGCTATTTACTTTGTTTTTGTGTTTTATCGAATTTATCAAGCTAAGAAAATAAAAATAGCACAAGTGTAATTTTAAGTAATAAATTCGTCATTTTTATATTGCTCACTTATTTTATTAACTTAAGAAAACGTTTTGT
Source organism: Malus fusca (assembly GCA_035220775.1). NCBI lineage: Eukaryota > Viridiplantae > Streptophyta > Magnoliopsida > Rosales > Rosaceae > Malus > Malus fusca. Next base: position 26,424,758 of record CM069071.1, on the reverse strand, counting down.
CAGAAAATAAAAGAAAGGCACACATGCTGCTAGTGAGAAATGGAAGAAGTGGAGCACTGAAGTAGTGAGGGAATAAATAAAAGCCAGGTGGAAACCAGGAGGAGTTAATTATAATACAAAGGCTCTCGGGGAGAAGCTGCCTTTGGCAGCTTGAAGGAAAGAAGGGAGACGCAAAACAGGCGCTGCCCTGGAGCAGCGAGAGAGGTTAGGAGACAGCTTGGACGCGAGGGGGAGCTGCCTGGGGCAGCTGCACGTCTTGGCAGCGAGCGAGAGAGAAGGAACTGGTACTGCACGGGTCAGTGAGTGGAAGGGAGGACTGGAGCTGCTTGGGCAGCGGAGGTTAGCACGCAGAGAAGCTGTTTTGGCAGCCAGACACGCGGACAAGCAGCAGCGAGGGAGGACTGAGCTGCGGAGGAGGTCAGACGCGAGAGGGGCAGCACGAGCAGAGGTCAGCACGGCAGCAGTGCTGACTTGGGTCAGCACGGGCAGTCAACACAGCAGAAGCACAGTGGACAGCAAGCTGTCAATCTCTCTCGGTTTAATTTTCCTAAACTCACATTTTATTTCTGTTTTAATTTTAATAATGTGTAACTAATTTTATTTTGGCTAGAGTTTAATTCAAAACCATGAATATATTTGTAATATGAATTGATTACCTTCAGTTGTTATTTCTGAGTTGTGATTTAATTTGCTTAACTGCTTGATTGATAACTTATTTTTGTATGTCGATTAAGGATGCATACTTAATTTACATGCATGAATTTGATGCTAGAATATAAGTGAATTTCACCTAATCGTTATGAACTTATATTCACGAGTAGTGAAGGTCGCTTATAAACGATCGCGTTAGGTAAATTCTTGGCATAAGTTTCATGCAATTCATAGTAACAAGTGCCTCGTCAATGCTTATGATTTTCATAAAACTTAATGATTCTTGCTTGTATCTCTATTATGCAATTCATGTAGGGAACTTGTAGGGAATGTTTTGGGTTGTCGTATGCAATCATCCAACCTAATAAAAGTAGGAAAATCTGAAGGTTAATTTAAGCGGACCTAATTAACTTGGGGCGTTGAGAATTTACAATTTATTGAAAGAACAACTGAAAATCAATTTAGGTTGCATATGTGGCATGTGTGGAGAATAATCCTCTAGCCAGTCCGTCATTTATCATTTTACCTTAATTTTATGTTTTTTGTCAATTTTGTAATTTATTTAAGTTTAATTTACTTTTCATCAAAATCAATCCCCCATTTTATTTTAAAGTGTTAGATTTATTAGAAATCATTTTAGTTTGTGTTTTCTTAAGTCTTGAGTTGTTTTGAGTCTTTTGATTTATTTAGTTTATTTGTTAGTTTTATTTTGAGTTATTCTATTTAAGTGTTTTGAGTCTAGTTTAGTATTTTAAATTTTGTTTTTACGTTTTTAATTTAATTTTACTTTGGTTAGCATCCCTAGTTAATCCCCGGCCTAGAACGATCCCTACTTACATCATTACTACAACTGTCACAAATATGGTTTAAATTTGTGCGTCAATTTATTTTCGCACCAAATTTTTGGCGCCGTTGCCGGGGATTAGCAAATTTGCTAATCCTTTTATTTTTGTTTTTGCTTATGTTTATTTGTGTTTGTGTATGTTACTTTTGATATTTGATTTAGTTTTCTTTCTTTGATTTTAGTTACAAATGGAGCAAGACCTGGATTCTACTAGCATTCAAGATCTATTGGCACAGCTCACTGCTCAATTAACTCAGAATGCCGGAAGGACCACAATGCCAAGTGGCCCTACATTTGATATGCCCTATGAGCAAGGATTTCAAACTCATCAATATCCCCAATTTTCTGCAAATGAAGATGTTTGGGGATATCAAGGCTATAACCAATCAAGGGGCAACATGTTTTCCAACGCTTATAATTCGGATTGGAGAGATTATTCAGATTACATGTGGGGAGAACCTCAACAATTCCAACAAGGTGGATATTGGCAGCAAGAGGACGTGTTCTATTCAAGAACTATGCAGCCACCACAGCATCCCCCACAACAATTCCAATCGAATCAAAGTATGCCCGTGGATTATAATCAAATGCTTGAAGAATTAATTTCTTCGGTACAGGGTTCACAAAAAGAAGAACAATTGCCGCCATCGGAAGAGTTCTATCAGTGGCCATATGAACCGTCACATCCACCACAACAATCTCCCCAATCAAATTCAGGTACGTCTTCGGATAATGACATGTTGAATAAGTTACTAACCTCTTTGACCCAGGACGTAGAAAATCGAAACATGGAGATGCAAAATAAAGCCAACAAGGTGGATGCATTGGAGGAGCAAGTTGGGCAGATTATGGAATTCATGGCACATATTCGAGATCAAGGTAACATGGAGGATGAAGTTGTTCCTGAACCATCCAAACAGAGCCCGAACATGGATGAATTGCCAATTCAAGAAGAAGATGAGGATGACGACTTGGGCAGTTTAGAAGAATTCTTGTCGCAAACCCCTCAAGTCCTTATGCCATCCAACTCAGGTGAGGAGGTTCTAAGTTCAATTCATTCTGACATCGTTCCACCAAATGTCCTTTTTCCTTGCAGGTTTTTAAATCCCAAGGAAGAAGTGAATGAAAAATACGTTGTGGAAGATCTTCCCAAGGTGCAATGTGATATCCAAATTCTTGGTGTACCAAATCAAGTTCCCGATGGTATTGAAACGTTCAAAGAGACTTGTACACCAAGAATAATTATTCCAGAAAATGAGGTGGCCGGAGAATTTGTTGAATACATCCAAGAGGCTGTGCATGAGACAAATGCCAAGGAAGTTGAGTTTGATGACACGGGACAAGCCACAACCATCATAGTAAACCTGGCCAAGTTCAAAGTCCCGGAAACGTTCAAAGACGTGGTGTTTGTAATTGAGTTTGAATGTGACTGTAAGCCATCTTCTCCATTTTTTATTTTAATTTATACTAACTTGTTTTTAATTTTGATGATTCAGGCACCGTCATTAGAACTTAGACCGTTGTCGGATCATTTCAAGTACCACCGTCCGTTCAATGATAAGCCCATGCATTTGAATAATGAAGGGAGGCCTAGGAATCACCCACAATCAGATTTGCATTCCTAATCCCTTCTCTTTACTGAATTTATTTTACTTTGTTTAGTTCTTTCATTGTTTGTTTGCTTTTGTGTGAATTTATTTTACGTTGATTTTATTTTTTTACGTTGATTTCATTTTGTTTTGTTTATTTAGTTGTGATTTTTGTTTAGAAAGTTAAACTTAGTCTTTTTACTTTGTTTTACTTATTTTACATTTATATAAAAAAAAAAAAAAAAAAAAAAAAACTTAAAAACATAAACATTCATATAATAAAAAAATTAAAAAAAAAATTAAAAAAAAATAAAAAAAAAAAAAAAACTTAAATGCATAAATTTTTTTTTTTTTTTTTTTTTACAATAACTTGTAATTTAATTTCGTTCATTGGTCGTTGGTTGGTGGTGCCTCGGAGGTCGACGGAGCCCCTGAAAGACGAAGCGCCAGAGCTGGATCATTCAGAGCCTCAATACTTGGTGCTGCTCCCGAGGACGAAGGCAACACAAACCTCGGGAGTAACGCCATAAACCGTTGATGATCACTCTGAATCCGCACTTCGGACTCCTGCATCTGATCCAGCTTCCTCTTCATGCTGGTTGAGTAATTGGTTGCAAGCATGTGCAAATCCCTGTTCTCATGCCTAAGCACTCTGACCTCCTGCCGAAGACTAGCCACTTCAGCCATCAACGACTCCACCTGACGAGTTCGTGCAAGAAGGCGCTGGCCCATGTTTGATACGGAGCCTGCGCATCGGACGCTGTAGGCCATAGAGTCCTGGACAGCTAGTTCGTCGGACCGCCTAGAAAGTATCCTAGTGTCTCTAGGAGTGAGCAGATTTCTGGCCACCACCGATGCGGTTGTTTCATTCATCATCATGGAATCCCCAACTGTAAGAGGACCATTCGGGGATATGAAGGACGGCTGCCAAATGTTGGTTGGAGAAGATATATCACTATCTTCCCCAACATTCAAGTTAAGGCGACGGTCAGAAGGGCAAGACATTTTCTGAAGGTGTTGAGAATGAAGAGTCGGAATGATCAAGATTAAAAGAAGTGCAAGTGTGAGTGTTTACAGGGGAGCTTAAGTTTGTTGTGGAACAAAAATGAGCGTTCTTATAAGAAGAAGAAATCAAGAGGCATCACTCAGCAGTCGAAGAGACGCCCTCTCGCAAATCGAAGAGCCGGGCTCCTTTCTCAAAAGCCGGATTCTTTTCTCAAAAGCGGCGTCTCCGTCTCAAAAGTCGGTTCCTTTCTCAAAAGCCGGACGCCGTTCTCTCAAAAGTCGGGCGTCTCTCTCAAAAGCCGGAGCAGTCAGGAATCACGAGGCGAGCCGCTCCCTGATTTGTCCACACGTGTCACATGCAATTCCTTTCTCAAAAGTCGGGATTGCTCAGAAACCACGAGCCGCTCCCTGATTTTTCCAATTTTGTCGTCACTCGTCACGCGCTGTCAGCTTTGCGCAAATTACGGGCTGCTTTTTCAGAAAGCGCGTGACCTGTACTGTTCATCCATCCACCGGCTGCCGACAGGGGTAAAAGAACAGTTTCGGTTGTGAAGAAAAGTCCTATAAACGTCTACCTTCGCCTTCAACAGCAAAGGAAAACTCTCTCAACACTTCTTCATCTCCGAAATTTTTCATCTCCGAAAATGCCTTTCCATCAAACCCTCTCGAGTTTCTCTGTGTTTCTCATTCCTTGGGATACCTTTACAAACAAGTCATCTAGAGCTAGAGTATTTCATATCATGAAGGTTGAAAGCAAGAGTATCTCATATCACGCTTTCTCCCTGTCCTTTTCCTTGTCTTTGGGGCAAGGAGAAAGCGGGCAATCAGCCAGCACTCGGTGTCAATCTTCCAATCTAAGAACCGACTGCCTGGAAATCCTTCCTGATTGCTTACCTAGCATTGCTCTCGAGTGCTCTTCTTCAACCACTGATGTACTTCCGAAGAAGTCGCCACATCTGCCTGGAGAACAGACATGGCAAGTGAAAATGATACTTGAAGCATGTGGAGACAAGGTGCTGCTTCATCTTCAAGATCAAGTCTCATTTTCCTTGCTAAGAAGTTCCCCAGCCCAGTTCACGCATACACCTGTGGAACGATACTTCTTCAAAAGCAAAAGTATCCCATATCATCAGAGTCAGAGGCAAAGATATCTCATGGCACGCTTTTCCTTTACCCTTGCTCTTGGCTACGAGTCAAGGTGAAAGAAAGGCAATCGGTCGGCACTTGGACAGATTGAACAAAGAAGCAGACCACCACCTATTCCTCGTGCCTACCTGCCATGCAGAAGAACAAAAAGAGAAGAATGTAGCCTGCAGACTCAATCAACCCGGCAGAAGGAGTCTGAGTTGAAACCAAGAGCTCGAGAAGCTTCAACAACACCACCAATCAAGTCTCATTTTCCTTGCTAAGAAGTTCCGAGGCCAGTTCAAATTCAAAGCTGTGGAAAGTCACCAAACAGGACCAATGATTACTTATTAGTTTTATTATTATCTTTTATTTTCATTTTCAATTTTTCGTTTGTTTGTTTTTCTACATTTTCTTGTGTGCTTAACTGACTTATTTCTTTTCTTTGCAGGAACTTTTGGTTATTTCCACCCTTGAAGTTGATTGCAGAATTTTAGCTTGGGGGTCATCGCTTGATTTTTCTGCAAATTAGGGAAGTTTTCAGTCCTATTGTTTTATTTTGTTTCCTTATATTTATTTATTTTATTTTTATTTGCATTTTATTATATTTTCTGACTTTGGGGACAATGTCTAGTTTAAGTGTGGGGGTAAAGAGTATAAAAATGACCAAATTGAAAAAATTTTGTACCTTCGACTTTGAACTGATTTCATTTGTTTCCATGTTATTGCTTTGTTTTCTTAATTAGTTTTGTTTTATTTTAAAAAAAAAAAAAAAAAAAAAAAAAATCGGAAAATTTAAAAAATCCAAAAATATTTCCTTGTTTTCCTTATTGTTTTGAATTAGTTTTTTGTTAGTTTCCCGACCCAATGATATAATTGGATAAAATTTGAACCATGATCATCAAGAACTTAGTTAACATGTGTTGTGTGAAATTCCTAATTCTCGTGTTAGTTTGTACATATTTGATCATCTTTGAAAAACCAAATGCACATAGCCTTGTTGATGTGAAACTAAAGCATGATTTAAAGCTCCATATGTGAATTTAGTGACCATATACATCCTATGTGAGTTTTTGAGCCTATTGAAAGTGTGTGCATTTTTCATACACTCCTATTCTTTCATGTGTGATGAACTTATGTGAGATACATCTCTAGAACTTGCATAACGATCTTTCGAAATTTTTGTCATTGATTGCATGAACTTGAAAATGATAGAGGCATTAGGTTTACCACCATGGCCCAAATAACCTTGTTTCCCAAAGAAAAATAATATCATTAGATTGCTATTTTGAGCCGTATTTGTGAGCCTTTTATTTCTTATCACCAGATATGTCTACCCTTATGCCTGAAATAATTTTCCTTACCCTTTCCAAGCGAGCTAGTGAGCAATGTGAGATTGTCTTATGAGAAATGTTTGTGAAGTACTTTGAAGGTGTTTGGCAAAAGAATAAGTGTGGGGGTTTTTCATATTTGTTTATGTTTGAAAAAAAAAAAAAAAAAAAAAAAAAAAAAAAAAAAAAAGAAAAAAAAAAGAAAGAAAAGAAAACGAAAAGAAAACGAAAGATTGTATACAAAGAAAATAAAAAGTTTTTAAAGTTTCAGTTTATGGGTGTGGTTGGAGATGTCTGAAGAATCGTTGGAGAGCTTGAGTTCTTATAAATCTAAAGAAAATAATTGCTTGCAATGTAGCTTGGAACTTGTGTTTTCCTATTCTTTCGTTTCAATAACCCTATCCCTAAGCCTCATTACATCCAATAAAAGTCCTCTTGATTTAAGTTTTGCAATTATGACTGTGGAGAAGTGATCTTTATGCAAGCTTATGGTAGAACTTTCACATTCGTTTCTTTGAGCGAAACACATTAAAACTAAACACATGTGTGATTGAGTGCATATCCCGTGAGAAGGTCGCTAGTTTGCATATGGTGTTTTTAAAAATAAAAATTTGAAATTGCATTAGCATGGCTATCTCACACACTACACTTCAAGGATGTTTCAAAGATTACTGCTAATATTTGAGTAAGGAAAATGAACTTGAATTGCTTGTTTGGTGTTAGCTATGGTTCTTGATAATTGTGTTCTCGAATGAAGTTCTATGAGGGTCACATAGGGGGAAACTAATAATTTTCATGTTATTACTTTTTCTGTTTTCGTTGTTTTGCTCGAGGACTAGCAAAAGCTAAGTGTGGGGGTATTTGATAAGCTCATATTTATATATATTTTACATCAAATTCTCTCGTCTTTTCTTAGTTAGTTTCTCATATTTTTGTGCTATTTACTTTGTTTTTGTGTTTTATCGAATTTATCAAGCTAAGAAAATAAAAATAGCACAAGTGTAATTTTAAGTAATAAATTCGTCATTTTTATATTGCTCACTTATTTTATTAACTTAAGAAAACGTTTTGTCAGAAAATAAAAGAAAGGCACACATGCTGCTAGTGAGAAATGGAAGAAGTGGAGCACTGAAGTAGTGAGGGAATAAATAAAAGCCAGGTGGAAACCAGGAGGAGTTAATTATAATACAAAGGCTCTCGGGGAGAAGCTGCCTTTGGCAGCTTGAAGGAAAGAAGGGAGACGCAAAACAGGCGCTGCCCTGGAGCAGCGAGAGAGGTTAGGAGACAGCTTGGACGCGAGGGGGAGCTGCCTGGGGCAGCTGCACGTCTTGGCAGCGAGCGAGAGAGAAGGAACTGGTACTGCACGGGTCAGTGAGTGGAAGGGAGGACTGGAGCTGCTTGGGCAGCGGAGGTTAGCACGCAGAGAAGCTGTTTTGGCAGCCAGACACGCGGACAAGCAGCAGCGAGGGAGGACTGAGCTGCGGAGGAGGTCAGACGCGAGAGGGGCAGCACGAGCAGAGGTCAGCACGGCAGCAGTGCTGACTTGGGTCAGCACGGGCAGTCAACACAGCAGAAGCACAGTGGACAGCAAGCTGTCAATCTCTCTCGGTTTAATTTTCCTAAACTCACATTTTATTTCTGTTTTAATTTTAATAATGTGTAACTAATTTTATTTTGGCTAGAGTTTAATTCAAAACCATGAATATATTTGTAATATGAATTGATTACCTTCAGTTGTTATTTCTGAGTTGTGATTTAATTTGCTTAACTGCTTGATTGATAACTTATTTTTGTATGTCGATTAAGGATGCATACTTAATTTACATGCATGAATTTGATGCTAGAATATAAGTGAATTTCACCTAATCGTTATGAACTTATATTCACGAGTAGTGAAGGTCGCTTATAAACGATCGCGTTAGGTAAATTCTTGGCATAAGTTTCATGCAATTCATAGTAACAAGTGCCTCGTCAATGCTTATGATTTTCATAAAACTTAATGATTCTTGCTTGTATCTCTATTATGCAATTCATGTAGGGAACTTGTAGGGAATGTTTTGGGTTGTCGTATGCAATCATCCAACCTAATAAAAGTAGGAAAATCTGAAGGTTAATTTAAGCGGACCTAATTAACTTGGGGCGTTGAGAATTTACAATTTATTGAAAGAACAACTGAAAATCAATTTAGGTTGCATATGTGGCATGTGTGGAGAATAATCCTCTAGCCAGTCCGTCATTTATCATTTTACCTTAATTTTATGTTTTTTGTCAATTTTGTAATTTATTTAAGTTTAATTTACTTTTCATCAAAATCAATCCCCCATTTTATTTTAAAGTGTTAGATTTATTAGAAATCATTTTAGTTTGTGTTTTCTTAAGTCTTGAGTTGTTTTGAGTCTTTTGATTTATTTAGTTTATTTGTTAGTTTTATTTTGAGTTATTCTATTTAAGTGTTTTGAGTCTAGTTTAGTATTTTAAATTTTGTTTTTACGTTTTTAATTTAATTTTACTTTGGTTAGCATCCCTAGTTAATCCCCGGCCTAGAACGATCCCTACTTACATCATTACTACAACTGTCACAAATAGGGTTTAAATTTGTGCGTCAATTTATTTTCGCACCACTTCTCCATACATGTCACACTTGCATACAAAACGATTTCCAATTGCTTCTCAATAAACCATGAATTCCCAACACCCCAAGTTAATTAGATTCGCTTAAATTAACTTTCAGATTTCCCTTAAGTCAATGAATTGGATGGAAAAAGCGCATCGCAATCAAATTATTCCTCAAAAGTTCCCTACATGAAAGCGCATAATAGAGATACAATTAAAGATCATTACGTTCAATGGAAATCATAAGTATTGACGAGGCACTCGTAACTATGAAAGCGCATGATACTTATGCCAAGAATTCACTTAACACGATTGTGATCAACAACCTTTACTACTTGTGAATATAAGTTCATAACGATTAGGTGAAAATCCCTTATATCCCAGCACTAGATTTATGCATGAAAATTAAGCGTGCACTCTCAACCAACACACATAAATCAGTTTTAATTCATGTAGATAAGCAAATTGAATTCACAACTTATGAAACGCAATTAGAAGTAATCAAATCATATAGCAAGCATAAACATGGTTTCGAATCCCCCCTAGCCAAGGGGGGTTTAGTTCCTCATACTCGCAAAGCAAAGATACATAAATTTAGACATTAAAATCCAAAGAAAGAGAACACCTAAAACGCTCCAACTTCGCAGCAGGTGCATCCATGATTCCTCCTTCCTCCTTGCTGCGGCACAGAGACTTTGGACAGGTTCTTTGGGTTATTAAATGGTGTAGAAGGGATGGGGGATGTATGGTGGTGTTTAGGATGGATGAGTAGTGCGGCAAGGGGTGATTTTTGGAAGAAATTTGGGAGAATGGTGGTAGAAGGCTGCGGCAAAGGTAGAGGATGAGTTCCTGACGTGAATGGTTGTGTATGAGAGGTGGTAATTCAGCCAAGGGGTGAATGAGAGTATATATAGGCACTTAAAACCCTAGGGTAATCAGATATGGACTTGGATAACCCAAATCCACAAGGTAAAAGGCTTAGAAAATCAAAATCCAATAGGAAACAGGTTAAAAGGTGCGGCAGGTTTGATGGGAAAAGGATTGGCCTTCTAGAATGCCTTGCAAGGCAAGGCAAAAGGTTCTAGATCAGGTATAGGTGCGGCATGGATTAAGGAATAAGGATAGGGCTTCTAGAAAGCCCAAAACCAAGAGGAAATAGGCCCTAACCCACGGCAAGGATGAGGAAATATTCTAAAACCCTTTTTTGTGTCTTCTAACGCTTAGGAACCTTCTAATGTTGCTGAAACATAAGGCCAAGTAGGTTTAGGAAAGATCAACCCAAAGTAGAAACTTTTAGGCTTAACTTTCCTACTTCAAGTAGGAAACCTTGTTTGAGTAGGAATCTTCATTCTTCTAGGAATCCATCCTCAACTAGGAATCCCTCGTTGATTAGGAATCCTTCTTCAATTAGGACTCATTCGTTGATTAGGAATCCTTCTTCAATTAGGACTTCTTCTTCGATTATGACTCCTTCTTGGACTAGGAATCCTCAAATCTTCAAATCTTCAATTTAAGCCAAACCTTTTGTTCCAAGCATGTGCTATTCCCTCTAAGCTCACTTTTACTCCAAGAAGCTCCAATTTGCATCTTTTTATGTAATATGCCCTTAAAACCTGAAAACACATGGAAATAGCTTAAAAGACTACTTTAACTAAGAAAACATAACGAAAACGCATAAGAACTAGCTAACTAAGGTGCATAAATATGCTCCTATCAATGTTATTAAGGGTGCTTTTCACACTTCAACAGTCAATTTTAAATGCTCCAAATATCTATTTGTTTGGATCGGCAGAGTTCAATTTGCTTGCTCTAGGCCAAAGACTAAAGATGTTATTACATAAAATTACTGGTAGCTAGGATTTAAGTTTTATAATATAATACATGCAGTTTTAGAGTTATAATTGATGCAGTGAAAGTTAAGCACTCAAATTAAACCCTGTTGTTGTCAAATTGTAGTAAAAGTGCAAGTAGGGATCGTTCTAAACCGGGGATTAGGAGGGCTTGCTAAAACCTCTAAACTAACTCAAAAACATAAAAACAAAGTTAAAAACGTTTGAATAGACTCAAAGGACCCAAAACAGATTCTAAAGACGCAAAACAACTTAAAAACACTCAAAATTGCCTAAAAACACTTACACGGCAGATTTGACTCTAACACAGCTTTGGATGAATTTAGTGTTTTGGTTTGAATCAAAACACTCAAAAACACTAACGAAATAGAAATTTAACACTTTGAAACAACAAAGTGAAAGGGGGATTTTGGTTTTGACGAATTCGAAACAAACAAACAACTTATAAAATTAGACAGATTGTAAAGCGAATTTAAGAAATGAGATGATGGATGGATTAGTTAGAGGTCCGTTCTTCGCACATGACACACTTGTACATGAATTGATTTCCAATTGCTTTTCAATAAACTATGATGCTTAACACCTCAAATTAACCGTGATGCACAAATTAACCCTCAGATTTTCCTTTACTCATTGAATTGGATGAATGCATGCGACAACCCAAATCATTCTCTAAAAGTCCCCTATATGAATGCATAATAGAGATACAATCAGAGATCATTACGTTCAATGAAAATCATAAGTGTTGACGAGGCAATTATAACTATGAATGCATGATACAATTGCCAAGAATTCAATTAACGCGATTGTGATAAACAACATTCACTACTCATGAATATAAACTTGTAACGATTAGGTGAAACTCATTTATATTCTAGCATCTAATTCATGCATGAAAACTAAGTATGCATCCTTAATAAACATACAAGAATCAGTTATGAATAAAATAGATAATTGAATTGCAATCACAACTTATCAAATCACAATTGGAAGAAATCAATTCAAATCTCAAGCATGTTCATGGCTTTAAATTTTCCCCTAACTAAATAGGGGTTTAGCCACTCATAATTGCAACAAAATTAGAAAATAACAAAGTAGACATTGAAAGCAAGAACGAAGTACACCTAAAACGCTCCAAAGTTCCAAGCTTGAAACGCCAAGGACCTTTGTTTTCACCACCTTGTTGTAGCACAAGTGTCTAGGATGTGTATGGATATATGGATGGAATGGATTTGCACGGCTAAGAGATGAAAGTGCAGGGATTGGTGAGATGTAGTATGGCTAGATGAATGGATGGAGGTCACGGCAAGGAAATTGTGTTTGTGAATGAAGCTCTTTTGATGGATCAAGATCGTCCTTAGGAAGGGGAATGGTGGATGTATTTATAGGCTAAGGAGAGGACCACTTCAATTCCTTGCATGTGCAGTTTGTATGGGTGTGTGATGTCCATGTTTCCCTTTACATTTTCACACACATGACCTCCATCATTTCAGCCACAAATCAACCGATTTTCTGCCCATGTGTGTGTCTTTCCTTTGCCCATGTGTGTGTCTTTCCTTTGCCCATGTGTGTGTGTTTTTCCTTTGCATTTGCACACACATGTTCTTCATTATTTCATCCAACAATCCACCCATTTTCTGCCCATGCCGTGCCTTTCTTGTTGTGTGTGTGCTGTCCATGTAGAGCGTGTGTATTTCCACTTGCTCCAAAGCCAAATGAGTACAATCATAACCCCATTTGCTGCTGAGTGTTGATGACAAAGCAAAACACAAAACAAGTGCCTTTACTTTCTCATTTTATTAGCGAAATCTGCTTAGCCCTTTTCTGAACCTTTCAGTGTTACAATGCCCATAACTTCTTCTAGACAAATGATATTAACAATCCGTAAATTGCAACAGAAAATAGACATCCGTAGCTTTCCAAGCATATAAGGCTCATTCTCTCATTCATTTTGAGCTATTCGTAACATGCTTCCAAAGTCAGCTAATCTGCACAGATAGTTTTGACGAATTTGTTACTTAATATCTCACTTGTGCTACTTTTCTTTTCTCTGCTTGATAAATCACACAAAACACAAAAACATAGTAAATAGCTCAAAAATATAAGGAACTAACTAAGAAAAGACAAGTGAATTTTATGTCAAATATATATAAATATGAGCTTATCAATAATGCATGTATCTAGCTTTAAATTTGTGGATTATGGAATTCCTAGGTTAATGACATTTTATGAAATCATTTAGTTTTTTAGGAGTTATATTGTAAGCCTTTATTTTTTATGTCTTTTCATATTTTTCACTTCAAGTTGTAAGCCTATAAATACTTGTATTTGTAAAGAAGAAGGGGAGAAGTTGTTTGAATTATCATATTGATATTTGAGTTGTAAACTCATTTTTATGCGCCTTTCTCTTGTTTAAGAGTCTATTGCTTTGTTCTTTCTAGTGTCTACGTTGTAGGCTGGTACTAAACCCAAAGTTTATAGGGTTTTCATGCCTCTCCTTCGCACTAGGAGATAGTTGAGCTGTTGGAAGTATGCCCACAAAGCCACTCATTTGATGTAATAGCTTTTTGGAATACTTAATGTATTAAACTTTTATATGTTTAATGAAGGGCAAAGCTTATTGTTAATCACTATTTATTATATCATGTGTTTAAGCAATAAGGGAATCCAAGGAATGTATTTGATCTAAGAGACAAGTGATCTAAGTGAGTTAGATTATCGAGACCATTCTCTTATGTTCATTCCTAAAACGTTCCTAGCCATAGGATTGCCAATTGGGCATTGACAATCCGCTAAGGTTAGTATGTGTTATGTTAACTCAAGCGTGAGTATGACTAGTCTCAAGTCATTTGGTGTTGGACACTAAGACAAACACATAGGTGCTTGAAAGAGTAATCAAGTACACTGAACATAGATCAAAAGAGAGTTCGAACATACATGTCATGTAAGAACTCTAAAGTTGCAATATGCAAAGTAGTCCTTTGACCTGAGGCATCATAGATGTCTAATGGTTAGGTCCTTGATCTTTGATCGTGTCAACGACATTCCCTCGGAGTGTCCACGGCATTGTTGGGGTCAAGCTATCTAGTCGTGTAGGCATATGAATGCACAACAAGGGATCTCTAACCTTCCATGGTGGAAGGAGAATACTTTAAGATATGATTCTAAAGTCTTTGGCCAAAGCATATGAATATGACTTAGGAAGTTTGTTCCAAATCATATTCAAGAGAATCATATAGATAAGTATCACATTGGATAGTAGACATGAAACAAACTATCACTCAAACAATGTGATTAAGAGTATTGTATTAGAGAAGGACCGTATTGCATTGTAGTTGTAACTGGATAGGTTCTCCAACCACTTCTACTTAGCTTGGGTAACCATGATATGCTGCTAGGTGTCACTCATGGTTTGTGGAAGCCCTAATGATTAGCAAACACTAATCATTAAAGGGAGAATTGAAATGTGGTTTCAATTCACAATCGATCGTTAAGAGTAACAATCGCCCACTGCCTCGCTAATTGGAACCTAATGGATCGTACACCGAGTAAGGGCGATAGTGAAGAAATTAAATGAAATGGATATGCAATTAAATTGTTTAATTGAAGAATGGTCAAGATTAATTAATTATTTAATTAATTTTACGAAAGGTTCGTATTAGGCTTTTAAGTTGGTTTTGGGCTTCGGGGCTCAAAAGTGTTTTGGTCCACAAGGCTCATTATGTTTAAGTTGTATGACAACTAAAACAAAATGGGCAAATAGCCCAATAACATTAATATGGCCGGCCATTAGTGTGAATGGGCAAGCTTGGATTAATTACAAGTTTGCCACTCACTTGAAATGAAGTATAAAATCAACTTTATAGCTTTATTTCTCATTAGGGTTTTTCTTGGTGAAATGAGGTGAAACACTTTCTCTCATTTTACACAAAGGAGGCCGGCCACTTAGAGAGATTAATCTAGCAATCTTTTCTTCTCTAAGTCATCCATTTCATCTTCACACTTAACCCTTGGTGTGGAGACTTAGAGACACCAAATCTTTGGTGTTTTTGGAGATCATTTCCTTACATCCTCAAGGACCAAAGGAGCACAAAAGGAGAAGGAAATCACAAGCAATATCCAAGGAGCTTGGAGGTGACTTGAAGGCCCTCCACTTGGGTGAATCCCTTGTGTAAACAAGGATGAGCTTCAAGGGTAAAGAAACTCTAAATCTTTACTTCTCTTTAATGTTGTTAAAGAGTTTATTGGTTCACCATATACTAGGCTTTGAAAGTCATGGGTTTTATGAATTGTTTTTTAATGCATGCCTACTTTAAAGTGTTAATAGTTTGCATATGTATTCAAATGTTCTTACTTGTTCTTAGCTAGGACAAAATTTTTCCTTCAGGAGCCTACTTATCTATCATATCTGTCATTTTATTTCGTTTCTATCCGCTGCGCCCTGCATCACACCTCCTTGCACTAGGAGTGGAAAGATTGAAGGCTGTTTATCGCGATTATCGAGACTTCATGAGGCAACGTCAAGAGAACCTCATCCACATAAGCTCAACGGTCAATGACCCAAGGGTTTCTGAAAGACTCGGTCCTTTACCACGACTCAGGCCAACTACTAATCCAGGGAAGGAATGACAAGTCCTAGAGGAACATGAGGGTATAGGGGACTCATAGATCTTCCAACAGACATGCCCTAAAAGCCAATACGGTGAATCCAAGGAAAGACCACATGCCCTTGATCAAACTTCCCTACTTCCAAGAGGTGATGGAAACTTAATAAGGAAGGCTCTAGTAGTACATGACTTCACTCAAGACCTCCTTGTCCTACAACTCCTTGAGGAAGTAAACAAGTTGAAAGCCGAACGTCAGGCTGAGATACCTGACTGTAATCAACTAAGGCCCGGCCCTCTTACAAGGATGATCCTTGACACACCCCTCCAAGCAAAGACAAAGCACAAGCTCGGCTTATAACTATATATTGGAAGGGAGCATCCGATTGAACACCTTAACCTCTTTGAGTCCACCATGGCATACCAGATACATACTGATGAAGAACGATGTCTTCTATTCCCCTCCACCTTTTCTGGTGGAGCTCTGAACTGGTATTGCCGTCTTCCACTTGAGACAGTAGATTCCTTTGAGGAGTTGAGGAAACTGTTTGTTTCTCAACAAATTTTCCAGACCAATCGCTTGCACTTTGCAAATGACTTGTAGATTATTCTCTAAAAGCCAGACGAGTCACTACGTGAGTATGTCGGCCACTTCAGCCATGATTATTCTCATTGCGCTGAGGTAGATGACAAGACTGCCCTCAAGGCCTTCATAGCAGGCCTACATGAGTGTTTCTTCAAGTATATGATCAATGCCAACACTTGGAAGACTTACTCTGAGGTCATGGCACAGGCTTACAACCATGTATCCGTCGAAGCAATGACATATCAAGGGAAACCCCCTATGGCTATCTCTTATCAACAAGTGGGAAATGAGAGCCAAATGCAACCAAGTGAGAAAACCTCGACCTTCCAGACGGTTGTTGCATCTCCCCCTGCCTTACCTAATGCTTCGTCAGGACAACAGACATATCAATCTCATGGCAAAAGGAAGGATTTCCATCCTCAACAGTCTCATTTTAGTAAGAAAAGTAAGGGGCACTATCATTATAACCAAAGGTATCGCTATGATAATGCCCACCCTTAGGCAATCAATGTAGTGGGCCAAGCGCAGGTCAAGACAGGCCCTACCCCAAGGTATGAGACATACACACCTTTGAATGCCACATGTGCAACCATTTACCCCAGTATAGCTCACTTGATACCAAAGCCAAAGTTGAGGCAGCTAGATTATAAGTCCACGAAGAACACGGGCATGTTTTGCTGCTACCACGAGTATAATGGCCATGACAGCGAGAAATGTATCACCTTCCATGACTATATCGAAACTTTGGCACGCGAAGGGAAAATTGATCAATTCCTTCTTCACCCTCTAAAGGATAACCTTAACCAACGACAGGTGGACATGATATATTGTATCAGCGATGGTACACCCCTGTTGAAGTTTCTTTTGAGTGCAAATATAAGGATAGTATAGCGGCACAAGTAAGAGTGTCGAACCACAGGGACTGAGAAACAACTTAGTAAACAAATTAGCATTAGTTAAAGACTTGTATGACTTAAAATAGGGGGTTTGAGTAATTTTGGAAAAGAAATAAAGACAGAAAGAAAAGTGAAAAATTAAAACTATCTAAAAACAAACCTAAGACATGAAATAAGTTAGAAACATTTTTAGGACATAAATCTGACTTAAAATGAGCTAAGGCCTTCCCCTAAACATTCATGAATCAATGAGATGATCTTTTAACTTATCCATTTCAAATGCATAACTAAGATGTTCACATATCTAGCATGGCATATAACTAGATTGTATGAATCCTCACTTTCTATGCATGTGAGATGCATGGCATATACATCAAACTTATATTTGTAGGTACAACCTAGCATGGCATATACTCAGATTTTGCACCTAGAAACTCATTAAGAATGAAGAGGATTATGAACATCACATGAACCCTAAAACATGGCATTTATCCTAGATTTTCATGGAATCAGCTTACATGATTAGTTCTGAACCTAACCACATGTTGCTAAGGAATGAAAGAAGATATGGTAGTCATCCTTATCATTCTCAACAGAAAGCAAACATAAACAAGGTAGCTAAGCTTGAAAATATATGCTTGAAATGATTGAAACAGAAAACTAATTCTAGCTTGCAAATGAAATTGATAAACTAAAATTGCATCATAACATTAATTCAATCATGTCTAGGGCTTCAAAGCAGCCCTAAGTATCCATAAACTAAATTAAAAACATAACAAAATACATAAAAAGTTAGGAAAGCTAGAACCTAGAAACTGCTCAAGGCTGAAGACTCATGCTCTCTCCAGATTTTGTATTTTTCTGTTTTTTGCTCCTCTTCTTTCTCCTTCTGATTATGTGTATTTTTCTCCTATTAAAAGGCTTAGGAGTTTTTCTAACATCTGACACATTTACATCCTTGTATTGACTTTCATTTATAGCTCATTACAATCAGCTTTTAATATAAGAGTAACTGAAAACTAGCTGTTATCAGAATTTGTATATGAACAGCTTCTCTTTATTCTGTCGTAACTTCTTGTCGAAACCTCCAAATCACAAGCTGTAAAGACCATCAGAATGACGACTTCCAGGGCTTTCCGACCATATATGGCCTATTTTCTAATTCGTTCTGAGCACTTTGGGGCAAGCTCGCAAGTTGGCTGTTCTGCAAGGGCCTTTTTTGGCAGATCTTGGTGAAGGAAATTTTGTGAAAAACATGTTCATTTAAGCAACATCTATTAGCATGCAATTAACAATTAAATGCGGAATCATGCTTATATGCACTTAAAAACAAAACATTAACCATGAAATTCAAAGCCTAGTAGATTGGTGAACCAAGACTCAACTCAAATCAAAGTGAGTTGAGAAATTATACCTTTGTAGATTCCTCTTTACATAAGCAAAGGCTAATCACCCAAAGAGAGGGCAAAGGCTAATCACCCAAAGAGAGGGCCTTCATTCCTTGCATCTTAGATCTATGGATTTGGATGGATGAAATGGTTCTCCAAGTTCCCAAAAATTGAGAACCTCTAAGTCTCCACACCAAGGTTAGATTTTAGAAGAAATGAGTGACCTAGAGGAAGTAGGATTGCTAGCTAAATTCCTCTAGGATGGCCGGCCTCTTAGAGAGAAAAGAGAGCTTTGTGTTCTCATCTTTTCTCCAAAAGAAACCCTAAATGAATTTTGGCTATAAAGTCATATTTATACCTTTGTTCATTGGAGTGGCAAACTTGTAATTAAGTCCAAAACCCACTCCTTTAACAAAATGGCCGGCCATAGGGTTTCATTGGGCTTTTAAGGCCTTTGTGAATTATTTGTCATTAAGTTGTCATACAACTTAAGTCAATGGGCTTGACATTCGAAGCCCATTGGGCCTTGAGGCCCAAAACTAACCCGTGGTCTTTTAACGAACTTTATTCGTTTGATTAATTAACATATTAATTAATCCTTGCCATAAATAATTAAACCATTTAATTATTCTTACTCATCTCCATTGTTTCTTCAATCTCTACCTTACACGGTGTACGATCCATTAGGTTCCTTTTAGCGAGGCAGTGGGCGATTAGAACACTTTCAAATCGATTGTGAATTGAAACTTACTTTCAATTCTCCCTTTAGTGTTTATACACATTTAGGGCTTCCACAAACCATGAGTGACACCTAGCAGTATGTCATGGTTACCCAAGCTAATCAGAAGAGGTGGAGAACCTATTCAGTTTAGGATTACAAATGCAATACGGTCTTTCTCTAATACAATACTCTTGACCACATTGTTTGGTTTGATAGTTTATTCATGTCTACTATCCAATGTGATTCGTGTGCTTATATGATTACCTTCAATGTGATTTGGAACGACTTCCTAAATCTCATTCATACTCTGGCCAGAGATTCTTAATCATATCATAGAGTATTCTCCCTCAAACAGTTTGAAGGTTAGAGACACCCGCGTATGGGTAAGTGGCTTAACCCCAACGATGCTGTGGACACCCGCGTATGAGTGACATTTGACATAATCAAAGATCAAGTACCTAACCACAAGACAACTATGATACTTCAGGTCAAGGGACTACTTTGCATTATGCCAACCATGAGTTCTCATGTGACATGAATATGAGAACTCCTCGTTGATCGTGTTCAGTGGACTCATTCGCTATTAAGCACCTACATGCTTGTCTTGGTGTCAATCACACCAATGACTCGAGACTAGTCACTCTCACTAAGAGAAGACATAGCATGTACTGATCTTAACGGACTGTCAATGCCCAATTGGCAATCCTATGATCAGGAACATTTAGGATATGTATACGAAAGAGAATGGTTTCATGAATCTAACTTGTTTAAATTACATTCTCCTAATTACATATTCCTTGGACTTATCGTTTAAGCATATAACATTTATATGAGACGGCTTAAAACAATAACCTTTGCCCTTGATATTAAACTAGATTAGTTTAACATGTGAAATGTCCGTAAAGTATCATCATATGATTGGTTTTAGGGCACATTTCCAACAATCTCCCACTTGCACTAGAGCCAATCAGCTTGGTCATCAGTGATGATACCTCTTCTGTAGTCATTTCAAAAATGGCTGAGTAGTAGGCCTAGACAATGGATATCTATATGTTATCCATAGAAGCAACCTTGAGAATAACGACGTCACCATTATACATGATTCTCAATCATGTGGTTTAGTCTCTCATATGAGTTCGGATCTTGATGAGACCTTGATTCCCTGGCTTGAGCTATCGCCCGATTAGTGTCGTAGTGTTGGTACACTAGAGACACTTTCTGGTTGGAACCGAATAGAGAGTTCATAGATGAACTTTCCCAACCAAACAACATTGTTGTAAACTTCTATATGGCAATATATTTTGCATTCACAATGGAACACACTAAAGTCATTACTTTAATGTTTCCATCCAAATATCTCTTTAGTCATAATAAAGAGATATCTGTTTATCTTTTCATTCATAATGAAGAAACATCCAATGATGGATTAGATTCATAATCTAATACATTTACGCTTCCATTACGCTACTCTAATTCTTCCTCGATCTTTGAGGAATTTATCCTTTAGTATTTCTTAAATACTTAAGGACTCACTTGACAGTTGCCATGGTTCTGATCCTGGGCTTGTACTGATATCGTCTTGTACCGATCCTGGTACAACTCATATCAACGTTTTTCATACAATATGAAATACGTAAATCACCTTTCTGCGTATGCATAAATGATTCTATTTATGCATTATGTTTCTTTAGGAGTCAAAAGGGTAAGTTCCATTTGAGAAGAACAACTTCCTAGTCTCACTAGAGTTGTCCTTTTCATTTGAAGTTTGTCATCATATGAGAAACTTCCTAGCATCTCTTGTCTATCATTAGGGCTTGATATAATCCAATTATATCCTAAAATCTATCATTATAGATTTCCATCCCATGTTTATAGACTATGTCTCCCATATACATTCTATCGTTATAGAATGTTTAAAGTCATAACTTTAACGAAGAAGTATTCTTTTCATTTCCAAAATCATATATGTGTATGTATATATATATTTAAATTTAGGAACATGATTAACTCCCACTAATCTTTTGTAAACCTAGTAAACAAAAGATTCATTTACATCTCTATGAGAAATCAAACAATTTGATCTTTCTCTCATAAGACGCTTATGGCTCCCACTAGCTTGCTAAGATCCATGATGGATGGATCTCTACAACTTACATGTCTTGTGATTCATTGTTTTAGACATATATTATCAAGACTATCTTAATAATGGTTTCGGAAACTCATATTATGTCCAAACGTTGAATCACCATTTAGTTGTAGCTAGCAATCTTCGAATTAATTGAAACCAAGACTATCTCAAAGATGGTTTCTTCAAAGTCAACCATTCTCTTTGATTGTAGTCACCTTAAGCTACCAATTAGTTTATGAAGGTTTCATTATTTCGGGTCAAATGGTACTTTACCATTTCCTTGAGTATATATCATATATATACTCAATGTAGTCATAAGGATTTTCATTCTTATTTCTTTCGAATTAAGAGGTGCAACTCTATGACATAGTCATAAAGTTCAAACCATTCAACTGAGATGGTTTATAAATCCTTCTCGAATACCTTGGACTTTTGGTATAGGAACTAGGTTGTTATATTTGTTGATTATCATCTTGTCTCTCAAAGAACCCATTCTTTGAGTTCTATCTCTCGTTCATTGCTCTATCTTAGGCAAATCATATTGTAGGATTACAATGAACTACCCAACAAACAACATTTGTTAGTTGGTTTATAGAAGTGATATCCAAATGTTAATTTAAGGATACCCACAAGATAATTTTCAAACAAATATTGCTTATTAGCATACAACCCCAAATCTTAACATGATGAAGATTTGTCTTTCTTTCCCACTACATCCTATGGAGTCATGGAAATTTTGGAAGGTCTTCTAATTGACAATCATATTGTTTTTAGAAGTATATATCCTATATATGGGTAATTGATAATATCCAACGAACTAAATCTTATTCAAGTTTGTTCTTCTCCTTATGAAGAAATCCATTATCTTATGATGCTTCTTTCCTTGATATCTTTCAAGGAAACTATTCTAAAGTGTTACCTTTCCTTGGATCAAATCTAAGGAGGTAAATACTTTAGAACTCTTACTCATCAACTTACATTCTTGAATTCTTTGAAACCTTTTGCAAAGTATTCGGACTTGTGTTTATTCAAAATAAACTATAGTCCAACCGAGAGTGATCTTCGGTGAATGTCATACAACATGAGTAGTATTATGTTGTGGACAAGTGCCACTAACATCTAAGTGAATTAACGTCAAACGAATAAAGATCAAACGAATAAAGATTCGAACATTTCGACTCTATACAATTTTAATAAGAAGGTATTGGATCCAGATCAAACGATCCAAAGCATCCATCTATGACCAACTCGTAATTTATGTTTTAGAGGTATCACAACTCAGTTGAGATTAGTCAATACCTTGCAACCTTTTGGGTTTTAAGCATCGTTATATTCTAAACAGTTAACACTACCATATCATCTCTACTATAGAGATAATTAATTAGATTACAATAATCTAATCATTCATTAATAAAGAACAATGTTTTGTCAAAAAAAACATTTATCCATTTAACATACGGAATTAAGTTCATTTATTCAATTGGAATGTAAAGACAATCTTTGTTTTTCCATTTTCTTTGGTAGTTCATATGAGGAAGTAAGTACTATCTGCTTTCGCAGAGATCAACATTTAATTCACGTTCCGAATGTGAAGTACTTTCTCTTCTCTCATTACTCTTCTACTTCTTATTAGCCACACTTTTACAACGATTGTAAAACATAGTTACTAATACGGAATCAAGCATTCAAGTAGAAGAACCAACTGCTTTGAACTTTTCAAGAACAATTTACAACACCTTCGAAAGGTGTGTTCTTTGCAAGACATTTCTTGCAAATACCCCTTCCAATGTCCATCCTTTCATAAAGAAAGTTTGTTCCCTTGGAGTTATTTCGCTTTCTTCATTTGACTTCTCTTTTGACTACAATAGTCATGGTCCCTAAACTCCCACTATCTCTCTTGAAACTTATTTCAATTGTGTTATACACATCAAACAATTTGGAGAGCGTATGGTTATTGTTCACTATATAGTTTACAATAAACTTAGTGAACCATTTGGATAGGGACTCAAAGGTGAAGTCCTTGCCTAGTTTCCGTTTCTTTAAGTGGTGTAACACTTCAACACTCAATGATTCAAAATCATCATAAGTCCATGTTGATGGACTATTTTTGTCAACCAACCATTATGTTCTAAACATAATTACAAACTTTCAAGAGTTGTTTAAGGCAACTCTCATTTCTTCATACAACAATTTGTAAGTGAAGAATCATGGCACATAAAGTGTCCATGCCTTTGTGCTTTCTTCTCAAGTTCTTTGTTCATTTAACAAAGAAACAAGCACTAGTGTTTGTATTAACTAAGGGTTGTTTAAAGCAACTCTTATTTCTTCATACAACGATTTGTAAGTGAAGAACTAATAACACTAAAGGTATCCTTTTCTTTATGCTAATCTTCGTAAGTTCCTTTGTTCATTTAACAAAGGATTAAGCATTGGTTGTTTGTGTTGTCCTCTTCATGATAGACTTATCTAACATTTTCTTCCAATGATACATTACCAATAAGAAGATTTTGAGGATGAGACTACTTAGGTACATATACAATCCATTTAAGACAATCTTTGGGATTGTGTTACCAAGTCCGGAAACTAAAGCATTTGGCTTTTTCTTTGTCAAGTTTTGCATAGCGTTTGCAAATATATTGGTAAACAAATACATAACGAATATAAATTGATTGATTTCAAGCCATTTGATTCGGGTCTTTAAATCAAATAGCACCACCCACTATTTTTGGCAAATTCCATATCCCTCATTTGAATTCGAGAGTTTTGGAGGAAACTCTTAGTAGGGTATATGAGACTCACTATTACCAAGCCCACCTCAGAAGAATATCATATTGGCTAGCATTAATAATAATGAGAGAGTACACTTACTCATTTGCATCTCTTGCAAGTACCCATCTTATTTGGCCTCTAGAGAATGATGCCTCAGAAGAATATCATATTGGCACCATTGCACTTAGTTAAGTCATTCCCACCATGCTAGTTCAAGTAGGGGTTCAAGAATGGCCTCAGAAGAATATCATATTGACCATAGTCGTTGCCTACCTTCACTTCATCATATGTGTATAGGCTTCTCCTGAATGTAAGCACATACTTTGCATACCCCAGAACTGGACGAATACGGTATATGAGTCACAAACGATTGAAGCCCACCACGGTGGAAGGCCACGAAAGAGTGTTCAAAGCACTCTCACGCTTGTCAACTTAATAATGGTTTGGTTGAGGGTTTTAGGTCTCATCACATATAAACATACATTTTAATCTTATTAAAACAATTTGGTCATATTACAACTATTGGTCCATATGATTGTTTTTAGTTGTATATAATACTCCCACTATGCTTATAAAACGGTTTTTAAAGCAAGAGTATATGATACTACTAGCATAAACTTTGCATTCATTTGATGGACTATATAGTTGCCTTAGGGCCTTAGGATGACTATGAACCTTTGATTAGATCCAACACGAGCCTAGTGTTGGACTCGTGTTGGATCTCGGACTAGGGATGGTGATTGATTTTAGTTACGCGTTTAATCACATTAAGGCGTGTTGTCTTAGGGGCGTTGGACCCAACTACTTCATTTTCATGCATATCAAATAAAACAAGAAAAATGAGTACTTTAAAGTAAAGAAGAGCTTATGCTCTTTTACAACAATTGATCAAAATAAATTACTTTAAAGTAAAGAAGAGCTTATGCTCTTTTATAACATTTGATCATATCAAATTACAACCAAAATCTAATCTACACATTCCCATGGTTCAAACAAATTTGAAACGGCCTTTCACATAGCTCAATTATAATAGGCTTAGGTTCATAATCACCCTTTCTTTAATTAATTAACGCTTTAACCAATTAAACTTGAATGCAACATTTTCATTTGGTTTTTGTATCCATAGAATTGATTTAAATGGAGCTAAATGAAATGAAAATCCAATTCTCATTTAAAGAGACAAAACAATTTTGTTCTCAACTTAATTTGGGCCAAAATGCAATAACCTCAACTTTTTGGGCTATGTTGCAAAACTTAAACTTTTGAGCTCATTTTGTAAAAACACAAAAGTTCACTACTTCATGTAATTACAACTAGAACTCAAAAATTTCAATAAATTCAAAAACTTCATTAAAGGAACAAAACAATTTGTCCTTTAATGATTTTGGGCCTTTACGTAAAAACGTAAACTTTTGGGCCAAAGTGCAAATACACAAAAGTATCAAAACTTTATGTAATTGCATAAAAGACCCAAAAGTACTCCCACTTGAGGGAGTGGCCGGTTTTGGAGAGAAGGGAGTGATGTGTGTGTGTTGATTTGTAAGTTTTAGACATAAAGTCATGCAAGTGGTGCATGACATAAATGTCATGCAAGTGGTGTGTGTGAAAGGGAATTAATCCTTACACACCCACGAATATTTCTTACACCTTTCAAAATAAATATCTAAAACATTTAAACATATGAAAAACATAAAACATAAACTTTATGAAATAAATCAAAACTTTGAATCAAAACATCAAACTTTTTGTTCTTGGCAAAAATGTCAAGAACAATGAAGAACACTCATGAAAAACTCAAAAAATTTCCATGAACATTTTTCACCCAAAAACATCCCAAAACCACTCAAACTTTAGGGAAATAACATATAACCAAACTAGGGTACATAGGGGTTCCAAAAGTCACTTTAAAACACTTTTAACAAGTCAAACAAGAACCCAAAAATCCACCCTTTGGATTTGGCCGAATTTCCCCAAAAACATGGCACCAAATTTTAGCTCCAATATTCATGCTCATATGAACTACATCTACAACATTTGAGATGGCAAATTTTCTAACAAAATTTACATTCAAAGAAACAAGAATAAAGCTTGTAACATATTACAACTTTTAAATCATAAACTATGAACTACAAAACCCAAAAGGATTCACCAACTACTAGACCTAGGCTCTGATACCACTTGAAGGAAATTTTGTGAAAAACATGTTCATTTAAGCAACATCTATTAGCATGCAATTAACAATTAAAGGCGGAATCATGCTTATATGCACTTAAAAACAAAACATTAACCATGAAATTCAAAGCCTAGTAGATTGGTGAACCAAGACTCAACTCAAATCAAAGTGAGTTGAGAAATTATACCTTTGAAGATTCCTCTTTGCATAAGCAAAGGCTAATCACCCAAAGAGAGGGCCTTCATTCCTTGCATCTTAGATCTATGGATTTGGATGGATGAAATGGTTCTCCAAGTTCCCAAAAATTGAGAACCTCTAAGTCTCCACACCAAGGTTAGATTTTAGAAGAAATGAGTGACCTAGAGGAAGTAGGATTGCTAGCTAAATTCCTCTAGGGTGGCCGGCCTCTTAGAGAGAAAAGAGAGCTTTGTGTTCTCATATTTTCTCCAAAAGAAACCCTAAATGAATTTTGGCTATAAAGTCATATTTATAACTTTGTTCATTGGAGTGGCAAACTTGTAATTAAGTCCAAAACCCACTCCTTTAACAAAATGGCCGGCCATAGGGTTTCATTGGGCTTTTAAGGCCTTTTTGAATTATTTGTCATTAAGTTGTCATACAACTTAAGTCAATGGGCTTGACGTTCGAAGCCCATTGGGCCTTGAGGCCCAAAACTAACCCGTGGTCTTTTAACGAACTTTATTCGTTTGATTAATTAACATATTAATTAATCCTTGCCATAAATAATTAAACCATTTAATTATTCTTACTCATCTCCATTGTTTCTTCAATCTCTACCTTACACGGTGTACGATCCATTAGGTTCCTTTTAGCGAGGCAGTGGGCGATTAGAACACTTTCAAATCGATTGTGAATTGAAACTTACTTTCACAAACCATGAGTGACACCTAGCAGTATGTCATGGTTACCCTAGCTAATCAGAAGAGGTGGAGAACCTATTCAGTTTAGGATTACAAATGCAATACGGTCTTTCTCTAATACAATACTCTTGACCACATTGTTTGGTTTGATAGTTTATTCATGTCTACTATCCAATGTGATTCGTGTGCTTATATGATTACCTTCAATGTGATTTGGAACGACTTCCTAAATCTCATTCATACTCTGGCCAGAGATTCTTAATCATATCATAGAGTATTCTCCCTCAAACAGTTTGAAGGTTAGAGATCCCTTGTTGCGCATTCACTTGCCTCCATGGCTAAGTGGCTTAACCCCAACGATGTCGTGGACACCCGTGTATGGGTGACATTTGACATAATCAAAGATCAAGTACCTAACCACAAGACAACTATGATGCTTCAGGTCAAATGACTACTTTGCATTATCCCAACCATGAGTTCTCATGTGACATGAATATGAGAACTCCTCGTTGATCGTGTTCAGTGGACTCATTCGCTATTGAGCACCTACATGCTTGTCTTGGTGTCAATCACACCAATGACTCGAGACTAGTCACTCCCACTAAGAGAAGACATAGCATGTACTGATCTTAACGAACTGTCAATGCCCAATTGACAATCCTATGATCATGAACGTTTAGGATATGTATACGAAAGAGAATGGTCTCATGAATCTAACTTGTTTAAATTACATTCTCCTAATTACATATTCCTTGGACTTATCGTTTAAGCATATAACATTTATATGAGACGGCTTAAAACAATAACCTTTGCCCTTGATATTAAACTAGATTAGTTTAACATGTGAAATGTCCGTAAAGTATCATCATATGATTGGTTTTAGGGCACATTTCCAACACTTGGGCCACTTGTTACAATATTCGAAATAAGATGATTTCTTCAAGCCCTTACTTTCATCCTGAAATACAATACAAACAACAAAATACCTTGTGATGCATAGAGATTTTAAGTAAAAAAACCTAAGTGAAAAAGGGCATATAAATATAACTTTATGCACTCAACAATCCCTCTCTAAATCTTCCAACAGGGCCATGAAAAACAGCGAACGAACTTTGAGGTCTGGCCACCAGGTGTTTCATGTGGAAGACATCAGGGGAGGCAAGTATCGAAAGCCTAATTGGGATCTGATATGTTTCTGCCTTGAGGAGGAAAATGGCATCATCTACCCTCACAATGATCCACTAATTGTGGAGGCTCACATAACTAACTTTGATGTGCGGCGAATCCTTGTAGACATGGGTGCTTTAGTTAATATCATGTTCGTTGAGGCTTTCAGGGCACTTAATGTTGTTGAACACTTGCTCGATCCCTCAATTACTCCCCTAATACGCTTTTCCGGCGATGTCGTACAACCTTTGGGGATTATACACTTACCACTCACCATTGGTACAGGCCCTTACACAGCCACTATTACCACTAATTTCCTTGTGGTCGACTGCCCAACAACGTACAATGTCATCTTTGGGCGCACATGCATCAACAATCTTAAGGCCATGGTATCCACACATATGTTGTTGATGAAGTTTCCAACACCTTATGGCAATAGTTACATAAGAGGAGATCCACTTAGTGCATGATCATGCTACAACACTTTAGTCAAGCAACAACACTTGCATGTGCCCAAGGAAACCTTCTGTATACATGGCCAAGTCATGAAGATTAGCCCGGATGAAGCCAACTTGGCTCTTTGTGATGGCAACGATCAACCCGATGATCCATGAGATGACTCTTTCACCAGCAAACACAGGCTGCTGAAGAATTGAAGAAGGTCTCTATCTCAAAAGACTATCCGGATCGCATGGTGAAGATTGGCACCACCTTGTCACCACCCCTTCGGTTGACATTGATCTCATTTTTACAAGAGATTGCCGAGGTCTTCGCTTGGTCATACGAGGACATGTCATGCATCTTTCCCGATATTATCTGTCATTACTTAGGCATTGATCCCAGGACCAAGCCGGTGAGACAGAAGCAAAGATCTTATGACACTAAACGATACGAGGCAATGAAGGCAGAAAAATCTGGTGTGAAGTTAAATATCTAACGTGGGTATCAAATGTTGTCCATATTAAGAAAAATTCGACCAAGGAAAGCCTCCTGCTTCAAAAGATCTTGTGAAAAGTGTGTGTCGACTACATTGACCTTAATAAAGGATGCCTGAAAGATAGCTTTCCCCTCCCTCTCATTGATAGACTTATCGACTCAATGGCAGGGTGTGAACTCTTGAGCTTCATGGATGCTTACTCAGGGTACAGCCAAATTCTCATGTACCCTCCAGACCTAGAGCACATAGCCTTCACTATTGATAAGGGACTATATTGCTATAAAGTCATGCCCTTCGGCCTCAAAAATGCAGGTAGGACTTATCAGAGATTAGTCAATTCAATGTTTGCTGAACAGATTGGCAAGAGAATAGAGGTTTATGTTGATGATATGCTAGTCAAGAGCAAACATGCTGACCAACACATCACCAACCTGTCTGAAACCTTCATCATCCTGAGGAGGTACCAAATGAGGTTGAAACCCAACAAATGTGCCTTCGGCGTAGGCTCTGGCAAATTCTTAGGCTTCATGATTAGCCAACGAGGCATTGAAGTTAACCCCGAGAAGATTAAAGCAATCCTTGACATGAAAGAACCAGTAACTTCAAAAGATATCCAGAACCTTACTGGCAAGATGGCAGCCTTGACCAGGTTCATCTCTAAGGCCACAGACAGATGTGCTCATTTCTTCAAAGCACTTAAGGGAAGTAAGAAGTGTATTATGTGGACTGATGAATATGTCGAGGCATTCAAGAACCTCAAGGAGTACATGAGTAAAGCCTTTTTACTCTCCAAACCTGAAGTTGGCGACACTCTCATTATCTATTTATCTATTTTAACTTCAGCAGTCAGCTCTGTTCTTATTCGAAATTATGGTAATGTTGAACGACTCGTCTATGACGCTAGCAAAGTCTTACAAGATACAGAGACACGGTACTCTAACATTGAGAAATTAGCTCTAGCATTGATCATGTCTGCTCAACAACTTCGGCTTGACTTCCCAACACACTCCATCATCGTGTTTACCAATCACCTCATCTGACAGATACTCCAGAGTCCTGACACGTTTGGACAATGATCAAGTGGGCGATAGCATTGGGTGAGTTTGACTTCTCTTACCAACCAAAGCCAACTGAGAAGGGTCAAGCAGTTGTAGACTTCATCGCTGAATTCACATATCGTATTAACATTTCTCCTACACCTGAGGCATTGGCTTCGTTACCCTCAGAAGCTCGAAAAGTAGAACCAACCTTTTCAATATAGACTATATATGTTGATGGCTCATTTAACCAACAGGGTTGTGGAGCATGACTGGTCCTTACTATGCCCGACAAAGTTGCAATGGAGTATAATGAGGCCGAGTATGAAGCTCTCATGGCAAGCTTAAGTTTGGCCAAACACCTTAGAGTTAAACAACTTGATATCTTCAACGATCTGAGTCACGAACAATTTTGATGCTAAGGATAGCTCTATGGCATAATATCTTATGCAAGCACAACTTTTGCTCAAGCATTTTCACTACTAGATCGCCTAAGTCCCTTGAGCGGCAAACAGTCATGCAAACGCCTTGGCTCACCTCGCCTCAGCAGTGGAAGATGAGATTGGAAGAAACATTCATGTCGAGTTGTTGGCAGTACCAAGCACCATGGCCATGGAAGTGTGAACTTACAATAAATTCCTTGCTCATGGCACCCTCCCAGATGATAATGTCTAAGCTAAGCAAATTCGATACAAGTCTACCTGCTACCTGATCATCAATGACCAACTCTACAAGCGAGGTTTTACCATGCCATACTTAAGGTGTCTTACACTTGCTGAAGGGGAAATTGTCCTTCGAGAGATACATAAGGGAGTCTGAGAAGATCATGCTAGATCTCAGTCCCTAGCAAACAAGGCTTTTCACCAGGGATATTATTTGCCAACACTTCACCAGGATGCCATCAAAATATCTTGCTTCTGTGACAAGTGTTAACATTATGCAACTATTCTTCATTCCCTTTCTGAGCCTCTCACTCCTATGATCAGCCCTTGGCCTTTCGACCAGTGGGGAATTGATTTGATCGGCCCAATGCCTGAGGGGAAGGGCAAGGTCCGTTATGCAATCGTTGTAGTTGACTACTTCACAAAATGGGCAGAAGTAGAACCCTTGGCAACCATTACTGAGGCAAAGATAGAAGACTTCGTATGGAAGAACATTCTTTGCAGATTCGGCATTCCCAATGCAATTGTCACTGACAATGGGCGACAGTTTGACAACAAGAAGTTCAGGATTTTCTACTCTAAGTTCAACATCAACTTATGTTTCGCCTCCCTAGCTCATCCTCAAGCTAATGGATAAGTTGAGGCCATCAACATGATAATCAAACGTACCTTGAAGACCTGCTTGGACAAGGCTAAAGGTTGTTGGCCAGAACTTGTACCCCAAGTTCTTTGGTCATACCGAACCTCATATCGAACTTTAACAGGAGAAACTCCATTCTCACTTGCTTTTGGTACAGAGGCAGTTGTCTGAGTTGAACTTGAGTAAGCAACATACCGAGTCAAGAACTACATGCAAAGTGAAAATGACAAACAATTCACCCTCAACTTAGATCCAGTCGAGGAACATAGGGACCATGCTCACTTAAGGAACATCCCTTACAAGTAGCGCGTCTCCAACTATTATGACTCTAGGGTCAAACCTCGCTCTTTCAAAGTGGGGGACTGGGTATTGAAGAAAAGACTACCCTGTGACAGAGTCCCAAGCAAAGGCACACTCAGTCCAAACTGGGATAGACCATTTGAAGTTGTTGGCACTAGTCGCTCTGGCTCCTACAAACTCAGAAGTTCGGATGGCAAAACCCTTGGCCATCCATGGAACGCTGATCACTTAAAGTACTATTACAAGTAGACTCACATTGTACAAGTGTTGAGCTATAGCCGTTCGACATCTTTTGTAATGAAAGCCATTTGGCACAAACTTAATAAATAGGTGATTCAGACAACTTGGTCCTAACTCTTTTACATTCCTAACACTGAAACACTTGGTCTCACCCTGACCTAATAAAATCCTAACTCAAAACCTCAACTTAAATGACACCACATACTCAAGTTCGAAGCTTCAACATGAATGCTTTCAACATACAATAAAGTCTAAGTATCTGTCAACAAGACTACACAAATAAACGAACATCTTCAAAGTGTATTCATTCAATTATACCCAAGTCATGGGTTGTATCCAAATAGGGGATCTATTTAAACATAGCAAAGTATTCATAAATGATAGTGCAAATACTTGGCACTTAACATCAAAATAAATGGTGCAATGTCGTAAACATCCACAAACAAAAAGCCCTTAGGCACCTAACTTATCAAACGGCATACATACAACAAACTAGTGCATGTAAAAAGTGAAGGCATTACAAATCATCTTTGTCTGAGGTCAAACTCTCTTGATGCGTCTCACCTCCATCGCCATCGCCGCCATCCTCGGCATCTCTGGGACCAACTTCACCCTACTGGGTCTGCTCATCAGCACTGGTGTCATCCTCAGACTTCTCATCACTACTGGGATCGAGTTCGAGGACGAAGGGTTCACCCTTTCATTGATGCTTTTCCATCTCCTCACGGTACTTGTCGATAATGCCTCTGCCATCGTATTGCTCAAGGATGGCCATCCATTTCCTTTTCTCAAACTGAATCTCACAAGTGCAGTGGGGCTTGATGACATGGCGAAAAGCCTAGGAACCTAAAAACTCCCGCACAGCAACTTCCCTCTCAGTTGGGAGACTCTTCTTTAGCTTAGAAACCTCAACCAAGGCACTATCCCACTCCTCCTTGACCTTGGCAACCTCTTGGATGGTTGCCTCCAACTACTTTTTGAGCCGTAGGTTATCACCATTCCGCCCCTTCAACCTCTTAAAGGTTTGGTCCTTGAGTTGGACGGCCTCAGTCTAAACTTTGCTCTTCTTCCTGGCGTTATCCACAAGTGATATAAGCATATTTATGCGACTCAGTTAGCTTGTTTTCTTGCATTTTCATAGTTAGTTTGTGGTTATTATAGTGTTTTAAGCTATTTTCGTGTGTTTGTAGGTCCAAATGACAAAGTTGGCAAAAAAGTGCAATTTGGAACATTTTAAAGCAGTTTTGGGCATCAAATGGATAGCTTATGAATGGAGTAAGATGGATGGACGAATTGGAAGTTCAAGAGGCTAGGAATGTGCTGAAAATATGAAGAAAATAAATCCAAGACAAAGAAGATAAGGAATCAGCTCAAAAGAAGGAACATTATCCAAAACATTATCCAACCTTATCTTATCCAAACAAACCTTATCTTATCTTATCCTTGCCTAATCTAGCTTTATCCTATCTTATCTTATCTAAATCAGTTTGTGCCTTAAATCCAGCTGGAAAAGGACCTAAAAACCTGATTTCTAGAAGGCCTATCCTTTCCCTACATTCATGCCGCACCCTTATGTTCTAGAATCCCTAAATTGGTGCCGTGACCACCCTTTCTAGAAGACCCTATAAATCTGGCGTTTTTCCTTGTTCTAGAAGCCTTAGAATCTACTGGAAACCTTAATCCTTTTCCTTTTAGATTTCTGCCAAACCCTAGTCCTATTCCTCAAGGATTGTGCAATCCAAATCCTTAGGGATTGTGCCATGTATTTCAGCCTATACATACACATCCCTACGACATAAATCAAACCACCCATGCCCTCATATATTCAAATACAATTGAGAGATTTCAGAGAGTTCAAAAGGTGTACTTGCATGGAGGAAGGATGATTTGATTCACCTTTCTTGGTTCAGAGAGTCTTGGTTCACCTTTCTACTAGGCTTTGATTTTCATGGGTAATGTTTTGTTTTGAGTGCATACAAGCATGTCTTAAGTCCCACTAGTGTTAATTTCGTCCAAATAGTCCTTAGAACATGTTTTGAGTCTTTTTAGCTTAGTTTTGCTGTTTTGAGTGTTTTAAGTCAGTTTTGAGTTTATAGAGTCTATTGTTTGTTATTGAGTCTAATTTAGTGTTTCTAAGTCTAAATTGGTATTTCTAAGTCATATTTGTGTAGATTAGCATCCCTAGTTAATCCCCGGTCTAGAACGATCCCTACTTACATCTTTACTACAATTGTCATCAATAGGGTTTAATTTGTGTGTCAAGTTAATTTTCACATCAACAAGCCGCTTGTTCTCTTGAAACTTCACCTTGTATCGCTCGACCTCTTGTAGCCTGTCGTCATACTCATTCATGACCTACATAACAAGATGAATGTCAGCGCCAATGGAAAATGAAGACGAAGGAAAAATAGGAGAAAATAAGAAAGTGACATAGTAACACTTACATAAGCAGATAGCCTCATCATCCGGTCACTATCTGATTCATTCTTAACTAGCGCCCTACAAGGCAATTGTTGACGAACCTAAAGCTATTTGGCTGCATAGCAACCTTCAAGTCCTTCCAGGTGATGCTACCAGCCTCTTCCTTGTACTTCCCTTTGCGATTGGAGCTAGGGTCACCTTTCTAGCCAGTGTGCTCCATGATTGGAGGAAAGATGGGATCGATGTTAGGAAGAAAAGGCAACAGTCGCTTGTCCTCCCCTGCAACTATGGCAGCAGCACATCCAATGGCCTCAGCTTAGGCCCTCTTGGAGGTGGCAATCTTGAGAACCTCCTCTTGAGATTTAGGCCTAGGGATTGGCTTAACCCTGTGGTTGCGAGCTCAAGGAAAATCAAAGTAAGGAATACAACTTTGTTTGATGAAATACAACTTTATAAAAAATAAAAAAATAAAAAAAAAATAAAAAAAGAGGGCAAGCTTAGGATATGACTTTCTTGCTCATCTCTGGCACTCGGACAGTAAAGGCTGGAAACCGTACTTTTGAAACAAGGGTCATAACTTGCCTAAGTGTCTATCCTCTTTTGGCACCCTCAACACTTTCTCTACATCGACAAGTTCTTGTCCAGACAATTTGATAGCCTTCTTCGACACTACATAAGGCAAAGTGTTAGAAGCAAGTCAAGATCACAACAAATAACAAAGTATGCAAACAATGGATGCATTACAACCTACGATCTGGAAGTGGGTAAGAATGCGTCACTCAGGCGTGGTACTTCTATCATGCTCTCAACCCTTGTAAAGGAAGCACCAACGATTTTTCTAAGTTGAATATGATTTTCTCTTACCAAAGACTATACGCTCTTTCTCACTCCGACACGCACACTCAACATAACCCGTGGACGACTTGGCCGAACACATCTTATAGCAATACCGCCATTGAAGGAAGGAAGGTTCACCTAGACCACACTCCATCCAAATGATGTAAGTCCCAATCAAAGTCTTCCATAGACCAGGATTGAGTTGCCCAGGCGCATACCCCATGAGGCCAATCATTTTTTGCAACCACGGATGCAACGGAAACTTTACCCCCAACTTCTCTAATATTTGGGTATAGACCATGACATGACCCTTAGGCAAATCAGTGGGCAATTCTTCGTCGTGCACCAAGTGCATCCCTACGTTGTTGGGTATACAACAAGACTCCCTTATGGCATCAAGCTGACGTCTACTATCTAGCAAGTTCTTATCTAATTGGTCCGTCGTAAACTTGGAGCGAAAGATGGGTAGATCATTGAGGACTCCCTCCTCAACTACTGACACATGGGAAGTGAATACACCAATATCTAAGGCTCTGTCCCTACACCTATACTCCTCACCTGCCTCTTCATTAGATGGAAGGCATGTTTGGTGATCATAAGGGTCACCCAACACTTCCTCTTCGTAAGACTCTAAGGAAGACCTTGACGGCTCGAACCTAGAGCTAGAGCTAGAGAAGCCCTTATCATTAGAACCTTCAGACCCTGACATCTACAACAAACAGAAACACACACCTCTATTACTACGTAGAGGAGTGACATCTAAAATGCTCTTAAGTCATGATGGAAATTCAACTAGTTCATCATGTTCTTAGCCAAATGCATAGAAACTCAAACAGTTCAACAAGAATGAATGCATTTGATCTAAAGAAAGGGCTACTAACCGGAGAATGGTGTCAAGCACCGTTGAAACCCCTCTCAACTAGATAGCACTCTATCTTCAAAAATCACTACACAATGAGCAAATGAAAGCAATGTAAGAAGTGGAAACTCATCCTTCTCATATAGTCCAACATGGGCAAAGAAATTCAAACTCAACCCATGAGAAAGCCCCACATGTCAAGCCTTGGGACTTCCACGCAAGCTAGGAAAATTCAAAAAAATAAAATAAAATAAAAAATCGAAAAAAAAAATATGAAATTAATTAATTATTAATTACCAATTAATTAACTAATTAGCAATTATTTTGATAATTATTAATCAATTAATTAATTGCTAATTATTAATCAACCAATTAATCTTTTAACAATTATTAATTAAGTTTAAGCATAAGGAGGTTAACAAAAAAACTTCCAACACATAGGAGATAACTACAACATGTAGATTGCCTTCTACACTCTTCCTCAAGAGTGTGGAAGTAAAATCAACTTATGAGGTCCTATAAAGAGCTTCCCACACCCAAGGGAGAGAGGTTCCCACACCTATGGGGGTGAGCTTCCCACACCCTTGAAGGGAGAGAGATTCACACCCCCAAGGGGGTAAGCTTCCCACACCCCTGGAGCCGTGCTTGCCATTCAAGATGTTGGATTGTTGGAGCGTTTCTAGGTGTATTCTATCCGTTGTTTCAATGTTTAAATTTAATTGTCTTTGTTTAATTGCAAACATGAGGAGTTAAACTCGTTTTAGCTAGGGGAAATTCAAAGCCATGAACATATTTGCAATATGAATTGATTACTTCCAGTTGGGATTTCATGAATCGTGAATGCAATTTACTTAACTGTTTGATTCAAAACTTATTCTTGTTTGTTGATTAAGGGTGCACACTTAGTTTGCATGCAGGGATTTAAAGCTAGAATATAAGGGAATTTCACCTAATATTTATGAACTTATATTCACAAGTAGTGGAGGTTGCTAGTCACAATCGTGTTAAGTGAATTCCTGGCAGGAGTATCATGTTGTCATAGTTACGAATGCCTTGTCAATGCTTATGATTTTCACAAAGCTTAATGATCTTTGATTGTATCTCTATTATGTTGTTCATGTAGGGAACTATTGAAGAATAATTTGGTTGCCGATGCGTTGTCCATCCAATTCAATGACTTAAGGTTCATGGTTTATTGGAAAAGCAACTGGAAATCGATTTGTATGCAAGTGTGTCATGTGTGGAGAAGAACCCTCTAGCTAGCCAATCACCCATATTTTCCCCCAAATTCGTGCTAAATTTGCTTAATTTTTTAATTTACTTGTCTTTACTTTAAATTTGTCAAAAACCCAATCCCCTTTACTTTGTTGTGTCAAGTTAGTTAGAATCTGTCCAATTTGTGTTTTTAAGTGTTTTTAGTCAAGTTAAAATCAATTTTCGTCCAATTCACCCTCTACTGTCTAGTTTGAGTCTATTTGATTGTTTTGTGTTGTTTTGAGTTTTTTTAGTTTGTTTTGAGTTCTTTGAGTCTAGTTAAGTGTTTTCAAGCCTATTTTAGTGTTTTTGAGTCAGTTTAAGTAGATTAGCAATCCCTCATAATCCCCGGTCTAGAACGATCCCTACTTACATCTTTACTACAATTGTCAACAATAGGGTTTAATTTGTGTGTCAAGTTAATTTTCACCCCAGTCCTAGGCAAATATTAACACCAATGCAGCACACGATGAGCAGATAACGTAAATATGATCATGCAATGGTAAGTCGATAATTCGATTCAACATAACATTATTCATGGCCACAAATATAATTAAGGCTTCCCATAATAGTATGCATACATGTGCATCTCGCAGGATTTAGAATAATTTCATAATTATCATCATTACGACATTTCTTATAAACGTTAATTTAATTATAGCAATCATGTAGAAAATTCATTATTAAATATATATGTGAAAACTAAACAAAAATATATACTATATAAAAGAAAAGACCCACTCACAGATACTTGCGAGGTCGCAGCCGTTCGAACTAGGATAGTCGAAGTCTTCGATAGTAATTGCACCTAAGCATAATATTGGGACCCATTAGTAAAACTCAATTAGAACGACTAAATTTGGGAAAACAAAGTGCGAATTTGGAATCAGGGCATCGAAATACGCTAAGAAGGGCCCCGAACAATTTTCGTAAAAAGTCAACGAAAAGTCAACGGTCAACCAAAAAGTCAACCGAGCTACTAAGGTGGTCAACTATGTAAAACCTTTGGAATTTCACTAAATGGATGCCAAAAATGGACTCGGATAGTCGAAATTAGCCTTGGAGAGTTTCTGAGAAAATTTCGAAAAAGTCAATAAAAGTCAACTAACGGTCAACAGTTAACTTTAATGGAATATTCCATCCTCGGACGGAATATTCTGTTAAAGTTAACGGAATATTCCCCTTCAAATTTTGCAATGGACTGGGTCGAATGCATGTCAACGGGTAGGTTTGGATCCGGGTTTGGGCTTCTTCTTTTTCTCTTTTTTTTCTTTTTTTTTCGGTCGCCTGTCGTCGGAAACTGCAAATATGGCCAAATTTTCTAGGTAAATTTTAAACAACAATATCTCACTAGTTTGTCAACCAAAATCGATCTGTAATATATCAAAGTGAAGCTAGGAAAGTGTAGATCAAGATTGTACTTGTTTGGAGTTTAAAAATTGATCGAATGTGGCCGGAAAATGCCTTCAAAGGCGACTGGTCTGCTGGAAACTGGGTAACTTGCCGAAAAAATGAAAAAACTTTAAACGTCCATAACTTTGTCAATACTCAACAAAATTGAGTGATTCAAAAATGAAAATCATACCTCGAAATGAAAAGAACAGATTGGTATCCTTCTTGATGCTAACTCGCCATGGTTTGGCCGAAAAATGCCTGCAAAGAGTCTGTTTCTCGCTCAAAAACTTGGGGAGAGTCCCCTCGCCGTTTCTGTAATACTCCGTCGTCCAAAACACATAAACACACTCAGAATCGAATCACGAGGACAAAGGATAAGGTTTAGAGTATTTTCGAGCCTTACCTAGGTTGACATCAAAGAAGACAATGAATAGTGGTAGTGGCCACTCGTGCAGTTCGAATTCATCAACCCAGCGTCCTAAGCACGTTATAGGAATTGATGGTGGTGACCATACTTCAAGGCTGGTGGTTGAGACTTGCCGAAGTACGGTGAGGTAATGATTGGTTGGGCTCGGTCTAGGCGTGTATCTGAGACAGGAAGAGAGCTAACAGAGAGAGAGATAAGAGGGAAAAAAGATGATGGAGAGTTTGAGAGAGAAGGAAGTAGGGCGAGGTGGTAAAAAAAATGAGTGGAGAAAGTTAAGAAAAAAAAATGAGAGTTCTGAGGGATTGGGAGACACGGGAGAGAAAGAAGGAGTGGGGTGTGGGCCCCACTGGTTCACAAAACAAGGCGACCAAAAAAAAACAGTAAATGTCTCCCGTGCAATGTAAAATTACCAAATCGCCCTTCACGTTCGTAGTTTCGTAAAATTTTTGTCGTACCTCCGATTTTGATTCCACTTGAGCCCACACATTCATACCGTTGAGAGCTTCAAGAATACGGTAAAATAACAGCTCATAGGTGTCACCAAATAACGGTCAACGAAAGTCAATAATCTCACCTCTAAGGGCATTTTCGTCAATTTACTATTTTAAAAATTAATAAAATCGTAAAATTAGGGACGAGTTGCTACACTCTGTGTTTCGGTGTACTCAAGAAGTTGACTTACCAAGGTGGTATGCTGCATAAGTGCACTTGTCAAGTCTGCAACCTGCCGTAATAGGTTTAGAACGTCATTTAGAGTGGCAGAACTCGGCGATAAGCATTTACATAAGTAGTGGAAGTGTAATGGATGTCAGGCACGAAATTTGAGTAGGGATAGGTCAAACCTGTCAAAAAAACTAGGTGAAAAAATCCCTAGTTCAATTGTCAATCCGCAGGTCAAGTCGGCTAGGCCGGTTTGGGCTGGAACTGGTTTAAGGATTGATGGCCAGTTTGGCTGAACCAGTTTAGAGGTCGGTTTTTATTTTATGAAACTAGGTTAGGCGCTAGAGTGGATGTGGGTTGAGGCAAGGCCGACCTATCTAACTAACTGCTAGAACGCAGGCCTAGGTTGCGCGCACTATGCTCTTGTTGTGTTATGGGCTTAGGGAAGCACTGGAGGAATTTAGACCATTTATGCCTCTATGGCTTCCTAGGTCTGAGTTGGGGGCTACAATAACTGCTACAACGACAGCAATAATGGCTGGTGGCAGGAGGCATCCAACCATCATGCTCAGCCACTAGGAGCGATGTCGCAAGCTAACATCGTGTCCTCTATTTCTAGATTCATGTCCAAGTACGCAGGGGGTTCGCCATGGTTTCCAAATTTTCAACCATAGTTCTCATTCCTTTGTGAGAGCTTCTTGAGAATTTTCAATCAAACTCTCAATGGAAGCAACAATTTGTGGTAGCAAAAATCTGCCATCTTCAGTCTTGAGGAAATGTACCTATAGAATAATCAAACACCTATGATCAAAGGTCAAAGCCACGCACCCAAGGTCAAAGCCATCTTCAGTATTTAATTGTTGGAAAATTTGTCATTATATAAAATTTCAAACAGGCTGTACTTATAAACCCTAAATCCTTTTATCTCTATCATCGTACATCCCGTCAAAAAAGCTTGAAGACTTGATAACATGTTCCTGTTGGAAATGTGCCCTAAAGTCATTCATCAGATGATACTTTGCGAATATTTTACATAATAAACTAATCTAACTTAATGTAAGGGCAAAAGTTATTATTTAAAGTCCTTGGGACGATGTAACAACAGTTAAACAATCTGCCCACAAATGCTAAAACCAATCCTTGGTACGATGAATGAAAAAGTTGCACGGCAGGACAACAGTTCAATCATACCAAAGAAGATAGAGCCATTATTATAAGTTGTGCGGCCAAAACTCATATCAAGTTATTGTAACAAGACCTATTATATCGATAAATAAATAAGAAAACAAGAGTTCGCAATTCATAGCACAAGACTGACACCCCGGCTCATGTGCAACTAGGCTACCCAAAATGAAGTACATAGAATAAAATGCATCATCCAATGTTATCCTATTGTTTTCATTTTCCAGCAGACCCAAGTTCGAGAATCTTGCAAAAGAAACTAATGAAAACTAATTGCTTCCACAATATGTATCCGTACATGAAAATGTAACAGCAACGCCCTCAATTGGCAAGGAAATAAAGATCATTGAAAAAAAAGATCAAAAAGTTCTACAAAGATGTGAGAAATACAAGAGTACATGTCAGAAACGTCATTTGCATCAAGTTTAGAGATCATCTCTACTCTGCCTTCCTATTTACTTTCAGATATGGCAAGGCTCTAATCACATTATCATAGTCGCTTCGACTAACTGCATGTTGCACATAGCAAAAGCCCACAGTAACATAAGAAACCGAGTAGCAGTACTAAACCTGTGGGCATCTAAATGGTTGGGTGTGCGGGCTGAGTGCTGGGTAATTGGTGGGCTATAGACCTATGGTTTTGAATGGCTACATATTTGGATGAATTATATGGGTTTATAAAAACCAAATAACATAAGAACATAAGTTGTTACACCCACCCCTAATTTAAATTGTATTTTCACTAAGTTTGAGTTTATCTTACTTTTAAAATTGTTTTTAGGTCTTAAATGGTGTGCCCAAGGGGCCCACCCCTGTTTTGTTGTCCCCGGTTCCCTCTTGCCCATGTACCACGTGGCACTCATTCTCTCTCTCTGGTCTCTTCTCCCCGAACTCCCTCTTCTCTTTCTCTCCCATCTTTCTTTCCTCTCATGTGCAACGACTCTCCAACCACATCTACAACTGCATTCCCAGTTCAAGATCTTCATCGTCATCATCCTCACTCGGGCTTCTCTCTCTCGCTGCAGCGAGATCGGCCAAGAACAAAAGATAAGATCTTCGACGACTTTCTCCTATTTTCTTGTTAGGTTGAGGCGAAACCATCACGAGAGAAATCACACCCAAGCTTTCCAGTGAACCGTGACTTTCGTGGGCTTTTTCCTAGCATTCACGGCCGTTTCACGGCGAAGAAAGGGTATGGAAATACTCTACTATCTCCCCTCTTCATTTTGGTGTATGGTTTGAACCTTAGTTTGCTAGAAAGCTGCTGGTCGGAGCTGTAGCAGCTCCAGCTTTCTCCTCTGAGCAACACGCAGGCCATTCAGGCTACCCAAACCCCCACGGGCCTTAGCCCGTTTTAAAACCAGCCCAATACTCTGGCCCATTCACTTTTTATTTTTAGTTATTTTTATTTTTTTTCTTTTTTTTTAAAACCCAAATACTTGAGGGCCTTAGGTCCGTGCACTAAACCCAAAAGTCCAGCCCGTCTTATTTTTAAATTTTATTACTTATTTTAGAGGCCCAAAGGGCCTTGAACTGCTTATTTTCAGAAAAATGGCTTAAAGCCCAATTCTCTTTTTAAAAGCCTAGGGCTTAAGCCTGGCTTTTGGTTACTAGGCCTGCGGGCTGAGCCTTTTATGGGTGTGTATGGGCTGTGTGTATTGTGTAGTATGTTTGTGTGTGTGTGTGTGTGTGTGCATGGTGTAGTGCGTATGTGTATATGTGGGTGTGCATGTCGTGCATGTGTGTGTGTTTGTGTAGTGTATGTGTGTGTTGGTTGTGTGGCCCAAACCACCTTTGCACCGTAATCCTTTTTA
Source organism: Malus fusca (assembly GCA_035220775.1). Taxonomy (NCBI): domain Eukaryota; kingdom Viridiplantae; phylum Streptophyta; class Magnoliopsida; order Rosales; family Rosaceae; genus Malus; species Malus fusca. The sequence continues at coordinate 26,381,772 of CM069071.1, read as the reverse complement.
ACCCAAAAATCCTTTACCCTAAACCCGTTAGGCTCTAACCATCCAACCCAAATCCTTTATTTTATTTAATTCAAGCCCAAATCCTTTAGAAAACCCTTTTATTTATTTATTACCTTTTTGTGCTTAGGTGAAGTTGCTAGTGGGCAAATTCTTAATCCTTATCCGCACAACTCTACTGCTACGGAGTATCTAGAAGTGGACCCCTTCTAAACTTACATGATTTCACAGTTTAATTGCATAAATGAATAGCATGCCTTACGAGTTTATGAACTAATTTTATGATAAGCATGTTTATGGAATATGTTGTTTATCGTCTCGTTTTTGGTGAGGAATTAATTATTAGCCTATATTGAGCTATAGTTTGATATATCGTATTTTCTATAAAAACCATGAACTGGTAGACTATTTGATGGATGACGATAGGATGCTAAAACATGTTTTAGAAACCCCTCGTTATAGTATAGACGATGGATGACTTTATACTATGAAGTGGTTATTTATGAGAGGCGTGACTATTTGTGCATACCTAGTGGACACTATGCCGCCTGGGGTGAGGATCTGGTGTTGGCAGATAGGCCGGGAGAAATAATCCCTAGCTACGGGCTGAGGGACACAGAGCAGGCATTGGGCCGGGAGTTGGTAATCTCTGGTTATGGGCGCAGAGACCACGGTGCTGGCATAGGGCCAAGAGTTATATTTATTAAGTGATCTTACTGGTAGCACATCGCGCTTACAAGACGATCTGTGAGACGTTTGATGTTTTGATTTCCGCGATATGTCTTATTATGCTAGTATTTCCGCGATATGTCTTATTATGCTAGTATTTCCGCGAGCTTATTGGCATGCTAGGGTTTTCAGTAAACCTATCACTTATTATGCTAGTAGTTTTCTTTATATAAACCTGGGGGTTAGTACGTTGATAACTGTTTTATTATTATTGTATATATGAACTTTGTCCACTCACCTTTGTTTTGCGCCCCCTTCAGGACTTAAAATTGAGGCATAAAATCCCGACGTCCAGCCACTTCCGCATCGGCATCTTCGAGTCCTCTCGGTGTAGGATCCACTCCTTTGTTAACTCAATTTTTATATTATTTCTTTTAGTGTTCTAGTTAGTTGTATGCTCTGAACACGTTCCTTAAATGCACATTCTTTATTCTTTTATATTTATAAGTCTTATCTATCCATTGTTATCAGCATTTGCACTCAATAAATGCCTTCGTCACCCTCGGGTGTCGGCCAACACGTACCTATCCTGGTAATTGGGGAATATCGGGATCGGGGCGTGTCATAAGTTTTCGCTTTTCCCATGAAGAGCTAACTCTGAAGCTTCTCCTTCCTCAATTTCATCAACTCACTCTTTCCAAATTGCAAGCTTTTGAGGGTATTACCTTACCTTTTGAAGTTGAGCTTTAAAACAAACCAACTCAGAAAAGAAAAAAAAAAAAAAAAGGTACACCGACAATGATAACTGCTATGAACATATGAAGCAAACAACAGACAAGCTAGCGAAGTCAAATGGGTAATGGATAAGAAGATAATCGATTATTTCTCTATAACAAGAACAAATGATAAAGCCATTGCAAACTATCTACCAATTTTTTCAAAGTTCATGAACAAAGTGTTGATAAGTGAGAAGAAACCATTTCTTCCTCAAGTTTCACTTGAACTGGTTCTAAAAGTAATTAGGGTTTAGAATGAGCCCTTAAACTCATGGTAACATCACAAATTAAATTCCAACCTAAACTCCTTAAGTCAAAGTCTTCATGTTTCAAAGAAAATCATTCTATAACAAAAGAGTAGACAATTTAAAGTCGAGAGAAATTATATTATATACATATACTAAAACCCAGTTTTCTGACACTGTTCATTAATAGTGAAAGGGCGAAAATGCCCTAGGTTTCTTTCTTGTTTCCACTTTTCTATAGTGGAAAGTATGTTATGCCCTTCCCAGCCACGTGTCTTTCATCATTTGTTTCTCTGCTCGACCGCATTTTTTTGCTTTACCCTTCCTCTTCGTTTTTCACCTTCATTAGTCTGCGATTTTCTCCCTCTTCATCAGCCCGTCTTTTGCTCTCAAATCCTTTCTTTTTCTTCCGCAAAATAGTCTCACAAGAGATCCTATGTTTGATTCTTCTTTTTTTTTTTTTTGGGATTTATTTTCCAGTCTATCCCGGTATTGAATCCTTTGTTGTTCGGCGCTTTTTTCTCATCTTGCGATCGTCGGGGCAAGAACTTTAAGGTTAGTTTGTTCTCAATGTTTTATCCTCATTTTGTTATCTCTAGGCCAAGAAATTTAAGGTCTTTGTTTTTGTTTTTGCTGCGGATCTGCAGGTTGGGACAAATTTTTTGTGAAATTGGTGACTAATCGCATGCTACCTCTTCAGATTATTGACAAAGAAATTATATTGAACTTGGGTATTGTTGACCCTAAAAACTACCAAGCCTACGTGGCGCGCAGGCCGAGTAATCTATAAGCTAACCACGTCATTCGGTGAATGCGGGCGTGCCAACTCGTCGGCCGAGCTCGGCCGATGAGTAAATTTGTTGATGTTGCGTTGGGTGCGTGGCTGACTTCTGCGTCTTACGATTGCGGCCGAGGAAGGAACGCGTCTCGGCCTCTTGGGTCCTGGAACCTGAAAACAAGGCTACTATTCTTACGAAGTTCACGAATCGCCGTCGTCGGATTCGGTCACAGTGATGTAATTCGTCATAGTAAACTCACGCGGAATCGACACCAAAGTGTAAGGGCACAAATACTCAAAGCGAATATAAGTCTTAATAGTGAACGTGGTTCGGCCGTCTGAATGCCGAACTCTAAATCCCACTTGAGAGTATCCGATCATAAAACAACTCGGCGTGCAATGCGCCGAGCTCAGTAAACAGTAACACCTCACTTCACCGAGAAGGCTGATGAGATGACCTCAATCAATAAGGATTCAGAAATCCTTCTCGACCGAGACTTGGATAGATAACCGACCGTCCTCGCCGCAGTGCTGTTGATGCCAACGGAAGATACTGCGAGTTCGGCCAATTCTACGGTGACAGAGTTATCTATGCCGACTTAAGATATCACCAGTTGCTTTCACAGTGCTGTTGATGCCAACGGAAGATGTGTCAGCGAAAAGAGAAAATAAAAATCTCAAGAGTTGTTGAGAGGTTTTGCGCAGGGCAGTTGTGTGTTGAATTGGAGAGGCCTTGAATGATGCACAACCTCCTCTATTTATAGCACTGGATACCCTTGAAGTCGGGTCAAAACCCTACTCGGACTAGGTCTTCTTCTCCTGATCAAACACTCACTCGACCAGTCCTATTTTCACTAGGATTGTGAACCTAGTCTTTTATTGAGTCGGATTCACTTCCGGGTTATTAATCTTGCCGAGACTCCTTATTGCACTAGGACTCGACTTGCAAATGCAGCATGACCTAGCCGACCTAGGTTTAGAAGCCCACGTACTAAACGATCCAAGGCTCCCTTGGGCCGAGAATGGTTCTATACTCGGCCCAAATTGATATTTTGGGCCCAAACATTGCCCCCTCGCTTCTGAGGTCCTCGGCCTGAATTCTTTGGCCGAGTTTCGACCTTGAAGAAGCAAATCTAATACTCAGAACCCAAGTACTCTATTTCCAAGGTGCATTTATTGAGCACGATTGCACGATCTTGATCCTGCTAACCACTACACCATGTGGCGTCTTTTAACACGGCCAATCCCTAATAATGACGTCTAAGGCGTGCGGCTATCTGAACCGTCATATCATCATGACCTTATGGCTGAACATAGCCACTCCACCTCAATTCGCGAGCCACTTGTCGTCGTGCAGACGCCGAAAACATCTTTCGCCATTAATCTCGCCGTCACACGCAATCGTGCGCCCCCAAAACCTGAGACCCTCGGTCTTCTCAACTGCATTTCCTGAATGTTCATCATGATCAGTGATTTCTTCGGTCGATTTTACCCTTTATTTTAAATTTCGAACGATTGCACTTTTTTCCACAACTCTATAAATACCGAAATTTTCTCATTTGCACTTTACGCTCTCAAAACTTTCTGAAATTTCTTGCCATTGCTCTCTAGTGCATTTCTCCTTTCCAGGTCTTCGTCTTCAACCCTTAACCCAGAAACCCTTTTCTTGCCATCCCTTCCAACCTTTCTCCATGGCCTCCTTTATTTCCAAACTTTCCAAGGAGTGTGACCAATGCCAGAAGATCATCGATCAGAGTTCAATCAAGACCATCCGCTTTGAGAGTGACATGAATACCTCTCATCAGATCTTGGGTCCTCTCTTTAAAGCGGCTGTGCCAACCCCCATCACTGGACTTCTCCAGAAACACTGCCTATCACCCTTGCTACAAGGGTTCGACTGGTCTTAGTGGGATGTGGCGAGGCCTCAAGGCTCTTGGCCGTCTACCACTACGACCTGTGCAGCATGGGTTGTCCGAATGGAAAAGCTCTTCGGCGAGCAATGGAAGGCCCTGGGCATCTATGATGCCATTCACCTCTCGTCCATGGAGGTCATTCTGGACAGAGAGCTTCTCCTGGCGGCCTTGTGCTTCTGGTGTTCGGCCACCAACACTATGGTCCTTCCTCTCGACCCCATTGGCCCCACCATCCTTGATATCACTGCCATCTTGGGGACTTCCCCGACTGGTATCCCGGTCGACTCTGCCCTCCCTGGGTACCCGTCGAACCTAAACTTGAAGACGCTCTTCGACAAGCGGGCCCTTGAGACGCTAAGCGGTGAAGGCCAAACACCTTCGAAATAAGAGGTTCACAAGCTTCACAAGAACTTCTTCAACTATAACACCCTTGTTGGAAGTATGCCTACAAAGCCACTTATTTGATGTAATAGCTTTTTGGAATACTTAATGTATTAAACTTTTATATGTTTAATGAAGGGCAAAGCTTATTGTCAGACACTATTTATTGTATCATGTGTTTATGCAATAAGGGAATCCGAGGGATGTATTTGATCTAAGAGACAAGTGATCTAAGTGAGTTAGATTATCGAGACCATTCTCTTATGTTCATTCCTAAAACGTTCCTAGCCATAGGATTGCCAATTGGGTATTGACAATCCGCTAAGGTTAGTATGTGTTATGTCAACTCAAGCTTGAGTATGACTAGTCTCAAGTCATTTGGTGTTGGACACTAAGACAAACACATAGGTGCTCGAAAGAGTAATCGAGTACACTGAACAACGATCAAAAGAGAGTTCGAACATACATGTCATGTAAGAACTCTAAAGTTGCAATATGCAAAGTAGTCCTTTGACCTGAGGCATCATAGATGTCTAATGGTTAGGTCCTTGATCTTTGATCATGTCAAACGGCATTCCATCGGAGTGTCCACGACATTGTTGGGGTCAAGCTATCTAGTCGTGTAGGCATATGAATGCACAACAAGGGATCTCTAACCTTCCATGGTGGAAGGAGAATACTCTAAGATATGATTCTAAAGTCTTTGGCCAAAGCAAATGAATATGACTTAGGAAGTTTGTTCCAAATCATATTCAAGGGAATCATATAGAAAAGTATCACATTGGATAGTAGACATGAAACAAACTATCACTTAAACAATGTGATTAAGAGTATTGTATTAGAGAAGAACCGTATTGCATTGTAGTTGTAACTGGATAGGTTCTCCAACCAATTCTACTTAGCTTGGGTAACCATGATATGCTGCTAGGTGTCACTCATGGTTTATGGAAGCCCTAATGATTAGCAAACACTAATCATTAAAGGGAGAATTGAAATGTGGTTTCAATTAACAATCGATCGTTAAGAGTAACAATCGCCCACTACCTCGCTAATTGGAACCTAACGGATCATACACCGAGTAAGGGCGATAGTGAATAAATTAAATGAGATGGATAAGCAATTAAATGGTTTAATTGAGAATGGTCAAGATTAATTAATTAGTTAATTAATTTTACGAAAGGTTCGTATTGGGCTTTTAAGTTGGTTTTGGGCTTCTGGGCTCAAAAGCGTTTTGGTCCACAAGGCCCATTATGTTTAAGTTGTATGACAACGAAAACAAAATGGGCAAATAGCCCAATAACATTAATATGGCCGGCCATTAGGGTGAATGGGCAAGCTTGGATTAATTACAAGTTTGCCACTCACTTGAAATGAAGTATAAAATCAACTTTATAGCTTTATTTCTCATTTTGGGTTTTTCTTGGTGAAATGAGGTGAAACACTTTCTCTCATTTTCTCTAAAGAGGCCGGCCACTTAGAGGGGATTTAGCTAGCAATCTTTTCTTCTCTAAGTCATCCATTTCATCTTCACACTTCATCCTTGGTGTGGAGACTTAGAGACATTAAGCCTTTGATGTTTTGGAGAACAAATCCTCAAATCCTCAAAGAAGCAAAGGAGCACTAAAAGGAGGAAAATCACAAGCAAGATTCAAAGGAGCTTGGAGGTGACTTGAAGGCCCTCCACTTGGGTGAATCCCTTGTGTAAACAAGGATGAGCTTCAAGGGTAAAGAAACTCTAAATCTTTACTTCTCTTTAATGCTGTTAAAGAGTTTATTGGTTCACCATATACTAGGCTTTGAAAGTCATGGGTTTTATGAATTGTTTTTTAATGCATGCCTACTTTAATGTGTTAATAGTTTGCATATGTATTCAAATGTTCTTACTTGTTCTTAGCTAGGACAAAATTTTTCCTTCAACCCTCTATCTCCATTTCGCCGGCCGAGGAGAAGAGGCCCTGCGAGAAGGCGAACATGAGGTGTTTCTCTTCTATTGGTACAACAAATTCATTTGTTGTACCAAATCTAACAAGTGTTTGGTTGAGAATATGCCAGTGGCCGAAGCCCAGGCTAGCGGTCACACTCTGGCGCTTAGTCCGGCCATTCTCGCTCATCTCTTGCGCTGCTTGGCCGAAGTGACTCTAGACAAGGTCGATCAGTAGCAAAATGGGCCCCTCTGGGTTTTCCAACTTTGGCTGCAGGTCTACTTTGCTCCTCTTCGGCCAACGATTGCTGATTTCTCGCCGAAGGAAGCGTTCGGTCCTCAATTGGCCTTTCGGCCACTCCCCCCTCACAAAGCCGAAGAAGTGTTCAGATACCTCTTCGCCCTCGACGACCTTTCTGATGACGAGTTCTTGATCTGTCGTCGTCGGGAATACCCTTCGTCGATCAGGCTTCCTACGTCGACATGGGGAGCGGACGAAGATGCTGACCTTCGTCAATCTTGGGGGTCCTTTGTACTGGCCCGCAACCTGCCTCTCTGCTGTGAAGGTCGCCGAGCGAGTTGGGAAGTGTATCATCCCAACTTCCTTGCTTGGCAACTCGGCTACCTCCAGGGTTGCCCCGTCCTCCTTCTCTCTTCACGGTCCGTCCTAAGCCGCGGACGCGAACCTGGCTCCTCAGAGAAGGAATGCAACGACGCCAAACGAGAGTTCCAGGGGCAGTGCCAGAAACTCCACCTTCGACCGGCCATTCCAGAGACTTTATGCACTGACACCTTCGGTAATTGGTGGGAACAGTATACCCAGCAATTTTTTGGTATTCTGGTCGACACCGTTTTGAACAAACTTTTTGGTGGTCGACCAATGAAAACTTCTGCCCTCCAAGCCCAAGGTAACCGTTTATTTCTCCCATTTTTCCTTTAATTTTGAACTATTGATCTACTTTGCTGAAAAAGGTGGTCGGCCGTTGAAAAAGGTGGAGGTGGTTGCTGCAGCTACGGCCGAGAAAAAACCGGTCGCCTTTAAGAAGACAAAAACTGCTGCGCAGGCCTTGCTGAGCAAACAGCCTCGTCGAGAAGTCGAGCAGACCGCCGATCCTCCTCGGCCCGCCAAGCGGGTCAAAAAACTGGCGAAGAAAAGAAAACGGGAGATTCACGTCATCTCCAGTCATACTACGGGAACGACGACTCCCAGCGTTTCCCCTTCTCCCCCCGTCGGTCAAGCCTTGGTCGAGGAACAGTCAACTCCGGCCGCAGAACCAGTCCAAGCAAAGCTGTTTCTGAGGTCAGTAAACCAGTTGTCGCTCTATCGATCGAGACTGCTTCCGTCCTGGAAAAGGCAGTCCCTGCGACCGAGAGAGCTTCTCCCGTAAAGCCTAAACCCTCGGTTTTCGTTTTGGAGGGGAGTGAGGGGAGCGACGAAGTTCCCTTGGCGAGTCGCCCTCTTTCCGGCCGTCAACCTCTTTCTGTGCCCGAGGTGGCTGTTCCAGTCGGCCCTTCCACGGTCGACCGTGGCAAACGACTGGTCGGAGAGCCAACAGCGGCGGCCGAGACGCCCGTTCCCCCACAGGACCAGGATGTCCATTCCGCGTCCGAAACGGCTGTCCCAGTCAGCCCTTCCACGGCCGACCGTGGCAAACGACCGGTCGGGGAGCCAGAGGCAACGGCGGAAACGCTCGTTCATCCTCAAGACCAGGACCTCCACATTCCTCCGCAGGAAGCTACTTCGGCCTTCGTAAGTACCCTCTATGTCTTTTCCTTGATTAATTTCCTGCCATAAAACTCTAAACCAAGCAAAATACTGTCAGGTGCCTGTACATTCTTTTCATCGAAAATTCTATGCGCCAAAGGGTGTTATCTATGTCTCTTGGCCCCCTCAGTGGCCATCGAACGTAGATAACCTCAATCGGCCGCGTGAGCTGAGACGCAATCTAAGATACTAGGCTCGGCCATTAAGTTCTTTGGGTTCGAGCAACGATCCTGAAGACATGGCCGAAGTCTCATCTCGGCAGGTTAAAAGAAACGAAACCTTTTTGTTATCTTTCTCATGATTTCCTTTGAGCTTAACCTGATTTGTGTGTGCAGGCTTCATGGGAGGTCGAATTCAAAGCTCTCATGTCCAGCACTACTGGAGGGGCTGGTCCTTCGGCCGCCGCGACTGAAGCTGCTGATTCAACTGCTCGAACTCGGTTGCAAGAGGTCTTGTCACTTTCGGCGTCGCAGGTACTCGAGCACAACGGTCTTGATTTGCTCGATGCATGTCTAAATGACCTCGGAGCCGATGGTCAACTGAGCGGCGAGGCCATCGTTCAGGCGTCGTCCGCCTTGGAGCGGGTTCGGGAGACCTTTAGTATTTTCCAGAACGCTTTGAGGGCCGAACAAGACCTGCAAGCTGTCGCGGCCGTCCAAGATACTCTCCGCCTAAAAATCGATGCTTTAAAAGCAAAAGGAGAAGCCTTGGCCGACCTAGACCGTCAAATGGCCGAATTGGCAAAACACAGGTCGGCCATTGCCTCCGAGCTTGCTAAGGACTTCGAGTCGGGCGGCAAGGCTTGTTTGACCGAGTATGAGGCAAACAAAAAACGGGTCGAGCAGTTGAAGCTGGACAAGAAGAACCGGCACGCCGAGGTCATCATGGGCGAGGTGCGGTGGTTAGAGCTGAAGGCTCTGCTCGGCACTCTTCTACCTTCTTCGCCTTGAATTTATTTTTATGTAAACTGGTCGCCCAACTCACTTTGTATATTTCCGATCTTAATGAAATGAATTTTTACTCCTGCATTTCCCAAGTGACCAGGTAGTACTTCTTCAGAAACTGCCCATTAATTGGTAATTTATGAACTAAACCGGTCTGATCTCTAAGATGATATGCTCATTTGCCGTATACTTTATGTACAACAAACGGCCCTTCCCAATTTGGTGACCACTTGCCGAACCTAGAGTCTTTTAATCCTACGGGCAACACCGTTTGCCAAACCAATTCACCCTCGCCGAATGTTTTCTGTCGTACCTTTTGATTATAGGCTCGCTCGGCTATCCGTTTTTGTGCCACTAGCAAGTTATAAGCATCAAGTCGCGCTTCTTCCAAATCTTCCAACTCCTGTCTCATGGACTGATTATATTCGGCGCTAAACAAACTACTTTGTTCAATTAGCCGCAACGAATTTATGCTTAACTCGACTGGTAACATTGCATCGTGCCCCTATGTTAATGTGTACGGGGTTGTTGCAGTCGCCGATCGGGGTGATGTTCGATATGCCCATAATGCCTCATTCAACTTCAAATGCCACATGCCAGACCTTTCTTTTATTATTTTTTGGAGAATGCCGATCAACACTTTATTACTTGCCTCGGCCTGCCCATTTGCTTGTGGATAATACGGGGTAGACTGCTCGAGCCGAATTTTCAAATTTGCTGTATACTGTTTAAACCTCTCGGCTGTAAAGATTGTGCCATTGTCAGTTATGATTGTTTCTGGTACGCCAAATCTGGTCACAATGTGTTCCTCCACAAAGTTGCAAACTTCTTTAGATGTTAGCTCGGCGTATGATTTCGCTTCGACCCACTTAGCGAAGTAATCGGTTGCTACTATTATCCATGCGTGCTTGGCAGCCCCGGAAGATGGCGTGATTTTACCGATTACGTCCATGGCCCATCCTCTAAACGGCCATGGTTTAATGACCGAATGCAACGATTCGGCCGGGACCCTTTGTATATGCCTGTGAATCTGCCATTGTATGCATCCTCGTGCAAACTCGATACAATCCTTTAGTATTCTTGGCCAAAAATAGCCGTGTCGTCGAAGTAACCATCGCATTTTTCGTCCGAATTGATGAGCTTCGCAAACCCCTTCATGGACCTCTGTGATTGCCTGAGCACCCTCCTGGGGGCCGAGGCATAGCAGTAATAAACCATCCTCGCCTTTTCGGTATAACTCGTTCTGATACATGACATAGTTCGTGGCGTGAACTCTTGTCTTGCGATCGTGTTTACCATTGGGATTGTCAAGATACTGCATAATAGGCTTTCTCCAATCATCTGGTATTGCCTCAACGGCACAAACATCTATAAGGTTGTCTCGATCTAACAACGAAGGTAAGGACATGATTCTTGTACGTATCACGTTGTCGCGTTGAAGGACTTGTTGGTTAACCAGGGCCGGGTATAGCTGTCGCAACGCGGGTATTTCTCGGCCTAGCTTGCCCCCCAGGAGTTGTGCGCCGGAGGCGATTTAAGCCAATTCGTCCGGGTCGGTATTATGACTCCGGGAAATATGTTTAAAGGTAATACCGTCAAAGGATTCAGCTAAATAGCTGGCGACCATGTGGTATGGTGCCAGGGTACAACTCATGCATCGAAATAAACCATTAAGTTGGTTAATCACAAGTTCGGAGTCGCCGAGGATGAGGGCACGGGGTGCCCGCAGGTCATGAAGGACTCCGAGGCCGATGATAAGGGCTTCGTATTCGGCCTGATTATTGGTGCATTCAAAATCCAGTTTGAGCGAAAAATACCAACGATCGTGGTGTGGGGATTGAATGACAATTCCAACGCCAGCCGAGGAGGACGTACTTGAGCCGTCAAAGTACATCGTCCAGTGGTTGTCGCGTGCTTGAACCATGCCGATTTCGACGTCGTTGCCCCCAAACCCATATGGGAAAGGGTGTTGAGCCAGGAAATCAGCCAGGGCCTGACCTTTGATAGCTTTCTAGGCCACGTATTGCAAGCTAAATTCGGACAATGCCATCGTCCATTTCCCGATGCGGCCTTTGACGATTGGCCAGGTCAGCATGTAGTGGATGACGTCGGTCTGAGCGATGACTTGGGTGACCGATGGGAGCATATAATGCCGAAGCTTGGAAGCGGCAAAAAACAAAGCTAGACACAGCTTCTCGACGGCGGGATAGTTGATCTCTGGTTGATTGAGATTCCGGCTTAGATAAAATATAGCCTGATCTCGGCTAGCATCGTTGTCCTGCACTAGGAGGCAGTCGATGGACTCTTCGGCCGCCGAGATATAGAGCTTCAGAGGTTTACCGCGCCGAGGGGGAACGAGGACAGGTGGTTTCGTGAGGGAGACTTTGATTTGCGTAAACGCCGCCTGATGCTCGTCGTTCCACACGAATTTATCTGAGTCCTTGAGTTTCAAAAGCGTGGAGAACGCTTTCATTTTACCTGCCGAGTTAGCGATAAATCGGCGGAGGAAATTTATCTGACCGAGTAAGGACTGAAGTTGTTTCTTCGTCGTTGTGGGTGGGGCATGGATGATTGCGCGTGCCTTATTCTCGTCGACTTCAATCCCACGGTGATGCACGAGGAAACCAAGAAAATTTCCGGCTGACACGCCGAAGGCGCATTTGGCAGGATTCATTTTGAGGTTGTGCTGACGCATGCGGAGGAAAGCCTGTCGGAGATCATCCAGATGTGTCTGTCGGCGTTTAGATTTGATGACAACATCGTCGATGTAAACTTCGACGATGGTTCCAATTAAATCATGAAAGATGGTGTTCATTGCTCGTTGGTACGTGGCACCGGCATTCTTGAGGCCGAATGGCATGACAACCCATTCATATGTGCCGAGTGCCCCCGGGCATCGAAATGCAGTCTTGTGGATATCGGCTTCGGCAATAAAAATTTGATTGTATCCGGCATGTCCATCCATAAAAGATAAGATCGCATGATTTGCCGCAGCATCAATTAAAAGATCCGAAATCGGCATTGGATACTCATCTTTGGGAGTTGCCAAATTCAGGTTGCGGAAGTCGATGCAAATGCGCAATGCACCATTTTTCTTTAAGACATGAACGATATTTGCCAACCATTCAACATATCGAGCGGTCCGAATGAATCCTGCTTTCAAGAGCCGAACGAGTTCATCCTTGATGCCGAGTTGTACTTCGGTCGAGAATCGTCGAGGTGGTTGACGGAAAGGTGTACACTCAGGTTTAATGCGTAACTCATGCTCGACGAGAGTGCGATCTAAGCCGGGCATCTTGTGATAGCTCCAAGCAAAACAATCTTTGAACTCCTCAAGCATAACACGAAGTTCGGCTTTCATAGGTTGGGGGAGCAAAGCACTAATAAATAAAGGTCGTGGGTCATCGGCTGTCCCAATGTTAATTTCTTCCAATGGGTCCTTGACTTGGGGCCGAGTGTCTTCCAGCTCGGCCGGGGCAACTTGAACTTTGTCAAGAGATAAAACGGGATCGTTTTCTCCTTCGGCGAGGAACTCTACGAGGTTAACGCCTGAATTGGGTTGTTTAGAGATGGTATGCCAATGGGGTCGTTCCATAGTAGATGAAACCGCGGCCCGACGTTTTTCCCGATCGGTGTCAGACATCGGGGTCGGAGATAAGGTCCGCTAATCCGAGTCTCGCCGAATCCTGGTGGACAGTTTCGACGCCAACCTCGATAGCTTTCTGAACAGAAATCCGAGTCGGCCGTCCTTCATCATTGAAACCTTGTTGGGTGATGTAGCTGACGTGGTCATCATAATACCGTGCCTGGATCATATTAGTCTCGAACGGTTGAGAATCGACCGGGTGAACAGTGACCGATTTACCGTCCCAAAAGATGAGCACTTGATATAATGACGAAGGAATATAGCTGGTTTGATGAATCCAGTCTCGACCGAGCAGTGCATTATACTCGATTTTGTAGTGGATGATGAAAAAGGCGGTCATATGGTTACGATCGGCAATGTTGACCGCTAAAGGAAGCACTCATTTGGTCTAAGACTTGTCACCGACAAAACTACTCATGGTTATTCCTGAAGGAATGAATTCGTCGGTGGATCGTCGCAAGGCTTTCATTATAGATACAGGCATGATGTTGAATGTTGCTCCGCAATCGACGAAAATCTTGGAGATTGGGTAACCTTCAATATGGGCCGTGATATACAACGGTTTTAAATGTTGAAGGTTAGCCGAGGAGGAACGGGGAAACAAGATGTCTAAGGCCGTTTTAAGCTTATGATCATCGTTAGTTGGTACATCGTCAGGGGTGACGAAATCAACTTGTGTTGCTTCTTCGGTGACCACATCGCCGTCCAAGAAACTTGGTTGGTGCGCGGTCTGCTGAAATTCGGCAGGCAAAACATGGACCATGCTGATTTCCATATTTTCAAGGACTGAAGGGCCCATTGGATCCTGGTCGTCTTCCTCCGGAGCAGAGAGGATTATATCGTTGTGTGCCAGAGCATTTGCGACCAGCTCGCTGTGTGTCTCAACATAGTCAGATGTTTGAGTCACACAATCCGACGATGTGTTTTGGTGACTGTTCTTTTCGGACTTGCATACCTCTGGCGTCGGGTTCTGCTCTTGCCGCGTCTGGCGAGCTCGTTCCTCATAGGCGATCCGGGTGTTCCTGGTGTCCAAGTAAGCGTCCAATCGTTCCACCCGTTTTATCTCATCGGCCGTCAATCCGAACAATGAAACGGCCGAAAAGACTTCGAAATGATATCGAAGGTGTTGAAGATCCTCGAGAGAGAATGGAAGCTCGGTTGTGTCAATGTCTGTGTGGGGGTCGACCTCGAAGCTGAGAACTTTAGCCTCTCGAATGTGCTGGAATCTAGCTTTCATCGCCGGATCGGTGGTTTTCTGGATGATCTGCTCGGCATCGGGGCAAGTTAATGCCAAGTCGAGAGCTTCTTGGCAAGCCTTGGGCAATCCATATAAATCATTAGCAGAATACTTCTTGTGAAACTCTTTCATATATTCCAACGATTCATCGAGGAATGGAGGATGCAAGTTTCGTCGCACTTTGACGATGGGTTCTCTTGGCGGCAATGGGGGCAGTTGGCTTTCGGCCTCTTTCTTAAATTGTTCGAAACGAGCCTTCATTTCACCAGGCCGAAGAAGAAGTTTGATCCGCTTCTCGGCCGCTTCAATGGTAGTTTCAAAGTCTCGATTGGTTTCCTTCCGCCCTTGTAATTCAGCCATGATTGTCGGCTTTGGCGTTGGCCGATCATCTCCACTCCCTGTCGTTCCTTTCGGCTGCCATTTAGTGGCCGAAACAGGCTGGGCCACTTGACGTCGAGCCAAGCAATCTATTCCCTGACGTCGATGTTTCTGAGACTTGGACAACGCGGTGTACATGCCAGTAGGAGAATTATAGCTATACCACCGTTAATCACGTGGCTCAGGCGGCTTAAAGCTTTTTGGATTCGCTGATCAACTTGAGCTACTGAAGTTTCGTGAATAATACTTCTTGTTATAAAATGGTGCGTCGAAATCAAGACGTCGCCTGACCGAGGTAGACTCATCTGTCTGTTGCTTAGGGCCGATGTCTCCGAGATCGCCGACTGTTGCCTAGGCGTCGGCGTCTGAGGCAGCTTTTTCTTGGGCTCGGCTAAGATAACACGTGCTTTAAAATTACTACACAAGACCACCGGCCCGCCACTTTCTTCATCGCTGGAGTCCGACAAGCATTGGACTATGGCCGGTCCTGAGAACTCGGTAGGTTGCGTATTGGAAGAGAGATCAATCTTAAGTAGGGGTCGAGAGTTTTTCTTGAGCACGTGTTGCACTGGTGCAAGCTCGATCTTCTCTTTCCCTTTACTTTTAGGCAAACGGGCGTCTACCATGCCAACTGTTGCCGAAGGGAATGGGTCCGTATCGACCGTCATGCGGTTTTCAGGAAATTTTAACTTGCCTTTGTAGATCCAGCTTTGGATATCATCACGGAAAACGACACAATTGTTTGTGGCATGCTTGGTCGAGTTATTGAATTGGATGAACTGCATACGACAACCCAAAGCATTCCTCACAAGTTCCTTGCATGAACTGCATAACAAAGATACAAGCAAAGATCATTAAGTTCTATGAAAATCATAAGCATTGGCGAGGCACTTGTTACTATGAACTGCATGAAACTTATGCCAAGAATTTACTTAACACGATTGTGATCAACAACCTTTACCACCTTTATCACTTTGCTCTTGAATTTGTGCCATGAACTCCATAATCTCTCCCATTTGATTCTTCAATTTATCCACTCTTTTGTCTTGATTTTGTTGGTCCTGCATCAAAGATGTTAGTAATTGAAAATTTTGATCACTATCCATGGACATACTTGAATTTGATTGGAATTGTTGTGGGGGATGCGGTGGTGGTTGCATAGGCGTGGTGTAGAACTCCTCATATGGCTGCCAATTGATAAGCTCATATTTATACATATTTTACATCAAATTCTCTCGTCTTTTCTTGGTTAGTTTCTTATATTTTTGAGTTATTTACTTTGTTTTTGTGTTTTATCGAATTTATCTAGCAAAGAAATTAATAATAGAATAAGTGTGATATTAAGTAATAAATTCGTTTTTTTTACCTTGCCCACTTATTTTATTATTGTAACTTAAGAAAACATTTTGGCAGAGCAAATAAAAGGTGACTGAATGAGTTATATATATCTATATATATATATATATATATATATATATATATATATATATATATATATATATATATATATATATAAAAGGTATGGCAGGAACTTAGGCGTGGGGAGTGAAGGAATATAATAAAAACACAAAGTGCATGCAGAAAATGTGAAAGTCTCAGTGGGCAGAGCACAGAAAGAGTGGAGGGCACACTGGCATTAGGAAATAATAAGGAAAAGGTGTGGAGCACTTCGTGGGGGTGCATGAAAGACCAGAAAATAAAAAAAAGGAAGAAAGCTACCTTTAGGCAGCTGGAGGGAAATAATAAAAGGATAGAGGACTGACGAGAACTGTAGGGGGGGGATAAGGAAAGAAGAAGTCAGAGGGCAGGGAGGAAGCCTCGGGGCTGCCCTTGGCGTGAGAACAGAAAAAAAGGCAGCAAAGCTGCCTGGTCAGCTGGTCAGCGAGGAGAGACAGGCCTTAGGGGGAAATAAGGAAAGCTGCCTTTTGGCAGCTGGAGACGCGGAAGGAGCGCAGTCAGCGCAAGGAGAGCGTGTGCGTGGGGACGTGTAGGGGACAGGCAGCGACACGTGGGAGCTGATTTGCAGCTGGAAGGGCAGGAGCAGATCGCAGGCAGTCGGGTGGGGTCAGACGCAGAAGCTGCCAGGTGCAGCTGTCGCAAGCAGCGAGCGAGAGAGAAGGGTGAGCACAGGAGCCTCGGTCAGGAGGGCTTGACGCGAGGAAGGAAGGCAGCACAGAGACAGAGGCACGGACACAGCAGATCTTCCTTTCTTGGTTTTATCTTCTCTCTCGGTTAATTCGTTCCAAACTCAAGTTTTATTTTCTGTTTTAATTTAAATAATGTGTAACTAATTTTATTTTGGCTAGAGTTTAATTCAAAACCATGGATATATTTGTAATTTGAATTGATTACCTTCAGTTGTGATTTCTGAGTTGTGATTTAATTTGCTTAACTGCTTGATTGATAACTTATTTTTGTATGTCGATTAAGGATGCATACTTAATTTACATGCATGAATTTGATGCTAGAATATAAGTGAATTTCACCTAATCGTTATGAACTTATATTCACAAGTAGTGAAGGTCGCTTATAAACGATCGCGTTAGGTAAATTCTTGGCATAAGTTTCATGCAATTCATAGTAACAAGTGCCTCGTCAATGCTTATGATTTTCATAAAACTTAATGATTCTTGCTTGTATCTCTATTATGCAATTCATGTAGGGAACTTGTAGGGAATGTTTTGGGTTGTCGTATGCAATCATCCAACCTAATAAAAGTAGGAAAATCTGAAGGTTAATTTAAGCGGACCTAATTAACTTGGGGCGTTGAGAATTTACAATTTATTGAAAGAACAACTGAAAATCAATTTAGGTTGCATATGTGGCATGTGTGGAGAATAATCCTCTAGCCAATCCGTCATTTATCATTTTACCTTAATTTCATGTTTTTGTCAATTTTGTAATTTATTTAAGTTAATTTACTTCTCGTCAAAATCAATCCCCCGTTTATTTTAAAGTATTATATTTGTTAGAAATCATTTTAGTTTGTATTTTCTTAAGTCTTGAGTTATTTTGAGTCTTTTGATTTGTGTTAGATTATTTGTTAGTTTTATTTTGAGTTATTCTAGTTAAGTGTTTTGAGTCTAGTTTAGTGTTTTAAATTTTGTTTTTACGTTTTTAATTTAATTTTACTTTGGTTAGCATCCCTAGTTAATCCCCGGCCTAGAACGATCCCTACTTATCCATATACTACAATTGTCACAAATAGGGTTTAAATTTGTGCGTTAATTTATTCTCGCACCAAATTTTTGGCGCCGTTGCCGGGGATTAGCAAATTTGCTAATCCTTTGTTTATGTTTTTGTTTGTGTTTTATTTTATTTTATTTTATTTTATTTGTGTTTATTTTATGTTATTTTATTTTTGGTTTGTTATGTCTTTTACTTTTGATATTTGATTTAGTTTTCTTTCTTTGATTTTAGTTACAAATGGAGCAAGACCTGGATTCTACTAGCATTCAAGATCTATTGGCACAGCTCACTGCTCAATTAACTCATAATGCCGAACGGACCACAATGCCAAGTGTCCCTACACTTGATGTGCCCTATGGACAACGATATCAAGGTCCTCAATTTTCTGCAAATGAAGATGTTTGGGGATATCAGGGCCATAACCAATCAAGGGGCAACATGTTTTCCAACGCTTACAATTCGGATTGGAGAGACTACTCAGATTATATGTGGGATGAACCTCAACACTTTCAACAAAGTGGATATTGGCAGCAAGACGAATTCTATTCAAGACCTATGCAGCTACCACAGCATCCCCCACAGCAATTCCAATCAAATCAAAGTATGCCCGTGGATTATAATCAAATGCTTGAAGAATTAATTTCTTCGGTACAGGGTTCACAAAAAGAAGAACAATTGCCGCCATCGGAAGAGTTCTATCAGTGGCCATATGAACCGTCACATCCACCACAACAATCAACCCAATTCAATTCAGGTACATCCTTGGATAATGATACACTTAATAATTTACTCACCTCTTTGAATCAGGGAGTAGAAAATCAAAACCAGGAGATGCAAGACCGAGTCAGAAGAGTGGACGAATTGGAGAAGCAAGTTGGGCAGATTTTGGAGATCATGGCACAGATTCGAGATCAAGGTAACATGGAGGATGAAGTTGTTCCTGAACCATCCAAACAGAGCCCGAACATGGATGAATTGCCACTTCAAGAAGAAGATGAGGATGACGACTTGGGCAGTTTAGAAGAATTCTTATCGCAAACCCCTCAAGTCTTTATGCCGTCCAACTCAGGTGAGGAGGTTCTAAGTTCAATTCATTCTGACATCGTTCCACCAAATGTCCTTTTTCCTTGCAGGTTTTTAAATCCCAAGGAAAAAGTGAATGAAAAATACGTTGTGGAAGATCTTCCCAAGGTGCAAAGTGATATCCAAATTCTTGGTGTACCAAATCAAGTTCCCGATGGTATTGAAACGTTCAAAGAGACTTGTACACCAAGAAGAATTATTCCAGAAAATGAGGTGGCCGGAGAATTTGTTGAATACATCCAAGAGGCTGTGCATGAGACAATCAAGCCTAAAGCAGTTGAGTTTGATGACACGGGACAAGCCACAACCATCATAGTAAACCTGGCTAAGTTCAAAGTCCCGGAAATGTTCAAAAATGTGGTGTTTGTCATTGAGTTTGAACGAGAAAGTAAGCCATCTTCTCCATTTTTAATTTTATGTTATACTAACAATTTAATTTTGATGATTCAGGCACCGTCATTAGAACTTAGACCGTTGTCGGATCATTTCAAGTACCACCGTCCGTTCAATGATAAGCCCATGCATTTGAATAATGAAGGGAGGCCTAGGAATCACCCACAATCAGATTTGCATTCCTAATCCCTTCTCTTTACTGCTTTCATTTTGTTTTGTTTATTTAGTTGTGATTTTTGTTTAGAAGTTAAACATAGTCTTTTTACTTTGATTTACTTATTTTACATTGATATTAAAAAAAAAAATGAAAATGAAAAAAAAAATATAAAAAAAAAAAATATATATATATATATATAATAATAATAAACATTACATAATTTAAAAACAAAAAAAAATTATTATAAAAAAAAAAAAAAAAAAAATACTTATATTTATAATTAAATAAACTTAAATGCATAAATATTTTACAATAACTTGTAAACTAAAAGCTTTCATTGGTCGTTGGTAGGTGGTGCCTCGGAGGTCGACGGAGCCCCTGAAAGACGAAGCGCCAGAGCTGGATCATTCAGAGCCTCAATACTTGGTGCTGCTCCCGAGGACGAAGGCAACACAAACCTCGGGAGTAACGCCATAAACCGTTGATGATCACTCTGAATCCGCACTTCGGACTCCTGCATCTGATCCAGCTTCCTCTTCATGCTTGTGGAGTAATTGGTTGCGAGCATGTGCAAATCCCTGTTCTCATGCCTAAGCACTCTGACCTCCTGCCGAAGACTAGCCACTTCAGCCATCAACGACTCCACCTGACGAGTTCGTGCAAGAAGGCGCTGGCCCATGTTTGATACTGAACCTGCGCATCGGACGCTGTAGGCCATAGAGTCCTGAACAGCCAGTTCGTCGGACCGCCTAGAAAGTATCCTAGTGTCTCTAGGAGTGAGCAGATTTCTGGCCACCACCGATGCGGTTGTTTCGTTCATCATCATGGAATCCCCAACTGTAAGAGGACCATTCGGGGATATAAAGGATGGCTGCCAAATGTTGGTTGGAGAAGATATATCACTATCTTCCCCAACATTCAAGTTAAGGCGACGGTCAGAGGGGCAAGACATATTTGAAGGTGTTGAGAATGAAGAGTCGGACTTATCAAGATTAAAGAAAATGCAGGAGGAAGTGTTTACAGAAGGGAGCGTAAGTTTGTTGTGGAACAAAAATGAGCGTTCTTATAAGAAGAAGAAATCAAGAGGCATCACTCAGCAGTCGAAGAGGCGCCCTCTCGCAAATCGAAGAGCCGGGCTCCTTTCTCAAAAGCCGGATTCTTTTCTCAAAAGCGTCGTCGCCGTTCTCAAAAGCGTCGTCGCCGTTCTCAAAAGTCGGGCGCCTTTCTCAAAAGCCGGAGCGGTCAGGAATCACGAGGCGTGCAGCTTTTCAAATTTTGTCGTCACTCGTCACGCGCGCTGTCAGCTTTGCGCAAATTACGGGTTGCTTTTTCAGAAAGCGCGTAACCTGTACTGTTCATCCATCCACCGGCTGCCGACAGGGGTAAAAGAACAGTTTCGGTTGTGAAGAAAAATTCTATAAACGTCTACCTTCGCCCTCAACAGCAAAGGCAAACTCTCTCAACACTTCTTCATCTCCGAAATTTTTCATCTCCGAAAATGCCTTTCCAACAAACCCTCTCGAGTTTCTCTGTGTTTCTCATTCCCTGGGATACCTTTGCAAATAAGTCATCTAGAGCTAGAGTATTTCATATCATGAAGGTTGAAAGCAAGAGTATCTCATATCACGCTTTCTTCCTGTCCTTGTCCTTGTCTTTGTGGCAAGGAGAAAGCGGGCAATCAGCCAGCACTCGGTGTCAATCTTCCAATCTAAGAACCGACTGCCTGGAAATCCTTCCTGATTGCTTACCTAGCATTGCTCTCGAGTACTCTTCTTCAACCACTGATGTACTTCCGAAGAAGTCGCCACATCTGCCTGGAGAACAGACATGGCAAGTGAAAATGTTACTTGAAGCATGTGGAGACAAGGTGCTGCTTCATCTTCAAGATCAAGTCTCATTTTCCTTGCTAAGAAGTTCCTCAGCCCAGTTCAAGCATACACCTGTGGAACGATACTTCTTCAAAAGCAAAAGTATCCCATATCATCAGAGTCAGAGGCAAAGATTTCTCATGGCATGCTTTTCCTTTACCCTTGCTCTTGGCTACGGGGCAAGGTGAAAGAAAGGCAATCGGTCGGCACTTGGACAGATTGAACAAAGAAGCAGACCACCACCTATTCCTCGTGCCTACCTGCCATGCAGAAGAACAAAAAGAGAAGAATGTAGCCTGCAGACTCAATCAACCCAGCAGAAGGAGTCTGAGTTGAAACCAAGAGCTCGAGAAGCTTCAACAACACCACCAATCAAGTCTCATTTTCCTTGCTAAGAAGTTCCGAGGCCAGTTCAAGTTCAAAGCTGTGGAAAGTCACCAAACAGGACCAATGTTCTTTTATTAGTTTTATTCATTATCTTTTATTTTCATTTTCAATTTTTCGTTTGTTTTCTTTTATATTTTCTTGCGTGCGTAACTGATTTATTTCTTTTCTTTGCAGGAACTTTTGGTTATTTCCACCCTTGAAGTTGATTGCAGAATTTTAGCTTGGGGGTCATCGCTTGATTTTTTCTGCACATTAGGGAAGTTTTCAGTCCTATTGCTTTATTTTGTTTCTTTATATATATTTATTTTATTTTTATTTGCATTTTATTATATTTTCTGACATTGGGGACAATGTCTAGTTTAAGTGTGGGGGTAAAGAGTATGAAAAATGACCAAATTGAAAATTTTTGTACCTTCGACTTTGAACTGGTTTCATTTGTTTCCATGTTATTGCTTTGTTTTCTTAATTAGTTTTGTTTTATTTAAAAAAAAAAAAAAAAAAAAAAAAAAAATTCGGAAAATTTTAAAAATCCAAAAATATTTCCTTGTTTTCCTTATTGTTTTGAATTAGTTTTTTATTAGTTTCCCCGACCCAATGATATAATTGAATAAAATTTGAACCATGATCATCAAGAACTTAGTTAACATGTGTTGTGTGAAATTCCAAATTCTGTGTTAGTTTGTACATATTTGATCATCCTTGAAAAACTAAATGCACATAGCCTTGTTAATGTGAAACTAAAGCATGATTTAAAGCTCCATATGTGAATTTAGTGACCATATACATCCTATGTGAGTTTTTGAGCCTATTGAAAGTGTGTGCATTTTTCATACACTCCTATTCTTTCATATGTGATGAACTTATGTGAGATACTTCTCTAGAACTTGCATAACGATCTTTCGAAATTTTTGTCATTGATTGCATGAACTTGAAAATGATAGAGGCATTAGGTTTACCACCATGGCCCAAATAACCTTGTTTCCCAAAGAAAAATGATATCATTAGATTGCCAATTTGTGCCGTATATGTGAACCTTTTATTTCTTATCACCAGATATGTCTACCCTTATGCCTGAAATAAATATTTTTCCTTACCCTTTCCAAGCGAGAAATGCAAGATTATCTTATGTGAATGTTTGTGAAGTACTTTGAGGGTGTTTGGCAAAAGAATAAGTGTGGGGGTTTTTCATATTTGTTTCTGTTTGAAAAAAAAAAAAAAAAAAAAAAAAAAAAAAGAGAAAAGAAAAGAAAAGGAAAAGAAAAAGAAAGATTGTATACAAAGAAAATAAAAAGTTTTTAAAGTTTCAGTTTATGGGTGTGGTTGGTGACTTGAAGAATAGCTGGAAAGTTTGAGTTCTTTTAAATCTAAACAAAAAAAAAGAATCGCTTGCATTGTAGCTTGGAACTTGTGTTTTCCTATTCTTTCGTTTCAAAAACCCTATCCCAAAGCCTCATTACATCCAATAAAAGTCCTCTTGATTTAAGTTTTGCAATTATGACTGTGGAGAAGTGATTTTTATGCAAGCTTATGGTAGAACTTTCACATTTGTTTCTTTGAGCGAAACACATTAAAACTAAACACATGTGTGATTGAGTGCATATCCCGTGAGAAGGTCGCTAGTTTGCATATGGTGTTTTTAAAAATAAAAATTTGAAATTGCATTAGCATGGCTATCTCACACACTACACTTCAAGGATGATTCAAAGATTACTGCTAATATTTGAATAAGGAAAAATGAACTTGAATTGCTTGTTGATGTTAGCTATGGTTCTTGATGATTATGTTCTCAAATGAAATTCTATGAGAGTAATATAGGGGAAAACTAATAATTTTCATGTTATTACTTTTTCTGTTTTCTCTGTTTTGCTCGAGGACTAGCAAAAGCTAAGTGTGGGGGTATTTGATAAGCTCATATTTATACATATTTTACATCAAATTCTCTCGTCTTTTCTTGGTTAGTTTCTTATATTTTTGAGTTATTTACTTTGTTTTTGTGTTTTATCGAATTTATCTAGCAAAGAAATTAATAATAGAATAAGTGTGATATTAAGTAATAAATTCGTTTTTTTTACCTTGCCCACTTATTTTATTATTGTAACTTAAGAAAACATTTTGGCAGAGCAAATAAAAGGTGACTGAATGAGTTATATATATCTATATATATATATATATATATATATATATATATATATATATATATAGATATAAAAGGTATGGCAGGAACTTAGGCGTGGGGAGTGAAGGAATATAATAAAAACACAAAGTGCATGCAGAAAATGTGAAAGTCTCAGTGGGCAGAGCACAGAAAGAGTGGAGGGCACACTGGCATTAGGAAATAATAAGGAAAAGGTGTGGAGCACTTCGTGGGGGTGCATGAAAGACCAGAAAATAAAAAAAAGGAAGAAAGCTACCTTTAGGCAGCTGGAGGGAAATAATAAAAGGATAGAGGACTGACGAGAACTGTAGGGGGGGATAAGGAAAGAAGAAGTCAGAGGGCAGGGAGGAAGCCTCGGGGCTGCCCTTGGCGTGAGAACAGAAAAAAAGGCAGCAAAGCTGCCTGGTCAGCTGGTCAGCGAGGAGAGACAGGCCTTAGGGGGAAATAAGGAAAGCTGCCTTTTGGCAGCTGGAGACGCGGAAGGAGCGCAGTCAGCGCAAGGAGAGCGTGTGCGTGGGGACGTGTAGGGGACAGGCAGCGACACGTGGGAGCTGATTTGCAGCTGGAAGGGCAGGAGCAGATCGCAGGCAGTCGGGTGGGGTCAGACGCAGAAGCTGCCAGGTGCAGCTGTCGCAAGCAGCGAGCGAGAGAGAAGGGTGAGCACAGGAGCCTCGGTCAGGAGGGCTTGACGCGAGGAAGGAAGGCAGCACAGAGACAGAGGCACGGACACAGCAGATCTTCCTTTCTTGGTTTTATCTTCTCTCTCGGTTAATTCGTTCCAAACTCAAGTTTTATTTTCTGTTTTAATTTAAATAATGTGTAACTAATTTTATTTTGGCTAGAGTTTAATTCAAAACCATGGATATATTTGTAATTTGAATTGATTACCTTCAGTTGTGATTTCTGAGTTGTGATTTAATTTGCTTAACTGCTTGATTGATAACTTATTTTTGTATGTCGATTAAGGATGCATACTTAATTTACATGCATGAATTTGATGCTAGAATATAAGTGAATTTCACCTAATCGTTATGAACTTATATTCACAAGTAGTGAAGGTCGCTTATAAACGATCGCGTTAGGTAAATTCTTGGCATAAGTTTCATGCAATTCATAGTAACAAGTGCCTCGTCAATGCTTATGATTTTCATAAAACTTAATGATTCTTGCTTGTATCTCTATTATGCAATTCATGTAGGGAACTTGTAGGGAATGTTTTGGGTTGTCGTATGCAATCATCCAACCTAATAAAAGTAGGAAAATCTGAAGGTTAATTTAAGCGGACCTAATTAACTTGGGGCGTTGAGAATTTACAATTTATTGAAAGAACAACTGAAAATCAATTTAGGTTGCATATGTGGCATGTGTGGAGAATAATCCTCTAGCCAATCCGTCATTTATCATTTTACCTTAATTTCATGTTTTTGTCAATTTTGTAATTTATTTAAGTTAATTTACTTCTCGTCAAAATCAATCCCCCGTTTATTTTAAAGTATTATATTTGTTAGAAATCATTTTAGTTTGTATTTTCTTAAGTCTTGAGTTATTTTGAGTCTTTTGATTTGTGTTAGATTATTTGTTAGTTTTATTTTGAGTTATTCTAGTTAAGTGTTTTGAGTCTAGTTTAGTGTTTTAAATTTTGTTTTTACGTTTTTAATTTAATTTTACTTTGGTTAGCATCCCTAGTTAATCCCCGGCCTAGAACGATCCCTACTTATCCATATACTACAATTGTCACAAATAGGGTTTAAATTTGTGCGTTAATTTATTCTCGCACCACCAATATGCATCTTATTGAGCCTCCTTGGCTTGATTTTGTGAGCCCTGCACCAAAGAATTTAATTCATTAAGAATTTGATTATAATCTATTGACGAACCTGAGTTTGATTGAGCATATTGTATATGAGGTTGTGGTGGCTGCATAGGTCTTGAATAGAATTCCTCATATGGTTGCCAATATGCTTCGTGTTGAACTGGTTGAGGTTCCCACCACATAGAGTTTGAATGATCACTCCAATCAAATGTAGGGATACTTTGTCTTGTGGTCCTTTCGACATATTGCGACAATTGAGAAGTAAGATTCGCCATTTGAGCTTGAAGATTAGCAAAATCCATGTCTTACTTCTCTAGTACCTTAAATCAAAGAAAGAGAACTAAATCAAATATCCAAAGTAAAAGAAACAAAACAAAACAAAATCAGTAACTAAAACAAAAGACACAAAAAAGAAACAAAAAGAAACAACGGGGGATTAGCAAAGTTGCTAATCCCCGGCAACGGCGCCAAAAATTTGATGCGAAATATATAAGCACACAAATTAAACCCTCTTTTTATCAATTGTAGTAAGGAATGTAAGTAGGGATCGTTCTAGGCCGGGGATTAGGAGGGATTGCTAAATCACTTGAAAACTGACTCAAAAACGTAAAAACAAAGTTAAAACACTAAACTAGACTCAAAGAATACAAAACTAAACTTTAAAACACTAAAACAAACCAAAAGACTCAAAACAGCGCAAAAACACTCAAAATAGCACAAAAACACTCAAAACTGCCTTAAAAACACAATCTGGGCAGTTTTGAACACCAAACACAAATTTGGACGAAATTAGGTTTTAACTTGACTCAAAACACTTAAAAACACAAACTAAATTGATTTCTAACTAATATGACACTTGAAAGTAAAGGGGGATTTGGTTTTGACGAATTTGAAAACAAAACAAAACCTTTGTAAAACAAAACAGATTTTAAAACGAATTTGGTTGAATTGAATGGATGGAAGGCTAGCTAAGGGGTTCTTCTCCACACATGTCACACTTGCATACAAAACGATTTCCAATTGCTTCCCAATAAACCATGAATTCCCAACGCCCCAGATTAACCGTGAACTGCATTAATTAACCCTCAGATTTTCCTAAAGTTATTGAATTGGATGAACTGCATACGACAACCCAAAGCATTCCTCACAAGTTCCTTGCATGAACTGCATAACAAAGATACAAGCAAAGATCATTAAGTTCTATGAAAATCATAAGCATTGGCGAGGCACTTGTTACTATGAACTGCATGAAACTTATGCCAAGAATTTACTTAACACGATTGTGATCAACAACCTTTACCACTTTTGAATATAAGTTCATAACGATTAGGTGAAACTCCCTTATATCCTAGCATCAAACTTATGCATGAAAATTGAGCGTGCACTCTCAACCAACATACACAAATCAGTTTTAATTCATGTAGATAAGTAAATTGAATTCACAACTTATGAAACGCAATTGAAGTAATCAAATTATATAGCAAGCATGAACATGGTTTCGAATCCCCCCCTAGCCAAGGGGGTTTAGCTCCTCATACGCACAAAGCAAAGATAAATAAATTTAGACATTGAAAACAAAGATAGAATACACCTAGAAACACTCCAGATGGCTCCTTCTTCTCCTTCCTTAGCTGCGGCACAAGAGGATTGTGGTGGATGGTATGGTGGATGAATGTAGGTGATTTATGGTAAAGGGTGGTGACTAAATGGTGCAGCAAAGGATGCTATTTATAGGCTGAAATTCGCAGCCCCTATGTAGCAAAGGAAAAGGATTTAAAGGCCTAATTTGTATAGGATAATAACACACAATCCTTGAAGGAAAAGGCTAAGGCTTTCAGAAACCAAGGGGGAAAGGAATAATCAGGTTTCTAGAAGTTCTAGAAAGGTTTGGGGCGTCACTTTTGTAGGACAAGGGATAAGGCCTTCTAGAAAGGTTGTTTTGTGGCTGATTTCTAGAAAAACAAGGGATAAGGTGTGGCACCTTTGTAGGAAGGGATAAGGCTTCTAGAAATCAGGTTTTAAGTCTCCAAATAGGAAAAGAAATCCCTTTTGTAGCTGAAATCTTTGTACATTAGGATGAGGAAAGTTTGTCTTTATCAATCCTTCTTCATCTTGGATTCCTTTTCCTTCTTGGACTTGGAAAACTTCTTTGTTGCTGAAACTTGATGCCATTTGGATTTAACTTTCCTACTTCAAGTAGGAAACCTTGTTTGAGTAGGAATCTTCATCTTCTAGGAATCCCAATTCCATTAGGAAACCAATTTCAACTAGGAATCCTAATTCAACTAGGATTCCATCTTCAATTAGGGACTTTCCTACTTCAACTAGGAAACCTTGTTCAAGTAGGAAACATCATCTTCAAATCTTCAATTTCGTCCATCCTCTTGGCTCCAAGCATATGATGTCCATTCCAAGCTCTAATTTGCTCCAAAAGGCTCCAAAATGCATCCTTTTGCATACTTTGCCCTTAGAACCTGAAAACACATAAAACTAGCTTAAAATACTACTTTAACTAAGAAAACACCATGGAAATGCATACGAACTAGCTAACTAAGGCGCATAAATATGCTCCTATCACCGGACAAATTCGACTTCGGGTAAAGGCACTCGGCACCAATTCCTGGCTGATTTGAATCTGGTAAGATAATCCATTGGTGACTCGTCAGATGCCTGAGCCATCCTTGCTAACGAAGAAACTGACATCTCCATCCCTGGCAGATAAAACTGCTCGTGGAATTTCTCGACCAACTTATGAAAATCAATATTAACATCTCCGCATTGCGCTGTGAAACGAGCCACATGCTCCAACGAAGATAGGGACGATTCACCGGCAAAAAGGCTAAAATCAGGGATTTTGAAACCTTTCGGGTATCCGAACGTTTCCACGTAGGCGGGGTACGGATGGATAAACTTAGGGAACTTCGGCCCTTTTTTCATGGCCGAGTCGATCATCCGCTGAACTTCGGTCATATCAACGGGTGTTGCTTCGACTCTCTGGTCGGATCCGTCTGACCTACTATTCGACCCTCCTCCTTTTTCCAATTCAATTGGTTTGAGCCGAGCAGGGATTGGCTCGGCCTGTACAATTGATAACGGATTATTTCTTGGTGGCAAGTGCTGGGAAAGATCGAAAGACCTGTCGTCACTGACCTTACTAACCAGTATTTCGAGCAATCTGGTTTGTTGTTCATTGGAACTGCGTATTACGTCATGCAGTTTATCAATTCCTCGACTAAACGTCTGCTCGACTGACCGAGACTGCTCGTCAAGTCGTTTTCGAAGAAACGACCTTGTTGGTGGGTTAGATCCCTCACCACCATCCTCGTCGCAATCCTCCATTATCCCTTCATTGAGAACGCAGGTGTTTCTGTTAGGGATTTCTAGACTGCGGAGCTGACCGCCGAGATTAACTTCCCTTTCTCGGCGAGTTGCGCTTGTGGACTCCGGTGTCCCGGCGCTAAGGGGATTCTGCGCCTGTGGCACACTTTGTCCTATGTTCTGAATTGGCAAATCGGCTGTTGATTTTCCCATAGCTGTTTTCTTTTTTACCGATCGCGTTTCAATTGGCATGAACTTCGTAGTTTAGCACTTGGTCCCACCGAGCGTGCCAAAATGTTGACCCTAAAAACTACCAAGCCTACGTGGCGCGCAGGTCGAGTAATCTATAAGCTAACCACGTCCTTTGGTGAATGCGGGCGTGCCAACTCGTCGGCCGAGCTCGGCCGATGAGTAAATTTGTTAATGTTGCGTTAGGTGCGCGGCTGACTTCTGCGTCTTGCGATTGCGGCCTCGGAAGGAACGCGTCTCGGCCTCTTGGGTCCTCGAACCTGAAGACAAGGCTACTATTCTTACGAAGTTCACAAATCGCCGTCGTCGGATTCGGTCACAGTGATGTAATTCGTCAGAGTAAACTCACGCCGAATCGACACCAAAGTGTAAGGGCACAAATACTCAAAGCGAATATAAGTCTTAATAGTGAACGTGGTTCGGCCGTCTGAATGTCGAACTCTAAATCCCACTTGAGAGTATCCGATCATAAAACAACTCGGCGTGCAATGCGCCGAGCTCAGTAAACAGTAACACCTCACTTCGCCGAGAAGGCTGATGAGATGACCTCAATCAATAAGGATTCAGAAATCCTTCTCGACCGAGACTTGGATAGATAACCGACCGTCCTCGCCGCAGTGCTGTTGATGCCAACGGAAGATACTGCGAGTTCGGCCAATTCTACGGTGACAAAGCTATCTATGCCGACTTAAGATATCACCGGTTGCTTTCACAGTGCTGTTGATGCCAACGGAAGATGTGTCAGCGAAAAGAGAAAATAAAAATCTCAAGAGTTGTTGAGAGGTTTTGCGCAGGGCAGTTGTGTGTTGAATTGGAGAGGCCTTGAATGATGCACAACCTCCTCTATTTATAGCACTGGATACCCTTGAAGTCGGGTCAAAACCCTACTCGGACTAGGTCTTCTTCTCCTGATCAAACATTCACTCGACCAGTCCTATTTTCACTAGGATTGTGAACCTAGTCTTTTATTGAGTCGGATTCACTTCCGGGTTATTAATCTTGCCGAGACTCCTTATTGCACTAGGACTCGACTTGCAAATGCAGCATGACCTAGCCGGCCTAGGTTTAGAAGCCCACGTACTAAACGATCCAAGGCTCCCTTGGGCCGAGAATGGTTCTATACTCGGCCCAAATTGATATTTTGGGCCCAAACAGGTATGTTTTCAAACAACTACGTGTAATTTGCGATTCTCAGTTTGTATTTGTTTGAAAGAAACCCTGAAAATTGGTTTTCTCTCTCTGTAATTTTTTACTTCCCAATTATATTTGTTTGAAAAAGCCTGTGGCAATTTGGTTCTCTGTTGTGTTTATGCTGGCTGTAACAAATTGGTTTACTGTGTGTATAATGTTTTGCTGCAAAATTGTATTTGTTTGAAAGAAACCCTGATAATTTGGTTGTGTCTTGAGTTAATGCGTTGTGCGTTGAGTTGATGCCGTTTTTCACTATGCTTCTGATTGGTATGTGTTGTGGTTTCAGATTCTAATCGTTCTTTAACAAAAGAGACTCAATTTATTTTCCAATTATTTTTTAGAGTTGTTTTCATTATTGAAAAGGAACCAAAATGCTTTCAAAAGCTAAGTATTTAACATTACTTAAGGGTTTTACAGAGGTTTAAAAGCTTGAATGCTTAATTAAAGTTTTGTTTAGATCAATGTACAGAGACGAAAATGGTTTGAAAAGGAAAGTATTTAAGATTGCTTGAAGCTTTTACAGAGGTTTAAAAGCTTGAGTGACTAATTAAAGCTTAATTATGAATTCAACCATATATTTACTTAAGTTAATCAATCATGTAACTACTTAATTAAGGTATGTGATTCAGTTACTTTTCTGAAAATTAGTACTTTTTTTTATTGAGGATCAAGAACATTCATGCTATCATTTTCTTTGGTTGTCAAATAGTGTTCTATGGTGGTTGCAAAGTAATACATACATATATATATAGCAGGTCAATAATAAACAATCTGTTTGGCTCTAATTTTTTGATAATTCGGTATTACTGGAAAGATAATGTGGACAAGGAGCTGTTAACTCTTATTTATATAAATAGATGCATAAAAATTGTTTTGCATGGCAATGCTTATATGTGTTTGGTTAACAATGCGAGTATTCCGAGTTTTGTTAATTCAGTAAAATGTATTGTAGGTCATTAAGTTTTGACATCCGTTTCACTAATACTACTTTTATTCTCAGCAAATATAACATGACCTTACATTTTTTCAACTTTCATCTGATACTGCTTTCTACAGAGAAGATAATCATCACAGCAAACTCAATCTAACAATACTTTTCCTGCTACTAAAAGCATTCTCGTAACCTTCAACTTAAGTAAGTGCTCAATTTTTATATGGGTTGTGATTTTCACACACCCTTAACTACTTTTCCCACACCCCTCCTTATTTTTTAATACTTAATTGATACCCTACTATTTCATATTCCATATATATCCTTTCTACTTTTTGACTTTTGAAAGTTGCTTTTTATTTTTTATTTTAACTCTTAGAAAGATCAATACTCAACTCCCAGACTTCTCCCCTTCCTGCCTCCGTTCCCCTGTCCTCTTTGCTTCCATTCATACCTTCCATGAAAGCCAATCTATTGCCCTTCTTTGTTACTTCTTGTGAAAAACCACAATGGATGACCTGATAATAATAAATGAAGAGCTCCAGATGGACATTGAGTTGCAGAACATATTGGATAGGGCATGCAAGGAGGATGGCATGGAAGAAATTTCAGAATGCATTCCTCCTCTTAACACTTTTGTTGGTAAGTTTTTAAAGTATTTATTAAGATTGATTTTGGAATTTAGGGTTTTTGTTCTCTTCTTGCGTTAGGTTTTTATCTCAATTTGTTTTTTAGGTTTATTTTTTTCTTTCCCTAATTTGTGGTTCAAATGTCAATCGAATGAATGAATACTGGTGTAGTTTTAATTTTTAGAGAAGATTTTCAAATTATGGATCAGAAAATTAAAATTTGATTTGTGTTGGTTTTGGGGAAATTAATTTTCTATTGGAATCTATTGGTCCCCAATACACTTTAACTTAATGGTAAATTGGTATTAGGTTTAATTGTTGTGGTTTTACCTAGGCTCCATGATCATATGGAATTATTGGGTGCCTAATTTCAATGTGCAAAAATCGATGTAGAGAGCTGCTTTGCAACTTAAATTTTGAGTCTGCTGCCAGTAAATACCTACACATTGTTCAATAATTTTTGTCTATGAATGAATATTCAATCCATTTACTGCACTAGTTTGTCAATCAATACAATTCCATAGGTTAGGATGATAAGGATTCCTAACGCCAACCATATAAAAATTAAGAAAGGAAATTTTAGGTAATACCCATGTCGGCATAGGAATGTAAAAATTGATACAAAAATAATCATGTTTCATATATTTACCAACGCACTGCTTAAAAGTTACCAATTGTTAGAGTTAAGTTTGATACATACAATGTTTTGGTGTAAACTTGATATAATGCATACAATGCTTTGGTATAAATTTGATACTTAAATGTCTAGCCCATTGATAAAAAATATATATTCTACATATATAAATGAGTTGGTTTGTGATATATAGGAAGTCAACCAACGATTGATGAGCCCGATAAAATGCTCTCTTTGTTGGCGAAATGTTTTGAAAGTCGAGAAGACCTCATCGGTGAAGTTCGTAAGATAGCATTAATGCAAGGGTTTGCAACCATTATTAGAAGATCTAAGACAAATACATATGTTGCTATTGGTTGTGATAGAGGTGGGGATTATCGAGCCTTTAAAACTTCACTAGATGAAAGAAAAAAAAACTCAGGATCTCGCCTCATAAATTGTCCATTTGAAGTCAGGGAGCGTAAAAAGAAATGTGAAGAATTTTGGAAGCTAGAGATAAAAAGTTTATTGCATAACCATGAAATTTCGAATGATATGTGTGGACATCCTTCTTGTTGTCAATTTTCACAAGAGAAAATCTTACGAATTAAAGAAATGAGTAAGGCTGGTATACCACCACGCCAAATTCTCTCTTCGCTTCGGCAAAGCAATCCTCATCTTCAAGTAGTTTCTCGAAACATCTATAATCAGATAGCTAAGGTTGTGAAGGAGAGTCTGGCTGGGCGTCCAGTTATTCAAGCGTTATTAGAAGAACTTGGTGAAGGTGGTTTCACTTATAACATTGAGTATGATCATGAAGGCCACTTGACTCATTTGATCTTTGCTCATCCCTTGTCTATAGAGTTGACCAAGAGCTACCCATATGTTTTTGTGATGGATTGCACATATATGACCAACAAGTATAACATGCCATTATTGGATATCATAGGAGTTTCAAGTTTCAACACATCCTTTTATTCTTGTTTTGTTTTCATGCAAAATGAGAAAGAAGAGGATTATGTGTAGGCTCTAAAAATGTTTAGTAAGATTTTGGGAGTTGATAATCATCCTATGGTGATTATAACGGATAGGGAGTTGGCATTAATGAATGCTATACGCATTGTCTTTCCGAGTACTTCCAATCTTTTGTGCGTGTGGCATATTGAGAAAAATATACTTGCAAATTGTAAAGCTCATTTTGAGGAAGAAGTTGATTGGATTGATTTCATTTCTACTTGGACAATTTTAATCCAATCTCCTAATGAAACATCATTCAATGAAGCTTGGAGTCATTTTGAAGTTAAGTACAAGGAGAAGAAATTTGTTTTGAAATATATTATTAGTACTTGGCTTCCATATAAAGAAAAGTTTGTAAGTGCATGTGATGAGTAGATTTTATATTATATATTTTACCCTAATCTTAGTATATTTTGGTTAATATATTGGAAGAATTTTGATACTTTGAATTGTATTTTCAATATAGGACTTTCGACTTCCTCTGGAGCAAAACAGGATCAAATGGACGAATTTTGGAGTAATTCCAATTGGAAGACGTTCGTGAGTCACTTAGCTTGATCCTATCAAAATTTGGGATTTTTCCACCAAGCGGTTATTTTCTGGAGATGGAATAAAGAAGCAGTGCGCAGTGCTGGAAAATGACGTTTTTGGGCTTAAATTGCGTTTTTGGAGCCCAAGATGACCTCGGATGGGTTCGTGGCCTTCTGGAAAAGTGTTCAGAATATTCCAAACATTAAATCCAGCTTTATTGGGCCAGTTTTGGAGCAGCTTATGGGTCCAAAACATGGCTGTTCATATTTTAGACGAATTTTACCATTTAATTTAGGGTTATGTTTCCTATTTTTATGGGTTTTTTATGAATTTTAGTTTGCTAGGGTTTAGGGGGAGGCTTGGTAGATATATTGCTTGGCCGTCTACCATATTTTCAAAACACTTTATTTTATGCAACTTTGGAGACAGAGAGAATTGCTAGGGTTTTGGAGATTTTCTACTCTAAGGTGTTTTCAATCCTTTTCTTAATAATATTTTCTATGATTTCAATTATGAATATGCATAACTAATTCTTTTTGCTAGGGCGAAGCCTTGAGCCTTAGCATGAATATGTGATTTTTATTTAATTGCTTATGATTGATTGCATGCATACTTTGAATTGTTAATCATCGGGATAAAAACTATCTAATTGTTTTAATGCTTGATCACCATTAGGATCTTTAGAAAAGTAATTTGATGCAATTTTGGTCGGAAGGTTCCCTGAAATTGACGCTGGCTTCTTGTGATTAATAATTGTAATTTCGCTTAGGATGAATATCACGTCTTAAGGATTGCATGGTTTTTCAAAGGATTTTCATAAAGCATAATGAGTCTTTCATGTTCAGATTTGATCCGAACGTCCGGACGGGTTGCATGTTAGATATACGTTCTATGTTGGAGGTTCCAAGTAGAATATGAATTAGGAAAATCTAACCTTCAAAGTGGCATGTGTAGATCATAAGTAATTGGTAAAAGTTCATAGGATTGCTAGGTGATGGTGGAACCCTAGTGTTTTCTTAATTTGAATTCCCCCAAAATTGTTTTCTTTTCTCTCTAGTTTTAATATTGCAGATTGTCTTATCTTTAATAGTTAAATTCGTTTTAAATTTAAGTAGGTTATAAAATCAATCATCTAAATTTCTACTTTACAATAATTAATTGGAATCTGGTTTGTTTCGAATTATTTAATAATCCATGTGGAGAATAACCTTACGAGATCCGTTTATACTACAATAACCTTGTGATTCTTGCAAGTAAAATAGGAGATTTAAGCCCATTCACATGAGTAGTAAAAATCCTATCAGCATGGTCTGAGAAAGTTACCCACTTTGGTAACCGTGTTACTTCAAGAGCCGAAGGTGCACATGCAACGCTTAAAAAATATCTTCAAGTTTCAATTGGAGGTCTTCGCGAGGTAAAAGAAAAAATATGCCTTACTATTGAAAATCAATTTCAAGAAATCAAAACTCAACTTTCAAGTGAAAAAGTTAGAGTTTCACACAAGTTTCGACTTCCCTTCTTTAAAGAGGTTGTTACTCATGTATCTAGATTTGCATTGAATGAGTTATATAATCAATATAAAGCATCAAGTTCTTGTGATCTTCCATCTCAATGTAAGGGTCATTTTCTCAAGACAATGGGTCTTCCTTGTGCTCACATGATTAGAGAGATGAATATTGAAGTCTTGCAACTAAATGACATACATCCACAATGGAGGATTGATAGAAGATTGTTTGTCAATGATCGTCATGTAAGCTTGGACAATGAACAAGATCAAATAAGCGGCCTTCTATTGGAGTTTAAAGATAAGTATGAAAAGTTGCCTCTTACTCAAAAAGAGGATACCAAAAGGCAACTTTGTGAATTTCTTGATACTTCTCTTCCATTAACTCTTGAGCCTAATGTTAAACCTCACAAAGGTCGTCCAATGGGGTCTAAAAATAGAAAGAATCAAGCTCTACAAAGCTTGGTCCTTCAAAGTTTGAAATAGTGGAAAAGGCTCAGAAACGTGCTCGACAAGTATGTCATTTTTTTTATTTATCTTTTAATATTGTCTACTATGGTCATGATTATTTATGTATACGTATAACTTAATGTTCATTGTTTTTAGGTGAAAGGAGCATAATGATTTGCCAAAGAAATTTTTTGTTAATAATAGCTTAGATGTGTAAAGAACACATGAAGGTACATATATTTTTGTTGATTTTTCCCCATAAAATACTCATCAAGTTTGTAATTTTCTTTCCTTTTGTTGACATGTTTTTATTTTCTTGTAGGTTGGAGTGCATGGGTTTCATATCTTTTTGGTAATATTGACATCTCCTTTTGAACACAAGATTAATGGCCAAACATAGTGTAGGCATGATGTGAAAGCTTGTAATGATATCTAATGTATTTTTTGGGGCATGAGGCTACTATTATGGGGATTAAAGTGTATGTGGATTGCTTACTAGTATTTTGTACAATTCATGTAACTTATGCATATATGAAATATCATTAGGTAATCGTTTTATTTTTATTTATATATTGCTGAAACTTTAATTTTTTTTATAATAGGTGTTTTATGCTTGTTTTGGGATCTCTCGGGTTAGGCAGTAGAACTTAAGAGTTACAAATGAGCATTTGGTTGAGTGTTTTTAAAAAAATAAGTTAAAAATAAAATAACAAAAGTATTCTAAAATTCCAAAGGTCAAAAAGATTAAATAGTAGGGTATCAATTAAGTATTAAAAAATAAGGAGGGGTGTTGGAAAAGTAGTTAAGGGTGTGTGAAAATCACAACCCTTTTTATATATCTACATGGTTTACATAGTTTTTAACCATTACATCATCCATTGTCTTTAACTGTGTGTTGTTTCTAATTGCTTACTTTACTGAAATAATTGTTTTAATCGTATTTTATAAATGAAGTTTGTAAGTGAGAGGTCTTAGGTTCGATTTTCGCCAAAGGCGAATTTGAACCACATTATTGCTAGTCCATTGTGAGGCTAAGCCCATCCCCTCCCCCTTAGTGTAGATAATATCGATTGTTCAAATAAATAAATAAATAAATGAAGTTTGTAAAATTGGTTTCCATGTATGGTTAATCAGTTAAAAGGTTTGTTTAATAATTTGAAGAAAAAGAACAGAAATCACTAATTCAACAGGTATGTCACAACTTCAACAAATAGGTTTCAAAAACATGTAAATACAAGGATCCAACAGTATGTAAAATAAATTAACGTTTTATTACTTTTTTTTCATTACTATTCTACATTTAAATCCAATATTTACTGACCTTTCTTGTCACAGCCCGTCCCGGAAATACCTATGACGGGAGCGTGAAATGACTATTCTACCCTTGACGTGTACCAAGGTACGTATGAATGTGATGTTATTTGGAGATTTATATATATTATTAAGTTGGAAACTAATAAAAGGAATTTTGTTTTCTGAATTGGATTATTTGATTAGGATTTAGAATGGATGGTGTGGACTGGTTTGGACCACACAAAGCACTCTCTCTCCTTCCCCGCACTCTCTCTCTCTCCTCCCTCACGATCTCTCACTCTCAGTCTCTCTCTCTCTAGACACCCCGTACGGACAACACCCAACACCACCCCAAACTTCACGGATCGACGGACTTAGGACCACCTTCGGACTCCTGAGGACACCACGAGTTCATTGGTACCATTTGCAGGTAATATTTCCTTCGAAAACCCTAGTTTCTAAAGTTCCCGTAATGGTGCACTGTTCATACACACGTAGATTCTTAGGTTTTTGTGAATTTGAAGCTTGTAGGAAGCTTGGTGAAGTCTTAAGGAAGCTCGGAGTGCTTCATTTGGGAAAATTGGACGTCGGGATCATCCAGTTCAAGTTTGGCCGAATTCTTGGATTTTTGGAAGGTTTGATTCCGTGCTATTTAGTGTTTAAAATTAGTCCAACGTGATAGTACTCGTCTAGGGCTTCATTTTGGTGTAAAATTCATGAAATTTGGACGTAAAATGAGGGAGAATAAGGAATTAGAAAATTTCCCCAGTTTTCCGGTGACCGGAGTCCGGCGAGGGTAGGTCGGAGAAGACGACGGCATATTCCGTTAACTTTAACGGAATATGCTGACGCCGTTAGTTAACTCTAACGGTAACCGTTAGCATTTGACGGAATATTCCGAGGAATATTCCTGACGCCGTCCATGTCTTCCGTCAGGGCACCTGCGCGTGGGCCGCGCGTAGGGCCGTGGCCTATTCAGCGCGTGGGGGCGCGTGAGACCTCGAAAAATTATTTTAAAAATTTTGAGACGTCCGTGACGTCGAGTAGGTCGATGTGGTATATTTATATACCCAAATTGAGCATCGTATGAGAAGTTATTTCGAAATGTTGACGATGTGCTTAAAAATAATGTTATTTTAGTTATTTCTCATATAGGTGACGAGTATCCCGAGGACGAGCGTATCCAGGGACGTCGCGGGGGTTACGACCCATCGACATATCAGTGAGTGGGCAGTTTTGATTTCATATTTACCTATATACTATTGTTTTCCCAGAAAATGCTTTTATATGAGAAAATGAATTTAAATTGCCATGCATGAAAACATTGAATATTTGATTTGATAATGGATATATGTATATGTACATGAATTGATATATGATGCATACATGTTGCATGGTGCTGTGGAGGCGCAGGTAAGTCAGGTGAGTCATTATGCATTGAATTATTGATATTGAAATGTTTAAGCTCATAACCTGCACCCTAGGTGTTAGTGCTTATATTAGTTTCACCACACCGCACGCTCGTCTTGGATCCAAGTAGGTGGATGTCGTACAGACCATGTGAGGGTTCCGGCATGCCAGTTGTACAGACCATTAGAGGGGTTCCGACTGGTGGGTGATTTTAGATTATGTGCACAGTTGATTGATGTGAGAAGCACTAGAGCGTAATTATACACCTGTCATCGTACAGACTACCTTATGTAGTTCCGAATGACTTGCAGAGTTAGATCGTATAGGTCACCGAGGTGACTCCGGTCAGTGAGAATGTTGAGCTTAGAATTAATCGTATAGGACCAACTGCAGGGTCTCCGATTGATTCCTTATTATTCACCTGATTTATAATTTGATTCATGGCATGGCATGTTTTCTTGAAAAATGTTAAAGATTTGGAAAATGAGTTTTGAGATTATATATATATATGATTTTATATATATATATTATTTTATGGGAAAGTATACAGGTTTTACAGTGAGGGGATAGAAATGATTTTAATGAAATGTTTTTGGAAAAATCTTGATTTTACTGACCCACTCATTTTGTTTTGCGCCCCTCCAGGTTCTAGTTAGCGGTTGGTGGCTCTCGAGGTCTTTTCCGGCATTCTGACAGACTCTTGACATGTAGGACTCACCCGAGGGTGAAGTACCTTTATTTTAGTCTTACTTGACTGCACTAAAACCTATGCTCTGAATTTGTGTATTATCTTAACTCCCCCATTACTCTAGTAGGTTGTTCATCTAGAGATTGGTTTAAATTCCTTCGTATTTTTGTATTATCATGCTTCCGTGTCGCACTGTTGGTTACGTCACGCTCACGTGACGGCCAGCACGCCTTGATCCTCTGGATCGGGGTGTGTCAGTTTGGTATAAGAGCCTAGGTTGCAGTCTTGTATAATTGTTAATGTTCTAATGATCTTTTGATGTTTCTGTCAGAATTATGCCGCCTCGTAGAGAGCGTAGGGAGTCTCGCCGTGCTCCTGAATCTAACTTCCCTGACATAGCTCAGTTAGGGGAAGCGATTGCCCATGCTTTTCAGAATGCAATTCGTCCTCCTCCCCCACCTCAGAGGACACCCCTGGAGACCATGTATAATTTGAAACTAGACCGTTTTATGGGTAATGAAGGTCACGAGGGGGCTGAGAAGTGGCTAGACCACATTGAGAAGACGTTTCAGGTGATGCAAAGTCAGGGGAACTTTCCTGCTAATAGGTGGGTTGAGACCACTACCTGGTTTTTGGGTCAAGAGCCGGCTAGTTGGTGGAGGAATCAAACTCAGTTTATGACCCCAGCGATGGCATCTGATTGGGCAGTATTTAAAGATAATTTCAAGAAAAGATTTGTCCCTCCAGAGTATATTGACCGAAAGAAGCAGGAGTTCACCCATCTGAAGCAAAGAGATATGTCAGCTCATGAGTATTACAGGAAATTTTCAGACTTGTCTCGTTATGATCCGGATATAGCTGGTAATCCAGTAGAGATGCTTCGTCGCTTTAAGTTGGGATCTAGGAAGAAATGGAGGACTTTTGCTAATGCACTTCCCTGCGCCGATTATCATGAGTATTTCGAGATTTTGGTTAGGATGGAGGACTCTGATAATCTTCCTGACAGTGAGGATGACGAGGATAGGAATGATGGTCAGAAGAAGAATGATAAAGGTAAGGGTATCTCCATCCCGGGACCTCGGCAGACACAGAATTTTAAGAAGAGTGGAGCGAGTTCGAGTTCTTCTAGTGGGGGATATAGTTTTACTGGTCCGAGGAGAGGTGGTGGCAGATTTTCTGGTGGACCCAGAATTCAGGGACAAAGGGATTCTGGTGGTTCTGGTGCTCCGTGGTGCCGCCGATGTAACTCTCGTCATCATGGAGAGTGCAGGAGAGGAAGTGGTGGTGCTTGTTTTACTTGTGGACAAATGGGACACCGGGCTTCTCAGTGTCCCCAGGGTCAGCAGAGACCTCAGCAGACCACTATGCCACCTCCAGCACCGATTCAGCAGAGTTTTGGATCAGGCAGTTATGGCCAGTCGGGTCGTGGTGGTGCCTACCACTACCAGGGAGTGAAGGAAAAATTTTGTCCTAGCTAAGAACATGTAAGAACATTTGAATACATATGCTAACAATTAACTCTTTAAAGTAGGCATGCATCCAAAAACAATTCATAAAACCCATGACTTTCAAAGCCTAGTATATGGTGAATCAAAAGACTCTTTTAACAACATTAAAGAATATGAAGAATTTAGAGATTCTTTACCCTTGAAGCTCATCCTTGATTACACAAGGGATTCACCCAAGTGGAGGGCCTTCAAGTCACCTCCTTGCTCCTTGGATCTTACTTGTGATTTTCCTCCTTTTAGTGCTCCTTTGCTTCTTTGAGGATTTGAGGATTAGTTCTCCAAAACACCAAAAGTTTGATTTCTCTATGTCTCTTCACCAAGGATGTTTTTGTGAGAATGAAAAATGGATCACTTAGGGAAGTAAATTTGCTAGATAACTATCCCCAAGTAGCTTAGAAAACCCTAATTGAAAACAAAGCTATAAAGATGAATTTATACTTCATTTCAAGTGAGTGGCAAACTTGCAATTAAGCAAGTTTTGACTACCCTCACCCTTATGGCCGGCCTAGGTATTGTTATTGGGCTTATTGCCCATTTTGTTTTAGTTGTCATACAACTTAAACATAATGGGCCTTGTGGACCAAAACACTTTTGGGCCCCGAAGCCCCAAAACCAACTTAAAAGCCCAATACGAACATTTCGTATAATTAATTAACTAATTAATTAATCTTGACCATTCTTCAATTAAACCATTTAATTGCATATCCATTTCATTTAATTTCTTCACATATATCCTTATTTGGTGTGCGATCCATTAGGTTCCAATTAGCGAGGCAGTGGGCGATGTTACTCTTAACTATCGATTGTGAATTGAAACCACATTTCAATTCTCCCTTTTTGATGATTAGTGTTTGCTAATCAATAGGGCTTCCACAAACCATGAGTGACACCTAGCAGTATGTCATGGTTACCCAAGCTAAGTAGAATTGGTTGGAGAACCTATCCAGTTACAATTACAATGCAATACGGTCCTTCTCTAATACAATACTCTTAACCACATTGTTTAAGTGATAGTTTGTTTCATGTCTACTATCCAATGTGATACTTTCTTATATGATTCCCTTGAATATGATTTGGAACATCTTCCTTAGTCATATTCATTTGCTTTGGCCAAAGACTTTAGAATCATATTTTAGAGTATACTCATTCCACCATGGAAGGTTAGAGATCCCTTGTTGTGCATTCATATGCCTACATGACTAGATCACATGACCCCAACAATGCCGTGGACAATCCGAGGGAATGCCTTTGTCATGATCAAAGATCAAGGACCTAACCATTAGACATCTATGATGCCTCAGGTCTAAGGACTAATTTGCATATTGTAACCTTAGAGTTCGTACATGACATGTATGTTTGAACTCTCATTAATCGCAGTTCAGTGTACTCGATCACTCTTTCGAGCACCTATGTGTTTGTCTTAGTGTCCAACACCAAATGACTTGAGACTAGTTCATACTCACGTTTGAGTCAACATAACACATACTAACCTTAGCGGATTGTCAATGCCCAATTGGCAATCCTATGGCTAGGAACGTTTTAGGAATGAACATAAGAGAAAGGTCTCCTTAATCTAACTCATTAGATCACTTATCTCTTATGTCAAATACATCCCTTGGATTCTGTTATTGTTTAAACACATGATACAATAAATAGTGATTAACAATAAGTATTGCCCTTCCGTTAAACATATAAAAGTTTAACATATTAAGTATTCCAAAAAGCTATTACATCAAATGAGTGGCTTTGTGGGCATACTTCCAACAATCTCCCACTTGCACTCAAAGCCATCCTCCCATGTATCTAATACCCATCTTATCCATATGACGATCAAGCTGGATTTGAGTCATTGGCTTTGTCAGTGGATCTGCTACATTATCGGCTGAAGCAATTTTGAGGATATTAATCTTCCCTTCGGCAGCATATCTTCTTATGATATTAAAGCGCCTATCAAAATGCTTGTTCTTTTGATGAGCCCTGGGTTCCTTGGCTTGAGCTATCGCCCCACTATTATCACAGTACAAAGTTACTGGTGATGTGATGGTTGGAACCACTCCAAGTTCAGTAATGAACTTTTTCATCCAGAACGCTTCTTTGCCGGCTTCAGCTGCAGCGACATATTCAGCCTCTGTCGTGGAATCAGCAATTACACTTTGTTTCTTGCTTTTCCAACTGACAGCCCCACCATTCAGAGTGAATACATATCCGGAGTTGGAACTTCTATCATCGACGTCAGATTGGAAATCTGCGTCTGTATAAGCTTCCACTCGCAACTCTGATGCTCCTCCATAAACGAGGAACATGTCCTTAGTTCTTCTTAAGTACTTAAGGACCATCTTGACAGCTGCCCAGTGTTCTGATCCTGGGTTAGATTGATATCGACTAGTAATGCTCACAGCATACGCGATATCAGGCCTTGTGCATATCATGGCATACATGAGACTCCCTATGGCGGAAGCATAAGGAATTTCATTCATTAGCCGTATCTCTTCAGGAGTCTTAGGTCCCATGGACTTAGAAAGGTGAATTCCATGTCTAACAGGAAGAAAACCTTTCTTAGATTGTTCCATCTGGAACCTACTTAGCACCTT
Organism: Malus fusca; assembly: GCA_035220775.1. Lineage (NCBI taxonomy): Eukaryota > Viridiplantae > Streptophyta > Magnoliopsida > Rosales > Rosaceae > Malus > Malus fusca. Next base: position 26,338,154 of record CM069071.1, on the reverse strand, counting down.
ATCAATGTACATTGATTGGGATAATCCAATTAATTTTCTGGATCTATCACGATATAGTTTTATCCCAAGTACATAAGATGCATCTCCTAAATCTTTCATGTGGAAGGTTTTAGACAACCACACTTTTACAGAAGAAAGTACTGCAGTGTCATTCCCGAATAGTAATATGTCATCTACATATAACACTAGGAATACTACTGCATCCCCAACGACTTTTTGATAAACACAATTGTCGTCTTCGTTTTGAGTAAAACCAAACGTTTTGATTTCAGTATCGAAACGAATGTTCCAGCTCCTGGACGCTTGCTTAAGTCCATAAATGGACCTTTGAAGCTTGCATACCTTAGTCTCTTCAGACTCGGACACGAAACCTTCGGGTTGAGTCATATAGAGCTCTTCCTATAGGTAGCCGTTAAGAAAGGCCGTCTTCACGTCCATTTGCCAGATTTCATAATCATGGTACGCAGCTATAGCAAGCAAAATCCGAATGGACTTAATCATGGCTACAGGAGAGAAGGTTTCTTCATAGTCAATCCCTTCTATTTGCCTGTATCCCTTGGCTACTAGTCTAGCCTTATAAGTCTCCACGTTCCCATCAACGCCTATCTTCCTCTTGAAGACCCATTTGTTTCCAACAGGTACAATACCTTCTAGAGGGTCTACAAGAGTCCAGACCTGATTTTGATACATGGAATCCATCTCGGATTTCATGGCCTCTTGCCATCTCTTTGAATCAATGTCGGACATTGCTTCAGTGTAGTCTCTAGGGTCCTCCTTTGTTTCATTGTCACCTAGAAGGTACAATTCATCAAAGTCATTATTTAAGCCAAACCTCATAGGTGGCTTACTAACCCGTTCAGATCTACGTGGAGCTAGGGGTTCAGGAACAGGGTTGTCAATATGTCGAGTGCTTGTTTGTGGTTCATTATTAATCTCATTAATTTCCATCTGTTTGCTTATAGTTCCTTTGAGAACAAATTCGTCCTCTAGAAACTTAGCAGTTCTGGCGACAAAGACTTTCTGGTCGTCAGGATGGTAGAACTCATATCCCATAGTTTCTTTAGGATATCCCACAAAATAGCATCTTACTGATCTCGCTTCAAGCTTAGTTGCCTCAAGCTTCTTGACATATGCTTCACAACCCCAAATCTTAATATGATTAAGACTTGGCTTTCTTCCATGCCATATCTCATAGGGTGTTTGTGAAACTGATTTGGAAGGTACTCTATTAAGCAAGTAAGCTGCTGTATATAGAGCGTATCCCCAGAATGTTACTGGTAGATCAGCGGAACTCATCATAGAACGAACCATGTTCATCAAGGTTCGATTTCTCCTTTCAGAAACTCCATTAAGTTGTGGAGTTCCCGGTGGAGTCCACTGTGATATTATTCCACACTCTTTGAGATAATCTAGGAACTCATTACTCAGATATTCACCCCCTCGATCTGATCTTAGGATTTTTATCTGTTTCCCAGTTTGCTTCTCAACTTCATTCTTGAATTCTTTGAACCTTTCAAAGGATTCTGACTTGTACTTCATAAAATATACATAGCCAAACCGAGAGTGATCATCGGTGAATGTGATATAGTATGAGAAGCCTTCTCTCGACGTAGTAGACATAGGTCCACATACGTCAGTGTGGATTAACCCTAGAATTTCAGTGGCACGCTCTCCTTTTCCAGTAAATGGAGATTTGGTCATCTTCCCTTTCAAGCAACTTTCACAAGTACCCATCCGGTCATTACCTAATGGGCGGAAATATCCGTCTTTCGACATCTTGCGAGTCTTATCAAGGTTCACATGTCCAAGTTTAAGATGCCACATCTTTTCTTGGTTAACTTCTTCTCTAGCCCTTTTGGGTTTTGAGGTATTCCCGCTTTCAATACAGTGCATCCCACTATTCGTCTCTAGGTGAAAAAGTCCCTCTATCATATTACCATGAGAGATAATACGACCGTTCAAGTATAAAGTGCAACTCATTTTGTCAAACAAAACTGAGTGCCCATCTCGTAAAAGCTTAGAGATGGAAATCAAATTCTTTATACATGAAGGAAAATATAAACAATTTTTAAGTTCCAGGACTTCCCCAGAGGGTAGGTTAAGCATATAGGTGCCTATTGCTTTTGCAGAGATTTTAGTACCGTTCCCAACTCGCACAACCATCTCCTCATTGCGCAGTGATCTGCTCCCTGTTAGTCCCTGCAACGTATTACAGATATGTTGACTAGCACCTGAATCAAATATCCAGGAATTGGAGCTCACTGTAAAAGCACTCTCTATGACAGAAATAGTCTCTTCAAAAGTCCTTGTCATAAGGCTCGCAATGCGCACCCTGTATTTCTTCTTCCAACGTTCATCCTTTCCACAATGAAAGCATGTTCCTTTGGATTTCTTTGCCTTCTTCTTACGCAACCCTTTCCTTATCATTGCATTCTCACTCCCACTGTCCCTTTTGAAACCTTTTTCAAATTTACAGCACATGTCAATCATCTCTTTCAAAGAATGATCGAATCTATTCACTTTATAGTTTACGATAAACTTAGTGAAATCATCCGAGAAAGATGCTAGGAAAAAGTCTTGGGCCATTTTCCCATCGATGGAAGTTCCTAAACTTTGAAGATCTTGAAAGATCCTTTCCATCTTTTGTCCATGTTCATGGACCGATGTCCCCTTTGCCATTTTGGCATTCATTAGACTACAAATATTTGAGAATCGTACATTACTAGTCTCAAGGTCATGCATCTTATGCAAACTTTCAACCATGGCACAAGAAGTGTCCATGTGCTTATGTAGCTTCATAAGCTCCTCACTAAGTGAAGTGAGGATTAAGCATTTGGCTTGTAAGTCATCCTCATAGTGTCTAATATAATTTTGACACTCCTCCTTTGAAGCTAGTTTCGTAGGAGGTACATGAGGAGGGGATTGCTTAAGTACATACAATATGTCTTTCACCTTTGAGACACTCTCAATGTGGCGATACCAAGCAAGGAAACGTTGGCCCTTTAGGCCCTTTTTGTCAAGTATAATGGTGGGTATAATTTTAGGCATGTCGTTCACTACATAACATAACAGAAATCGAATTAGCATTGTTGTTTAAAACTATTTTGATTGGGTCTTTTAATCAAATAGTATCACCCTCCATTTTTGGCAAATTCCACATCCCTCAATAGAATTCGAGAGTTATATTGAACTCTTAGTGGGTTATGGGAGACTCACCATTACCAAGCCCACCTCACGATGATACGATGTTGGCTAGCAAAAATAATGATGAGAGAATAACGCATTATTCATTTACAACCTTTTGTAATTACCCATCTCGTTTGGCCTCTAGAGAATGTTGCCTCACGATGATACGATGTTGGCACCATTGCACTTAGTTTAAGTTATTCCCACCATGCTTAGTTCGTGAAGGGGTTCAAGAATAGCCTCACGATGATACGATGTTGGCTATCCTCGTTGCCTACACTCACCTCATCATATGTATATGGATTCCTCCTGGATATAAGCACATGCTTTGTACTCCCCCATGATAGGGTGAAGCCGGTGCATGAGTCACAAACGCTTGGAACCCACCACGATGGAAGGCCTACGAAGAGATATTCTAAACATCTCTCGCTTATCAACTTAAATATTAATTTGTTAAGGGAATAGCGTTGGGCTACATCAAAACTGTGAACACGGAAAATTCCTGAAACGAAAGAGACAAGAACAACGTGCACAAACAAATATTAGGTATTTGATGATTTTGGGTTACAATCTCTCTCAAATTTGATCCTCTGATTCGATCTCCGTAAGGTGTTGATTTGTGGATGTGCGATTGATCCAAATGGCCGTTGGGCTTGATCTAAGGATGAACGTTCTTCAAGGGCCGTGGGCTTGATCTTGAAGGTGGATTTGAGCGGATCTTCAAGGAGCCGTTGGGGCTTGATCTTGAGGATGGGCGTTTCTTCAAGGGCTTTTGGGCTTGATCTTGAAGAATGGTGATTGACGGATCTTCAAGAGGCCTTTGGGCTTGATCTTGAAGAACAGTGATGAACGGATTTCCGAGGGCTTTTGGGCTTGAACTCGAAGAACAGTGACGAACGGATCTTCGAGAGCTTTTGGGCTTGAACGGATCTTCGCGGGCTTTTGGGCTTGATCTCGAAGAACAGTGATGAACGATGAACGCTTTCTTCAAGGGCCGTCGGGGCTTGGGCTTGATGAACAGCGGATGAGCGGATTTGTTGATGTTGTCGATCCAAAGGGGCCGTTGGGGCTTGATCCTTGAGGATGAACAGTTGATGAAGAATGAATAGGGCTTTCTTGATTCTTCGGGAACCTGGATGCTTGGGAGCTTCGGAGTTTCAGAGCTTCAGAGCTTCAAGAATTTTGCCTAATGATTTTGGTTCCTCCTAAAAATGAATGAAATGGGCTTGTATTTATAGAAATTTCCAAGGCCTAATTTTGAATATAATATCTCAGATGAAATAAGTCGTTTCTGCCAGGTGTGGACATGTGTCCTGTTTGATGACTTTTCCAACTTATTTCGATTTTTGTTTAGACACACGCTACGTGTAAAATTTATGTAATACATGAGCGTTGAAATTTTGATTTATCGGTCAACATTTATTTACCGAAATTTCGATGTCTACAAATGCCCCCACTTCAAGGCGCGTCATATACATGTGCTTGTCACGTGTAGGAGATGCGTTTTGAAGTCCCTTACTGTAGATGTCGATCCAAGGGCCATCGAGGCTTGATCTTGAATTAGGCTGGAGATTTCTTCAAGGGCCGTTGAGGCTTGATCTTGAATTGGGCTGGAAATTTCTTCAAGGGTCGTTGAGGCTTGTTCTTGAACTTTGTTTGAAATTTCTTCAAGGGCCGTCGAGGCTTGATCTTGAAGGTTGAAATTGGACCACAAGGAGCTTCATGTGGTAGATGATCTTTGGCTTTGGTAGTGGATGGATCGGCACGTATTTTGTTGCGCTTGTTGACTTTCCACAGCTTTGATCTTGAACTGGGTTGGAGGATTTTCTGGTTTCCTCCAATTGTTTGACTTTCCATAGGCTTATTCTTGAACTGGGTTTGATTCAAGGGTGGTGGACGCTTGATCTTGAATCGGACTTGTGATTTCCTTAAGGGCCGTCGAGGCTTGATCTTGAACTTTGGCTGGAAGCTTCTTCAAGGGCTGTTGAGGCTTGATCTCGAAGGTTGATTCGAACATATGGCAAACAGGCACGAGGTAAAGGTGACGGCCTGTTTCTTTGTTCAATCTTTCTAATTCACACCTGAGCAGTTTGGTCAACGGTATGATCTTCAAGATTGATGGGCTCTTCTTCCAGTTGGTGACTTGATCTTTAAGGATTCGATTCAAGGGTGGTGAATCGGGACGTGCAGCCCACAACGCCTAGCGAGTTGACCCAAGAATTTGAGGGTCAAAACGAGTCATCCACCAGAGTGATTGCAACCCTGATGATATGAGATACTTTTGCTTTTGAAGAAGTAGCGGATTAGCACATGCTTTGTTGTGCTTGTCTCTACATGCTTCAATGTATCATTTTCCCTTGCCTTATCTATTCTTCTGGCAGAATGTGGCATCTTCTCGAGTTCCTCAACTCAGACTCCTTCTGCTGAGTTGACTGTGCAGGCTGCATTCTTCTTTGCTTGTTTGTTTTGCACGTTGTCTCCACATGCTTGAAGGTATCATTTTCTCTTGCCTTATCTGTTCTCCAGGCAGATGTGGCAGCTTCTTTGGAAGTACAGTAGCAGTGGAAGACGAGTACTCGAGAGCAGCGCTAGGTAGGCAATCAGGGAAGGGTTTCAAGCAGTCGGTTCCTTACCCGAGTTTGAGTGGAGGTTCCGGCATACTGCTTTCTTCATCCTTGTCTTTGCAGGTAATAACAAGGACGAAGGAAAGGACAGGGAGAAAGCATGATATGAGATACTCTTGCTTTCTACCCTGGTGATATGAGATACTTTTGCTTTGGTGTCATTTGTTTGCAGAGGTATCCCAACGGATGAGAAACACAGAGTAACTCGAGAGGCTTCGTTGGGAAGGCATTCTCGGAGATGAAGAAGTGCTGAGAGGGTTTGCCTTTGCAATGGATGGCGAAGGTAGACGTTTATAGGAATGATTTTTCACAACCGAAACTGTTTCTTTACCCCTGTCGGCAGCCGGTGGATGGATGAACAGTACAGGTTACGCGCTTTCTGAAAAAGCTACCCGTAATTTGCGCAAAGCTGACAGTGCGCGTGACGAATGACGACAAAACTGAAAAAGCTGCTCGCCTCGTGATTCCTGACCGCTCCATCTTTTGAGAAAGGCGCCCGACTTTTGAGACGGAGTCCGTCTTTTGAGAAAGGAACCCGGCTCTTTGATTTGTGAGATTTGCCTCTTCGACTTCTGAGGAGCGCCTCTTTGATTTCTTCTTTTTATAGAGGCGCTAATTTTGTTCCACAACACACTTGAATTACTGCCTGTAGAAGCTCCCTTCTTGCATTTCTGAGATCTTGATTTGTCCGACCTCTTCTTTTTCTTCACACCTTCAAAAATGTCTTGCCCTTCTGACCGTCGTCTTAACTTGAATGTCGGGGAAGATAGTGACATATCTTCTCCGAACAACATTTGGCAGCCATCCTTCGTATCTCCCAATGGTCCTCTTACAGTTGGGGATTCTATGATGATGAATGATACAACTGCTTCGGTGGTGGCCAAAAGTCTTCTCACTCCTAGAGAACCTAGGATACTTTCCAGGCGGTCCGACGAGCTGGCTGTTCAGGACTCTCTGGCTTACAGCGTCCGATGTGCAGGTTCTGTTTCGAACATGGGCCAACGCCTTCTTGCTCGATCTCGTCAGGTTGAGTCGTTGATGGCTGAGGTGGCCAGTCTTCGGCAAGAGGTCAGAGTGCTTAGGCACGAGAATAGAGATTTGCACATGCTCGCAACTAATTACTCAACAAGCATGAAGAGGAAGCTTGATCAGCTGCAGGAGTCCGAAGTTCGGATTCAAAGTGATCATCAGAAGTTTGTGGCATTACTCCAGCGGCAACTTCTGCCTTCGTCTTCTGGCGCTTCACCAAGTGTTGAAGCTCCGGATAATCAATCTCTGGTGCTTCGCCTTTCTGGAGCTCCGCCGAGTGATGAAGCGGCTCGCGAGCAATGAAGGCTTTTGTTTGTTTGCACATTTTTTTTTATATTTTTTTTTTATTATTATTTCTTGCATGTAAATGTTCCCTCTGTAATTTTCCAGAGAAATCAATAAAATGGACTTTTATTTCTCTCAATGCATTTGTTTGTTTGTTTTTGTTTTTTTTTTTTTTTATAACTGTAAACATACATATATTATGCACACATACATACATATATACATATTAATTTTTCACGTGGATTGATCCACCATTTTTTTTTTCTTCTTTTTTTTTCACATGGTGCCTCTGGCACCAAGACTCCACCAATTTTTTTCTTTCTTTTTTTTTTTATTATTTTATTATTATTTTTCGTCTGCTTTCACATGGTGCTTGATCCACCATTCCCCTTTTTTCACGTGGTGGCAGATGCACCACTTTGCTTTGCTCCACCACCCCTTTTTTTTATTTATTTATTTTTTTTGTATAAATTTTGATGATGGGCTGAGGAATTTGCAGAGAGCGGACGAAGACGGACGGAGAGCTGCAGCCGAGGTAAGAGACGAAAGAGGTCTTTGGGTGTGTGTTGACAAACTTTGTTTTTGTCAATCTCATTCAAAGGCAGCAGCCATGGCGGAGGTGCAGAAGAAGAAGCTCTACCACTACCGTCACTGAGCACATGCGCATAGCACAGCCCACTCATCCCTCGGCAGAGATCCAAAGCAAGAAGAAAATTCAAAAAAACTGAGGAAAGTTCCTGTTCCTGTCCCAGCGATGATCCTTGTGCCATGGGACCTGGTCCAGGCCGTATGGGTTGGATGGAGCCACATGCGGCATGCCCTGCATCTAGCTTTGGTGCCTCATCTACTGCAAAAAGCTGTGTAGCAGATCATGGAGGAGATCTTGGTGCAGGTGCAGAGGAAGGTGCCACGGCTGTTGGGGCTTCATATGTGGTAATTACAGTTGTGGGATCTTCATTGGAACGCTCAACTCGTTTCTTCACTGTGCATTTGGTATTTGTGCAGCGATAATACCTCCTTGGAAATGGACTATTTTTTAACAGCCTTTTGACCATATTTCTTCCAACGGTAGCCATCCTCCAGATGATCAACTTCACTCTTTGTCACCAATGCGAATCGTTGCTGCTGGATTCTCTTCGGCCCCTTCTCTCACCCACAGTACCCTGAGAATCATGAGGAGTCACGGGCCTGGCCTCGTAAACGAGAGCCGGAATCTCCTCATCCCTAGAGATTGCCAGCTCCACCAATAACCTCAACGGCCCGACCGGCAACAAAACCGCGGCAAGATCATACAATGCCATGGCAACCAACAGCACCCAAGTTGTCCACTCAGGCAACAAAGTAAACCAATAAGCAACCAGAATTCCAATCACAACCAAATACCCCTATGAATTTGTCCCAGAAGGAGTCCGAGGCGGTCTCGTCGTACGCAATGGTGGCGATTGACGTCACCGTCTCTGACGAGGATGAAGCGTCGTCGGTGAGGACAGTGACCAGAAGGACCACCAGCAGCATACAGACGGAGACTGGAGTGATGATTCTGATCAGTTCTTCGCCCAGGGATTCGAGAACTGTTGTGGGTCTTGGGTTTTGAGCCATTGGAATCCGGCTTCAGATCTCGGTGGTAAACGTCGTGGTTGGATGGGAACGGGTGTGAGGAAGGAGGACGCCAAGGGTCGAATACCGCATCGGCAGAGATGAGATTGAGCTGGCGGATGCTGCTGGCGGATGATGATGAGTTGGGCAGCGATTGAATCTTGGAAGTGTGGACATCGTGGCGCCATTTTAGGCGTTGATCCGGAACGGCGATCCGGTTTTGGCGTGGAAATTGAGGATCGGAGTGATGCAGCTAGTCAGGTCTCGGCGGAAAGCGCCGGCGGAGGGCGGAAACGAGGTCTCCAGAATGGAAAGGGAGTGGGCAGTGATGACGGCGACTTGCTTGTCGAGGCCTAGACCAACGAGGGCGGTGTGGACGCTCTGCATTGCCGGAAGGAGGTTGTTGTTCAACGACGTGTCGTTGAGGGTGAGGACCTCGTTGTCGACGAAGATGCTTGTGATGTTGGTGGCGGGGATGTGGGCCTGGACGTTGGACTTTACGGTTTGGGTCAGGAGCTTTGCGTTGGACGAGTCAGGACCATCTGCTTCATCAGTGGGCTCACCATCCCGAGCATTATTTGTGCCTGGAAGAGGGCTTTTGGCAACTGTGGCCTTGCAAGCAAGTTGAGTGGATTGGGTTTTGAGAGCCGAGCCTGGGCCTGTACATATACATATACGTATACATATATATATATACACTTCTCTTTTTTTTTTTTTTTTTTTTTTTTTTCAAAGAAACTGTAATTTAATTTTGTACAAAGAAAATTGCAAATAAATTTGTAACAAAATTGACCTTCATCAATAAGACTTTAATAAAGCCCCTATTATTATTATTATTATTATTTTTTTTTTTTTTTTTATGTGTCTGAACTCGAAATTGAATGCTCGACCTGCCTACGTACCCTTCCAAAGAAAAAGATCAAGTCAAAACGTAGTTCAAATGAGCGATGAATTTAACAATGATTTTGATGATGATTTTGATGATGATTTTGCCGTACACAGTTTATGCTCTTGCGGGCCAGGAGCTTTTGTGTCGTTTGCAGTTTCAACTCGTGCAGACAAGGAGCATTTGGTGCCATGCAGTTTTAGGCTCGTGCAGGCGAGGAGCGTTGGTATTGCCTTTTATGCTCGTGCAGACCAGGAGCGTTGTGCCATGCAGTTTAGGCTCATGCAGGCGAGGAGCCTTTGGTTCGTGCAGTTTAGGCTCGTGCGAACAAGGAGCAGTGGTGAATTTGTCAAGCAATTTTGGAAAGGCATTCCTCACAATCTTCATAGCAAGGAGCCTTGACCGAGTGATTGAAGAAGTCTTCGGGCAAGAAATCGCGCATTGTGATGGGGATGGACGATCTATGTGTCGAAATTTCATCATCTTTAACACGTTCATGTTGCTTTGAAGGTTGACAAGAGCTGTTTTGCCCCCTTTCCGATTGGCGGACTTGTGGAGGAGACGTATGCTTCTTGCGCAATTTCTTAGGAGTGACTTGAGTCCATCCTTCAACTTTGCTTGTCTTGGAAGATGCCCCCAACGGTTGAGGTGAAAACTTTGAGTCAGAGGAGCCAGAAGTGAAGGTGGTATAGTTTGACTTCACCACATCGTCAAGATCTAGCTCAATGATTCCTTTCTGAGCCAGCTTCATGATGAGATCTTTCAGCACGAAGCATTTTTCTGTTGGATGACTGATGAAGCGGTGAAATTTACAGTACCTTGGACTGTCGGTGCGATTCATCTCTTCTGGCCGTCTGCACTCAGGCAAACCAATCACCTTCTTGTCCAACAGGTCATCCAGCATGGCAACCACATCAGAGTCGGGGAATGGATAAGTCTTCTCCTCGAGCTCCTTCAAAGTGCGTCTACGCATCTCTTGATCACGAAAAGCTTCGGTTTGAATCGCCTTGCCTCGTGTGGAGATTTTGACTGGAGCTGTGTTGACCGTCATTGTCTCTTTGGTGGGTTTCCACGCAGTCTTCTCCTCCTTTGTCCCAAGAACCTTGTCGTTCTTATAGTCGGCGATTGGTTCTTTCTTCCCATGATGCGCGATGCTTAACTCCATGTCATGGGCGCGGGTGGCTAGCTCTTCGAAAGTCCGTGGTTTGATGCCTTGAAGGATGTATTGCAAACCCCATTGCATGCCTTGGATGCACATCTCGATTGAAGAGGTTTCTGAGAGCCTGTCCTTACAGTCGAGGCTTAGAGTGCGCCATCTGTTGATGTAGTCAATGACTGGCTCGTTCTTCCACTGCTTTGTGCTCGTTAGCTCTAGCATGCTCACAGTGCGGCGGGTGCTATAGAAGCGGTTGAGGAATTCCCGCTCTAATTGCTCCCAGCTGTTGATGGACTCAGGCTCTAGGTCCGTGTACCACTCAAAGGCGTTTCCTCTTAACGAGCGCACAAACTGCTTGGCGAGGTAATCTCCCTCCATCCCTGCATTGTTGCAGGTTTCGACGAAATGTGCGACATGTTGCTTCGGGTTTCCCTTTCCGTCAAATTGCATAAATTTCGGCGGTTGATAGCCCCTTGGCATCTTCAGGGCATCAATCTTCTTAGAGTAGGGCTTCGAGTAGAACAAGGAGGTATGTGAGCTCCCTTCGTACTGTGCCTTGATGGTGTTGGTGATCATCTCCTGCAGCTGCTGGATAGAAAGAGATCCCATGAGTGCCGCTGCTGGCTCCGGCTTCACATCGTTTTTCTCCACCTGAGGCTCATCTTCTTCGTCATCTCTTCTCTTTAGTGGATCATTCTCTGGGTCGGGTTTATCGTCGTCCTGCGCCTCTAGTCGATTGACGAGTGCTGCAATTTGCAAGTCTTTTTCTTCCACAGTCCGTGTTAGCCTTGCAATCGCTTCATTCATTTGAGCCAGTTGTTCTTCGATGGAGGTGACGCCAATGGTCATGACTTGTGCAACCAATGAGCCAGTTGTTACTCATGTATCTAGATTTGCATTGAATGAGTTATATAATCAATATAAAGCATCAAGTTCTTGTGATCTTCCATCTCAATGTAAGGGTCATTTTCTCAAGACAATGGGTCTTCCTTGTGCTCACATGATTAGAGAGATGAATATTGAAGTCTTGCAACTAAATGACATACATCCACAATGGAGGATTGATAGAAGATTGTTTGTCAATGATCGTCATGTAAGCTTGGACAATGAACAAGATCAAATAAGCGGCCTTCTATTGGAGTTTAAAGATAAGTATGAAAAGTTGCCTCTTACTCAAAAAGAGGATACCAAAAGGCAACTTTGTGAATTTCTTGATACTTCTCTTCCATTAACTCTTGAGCCTAATGTTAAACCTCACAAAGGTCGTCCAATGGGGTCTAAAAATAGAAAGAATCAAGCTCTACAAAGCTTGGTCCTTCAAAGTTTGAAATAGTGGAAAAGGCTCAGAAACGTGCTCGACAAGTATGTCATTTTTTTTATTTATCTTTTAATATTGTCTACTATGGTCATGATTATTTATGTATACGTATAACTTAATGTTCATTGTTTTTAGGTGAAAGGAGCATAATGATTTGCCAAAGAAATTTTTTGTTAATAATAGCTTAGATGTGTAAAGAACACATGAAGGTACATATATTTTTGTTGATTTTTCCCCATAAAATACTCATCAAGTTTGTAATTTTCTTTCCTTTTGTTGACATGTTTTTATTTTCTTGTAGGTTGGAGTGCATGGGTTTCATATCTTTTTGGTAATATTGACATCTCCTTTTGAACACAAGATTAAAGGCCAAACATAGTGTAGGCATGATGTGAAAGCTTGTAATGATATCTAATGTATTTTTTGGGGCATGAGGCTACTATTATGGGGATTAAAGTGTATGTGGATTGCTTACTAGTATTTTGTACAATTCATGTAACTTATGCATATATGAAATATCATTAGGTAATCGTTTTATTTTTATTTATATATTGCTGAAACTTTAATTTTTTTTATAATAGGTGTTTTATGCTTGTTTTGGGATCTCTCGGGTTAGGCAGTAGAACTTAAGAGTTACAAATGAGCATTTGGTTGAGTGTTTTTAAAAAAATAAGTTAAAAATAAAATAACAAAAGTATTCTAAAATTCCAAAGGTCAAAAAGATTAAATAGTAGGGTATCAATTAAGTATTAAAAAATAAGGAGGGGTGTTGGAAAAGTAGTTAAGGGTGTGTGAAAATCACAACCCTTTTTATATATCTACATGGTTTACATAGTTTTTAACCATTACATCATCCATTGTCTTTAACTGTGTGTTGTTTCTAATTGCTTACTTTACTGAAATAATTGTTTTAATCGTATTTTATAAATGAAGTTTGTAAGTGAGAGGTCTTAGGTTCGATTTTCGCCAAAGGCGAATTTGAACCACATTATTGCTAGTCCATTGTGAGGCTAAGCCCATCCCCTCCCCCTTAGTGTAGATAATATCGATTGTTCAAATAAATAAATAAATAAATGAAGTTTGTAAAATTGGTTTCCATGTATGGTTAATCAGTTAAAAGGTTTGTTTAATAATTTGAAGAAAAAGAACAGAAATCACTAATTCAACAGGTATGTCACAACTTCAACAAATAGGTTTCAAAAACATGTAAATACAAGGATCCAACAGTATGTAAAATAAATTAACGTTTAATTACTTTTTTTTCATTACTATTCTACATTTAAATCCAATATTTACTGACCTTTCTTGTCACAGCCCGTCCCGGAAATACCTATGACGGGAGCGTGAAATGACTATTCTACCCTTGACGTGTACCAAGGTACGTATGAATGTGATGTTATTTGGAGATTTATATATATTATTAAGTTGGAAACTAATAAAAGGAATTTTGTTTTGTGAATTGGATTATTTGATTAGGATTTAGAATGGATGGTGTGGACTGGTTTGGACCACACAAAGCACTCTCTCTCCTTCCCCGCACTCTCTCTCTCTCCTCCCTCACGATCTCTCACTCTCAGTCTCTCTCTCTCTAGACACCCCGTACGGACAACACCCAACACCACCCCAAACTTCACGGATCGACGGACTTAGGACCACCTTCGGACTCCTGAGGACACCACGAGTTCATTGGTACCATTTGCAGGTAATATTTCCTTCGAAAACCCTAGTTTCTAAAGTTCCCGTAATGGTGCACTGTTCATGCACACGTAGATTCTTAGGTTTTTGTGAATTTGAAGCTTGTAGGAAGCTTGGTGAAGTCTTAAGGAAGCTCGGAGTGCTTCATTTGGGAAAATTGGACGTCGGGATCATCCAGTTCAAGTTTGGCCGAATTCTTGGATTTTTGGAAGGTTTGATTCCGTGCTATTTAGTGTTTAAAATTAGTCCAACGTGATAGTACTCGTCTAGGGCTTCATTTTGGTGTAAAATTCATGAAATTTGGACGTAAAATGAGGGAGAATAAGGAATTAGAAAATTTCCCCAGTTTTCCGGTGACCGGAGTCCGGCGAGGGTAGGTCGGAGAAGACGACGGCATATTCCGTTAACTTTAACGGAATATGCTGACGCCGTTAGTTAACTCTAACGGTAACCGTTAGCATTTGACGGAATATTCCGAGGAATATTCCTGACGCCGTCCATGTCTTCCGTCAGGGCACCTGCGCGTGGGCCGCGCGTAGGGCCGTGGCCTATTCAGCGCGTGGGGGCGCGTGAGACCTCGAAAAATTATTTTAAAAATTTTGAGACGTCCGTGACGTCGAGTAGGTCGATGTGGTATATTTATATACCCAAATTGAGCATCGTATGAGAAGTTATTTCGAAATGTTGACGATGTGCTTAAAAATAATGTTATTTTAGTTATTTCTCATATAGGTGACGAGTATCCCGAGGACGAGCGTATCCAGGGACGTCGCGGGGGTTACGACCCATCGACATATCAGTGAGTGGGCAGTTTTGATTTCATATTTACCTATATACTATTGTTTTCCCAGAAAATGAATTTAAATTGCCATGCATGAAAACATTGAATATTTGATTTGATAATGGATATATGTATATGTACATGAATTGATATATGATGCATACATGTTGCATGGTGTTGTGGAGGCGCAGGTAAGTCAGGTGAGTCATTATGCATTGAATTATTGATATTGAAATGTTTAAGCTCATAACCTGCACCCTAGGTGTTAGTGCTTATATTAGTTTCACCACACCGCACGCTCGTCTTGGATCCAAGTAAGTGGATGTCGTACAGACCATGTGAGGGTTCCGGCATGCCAGTTGTACAGACCATTAGAGGGGTTCCGACTGGTGGGTGATTTTAGATTATGTGCACAGTTGATTGATGTGAGAAGCACTAGAGCGTAATTATACACATGTCATCGTACAGACTACCTTATGTAGTTCCGAATGACTTGCAGAGTTAGACCGTATAGGTCACCGAGGTGACTCCGGTTAGTGAGAATGTTGAGCTTAGAATTAATCGTATAGGACCAACTGCAGGGTCTCCGATTGATTCCTTATTATTCACCTGATTTATAATTTGATTCATGGCATGGCATGTTTTCTTGAAAAATGTTAAAGATTTGGAAAATGAGTTTTGAGATTATATATATATATGATTTTATATATATATATTATTTTCTGGGAAAGTATACAGGTTTTACAGTGAGGGGATAGAAATGATTTTAATGAAATGTTTTTGGAAAAATCTTGATTTTACTGACCCACTCATTTTGTTTTGCGCCCCTCCAGGTTCTAGTTAGCGGTTGGTGGCTCTCGAGGTCTTTTCCGGCATTCTGATAGACTCTT
This sequence comes from Malus fusca, assembly GCA_035220775.1. Lineage (NCBI taxonomy): Eukaryota > Viridiplantae > Streptophyta > Magnoliopsida > Rosales > Rosaceae > Malus > Malus fusca. The sequence goes on along the minus strand of CM069071.1, from coordinate 26,322,708 downwards.
GACATGTAGGACTCACCCGAGGGTGAAGTACCTTTATTTTAGTCTTACTTGACTGCACTAAAACCTATGCTCTGAATTTGTGTATTATCTTAACTCCCCCATTACTCTAGTAGGTTGTTCATCTAGAGATTGGTTTAAATTCCTTCGTATTTTTGTATTATCATGCTTCCGTGTCGCACTGTTGGTTACGTCACGCTCACGTGACGGCCAGCACGCCTTGATCCTCTGGATCGGGGTGTGTCATTTCTCCTCAGGGGAATTAGTTACTACTAATTTATACAGACTATCTTCTATTTATCTAATATAAATACATGGCCAATTCCTTGCCTACACATTGAGAGGTTAAGTTAAACATAAAAAAGTCTTAAGTATAAACGTCCCCACTAGAGATATGCCAACTCCACATGCTTTAATTAAGCTAAGGAGCATCATACCAATAGAAGAATTGTTAAATCTATCCATGCACCGTTCCTGTTATTCATTGATTAGATTTAATAATTCTTCTATACCTAATGTATTCTTTCACTAAGTTAAAGCATGTGGAGAGGGTGGATCTTTGGTGGGAGCATTTGTACTCATACTATTCCATGTTTATCTTAAACCTTTCAATGCATAGATAAAAATTGGCCATACATTTAGGATAGGTCAAATAATAAAGTTTGTATATAAATTGCTAATAGCTAATTTGTGACATCCCGTCCCAAATTTTACATTTTCATAAATTTTAAAAGCGTGATTTTACGAAAATGGCCTTAGAGGCGAGGGTATTGACCTTCGTGGACCAACGTTCAGTGAGACGTACGAAACATTTCTATAACAATCCAAGGTGGGTATGTTACTATTTCATATCTTTCTTTATATTTTTGCATTCAAACTATATTATCATATAAGGTTATAAAAAAGAAAAAAAAAGAAAAATGAGGGATGGAAGCTGCCTGAGGGCAGCGAATGAAAGGGAGGAAGATGAGAGTTTCTGGAGAGAAAAGGGAGAGACTCGGCCAAGGGGAGAAGGAGAAAGAAATGAGGTGACGAATGAGGAACCAGAGAAAGGAGGGAAAGGAGAGAGAAGAAAAATGAGGGGAACGGGTCGGGTTCCTTTGACCCGCGTGATGACCCGGTTCCCGTAGTGTTTTTGAAGGAAAAATTTTGTCCTAGCTAAGAACAATGAAGAACATTTGAATACATATGCAAACTATTAACACTTTAAAGTAGGCATGCATTAAAAAACAATTCATAAAACCCATGACTTTCAAAGCCTAGTATATGGTGAACCAATAAACTCTTTAACAACATTAAAGAGAAGTAAAGATTTAGAGTTTCTTTACCCTTGAAGCTCATCCTTGTTTACACAAGGGATTCACCCAAGTGGAGGGCCTTCAAGTCACCTCCAAGCTCCTTGGATATTGCTTGTGATTTCCTTCTCCTTTTGTGCTCCTTTTGTCCTTGAGGATGTTAGGAAAGGATCTCCAAAAACACCAAAGATTTGGTGTCTCTAAGTCTCCACACCAAGGGTTAAGTGTGAAGATGAAAATGGATGACTTAGAGAAGAAAAGATTGCTAGATTAATCTCTCTAAGTGACCGGCCTCTTTGTAGAGAGAAAGAGAGAAAATGTTTTTCCTCTTTGCCTCAAAGAAAACCCTATATTGAAAATAAAGCTATAAAGTTGCTTTTATACTTCATTACAAGTGAGTGGCAAACTTGTAATTAATCCAAGTTTGCACCATTCACCCTAATGGCTGGCCTCTCCTTGTTATTGGGCTAATTTGCCCATTTTGTTTTAGTTGTCATACAACCTAAACATAATGGGTCTTGTGGACCAAGACGCTTTTGGGCCCCGTAACCCAAAACCAACTTAAAAAGCCCAATACGAACCTTTCATAAAATTAATTAACTAATTAATTAATCTTGACCATTCTTCAATTAAATCATTTAATTGCATATCCATTTCATTTAATTTCTTCACTATCGCCCTTACTCGGTGTACGATCCATTAGGTTCCTATTAGCGAGGTAGTGGGCGATTGTTACTCTTAACGATCGATTGTGAATTGAAACCACATTTCAATTCTCCCTTTGATGATTGGTGTTTGCTAATCATTAGGGCTTCCACAAACCATGAGTGACACCTAGCAGTATGTCATGGTTACCCAAGCTAAGTAGAATTGGTTGGAGAACCTATCCAGTTACAACTACAATGCAATACGGTCCTTCTCTAATACAATACTCTTAATCACATTGTTTAAGTGATAGTTTGTTTCATGTCTACTATCCAATGTGCTACTTTTCTATATGATTCCTTTGAATATGATTTGGAACAAACTTCCTAAGTCATATTCATTTGCTTTGGCCAAAGACTTTAGAATCATATCTTAGAGTATTCTCCTTCCATCATGGAAGGTTAGAGATCCCTTGTTGTGCATTCATATGCTTACATGACTAGATAGCTTGACCCCAACAATGCCGTGGACACTCCGATGGAATGCCGTTGACATGATCAAAGATCAAGGACCTAACCATTAGACATCTATGATGCCTCAGGTCAAAGGACTACTTTGCATATTGCAACTTTAGAGTTCTTACATGACATGTATGTTCGAACTCTCTTTTGATCGTTGTTCAGTGTACTCGATTACTCTTTCGAGCACCTATGTGTTTGTCTTAGTGTCCAACACCAAATGACTTGAGACTAGTCATACTCAAGCTTGAGTTGACATAACACATACTAACCTTAGCGGATTGTCAATACCCAATTGGCAATCCTATGGCTAGGAACGTTTTAGGAATGAACATAAGAGAATGGTCTCGATAATCTAACTCACTTAGATCACTTGTCTCTTAGATCAAATACATCCTTTGGATTCCCTTATTGCATAAACACATGATACAATAAATAATGTCTGACAATAAGCTTTGCCCTTCATTAAACATATAAAAGTTTAATACATTAAGTATTCCAAAAAGCTATTACATAAAATGAGTGGCTTTGTGGGCATACTTCCAACAATCTCCCACTTGCACTCAAAGCCATCCTCCCATGTATCTAATACCCATCTTTTCCATATGATGGTCAAGCTGGATTTGAGACATTGGCTTTGTCAGTGGATCTGCTACGTTATCGGCTGAAGCAACTTTGAGGATGTTGACTTTCCCCTCGACAGCATATCTTCTAATGATATTAAAGCGTCTGTCAAAATGCTGGTTCTTTTGATGTGCCCTGGGTTCCTTGGCTTGAGCTATCGCCCCACTATTATAACAGTAGAAAGTTACTGGTGATGTAATGGTTGGAACCACTCCAAGTTCAGTGATGAACTTTTTCATCTAGAACGCTTCTTTGCCGGCTTCAGCTGCAGGGAAATATTCAGCCTCTGTTGTGGAATCAGCAATTACACTTTGTTTCTGCTTTTCCAACTGACAGCCCCACCATTCAGAGTGAATACATATCCGGAGTTGGAACTTCTATCATCGACGTCAGATTGGAAATCTGCGTCTGTATAGGCTTCCACTCGCAACTCTGCCGCTCCTCCATATACGAGGAACATGTCATTAGTTCTTCTTAAGTACTTAAGGACCGTCTTGACAGCTGCCCAGTGTTCTGGTCCTGGGCTAGATTGATATCGACTAGTAATGCTCACAGCATATGCGATATCAGGCCTTGTGCATATCATGGCATACATGAGACTCCCTATGGCAGAAGCATAAGGAATAATATTCATTTGCCGTATCTCTTTATGAGTCTTAGGTTCCATGGACTTAGAAAGGTGAATTCCATGTCTCACAGGAAGAAAACCTTTCTTAGATTGTTCCATCTGAAACCTACTTAGCACCTTATCAATGTACATAGATTGGGATAATCCAATTAATTTTCTGGATCTATCACGATAGAGCTTTATCCCAAGTACATAAGATGCATCTCCTAAATCTTTCATGTGGAAGGTTTTGGACAACCACACTTTTACAGAAGAAAGTACTGCAGTGTCATTCCCGAATAGTAATATGTCATCTACATATAACACTAGGAATACAACTGCATCCCCAACGACTTTTTGATAAACACAATTGTCGTCTTCGTTTTGAGTAAAACCAAACGTTTTGATTTCAGTATCGAAACGAATGTTCCAGCTCATGGAGGCTTGCTTAAGTCCATAAATGGACATTTGAAGCTTGCATACCTTAGTCTTTTCAGACTTGAACACGAAACCTTCGGGTTGAGTCATATAGAGCTCTTCTTCTAGGTAGCCGTTCAGAAAGGCCGTCTTCACGTCCATTTGCCAGATTTCATAATCATGGTACGCAGCTATAGCAAGCGAAATCCGAATGGACTTAATCATGGCTACAGGAGAGAAAGTTTCTTCATAGTCAATCCCTTCTCTTTGCCTGTAACCCTTGGCTACTAGTCTAGCCTTATAAGTCTCCACGTTCCCATCAACGCCTATCGTCCTCTTGAATACCCATTTGTTTCCAACAGGTACAATACCTTCTGGAGGGTCTACAAGAGTCCAGACCTGATTTTGATACATGGAATCCATCTCGGATTTCATGGCCTCTTGCCATCTCTTTGAATCAATGTCGGACATTGCTTCATTGTAGTCCCTAGGGTCCTCCTTTGTGTCATTGTCACCTAGAAGGTGCAATTCCGCAAAGTCATTGTCTAAGCCATACCTCTTAAGTGGCTTACTAACCCGCTCAGATCTACGTGGAGCTAGGGGTTCAGGAACAGGGTTGTCAACTTATCGAGTGCTTGTTTGTGGTTCATTATTAATCTCATTGATTTCCATCTCTTTGCTTATAGTTCCTTTGAGAACGAATTCGTCCTCTAGAAACTTAGCAGTTCTGGCGACAAAGACTTTCTGGTCGTCAGGATGGTAGAACTCATATCCCATAGTTTCTCTAGGATATCCCACAAAATAGCATCTTACTGATCTCGCTTCAAGCTTAGTAGCCTCAAGATTCTTGACATATGCTTCACAACCCCAAATCTTAATGTGATTAAGACTTGGCTTTCTTCCATGCCATATCTCATAGGGCGTTTGTGAAACTGATTCGGAAGGTACTCTATTAAGCAAGTAAGCTGCTGTATATAGAGCGTATCCCCATAATGTTACTGGTAGATCAGCAGAACTCATCATAGAACGAACCATGTTCATCAAGGTTCGATTTTTCCTTTCAGAAACTCCATTAAGTTGTGGAGTTCCCGGTGGAGTCCACTGTGATTTTATTCCACACTCTTTGAGATAATCTAGGAACTCATTACTCAGATATTCACCCCCTCGATCCGATCTTAGGATCTTTATCTGTTTCCCAGTTTGCTTCTCAACTTCATTCTTGAATTCTTTGAACCTTTCAAAGGATTCTGACTTGTACTTCATAAGATACACATAGCCAAACCGAGAGTGATCGTCGATGAATGTGATATAGTAGGAGAAGCCTCCTCTCGACGTAGTAGTCATAGGTCCACATACGTCAGTGTGGATTAACCCTAGAATTTCAGTGGCACGCTCTCCTTTTCCAGTAAATGGAGATTTGGTCATCTTCCCTTTCAAGCAACATTCACAAGTACCCATCTGGTCATTACCTAATGGGTGGATATATCCGTATTTCGACATCTTGTGAATCTTATCAAGGTTCACATGTCCAAGTTTAGGATGCCACATCTTTTCTTGGTTAACTTCTTCTTGATAGGAGCATATTTATGCGACTTAGCTTGCTTGTTTTCTTGCATTTTGGTAATTATTTAGTATTTATAAAAGTGTTTAAAGCTAAATTCGTGTGTTTGTAGGTTTTATGGGCTAAGGGTGCATTTTGAGCCAATTTGGAGTAGTTTGGAGTGTTTTTGGGCCCAAGATGGATTGCTTATGATCCAAGCTAGATGGATGGACGAATTTGAAGTCAAAAGAAGCTAGGAACATGCTAAAAATCTGGTGAAACAAATACAAGTTGCAAGAAGGGATAAATTTCTAGAAGGATTGGCCAAAAACTTCACTCAAAACCATGCATACCCCATAAAATTCATCAATGCCGTGGCCTTCCCTTTGTTTCACTTCCACCAGATTTTTTAGTGATGATGCAATGCCTATCTCACCATGACATTTGAGTGGATGATGCAATGCTTAACTCACCATGACATGTGAGTGGATGACTCAAAACCTACCCTCACCAACAATTCTCCACCTTGCCATGCCTTACCTACTTCATTCCACCAGATTTTTGCATTAAACATGTCCATCATCTTCCTATAAATACCATGGCAGCAACCTCATTCAAATCATCCAGAAATTAACCATTCTCCAAGCCTTCCCTTGCCTCTCCCTACATATCTAAACCCCCTCCCATCCATTCCTCCAAATAACCAACCCTTCAACATCATTCCAACCTTGTTGTTGCGACAAAGAGAAGGAGAAAAGTCCTTGGACGCGCTTGCTATCCAACATGGATCGTTGGAACGTTTAGGTGCTTTCTTTCCTTTGTTTTTCAATGTTTAAATTTGTTTATCTTTGTTTTGTAATAATGAGGAACTAAACCCCCCTTGGCTAGGGGGGATTCGAAACACATGTCCATGCTTGCAATATGATTTGATTACTTTTAATTGCGTTTCATAAGTTATGAATTCAATTTACTTATCCGTTCGTATAAAAACTGATTTGTGTATGTTGATTGAGGGTCGACACTTAGTTTGCATGCATGAATTTGATGCTAGAATATAAGGGAGTTTCACCTAATCGTCATGAACTTATATTCACAAGTAGTGAAGGTTGCTAGTCACAATAGCGTTAAGTAAATTCTTGGCATAAGTTTCATGCGTATTCCATAGTAACGAGTGTCTCGTCAATGCTTATGATTTTCATAGAACTTAATGATTCTTGCTTGTATCTCTATTATGCAATTCATGTAGGGAACTTGTGAGGAATGCTTTGGGTTGTCGTATGCAATCATCCAACTCAATAAAAGTAGGAAAATCTGAGGGTTAATTTAAGCGTACCTAATTAACTTGGGGCATTGAGAATTAATAAGTTATTGAAATACAATTGGAAATCGTTTTGTATGCAAGCAAGACATGTGTGGAGAAGAACCCTCTAGCTAAAGCCCATCATCCATAGTTTTTAAGTTTTAGTTATTTGTTTTACTTTCACTTCACAAGAACCAAATCCCCCCTTTTACTTTCTTGTCTTAAAAGTCTTTTGTTTACATTTTTTTTAACTTTGTTTTTATGTTTTTAAATTAGTTTTGAGAGGTTTTAGCAAGCCCTCCTAATCCCCGGTTTAGAACAATACCCTACTTACATCTATACTACAATTGTCACAAGAGGGTTTAATTTGTGTGTCAAGTAATTCTCACATCAAATTTTGGCGCCGTTGCCGAGGTTGCTAATCCCTTGGTTCTTTTATTTTTGTTTAGTTTGTTTTTGTTTTAGTTTCTAACTTAGTTTTATTTTCTTTGGTTGATGTTACTTTTGATATTTGCTTTAGTTCTTTTTCTTTGATTTTAGGTTCTTGAGAAGTAAGACATGGATTTTGCTAGCATTCAAGCTCAATTGGCAAATCTTACTTCTCAATTGTCGCAGTTTGCTGAAAGGACCACAATGCAAAATGTCCCTACGTTTAGTGCGTCTTATAGGCAAGGATACCAAGCCAATCAATATCCACAAAGCGATTGGAGTGATCATTCAAACTCTATGTGGTGGGAAGCTCAACAAGTTCAACGCGAAGCATATTGGCAACCATATGAGGAGTTCTATTCAAGACCAATGCAGCCGCCACAACCTTATATGCAATATGCTCAATCAAACTCAGGTTCGTCAATAGATTATAATCAAATTCTTAATGAATTAAACTATTTGGTGCAGGGTTCACAAAATAAAGCTAAGGAGACTCACCAAGAAACATATTGGCAACCATATGAGGATTCATATGCACCACCACATCCTCCCCCTCAATCTTCACATCCAAATTCAGGTATATCAAATTATTATAAGGAAGTTATTCAACAACTGAATTCTTTGGAGCAGGGCAGGGAAGCTCAACCATTTCAACAAGACGCATTTTGGCAACCAATTGAGGATTTCTATCAAGCAAAAGAGTTGGCTGAGTGGAACAATCAATTTAGGCAGAATGCAGAATGCATTTAACAAATTCAAGAACAAATGGTTGAAGATGAGCCCATGGATGAATTGCTACTGTTCGAAGAGGAGGAGGATGCACAAGGCACGGCAAGGGAAGAACAACCCTTGCCGCAACCTCCCAATATTCCTACACCACCCCATTCAAGTAAGGTTGTTCCAAATTTAATTATTTCTAACTTTGTTCCCCCAAATGCACCTTTCCCTGGCAGGTTCATGCAATCCATGAAAGATGAGGGGAAGAAAGACATCTTGGACACTGGCGCCGCTGCCGGGGATTGTTTCAAATAATTTGTGTTTTCATATTCTTGGTTAATTATTTTTTTATATATCTTATTTATTTATTTGTTGATTTGATTTGATTTTATTTTATTTTATTTCGTAGGTTATAGTTTGTTGATCTTGAGAGCAATTCCATGATGAAGTCTCCAGCAGGAGAGTTGCCCTTATGGGTTTCTTTAGCAGAAAAGGGTTTTTATGGATTTAAGCCTACAGTGTGTGCCCTTTGCTGTTTGAAGACCCATGATATTTTGCAATGCCCCGAAAGGGAATGTTTTCCTGAGTTTGTCGAAAAGCATATCAATATGAGAAACAACTCAAAAAGGCATTGGAACAATCCCTATTCAGAGTTCTACACTCCAGGTTTAAAAAAGCATCTTTATTTTATGTGGGCATGTAATCAACAGTGTTTTGAGCAACCTGATGTGCCACAAGAGCTACCAATGGAGAACAAAATTTCTATCTTATTGGAATCAACTGAGTTGTGCATTAAAAGAACCAATCAAGGATTTCAGATTCAACCATTGAACTGTGGGAAAAGCTATGATGATCAAAATGAAATTGGTGCAGGAACTGAAGAGCAATCTGCCACCCATTCACGTCCAGGGGAGAAAGCAGCACATGCTGATCCTATAATCCCACCAGAACCGACTGCCACCCATGTTTATGTGCCACCACCAAAACCTTTCCCACAAAGCCTGCAGGAAGACATGAGTGTTAACATGTTAGGGGAGGCTCACACAAATTTAACATCCAATATGTCGCATGATCAATTCTCAAACACACTGATCGATTTGAATACGGGGCAGACAATTACTGATACAGTTTTTGTTGCTGAATTAGACATTCCAGCAGCACATTAGGCTTGGCTCTACATAGGAAAGAAGGGGCAACTTAATGGCAGCCAAATTCGTCGGCCAGTGCAGAAATTGTGGGTGCTAAATACAAGGTTTAAGTCATTTCAGCGGAAACGTAAGCCTTGCTGAAAGAGACCTTATTTGATTTCAAGGACTCGGTCTAAGAAAGATTTAGCAACAGAATTTAAATGCACAGTTCAAATCACTCCGTACCAATTGCTAACGTCTGATGTTGTTAAGGAGTGAATAATTATGAAAGAGCAAGTAACGTGATCACCAACCTCATTCAAATCCGTCTAGCTATAGACATTAACTAAAGCGCTAATTGGGAGGCAACCCAATCTTTCTAACTCTTTGCATTTATTTTCATTTTATTTTCTTGCTTTCATTCATTATCACAATATCACAAAAACAAAAACAAAAAAAAAAATTAAAAATTGAAAAACACAAAAACAGCCATATTTTTAGTTAATCAGTATTTTATTTTGGGTTTATTCTAAGTAGATTTTTATTGTGTGATCATTGCAGGTTGCATTTGGAAACATTTCAGCCCCAATTCAATATCCAATAAATCAGCACATTCGACTAAATCATGCATTCAACAACATTCACATCCGCAACATTCATCAGAGATTTCTTTATCAGTAGTAAAGTGCAGAAATTACACGAATGCAGAAAGGAATGGGGCAGAGTTTAAGAATGCTTACAGTGGGGATTGCCAAGGCCTCAATGCTAATCGGATCCCTTTTACTCTCTTTCTCACATTTCATCACAAAATAAAAAAATAAAAAATTAATAATATTTTACAGACAAGTTTGAGGGGTGGGATTCAAGTAGCACAGAGGTGAGACCGTTGTTCATGTCCAAGTTCAGATGCAGATTCATGCGAAAATTTGGTTCAATATTCCTCATATAGCGAGCATGCAAAGCACAGACAGAAACCAGTTGGATTTCTGAGACATGGAGGCAGCAAGATAAGGGAGGACATCGCAGAGGAGTGGTGACTGAACTCGAATGATTTTGGTTTGGATAGGTTCTGAAATGGAAGGCCTTCATGGCGCTGGGCTTGAGGTGAGAAGAATGAGAGACATCTCTCACTTTCTAGAGAGAGGTTGGCTGAAGTTTTGAAGGAGGTGTAGACATAGGGACCTGTTCTGCTGGGAATCTAAAGATCTTTTTCTGCGAGGGTTTATTTTGAAAATGAAAACAAAGAGAACCCTTCGGCGCTGGGCTCGAGGTTAGCGGAAGGGAATCCAATGTGTGTTCAAGAATAACTAGGGTTTATGATGTACGTGTGTGCATGCGTGTGAGTCCATGCCGCAGCTAGTTGGGCTTCGATGTGTTTGCATGCCATTTTCCTCGAGGCCCAATGTTTGTTTTCCAAGTTTTTGTCTATATGCTCGGTCGTTGGTCACGGGCCTCCTTTTTGGACTACGAAGTTTTTTTTTTGAGCATTTCTTTGATGCTTTCCTGTACGAGGTTCGACCCCACCCAGGTGTGTCTCCCTCCATTTCCCTTTCTTTTATTTGTCTTTGTGTATCCTTTTATTGTTTGTCTGCTTTGTTTTTTTATTCCTTTTCTAATTTTCATTTCGTTTTCTCCCTCATTCCAGTCGCTTAGGATTGTTGTTGACCTCTCTTTGGATGTTTCAGTTTAGTTTTATTTTATTTTCCACACCTTGAGGACAAAGTGTGAAATAAGTTTGGGGGTGGGAAAGTAGTAAAAATTTAGGGTTTTTATTTTGTGTCAGTTAAATTTTTTCGTTTTTAAGCTAATATCCATAGATTATTTTAAACGTTAGAACAAATGGACATGGTAAAGATTAATCCCACAGTAAAGTCTTTTCTATTTATCGTTACTTAGACACTAATTCATGAATTATACTTTGAACTTTGCATATCACACCAACATGGTTTGTGGGGAGTGAGATTGAAACACTTGCTTTTTGTCCAAGTGTATTTTTATTTTTGTTCTAAATAAAGTAAAGTTAGTATGTGTTATAAAGTAATAATTGTCTCACCTGAGGTTTTGCCTAGTAACCGGGTCAGTCCTGCCTAATCAGCAGTGATTCTCGCGTCAAACGGTAGAGTTTTGGCATGAGGCAGGGTGGTTAGTTGGTTTCGTAGCCTTTTTAGCTCGGGTTAATAAGTCCTTAGGGGTGTTCCACACCTAATGCCCTAAAGCCCTAGTGGTTTGGGAGCCATTGACCTAAAGCTCGCTACATGGGTTGGATCGAAAGCTTAAGTGAACCGACATTGCACGACCACTACTGTTACTTCAAAAAAAAAAAAAAAAAAAAAAAAAAAAACACGAAAAGAAGAGAAAGAAAAAAAATATATGTGAAGTATGAATAAAGGGGTGAGAGGTAAAAGTTTTGGTCGAGTCTCTTTAACTATGTTGGTTCACTTTACACCAAAGGAAGTTTGTGAATTCTTTTCTAATTGATTCTAAATGGCTTAGACTCTGTGGTGGGATTGGTTGGAACTTTTGAAAAGATGTTCTGATTTTTAACATTTTCTATGGATTGCAACTTGAAAGTGAGAATTTTGTGTTAGCTAAGTTTTAGTTAAGTGTCCAGTTTGTTAGTTTTTATTTTTGTTTTCTAGTTTTATTTTGCTTGAGGACAAGTAAAAAGCTAAGTTTGGGGGTATTTTGATAAGTGAATTTTATATTATATATTATTCCCTATTCTTAGTATATTTTGGATATTATTTTGGAAGAATTTTGATACTTTGAATTGTATTTTCAATATAGGACTTTCGACTTCCTCTGAAGCAAAACGTGGTCAAATGGACGAATTTTGGAGTAATTCTAGTTGGAAGACGTTCGTGAGTCACTTGGCTTGATCATATCAAAATATCAGATTTTTCTACCAAGCGATGATTTTCTGGCGATATAATAAAGGAGCAGCGCGCAGTGCTGTCAAACTGACGTATTGGGTTTCTTTGGGCTTTTTGGCATCTAAGATGATGTCTTTTGAGTTCAAAGCCTTCTGCAATTATGTTCGGGACATCTCAAGCTTTATTTCTAGCCGTTTTGGACCTGTTTTGGAGCCCTGAAGATCCAGAAACGTGGCTGTTTTGAGGCTGTACAGATTTTGGGCGAATTTATCTAGTTAATTTAGGATTATGTTTCCTATTTTATTTCAATTTATTTGGTTTCCTAGTTTTATTCTAAGACCTTTTAGGGTTTTATTTTGTAGTAGTATAAATAAGACTTTTAGCCATTAGGGTTGAGGGAGAGAAGAAGAGGAGGAGAGAAGAAGAGGAGGAGATAACGCACAAGCCTTTGACAATTCAAGTTTATTTTCTAGGTGTTTTCTATCCTTGTTCTTAATAATATTTTGTTTATGATTGTTAGTAACTAATTTTCGTTTGCTAGGGCGAAGCCTTGAGCCTTAGCATGAATATGTAGTCTTTATTCAATTGCTTATGATATTATGCATGTTTACTTTGAATTATTAATCACTGTGCTTGAACTGTCTCTATATCTTAATGCTTAGCTACCATTAGGATGTTTAGATAAGTAATCGGATGCAATTCGGTCGGAATATCACCGGAGGATTGAGTATTGCTTCTTGTGGTTAATAATTGTAATTTCACCTAAGGCGAATATCACGCTCTTAGGGGTTGCATGGTTTTTCAAAAGGTTTTCATAAAACTTAATGAGTCTTGCATGTTCATATTTGATCTGAATATCACAGACGGATTGCATGTTAGATATACGTTCTTGCTTGAATATCACGAGGAGAATATGCATAAGGAAAACCTAACCTTCAAAGTTGCATGTCTAGTTCATAAGTAATTGGTAAAACTACATATGATTGTTAAGGGGACGGCGGAATCCTAGACTTTTAACTTTATTTTCAAAACTATTTTCTTTAGTTTTTCTTTGTCAATTTATTTAGTTGTTTTATTAAATTCGTTTTTATTATTCAAAGTTCCAAAATCAACCTTTTAGAAATCTTGTTTAAAATAGTTAGCTAAGGATTAGTTTAAATACAAATTATTCAATCAATCTCTGTGGAAAACGACCTTGCTTGAGCTGCTATACTACGACAACCTTGTACTCTTGCAAGTATTTTTAAGTGTTTTTATCCCTACTTTTGCAGGTGGTAAAAATCCTATCAGACACCTTTCCAACAATTCACGAGGAAAAAGTGGTTGAGGAGTATCAAGAATTCATCAAAGAGGATGTAGTTGAAACAACCAATGCCAAAGAAGTTGAATTTGATGACACGGGACAAATCACTGCCCTAATGCCCAATCTAGCCGAGAGCAAACCTAGTGAAATTGTTGAAAATGCTGCTACTTTCAAATCCTCATTGCAGCACATTGGTGAGCCACCTCTTCCAATTTCAATTCCCATTTCAATTAATAGGTTGTTACCCTCTTTGGCGCAGGTGCCGAATCAAATCCAAATTGGTGGGAGAATTTACACGGACTCTAGGAAGCTCAATGCCATAATTAGGAAGGATCACTATCCCCCTCCATTCATAGATCCAATGCATGGAAGTTTTGTGGAGCATGTCGTGGAAGATGCTCTTGTGTTTTTGTCGCAACACACAGGTAAGCCACCTCCTCAAATTTCAAGTTTGTTTTATACTAACAAGTTGTTGAGTTCAATGATCCAGGCACCCATTTTAGAATTTAAAGCATTACCGGATCATTTCAAGTATCACGTTCCATTTAAAGATCACCTCCATGCCGTGGGCCCTATTCAAGCTTGATTGGAGGTATCGTCCGGCTGTACGACGTTAAAGCAAGCGCTACTTGGGAGGCAACCCATGCATGCAACAAAGGAAGACCTAGTGAGCGCTCCAACAACCAGATTTGCGTTCCTAACCCCTTCTCTTTGCTGCACTTATTTCATTCATGCCATGTTAGATTGTTTAGTTGCTGTTTTGTTGTTTGGTTGTTATTTGTGTTAGTTTATGCTTGAAACATTGAGGACAATGTTTGGTTTAAGTGTGGGGGGGTAAACAAGTGTTTTTGTTGCAAAATTCGTAGGATTTTACCACCTAACATTTCAAAAGTTGTTTTTCACTGTTTTTGAGTGTTTTGAAGTAAAAATCCGAAAATCACATAAAAATTTGAAAAATTTGTTTTAAAAACCCAAAAAGAGTTGTTTTTGTGTGTTTGTTTGTGTCTTAGGGTACCTTCCAACACAATAATGAGGATTCGGTTTGTAATTGCATGACGGTTAAAGAAAGTTATAAATATGGATAAAAGTTTGATTTACTCTTTGGTTTATGCTTGGTTGAGGTTATAACTTATGAATTCACATGCAATCATAAAGGAAAAATCAGTTTTGTAACATGGTTGAAGGAAGAAACTCAACTAACGCTACAACCTTGTGAGACTTGAGCCTAAACGTTTATTTGGAGAGTTAATAATCTGTGCATTGTGTTTTTCTAAAGTCGTTGCATGATCTCATCATTCTTTGCTTGGTTGCTACTTAGAAGGCGTTTTCATCACTTAGATCTAAACACTAGAATTCATGCCCATTTCATTCAAAACATATCATTGATTTACATAACACATATTCAAGATTAAGTTGCGTAGTGACCACCATAGCCAAAAAGCCGTATATCCCTATGTCATTATGTTTTGTAGGTTTTAACCCCGTCGAGCTTTGTCTAGCCTTTTCTTTGTTAATCCACATTACCCTCACCTAGCCTAGGTTAGAACTATCCATACCCTCGTTCTTAAAGTATAGTAAGCATGATTCAAATTGAATTCCTTTTTGTGGGCAGAAAATAAGTGTGGGGGAAGTGTTTATCATGTGAGTTTGTGTGCCATAGGCACGAGTAAAAAAAAAAAAAAAAAAAAAAAATTCCAAAATATTGTTTGTTGAAGTAAGGGTCCAAAACAATGAATTCGGCCCTAAGAAGTTGTTTAAATCTTCCCCTTGTGTTTTAAAGTTAATTTCTGCAATCTAAGTGAATTCTAAGTCTTAATTTCATTATTTTGTTTACTATTGCTTGAAGAACGTTTGTTTTCCCTATCCTTTCTTTGTTAACCAATACCCTAAGCCCCGTTGCAACCCTTAACTTCTATCTTGAGTGTTATGTGTTTCAATTTGTGGAGTTTGAATTTGGTATGAGCATATGGTGTCACTGGTTCTCGCATCTAAGTAGTAGCATTCCATTCATGAGATCATATCTAAACATGCTTGTTAACTCCGGAAATTGCGTTCTTTGTGATACATATATGTGAGCATTCGTTTTTATATCTACATCCATTCTCTCACATATAACTAGTATAGGGTGTGTAGTTAGAAAATCTGAGTGAAAATAGAGTGCATATCTTGTAAGGATTGAGGGAATTCTCTAAGGCATGTTACTACATTCAAAACATTGTTTTAATTGGTTAATTGTGAACTAGTAAGTAGTGACTATGATTAAGTATGTGCTTAAGTGTTAAATTGACTCAAATCTGTGGGAATGATAATCTTTAACTTGTCATGTGCATTGGAAATCCCTGAGGCAAACGTTGGAAGGTTTCTGTTATGTTTGTTGGTTTTGTTTTGTTTTATTTCTTTGTTTTGCTCGAGGACTAGCAAAACCTAAGTGTGGGGGAATTTGATAGGAGCATATTTATGCGACTTAGCTTGCTTGTTTTCTTGCATTTTGGTAATTATTTAGTATTTATAAAAGTGTTTAAAGCTAAATTCGTGTGTTTGTAGGTTTTATGGGCTAAGGGTGCATTTTGAGCCAATTTGGAGTAGTTTGGAGTGTTTTTGGGCCCAAGATGGATTGCTTATGATCCAAGCTAGATGGATGGACGAATTTGAAGTCAAAAGAAGCTAGGAACATGCTAAAAATCTGGTGAAACAAATACAAGTTGCAAGAAGGGATAAATTTCTAGAAGGATTGGCCAAAAACTTCACTCAAAACCATGCATACCCCATAAAATTCATCAATGCCGTGGCCTTCCCTTTGTTTCACTTCCACCAGATTTTTTAGTGATGATGCAATGCCTATCTCACCATGACATTTGAGTGGATGATGCAATGCTTAACTCACCATGACATGTGAGTGGATGACTCAAAACCTACCCTCACCAACAATTCTCCACCTTGCCATGCCTTACCTACTTCATTCCACCAGATTTTTGCATTAAACATGTCCATCATCTTCCTATAAATACCATGGCAGCAACCTCATTCAAATCATCCAGAAATTAACCATTCTCCAAGCCTTCCCTTGCCTCTCCCTACATATCTAAACCCCCTCCCATCCATTCCTCCAAATAACCAACCCTTCAACATCATTCCAACCTTGTTGTTGCGGCAAAGAGAAGGAGAAAAGTCCTTGGACGCGCTTGCTATCCAACATGGATCGTTGGAACGTTTAGGTGCTTTCTTTCCTTTGTTTTTCAATGTTTAAATTTGTTTATCTTTGTTTTGTAATAATGAGGAACTAAACCCCCCTTGGCTAGGGGGGATTCGAAACACATGTCCATGCTTGCAATATGATTTGATTACTTTTAATTGCGTTTCATAAGTTATGAATTCAATTTACTTATCCGTTCGTATAAAAACTGATTTGTGTATGTTGATTGAGGGTCGACACTTAGTTTGCATGCATGAATTTGATGCTAGAATATAAGGGAGTTTCACCTAATCGTCATGAACTTATATTCACAAGTAGTGAAGGTTGCTAGTCACAATCGCGTTAAGTAAATTCTTGGCATAAGTTTCATGCGTATTCCATAGTAACGAGTGCCTCGTCAATGCTTATGATTTTCATAGAACTTAATGATTCTTGCTTGTATCTCTATTATGCAATTCATGTAGGGAACTTGTGAGGAATGCTTTGGGTTGTCGTATGCAATCATCCAACTCAATAAAAGTAGGAAAATCTGAGGGTTAATTTAAGCGTACCTAATTAACTTGGGGCATTGAGAATTAATAAGTTATTGAAATAAAATTGGAAATCGTTTTGTATGCAAGCAAGACATATGTGGAGAAGAACCCTCTAGCTAAAGCCCATCATCCATAGTTTTTAAGTTTTAGTTATTTGTTTTACTTTCACTTCACAAGAACCAAATCCCCCCTTTTACTTTCTTGTCTTAAAAGTCTTTTGTTTACATTTTTTTTAACTTTGTTTTTATGTTTTTAAATTAGTTTTGAGAGGTTTTAGCAAGCCCTCCTAATCCCCGGTTTAGAACGATACCCTACTTACATCTATACTACAATTGTCACAAGAGGGTTTAATTTGTGTGTCAAGTAATTCTCACATCACTTATCTAGCCCTTTTGGGTTTTGAGGTATTCCTGATTGCAATACAGTGCATCCCACTATTCGTCTCTAGGTGAAAAAGTCCCTCTATCATATTACCATGAAAGATAATACGACCATTCAAGTATAAAGTGCAACTCATTTTGTCAAACAATACTGAGTGCCCATCTCGTAAAAGCTTAGAGATGGAAATCAAATTCTTTATACATGAAGGAAAATATAAACAATTTTTAAGTTCCAGGACTTCCCCAGAGGGTAGGTTAAGCATGTAGGTGCCTGATGCTTTTGCAGAGATTTTAGTGCCGTTCCCAACTCGCACAACCATCTCCCCATTGCTCAGTGGCTTGCTCCCCACTAGTCCCTGCATCGTATTACAGATATGTTGACTAGCGCCTGAATCAAATATCCAGGAATTGGAGCTCACTGTAAAAGAACTCTCTATGCAGAAATAGTCTATTCAAAAGTTCGTGTCATAAGGCTCGCAATGCGCACCCTGTATTTCTTCTTCCAACGTTCATCATTTCCACAATGAAAGCATGTTCCTTTGGATTTCTTTGCCTTCTTCTTATGCAACCTTTTCCTTGTGTTTGCATTCTCACTCCCACTGTCCATTTTGAAACCTTTTTCAAATTTACAGCACATGTCAATCATCTTGTTTAAAGAGTGATCGAATCTATTCACTTTATAGTTTACAATAAACTTAGTGAAATCATCCGAGAGAGATGCAAGGAAAAAGTCTTGGGCCATTTTCCCATCTATGGAAGTTCCTAAACTTTGAAGATCTTGAAAGATCTTTTCCATCTTTTGTCCATGCTTATGGACCGATGTCCCCTTTGCCATTTTGGCATTCATTAGACTACAAACTTTTGAGAATCGTACATTACTAGTCTCAATGTCATGCATCTTATGCAAACTTTCAACCATGGCACAAGAAGTGTCCATGTGCTTATGTAGCTTCATAAGCTCCTCACTAAGTAAAGTAAGGATTAAGCATTTGGCTTGTAAATCATCCTCATAGTGTCTAACATAATTTTGACACTCCTCCTTTGAAGCTAGTTTCGTAGGAGGTACATGAGGAGGGGATTGCTTAAGCACATACAATATGTCTTTCACCTTTGAGACAGTCTCAATGTGGCGATACCAAGCAAGGAAACGTTGGCCCCTACGGCCCTTTTTGTCAAGTATAATGGTGGGTATTATTTTAGGCATGTCGTTAACTACATAACATAACAGAAATCGTATTAGATTGTTTGTTTTAAAACTACTTGATTGGGTCTTAAATCAAATAGCACCACCCACTATTTTTGGCAAATTCCACATCCCTCAATAGAATTCGAGAGTTATATTGAACTCTTAGCGGGGTATGGGAGACTCACCATTACCAAGCCCACCTCACGATGATACGATGTTGGTTAGCAAAAATAATGATGAGAGAATAACGCTTTATTCATTTACAACTCTTGTAATTACCCATCCGTTTGGCCTCTAGAGAATGTTGCCTCACGATGATGCGATGTCAACTCCATTGCACTTAGTTAAGTTATTCCCACCATGCTTAGTTTGTGAAGGGGTTCAAGAATAGCCTCACGATGATACGATGTCGGCTATCCTCGTTGCCTACACTCACCTCATCATATGTATATGGATTCATCCTGGATGTAAGCACATACTTTGTACTTCCCCATGATAGGGTGAAGCCGGTGCATGAGTCACAAACGATTGGAGCCCACCACGGTGGAAGGCCTACGAAGAGATGTTCAAAACATCTCTCGCTTATCAACTTAATATTTGTTATGAGGGAGTAGTGTTGGGCTACATCAAAATCATTTTAATCTTATTAAAAGAACTTTGGGCCTATTACAACCATTGGTCCAAGTTTAATATGATTTAGTAGTTTATAATACTCCCACTATTTCGATGAAACAAGCGAGACTATATGAAACTACTAACGAATGCATTGCATCCTCATATGGACTATATAGTCATATTAGGTTTTAGGATGATTATGAACCGTGTGATTTGATCCAACACGAGCCTTGTGTTGGACCTTGGGTTTAAGGTAGATAGTTGTTGATTTTAGTTACGCGTTTAATCCAATTAAACCGTTATTTCCTATTGGGCGTTGAACCCAACTATTCCAATTTGCATACATATAAACAAAAAGGAATACATGAAATAATAAGAAGGGCTTATGCCCTTTTACAACACAAATGATGGACTTATGTCCATTTACAACAAATTGAATTAATCAAATTACATTCAAATCTAAACTACTAAACCCAAACATTCATAATGTTAAGCGGCCAATCACATAGCTCAATTATCGAGGCCTTTGGTTCATAATCACCCTTTTCTTAATCAATCATATTAACTAAGAAAGCAACTTTAAACAATTGGTTTTTTGATCCATAGAATTGATTTAAATGGAACTAAATGAAATGAAAATCCAATTCTCATTAAAGAGACAAAACAATTTTGTTCTCATCCTTTTGGGCCAAAAGGAAACTATGACCACAACAATTGGGCCATAATGCAAATACAAAAAAAAACTTTTGGGGTCACTTTGTAAAAACACAATAGTCCACAACTTCATGTAATTACAACTAGATCCCAAAATTTTAATAATGTAAAAACATCATTAAAGGATCAAAACAATTTGTCCTTTAGAGTTTTTGGGCCTTAACGTAAAAACGTAAAGTTTTGGGCCAAAGTGCAAAAACACAAAAGTATCAAAACTTTATGTAATTGCATAAAAGGCCCCAAAAGTACCCCCACTAGGGGGTGGCCGGCCATTTGAGAAGATATGAAAAATTTTCTAAAAAGTTTTTGCAAGTTGATTTTGGTGGGTGAGGTAAAGGTGAAATTGATGGTTTGTAAGAAAAACTTAAAGTCTATGACAAAACATTAAAACCATTTCATCACATCTCACCAATAACCATCAACCATCAAATAATAAACCAAAACTTTATGAAAAACATAAAACTTTTGAATCAAAACTTCAAAACTTTTTGTTCTTGGCAAGAACTTCAAGAACATTGAAGAACACTCATGAAAACTCATAATAGCTCCATGAATGTTTTCACTCACCAAAACTCAATTTTTCACCACTCAAAAGAGGGCTAATATCCTAGGGTACTTAGGGGTTCCAAAAGTCACTTTAAAAACATTTTAACAAGACAAACATGAACCCAAAAAATCACCCTTTGGATTTGGCCGAATTTCCCAACATACATGGCACCAAATTTTAGTTCCAATATTCATGCTTAAATGAAATACATCTACAACATTTGAGATGCTAAATTTTCTAGCAAAATTTATATATTCAAAAGCAAGAACAAAGCTTGTAACATTTACAACATTTAAATCACAAATCATGAAAATCACAAAACCCAAAAGGATTCACCATAAACTAGGCCTAGGCTCTGATACCACTTGAAGGAAAAATTTTGTCCTAGCTAAGAACAATGAAGAACATTTGAATACATATGCAAACTATTAACACTTTAAAGTAGGCATGCATTAAAAAACAATTCATAAAACCCATGACTTTCAAAGCCTAGTATATGGTGAACCAATAAAATCTTTAACAACATTAAAGAGAAGTAAAGATTTAGAGTTTCTTTACCCTTGAAGCTCATCCTTGTTTACACAAGGGATTCACCCAAGTGGAGGGCCTTCAAGTCACCTCCAAGCTCCTTGGATATTGCTTGTGATTTCCTTCTCCTTTTGTGCTCCTTTTGTCCTTGAGGATGTTAGGAAAGGATCTCCAAAAACACCAAAGATTTGGTGTCTCTAAGTCTCCACACCAAGGGTTAAGTGTGAAGATGAAAATGGATGACTTAGAGAAGAAAAGATTGCTAGATTAATCTGTCTAAGTGGCCGGCCTCTTTGTAGAGAGAAAGAGAGAAAATGTTTTTCCTCTTTGCCTCAAAGAAAACCCTATATTGAAAATAAAGCTATAAAGTTGCTTTTATACTTCATTACAAGTGAGTGGCAAACTTGTAATTAATCCAAGTTTGCACCATTCACCCTAATGGCCGGCCTCTCCTTGTTATTGGGCTAATTTGCCCATTTTGTTTTAGTTGTCATACAACCTAAACATAATGGGCCTTGTGGACCAAAATGCTTTTGGGCCCCGTAACCCAAAACCAACTTAAAAAGCCCAATACGAACCTTTCGTAAAATTAATTAACTAATTAATTAATCTTGACCATTCTTCAATTAAATCATTTAATTGCATATCCATTTCATTTAATTTCTTCATTATCGCCCTTACTCGGTGTACGATCCATTAGGTTCCAATTAGCGAGGTAGTGGGCGATTGTTACTCTTAACGATCGATTGTGAATTGAAACCACATTTCAATTCTCCCTTTGATGATTGGTGTTTGCTAATCATTAGGGCATCCACAAACCATAAGTGACACCTAGCAGTATGTCATGGTTACCCAAGCTAAGTAGAATTGGTTGGAGAACCTATCCAGTTACAACTACAATGCAATACGGTCATTCTCTAATACAATACTCTTAATCACATTGTTTAAGTGATAGTTTGTTTCATGTCTACTATCCAATGTGATACTTTTCTATATGATTCCTTTGAATATGATTTGGAACAAACTTCCTAAGTCATATTCATTTGCTTTGGCCAAAGACTTTAGAATCATATCTTAGAGTATTCTCCTTCCATCATGGAAGGTTAGAGATCCCTTGTTGTGCATTCATATGCCTACATGACTAGATAGCTTGACCCCAACAATGTCGTGGACACTCCGATGGAATGGCGTTGACATGATCAAAGATCAAGGACCTAACCATTAGACATCTATGATGCCTCAGGTCAAAGGACTACTTTGCATATTGCAACTTTAGAGTTCTTACATGACATGTATGTTCGAACTCTCTTTTGATCGTTGTTCAGTGTACTCGATTACTCTTTCGAGCACCTATGTGTTTGTCTTAGTGTCCAACACCAAATGACTTGAGACTAGTCATACTCAAGCTTGAGTTGACACAACACATACTAACCTTAGCGGATTGTCAATACCCAATTGGCAATCCTATGGCTAGGAACGTTTTAGGAATGAACATAAGAGAATGGTCTCGATAATCTAACTCACTTAGATCACTTGTCTCTTAGATCAAATACATCCCTTGGATTCCCTTATTGCATAAACACATGATACAATAAATAGTGTCTGACAATAAGCTTTGCCCTTCATTAAACATATAAAAGTTTAATACATTAAGTATTCCAAAAAGCTATTACATCAAATGAGTGGCTTTGTGGGCATACTTCCAACAGTTTTACGACGGTTTTCCGCCCAAATTTCCAGCTTTCTTCAACCTCCCATCACCACCAAGCCTCATCACAACATCCTAGCAGCTAATTGTAACCAAAATCGACGAGTTTTAGTCCCAATATAGAAGAAAACCCACGAACGGGTCCAGGTGATTCTTGGCTTCGAATCACCATTTGTGAAATAATTTCCTTAGATCACCACTACCAATAGACCCTCCATGAACCCAGAAACAAAGCCCAATCAACCTTGGAGACGTCGGAGCTTGTAGGGAATCGAATCAAGAACCATCCACTTCTAGGGTGCCGACGGGTTTTAACGAAATTGAACCTCTTCCCGGCCTAAATGGCCTTGGTCACATGTATGAAAGTTACTCCACTCATTGAGACCTACAATTCTGTAAATTTTGGTAATTTTTAGAAATAGTTGAATTTTCTGACGAGTCGGGACGGCCGACCACCATCCATGGCGGCGCGTGACCAGGGGGCCGCCAATGCTATTTTTAGGCTATGTTAAATGTCTTGAATTCAGTTTTGATATTTGAATGACGTAGGTTGATCGTTGGAACCTAAATTCACTACGATACGTTATTAGGTATTAAGGTGAATCGACGATCCAACCGTTGGATCGTCACCATACTTTGTTACATTGTAGTACGTAATATTTGAAGAATGTAGGAACTTATGGATCGAGAATCTAATATACGGATCTTCCCGAATTGGATTTGTAAGTTCATAAAATAAAAGGTTAACCGCCACTTGGTTTTGGCAATTGTCGGAGATCAGACCGTTGGATGGTAATGGGACTTTAGGATGTTGTTCTAGAAGTATAATGTGGATCTTTGTAAGCAACGGATCGGAAATCCATGTTGCAGATCTTCTGAATCGAATTACGTAGGGATGTGTTTTATGTAAATTATGTATTTTATCGGTATGAACTCTGAGATGTGAGTTGATAATTGGTCATAGGCGACGATGGTTCGTGATGTCTCGATATGCGTGCTAGGGAGTCGTAGCGCTGACCTCAGGTAAGTGGGTCTTTTCCTTTTTATCGTATATTATATATATATATGTGTGTGTGATTGACAATTCCACAACGTTTATAAATTGCTTATTGCGTATAATTACTGTGAATGCTTTGAAGTACTAATGTGAACTACGAATGGCTTGATCCCTATTTAGGGTATGTAGGCAGTCTAACGAGACGTTAGATGCAGCCATATAATAATTGAAACAAAAACCTTGTTTGAGAATTGAGCAATGTGAAGGAAATTGGTGAAAATATGAGATTTAACCTTATGTTTTTAGTGATTGGATGTTGGTCATAAATCAATGTGGAAGGAATCAAGAAATTGAAATAAGGAAACGTAAGTAATGATAGTTAATTAAACTAGTGTTTAGTTGGACTTATCCCCGATAATTATTCCCGAAAATAAATAATTCGGGAGTAGGGCGTTATAGTTATGCATTATTATTCCACATTATATATATATATATATGTGTGTGTGTGTGTGTGTGTGTAATCAGAAATGCTATAACGTGGTTAAGTATCAGATTTCATCGCGGTTTATCTATATGTATATTACCTGCACACAATTATTATGAACGCTTTGAAGTGGAAAGGTGAACGGCAGGACACCCAGGTAAGTTCAGGTGAGTTTATAGTATTAGTTGAAATGATGGGGTTATGGTATGTCTACATGTATGTTTAGGCAACTCCGACCTGTCGTGTAGGTTGCAATGATAGGCAACTCCGACACCCCGGTGAATCGTATACGTGACAATAGATGCAGTTAGAGCTCATAAACTTGCACCCCGGTGTTAGTGCTCCCGCCCGTGGCCAGGGCACAGTCCTTCATGTGATGTTCACCTCCCGTACCTTACGCTCACCTTGGATCCAAGGCATGGTCTAAAATATCCATAATATCCCGATATTTCCATCGAAATTTCCGTGTTTTTGGACTGCCGATATTTTTATGGACTACCGATATATCCGATATCATCGATATTTTAGACCTTGCTAAGTCACTCATGTATCTTACCATGCAATGTATAAAGTGTAAAATATTGTACTAATTCATTATATATAAATGATTATGTTGTGTTTAAACTTCTTTCATTAATTACTACATAATTTCTACACTCACAATGTTTGCCAGCTCGCTATATAATCAACTTAAATCAGTTATATCTATCATGAAAGAAGTTTTTTGAGTTATGGTTTTGAGAATTGTATTCAAATCCACTACCAAACAAATATTTTAAATTTGTGACTCAAAACTTGTTTTTGAGTTAAAAACATTGCATACAAATCAAATACCAAACAGGCACTTAAATTTTATTAACCTGCATAGTTTAGAAAAATTCTGCTTTCCTAATCGTTTCACACAATTTTGTTTAGTTTTAGAAGTTTTGCTATAATTTTCTCTGATGAAAGGACATTCTGTGACAAAAACCAGGATCAATTTGTTTGCAGCTTGAAGATTTCTACTTTCACCAAGTTTATCTCAAACTCCAGGTATTTTCTCCCATTGATAACTTAAAATCAACTACACCTCTATACTTTGGTTATCATTAGGTAAAATAGGCTGACTATATGCATATTTCATCATACTCTGACAACAATCACAACAAAACTAGCAATCCATATGGTCATAAATAGATTTCTATGTGTATATAAATGCTACTCCATACCTGTAGCATCACGCGGGCACCGCTCCTAGTATATGCTAAATGAGCACATTTAGTTCTCTAATCGAAGTGAAGATAAGTTTTACGAAACAAACCATTTTGGAGAGTCGAGTTCTCCTCTTGGCATTCTGCTTTACAAGTAAATGTTGTTTTCCAACTCTCATCCGAACTATTTTTCCTCCACCTGTCACCATGAAGCGCTTCGCCGAAGCCTATCAACAATAATTTAGCAAATTTTTACTATTTAGATGACAAAACAAATAAAGGTTTCAAGGCTGACTGTTGACCCTAAAAACTACTAAGCCTACGTGGCGCGCAGGCCGAGTAATTAGTAAGCTAACTACGTCTTTCGATTGTATGCGGAGCGTGCCAATTCGTCGGCCGAGGAGTAAAATATGGTGATGTTGCATTGAACGCGCGACTGACTTCTTGATCTTGTGACTGCGGCCAAGGAAGGAACATTCTTGGCCTTCGGGTTCTAGAGCCTGAAGACAAGGCTACTAGTTCTGTGAGTTCACAAATCGTCGGCGCCAGATTCGGTCACAGTGATTATATTCGTTAAAGTATAAGCACGCTGAATCGACACCAGACTATATGGGCACAAGTACTCAAAACAAATGTACGTCTTGATTGTGAAAGTGGTTCGGCCGTCAGAATGCTGAACTCTAAAACCTACTTGTGAATACCCAATCATAAACAACTTGGCGTTCAATGTGCCGAGTATAGTAACTTGTAACACCTCGCTTCGCCGAGAAGGCTAACGAGATGACCTCTGCCAATAAGGATTCGAAAATCCTTCTCGACCGAGACTTGGATAGATAACCAGTCAGCCATGTCGCAGTGCTGTTTATCCAAACTGAAGGTGTTTCACGGTCAGCTGATTTTACGGCAACAGTGTTGTTTATCCAAACTGAAAATGTTCGCCGGTTGCCTTCACAGTGCTGTTTATCCAATCTGAAGATGTGTTGGCGAAAAAGGAAAACAAAAATCTCAAGGTTGTTGAGAGGTTTCGCGTAGAGCGAGGGTTTGCGCAAGGCAGTTTGTGCGTTGAATTGGAGGGGGTTTGTTCGATGTCCTCCCTCCCTATTTATAGTAGCCAACCTGTATTGAACCCCAATCATTCTCGGATTAGAACTCATTTCCCCAATCCAACCTTATCTCGGCTAGTCCTACTCCTACTAGGACTTTGAACTTAACTCGTTATCAGGCCACATTCAATCTCAAACTCCAACATCCTTATCCTGTCAAAACTCCTTCTCATAAGAGGACTTCACCCACATCCCACAGGTTCCCGACGAGATATGGCCAGCTTCGACTGTGCGGCCCATGGGCTGGATAACCCCCAACAACACCTAAACACGGCTTCTGGGCCGAGAATAATTCTAAACTCGGCCCAAACCAATATTTTTGGGCCCAAACATTGCCCCTTCGCATCTGAGGTCGTCAACCTATACTCCTTGGTTCGAGCCTCGACCTTGAAGAAGTGAAACCGACTCTTAGGAACTACCACCATGCGCATTTATGAGACGTAACCCCATGACCTCGATTTCCCAACTATCCTACCACATGTCAACCCCCTGGTTACCCTAGCAGCCTTCAATCATGATCCTTGAAAACATGTGATCGCCGAAACGTCTCTCTTACACTAAACCCCCCGCAACACGCCATCGTGCGTCCTCAAACTGCGAAAACCTCGGTCTTCTCGCCTCGATTTTCTGAGCATGTATAATGATTAGTAACTCTCCCGCTCGATTCTACCCTTGATTTTGAAAATCAAACGTTTAGCCTTCCGTCCCAAATGCCTATAAATAGCCAAATCCCTTCCATTCGTGCCTTACGCTTTCCAAAACCCTTGAAATTTTCTCGTTACTTTGTTTTCAAAACCTTCAAAATCCAGAAAATCTTAAGCTTTCATCTAGGAAATTCTTTAGCCTTCATCAATGACCTCCTTCTTCTCAGAGCTCTCCACCAAGTGCAACAAGTGCAAGGACTTCATAGATCGGAACGCCATCAAGATTCTATGTTTCGAGAGTGACCTAAACACCACTCACCAAATTTTGGGCCCACTCTTCAAAGACACAATGCCATCATCCATCACCAACCTGTTCAAAAAACACTGCTTGGCAGGCTTGCTGCAAGGATTCGATTGGTCAAAGTGGTGCCAGACAAAACCCCAAGGATCCTGGCCTTCGACCAATACGAACTGGGTGGCCTGGGTCGTACGAATGGAAAAATTCTTCGGTAAAGAGTGAGAGGCTCTTGGTATCCACGACTCTATCAAGCTCTCGACCATGGAGATTACAATGGATAAAGAACTCCTCATGGTAGCTCTAAGCCTCTGGTGTTCGGCCACCAACACCATGGTCCTTCCGTTCGACCCTATAGCTCTCACCATCATCGACATCTCGGCTATCATCAGGACTCCTCCTTCTGGCATTCTAGTCGACGCTACCCTTATTGGATGCCCATCAAACCTTGACCTTAAGGCGTTGTTCGACGAACGGGCCGTCAAGACGTTGAGCCAAGAAGGTCAAGAGCCTTCAAAAGAGGACGTTCAGAAATTGCACAAGAATTTTATGAACTACAACACCCTTATGTTCCACTTTGCTGGTCGGGGGGAGGCGAGTCTATGGAACGGAGAACACGAGGCCTTCCTATTTTACTGGTACAACAAATTCATCTGTTGTACCAAGTCGAATAAATGCTTGGTAGAGAATATGCTGGTGGCGGAAGCCCTGGCTAGTAGTCACTCTCTGGCGCTTAGTCCCACCATTCTCGCCAACCTTCTACGTTGCCTGGCAAAAACGACCATCAACAAGATCGACCCGCACCAGAATGGACCTCTCTGGGTGTTCCAACTCTGGCTGCAGGTTTATTTCTCCACACTTTGGCCAGAAATCTCCGACCTCCAGTCTACTGTAGCATTCAGCCTTCGACCAGAGACGCGCTGTTTCTACCTTTATTCTTGAAACACTTTAACGGTTTTACTAACGAGATTTCACTTTCTTAGGCGGTCGAGTACTGAAACAGGCGGACGTGGTCGTCCCAGCAGTGGTCAAGAAACAATTGGCCCCTTCCTCCAAGAAATCCAAAGCAGCCACACAAAACACACCGAGCAAACATGAGATTCATGTTATCTCTAGCCACAACACCAGGACAACTGCTTCGAGTGCCTCTCCTCCTGCTCCTGTTATTTAGGCTTCAGCAGAGAGTCGGCCTTTTCCAACCAGCCAGCCTACCCAAGCTCAACCGTCACCTGAAGTCATCGAGATTGTGGTTGAGCCACTTGTCATACCACTGGTCGACTCGCCTGCAGCTCCAGGGCCGACAGGGGTACCTGTACTACCGGTCATCTTAGAAGGGGTATGATTATGCTGTCAACTCCCTTTACTTATTAAAAGAAAAAAATATTAACACTCTTTGTTTAAGGATGATAAGAGTGATGAGATTCTGTCGGCGAGTCATTCTCGACCAACCCAAGCTCCTTCCGTTGATCCTCCCCCCGTAGTTGAGGCGGCCGACCAGGCAGACCAAGCTGATCCTCCTGCAACTGATCGTGGGAAGAGGCTTATCATTGAAGCTAAAATGACGTCAGAAACTCCACTTCATTCGCAGAACCAAGACCTCGGCATCCCCTCTCAAGAAGTGACCTCGACTTTTGTAAGGCTCGATTACTTTCTCTTGTCAATTTTGTTATAACAAGTCTAAACTGAGAAAATATTAACTGTCAGGTGCCCAGTTATTCATTTCACCGAAAATTTTATGCGCCGAATTGTGTTATCTATATTTCCTGGCCATCGAACGTAGATAACCTTCATCGGCCACGTGAATTAAGAAGTAGTCTGAAACACTGGGCTCGGCCTTTAAGCTCTCTAGGTTCGAGCAATGAACCCGAAGACATGGCCGAAGTCTCCTCTCGGCAGGTCTAAAACAAAACCTCCCTGCTATATTCTTTTAAGATTTTCCTTGCGCCTAAACTATTTTCTTGTGCAACCTTCATGAGAAGTCGAGTTTGATGCTCTCCTATCCAACACTTCGGGAGCGGCTGGTCCTTCGGCAGCTACGACTGAACCCGCCGAATCAATTGTTCTCGTTCGATTGCATGAGCTTTTGTCACTCTCAGCTTCGCAAGTCCTCGAGCGCAAGGGCCTTGATTCGGTGGGTGCATGTCTGAACGATCTCGGAGCTGATGGTCAATTGAGCGCCGAAGCCATCATCCAAGCGTCGTCTACCTTATAACGGACTCGAGAATATTACAGTATTTTTTAGAAAGCTTTTCGGGCTAACGATGACTTGAAAGCTGCAAAGGCCGTTCGACACGCTCTTTGTCCGAAGGTCAAAGTTTTAAAGTTGAAAAAAGGAAACCCTGGCCGACCTTGACCGTCAAATTGCCGAACTTCAAAATTAAAGGTTGGCAATTGCTTCTGAGCTTGCGAAGGATTTTTAGTCGGGCGGCAAATCTTGCTTAACCGAATACGCAGCGAGCATGAAGCGAGTCGAGCAGCTGAAGATGGACAAGAGGAATCGGCAAGCTGAAGTCACGATGGGCGAGGTGAGGTGGTTGGAGCTGAAGGCTGTTCTTGAATCTATTATTCCTTCATCACGCTAGAATTATTTGATTGTAAACTGATTGACCAATGAAATGAACTTAATGAAATGAAATGCACTTTTATTCTCGCATCTCCCATGTGACTGGATAGTATTTCTTTAAAAACCTTCCATTGATTGGCAACTTGTGAACAATACCGATTCGATCTCTAAGATGGTATGCCCCCTTGCCGAGGACTTTATGAATAACGAATGGCCCTTCCCAATTTGGCTACCACTTACCGAACCTGGGGTCTTTAATTCCTACGGGTAGTACGGTTTGCCAAACCAGTTCTCCTTCGCCGAACGTTTTTTGTTTAACTCGTTGATTATATGCACGCTCGGTGATCTTCTTTTGAGCCACTAATAAGTTATAAGCATCAAGCCGAGCTTCTTCTAAATCTTCTAGCTCTTGTCTCATGGCTTGACTGTACTCGGCGCTGAACAAACTACATTGTTCAATTATTCGCAATGAGTTTATACTTAGCTTGATGGGCAAAATTACGTCGTGTCCATAAGTTAACTGGTACAGAGTCGTTCCGGTGGCTGTCCGTAGAGAGGTTCGATAAGCCCATTACGCTTCGTTTATCCTTAAGTGCCACATGCCTGGCTTTTCTTTTATCATCTTTTCAAGAATACCAATAAGAACCTTGTTACTTGCCTCGGCCTATCCATTCGCCTGCGGGTAGTATGGCATAGATTGCTCGAGTCAAATCTTTAGATTTGCCGTATAGTCCTTAAATCTGTCGGATGTAAAGATCGTACGGTTATCTGTTATGATTGTTTCTGGCACGCCGAATCTAGTCACAATGTTTTCTTCAACAAAACTACAAACTTCCTTAGACGTTAGCTCGGCATATGACTTGGCTTCGACCCATTTGGTGAAGTAGTCTGTTGCAACAAGTATCCATGCATGTTTGGCTGCACCAGAAGATGGTGTGATTTTACCGATAACATCCATGGCCCATCCTCGGAACGGCCATGGTTTGGTGACCGAATGTAATGATTAGGCCGGTACTCTCTGTATAGGCCCATGTTTTTGACACTGTATACAACCTTTTGCGTACTCAATACAATCCTTCAGAATACTCGGCCAGAAATAGCCGTGTCGTCGAAGTAGGCAACATATTTTTCGTCTAGATTGGTGGGCTCCGCAAATTCCTTCATGTACATCTACCATTGCTTGAACAGCTTCTTGCGGGCTGAGGCATAGCAACAGTAACCCATCCTCACCTTTTCGATACAGCTCATTCTGGTATAATACGTAGTTTGTGGCATGCACCTTTGTCCGTCAGTCGTGTTTTTCGTTGGGGTTATCAATATATCGCATAAACATCCTTCTCTAATCGTCTGGTAATGCTTAGACGGCACAAACCTCAATAGTGTCCTTCCGTTCTAACAACGAAGGTAAAGACATGACGTCGAGGCCGATAACAATGGCTTCGTATTCGGCCTGATTATTCGTACAACCGAAATCGAGCTTGAGAGAAAAATACCAACGATTATGAGTGGGGGATTGAATAACGATCCCAACGCCAGCCGAGACTGAAGTACTGGAACCATCAAAGTACATCGTCCAGTAATTATCACATGTTTGTATCAGGCCGATGTCAACGTCATTGCCCCCGAACTCATATGGGGAAGGGTGTTGGGCCAAAAGATTGGCTAGAGCTTGACCTTTGACAGCTTTCTGGGGTACATATTCCAAGCTGAATTCAGAAAGGGCCATTGTCCACTTGCTGATTCGGCCCTATACGATCGGCCGAGTGAGCATGTAACGAATGACATCAGTCTAGGCGATGACCTGAGTGACTGACGGGAGCATGTAATGTCTGAGTTTTGACGTGACAAAAAATAAGGCAAGACAGAGCTTCTCGACAGCGGAGTAATTAATCTTTGGTGGGTTGAGGTTTCAGCTAAGGTAAAAAATAGCCTGTTCGCGCCCGGCGTCATTGTTTTGTGCTAAAAGGCATCCAATGAATTCTTCGGCCGCCGAGATATACAGTTTAAGAGGTCGACCCTGTCGTGATGGAACGAGGATGGGTGGAGTCTTTAGAGAGACTTTGATCTGCTTGAATGCCTCTTGGTGCTCGGCACGCCATTCGAAGGTGTCGGAGTCCTTGAGTTTCAAAAGAGTGGAAAAAGCTTTCATTTTCCCGGTCGAGTTGGCAATAAATCATCGAAAAAAGTTGATCTTGTTGAGCAACGACTATAATTGTTTCTTAGTCGTCGGTGGTGGAGCATTAATGATTGCGCGGTCCTTGTTGTCGTCTACCTTAATACCACGGTGATGTACGAGAAAGCCTAAAAAAATTTCGACTGTTACGCCGTAAGCACATTTGGCCGGATTCATCTTCAAATTGTGCCGGTGCATGCGCAGGAATGCCTGACGGAGGTCATCCATCGTGCTGATTTGATGACCACATCGTCGATGGTACCAATTAAATCATGGAAAATAGTGTTCATACCTCGTTGGTATGTTGCACCGACATTCTTGAGGCTGAAGGGCATGACACCATTCGTATATGTCGAGTGGCCCGGGACACCGAAAGGCAGTCTTATGGACATTAGCTTCGGCGATGAAAATCTAGTTATAACCGGCATGCCCATCCATGAAGGATAGGATCTCGTGATGTGCTGAGGCGTCATTTAGCAAGTCGAAGATCGGCATCGGGTACTCGTCTTTGGGCGTTGCCAGGTTCGGATTATGAAAATCGATACAGATGCGTAGGGCGCCATTTTTCTTTAGTACCGGGATGATATTGGCCAGCCACTTGACGTATCGAGTGGTCCGAATAAACCTGACTTTTAAAAGTCGAACTAGTTCGTCTTTTATGCCGAGTTGTACTTCGGTCGAGAACCGACGAGAGGGCTGGCGTATGATGTGAAATTTAGCTACCACTCAAAACTAAACACTTAAAACTTAAAACTGACTCAAACTGACTCAAACTACTCAAAACAGCACAAATAAGTGAAATTGACTCAAAAATGACTCTAGGGAGTTAATTGGACGAATTTAAGACTACTAAGACTCAAAACACTAAATTGGACAGATTTCAACACTTTTCTAACTAATCTAACACACTTAATTAAAGGGGGATTGATTTGGACAAAATTAATTAAATTGAACAGATTGCAAAACTAAATCAAACTAGGTACGAAATCAGGTTAATTGAATGGTGAAATAGGCTAGTTAGAGGGTCTTCTCCACACATGAACACATGCAACATAAATCAATTTCTAGTATTGTTTCTTTAAACCATGAATGACAATGCCCCAAATTAATCGTGAATGCACTAATTAACTCTCAGATTTCCCTAAATTCATTGAATTAAATGGACAACGCATCGCAACCAAATTATTCTTCTCAAGTTCCCTATATGAACAGCATGATAGAGATACATTCAAAGATCATTAAGTTCCATGGAAATCATAAGCATTAACAAGGCTATCATAACTATGAACTGCATGATATTCCAGCCAAGAATCTACTTAACACAACTGTGACTAGCAACCTTCACTACTTTTAATTATAAGTTCCTAACGATTAGGTGAAAGTCCCTTATAATTTAACATCAGATTCATGTATGCAAACTAAGTATGCATCCTTAATCAACACACAAGAATAAGTTATCAATCAAACAAATAAGTAAATCACATTCATGTTTTACGAAACAATAACTGAAGGTAATCAATTCATATTAAACATATGTCCATGGCTTTGAATTCACCTCTAACTAAGAAAAACTTAGTTACACATGTTCATAGCAATTGAAAAGCAAACTGAAATAAACATTGAAACTAAAACGAGGGAAGAAAGAACTCTTAGAACTCCAATGGTTGCAGGTGGCTTGCGCACAAGGTCCTTGCTCCAATAGAAGGCACGACAAGGGCTCATTCTTCTCCAAAGTTGCAGCAAAGGTTTGTAGAATGGTGTAGATTGCGACTGAGAGGGTTTTAGAATTATATGGGGGTGGTCCACGAAATTTGGCTGAAAATATGTATATATAGGCACGGCAAACCCTAGGGGAAATCAGACTAGGGTTAGAAATCAGCATAAATAGAGAATTAGGGCCCTAAGGTGCGGCACAAAGGTTTAAATCCACCAGGAAAAAGGTTTGGCCCAATTAATTTCTGAAAAGGATTTGCATAACCCAAATCCACAAGGAAAAAGCTAATTAAATCAGAATCCACACGGAATTGGGTAAGGAAAGGTGCGGCACAAATTGGAAGGAAAGGGAGAGGAGTGCAAGGCAAGGCGAAAGCCTTCTAGAAGGGAATAGGCGCCATTTTTGTAGGGTTTCTAGAAACAATGTGTTTTGTGGCAGAAATTAGGACTTCTAGAAGGGAATGCTTCTAGAAATAGCTTCTAGAAATAGATATTTAGGTCCCCTTGCAGCTAGATTTAAGGTATGATGAGATTAGGATAGGATAAGATAAGATAAGGTTAGTTTGGATAAGATAAGGTTGGATAAGGTTTTGGATAATGTTCCTTCTTTTGAACTAATTCCTTATCTTCTTTCTCTTGAATTTAATTTCTTCATCTCCTTAGCATATTCCTAGCCTTTTGAACTTCAAAAACGTCCATCCATCTTGCTCCATATGTAAGCTATCCATTCTTGGCCCAAAACTGCTCCAAAATGCTCCAAATTGCACTTTCTTGCCAACTTTGTCATTATGACCTACAAACATACGAAAATAGCTTAAAACACTAAAATAACCACAAACTAACTATGAAAACGCAAGAAAACAAGCTAACTAAGTCCCATAAATATGCTCCAATCAGCAGAAAGGCTTACAACCAGCTTTGATGCGTAATTCATGTTCAACCAGGGTCCGATCAAGGCCCAGCATCTCATGATAACTCCAAGCAAAACAATCTTTAAACTCGTTGAGTAATTGACAGAGTTTGACTTTCATGGCATGGGGTAACAGTGCACTAATAAATAACGGTCGAGGGTCATCGGCCGTTCCGACATTTATTTCCTCTAAGGGGTCCTTAACTTGGGGTCGACTGTCTTCGAGTTCGGCCAGTGCGGCCTGAACTTTGTCTAACGACAGTACTGGGCCGTTATCTTCCTCGACCAAAAATTCGATTAAGTTGATGCCCGAATGTGGGTGCTTGGAAATAACATACCAATGGGCTAACAGACGTTCCATCGTGGATGAAACCACGGCCCGACGCCTCTCGCCTTTAACATCAATCATCAGTGGTAGGGATCAAGTTGGCCAAGCCGAGTCGTGCCGAATCTTGGTGGACAGTCTCAGCGCCTACCTCGATGGCTTTCTGAACTGAGATCCGCGTCGGTCGTCCATCTTCATTAAAACCCTATAGGGTAATGTAGCCGACATGATCATCATAATAGCGGGCCTGAATCATGTTGGTTTCAAACGGCTGATTATCAGCTGGGTGGACCACGACCGATTTGTCGTCCCAAAAAATGAGAACTTGGTATAAAGAAGAAGAGATGCAATTCGTTTGATGAATCAAATCCCTGCCGAGCAAAGCATTATATTCGGTTTTGGAGTCGACGATAAAAAATGTGGTCATGTGATTGCGACCTGCAATGTTCACCTCCAAAGGGAGTACTCATTTGGTTTGAGACTTGTCACTGACGAAGCTGCTCAAGGTTATTCCTGAAGGAATGAGTTCGTCGTTGGATCTTCGTAATGCTTTCATGACGGATACAGGCATGATATTGACCGTTGCTCCTCAATCAACAAAAATTTTGGAGATTGGGTAACCTTCAATGTGGGCCGTGACATACAACGGCTTTAAATGCTGAAGATTAGCCGAGGATGAGCGGGGAAACAAGATAGCCAGGGCTGTTTTAAGTTTCTCATCGTTGTTTGCTGCCTTATCTTCAGTGGTGGTGACAAAATCAACCTATGTTGTTTCCTCAGCGACCACATCACCATCCAAGGAATTTGGTTGGTGTGTAGTTAGCTGGAATTCAGTAGGTAGAACATGGACCATGCTGATTTCCATATTCTTAAGGACTGAAGGGCCCATTGGATCCTGGTCGTCGTCTTCCGGGTTATTGAGGACTATAACATCGTGCGTTAGAACATCCTCGGCCTGATGATCGGGTGTCTCGACAGGTACTTGCTCTTATGCCAAGGATCCTGACCTTGTTTCCTTGGGACTATAATTGTCAATCCCGTTTCTTTCCGTTATCTGACTTTGCTCCTGCAGTATTTTTCGAGCACGTTCTTCATAGGCGATCCGGGTGTCCCTTGTGTCCAGGTAAGCGTTCAAACGTGCCACCTGATCTTTCTCATCGGCCGTTAGGAAAAATAGAGACGCGGTTGAGAAGACTTCGAAGTGATATTGTAGGTGTTGAAGATCTTCAAGAGAAAAAGGGAGTTCGGCTATATCAATGTCTGTGTATGGATTGACCTCGAAGCCAAGAACCCCGTGCGGGAATCTAGCTTTCATTGCTGGGTCGGTGGTTTTTTGGATGATCTGTTCAGCATCAGGGCAAGTTAGTGCCAGGTCGAGAGCTTCTTGACACGCATTGGGCAGTCCATATAAATCGTTGCCAGAATACTTCTTGTGAAACTCTTTCATGTATTCCAAGGATTTGCCGAAGAACGGAGGGTGTAGATTCCACCGAACTCTTATTAGCGGCTCTTTCGGAAGTAACGGGGAAAGTTAGCTTTCGGCCTCTTTCTTAAACTGCTCAAAGCGAGTTTTCATCTCCCCGGGCTGAATGAGGAGTTTGATGTGTTTCTCAGACTCTTCGATGGTAGTTTCATAGTCACGATTGGTTTCCTTCTGCCCTTGTAATTCAGCCATGATTGTCGGGGTTGGCCGGCCGTCTCCGCTTCATACCGTCTCTTTCGGCTGCCATTTAGTGGCCGAAACAGTCTGGGCCGCCTGCCGTCAAGCCATGCAATCTATATGCTGACGTCGATGTTTCTGAGATTTGGATAGCGCAGTATACATGCTGGTGGGAGAATTGTAACTGTACCAACGTTGGTCACGTGGTTCAGGCAGTCTGAAGGTTTTTTTATTTGCTGATGAGCTTGAGCTACTGGAATTACACGAATAATAATCCTCATTATAAAACGGTGCATCGAAATCAAGGCGTCGTCTGACCGAGGTAGGGTCGTCCGTCTGTTTCTGGCGCTGGCCTTCACTGGGTTCATTTGAAGGTGTCGTCGTGGCCGTAGACTGTTGCCGTGATGTCGGAGTTTGAGTCTGAGGTAGTTTCTCCTTGGGTTCGATTAATACAACGTGTGCCCTACAATTGCTGCACAAAACTATCAGCCCGTCACTTTTTTCTACATTGGAATTTGACATGGATTCAACTACAGCCGGTCCTGAAAACTCGGTAGGTGGTTCATTGGAAAATAGGTCGATCTTGTGTCGTGGCTGGGAATGTTTCTTAGGGACGTGTTGTACTGAGACAAACTCAGCCTTCCCTTTCCCTTTGCTCTTGGGTAAACAGGCGTCTACCATGCCGACTGTTGCTGAAGGGAATGGATCAACGTTGACCATCATCCGTTTTTCGGGAAACTTGAGCTTGCCTTTGTCAATCCAGCTCTGGATATCATCACTGAATACGACACAGTTGTTTGTGGCATGCTTGGTCGAATTATGATACTTGCAATACGTCTTTCCTTTAAACTTTTCGGCCTTGGGAATGTTATGTCCTGGTCGAAGTTTGATGATCTTTGCTAATAACAATTGATCAAAAATTGCCTCTGCCTTTGTGATATCAAAAGTGTAAACTTTCGATGTTTTCGTCGTCTCTTCAGTAGCCGAGCGGGTTTTGGCATCCTTGGAATTAAGTTGAGTCAATGTATTACAAACATATGGTTTATCTATTACTATCTCGACCGCGTCCACACTGACATATTGGGAATCTTCGCCTTCGGTCGATGCGTAGTTGACCGTAGGATTTTTGTAAATCGTTCCTCGGGATGGGGATTTCGAGATCTTTTCTTCTCGGAGTAAATAATCATATTGCTCGACATTTTGGGCTAATTCATACATATCCCGAAAGTTTGCCCCCAAGAATTTCTTTTCGTACTCCACTTCGAGCTCATTCAGAGCAAGCCTAACAAATTCGACTTCGGGAAAAGGTACTCGGCACCAATTCCTGGCAGATTTAAATCTTGTAAGATAATCCATTGGTGACTCATCAGATGCTTGAGCCATCCTAGCCAATGGAGAAACTGACATTTCCATCCCCGGCCGATAAAACTGTTCGTGAAATTTCTCGACCAACTCCTCCCAGCTTTGGATAGAATTAGGTGGGAGGTTGATATACCATGCAAACGCTGAGCTTGTCAACGAAAAGTTGAACAACCGTAGTTTATGAAAATCACTATTGACATATCCGCATTGCGCAGTGAAACGAGCCACATGTTCTAACGAGGATAAGGACGATTCTCCAGCAAAAAGGCTGAAATCTGGAATTTTGAAACCTTTAGGATATTCGAATTTTTCCACATAAGCTGGATATGGGTGGATGAATTTCGGGAACTTCGGCCCTTTTTTCATGGCTGAATCGATCATCTGTTGGATCTCGGTCACATCGACGGATGTTGCTTCCACTCTCTGGTCGGATCCATCTGACCTACTACTTAATCCTCCCCTTTTTTCTAAGTCAATCGTTTTGGGCCGAGTAGACACTACTTCGGCCTGTAGCGGATTACTTTTAAGTGGAAGTTGCCAAGCCTGATCAATCGATCCTCCTTCGAAGACTTTGCTAACTAATAGTTCGAGCAATCTGGTGTGGGTCTCACCATTACTTCGTATCACTTTGAGCAAACTGTTCATTTTTTACCAACTGTCTGTTCAACTTGTCGAGATTGCTCATCAAGTCGTCTTTGAAGAAATGACCTCGTCGAATGATCAGAGCCTTCATCGCCATCTTCGTCGCAATCCTCCACTATTCCTTCAATGAAAACGCATGTGGTTCGGTTGGGTACTTATGCGTTTCGAGGCTGGGTACCAAGGCACACTTCTTTTCTCGGTGTGTTACACTTGCAACCTCGGGGGTCACAGCGACAATCGAATTTCGCGCATGTGACACCTCTTGTCCATGACTATAAACCAGCAGATAAGTCACTGATTTTCCCATGGTTGTTTTCTTTTTTACCGATTGTGTCACGATGGTCATGAACTTCGTAGTTTTAGCACTGGTTCCCACTGGGCATGCCAAAATGTTGACCCTAAAAACTACTAAGCCTACGTGGCGCGCAGGCCGAGTAATTAGTAAGCTAACTACGTCATTCGGTTATATGCGGGGCATGCCAACTCGTCGGCTGAGCTCGGCCGAGGAGTAAAATATGGTGATGTTGCGTTGAACGCGCGGCTAACTTCTTGATCTTGAGACTGCAGCCGAGGAAGGAACACTCTCGGCCTTCTGGTTCTAGAGCCTGAAGACAAGGCTACTAGCTCTGTGAAGTTCACAAATCGTCGGCGCTGGATTCGGTCATGGTGATTATATTCGTTAAAGTATAAGCACGCCGAATCGACACCAGACTATATGGGCACAAGTACTCAAAACAAATGTACGTCTTGATTGTGAAAGTGGTTCGGCCGTTAGAATGCCAAACTCTAAAACCTACTTGTGAATACCCAATCATAAACAACTCGGTGTTCAATGTGCCGAGTATAGTAACTTGTAAGACCTCATTTCGCCAAGAAGGCTAACGAGATGACCTCTGCCAATAAGGATTCAAAAATCCTTGTCGACCGAGACTTGGATAGATAACCAGTCTGCCCTGTCGTAGTGCTGTTTATCCAAACTGAAGGTGCTTCATGGTCAGCTGATTCTACGACAACAGTGTTGTTTATCCAAATTGAAGATGTTCGCTGGTTACCTTCACAGTGTTGTTTATCCAAACTGAAGATGTGTTGGCGAAAAAGGAAAACAAAAATCTCAAGGTTGTTGAGAGATTTTGCGTAGAGCGAGGGTTTGCGCAGTTCAATTTGTGCGTTGAATTGGATGGGGTTTGTTTGATGTCCTCCCTCCATATTTATAGTAGCCAACCTGTATTGAATCCTAATCATTATCGGATTAAAACTTATTTCCCCGATCCAATCTTATCTCGGCCAGTCCTACTCCTACTAGGACTTTGAACTTAACTCGTTATCAAGCCACATTCAATCTCAAACTCCAACATCCTTATCCTGTCAAAACTCCTTCTTGTAAGAGGACTTCACCCACATCCCACAGGTTCCCGACGGGATATGGCCAGATTCGACTGCGCGGCCCATTAGCTGGATAACCCCTAACGACACCTAAACACGGACTCTGGGCTGAGAACAATTCTAAACTCGGCACAACCAATATTGGGCCGAGAACAATTCTAAACTCGTCCCAAACCAATATTTTTGGGCCCAAACACTAACAATTAAAACAATCAAACAACGTTATAAATAGGATTTGAATGGGGGAATTCATAGTTCAAAGTTCACTAAGAATTTACTTGGTATCAAGTTCGAATTCACTACTATACCAATAAAGACGAGAATCATATTATCAACCTCAGATTCCACATTGCTTATTTTCTAAGGATTTTCTCAATAACCAAACAAAAATAATGAAACCCAATGACGAATAAACCTTGTGGGTCTTCATTTTGTAGCCTTTAGCGGAGACGATGGTAAGAGAGCGAAGGCGGCGAGGAGGGGTGGAACTGATAACACAGAGCTTGTTGGGAAGAAGCGAGTTCAACCCACAAATGCTATGCGATTGTTAAGAACTGAGTCTCAAGGAGTTGGGCCTCTTCAATTGACTGAGTTGAACTGAGCCGTGAGGGAGTTGAGACTGGTAAGAGCACGATAGGGAGTATCTCAGACCAAATGATGCCATGGTCATGGCTACACGTACACAGGCCATTCTTGCTTTCTCCTTCCGCTGACAGCAAACAAGTTTGTGGATAGAGTTGGAGCGTTTAATTGGACTCCTCATATCCCTTGCATTACAAGGAGAAGGAGGACCATTCGTCTGGATAGACAATGATACGGGTGCGTCGCACGGTTACACATGTTGGTCCTCAAATGTTTTTTATTTAGGGTGATTTTGCATTTAAAATATATAAAAAAAAATTATAAAATCTGTCACTATCCACTCCAATTGACATCCTTTTCTCATACTTTTTATATTTTGGAATAGGTCAACACGTGCATTGTTTGTTTTTTACGTTTGGATTCAGACGCTGTATTGTAATGTTCATTTCCTAATTTCGTTTTTTTCATCATTCACACACCTACTACATGCTCGTTTTTATATTTGGATTCAGACTCTTTAACGCAGTGTCCGCTTCCTGATCTGTTTTTTAATTTTGGATTTAGACACTGCGTTACAATGTCCATTTCCTGTTTTCGCTTTTTCATCACTCGCACGCCTCATGCGAGCCCTTTTTATGTTTGAATTTAGACGTTGCAGTTCAATGTTCATTTTTTGGTTTTGTTTTTTACTTTTGGATTCAGACACTGTGTTGAAGTGTCCATTTCCTAGTTCTTCTTTTTCCATCACTCACATGCTTCATACACTTCACTCCTCGCACAACTCCTAATCTTTACACTTAGATTCAGACATTGTATTAGTGTCCATTTTCTTTCCTGTTTTTTACATTTGAATTCAGACGTTGCAACGCAGTGTCCGTTTCCTAGTTTTGAATTACAAATCGTAAAACTCTATGCTTTCACATCCCATCGTCCCTTTCATGACAAGCTCCTATACTTAACTAGACCTTCTCTCCTCTTAATGATGGCTTGCAATTCAAAGTTATACGGTTTGCAGTGATATCCCAGATGAATGAAATGAATTATGCTAATTTTCATTTGAATGTTTATCAATTGTGAAATTTTTACTATTGAATCATATAAATGAAATTCAATTTCGAAATTCATTTAATGAATTTTCTGCTGCTATTGATTCATGTTCGTTTTAAATCATTTAATTATGTTTTTATGTAAATTGATATAGGAGTGAGAACGGACAAGGAGACTGTGATTAGAACACAGAAATGCAAGCCAAAGGAGGAAAATCCAAGGCACTTACCAACAGCTTTACAATAAATTCCTCCTTGATCATCACCAGTCTTAACTTTTTAGAGATTTCTGAGTAATTTTCCCCAACATTTTTTTTGTTTGGAAACTTGTAGATACTGGTATTATTTGGATTGCAGTTTATGTAGTTCGATATCAGATCCGCAATTCATGTTCTTCTCTGATTTGTGGTTTTGGCATTTTCACAAACACCTTGTGAGCATGGTTGCTGTTGATTCGTTAGCTTCACATATATGCATACAAATTATCTCCCTGCAATATTTCTATCGAATCAGCTCATCTTATATGTTAATTTTATAATAGTCTGTTTCATGTACGAATAATTCATTTGATGAAATGCATTGAAAAATTTCATGCAAGAAGGTCAAGGAGGACGGGGAGGACTCAAAGTTTATTACTTTCGCGCTGTCGGATTGGCTTTAGGTCGATGAGGCCATGTTTCATTCATAGAGAAAGAGAGAAGGATAAAAGAGGTCAAGTTTTAACTATATATAATGACTTAATGACACACCCCGACCCAAAATGTCTATTAGGACTCTGAATCGAGTTGTGTTGGCCGATACTTGGAAGGTGACGAAGTCATAAAGTGTAGTGATGTGGAAAATGTGCTAGTCAGCGGGAATGAACCCATTTCACAGTAAGGTAGGATAAGGATTATACCATCATAGGTAGCCACTTATACTGAGATTTGCCAAGAATTCTCGTCGATACAAAAGCTCGGCTATTAAAACCCGGAGAGGCAAAAAAACAAGGGTGAGTGGGTCTGAAAATAAAGTTTTAATAAAATCCTTTTGAAAGCGTTATAACCCCTCGCTGGAAAACAAGTATAGTTTCCAAAATATACATACTACATGTAGTAAGAAAATACCTACCATAGCCTGCAAAATCACCAAATTGCCATATGTCACAATATTGCGTAAATGAACATATAACAACCAATATCACATAATCTCGCATAAGAAAACATATCATATCAGGTGCTCATCGACACATGCTGATACATGAGTTCGTGTAGAGGTATTTTGACATGAACAGGACTGGGTGTAACAATAATATACGCTCTGGTACTACAATCACATGAAGACTGGCGCTATGTGCTGCACATACGAGTTGGAGTTGCCTATTGCAACTTGTACGACAAGACTAGCACCTACATTGGATCCAAAGTGAGTGTACGGTGCGATGTGCACATACACGTGAAAGATTGGCCCTGGCTCGGGCGAGTACCAACACTGATGCATCAAACGATGAGCGAATAACATAATTATAATCATGTCACAACCATTCAACAATTCTAGTCAATATCATACTATTCCTAACCATAAATATAATTAAGGCATCCCCATATAGTAAGCTTACCTATGCATCCCACAGGATTATTTCATCCTTTCCCACAATAATGCATTTCTTATAAACGTAAGTTTAATCTTGGCGAATCGAACCTGCCTCGTAACATCGAGAGTCCTTGCGATGCATTTTGCCATTAGGAGGCCCAATGGAGATCGAAGTTGGTTGGGAAAATGGCTGGAAAGTGGCCAAACGACCACATATTCGAAATTTCCATAAATGAACAGTGACCTTCCTTTATGTTTTCCAAGCTCTTTGGCCAGAAATGGCTAGAATTCACTGGAGAAAAGTGATGCACATTGCTTGTATTGTGCAGCGCAGGGAGGTGGTTTTCAAGGTGATTTTCTCTTATTTCTAGGTCCAATGGTTCATAAGGATTACAAGGGATGATGGTGGAGGTGTGGCCTTGCTATGGTTGCAAGTGTAGAGGTGTGTGTGTGTGTGTGTCTCGGCAAAAGGATGAGGAGAAGGAGTAAAGGTGAGTGAGAGTGAAAGAAAAAGAAGAAGAAAATAGAGAGAGAGAGAGATCACGGGACATGAAAGGACCCCCCAGAAAAATGGGGAAATCTTGCCACATGTCAGCATGGAAATGGTCCGAAGTGGAAAATATCTATACTTGAAAAATTACCAAAATTGCCCTTGCGTTTCGAAATCCGTAAAATCTTAATCGTAGCTCCAAATTCGATTCCGCTTGCGCCTGTGCATTCATATCGTCAAGTACTTCAAGGATAAACTAAAAGAATATTTTGTACGTCTCACTATATGTTGGTCAACGAAAGTCAATATCCTCGCCTCTAGGGGTATTTTCGTCAAATCACTCTTTTAAAATTAATAAAATAGTAAAATTAGGGACGGGTTATCACACTTAGGGTGCGTTTGGTACGCAGACGGAACGGGACGGGACGGGACGGGACGGGACGAAGGTTCCATGCCCTCGGATGGAAGTGAGGAGGAAGAAGAAGGAGACATAAATGTTATAATTTTGTGTTCCACGGATGTGGAACGAGTTCGTTCTAGGGGGAGGTGGAACGAAAAATCATCCAAAACTTGTCCCGTGGAACAGCGCGTTCCACTCGTTTTAGGCATA
This sequence comes from Malus fusca, assembly GCA_035220775.1. Lineage (NCBI taxonomy): Eukaryota > Viridiplantae > Streptophyta > Magnoliopsida > Rosales > Rosaceae > Malus > Malus fusca. Next base: position 26,278,168 of record CM069071.1, on the reverse strand, counting down.
CCAAACGTGGGACGGAACGCCTCGTCCCGTTCCGTCCCGTCCCGTCCCGCGTACCAAACGCACCCTTAAAGCACATATGGCACTCATCATTGACCTATGTCTAATTAATAAAAATATGTCAATGATTAAGTTCAAAACAAAAACATGCCATTGATATATGACTAAATAGTAAAGTTTTTATTGATTTTTGACTAAATTACCTTTAATTAAATTAACCAATAAATTTAGGAAACGGTTAATAGCACTCCAAAAATCTCATTCTACACTCTTCACAAATGTATTTTTCTTTCTAATTATAGAAAGTTTGTAGTGCAAAATGAGATTTAGGAATGCCAATAACAATACCCTAAATTTAAAGTATAAACTTATAGCTAATAAATTATTGAGGGGCTATGTTTAGCCATTTTGGTTGGAGATGATATATGAGTATGACCTGACATTGTTCGTTCCCCTTTCGGGAACACCTTCTTACTAGTAGCAGCTAAGCCTGATGCAAATATACAAAAAATACAATCTAGTGATATTCCTCTTCACTTGTAAGTAAGAGGTTTTAGGTTAAATTCTCGCCAAATGCGAATATGAACCACATTATTGCTAGCCCATTGTGAGGCTTAGCACACTTCCCAACCCTTTTCGTGGAGATAATATCTTTTGTGCAAAAAGCAATAAAAAAATTTAAAAATTTGTAAGACTATAATATTGGATGAGACTATGTTTAGCTCTTTCAGTAGTTTTGAGCCTAGGCTAAAGCCGTCAATTTCCGAACCAAAGCTTCTAAAACCGGATAGATGGGCTTAAGCGGACGGGCCTAGTTCTGAAGTAAAATACGGGATTCATTTTCGGGGGTCATAGGTTCACGGCCCAAACCGCCCAATACAAACAATTCCCAGAAAAATCAAATCACAAAAGCCGAAAGGAATTGAGTAAAAAAGTGGTGATTGAGAAAGAGGGATAGGTGATCAGCATCTTGTTGAATCCTATCTATAAAATTTTGCAGCATTTCAACTGACTTCTCCCTGAGAATGGCCACAAAATGGCAGATATTTACAGGATTGACCATGGCGTCGACGCCTGCCTCTTCTTTCCAAGCTTCTTCTTCGATCTCTAGCGGCCTCTGCATGGTCAGAAAACCTCTCACGACTTCCTTCTTCAATGGTGGAGGTATGTGCCTTTTGCTTTACTGAAGCTTTCAGTTAACGGGTATTTTACAGATTTTCAATTGGGGTCCAATATCTGCCTCTTGGGTCTTGCTTGTTATTCTGTGTTTGCGTCTGGTTTGTCAACTTGTCTATTGGTTGGTTGGCAAATGCAAAATCCAAGTAGTTTGTGTTGAGCTTAGTATTGTGGGTTTTCTTTGCTTCCGAGGCTGGCTTTTGAGTGGGCAATGGGGCATATTTCATGGGTAATTGAGTGTGTGCCTTCAAATGTTTCATCTTGTAGTGGGGAAATAGGGAAGAGAATTAGAGTTTGAGAGGACAATTGGGTTTGGAATTTTCTTTGGGCCGGTTTGGAAGTTCTTTTAGAGTAGCTGCCAGCGTTTTCCTGACAACCAAAAGCGGTTCTGACAATGTGCGGCAGAGAAAAGCACTTGGAAGAGGTGCTTTTTCAGAAGATTTTTTATTTTTATTTTTTCTGGAAGCACTTAATTTGATTATATATTTTGACCTACATCTAATTTAGCTTTTATGAAAAAAAATAAGTGCTTTCTAGAGAAGCATTTCCAATCGGGCCCTTTGTATATTTGGCTTCCACTTCTTTATATAGTTTGTTCTTTTCATTAAGTGTCAATTGCTACTTCATTTAGTCTCATCCCGTACTCCTTCCGTTGGGAAATCATTGCTTGCACTGTTTAGTAATTTCTGATTGAAAAAAGAGCTGGTGAGAAATTCTCAGTTGAGACTCATGCAAGAACAATATAAGCATGACATAGATATTCTTGCTCCATCTCAGTTTCTCGTCAAGTCTACAACGCATGGGATTTGATGACAACATGAAGTAGCTGATCCTGATAACAAAATACAAGCATGCCTGTGTTTGTGGGCTTCTTTCATAGTAAAATAAATATCTTACTAGCAACACTACCGTCATGGAAACATCTGAAAAGTAGGTGAGTTTAACAAGATATCTCCAAAAGTTAGGAACTGACCTTTATCCACTAGGGATTAGTTTAAATGGGAGCTGTGCTGGCACTGCAGAAAAACCTTCCTACATTTTTCTGTAGTGAAAAAGATGAGGATGGGAGAAGTGCAAAAAGACTATTTCCAAGTGCTAATAACAGTTCCCAAAAATAAATGTAAAATGGATATATTTTTAATTGATGGTCAAGCTGAAAGAACGTGTATGTAATTTATTTATCTTATTGAAAAAAATTTCACATTTCAAGTCGAATGAAATTGATTTTAAAGGGTATAACCTTCTATCTCTTCAAAATGGTTATAAGGTACTATGAAATGCATTATGGTGCAGGTCACGTAGCATAAGTAAAGCTATTTACAAAGGCAAACACTACCGCTCCAAATCTGAGTCAAACAAGGTCCTATTTGCCAAGATCTTAACATGTCATTCTAGAAAAAAATGCCTTTTATCTAATTAAATCTGTTAGCTTGCTTTTGGATATGATTATGTCTCTCTCTACTGTAAACAGCTTGAAGAAGTCTAAGAATAATGCTAGGTTTAGTAAAGTTTTACTTTTATTGATCTCAAATTCATTCTTAATCCACAATTTTAGTAACCTAAAAGCAAGTAAAAAAATTATATATTTAGCCATTTAAAAATTTTATTTAAAAAAAAAACTTACATGCTAAATGCAAGTGCAGTTGACTAAATTTCTGTTCTCCCATTCAACTTTATTGTTGGATTTGTGCATGTCTGTTGTCATTGAGGATGTGTTTCTCTTGGTGAGTATTGTTTGTTGTGTGCAACAAGATACATTAATTGCGTACTATGACTTAATGATATAAAACATTACTTATGTATAGAAGTAAAAGGTGGACAACAATTAAGGTCTGTGAGCAATGCATTTTGCACACCCCGTTTTGCAGTTTCACAATAACCTTGAACCCTAATATTTTAGTTTTAGTTTTTGTTCTAGTATCTGTTCAACTTAATTTGCAAATCACCTAAAAATAGGTATTAAATTGCGGCTTACATTTAGATTATTTTCAGTGGAGGCTCTAAAAGTTGAAGTGATTAGGGTTGCTCCTTCCAGTCGACCACATTATTCTAGACCACGTGGAGGGGCTCTTGGTGCTCGTATGAATCTATTTGACCGGTTTGCTAGAGTTGTCAAGGTGATATCTTATGAATGATTACTGTGTTCACATAATAAATAATAATGTGATGGTCTTATTATAACTGATTTTACCTTTTTCTTCTTACATTAATTCTATTATTTGCAGTCATATGCAAATGCATTAATAAGTACCTTTGAAGATCCTGAGAAAATCTTAGAGCAAGCAGTTCTTGAAATGAATGATGACTTGACAAAGATGCGTCAGGCCACAGCACAAGTAAGCCTCACGTTCCAAAACTTTTACTTCTTTTCCTTGTTTGTTTCTTCTATTGCAATTGTTTTGGAAAATTCTCACAATCGATTCATTTTTCTTGTCTTCTACTATATTTTATAATTGCCTCACGTTCTCTGCAGATTTTCGCACCTTTTCTTTTGCATTTGTTCTTATGTCTTCTAGTTTTCATCTTTCCTATTTCGTCGTAGACGACAAACTGAAACGACAAGGTATATCATCCATGAATGGCTACTGTGGTAGCTCTAGATATACTTGGATATCTTATAATTTTCTCTTCTGTATATGTTTAAATGGTCTCAATTGTACTCTTTAATGTTCATCTAGCATTGGTCATGCCTATTCTCTGTCTCTTTTTCTTTCTCTGTGAAGGTGTTGGCATCTCAAAAGCGGATGGAGAATAAGTACAAAGCTGCTGAACAAGCTTCTGAGGACTGGTAATATGGATGGGGTTGATATCTTATTGTCTCAAATAAAGCGTTGAGTAATTGTTAAAATCATGGTGTATGTTAACATAGGTACCGCAAAGCACAATTAGCTCTTCAAAAAGGAGAGGAGGATCTTGCACGTGAGGCTCTGAAGAGGCGTAAATCTTTTGCTGTAAGTCTAATTGGTTGTATAAGTTTATTATGCTTCTACTTTTTTCTTGGTTATTTTATATTAGTATTTCTAATTTTGAGAAATGTGTATTATTATCAAGGAAACTTATATTTGGAGTGTTTAGTAAAATTTAGCTCATGCCAAGCGTAGCCAGAATTTCTAATAAAGAGGGTCAACGTAACTTTAATATGTAGGATTTTACACATCAATAATAGTTATTGTGAATATTACAAATTTGATATTTATGACCTAATTGTGTTATCATTCCAAATCATATGATAATAATACTAATGGTAAGCATAACCAATCTTTTTTAATACAAGTACAACCACAATTTTATCAAGGAAAGAGATTGAAAAGATAGACAAACAATAAGAGTATCAAATGCTGATTTAAATTTACTGAAGTAATCGAACAAATTCAAGACACATGTGAATGAATTGAAAAACTTGAGGCAAGGAATGAAGTGACATGCACCTTTAAGCCCAAGTTTCCTGAGTCTCCTGATCCTTAAGCACATATGATATTAGATTATGTTTAATGGGGCAAATATTATTTTACAAATATGAAAAAACTTGGGTATAACATATAAGAGGAAATATAAGAGGAAAAAACTTGGGTATAACAAATATGAAAAAGCCGTTGTTACTCACGAACTAGTTTTCTTTCTCGTCGCCAGGCTGCCAAAGTTTCATTGCATTATTGTCTTTATATGTTTTCAGGATAATGCTAATACTTTGAAATCTCAACTTGATCAACAAAAAGCTGTTGTCGATAATCTTGTGTCTAATACACGGGTAAGTGAATTTATATTAATTTGCTCATAGTGAGTTCTTAAATGACTACCTAAACCACATTTATTTTTGTGTAGAAAACTCCGTCAATTATGTTCTATGAAATCTATTTTGTGTAGCTTTTAGAAAGCAAGATACAGGAGGCAAGGTCGAAAAAAGATACCCTCAAAGCACGTGCTCAGTCTGCGAAGTTAGTTTATTCTACCATTCTCACTTTCCCTTCTTACCAAACTGTTTCTTTGTTGTTTTTTATTTCAATTCAGTTCAATTTCTGGGTCAATAGTCTGGTATCTCCTTGGTGTTGCTGGTAATTGCTGCTATGCTGTTGCTTCAGGACTGCAACTAAAGTGAGTGAGATGGTGGGAAACGTCAATACAAGTAGTGCTCTTTCAGCTTTTGATAAGATGGAAGAGAAAGGTGAGGCAGCTGTCAATTATGGAAGCACGTTATAATTTATTGAAGCTCCATTCTGCATTTCCATTTGAGGGCCCATCTCCTTTTGGAGTGAGGAAATCTTTGGATGCTCAACCAGCTCTATAATGGCTGCCAAATTAGAAAATATAACTTCAAAATTTAACCAATTGTGCATATGGATATCTCTCTGGACTCTTTGAGTTAAAAGTTTTGAGGGTATAGTCTGCTTCAAAATCTACTGAGAGAAAGTTCATCACATTGTACTTTTGTATGTGCTTAGCATTCATGTGCCCAATCCATGGTTGGCAAGCATGTGATGTGTCAAATTTAAAATAGTTGATCTTTCACATTTCATACAAAGACGCATTTCCTGGTTGTTAATCAGTATTACAACTTACAAGTACCAACAGATTGTTTGGTTTTTAGAAGAATATCATTGTTTCATCTATTTCACATCCTCCCAATCTCCAGATTGATTATGTAAGATGTATGTTTCCTGGTAAATATGTAAGATTAGAGATGAAATCAGACTTTGTCATCAACAAGAGTTGTCCAGAAGTACAAAGTCTGATTGGATGTAAGAACTAGAGATTGTTCATCTCTTCCTTAAAGATTGGGATGAAGTGATGTTGGATAATGGTGTGAACGCTGCCCAATATTTTTAAACGAAAAAAGAAACCTGCCTGGTAATTGTCTGTGATTACGATCTTTCTAATCCTTGCCTAATGTTCGTTCTTTCACCACCCGTGGCACTATGCTAAATTCCTGGAACGTTTTACTCTTCCCAAATTCCCAAGCCCTTTTAATTCATCTCATTTATCTTCTGTTACTTTAATTGCTTGTGGCCTCACTGCTTCCACCTAGAAATTGATTTTCTTGGTAGTCAGTTTTAGCACATGTCTTTTTTGTTAGTATACAAAGAAACCCATGAAAATGTGAGTAAAATCATATTTAGCTATCAGCACTTTTGATTCAGTTAATTAATTAAATAAAAGGGGTATCCTTCCTGCCTTGGCTTGAGATTATCACCATGTTCCTGTTATTATGGATGATTGCTGTATATGACTTCTGTTGCACAAAGTTGATTGACTTCTAGTCCCATTGTTGTGTGCATTACATGTTGATTGTCTATCTTTGATTACACACACAAAGACATTAATTTATATGGATTTTTATGAAGTATATTAATGCTTTTATTCCTTCTTCATCTGAATAGTCTTAGCCATGGAATCCCAAGCAGAAGCTCTTGGTCAGTTAACTACGGATGATCTGGAAGGAAAGGTAACACTATCATCTTGCTAATTTAGGCCCCATGTCATGTTAGATCTTGTGGGTCTACAACTCTATAGAATCTTCAGATTGATAAGAACAGGGGAGGAAGGGAGTATGAAATCCAGAACTTATGTTCAAAAATATGATGTGGAAACAAGTCAAAGAATGAGCTCATAAACTGTTTAAGTAGTGGCAAAATTCCTGCCAATTTAGTAAAGCACCCATCTTATTTGGTGGTTGGAACGGACGTAAATACTAAGTAAATGTATGATTTGGTGGTTGGAATTTCTTCACGGACGTGAATACATACTTAAGTAACATGGATGTCATACATACCCTACATGCTATTGTTTTGATGTTTGCCACGTTGAAGCTCAGATAGTGCTCAAAGCAATATTTCAAAACTATTTTGCAGGTGCCATTACCATACAAGTATCGAAAAAATTACATGGATTTTTGTTTGGTTGATATTCTTTAAATGGCAGCTGCAGGCTTGTCAGTTTACTAAGTTCACATATCTGGGCCACTTCCTATATGGTTACGGGATGGTTTAGGTCATTACCATGGTTTAAAACCCTTGTTTTCTAAAACTCTTGTGTTGGTAGCAGCATTTTTCTGTTTCCCAAGGTCTGTTCTATTATGCTTGTGCTTGCTTTAGCTGTACATGAGAACCAACAGGGTAAGGAAGTTGTTAAAAGTGCGACATTAATTTACATTGTTGCCTCTCTTTCCCATTATTTTAAACTTTTGGACTATTGCATATTTCTCCATTTTAGATGTCTAAATGGTGTTCGACTTTCAATATCCATTTTAGCCATTAAATGAAAATGAAAATTTTGATTTTTATGCAACCTTCCCATTCCTCTAAATTCTCCCTCTAGTTTGTTTTGATTATGACACCTAGAAACTAGAATAAATTTAAAATTTTCAAATCAAGATCAGAGTTGCCAAAGATTGAAGAAAAATAAAATCGAAAACTTTATGAACTTTAGAGAGGTCATTAAGTTATTCTTCTTTATTTATTTGTTATTTTTTCAAAAAGAAGATGGATCAAACCACATGAAAATGAGTAGAGCACGATTCATTAACTTCATTGATCAAAACAGAGAACTCATTAGTAGAAAGATTCTCAGAAATATAGAATGGAGTGTGGGTTTTGTAGTGTTTTTTATAGAAGAAACCAAAATTTCATTCGGGTTTATGTTGTTAATGGCATGGTATTCTCCTTGTCTATCCTAGAGATCAACTTAGAAACCTCAGTTGTGTGATGTAGGACAGAGGAGGGCGGCGGAACTTAGATAGCTTAGCAGAGCAAAAACACTTAAAAACTTAATGGAAAACAATAATAAAGATATCTGGAATCTCCAGGGACCTTTCACCCGTCTTGGCCTCTCACCAAGAATTGGAATCACTCCAATAAACTCCTATCACAGGAAATTTAACTCAAGCTTATACTTATCAATGGAAAAGCTTATGAATAGAAAAAGTTTTACATAAAAAACAATGAGAGTTTATAAATAGAAAAGCTTTGTTTTCCAGAGATTGGAATTCTTATCCTGCGATGGGATTGTGTTGGTGAGAGGCCAAGAACGGGTGCGATGCCCCTGGAGTGATTCCACTTATCTTTTATTTATAAAAAAAAGGGAAATAAAAGATAAATGGTATCACTCCAGGGGCATTGCACCCGTTCTTGGCCTCTCACCAAGAATTTTGGCATCTCACCAAAATAATCCCATCGCAGGATAAGAATTCTAATCTCTTGAAAACAAAGCTTTTCTATCATGAACTCTTCATTGTTTTTTATTACTGATCACAAGGATATTTATAATGCCTTGAACCTAAAGAATGCAGGAAAGTAAACTTGTTATAAGAAAGAAATCCCTATCCAAAATAGAAATCGGAAACTAAATCTAATCCTAAACCAAAATGGAAAGAATTTTAATCCTTACAAAATAGGAAATCAAAAGACTAAAACCCTAATTATTAAAATTTTAAACACCCATTGATTTAGGAAAGCCACCACTTTTGTTCTGCAATAAGTTGGAGGCATGTCCCTTTGCAGCAAAATAGAGTAGTGTGGAGAATGCTGTGGGACTGCCAGTAGAGAACAGTGGTTTCTTCTCGAGTGTAAAATGCATTTTAAAATCTAAGTAGTCAATTGTATAATGCATTCGCAAAAAGAGAAATCCTGTTGGACTTTTCCCAGAACATGACCATCATAGGAACCACTATGTATCATACTCTGTTTATGAGTGGCATCCTATACAGCTCTTGTACAACAAAAGTATGAGGAGTTCGATTGAGATGTGCTTGTGAATCAACGTCAATGGTCAAACTAAGGAGGAAGATTTATGATGTTTGGCTTGTAAAAGTTTCTATTGTGCGGATACATTGCTCAATCTTGGGACGCGGTTGACAATGTTGTAGTTTCTGCAATAAGGGGAACATGGATACCGTCTCACTTGACTTAACTGAGATGTATGCAGGATCTTTATGGCCTGGCAGTAGACTTAATTGAGATGTATACAGGATCTTTATGGCCTGGCAGCAGTAATGTAGCAATAGCGATGGATTGGTGGAAAGTGGGATGTTTGGCAGGTCATTACGAGAGGGCCGGGAGGGATACTAATAGGAAATTACATCAGGACTCTTTCCAGCTTGTTTTGCTGGTTGTCTTCTGCTGTGATGGTCCTTTTTTCGGATCCTATTAACCCTTTCAATACATGTACATGTGCCCACACACATTAGCTAGGAAGTTTTATTCATGCAGATACCCATGAGAACACAGTTATAATATATCATGAATGATCTCAGAAAAAGAGGATTAACTGGTTCTTTGTTTTTAAACTTTTTAAACTCCTATCAGTTGTTCGTGGTATAGAAGCTGAGTACAATTAAATACCAACAGTAATTAAAGATTGATAGTTCTTATTTGACAACTCAAAATTTTGGATCTTACATTTGATTTTGATTGTATATTCTTCAGCTCTTGTTTGTAAATGTAAACATAGAAGGATTGGATCCTCGTGTTGTGACAAAATGCTTTGCAAACCACCTATTTTTCCACTTGTACCTTAGCTATTATATGGAAATGAGCTTCTGTCCCAGCAAAGAAACTTGCCCATTTTGAAGTGATAATATAAGATGATTATATATTGCAACATATTATCTGCATGCTTTTAATTGTTTCTCTTCTGAAAATTGATTTCTTACCGTTTCCAAACCTGCACCAAAATTGCAGTTTGAGTTGCTAGAGGGATCTTCGGTCGACGATGATCTTGCAAACTTGAAGAAAGAATTATCTGGTAGTTCAAAGGTATGTCTTATCGAGGAGGACAATTATATATTCATGAGGTCGTACATCCAAGTTTTTACTGATATATATTTCCGTGAACTGAATTATTAAACTTAAGTTTCTGCCCATTATTTGGTACATATTAGGTGTCTAATTTTTTTTTGTAATACATCAAGCTCTATTGGGTTGACCAAAGAAGCATTAAGTGGAGTTGTGTGGTCTAAATATCTGGGTTGCAATTGTTTTTCTGTCCTGTATTGTGTTGTTTGGTACCAAAGTAGAGAATAAATATAGGAAATGGTTTTGTCCAGAAACTAATGCTCTTACACCCGTTACGTTCATTGTTCCCTCTGCTGAAAAAATGATAACAAATTAGAATTCGAACCATCTGTCCTTATGGCTTCTCAGTTCTCAACAACTAGGTTCATTGACCTTTTTTCCCCCTCTATCCCTACAGAAAGGAGAGCTCCCGCCTGGAAGAACAGCTGCTTCCAGTAACAAGGCATATCCATTTCGAGATTCTGAAATTGAGATGGAGCTTAATGAATTGAGAAGAAAAGCCAAGGACTTCTAAATTTTTCTTTGCAGGCACATATATTGGAATTGTTAGACACAAATATGAAGTTGGTTTTACGTTGAGAGCTGGTTAGCATTTGTATAGGCAGAAAGAACGAAAGATTAACGCTGTATAGCTAGAGACCTAACTCGAATCAAAGTGCTTCGTTGTGATGGTAGGCACCGTTTTCACGCTCTTGTTGTAATTCGACTCTGCTGCAGCAAAGCCAGTTTCTGGATTATGCAGGTGGAACAACCTGTTTAATGTACATCTGATGTCTTTTTGAGATTTATGGGGGTTTTAATTTGTCGGCCTGTAATTCTAGTTGTCTTTTGATAACACGAGGAACCAGAGGGCTTCATAGACAGGCATGTTAAGGGTTAGGTGCTTTTCAGCTCAAATTTCGAGAGCTAAACTCTAAATCCTTGGCGATATTTATCTGGGAAAGTGTCTAAAGTAATGAAATTTGTTCTGTTGGATTTGATCCATGTAATGTTAAAGCTAGAATTTAACAAGGTGTGCAAAGAAGATAAAAGGTTGAAAGTCTTTCCATTTATTTTGTCCATTTTCAAGGTGTGAAAATCTTTCGATTTAACACACCTTGATTTAACAATGGTGTGCTAGAATAGAATGTAAACCAGCACGCTCTTCACCAATATGTTATCATCACACTCTTGAATTTATATTCCTCTAAGCTAGAGTCATTGCGTGGCTTGAGTTTTTCTATACTCAACCACTGGACTTCAACATTCTCTTGATTTCCTTTCCTTCTCGAGTTTTTCACATATCTAAATTCTAACGTGTGAAATCAAAATTTTATCGTTTAAATTTGCATTTTTAATATGAAAAATTAATGAAAATTGTTTGAAAAGTTTTAGTTTTAATAAAAAAATCATGTTATAAGTTTTGTTTAATGATTAGTACAAGACTCATATTAAAGTAGTCCAACTAAAAATAGCCTAACTATAATAAATTATGATTTGTCGATTTTACCCCTAACTTTTTTAGGTTGAGCTCTAGATTTTCGTCGTTAATGGAGTTCATCATTGTTTTGCAGACCTTCTTTTTCTTTGAAACAAAAATATAGATCCTCATGCTCTTTAATTTATATTTTGTATTATTTCGTTGAAATGCGATCGTTGTTATTATTCATAGTGTATTCGAGGTATTGTTTTTCAATTTTTCTTTGTCAGTGGAGTTCATCGTTTGTTTCTCCAGAAAATAAATTTGAGATCTGCATGCTATTCAATAATAACGATGAGTCACTGTTTCTAGATTGTAAAAATAAACTGTTTATGAATTTTAAGTAACACTGTTTCTGAAATCTAAGTTAATGTTTCTGGAGTTTTAGAATCTAAGTCACTATTTCTGGAATCTAAGTTACTGTTTCTGGAATCTAAGTCACTGTTTCTGGATTCAAATGAAATAGACACATTATTTCTTAAATGTAAGCTAGAAAAGAAATAATGAAATTCATTGTATTTGGATTCAAAGCAAAATAAGCACCTTATTTCTTAAATATAATCAACTGATGCATGAAAGAAAAGAAACAGTCAAAGGTTAAAACATAAACTGTTTCTGGAATCTAAGTCATAGTTTCCGGAATCTAAATCACTGTTTTTGAAATTTAAGTCACTATTTATGAAATTTAAGTCACTGTTTTTTTATTTTGGTTCTTTTCTTTCCAAATACAATGTTTGTTTGTGCACAGACAAAACAAACACTGTGTCTTATTTTTCCAAAAACAGTGTTATGTTTTGAGTTCTCTAGAAACTGTTTTATGTTTTGGGTTTTTTTTTATTTTTTTTTCCAGACACTTTTTCGCCATTAAACTTCTTTGAACTTGTTTCGGCGACTTTGTTCCAATGAATGCTTCCTTTTTCAACTTTGATTTGGTTGTTTTTGAAATGGGGGAATTCGATTTGATAGGAAGACATGGAATTATTATGGATGTTTCGTGCTAGGTTGAGGTTAGTGAAGAGTCAGGACAATATCAAATCATTTAAGGGTATTTACAGAAGTGTAGATTTGTAATGGGTTGGGCTTGTAAGTTTGATCCATGGACAATAGTTTTTGATGATTTTTTTATTTAACTTTAAGCCCTTTTGGTTCAATAACATTTTAGGATGATTTTTTGGTTAAATATTTGTTGACCCAAGCCCTTTTCATTAAAGCTCCCTTAATAATATGATGATCAGTTTGCAAGTTTAGTTGTTTGCTAGCAGGAATGCCTGCCCTTTGTTGCGGGTTTTCAAACTAAAATCGACAACAGACATCAATAATATCCACAGAAAAATTAACTGAAAATGTTGCAGCAATACAATCACATTCTTAAATGTAGACCTGACAAATTCTTACACGATCCCGTTCACACGACATCTAATTAGGTCGTAATCAGTTCACACGATAAAACATGTTGATAATGGGGAACAGGTTTACATGAAGGTGACACGCGGGTTATCCGTTTCGACATGTTAAGAAAAAAGTTATTTTGATGATTTTAATTTTTCAAAACTACTAAAAAAACTTACTATAAAATACAATAGCCAAAGTATAAAAAGACTAAAATAACAATGAAAAATAAATTCCTCTTAAAAAAAATCAAGAATTCTTTACAAAGCTAATAATAAATAAATACAAATTCTAGCCTCACATCTAATTCGATCTCATTCTGTCTACCCATTTGACTTTCTAGTTCGTAAACCTGCATAACAATAAAGGAGTGAGCTTTTCAAAAGCTCAATAAGGACATAACCTTATCACAGTAATTGGCAATACTAAATTACATGTCACAAAATCATGTAATCAAGTACTAAATCATTACAACAATGCATGAGTGTAATGCAAACCACTTCCTCTCTACCCGTTAATTTATTTAACAAAACACACGGACCTGCACGTCCCATACTATGCATTTTACCTCTGTACTGGTTGTTCGAATGTTCTATTATACAAATTAACCCCCTGTAGCTCAACCATCCCAATTTCCCCTTTTGTTAGTTGTATTGCCTAAACTCTTCGTCGCCAGTCTTGAATTACCCTTAAAGAATTTGTGCACTATGGGCTCGCCTGAGACCTAGTACCTGCTAAGAGTTTGGCTCAACTACACAAAAGATCATTTCCAACTACCCTCATTTCCAATTCCTTTCTCAACACTGGAACTCCAACCACTTCTGGCACATAAGTGATGCACAAGTAACATCATTTCATCTTTCACATGTCACAATATATCTCACCTAGTAACATTACAGTAGTAATAATAAGTAAACAACCACTTGAAGCAATAATCCATATAACATCCAATCACATTAATCAACCAACACATGTCACCACCCGTCCCAAAATTTTATTTATTGACGGTGTGAAATGACGGAAATACCCATGGACATTAAATTGTGTGATGTGGTCTAGGTGTTGTGCATGGATCACTATTCTCAAATCCTAATTGTTTTGGACCAATTAGGATTAGGTATATTGTGTATGTTGGATTGTTGACCAATTCTAGGCCACACACCCACATCCACATCACCTTTTCTCTCTCACTCCCGTACTCTCCCTCTCGGTTCACTCTTTCTCTCTTACTTGTACAGACACACACACAAACAACCCAAAATCTGCACGGATCGAAGGTTCTAAGGTTTCCATTGTGTTCCTAGGATCCTCACGAGTCGAATGGTACCCATTTTCAGCAAGGAAACCTTCGAGAAACTGATGCGAAAATTAACTTAACACACAAATTAAACCCTCTTGTTGTCAATTGTAGTAAAGAATGTAAGTAGGGATCGTTCTAGGCCGGGGATTAGGAGGGATTGCTAAAACACTTGAAACTGACTTAATTATGTGTAAACAAACTTAAAAGCATGAAATTAAACTTACAAGACTCAAAACAAAGTCACAAGACTCAAAACAGATTATAAAGACTCAAAACTGCCTAAAAACAACTCTAAGGCAGTTTCTGCTAGTAACACAAAGTTTGGACGAAAATTGATTTTATCTTGACTTAAAACACTTAAAAACACAATCTAAAACAAGTACTAACTAATATGACTTAATAAAATAAAGGGGATTTTGGTTTTGGACGAAAATAAGGAAAACAAAGCAAGAACAATTTAAACAAATTCTTAGACAAATTTAGGTCAATTGATGGGTGATGGGTGATGGGTTAAACTATGGATGATGGGCTAGCTAGAGGGTTCTTCTCCACACATGACATACTTGCACATAAACCAATTTTCAGTTGTTCTTTCGATAAATCATGAACCTCAACACCCCAGATTAATTAGGTACGCTTAAATTAATCCTCAAATTTTCCTAATTTCATTGAATTGGATGATTGCATACAACAACCCAAAGCATTCCCCACAAGTTCCCTACATGAATTGCATAATAGAGATACAAGCAAGAATCATTAAGTTCTATGAAAATCATAAGCATTGACGAAACATTTGTAACTATGAATTGCATGAAACTTATGCCAAGAATTTACTTAACACGGTTGTGACGAACAACCTTTACTACTTGTGAATATAAGTTCATAACGATTAGGTGAGACTCCCTTATATCCTAGCATCATATTTATGCATGGAAATTAAGCGTGCACTCTCAACCAACATACACAAATTAGTTTTAATTCAAATGGATAAGTAAATTGAATTCACAACTTATGAATCACAACTGAAAGTAATCAAATCATATTGCAAGCATGAACATGGTTTCGAATTCCCCCTAGCTAAGGGGGGTTTAGTTCCTCATACTCACAAAGCAAAGATACATAAACTTAAACATTGAAAACAAAGAATGAAAACACCTAAAAACGTTCCAACAATCCGACTTGAATGGCAAGCATGTCCAAGGGTCCTCTTTCTTCTCTTTGTTGCGGCACAAGGTGTAGTTTGATGGATGCGTATGGATATATGGAAGGGAATGGCTAAATGTGTTTAGGTTGGGTGGAGGTCACGGCAAGGAAAGGGAAATGAATGGATGAATGGATGGTGCTCACGGCCAAGGAATGAAAGTGTAAGTGTATGGAGTTGTGAGATGTGAATGTAGTGTTTTTGGATGGATCTTTTCTAATCTTTTTCTTGTTATGGTGAAGGATGGATGTATTTATAGGCTAGGGAGAGGATGAGTGTTTGGTAATGAGTGGATGTAATGGGTGTAGTGGATGGATGTTTGGTAATGAGTGGATGTAATGGGTGTAGTGGGTGAGTGTTGTGGTAATGAGTGGATGTAATGGGTGTAGTGGATGGATGTTTGGTAATGAGTGGATGTAATGGGTGTAGTGGGTGAGTGTTGTGGTAATGAGTGGATGTAATGGGTGTAGTGGGTGTAGTGGATGAGTGTTTGGTAATGAGTGGATGTAATGGGTGTAGTGGATGGATGTTTGGTAATGAGTGGATGCAATGGGTGTAGTGGATGGATGTTTGGAGTTGTAGGTCAACACACTTGCACAGACACATGCTGATTTCTAGCCTTCAAATCTTCAAAAACGTCCATCCTCATGTCTCTATGCTTGCACTATCCAATCTTGGCTCAAAAATGCTCAAAAATGCTCCAAAATGCACTTTCTTGCCAACTTTGTTATTATGACCTACAAACACACGAAAATAGCTTAAAATACATAATTAACTAAGAAATAACAACACAAATGCACAAGAACAAGCTAACTAAGTCGCATAAATATGTTCCTATCAGAAACCCTAGTTTGAAAGAGAGTCGTGGGTGTACAGTACACCAAACCAGTTCGAGGAGGTTTCAAGTTGTTCTAAAGCTCAAAAGGTAATCTCTTAGTCCTCTTGCTTGATTTGGCATAATTTGGAATGATTTTGGACGTCATAAAACCCCGGAAAGTGGACATTCGACTTGGGCACTATTCATCAACTTTTAAACCCTTGAGCTTTTGTGAATTTTAGGACCACAGTGAGCTCAAGGAGGTCCTCACGGTGCTCGGAGTGCATCGTTGGTAGGATTTGGATCGCGGGAAGCTCGAAAACGGAGCTTTGCAGAGGTCGCCGGAGTTCGAGGACTTCTCCGACGTAATTTCACGTGAATCAAGGCGTGAAAGAGGTATAACACGATTCTTTATCTCCTAAACTTCATTTTGATGGAAATTGCATGAAAAATGGTGCAAAAATGAGCTAGATTAAGAAGTTGGAAAATTTGCCCAGTTTCCGGCACTGTTAACGGGTGCCGGAGCTGGAGGTAGGAGATGGGAGAATATTCCGTCAAGTCTGACGTAATATTCTCACGCCGTCAGTTAAAATTAGCGGAATCTGTTAGGTTTAATGGAATATTCCCTAACGGTGGTTAGGGAATCCGTCAGGTTTGGGAATCCGTCAGGTTTGGGCCGCGCGTGGGGCGCGTGGCGGCGCGTGGGAGGTCCAAAAATAATTCTAAAAATATGGGGATGATCCTGAGGTTGTGTAGATCATTGTGGTATATTCATATACCCATTTTGAGCAATGTATGAGAAGTTATTAGCTAGTTTTGCCTATGTGCTTTAAAATAACGTTTTTATAGTTAATTCGCATATAGGTGAGACTTATTCCGAGGACGAGCGTATCCACGGGCGACTCGGGGTTACGACCCGTCGACATATCAGTAAGTGGGCTTTTGTTTTCAGTATATATTTATATACTTGATTTATTTCCCAGAAATGTGTTTTAAATTAAAGTATACTTTGTAATAATATGCCAAATGCCTTTATATTCTGAATATGCAGTTCATGGTTGCATATATATATATATATATAATTGGTGTGCTGTGGAGGCACATGTAAGTTCAGGTAAGTTATGTTTGAATAGGTGAACTACGAACGGCTTGATCCCTGTTTAGGGTACGTAGGTAGTCTAACGAGAGGTTAGATGCAGCCATTCAATAAATGAGATGAACATGTCGATTGTCTATATAAGATGTGATTAGGACAAAGGCCTTAGTTGTGAATGGAATGATTATATATGCATTGATGAACATTGAGCTCAAAACCTGCACCAGGGTGATTGCGATTTAGCCAGAGAGAAAATTGGCACATGCCTGTATATTATGTCACCTCCCGCACCATATGCTCACATTGGATCCAATTAGGTGCACAGTCTTGTCGTACAGACCCCTATAGGTGGTTCCGACTCGTAGGTGACTAACTTATTATCGTACAGCTAGCATTGAGAGAGTAGAATTGAGCATAACTATATTACACCCAACCTTGTCGTACATACCCTTTCTAGTGGTTCCGACTTATGTGCAGTATATTGTTGTATAGGTCATAGTAGTGACTCTGGCTAGATTGAGTTTGAGCTATGAATTCAGCCGTACAGACTACCACAGGGGTTCCGGCTAACATATCACATTTCTATGAAATTATTCTTACTTGAATTATTTACTCTATTATATCTTGGCATGGCATATATACATATGAATATGATTATGTGAAGCATGAACTGAATTGATATGATTTCAGATTTATATATGTATATATGCCATGGCTTCAAATTCACCTGTAACTGAAAAGGAATTTAGTTCCTCATGTTCATAATAATTGAAAAGAAAAGTAAAATAAACATGAAAATGAAACGAGGGAAGAACGAACTCTTAGAACTCCAATGGTTGCAGGTGGCTTGCGGCATAAGGTCCTCCTCCTCCAATGGAAGCCACTGAAGGAAATTTTGTGAAAACATGTTCATTTGAGCAACATCTATGGCATGCAATTAACAATTAAAGGCGGAATCATGCTTGTATGCACTCAAAAACAAAACATTACCCATGAAATTCAAAGCCTAGTAGTTAGGTGAACCAAGACTCAACTCAAAACAAAGTGAGTTGAGAAATTTATACCTTTGTTGATTACTCTTTGCATAAGCAAAGGATAATCACCCAAGAGATAGGGCCTTCATTCCTTGCTTCTTAGCTCCATGGATTTCGATGGAAGAATTGGTTTCTCCAAGTTCTCAAAGTTGAGAACCTCTAAGTCTCCACACCAAGGAAGGATTGATGAAGAAATGAGTGACCTAAAGGAAGTAAGATTGCTAGCTATGTTCCTCTAGGGTGGCCGGCCTCTTAGAGAGCAAAGAGAGCTTTTGTTCTCATATTTTCTCCCAAAAGAAACCCTAATCAAGAAAAGGCTATAAAGTCATATTTATACCTACCTTCATTGGAGTGGCAAACTTGTAATAAGTCCAAAACCCACTCCTTAATCAATATGGCCGGCCATAGGGTGTTATTGGGCTATTTGGGCCTTTGTGAATATTTAGTCATTAAGTTGTCATACAACTTAAGTCAATGGGCTTGACGTTTGAAGCCCATTGGGCCTTGAGGCCCAAAACTAACCCGAGGTCTGTAACGAACTTTATTCGTTTGATTAATTAACATATTAATTAATCCTTGCCATAAATAATTAAACCATTTAATTATCCTTACTCATCTCCGTTGTTTCTTCAATCTCTGCCTTACACGGTGTACGATCCATTAGGTTCCTTTTAGCGAGGCAGTGGGCGATTAGAACTCTTTCAAATCGATTGTGAATTGAAACTTACTTTCAATTCTCCCTTTAGTGATTATACACGTTTAGGGCTTCCACAAACCATGAGTGACACCTAGCAGTATGTCATGGTTACCCAAGTTAATCAGAAGAGGTGGAGAACCTATTCAGTTTAGGATTACAATGCAATACGGTCTTTCTCTAATACAATACTCTTGACCACATTGTTTGGATTGATAGTTTATTCATGTCTACTATCCAATGTGATTCATTTAC
Organism: Malus fusca; assembly: GCA_035220775.1. Classification (NCBI taxonomy): domain Eukaryota; kingdom Viridiplantae; phylum Streptophyta; class Magnoliopsida; order Rosales; family Rosaceae; genus Malus; species Malus fusca. The sequence continues at coordinate 26,258,964 of CM069071.1, read as the reverse complement.
TTATATGATTACCTTGAATGTGATTTGGAACGACTTCCTAAATCTCAGTCATACTCTGGCCAGAGATTCTTAATCATATCATAGAGTATTCTCCCTCAAATGGTTTGAAGGTTAGAGATCCCTTGTTGCGCATTTACTTGCCTCCATGGCTAAGTGGCTTAACCCCAACTATGCCGTGGACACCGTCTGATGGAGTGACTTTGACATAGTCAAAGATCAAGGACCTAACCACAAGACAACTATGATGCCTCAGGTCAAAAGACTACTTTGCATTATCCCAACCATGAGTTCTCATGTGACATGAGTATGAGAACTCCTCGTTGATCATGTTCAGTGGACTCATTCGCTATTGAGCACCTACATGCTTGTCTTGGTGTCAATCACACCAATGACTCGAGACCAGTCACTCTCCCTGAGAGAAGACACAACACGTACTGATCTTAACGGACTGTCAATGCCCAATTGGCAATCCTATGATCAGGAACGTTTAGGATATGTATATGAAAGAGAATGGTCTCATAAATCTAGCTTGTTTAAATTACATTCTCCCAATTACATATTCCTTGGACTTATCATTTAAGCATATAACATTTATATGAGACGGCTTAAAACAATAATCTTTGCCCTTGATATTAAACTAGATTAGTTTAACATGTGAAATGTCCGTAAAGTATCATCATATGATTGGTTTTAGGGCACATTTCCAACAGCCACGACAAAGCTTCTTTTTCTCCAAGGTTGCGGCTGAATGTGTTTCTGTGATGTAGAATGAATTATGGTAGATGGTGGTGCGAAATATATGAGGGGTGGTAGTCTGAATTGTGCGGCATAATGATGTATTTATATGCTAGGGTTTTCACAATTCTGAAGGGAAAAGGCTTAGGGTTTGCGGCATCAAATTCTTGGATGACAAGGATAAAGCTCGGTCCAATCCAAGAGGGAAAAGAACTAGGGTTTGTGCAGATTTTAGGGCTTCTAGAAGGACAAGGGTGCGGCACCTATTTAGGGGTTCTAGAAGGAGTGCCTTGTGGCAGGTTCTTAGACTTCTAGAAGGGAAGAAGGCGCCACCTTTCTAGGGATTCTAGAAGGGGTAGTGCGGCATATGTTTAGGGACAAGGATAAGCCTTCTAGAAGGGATGCTTCTAGAAAGGGCTTCTAGAAATCATATATTTAGGTCCCCTTGCAGCTGATTACTCATCTTCCAAGTCTTGAATTAATTTCTCCATCTCTTTAGCACATTCCTTGCTTCATTTGATCTTCAAAAACATCCGTTCCTTGTGCTCCACATGCATGCTATCCATTTCAGCCCAAAAGTGCTCTAAAATGCACCAAAATGCACTTTCTTGCCACTTTTGCCATTTGACCCTACAAACACACGAAACTAGCTTAAAGTACTAAAATAACTGGGAACTAATAACATAAATGCAAGAAAACAAGCTAACTAAGTCACATAAATATGCTCCTATCACTTCGTACTTTAAAGCATTCACAATAATTATGCGCAATAATATACTTATGGACATGCCCTAATGCAAATCCAAAACTTAACCATATCGTAGTGCTTCCTAATATATATATATATATATATATATATATATATATATATCAATAATGTGGCGTAAAATGCACAATCTATAACGCCCTACTCCCGAACTATTAATTTTCGGGAATAATTATTGGTGGCAAGCTTAACTAAACACTAGTTTAACTAACTATCAATACTTACGATTCTTTACTTCAATTTCTCGATCCTTCACACAATGATTTATGACCAACATCCAATCATTAAATCATAAGGTTAAATCTCACATTTTCCACCAATTTCCCAAACAAGGCTATTGTCTCAATTATTTAGTCTCATTTATGGTATGGCTGCATCTAACATCTCGTTAGACTGCCTCCGTACCCTTAACAGGGATCAAGCCATTTGTAGTTTGCATTAGTACTTCATAGCATTCATAGTAATTATATGCAATAATAAATTTATAACCGTTTGTGGAATTACCAATCATATATATATATATATATACACGATAGAAAGGAAAAGACCCATTTACCTTAGGTCCGCGCTACGACTCCCTAGCACAAATATTGAGACATCACGAACCATTGTCGCCTATGATGATGTCCAATTAGGCCGGGAAGTGGCCTGAAAACTCCTTGAACCATCGGAAACCCCGAAAGGGGTGAACTCTGATTTGCTAACTCTAGTGATCCGCCGCCCCCAAACTGGTTTAGGGTTTGTTCCTGGGCTCAAGAGGCATCGATTGGTGGTGGTAATCAAAGGTGGTTGTTTCAGAAATGGTGGATCGAAGGCTAAGGTTTCACGGCACCAATATGGGTGTTTTTCATAAAATCACGACGAAAACTCGTCGATTTTGACTCAATTTGGATACTGGGATGATGTGAAGGTGTTTAGGGGTGATGGAAGGTTAAAGAAAGCCGGAGAATTCGACGAAAAACCCATCGGAACCGTCATCAGGAGTCAGGTCAAGGTCTGGGTGGTCGGGTTTGAAAACAGGTCCAGGAGGTTTGGCTGCTTCTTCCCCTCTCATTTCCCTCATTTCTTCTCCTCCTGATTGGTCACTCTCCTCACCTCTTTCTTTTGGTTGGTCCATCCACCCTCCTAGCTCTTCTTTCTCCCTTCCCTTTTCCGATTGGGCAGCAGCCCTTTCCTTCTCTCCATAACTTTTTTTTTTCCCATTCACAGCCACTCACGTGGCTCCCTAAAACAAGTCACAAAAATATCTCCCAAATATGAAATTTATTTATTTGTCTTTAGTACTCGAAGTTTCATAAAATTTTATCCGTAGCTCTGCTTTCGATTCTGATTGCGCCTACGCGTTCGTATCGTCGAGTACTTCGAGAGTACGATAAAATAATAGGACGTTCGAGTTACTAAAAGACGGTCAACTAAAGTCAACAATCTATCTTTGAGGGCATTTTCGTCAATTCCCTCGATTAAAATAAATAGAAAACGAAATTTTAGGGACGGGTTGTCACAACCACTCATTCTTCCATTTCCACCCAAAATTAGGAGGAATTTGGTGGTCGTTTTGGGGAAAAGCAGACGGTAGTCCTTGTGGGTGTATGTCGGCGATCCGCAAATTGTGAAGCTAACTCAGCCAATTACCACCACCAATAGGTTCCCCTCAACCCTAGGACCAGAGCCCGAGCAGTGGTGGAGATGTCGAAGTGAGTATGGAGGTCGAATTAAAGCACACCCAATTCTAGGGTTCCGGTGGTTCGTGGGTGATTTCAGGCGTTTTTATGAAAATTACTCCTCTCACTGAGATCTACTTGGCTGTAAAATTTGGTAATTTTTTGAAATACTTGAATTTTGCAGTGAGTCTGTGCGGTGGTGCTTGGGTCGAGACCCCACCTGCCTTTCCTAGACCAATTTGGATACCCTGATTCCATATGTGATGTTTGATTTATGAAATCTCGTCGTATGACTACAGTTTTGATAAAAACCACCACTTGGACATTATAGGTATCGACGATCCGATAGTTGGATTGTCACCAAACTTTAATACGTAATAGTACATAATATTTGAGGACAATAGGAACTTACGAATCGGGAATTTGATGTACAGATCTTCCCAGATTGGATTTCTAAGTTTGTAAAATCTAACGTTGATAGTCACTTGAATTTGCAATTGGCGGAGATCCAGCCATTGAATCGTAATGAAATTTTAGTATGTTATTTTAGAAGCATAATGGGGATGTTGAGAAGTTATGGATCATAAATCTGATAGGTGGATCTTTGGGTTTAGATTTCTAGGGTTGTGAACCCTATCCTCGATCTTGATCGACGATGGACTTTTAGTCAACCAAACCGAGTTTCTAGAATGCCATTTATCTTAGAGTGTTGTTGACATTTCATGAAGCTTGTGGGCTCATTGCGATGACAGGTGTCTTGATTTATGTATGAGTGACTATAATATAGGTGATTTATATTGAATTGTTATTTTATTTTATTGCCATTGATCTACGTTTGTGAATTGTGAATTACAATTGGCTTGATCCCTCCAAAGGGTACGTAGGCAGTCTAACAAGAAGTTAGATGTAGCCATAAAATAAATGAGATTAAATTTTAGTGGAAAATTGTCAAAGAAAGAAATGTTAGAACGATTATTAACATAAAGGGTAACTATGACATTTTTGGCCTGCTAGTAAAGGTAAATTCCGATATTGATTGACGGGGCGTTACAAGTTACCATTGCACCCATGGTTGCACAAGATGCTATCTTACATTGGACATGCACCTGGACAACTCAATCCTAGTTTCTGGGATACCTTAATCGGGTTTTATATTATTTGGATGGAGTGTGGATTAGGTGAGCCTTCCTTCCATCAGTGGCGATGTTGCTATAAGATGCGTCCGATGAAGTCATGCACTGGCTATGCCGACTGTTCGTGTCGAAGTGAAAGAGAGCGTATTGTCTTTGGTAAGAAAAAAACGTATTGCACTTGGAAAAACCATTGGTGCTTTCTTTATAAGGATTGGGAGCATGATAGGGGTGTCATACCTTAGCGACGTGTTCCTACTCACTTCCAGACTGTAGGTTGTAATGTATCCATTGTTCGCATGCTTTGCTATTTGTTGTGATTTCTACTTCCTTCTAACATTGTACTTCATGCAGTGACACGAGGCACCATCAAATTGTCCGGACGAACGCTTTCTAATGTAGAGAAGGTGTTGCGGGTGCCAAAAGAGAATAGACATTTGGGCAAGCTATGACCTTTGTTTCAAAAGTACGGTTTCCAGCCCCTAGTGTTCGAGTGCTAGAGACAAGCGAGTAAGTCATATCCTACGTTCGCTCACTACTACAATATTAGCTTTAGGTGTCGGATGATGGTGGCAATTTAATAAGCCATTATGTCAGATAAAAGATATCTGACACATCATTCAGTTAGTGTCAGATAACAATGAAATCACGTAAGTTCTATCCGACATAAATTCCTGGCGGATATTTAGTGTCGGATGTAGCCGCCATAAAATTATTATAACCACCAGTATTTTTGAATTCTTTTTTTTTTAAATATTTTTAACATATTCCGGCAGTTTTTAAGTTAATGGTGGCTATTATAACCGACAAAAATTGACTATTTTATAATTTTAGTTTATGTCGGTTATTATTTTAGTATTCTGGCGGTTATAACCGACAGAAATTGACTATTTTATTATTTTAAAATGTTATATTGATTACAAATAAATAAATAAACACATGGTTTAAATATTTTTTTTTCACTCATGGCCTTGTCGAATTTAACCGACACGAACAAAGCAAAACCCTATGAACTACACTCATTCTCATTTCAGCATTTGATGACCTCGAGCCTAGAGCCCACATGGCTCTCTCCTTCCGTGAATGTCCACAGTGTCCTCGGTAAGCCCAGAAGCTTAGGATGTGCACACTTGTCTTACATCAAGAAAAGGATCTCCCTTGGATTCCAAATCAAAAACCATAGGTTTCTCTCATTGCTTTCATTTCTGAGTGTAATTAGGTCATTCTCTCTCTAGAAACCGAAAGAGGCTTCTCATTTCTCTCAGCCTTTTCCCAAATCAACACAAACCCTAGGTAGAAGCCATAGCCGCTCCTCCATCAACCATGAGAAATGTCTTCATAACTCTCGACCTACACAAAATCTAGTCTTCTTTGATGTTCAACACAAACCTTTCGCCTCCATTTCTCTCGATCTGAAACTGTAATCCAAGCCGCCATGGCTCTTGGTCCCGTTCATGGAAACCATCATTTACATTGGATCTCGGTAGCGAAAGCCCTAAGTCAAAGGTAAAAATCTCATTTTGCTGCCATGGAGAGTTTATTGTCATGGAAAAATCAAAGAACTAACACATCATGCAACATTTTTTTTTTGCAAGAGTACACGGATCTACTACAAGAGAAGCGCACCAACACCCAAAAGTTCTAGATCCATTGCGGATCGTCCAAGACTCCCAACACCCAAAAGTTCCAGATCCATGGTGGATCGTCCAAGACTGCCTTAAGAAGTCTCGACAATTGCAATAAACAGCCCTCGACAAGGAGGTGTCTCCCTCCACTTCTCTTGCTTCGGGTCGAAGCAGCTGGGTTGAGAGAAGTCTCACATTGATCAACACATTGATGAGTAGCTCGCTCCTCATTAGGAATATCCATGCTGAAGTCTGGTGACCCCTTGTGTTGGGGGGTACCCAAGTGACGGTTGACGTCCGTAGGGGCAATAGGCTCGTGTGACTGAGTATGCCTAACCTCATAGAGCATTTCGAAAAACTTCTCGTACTGCTCATGGAGGATTTCATTATTCATTGCTATCTTGTTGTTCTGGGCCTCCAGCTCTTCGACCTTAGCTTGAAGAGCAAGCTTTTTTCGTTCCTTCCTTTGCTGCCTCACACTAGGCACAAAGGGAGTGTCGTTCTGTGTGTTGTGGCTTCCTTCGCTCCCCATGTTGGAGAGGGATGCATGGTCGAATGAAAGCGTACGAACGATGGAAACCAGCTTGACAAAGCTAGAAAGAGGAGGAATAAGTGTCTATTCCCACAGACGACGCCAAATGTTGATGCACCAAATCATTGAGACTTTGGAACAACGTAAAGTGTCAAGTTTGTGACATTCGCTCGGTTGCTCTGGTCACCTAGTGAGGATAATATGTAAAGAAATAGAGATAGGGAAACAAACATAAGATGTACGTGGTTCACCCTAAGTTTGGCTACGTCCATGAAGTAGAGGAATTCTCATTAATAGTGAAGGGTTTACACAATACATAGGTTCAAGAATAATCATCATTAGTGAGTTCTAATGATTAGTTTTAAGTACAATAATGACATTAGAGATTAATTGTAGGAGAATGGTCTCCTTTTATAGTTGAGGAGAGTCTTTAGCTTTTGTCTGCGGTCGATGTTGGACTCTATGAGCTTTATTTTGACGTTGACATATGTCGCACTGTGATTGGCCTCCTCGTTGGAGGAAAACTCTTGTGCTTCGACATAGGTGACTCAACACGAACCCCTCAGTGGGTCCTTGAAGGTATGACGTTGACCGGTGCTCGGTAATTTCGGGATTGGTCAAGTATGGTACAAACACACCTTAATCGGTACCCAGTGCAAATGGCAAAAATATTGCACTAAAAGGGTTGCACGGTATTAAACCTGTAACGCCAAATTCCGAGCTAGGAGCACGCTTCCTGGAACTAAATAAATTTTCAAAACAATCAAACACTAAAATTACATAATAAAATAAATAAAAGTTATAGAAAACCGTCATGCACATAGACACATACATATATGTAAGGGAGGCTGGGTTTAGTGTTCGAATGCATTCAAGTAAGAAAAATAAGGATGGTGAGATCACGGGAAAGGAGTTTGTGTGCAACAAAGAGGGAAGTAATACAAAAGAATGGATTGGTGATGAACAAAAGCGTCGTGGATTAACCAAAGACGGTTGTAAAGCAAGATTGATAGTTTTGTGATCTAAACTTGGTGGGTATGCAGTCACCATATTTGACGAGGGTCATAATCATCCAATGGCATCCCCACGAAAATGCCACTTGCTAAAGTCTCATCGCAAAGTTACTGAGTGTCGTAAAATATTAGCTGATCAGTTAGACATGGCAAACATACCTCCACACAAACAATTTGATATTCTTGGATTGCAGGTAGGTGGAATTGAAAATATTGGTTGTACACAAGAAGATTATATAACTATCAAACAAAAGTGCGAAACAAGATGAAAAGGCACGATGGAAAAATGTTGCATGATCATTTTTTGCGAGAGCAAGAAAGAAATTCTAAATTCACATTCAAAATTCAAGCAGATGAAGAACACAAGATTACTCAATGTTTTTTGGGCCGATGCAATTTCTAGGCAAGCATACAAGTTTTATGGTAATGTGGTCATTTTTTGACCCTACATACAATACCAATATCTACAGGATGCTAATCTCATTTTTTTTGTTCCTGATTTACATGAGGTTAATGGGGTTCCTTTGTTTTGTATAAGTTTATTCTATGAATTTGGAGGAATTGGCTATTAACGTGAAGGAATTCAAGTATTTTGTACGACTTTATTTAGAAATTTATATTTCAATGACAAAGAACAATAACATACCAAGTTTGGAGGCAACATGGAAGACATCAAATGCCTTTTTTGATTTCATGAATATCAATCCAATTCTTTTACAATGCTTCTCATATACAGTGAAAAACAATACCAATTTACAAAAATTGATAAATAAAGACTTGAAGGGCTCCTGCTTGATCAAGCAACAAGTGATTATTCATGGATAGTCCATATTCATAGTACATACTTGAAGGGCTCCTGCAAAAAAATGGGACAAGAAATGTCATTCACGTTGTTTGATAAAGAATTTTCTGGTGGAAGAACACCAAAGGATCAACTACGTTTAAGAAATATACCCAAAAGCAAATGGCAGCCTCAATAGAAAGCAAATGTTCAAACGAATAATCCAAATGGCATGATTGGCAAGATATGGCATATACACAATCAATTTAATAAGTAAAAGAAAATGGCAAACAATTTAATTAGTAATAAAAATAGCAGCCTCAATAGCAAGTCCTTGCCAATCAGTGGCTTTCCCTACAAAATCAAAACCCAAAAGGTTATAAGGTCCCACGTTCATACTATATTAATTCAGTCCATTAAAATCTGTAAGTAAATTTGAATTAGAAATCAAAAGGTTTTTACCTTAAAACCCAAAAGCAAGCGACCAAATTTATGGACCCATTCAAATTTGTAACCAATTTAGAACTCAAAAGGTTTTTACCCTAAAACCCGAAAAATAAACCACCAAATTTATGGACCCATCGAAACCTGACCATCCCGAATCTAAATGGAAATAGGTTTTTGAGTTTAGAATTTGAAAAACATAAACCGCAATTGTTCAACCCAATATCCAAATTAATCACCTAAAATAGTGAATGAGGAGGAGACCCATACCTGAAATCTCAAAGGTTAGACGCGATGGCCTTTGATTTGGATGAGCGCGAAGCTCTGTTCGTGGGAGATGCCTGTGCGTTTGTATCACAAGGAAGAGGAGAGAACCAGAAAAGAAAAAGGAAATAGGGAAAAGAAAAGGAAAAAAAGGGATAAAAAAGATTTTATGAGCTATTTAATCTCAACCACACAATTTTATTAAAGCCAATCCAACGGTTAAGAGTGTGCTTCCCTTTTTTTTATAAAAATGGAAATCCCTCTTGTTAAAGGATCCGTATACACACACACACAAACACATACACATACACACACACACATACATTCATATATACATCTACATCCATACATGTATGAGCCAAAGGTCAAGTTTTTACAGAACACTCATCCCACAACATGAAAAAGCATATTGAAAGATTTAATGTTTGTATAGAAATAAACCAAATGTTCAATTTTTACAGGCACTGTCATTTCAAAACCTGAATAAGCAGATTGAGTGTTTTGCTCAGTTGCTGGAGTTAAAACAATAAACAGAATCGAAAACATTTTTTGATCATTTGCAGGGGTAACAAAGAAACTAAAAATAGCATAAAAATGGGCAAAAACTGAAAGCACTTGCTGGAGTTAAAATAATTAACACAATCACAACCAATTTTTTGCTCGGTTCCAAAGGTAATTGAAAACCCTAAAATCCCATTCTCTGTTACCCTTGCAACTGAGGACCTAAAAATCCCAGAAAAGTGAGCAAGAAGATTAAACAGAAGAAATCATATTTTCAACAACCAAAATTCAACACCGATTTCTGGGATATTAAGGTTCTCTGTTATTCTTGCAATTGAAAGCTTAAAAATCCCAGAAAAAATGGGCAAGAAGCTTAAGAAAAAAAAATCATATTTTCAACAACCAAAACCCCAGCACAAACTTGATCAAAACGAAAAAAGAAATTAAAATCTAAACACAGAGTCACAAATTAACGAATTGAAAAACCACAAAACAAAGGGCAACTGACCTTAAAACAAAAGAACAAATGCACAGAACAGAGAGAAGAATACCCAAAATAAGAGAAAATGAAACAAATAATAGAGAAACCATCCCCAAAACCTAACCTAATAGTACTAAAAATTTGAAAATAATTTTTAGCCTTTTAATCACTACATGCAGCCATATAAAAAGGGCAAGCTAAGCTAACAGTAAAGAATATAATTAAAAAATGAACTTATCTTGGGAAATCCGAACGTGCAGCGCAAGATTTGGCACACATCACCATTAGTTGCCCCTGTCCACAACCCATACCCCTTCCCTCAATTCCCAACGGCACCTATGGTTTTCTCTGACTGTCCCCCCTCTCCCACTCGTGACATTGACGATCCCCTACCCTTCCATCTCTCTCTCTATCTCTCTCTCTCTTAAAGGTGGCATAGCCTCCACCCCCGAAACCCTCATCAAATGACAACAAAGCCAAACCCACTCCTAATTCGTACAGAACATAGAGGACAAAATTGCCTTTCCCAACACATCATTCCCACTGTCGGATTTTAACCTTTGATGGGTAGAGTTGTCATTAACTCATTGAGGGTCGGACTAAAGGCCGGGCTTTTACCAAACAACCAACGAAGCCCACGAAAAGAATGCGAGCAGCCCAAACCCCAATCCAGCTACAGATTCGATGGCAGTGGTGTAAATAAAGCAAAATCAAGGGCCATCATGTCACTGTAGCTAAGCTACAGTTCAAACCCTTCTCAACTTTAGCCTATATTAATTACTAGGAAGGCAGTAGAGCTTCTTTCCTACTAAACTACAAATACAAGTATCTACTTTTCTTATTGGGTAAATTACATTTTACCCCTCATGTTTGGGTGCATTTGCAATCTCATACAACATATTTTAAACATTTCAATCTCATGGCCTTCGTCATCAAAGGGGGTGCTCGATGAGACTCACCTCGGCTTGGTTCCTCGCCGTCTGCATGATAAGGCTTCAAGTTGCTCACATGGAACACCGGGTGAAACTTGAGGCGGGGTGGGAGTTCCACAACATAAGCGGCTTTGCCAACCTTTTTGATGATAGGGAATGGTCCTTCATATTTCCGCAACAAGCTATTGTGCAAGCCACGAGTACTCTTGTGCTGAGATGCATTGAGCTTCACAAAGACTTGGTCGCCAGTTTGGAACTCCACATTCCTTCGCTTACGATCCGCCCATTTCTTCATCTTCTTTGAAGCCTTCTCCAAATGAGCTCGAGCAAGTTCATGGGCTAATTGCCACTCCTTAGCGGTTTTGAAAGCGGCTGGACTATTCCCCGTGTAGCCAGTCACGACCGTGTTCAGGGTCAAGGGTTGTTGCCCTATAGCCAACTCGAACGGACTTTTCCCCGTCGACTCCGAACGTTGCAAGTTATAAGAGAATTGGGCAACATCAAGTAACTTGGCCCAATCTCGTTGATTGGCACTAACATAGTGCCGCAAATAAGTCTCTAATAATGCATTAACCCGCTCCGTTTGTCCATCAGTTTGGGGATGAAAAGCTGTGGAGAAGTCTAACTTTGAGCCAAGTAGCTTGAAGAGCTCCTTCCAAAATCTACCCGTGAAGCGAGCATCTCGATCACTGACTATGCTCCTCGGAACACCCCAATACTTCACCACGTGCTTTAGAAACAAGCGTGCAGCTACTTCGGCTGTGCACTCCACAGGTGCGGGTATGAAAGTGGCATACTTGGTGAATCTATCGACCACGACGAAGATAGATCCACATCCATCAGACTTGGGCAAATGTGTGATGAAATCCATGGTTAAACACTCCCATGGTCTTGATGGGGTGGGAAGTGGTTCCAACAGTCCTCCCGGTTGCCTTTGTTCCACTTTGTCTTGTTGGCACACAAGACAAGTCTTCACGTATGAATCTACATCGTCCCGCATTTGTGGCCAATAATAAGCATCGCTCACCAAAGCCAACGTGCAGTGAGTGCCAGGATGTCCTGCCCACATTGAGTCATGGCACTCCTTCAGGATTTCTTTCCTTAAGCTTCCCCACTTTGGGACGTAGATCCGCTTGCCCTTGGTGTATAGCAAGCCGTCCTCAAGCCAAAACCTTCTTGTCTTCCCATCCTTGACAAACTCCACAATGTTCTTGGCTTGGACGTCATGTGATAAACCTTCTCGGACACGGCCCAAGAGATGGCTTTGCGGCTTGAGTACCGTAGCCATTAACTCTACTCGTCTACTTAGAGCATCAGCCACCACGTTCTCATTTCCTTGCTTGTACTCTAGCTTGTAATCAAACTCCGCTAAGAACTCTTGCCACCTTGCTTGCTTAGGTGTGAGCTTTTGTTGGGTTTGAAAGTAGCTAGTGGCAACGTTGTCCGTCTTGATGATGAATGGGGTACCAAGCAAGTAATGCCTCCAAACTCTAAGGCAATGGACGATGGCGGTCATCTCCTTTTCATGGGTCGTGTACCTCTTCTCGGCATTGTTTAGCTTGCGACTTTCATAGGCTACCGGATGTCCCTCTTGCATCAACACTCCTCCTATGGCAAAGTCGGAAGCATCAGTGTGCAACTCGAATGGCTTGCTAAGGTCGGGCAACCTTAGTACAGGCTCCTCCATTAGGGCCTTCTTCAACTTCTCAAAGGCCTCTTGACACCGGTCCGTCCATTCCCATGCCTTGTTCTTCTTAAGAAGGTCTGTTAAGGGTGCCGCTATGGCTGAGTACCCTTTAATGAATCTCCGATAGTAGTTGGCTAGCCCCAGAAAGGATCGTAGTGTTGGTACCTTGGTCGGCGGTTCCCACTCTTGAATGGCCTTGATCTTGCCCTTTTCCATCATAAGTTTCCCCTCCTTTATCTTGTGGCCAAGAAATTCTACTTCTTTTGTGGCAAAGGAGCATTTCTCCTTCTTGACATAGAGTTCATGCTCCCGAAGGGTCTTGAACACTATGCGCAAGTGCTTGACGTGCTCCTCCAATGTCTTGCTATAGATAACGATATCATCAATGTAAACCACGACAAACTTGTCAAGATAAGGATGGAATACCTTGTTCATCAAGTGCAGAATGTTGCGGGGTCATTGGTCAGACCAAATGGCATGACTTTATACTCGAACGATCCATATCTGGTCACCATCGCCGTCTTCGATTCGTCTCCAGGGGCTATCCTCACTTGGCAGTATCCCGATCGAAGATCTAACTTTGTGAAGTACCTTGCTTCACCAAGTTGATCGAATAAGTCGGCGATTAACGGAAGTGGGTACTTGTTCTTGATGGTAATCTTGTTCAATCTCTATAGTCGATGCACAACCTTAGGCTACCTTCTTTCTTGCGTTGGAACAAGACAGGTGCACCATATGGGGACTTGGAGGGTTGGATGTAGCCAGCATCAAGTAGCTCGTTGAGTTGCTTCCTCAATTCTTCCAACTCGGGTGGCGACATCCTATAAGGTGATTTGGAGGGAGGCTTAGTACCAGGCTCCAACTCAATCGCATGGTCGACCTCTCTCCTTGGTGGCAACTTCTTTGGCAGTTCCTTAGGCATCACGTCCGCAAACTCCACAAGGACGGCTTCCACTTGTTTCGGCAAAGGCCCGTGCTTCTCCTCCCCTTCATTCAATATTAGGGTTGCAAGAAATGTGGCCTCGCCTTTCTTCCAAGACTTGGCAAATTGAATTGCCGACAAGTGCTGGGTACACTTCTTGGCTTGCCTTTCCAATGGCACCAGGCAAGGTTGTCTTCTGTCGGCCAGGATACAGAAAATATTGTAGAAGGGAATGGGAAAGGCTCGTACCTTGTCCATGAACTCTAACCCAATGACTACGCCATAGTCGTCCATCTTGACTACGGTGAAGTCGATCTTTCCCTTCCATGTGCCAATGTCTACTTATACATTGCGCGCAACTCCAACAATGGGGGTGGCAGCGGAATTTACCGTCTTCACGCTACCAGGCTCCTTTGTGACTCGGAGGCCAAGCCTTGTGGCTTCCTCCGACGTCATGTAGTTGTGGGTTGCTCCCGTGTCCACCAACACACGCGTCGTCTTGTCACCAGTCTTGACGTCGACGAACAATGATCCTCCCCCAACTTGAGCCTTAGGTTGTGGGAGGGTTGTCTGGATGGCATTCAGTAGACGTACGCATCCCATCCTTGCATCGTTACTCTCCTCGACCTTGTCCTCCTTGAAAGCCATGGCCTTAGGGCCTTCTTTTGTGGGCAATCTCGCATCATGTGAGGGCCGTCGCATAGGTAACAAATGGGTTGCCAAGACTTACCCTTGCTTTTGTCATGCTTATCAGCTTTCTTCTCCTTCGGTTTGCTTGTCTCGGCCTTATCCTTCGGCTTATGTTCTCCCCCACTTCTCTCATGGTTACCCCTCTTCCCCGTGGACTTGGAATCACCTTGGTGGCTTGATTTAAACTCAATCAAGGATTCGGCGGCGGCAATGGCATCAGACAACGTTTGCACGTGTCTCCTTTGTAGTTCAAGTTTTGCCCAATTTTGCAGTCCACTCATGAAGTACATGAGTTTGTCTTCCTCTAACATGTTGGGCACCTCGAATAACAAACTCACAAAGGCGTTGACATAGTCTTTGACGCTCCCCATTTGCTTGAGCGACCTTAGTTTCTCCTTGGCTTCGTACTTGGCATTTTGGGGATAGAAGTGCAACATAAGATCTTTCTTAAATTCATCCCAAGTGATGAGGGAGAACGTACCTTGCTCAATCTCCATGCTCAGACGACGCCACCACATAAGGGCATTGTCAGCTAAGAACATGGTTGCCGTTGAGATTTTGGACTCATCATCTTCAAGCTTTAGGTACTTGAAGTATCGCTCCACGTTCCACACAAATGTGTCGAGCTCCTTTGCTTCCCTCTTCCCATTATAGGATTTGGGTTTAAAGGAGTCGATTACCTTGGAGTCCAACGCCTTGATTTCCCTCAGCCCTTGCACGAATTGCTTCACGACTGCTTCTTTACAAAACGCCACATCTCCCTTAAGTTCCCTTGTGTCCTTTATCTCTTCTTGAAGCGCCACAAACCTTGCCTCTATGTTGTCAAGGTGAACCTGGACTTCCCTCCGCATCTTGTCTGCCATGGTGTTGAGAGCGCCAAGGAGCTCATCTCGTAGCCCTTCCACCAAGCCACGCAGTTCATCCTTACCATTGTCCACTATGGTTTGGATTTCCTCCTTGTCGACAACGTCCTCATCAAGTCGAGTATCGAACTCGAGTATGGTTCGTTCCACCTTCTCGAGTCGCTCTTCCATGGTCTCCATCGATGCTTGCAAGTCCTTTAACTTTGGCTTGCTCTTGGCAACGTCTTGGACCTCGGCAGTACGCTCCCTTAGCTCGGAGACTCCGAACACCATTTCTCCACTTGCCATATCCTACTTTCCTTCAAGTGATTCACGAACTAGGCTCTGATACCAGCTGTTACGGGATGACTCTTTAAGCCTTCCGCCCGTGCGGCACTTAGACTTGAATACCTCGATGAACAAGCTAAGTAAGCCTTCGAAGCCTCGCTTCCCTGGATTGAATCACAAAGAAAGCTAAGATAGCTTGGAGAATGCTAAAATCACTTAGAAGATGGGAGAAAGGAAGCTTTGTATTGAAACTTAGGAGAACTTTACAATTGCTTACAATTCTTGGATGCCTTGGCCAAATGGCCTTGCCTCCTATTTATAGGCCTAAGTAACCTCCTCAATGGAGGGTTCTAGAATTCCCTACTTACATCCAAAAATATCTAGTATAGTTCTAGATACAACTTGCCTAATCTAGATTGTTCTAGGTGAGGCTTGAATTTGTACACTTGTGTGGAATGTTCCGGAATGCCCTAGATTATCTTGAACGCTCCGCCATGTTCTTGATTTTTCCGGGATGTTCCAGAAGCTTCCATGAAGACAAGGCTTTATGGGCTTAGATATATGATGTCTTGGGCGTTTTCTTTGTTTTTAACATATGGCCCGTGACACAAGGATCTTCTGTTTTTTCCGATACAACCCCTAAGTTCGGGACAGTAACATTTTCCCTCTGTTTTGAGGGACAGAGGATCATGTTGACATTAATCGAGAATGTAGTGAGTTATCCATTTGAATTTAATCCTAGAGATCAAACGAGGCCTAACGTGATAACCCTGTCGGCTGTCCTGACCTGGAAATTAATGTATAAATGTTATGGTTTGTGATCAGTTTTGATATTAAATAAATGTTGGGGTTAATATGTTAACTTTTGGGGCAAAATTGTAATAGAACTTATAAGTTGTTAGATTGTTTTGCATTTTGCCATCTGGCTATTCGCAAAGCATATATGCTTTTGTAATTCAGTTGCAATGTGTGGTTGAAAATCAATATAGAAATTGAGAACTGTGCTTCATCTCATCTTCTCCAATTCCCTTTTCCCCATTGTTGCTAGCTGCAATGTTTGGTTGAGCAGGTCTGGAGGTTTGATCTCTAACATTGGTATCACCCTTCGATCCTGGTCCCTCCGTGTATGCCTCTTAAACCCGCTGCTACCCGCTCTGCTACCATGGGCGCTCGCCTCTCTTCTCTGGAAGCTTCTTTTGCAGATCTTCAATCTATCATCACCGATGTGGTGAAGACCTCTGTGCATTCCGCTTTGGAGTCCGATCTCCCCGCTCATCTCGATCGTCGCCTTCCGGTGTACTTTGAGCAGTTTCGCCGTGAGTTTTCTTTTCAGGGCGTCGGCGACACTTCTATGACTCAACCCATTCCGCCTCCACCACTTCCTCCTGATTTGGATCTACATCCACCTCCTCGGCACCTCAATTGGGCGGGTGAGGGGCATCCTGATCGAACTCAGTGGACACAGCTAGTGGATTTTCCCCATTTTTCTGACGGTGATGACCCACTCGCCTGGATCTACAAAGCGGAGCAGTTTTTCACATTCTACAACATTCCGGAGAACCAACGCATGCTCACTGCATCCTTTCATTTGGAAGGGGAAGCATTGCAGTTGTTTCAATGGATGGATTGTCTCACATCTACTCTAGACTGGTTGGCCTTCACTAAGGTTTTGTAGGGAATTTGGCCCAAATGAGTTCGAGGATAGTGCTGAGGCATTATTCAAATTGAGGCAAACAGGTACCCTTCGCGATTACGTTGTGGAATTTCATAGATTAGCTAATCGTACCACTGGAATTGGGCCTATTCTCCTTAAGAGTTGTTTTTTGGGGGGATTAAAACGTGAATTGAAGTTTGATGTTAAGCTTTTCAAACCGGCAACTGTACATGAGCCTATTGCTATTGATGGGCAATTAGACTCTAAACTTACTGAGCTCAGAGCAATTGCACCTCGAACTTTTATCCCTGTTAAACCTCAACCGCTACTTCTTCCTCCTTCTGCCCCTGCGGGTCCTCGAGCTGGTCCTGTGCCTGTTAAGAAATTAACTCCTGCCGAGATTCAATTGAATAGAGACAAAGGAGAATGCTGGTTTTGTCCTGATAAATGGGTTTCGGGGCATAAATGTGGCCTAAAACAATTACTCATGTTGGATGTTGTTGATTCTGATGCTCATTGTGAATTCACTGATGTTGATGATGCTCCTCCTGAGTTATTGGCAATGTCCTTAAGTGAGTGTGCTTTCTCTGGAACCACTTGTTGGAAATATGCCCTGAAAGTCAATCTTTGGAAGAAACCTTTTAGGACAATGAATGTGTGTATAGATGACTCTTATACATCAAAAGGCAAAGATACTAATTAGGAATATCTCAATAAACGATATATGTCCTAAATAGTGAATCCATTGACAATGGATCGATGTAAGAAGTAATCTAATGATTTTAGACTACAGAGACCTTCTTTAGATAACCATCATGTCCCAAAGGTTCCTGGTCATATGATTGTCAGAGGGATACTGACAATGCAAAGACCAGTACATACTATGTCCCCTTCAATTGGAAGGATGGAAAGTCTCATCCCATTCGTGTAGTGACACTAAGACAGGTATGTAGGTGCTCATTAAAGGAATGAGTTCACTGAACACAATCGAACGAGAGTACTTGCATGGAGGTCTACTTATATGTCAAGCAAGTAACTCTAATGGTTGGAATAATGTAAGTAGTCCTTTGACCTGAGGCATCATAGTTGTCTTGTGGTTAGGTGCTTGATCTTTGATTATGTCAAAGTCACTCCATCCGCGGGTGTCCACAGCATAGTTGGGGTTAAGCCACTTAGCCATGGAGGCAAGTGAATGCGCAACAAGGGATCTCTAATCCTCGTTATGAGAGGTTGAATACTCTAAGATATGATTCCGGAATCTTCGGCCGAAGTATCGAGCGTAATAAAGGAAAGCGTTCCTATACGACTCAATTGAATCATATAACATGGAATAATCACATTAGGGGTTTGACATAATATATCCATACCCTAATAGTGTGATTGAGAGTATTGTTTTAGAGAAGGATCGAATTACATTGTAATTCCAACTGAATAGGTTCTCCGAACAAATTCTACATTAGCTTGGGTAGCCATGAAATATGGTTAGATGTCACTCATGGCTTGTGAGTTCTTCTAGATGATTAAATAAGTAGTTGTCAAAGAAGAAGAAGAATTAAAAGTAAGTTTTAATTCACTAAGTGATTGGATTAAATATAATCAATTGGATTGGTGCCAATCACCTCACTGCCTTGCTAATTAGAACCTAAAATGATTGTACACCGATACACTCTTGTAGTGAGACAACTAATGGATGATGAAAATAATTAATTGGATTAATTAAGTGTTGTGATTAATTAGAAAGTCTAAAGAAATCATGAAAGTGATAAAAGATCGTTTTGGGCTTAAAGAAAAGTTCGGGTTCATTTGGGCTATTAAGCCCAAACCCATTGGGCTATTAAGCCCAAACCCATTGGGCTTTTATTCAAGCATATGATGACTTGAAATGATAAAAGCCCAAAGCCCAAAATAACACTTAGGGGGCCGGCCAAAGAGAGGGAGAGAGAGAGTCAAGTTGTTGACTTGTTTCTTTGTGTTATAAAAGGAACTTTATAGTGAAAAGTTTCATTAGGGTTTTGTGTGTTGGTTTTTCACAAAAGAAGAAAACATCTCTCTCTCTAAAACACACACAAGGCCGGCCACCATAAGGGAGATTTAGCTAATCATCTTCTCTCCCTTTTGGTTATTCCTCCATCCATCTCACTACACTAGTGGGTGTGGATCTTTAGAGGTCTTCAACCTTGGAGACTAAAGGAGAACCAAGGAGCACTCATTCTAGCAAGGTGGAGGAAGCAAGGAGGGAGGCTAGGCTCAAGGAGTTCCAACAACAAAGGGCTTGGAGGTGGTCTATCCTTGGTCTCAAGTCTAGATCAAGAGGTATAAATCTACTCATACACTTTGTTCTTCAATAAAATGTTTTGATGCATCTTATATAAACCTATGCTTCTTGAAGGGGATTTGCATGACTATAGCTTTGATATTATGTGATAACATGCTTCCGTTGCTTATGTATATAAATTTTGAATTGTATATGCATGCTAGTCACTAGAAATCCCATATAAATCTCATTATTTCCCTTCAAGTGGTATCAGAGCCAAAGGTTTATATTTGATGTGTCCTTTTGGATTTTATGCATATGGGTTTTAATTTTATGTTTGACATATTATTTCTTCATTCAAAATATGTTTATCTTTTGTTTTTCAAATGTTGAAAAATGTGAATCAAGAGTTGAAAAAGATATGCATGCAAAAAGTGTTTTGGATGCATGAATGAAGATTGAGTTTTGAACAAAATTTGGGGGTTTTTTGTTCCATAGGGTTTGCACGGTTTTGGGGGAGGTTTTGGCTTGTGTTTGTGTTTTATTTTAAGTCACACACACACACTTTGAAGCTAGAAAATCTAGATCTTGTCACTTTTGTTTTTGGTTTGAAAAAGTCACCAAGAAAGTACAAATCTTGAAATTGTTTTCATGGTTTTGTTCTTGGTGTTCATGGTTTTGGTTTTGGTGTAAGAGGTTTTGTTTTGTGTTCATACTTCATTATTTGATTTTAGATGGTATACTTGCCATCAATAGCCTTTCATTTAATTGAATCAATCCTAGACTTGACTAGGAGAATTTCCATCACCATTACTCTAAAGTCTTTAAAGCATGTCAAGTGGCAAGAAATATCTAGGGTTATATCTACTTTCATTTGATTTAATGCAAGTTGATTGAAACCTCCCATCCCCCTTAACATGGCCGGCCACCCTAGTGGATAATCCACTTGTGGGGCTATTTTGTAATTTTTTAAAGTTGTTAATACTTTCTAGTATTTGCGGTTTGACCTTTAACTTTTCATATTTGCATATTAGGCCCCATCCATCTAACAAGTTAAAATATTTTGATTTTAATTTAGTTAGTTGTTTAAACTCATTATACAATTATGCCCATATGCACTAAATCTAATTGTTCATGTTGCATTCCATTTTATTATTTAATGTGATTAAGTAGTTAGAAAATGTTTGACTATGGACTTATGCCTTAAACGATAATTGAGCTATGAGAAAGGGCGCTAAACTCAAATTGTTTGAACCTTGGGAATGTGTTTTAATTACTATTTCAATTGGATCTTGTCATGATAGACATTAATCTTTCTCTCCCTCTTAGTAATTGTAATTTGTAGGAATTTGTACAAATCGGTTTGTAATTCTTATTACTTCTTAATCTCTTTCAATTAGTTGATTCCCTCTAGTACTAGACTAGAGTTTCTTTAACTATTGGTAAGGAGACATGATTAAAAGAGGGTTTTGACATGAGATTAAAGATTAATTGGGTCCAACGCCCTAATTAGCAATGAATGATTGTCTTTCATTTCTAATGGCTCAATGAAAAGTGTTTTAATTGGATTGAAAGCACGTAATTAAAACGACACAACCTTCCCTAGATCTTATTCAACAATGTTGGCTCGTTGATTGAATTAACCCAATAACTCAATGGTCATCCAAAGAGCCTAAGATAACTATAAAGTCCAATTTCAAAGGAATGCAAAAACCATAGTAGTAGTAGTTACTTCCAATATTTGAAAAATTCGTTTTTGATATTGATTTGTTTTTCTCAAAACAAATAGTGGGAGTATCATACGCTACTAAACTATAATGAACACAATTAGTAGTTATATATATCTCCAATATTTTGAAAAATGTTTTGATATTGATTTGTTTTATGAAAACGAATAGTGGGGATATCATATGCTACTAAATTCATTAACTTTGGACTAGTAGTTATAATAGGACACAATTTATTTTAATATGATTAAATAAATAAAATGATGAGACCTTAAAATCCCTCAACCAACTTCCAATATTAAGTTGAAAGCGGAGAGGTGCTTTGAACACTTCTTCGTGGCCTTCCACCATGGTAGGCTCCAATCGTTTATGACTCGTACACCGCCTTCACCCTATCATGGGGGAGTGCAAAGTGCGTGCTTATACTCAGGAGGAGTCTATTTCAACATTTGATGTGGTGAAGGTAGGCAACGGGTGTGGCCAACATCGTATCATCCTGAGGTCATACTTGAACCCCTATCTAAACCGGCATGGTGGGTCAAAACTTAACTAAGAGAAATGGTGCCAACATCATATCATTGTGAGGCATTGTTCTCTAGAGGCCAACTAGATGGGTAATCACAAGAGGTTGTTGTGAATGGGTAGTCATACCCTCTCATTATTATTTTTGCTAGCCAACATCGTATCATCGTGAGGTGGGCTTGGTAATAGTGAGCCTCCTATAACCCGCTAGGAGCTTTCATTGGAATCTCCCGGATTCCATCTTGAGGGATACGAAATTTGCCAAAAATGGTGGGTGGTGTCATTTGGTTTAAAGACCCGAATCGTTTGACTTAATCAACAATCAAACTAATTATTTTATTGTTTATGTATTTAGATATGGTTGGAAGCACACTCGTGAAAATACTCGACAAACATTGCCTAGAGGGGCACAATTTCCCAACGTGGTTTCGTAATGTCAAGATTCTCCTAACCTTTGAGAAGATTGTTTACGTACTAGACAAGGCTAAACCTCACATACCTCTTGGCCCTGACGCCACTGAGGATGAACGTGCTAAGTATGACAAGCACGTTGAGGATGATACACAAGCCAAGTGCTATCTGTTGGCTTCCATGAATGAGGAGTTGCAGAGACAGCACGATGGCATGGACAGTGCATCTTCCATCATACTCCATCTTACGGAGTTATATGGTGAAGGGACGCGCAACCGTCGCTTTAGCACTGTCAGTGAACTTGTGAAGACCAAAATGGTCAAGGGAGCTCCAGTGCATCAACATGTACTGAAGATGATTGGACTCATTGAACAATTGGAGAACCTAGGGACTCCACTTGACGGGGAATTGGCCCAGGACTTCATCTTAGCTTCTCTTTCTGACTCGTTCTCGCAGTTCGTTATGAACTACAATATGAACAAGATGGATAGCACTTTCTCTGAGTTACTAAACATGTTAGTAACCATTGAGAAGAGTATGAAGAAAGAGAACGTTGTAGGGACTGCTGCAGTAGCCTACAATAAGCCATCCTCTTCCAAGGCCAAGCCGTAAGGCAAAGGCAAAGGGAAGGAGAAGAAGTCACCCACTCCTAAGCCGCAAGGAGGAGTGAGGAAAAAGAAGGCAAATGAGCCCAAGGGGACTTGCCACCATTGTGGAAAAGAGGGGCATTGGAAGAGGAATTGCAGGTTATACCTTGCAACTCTAAAAGACAAGCCACAAGGTATGGTTTATGTTCTTATCTTCAATTCTAATTGTTAGATCTTCTAAATATTTATATTTGATATAAAGATCTAATCACTTATATAATTGTATATAGGTGGAGGAGCCAAGTAGAAGATGAACAAGCAAGGAAAAGGTTGGAGAAGGGTTCGGCCACCACATTTTTGCTAACTACTTAGGAAGTTTGTTAGGCACTTAAAGATAGTCTTTAAACTTTCTTATTTTGTTAAGAACTTATTATGTGGCTTCATATGATGGAAGACCACTATTGGTGCCTATATGAAGGTATATAATTAGTCTCTAAATGCATAGAGCTAATTCTTTTTGTATTAAACATTATGAATGTTTGAAATATTATATCAATGTAATATGATGAATGCCTTCTACTATATTATTTCCTTAAAGTAGTGTTATGAATTGAATATTGTCTTGTTGTATCCTAGTTGAGATACAAGATTTATATCACTCATGTAATGAGATATCCAAACTTTGGACTTATCAATTATGGATAGATCTCACATGTAGGCCATAGATGGATACAATGAATCTTTAGATTTGGTTCCAATTGTCTACATATGAGTTCTATATGAATTGAAAAGGTCTAGAGATTCCTTTCTTGAAGAAAAGGAAGATCACATTATAATGATATAAGTAATAAGAAAAACGTTTCTTATATGGTTATCACTTACTTAACCACAATAACCAAGATCACTCTTGATTCAATTAGTAGTTTTGAACAACTAATTGGGCATTCTTAAAATTGTTTTAATATGTCAAGTGTGTTAGTGATTAAACCAAGAATGAAGTGTCTAAATCTATGAAATGTTTAAAGACTTTAGTCACTTAATAGCAAGACATCGACTTAGTGGAGATTGAAACAAATGAGCTTGAAAGGTTTTAAAGCTACTCCACAATGTCCTCTACCCGTATACTCCACGTTTATACATTTTGAATGTATGAAGTGATTTCTCATTAAAGTCATGAGAAATAGTGGGAGGTGAGAAAAAGGATATAAACTTGAATATGATTGGTTTATAGTTGTCTAAAGAATAATAGTACTTCACTATTATTAAGAGTTTGTAATTTTAATTGTTAAAAGACTCAAGCTCTTCAAAACGTTAAAATTCTATGTTGTGTAACATTCTAAAGAATAGTCTGTGAATGTTGGTTTCGTCAACCTAGCATAAACTGGTTATATGTTGGGAGTTGTCCATCATTCTCTTTTATGAGAACAAGCTAATAACAAAGCATATGGACAAATTGATGAAACAAAAGGGAATAGTTTCAAAATGAGTCACAACATATGGTTTAACAACAAGACAATCCAAATTCGGCACCTCTTGTAACTATAACGCTCTATGTAGTTTTGATAAAGAATTATATCAACCACCTAGAAGGAATGGTTGAGTTTCTATATCCTTAGTAGGAGTCATGCTTCCACTAAAGACTTGGGTAATTCTTATATGACTACATTAAAGGTCTTAGTATGACTAAAACTTGAAGTATGGTGTATGACACCATATAATTTAAATGAATGGACTTGATAAAGCAAGTCACACATTTCAAATGGAATTACTTGAGAAGGAATTCTTTAGTGTATGTTCGTTTAAATAACTTGTGTTAGCTAGAGTTGTTGATAGTCCCAAAATTGTTGAGACATCATCAAACAAACTAATGGATCTCAATGATTGTCAATAGATCCAAGACAAGTTAGTGGGAGCAATAGGCATTCAAATCAAGAAAATATAAGTGTTAAATTTTTGAATGAATGCTAAGTTACAACAAGGCCAGTGGGAGTGATGTCATAATTTGAGCAACAAGGGATGAATAAAGTCTATTTGATAGACTTGATAAAGCATAGATGTTACTCAAAAATGACAAAACGTGACACGATCAATTTTGAAGTATAGACTTGAAATTGGACATAATGATATAGCAAGGCTATCTCAAGGATGTTATATGGGGAAATTAAATCTCAAATGTTGAAGGTTTGAGAAAGTATTTTCCTATATGATAGAAAATCACTTTCGTGACCCTTATAATGAATGTGTCACAAAAATCCCAAAAGGGACACATGTATGGACTTGTGAGATGATATCCAAAGGTGAAAAACCACAGGGGTTGTCACTTTAAGTTATTACTAAAGCCCAGGATCAGAACCATAGCAACTGATAGAGTATTATTGCCTTTAAGAAAGGAACATCAAAGTAGAACTCTGGAAGCGTGCATTCACTTAGGTTATTAACCAAAGTGAAAATAATCCATTTTAACAAATGGAACTTCATAATGGATGAAGTACTAATCATATGAATGTATTGTTAGTATTGTACTACAATGGTCTCAAGGTTGGAGCAAAGTATGTATAAAGTATACAAACGAAATATATGGCGATATATTGTTTTAGAAACTGCTTCAAAAGGTGTTTTGAATAGAAGGGGTTCTTATAGAACCAATGATTGAATCCAAACCATAAGGTCGTTAGTTGGACACTACGACGTAATGGGGCGATAACTCAAGCCATGGAATCAAGGTCTCATCAAAAGTATTTGAACACAAGAAAGAGACATCATCAAATGTTTTAGAAACATTTGATAAGTAAATCCCTTTTAAATAAAAAGGGATTAATACATAACCAAGTTAACCTACGAGCATAAGTTCACTCAACTAGCATCTATGAGATACACTAGTGATTGACTTTAGTGCAAGTGGGAGATTGTTGGAAATATGCCCTGAAAGTCAATCTTTGGAAGAAACCTTTCAGGACAATGAATGTGTGTATAGATGACTCTTATACATCAAAAGGCAAATATACTAATTAGGACTATCTCAATAAACGATATATGTCCTAAATAGTGAATCCATGGACAATGGATCGATGTAAGAAGTAATCTAATGATGTTAGACTACAGAGACCTTCTTTACATAACCATCATGTCCAAAAGGTTCCTGGTCATATGATTGTCAGAGGGATACTGACAATGCAAAGACCAGTACATACTATGTCCCCTTCAATTGGAAGGATGGAAAGTCTCATCCCATTCGTGTAGTGACACTAAGACAGGTATGTAGGTGCTCATTAAGGGAATGAGTTCACTGAACACAATCGAACGAGAGTACTTGCATGGAGGTCTACTCACATGTCAAGCAAGTAACTTTAATGGTTGGAATAATGTAAGTAGTCCTTTGACCTGAGGCATCATAGTTGTCTTGTGGTTAGGTGCTTGATCTTTGATTATGTCAAAGTCACTCCATCCGCGGGTGTCCACGGCATAGTTGGGGTTAAGCCACTTAGCCATGGAGGCAAGTGAATGCACAACAAGGGATCTCTAATCCTCGCTGTGAGAGGTTGAATACTCTAAGATATGATTCCGGAATCTTCGGCCGAAGTATCGAGCGTAATAAAGGAAAGCGTTCCTATACGACTCAATTGAATCATATAACATGGAATAATCACATTAGGGGTTTGACATAATATATCCATACCCTAATAGTGTGATTGAGAGTATTGTTTTAGAGAAGGATCAAATTACATTGTAAGTCCAACTGAATAGGTTCTCCGAACAAATTCTACATTAGCTTGGGTAGCCATGAAATATGGTTAGATGTCACTCATGGCTTGTGAGTTCTTCTAGATGATTAAATAAGTAGTCATCAAAGAAGAAGAAGAATTAAAAGTAAGTTTTAATTCACTAAGTGATTGGATTAAATATAATCAATTGGATTGGTGTCAATCACCTCACTGCCTTGCTAATTAGAACCTAAAATGATTGTACACCGATACACTCTTGTAGTGAGACAACTAATGGATGATGGAAATAATTAATTGGATTAATTAAGTGTTGTGATTAATTAGAAAGTCTAAAGAAATCATGAAAGCGATAAAAGATCGTTTTGGGCTTAAAGAAAAGTTCGGGTTCATTTGGGCTATTAAGCCCAATACCATTGGGCTTTTATTCAAGCATATGATGACTTGAAATGATAAAAGCCCAAAGCCCAAAATAACACTTAGGGGGCCGGCCAAAGAGAGGGAGAGAGAGAGAGTCAAGTTGTTGACTTGTTTCTTTGTGTTATAAAAGGAACTTTATAGTGAAAAGTTTCATTAGGGTTTTGTGTGTTGGTTTTTCACAAAAGAAGAAAACATCTCTCTCTCTAAAACACACACAAGGCCGGCCACCATAAGGGAGATTTAGCTAATCATCTTCTCTCCCTTTTGGTTATTCCTCCATCCATCTCACTACACTAGTGGGTGTGGATCTTTAGAGGTCTTCAACCTTGGAGACTAAAGGAGAACCAAGGAGCACTCATTCTAGCAAGGTGGAGGAAGCAAGGAGGGAGGCTAGGCTCAAGGAGTTCCAACAACAAAGGGCTTGGAGGTGGTCTATCCTTGGTCTCAAGTCTAGATCAAGAGGTATAAATCTACTCCTACACTTTGTTCTTCAATAAAATGTTTTGATGCATCTTATATAAACCTATGCTTCTTGAAGGGGATTTGCATGACTATAGCTTTGATATTATGTGATAACATGCTTCCGTTGCTTATGTATATAAATTTTGAATTGTATATGCATGCTAGTCACTAGAAATCCCATATGAATCTCATTATTTCCCTTCACCATTGCTAAACAGTCTGTTCAAACTATGAAGGTTGATGGTGTGGTTCTTGGACAATCTGTCAAAATTTTATTGGACTCAGGGAGTACTCATAATTTCATTGATTCTCGGTTGCTTAAGAAATGGGGTCGCCAAGCACAAAGTGCTCAAGCCTTTGAGGTTATGATCATTGATGGAGGAACAGTCCGGAGCTCGGGTTGGTGTAGGGACACTGCCCTTTGTTTGGGAGGGTACAATTGTGTAGTTGACTTATACTCTCTTCCTTTAGGTGGTTGTGACGTGGTGCTTGGGGTCCAGTGGTTGTCTTCTGTAAGTCCTGTTCTTTGGGACTTCCAACTATTGACCATGGAATTTTCTGCCAATGCTCAGCACTACAAACTGACTCACAGCCCACCTACTGCCCCACTTATTCAGGAATTTTCATTGCAACACTTGGATAAAGAGTTTTCTAACTCTCATTTGGGTCTCTTCCTCTATTGTATGAAGGGTCAGTTCTTGCACCATTCTGCATTATCTCCTCAACAATCACACAAACTAAATGAGTTACTTGGGGCTTTCGAAGACATCTTTGTGTTACCTTCTAAGCTCCCACCTTCTTGAGGTTATGACCACCACATTCCTTTGGTTCCAGGCACCAAACCTCCAAATTTACGGCCATATCATTATGGAATTACTTGACTCGAAATTTATTCGTCCCAGCCACAGTCCTTTTTCCTTCCCTGTCCTCTTAGTTAAGAAGAAAGAGGGCACTTGGCGTATGTGTATTGATTATTGGGAGCTAAATGCACTGACTGTGAAGGACAAGTATCCAATACCACTTATTGATGATTTACTTGATGAGCTCTTTGGTGCAGTCTACTTCTCTAAACTTGATCTTCGATCCGGGTATCATCAAATACTAATGAGTCGTGAAGATGTTGAGAAAACTGCATTCCGTACCCATGAGGGCCACTATGAGTTTTTAGTAATGCCTTTTGGGCTTACTAATGCTCCGGCCACATTTCAAAACCTCATGAATGATTTATTCAAACCTTTTCTGCGAAAATTTGTTCTCGTCTTTTTTAAGACATTTTGGTCTACAGTAAGACATGGACAGATCATTTGCACCATTTGCAATTGGTGTTTCAGGTTTTACAACAGAATTAATTATTTCTCAAACACTCTAAGTGTTCTTTTGGCCAGAATTGTGTGGAGTATTTAGGCCATATAGTCTCTCCAGATAGGGTGCAAGCTGATCCATCTGAGTTACAGGCTATCAAAGATTGGCCTCCTCCAAAGACAGTGAAAGGGTTAAGGGGTTTCCTTGGGCTTACTGGCTATTACAGGAAGGTCATCCCTGGCTATGGAAAAATATGTCAGCAACTATACAATTTAACTAAAAGGGACGGGTTTACTTGGGATGCCACTGCCCAGGATGCATTTGACCATCTTAAGTCCCTTATGATGTCTCCGCAGGTATTAGCTCTTCCAGATTTTACACAGCCCTTTGAGATAGAATGTGATGCCACAGGGAATGGCATTGGGGCAGTCCTACAACAAGGCAAACGACCCATAGCTTATACAAGCAAAGCCTTAGGCCCAAAGAACCAAGCCCTCTCTGCCTATGAGCGAGAACTTATTGCCATAGTTCATGCAGTGAAGAAATGGCAAAATTACTTACAGGGGCGACACTTCATCATAAGGACTGACCACAACAGTCTTAAGTATTTTCTCAGTCAACGGGCCAATACTTCCTTCCAACAGAAGTGGGTTTCTAAGCTCCTTAGGTTTGATTATGAGATACAGTACAAGAAGGGCAATGATAATGTGGTGGCCGATGCCCTCTCGAGAATTCCTGAAACACTACAATTTGATATTGGTGACCCTCCAGTTTCTGCTATTGAGATGAGTTGTGCTGCCATTTCCTACCCCTATTTTGGGTGGTTAGATGAGCTCTGACGAGATATCAAGAAGGATGAATGGGTAATTGCCAAGACCAGGGAAGTGCTTTTCCCCACCCACGGTACACCGGGGGCTTCAGTTGCATCCAAATATACTCTGGACAATGGGTTTGTGTGCTACAAGCATCGAATTGTACTTCGTCCAATTTCTCCATGGAGACAGAAGATTATTGAGGAGTATCATTCTACTCCTGCAGCTGGACATCAAGGCATTTTAAAGCTTTATCACCGGATCAAAAAACGATATTAGTGGCAGGGTATAAAGAAGGATATCCAAGCTTTTGTGTCTCAATGTGGTATTTGTCAACAAAACAAATTTGAAACAATGTCTCCTCCTGGACTCTTACAACCCCTACCTATTCCGAGTAAGGTGTGGACTGCTATAAGCATGGACTTTATCGTGGGCTTACCCCTATGTAAAACCAAGTATGTCATAATGGTGGTAGTCGACCGGCTGTCCAAATATAGCCATTTCATGGCTTTAGCTATTCCCTACAATGCTGCCACAGTGGCCCAAGTCTTCATTGATAATGTGTTTAAGCTCCATGGCATGCCAAGCTCTATAGTGAGTGATCGCGATTCCATCTTTTTGAGCAATTTTTGGAAGGAATTTTTAAATTGCAAGGGTCTAAGTTGTCAATGAGTTCGGGGTACCATCAACAAAGTGATGGTCAATCAGAGGTGTTGAATAGATGTTTGGAGACTTACTTACGGTGTTTTGTTGGAGGCCAACCGAAGAAATGGGTGCAATGGTTATCTTGGGCTGAATGGTGTTTCAACACCTCTTATCACACTTCTTCTGGCTTTACCCCTTTTGAAGTGGTCTATGGTTACCCTCCTCCACATATTTGTCCTTACGAAGAAGGGTCTACACGGGTGGAATCAGTGGAGCAACTCTTACAATAAAGGGATAGAATCCTGGATGTACTCAAGCATAACCTTGACTTGGCTCAAAACCGGATGAAAGTTCAAGCTGACAAGAGAAGGAGTGAAAGGGTGTTTGAAGTTGGTGACTTGGTTTATGATGCGAAAATTAACTTAACACATAAATTAAACCCTCTTTTGACAATTGTAGTATATGTATAAGTAGGGATCGTTCTAGGCTGGGGATTAGGAGGGATTGCTAATTGACTCTAAACTGACTCAATGAGACAAAAACAAACTTAAAAGCGTTAGGATAGATTCAAAAGACTCAAAACTAGTTCACAAGACTCAAAATAAGCTAAGAACACTCAAAACTGCCTAAAAAAACCAACTAGGCAGTTTCTGACACTAAACACAATTTTAGAAGAAAATAAAGTTTGGGCTTGACTCAAAACACTTAGAACGCAAACAAAACAAGTTTAAAAGAATTTGAAACAAGAAAGTAACAGGGGTTTTGATTTGGACGAACTTAGAAAAACAAAACAAATTCTAACTTAAAACAGGTTTGAAAACAAATTTAGGAAATTAGATGGATGATGGGATAGCTAAAGGCTTTTTCTCCACACATGACATGTATGCAAACAACTCAATTTCCAGTTACTACTTCATTGAATTATGAACGACAATGCCCCAAATTAACCGTGACATCACTAGTTAACCCTCAGATTTTCCATGTTTTATTGGATTGGATGACATCATTCGACAACCCAAAACATTCTTCAAAAGTTCCCTACATGGCATCATAATAGACATACAATCAAAGATCATTACGTTTAATGAAAATCATAAGCATTGACAAAGCACTTGCAACTATGACATCATGTCACTCATGCTAGGAATTAAACTTAACGCGATCGTTTATAAGCGACCTCCACTACTTGTAAATATAAGTTTATAACGATTATGTGAAACTTTCTTATATTCTAGCAACAGATTTATGCATGCCAATTAAGTGTCGACCCTTAATCAACAAATACAAATAAGTTATCAATCAAATAGTTAAGCCAATTGCATTCACGATTCAAGAACTCATAACTGGAATTTATCAAATGATATTGGACAAATAATCATGGCTTTGAAATCACCCCTAGCCAAGAGGGGTTTAGCCACTCATGTTCATAACAAAACAAAAGAAAATGAATTTAAACATTGTTTTTAAAAACACCTTGTTTTACCTGTCAATATTTCAAACATCAACCCACACCAAAAACAATCAAACAAGCAACAAATAAATATGACAAACAAGGCAAAATAAATGCAGTAAAGGGAAGGTTTTTAGAAACGCAAAACTGATTGTGGAGCGATTCATAGATCTTCCTTATTTGAATACATGGGTTGCCTCCCAAGAAGCGCTTGCTTTAGCGCCTTGCAGCCAGACGAAACTTCCTTCTAAGCTTGGATAGGGCCCCCGGCAGTGAGTGGGATTTCTTCCACAATCTGCCCCACATCACTCTCATAGTATAGCTTCAGACGATGCCTGTTCACCTCGAATTCGTAGTCGTTCCTTAAGCTTTTAACTTGGACTGCACCATTGGGAAAAACATTAGTAACAACAAATGACCCAATCCACTTAGAAAGTAACTTACCAGGGAACAAACGTAGACGGGAATTGAATAGCAGCACTTTCTATCCAATTGAGAATGTTTTTCCCCGAATCATTTTGTCATGAAACGCCTTTGTTTTCTCCTTGTAAATTCGTGCATTCTCATAAGCTTCGTTCCTTATCTCCTCAAGTTCATTCAATTGGACTATTCATTCCAGCAGCATCTAAGTCCAAATTGAATGTTTTCACAGCCCAATGAGCCTTGTGCTCTAGTTCCACAGGTAGGTGACACGGCTTGCCATACATTAGTCGAAATGGAGACATCCCTAGAGGTGTTTTGTAGGCAATGCGATATGCCCAGAGTGCATCGTCTAAACACAAGCTCTAATCCTTCCGGGTTAGCCCAACAGTCCTCTCCAAGATTTGCTTGATTTCTCTATTCGAAACTTCGGCTTGGCCACTTGTTTGAGGGTGGTATGGCGTGGAAACCCGATGCTTGACATTGTACTTTTTAAACAACGCCTCAATGGTGCGATTGCAAAAGTGGGAGCCTCCATCGCTTATGAACACCCTCGGCATGCCAAATCTGGAAAAGATGTTAGCCTTGCTGAGCTCTTTGTCCTTTTTACATTAATTCTTCTTTCTCTTAAACACATTCCTAGCCTCTTTAGTCTTCAATTTCGTCCATCCACCTTGCTCCATGCATGTGCTATCCATTCCAAGCCCAAAACTGCTCCAAAATGCACCAAAATGCACCTTATTGCTTTATAAGGCCTATGGACCTACAAACACAAAAAAATAGCTTAAAATACATAATTAACTAAGAAATAACAACATAAATGTATGAGAACAAGCTAACTTAGTCGCATAAATATGCTCCTATCAAATTCCCCCACACTTAGCTTTTGCTAGTCCTCGAGCAAAACAAAACAAACGAAACAATCACCATTCACTAGCTCACATTTAATCAATTAAAACAACATTTTGAATGTAGTAACATGCCTTTAGAGAATTCCCTTAATTCCTTACTAGATACTCTCATATTTTCACACAAGAATTTCTGACTACACTCCCTATACTACCTAGTCTACCTAGTATATGTGAGAAGATTGATGTAAACATGAAAACTAGTACTCACATATGTTTTTCAACAAAGAAGCAATTTTTGGAATTATTAATTCATGTATACATATGATCTCATGAATGGAATGCTACTATTTAGAAGCAAGAACCAGTGATATCATATGCTCATACCAATTTCAAACTCCACATATTGAAACACATAACACTCAAGATGGAAGTCAAGGGTTGTAACGGGGTTAAGGGTGTTGGCTAACAAAGAAAGGTAAGGGTAAACAAACGTTCTTAAAGTAATAGTGAGCAAAGTAATGATTTAGGCATTTAGAATTCACTTTAGAATGCAGAAATCTACTTTTAAACACAAGGGAAGATTCATGCAACTCATGCATTTATTTTTCTTTTCTTTTTCTTTTCTTTTTCTACGAATTTTTCTCTCTGCCGTGCCCAATTTCTTTGGCACACTAAAAACACAACTTTGAAATCCAAATTTCCCCACACTTGTTTTCTACAATAATGTTGATCAAAATGAATTCTTTCTAAGTTATGCTCCACTATACTTCAAGAACAAGGGTATTAATGGTCCTATTCTGGGCTAGGTAGAGATGATGTGGTTAACAAAGAAAAATAGGCTAGACAAGGCTGAACGGGGTTTAAACCTAAAACAAATGACAAAGGTGGATTCGGCTATTTGGCTTTGGTTCACTAAACAACTTCATCTTGAATATGTGTTATGCAAATCAATGTTATGCTTTGAATGGAACGGGCATAAGTTCTAGTATTTGGATCTATAATGATGAAACGAATTCTAAATAGCAACCAAGCAAAGAATAATGAGATCATGCAACGACTTTAGAAAACAACGATGCACAGATTATTAACTCTCCAAAGAACGTTTTAAGCTCAAGTCTCACAGGGTTGTAGCGTTAATTTAAGTTCCTTCCTTCAAGCATGTTACAAAAACTGATTTTTTCCTTTGTGATTACATGTGAATTTGTAAACTATAACTACAACCAAGCATAAACCAAAGAGCATATCAAACTTCCATCCATATTTGTAACTTTCTTTAACAGTCATGCACTTAAAAACCAAATCCTCATCACTGTGTTGGAAGGTATCCTAAGACACAACCAAAACACAAAAACAACTCGTTTTGGCATTTTCAACACAATTTTTCAAAATTTTATCAAATTTTCGGATTTGTATGCCAAAACACACTTAAAACAACTCAAAATGCACTAAAAACACTTAAAAACAGTGAGAAACAACATTGTAAGTGATAGGTGAATAAAACCAACGAAAATCATTTAAAACAGCTTGTTTACCCCCCACCCACACTTAAACCAAACATTGTCCTCAATGTTTCAAACATAGATTTACACTCAAACAAGCAAACAACACAACTAATCAAACATGACAAGTATGGCAAGGTAAAAACAAGAAAGAGCAGAGTTTAGGAACGTAAATCTGGTTATGGAGGTAGATGATCTTGTTGACTTTCCACAGCTTTGATCTTGAACTGGATTGGAATTGTACGGTGAGGCTTTGCTCTTTGGCGATGTTGTTGAAGCTTCTCGAGCTCTTGGTTTCAACTTAGACTCCTTCTGCTGGGTTGATTGATTGTGCAGGCAGCATTCTTCTCTGCTTGTTTCTTCTGCATGGCAGGCAGGCACGAGGTAGAGGTGATGGTCTGTTTCTTTGTTCAATATGTCCAAGTGCCGACCGATTGCTTTCTTTCTCCTTGTCCCGCAGGCAAGAGCAAGGGTAAAGGAAAAGCATGCCGTGAGATATCTTTGCCTTCGACTCTGATGATATGAGGTATTTTTGCATTTGAAGAAGTATCTTTCCACATGTTTATTCTTGAACTGGGCTGGGGAACTTCTTAGCAAGGAAAATGAGACTTGATGTTGAAGATGAATTAGGACGTTGTCTCCACATGCTTCAAGGTATCATTTTCACTTGCCTTATCTGTTCTCCAGGTAGATGTGGCATCTTCTTCGGAAGTACATAAGCAGTTGAAGATGAGCACTCGAGAGCAATACTAGGTAAGCAATCAGGAAGGAGTTCCAGGCAGTCGGTTCTTAGATAGGAAGATTGACACCAAGTGCTGGCTGATTGCTCTCTTTCTCCTTGTCACAAAGACAAGGAAAAGGACAGGGAGAAAGCATGATATGAGATACTCTTGCTTTCAACCTTCATGATATGAAATACTTTTGCTCTTGATGACTTGGTTGCAGAGGTACCCTAGGGGATGAGGAACACTGAGTAACTCGAGAGGCTTCGTTGGGAATGCATTCTCGGAGATGAAGAAAAGTTGAGTAAGTCTGCCTTGCTGTGAAGGTTGGCATTTATAGGAATTTCTTCATAATTGGTAGAGGCACTATTCTTTTACTCTTGTCGGCAACCGTTGGGTGATTGAACAGTAAAATTCACGCGCTTTCTACTTTGTCAGAAATCTTCGACAGATTGCCCGTAATTTCCGCAAGGCTGAGTGTGCATGTCACAGGTGCTGACACGTCTGGAAAAGCAGGTGCCTCTTCGATATCTGAGATCGGCGCTTCGACAAATTGCCCGTGATTTCCGCAAAGCTGAGTGTGCATGTGACAGGTGCTGACACGTCTGGAAAAGTAGGTGCTTCTTCGATATCTGAGATCGGCCCGTGGTTTCTGAGCAGGCCCAACTTTTGAGAAAGCAGGCGTATCTTCGATTTTTGAACGGGCGCCTCTTCGATTTCTGAAGCTCCGTCGAGTGCTGATTTTTATAGAGGCTCGCATTACATTTCAACGCACACTTGAATTACCGCTTGTAGAAACTCCATTCTTGCACTTCTGAAATCTTGATTTGTCTGACCACTTTTTCTTCAACACCTTTGGAAATGTCTTGCCATCTGACCGTCGTCTTAACTTGAATGTCGGGGAAGATATTGACATGTCTTCTCCAGACAACATTTGACATTCGTCCTTCTTATCCCCCAATGGTCCGCTTATAGTTGGGGATTCTATGATGATGAACGATACAACCACTTCGGTGGTGGCTAGAAATCTTCTCACTCCACAAGACAGTATGATACTTTCCAAGCGGTCCAACGAGCTGGCTGTTCAGGACTCTCTGGCCTTCAGCGTCCGATGTGCAGGCTCAGTATCAAACATGGGCCAACGCTTTCTTGCTTGATCTCGTCAGGTTGAGTCGTTGATGGCTAAGGTGGCTAGTCTTCGACAAGAGGTCAGAGTGCTTAGGCACAAGAATAAAGAGTTGCACATGCTCGCAACTAATTACTCAACAAGCATGAAGATGAAGCTTGACCAGCTGCAAGAGTCCGAAGTTCGGATTCAGAGTGATCATCCAAGATTTTTGGCGTTACTCCAACGGCAACTTCTGTCTTCATCATCTGGCGCTTCACCAAGTGTTGAGGCTCCGGAAAATCAAACTCTGGCTCTTTGTCTTTCTGGAGCTCCGTCGAATGCGGAGGCACTACCTGACCAATGAAGGCTCTTTCCTGTTTGTTTGCACTTTCTTTGTACTTTTCTACCTTTCTACCTAATGTTCCTTTTCCACGAAAATTAATGTAAATACACCTTGTTTTACCTGTCAATATTTCAAACATCAACCCACACCAAAAACAATCAAACAAGCAACAAATAAATATGACAAACAAGGCAAAATACATGCAGTAAAGGGAAGGTTTTTAGAAACGCAAAACTGATTGTGGAGCGATTCATAGATCTTCCTTATTTGAATACATAGGTTGCCTCCCAAGAAGCGCTTGCTTTAACGCCTTGCAGCCAGACGAAACTTCCTTCTAAGCTTGGATAGGGCCCACGGCAGTGAGTGGGATTTCTTCCACAATCTGCCCCACATCACTCTCATAGTATAGCTTCAGACGATGCTCGTTCACCTTGAATTCGTAGCCGTTCCTTAAGCTTTTAACTTGGACTGCACCATTGGGAAAAACATTAGTAACAACAAACAACCCAATCCACTTAGAACGTAACTTACTAGGGAACAAACGTAGATGGGAATTGAATAGCAGCACTTTCTATCCAATTGAGAATGTTTTTCCCCGAATCATTTTGTCATGAAACACCTTTGTTTTCTCCTTGTAAATTCGTGCATTCTCATAAGCTTCGTTCCTTATCTCCTCAAGTTCATTCAATTGGAGCTTTCTATTCATTCCAGCAGCATCTAAGTCCAAATTGAATGTTTTCACAGCCCAATGAGCCTTGTGCTCTAGTTCCACAGGTAGGTGACACGGCTTGCCATAGATTAATCGAAATTGAGACATCCCTAGAGGTGTTTTGTAGGCTGTGCGATATGCCCACAGTGCATCATCTAAACGCAAGCTCTAATCCTTCCGGGTTGGCCCAACAGTCTTCTCCAAGATTTGCTTGATTTCTCTATTTGAAACTTCGGCTTGGCCACTTGTTTGAGGGTGGTATGGCGTGGAAACCCGATGCTTGACATTGTACTTTTTAAACAGTGCCTCAATGGCACGATTGCAAAAGTGGAAGCCTCCATCGCTTATGACCACCCTTGGCATGCCAAATCTGGAAAAGATGTTAGCCAAATCTAGAATCGTTAGTACGGGTGGCTTTGGCTTCCACCCATTTCGACACATAATCAACGGCTAGCAAAATATAAGTAAAACCATATGAGGGTGGAAATGGTCCCATGAAATCTATACCCCATACATCAAAGATCTCCACATTAAAGATGGGGGTTTGCGGTATTTGGTCCTTGGCACCTATTGTACCTGTTCTTTGGCATCTATCACAAGTTATGCAAAACGTTCTAGCATCCTTAAACAATGTAGGTCAATAGAAATCACTCTCTAAAACTTTAAGGGCAGTCATTTGGGTGCCAAAATGACCCCCATATGCATAACTATGGCAGAATGCAAGAATTGAATTAAACTCAGAATTGTGCACACATCTATGAATAATCTGATCAGGACAATACTTCCACAAATATGGATCATCCCACACATAAAATCATGCATCATTTATGAGTTTATCACGCTTGTATTTATCTAGAGTGCTAGGAACTTGTGTTGTGACCAAATAATTGACCAAATCAGCATACTAGGGCTCACTTACCTCTAGGGACAGCAATTGCTCGTCAGGGAATGTCTCTAGAATGGGTAAGGAGTCCTCAATGTGCACCAAACGGCTGAGGTGGTCAGCCACCACGTTTTCACTCCCCTTTTTGTCTCTAATTTCAATGTTGAACTCTTGAAGTAAGAGCATCCAACGAATCAGCCTTGGTTTGGCCTCCTTCTTGGTGAGAAGATACTTCAAAGCTGCATGGTCAGAATATACGATCACTTTAGTGCCAAGTAAGTATGAACAAAATTTATCTAAAGCAAAGACAACTGTAGGAAGTTCTTTCTCAGTGGTAGAATAATTCAATTGAGCATCATTTAGGGTCCGGGAGACGTAATGGATGACTTGGGGCTGTTTGTTCCTCCTTTGGTCTAAAACAGCACCAATGGCATAGTTGGATGCATCACACATTAGCTCAAATGGAAGGCTCTAATCTGGTGGCATGATGATGGGGGCCGAAGTCAACATGTCCTTGAGGGTTTTGAAAGCAGTCTCACATTCCTTATTGAACTCGAAGGCTACTTCCTTTTGGAGTAAACGGCAAAGGGGTTGGGTGAGAAATCCTTGATGAATCTCCTATAAAATCCTGCATGGCCAAGAAAAGAACGAACCTCCCTCACCGAAGTGGGAGAGGGTAAGTGACGTACAATATCTATTTTGGATTTATCAACCTCAATCCCTTTTTCTAATATAATATGCCCCAAAACTATACCTTGTTTTACCATAAAATGACACTTTTCCCAATTCAAGACAAGATTAGTTTTGATGCATCGTTGTAAGATCAAAGTTAGATTATTCAAGCATGCATCAAATGAGTCACCAAAAACACTAAAGTCATCCATAAACACTTCAATGATTTTTTCCACAAATTCTGAGAAAATACTTACCATACACCTTTGGAATGTTGCTGGTGCGTTGCATAGCCCAAATGGCATGCGTCGATAAGCAAAGGTAACAAAGGGACATGTGAAGGTAGTCTTTTCTTGGTCATTGGGAGCTATCACAATTTGATTATAACCTGAATAGCCATCAAGAAAACAATAAAAGAATGACCGGCTAACCTTTCAAGCGTTTGATCAATAAAGGGCAGCGGGAAGTGATCTTTTCTTGTTGTAGCGTTGAGCTTCCGATAGTAAATACAAACTCTCCATCCGGTTTAGATTCGGGTGGGTACAAGCTCATTATCTTCGTTTTTTACCACAGTGACTCCAAACTTCTTAGGAACAACTTGGACCAGAGAGACCCAATGGCTATCAGAAATTGGGTAAATCACTCCACAATCTAGTAGCTTGATGATTTCCTTCTTCACAACGTCCATCATGGATGGATTGAGTCGGCGTTGTGCTTCTCTAGATGGTTTGGCTCCTTCTTCCAAGAGTATTCGATGCATGCAAGTGGTAGAGCTAATTCCCTTTATATCGGCCAATGTCCACCCAATGACAGTTTTGTATTCCTGAAGCACCCTCACCAACTTGTCCTCATCTTGTGCTATCAGTGAAGAAGAGATGATGACGGGCAGCGTCTCTTGTTCTCCCAAAAACACAAATTTCAAATGGCTAGGCAATGGTTTAAGCTCTAGGGAAGGTGGTTGGATTACAGAAGGAAGCAACTTGTTAGTCGAAATGGGAATTGAAATTAGGTTAGGAGACTTACCAATATGCTTTGGATTTGACTCTAGGGCAGCAACCATCTCCACCAATTCTTCTTGAATAGGCACGGCAAGGTATGCTTTGTTGTTGCCGTGGGTATGCCTAAGTGCTAACCCTTCGTTTTTTTAGTTCAATGCTTTGCATGAGAGTCTTTTCAAGTGCATCCTCACTCAAATCATCAAGGAATTCCTGCGCCAAAAAGTCAATTACATCAATAGAGAAACAAGAGTGATCATCATGAGGATATCTCATAGCATCAGAAATATTGAAATCAATAACTTCCCCATCAAATTCCATGGTCAATGTTCCCTTGAATACGTCTATCTTTGTACGGGCAGTCTGCATGAATGGTCGGCCAAGGAAGATTGGTAATTGAGGGGAACGGTTCGAGTCTTCCATTTCAAGCACGTAGAAGTCCGCCGGAAAGACTAGGTGATTCACCTGCGCTAATATTGAATAAGGCATGACATTTATTGATGCACCTAGATCTAACATGGCAGATTCAAAGCGAGTATTTCCTATACCACAAGGAATTGTAAAACTGCCGGGATCTTTGCATTTAGGAGGTAATTTTCGTTGCAACACGGATGAGACATTCTCACTTACCCTTACCACCTCTTTGTTCGAAGCCCTCTTCCTTGTAGTGCACAGCTCCTTCAGGAACTTAGCATACTTGGGGACTTGTTTAATTGCATCTAGAAGTGGAATGTTGACTTGCACCTTTCTGAATGTGTCAAGGATGTCTTTGTCACTCTCATCCTTCTTTGTTTGCACAAACCTGCGAGGAAAGTGTGCATTGGGTGGAATGGAGTTAGAAGTCATGGAATTTGAACCCAACTTACCTTTGGTGGCCGAATTAGGGTGTGTAGGTGGCTGCGGCAAGGATTGACCAATCCTTGCCGTGGGCATGCCTTGTTCCTTCTCCTCAGATTGCATCTTTTCGTCCTCCTTTTGATTGGATTTAGATGGGTTGGGATCAGATCCAACTTCTTTTCCACTTCGCAAGGTGATGGCTTTGGCAGATTCGAAGCCTTCCTTTGGATTCACATCCGTCAAACTAGGTAACTTACCTTGTTCTCTACTAAATTGCCCCATGAATTCAGCCATTTGTCCCACTTGTCTCTTTAATTCAATCACCTCTCGAGCTTGATTTTGCACTTCTTTGGCGTAATTGTGCATGTCTTTGGCTTGATTTTCCTGACCCTGCGCCAACGTAGTTAGTAATTGAATAACTTGAGCATTGTCAAAAGACGAACCTGAGTTATTTTGGGCAGGTTGTGCTTGGGGTTGTGTGGGTGCATACGACCTTTGGTAGAATCCTGGAGGTTGCTGCCTAAATGCACTTTGTTGTTGGGTTTGTTGGGGCTCCCTCCATTTGAAATTTGGATGATCTTTCCAGCCTGGATTGTATGTATTCGAGAACGGATCATTCCTTGGTTGGTTTTGACTCCCAAAACCCACGGCATTGGCAAATTCCCACCCTCCATTTTCGATCAATTGAGGGCACTTATCCGTGAGGTATCCTTGCATTGAGTACACGCCACAAGCAGCTACACTTTGTTCTTTTGGTTTTTCAACCACCTGTGAAAGAAGAGTAGTAAGATTAGCCATTTGATTTTGAAGTTCGGAAATAGCACTTACCTCATTAACATGTTGCTGCCGTGGGTTGTCTCTTTAGCCAACGCCTTCATATTGTTGAGCATTCAACGCACGGTTAGCAATTAAAGTCTTGGCAGTCATGGGGGTTTTGTTCACCAAAGCTCCTCCCGCTGAGGCATCTAGCATTTGGCGTTCAATTGGTAGAAGCCCTTCGTAGAAATATTGAAGAAGAAACTCCTCCTTCATTTGGTGTTGTGGACATGAAGCAACAAGAGTTTTAAAACGTTTATAATAAGTTGGAAATGATTCACCTTGGTTTTGCTGAATGCCACTAATCCTTTTGCGTAGAAGAATGACTCGAGAAGTTGGGAAAAACTTCTCCAAAAACGCCCGTTTCATACTCTCCCATGATGTGACAGTTTCGGGGGCTAGTTCATACAACCAATCTTTAGCCCTTTCCAAGAGAGAAAAGGGAAAATCTTTCATTTTCATATGCTCCCATCAACATTCTCAGGGGTCATGCTCGAACAAACAACCTCGAACTACTTCAAATGTTTATTAGGATCTTCCATGGACAACCCATGGAACTTAGGAATATGGTGCAATAAGCTGGACTTTAATTCAAACTCATCGATCTTGTCTTGGGCCGCCCTTGGATATTTAATGCATAAGGGCATAGCATTGTCCAATCCCGAAGCGGAAAGCTCCTTGATTGTTCGATTGTCCACTGCCATGTCTTGTACTTCTTCAAAAATCTGAGCCGTGGCCTCCTCTTCCACTTGTACTTCATCTTCTTCAAGATCTGGTACAGGTTGAGGTGGTTGGGGTTCTTGTTGATTCCTTGCTCGTCTCAAAGTTCGTTCAAAATCGTCGTCAAAGTCAAGGATGTGCTTATGAACATGTTGAGAACTTCGAGTCATAAACTACCTAAGACAAGAAAACAAGTAAAGTCAACAACTAGGAACAAAAACACATAAAAATAAAAAAAAAGAAATAACAAGGGATTAGCAAAATTGCTAATCCCCGGCAACGGCGCCAAAAACTTGATGCGAAAATTAACTTAACACACAAATTAAACCCTCTTTTGACAATTGTAGTATATGTATAAGTAGGGATCGTTCTAGGTCGGGGATTAGGAGGGATTGCTAATTGACTCTAAACTGACTCAATGACACAAAAAAAAACTTAAAAGCGTTAGGATAGATTCAAAAGACTCAAAATAAGCTAAGAACACTCAAAACTGCCTAAAAACACCAACTAGGCAGTTTCTGACACTAAACACAATTTTAGAAGAAAATAAAGTTTGGGCTTGACTCAAAACACTTAGAACGCAAACAAAACAAGTTTAAAAGAATTTGAAACAAGAAAGTAACAGGGGGTTTTGATTTGGACGAACTTAGAAAAACAAAACAAATTCTAACTTAAAACAGGTTTGAAAACAAATTTAGGAAATTAGATGGATGATGGGATAGCTAGAGGCTTTTTCTCCACACATGACATGTATGCAAACAACTCGATTTCCAGTTACTACTTCATTGAATTATGAACGACAATGCTCCAAATTAACCGTGACATCACTAGTTAACCCTCAGATTTTCCTTGTTTTATTGGATTGGATGACATCATTCGACAACTCAAAACATTCTTCAAAAGCTCCCTACATGACATCATAATAGAGATACAATCAAAGATCCTTACGTTTAATGAAAATCATAAGCATTGACAAAGCACTTGCAACTATGACATCATGTCACTCATGCTAGGAATTAAACTTAACGCGATCGTTTATAAGCGACCTCCACTACTTGTAAATATAAGTTTGTAACGATTATGTGAAACTTTCTTATATTCTAGCAACGGATTTATGCATGCCAATTAAGTGTCGACCCTTAATCAACAAATACAAATAAGTTATCAATCAAATAGTTAAGCCAATTGCATTCACAATTCAAGAACTCATAACTGGAATTTATCAAATGATATTGCACACATAATCATGGCTTTGAAATCACCCCTAGCCAAGAGGGGTTTAGCCACTCATGTTCATAACAAAACGAAAGAAAATGAATTTAAACATTGTAAGTATAGAACGAATTACACCTCGAATGCTTTAACAATCAAGCTTGAACATCCAAGAGTTCTTCCTTCTTTCTTCACTCAAGGCACAAGGTTTGGTGTAAGGTTTGGGTGGTGATTTGTATGGAAGAATGGCTGAATGTGTTTGTGATGTAGTGTAGTGTTGAAATGGTGGTGAATGATCTAACAAAATCTGAACTCTATGGCTATTACACACACTCCTTTTATAGAGGGAGTGCACGGCAATGGAGGGGAACATGGAGTGGTGTGTGCCATTCAAGGGTGAAAGTGAAGTGATGATGCAAAGCATGGGGGTAAAATGGAGTGATGGTGCAGCAATGAGTGCATGGAGTGGAGGTTAAAGTGATGAAATTATGCATGAAATCTGAAATGATGAAGGGAACAAGGAATGGTGCAGCAATAAGTGCATGGAGTGGACCAGAATATTGTGTACATGGTAGACAAATGAAAGGAAGTGGAATGATGCAACAAATGAGTCAATTGAGGGAACATGGATGATGATGCACGGCATAGGAATCCAAAGGGAGTGCAATGGTGCATGAAATCTAAATCAATGGAGGGGACAATGGTGGTGCACGGCATTGATGGAAAGGTGAAGGAGTGGTGCATCAACTGAGTGCAAGGAATGGACAATGATGATGGCACGGCATGGAAGGTGAATGGTGGAGTGACACCCCTTTGTGGCTGATATTAAGGCTTCTAGAATCCTTATTTAGTGTCCTAATATCTTTGGGAACCCTCATTGTGGCTAGAACTTAGTTGAATTAGGTTTAAGAAAGGTTAAATCAAAATAAGGTAATCTTGACTCATGTTTCTTCTTTGGTTGCTGAGCTCTTTGTCCTTTTTACATTAATTCTTCTTTCTCTTTAACACATTCCTAGCCTCTTTAGTCTTCAATTTCGTCCATCCACCTTGCTCCATGCATGTGCTATCCATTCCAAGCCCAAAACTGCTCCAAAATGCACCTTATTGCTTTATAAGGCCTATGGACCTACAAACACACGAAAATAGCTTAAAATACATAATTAACTAAGAAATAACAA
Organism: Malus fusca; assembly: GCA_035220775.1. Lineage (NCBI taxonomy): Eukaryota > Viridiplantae > Streptophyta > Magnoliopsida > Rosales > Rosaceae > Malus > Malus fusca. Next base: position 26,214,740 of record CM069071.1, on the reverse strand, counting down.
CATAAATGTATGAGAACAAGCTAACTTAGTCGCATAAATATGCTCCTATCAGTTTACCTACGACTAGTACCATATTAGCTTCAGTCCTTAGCACCACACCAGTATCATAAACTTCAACCTCGCTACTTTGGACCTTATGAAGTGTTAGAAAGGATTGGAGCTGTAGCCTACAAATTGAAACTCCCTGAGGGTACCAAAATACATCCAGTGTTTCATGTGAGCAATCTTAAAAAGAAATTGGGTACTGATGTGGTTACTGGTGCCACTCTTCCACAGGTTACTGATGATGGCTTGTTCCAAGCTATTTCTAAGGCTGTTCTAGCTCGCAGGATGTATCAGAAAGGCACTGTTGCAGGAGTCCAATTGCTGATTCAATGGGTTGATCGTGATGACAGTGAAGCCACCTGGGAGGATTATGACACCTTTACAATGAAGTTTCCAGATTTCCAAGTCTGAACCTTGTGGACAAGGTTTTGTCGAAGGGGGGAGTATTGTTATGGGTTGTGATCAGTTTTGATATTAAATAAATGTTGGGGTTAATATGTTAACTTTTGGGGCAAAATTGTAATAGAACTTATAAGTTGTTAGATTGTTTTGCATTTCGCCATCTGGCATTCGCAAAGCATATATGTTTTGTAATTCAGTTGCAATGTGTGGTTGAAAATCAATACAGAAATTGAGAACTGTGCTTCATCTCATCTTCTCCAATTCCCTTTTCCCCATTGTTGCTAGCTGCAAGGTTTGGTTGAGCAGGTCTGGAGGTTTGATCTCTAACAATAAAAAATGAAACATCGAAAGATGTTTTAAACGGCATGTGAACCAATCCAAGAAGCTTTGCGTGTGTCGCAGCATTAGATATGCTGCTTCTCCTTTAAGTTCTACCAATATGCTATATCACAGCTTTAGTTCTGCTGCTTTTCCAATAAGTTAGGTTCATCTTCTGGAAAAAGGATGTCCGCAAATTGCCAAGGTGTTTCTTGCGACAAAGTTCAAGGGATGCTCATACGATGTTCTAATCCAGAAGTTACTATAAAGGCTACAAGGTCAAGAGGATGTAAGGATAAGTTAAACATGATCAAAAGAAGAGAGATGATTGGGTTGCTTTTTAGAGTTTCCAGCCTTGTGACAGGCACATTTGAAACTGAGGGAGCTGGTCTGCCCCCAAGAAGAGAAGCCTCGACTATGTGATAATTCTTGCGAGAAGGAGCTTGAAAATGTAAGGTGAGATTGAATTGATCCCTTGTCTGCATTCTATCTGTTATGGGAGTTCAGTTATTACTTATTCGCTTCAAAGTTCTAGCAAGCTCTAAATTGGGATTTCACAGATCTAGATTTATTCTCTAGGTCCTAAAAATATAAAGTTTAGAAAATAATATCTGGATTGAACTCTCGAGTCTTTAAAATTTGCTTAAACTGGAATTAACGAATATATTTTAAGAGGAATGTCTTTTTCTGTAGTTTGCCCAAAGAATGCTTCTATTTAGGTCTTTTAGAATCAGCTTTAAATAATATTTTCCAGGCATTAGCTTTAGGTTCAAAATAGACAGGTATTAGCCTCTAAGCTATTAACCAATCAAAGATTAGAAATCTAAATTGTAAGCTCTAAATGATGATTCTATGCCCTAAAAAATCAACCATGTCAATAAATAGAGTCCAAGTTAAAAAAAATTGAGTTGAAGTGAGGTCTTCGCAAAGCTTCCCGCAGGAGCCATCTTAAGCTTGAGAAATACTTGCACAACTTTATAACAGCTCATATGAATGCACATCGTGGCCTTCGTTTGGTAAGGACTGGATTGTTTCTTATTAAAATGATCATACCGATTCTTTTCTTTTGGGAGTTCAGTGAGTTTCTGTCAGTGGCAAATGCCTTCTGCTGATATGTACTGGTAAATGATGTTTGAATTTTTCACTTTGTTGAAGGTACCTATGGTAACTACAGAGTCTGGTTTGCAGTACAAGGATATCAAAGTTGGTCAAGGCCCCAGTCCACCAGTCGGTTTTCAGGTGTGTAAGATTTAAATCATCCTAGCTTGTGAGAACTAGCTTTCACTGCAATTTAGAAAGATGGGATTTTTCTTCAAGCGTTTGACTATTGTGGGTTTCTTGATTATGTTGATTGATTGATTCTCATACTTGGTTTGCGTTATGAACACGCACTTGATTATTAATAAAATTTGAATAAATCTTCTTATCTGATATCGTATCTGGCCCCCTCATTCTCTGCTTTTTTTGTGAATCTCCATTTCTTGGCGATAGACTTCTTACAGTCCTTTATAGAGTCACAGGTAGTTCTTTCTTCTGCACCCATAGATGTTGGGTACATAGTCCTCTCTTAGCTCTTACAAGTTTAAACAATTTATATTTAAATTTTCAGAATCTCCTTGCAGAAATTAAGCATTCTTTCCATATACTTTCTTAATCTTCAGATGTGGTTTGCTTGGCTGAACCTAGCGTCATGTTTCTAAGATTTGTAGAATTGAACTCTTTCCCCGTCCTCCCATATATTATAACTCAAATTACATAACTTATTTATTTGGCAGGTTAATTAGCCAATATGAAATTTTCGACAAATTGATTGTGAAACAAGGTAGATACTAGGCAACACAGATAGAAATTATAGGTGGTTATATCACAGAGAGAGAGGGGCTAGGATTGTGCATACTTATATCGACCTGTCGATTTACGGACATTTGTTTTTTGTGTTTTTGACTCTTATTACATTGGCGCTGTTTGCATAATTTCTGTGTTGACAGGTAGCGGCAAATTATGTAGCCATGGTTCCATCTAGACAAATATTTGACAGGTAAGCATGTTGTCATATCATGATATAAGTGGAAAATAGAAAAGAGAAAGGTTTCATGTAGATTAGATGATCTTTTGGTAAGTAACATAATTTTATGAAGACTAAAATATATTCAACAACTGTGGACGTTGTCTTCTAAGTATCTGAATCAACAAATAGAACATTGGAACTCTCTTTCAGGATGTGTTGGTCCTCTCTTTCAGGTTTGAGAGCGGCAATCTGTGCCTTTGCTTTAAAAAATTGAAGACCAAAATCTGAGTCTGTCCCATAAAACCTCCAGCCCATATCCCCAAAATCCGAGTTTATGGAGCAGACTACTACTCCATAATACTTCTTGCCATCTTACCATCACCAAAAGTATTGCGTTTATCACGAAAAAAAAAAAAGTTCTGCATGAAGTTGGGTTTACCCAACTCAAATCAACTTCCCTAAACAGACTCAACCACCATTAAAATGCTATTGGACATTGAAGAAACAAATGATCCGCGTTTCCAATCTCTCTACACATATGCACCATTGGGGAGAAAGACAAAACTGGGGGTCTTCTCCTTCGGATCAAATCACAGTAGCCCTAGGGTTTAGGGTTTCACGGTGCTGATTACTGGTTGTTATTGGGTGTAGACTAACTAGTGTAAAACCACATTGCATAACTTTGCATGCTGCTTACGGGTATTTATAAAAGGTTCAATAAGGTGTATGAGTAAAACTTCATGTTGGTAATTTGTAAGTGTATAGATAGTCTGTGCTACATTTTTATTTCTCTCCATACCGTCTTGTGCTTGGCAAATTTTGATGGGGCTTAGACTCATCACTCCTTTACTCTTTCTTCAATTGTACAGTTCATTGGAGAAGGGACAAGTTTACATATTTCGTGTTGGCTCTGGTCAGGTAAGATCTATGAATGTCTCCAACCATTTATTTTCTGTTCATGATATTTGTTTCCATCACCCTCACCTTGTCACTAGAGAAGTGTAATTCGGATTAATGATTTTGTGGTATGTTTGTGGGTAGGTTTCCAATTCAGTATACTTAACACCGAGTCTTCATCGTGAAACAATTAATGTGACCCAAATATGATTTATATGGTTTTCCCAGAAAATAATGGAATGAGAGGTTTGATGTTGTTTTGCGATAGCATGTTATTATACAATCACGAAAGCAAGAAAATTAATAAAATGAAGAAACCCTAAAGAAGCAAAGCATAAATAATCTTTTGGCGATTAATTGCGTATGATGTCTCAAGGCTTCTTACTGCATCTTTTGAACTGCATCTTAGGGAAAAAGAATGTTTGCTAATAATCGTTTAATCTAAATGAGTAGAACAGGTGATCAAGGGACTTGATGAAGGGATATTGTCCATGAAAATAGGAGGGAAGCGACGACTCTACATCCCAGGATCAGTAAGGCTTTTACTTGGCTTTCTTTGAAAAACAAAAGGGAAAACGAAAGGTCTCAGAAAAAACCTAGGACCTTATTCCAAGCATTGTCCTTTTGGGAGTGATTTATAGTTGAAGTGCTTATTGAAAGAAATCATGGCACGACAGTTCTAACCTTTGTGTGTTTCCTCCGTTTTTTATCAGTTGGCATTTCCCAAGGGTCTCAATTCAGCTCCGGGAAGACCAAGGGTGGCTCCAAGTAGTCCGGTTGTTTTCGATGTGAGCTTGGAATACGTACCAGGCCTTGACATTGAGGAAGATTAGGAGAACAGATGCGTCCCTTGTTTTATGTATTCTTTTCTTTGTAATTTTTGATCTTTTCTGAACACGGGAGCAACAAAAACGATCCATGATGTAAGCACTTGCACTGAATAAGTCAATTAATTCAATTTTTCCTTCATATTTTTGCATTAAACATTAAATTGTTTCTTTCTTATAAACTGTTTCATGGGATTTTAGAATATTTCAAATCCATGTCAATTTGATTGTTTAGGATGAGGAAAATTCCAAATTATCAACATTTCGGTATTGGTGGTTTTCTTTTCAAACGTCAGTAGAGAAACAAATCCCCCCATGACCTTTGCGCATGATATGCCCATGGATATCTCGTTACACAAATTAACAGAAATCAAAGAAGCACCATTAGACTAAGGGATAGTTAGTCAAGTCCAAGGACCAAGACTCCTCTTGCTACCAAACTTAAAATAACATTTAAGTGGAAGCTCAAACCAAATTCAAGATTTATTAATCTCGGTTGTGATTTATTCCCCCAACTTTTGCAATTTTTGTAGTATCTGAATTATACAGCATAAAATATGAAAATGAGTGAAGTTCAAACGTTCATTTTATTGATGAGACCAACTAAAACAAAAAAGATACCATCACTTACAGGCCCTTATATTTTGGCGACATGTAAATGTGGTTTGTCCACAGTTGGGTCTCCATTTTATTGTTTTCTTTTTCTCTTTTGGAGATATAAAGAAAATATATGTAAATTCACATAAATATGTACATTTTCATGGAGGATCGATTAACCACTTAGTACTACGGTCTAGTGGTATTCCTCTCCATTTGTAAGTGAGAGAATTTTGGTTCGATTCTCCCCAAAGAAGAATTTGAACCACATTATTGCTAATTCATTGTGTGGCTTAGCCCACTCTCTCACCCATTTAGTGTATATAATATTGTTTGTTAAAAAAAATAAAAAATTTGTTCATTGAGTTTTTCGTCAAAACAAATGCGTATACATGTCATTCACACCCGATTTGAGATGCTCTAAAGTGATTCAAATCATTAATAGCCTTATTTCTTACCCAAAAAAAAAAGAGCAAAGGGTGTCAAACTAAGATATAAATTCATAAATGTACTACATCCTTGTCATATTTTTTTTCTTACTTTAAGTGGTATGTCTTGAAAAAAAAATGGTGGTATGTTTTAGATTCGACTCCTATAGATGATGAGTTTGAACCAAATAATTATAGTTGGCCCATTGTATAGATTAGGGTTGGGCATCAAGTGGGTTGGTCGGGTTAGTCTTCAACTCGTCAGCCAACCTAATAGGCTCGGGTTGGCAATGTTGGACACATTGCCACTCAAGAAAATGGGACCTAGTCTTATGCGGGTTCCACGAGTCGAGGTTAATTATTTTATTTCTTATTCCTAGTATGAGGTGAGCATGGGTGACAAACAATACACAGTTCATATCATATAACTATTGAATTTTATGTATGTGTCTATCTAATATACGTGTATGTTTCAGAATTGTTGACACTCAGTGGGTACCATGGGTTTTATTTCACTCGGGGTAATAGTATTTCGACCCAACCCACCAAATGAAGAGGCGATTGCGGTTTACCCTAAAGAAAACTTTGAACGTTTACAACCCGATTCATTTTGGTTTGGTTGGTGATAACCCCCCCCCCCTTAAATGCCAACACCTAGTGTGGATTAGCCCACTGTCGCACTCCTGAGCAACTCCAGCGGGATGAATTGCTAGAGGGACAGTGGGTGGAACAGGGCCGGATCGCCCGAGGGAGCAAGGCCAGCGTTGGCTGGTGAGGGAGCTGGAGCAAGCCCGAGCGCCAGGCCCGTGGATTGGTGCTGGCCCTTGAGCCCGAGATGGGTCTGACGTCAAACGCCTTTATTAATTTTTTTTTTGTCAGGCGCATGCCGTTCAAGAGCGTGTCAAGCGACACAAAATCAAAAAATGGGCCCGCGGCGCAGATTTTTTTTGTTACCGTTGGGGAGCCACGTGGCTTCCCCACGGCTGTTGGATTTCAATGGATATAAATTGTGAACCGTTGGATTTCCAACGGTAAAAAAAATAAAAAAACTTCATTTAATATCAGCCGTTAGATCTGAGATCAACAGTCCACGTTATTAGACTTTAAAAATTAAAAAAAAAGGGAAAAACAGTTAAAAAATCAGAAATGTTACCGTTGTGCCACGTGGCACAATCTGGAGTGTTGGAATTCAAATTGGTTTAAATCCAACGGTATAGATTAATTAGGTGAATAAAAAAATTTTAAAAATGTAAAATATTATTAAAAATCCGAAAAAAAATTTGAAAAATTAAAAAAAAAATTGATTTTACTTTTCTATAATACCTTCTCATTATCTTCTACCTTACATGACACACCCCGACCGAGATCGAGGCATGCTGGCCGTCACGTAGGGGTGACGTAGCCATGTGCACAGTGCGGAAGCAATAAAGATAAGAGTTATACGGATAAATAAACACCGGAAGCTACTAAGGTGCTATATAAACAGGAAGTGTTAGGAGTGAGATACAAAAGTAAATACTCCTAATCAGAGCATAAAAAGTCTAGGTGCAGTCCAGTAGGACAAGTAATAATTATACAGTACCAAAAGAACGTGAGTGGGTGCCGAAATCCTCGATGCCACCAACAGTAAGCTTACCTAAAACCTGGAGGGGCGCAAAACAGAAAACGTGAGTGGGCAAAAAAAACTGTTTTACAAAACCATTTCATTTCTCAAAAGTTCTAACCCCTCGCTGTAAAACATGTATAATTTTCCCAAAAATAGAATATAAACATATGCATAAATATATATGTAAATATCTCAATTCAATTCATGCTTCTCATATTCATAATCGTAAGTATGACATTCCAAGATATAATAGAATAAGTAATTCAGGTGAGAATAAATTCATGGAAAATAACATATTAGCCGGAACCCCTGTAGAAGTCTGTACGGCTGAATTCATAGCTCATTAGTCAATCTAGTCGGAGTCACTATAATGACCTATACGGCACTACACTGCACATAAGTCGGAACCACTAAAAAGGGGTCTGTACGATAAGACTGGGTGTAATATAATTATGCTCAATACTACTCTCTCATGATAGCTGGGTGATAAATCGCTAGTCACCTACGATTTGGAACCACTTATGATGGTCTGTACGACAAGACTGTGCACCTAAATTGGATCCAATATGAGCATATAGTGCGGGAGGTGACATTAATAACAGGCATGTACTCTATCTCTAGCTAAATCACAATCACCCTAGGTGTAGGTTTATGAGCTCAATGTTTCTCAATTAATCACAACAATTATTCACATTCACAATTCATGAACTCACCTGGGCTTACCTGAGCATCCATAGCACCACAATTATATATTATGCATCATGTATCAACTCATATACAGAATATAAATTTATATGCATGGCATTTCAAGGCATACTTTCATTTAAACACATTTTCTGGGAAAATATCAAGTATATAAGTATATACTGAAAACCAAAAGCCCACTCAATGGTATGTCGAAGGGTCGTAGCCCCCGAGTCGCCATTGACTGCGCTCGTCCTCGGGATAAGCCTCCCTTATATGCGAAATAACTATAAAAACGTTAATTTAAAGCACATAACCAATACTAGCTAATAACTTCTCATATATTGCTCAAATGAGTTGTTTGAATATACCAACGTGATCTACACAACCTCACGAACATCCCCATACTTTTAGAAAAAAATTTCGACCACCAACGCGCCGGCCAAGGCACGACCAGATGCGCCGCCCACACGAGCACGTACCAGGCACACTGATAGTAACCCTAACGCGTTAGGGAATATTCCGTCCAAAAACAAGCATATTCCGTCAATTATTAACGGTGTCATCTAACGCCGTTAGCATATTCCGTCAAAACTGATGGAATATACCCTCATCTTCTCCGACGAGTCGCCAGAAGCCAGTGACCTCACCGGTTTCTAGGTTTAATTTCAAAACCTTATATCTCTCTCGTTTTAACACCAAACTTCATGAAACTTGAACCATTTTGAAGATCTCACCAAGACGAACAAAACCATACCTGAGTCGAGCCCTGAAACCACCGGAAACCCACCGGAAAAACCCTTCATATTCCGGCAATTCTTAAAACTCGCGGTTCTCCATAGTCCGACGTCCAAAATCTTCCAACGAAACACTCCTAGCCTCGTGAGGACCTCCTTAAGCTACCTATAAGCTTGAAATCCCAAAAAACACGAGATTTTACAATTGCATGAATAGTACCTAAATCGGAGTTCGAGAGAAACTAGGGTTTTCGAATGAGTTCTTACCTAAAAATGGTACCATTCAACTCGTATGAACCTCAGGAACATGATGGTGTCCTTTAAACCCTCGATCTGCAACTTTCCACTAGTGTTGTTGTTGATCCGTATGTGAGGGTGTTGGAAATGTGCCCTAAAGCCATTCATATGATGATACTTTACGGATATTTCACATGTTAAACTAATCTAGTTTACATATAAAAGGCAAACATTATTGTTTGAGGCGTCTCATATAAATGTTATATGCTTAAACGATAAAGTCCAAGGAATATGTGATTGGAAGAATGCAATCTAATGTAGTTAGATTAATGAGACCATTCTTTAGTAGACACATCCTAAACGTTCCTGATCATAGGATTGCCAATTGGGCATTGACAGTCCGATAAGATCAGTACGTGCTATGTCTTCTCTCAGGGAGAGTGACTAGTCTCGAGTCATTGGTGTGTGTGACATCAAGACAAGTACGTAGGTGCTCAATAGAGAATGAGTTCACTGAACACGATCAACGAGGAATTCTCATACTCATGTCACATGAGAACTCATGTTTGGGATAATGCAAATTAGTCCTTTGACCTGAGGCATCACAGTTGTTGTCTTGTGGTTAAGTCCTTGATCTTTGATTATGTCAAAGTCATCCCATCGGGGTGTCCACGACATCATTGGGGTTAAGCCACTTAGTCATGGAGACAAGTGAATGTGCAACAAGGGATCTCTAACCTTCAAAATGGTTTGAGGGAGAATACTCTATGATATGATTAAAATCTCTGGCCAGAGTATGAATGAGATTGGGGAATGCGTTCCAAATCACATTCAAGGTAATCATAAAATGCAAATGAATCACATTGGATAGTAGACATGAATAAATAAACTATCAAACCAAACAATGTGGTCAAGAGTATTAGATTAGAGAAAGACCGTATTGCATTTGTAATCCTAAACTGAATAGGTTCTCTACCTCTTCTGATTAGCTTGGGTAGCCATGATATGCTGCTAGGGGTCACTCATGGTTTGTGGAAGCCCTAAACGTGTGTAATCACTAAAGGGAGAATTGAAAGTAAGTTTCAATTCACAATCGATGTAAAATGGTTTTAATCGCCCACTGCCTCGCTAAAAGGAACCTAATGTATCGTACACCAAATAAGGTGGAGATTGAAGAAACAAAGGAGATGAATTAAATGGTTTAATTATTTATGGCAATGATTAATTAATATGTTAATTAATCAAACGAATAAGTTCGTTAAAAGACCTCGGGATAGTTTTGGACCTTAAGGCCCAATGGGCTTCGAACGTCAAAGCCCATTGACTTAAGTTGTATGACAACTTAATGAATAAAGATTCACAAAGGCCCAAAAGCCCAAATCCATTTAGTGTTGAATTAGGGTTTTTGGTTCTTTAGGTCATTTAAAGAAGTGACTATATAAAGAACTTTATAACCTAAAATTCATAAGTTGTTGATTTTAGAGAAAAATGGTGAGAACACAAAGCTTCCATTTCTCTCTAAGAGGCCAACCACCTTGGGGGATATTGTCTAGCAATTCTACTTCCTCAAGGTCACTCATTTCCTCTCCAATCCAACCTTGGTGTAGAATCTTTAGAGGTTCTCTATTTTGGGAACTTGGAGAATCCTATTCTTTCAACCAAATCCATGGAGCTAAGAAGCAAGGAATGAAGGCCCTATCTCTTGGGTGATTATCCTTTGCATATGCAAAGAGGAATCTACAAAGGTAAATATTTCTCAACTAATAAATGTTGATTTAAAAGTTGAGTCAAGGTTCACCAATCTACTAGGCTTTGAATTTCATGGTTGATGTTTTGTTTTTGAATGCATGAAAGCATGATTCCGCCTTTAATTTGTTAATTGCATGCTATATGATGTTATTCAAATGAACATGTTTTTCACAAAATTTCCCTCAAGTGGTATCAAGAGCCTAGGTCTAGTAGTTGGTGAATCATTTTGGGTTTTGTAGTTCATAGTTTTTGATTTAAAAGTTGTAATATGTTACAAGCTTTATTCTTGTTTCTTTGAATGTAAATTTTGTTAGAAAATTTGCCATCTCAAATGTTGTAGATGTAGTTCATATGAGCATGAATTTTGGAGCTAAAATTTGGTGCCATGTTTTTTGGGAAATTCGGCCAAATCCAAAGGGTGATTTTTTGGGTTCATGTTTGTCTTGTTAAAATGGTTTTAAAGTGACTTTTGGAACCCCTAAGTACCCTAGGATGTTAACCCTCTTTTGAGTGATGAAAATTTGAGTTTTGGTGAGTGAAAACATTCATGGAGCTATTATGAGTTTTCATGAGTGTTCTTCAATGTTCTTGAAGTTCTTGCCAAGAACAAAAAGTTTTGAAGTTTTGATTCAAAATGTTTTATGTTTTTACATAAAGTTTTGGTTTAATTTTAGTGGGTGATTTTAGTGGGTGATGATTATTTGTAAAGTATTATTAATGGTTTTAATGGTAGAAAAACTTTTTTAAAAGTTTGACATAAATTCAATTAATGGCTATAATGGTAGACAAACTTTTTTAAAAGTTTAACATAAATTCAAAATATTTCATCTTTACCTCACCTAACAAAACCCACTTACAAAAACTTTGTAAAAATCATATTTTTTCTATCATGGCCGGCCACCCTAATAGAATAGGGTATTTTTGGGTCTTTTATTCAATTACATAAAGTTTTGATACTTTTTTGTATTTGCACTTTGGCCCAAAAGTTTACGTTTTTACGTTAAGGCCCAAAAACGTTAAAGGACAAATTGTTTTGCTCCTTTAATGAAGTTTTTTGTATTTGTTGAAATTTTTGGGTTCTAGTTGTAATTACATGACGTAGTGGACTTTTGTGTTTTTACAAAGTGACCCCAAAAGTTTGTGTTTCGCAATATAGCCCAAAAAGTTGTGGTTATTGCATGATGGCCCAAATTAAGTAGGGAACAAAAATTGTTTTGTCTCTTTAAATGAGAATTGGATTTTCATTTCATTTAGCTCCATTTAAATCAATTTTATGGATACAAAAACCAAATGAAAATGTTGCATTGAATTTAATTAATTAAAGTGTTGATTAATTAAAGGGTGATTATGAACCTAAGCCTACGATAATTGAGCTATGTGAAAGGCCGTTTCAAATTTGTTTGAACCATGGGAATGTGTAGATTAATTTTGGTTGTAATTTGATTTGATCAAATGGTGTAAAAGAGCATAAGCTCTTCTTTACTTTAAAGTAATTTGTTTTATGCAAATGTTGTAAAGAGCATAAGCTCTCTTTTACTTTGAAGTACTTCTTTCTTGCTTTATTTGATATGCATGAAAATGAAGTAGTTGGGTCCAACGCCCCTAAGAACAACACGCCTTAATGTGATTAAACGCGTAACTAAAATCAATCTTCATCCCTAGTCCGAGATTCAACACAAGGCTCGTGTTGAATCTAAACAAAGGTTCATAGTCATCCTAAGGCCCTAAGGCAACTATATAGTCCATCAAATGAATGCAAACCTTACGTTAGTAGTATCATATACTCTTGCTTTAAAAAACCGTTTTATAAATATAGTGGGAGTATTATATACAACTAAATTGAATCAAATGGACCAATAGTTGTAATAGGACCAAAATTGTTTTAATAAAGATTAAAATGAATATGTTTATGTGATGAGACCTAAAACCCTCAACCAAACCATTATTAAGTTGAAAAGCGTGAGAGTGCTTAGAACACTCTTTCGTAGCCTTCCACCGTGGTAGGCTCCAATCGTTTATGACTTGTACACCGGCTTCACCCTATCATGGGGGAGTACAAAGTGCATGCTTATACTCAGGAGGAGTCTATATACATACTTGATGAGGTGAGTGTAGGCAACGAGGATGGCCGACATCGTATCATCGTGAGGCTATTCTTGAACCCCTTCACGCACTAAGCATGGTGGGAATGACTTAACTAAGTGCAATGGCGCCGACATCGTATCATCGTGAGGCAACATTCTCTAGAGGCCAAATTGATGGGTACTTGCATTAGTTGCAAATGAGTAAGCGTACTCTCTCATTATTATTAATGCTAGCCAACATCATATCATTGTGAGGTGGGCTTGGTAATAGTGAGTCTCCCATAACCTACTAAGAGTTTCCTCCAAAACTCTCGAATTCCAATGAGGGATATGGAATTTGCCAAAAATAGTGGGTGGTGCTATTTGATTTAAAGACCCGAATCAAATGTCTTAAAATCAATCAATTTATATTCGTTATGTATTTGTTTACCAATATATTTGAAAACGCTATCCAAAACTTGACAAAGAAAAACCGAATGTTTTAGTTTCCGGACTTGGTAACACAATCCCAAAGATTGTCTTAAATGGATTGTGCATGTACCTAAGAAGTCTCATCCTCACAATCTTCCTATTGATAATGTATCATTGGAAGAACATGTTAGAAATGTCTATCATGAAGAGGACAACACAAACAACCAATGCTTATTCCTTCGTTATATGAACAAAGGAACTTACGAAGATTAGCATAAAGACAAGGACACTTTTAGTGCCATAATTCTTCACTTACAAATTGTTGTATGAAGAAATAAGAGTTCCCTTGAACAACTCTTGAAAGTTTGTAATTATGTTTAGAACATAATGGTTGGTTGACAAAAATAGTCCATCAACATGGACTTATGATGATTTTGAATCATTGAGTGTTGAAGTGATAAACCACTTAACGAGACGGAAACTAAGCTAGGACTTCACTTTTATGTCCCTATCCTAATGGTTCATTAAGTTTATTGTAAACTATGTAGTGAACAATAACCACACACTCTCCAAAATGTTTGATGTGTATAACACAATTGAAAAAGGTTTCAAGAGAGATAGTGGGAGTTTAGGGACCATGACTATTGTAGTCAAAGGAGGAAGTCAAATGAAGAAGATAAAATTAACTCCAAGGGAACAAACTTTCTTTATGAAAGGATGGACATTGGAAGGGGTATTTGCAAGAAATGTCTTGCAAGTGTCAAGAACACACCTTTCGAAGGTGTTGTAAATTGTTCTTGAAAAGTTCAAAACAGTTGGTTCTTCTACTTGAATACATGATTCCGTATTAGTAACTATGTTTTACAATCGTTGTAAAAGTATGGCTAATAAGAAGTAGAAGATTAATGAGAGAAGAGAAAGTACTTCACATTCGGAACGTGAATAAAATATAGATCTCTGCGAAAGCAGATGGTACTAACTTCCTCATATGAACTACCAAAGAAATTGGAAAAACCAAAGATTGTCTTTACATCCCAATTTTAAGGAACTTAATTCCGTCACTATAGTAGAGATGGATGAATGTTTTGTTTGACAAAACATTGTTCTTTATTAATCAATGATTGGATTATAGTAATCTAATTGATTGTCTCTATAGTAGAGATGATATGGTAGCGTTAACTGTTTAGAATATAATGATGCTTAAAACCCAAAAGGTTGCAAGATAGTGGCAATTGTCCACAACATAATACTACTCATGTTGTATGACATTCACCGAAGATCACTCTCGGTTGGACTATAGTTTATTTTGAATAAACACAAGTCCGAATACTTTGCAAAAGGTTTCAAAGAATTCAAGAAATGTAAGATTGATGAGTAAGACGTCTAAAGTAATTACATCCTTAGATTTGATCCAAGGAAAGGTAACACTTTAGATGAGTTTCCTTGAAAGATATCAAGGAAATTAGCATCATAAGATAAATGATTTTCTTCATTAGGAGAAGAACGAACTTGAATAAGATTTAGTTCGTTGGATATTATCAATTACCCATATATAGGATATATATGCTTCTAAGACAATATGATTGTCAATTAGAAGATCTTCCAAAATTTTCATAACTCCATAGGATGTAGTTGGAAAGAAAGACAAATCTTAATCATGTTAAGATTTGGGGTTGTGTGCTAATAAGCAATATTTGTTTAAAAATTATCTTGTGGATATCCTTAAATTAACCTTTGGATATCACTTCTATAAACCAACCAACAAATGTTGTTTGTTGAGTAGTTCATTGTAATCCTACAATGTGATTTGCCTTAGAGCAAATGAACTAGGAATAGAACTCAAAAGAATGGGTTCTTTGAGAGACAAGATGATAATCAACAAATATAACAACCTAGTTCCTATACCACAAGCTCCAAGGTAGTCAAGAAGGATTTATAAACCGTCTCAGTTGAATGGTTTGAACTTTATGACTACATTGAGTGTATATACGATATATACTCAAGGAAATGGTAAAGTACCATTTGACCCGAAATAATGAAACATTCATAGCTAATTGGTAGCTTAAGGTGACTACAATCAAAGAGAATGGTTGACTTTGAAGGAACCATCTTTGACGTAGTCTTAGTTTCAATTAATTCGAAGATTGCTAGCTACAACTAAATGGTGATTCAATGTTTGGACATGATATAGGTTTCCGAAACCATTATTAAGATAGTCTTGATAATTTATGTCTAAAACTATGAATCACAAGACATGTAAGTTGTAGAGATTCAACCATCATGGATCTAAGCAAGCTAGTGGGAGCCATAAACGTCTTATGAGGGAAAGATCAAATTGTTTGATTTCTCATAAAGATGTAAATGAATCTTTTGTTTACTAGGTTTACAAAAGATTAGTGGGAGTTAATCATATTCCTAAATTTAAATATATGTATGATATATTAATTTTGGAAATGAAAAGAATACTTCATTGTTAAAGTTATGACTTTAAAACTTTCTATAACGATAGAATGTATATGGGAGACATAGTCTATATACATGGGATGGAAATCTATAATGATAGATTTTAGGATATAATTGGATTATATCATGCCCTAATAATAGACAAAAGGTTGCTAGGAAGTTTCTCATATGATGATAAACTTTAATAAGAAGAACAACTCTAGTGAGACTAGGAGGTAGCTCTTCTCAAAGGGAACGTACCCTTTGACTCCCAAAGAAATAATGCGTAAATTGAATCCTTTATGCATACGCAGAAAGGTGATTTATGTATTTCATATTGTATGAAAAACATTGATATGAGTTGTACCTAGAAAGGTACAAGGCGATATCAGTGCAAGCCCAGGATCAGAACCATGGCAACTGTCAAGTAAATCCTTAAGTATTTAAGAAATACTAAAGGATAGGTTCCTCGAAGAATGAGGAAGAATTAGAGTAACGTAATGGAAGCGTAAATGTATTAGATTGTGAATCTAATCCATCATTGGATGTTTCTTCATTATGAATGAAGATATAAACAGATATCTCTTTATTATGACTAAAGAGATATTTGGATGGAAACATTAAAGTAATGACTTTAGTGTGTTCCATTATGAATGCAAAATATATTGCCATATAGAAGTTTACAACAATGTTGTTTGGATGGGAAAGTTCATTTATGAACTCTCTATTCGGTTCCAACCAGAAAGTGTATCTAGTGTACTGACACTACGACACTAATGGGGCGATAGCTCAAGCCTGGGAATCAAGGTCTCATCAAGATCCGAACTCATATGAGAGACTGAACCACATGATTGGGAATCATGTATAATGGTGACGTCGATATTCTCAAGGTTGCTTCTATGGATAACATATAGATATCCATTGCCTAGGCCTACTACTCAGCCATTTAGGAAATGACTACAGAAGAGGAATCATAACAGATGACCAAGCTGATTGGCTCTAGTGCAAGTGGGAGATTGTTGGAAATGTGCCCTAAAGCCATTCATATGATGATACTTTACGGATATTTCACATGTTAAACTAATCTAGTTTACATATAAAAGGCAAACATTATTGTTTGAGGCGTCTCATATAAATGTTATATGCTTAAACGATAAAGTCCAAGGAATATGTGATTGGAAGAATGCAATCTAATGTAGTTAGATTAATGAGACCATTCTTTCGTAGACACATCCTAAACGTTCCTGATCATAGGATTGCCAATTGGGCATTGACAGTCCGATAAGATCAGTACGTGCTATGTCTTCTCTCAGGGAGAGTGACTAGTCTCGAGTCATTGGTGTGTGTGACATCAAGACAAGTACGTAGGTGCTCAATAGAGAATGAGTTCACTGAACACGATCAACGAGGAGTTCTCATACTCATGTCACATGAGAACTCATGTTTGGGATAATGCAAATTAGTCCTTTGACCTGAGGCATCACAGTTGTTGTCTTGTGGTTAAGTCCTTGATCTTTGATTATGTCAAAGTCACCCCATCGGGGTGTCCACGACATCATTGGGGTTAAGCCACTTAGTCATGGAGACAAGTGAATGTGCAACAAGGGATCTCTAACCTTCAAAATGGTTTGAGGGAGAATACTCTATGATATGATTAAAATCTCTGGCCAGAGTATGAATGAGATTGGGGAATGCGTTCCAAATCACATTCAAGGTAATCATAAAATGCAAATGAATCACATTGGATAGTAGACATGAATAAATAAACTATCAAACCAAACAATGTGGTCAAGAGTATTAGATTAGAGAAAGACCGTATTGCATTTGTAATCCTAAACTGAATAGGTTCTCTACCTTTTCTGATTAGCTTGGGTAGCCATGATATGCTGCTAGGGGTCACTCATGGTTTGTGGAAGCCCTAAACATGTGTAATCACTAAAGGGAGAATTGAAAGTAAGTTTCAATTCACAATCGATGTAAAATGGTTTTAATCGCCCACTGCCTCGCTAAAAGGAACCTAATGTATCGTACACCAAATAAGGTGGAGATTGAAGAAACAAAGGAGATGAATTAAATGGTTTAATTATTTATGGCAAGGATTAATTAATATGTTAATTAATCAAACGAATAAGTTCGTTAAAAGACCTCGGGATAGTTTTGGACCTTAAGGCCCAATGGGCTTCGAACGTCAAAGCCCATTGACTTAAGTTGTATGACAACTTAATGAATAAAGATTCACAAAGGCCCAAAAGCCCAAATCCATTTAGTGTTGAATTAGGGTTTTTGGTTCTTTAGGTCATTTAAAGAAGTGACTATATAAAGAACTTTATAACCTAAAATTCATAAGTTGTTGATTTTAGAGAAAAATGGTGAGAACACAAAGCTTCCATTTCTCTCTAAGAGGCCAACCACCTTGGGGGATATTGTCTAGCAATTCTACTTCCTCAAGGTCACTCATTTCCTCTCCAATCCAACCTTGGTGTAGAATCTTTAGAGGTTCTCTATTTTGGGAACTTGGAGAATCCTATTCTTTCAACCAAATCCATGGAGCTAAGAAGCAAGGAATGAAGGCCCTATCTCTTGGGTGATTATCCTTTGCATATGCAAAGAGGAATCTACAAAGGTAAATATTTCTCAACTAATAAATGTTGATTTAAAAGTTGAGTCAAGGTTCACCAATCTACTAGGCTTTGAATTTCATGGTTGATGTTTTGTTTTTGAATGCATGAAAGCATGATTCCGCCTTTAATTTGTTAATTGCATGCTATATGATGTTATTCAAATGAACATGTTTTTCACAAAATTTCCTTCAGAGGGAAGGAGAGAGAGTGAGTCCGAGGGAGAGAGAGCACGTGAGAGAAGAGAGAGGAAGAGTTTGTGTGTGTGTGAGTGGTCCACGTGGGTCACCAACCAAAACCACAAAAACTAAGTTCTAATTTGGTCCAAAAATTAGGGAAAATGTAAGTTTGGACCACCACTAACATGCATATTACACACCACCACACTCACGTCCAAGGGTAAAATGGTCAACTCATGTCATCGATAATTTATTTCGGGACGGGCTGTGACAATCTACCCACCTTATAAAATTTCGTCCTCAAAATTACACATAACTAATACATCCACTAATAATCATAAAATAGACGTGGATACATCTCTCTCATCCGGTCCTCTGTCTCCCAAGTAGCTTCTTCCACTGAATGATTTCTCCACAACACTTTCACCAAATGCATTGTCTTATTCCTCAGCTCATTATCTTTCCAATCCAAAATAGTCACTGGTTCCTCATCATAAGTCAAATCCAAATTAATTTCCAAAGGTTGAGGAGGAATCACATGTGAAGGATCTGCAACATACTGACGAAGCATCGAAACATGAAACACATCATGCACCTTGGACAACTCTGGAGGCAACTCAACCTGTAAGCAACCTCACCGACTCGCTCGGTGATCATATATGGTCCAATATACCTAGGACTCAACTTGCCTTTCTTTCCAAATCGTACAACACCTTTCCAAGGTGATAGCTTCAGAAATACCCAATCACCTACATTATACCTCCGGTCAGTGGCATGCTTGTCTGCTAAGCTCTTTTGTCGATCATGGGCCGCTTTCAGGTTAGACTTAATTACCTGAACATTTTAAGTAGTCTCGTCCACAATCTCAAGGCCCACTAAAGCTTTTTCGCCAACCTCTGACCAACATAATAGTGTTCGACAAGACTTGACATAGAGTGCCTCAAAAGGTGCCATACCAATACTCGAATGGTAATTGTTGTTGTAGGCAAATTCCATCAAATCCAAACAATCATGCCAACCATCGCCAAACTGCAACACTGAAGATCTCAGCATATCTTCTAATGTTTGAATGGTCCTCTCAGATTGCCCATCTGTCTGAGGATGATATTCCGTACTATAAAGTAATCTCGTACCAAGAGCTTCCTGGAATGCTACCCAGAACTTGGAAGTGAATCTAGGATCCCGATCCGAGATAATATTAACTGGAACACCATGGTACTTCACAATCTTCGATATGAATAACTTAGCTAATCGGCTTAATGAATATTTCTCCCTCACTGGAATAAAATGTGCTGACTTAGTAAGCCGATCAACTATCACCCAAATGTCGTCATAACCATTTTGTGTACGAGGAAGCTTGTACACAAAGTCCATAGTAATATTTTCCCATTTCCACTGTGGAATGGAAAGTGGCTGCATCAATCCAAACGGCTTCTTCCTTTCAGCTTTAACCTGTTGGCAAATGGCACACATACTCACATATTCGGCAATTTCTCTTTTCATACCCGGCCAATAATAAAATGGTCGAATGGTATGATACATCTCGGTACCTCCTGGATGCATTGCATACGTCGAAATATGTGCTTCATCAAGGATTTCATTCTTTAACTCTGCGTTATTCGGTACATACATTCTACCCTCCTGCATAAGCATACCATCAGTTTCTCGAATCCTGAAATCTTTTTTCTTCCCCTGATTCCTTGCTTGAATTATTTCCTGGGTCTCTTCATCATTCATCTGGGCCTCGAGCACACGATCAATTAAAATTGGCCTAACTTGAAAATTTGCAACCAAGGCTTCCTCTCGATCTTCCACTCCTAACTTCACTCCAGTGGACCTCAAATCCGCAAGAAGAGGAACATGACAATCATAGATGGCATTAAGTCTAGTTGGATGATAGGAGCATATTTATGCGACTGAGTTAGCTTGTTCTCATGCATTTATGTTGTTATTCCTTAGTTGTTTTAGTGTTTAAAGTCATTTTCGTGCAATTTCAGGTTCTAAGGACAAAGTATGCAAAAAGGTGCATTTTGGAGCCTTTTGGAGCAGTTTTGGGCTTGGAATGAATAACACATGCTTGGAGCTAAGTAGATGGACGAAATTGAAGACTTAAAGAAGTTTGGAACCTGCCAAAGAGAGGAAGAAGAAGTAATTCAAGTCAAGGGAGGAAAAGATATCCAAGAAGAAGATGGATTGACCAAATCAAAGTTTCCTAATCCTAATTTACAAAGGTTTCAGCTATAAGTATGGTTCCTAGTCAATTTGGGACACTTTAATCTCAGTCCAAGGGGGAGCCGCACCTATCCTTCACCATTTCTCTTCCTTGCAGTGCAAGGGAGCCAATCCCTTTCCTATTTTCTGCCATAAATCACACTGCCTTTCACCTGCTTGCACTCATTGATGCACCATTCCTTACCTTTTCTTCCCCATGCCGTGCACACTCATCCATGTTCCCTACCAGATTGCTGCACCATTTCATCACTTTCCTTGCCCATGCCATGCACTCATTCTTGTCCACTCCTTGCACTCATTGATGCACCATTCCTTCACCTTTCCACCCATGCCGTGCATCATCACCTTTGTCCCCTTCATGCACCAGATTTCATGCACCATTCCATACACTCATCCTTGTCCCCTTCATACACTCATTTATGCACCATTTCATTGACTCATTTCTGCACCATTCCACTCACAATATTCTTGTCCAAACCATTGAATCATTGCTGCACCATCCCTCACTTTAACCCCCCATGCCGTGCATCATCACTCCACTTATACCCTTGTATCATTTCTGCACAATTCCTTCACTTTTCCTTTCCCTAGCTATGAACAGCATTCCTTGTCCATTCCATGCACTCATTGATGCACCATTCCTTCACTTTCCTTGCCCATGCCGTGCACATTCATTGTCCCCTCCATCATATTAGATTTCATGCACCATTTCATCACTTTAACCTCCACTCCATGCACTCATTGTTGCACCATTCCTTGTCCCTTCCATCATATCTGATTTCATGCACCATTTCATTGAATCATTGCACTCATTGATGCACACACCACTCCATGCCGTGCCATCATTCATGTCCCCTTCAATGAATCATTTCAGCACCACTCCATTGAATCATTGCTGCACACATCACTCCATTTTACCCCCTCATACCGTGCACTCCTCTATAAAAGGAAGTGTGTGTAACAGCCAAGAGAGTTCAGTTTTTGATCCATCACTCACCACCATTCAACACAACCAAAAACACATCCAAACACTACACTACATCACAAACACATTCAGCCATTCTTCCATACAAATCACCACCCAAACCTTACACCAAACCTTGTGCCGTGAGTGAAGAAAGAAGGAATAACTCTTGGATGTTCAAGCTTGATTGTTAAAGCATTCGAGTTGTAATTCGTTCTATACTTACAATGTTTAAATTCATTTTCTTTCATTTTGTTGTGAACATGAGTGGCTAAACCCCTCTTGGCTAGGGGTGATTTCAAAACCATGATTATGTGTGCAATATGAGTTGATAAATTCCAGTTATGAATTCTTGAATCGTGAATGCAATTGGCTTAACTGTTTAATTGATAACTTATTTGTGTTTGTTGATTGAGGGTCGACACTTAATTGGCATGCATAAATCCGATGCTAGGGTATAAGGAAGTTTCACATAATAGTTACAAACTTATATTCATATGTAGTGAAGGTTGTTGATCACGATTGCGTTAAGTTTAATTCCTAGCATGAGTGACATCAGTGGCGGAGCCACACAGAGGCCAGTGATGGCCCAGGCCTACCCTGAAAATTCATTTATGTATGTACTCTCTACAAGATTTTACAAAAATGAGCATGCGGCTCATTGGCTACTGGGATTTTGCAATTCCAAATAGCCCCGGTTCGAGCCTTCCTAGCGGTCCAACATTATTTTTAGATTTTTTTTAAACTGAAAGAAAAAAAGGGTTCTTATAATTTGCCTTATTTTTTACCATATTAAAACTAAGTCTTATTTTTTAATATATAAAAAAACATACTCTCTTTTTTGGCTAGTTGATATAAAAAAAAGGTCTATACACTATAGAGCAAAATCTAATTTTAAGTCGTGATTTTAAATTTTTGTACGACTCTAATGTGTTAATTTTTTTTATCAAGGCTTGTAAACACGTTTTGTTTTTATGATATATTCATTTCAATACTAGGTTTTTCATACAAAATTTAAAGCTCCACCATTCTTGTTTGATTAAAAAATTTCATGCCAATACAAAAAAACAAAACCTTTAATTTTTCTCCCATTAACTATATTTCAAAGGCTAATCTTTCTATGGCTTAAAGGCCCCTCCTAATCTGATTTTCTGGCTCCGCCACTGAGTGACATGATGTCATAGTTGCAAGTGCTTTGTCAATGCTTATGATTTTCATTGAACATAATGATCTTTGATCGTATCTCTATTATGATGTCATGTAGGGAACTTTTGAAGAATACTTTGGGTTGTCGAATGATGTCTTCCAATCCAATAAAACAAGGAAAATTTGAGAGTTAACTAGTGATGTCACTGTTAATTTGGAGCATTGTCGTTCATAATTCATTTAAGTAGTAACTGGAAATCGAATTGTTTGCATACATGTCATGTGTGGAGGAAAAGCCTCTAGTTATCCCATCATCCATCTAATTTCCTAAAATTGTTTTCAAACCTGTTTTTAAGTTACAACCTGTTTTTTTATTTTAAGTTCGTCCAAAACAAAACCTTCCCCCCTTTACTTTCTTGTTTCAAATTGTTTTAAACTTGTTTTGTTTGTATTCTAAGTGTTTTGAGTCAAGCCCAAACCTTACTTTCGTCCAAAATTGTGTTTAGTGTCAGAAACTGCCTAGTTGGTGTTTTTAGGCAGTTTTGAGTGTTCTTAGCTTATTTTGAGTCTTGTGAACTAGTTTTGAGTCTTTTAAATCTATCCTAACGCTTTTAAGTTTGTTTTTGTGTCTTTGAGTCAGTTTAGAGTCAATTAGCAATCCCTCCTAATCCCCGGCCTAGAACGATCCCTACTTATACATATATTACAATTGTCAAAAGAGGGTTTAATTTGTGTGTTAAGTTAATTTTCGCATCACTGGAGTTTTCCTACTAAGTGCATCCACCACTGCATTTGCAAGACCAGGGTGATACTTAATCGTGCAATCATAATCACTAAGTAACTCTATCCACCTTCGCTTCCGAAGATTAAGATCCCTTTGAGTAAAAAGATATTGAAGACTCTTATGATCTGTGAAGATCTTACATTTCTCACCATAAAGATAATGTCTCCAAATCTAGGCAAAGATGATAGCTGCTAACTCCAAATCATGAATAGGGTAATTCTTCTCATGAGGTTTCAACTGTCTCGAAGCATAAGCAATCACCCTACCATGTTGCATTAATACACAACCCAAACCATTCAAAGAAGCATCACTGTAGAACTCAAAATTACCGCTATCATCTGGGAGTGCTAAAACAGGTGCATGAGTGAGATAAAACTTCAACTGCTGAAAACTTTGCTCACAATTAGCATCCCACTCAAACTTAACATCCTTCCGGGTCAACCTCGTCAATGTCAAAGCAATCACGGAATATATCCTCATCTTCTCCGACGAGTCGCCGGACGCCGATGACCTCGCCGGTTTCTGGGTTTAATTTCAAAACCTTATATCTCTCTCGTTTAAACACCAAACTTCATGAAACTTGAACCATTTTGAAGATCTCACCAAGACGAACAAAACCATACCTGAGTCGAGCCCTGAAACCACTGGAAACCCACCGGAAAAACCTCGATATTCCGGTAATTCTTAATACTCGTGGTTCTCGATAGTCTCACGTCCAAAATCTTCCAACGAACCACTCCTAGCCTCGTGAAGACCTCCTTAAGCTACCTATAAGCTTGAAATCCCAAAAAACACGAGACTTTAGGATTGCATGAATAGTACCTAAATCGGAGTTCGAGAGAAACTTGGGTTTTCGAAGGAGTTCTTACCTAAAAATGGTACCATTCAACTCGTATAAACCTCAGGAATACGATGGTGTCCTTTAAACCCTCGATCTGCAACTTTCCACTAGTGTTGTTGTTGATCCATACGTGAGGGAAGGAGAGAGAGTGAGTCCGAGGGAGAGAGAGCACGGGAGAGAAAAGAGAGGAAGAGTTTGTGTGTGTGTGAGTGGTCCACGTGGGTCACCAACCAAAACCACAAAAACTAAGTTCTAATTTGGTCCAAAAATTAAGGAAAATGTAAGTTTGGACCACCACTAACATGCATATTACACACCACCACACTCACGTCCAAGGGTAAAATGCTCAACTCACGTCATCGATAATTTATTTCGGGACGGGCTGTGACATTACACCACAATTTCATATCTTCTCAAAGTTTCAATCCAATTTCATATATTGTCAAGTTTGATTCAATTTCATAGTTTTATTTATTTACTTTTCTATAAATTCAACATATATTGTCAAGTTTGAATTCAATTTCATAGTTTTATATATTTACTTTTCTATAAATTCAACATATATTGTCAAGTTTGAATTCAATTTCATACTTTTATATATTTACTTTTCTATAAATCTAATTTCATATATTGTCAAGTTTCAATCCAATTTCATACCTATCTTTCTTAAATACCTACCTTTTCTATAATCTACTTTTCTATCTTTCTATAAATCTAATTTTATATATTTGCTTTTTCTTAAATACCTATCTTTCTCTCAAAGTTTCAATCCAATTTTTTCCCAAGAAAATGACTAATGATGCAGGTACAAATTGGACGCTTACTGAAGATGTTATGTTGTGTACTAGCTGAATTGAAGTTACTCATGATCCGATTTCGGGTAATGAGATGCAGTTGAGAGAAATGTGGGGTCTTATTCATACCAATTATCTTGAGAAAATTGGTGGAAAAAGAACCAAAGAAAAAAAATATTATTTTATAAATAAAATTATTCATACAATTAAAAATCTTATCCGAAATTACGAATAAAATTATTTTGTATTATTTTATAAATAAATAAAATACTAATATTTTATTGCTATATTCTTTTCGATTAATGACACGTGGCGCAACGAGGGCGATTAAAAATCTTATCCGAAATTAAAAATAAAATTATTTTGTATTATTTTATAAATAAAAGAAATATTAATATTTTATTACTAATTGCCAGTACTATTGAGTACAGGATTGGAGATGCAAAAGAGGATTACTGATTATTAAGGTAATTACTGTTCACTGTGTGGATAAGATAATGGATTGCCTTAGGGACAATGGAGCACGCTGGAACTGCTCTAATATACCAGCTTAAACCACGCCAAGATCCACTACTGCCATACCAGCACCTCTCAACTGGAAATCTCTGAGACAGCCCGAGGAATGGGAAGGGAGCTGGCGGTGCATCAGGGCAAGAGGAAGGGAGTTGGCGCATTAGGGGTTGCAATCCGATCGATTCTTCGAGAGATAAGGTCGAGGCAGCGGTGGAGACCTTGTCGCGTCCCTATTGGGTGAGTTTAGTGAAGTTCTTATGATCCATTTCAAAATTTCCTCAGAAGACAAAATTCAAAATTTACTTGGAGATGGATCTGAAGGAGATGTGTCCTGGGGATCAACCAATTGCTGGGTCCTGTAGATTTTGATTGATTTAGGGTTTCATGGTGCGGGAGATTTGGGGCAGAGTCCGACACGGTGGGGGAAGATTGATTTATTCGAATTCAGTCATTTTGTAGTTAATTTTGGTGTATGAGCATAATTGGTAGTGAATTGCAGTTTATGAACATGAATTGATAGTTAATTACGTCAATTTTGTGTTACATTTGTTTCCAGTGAACTGAATGTAGGTCTTAGAATTGAGCTAGAATTTGTGTTATATTTTTCTCTGCTGTGAGTAAATTGGGATCTTGAATTGGTCGTCAAACCCCTGCTTGGATTCTTATGTTCGACACATGCGCTCAGTCGATTTTTTTCCTTGATCATGTTGTGTCATAATTTAGAAAACCATTATTGGTTTCATCCTTGGTTTTGTTCGTTAAATTTGTTTTTCCCCTTTGTGCAGTGATGCCTGATTGGGAAGGGAGAACCATGTTTGCAGAATTTGGTAGTTTGGAGGAATCAGTTAATATCATGGAGGATTTCCTAATAAATGGAAGATTGTGGTGTGTAAGGATGAATCTTCAGAGACCCTGATTGATGGGGTTCATATTTTCTCTCGACCACCATCAGCCGAAGAGTTGGTAGCAGGGAGCATTGTATTAGCATCAGTATGTGCCGCAATTGGCCACACTTGTTTTATTTGCGAAATGTCTTACAATATTTTGCAGATTAGCACGTCCAATCATTCATTGATTCTGAGTATCCTGCATGTTTTTGCTTATCTGGGTGGAGATAAGTTTTTTAACTTTTGCAATTCCAATTTAATGATTATTGTGAAATCTATAGTTACATATCTCGAGGGAGTAAGCTCATCAGATACTGCTAGCTATTTTATTCAATCTGTTAGCAATTCATATGATGCAGGTTTATGAAGACTTGTTGATAGGTTGTGCTTATGTTTTATTTTATTATCCACTTGACTGCCACTGAATATATTGAAGCCAATCAATTTTCTTGTTTATACAACTAGATTTGCTTCCATTTGGCCTCAAAATAATTTGACCTTTGAATAGATCAATGGTAACATAATGGTATGATCATTCATAGTATGTAGGCTTAGAAGACTAGTTGACTGGTTGTGTTTGGGTTTTACATTATTGTCCGCTTGACTGTCACTGAATGTATTGAAGCCACTCATTTTCTTGTTTATACAGCTAGATTTGCTTCCATTTGGCCTTACATAATTTTACTTTTGAAAGGATCAATGGTAATATAATCATATGAACATTCATAGAATGTTGGTTTATGAAGACTAGTTGACAGGTTGTGTTTAGGTTTTATATTATTGTCCGCTTGACTGCCATTGAATGTAATGAAGCCAATCATTTTCTTGTTTATACTACTAGATTTGCTTCCATTTGGCCTTACATAATTTGACATTTGAATAGATCAATGGTAACATAATGGTATGATCATTCATAGAATGTAGGTTTATGAAGACTTGTTGACAGGTTGTGCTTAGATTTTATATTATTGTCTGCTTGACTGCCATTGAATGCATTGAGGCCAATCATTTTCTTGGTGATTTTTCTTTTTCAATCTTGGTGATTAGTGTAGTTTGATATTGTATGTTCTTTTTTGGAGTATAGCGAGTTGGGAAACCTTTTCTTTTCAAATTATTATCTTTTGCTTTGTTTCATCTTACAGGTGCAGCTAAAACCTTATCATCTAGATATTCTTTGAGGAGTCTCTATTGTGGACTGAGAGTGCAGACATAGGTCGCAGTTTCAGAATTGTTAGGATTAATCTGAATGCTTTTTATGGTAACAAGAAATTTTTGGTTATTCATGATGGCACTACCATAGTCATGTGAAATAAATTAAAGGAGAGAACTAGAGATGGAAAATTGTACTTGTGAAATGTGTTTTCCTTATGAAATGTTTGTTACATTCGTGTAAAGCAATAAACTTTTTTTTTATATACATATTATGAAAGTTTGTGACTACATATGATTCATTATTAAAGTTTAGAAAAGGTAAAGATATAAGCAATAACTGAATAATAACAAATTTTTAACTCCCTTTAAAAATACTGTTTCATGGAATTTTGGAGTTGACTCTTTCACGAAATTTGTAGGTCTTGTTATTACGAGCGTTTATATATATATATATTACATTTTTCACACTTGTAGATTAATTTCTACTATTTTTTAATTTTTTAAGTCATAGGGAAAACATTATTCACGAGAGTTTGTATGGTTTTAAAAACTCAAAAGATGATATAACCATGGTAAAAGCGTAGGGGATGTGATCACAAGCGGTGTCATGTTTTTTTCACATTTTTCGCACTCGAGCAATTATTAAGAATTATTACACATTTTTATTTCCCTTAAAACATTATTCACGAGGATTTTATGGTATTAAAAAGCCATTCCAAAGTGTAAATAATGCAATCAGGAACGTTACCATATTTTTTTTCACATTTTTCACATTTATAAATTAATTATTATGAATTTTTTCATATAATTTGATTTTTCTACAAAATACTAAAGCACGATTAAAAATTAGAGAAATTGCACATAGAGTATATTTTTAATATTTAATTATATATTGAGATAACATTTTTTAAATATTTCAAAGAGTAACAAAAATTAATACATATGTAAGAAGACATCATTAGTGTATTTTTTTTTCTGGAGTTTAAGTTACAAAAATGCCCTTATATTTGAAAAGGTAGAGGCGTATAAACCTTAGCTAGGTGAGTGAGTGGAGGCGGCACAAACTTAGAGGAGAGAGAGAAAAGATGATCCAATTCGAGAAGAACCGCAAGAAGAGAGGCGTCAGCACTGGTCACAGTATAGGTAAGCACCGTAAACATCCCTAAGGTCACGGTAACACCGGAGGCATGCACCTTCACCGGATCCAGGTTATTTCAATAAAATTGGTATGACATACTTTCACAAGCTCTGCAGAAAGTTTTTACTGCCCCATCGTCAATGTCAACAAGCTCTAGCTGCTCCTCCCCTAGGAGGCTAAGGACAACGCGATGCTCATCGATGGGACGCAATACGGTTTCTTCAAGGTCCTAGGTAAGGGTGTGTTGCCGCAACACCAACCCGTTGCTGAGATCACCATCGTCCTACTTCCAGGGAGATAGAGATGGAGATCGAACAGATCGAGAAGGGGTAGGATGTGCCAAAATGGGTTCCGAATGGAGCGATACAGGTTGGAGAGAAAGTAGCACTCTCCCAGAACTCATGCGTTTTCTTTGAATTTTCAGTTGGGATGACTCTTCACCTCGAAAAGTGTGGCTTTATATCAATGAGGTAAAAATTCACCTGAGTTTTGTGTATTTTTTTTTTCAATATTTTATGACTTTGTTAAATTTTGAAGTTTTTTTTAGATGGGTTTCTAATTAGTGGTGTGGGCAGCGTCCGAGCTGATAAAAATTGCAGTGGAGCGAATTCTGGAGCAGTACAGAATTGAAAGAAATTCATGAGAAGAAGGATAGGGTGGACGATGGAAATGATGGAGAGTGCTCTATGCACGGGTAATTTAAAGGTGATATAGTATTATGTATTTATAGACAAGTGATCTCAAACCTATGTAATTAGTTAGCTTTTTCATATATACTTGTAATTACATTAATAACTAGTTAATTAATTATATCAAGTCCACCTTAATTTTTTACGTCTGAAGGAAAAGGCCATATGACCTCTGCAATGTTTGAGTTGTCTTTTTTCATAGACGGTACTATTGCCAACATAATCTCATGAGAAGTATAAGAAGTATCAAAAGAAATCCATGAGAAGAATGATAGGGTGGGGGATAAAAATACTAAAGAGTACTTTATGCACATGTAATTTAAAAGTGGGACAAGTGATCTCAAAACCTTCTATATGTAGGTTAGATTTTCATATATACTTTAGTTTTTCGTATAGGGTTATTCCATTCATTTAATGATTGAGAAAAAAAGGTTGTCTCTTTTGAGAATTCTAGTTTATAGGGCTGTTTCATTTAATGGTTGAGAAAAAGATTATCTTTTGACTTGTTTGTGAAGTTATCTTTTGAAAAGTGTTTTTTTATTTTTATTTTATTTTTATTTTTATCTTTACATTATGAGATACTTCGTGGTTGTCTTCTAAATAAATAAATAAAATCTTTGCAAAAATAGTCGATGATTGATTAAACTGATTCTGCAAAAATGGTCAAGGACGAGTTGAATTAATTCTGCAAAAATTGTCAAAGACGGGTCGAACTGATTTTGCAAAAATGGTTGATGACAAATTAAACTGATTCTGCAAAAATAGTCGAGGACGGATTGAACTGATTTTGCAATAATGGTTGAAACTTGGTTGAACTGATTCTACAAAAATAGTCGAGGACGGGTTGAACTGATTCTGCAAAAATGATCGAGGATTGATTGAACTGATTCTACAAAAATAGTCAAATACGGGTTGAACTGATTCTGCAAAAATGGTCGAAGACGGGTTAAACTAATTTGGCAAAAATGGTCGAGGAAGGGGTGAACTAGTTCTGCAAAAAGGGTCGAAGACGGATTGAATTGATTCTGCAAAAATGGTTGAAGTCAGATTTAACTAATTCTGCAAAAATGGTCGATGATTGATTGAACTGATTATGCAAAAATGGTAAGGAAAGGTTGAATTGATTCTAGTAATAAATGATACAAATTGTTTCTGCATATAGTTTCAGAACTAATTCTGCAGAGTCGAGAATGGATTAAGCTTATGACACATATTAATTTTGTTGGACTTGTGAGAGTTGGATTTTATAAACCTTAGGGATATAGTTGTTATGAAAACATTGTTTCCATGTTTTTTGGCTGGGCTTTAGTTGTTTTTATGTTTTTGTCTCTCCTTGACATCATCTACGCTTTGACGATTACTTCATCATTTGAATTTTTAAAACTCTCCAGAACCTCGTGAACAATGTTATTAGGGGGAGTGATTATTAATAAAAATTCATTATAATTAACGTAGAAATGAGAAAAATGTGAAAAAAAATATACCAACATTTAGGATTGCATACTCTAATTGTGATGGTTAGATCGTCATTGTATCTTTGAAACCATCCAAACCCTTGTGAATAGTAGTTTTCCTATGACTTCAAAACAATTAAAAAAATAGTAATAATTAATTTACAAGTGTGAAAAAATACAAAAAAAATAATAATATAGAAACGCTCGTAATGACATGGCCTACAATTTTTATGAACGAGTTAACTCCAAAGCTCAACACAATAATCCATAAACCTTAGTGACAAACTCTAAACGTCTGATTGTCATTTACGTTTACCCTTTAATTTTTTGTCACCGGGAGTCATTTTTTGGAGTTTCTTTTCGGAAAACACGATCTCGTAGTGAATTGAAAAAGATCAATGGTTTGGATTGTTGATATTACATTTTGATTTTTAAGGTTAGTACAAATATTAATCGATGTTTATAAACTCTCTAGATATTATAGAACATCGAGCAATATTTGCACAAAACGATCCAAATCGTTTATCTTTTTCATTCCACGAAAAATTTGAAAAATGAAACGCCGAAAAAGGGTGTCTGTGACAACCCGTCCCTAAAATTTCATTTTTTATTTATTTTAATCGAGGGAATTGACAAAAATGCCTAGAGACCATCGTCTTGAGGAATGTATGACTTATTCTTTTGGCGTATTTAAGTAGTACTCGTTAGTACAAACACATAGGTGAAAGCCGTTTGCTAGTTCGGATTATAACGGTATAATTACGAACGTTTGAAGTTGGTTATTTAAAGTTAGTTAATTGGTTAAGGAGGACCAATTAGATAAAATGTAGAAAAAGGGCAGCAGCCCAATCAGAAATCAGAAAAGAAAAAAAAAAAAAAAAAAAAAGGGAGAAAGCTCCCAGCTTTCCCGTGCACGCCACCACCCCGACCACCCAACTTCCAAGGTCGATTCCGGCCAACTACGGTGGAATTTTTCGACACCACCACCGCCATCCTGAAGCACTCATTCCCCTCTACAAAATCCACCCAAGAACTTCCTTGATTAACCTCTGTATGTGGCGGTTTGAGGCCAGGAAAGTTGACGGTTCTCACGGTGCTCCAGCCACCCTTTTTGATTTTTCAGCAAATCGGCAAAGCGATGGCCAATGCCACCACTTGGGCTTTGTAGCCCATCATCCCAGGAGCAAAACCCAACCAACCTTGACCCCGTTGGACCACCGTAGACGACGAATCGACACTGGGAAGCTTTAGGCATCCGCTGGCTTCGTGGGAAAAATTGACCATCTTCCATCCACTTTTGGACTTCGTGGCAGGTACGAAAGTTATTCCTCTCATTTAGATCTTCATTTCTGTGAAATTTAAGAATTTTTGGAGATAGTTGAATTTTCCGCCGAGTCGGGGCGGCCGATGATAGGAGCATATTTATGCGCCTTAGTTAGCTAGTTCTTATGCATTTTCATTATGTTTTCGTAGTTTAAAGTAGTCTTTTAAGCTAGTTTTATGTGTTTTTAGGTTTTAAGGGCATATCATACAAAATGATGCAAATTGGAGCTTTTTGGGGCAAAAGTGAGCTTAAAGTGAATAGCACATGCTTGGAACAGAAGGTTTGGACGAAATTGAAGATTTGAAGATTTGAGGATTCCTAGTCCAAGAAGGATTCCTACTCCACGAAGGAGTCCTAATTGAAGAAGGATTCCTAATCAACGAAGGAGTCCTAATTGAAGAAGGATTCCTAATCAACGAGGGATTCCTAGTTGAAGATGGATTCCTAGAAGAATGAGGATTCCTACTCAAACAAGGTTTCCTACTTGAAGTAGGAAAGTTAAGCCTAGAAGTTTCCTATTTTGAGTTGATCTTTCCTAAACCTAGATGGCCTTAAGTTCCAGATATTTTGAAGGTTTTCTAAGCATTTTTTGACACAAAAGAAGGTTCTAGAACAATCCCCATAAGTGCCGTACCTATCCCTTCTAGAAGACCTATTTTCCTTGCCTTGCAAGGCATTCTAGAAGGCCAATCCTTCTCCCATCAAACCTGCCGCACCTTTGGGCCTTTTCCCTTGCAAATTCTGATTGTTTAAACCTATTTCCTGATGGATTTGGGTTATCCAAGTCCATATCTGATTTACCTAGGGTTTTAAGTGCCTATATATACTCATATTAACCCCTTGGCTGAATCACCACCTCTCATACATAACAATTCACGCCAGAAACTCATCCCCTCTCTTTGCCGCACCATTCCACCACCATATTCCATAATTTCTGCCCAAAATCATCCCTTGCCGCACCACCCATCCACCCTAAACACCACCATACATCCCCCATCCATTCTACACCATTTAATAACCTGTCCAAAGTCCAAGTGCCGCAGCAAGGAGGAAGGAAGACTCGTGGATGCACCTGCTGTCCAAATTGGATCATCTAGGTGTTTTCTTTCTTTGGATTTTAATGTCTAAATTTATGTATCTTTGCTTTGCGAGTATGAGGAACTAAACCCCCCTTGGCTAGGGGGGATTCGAAACCATGTTTATGCTTGCTATATGATTTGATTACTTCTAATTGCGTTTCATAAGTTGTGAATTCAATTTGCTTATCTACATGAATTAAAACTGATTTGTGTGTGTTGGTTGACAGTGCACGCTTAATTTTCATGCATAAGTTTAATGCTAGGATATAAGGGATTTTCACCTAATCGTTATGAACTTATATTCACAAGTAGTAAAGGTTGTTGATCACAATCGTGTTAGGTAAATTCTTGGCATAAGTATAATGCGCTTTCATAGTTACGAGTGCCTCGTCAATACTTATGATTTCCATTGAACGTAAAGATCTTTAATTGTATCTCTATTATGCGCTTTCATGTAGGGAACTTTTGAGGAATAATTTGGTTGCGATGCGCTTTTTCCATCCAATTCATTGACTTAAGGGAAATCTGAAAGTTAATTTAAGCGTACCTAATTAACTTGGGGTGTTGGGAATTCATGGTTTATTGAGAAGCAATTGGAAATCGTTTTGTATGCAAGTGTGACATGTGTGGAGAAGAACCCCTTAGCTAGCCTTCCATCCATTCAATTCAATCAAATTCGTTTTAAAATCTGTTTTAGTTTACAAAGTTTTATTTTGTTTTTAAATTCGTCCAAAATCAATCCCCCTTTACTTTGTTGAGTCATATTAGTTAGAAATCAATTTAGTTTGTGTTTTTAAGTGTTTTGAGTCAAGTTAAAACCTAATTTCGTCCAAGTTTGTGTTTAGTGTTCAAAACTGCCCAGAAAGTGTTTTTAAGGCAGTTTTGAGTGTTTTGGTGCTGTTTTGAGTCTTTTGGTTTGTTTTAGTGTTTTAAAGTTTAGTTTTGCATTCTTTGAGTCTAGTTTAGTGTTTTAAACTTTGTTTTTACGTTTTTGAGTCAGTTTTCAAGAGATTTAGCAATCCCTCCTAATCCCCGGCCTAGAACGATCCCTACTTACATACTTACTACAATTGATAAAAAGAGGGTTTAATTTGCGTGTTGGATTATTTCACATCAAATTTTTGGCGCCATTGCCGGGGATTAGCAACTTTGCTAATCCCTTGGATTGTTTTATTTCTGTTTGTTTTAATTCGTTCCAGATTTTAAGTTTGTTTTGTTTTCTTGTTTTTTTTTAGGTACTAGTTTATGACTCGGAGTTCTCATCCGATTCGTGAACACATCTTGGACTTTGACGACGACTTTGAGCGAGAATTGAGACGAAAAAAGGAAGAATACGGAACCTAGTGAATCAAGTTCAAATTCAGAAGCCGAAGTTGAGTTTGAAGAAGAGGAACCCACGACAAGAGTGGGTGAAGAAGAGGAAGTCATGGCACAAGATAACCGTACAATCAAGAAGCTTTCGGCTTCGGGATTGGACAATGCCGCACCTCTATGTATTCAATACCCTGCGGCTGCCCAAGGAAAGACTGAGGAATTCGAGTTGAAGTCAAGTTTGTTACACCACATTCCGAAGTATCATGGGTTGTCTATGGAGGATCCTAACAAGCACTTGAAGGAGTTCGAGGTGGTGTGCTCAAGCATGACTCCAATCAACGTCGATGGGAGCATATTGAAGATGAAGGCCTTCCTTTTTTCTCTCTTGGAAAAGGCGAAAGATTGGTTGTATGAATTAGCTCCCGGAACTGTCACATCTTGGGAGAGCATGAAACGGGCTTTCTTGGAGAAGTTTTTCCCAACTTCTCGTGTCATCCTCCTACGAAAAAGGATAAGTGGAATTCAACAAGATGAAGGTGAATCTTTTCCTACTTATTATGAACGTTTTAAATCTCTTGTTGCTTCTTGTCCACAACATCAAATGAAGGAGGAGCTTCTTCTACAATACTTCTACGAGGGGTTTCTACCAATCGAACGTCAAATGCTAGATGCCTCAGCGAGAGGAGCCTTGGTGGAAAAGACCCCCACGGCAGCAAAGACCTTGATTGCTAATCGAGCGTTGAACGCTCAACAATACGAAGGTGTTGGGCAAAGGAGCACCCCACGGCAACACCAAGTAAATGAGGTAAGTGCCATAACCGAACTTCAAAATCAAATGGCTAACCTTACTACCTTGCTTTCTCAGGTGGTGGAAGGACCAAAAGTACAAAACGTGGCTGTTTGTGGCTTGTGCTCCATGCAAGGACACCTTACGGACAAGTGCCCACAGTTGATAGAGAATGGAGGGTGGGAGACCCTCAATGCCGTGGGTTTTGGAAATCAATACCAACCGAGGAGTGACCCATTTTCTAATACTTACAATCCCGGTTGGAAGGATCATCCAAATTTCAAATGGCGAGACCCCCAACAAAGCCAACAACAAAGCGCATTTAGGCAACAACCCCCGGGTTTCTATCAAAAGCCGTTTGCACCCACACAACCTCAAGCACAACCTACCCAAACCAATTCAGGTTCGTCCATTGATAATGATCAGATCTTTCAGTTACTAACTTCTATGGCGCAGGGTATGCAAAATAGAGACAAAAGGATGGATGAGTTGGAGAAGCAAGTAGGGCAGATTGCGGAGTTCATGGGCCAATTTCGAAAGCAAGGCAAGTTGCCAAGTTCAACCGTTGTCAATCCGAGGGGAGAATTCGAAACTGCCAAGGCCATCACGCTAAGGAACGGGAAAAAAGTAGGAACTGAGCCACAACCATCGAAATCTGCCCCCAAGGAGGACGAGAAGTTGCAAATTGAGGAGGAGGACCAAGCAAAGGCCACGGCAAGGGTAGAAACACCCTTGCCGCAACCACCCAAGCATTCCAATTCGGCCACCATAGGTAAGGAAGGTCCAATTCAAGTTAAGTCTAATGTGATTCCTCCGAATGTACCGTTTCCTAGCAGATTTTTGCAAGCCAAGAACGAAGAAGAGGAAAAAGATGTTCTTGAGACGTTTAGGAAGGTGCATGTCAATATCCCACTCCTTGATGCTATAAAGCAAATCCCGAAGTATGCCAAGTTTTTGAAGAAGCTTTGTACAACAAGGAAACAGATTAGGGAGAAAGAGGTGGTACACGTAAGTTACCACCTAAATGCAATGATCCAGGTAGTTTCACTATCCCTTGTGTTGTTGGCAATACGAGGTTTGATCATACTATGTTAGATTTAGGTGCATCTATAAATGTCATGCCATATTCTGATTATGCATCTATGAATCTAGGAAAGCTTAAAAATGATGGTGTTATTATTCAATTAGCCGATAGATCTAATGCGTATCCCAAAGGAGTGTTGGAAGATGTTTTGGTGCAGGTAGACCACTTGATTTTTCCTGCAGATTTCTATGTGCTTGATATGGAGGACTCAACCCACTCTCCACCATCACCACTCTTACTTGGACGACCATTCATGAAAACGGCTCAAACCAAGATTGACGTGGCCAAGGGAGCAGTAACTATGGCCTTTTGTGGTGATATGATTAACTTTAAGATTTCTGAATCTGTTGAGAAGACTAATGATGTTCGTTCTTGTTGTGCTATTGATGTAATTAAAAATATAGGGCAAGAATGTTCAACAATAATCAAGAAGGATGTTTCTCGCACCACAATCAAGGAGGGACTTGGATTAAAGCACAAGGAGCACGTCCCAACCTCCAAATCACCAAATCTGGCCGAGAATACTCCTTGTGCATTTGTTCAATGTGCTGCCACTTCAGTGCAGCACATGGGTAAGCCATCTTCTCCACTTTCAATTCCCATTTCGAATAATAGGTTGTTACCTTGTTTGGTCCAGGTACCTAGGTGCATTCAAAGTGGTGGGAGAGTTCATTTAGGGAAGCAAAGCACAAAAATCAGGAAGGATCATTATCCCCTTCCATTCAAAGATCTAAAGCATGACGTGGTTCGTAGGGCAGGTTGGAGAGGAAGCATCCCTGCATGCCGTGGGGTCCAATGAAGCCTCAAAAGAGTATCGTCCGGCTGCAAGACGTTAAAGCAAGCGCTACTTGGGAGGCAACCCATGCATGCAACAAAGGAAGACCAAGGAATCACTCCAATTCCAGATTTGCGTTCCTAAACCCTTCTCTTTGTTGTTTATTTCGTTTCTGCCATGTTTATTATGTTAGTTGCTGTTTGTTTGTTTACTTGTTATTTGTGGTAGTTTATGCTTGAAACATTGAGGACGATGTTTGATTTAAGTGTGGGGGGGGTAACCAAAGTGTTTTGTTGCAAATTCGTAGGGTTGTATCACCCATAAATTCCAATGTTGTTCCTTGCTGTTTTTAGGTGTTTGTAGGCTGTTTTGATGCATTTTAGTGTGTTTTGACATAAAAATCCGAAAATCCAATAAAAATTTGAAAAATTGTTTTGAAAAACCAAAAAAGAGTCGTTGTTAAGTTGTTTTTGTGTGTTTGTTTGTGTCTTAGGGTACCTTCCAACACAATGATGAGGATTCGGTTTTTAATTGCATGACTGTTAAAGAGAGTTGTAAACATGGATGAAAGTTTGATTTACTCTTTGGTTTATGCTTGGTTGTGGTTATAACTTATGAATTCACATGCAATCCCAAAGGAAAAAAAATTAGTTTTTGTAACATGCTTGAAGGAAGGAACTCAAACTAACGCTACAACCTTGTGAGACTTGAGCCTAAACGTTTATTTGGAGAGTTAATAATCTGTGCATTGTTGTTTTCTAAAGTCGTTGCATGATCTCATTATTCTTTGCTTGGTTACTACTTAGAAGGCGTTTCATCATTTAGTTCCAAACACTAGAACTCATGCCAATTTCATTCAAAGCATGCTATTGATTTGCATAACACATATTCAAGATGAAGTTGTGTAGTGACCACCATTTAAGCCAAATTGCCGTGTCCCCCATGTTCATATGTTTTGTAGGTTTTAACCCCGTTGAGCCTTGTTTAGCCTATATTGTTTGTTAACCCCATTATCCTCACCTAGTCTAGATTAGGACCATCCATACCCTTTTTCTTGAAGCATAGTAAAGCATGACTCAATTGAATTCCTTTTGATCAATGTAGTGCAGAAAACAAGTGTGGGGGAAAGGATTTGTTATGTGTGTGTGCCAAAGTCTTTAATGAGGCACGGGTTAGAAAAGAAAAAGAAAAGAATTTCGTGGAAAATAGAAAGAAAAAAAGAAAAAGTTGTGAAAAGTATGAAAAAGAGTTCTAAAGTGTTGATGGTTGAAGAAAGGGTCCAAAAAGTTGAATTTGACCCTAAGTGTTGCATGAATCTTCCCCTTGTGTTTAAAAGTTGATTTCTGCGCTCTAAAGTGAATTCTAAGTTTCGATTTCATACTCTGCTTGCTATTGCTTAAAGAATCTTTGTTATCTCTATCCGTTCTTTGTTAGCCAATACCCTTAGCCCCGTTACAACCCTTGACTTTAATCTTGAGTGTTGTGTGTTTCAATTTGTGGCGTTTAAAATTGGTATGAGCATATGGTGTCACTGGTTCTCGCATCTAAGTAGTAGCGTTCCATTCATGAGATCATATTTATATACATGTTATTAACTCCGGAAATTGCTTCTTTGTTATATATATATGTGAGCGTTCGTTTTCATGTCTACATCAATCTTCTCACATATAACTAGTATAGGGTGTGTAGTTAGAAAATCTGAGTGAAAATTGAGTGCATATCTAGTAAGGAATTGAGCAAATTCTCTAAGGCATGTTACTACGTTCAAATCATGTTTTAATTGGTTAAATGTGAACTAGTACGTGGTGACTATGATTAAGTATGTGCTTAAGTGTGAAGATGACTAAAATCTGTGGGAATGATGCTTTTTAATATGTCATGTGCATTGGAAATCCCTGAGGCAAACGTTGGAAGGTTTAGGTTATGTTTTGTTTGTTTGTTTTGTTTCGTTTTGTTTTTTTCTTTTGTTTCTTTGTTTTGCTCGAGGACTAGCAAAAGCTAAGTGTGGGGGAATTTGATAGGAGCATATTTATGCGCCTTAGTTAGCTAGTTCTTATGCATTTTCGTTATGTTTTCTTAGTTTAAAGTAGTCTTTTAAGCTAGTTTTATGTGTTTTTAGGTTTTAAGGGCATATCATACAAAATGATGCAAATTGGAGCTTTTTGGAGCAAAAGTGAGCTTAGAGTGAATAGCACATGCTTGGAACAGAAGGTTTGGACGAAATTGAAGATTTGAAGATTTGATGATTCCTAGTCCAAGAAGGATTCCTACTCCACGAAGAAGGATTCCTAGTCAAACAAGGTTTCCTACTTGAAGTAGGAAAGTTAAGCCTAGAAGTTTCCTATTTTGAGTTGATCTTTCCTAAACCTAGATGGCATTAAGTTCCAGATATTTTGAAGGTTTTCTAAGCATTTTTGGACACAAAAGAAGGTTCTAGAACAATCCCCATAAGTGCCGCACCTATCCCTTCTAGAAGACCTATTTTCCTTGCCTTGCAAGGCATTCTAGAAGGCCAATCCTCCTCCCATCAAACCTGCCGCACCTTTGGGCCTTTTCCCTTGCAAATTCT
The DNA here is from genome assembly GCA_035220775.1 of Malus fusca. Taxonomy (NCBI): domain Eukaryota; kingdom Viridiplantae; phylum Streptophyta; class Magnoliopsida; order Rosales; family Rosaceae; genus Malus; species Malus fusca. Next base: position 26,174,945 of record CM069071.1, on the reverse strand, counting down.
GATTGTTTAAACCTATTTCCTGATGGATTTGGGTTATCCAAGTCCATATCTGATTTACCTAGGGTTTTAAGTGCCTATATATACTCATATTAACCCCTTGGCTGAATCACCACCTCTCATACATAACAATTCACGCCAGAAACTCATCCCCTCTCTTTGCCGCACCATTCCACCACCATATTCCATAATTTCTGCCCAAAATCATCCCTTGCTGCACCACCCATCCACCCTAAACACCACCATACATCCCCCATCCATTCTACACAATTTAATAACCTGTCCAAAGTCCATGTGCCGCAGCAAGGAGGAAGGAAGACTCGTGGATGCACCTGCTGTCCAAATTGGATCATCTAGGTGTTTTCTTTCTTTCGATTTTAACGTCACCAAACTTTAATATATTTTAGTACGTAATATTTGAAGACCATAGGAACTTACGAATCGGGAATCTGATATATGGATCTTCCTGAATTGAATTTGTAAGTTCATGAAATAAAAGGTTAACCGCCACTTAGTTTTGGCAATTGGCAGAGATCTGACCATTGGATCGTAATGGGACTTTAGGATGTTGTTCTAGAGGTATAATGTGGATCTTTGGAAGCAACGGATCAGAAATCCGTGATGCAGATCTTCCAAATTGAATTACGTAGGGATGTGTTTTATGTAAATTGTGTATTTTATCAGTACAAACTCTGAGATGTGATTTGATAATTGGTCATAGACGACGATGGTTCATGATGTCTCGATATGCGTGCTAGGGAGTTGTATATATATATATATATATATATGATTGATAATTCCACAAACGGTTATAAATTGATTATTGCATATAATTACTATGTATGCTTTGAAGTACTAATGTGAACTACGAATGGCTTGATCCCTGTTTAGGGTACGTAGGTAGTCTAACGAGACGTTAGATGCAGCCATAGAATATTTGAAACAAAAACCTTGTTTGGGAATTGAACAATATGAAGGAAATTGGTGAAAATATGAGATTTAACCTTATGTTTTTAGTGATTGGATGTTGGTCATAAATCAATGTGGAAGAAATCAAGAAACTAAAATAAGGAAACGTAAGTAATGATAGTTAATTAAACTAGTGTTTAGTTGGACTTATCCCCGATAATTATTTCCGAAAATAAGTAATTTGGGAGTAGGGCATTATAGATTGTGCATTTTACGCCACATTATATATATATATATATGTATGTATATATTGGAAAAATACTATGATATGGTTGAGTTTTAGATTTGCATTATGGCATATCCATCTGTATACAACCGGCACAAAATTATTATGAATGCTTTGAAGTGCGAAGATGAACGCGGAACACACAGGTAAGTTCAGGTGAGTTATGGTATTAGTTGAAATGATTGAGTTATGGCATGATCACATTATGTTTTAGGCAACTCCGACATTGTCGTACAAGTTGCCTATGAATTGTATATGTCACATGAGATGCATTTAGAGCTCATAAATTTGCACCCCGGTGTTAGTGCTCCCACCCGTGGCCAGGGTACAGTCTTTCACGTGATGTTCACCTCCATCACCTTACGCTCACCTTGGATTCAAGGTAGGTGCACAGGCCTGTCGTACAGACCACTAAAGGTGGTTCCGACTCGTAGGTGACCCGCGATTATTCGCACAGTCTTCACGTGATCGTAGCACTTGAGTGTACTTATTTACACCTAGTCTTGTCATACAGACCACTATAGGTGGTTCCGACTCATGTGCAGGGACATATGATGAGCTATGGATAAATCGTACAGGTCACTATCGGTGACTCCGACTTATGAGCTAGCATATGTGATAAAATATATGATGAGCTATGGATAAGTCGTACAGGTCACTATCGGTGACTCCGACTTATGAGCTAGCATATGTGATGAGATATGTGATGAGCTAGCATATGTGATGAGATATGTGATGAGCTAGCATATGTGATGAAATATGTGATGAGCTATCATATGTGATGAGATATGTGATGAGATAGCGTATGTGATGAAATATGTGATGAGCTAGCATATGTGATGAGATATGAGTGTAGTCGTACAGGTCACCGTAGGTGACTTCGACTTGCGTGCTAGTATGGGTTATAAATCACATGATTATGTATATTGCTGATGAGATGATGTGTTGTGGTATATTTAGGATTTTTCTGGTAACTATACATGTGTCATAGCGAGGGGTTATAATGTTTTATATGGTTTCTATTAAAATTTTATTTCTAGGGCCACTCACCCTTGTTTTGTTTTCACCCTCCAGGTTTTATTAACTGAGCTTTCTTATCGTCGAAGATTCGTGGAAATTCTTAGTATTGGAGATTCTTCCGAGGGTACGATTCTTAATTCACTCTATGGTACTTACTTATGCTCTAATGTCACGTGTGACATGGGTTCATTCCCGCTCACCAGCGCACTCTGGCATTTAGGCATTTTTAGGTTTAAATTTATTCACATTTTTCCACATCATCACACTGTATGGCTTCGTCACCTCCCAGGTTTCGGCCAGCGCAACTCGATTCATAGTCTTAGTGGACATTCCAGGTCGAGGTGTGTCAGTTTGGTATCAGAGCATAAGTTAGGCAGTATTGCGTTCATCACATGCGTGATGTGAACATTCTCGGTTCTCGAGGTCTAATGTTTGAACCTTGCCACCTCGTCGAATACAGAAAATATGTTAGTTGTTCCTAAGTTTTGGGCAGATTTGACGACTCGTCGATCTTTAGAAGATCATTTTGGGGAGTGTCTCTAGATTATAAGCAAAGAACTTTTCTGCCAAGGAAAGGTGTGTAATTGAGACTAGTTGATGGCCCTCGTTCGTGATCTAAAAGTGGGAAGTGATCTAAAAGTCCTCGTTCGTGATATGATTAAATGTGGAGATAAAACAGAAATTAAAATTGAGGCTCCACTTGAGGTGATTGAAGAGAATTTTTAGTCTAGGCGTCTCACCTTCAGTTAGAGTAAAAGGATGTTGAGGAAATAAAGTCCAAACAAACTGGATAACCATAGTTTCTTCTCTGTTTACTTTCGGAGGATAATGGCATTATGAGAAAGCTGCTTCTAGATTTTTATACAAGTTCAGGCAATTAGAAACCCAACAAGATTACCATCTTGGTGTATTTATATTTCATCGTGTTATGTGTTTCACTTCCAAGCCTTTGAAAGTCTTTTAAAAGGTTGTAAGTATTAGATGTTGTTTAGTATCACAATTCCACCCCTAAACTAGCAATTAGACTAAAGCGAGTTACTCAGACTTTAGTGGATGTGTTGCATTTTGTTCGTCCCACGAGTTGTATGGTTGTAACGTGCCATTATTTCTATTTTAGTTGCTTGTAACTATGGTTGGTTATGATACCATTAGAATCGATATACAGGGACTTATGCACAGTATCTAATTGCTACACACTTAGCCTTGTTAGAGTTATGTGTAACTGAGGTTACATTCCTGGTTATGAGTACGACACCTTTTGAGATATGGTAACAATATGTGAGTTGCAGCAGAGAGTTGTGGGTAGGTATTAGAATGATGGAGATTGTGACACGGAAATGTTATGGTATTGACGATGTTTCCTGAAAAAGTAGTGTGTGAGCATGTTTGAGGCTTGTTCAGACGATGTATGTGTATTTCTCCAATGAGGGACAAGCAATATTGCACCCTCGTTTGGTTACATTTAGTTGTTTACTTATTGTTGGGCTTAACTGATGCGAAAATTAACTTAACACACAAATTAAACCCTCTTATTGACAATTGTAGTAAAGATGTAAGTAGGGATCGTTCTAGACCGGGGATTAGGAGGGATTGCTAACCTACTCTAAACTGACTCAAAAACACAAAAATAAACTTAAAAACACTTAACTAGACTCTAATGACTCAAAACAGACTTAAAAGACTCAAAACAACTAAATAAACTCAAACTAGACACTAGGAATGACTTTGGACAAAAATTGATTTTAGCTTGACTCAAAACACTTAAAAACACAAACTAAGATAGATTCTAACTAATTTGACATACTAAAGTAAAGGGGATTGGGTTTTGGACGAATTTTAAGTAAAACAAGTAACTAAATACTTAAGACAGATTTTAGCACGAAATTGGGATAAAGTATGGGTGATAAGCTAGCTAGAGGGTTCTTCTCCACACATGACACACTTGCATACAAAACGATTTCCAGATGCTTTTCATATAAACCATGAACCTCAACACCCCAGATTAACCGTGAACAGCACTAATTAACCCTCAGATTTTCCTTAAATCATTGAATTGGATGGATAAAGCATCGGCAATCCAAATTATTCTTCAAAAGTTCCCTACATGAACACCATAATAGAGATACAATCAAAGATCATTAAGCTTTATGAAAATCATAAGCATTGACAAAGCATTCGTAACTATGATGAGCATGATACTCCTGCTAGGAATCTACTTAACACGATTGTGACTAGCAACCTCCACTACTTATGAATACAAGTTCATAACGATTAGGTGAAACTCCCTTGCATTCTAGCATCAAATTCATGCATGCAAACTAAGTATGCATCCTTAATCCACAAACAAGAATAAGTTATCAATCAAACACTTAAGTAAATTGCATTAACGATTCATAGAATCACAACTGGAAGTAATCAATTCATATTGCAAATATGTTCATGGCTTTGAATTTCCCCCTAGATAAAACGAGTTTAGCCTCTCATGTTCACAAAACAAAGATACATAAATTTAGACATTGAAAACAAAAGATTGAAAACACCTAAAAACGTTCCAGCAATCCAACTTGAATGGCAAGCACGTCCAAGGGTCCTCCTTCTCCTCTTTGTTGCGGCACAAGGGTTGGGTGAAGGTTTTAGTGGTGGTTTGTATGGGAGAATGGCTGAAAGTATGTATGATGGTGAATGGTTGTGTTGATGGCTGCGGAAAAGGTCTTTGGTGTGTGTTTTTGTGGTGATGAATAATGGATGGTATGATATATGTCCAATGGTCCAGGGATGGGGTTGTATTTATAGCAAAATATATCCAAACCCTACGAAATTAAGGCTAAGGTGCAGCAGAAATAATGGGAAAGGGAAAGGAAAGTTTTAATTATTTTTAGAAGGATTTAAACTCTAAATCTGCTAGGAAAAGGTTAAGTCAAAGTCAAAATCCAAAGGGAAAAGGAAATAGGGTGCGGCACAGGGTCATAGAGAGATAAGGGAAAGGGAAATAAGGATCCCTTGCACGACAAGGAAGAGGGAGTGAAGGGAAATGTGCGACAATCCCTTTTGTGCAGGGATTAGGAAGAACCTATATTAAGTGTCCTAAAGTATTTAGGAATCCTTCTTTGTTGCTGGAACTTAGGGAATTTTAAGGATTAGGAAAGGTCAAAACCAAAGTAGGAAACCTTGGCTAACATTCCTTCTTTGAGTAGGAATCCTCATTCTTCTAGGAATCCTTCTTCAACTAGGAATCCTTGCATCTTTAGGTCTTCAATTCCGTCCATCCCCTTTGCTCCAAGCATATGCTATCCATTCCATGCCCAAAACTGCTCAAAAAAGCTCCAAAATGCACTTCTTTGCCTCTTTAACCCTTTGGGCCTACAAACACATGAAAATGGCTTGAAATACTAAATTAACTAAGAAATAACAACATAAATGCACAAGAACAAGCTAACTAAGTCGCATAAATATGCTCCTATCATTAACCCAATGTTATTATACACTTACCTTTAGAGTAGGTAAAGTTACGAGTGTGTGGGTGAAAACTTTCAATGTTCAATTTTGATTTAAATATATCTATTTTGACTTGATGCTTTCGTAAGGGATTTTATACTGTAGTATTGTTTTGAAAGAGAATGAAAGTTTGAGTTTGGAGGCATGAAAAAGGAATCACTGCACTCTGATCGCGATGGAATGACATTCTCTTTTATGCAACATCTCAAGTTGATTTTAAATTTTGAGGACGAAATTATTTTAAGGTGGGTAGATTGTGACAACCCGTCCCTAAAATTTCCTTTATTTATTTATTTTGATTTCTGTTGACCATCGTCTAGAGGAATGTATGACTTATTCTTTTGGCGTATTTAAGTGGTACTCGTTGGTACGAACACATAGGCGAAAGCTGTTTGCGAGTCCGGATTATAAAGGTATAGTTACGAACGTTTGAAGTTGGTTATTTAAAGTTAGTTAATTATTTAAGGAGGACCAATTAGATAAAAGGTAGAAAAAGGGTCTCAGCCCAATCAGAAATCAGAAAAGTAAAAAAAAAAAAAAAAAAAAAAAAAAGAAGGGAGAAAGCTCCCAGCTTTCCCCTGCATGCCACCACCCCGACCACCCAACTTCCACGGTCGATTCCGGCCAACTACAGTGGAAATTTTTGACTCCACCACCGCCATCCTGAAGCTCTTATTCCCCTCTATAAAATCCACCCAAGAACCACCTTGATTAACCTCTGTATGTGGCGGTTTGAGGCCACGAAAGTTGACGGTTCTCACGGTGCTCTGGCCACCCTTTTTTATTTTTCGAAAAATCGGCAAAGCGATGGCCTATGCCACCACTTGGGCTTTGTGGCCCATCATCCCATGAGCAAAACCCAACCAACCCCGTTGGACCACCGTAGACGACGAATCGACACCAGGAAGCTTTAGGCATCCGCTGGCTTCGTGGGAAAAATTGACCATCTTCCATCCACTTTTGGACTTCGTGGCAGGTATGAAAGTTGTTCCTCTCATTGAGATCTTCATTTTTGTGAAATTTGAGAATTTTTGGAGATAGTTGAATTTTCCAACGAGTCGGGGCGGCCGACCGCCACCCGTGGCGGTGCGTGGGCAGGGGACCGTTGATGTTATCCTTAGGCTAAATTAGATGTCTTTAGTTAGCTTGTTCTTATGCATTTTTGTTGTTATTCCTTAGTTATTTTAGTGTTTAAAGTCATTTTCGTGCAATTTCAGGTTTATATGGCTAATTTGGCAAAGAAGTGCATTTGGAGCCTTTTTGGAGCAAAATTGGGCTTGGAATGGATGACACATGCTTGGAGCTAAAGGAACGGACGCAATTGAAGACCTAAAGATGTGAGGATTCCCAATTGAAAGAGGATTCCTAAAAGAATGAGGATTCCTACTTGAAGTAGGAAAGTTAAGCCAAGGTTTCCTATCTTCGTTTGACCTTTCCTAATCTTAAATGTCCCTAAGTTCCAGCAACATTGAAGGTCTCCTATGCAATTTAGGACACAAACCAAAGGTTCCTTGCACCATTTAAGGCAATGCCGCACCCTTTCCCCTTTCCCTAAACCTTTGCCGTGGCCTTCCTTGTCCATTTCTCTTCCTTGCCGTGCAAGGGAGAGCCATTTCCTTTCCTATTTTCTGCCATAAATCACATTCCCTTTTTAATTAAAAGCTTTTCCCCTCTTTATTTCCTTTTGGCCGCACCTCCCTTACCTTTTCCTTAGGATTCTGACTTTAATTCCTATTTCCCTTTAAAGTCTTGGTTTAATTTATGTTACCTAAAGTATTTCGTAGCCTTAATACCCTAAAGTCTTTAAATAAACACCCTTAGCCGCACCATGGGAGAATCAATTCTCCACTACACACATCCAGCCGCACCCTTCATACAATTCTACGAATCCCTTCACTCCAGAAACACATCTTTCATCCACCACCACAATTCACCACAAAAATCATCAACCATACCTTGTGCCCACTGTTCTAAAAATCCCCGCCTAGCGCCGCCTAGGCGCTAGGCGGTTGGTCACCGCCCCGATTAATGCCTAGGCGTTTGAAAATTAATAAAGGGCGCCTAGACCAATTGAGGCGCCCGCCTAGAACGCCTAGCCCGCCCAGACCCGCCTAGGCACCTACCTAGGTTGCGATTTACTTTGATAGAAAATAGATAACTTTCAATTTGCATTTAATTTTTTTCAATAAATTGTAAGAGACTTGTTGAATACTTAAATGGGCACACACTATATGCTTGTTCCCCATGTTTTCATTATGTTCCAATACTTTATAATACATATGTCATTCTATTTTGTAGTTTATGATGAAATTATATATATTTTAAGTATAAACAGACACTTATTTACACGAAATATAATAGATTTACTTATATCCGCCTAGTCCGCCTAGGCACCCGCCTAGAACCGGCCTAGGCGCTAGGCCCTAGCCTGCCGCCCGACTAGCGCCTAGCGTCTTTTAGAACCTTGCTTGTGCCGCAGCAAATAAGAAGAAGGAGAGCCCTTGGACGTGCTTGCCATTCAAGTTAGAGTTGCTGGAACGTTTTAGGTGTAATCTTTATTTTGTTTTCAATGTTTAAGTTCAATAATCTTTGTTTTGTGAGTATGAGGAACTAAACCCCTCTTAGCTAGGGGGAATTTCGAAACCATGACTATACTTGCAATATGATTTAATTACATCCAATTGTAATTTCATGAATTGAGAATTCAATTTACTTATCTGTTCATATTAAGACTTGTTTGTGTATGTGGGTTGAGAATGCACACTTAATTTGCATGCATAAATCTGATGCTAGGATATAAGGGAATTTCACCTAATCGTTACGAACTTATATTCATAAGTAGTGGAGGTTGCTAGTCACAATCGTGTTAAGTAAATTCCTGGCATAAGTATCATGCGCTTTCATAGTTACGAGGGCATTGTCAATACTTATGATTTTCATAGAACTTAATGATCTTTGATTGTATCTCTATTATGCGCTTTCATGTAGGGAACTTTTGAAGAATAATTTGATTGCGATGCGCTATTTCCGTCCAATTCAATGACATAAGGAAAATCTGAGGGTTAATTTAAGCGTACCTAATTAATCTGGGGTGTTGAGGTTCATGGTTCATTGAAAAAGCAACTGGAAATCGTTTTATATGCAAGTGTGTCATGTGTGGGGAAAGACCTTCTAGCTAGCCCATCATCCATCTAATTCAACCAAATTCGTGCAATCTGTCTATTTCTAGTTTCTTGCTTTGTTTTACTTTATTTTCGTCCAAAACCAAATCCCCCTTTACTTTAGAGTGTCTAATTAGTTAGAATATGTTTTAGTTTGTGTTTTAAGTGTTTTGAGTCAAGTTAAAACCAATTTTCGTCCAAAGTCATTCCTAGTGTCTAGTTTGAGTCTATTTAGTTGTTTTAAGCTGTTTTGAGTCATTCTAGTTAGTTTTGAGTCTTTTCAATTTGTTTTGAGTTATTTGAGTCAGTTTAGAGTGTTTTAGCAATCCCTCCTAATCAGCGGTTTAAGAACGATCCCTACTTACATATATACTACAATTGTCAAAAGAGGGTTTAATTTGTGTGTTAAGTTAATTTTCGCATCAGATTTATCAGTACGAACTCTAAGATGTGATTTGATAATTGGTCATAGGCGACGATGGTTCGTGATGTCTCGATATACATGCTAGGGAGTCGTAGCGCGGACGTCAGATAAGTGGGTCTTTTCCTTTCCATCGTATATATATATATATATATGATTGATAATTCCACAAATGGTTATAAATTGATTATTGCATATAATTATTGTGTATGCTTTGAAGTACTAATGTGAACTACGAATGGCTTGATCCATGTTTAGGGTACGTAGGCAGTCTAACGAGACGTTAGATGCAGCCATACAATATTTGAAACAAAAACCTTGTTTGGGAATTGAGCAATGTGAAGGAAATTGGTGAAAATATGAGATTTAACCTTATGTTTTTAGTGATTGGATGTTGGTCATAAATCAATGCGGAAAGAATCAAGAAACTGAAATAAGGAAACGTAAGTAATTATAGTTAATTAAACTAGTGTTTAGTCGGACTTATCCCCGATAATTATTTTCGAAAATAAGTAATTCGGGAGTAGGGCGTTATAAATTGTGCAATTTACACCACATTATATATATATTGGAAAAATACTATGATATGGTTGAGTTTTAGATTTGCATTATGGCATATCCATGTGTATACTACCGGCACAAAATTATTATGAATGCTTTGAAGTGCAAAGATGAACGCGGAACACACAGGTAAGTTCAGGTGAGTTATGGTATTAGTTGAAATGATTGAGTTATGGCATGATCACATTATGCTTTAGGCAGCTCCGACATTGTCGTACACGTTGCCTATGAGTTGTAAATGTCACATGAGATGCATTTAGAGCATATAAACCTGCACCCCGGTGTTAGTGCTCCCGCCCGTGGCCAGGGCACAGTCTTTCATGTGATGTTCACCTCCCACACCTTACGCTTACCTTGGATCCAAGGTAGGTGCACAGGCCTGTCGTACAGACCACTATAGGTGGTTCCTACTCGTAGGTGAACCGCGATTATTCGCACAGTCTTCACGTGATCGTAGCACTTGAGCGTACTTATTTACACCCAGTCCTGTCGTACAGACCACTATAGGTGGTTCCGACTCGTGTGTAGGGATATATGATGAGCTATGGATAAGTCGTACAGGTCACTATCGGTGACTCCGACTTATGAGCTAGCATATGTGATAAAATATATGATAAGGTATGGATAAGTCGTACAGGTGACTATCGGTGACTCCGACATATGAGCTAGCATATGTGATGAGATATGTGATGAGCTAGCATATGTTTATTTTCGTGTGTTTTTGTTTTAGTTACTGACCTTGTTTTGTTTTCTTGTTTTAGGTACTAGTTTATGACTCGAAGTTCTCAACCTGTTCGTGATCACATCCTTGACTTTGACGATGATTCTTAATTCACTCTACGGTACTTACTTATGCTCTAATGTCACGTGTAAAGTGGGTTCATTCCCGCTCACCAGCGCACTCTGGCATTTAGGCACTTTTAGGTTTAAATTTATTCACATTTTTCCACATCATCACACTGTATGGCTTCGTCACCTCCCAGGTGTCGGCCAGCGCAGCTCGATTCAGAGTCCTAGTGGACATTCTGGGTCAGGGTGTGTCAGTGTCAGTGATGAAAAATCAAAGCATAAACCGAAATGACAATCCGACGGTCAAGGTTTTCCTCAAGGTTTTTGGATTCTTGGTTTCTGTTTTCAATTTCGCTCCTTCAGAAAATAAGTGGCCCTTCTCATAACGAGCGTTTCAATATTCTTTTTCACATATTAATTACTACATTTTTTTCTGATTTCTTGGGCTATCTTTGTAAAAACACTATTCACTACCATTTCGAATGATTCAAAAATAATAAAATGATCAAAGTGTAAAGGATGTGGTCCTAGCATCTCCGTAATTTTTTCAAATTTTTTCACACTTATTGACCAACCCCGACCCGGAAGGTCCACTAGGACTCCGAATCAAGCTGTGCTGGCCAACACCTGGAAGGTGACGAAGCCATAAAGTGTGATGATGTGGAAAAATATGAATAAATTTAAACCTAAGAGTGCCTAAATACCAGAATGCGTTGGTGAGCGGGAATGAACCCACTTCCCACGTGACGTTAGAGCATAAGTAAGTATAGTACACTGGATAAGGATTGTACCCTTAGAAGTAGCCACCTATCCTGAGATTTAACAAGAATCCTCGTCAATACGAACTTTCATAAATTAAAACCTGGAAGGGCGCAAAACAGAAAGTGTGAGTGGGCTTTTGGTTTTTAGTATATATATATATATTTATGTATATATATATATGCTTTATGTTTTTCCCAAAAAAGTTGATTTAAATGATTTTATGATTTAAATGCCATGTCAAGTGCTTTATATTTTAGAATATGCTTCTAGTAGTTGTGTATGATATTGTCGACACTGGGGACACACAGGTAAGTTCCAGGTGAGTATAGGTATTTATGATTATAAGTTGCACTATGATGGTTATACTTAGAAGTATTTAGAGCTCATAAACCTGCACCCCGGTGTTAGTGCTTCGGCCCGTGGCCATGGCACAGTCCTTCACGTGATGTTCACCTCCCGCACCGCACGCCACCTTGGATCCAAGTTTGGTGCACAGTCCTGTCGTACAGACCATTATAGGCTGTTTCGACTTGTAGGTGACCCGCGATTATTCGCACAGTCTTCATGTGATCGTAGCACTTGAGCGTACTTATTTACAACCAGTCCTGTTGTACAAACCACTACAGGTGGTTCCGACTCGTGTGCAGGCATACTTGATGAGCTATAGGTTCAGCCATACAGACCACACTAGGTGGATCCGGCTGACATATTACTTTTCATTGATTTGCTTCACCTGGTTTACTTATTCATTATGCTAAGATATTTGGCATGGCGTATATGTGGGTTTTGCTATTTCGAGTATGGTTTCGATATACGTATATATTCTATTTTCTGGGAAATTATATAGGTTTTACGGCGAGGGGTTACTACCCGGGCCCCCACCACATCCCAGGCCGGGATGTGACACTTATAAATTAATTTTTATAAATATTTTAATATAATTTGATTTTTCCAACAAAATACCAAAGCACTTTAAAAATTCAGAATATTCATTTAAAAGTGCTAAAAGTGTGAAAAAAAAATATGCAAACGCCCGTAATCTCATTGTTTACGATTTAAGGATGATTACATCGTCATTTTGCTTTTTAAAACCATAAAATTCTCATGAATACTGTTTTTAGGGGAGTAAAAATATGTAATAATTCATGACAATTAATTTAGAAGTGCGAAAATTGTGAAAAGTTATGCCAACGCTCATGATCACATCCTCTAGGCTTTGACAATGGTTACATCATCTTTTGAATTTTTAAAACCATAGAAACCCTCATGAACAATGTTGTTAGGGGGAGTTGAAAATTAATAAAATTCATAATAAATAATTTACAAATGCGAAAAATATTCAGTCGATTGATACGTGACCGGAAACATGTTATTTTCGACGTGGTATGTTCGATATACCACGGTGTCATGAACATGGTAGTTGGCCAAGGAGGTGCACTAAATCATCAAATCATGAAATGTCACAACTCACAAGTGGTTATCCAAAACTAGAGTTGTGGATGTAAATTTCTTCCTCCTTGTTCTTGGACAAAATTGCACCTACAAAACAAATAACACCTTAGGTCAAGGCCAAGAGCCTCACGCACCCACAATGAATTTGGGGGGGGGGGGGGCTTTGGCTGAAGAACCTTTGATGCCAAAGTTAGAATTTTGAGGGAAAAGTGTTTGGAGAATTTAGCAAGAGAATTGAAATTGAGTTTTGGAGAGAATGAGGGTGTTTATATAGTGGTGTGGCTGGCCACCTTGGGAGGAGATAGACCGGGCACATGGATGGATTTGTCAAGTTCATGATTTGTGTTTAATTAGCTAATTAATAGAATAAAAAAGGAATGATTTAGGGGTTACCTTATGGAGAATATATGATGAGGGATGGATGAAATAGGTTGTAAATAAATACCTATTTGTGCATTTTTGACTTGATTGAGGAATGATTGTCCATTGCTCACGCGTAGGAATTCCGGTGTGCCTCGAGGGTAATTTTGTCCTTTTCACCCAAAAATCCACGTGTCGCCTCTTGATTATTTTTGGCTCCACAAATGCCCCCACACCTAATAGGCTGCTCTAAAAAATAGACAGCATGTGTAGAGATCTTCTTGCTTTGGAAAACTTAGGATTGTTTCCTATTTTGATGTAGATTCCCTCTTTAATTGGAAATTAGATCCTTCTAGGAAAGGGAAATAAATTTCTCTCAAAGCCTATTTAAGTCCACTTTAAGTGGATCATTAAATCAACTTTGGAGAGTGATTTATTCTACCCTACAAGAGAGAAAGAGCTTTGAGGATCTTCGTTCCCCCTCCTCTAGCAATCTTTTACATCTTGCCCGTGCAAAGGATATTCTTTCGTTACTTGCTTCGTCTTCTCTGCGCCGCACCAAGGTAAGAAAAATTTAATTTTCCTTGTCTTCTTCTTGGATAGTGTTGTCATGGGGCAGCCGAAGCTTATTCTTCTACCAAGAAGATCAAGAGGTTAGAATCTAAGCTCGTTGCTTTAAAGGGTCTAATATTTTTACCCTCACTTCTCTGCAACTTAAGATTGCTCACCAAGAGATTGTTGACTTGAAGACTAGGCTTGACGCGATCCAAGTTAAGTATGAAAGTGCAGAAAAGGAGATTGAATGTTACATACCTTAGATTTAAGATCTTAAGTTTGCAGTTTCTAAGCTTCGTTTCGCTGCTTATGCAAAGGATGAAGAGTTGATTGCTGCTTATAATCAAGTGATCCACTTCAAAAGAATCGTCGATAGGCTTGAACCCCAAGTGTTGGAACTTCAAGGTGTACTGAAGATCAATGAAAGTCTGAAAAATGAAGTGGATGAGCTGCAGCGCGTCTAGGTTGGCCTGCTCGAGGAGAACAAGCAGGTGAAGGGTGAGAATGCTGAGCTTGAGGTTTCAAGACCTTCTCTATTTCTCTGGAAAACTTGCTTGCCTTTACTTTTGAGGCCTCCATTAGTGAAGTAGTCGGAGAGGTTGATGCCCAAGCTGGAGCAGCCGAGGGTGAAGCGCCGAATGATGCCACTGTTGGGAGCGTTGCGGCTGCTGAAGGTGCGGCGGCCGAGTAGTCGTGGGATGTCCAAGTTGCTGAATGGTAGTCTTCTAGGTAGCCTTTAGGATTTTCTTTCTTTTCTTTGTTGCTCTTGTTTTGCTTGAACTTCTTTGGCCTTTGTTAGTCGTTTATCAATTTTGCTAGAAACTTTAATAAACCTGCTTCATTCGCTTTTCTCTAAGCCTTAACCTTAGACTTTATAGACCAGTGGTAGGCGTGCTGCTTTTCTATAAGCAGACAAGCTGCATAGCCTATGTAGCCGTATGTGTTGGTGTAGAACTTTTGCAAAGTTGTTAGCCATAGGGTCGGCAGTCGTACGCCTTACTTACAGAAGCAGACAAGTCATTGTGACCAGTAGGTTGTTAACCTTGGCTTTTTCCAATTTTGTAGGTTACGTAGCAAGTATCGCAACATTTTAGGACTTTGTGTAGGTCGTTCCACGCTTGGCAAATGTGAAGCTTATCGACTACGTAGCATGTCGGTAGTGGATAAAGCTTCGTATATGCACACTAGCTTGTTTAATCTTTCACAAAAATGTGCAGTTGTATAAGTTTAGCGCGGCTTTACTGCTTGAAGGGTAAGTTGTAGGCAGTCTTTCGAAATCCGTATGCTACCTTAGTGCACTTGGTAGCAGCTTTAGGGTTCCAGGGCAACCGTCCATAGGGCGTACTGTGTAATATGCCTCCTCTGTCTCTGAGGCCTGGTTCCCCACAGATTAGGCGAAGAGACCCAAAATCTTTCAGTTAGCTAAGCCTTGAAAAAGACCATTGTGGCTACTTCTAGGGATCTCGGTGCAAGCCATCGTGCACCTAGTTATACCAGGGCAGCCCGACTCATCCACGTCTGGATATTCGGAGTGTAATTTTATCCTCCCGCATTTGAGAGCAGACCCATGTAGGTGTCGGGGAATTGGTTTACCCTCTCGCACTGGAGAGCAATTAGTTTATCCTCTCACACTGGAGATCAGACGCAGATGGGTGTCGAGGAATTGGTTTACCCTCTCATACTGAAGAGCATGGTTGGTCCCTGGGGGGGCGCAATTCCTGCGATAAGTCCCTAAGAAGGAAGCGGTCTTCTTTTGAAGTGCATGAGTGATCAGTTGTTGTAAGCATGTAGCCAAGCCAAGTTGTAAACTACTTCTGAATTCCTCATTGAAAAATGAGTTAAACGAACAAGAACTTAGCTGTAAGGTAGGAATTGCATAATAATTGAATAGTCATCGGCTTGAGAGGTAGTGCCCATCGAGCTGTTTGAGTCTTCAGGCTTTAATGTAGTGGGAGGCCACGCATGGTACTTCCTCATATTGTAGGCGCTCCACTGCTTTCAATCTCTTTGTCATTCACGGTGGAAGAGGTGTAGCTACTCTTGCCGCATACTCTGCTGATCTTGTATGGACCTTCCCATATGGGATCCATCTTTTTGGAGCCTTCTCTGCGGGCGGTGATGGCTTTTCTTAGGACTAGATCTCCGGGCTGAAACTGTCGGATCTTGGCCATTTTGTTGTGGCTAGAGATGAGCTACTGCTGGTAGGGTGTGATGTGGGTGATGGTCTGCTCATGCTTCTCCTCTGCTAAATCTGAGCTTGTGGCCATCTCCTTACTATTCTGCTCAATTTCCGCCTTCTTCTTCTTGGACAAAATTGCACCTACAAAATAATTAACACCTTAGGTTAAGGCCAAAAGCCTCACGCGCCCACGATGAATTGGGGGTGGGGCTTTGGCCGAAGAACCTCCGATGCCAAAGTTAGAATTTAGAGAGAAAAAGTGTTTAGAGAATTTTGGGATTTTTGTAAGAGTGTCCCGCCCGGTTTTGGTGAAAATGGGAGCCAATATATAGGGGAGAAAAGGTGTGGCCGGCCTTTAGGCAATGGGTGATTTATTTTAGGGGGTTATGGAAATAATGGGCTAGTTATTTTGGGGAGTTATGGAAATAATTGGCTAGTTAATTAGCAAATAATAATAGCCTAATTAACTAGCTATTGAATGTCATAAAAGGGAAAAATATGGTAGCAAAAATAAAAGGCATGGCCGGCCTTCTTGGGAGAAAGGGTAACCAGCCTTTGGTGTGTTTTTTGGGTATAATTTGGTGGTTTAATTAGTAATTATTGGATTAATTTGGTAATAAATCCAGTCATTACCAATTAACATAATTTTAAAAGAAATGTTGGGGAGGTTTAAGGATTAATTACCTTGTGGAGAATAAAGGATGAGGATGGATGAAATAATTTGAGTTGTTACCTTTTTTGGGCTTTTTTTGACTTGGCTGAGGGATGATTGCCCGCTACTCGCGCATAGGAAACCCATTCTGCCTCAAGGGTATTTTTGTCCTCTTTTATCCAAAATCCACGTGTCGCCTTGTGATTATTTTTGGCTCCACAAATGCCCCTACACCTGTTGGGCTGCTCATAAGAAAGGACAGCAGGTGTAAAGATCTTCTTGCTTTAGGAAACGTAGGACCGCTTCCTATTTTGATGTAGTTTCCCTTTTTAACAGGAAATTAGGTTATTCTAGGAAAGGGAAATAAATTTCTCTCAAAGCCTATTTAAGTCCACCTTAAATGGGTTATTAAATCAACTTTGGAGAGCAATTTATTCTACCCTACAAGAGAGAGAGAGCTTAGAGGATATTTATTCCCCATTCTTTAGCAATCTTCTACATCTTGCCCGTACAAAGGACCCTCTTTCGTTGATCTCTTCGTCTCCTTCGTGACACACCGATGTAAGAAAAATTTAAGTTTTCATGTCTTCTTCTTGGGTAGTGCTATTGCGGGACAGCCATCAGGGTAGTGCGGCACGTTGGCTGGTAGGGGCCAGGAGTCGGCTAGGCATGGGCCGACGAGATGTTGTGGCAGGGACCACTGCTTGGGCAGCTCGGCTTGGCTAGAGCCAAGGGCAGCTTGTGCGGCTGGGGCCGCGGATTGTGGCGCTAGGGCGCAGTGTTAGGCGAGCCGTATGGCTCTTGTCCTTTGGGCTCTTGGACCTGACTCAAGCCAGGCTGGCAACTGAGAGAAATGAGGAGGTCGTGGGACCTCATGGGCTGTTGGAATGCTGGGCATGCAGGCCTCCTGCCTGCAAGAATGTTGGGTTAAGCTCATCTGCTGAGTACCGTGAATGTCGTTGGATGCTTAGTCATCTTCGTCGGGAGAAAGGTAGGCTGCCCTCGAAAGATGAGGTAAAGAGGATCAAGGCGGATGCATTGGCTCGTCTGATCGCTGTCGTATAGCTTACTTTGAATGAAGGTGGAAATAAGAGATCTTCCCCGCCTACTCAAGAGATGCCGGTTAAGAGAAAACTAAAAACTTCTTCTGCTGCTCGTCAGGGTCCACCTGCTGCCGATAGGTTTGTGATTAGCATGACTTCTTCTGATGGGAAGAAAAATGAGGCTGTTAGATCTAAGCATGTGGCGCCTGCCCTCGAGAATGGCTAGTACGATTGCTGATAGGATTGCTCAACATAGAGGTCTTATCGTGCCCCCAGTGCCAGAGTCTGTACCAAGACGTCCATTGGGAGCTAAGTCTGGTTCACCTTTTGAGAGGCTTGCTATTATAAAGAACGATAAGGTGGACTCTGCTGCTAAAGTGGCGTTAAGGCCCACTCCCTCTGCTGCTGATACTGACTCGCCTGCTGGGAAAGAGGAAACTGCTCTCATGGGCAGCTGTGAGAAATCCACTAAGCCTGCTTCTGGGGAGGCTGCTGAGATCCATATGCTTTTAAAACCAGATCTGCTTGAAAACATGGACTCTTGTGCCAAGTTTGTTGATGGCGTTAGAAAGGTTGTTTGCCCAAGTTCCTTTGCGAAGCATACGACCCAATATAGAATAACTGCTCTGCTTGCTGTGATGCAGATGTAGCAAGGCTGCCAATGAGGTGGCGAAGACTATGGCAGCTGAAGCTTATTCCTCGGCTGAGGAGATCAAGAGATTGGATTTTGAGCTCATTGCTTTGAAGGGGTCTAATATTTCTACCCCCACTTCTCTGTAGCTTGAGACCGCTCGCCAAGAGATCATTAACTTGAAGACTAGGCTTGACGCGATCCAAGTTAAGTATGAAAGTGCAGAGAAGGAGATTGGATGTTACATAGCTCAGATTCCAGATCTTGAGTTTGCAGTTTCTAAGCTTCGTTTCGCTGTTTATGCAAAGGATGATGAGTTGATTGTTGCATATAATCAAGTGATCCACTTCAAGAGAATCGTCGATAGGCTTGAAACCCAAGTGTTGGAACTTCAAGGTGTACTGAAGATCAACAAAAGTCTGAATAAGGAAATGGATGAGTTGTAGCGCGTCCGTGTTGGTCTGCTCGAGGAGAATGAGCAGCTGAAGGGTGAGAATGATGGGCTTGAGGTTTCAAGACCTTCTCTATTTCTTCGGAAAACTTGCTTGCTTTTACTCTTGAGGCTTCCATTGGTGAAATAGTTTGGAGAAGTTGGTGCCCAGGCTGGGGTAGCTGGGGGTGAAGCGCTGGATGGTGCCGCTGCTAAGAGCGTCGTGGCGATCGAATAGTTGTAGGATGTCCAAGCTGCTGAAGTGTAGTCTTCTACGTAGCCTTTAAGATTTTCTTTGTTTTTCCTTGTAGCTCTTGTTTTGCTTGAACTCCTTCGGCCTTTGCTAATTGTTTATAAACATGCTTCATTCGTTTTTCTTCATCTTTACTTCTTTTGTTCATGCCCTAACCTTTAGACTTGATAAACTAATGACAGGCACGCCACTTTTTTATAAGCAGACAAGCCCACGTAGCCTATACAGCCGTAGGTGTTGGTGTAGAACTTTGCAAAGTTGTTAACCATACGGTTAGCAGGCGGATGCCTTACTTACAAAAGCAGACAAGTCCGCGTAACCACTAGGTTGTTAACCTTGGCTCTCTCCAATTCCGTAGGTTGCGTAGCAAGTATCACAACACTTTAAGACTTGGTGTAGGTTGTTCCGCGCTTGGCAGATATGAAGCTAATCGACTACGTAGCATGTCGGCAGTGGATAAAGCTTCATATATGCACGCTAGCTTGTTTAACCTTTCACAAGAATGTGTGGTTGTATAAGTCTAGCATGGCTTTACTGCTTGAAGGGTAAGTCGTAGGCAGTCTTCCGGAAACCGTATGCTGCCTTAGTGCACTCGGTAGTAGCTTTAGGGTTCCAGGGCAGCCGTCCATTGGATGTACTGCGTAATGTACCCCATCCGTCTCTAGGGCCCGGTTCCCCACGGATTAGGCCAAGAGACCCAAAATCCTTCAATTAGCTAAACCTTGAAAAAGACTATTGTGGCTACTTCTAGGAATCCCGGCGCATGCCATCGTGCATCTAGTTATACTAGGGCAGCCAGGCTCATCCACGTCTGGATATTCGGAGTGTATAGTTTATCCTCCCGTCTTATAGAGCTGACCCATGTGGGTGTCGAGGAATTAGTTTACCCTCTCGCACTGGAGAGCATGGTTGGTCCCTCGGGGGGCGCAATTCCTGCGATGAGTCCCTAAAAAGGGCGCGGTCTTCTTTTGAAGTGCAGGAGTGATCAGTTGTTGTAAGCATGCAACCGAGCCAAGTTGTGATTACTTCTGAATTCCTCATTGAAAAACGAGTGAAACGAATGAGACCTTAGCTGTAAGGTACGAACTGCATAACAACTGGATAGTCCTCGGCTTGTGAGGTGGTGCCCGTCGAGTTGCTTAGGTCTTCGAGCTTTGATGTAGCGGGAGGTCACACATGGTACTTCTTCAGATTGTAGGCGTTCCACTACTTTTTGATCTTTTTGTCGTTTCATGGTGGCGAGGGTGTAATTACTCTTGCTGCCAACTCTGTTGATCTTGTACGGATCTTCCCATATGGGATGCATCTATTTGGAGCCTTCTCTGCGGGCAGTGATGAAGGCTTTTCTTAGGACTAAATCTTCGGGCTGGAACTGCCGGATCTTGACCCTTTTGTTGTAGCTGGTTTGTAGCTGGTGAGGAGCTGCTGCTGGTAGGCTACGATGCAAGTGATAGAGAATTTTGTGATTTTTGTAAGAGTGTCCCACCCGGTTTTGGTGAAAATGGGAGCCAATATATAGGGGAGAAAAGGTGTGGCCGGCCTTTAGGCAATGGGTGATTTATTTTGGGGGGTTATGGAAATAATGGGCTAGTTATTTTGGGGAGTTATGGAAATAATTGGCTAGTTAATTAGCAAATAATAATAGCCTAATTAACTAGCTATTGAATGTCATAAAAGGGAAAAATATGGTAGCAAAAATAAAAGGCATGGCCGGCCCTCTTGGGAGAGAGGGTAACCGGCCTTTGGTGTGTTTTCTGGGTATAATTTGGTGGTTTAATTGGTAATTATTGGATTAATTTGGTAATAAATCCAGTCATTACCAATTAACATAATTTTAAAAGAAATGTTGGGGAGGTTTAAGGATTAATTACCTTGTGGAGAATAAAGGATGAGGATGGATGAAATAATTTGAGTTGTTACCTTTTTTGGTCCTTTTTCGACTTGGCTGAGGGATGATTGCCCGCTACTCGCGCGTAGGAAACCCGTTATGCCTCAAGGGTATTTTTGTCATCTTTTATCCAAAATCCACGTGTCGCCTTGTGATTATTTTTGGCTCCACAACATTCTTCGATTAAAATATTAAAGCAAGTAATTTCATGATCTCCAACTGATTAACTTCGAAAATATAAAAAATAAAAATTCAGATATAGGCAAACACATAGTAAAATCACGTTACCCTTTTCTTCTTAGTGTGCTTCATTGCGCCCCTTGTGAGAAACCATTGCATTCTTGTATTTTGCGACATCCAAACTCTTCTTTTGCTTCGGCAACTTGGCCTCGACGCTCTGCAGGAGATGGGCTGCCAAAACAGCATTGTGCGTCTGCATTCTAGCTTCCTAGAAGAGCAAACAACATAACACAATGTAACCAACATTTAAGAACTCCAAATAAATTCCAAAAATTAACAAAATTTCAAACCAACATCGGAACATGACTAGTTGGTACATAACAAAAACAAAAACCACAACCATGCATAATCAAAACTCAAGATCATATCCCAGTCAGCAAGCTAAAATTAGTTATGATAAAAAATGAAATCAAGCAAAAATTTACAGTTTATTTTCTAGTATTAAAATTAGGCCCGGCCTAGGCCCAGTGCTGGCACGGCGACCTTCTGGGGCCCAAAATAATTGGGGGCACCAAAATTATTAGGGTTGTGACGACCCGTCCCTAATTTTCACTGTAATTTCCTTCCTGTTTGTGTAATTTGACGTGTTACCCTTTTTGGGAAAAGTGTAATCTGACGTGGACTTTGTTTTTTATTGTTATTTCTTTTACCTAGGTTTCGTACTTAAATTGTACTGGGAAATTTTATTTAAACCCATCTAACCTATTTCTACACTCAACTTACTATTTGCACCCATTTGATTTTTAACTAAACTATTAATATCTCTTTAAACCCAAATTTAATACCTAATATACCCCCATAAACCCAATTCAATATGTGGATTTATTTTTACACCCATTGGACATCAGTGATTGTCGGTCTTTGTCCCTGTTATACTCTGCTCTGGGAAGTTAATAACTTTCCTCTGCAAACAACTAGCCAGCCTTGGTTTTTGGGGCAATGGCTGGGTAAAGTATCAATGTGTCGTAACGATTTGCTTGTACTAGGCTTGTTTGTGAATTGCAAGACCTTAAGGGTTGAGGGTGCAATTTCCGTAATGCTTGCGTTATTAAAAGAACAAAAATTAAGCTTTCATAAGATCTGTAATGCAGATTCATTCTGTTGCATTGCACAAGGAAATCAAATATGTATTGATTGGAACTGGAGCTGATCCTCGAGCATTGATGCCATCATATAGACGTTTTGTTCCTCCTCTGCCAATTTGCTGGTAATGTTTTTTAACATTTACTTGCTCCAAAACATGGAATATTTAACACAAACCCAGATAGGGAACAAGATTTTCTGAGTGAGTTACTACTGTGATATTTGGGTGCGTCGTCATCTTCAATATGTCAAAAAATTCATAAATTGAGTCATACCTTGGTTTGAGGATTCAAAACTTCAAAATCACCATCGATCAATAAAAAAAAACTTATTTTTCTCTATGGGAGCTATTAGGGTTTTAGCTAGAATGAACGTAAAATAAACAAAGAGTGATCGTACTGTTTAATTATAGTGTTTGGGTTTATTGATAAATTTGAGTTTTATTATTAATTTCATTTTGTACTTAATAGTAATTATGCAATACGGTAAAATAGACAATTAACATTTAAAATTTAAGTTGGGTGTAAAAAGAGGTTAAATGGGTTTAAATAAAATTTCCCAATTGTACTCGTCGTATGACGTGGACTTTGTTTTTTATTGTTATTTCTTTTAACTAGGTTTCATACTTAAATTGTACTCGTCGTTACAAATGCATGAGAACGTATTAGACTAGAATCGGATCTGTAATGAAAAAGTTACGCTCCGTTAAAGTACGTTAACCACGGGTATTTTGTACACGCACATACGAATTTACAGTGTTTGAAACACTGTAAGAAACCAGATTTGTACATTAAAATTGTACAAAATCTGAAAGTCAAAACCTTTCCACAAAAAGGGGATCCGTGTTCCCTCTCCCTCACACAAACAGCCAATCACTTTCCACCATTTCCTCTCATTCGTTCCTTTCCCGGTTTCCCTCTTCACCACCAATCAAAAGTCTTCACCATTATTTATCTTACACCAATCAGACCACTCCCTCACACCTCTCACCCAATCAGAAAGCAACCCACTCTCTCTCTCTCTTCTCTCTCTCTCCCTCGCCGAGCTCTCTCACTCTACAACTCACTCAAACGAACACTAAACCTCACCAACGTGACCTGAAAACTACATGGTCGAACTCCCCTCACCACTACGAACATAACTATGTAACCAGATCGTGATTTGATCGAGTTTTGGACGTCGAACTCGGAAGGTCCGAACTTGGTGAGTTTGAGTTCAGCGGGCTGAGTCAAGAAGTTTTGAAGGTCGGGGAAGCTCTCTTACAACTCCCCAAGGCTCCTAGGACAAGTTTGAGGAAACTTTGACGAGAAACAACCTGGTTTCGAGAAGTTCCAGTTTTGACTGTACCTTTCGAGGCTTTTTAGGCCACTTCCGTCCACTTTTTGGACTTCCAAGAGGCATAATCTTGTTCTGCTCCTCATAAGCTTCATTTCCATATAAATTTTGTGAAAAATGGTTGAGAAATGAGCAAGTTATGAAGTTTAGAAATTTTTCCCATAAATCGGTGACTTTTTCTAGAATCTAGCGAGTTCAGATGGCGGCGACCGGTGAGGACCACCACAGAAGACGACGGAATATTCCGTCAACTCTGACAGAATATCCTAACGGCGTCAGGTGACGGTGTTACTATTTAACAGAATATTCCGTCACTTTAACGGAATATTCTTAATGGCCGTTAGGGCCTCTGTCAGCCTCTGTCTGCGCGTGGTGGCGTGTATGGCCGTGCCCTAGGCGGCGCGTGAGGGCACGTCCAGCCTTTATTTTACCTTCTGTCAATTTGTGTAGGTCCGCGACATCGAGTAGATCGATTTCGTATATTTAAACCCTAGGTTTGAGCAAACTCTAGGGGTTTTATTTAAGTTTCCGTATGTGTTATTAATTGATTTAAAATAGTTATTTCACATATAGGGGAAACGTATCTCGAGGATATACGGGTCAGGCAAGGCTCGGAGGCTATGATCCAACGATGTATTTGTGAGTGGGCAGTTTGTTTTTATATCTATACATAATTATAGTTTCCATAAATGCGTATTTACTCCATTTTTACGCTTATATTGCCAAGTATCGTTATTGTGATATTATATGTAATAAATGCTGATGGTTGGGATATTACTGTCATGATGTCACATCCCGACCCGAGCTCCACCACATCTAGGGCTCGACTCCGCCGTAGCACGATATTGTCTGCTTTGGGCCCCGACCATGCCCTCACAGTTTTGTTTCTGGGAACTCACACGAGAACTTCCCAGTGGGTCACCCATCATGGGATTGCTCTTGCTTAACTTCAGAGTTCCGATGGAACCCAAAGCCAGTGAGCTCCCAAAATGCCTCGTGCTAGGTAGAGATGGGAATATACATATAAGGCTTACAAGATCCTCACCCCTGGGCAATGTGGGATGTTACAATCCACCCCCTTAGGGGCCCTACTTCCTCGTTGGCACACTTCCGGCCAAGGATTGGCTCTGATACCAAATTGTCACATCCCGACTCGAGCTCCACCACATCCCAGGCTCGACTCCGCCGTAGCATGATATTGTCGGCTTTGGGCCCCCACCACGTCCTCACAGTTTTGTTTCTGGGAACTCACACAAGAACTTCCCAGTGGGTCACCCATCATGGGATTGCTCTCGTGCGAACTCGCTTAACTTCGGAGTTCCGATGGAACCCGAAGCCAGTGAGCTCCCAAAAGGCCTTGTGCTAGGTAGAAATGGGAATATACATATAAGGCTTACAAGATCCTCACCCCTGGACGATGTGGGATGTTACACATGACATTCCTACATATTTGTACATGCTCATCATTGTTGTACCCCGGTGTTAGTACTTGCCCCAAGGCCAGGGCCAGTCCTTCACGTGTATGTTCACATCTGCACCATTTGCTCACCTTGGATCCAAGTTAGGTACCAGTCCTGTCGTACATATTGCATTAGGCAATTCCAACTTGTATGTGACCGTGCTTCGGCACCAACCTTCACGTGATCATAGTACTGGAGCGTATTGATTACACCCAGTCCTGTTCGTGTCAGAAATTTTCTGTACGAACTCATGTGTCAGCTTAGATGGATGAGCACTTGGTTATACTTGATTATCACATTATTATATTACTGCGGCATTTGATATATCATGACTTGGCATATTTATGGTTGTATTGTTGTTGTACTTTTATTTACATACTTACGTAGTATGTTTTACTGAAACTATACTTGTTTTACAGCGAGGGGTTACTATGTTCGAAAATAAAGGTTTTTCTTACAAACGTTGTTTTGCTGACACTTTGTTTTTTTTTTTTTTTTTGCCCCTCCAAGACCTAGTTAGCTGTATTCTTTGTGGCATTCGATGAACCTCCGACAGTTATGATATTAGCTTTGTTTAAAAGTATGAACTTATCCATTGTTGTGTAATAAGTGTACTTTAACTACTTTGACTACTTTACTGTAGTCGTACTGTCTATTATGCTCTGAATAATTGTAGTGGGTTCTTCCCACGACTACGCACTCTTTCACTGTTTAGTTTAAATTAGTCCTAGTTCGGTTTTAATTCAATTACTTTTTCACATCACTTACTCTTATGGTTACGTCACCTTCCGGTGATGGCCAGCATGCTTTGACCTCCACAGTCAGGTGTGTCAAGGGTGGTATATTTATATACGTTTTCATAAGAGTATAATTTATAAAATTTGGTTCAATGACAAAGAAATTTAACTAGAATTGGTGGTTTTGTTGTTTGAAATTAATGAGGAGGTCTTGGGTTCAAAACACCATGTGTGCTTATTTACCTTTCAATTTTTACAATTTTCTTTTCATAAGAGTATAAATATATTAAATTTTGCTAAATGATCAAGAAGTTTAATTAGAATCAATGGTTTTTGTTGTTTAAAATTAATGAGAGGCCCTAAGTTCGAAATGCTAAGTGCATGTTTATCCTTTTCAATTTTTACGAATTATTGTTTGCTTGTTAATTTATTTTTAATTAGTAGCTAGTAACTATGTGGGTTATTATTTTTAAACATTTGTTCCAATTCAAGTCAAATCTTCAACAAAGAGTAATGTATTGACCAAATGTTTAGATAAAATTTGCAAATCATATGATGTGTCATCAAAAAGTTTAATTTAGTACCCATTTATTACTTACATATCAATTAAAGACTCATAAACATCATTATTTTTTTAATCCCATATTGACAAGGTTAGTAAATAAGAAAAAACACCTCACAATTTATACAAAAACACTTTAAAAGTTCAGATGGAAAACAAAACTTGTAAACTCGGAGTTTTTTTGTTTCTTTCTCACGTTACAAAATAAATTAGTTTTTCCGTGTTTCTAAATTATTAAGTTTAAAGTGATTTTCTAAATATAATGTTATCAATGTCTTACGTGTGAAAACAAGTGATGGCACATTTTTTAGCGTTGCCCTGGGCCTCAAAAATCTTTAGACCAACCCTGATTACAATTAGGAAATTAGATCTTCTTCAAAATCAAATTCCACAGAGACCACAAATCCTAGCAAATTTCAATTTATACATCTGTTATATGAATATCCCAACAGCGAGATAATTTGATTCTCAGAGATGGATGTCCAGAACATCGGGACGAAAAGGAAGATTGAAACCAAATGAACAAAAATACATAAATTGAATTTTTCCCTGTAAACTACCAAGAGACTAAAAGTCTGCAATTGTAGTGGAGGGTGAGTGGTGGTTTTACCTAGCAGTGGTGGCATGAAGGCTGACGATGGGAGTCTGGAAAACCCTGCGACGTCGCGTCTCCTATCGCCATGGAAGCCATAGTCGAGGAAGTTGGACTGGGAGATGGAGAGGTATCGAGATAAGCAGAGCGAGAAAGGGAAGAGATGAGAACCAAGAGAAAAGATGACGACACTGGACTTGAGCTTGCGTCGGTGATGGAGACGACGTCGGCGTGAACGAAATTTGAGATTTCCAGTTGTAAGGGTGCGATGTAGAGCAAAGAGTTAATAGAGAAAGATGAGAGAGGGAGAATCGAGAAAGGAACACGAGGGATTTCCCAAAAATTCTGAGGTTTACTATTGAATAATACGGGTTTTTAGGACCAGAAACTCAAATTTATTATGAGATGGTTGCACACTAAGCTTGCTTTGGTGGATTTGTTTTCAACCGTTGAAATCAGATTCAATGGTTCACATTTTGTCCGCACGCAAGGTTCGAAAAAGTACATCCGCACCTTAGAAATTGGCTAAATATATTGTTGGGTTAGAAAAAGAATTTTTATCATAAATGGTCCTTGAAATTGACCTTCACTATCAAGATGGTCTCTAAAATTGAAAATCAATCAATGCGATCCCTGAAAATAAGTTTCGCAAATCAATGTGGTCATTTCGTCATAATTCTGTTAAAAAATCTGTTAAGTGCTGATGAGGCACATAAATGGACCCCTAAGTCCTTTTTTCTCACAAATGGTCCTTGAAATTGACTCAGGACATCAAAATGGTCCCTGAAATTGACTCACGATATCAAAATGGAAATCAAAATTGATCAATGTAGTCCCGCAAGTAAGTGTCTCAAATCAATGTCATTCCTTCACAATTATGTCCAAAATTATATTATGTGCTGATGTTACAGATAAATGGGTCACACAAGTCTAATTAAATTTAAACAATTACAAATAGGCATAATAATTTAATAGTTAATAAAAAAAATTGTCAACCCAAAAGCCCAGTCATTCAATCACCTCCGATCTCAGTCCACATTTTTATACCTCTTTCGCTCTCTATTCTCTAAAAAAATAAAAATAAAAATAAAAATAAATCTCAATACACCCATCTTTATACACTTCAACACCCTTTACCAAATTGAACCTGGATCGAGATCACCTTTCGTGACAACTTGGCCCATTGGCAACAACTTATGGGACATCACCGTTAACATTTAGGCGATCAACATCCTCACAACCTTAATCTTGGAGAGCTTGTCCGATGCTTCCCTGGTGGTCTAGTGATGCAAAGAACAATGAGGTATGCCTTGAGATAATGAGGTTATAACTGAGGTGCGTCCATTGTTGGTTGAAAACTATTTCCAACCCCCTCTTAGGCCTTGGTTAAGCCTTGTTCCTTTCAGACCCTACTATAAGAAAAAAAAAATTCCATTGTGCAAAACGGTAATTAGACAACTTTTTTAATTAGTTATTAAACCCACATCAGCACATAACAATTTTTTTTGCAAAATTGTGGCAGAATGATTATATTGATTTGCGACACCTATTTTCAAGGACTACATTGATTCATTTTCAATTTCAAGGACCATATTGATGGTGTCGATCAATTTCAGAGGCTATTTGTGATAAAAACTTGTAAATCTTTTGGGGCCCATTTATGTGACACATAAGCATTTAACGAATTTTTAATAGAATTGTGACGGAATGACCACATTGATTTGCGACACCTATTTTTAGGAACTACATTGATTGATTTTTAATTTCAAGTACCATCTTTGACACACCCGAAGTCAAGACGTGTTGGCCGTCACGTGAGCGTGACGTAGCCTTGAGCGCAAAGAGGAAGCGATAAAGAGTAAGGAAGATACGAACAAATTTAAACCAAGTAACTAGCAATTCTAGTTAAGAAAGGATGCTAGTGAGGGTCTAAGTGTATAATTACACTTTCAGAGCAATAAGAAGATCTGGTTGCAGTCAAGTAGGACAATTACTAAGATACAACACCCTAAGGTGAATCCTACTTTTCGGATTCTGTCAGAACACCGTTGAATTCCTCGTTGCCACCAAACTCAGCTACCTAAAACCTGGAGGGGCGAAAAACAAAGTTGAGTAGGTTAGTAAAACACATTTACACAAAAACCTTATTTTCCTTTGAATATACTAACCCCTCGCCGTAAAACAAGTATATAGATATTTTCCCAGAAAATAGAATACAAATATGTATATATCTCAACTCATGCTCAACAATCAAGATTCATATTTGTAGGTATGCCATGGCTATATATGACAGAATAAGCAATTCAGGTAAGAATAGTTTCATAGAAATATAACATGTTAGCCGGAACCCCTGCGGTAGTTTGTACGGCTGAATTCATAGCTCAAGAGTCAATCTAACCGGAGTCACTACAATGACCTATACGGCAATATACTGCACAAGAGTCGAAACCAAATGCAAAGGTCTATACGACGATAATGGGTGTAATATAATTATGCTCAATACTACTCTCACATAATAGTCGGACGATTAATCGCTAGTCACCTACGAGTCGGAACCATAAATAAGGTCTGTACGACAAGACTGTGCACCTAAATTGGATCCAATGTGAGCATATGGTGCGGGAGGTGACATAATAAACAGGCTTGTGTCATGTCTCTGGCTATATCACAATCACCCTAAGTGCAATTTTATGAGTTCAACAATATTCAATCACATATCACATCATCGACAATTCACATAACCAAACATAACTTACCTGAGCTTACCTGAGCCTCCACAGCACCATGCAACAATATGCATAATTATGATAATGCATATACTAAAATAAAATATAGGCATAGCATGGCATTTAAATCACATTTCCTTAAATACGTTTTCTGGGAAAAACGTCAAGTATATATATATATACACTGAAAATAACTGCTCACTCACTGAAATGAAGCCGGGTCGTAACCCCCATGTCTAGCCTGGCCACGCTCGTCCTCCGGATAGGTCTCGCCTATAGGAGAAACAACTATATAAACGTCACTTTAATGCACATATACCAAACTATGTAATAACTTTTCATACATAGCTCAAATTGGGTATATGAATATACCACAGTGACCTACACAATCTCAGGATCGTCCCCATATTTTCAAAATAATTTTTGGACCGCCCACGCATGGCCATGTGACCTGCATATTGACGGCGTCAGTCAACCCCGTCAAGTATATACCGACAATATTCCGTTATTCCTTAACAAAACTTAACGGCGTGATATAACGCCGTTAGAATATTCTGTTACACTTAACAGAATATCCTCTCGTCTTCTACCTTCAGCTCCGGCGACCGTCGTCGTCGCCAAAAAACTGGGTAATTTTCAAAACTCTATAACTCACTTGTTTTTCATCCATTTTCTACGAAATTACCACCAAAATGAAGCTTACGACATAAGGAAGAGAAATATACCACTTTAAAGCCCCAAAGTCGACAGAATCTCACTGGAGAAATTCCACAAAAATCGGCCAACCCTTGAACTCGTGATCCCAACGTCCAAAACACTCCAACGATACACCCCGAGCTTTGTGACAACCTTTTAAAGCTCCCTGTGAGCTTGAAATCCCCTAAAAACCTCACAATAATTAGTGCATGAACAATACCTCATTCGGGGTTAAGGTTTTCACGTGATTTCGAAGTGGTTCTTACCTGGAAATGGTATGGATGACCTCAGGAGGTTACAAGGATTCCAAATCTCACCTTTTTACCTTCGATCCGAGCTTGAAAGTTTCGTTTCTAGATCGTTCGTACGTTTTGTACGGAAAAGAAACAGAAAATCGAGAGGGAGGAAAGAGAGAGAGTACACGGGTGATGTGGGGGTGTGTGTGTGTGTGGTCCAAACTTGTCCAACCAATCAAAACAAAAGAAACCCTTAGTTCTAATTGGTTCCAATAATAGAGGAATAGAACTAATAGGTCCACCACCTTAAGTCCAAACCACAACACTCCATAATAATTCTCAACGTCCATGGGTATTTAGGTAATTTCACGCCGTCGATAAATATATTTCGGGACGGGCTGTGACAATCTTGATGGTGAGGGTTAATTTCAGGGACCATTTGTGATAAAAACCCTTAAAACAAAATCCATCTGAGTTACAAGTCTTAAGCCTAGTACAGTAAGCTAGAAAATTGAGTCCAATTCTAATTTTATAAGAATTAAACTTCTATAGTTGCCTAAAATTTTAAGTTAGTAATTACAATTCTTGAGTTCAATGCACTGAACTCATTATTTTGATTCATATATAACTAGCCTTCATGCACGCGCTCACGCGCGTGCAAAAGACATTTTTTGAATCACAGCGTGCTATGTGCGACTTACATGTTTTAAATGTATTTATATGCGTAGATTGACAAAAGGAAAGTCAAATATTTGAAGTAAATGAATCATCTTAGATCATGCTAGAAGAAACCCCTCATAAACCAATTAAAGTAGCTATAAAATCGGTCTCTATAGAATTCTATCAATTATTTATATGCGTAGATAATTTGATTGAATCACGTAGAGAAAATAAAATTGATTCAATCAATTATTTATATGCGTAGATAATATCGTTTATTTAAAAAAAAAAATCATTTGACAACTATTTAATCACAATATTATCCACGTGCGAAAGACCTTTCTATAACCGGCATTACACGCCTCTTAAGATGTTTTGAACATGTTTAAAAATAGAGAAAATAATATTTAATAAACAACTGATTGAATCACATTATTGATGGCTCATTGTGAGGCTAAGCCCACCATCCTCCCCTTAATGTAGATAATATTGTCTATTAAAAAAAAAACAATCATTTGACAACTAATTTAATCACATTATTATCCACGTGCGAAAGACCTTTTTTCATAACCGGCATTACACGCCTCTTATGATGTTTTGAACGTGTTTAAAAATAGAGAAAATAATATTTAATAAACAACTGATTGAATCATATTATTGCTAGCCCATTGTGAGGCTAAGCCCACCCCCCTCCCCCTTAGTGTAGATAATATCGTTTGTTATTAAAAAAAAACAATTATTTGACAACTAATTTAATCACATTATTATCAGCGTGCGAAAGTAGTCCTTTGACCTGAGGCATCATAGATGTCTAATGGTTAGGTCCTTGATCTTTGATCATGTCAAAGGCATTCCATTGAGAGTGTCCACGGCATTGTTGGGATCAAGCTATCTAGTCATGTAGGCATATGAATGCACAACAAGGGATCTCTAACCTTCTATGGTGGAAGGAGAATACTCTAAGATATGATTCGGGAGTCTTTGGCCAAAGCATATGAATATGACTTAGGAAATTTGTTCCAAATCATATTCAATTGAATCATATAGAGAAGTATCACATTGGATAGTAGACATGAAACAAACTATCACTCAAACAATGTGATTAAGAGTATTGTATTAGAGAACGACCGTATTGCATTGTAGTTGTAACTGGATAGGTTCTCCAACCACTTCTACTTAGCTTGGGTAACCATGATATGCTGCTAGGTGTCACTCATGGTTTGGGGAAGCCTTGAAGATTAGCAAACACTAATCAAAGGGAGAATTGAAATGTTGTTTCAATTCACAATCGATCGTTAAGAGTAACAATCGCCCACTGCCT
The DNA here is from genome assembly GCA_035220775.1 of Malus fusca. NCBI lineage: Eukaryota > Viridiplantae > Streptophyta > Magnoliopsida > Rosales > Rosaceae > Malus > Malus fusca. The sequence goes on along the minus strand of CM069071.1, from coordinate 26,142,453 downwards.
CGCTAATTGGAACCTAATGGATCGTACACCGAGTAAGGGTGAAAGTGAAGAAATATAAATGAGATGGATAAGCAATTAAATGGTTTAATTGAGAATGATCAAGATTAATTAATTAGTTAATTAATTTTACGAAAGGTTCGTATTGGGCTTTTAAGTTGGTTTTGGGTTTCGGGGCCTAAAAGCGTTTTGGTCCACAAGGCCCATTATGTTTAAGTTGTATGACAACTAAAACAAAATGGGCAATTAGCCCAATAACAAAGGTAAGGCCGGCCATAAGGGTGAGGGTTGCAAACTTGGATTAATTACAAGTTTGCCACTCACTTGAAATGAAGTATAAAATCAACTTTATAGCTTTATTTCTCATTAGGGTTTTTCTTGGTGAAATGAGGTGAAACACTTTCTCTCATTTTCTCTAAAGAGGCCGGCCACTTAGAGGGAATTTAGCTAGCAATCGTTTCTTCTCTAAGTCATCCATTTCATCTTCACACTTCATCCTTGGTGTGGAGACTTAGAGACATCAAGCTTTTGATGTTTTGGAGAACAAATCCTCAAATCCTCAAAGAAGCAAAGGAGCACTAAAAGGAGGAAAATCACAAGGAAGATCCAAGGAGCAAGGAGGTGACTTGAAGGCCCTCCACTTGGGTGAATCCCTTGTGTAATCAAGGATGAGCTGTAAGGGTAAAGAAACTCTAAATCTTTCCTTCTCTTTAATGTTGTTAAAGAGTTTATTGGTTCACCATATACTAGGCTTTGAAAGTCATGGGTTTTATGAATTGTTTTTTAATGCATGCCTACTTTAATGTGTTATTAGTTTGCATATGTATTCAAATGTTCTTACTTGTTCTTAGCTAGGACAAAATTTTTCCTTCAAGTGGTATCATAGCCTAGGCCTAGTTTATGGTGAATCCTTTTGGGTTTTGTGATTTTCATGATTTGTGATTTAAATGTTGTAAATGTTACAAGCTTTGTTCTTGCTTTGAATATAAATTTTGCTTGAAAATTTAGCATCTCAAATGTTGTAGATGTATTTCATTTAAGCATGAATATTGGAACTAAATTTGGTGCCATGAATGTTGGGAAATTCGTCCAAATTTAAAGGGTGTTTTTTTGGGTTCTTGTTTGTCTTGTTAAAATGGTTTTAAAGTGACTTTTGGAACCCCTAAGTACCCTAGGATGTTAACCCTCTTTTGAGTAGTGAAAATTTGAGTTTTAATGAGTGAAAACATTCATGGAGCTCTTATGAGTTTTCATGTGTGTTCTTCAATGTTCTTGAGTTTCTTACCAAGAACAAAAAGGTTTGGAATTTTGATTCAAAGTGTTTGGTGGTTTTAATAAAGTTTTAGTTTATTTTTGAAAGGTGATGGATGATTGGTGATGGGTGATTAAAGCCTTTAATGTTTCACAAAACATTTTCTTACAACTTACACCAATCACCCTTTTTCCTCACCTACCTGTTCCACTTGCATATTGCACATGCATGCACCACTTGCATAAAACCCTTTCACACTCCTTTACTACTCTAAAAACCGGCCAACCCCTAGTGGGGGTGTTTTTGGGCCTTTTATGCAATTACATAAAGTTTTGATACTTTTGTGTTTTTGTATTTTGGCCCAAAAGTTTACGTTTTTACGTTTAGGCCCAAAAACTCTAAAGGACAAATTGTTTTGCTCCTTTAATGATGTTTTTACATTATTAAAATTTTGGGTTCTAGTTGAAATTACGTGAAGTTGTGGACTTTTGTGTTTTTTCAAAGTGACCCCAAAAGTTTATGTTTTTTTTTGCATTGTGGCGCAATTGTTGTGGTCATAGTTTCCTTTTGGCCCAAATAAAATGAGAACAAAATGGTTTTGTCTCTTTAATGAGAATTGGATTTTCATTTCATTTAGTTCCATTTAAATCAATTCTATGAATCCGAAAACCAATTGTTTAAGTTGCTTTCTTAGTTAATGTGATTGATTAAGAAAAGGGTGATTATGAACCAAAGGCCTCGATAATTGAGCTATGTGATTGGCCGCTTTACATTATGAATGTTTGGGTTTAGTAGATTAGATTTGAATGTAATTTGATTAATTCAATTTGTTGTAAAGGGCATAAGTCCTCCAATGTGTTGTAAAAGGGCATAAGCCCTTCTTATTATTTCATGTATTCCTTTTTGTTTAAATGTATGCAAATTGGAATAGTTGGGTCCAACGCCCAATAGGAAATAACGGTTTAATTGGATTAAACGCGTAACTAAAATCAACAACTATCTACCTTAAACCCAAGGTCCAACACAAGGCTCGTGTTGGATCAAATCAATCGGTTCATAATCATCCTAAAACCTAATATGACTATATAGTCCATATGAGGATGCAATGCGTTCGTTAGTAGTTCCATATAGTCTCGCTTGTTTCAACGAAACAGTGGGAGTATTATATGCTACTAATTCATATTAACTCGGACCAATAGTTGTGATAGGCCCAAGTTCTTTTAATAAGATTAAAATGATTTTGATGTAGCCCAAAACTACTCCCTCAACAAACGAATATTAAGTTGATAAGCGAGAGATGTTTTGAACATCTCTTCGTAGGCCTTCCACCGTGGTGGGCTCCAATTGTTTGTGACTCATGCACCGGCTTCACCCTATCATGGGGGAGTTCAAAGTATGTGCTTACATCCAGGAGGAGTCCATAAACATATGATGAGGTGAGTGTAGGCAACGAGGATGGCCGACATCGTATCATCGTGAGGCTATTCTTGAACCCCTTCACGAACTAAGCATGGTGGGAATAACTTAACTAAGTGCAATGGTGCCGACATTGTATCATCGTGAGGCAACATTCTCTAGAGGCCAAAAAGATGGGTAATTACAAAAGTTGTAAATGAATAAAGCGTTATTTTCTCATCATTATTTTTGCTAACCAACATCGTATCATCGTGAGGTGGGCTTGGTAATGGTGAGTCTCCCATACCCCGCTTAGAGTTCAAAATAACTCTCGAATTCCATTGAGGGATGTGGAAAATGTGGAAAATGCCAAAAATAGTGGGTGGTGCTATTTGATTTAAGACCCAATCAAGTAGTTTTAAAATCAACAATCTAATACGATTTCTGTTATGTTATGTAGTTAACGACATGCCTAAAATAAAACCCACCATTATACTTGACAAAAGTGGCCTTAGGGGCCAACGTTTCCTTGCTTGGTATCGCCACATTGAGAATGTCTCAAAGGTGAAAGACATATTGTATGTGCTTAAGCAATCCCCTCCTCATGTACCTCCTACGAAACTAGCTTCAAATGAGGAGTGTCAAGATTATGCTAGACACTATGAGGATGACTTACAAACCAAATGCTTAATCCTCACTTCACTTAGTGAGGAGCTTATGAAGCTACATAAGCACATGGACACTTCTTGTGCCATGGTTGAAAGTTTGCATAAGATGCATGACATTGAGACTAGTAATGTACGATTCTCAAATGTTTGTAGTCTAATGAATGCCAAAATGGTAAAGGGGGCATCGGTCCATAAACATGGACAAAAGATGGAAAAGATCTTTCAAGATCTTGAAAGTTTAGGAACTTCCATTGATGGGAAAATGGCCCAAGACTTTTTCCTTGCATCTCTCTCGGATGATTTCACTAAGTTTATTGTAAACTATAAAGTGAATAGATTCGATCATACTTTAACCGAGATGATTGACATGTGCTGTAAGTTTGAAAAATGTTTCAAAAAGGACAGTGGGAGTAAGAATGCAATCACAAGGAAAAGGTTGCATAAGAAGAAGGCAAAGAAATCCAAAGGAACATGCTTTCATTGTGGAAAGGATGAACGTTGGAAGAAGAAATACAGGGTGCGCATTGTGAGCCTTATGACACGAACTTTTGAAGAGACTATTTCCGTCATAGAGAGTTCTTTTACAGTGAGCTCCAGTTCCTGGATATTTGATTCAGGCGCTAGTCAACATATCTGTAATACGATGCAGGGACTAGCGGGGAGCAAGTCACTGCGCAATGGGGAGATGGTTGTGCGAGTTGGGAACAGCACTAAAATCTCTACAAAAGCAATAGGCACCTACATGCTTAAACTACCCTCTGGGGAAGTCCTGGAACTTAAAAATTGTTTATATTTTCCTTCATGTATAAAGAATTTGATTTCCATCTCTAAGCTTTTACGAGATGGGCACTCAGTATTGTTTGACAAAATGAGTTGCACTTTATACTTGAACGGTCGTATTATCTCTCATGGTAATATGATAGAGGGACTTTTTCACCTAGAGACGAGTAGTGGGATGCACTGTATTCAAAGCGGGAATACCTCAAAACCCAAAAGGGCTAGAGAAGAAGTTAACCAAGAAAAGATGTGGCATCTTAAACTTGGACATGTGAACCTTGATAAGATTCGCAAGATGTCGAAAGACGGATATTTCCGCCCATTAGGTAATGACCAGATGGGTACTTGTGAATGTTGCTTGAAAGGGAAGATGACCAAATCTCCATTTACTAGAAAATGAGAGCGTGCCACTGAAATTCTAGGGTTAATCCACACTGATGTATGTGGACCTATGTCTACTACATCGAGAGGAGGCTTCTCCTACTATATCACATTCACCGACGATCACTCTCGGTTTGACTATGTGTATCTTATGAAGTACAAGTCAGAATCCTTTGAAAGGTTCAAAGAATTCAAGAATGAAGTTGAGAAGCAAACTGGGAAACAGATAAAGACCCTAAGATCGGATCGAGGGGGTGAATATCTGAGTAACGAGTTCCTAGATTATCTCAAAGAGTGTGGAATAATATCATAGTGGACTCCACCGGGAACTCCACAACGTAATGGAGTTTCTGAAAGGAGAAATCGAACCTTGATGAACATGGTTCGTTCTATGATGAGTTCCGTAGATCTACCAGTAATATTCTGAGGATACGCTCTATATACAGCAGCTTACTTGCTTAATAGAGTACCTTCCAAATCAGTTTCACAAACGCCCTATGAGATATGGCATGGAAGAAAGCCAAGTCTTAATCACATTAAGATTTGGGGTTGTGAAGCATATGTCAAGAAGCTTGAAGCTACTAAGCTTGAAGCGAGATCAGTAAGGTGCTATTTTGTGGGATATCCTAGAGAAACTATGGGATATGAGTTCTACCATCCTGACGACCAGAAAGTCTTTGTCGCCAGAACTGCTATGTTTCTAGAGGAACAATTTGTTCTCAAATGAACTAGAAGTAAAACGATGGAAATTAATGAGATTAATGATTAACCACAAACAAGCACTCGACAAGTTGACAACCCTGTTCCTTAACCCCTAGCTCCACGTAGATCTGAAAGGGTTAGCAAGCCACCTAAGAGGTATGGCTTAGATAATGACTTTGGGGAATTGCACCTTCTAGGTGACAATGACACAAAGGAAGACCCTAGAGACTACACTAAAGCAATGTCCGACATTGATTCAAAGAGATGGCAAGAGGCCATGAAATCCGAGATGGATTCCATGTATCAGAATCAGTTCTGGACTCTTGTAGACCCTCCAGAAGGTATAGTACCTGTTGGAAACAAATGGGTCTTCAAGAGGAAGATAGGCGTTGATGGGAACGTGGAGACTTATAAGGCTAGACTCGTAGCCAAGGGTTACAGGCAAAGAGAAGGGATTGACTATGAAGAAACCTTCTCTCCTGCAGCCATGATTAAGTCCATTCGGATTTTGCTTGCTATAGTTGCGTACCATGATTATGAGATATGGCAAATGGACGTGAAGACGGCCTTTCTGAATGGCTACCTAGAGGAAGAGCTTTATATGGCTCAACCCGAAGGTTTCGTGTCCAAGTCTGAAAAGACTAAGGTATGCAAGCTTCAGAGGTCCATTTATGGACTTAAGCAAGCCTCAAGGAGCTGGAACATTCGTTTTGATACTGAAATCAAATCGTTTGGTTTTACTCAAAACGAAGACGACAATTGTGTTTATCAAAAGGTCGTAGGGGATGCAGTTGTATTCCTAGTGTTATATGTAGATGACATATTACTATTCAGGAATGACACTGCAGTACTTTCTTCTGTAAAAGTGTGGTTGTCCAAAACCTTCCACATGAAAGATTTAGGAGATGCATCTTATGTACTTGGGATAAAGCTCTATCATGATAGATCCAGAAGACTAATTGGATTATCCCAATCTATGTACATTGATAAGGTGCTAAGTAGGTTCCAGATGGAACAATCTAAGAAAGGTTTTCTTCCTGTTAGACATGGAATTCACCTTTCTAAGTCCATGGGACCTAAAACTCCTGAAGAGATACGGCAGATGAATGCTATTCCTTATGCTTCAGCCATAGGAAGTCTCATGTATGCCATGATATGTACAAGGCCTGATATCGCATATGCTGTGAGCATTACTAGTCGATATCAATCTAACCCAGGATCAGAACACTGGGCAGCTGTCAAGACGGTCCTTAAGTACTTAAGAAGAACTAAGGACATGTTCCTCGTTTATGGAGGAGCAACAGAGTTGCGAGTGGAAGCCTATACAGACGCAGATTTCCAATCTGACGTCGATGATAGAAGTTCCAACTTCGGATATGTATTCACTCTGAATGGTGGGGCTGTTAGCTGGAAAAGCAAGAAACAAAGTGTAATTGCTGATTCCACGACGGAGGCAGAATATGTCGCTGCAGCTGAAGCCGGCAAAGAAGCGTTCTGGATGAAGAAGTTCATTACTGAACTTGGAGTGGTTCCAACCATTACATCACCAGTAACTATGTACTGTGATAATAGTGGGGCGATAGCTCAAGCCAAGGAACCCAGGGCTCATCAAAAGAACAAGCATTTTGACAGGCGCTTTAATATCATTATAAGATATGCTGCCGAGGGGAAAGTCAACATCCTCAAAGTTGCTTCGGCCGATAACGTAGCAGATCCACTGACAAAGCCAATGTCTCAAATCCAGCTTGACCGTCATATGGAAAAGATGGGTATTAGATACATGGGAAGGTGGCTTTGAGTGCAAGTGGGAGATTGTTGGAAGTATGCCCACAAAGCCACTCATTTGATGTAATAGCTTTTGAAATACTTATTGTATTAAACGTTTATATGTTTAATGAAGGGCAAAGCTTATTGTTAATCACTATTTATTGTATCATGTGTTTAAGCAATAAGGGAATCCAAGGAATGTATTTGATCTAAGAGATAAGTGATTCAAGTAAGTTGGATTAACGAGACCTTTCTCTTATGTTCATTTTATTAAAACGTTCCTAGCCATAGGATTGCCAATTGGGCATTGACAATCCGCTAAGGTTAGTATGTGTTGTGTCATCTCAAGCGTGAGTATGACTAGTCTCAAGTCATTTAGTGTTGGACACTAAGACAAACACATAGGTGCTCGAAAGAGTAATCAAGTACACTGAACAACGATCAAAATAGAGTTCGAACATACATGTCATGTAAGAACTCGATAGTTGCAATATGCAAAGTAGTCCTTTGACCTGAGGCATCATAGATGTCTAATGGTTAGGTCCTTGATCTTTGATCATGTCAAAGGCATTCCAATGAGAGTGTCCACGGCATTGTTGGGATCAAACTATCTAGTCATGTAGGCATATGAATGCACAACAAGGGATCTCTAACCTTCTATGGTGGAAGGAGAATACTCTAAGATATGATTCGGGAGTCTTTGGCCAAAGCATATGAATATGACTTAGGAAATTTGTTCCAAATCGTATTCAATTGAATCATATAGAGAAGTATCAGATTGGATAGTAGACATGAAACAAACTATCACTCAAACAATGTGATTAAGAGTATTGTATTAGAGAATGACCGTATTACATTGTAGTTGTAACTGGATAGGTTCTCCAACCACTTCTACTTAGCTTGGGTAACCATGATATGCTGCTAGGTGTCACTCATGGTTTGGGGAAGACTTGAAGATTAGCAAACACTAATCAAAGGGAGAATTGAAATGTTGTTTCAATTCACAATCGATTGTTAAGAGTAACAATCGCCCACTGCCTCGCTAATTGGAACCTAATGGATCGTACACCGAGTAAGGGTGAAAGTGAAGAAATATAAATGAGATGGATAAGCAATTAAATGGTTTAATTGAGAATGGTCAAGATTAATTAATTAGTTAATTAATTTTACGAAAGGTTCGTATTGGGCTTTTAAGTTGGTTTTGGGTTTCGGGGCCCAAAAGCGTTTTGGTCCACAAGGCCCATTATGTTTAAGTTGTATGACAACTAAAACAAAATGGGCAATTAGCCCAATAACAAAGGTAAGGCCGGCCATAAGGGTGAGGGTTTCAAACTTGGATTAATTACAAGTTTGCCACTCACTTGAAATGAAGTATAAAATCAACTTTATAGCTTTATTTCTCATTAGGGTTTTTCTTGGTGAAATGAGGTGAAACACTTTCTCTCATTTTCTCTAAAGAGGCCGGCCACTTAGAGGGAATTTAGCTAGCAATCTTTTCTTCTCTAAGTCATCCATTTCATCTTCACACTTCATCCTTGGTGTGGAGACTTAGAGACATCAAGCTTTTGATGTTTTGGAGAACAAATCCTCAAATCCTCAAAGAAGCAAAGGAGCACTAAAAGGAGGAAAATCACAAGGAAGATCCAAGGAGCAAGGAGGTGACTTGAAGGCCCTCCACTTGGGTGAATCCCTTGTGTAATCAAGGATGAGCTGCAAGGGTAAAGAAACTCTAAATCTTTCCTTCTCTTTAATGTTGTTAAAGAGTTTATTGGTTCACCATATACTAGGCTTTGAAAGTCATGGGTTTTATGAATTGTTTTTTAATGCATGCCTACTTTAATGTGTTATTAGTTTGCATATGTATTCAAATGTTCTTACTTGTTCTTAGCTAGGACAAAATTTTTCCTTCAACGCTCACCTTGGATCCAAGTAGGTGCATGTCGTACAGACCATGAGAGGGTTCCGACATGTCGTACAGACCATGAGAGGGTTCCGACTGATAGGTGACCTTAGATTATGTGCACAGATGATTGATGAGAGAAGCACTAGAGCGTATTATTACACTATTCATGTCGTACAGACTACTTCAGGTAGTTCCGACTTATATGCAGTGTAGTGCTGTACAGGTCACCGAGGTGACTCCGGTTGGATTGGATGTTGAGCTATAGAATTAACCGTACAAGACCAACTGCAGAGTCTCCGATTAATTCATCATTTCACCTGTTACATTGATGCATCATTCATTCTGTTTTTGAAATTTTAACATGGCATACTTTCTGGTTTTTTGAGAAAGATTGATGATTTGAGATTTATGAAAAGTATTATGCTATTATGCTATTTTCTGGGAAAGTATACAGGTTTTACAACGAGGGGTTAGAAATGTTTTAAATGAAAGGTTTTTGAAAAATTTTGTTTTACTGACCCACTCAATTTTGTTTTGCGCCCCTCCAGGTTCTAGTTAGCAGTTGGTGGCTCACGAGGTTTCGCTTCGGCATTCTGACAGACTTCCCTAATGTAGGACTCACCTGCGGGTGTTGTAATTTAATTATAGTCCTACTTGACTGCACCTATTGCTTAAGCTCTGTTTATGTGTGCACTCACACTTTAACTCACTCTAGCATGCTATTTGGTTACTATTACTAGAAGTTGGTTTTTATTCTTTCGTAATTCTCTTATCTCTGCTTCCGCACCGCACTTATGATTACGTCACGCTCACGTGACGGCCAGCATGCCTTGATTCTAGGATCGGGGTGTGTCAATATTACATATATTTTTTTGTATTATTATTCTATATAAGTTATAAAAAAAAAGTTTTAGTCATTATTTATTTTTAGGGGCTTTTAGATCTAGGTCCAAAAATATAGATGATTTTTAGGAGTGAGTCCAGTTATATAATTACATGTTTTTATTTCTTTTATACTCATTTTATATTTTTTTTAAATATTAAAAATCAATTAAAATCTTCTAATATGAAGCATTTTTCAACTCCAAAAAATCTTATTAATATCTTATAACAGAAAAAACTAATATACTAACATAAATTATCTACAAAACATTCTACCTTAACTCAAGCAACAAATATATGAATATATATTATACCTGTAAGCGAGATTTGAAACCTAACTAAAAAGTAGGAAAAACATAATATACCTACAAGCGAAGCAAGACACATTAATCTGTAACACGTTAATTATAAAGAAGAATCTGTGATATAGATACATAAAAATAATTAACATGTGATATAGGTTGATTATAAAAATTAAAAATAAAATCTATAAATGAGGTTTAAAGAGGGAGGAAGAACAAGAAATAACAAAATAATAATAATAATAATAATAATCAAAGAGATAATTAGGAAGAAATTTGATTTTTATAATAAATCTTATTATTGAATAGATAATTATTGATAATTAAATAATTAAATTTAAAGAATTGGACTTATTTTAATAAATTGGACTATTCCTACTATTGGCTAAAAAAATTGGACTTATATCAAGTTTCCCCTTATTTTTATTATGAGAGTTCTTTATTATCATTACTACTTTACTAGGATAATAAATTTTACTTAACAGTTAACATGTTCTTGTCTAAAATTAAAATAAACTAGTATAATATTTGTATAGACAAGAAATACAAGTATGAAAAATGTGAAAGAATATATAAACACTTGCGATTCATCAATATTCCTCTACGAGTAGATAATGGTTACACTTTATCATTTAGATTTTTAAAATCCTCCCAAACCCTCATGAATAATGTTTTTTATTTGAAGGAAAATTTAATAAAATTAATAATAATTATTGTAGAAATGTAAAAAATGTAAAAAAAATATCCAATCACTCTTAATGACAAGCTTTACAACTTTCATGAAGGGGTCAGCTTCGAAATCCAACACTATAATCCATAAACCTTCAATTTATATTTAACCGTCGATTATCATTTATGCTTGATTCTTGTTACTGAATTTCATTTTTTAAATTTTCTTTTTTTAAAACATGATCATTTGATGGATGTAAGAAGATGAACGGTTCAGATCTTTGATATCACGTTTCGATATTTACGGTTAATTGAAATATGAGTCGATGTCATATAGTTTGTGGAAACTTTATAAACATCAAGCAATATTTTCACTAATCGTAAAACTCTGAACTTAATATCAACGATCCAAACCGTTCATCTTCTTGCATCCTCTAATAGATCATGTTTTCAAAAAACAAAATCTGAAAAAACAAAATTTGATGAGAAAAATAAAGCGTAAATGTAAACAATAATCAACGGTTAAATTTTGATCTATGATTTATATCATTATAGTGGCGAATTTCGAAGTTAAGTTCTTCACGAAAGTTGTAAAGCTTGTTATTACGAGCGTTTATATATTTTTTCTATATTTTTTATACTTCTACATTAATTAAAAAACTATTAAAGACTTTACTTAAATAACAGCCGTTAGATCAATGAGATTAAATCTGTACCGTTGGATTCTATTTCAATTATATTATTACAATTGTTTTTGGACAAAAAAACCCCTCATATTTTCCATTGTTTTCCATATGAGGCCTGACTGATTTGATCAAAACAAAAAACCCCACTGCCTAGCCCTAAATTATTTTTGTCTAGTCTCCCCACTCCCGGCCGTAACCCTCTCCCAACCCGCCCGCGGCGCCGTTTGTTCTTCCTAGCCCCTCTCTCCCGCCGTCTTTCTTCCAAAATTCGGACAGCCACGATCTTCTCGTCTTCCTTTCGTACGACATCTTCCTATGTAAGTATTTCTCCCTCTTCAACCTTTCTCTCTCTTCACTCTTTCTACGCTCATATTTCTCATTTCTGACCACGAACGATTGACACAGCTTCTTGCGTTGGATTCCTCTCTTGGAATGGAAGCCATGGAAGAAGGAGAAGAAGGAGATGCTGCTCCATTTTGATATGCACCGACTCACAGATCACCTTAACTCGACCTGCAAGTTTCGAATCCCAATTTGTAATTTTGGATTTGGATTCCGGGATTCCGGTTCTAACTGGGAATTGGGTTTCGTTTCAAATTCCCAAATTTTCAGGATTTACAACAAAATTTCAAATTTTTGAATGTTGTATATGTTTTCAGGTGATCAGGGCGTATGCTTTGAACAAAGCATGGCTGATAGGATTTCTGATGGATATATTCGGAGCTTTGTTAATGTTGAGCGCATTGTCTTTAGCTCCTGTAAATGCTTCAACCCCGAAGCTAGGATTTTTCATTGTTTATTGTTTCGATTTTTGGGGTATTTGTTTTCTTTCTGCAATTTGTTTACGTATTTGGTGATTGGAATTAATGTTGTGCTACATTTTGATGAATGTTGGATGATGTATTTTTCAGGTGTCTGTCATACAACCGGTTTCCGGGTGTGGACTTGCGATTCTTTCAATCTTTTCCCATTTTTATCTGAAGGAAATGATGAATGTTGTTGACTGGATGGGGATTACATTAGTAGGCATTGGCACTATAGGTAATGTAAGTTCTTCACAATGCTTGAAAATTCAAGTGTCTTCGCTGGGAACTGTTGCATTACTTTTGATTGTGTGTTTTGTTTTAAGAATAATTTGTGTGAGATTTTGTATTTGCAGGGGTTGGTGCCGGAGGTGAGGAGCAAAAGGCTTCCACAATATCGGTGTTTCATCTACCATGGTTAGCAATTGTAGTCGCCTTCTTGTTTGTAGGTACCTTATACCGTGCATCATCTGATGTTTATAGTTGGACACTTGGGTTTATGCAGTGTAATGATTCTAACCCTGCAAGGCCTCTTTAAATAGGTCCTCCTTAATGGGTGGCTATGCATCTACAGATGTCAACACAAAGAACAGGAGTTGGTAAGCTGATTACTTCGTTTCATCTATCTTTAGTGTTTGAGTATGGTGCCCACTACCAGTTCACTAATACCTGCTCATGGTACAGATGGAATATGAAGTTGTTGAAGAAATTATATATGGCTTGGAATCTGGCATTTTGTTCGGGTATGATTTTGTCCAGCATGTTTCTTATCACAATTCATATATAGATTCATCTTTCTCATCTTTCAGTTCTAAAAGGGAAATTATTAAAAAGCATATAATGAGTTATAGTGTGCATGCTAGTAGATGTCAATGATGTGTTGAGCATGTCAGTTGTGTGTACTTTATGTTACAAACGATACAAAGTTTTAAGTCTTGTTGATTTAAATCATGAAGCTGCTGTTGTTGTCAAGCCATGTTTAAAATTATAATGCAATTATCACACATCTTATTGCAGGATGGCATCTGTGATATCAAAGATGGGATTTGTGTTCTTGGAGCAGGGTTTCCACAGCATGCTGGTCCCGATATGTGTGATAATCAGCATATGTTGTAGTGGTACATGGTTTTATTACCAGGTATGTTAAGCACTTTACCAAGTTCCTAGTTTCATATCCATGTGCTCACGTAAATTGAATGTCGGTCCCATGAAATAAATTTGTAGTCCCATTGACTATATCAAATTGTAATCAAGCAATACCATTCTTGCATGGTTAGAAGATTGATTTGTGTTTTGGTTCTAATCAAGCAATTGTGGGTTCAACCTTTTTTTCACTCAAAAAAAGTATTATGTTTTTTATTTAATTATTTATTGGTTTAAAATATATTTTCCTTAACGGGTAACTGGTCGGGTCATATTACCCGTTAATATTATCGGGTCGATTTCGGGTCGGGTCATTTTACCCATTTATTTTAACGGGTGTTACACGACACGACCCGTTAAGATATCGGGTATGACACGAAAACGACACGAACACGGGAAACACGACACGAATGCCAAGTCTAGGCTAAGCCCACCCTTCTCCTTTGACATCACTTCCCGAGATTTATCGTATTTTATTCTCAGTAGTGGTGAAATTATCAAAATGCCCTTGAGATGCCACGTAGGCCTTCCACGTGGACCTCAAATTTTCCTTTCATTTTTCCAATCATATTTTACTATTTTCGAATAGTACTTATTTTCACGAACACATGGCCTCAAACGGAATTCAATTCGGAGTTATAACGAACAAGTTACGTTCGAAATTGTGTAAAAATACCCAAGATAAATTCAAAACTTGAAATTTCTCCTTGTGCAGCGTGCACCACTGCATGGGTCTTTTGGGACACTGAAATTTGCCTTCGTGCATAGTTTTGTTTTCATTGCATGTACTGACCACTTTGGTTGGTGTGTGCAAGTGGATCTTTAAAATAATGGTTTATTTGGGTTTTGGACAACCCACTTTTCCAACTCCATCAGACACTATCATTACTTTCCATTATTAAATCAATTCTCACTTTCTTTTCACTTTTACATACTCACATTTCTCTCCCATTTACAACCGGTTTCTCTCTCTCTCCCTCTCTCTACTCATTTCCCTCACATCTCTCATTCTCTTTAACTGACACACCCTGACTCGGAATGTCCAGGTGTTGGCCGACACCTGGAAGGTGACGAAGCCAGCACATCGCGATCCGGGTGTCCAGGTGGACATTCCGGGTCGAGGTGTGTTAGTTTGGTATCAGAGCATAGGTTAGGCGGTATCGCTATTATCACACACGTGATGTAAGCATTCTCGGTTCTTTAATTCTAATGTCATAATTATGCCACCTCGTCGAACACGAAATATGACAACTTTTCATGACGTTTGGGCAACTTGGAACGACTATCGCTGACATTTTTCTACGACTTACTGACCTTCTAGAAGCACACTTTGGCGACCACCACTAGACTTTACATGAAGAACCTTTTTGCCAAGGAAAAACCCGAAATGGACACGTTTTGTTGACCATGAAGCAGGTAGCCTTATCGATAATTGTGCACCACAAGAAAATTTACCAACCAATCATAACTACAATCCAACCATCGTTACCAACCCTTCTTTGTTAGGAAACCACAAGCGCTTCCATCCTTGGCAATCTTTATTTTTCGTGCCATCTCGTAAAATTTCCTCAAGGTTTTGCTTCACCTCGATGTTTCCAAAGATGTCCCGAGTGACTATGTTAGTGCTGAAGTAGTTGCACTTAACTGAAGAACATTCACACTTGGTTCCCAACAATGTCAGTCTTTCCAATCATAACAATTATGAGGTAAAGTTAACCACGATTCCCATTCTCGAGCTTAGGGTAGTTTCACAAACACTAGTTTCCGTAATTACATACCAAAGGCAGTAGTTAGTATACTCAAATGCGACAAAATCACCTCGTAGGAGTAGCCTTCATAGAAAAATCTTACTTACTCTTCCGACCGTGCCCTAGGTAATAGTCAACCTGGGTGACGCTAATTGTCATCAGAACGAGATTGTCTTGTATTCGGGGGTTATGAACCAGTATCTAAGCGGTATGATTTCTTTATATTGAAAATACATTGTGAATATGGTTATCATACCAATGCCAGGTCATCGGTTCACTATTCCATGGAGACAGACATTACTAGAATACCATAGAAACATTAGGTAGCGACACTATTGACATACACACTTATCAAGACAATTAGAACACTCCAATCAATACTAGTTCCCATAATTTCTTTTGGTGTTGTACTCGTCATTTCGATGAGTATAGGCACCGAAGTACAAGTTGTTTTACCTACAGTTAGTAGTAACTATTTTCCCTAGAATTAACAAAACCAACTAGCAAGACTAGTTCCTTAGCAATCATGAGCGGCTCTAACTTGTAATCAGCCTGCCGTGGCACTACTAATTGACAACATTGTCCGATATCCAGAAATTGTCAACCAATATTCAGGCGGTATGATTTCTGATATCGGACATATGCTAGTATCTGGGAGTGATACTTTTGTGCCAGAATGCTGGTTCACAGTTTCAGCGTAATGAACAATATCAAAATATCATAAATGAGTTAATTAGCGGCGCGACTGATAGATTGATTAACAATGACTATCTGAGCCGAATAAATTAAAATCGTGGAAACTTAAGAGCGAACCATGCAGGAGAACAGCAAACCCGTAATCATGTCAACGACATTAAGCATCAGTCAGTCATATTATCCTTGTTTGTTCAAATACTTCAACCACATGGTACCTTAGTGAGGTACGTCTAGAGAATCCCAATGCCACAAGGCAAGTCCATTACGTCATGTGTGAGTGCAGTAATTCCAGTTAATCTTATTTCGATTTCCATGTAATCTAAGAGATGGATCAACTACATCATTATTATTCTTTTAGTCATTTTCCGACGACATGTCACCTCTGTGGTCAGTCCCACTGGCAAACATCAGAAATTGAAGCACAAATTAATCCCCGTTGTAAAGGCGAAACATTTATTGAGAAAAGTTGTGAAGGCTTTTTAGCACGTGTTGTAGAAGAAGACGACAATTTGGTACAACTGGAAGTTGTGAACACGATCAAACTAAATTTGTGATGTCATTCTTAAATATCTACCTGTCATACTAGATTGAGATGTGTGCGGCACCATTGATCTACGTCCAAGTGTAATACCTATTTTTCCTTGAACCTTCACCGTAGAAACCTCTACTTCCAGCACTTGCCACAGCGACAAACATCCAAAGACAACAAGTATTCAATTTCTCCACTTTTATTTTTTCAAAGAGCTAATTACATTCATCTTGTCTAGTTTCGATTAAAAATTGGAGCTATTTGGTCATTGTCACATTGGCACGCAGTCGTCATTTTGTTTTGTTTCATGTGAGTCTCAAAAGACGGTTGATCAAACTTCTGGCATCATGAGTATTGTTTTTCAGATACAATCAACTGAATGAGAAGAAGGTTGTTGTGGGTTGGGCCCTTGAACTTGATCAATATTAGGAGCTAATGAATTTTCAGTTATCCAATAAAAACATTGTAACTTGGAAAAATAGGGTACTATTAATATGACATCAATTTGCTATATTATATTGTAATTCTTTTGATTTTATCTCATTTCATAACAGCTCATAATATTTAACCAAACACAGAAAGTCTTATGCCCTCCTCTTTCAGTCCTTGTCTTGTCTTAAGACAAAGCCAATGGCTTTTATTCGCAGAAGCATTTCCCTTAGCCATCTATTAACAACGTTCATGCTCCGGACAATTCTTACGACCGAGACACGAGTGTGCATCAGGATCCCAGATCGGAACACTGAAACTGCAAGAGACCTACCTAACAACCAGTCCTTGAAAACAGCAGTTTTCGCTCTAGGAAGCTTTTGGAGATCCGAAATTGCCTTTGGGTGCTTGAATGGGGTTGTACGGACCACTGTTTGTTATATTGGCGGATCCAAAACCAACCCTGATACAGAAGCTTGGGTGATCATGCCGAGTCTATCCAGGTCTTTCGTCCATTTTTTTCTTTTGCTTTTAGATTTATAGGAATGGTTTTTTCTTCTTTTCCAATTCTGCTTTTAGGGTCAATTTCATTGTTGCGGTTTTAATTAAGCTCAAATTGAATAAAGTATCTCTAAGTGTTGTTTGTTTGTTTGTTATAAAGATTTGGACCAAATAGGATAATTATCGTTAGTTTGCTTATTGGAGAAAAATTAGAGAAGGTGAATCCCTACAAGTTTAGTGTGTTTACAAATATGCAATCTTTACGTAGTCAGTTTCATATGCTTCATTATCTTTAACTCAAGTTGATTTGTTCTGTTTGAATGATTGTGACGTGTAATTCTATAAATGTTGTGCAGGTTGTATATGATCGCAGGCGGATTCGCTCTAAGCAACTTTTGGAGATTTTGTGGTCACGTCATGATTATAGGCAAGTATTGGGCAAGCTCCTGATGTGGGTAACCAATACAGGTAAAAGCTGTGACAGCAAGTAACTCTTTCTTGCATAACATTTTTACGTATTAGCTCATCTTTTGCAGTCACTAAATAGTGAGAATTTTTTCATACATACACATATCTATCATTTTTATGAATGGAACTGAAGAGTCTAGATTGGCTGCTGTGAGCAAAGAGAGGGGGGCAAACTAAGTTAAAGAGTAGCAGTGTGACTACTCAAATCATACCTCTGGGATCATTCTATCGTGCCAAGCCTGAACATCAAGTACAACTCAATATCCCTTTTTTTCTTCTCGCAATCTTTCTTGTTCACATATTTCTAGAGTTTTTGAGCAACTTTTGAAATGGAGCTCTTTCGAGCTGTGAAAAAGAGATAATAACATGGTAAGCCAAAATTGGACTTCGGTATGGTATACTTGGTTCTACAAAATGAATGTTGTGCTCGACTGGGAATAAACAGTACTCAGATTCACCATGGCTGACATGTTTTTTGCAATGCAGAAGTTTGAGCTGAAGCGTAGGCCATTTCTTCTCCAATTAATTGGAAACTTGCCTGAAGAGGAACTTGGGAGGTCAAATTTTGCTGCAAAACTGAATGGATATGCTACAGATCTTTGCCCTCCGAAAATCCAGAGGCAGATTGATGCAAAAATCAATGAGATTATTAAAAAAGGATGGCCCATATTGAGAGACCTGTAGCTGGCCATCAGATTAGAACTTTACACGAACATGTTCTTTATCGATCTCTGCCTGTTCACGTTAAACCTTAGTTGCTGAGAATCCCAAGCTTTAGAATAGACAATCCAATTGAGTTCATTGATGTAGTATGATCCTGTCAATGTCATTATGTTAGGGTTGGTAGTATCTAGTTTTGCAGGCTTGTTATTTGAAATTTCAAGCTGTACATTTGAATTTGAAGGGTACTACATACTAAGGTCATCTTCAACCACCAAAGGGCTGTAGGGCTAAAAATAGTCTTTTTTGACACGAAAACCATCTCCAACCGAGCGTTAGGGCAAAGAGCTTGTGGACCCCACCCAGCCAAAAAAGCCAGCGGGATGGCCAAGATCAGCTATTCAGCCAACCCTCCTTCAATCGTTCATCGACAAAAAAGGTGTGGGTTTTCGCCAATATTTCCCAGAGAAGCCTAATTTTCGGAGGCAGATCCGGAGTGTCAAGGTACGAGGCGAAGGTTGGACGCTTTACTACTGGGGTTTCGAGATGTGGGTTCGTCGGCAAAAGAGCTGCGGTTGAAGAATTGAGAGTTTTGTGAATTGGGGTTATGGAATTGGGGATTTTGTGAATTGGGTTGGAAGAAGAATGCAGTTTCTTAGCGGGTTGGCGTTTATGGTGATTTGGGTTTGGAGAAGAGGGATTGTGGGGAGGTGGGTAGCCATGGCGTCTTTTATTGCTGGTTCCTCTAGCCATATGAAATTTATAGAGCTTCAAGAACCTAGATTGGCATCTGAAAACATACGCCAGTGGTGGACCGGATGATGGTATCCCTTCCTCTCAGAAAACCGATGGGAAGAAGAAGGGAAGGAAAAAAGCTCTTTGAATCAAATCCTCTCGTGCGCAAGAATCAATTTTACCTGTGTATCTTTTGTGTTTGGGTGCTTTTAATTGGCCTTAACAGAATTTAATCTATTTAATTTAAAATAAGTATTTCTCTTTATTCGTAAATAAGAAGTTTTATGTTCGATTCTCGCCAAAGACAAATTTGAACTACATTATTGTTAGTCTATTGTGATGTTAAGCTCACCCTCTCTTAGTGTAGATAATATCGTTTTGTTAAAAAAAAGAATATAATAATATAATCAAGGCTAGTTATTTATTGTCTTAGTTCTGTAAATAAATTGTTGACATTCCATCTGGAAAAATGATTGAGGTAGTTTAATTTAAGTAACCATATTAATTCAATTAAAATAATAAATTATGTTTGGCTCTATGGCCCTTTGGCCTCTTCAGTTGGAGATGGTTTTTTGTCACATGGTTATATTTGACCTATGACCTTCTGGCCCTTCAGTTGGAGATGGTAAGAAATATGGTCTGGCACTGTTCATTAAAATATTAATTTCTTTGAGGGCTATAAGGCTAAAATGAGCCCTCAGCGTTGAAAGACACTAATGAGCGGTTGAAATTTATCCAAATAAGATTTAGTTAAACCTAAATAGCTTATTGGGTCGTGTTCAAGTCGTTTTTGTGTCAAACCCGTTATATTAACCGATCATGTTGTGTCAAAATGTTATCTTAGTGGGTTTTTAACCTCAAACACAAACTTGACATGTTAGAATTAACGGGTACTCGACCCTCCCATTTTACCCGTTAAGGACAATATATTACTTCAATAAATAAATTGAAAAATCTTTATACTAAAATCAACTTCTTCATTTTGATTCGACAATGCAATTACAATCATTTCATTAAGCACTACATGTGCATGCTAAAGTTAAGAGAGACTCAAAGAGCTAGGGCTTTAGTGTAATGAGTTAAAACAGGTCAAAACGGGTTACTCGTAGATAAACTTGAATCAACCCGTTATTTTAACAAGTGCTTAACGATTGACCCAATAAAACACCCAACCCATTAAGCCTCAATTGAAAGCTTTTTTTTTTTTTTTTTTTTTTTTTTTTTTGTCGAGTTAATGTCGTGGGTGAAATTGTCAAGTCTACTTTGACCACACATTTTTTCAAGAATTAAATTGTTGACTGCTTATGCTCGATTGTTGTTCATAAGGGTACATGGCATGCCCATTAAGTTAATTAATCGTTTGACTTGGAAGGCGTGGTAATTATGGTGATTAATGTCCTAATTGCGTTTTTAAGGTGCAAACCATATTTTCCGGACCATGCGTGTGGACCAAATATAGGTTGTTGGATTTAATCTCTACGATTGTAAACAAATCAATCAAACATAGCTTACAGTGAAACCGGTTCATAAATGACCCATCATTAAAACCCATTAGATGACTCAACAACAATTTTTTTTTTTATAAAATTATCCTTCTCCTTGACAACAATTACATTTCATAAACTTGTCATCTCCTCTGCCTAAAACTCTCCTGCGAATGATTTCAAAAGAATATTCAATCGACTTCCTCATTGTTCGAAACTCAGTTGAAGTTGTATACTGTTTGTTGTCTCCAGCGTGGCATTCGAAACTCAGGTGAACTTTGTTCGTAATTTGTCCAGTCGGTTCGACAGAAATGACGTGGTGCTTGCTTCCTTTCTATCGGGTTCAAAGTCATTGCTTACACAATACTTGACATCATACTTCATTCTCCCAAAGTCAATTTGAAATTGGTGAGTTTGGAAATTTGAAACCTATAAATAAATTTTGTTATTTATGTTAAATTTGATAAAATAATTTAGTGTTCAAGGTTAATTATACATGTTTGTTGATGATATTAGTTAAGTATGGTGGATATTTCTAGAATTTTGGGGAAATTTGGGTGCGATGTGGGTTTATGAAGTTTAGTTGACAGGTTGTGTAGATTGGCTATATCGTTCAATTTTGTGTTGATGAAATCTTCTCTAATTTTATGATTTAACTTGATATTGCTTAAGTCATGATGCTTTGTTCACGGTAGATGTATTGTTATGAAAACTTGTTGAATTTGGTTATGTTAAGGGTATATATTGTTGAATTTAGTTGTGTGGTTATATATTGTTGAATTCTTGTATTGTTATGTATACAGGAGATCAACTCAGAGGGTTCAACTAGTAACAAAAGAAGAAGAATGGTATAAGAGAAGGGTTAACAACCTATCCTAAGCAAGTCATGTGTTAGGAGTCATGCATCAAAAGTAATGATGCATAGCTTGCTACCTTTAGGGCATCTTGCTCTGGCCACTTAGAGCATGTTAATAAATTTGCCTTCAGTGGCCAATTTGTGCATGAGTTGTCGCTCTAAAGAGTGGCTAATCAAAGGGTCAAAGACCTAGACTGATTCACTTATTTAATAGACTGTGAAGTGACCCGGTTCACAAATAAGAACTTTTGCCTCATTGATAGGAGCATATTTATGCGACTGAGTTAGCTTGTTCTCATGCATTTATGTTGTTATTTCTTAGTTAATTATGTATTTTAAGCTATTTTCGTGTGTTTGTAGGTCCTTAGGCCTTATAGAGCAATAAGGTGCATTTTGGAGCATTTTTTGGCTTGGAATGGATAGCACATGCATGGAGCAAGGTGGATGGACGAAATTGAAGACTAAAGAGGCTAGGAATGTGTTAAAGAGAAAGAAGAATTAATGTAAAAAGGACAAAGAGCTCAGCCACAAAGGGGTGTCACTCCACCATTCACCTTTCCATCATTGCCGTGCACTACCATTGCACTCCCTTTGGATTCCTATGCCGTGCATCATCATCCATGCTCCCTCAATTGACTCATTTGTTGCATCATTCCACTTCCTTTCCTTTGTCTACCATGTGCACAATATCCTTTCACCTCCTTGCACTACTTATCCATATACTACAACTGTCACAAATAGGGTTTAAATTTGTGCGTTAGTTAATTTTCGCATCAAATTTTTGGCGCCGTTGCGGGGATTAGCAAATTTGCTAATCCTTTGTTTGTATTTTATGTTTTTGTTTGTGTTTATTTTTGTGTTTTGTCTTTTACTTTTGATTTTTGATTTAGTTTTATTTCTTTGAAAAAAAAAAAAAAAAAAAAAAAAAACATAAACATTCATATAAATAAAACACAAAAATATTTACATATATATATATAATTAAAAAAAAAAAAAAAAAAAAAAAAAAAACTTAAATGCATAAATATTTTACAATAACTTGTAAACTAATTTTGTTCATTGGTCGTTGGTAGGTGGTGCCTCAGAGGTCGACGGAGCCCCAGAAAGACGAAGCGCCAGAGTTGGATCATTCGGAGCCTCAATACTTGGTGCAGCTCCAGAGGACGAAGACAACATAAACCTCGGGAGTAACGCCATAAACCGTTGATGATCACTCTGAATCCGCACTTCGGACTCTTGCATCTGATCCAGCTTCCTCTTCATGCTTGTGGAGTAATTGGTTGCGAGCATGTGCAACTCCCTATTCTCATGCCTAAGCACTCTGACCTCTTGCCGAAGACTAGCCACTTCAGCCATCAACGACTCCACCTGACGAGTTCGTGCAAGAAGGCGCTAACCCATGTTTGATACTGAGCCTGCGCATCGGACGCTGTAGGCCATAGAGTCCTGGACAGCTAGTTCGTCGGACCGCCTAGAAAGTATCCTAGTGTCTCTAGGAGTGAGCAGATTTCTGGCCACCACCGAAGCGGTTGTTTCATTCATCATCATGGAATCCCCAACTGTAAGAGGACCATTTGGGGATATGAAGGACGGCTGCCAAATGTTGGTTGGAGAAGACATATCACTATCTTCCCCAACATTCAAGTTAAGGCGACGGTCAGAGGGGCAAGACATATTTGAAGATGTGAAGAAAAATGAAGAGTCGGACTAATCTAGATTAAAAGAAGTGCAAGAAGGAGGGAGTGTTTACAGGAGTGAGTGTTTACAGGGGGAGCTCAAGTGTGTTGTGGAACAAAATTGCGCCTCTATAAAAAGAAGAAATCAAGAGGCGCTCCTCAGAAGTCGAAGAGGCGTCCTCTCGCAAATCGAAGAGCCGGGCTCCTTTCTCAAAAGCCGGATTCTTTTCTCAAAAGCGGCGTCGCCGTTCTCAAAAGTCGGGCGCCTTTCTCAAAAGTCGGAGCGGTCAGGAATCACGAGGCGAGCTGTTTTTCCAATTTTGTCGTCACTCGTCACGCGCGCTGTCAGCTTTGCGCAAATTACGGGTGGCTTTTTCAGAAAGCGCGTGACCTGTACTGTTCATCCATCCACCGGCTGCCGACAGGGGTAAAGGAATAGTTTCGGTTATGAAGAAAAGTTCTATAAACGTCTACCTTCGCCTTCAACAGCAAAGGCAAACTCTCTCAACACTTCTTCATCTCCGAAATTTTTCATCTCCGAAAATGCCTTTCCATCAAACCCTCTCGAGTTTCTCTGTGTTTCTCATTCCCTGGGATACCTTTGCAAACAAGTCATCTAGAGCTAGAGTATGTCATATCATGAAGGTTGAAAGCAAGAGTATCTCATATCACGCTTTCTCCCTGTCCTTTTCCTTGTCTTTGTGATAAGGAGAAAGCGGGCAATCAGCCAGCACTCGGTGTCAATCTTCCGATCTAAGAACCGACTGCCTGGAAATCCTTCCTGATTGCTTACCTAGCATTGCTTACCTAGCATTGCTCTCGAGTGCTCATCTTCAACCGCTGATGTACTTCCGAAGAAGACGCCACATCTGCCTGGAGAACAGCCAAGGCAAGTGAAAATGTTACTTGAAGCATGTGGAGACAAGGTGCTGCTTCATCTTCAAGATCAAGTCTCATTTTCCTTGCTAAGAAGTTCCCCAGCCCAGTTCAAGCATACACATGTGGAACGATACTTCTTCAAAAGCAAAAGTATCCCATATCATCAGAGTCAGAGGCAAAGATTTCTCATGGCATGCTTTTCCTTTACCCTTGCTCTTGGCTACGAGTCAAGGTGAAAGAAAGGACATCGGTCGGCACTTGGACAGATTGAACAAAGAAGCAGACCACCACCTCTACCTCGTGCCTACCTGCCATGCAGAAGAACAAAAAGAGAAGAATGTAGCCTGCAGACTCAATCAACCCGGCAGAAGGAGTCCGAGTTGAAACCAAGAGCTCGAGAAGCTTCAACAACACCACCAATCAAGTCTCATTTTCCTTGCTAAGAAGTTCCGAGGCCAGTTCGAGTTCAAAGCTGTGGAAAGTCACCAAAAAGGACCAATGATCACTTATTAGTTTTATTCATTGTCTTTTATTTTCATTTTTAATTTTTCGTTTGCATTTTCTACATTTTCTTGCGTGCTTAACTGATTTATTTCTTTTCTTTGCAGGAACTTTTGGCTATTTCCACCCTTGAAGTTGATTGCAGAATTTTAGCTTGGGGGGTCATCGCTTGATTTTTTCTGCAAATTAGGGAAGTTTTCAGTCCTATTGCTTTATTTTGTTTCTTTATATTTATTTATTTTATTTTTATTTTTATTTGCATTTTATTATATTTTCTGACATTGGGGACAATGTCTAGTTTAAGTGTGGGGGTAAAGAGTATAAAAATGACCAAATTGAAATTTTTTGTACCTTCGACTTTGAACTGGTTTCATTTGTTTCCATGTTATTGCTTTGTGTTTTCTTAATTAAGTTGTTGTTTTTTTTTAAAAAAAAAAAAAAAAAAAAAAAAAAATCGGAAAGTTTAAAAAAATCCAAAAATATTTCCTTGTTTTCCTTATTGTTTTGAATTAGATTTTTGTTAGTTTCCCCGACCCAATGATATAATTGAATAAAATTTGAATCATGATCATCAAAAACTTAGTTAACATGTGTTTTGTGAAATTCCTAATTCTCGTGTTAGCTTTGTACATATTTGATTATCTTTGAAAAACCAAATGCACATAGCCTTGTTGATGTGAAACTAAAGCATGATTTAAAGCTCCATATGTGAATTTAGTGACCATATACATCCTATGTGAGTTTTTGAGCCTATTGAAAGTGTGTGCATTTTTCATACACTCTTATTCTTTCATGTGTGATGAACTTATGTGAGATACTTCTCTAGAACTTGCATAACGATCTTTCGAAATTTTTTGTCATTGATTGCATGAACTTGAAAATGATAGAGGCATTAGGTTTACCACCATGGCCCAAATAATCATGTTTCCCAAAGAAAAATGATATCATTAGATTACCAATTTGAGCCGTATATGTTGAACCTTTTATTTCTTATCACCAGATATGTCTACCCTTATACCTAAATTTTTTTTTTCCTTACCCTTTCCAAGCGAGCAATGCGAGATTGTCTTATGAGAAACGTTTGTGAAGTACTTTGGAGGGTGTTTGGCAAAAGAATAAGTGTGGGGGTTTTTCATAGTTGTTTCTGCTTGAAATTGAAAAGAAAAAAAAAAAAAAAAAAAAAGAAAAAAAAGAAAATGAAAGATTGTATACAAAGAAAATAAAAAGTTTTTAAAGTTTCAGTGTAAGGGTGTGGTTGGAGATGTCAGAAGAATCGTTGGAGAGCTTGAGTTCTTATAAATTTAAAGAAAAGAATTGCTTGCAATGTAGCTTGGAACTTGTGTTTTCCTATTCTTTCGTTTCAATAACCCTATCCCTAAGCCTTATTACATCCAATAAAAGTCCTCTTGATTTAAGTTTTGCAATTATGACTGTGGAGAAGTGATCTTTATGCAAGCTTATGGTAGAACTTTCACATTTGATTCTTTGAGAGAAACACATTAAAACTAAACACATGGGTGATTGAGTGTATATCCAGTGAGAAGGTCGCTAGTTTGCATATGGTGATTTTAAAAAATAAAAATTTGAAATTGCATTAGCATGGCTATCTCACACACTACACTTCAAGGATGATTCAAAGATTACTGCTAATATTTGAGTAAGGAAAATGAACTTGAATTGCTTATTGGTGTTAGCTATGGTTCTTAATGATTGTGTTCTCAATTGAAGTTCTATGAGGGTCATATAGGGGGAAACTAATAATTTTCATGTTATTACTTTTTCTGTTTTCGTTTGTTTTGCTCGAGGACTAGCAAAAGCTAAGTGTGGGGGTATTTGATAAGCTCATATTTATATATATTTTACATCAAATTCTCTTGTCTTTTGTTAGTTAGTTTCTTATATTTTTGAGTTATTTACTTTGTTTTTGTGTTTTATTGAATTTATCTAGCTAAGAAAATAAAAATAGCACAAGTGTGATTTTAAGTAATAAATTCGTTGCATCATATTTTATGCTTAAAGATGTGCAGCTAATATACTTAATATTTCTAATGCCACAAATTTCAGGCTGGGTATTTAAACAGGATAAAAGCCTCGGGCAGCAAGAGAAAAAAAAGAGATGCTGCCAGGCAACTTGACAGCAAGAAAGGAAATAAATAATTGGAAGGGTTCCTTTGCAGCTGGCAAGGAGGTGTCTCGGCAGAAGAAAAGAATAAAAAAGAATCATAAAGATGAGGAGTGTGGGTGTGTGCAGAAAAAGGATTTAGGTGTGAGGAATAAAGAAATTAAAAGCAAGGGAATATAGAGGTCAGTGGGTAGGAAATATAGTGGGACGGAAAGCAGGACATGCGCATAATAAAAAAAGGGAAATAGCTGGCTGTGAAGAAAGGATTAAAAAAGTCGCAGCATGGAATAAGGGAGAGATATATAGAAGAGCTGCTTGGCAGCGAGAAAGGGGTGGAGAGAGCTGCCTTGGGGCATGCTGCCTTAGGCAGCTAGAGAGACAGACGAGAACAGCACAGCTTGCAGGAGACAGCAGGAACACGCTGCCAAAGGCAGCTGGAAGAAAAGGAGCGAGAGACAGGTTGACTGGAGCGAGGTCAACTGGCGGAAGGAGAAAAGGCAGTGCTGCCTTGGGCTGGGAGAACGCTGCCTTGTCAGCGTGGAGGGGGAGTGTGCGGAACGAGAGAGTCAGCAGGAAGCTGACGCGAGGAACAGGAGCTGCGAACCAGGGGGGGTCTCGGGCGGAATAGAAAGCTTGGGGGCTTCGAGCACAGGAGCAGCACGGGGACAGAGGAAGAAATTCCTCTCTCGGTTTAATCCTCCAAACTTATGTTTATTTTATGGTTTAATTTATGAATAATGTGTAATTAATTTCTGTTTAGTTAGAGGGAAATTTGAAACCATGAATATTTGTTTATTATAATTTGATTTACTCCAGTTATGAATTCTTGAACGTTGGATGTGGTTTATTTTTCTGTGTTGATTAATAACTTGTTTATGTATGTGGGTTAAGGGTCGACACTTAATTTGCATGCTTAGACTTGATGCTAGGATATAAGGGAATTTCACCTAATCGTTATGAACTTATATCCATGAGTAGTAAAAATCGCTAGTCACGATTGTGTTTAGTAAACCCTAGGTTGGATTAACATGCGTATTCCATAGTTATGAATGCCTAGTCGATGTTTATGATTTCCATTAAACTTAATGATCTTTGATATGTCTCTCTATCATGCGTATTCCATAGTTAGGGAACTTGATAAGAATAATTTGGCTGTGATGCGTATCCCGTCCAATTCAATGAATCTAGGGAAATCTGAAGGTTAATTTAAGCGGACCTAATTAACTTGGAGCATTGTCATTTATTCGTTTGTTGAAGTTATAACTGGGAATCAAATTGTATACATTTATTCATGTGTGGATAAGGAACCCTCTAACTAACGTTTCGTCATTTTATTTCTAAAAAATATATTTTCTTTGAAGTTTGTTTTTAAAGTTTCTAGTTTAATTTACTTTTCATAAAAAAATCAATCCCCCGTTTATTTTAAAGTGTTAGATTTATTAGAAATAAATTTAGTTTGTGTTTTCTTGAATTTTGAATTGTTTTGAGTCTTTGGATTTGTTTTGGTTTATTTGTTAGTTTTATTTTGAGTGATTCTAGTTAAGTGTTTTGATTTTAGTTTAGTGTTTTAAATTTTGTTTTTACGTTTTTAATTTAATTTAGAATAGATTAGCAATCCCTCCTAATCCCCGGTCTAGAACGATACCCTACTTACATACTTTACTACATTTGATAAAAAGAGGGTTTAAATTTGTGTGTCAAGTAATTTTCACATCACTTACTCACCTTTCCACTCATGCCATGCATAATCACCCTTGTCCCCTTCATGCACCAGATTTCTTTCACTCATTTCATGCACCATTACACTCATTATCCACCCATACCGTGCACCACCCTTGTCTCCTTCATTATTTCTGATTTCATGCATCTAAACATTGAATCATTGCACTCAATTGCTGCACATTTCTTGTCCCCTTCACCCATCAGATTTCATACAACTTTTACCTCCACTACATGCACTCATTGATGCACCATCCACCACCTTTGGAATCACATGTCGTGCATCATGACTCTTGCTGCACCTTTGACTCATTTCTGCACCATTCCACCTCCATTTCCTTTCTATACCATGTGCACAATCATTCATGTTCCCTAGCTGCAACACCACTCCATTTTACCCCCCATGCTTTACATCATCACTTCACTTTCACCTTTGAATCATTTCAACACCACTCCTTGCACTCATTGCTGCAACACCACTCCATTTTACCCCTCATGTTTTGCATCATTACTTCATTTTCACCCTTGAATCATTGCACATACCACCAATTCACCTTCCTTGCCGTGCACTTCCTCTATAAAAAGAAGTGTGCGTGGCAGCCATAGGGCTTAGTTTTTGCTTGATCATTCATCCCCATTTCAATACAACCTTCATCTAAACACATCCATTCATCTTCACATCCATTCCTCCATACAAACAAACCTTCAAACACTCACCAACACCTTGTGCCGTAGCAAAGGAAGGGAAGGAAAGTGCTTGGACGTGCTTGATGTCCAACTTGGATCGTTGGAGCGTTTAGGTGTTTTCTTTCTTTTGTTTCCAATGTTTAAATTCATTTTCTTTCGTTTTGTTGTGAACATGAGTGGCTAAACCCCTCTTAGCTAGGGGTGATTTCAAAGCCACGATTATGTGTGTAATATGATTTGATAAATTCCAGTTATGAACTCTTGAATCCTGAATGCAATTGGCTTAACTATTTGATTGATAACTTATTTGTATTTGTTGATTAAGGGTCGACACTTAATTGGCATGCATAAATCCGATGCTAGAATATAAGAAAGTTTCACATAATCGTTACAAACTTATTTTCATAAGTAGTGGATGTCGCTTATAAACGATCGCGTTAAGTTTAATTGTAGCATGAGTGACATGATGTCATAGTTGCAAGTGCTTTGTCAATGCTTATGATTTTCATTAAACGTAATGATCTTTGATTGTATCTCTATTATGATGTCATGTAGGGAACTTTTGAAGAATGTTTTGGGTTGTCGAATGATGTCATCCAATCCAATAAAACAAGGAAAATCTGAGGGTTAACTAGTGATGTCACAGTTAATTTGGGGCATTGTCGTTCATAATTCAATGAAGTAGTAACTGGAAATCGAGTTGTTTGCATACATGTTATGTGTGGAGAAAAAGCCTCTAGCTATCTCATCCATCATCTTATTTCTCAAATTCGTTTTACAATCTGTCTAGTTTTTCATACTTGTTTGTTTGTTTCAACTTCATCCAAATCAAAACCCCCCTTTTAGTTTCTTGTTTCAAAGTGTTTCAAATATGTTTTGTTTGTGTTTTTTATTGTTTTAGGTGAAGCCAAAACCCAATTTTCGTTCAAGTTGTGTTTAGAGTCAGAAACTGCCCAACAAGTGTTTTTAGGCAGTTTTGAGTGTTTTTAAGTTGTTTTAAGTCTTTTGAACCTGTTTTGAGTCCCTTGAGTCTATTCAAACGTTTTTAACTTTGTTTTTATGTTTTTGAGTCAGTTTAGAGGTTATTAGCAAGCCCTCCTAATCCCTGGTCCAGAACGATCCCTACTTATACATATACTACAATTGTCAAAAGAGGGTTTAATTTGTGTGTTAAGTTAATTTTCACATCACTCATTACCAAGTTTTGTTGTGACGAACCCTATAATTTATAGGTTGAGCCTTCCGACATTAGGCTTTTGAGGGAGTATTTTCCTGATAAATTTGGGTTTGTTGGAGAGAGTAACAAGGGTAGGAGAGAGAAGGGAAAAGGTAAAGTGACGATCCTCCCCAAGAAAGTGAGCAAAAAGATTTGTTGACTAATGCCGAGCTTGAAAGGGCTTTTAAAGAATGAGAAAACGAGGATAATGTGATGAAGATGAGGTCGGCATACTTTGCCAAGGCTATCTTGATAGGGGTGAAGTGTAATGTGGTTGTGAATTTAGACTACTTCTACCTAATCAAGGATATGGATAAGTTTAATAGTTATTCATGGGGGTTTAATATCCTTTGAACAACTTCAAGACAACCTGTCTTTTGCGACTTCTAGGAGAGATAGAGGAAGAGTCGATGGTGATGTGGATGAAGATGATGAGGAGGAAGAAGATGGGAGTACAAGCAAGAGGGGACATAGATCCCGATGGAGCTGCAAAGGGTTTATGTATGCTTTTCATGTACTATGTGTTGCTTTTGTTCCTAATGTTGGTTATATTACTATGATTGAGTACTAATTTGGTGTACTTGCAAGTGTGGGCATACGAAACAATTCCCTAACTGAAGAAGTCATTACATATTGTAAGATGACTAATAAGAAACAATTCTGCAGAGGAAATCCTAATTAACTCCCATCTAGTTGAATGCAGGGAGGAAAATAACATTCACCGAGTTCCCATTGTCGACGAAAACCTGAGAGACATCATAGTTGGTGATCTCAACAGGTATGACCAGGGGTCGTCATAGGGCTGTAAGACTCCAAATCCTTCTTTATCCCCAAACATCACGAGAACCTCTAATAATATCCTCACCTTGAGTGGTCGGTTCATAGTCCTGACCAAGAAGGAGTGTGACTTGGCTTGGCGGGAGGCCCCGTGTGGGTTTTCTGTACTCGATTGGAGTCTCATACTAACATTGACTTTGGGCCGTCGCCTTAGGGAGTGCTTGAGACTTGTGAAGGTCCTTTAGGGGCAGATGATTAATCCACCATGTACTGCTTGAGTTGTCCTTTCTGAATGAGCGCCTTATTGTCATATCTAAGATCCATGCAATTGTCAGTGAAGTGACCATGATCTCAGTGTTATCGGCAGTATTTGGTCTTATCCCCCATTCCTCTTGACGCAGGTTGCTACTGCCTAGTGCTAAGGAGTTGTCACTTTATGAGAACGAATGTTTCTTTTAGGGATATACTCGGGGGAGTGTATGATTTGTACATGTTCTACCTCTTGGACTCTTGTCTTTGGTATGAAAGTTCTTGAACTAAATATTTTGATCAATTCTTAACAATTAATTCTTAAAATAAGGACTCATATTTTACAAAAATGAAAAAATGTAAAAAGAAAAAAGAAAGAAAATAATTAGTTCATGTACGTTTCTTGATAAAATTGTTAGATAATTCAAAATTATTTTCAATTAATACGAATTTAGGAAGAAATTTACCAATAAATGGTGGACATGAGGTATTTATAGAGAGGTTGCCGCTCTAGGTGTAGGGTTTTCTCTACACATGGCGCCTTCCGATTGGCAAAGTTGAGTCATCCATAGGATGTATGAGGAAATAATAGTTCTAAGATATTAACTACGTAAGTATCCTTGATTGATTGTAATGAGGATTCCTTACTTGTTTGGGTTGATATTCAATCAGAAAGGTATTAAAGATAGAATTTGGTAAGTAATCTTATCTTTAATGCCATTGACTTTTCATGCCACGAGTAGATGAGCTTGATGGCATTGTAGGCAGTTGGTCGAGCCTCCAAGAATGTTGAGCTGCACATGGGAATATTTGCGGGCCCTACCCATTTAATAAGGGCAACCTTGTCTTTTTTTTGGGAAAATAGTCCAGGGGTCGTCTTCTGAATTTTTGGTATTATTTTTTGCTCCACAAACGCCCGCACACTTGCTGGGCTGCACGTAAAAAAACGCAGTAGGTGTAGAGATCCTAAGCTGAGTAGGTGAGTTAAGAGTTGTTTCTTGATTTGATGTAGATTTTTCACTTTGATTTGGAGTTTAAGTCTTCAAGGAAAGGGAAAACAATTGCCTCCAAAAATATGTCTAAGCCTACCTTCAGTAAGGGATTAAATAAATCTAGAGAGCAATTTTTACTCCAACAAGAAAAAGAGAAAAGGCTAGAGGATATTGTAAACCCCTCCCCTAATTTTCCTTTTTTGCTTATCCTTGCGAAGAGTCGATCGCTGTCGTTGCCTTCTCTAAGCCGCACTAAGGCAAAAAAAATTCAAAAATTTCTCCTTCTTCTTGGGGAATGCTGCCATGGGGCAGCCGTTGTGGTTGGCAGCGTGAACTACTGCTGAAGGTTGAAAGGCAGAGATTGCGTGGCTCTGGCCACAACTTAGGCTGGCACGAACCAAAAGTTGTGTGGCTTGGAGGCCACGACTCTAGGCTTGGCGCATACCAGGCAGCTGGAGAACAGTGGGCTAAGGCCATAGAGCCTGACTAAAGGGTGAAAAGAGAGGCATTGGGCCTCTGCCTATGGGCCACAAGAAGAAAGAGCGGAGGAGAAGGTCAACGTGGGTTGAGCCTCCCGTGGGGCTTTAGTCTTGAGCCTGCGATAAGCAGGCTGCTGGTGCTGTCATGGGGTGGTGCGATGGGCTGTGGCCTGGTGCGCTGCCTCTACATATCTATATTTTTTTTCTTGGAGCGGCTTTTTGAATATTTTTCTTATGTCTTCCATGCAGGAATTCTTCAAGTATGTCTCATTCCAACTTCAAGAATGATGAACATCCTCCGCCCAAGTATCGTCAACGTGGGTCTTCCAAAAAACTGGTTACTTCAATGCTGGTCACGTCAAGAATGATTCCGATAAGTTTTTTTTGGAATGCCTTGAGACATATAGGCATGCAATTCCGTAAGGAGTGTCATTAAATGGGTGAAAGATAAGAACAGTCATGAATCATGCAGTGATGTTGCCAAAATTGAGAAGAGAGCCATCAAATTCCATCAGTATTACTTCGTGTTGGGATTTAATTTTTCATGTTGTGGTACTTCCAAGAGGTGATCTGCTCCATGAGATGCGCTCATGCTCAGTATTCCCCTCATGTGATCCACGTGATGGTGGGATTTTTGAACTTGAGCAAATTTTTCAATTTGGACTTGACCATAAATGAATTGCGATACTTCTTTAAGAGAGCAATAAAGAAGGTGTGGGGCAGCTGAGATCTCACCATAGGTTATTCGATGCTTCAAGTAAATGTGATCAGGAGTGGACGGGGGACACCTTGAAGTTCAGCGGAGAATTGGAATCTGACTCCTCGCCTGAGCTAAGCATTTTGACTGAATTTATTGATGGTAAGTGAAGTGCTTCATTCTTGGTCTGCTTGGAATTTTTGTTGAGTTGCTCTTGATTTTAAGTTATTGAACATCTATCTCTTCTTGTGCAGATTCGGAGTTCAGCTTAACTCCAAATACTGTGCTCGATATGAAAAAGGTTCACATCGCCTTGGGTATTCTTGTTGAATATCGCAAACGGCACTAGCTGCTTAGTCCTCTTTGTGCGGGAAAAAGGTGGGCTGTCTCTGAGGCAAGAGATGAAACAGATGAAGGAAGAGGTGGTTGCTCGTCCAATCATCGTAGTAAAGCCTACAACTAGTGAAAAGAAGAGATATTCACCACCTGCTCGAGAGTCAATAGTTGAGAAGAAGCTAAAGACTTCTTCTACTACCTATGAGGGCTCGGCTGCTACTGAAAAGCTTGTAATCATCTAACGTCTTCCAAGGGAAGAAAGATGTTGTTAAGTCTGAGCCTGCAAAGCCTGCACTAAGAGGGTCGCCCATCGTAGGAGTTTTGTGGTGCCCCTGAAGGAAATTTTGTGAAAAACATGTTCATTTGAGCAACATTTATGGCATGCAATTAACATTTAAAGGCGGAATCATGCTTGTATGCACTCAAAACAAAACATTACCCATGAAATTCAAAGCCTAGTAGTTATGTGAACCAAGACTCAACTCGAGAACAAAGTGAGTTGAGAAATCTTATACCTTTGTTGATTCCTCTTTGTATAAGCAAAGGCTAATCACCCAAGGAGAGGGCCTTCATTCCTTGCTTCTTAGCTTCATGGATTTCTTGGATGAGGATGGTTGAAAGGATTCTCCAAGTTCCCAAAGTTGAGAACCTCTAATTTTTCCACACCAAGGAGAGACTCGAAGAATAGATGAGTGACCTTAGAGGAGGGAAGATTGCTAGCTAATCTCCTCCAAGGGGGCCGACCTCCTAGAGAGAAAAGGAGAGACATTGTGTTCTCATCTTTTCTCCAAAAGAAACCCTAATGAAGAAAATGCTATAAAGTCACATTTATACCTACCTTCATTGGAGTGGCAAACTTGTAATAAGTCCAAAACCCACTCCTTTATCAATATGGCCGACCATAGGGTTTTATTGGGCTGTTTAGGCATTTGTGAATTATTAGTCATTAAGTTGTCATACAACTTAAGTCAATAGGCTTAACGTTCGAAGCCCATTGGGCCTTGATGCCCAAAACTAACCCAAGGTCTTTAACGAACTTTATTCGTTTGATTAATTAACATATTAATTAATCCTTGCCATAAATAATTAAACCATTTAATTATCTTTACTCATCTTCGTTGTTTCTTCAATCTCTACCTTACACGGTGTACGATCCATTAGGTTCCTTTTAGCGAGGCAGTGGGCGATTAGAACTCTTTCAAATCGATTGTGAATTAAAACTTACTTTCAATTCTCCCTTTAGTGATTATACACGTTTAGGACTTCCACAAACCATGAGTGACACCTAGCAGTATGTCATGGTTACCCAAGCTAATCAGAAGAGGTGGAGAACCTATTCAGTTTAGGATTACAATGCAATACAGTCTTTCTCTAATACAATACTCTTGACCACATCGTTTGGTTTGATAGTTTATTCATGTTTATTATCCAATGTGATTCTCTTACTTATATGATTACGTTGAATGTGATTTGGAACGATTTCCTAAATCTCATTCATACTCTGGACAGAGATTCTTAATCATATCATAGAGTATTCTCCCTCAAACAGTTTAAGGGTTAGAGATCCCTTGTTGCGCATTCACTTGCCTCCATGGCTAACTGGCTTAACCCCAACTATGCCGTGGACACCTTCTGACGGAGTGACTTTGACATAGTCAAAGATCAAGGACCTAACCACAAGACAACTATGATGCCTCAGGTCAAAGGACTACTTTGCATTATCCCAACCATGAGTTCTCATGTGACATGAGTATGAGAACTCCTTGTTGATCGTGTTCAGTGGACTCATTCTCTATTGAGCACCTACATGCTTGTCTTGGTGTCAGTCACACCAATGACTCGAGACCAGTCACTCTCCCTAAGAGAAGACATAGCACGTACTGATCTTAACGAACTGTCAATGCCCAATTGGCAATCCTATGATCAGGAACGTTTAGGATATGTATATGAAAGAGAATGGTCTCATGAATCTAACTTCTTTAGATCGCATTCTCCCAATTACATATTCCTTGGACTTATCGTTTAAGCGTATAACATTTATATGAGACGGCTTCAAACAATAATCTTTGCCCTTTATATTAAACTATATTAGTTTAACATGTGAAATGTCCGTAAAGTATCATCATATGATTGGTTTTAGGGCACATTTCCAACAGCCCATTTGTGTTTGAGTCTGCGTCGAGACGTTCGTCCGAGGCTAAGTCTGGTTCGACTTTCGAAAGGCTCGTTGTTATGAAGAATGGAAGGCGAATTTGTCTGTTAAGTTGGCACCTGTGCCCAATCCTTCTA
This sequence comes from Malus fusca, assembly GCA_035220775.1. Lineage (NCBI taxonomy): Eukaryota > Viridiplantae > Streptophyta > Magnoliopsida > Rosales > Rosaceae > Malus > Malus fusca. The sequence continues at coordinate 26,106,401 of CM069071.1, read as the reverse complement.
CTACTGCGTCTGTCCCGCCTGTAGAGAAAGAGGAAATTGCTCCCGAGGGCAATTGTAAGGAATCCACTGAAAGTGATTATGGAGAGTTCCATGAGATTTATGCACTGCTTAAGGCTGACCTGCTTAAGGACCTCGATGCCTGCACTAAGTTTGTTTATAGTGTTGGTAAGATAGTATGTCTGGGTTCCTTTGCGAAGCGTCCTGCTAGCTAAAGAAGGACTTCCTAGCTTGCTACTATGCAGAAGGCTTTAATCTTGGCTACTGAGTCTATGCATCAGAATTAAGATGCAGTTAAGGCTGTAAAAGAGATCTAGGCGACGTTGGCAGTTGAAGCTTGTTTTGTCGTAGAAAAGATTGAAAAATTGGAGTCTGAGTTTGCTGATTTGAGGAGGTCTGATTTATATGTCTGCACATTTATTTAGCTGGAAGTCGTTTGTTAGTAAGTTGAGGATTTGAAAATTCGGCTTGTGGCGTATTCTTCAGAAAAAAGTCCACGAGTTGTCTTCTGAATTTTTGTGATTATTTTTGGCTCCACAACCATTGGATTAATGGTTTAGGGTTTCTTTGTAGAATCTTATTCGTTCATTTTCTTCACTATAAATTAATGGCTTAATGGCTTTGAATATATCTAAATTTTTGTAAGGATAATCTTTGAATAATTTTCTAAAAGATAGACCGTTCGAATCACTAAAATACATTATGGAAAGGGCTCCCCAAAACTATGTAGCAAAAGTTATATTAAAAAATGATGTCATAAATCCGATCTATATATATATATATATATATATATATATATATATATATATATATATATTAATGAGGTATTCATCAATTCCCCCCTGAACTTGTGACCATTGGCCAATTTCCCCCCTCAACTTTAATTTTGGCCAATTTCCCCCCTCAACTCTCATAATTAGTCAATTCCCCCCTCAACTTTAATTTGGCCAATTTCCCCCCTCAACTCTCATAATTAGTCAATTTGCATCCTACTGTTAATTTTTTTTTAATTTTCCATCTCTTCTTTTTTTTTTCTTTCAATCTTTCTAATAACTTCCAACAAAGTACTAAAATTAACGTAAACCCACCTGCATAATATAGGGTAAAATGTACCAAAAACATAATACAATTAGTATGTGATATGGGTTGATTATAAGAAAAAGTTATGAATCGGGTTTAAAGCATGTAGAAGAAGAAATAATAATCCTAAACTCATGGATCAGACCTATTTCAATAAAATGAGTTATTCTTAATAAGGAGTCGAAAATTATGAATTGACTAGCCATTTTTGCACTAAAGCTCGATTCTCCGCAATTTACTTGAACTTAGCTTTCACTTTTATAAAGAAAATTGTATTCACATACAAAAATGTACACATCAATCCTTTTCGTTATCAATTTTGTATAGTAAAAAATCAAATAAAATTACTCCATACTGATTTATTATGACTAATAATACTATCTATGATAAATTGTAAAATTCTAAATTTTAATCTATTTGTAATAGGATAAAGACATAGGAAAATGATTAACATACATCTTATTTAGTTTCTTACACACACTTGTTTAATTATGATCAAATTAAAAAATTAACAGTAGGGTGCAAATTGACTAATTATGAGAGTTGAGGGGGGAAATTGGCCAAATTAAAGTTGAGGGGAGAAATTGACTAATTATGAGAGTTGAGGGGGGAAATTGGCCAATAGTCACAAGTTCATGGGGGAAATTGATGAATACCTCTATATTAATAAATGTTTTTCATTATTTTTATTAATACTTTTTGTTTTAAAAATACATATTACATAATAAATAATAGTTTAAATTTGATATATAGAGTGGAGAACAAAATTTAAAAAAAATCAATGTGCCACATAAGCTTTTCAATTTAAATTTTATGTTTAAAATTTGACATCTTCATAACTTCTTATAAAGATGATCTCAAAAATATAATTTTCTTTCTAATTGAAAAAAATCAAAGCGGAAAATCAAATTTGTTGAGTGTCAATTCCAGAATATGTATAATATTGAGTTGCCCTCGCACAGTCGCTCTCGCGCACACCCACCCACCCATTCTCTCTTCCTTCTTCCGTCACCGCCCTCTCTCAGTCTCTCTCTTCTCATCCTATCTCATCTTCTTCATCCGCCATTGAAAGTCTCTCTCCCTTGTTCCGTCACCGCCCTCTCTCAGTCTCTCTCTTCTCATCCTATCTCAGCTTCTTCATCCGCCATTGAAAGTTTCAATTGGACATCCCCTTCCTCACAGCCCGATCCTCCGCTCTCAGATCTTTCACTGTACAGCCGCCGTTGGATTGCTTCGTTGCAGGTCTGTCGGTAAGCTTCGGTTTTCCTGATTTTTATTTTTTTTTGTACAGCCGCCGTTGGATTGCTTCGTTGCAGGTCTGTCGGTAAGCTTCGGTTTTCCTGATTTTTATTTTTTTTTCTAGTTTCTTTGACCGCTAAAATCTCTTAACTGTGACCATTTATGGTGTGATTTGGTTGCTGGGTTTATAGACTAATAGCTTTAAACTATGCATGGAAATATCGTAAAATTACCCGTTTTTATTTGGGGTTTTGTTTGGAATTGTATTTGTTACTGCTAGCATGATAGCAACCAACAATGAAACTCGTATTTGAATTTTGAATAGGGTTCATGTCCATGAGGTAATGTAGTTTTTAAAGGGAAGGATAAGGATGAATTCAAGCATTGTTTTTTTTTCGATTTCTTGTTATTTATCGATTTGGAATTTTATGGGTGAAATGCCTTTGCGCACTACAGAGAATCGAAAGTTATTTGAGCTCTGGTATCAATAACTATTATCTACCGATTTGAATAGCTGCGGGAAAATTGCATATTGTTAAACCCCTTAGTATGGATGAGAAAATATTGTTAAGTCAAATGTTATTCGAGCTCTTCTTTCAATGTAGTTTCATATAAATGAGAAAATATAATTTACTTGGAAGGGTTGGAAGATGCTAATAAATCTTGGTAAAATGTCTTTGTGCAGATTACAGACAAGCAAACATTATCAAAACTTTGCGTTTGAGCTGCAAAGATAGATTCATTCAATCATTAGCGTAAGAAAGCAGCTCCTTTGATCTGTGCATCAGATCACACGAACAAGGACAAAGAAAAAAGGCAGGCTACTAGCAAGACCAAAAGGCAAAAATGTCCTCTTCAGCGGGGAATCAGGTGAGGGCGTCCCATATACTCATCAAGCATCAGGGTTCGAGAAGAAAGGCGTCATGGAAGGATCCTGAAGGTCAGATCATCAGGAACACCACCCAAGACTCCGCCGTCTCTCAACTCAAGGCCCTCCGCGATGAAATTCTTTCTGGAAAGGCCAAGTTTGACGATCTCGCCTCTCGCCACTCTGATTGCAGCTCTGCCAAACGTGGTGGCGATCTCGGTTAGCACTTCACAAAGTTCATAATTAGGGTTTAGGTTTACATTTGTGTTTTGACATTAGATACTTAACCAAAAAACTAAATAAGGGAAACAACATGTTGAAAATCCAAAACAGAAAATTTGTGCACAAAACTGCTTCTGTATAACAAATATCTGAAATATGAGCTGCTTTTGTTACTTGATTTTCTTATTTGGCAAGAAGCATAATTTGATTGGCCAAAATAATTACTATTCTTATTTAACAAGCATAATTTGATTGGCCGCAAATAATTGCAATAAAAAAGCTTTAGCTATCCGACAACTAATCTAGGTCCGAACAACTTTCCAAACTGCAATATAGCTTAAATTGACCTGAAACTCTGAAGAAGCAATGCCTAAAGTAACCGTCCAAAAGCTTTTGCCACCCCATAAAACTTCCATGTCTCTACTTTAAAATCATCATAAGTACTATTATTCCTTCCAACCTGAACACCCAAAAAAACCCATCACCTCCCGGTTCCATAACACCCTTGACTTTTTTCTCCTCCCAAAAAGTCCTTCTCCCTTCACAAAAAAGATTTGTGCAAGCTGTTAGAGTTACCCAACATTTTACTATTTTAGTATATGTTTTTTTTAATTCATTTTTATTGGTTAAACTTCAACTTCAGCAAATAAATGTCATTCACCTCTTGCATGTCATTCACTTAATTAGAAATGGATTAAAAGGGAATTTTTTTTTTGAAGTAATGTATCCATGTGGGTAGAGGAAGATGTGATTATGAGGCAGAGGCTAAGGGCAAAAGGGGTAGGAAGACTTGGAAAGAGACTTTTAAGAAAAAACATGGAGTAATTGAAGCTAACGGAAGCCTTGGTGCAAAACCGAGTGTAGTGATGTTCTAGGATTCATACAACCGACCCAACTTAGTTAGATAAGACTTTGTTGTTGTTGTTTGTAACTAATCAATGTGGGTTTGTACTAGTGATATTTCCTTTCTCACCTAATTTGCTAATTTTCTGACTTGCTCGGAATGGAGGGGGGAGTAATTCCTAAAAGTCTATGTTCACATGAGAAGTTTGACTTTGATTCCTCAAATACACCTTGCTTTGATAAGTTTTGGTAAATGAGTATAACTTTACAGTAATGCCTCATCCTAAATAAGATTCGTTACTAATTATATGGTATGGAGTATTGTTGAAATGTATGTTAAATTGTTGTTGCAGGTCCCTTTGGCCGGAACCAGATGCAGAAACCTTTTGAAGAAGCAACATTTGCGCTCAAGGTTGGTGAGATGAGCGACATTGTGGATACGGATAGTGGAGTCCATATCATCATGAGAACTGGATGAGCACCAAAAGTGAAAGTTATTGACATTTGAGTAAGTTATTGATATTTGAGTGAATCCAAGTATCTTTTGAAACACAATTGTTCCTTGATATTAATGTTGCCTATGACTGATTACTCTTATTGGATGGAGTGATGTTGACTTGTTGGCGTTTGAGTACCTAAATATGGATTGTATTAAGTGATGTTGACTCGTTGGCATTTGAGTACCTAAACATGGATTTGAGCACCGTTTCTGATACATAATATTCTGGGATGTCAGGGTTGTGCTTTCGATTTGCTTTTAAAGGTCTTGCTTGTCTCTGTATTCAGAATCTAATGTTATTCTTATGCTGGAGTTGATAAGTTTGCTGTAAAGTTATTTGCACTCCTGTCCTGCAGCCTCGCATAAATGCGGAAAGTGCAAGAAAGGAAGACAAATGATGCTCTTTTTAACTGATACAAGTACCATTAGTGGCGTGTTTACCCACCGGGGTGGGGTGGGGTGGGATGAGAGAAATTTTTCATTGTGACCGGAACACGGGGTCACACCACGTGTGTTTATACAAGTGGTGGAAAATTTTATTTTTTAGATTATTAACTTTTTAACACACATATCCCACCATTTGTATAGTGACACGTGGTGTACCATCTCATGTACAGGTCACATTGAAAAATTTCTCATGGGATGAAATGAAAGGGAATCATTCCCCAATGGAAAGGATTCCAGTGTTTACTTGCCATTTTGGGGAATGAATGCATTGTGGGGTCCACTTAAAATTACGAATTCAATACCAGAATGCGAAGGAATTGATTACTGAGATGGATGTGGTAATCCCACTTTGGATGAAAGCCACCATCCGAAATCATACTTTTCTACCCAAAGATGCCCTTAAAACGCTTCAACATCCAGCCTTCATAGACGATAAAAGGAAAAAGATGCTAAGCTGAAAAATATATAGGGGATGAATAGAAGTTACATCATTTGAACCAAGAAGATGCATAGTGATACTCTACTCGTAAGATAACCAGACATGTGCACCTAATTATGGCCATACTATACCTTAGTTCGTCCATAAGGGTTGGCCGCAACAAGTGGGAAATCTTCTATACATGGGACCACCTTCGGCCAACCATAAACAGTTGCTGATGATGAGAACATAGCCGCGCTCACATGAATTCCCGGATTTGAAGATCCATTCCCCTGAATCTAACACGCACCAACAGCAGAGTAGGTAACAGAGAGAGGAAGGAGAGGAAAGAAGGAAAAGAAAAAAACAAAAAAAAAACAAAGGACAGAGGAGGGGAAAAAAACATAAAAAAGGAAAAAAAACCAAAAAAAAAACAAAAGAAAGAGGAGAGGAGTGATCATTCTGTCCAAAAGATCTCTCCACCATCTCACCATTATCACCACCACCGCCACCATCTTTGACACCCCCACCTCCCACCACCGACTTCACCACTACATCCTTCGCCACCATCGCTCTCGCCACCATGGCCACCATGGCCACTACTTCCACCACTATATCCTCCACCACCATCGCACTTGCCACTATGGTCACCACCTCCACCATCGCTACAATTGACATCACCCCACCATCTCACCATGACCATGATGTGATATAAAATAGCACACAAATTAAACCCTCTTTTTGATAGTTGTAGTATGAGCAAGTAGGGATTGTTCTAGGTCAGGGATTAGTTAGGGATGCTAATCAACACAAAACTAGACTCTAGTGACTCACAACTGCCCAGAATGACTCCAAACAGCACAAAACAAACAAATTGACTCAAAACAGAAACTAAAGGGTGATTTGGACGAAAATTAAACTAAAAAGACTCAAAATACTAATGGGGGGTGGTTTTGACGAATTTAAGATTTAAACAAACAAACTTGGAGAAAACAAACTAATTGATACGAAATTGGGGTGAATGAAGTGGTGAAAGGCTAGCTAGAGGGTCCTTCTCCACACTTGACACATATGCATACAAATCGATTTCCAGTCATTCTTCTTATAAACCATGAATGACAATGCCCCAAGTTAATCGTGAACTGCACAAATTAACCATCAAATTTTCCTAAATTCATTGAATTGGACTCAGCGACGCAACCAAATTATTCTTATCAAGTTCCCTACTTGAATTGCATAATAGAGATATATATCAAAGATCATTAAGTTCTATGAAAATCATAAGCATTGACAAGACATTCGTAACTATGAATTGCATGATACTCCTGCCAGGAATTTACTTAACACGATCGTGACTAGCAACCTCCACTACTTGGAAATATAAGTTCATAACTATTAGATGAAATTCCCTTATATTTTAGCATCAAATCCCTGCATGCATCCTCTATCAACACACAAGAATAAGTTTTCAATCAAACAGATAAGTAAATTGCATTCACGATTTATGAAACAATAACAGGATGTAATCAATTCATATCATACATATGATCATGGCTTTGAATTCACCTCTAGCTAAAACGAAATTAGTTCCACATGTTTGCAATTAAACAAAGACAATTAAAATTAAACATTGAAAACAAAAGATAGAATACACCTAGAAACGCTCTAACAATCCAAAGGTCTTGAATGGCAGGCACAACTCCAAGCTTCTTCTTCTCCTTCCTTGCAAAGTTGTAGCACAAGTGTGTTTTTCTGATTTTAGGCTCTTGTGTGTGGTGGTTCTGAATGGTGTGGCATTGTGGTGTATTTATAGGGCTAGAGCACGACACAAAGTTGTAGAGGAAAATGATTAGTTGTTAGCATTGTTTTAGGACTCCTAGAAATCAGATAAGAGGTGGTTTAATATGAAAAGGAGTCCCCCTTGCAGCTGGAAATAAGGTAGAATAAGATTAGGATAGGATAAGATAAGATAAGGTTAGTTTGGATAATGTTGGATAAGATAAAGTTGGTTAAGATAATGTTCCTTCCTTTTAGCTGATTCCTTATCTTCCAAGTCTTGATTTAATTCTTCCACATTTGTAGCACATTTTTAGCCTCTTTTGATCTTCAAAAACGTCCATCCACCTTGCTCAGTTCATATGCTGTCCATTCCAAGCCCAAAACTGCTCTAAAATGCTCCAAATTGCCTTTTCTTGCCACTTTTTCCAATTGGACCTACAAACACACGAAAATAGCTTAAATCACTATAATAAACAGAAACTAACTGACTAAATGTAAAGAAACAAGCTAACAAAGTCGCATAAATATGCTCCTATTAGACCACCACCTCCTGCACCGCCGCCATCGCCACCATTGCCACCACCGCCACCACCACCATATTACCCATCGTCCATCACCACCTCCACTACCGCCAAATTACCCTCACAATGGCCGCCACCACCACCTCCACCACCTCAGCCACCATCATCCCCACCATCTCTCAACCATCATTTTCACAACCATTGTTAACACAACCATCCTCTGGTACCATCGCAACCGCTGCCACTACTACTACCACCACCATTCCTTTCACTATTACTCTCTTACCCTGCTATTGTCACCACTTATATCTCAACACTGTGGACCATGATTTTCTAGAGCTGGAGTAAGACGAATCATAATATGTATACCTCAAAAGTCTAGTCATGGACTCAACAGCTCTGATCAGATTGAGTTGCACAAATGGACCAATGATGCCACCATCATCCAGTGTTCCGGAAAGGTAGGCAAAGTTCGTTGACTTCGCTGAGATTGACCTCTCTTGTTCCTCAAGACATAGAAACTTGATCCGATTGGGAATCAAATTAGTTTCCTATATTTTCGGAGATTCCTATAGGAAATGACGTGCACCGCAAGTAATCACACTCCTAAGAGGATGCAATATCTATTCCTAGATATTCTCTTGGATTCTCTCAGTTTAATACAGATTTCATATCTTAAAAGATCTCTCTCAACTAGTATAAATACACCTTTCTAGGGTTCATCTCTAGTGATCACATACTCTATTCTCTTGCCCATTGAAGTCTCATATATTGCTTACTAACGTGACCGTCGGACAGCCTTTGGCCGGTACCCCATCGGTGCCAAGGTTGTCTTACGTGTGTTTACTCTTTTACAAGTTGTCGAGTTTGTGCATCTCATCTACACACGGTGGTGCGCAAATTTGGTTCCAGCAACTTTTATTGTCACCACTACTACCACCATTGCTAACAACTCCACTCGTCTCAACCACTACCACCACCACCACCACCACCATTACAACCAAACATGAACTTTTATTTTGACATTTAGATATTAGTACCAGACGCGTTTTCAATGTTTTAAGTCTCAAAAATAAATCTCAAATAAAACTACCAAACGCATTCTCAAATCATAAAAGCGCAGATTCATATTGTTGTTCTCATTTTTTATGGGTAAATTTACCTAATGTTGCATACCACTCGGATTGAATATGGATTCATAAAAGACCTCCCAAATAAGAAGGGTTATTAGAGCAATGCATTGGTTGGGTTGTCTGAAATTAAGAGCTTGCAACGTCTCTAGACTGACTGACTATTGGTGTTAGCAATGCGAATCATGAATACTCTTAATTATATAAGGTGGTGGCCTTTCGTTTTCTTCCTACAAAAAAGTCTCTCTCCCTCCCTTTAAATTGGAATGGGAAACCCAAGAGCTCAAACTTATTATAAATTTGCAGATAGTAGTAGCTAGAGAGTACTGCATCTGCAATTCTGCATGCATATGCACCCTGTATTTGCAGATAGTAATCGTTGCCGGTGCGAGAAACAATCATATATACCAGAAGAACTCTTAAGTAAGTAGTCAATGGATCGTGATGGGGAGACTACAGTGAAGAAGGAAGGAGTTGCCGGTAGAAGCTTGATCGATTTGGTCTTCTTTTGGTCTCTTCGGGATGTTCTCAGTAGAGATCTTTACAAACACCAGGTTTGTTTTCACTTTTCACTTTGACTGACTAGTTATATATGGATATTTAGGGCGGGTTTAGGGTTTCACTAGTATTAATTAATTAGAGGGTTTAAAATCAACTTGTACCGCATCAAGTTCTGCCAAACTGTATACAGACGGAATGGTGCCCCTGGAATTGTTAGTCATGGATGAAGCTGCTCAGCTTAAAGAATGCGAATCAGCAATTCTGTTACAACTACCAGGTCTTCGCCATGCTATTCTCATAGGAGGTGAGAGGCAACTCCCTGCATTGGTTGAAAGCAAGGTTTGAGTTTTATCCTTCTTACATGCTCTTTTGGTTTTTCAGATTATTAATTAGAAGCATATAAATATTTTATCCTAGCAACTGAGTATATTTGATCATTGAACTATTAGATCTCTGAGAAGGCTGAATTTGGAAGAAGTTTGTTCCACAGACTTGTACTGTTAGGACACGAGAAGCACCTGCTCAATGTCCAGTATACGATGCATCCTTCAATCAGCTTGTTTCTGAAAAGGGAATTTTACGACAATCAGATATTAGATGGTCCAAATCTCAATGAAATGAGCTACAAGAAGTGCTTCCTTGATGGAAAAATGTATGGATCCTACTCATTTATAATTATAGCAAATGGGAAAGAAGAATTTGATCGTGGGCATAGTCAGAAAAACATGGTTGAGGTTGCTGTGGTTCATGAAATAGTTTCTAGCCTTTACAAAGGTTATTATTGTTGTAAGCTAGTTGATTATGTTCTTAATTTTTCTAGGAATATATATATGCTGCTTGAAACATTCTTGTAGTATACTACTCTTTAGTTGTCTTAATTTTATCTTGTTCACGACAGAATTCACTCGAACCAAAAAGATGTTTAGTGTTGGGGTAATATCACCTTACAAGGCTCAAGTTAATGCAATTCAAGATAGAGTCGAAGAATACAGTGATGTTTCAGCTGGCTCAGACTTCTCCATAAGTGTGTGATCCGTTGATGGATTCCAAGGTGAAGAGGATGTGATAATTATATCCACTGTCAGATGTAATAGAAAGGGCTCTGTGGGATTCCTCTCCAATCGGCAACGAGCCAATGTGGTTCTAACACGTGCAAGGTACTTCTTTGACGAAGTGCAGCTCAGTTGTAGTATGTCTGAGTAATCAGTGGTTTAAAAGTTAATTACTCATTCTTGTGTCCGTAGGTATTGTATTTGGATACCGGGGCATGGATCGACCTTGATTAACAGTAACTCAATTTGGAAGAAGCTAATTCTTGACGCGAAGAAACGAGAATGTTTTTTTAATGCCGATGAGGATAAGAAGTTGGCTCAGGCTATTGCAGAAGCCCTGCTGGAACTTGACCAATTACATATTCCACTTGTTCCAGATTCTTTGTTGTTCAAAAATGCAAAATGGAAGGTAATGCTGCAACTTTTGACTTTTTCTTTTTAATTATGATGCCTGCAGTTTTGCTTTTCGAGCTTTACTTAATATCCCAGCCAGATAGAGTACTATTTATCTTAAAAGTTTCTGGAAAAAAATAAAATTTCCAAGCAAGGATGTTTAGAATTAATGTTTGTATTAGCATTTATCGCTCTTATTCTGTAAATAGGTTTGGTTCTCGAATGAGTTTAAGAATTCCATATCAAAGGTTAAAGACACGGAGATTTGTCAGTCAGTAATTTCTTCACTTGAAAGGCTTTCTAGTGGTTGGTGCTGATGTGAAAATTAACTAACACACAAATTAAACCCTCTTATTGACAATTGTAGTAAAGATGTAAGTAGGGATCGTTCTAAACCGGGGATCAGGAGGGATTGCTAATCTACTTAAAATTGACTTAAAAACATAAAACTAGGCTGGAAAACACTTAACTAGACTCAAAGAACTCAAAACAAACTAAAAAGACTCAAAACAGCACAAAACAATCAAATAGACTCAAACTAGACACTAGGAGGTGATTTGGACGAAAATTGATTTTACTTGGACTCAAAACACTTTAAAACACTTAAAACACAAGTTTGGACATATTCTAACTAATTTGACACAATAAAGTAAAGGGGGATTGGGTTTTGGACGAAATTGAAGTAAAACAAGTAAACTAAAGACTTAAACAGATTTTGGCACGAAATTGGTGAGTTGGATGGATGATAAGCTAGCTAGAGGGTTCTTCTCCACACATGACACACTTTCATTCAAAACGATTTCCAGTTGCTTTTCCAATAAACCATGAACCTCAACGCCCCAGATTAACCGTGAACAGCACTAATTAACCCTTAGATTTTCCTTAAGTCATTGAATTGGATGGATAACGCATCGGCAACCCAAATGATTTTTCAAAAGTTTCCTACATGAACATCATAATAAAGATACAATCAAAGATCATTAAGCCTTGTGAAAATCATAAGCATTGACAAGGCATTCGTAACTATGATGAGCATGATACTCCTGCCAAGAATTCACTTAACACAATTGTGACTAGCAACCTTCACTACTTATGAATATAAGTTCATAACGATTAGGTGAAACTCCCTTATATTCTAGCATCAAATTCATGCATGCAAACTAAGTATGCATCCTTAATCCACAAACAAGAATAAGTTTTGAATCAAATAGTTAAATAAATTGAATTCACGATTTATAGAATCACAACTGGAAGTAATCAATTCATATTGCAAATATGTTCATGGCTTTGAATTTCCCCCTAGCTAAAACGAGTTTAGCTCCTCATGTTCGCAAAACAAAGATAAATAAACTTAGACATTGAAAACAAAAGATTGAAAACACCTAAAAACGTTCCAGCAATCCAACTTGAATGGCAAGCACGTCCAAGGTCCTCATTCTTCTTCTTTGCTGCGGCACAAGGTGTGGGTGAAGGTTTGGATGGTGTACTGTATGAAAGGTTGTGTATTTAGAATGGGATGTGTTGATGGATGATTGGTGGAGAGAGTGGATGGGGTGTTGGGGGTCTTGCGGCAAAGAAAGAGATTTTATATTTATAGGGTGAATGGACATGGCTTGGTTTAAGAAAGAATTAAAACTTAGCCATTTTAGTTCCACAATAAAAAAGGATAAGTAACAATCAGAAATTAATAGGAAATAGGAAAGGGATGTGCGGCAGAGAAGGGGAAAGAAAGGGGAAGGTTGTCCCTTGTGCGGCAAGGAAAGGGAAATAGGTAAGGTGGACTTCCTTGTGCGGCAAGGAAGGGAAAGGGAAAGGAGAGGTGCGGGATCCCTCTTTGATTGGGATTAATCTTCCAAAATCTTGTAATTAAGTGTCCTAATATCTTTAGGAAGCCTCCTTGTGGCTGGAACCTTGGTAGATTAGGATTAGGATTTGACTAAGTCAAAATAAGGTAGTTTGACTAGTCAATCCTTTTTGTTGCTGGATTCCTTGTCCTCCTTTGTCTTGAATTTATTTTCTTCTTTTCTTTGGCACATTCCTAGCTTCCTTTGGTCTTCAATTTCGTCCAACCACTTTGCTCCAAGCATATGCTATCCATTCCATGCCCAAAACTGCTCCAAAAGGCACCAAAATGCACTTTCTTGCCACTTTAGCTCTTTGGACCTGAAAACACACGAAAATAGCTTAAAAGACTAAAATAACTAGGAACTAACCACATAAATGCACGAAAACAAGCTATCTAAGGCGCATAAATATGCTCCTATCAGGCGCCAATCTCAGAATGACAAAGAAATTCTACTTGATGCTGGGACTTCTGCTCAACTGTTATATAAGTATGAAGTCAACGGTCTGCTGTATCTCATTTGGAGTGTAGACGTTATCCAGCAAAATTCAGTTTTTATCCAGGTTATGAAGATTTGGGAAATCATTCCACTTTCTGACATTTCGAGACTTGCAAAGTCCCTTGACACCATTTTTGGAGCTATACAGTCGATAAGATGAACCATTGCAAGCACATATGTGTTAATGGGTACGTATAGTCTTTTTAACTTTTTATTCCTCCGAATTTGGCAAAGAACAACTAAGTTGTAAAGTATAGAGTTGTTCATTGATCATTTGAACGGGCCACAGGTTGGAGATCTTATTGCCTTAACTGATATTAAACCAAAATGCATTGATCATTTGAACGGGCCCAGAATTTCCTATCTCATTGCATATGTTCATCAAAGTAGAGACAGTAATCTCTCAGTACTCTCGTCAAAGAATATCGATACAGGAAGATACGCGCATATTAAGAGCAAGACAGATACACTTTTTGCAGTCCATCTCATGAACATGACAACAACTGTTCACGTATGGAAAGCTTTGAACTCAAAAAGGGCAAATACAAGTTTAACTAAAAACTTGCTGCAACCGCAAGCCAATTCATCACAAGTATTTTTCTTGGACTCTATCTCTACTTTAACATCTTTGACGAATTAACCCATCTTCATGCTTTTGCAATACTGATGTGATGACCTACTCTGATTGGATTGCTGACTATGTTTAGTTTGTAAATCTGTAACAGAAATAGTCTATTCCCCGATAAAGTGTGTATGTTTTTCTCCACATGGTTAACCTCACTAATCTTTTGTCTTTGTCTCTTACAGGGTAGGAATTCTTGTTCAATTTTCTTTGACAACGAAAAATGCTACCTATCTGCTACATTTCGTGCAATGTGCTCAGATCTAAATGATTCCCAAAAAGCTGCAGTTTTGAATTGTATCAGTTTAAGTAAATGCAACCACCGTAAAATCATAAAACTAATATGGGGACCTCCTGGAACTGGAAAAACGAAGACAGTTGGTATGTCACTCTTTGCCTTGGTTAAATTGAAGTGCAGAACATTAACATGTGCTCCAACCAATATTGCTGTGTTAGAAGTAACAACACGCGTGCTGAGATTGGTAAATCAGTCACTTTGAGTGGATGGAAACATCGGTTAGCATCAATGATTGATTTACTTGAGGATCCAAAGGAAAAGTACGTGTTGTATTTGAGAGAAAAAAGGAGAATATACAATGAGGGTGAAGAGGGCGATAAAACTTGGACGACGATGCTGAATGGAGTGATAATGTCGTTAGTCAATGGTAGAAACTCAACAAATGACGATTTTAATGATCTTACGACATTTGAGGAGTTTGTGGATGACAAATTTGATTCCATTGGTGAGTGCCTCAAGATTTGTATGGTAAATTTGTACACCCACTTACCAACTTCTTGCATGTCAATAGAGGTAGTCAAGGACATGATTACAGCTTTGGATTTGGTTAACTCTTGCAAATATTTATTTGATGAGGTTGTTTTTCTAATGAAAGGATGCAATTAGTTGTAAAAGATTGTGTTTGTGTACTGAGGTCGCTTCGCGCATCTTCTGTTCCTATTGACTGACGAGAAGGAAATAGGAAATTTTTGCTTGGAAAATGCTTGCTTAATATGTTGCACTGTCTCGAGCACTTCTAAATTGTACACAAAAGGAATGAAACCGGTAGAAATATTGATGGTTGATGAAGCTGCTGAGCTTAAAGAATGTGAATCGTTAATTCCTTTGCAATTCCCTGGTCTTCGCCATGCTATTCTCATTGGAGATGAAAGGCAACTCCCCGCTATGGTGAAAAGCAAGGTCTTCATTTCGTCATCTCCTCTGTGTTTGTCAGGTTTTTGAATACATACATACATAAATACACACACACACACACACACCCACACACCCACACAAAAGCACACCCACACACACATTATCTAACAGTTTAGTACATAAACTTGTTAGATCTCCGAGAAGGCTGTATTTGGGAGAAGTTTGTTTGAAAGACTTGTACAGTTGGGACATGAGGCCATCTCCAACCGATGGCTGGCCAGAGGGCTCGTTTTAGCCATCTGGCCCGTCAAGAGACTCCAATAGATTAATATTTTAATGAATAGTACAAGGCCATATCTGCCTCCGTCTCCAACCGAGGGCCAGAGGGTCAGAGGTCTCGTTTTAGCCCTGTCACAAAAAAACGTCTCCAACCGAGGGCCAAAGGGCCATAAGGCCAAACATAATTTATTATTTAAAAACTACAACTTAAATTCAAATCCAACGGCTAAGTGATGTCAGCATGACGTCAGCTAGCCGTTGGATTTGAATATTTTTTTGCTATAAATAGGGTGGATATTGGGATATAATTCACACAACTTTGAATTCAATCTCTTTCAATTCATGTTTGCAATGAATTCCAACTTTGGATCCTCTTCAGATTCCAACTGGGGGTCATCATCCAACTCCATCATGATGTCTTGCATCATTTATGGCTAGCCCGGGGCTGGCTGGCTAGCTAGAAGTGGCCAGCCCTCTAGCCATTTGGCCATTTCCGATTCCGTGGGGCCCTTTCAGATTCCACAGCCCTCTGGCCTAGCCCTCGGTTGGAGACGGTTTTCGGGCTATTTTCGGCCCTCTGGCCCTCTAGACCTTTCGGTTGGAGATGGCCTGAGAAGCTCCTTCTCAATGTCTAGTATAGAATGTATCCTTCAATCAGTTTATTTCCTAATAGAGAGTTTTACAGTTTTACAACCACCAGTTACTAGATGGTTCGAATGTCAATAAAAAAAGCTATGACAAGTGCTTTCTTTCGGCCCTTAAAGTAGATAAAAGTGTTCAGGGTTTGAATTGTGTGTTTATTCTTCTCTCTAGGAGGTAAATATATAGTTGTACAATATCCCATATAATAGGAAATAAGAATCCCAATTATACAAGGAATAAATTATAGGATTACATTCCTAAACTAAATGGTTGACTCACGCCAACACTCCCCCTCAAGTTGGTGCATAGATGTCTCCTAAGCCCAACTTGTCAAGTGAGTCTTGAAACACCCTCACTGAAACCGCATGAGTTAACACATCTGCTAATTGTTCTTCAGACCTCACGTATGGAATATCAATCAATTTGACATCTAACTTCTCTTTGATGAAGTGTCTATCTACCTCCACATGCTTTGTACGATCATGCTAAACGGGATTATTGGCTATTTCTCTTGCAGCTTGATTGTCGCAATATAATAACATAGCTCCCTGAGGCTTGAACCCAATCTTAGTGAGAAGAATCCTGAGCCATAACAATTCACAAATTCCATGTGCCATCCCTCTGTACTCTGCCTCGGCCGTGGATCTAGCCACTACATTTTGCTTCTTGCTTCTCCAAGTTACCAGATTTCCTGCTACGAATGTGAAGTAGCTTAATGTGGAGCGACAATTAGTAATGTTTCCCGCCCAGTCAGCATCAGTATACCCCTTTACCTCCATATGTCCATGCTTCCTGAAGATCAGTCCTCTACCTGGTGTACCTTTCAGATAACTCAGTATACGCATCACTGCTGCCATGTGATCCTCACTAGGAGCATGCATGAATTGACTTACAACACTAACTGCATACGCAATATCTGGACTTGTAAGTGATAGGTAAATCAATCGTCCTACCAATCTTTGATATCTTTCTTTATTAGTAGGGACTTGATCCTGGTATATCGCCAGGTGATGATTATGCACAATGGGGGTTTCAACTGGTTTACAAGCCAACATTCCAATTTCAGAGAGAAGATCAAGAACATACTTTCGCTGAGACAAGTAAATACCATCACGAGAACGAGCAACTTCAATGCCCAAGAAGTATTTCAAGCCTCCTAGATTCTTCATCTCAAATTTTGATGAAAGATACCCCTGCAGCCTTTTTATCTCTTATGTGTCATCACCTGTAACTATCATATCATCCACATAGATAATCAACAAAGTAACTTTACCTCCCATGTGTTTGATGAACAGGGTGTGGTCCGCATTTCCCTGTCAATAGCCGTACTTTTTCATTGCTTTAGTAAACCTTCCAAACCATGCTTTGGGTGATTGTTTGAGTCCGTAAAGAGCATTTTCAGACTCTACATACTTTCCCTGCTTCATTCGGTGTTTCATATCCTGGTGGAAGATCCATGTATACTTCTTCTTCCAGATCTCCATGTAAGAAAGCATTCTTCACATCGAACTGTTTCAAAGGCCAGTCCAGGTTAGCTGCTAAAGATAAAAGGACTCGAATAGTATTAATTTTTTGCGACCGGAGCAAACGTTTCTTGGTAGTCAACCCCACATGTTTGTGTGTACCCTTTAGCTACCAATCTTGCCTTGTATCTGTCAATTGATCCATCCGCCTTGTGCTTTATTGTGAACACCGACTTACATCCCACTGGTCTTTTCCCTTGTGGTAGTGACACTACATTCCACGTTCCGTTTCTTTGTAAGGCTTCCATTTCTACCCCCATGGCTTTTACCCAACGAGGATCTCGCAAAGCTTCTTCCACTTTTGTTGGAATTTGAACCCCCGCCATTTGATTCACCATGGCTTGGTACTTGGGTGATAGTCGATGAGTGGACACATACTGTGCAATTGCATATCTCACTTTTCCTTCAGGAGAAAACCTGTCAGGTGGTTTCCCACGGTTTTGCCTAGGAGGTAAAGTATAGGAATTTTCAACAATATCTGGAGTATGAGAACGTACCTCTTGGATATCCACGGGGACATGAGCGTGTACTAGTGGAGGAGAATGAGGGTTATTTTCTGTTTTCACATTCTCAGTATCACTCACGGCATTACCTTCTACCGAATCCATAAATGGTGTAGGCCTACTATTCGACGTTGCATGAGCTATCTCTTGGTCAGGGGTTTCACAGTCAAGATCCACTGGGCTTTGGCTTGTTGTATCACGACCTTCTGGTAAGGCACGGTCAGATGGGTTGCTCATAACACCTAAGTCTTCAGTCTCGATCTTGCCTGTACTATTAGGACCATGCCAACTGTCTCGTTCATGTGGAACATCAAACCAACTGTAGTCTTCGTCTTTACTATTCAACTCCCCCTGAAGAGTACCGTGGGTTTGATCAGAGATGAAAAACATATCAGTTTCAAAAAACGTGACATCCATGGTGACATAGAAATGCTTAGTAGGTGGATGGTAACACCGATATCCCTTATGTTGGCTATTAAATCCCAGAAATACACAACGAACAGCACACGGATCTAATTTACTCCGTTGATTCTTGTGAAGATGCACATAAGCCACACATCCAAATATGCGAGGTGATAAGTGAAGAGAAGATGGTAGAGTGACATAATCCGTCAAGACTTCCATGGGAGTTTGGAAGTTGTGAACTCGAGATGACATTCGATTAAGAAGATAAATGGAATACGTAACTGCATCCACCCAATAGGCATGAGGAGTATGAGCCCCAATTAGAAGCACGTGTAGTTTCCAAGATATGTTTGTTCTTACGTTCTGCCACACCATTTTGTTGAGGAGTTTGAGGACAAGTAGTCTCGTGAAGTATGCCATGCTCTGCAAAAAATGGTGATAGTTCATAATTAAGATATTCTCCACCATTGTCGGATCTCAAGACTTTGATAGGAAGAGAAAATTGATTTCCAATCATCCGATAAAACTATTGGAAAATTTGCCCAACGTCACTCTTCTGTTTCATGGTATAGAGCCAAGTCATTCTGATGCAATCATCTACAAAGGTAACAAACCACCGAATACCGTGGCGCGTCGCTATTGGTGAGGGACCCCATACATCGGAGTGAATTAACTCAAAGGGCACTGATCTTTTATTGAGGCTCAAATGGTAAGAAGTACGATGACTTTTTGCAAGAATGCAATCCTGACACTGAAAATCAGAGTCTGAAATGCCATTAAATAAAGACAGAAGTAATTTTCTTAAATAACCAAAAGATGCATGTCTTAGTCGACGATGCCATAACCAGATTCTCTTAACCTTGTTGTTGTGACCACTGCTCACTTGGTTGACTCGGCCCGATACCACATCATCCACATAATATAACCCTCTCCTCTTAGTACCATGCCTAATGATCGCCCGTGTCTGGATATCCTGTAGTACTCAAAAAGTGGGAAACATGAGTACAACACAGTCTAATTGTTCCGTAACTTGACCAACAGAAAGTAAATGATTCGACAATGAAGGAACAAGAAGAGTGTTATGCAGAGATAGAGAGGGAGTAAGTGCGATGGAACCCGCTCCTGTAACTGGAGCAATTTCACCATTTGTTGTGATAATATTCTCCTTGGGTGGCATGGTTAAGTAGTGAAACAAGGACTCATCATATGTCATATGGTCTGTAGCCCCAGAATCAATTATCCAGCCAGAATCTCGTTTAATGGATGCTGTGAATGCAGTGCCAATTTTACTAGGGTCGTCATAACCATCATCCATTAAAATCTGTTTGATTAAAGATGACATTGGGCCCGTATCCTTACTCGATGCAGCGGTTGATTTTCCTTCTGGATCGTGGATCGAGACATTTGTCCTGGGCCCAGTTTGGCCCACTGGAATAACAGCTCTTCTAGTTCCAGCAGCGTCATCCTCTGGTTCGGGTTTGGGCCAATTTTGGCATGTTGCCACAACAGTCATTCCAGGTACTGTCTTCTCTAGTTTGTCAAGGCCCGAGTCATGGACCTCCATCATCTTCGACCAACCTTTGAAATTCGAGTTGCTCAATCAAAACCCGAATGGGAGGCCGTTGATGTTGGTAGAATCACTTTGAATAGACATGGTTTGCAAGGGAAAAATCTCACTGATTTTCTTATCTTTTGCCATTGCGTGGACTTGTATTTGTTGGTTTTTATTGCAGCTTTGTTGTTTCCAAAGCTACAAAGGTTAGGTTTCTGGGTTATATATTTTTTCGAACACCAGGGTTTGTGATTTCACGGCTTTGAGTGTTTCTAGGGTTTATGGGAAGAGATAGGCCGGAACCTGCTCTGATGCCAAGAGAAAAGTGTTTAGGGTTTGAATTGTGTGTTTATTCTTCTGTAGGAGGTAAATATATAGTTGTACAATATCCCATATAACAGGAAATAAGAATCCCAATTATACAAGGAATAAATTATAGGATTACATTCCTAAACTAAATGGTTGACTCACACCAACAAAAAGCTATAATTTTTCAGTACTCCCCCGGCCCTTAAAGTTAAAATTTCGGGTGAAATATTAATTGGTATATAAATCATTAATTGACACAATATGTACTAGTACTGGGAGCAGAAAACAATGGCCAATTCGAAACTCACAAGTTTATCGCCTAGTGATTGGCCTGGCAATTCCTGACACGACCCGATAACCCGACACGACATGACACTAAATTAACAGGTGTTTGGGTCGACACGATAATGAATCGGGTAACCCGATAAGCACCTGTTAAGATAACGGGTTGATTCAGGTATACACGTGGGTAACACGATACACGATAAGCAGAATATTAATTTTATAATTTTATAACCCTAAAAAAATATTATAATTATATATATATATATTAATTTAACAATTTTATACCCCTAAAAACTATAATATATATATATATATATTAATTAACTATAATAATTATAATAATTATAATAATTATATATACTATAATAATTATACTGTGACAGCCCGTCCCTAATTTTAAGAATTTTTAAAGTTTTAATAAAGGATTTTACAAAAATGCCCTTTGAGGCACGCACGTCATTCGAGGTTAATCGTCATGTCGTGCCATCTAAGATTTGTTTTCTTGGCATATCCTTGTAGTACTCGTCGTTACGGACGCGTGGGCGCAGACGGTTCGTGATTTGGAGTTATATCGAAGAAGTTATTAACGTTTGAAATTTGGGATTTTAAGGAATTATAATTTTAGTAAAATATAGAAATTCTTTTATGAAAATGGACGGCCCAGATTTAATGGAATTTGAAATGGATGGTTGGGATGAGAAAAAGAAAGTTTTGTGTGTGTGTGCGCGTGAGAAGAACAAGAAAACAGAAAGCAAGAGAGATTGGGCAAAACTGCCCAATCGGAGAAGAAGGAGGAGAGGCGAATCAGGAGAAGAGAGAGGGAGAAGCTGACCAACCAGAGGAGGGAGAGGAGGAAAGGAGAGAGGGCGAGAAGCGGAGGAGAGAAGGAAGAAATGGGTTTTCCCCAACCCGTATACCCGCGCGACCCATGCTTCCAAATTGGATCAAGGTACCACTCCCAATCAACATCTAGGCCTTCCCTCTTCACGTTTCACCCCAAGAATCATTGAATTTCATGGTGATTTCGCGAAGAACACCCCTACGGGTGCCGCGACTTTCTTGCCTAAATTCTTCAAATTTTGAAATGTTTTCTTTCAATTACTAACACCATTAGCATTCCTTTAGGACCTAGAACAAAGCCAAAGAGGTAGTAGAGGCGTTGGAACAAGTTTGAAGGTCGAATTGGAAACACCCAATTCTAGGGTTCTTCACGGTTTTGGTGAAATTGAAGCACTTCCAGGCCAAAGTGGCCTTGGCCACAGGTATGAAAGTTGTTCTACTCATTGAGATCTTCAAATCTGCAAATTTTGGTAATTTTTGGAAATAGTTGAATTTTCCGGCGAGCCGGGGCGGCCAACCGCCACCCGCGGCGGCCCAGGCGGCGGCGCGTGGCCAAAGGCCCGCCAATGTTGTTATTAGCATTTGTTTAAGGTTCTAGGTTCAGTTTTGATAATTGATGGACGTAAATTGAATAATTGAACCTAAGTTGGTTACGATTCGTGGTTAGGTGAAAATGTGAATTGACGATCCGACCGTTGGATCGTCACCAAACTTTGATACGTTGTAATACGTAATATTTGAGGATTATAGGAACTTACGGATTGGGAATCCGATTTACGGATCTTTCCGAATTTGAGTTGTAAGTGCATAAAATAGAATGTTAACCGTCACTTAGTTTTGGAAATTGACGGAGATCCGACCGTTGGATGGTAATGAAATTTTAGGATGTTGTCCTAGAGGTATATTGTGGACCTCTGGAAGTTACGGATTTGAAATCTGAGTTGCAGATCATCCGGATCGAACTACGTAGTGACGTGTCTTATATAAGTTATGTATTCGATCGGCAGGATTTCTGAGGTTGGATTTGATTATTGTTCTAGGCACTGATCGTCATGACGCCTTGATGTACGGTGCTAAGGAGTTGTTGGGCGAACTCCAGGTGAGTGGGCAGTTTTATTTTCGTATTACCTTTATACAACTGTTTTTCCCAGAAAATACGTTTTTATGAAAAATTACGAATTTAATTGCCATGCATGAAATTGTTGAGATATTTAGTTGATAAATGATGCATATATATGTGAAGTGACGCGGTGGACGCTCAGGTGAGTTTATTTATTTTCAGCTGAGTTATTTATCATGAATTGCATTGAAAAGCTCATAACTTGCCGCTAGGTGTTAGTGCTTGTATTAGTATTCACCACACCGCACGCTCGCCTTGGATCCAAGTAGGTGGATGTCGTACAGACCATGTGAGGGTTCCGACATGCCAGTCGTACATACCATTAGAGGGGTTCCGACTGGTGGGTGACCTTAGATATGCGCGCTGATGATTGATGTGAGAAGCACTAGAGCGTATTTATACACCTGTCGTCGTACAGACTACCTTATGTAGTTCCGAGTGACGTGCAGAGTTAGACCGTACAGGTCATCGAGGTGACTCCGGATGGATTGGATGTTGAGCTATAGAATTAACCGAACAGGACCAACTGCAGGGTCTCCGGTTAATTCATTATTTCACCTGTTACATTGATGCATCATTCAAACTGTTTTTAAAAGTTTTTACATGGCGTACTCTCTGGTTTTAAGAAAGATGATGATTTGAGATTTATGAAAAACTATATGCTATTATGCTATTTTCTGGGAAAGTATACAGGTTTTACAGCGAGGGGTTAGAAATGTTTTAAATGAAATGTTTTCGAAAAACCCCACTCAATTTTGTTTTGCGCCCCTCCAGGTTCAAGTTAGCAGAGCTTTGGTGGCCACGAGGAATCTAACGGTGTTCTGACAGAATTCACAAAAGTAGGATTCACCCTCGGGTGTTATATCTTAGTAATCGTATTCTTTAAAGCTTCTGAACTGTGTAAATGGTTACGTCACTCTCACGTGACGACCAGCATGCCCTCCTTCGGGACGGGGTGTGTCATATACCCCCAAAATATTAACTATAATAATTATATATATATATATATATATTAAATTTTAAATTAAATTTTATAAAAACTATAATAATTATTAATTAATATGCATCCATTGATTCCATAATTCCATTCCATTCCTGCCGCACCCTTTGAAGAAAAATGGAGGGAAAATGAAAATTATAAGAAAAGCTGAAAAAGAAACAAAAAAAGAGAGGGAAAGATGGGTAGGCTGCTGCCCTTTGAAGAAAAAGAAGGGAGGGAAAAATGAAAATTATAAGAAAAGCTGAAAAGGAAACAAAAAAGAGAGGGAAAAATGAAAATTAATAAAAGTGGTGAGAAATTTTATTTTTTTAAAGTTATTAACTTTTTATCACACATATGACATATCCCACTATTTTTATAATGACACGTGATGTACTACTCCGTGTCCGTGTACCGGTCAATTATACCATTGAACTTGATGGGATACTCATTCTACGAAACTAGTTTCAATGATCCAACCGTCAAACATGTTTGTATATACTTCGAGATCGTATACGCCAAAAATTGAAAAAAACAAACATTCAGAGATAAAGTAACGGGACAAAACTTTTCGACAGTTATAAACGAAAAATCACGATTTAACGGTTATTTTAACTCCGATTTTGATGATTTTTTACAGCTACACTCCTTGACCCTATATGAATACAATGAATGAATTCGATCTTCAATTTAAAATATTTACACTAGTGGATACCACAAAATCTTATGTTATACTTAATGAAAGTATAAATAAATTCTTTAAGTATTAGTGAATCTATTGTTTTGATGGGATACTCATTCTACGAAACTAGTTTCAATGATCCAACCGTCAAACATGTTTGTATATACTTCGAGATCGCATACACCAAAAATTGCAAAAAACAAACATTCAGAGATAAAGTAACGGGACAAAACTTTTCGACGGTTATAAAAAGAAAAATCACGATTTAACGGTCATTTTAACTCTGATTTTGATGATTTTTTGCGACCACACTCCTTGACCCTATATGAATACAATGATTGAATTCGATCTTCAATTTAAAATATTTACACTAGTGGATACAAAAAAAATTTATGTTATACTTAATGAAAGTATGAATAAATTTTTAAGTGTTAGTGAATCTATTGTTTTGATGAGATACACGCATTCTACGAAACTAGTTTCAACGATCCAACCGTCAAACATGTTTGTATATACTTTGAGATCACATACGCCAAAAATTGCGGATCGCATACGCCAAAAATTGCAAAAAACAAACATTCAGAGATCAAGTAATGGGTCAAAACTTTTCGACGGTTATAAAATGAAAAATCACGATTTAACGGTTATTTTAACTCCGATTTTGATGATTTTTTACAGCTACACTCCTTGACCCTATATGAATACAAAAAATGAATTCGATCTTCAATTTAAAATATTTACACTAGTGGATATCACAAAATCTTATGTTATACTTAATAAAAGTATGAATAAACTATAATTGACACACCCCGATCCTAGAATCAAGGCGTGTTGGCCGTCACGTGGGCGTGACGTAACCAAAAGTGCGATGCGGAAGCAAAAGATAAAAAAATTACTAAGGAATAAAAACCAACTACTAGCAGTAATATCCAACTAACATGCTAGAGTGAGTTTAAGTGTGAAACACACATGTTCAGAGCATAAGTACTAGGTGCAGTCTAGTAGGAACATTACTAAATTACAACACCCGAAGGTGAGTCCTACATTTAAGTAGTATGTCAGAACGCCGTGGGAATCCTCGTGAGCCACTAACACTGCTAATTAGAACCTGGAGGGGCGCAAAACAAGATTGAGTGGGTCAGTAAAACAAAGCTTTTTGAAAACATTTCATTTAATAACATTTCTAACCCCTCGCTGTAAAACCTGTATACTTTCCTAGAAAATAACATAATATGCATATAAATCTTCAAATATCTCAAATCACCAATCTTTATCAAAACCAGAAAGTATGCCATGCTATAAGCGTCAATAACAGAATAAGGATGCATCAATATAACAGGTGAAATAAGGAATCAATCGGAGACCCTGCAGCGGTCCTGTTCGGCTAATTCTATAGCTCAATATCCAATCTAACCGGAGTCACCAACTGTGACCTGTATGGCACTACTCTGCACATAAATCGGAACTACCTGAAGTAGTCTGTACGACAAGAATGGTGTAAGAATACGCTCTAGTGCTTCTCTCATCAACAGCTGTATAATAATCTAAAGTCACTTACAAGTCGGAACCACCTCTAATGGTCTGTACGACATGTCGGAACCACTTCTCATGGTCTGTACGACATGCACCTACTTGGATCCAATGTGAGCGTGTGGTGCGGGGTGAATAATATAATCACTAACACCAAGGGTGCAGGTTATGAGCTCTCAACACAATTCACATCATCAATAAATCATATGAACAATATAAACTCACCTGATACTCACCTGTGCGTCCACAACACCATTTAACATATATATGCAACAACTACTAATTCATATATTTCATATATATGTATGCATGACATTTTAAAACATACTTTCATTTAAATTCAATTTCTGGGAAAAATCAATAGTATATAGGTAAATACAGAAAATACTGCCCACTCACTGGTATGTCGAAGGGTCGTAACCCCCGTGACGCCCTTGAATGCGCTCGTCCTCGTGATAGGTTTCACCTATATACGAAACAACTATAAAAACGTTATTTAAAGCACATAGGCAAAACTAGCTAATAACTTCTCATACGATGCTCAATTTGGGTATATGAATATATCACAGTGATCTACACAACCTCAGGGTCATCACCAAATTTTTAGAAAATTTTTTGGACCTGCCATGCGCCCTCACGCGCCAGAAATGGCACGGACCTACACGCGGCCACGTGCACTGCATACCGACGGCGTCAGTTAACGCCGTCAGGAATACTCCTGGAATATTCCGTTTGTTCTTTAATAAAAAATAACGGTGTGACCTAACGCCGTTAGCATATTCCGTTATACTTAACGGAATATGTTCTCATCCCCTACCTCCAGCTCCGGTGACCGTCGCCGGCGCCGGAAAACTGGAGATTTTTCAAACCTCTTAATCTCCGTCGATTCTTAACCATTTTTTACGCAATTTATACCAAAATGAAGCCCTAAGCATGTAGAATCTTGATGTACTAATTTAAGGCTAAAAAACACACGAAATCTCACCGGAGAAAATCCAAGAAAACCGGCCAACTTCGAACCCTCCGATCCTGACGTCCAAAACCTTCAAACTAAGTACTCCGAGCTTCCTTGGGACATCAATAAGCTCCCTGTAGGCTTAGAATTCCCTGAAAATCAACATTTCACGTGTGCATGAACAGTGACATCAAATTGGGTTACGGTTTCGACGTGATTTCGAGGGTTTCCAGTTCTAAAAATAGTACCATTCGATTCAGGAGGTTGTAAGGATGAAGGAACTCACCTTTTTGACGTCGATCTATGAAGATTTGAGGGTTTTTGGTTCTTGTCCGTACGAGTTCGAGAGAGAGAGAGGAAGAGTGAACTGAGAGGGAAGAGAGAGAGGGCACGGGGGAGTGTACGTGTCCCGTGTGTGTGTGGTCCAGCCAAATCAAACCATAATCCAATTTTCTTTAAGTCCCTAACCATACAAAAACGCATACCATTTCAGTCCCCTTAATTTATTTTCCAAGAATTTAGGAGAGTATGTGACATACCCCGATCCTAGAATCAAGGCGTGCTGGCCGTCACGTGAGCGTGACGTAACCAAAAGTGCGATGCGGAAGCAAAAGATAAAGGAATTACGAAGGAATAAAAACCAACTACTAGCAATAATATCCAACTAACATGCTAGAGTAAGTTTAAGTGTGAAACACACAAATTCAGAGCATAAGTACTAGGTGCAGTCAAGTAGGACTATAACTAAATTACAACACCCGAAGGTGAGTCCTACATTTATGTAGTCTGTCAAAACGCCGTGGGAATCCTCGTGAGCCACCAACACCGCTAACTAGAACCTGGAGGGGCGCAAAACAAAATTGAGTGGGTCAGTAAAACCAAAGTTTTTCGAAAACCTTTCATTTAATAACATTTCTAACCCCTCGCTGTAAAACCTGTATACTTTCCCAGAAAATAACATAATATGCATATAATTCATCAAATAATTCAAATCATCAATCTTTATCAAAAACCAGAAAATATGCCGTGCTACAAATGTCAATAACAGAATAAGGATGCATCAATATAACAGGTGAAATAATGAATCAACCAGAGACCCTGCAGTTGGTCCTGTACGGTTAATTTTATAGCTCAATATCCAATCCAACCGGAGTCACCGCAGTGACCTGTACGGCGCTACTCTGCACATAAATCGGAACTACCTGAAGTAGTCTGTACGATTAGAAAGGTGTAAGAATACGCTCTAGTGCTTCTCTCATCAACAACTGTATAAAAATCTAAAATCACCTACAGTCGGAACCACTCTATGGTCTGTACGACATGTCGGAACCCTCTCATGGTCTGTACGACATTCACCTACTTGGATCCAAGGTGAGCGTGTGGTGCGGGGTGAATAATATAAGCACTAACACCAGGGGTGCAGGTTTGAGCTTTCAATACAATTCATATCACAATAAACCATATGAATAACATAAAACTCACCTGATACTCACCTGTGCGTCCACAACACCAATTCATATATATGCATCAACTACTGATTCATATATTTCATATGTTATGCATGCATGGCATTTTAAAACATACTTTCATTTAAATTCAATTTCTGGGAAAATCGATTGTATATAGGTAATTACAGAAAATACTGCCCACTCACTGGTAAGTCGAAGGGTCGTCCTCAGGATAGGTAACCCCCGTGACGCCCTTGAATCCGCTCGTCCTCAGGATAGGTATCACCTATATGCGAAACAACTATAAAAACATTATTTTAAAGCACATAACCAACAATACGTAATAACTTCTCATACGATGCTCAATTTGGGTATATGAATATACCACAGTGACCTACTCGACGTCACGAACGATTGGTATTTTTAGAAAAACATTTTGAGGCTGCACGTGCCCCCACGCGCCAGGAGGGGCACGGACCCACGCGCCCCCACGCGCGTCACCTTCTTCTTCCAGTCGCTGGACTGGTTTTGCCGGTCGTTCGAAAACTGGAGATTTTTCAATTTCCTTGTTCTCCGTCATTTCTCAACCATTTTTCACGCATTTTATATCAAATTGAAGCCCTAAGCATGTAGAATCACGTTACACTACTTTAGGGCTCTAAAAACTACGAAATCTCACCGGAGAAATTCCAAGAAAACCGGCCAACTTCGAACTCAACGATCCCGACGTTCAAAACCTTCAAACTAAGCACTCCGAGCTTCCTTAGGACCTCACTAAGCTCACTGTAAGCTTAGAATTCCCCGAAATTCAACAATTCACGTGTGCATGAACAGTGATTTCAAAATGGGTTACGGGTTCGACGTGATTCTAAGGTTCCCAATTCTAAAAATCGTACCAATCAACTCAGGAGGTTAAAAGGATGAAGAAGCTCACCTTTTTGGCGTCGATCCGTGCTGTTTTGAAGGATTGGCGCCTTGTCCGTACAATTCGAAGGGAGAGAGAGAGTGAACTGCGAGGGAAGAGAGAGAGGGCACGGGGAAGGAAAGGGTTTGTCCCGTGTGTGTGTGTGGTCCATCCAAAAAAAGTCATTCTTTAATTCCCTAACCACACAAATATACATACATCCTTTAATCCAACTTAAATTTTCCAAAACTTAGGAAAATATGCATTATTCAAAACACGCCACACACATACCTTAGTAACCGTCAAGGGTACTTTCGTCATTTCACAACCTCGATAAATAGAATCTCGGGACGGGCTGTGACAATCTACCCTCCTTATATAATTTCGTCCTCGAAATTCATACAACACTCGATCAATACACTAATACTCATAAAACAACCTTGGATACATCTCTCTCATTCGATCTTCCGTTTCCCAAGTAGCTTCTTCCACTGAATGGTTCCTCCAAAATACTTTTACCAAGCTTGTCTTTCCAATCCAAGATAGTCACTGGTTCCTCATCATACGTCAAATCTGGATTAATCTCCAAAGGTTGAGGAGGAATCACATGTGAAGGATCTGAAACATAGTGTCGAAGCATCGAGACATGAAACACATTATGTACTTTAGACAACTCCGGAGGCAACTCCAATTTGTAAGCAACTTCACCAACTCTTTCGGTGATCTCATAAGGTCCTATGTACCTAGGACTTAGTTTGCCTTTCTTTCCAAACCGCACTACACCTCTCCAAGGTGACAATTTCAAGAATACCAAATTACCCACATCATATACTCGATCAGTAGCATGTCTATCTGCTAAACTCTTTTGTCGATCCTGGGCCGCTTTCAGGTTAGACTTAATCACCTGAACATTTTGAGTAGTCTCATCCACAATCTTTGGGCCCTCTAGCACTCTTTCGCCAACCTCTGACCAACACAATGGCGTACGACAAGCTCTACCATAAAGTGCCTCAAATGGTGACATACCAATGCTTGAATGAAAACTATTATTGTAGGCAAATTCCATCAAGTCTAGGCGATCATGCCAAGAATCACCAAACTGTAACACTGAAGATCTCAACATATCCTCTAACGTCTGAATAGTCATCTCAGATTGTCCATCTGTTTGAGGATGATAAGCAGTGCTGTAAAGCAGTTTCGTACCAAGAGCTTCCTGAAAAGCTATCCAAAACTTAGAAGTAAATCTTGGATCTCGATCAGAAATAATATTCACTGGAACTCCATGATACTTCACAATCTTTGTGATGAACAACTTAGCCAATTTATTCAGAGGATACTTTTCCCTCACTGGAATGAAGTGTGCTGACTTGGTAAGCCGATCTACAACCACCCAAACACCATCAAATCCGTTCTGTGTACGTGGAAGCTTATACACAAAATCCATAGTTATATTTTCTCATTTCCACTAGGGAATAGGAAGTGGTTGCATCCGCCCAAAAGGCTTCTTTCTTTCTGCTTTGACTTGCTGACAAACAATACACCTACTTACATATTCTGCAATTTCCCTTTTCATACCCGGCCAATAATAAAATGGTCGAATGGTATGGTACATCTTAGTTCCTCCTGGGTGCATCGCATAAGCCAAACAATGTGCTTCATCCAAAATTTCCTTCTTTAATTCCTCATTATTCGGCACATACATTCTATTCTCCTGCATAAACATGCCATCTGATTCCCGAATCCTGAGGTCTTTCTTTTTCCCTTTATTTCTCAATTGGATCATCTCTTGGATTTCTTCATCAACCATCTGAGCTTCAAGTACACGATCGACTAAAACTGGCCTGACTTGGAAACTAGCAAGAAAAGCTTCTCTTCGTTCTTCGATCTCCAACTTTACTCCAGTAGCTCTCAAATCTGCAAGAAGAGGAACACGGCAATCATACAAAGCATTAAGTCGACCTTGAGGTTTCCTACTCAGTGCATCAGCTACCACGTTTGCACGACCCGGATGATACTCAATAGTGCAGTCATAATCACTTAGTAACTCCATCCACCTTCGCTGACGAAGATTAAGATCATGCTGAGTGAAAAGATATTAAAGACTCTTATGATCGGTGAAGATCTTACATTTCTCACCATAGAGATAATGCCTCCAAATCTTCAAAGCAAAAACAATGGCTGCCAACTCAAGATCGTGAGTAGGATAATTCCTTTCATGAATATTCAACTGTCGAGAAGCATAGGCAATCACTCTATTATGCTGCATCAAGACACACCCCAAACCATTCAAAGAAGCATCACTGTAAATCTCAAAGTTACCACTATCATCAGGAAGTACCAATACTGATGCATGAGTGAGGCAATGCTTCAGCTGCTGGAAACTTTGCTCACAATTTTCGTCCCACTCGAACTTAACATCCTTCCTAGTTAACTTCGTTAGTGGTAAAGCGATCGTAGAAAAATCTTGAACAAACCGTCGATAATAACCTGCTAGACCAAGAAAACTCCGTACCTCGGTGACGGTTCGTGGTTGTTCCCAATTCTCCACTGCTGCTATCTTTTGAGGATCTACTTGAATTCCTTGTGCCGATACTACATGTCCCAAAAATGCCACTTGATTCAACCAAAACTGACATTTACTAAACTTGGCATACAACTGATGCTCCCTCAATTTCTTTAATACCATATTCAGGTGTCGAATATGATCTGCTTTTGACTTAGAGTATACCAGAATATCATCAATAAAAACAATGACAAACCTATCAAGATATTGTTGGAATACTTCATTCATCAATCTCATGAAAGCTACAGGTGCGTTAGTCAATCCAAATGGCATCACCAAAAACTCATAATGCCCGTAACGGGTCCTGAAAGCCGTTTTAGGTACATCATCATCTTTAATCTTCAACTGATAATCTTAGAGAACACACATGCACCTTTAAGCTGATCAAACAAATCATCGATACGAGGGAATGGATAACGGTTTTTAATCGTTACCCGATTCAATTGCCTGTAATCAATACATAATCTCAAAGTTCCATCTTTCTTTCTTACAAACAACACCGGAGCTCCCCAAGGTGAAGTACTAGGTTGAATGAAACCTTTATCAGTTAATTCCTGTAACTGAATTTTCAATTCTCTCAATTCAGCTGGAGCCATTCTATATGGAGTCAAAGATATAGGATCCGTACCTGGAAGCAAATCAATAGAAAACTCCACATCTCTGTCTGGCGGCAATCTAGTCAAATCATCTGGGAATACATCATGATAGTGCCTGACTACTCCAACTTCCTCCACAGTGCTAGGAATAACATCATTTAACACCACATGTGCTAAGTATCATTGACAACCTTTCGGTAACAACTTCTTTGCTCTCATGGCAGAAATAACACCATGTCTCACCCCACTTCTTTCACCCACAAAAGTAATCTCTGGTAGTCCAGAACGATGAAAAGTAACTGATTTCCCGTAACAATCTATATGGGCACGATTATAATGCAACCAATCTGCCCCTAAAATCACATCAAAATCCACAATATCTAACGAGATAAGATTAGTTGGCATAACTACACCATCTACCATCACTGGACACCCTGGATAAACATTATCAACATAACATTTGTCCCCTCTAGGTATAGCAAACTCTAAATCAAATCCTAGAGGTGTAGGGTGAGGTTGTGTCATTTGAGCAAATGTATGAGAAATCACAGAATGAGTAGCACCACAATCAATCAAAACTCTAGCAAAGTGACCAAGGATATTTAACGTACCCATAATCAAATCTGGATGGTTCTGAGCATCTTGCAGTGAGATATGATTAACACGTCCCTGAGCTTGCTGTCGTCCACCACGACCTTTGTTACTTTGATTACCTCGCCCCTGAGAAGTACATCCATGTCATGTCTGGCTAGACTGCCTAGACGGTCCTGCACTGCTAGCAGCAACCTCTCCCTGTCGGGGCTGACCTCCCTGATGCCACTGAGATCCACTAGCTAACATGGAAGAATAAGAAGTATAACCTCCAGGGTCTTGGGAATACCCAGTCTGAGAATAAGGATCCTGGGAATACTGATACTGTCCGGAAGCATAGGGAGCAGTATCACCCTGATAGTGGTAAGCACCACCACGACTCGTCTGACCATAACTGCCTGATCCAAAGTTCTGCTGAATTGGCGCTGGAGGTGGCATAGCAGACTGCTGAGACCTCCGCTGACTCTGGGAACACTATGTAGCTCTATGTCCCATCTGTCCACAACTGTAGCAACCACCACTACCACTACTTCTCTTACACTCTCCATGATGTCTGAAGTTACAACAGCGGCACAACGGAGCACCAGAACCACCAGCACCACCAAAGTCCCTCTGCCTCTGAAACCTAGGTCCACCAGCAAATCTTCCACCTCTTCTTGGACCTGTGACACTAAATCCTCCGCTGGAAGAACTCGAGCTCGCACCACTTTTCTTGAAATTCTGTGTCTTACGGGGTCCCTGAGTGGAGATACCTTTACCCTTGTCATCTTTCCTCTGATTATCATTCTTATCTTCATCATCCTCACTGATACTAGGAAGGTTGTCGGAATCTTCCATCCGAACCAAATCTCAGAAAACTCATGATAATTGGTGCAATGAATCGCACTAGCGAACGTCCGCCATTTCCTCTTAGTTCCCAACTTAAAATGGCGAAGCATCTCTGCCTGATTACCAGCTATAACAAGATCATAACGAGATAAGTTTGTAAACTTCCTGTAATACTCATGCGCCGACATATTCTTTTGCTTCAGTTGAGTGAACTCCTGCTTCTTACGATCAATGTACTATGAGGGAACAAATCTTTTCTTAAAATTCTCTTTGAATACTTCCCAATCCGATGCCATCTCAGGTGACATAAACTGAGTTTGATTCACCCACCAAGCTGCTGGCTCTCGTCCTAAAAACCAAGTAGTGGTCTCCACCCACCTATTAGCAGGAAGATTCCCTTGACTTTACATCACCTGAAAAGTCTTCTCAATATGGTCTAGCCATTTTTCTGCCCCTTCATGACCCTCATTACCCATAAAGCGGTATAATTTCAGATTGTACATAGTCTCCAGGGGTGTTCTCTGAGGAGGAGGAGGACGAATTGCATTCTGAAAGGCATGAGCCATCGCTTCCCCTAATTGAGTTATATTAGGGAAATTAGACTCAGAAGCACGACGTGGTTCCCTACGAGGCGGCATAGTTCTGACAGAAGACACCAAAAGATCATTAGAGCATTAACAATTTATACAGGACTGCAACCTAGGCTCTGATACCAAACTGACACACCCCGATCCTGGAATCAAGGCGTACTGGCCGTCACGTGAGCGTGACGTAACCAAAAGTGCGATGCGGAAGCAAAAGATAAAGGAATTACGAAGGAATAAAAACCAACTACTAGCAATAATATCCAACTAACATGCTAGAGTAAGTTTAAGTGTGAAACACACATATTCAGAGCATAAGTACTAGGTGCAGTCAAGTAGGACTATAACTAAATTACAACACCTGAAGGTGAGTCCTACATTTATGTAGTCTGTCAAAACGCCGTGGGAATCCTCGTGAGCCACCAACACCGCTAACTAGAACCTGGAGGGGCGCAAAACAAAATTGAGTGGGTCAGTAAAACCAAAGTTTTTCGAAAACCTTTCATTTAATAACATTTCTAACCCCTTACTTTAAAACCTGTATACTTTCCCAGAAAATAACATAATATGCATATAATTCTTCAAATAATTCAAATCACCAATCTTTATCAAAAACCAGAAAATATGCCATGCTATAAATGTCAATAACAGAATAAGGATGCATCAATATAACAGGTGAAATAATGAATCAACCGGAGACCCTGCAGTTGGTCTTGTACGGTTAATTTTATAGCTCAATATCCAATCCAACCGGAGTCACCGCAGTGACCTGTACGGCACTACTCTGCACATAAATCGGAACTACCTGAAGTAGTCTGTACGATTAGAAAAGTGTAAGAATACGCTCTAGTGCTTCTCTCATCAATAGCTGTATAATAATCTAAAATCACCTACAGTCGGAACCACTCTATGGTCTATACGACATGTCGGAACCCTCTCATGGTCTGTACGACATGCACCTACTTGGATCCAAGGTGAGCGTGTGGTGCGGGGTGAATAATATAAGCACTAACACCAGGGGTGTAGGTTTGAGCTTTCAATACAATTCATATCACAATAAACCATATGAATAACATAAAACTCACCTGATACTCACCTGTGCGTCCACATCACCAATTCATATATATGCATCAACTACTAATTCATATATTTCATATGTTATGCATGCATGGCATTTTAAAACATACTTTCATTTAAATTCAATTTCTGGGAAAATCGATAGTATATAGGTAATTACAAAAAATACTGCCC
The DNA here is from genome assembly GCA_035220775.1 of Malus fusca. NCBI lineage: Eukaryota > Viridiplantae > Streptophyta > Magnoliopsida > Rosales > Rosaceae > Malus > Malus fusca. The sequence goes on along the minus strand of CM069071.1, from coordinate 26,070,926 downwards.
ACTCACTGGTAAGTCGAAGGGTCGTATACCCCGTGACGCCCTTGAATCCGCTCGTCCTCGGGATAGGTATCACCTATATGCGAAACAACTACAAAAACATTATTTTAAAGCACATAACCAACAATACGTAATAACTTCTCATACGATGCTCAATTTGGGTATATGAATATACCACAGTGACCTACTCGACATCACGGACGTCGAGGTATTTTTAGAAAAAATTATCGAGGCCGCACGTACCGGGAAGGGCATGGACCCACGCGCCCCCACGCGCGTCACCTTCTTCCTCCAGTCGCCAGACTGGTTTTGCTGGTTGTCGGAAAACTGGAGATTTTTCAATCTCCTTGTTCTCCGTCATTTCTCAACCATTTTTCACGCATTTTATATCAAATTGAAGTCCTAAGAACTACGAAATCTCACCGGAGAAATTCCAAGAAAACTACGAAATCTCACCGGAGAAATTCCAAGAAAACCGGCCAACTTCGAACTCAACGATCCCGACGTCCAAAACCTTCAAACTAAGCACTCCGAGCTTCCTTAGGACCTCACTAAGCTCACTGTAAGCTTAGAATTCCCTGAAATTCAACAATTCACGTGTGCATGAACAGTGATTTCAAAATGGGTTACGGGTTCGACGTGATTCTAAGGTTCCCAGTTCTAAAAATCGTACCAATCAACTCAGGAGGTTAAAAGGATGAAGAAGCTCACCTTTTTGTGTCGATCCGTGATGTTTTGAGGGTTTGGTGCCTTGTCTGTACAATTCGAAGGGAGAGAGAGAGTGAACTGCGAGGGAAGAGAGAGAGAGGGCACTGGGAAGGAAAGGGTTTGTCCCGTGTGTGTGTGTGGTCCACCCAAAACAAGTCACTCTTTAATTCCCTAACCACACAAATATACATACATCCTTTAATCCAACTTAAATTTTCCAAAACTTAGGAAAATATGCATTATTCAAAACACGCCACACACATACCTTAGTAACCGTCAAGGGTACTTTCGTCATTTCACAACCTCGATAAATAGAATCTCGGGACGGGCTGTGACAGTATGCATTTATTCAATTAACATGTCACACGTACCTTAGCAATCTTTAAGGGCAATTCCGTCGTTTCACATCCACGATAGATGAAATTTCGGGACGGGCTGTGACAATAATAATTATATATATTAATTTAACAATTTTATACCCCTAAAAACTATAGTAATTATATAATATAATTATATATATATATTAAATTATATTTAAAAAATTGATGACCATTGGATCGGCTGAGATCAAGCCAAAGTTCAAATACAATTTCATGATGATCGATGTAAATCGAGGATTTTGTAAATTGAGGTTTAACTTTTGAGAAAGACTTCACAACCTTGAAAACAAAAACTTTTTCATTTTGCATATCATTGCACATTTAATATTTGTAATAGATTAGTAGTGTATGTATTATTTTTTTATTAGGCACTTATTTTCGAGTGTAGATGTAGTACTTAAACGACAAATGTGTTTTAATGTTTTGAAGTAATATTTATGTGGCAATGTTTGGTATGTGCAAATTTAAGAAAAAATAATAATTTTCTTAACGGGTCATAACGGGTCGGGTCACTTTACCCGTTGGTTAAAGTGACCCGACCCGTTAAGGACCCGTTAAGATAACGGGTGTGACACAACACGACCCGTTAAGATAACAGGTGTTACACGAAAACGACACGAACACGACAGACACGGCCCATTTGCCAGGCCTACCTAGTGGTACAAGTAGAACTAGTAGCAGCCGAGCAGAAGGATTCTCAATTACGTTAATCAGCAGCATTCATGTATTGATCACAGTGGCCATGAAGACATATAGATGAAGCCATCAACCAAGTCTCGAAATCCATATACGATTTTTTTCAGGACAGATCCAAATTGAAACCGGAAATCCCTTATCACAACCTGTATGGATTGAAATTGTTCCTTGGTCTTAGGCATATACATTTTTTTCTCATTTTCTTCTTATTATTTATCTTTTCTTTATTTTTAATCAAGTCTGATAATTTAACTCAAGCGACTTTTCATTTCTCACTTCCAAGTTCCAATAGAGCTGTGATTTTAAAAAAGAAAAAGCACTTTTCCCCTAAAAAAGAAGAAAAAGAAAAAGCACTTCTATCATAAAGTAATGAAAACATTGGTACCTAGTCGTCTTGGTGGCTGGAAATTTTGTTTCTTTCTCTGTAGCCTGTAGACTAGTCCGTCTTGGTCAAGTTGTCCCCAACTTGATTGCTAAGCAAAATATTTAAGTACGTACTTAAACAAAAAGGAGAGCTAAGCTAATTGATGCACTTCATCACTAGTCCTTAAACTCAAGTCACTGCGAATATCATCCGAAGATCGTTCAGTTTGTACGTAATGGATCGTCAGAAGGAGAGTAATAAGTTGAACAATTATGGAGTTGCAGCAGCTCGACCCTTAATTATATTGTCTTCTCTTGGTCACTTGAGGATGTTCTCAATGCACATCTTTACCGAAATCAGGTTAATTTGTACTGTGTCTACTGTCTGGCGCTTCTAATGTCTTTCGTATTCGATCATGTACTTGTCGATAGTATTGTAAAATTACAACGTCAGTTTTCCTTTCATTTCGTCAACTTGCAAGTGACAAAAATTCCTGAGACGTTTTCTACCATGACGAGTTACATGATGAATCTATCGCAGGCCCCTACTCTCGAAATTCTGACTGTTAAAACTTCTAAGAATCAGACCTCCTAAAGACTCGTTTTATGATGTTACTTGTGTAGTAACATATGTGCCACAGGTTGGAGATCTTATTGCCTTAACTGATATTAAACCAAAATGCGTTAATCATTTGAAATGGCCCAGAATTTCATCTCATTGCATATGTTCATCAAAGTAGAGACAGTAATCTCTCAGTACTCTCGTCAAAGAATATCGATACAGGAAGATACACGCATATTAAGAGCAACACAGATACACTTTTTGCAGTCCATCTCATGAACATGACAACAACTGTTCGCGTATGGAAAGCTTTGAACTCAAAAGGGGCAAATACAAGTTTAACTAAAAACTTGCTGGAACCGCAAGCCAATTCATCACAAGTATTTTTCCTGGACTCTATGTCCACTTTAACATCTTTGACGAATTAACCCATCTTCATGCTTTTGCAATACTGATGTGATGACCTACTCTGATTGGATTGCTGACTATGTTTATTTTGTAAATCTGTAACAGAAATAGTCTATTCCCCGATAAAGTGTGTATGTTTTTCTCCACATGGTTAACCTCACTAATCTTTTGTCTTTGTCTCTTACAGGGTAGGAATTCTTGTTCAATTTGCTTTGACAATGAAAAATGCTACCTATCTGCTACATTTCGTGCAATGTGCTCAGATCTAAATGATTCCCAAAAAGCTGCAGTTTTGAATTGTATCAGTTGAAGTAAATGCAACCACCGTAATACCATAAAACTAATATGGGGACCTCCTGGAACTGGAAAAACGAAGACAGTTGGTATGTCACTCTTTGCCCTGGTTAAATTGAAGTGCAGAACATTAACATGTGCTCCAACCAATGTTGCCGTGTTAGAAGTAACAGCATGCGTGCTGAGATTGGTAAATCAGTCACTTGAGAGGATGAAGATTGATGATCATGATGACCTTGTTGATGTATTTCTTGATTATCGTACTAAAATTCTGGCTGAGTGTTGAGTGGATGGAAACATCGGTTAGCATCAATGATTGATTTACTTGAGGATCCAAAGGAAAAGTACGCGTTGTATTTGAGAGAAAAAAGGAGAAGATACAATGAGGGTGAAGAGGGCGATAATACTTGGACGACGATGCTGAAGGGGATTGATAATGTCGTTAATCAATGGTAGAAACTCAACAAGCGACGATGATAATGATCTTATGACATTTGAGGAGTTTGTGGATGACAAATTTGATTCCACTGGTGAGTGCCTCAAGATTTGTATGGTAAATTTGTACACACTTACCAACTTCTTGCATGTCAATAGAGGTAGTCAAGGACATGATTACAGCTTTGGATTTGCTCAACTCTTGCAAATATTTATTTGATGAGGTTGGTTTTTCTAATGAAAGGATGCAATTAGTTGTAAAAGATTGTGTTTGTATACTGAGGTCGCTTCGCTCATTTTCTGTTCCTATTTTGACTGACGAGAAGGGAATAGAAAATTTTTGCTTGGAAAATGCTTGCTTAATATGTTGCACTGTCTCGAGCACTTCTAAATTGTACACAAAAGGAATGAAACCGGTAGAAATATTGATCGTTGATGAAGCTGCTCAGCTTAAAGAATGTGAATTGTTAATTCATTTGCAACTCCCTGGTCTTCGCCATGCTATTCTCATTGGAGATGAAAGGCAACTCCCCGCTATGGTGAAAAGCAAGGTCTTCATTTCGTCCTCTCCTCTGTGTTTTTCAGGTTTTTGAATACATACATACATAAATACACACACACACGCACACAAAAACACACCCACACACACATTATCTAACAGTTTAGTACATAAACTTGTTAGATCTCCGAGAACGCTGTATTTGGGAGAAGTTTGTTTGAAAGACTTGTACAGTTGGGACATGAGAAGCTCCTTCTCAATGTCCAGTATAGAATGCATCCTTCAATCAGTTTATTTCCTAATAGAGAGTTTTATAGTTTTACAACCACCGGTTACTAGATGGTTCGAATGTCAATCAAAACAGCTATGACAAGAGCTTTCTTTCGGGAAAAATGTACGGATGCTACTCGTTTATTAATATAGCCATTGGAAAAGAAGAATTTGATCGCGGGAGTAGCCAGAAAATATGGCTGAGGTTGCTGTGGTTTATGAGATAGTTGCAAGCCTATACAGAGGTACATTTTATTGCAAGTCAGTAGATTTTATGGTTATGAGTTCTTGAAGGTTTTTCTGTGCGTAATTTTTATATCTGGATCGCAGAGTTCACTCGCACAAAGAAGAAGGTTAGTGTCGGAGTAATATCACCTTACAAAGCTCAGGTTGATGCAATTCAAGCGAGAGTCAGAAAATACAGTGCAAATTCTGGAACTAGTGACTTTGCCCTAAGTGTGCGATCTGTTGACGGATTCCAACGTGGCGAAGAGGATGTGATAATAATCTCCACAGTCAGATGTAATGAGAATGGATCTGTGGGATTCCTCTCGAATCGTCTGAGAGCGAATGTGATGCTAACACGTGCAAGGTACTCCTCTTACAATATATACTATTGTAGATTAGATGTCTGAATTTTAGTCGTTTAATTTGTTGTACGTTATGTGTCTATATATACACACGCAGGTATTGTCTTTGGATATTGGGGAACGAACAAACTTTGGTTAAGAGTGAGAGTATTTGGAAGAAGGTAATTGTTGATGCTAAGAAACGCAAATGTTTCTATAATGCTCACAAGGACTTGTCTCAGGCTTTGGCAGCTGCCCTTGTGGATTCGAGCAGTTACCGGGAAGTTGATCCTGCGGAGTTCCTTTCAAAACCGTTATCTTCTCTCAGTCTAACAGAAGAGCCACAGACATCATCAAGTAGTTATAGATTAGCTTAAAGCCAAGGCAGTGATTAAGCACTTAAGCTTGCTTAGTTGATGATGCATGAATAATTAGAAAACACCGAGGCTAAAACCTCACACCTAATGCTAGGTGGTTCATATTACTTGCTGTAATATTTGATTGATCACTGCAACTACTAAGGTAAACGTTTGGTGAGATTATAATAATATCTACTCCACTTATCCCACTACAACCGACACCGTTAAAATTTGGCGGAAATGGATGCTTGTTCATCAATTAAGCTAATGTAAATGGTAACAACGGTAATCGCTCCCTTCATATTACTGATTGCCCTAATCACTAGCTTGATTAAATTCATCAACCATCTATATTTTACGACACTTCTTCTGATTCAATAATTACTGACCTCATTAAAAACCATCGTAGCTAAGTTACAACTTAGAAGAGTGTAACCCTTGTTGAGATTATTGATATCACGTTGGACTCTCTAATGCTGGCTCGTTAAAATCTTGCTAGGAACCTAATCAAACGGAAACAGCATACTTTATGGTTGCTCCCCCTGATAATTGCGTGTTTCTAAATTCAGCTCAGCACTCTCGATATCCCACACCAATTTTTGAAAGGTAGACTTTGGCTAGGGTCGGGTAAAAAGGTCCATGCACTGCGGTACCATTGAAACATATTTGTTAAACTTCAATTTCATGATTTTCTGAAGCTCACATGAGTAGATGAATTTCAATGATATGTTGATCGTTATGTTACCTTTGATACAATGTATTAAGTAAATGCATGTACCGTAGTCAATTTTTTTTTTACACTTTGACCTGAGTTATATATACAATACAATTAAACAACATTAAATTTTATTTATTTATTTATTTTATTTTTTATACATGACAGTTCTTAATTTGCTGGCTTTACGAAGGACAAGAGTCTTAGATAGGACATGTTCTACTAGGAGTAGGCCTGAGCCCAGTTCGTTACGGTTTGGTTCTGTTCCATATGAAGACAAGTCCAATTCGGTTTTAGGCCCTTCAGTTTCAAAGCCTATTTTTATTAAAACAAAAAAAAAAAAAAAGTTTTGGGCTTTAGTTTGTTGCAGTTTTTTTTTAATGAAAATAGGTCTATTTTTTTAAAGGAAAACTAACGAAAAGTTTAAACAAACTTTAGTTTAGTGTTTCATTAAAACTCCTTTTTTTTAAGGGAACTCTAACGAAAAGCTCCCGGTACTGTTTACTTTAACGAAAAACCACATTTTTACACTAAAAAGTCAATCATGGTACTATTCACTTTACTCTTTATTTTGTCCTTATTGTTAAAACTCAAAGTACGTAAATAAGGCTGGTTTGGGATGAGATCCTGACCCGAAAAATGAACTTATTCTTTTGATTAATTAACATATTAATTATTCATTTCCATAAGCAATTAAACCATTTAATTGTCCTTACTTAACTCCGTTGAATTCTTCAATCATTACCTTACACGGTAATAAGGCTGGTTCGGGATGAGATCCTGACCTGAAAATGGGATCCCGAATCCCAAACCAATCCTTTTTGGATGGAAATCCGAATCCCGATCCCAAACCGAAATTTCGGCATTCCCAAATTTCGGTATTCTCGAAATATTTTTGGGATTTCGGGATTTCAATTGAATAGAAATTTGGCTTCTTGTTAATGGAAGTAGCTGATAAATTCAATTCAAACTTGCATTAAACTTGCAGATCGAGCAGGCAAAGCATAAAAGAAATTGAACATGCAAAGCAGAAAAGAAATCGAACAAAGCAGAAAAGAAATCAAACATGCAAAGTAGAAACCGACCATGGAAAAGCAGAAATCCAAATCCACATAAAATTAATCCAGAAATCCCAGAAAATTAATCAAGAAATCCAAATCGAAACAATCAAAAGCTCTAAATCGTAAATCCTTAATTCGTAAATCCTCATTCGAACCCTAATTCAGAGAAAGCTTCAGAGATGATAGAGAAGGAGATGGATTGATACTAGAGGCGAGAGAGCTTCGAAGATTTGAGAGAGCTTTCGGCAGTAGCTCATTCCTCTCTCTGCTTCTCAACGCGAAGAAGACTGCTGCTTTCTGCCTCAAAAGTCAAAACCAAAACAAAAGCCCAGTTCGCACGCCTTATTTTTCTTCTTTGTACTTATTATATTTGTGCCTTTCCTTTTTATATTATTTTTGTGCCTTTTGTTAGTGGGAGCCAAAGGGCTCCTGCTTTTGAGTTGGGAAGTGGGAACCGAAAGCCAAAAGCCAATAGGAAACAAAAGATTTATGGATTTCGGGATTACCGAACAAATAATATTTGGAAACCAATCCCATACCGATTACTTCGGTATTTTTCGGGACGGCATTACCGAACTTTGGGATTTTTCGGTTTGGGTTCGGGAATTTTTCGGTTTGGTTTGGAATTTTTAGGAATTTTTCCAACCCTACACGGTATGTTATCTTTTAGGTTTTATTTAGGGAGGCTGTGGGCAATTAGAACTCTTGCTAATCTATAGTGGATTGAAACTTACTTCCAATTCTCTCTTCAGTGATTATTAATCTACAGGGCTTCAACAATCCATGAGTGACACTTAGAAGTATGTCATAGCTTCCCAAGCTAAGTAAAAGAGGTGGAGTACCTATTTAGTGGGGGATTACAATGCAATATGGTCTTTCTCTATATCAAATACTCTTGATCACATTGTTTGGTTGATAGTTTATTCAAGTCTACTATCCAATGTGATTCTCTTGTCTATATGATTACTGTTGGAACCAAATTTGCACACCGCCATATGTGATTGAAGATGCACAAATCAATTTACCTGTAAAAGAACAAACAACTATAAGTAGCCAGAGACCAGGGGGTGTGCTGGTCAAAGGCTTTTCAATAGTCAAGTTGTAAGCAATATTATCAATTCTCATATGACATGAGTACGAGAACTCCTAGTTGATTGCATTTAGGGGACTCATTCTCTATTGATCAACTACATACTTGTGTTGGTGTCATTTACACCAATGACTTGAGACCAATCCCTTTCTGAAGAGAAGACATAGTATGTACTAATCTATTCAGATTGTCAATGCCCAATAATCAATCCTAAGATAAGAAACGTTTATAATATGTCTATAAGAGATAAAGTTCTCATGAATCTAACATATTTAGATTGCATTCTCTTAGTTACATATTCCTTGGACTTATCGTTTAAACAATAATGTTTGCCCTTAACTCAAACTAGATTAGTTTAATATGTGAAATGTTCGTAAGGTATCATTTCATGATTGGCTTTAGAACACATTTTCAACAAGTGGAATGAACAAAATTGATGATCCAGGACATGACGATAGCATCTTGTTAACATTGCCTTGGTCATCCTTGAGAAACGTAAATGAACATCTGCTAGTTCCATCAACATACGAAACTAGAAACCTACTTTGAAGCAAGGGAAGCATCAGGGCCTTCCATAAAGGGTAATTGGGACGATCCAGCTTCACAGTAAGAAAGTTTGAAACATTGGATAAGGTAGGGAGATGGATAGAGAAGGAAGAGCTTGAAGAATCATATATTAGCGGCATAGAATTGGCTACTTGATTAGACAGGTGAAAGGAGAACTATCTGGTGAGGCATCTGGATTTGATTCGAGTATGTTTTATGAGGACTCATATAACACCTTATTAATCTTAATTCAACTGTCCTTTCAAGCAAGAGTTGTCTTAGATCAATGAATGAGAAGGAAGAGAGTGAATATGGCACCCACACTATTCTTCCCCACTAAAAAGATTGATAATATTGGTAACCTTTCTGAACGTCCGTCTTCGAGGGGCGATTTGAAAAAGGGTATATCTTTCTTGTAGTGCCTTCCATTCCACTATTCTGATCGAGAAAGAATAAAAAATTGAAAATTCAAATGATGTCATAAGACTTTATCTTGTTTGTGCCATGAAAAATATCAATGGTTGGTATAGTAAGAATGCTTGAATGAGTAAACTTAATTGAATGAATTAATGAGTTAGGCTTCACATTGAATATATAGAGTTACAAATGATCAGGTTATTACAGAAGAGAGTTATCTCTTATTACAAATAATTCAAATATACACAAGACTTAAAAAACTGAGAGAAACTAACGATTGTGGAGGAGTTGTAGATAGAGATGGACTGTGGTAATGATCTATGTGCTAGAGAGTTTGAGATGAAGTCGAACTATTCACTTGTGGAGAAGAGTGATAGGAGCATATTTATGCGACTGAGTTAGCTTGTTCTCATGCATTTATGTTGTTATTTCTTGGTTAATTATGTATTTTAAGCTATTTTCGTGTGTTTGTAGGTCCATAGGCCTTATAAAGCAATAAGGTGCATTTTGGAGCGGTTTTGGGCTTGGAATGGATAGCACATGCATGGAGCAAGGTGGATGGACAAAATTGAAGACTAAAGAAGCTAGGAATGTGTTAAAGAGAAAGAAGAATTAATGTAAAAAGGACAAAGAGCTCAGCAACCAAAGAAGAAACATGAGTCAAGATTACCTTATTTTGATTTAACCTTTCTTAAACCTAATTCAACTAAGTTCCAGCCACAAGGAGGGTTCCCAAAGAAATTAGGACACTAAATAAGGATTCTAGAAGCCTTAATCTCAGCCACAAAGGGTGTCACTCCACCATTTACCTTCCATGCCGTGCCATCATCATTGTCCATTCCTTGCACTCATTTGATGCACCACTCCTTCACCTTTCCATCAATGCCGTGCACCACTATTGTCCCTTCCATTGATCCAGATTTCATGCACCATTGCACTCCCTTTGGATTCCTATGCCGTGCATCATCATCCATGTTCCCTCCATTGACTCATTTGTTGCATCATTCCACTTTCTTTCCTTTGTCTACCATGTGCACAATATTCTTGTCCACTCCATGCACTCATTGCTGCACCATTCCTTGTTCCCTCCATCATTTTAGATTTCATGCATCATTTCATCACTTTAACCTCCACTCCATGCACTCATTGCTGCACCATCACTCCATTTTACCCCCCATGCTTTGCATCATCACTTCACTTTCACCCTTGAATCATTACACACACCACTCCATGTTCCCCTCGTGCACTCCCTCTATAAAAGGAGTGTGTGTAACAGCCATAGAGGGCAGATTTTGGTTAGAGCATTCACCACCATTTCAACACAACCTTCATCCAAACACATCCATTCATCTTCACATTCATTCCTCCATACAAACAAACCTTCAAACACTCACCAACACCTTGTGCCGTAGCAAAGGAAGGGAATGAAAGTGCTTGGACGTGTTTGTTGTTCAACTTGGATCGTTGGAGCGTTTATGTGTTTTCTTTCTTTTGTTTCCAATGTTTAAATTCATTTTCTTTCGTTTTGTTGTGAACATGAGTGGCTAAACCCCTCTTGGCTAGGGGTGATTTCAAAGCCATGATTATGTGTGCAATATGATTTGATAAATTCCAGTTATGAATTCTTGAATCGTGAATGCAATTGGCTTAACTATTTGATTGATAACTTATTTGTATTTGTTGATTAAGGGTCGACACTTAATTGGCATGCATAAATCCGTTGCTAGAGTATAAGGAAGTTTCACATAATCGTTACAAACTTATATTCACATGTAGTGAAGGTCGCTTATAAACGATCGCGTTAAGTTTAATTCCTAGCATGAGTGACATGATGTCATAGTTGCGAGTGCTTTGTCAATGCTTATGATTTTCATTAAACGTAATGATCTTTGATTGTATCTCTATTATGATGTCATGTAGGGAACTTTTGAAGAATGTTTTGGGTTGTCGAATGATGTCATCCAATCCAATAAAACAAGGAAAATCTGAGGGTTAACTAGTGATGTCACGGTTAATTTGGAGCATTGTCGTTCATAATTCAATGAAGTAGTAACTGGAAATCAAGTTGTTTGCATACATGTCATGTGTGGAGAAAAAGCCTCTAGCTATCCCATTATGCATCTAATTTCCTAAATTTGTTTTCAAACCTGTTTTAAGTTACAATTTGTTTTGTTTTTCTAAGTTCGTCCAAATCAAAACCCCCGTTACTTTCTTGTTTCAAATTCTTTTAAACTTGTTTTGTTTGCGTTCTAAGTGTTTTGAGTCAAGCCCAAACTTTATTTTCGTCCAAAATTGTGTTTAGTGTTAGAAACTGCCTAGTTGGTGTTTTTAGGCACTTTTGAGTGTTCTTAGCTTATTTTGAGTCTTGTGAACTAGTTTTGAGTCTTTTGAATCTATCCTAACCCTTTTAAGTTTGTTTTTGTGTCTTTGAGTCAGTTTAGAGTCAATTAGCAATCCCTCCTAATCCCTGGCCTAGAACGATCCCTACTTATACATATACTACAATTGTCAAAAGAGGGTTTAATTTGTGTGTTAAGTTAAGTTTCACATCAAGTTTTTGGCGCCGTTGCCGGGGATTAGCAAGTTTGCTAATCCCTTGTTATTTCTTTTTGTTTATTTTTCATATGTTTTTGTTCCTAGTTGATGACTTTACTTGTTTTCTTGTTTTAGGTGGTTTATGACTCGAAGTTCTCAACCTGTTCATAAGCACATTCTTGACTTTGACGATGATTTTGAACGAACTTTGAGAAGAGTAAGGAATCAACAAGAACCCCAACCACCTCAATCAAGGAGCACAAGACATGGCAGCTGACAATCGAACAATCAAGGAGCTTTCTGCTACGGGATTGGACAATGCCGCACCACTTTGCATTCAATACCCTGTGGCTGCCCAAGGAAATATCGATTAGTTCGAACTAAAGTCTAGCTTATTGCACCATATTCCTAAGTTCCATGGGTTGTCCATGGAAGATCCTAATAAACATTTGAAGGAGTTTGAAGTTGTTTGCTCAAGCATGACCCCGGTGAATGTTGATGGGAGCATTCTGAAAATGAAAGCTTTTCCCTTTTCTCTCTTGGAAAAGGCTAAAGATTGGTTGTATGAACTAGCCCCCGGAACTGTCACATCATGGGAGAGTATGAAACGGGCGTTTTTGGAGAAGTTTTTCCCAACTTCTCGAGTCATTCTTCTACGCAAAAGGATTAGTGGCATTCAGCAAAACCAAGGTGAATCATTTCCAACTTATTATGAACGTTTTAAAACTCTTGTTACTTCATGTCCACAGAATCAAATGAAGGGGGAGCTTCTTCTTCAATATTTCTACGAAGGGCTTCTACCAATTGAATGCCAAATGCTAGATGCCTCAGTGGGAGGAGCTTTGGTGGACAAAACACCAATGGCTGCCAAGACCTTAATTGCTAACCGCGCGTTGAATGCTCAACAATATGAAGGCGTTGGTCAAAGGGACATCCCACGGCAGCAACATGTTAATGAGGTAAGTGCTATTTCCGAACTTCAAAATCAAATGGCTAATCTTACTACTCTTCTTTCGCAGGTGGTTGAAATACCGAAGGTACAAAGTGTGGCTGCTTGTGGCGTGTGCTCAATGAATGGACATCTCACGGATAAGTGCCCTTAATTGATCGAGAACGGAGGGTGGGAATCTGCCAATGCCGTGGGTTTTCAAGGCCACAATCAGCAACATAATGACCCCTACTCCAACACTTACAATCCAGGGTGGAGAGATCATCCAAATTTCAAGTGGAGAGAACTACAACAATCTGCCCAACAAGGAGGATTTCAGCCACAACCCCCTGGGATGTATCAAAGGCCATATGTACCCACTCAAGTCCAACCACAATCTACCCAAACCAATTCAGGTACATCCATTGATAATGATCAAATTGTTCAATTACTAACTTCTTTAGTGCAGGGGCAGCAAAAACAAAATAAAACAATGCTCAATCAAGCTAAGGAGGTGGATGAATTGAAGAAACAAATAGGCCAAATGGCAGAGTTCATGGGGCAATTCAAAGGGTAAGGCAAATTGCCTAGCACAACCGTTGTGAATCCAAGGGGATGATTTGAATCCGCCAAGGCCATTACGTTGAGAAGTGGAAAAGAAGTTGGAACGGACCCCCAACCATCAAAATCTGCCCAAACGGAGGACGAGAAGCTGCGACAAGAGGAGGATGTCCAACACACACCCACGACAAGGAAGGAAACAACCTTGCCATGCACTCCTACACTCCCTAATCCATCCAATCTGTCCACCACATGTAAGAAAGGTTCCAATTCGGTTAATTCTAACGTTATTCCACCAAATGCACTTTTCCCTCGTAGATTCATGCAAACACAGACGGAAGAAAGTGAGAAAGACATCCTTGAAACATTTAGAAAAGTACAAGTCAATATTCCCCTCCTTGATGCAATCAAACAAATCCCGAAGTACGCTAAGTTTTTAAAGAAGCTTTGTACAACAAGGAACCGGATTCGGGACAAAGAGGTGGTACATGTGAATGAGAATGTCTCTGCAATGTTGCAAAGAAAGCTGCCACCCAAATGCAAAGATCCAGGTAGTTTCACTATCCCTTGTGTTATTGGAAATATGAGGTTTGAACATGCTATGCTAGATCTAGGTGCATCAATTAATGTCATGCCATATTCTGTTTATGCATCTATGAATCTAGGAGAGCTTAAACATGATGGTGTTATTATTCAATTAGCTAATCGATCTAATGCCTACCCGAAAAGAGTTTTGGAAGATGTGTTGGTGCAGGTAGACCATTTGATTTTTCCTGCAGATTTCTATGTGCTTGACATGGAGGATGTAGCCTACTCTCCACCATCATCAATCTTACTTGGATGACCTTTCATGAAAACAGCTCAAACCAAGATTGATGTGGCCAATGGAGTATTAACAATTGCATTTGGTGGTGATATGATTCACTTTAAAATTCCTGAATCTAATGTGAATCTTACTGATGTTCGTTCTTATTTTTCCATTGATGTAATTAAAGATATAGGGTAGGAAAATTCAGCACCAATTAACAAGGATGAAGTTCCAAGCACCAAAGAAGAGGGAATTGGAGTGGAGCACAAAGAACACACCACTAAACTCCAAATACATAATCTGGCCGAAAGCACCATTGGAAAATCTGTTGACAGTGTTGCCACTTCATTCCAACACATTGGTGAGTCATCTAGTCCAATTCCAAATCCCATTTCAACTAATAGGTTGTTACCTTCTTTGGTGCAGGTCCCCAATCGAATCCAAGCTGGTGGGAATGATTACATTGACTTTAGGATGCTCAATGCCCTAATCGGGAAGGATTACTATCCCCTTCCATTCATAGAGCCAATGTATGAGTATTTTGAGGAGCATGCCGTGGAGGACATACCCCTCCATGCCGTGGGCCCTATTCAAGCTTAAATGGAGGTATCGTCCGGCTAGAAGACGTTAAAGCAAGCGCTTCTTGGGAGGCAACCCATGTATTCAAATAAGGAAGATCTTTGGATTGCTCCACAATTAGTTTTGGGTTCCTAAAAACCTTCCTTTTACTGTATTTATTTTGCCATGTTTGTCATATTTATTTGTTGCTTGTTTGATTGTTTTTGGTGTGGGTTTATGTTTGAAACATTGACAGGTAAACAAAGTATTTTTACATTAATTTTCGTGGAAGAGGAACATTAGGCAGAAAGGTAGAAAAATACAAGAAAGTGCAAACAAGCAGGAATGAGCCTTTATTGATCAGGTGGTGCCTCATCATTCGACGGAGCTCTAGAAAGACGAAGCGCCAGAGTTTGATTTTCCGGAGCCTCAACACTTGGTGAAGCGCCAGAAGACGAAGGCAGAAGTTGCCTCTGGAGTAACGCCACAAACCTTTGATGATCACTCTGAATCCGAACTTCGGACTCCTGCAGCTGGTCAAGCTTCCTATTCATACTTGTTGAGTAATTAGTTGCGAGCATGTGCAACTCTTTATTCTCGTGCCTAAGCACTCTGACCTCTTGCCGAAAACTAGCCACCTCAGCCATCAAAGACTCAACCGGACGAGATCGAGCAAGAAGGCGTTGGCCCATGTTTCATACTGAGCCTGCACATCGGACGCTGTAGGCCAGAGAGTCCTGAACAGCTAGCTCGTCGGACCGCCTGGAAAATATCCTACTGTCTCTAGGAGTGAGAAGATTTCTGGCCACCACCGAAGCGGTTGTATCATTCATCATCATAGAATCCCCAACTGTAAGAGGACCATTGGGGGATAAGAAGGACGGCTGCCAAATGTTGTTTGGAGAAGACATATCAATATCTTCCCCGACATTCAAGTTAAGATGACGGTCAAAAGGGCAAGACATTTTCGAAGGTGTGAAGAAAAAGAAGAGGTCGGACAAATCAAGATCTTAGAAGTGCAAGAAGGGAGCTTCTACAGGCGGAAATTCAAGTGTGCTTTGGAACGTAATGCGTGCCTCTATAAAAATCAGCACTAAACGGAGCTTTAGAAATCGAAGAGCCGAGTTCAGAAATCTGTAAGTCTATGTTTGAAACATTGAGGACAATGTTTGGTTTAAGTGTGGGGGGGGGGGTAAACAAGCTGTTTTGAATGATTTTCGTGGGTTTTATTCACCTATCACTTACAATGTTGTTTCTCACTGTTTTAAAGTGTTTTTCGTGCATTTTGAGTTGTTTTAAGTGTGTTTTGGCATAAAAATCCGAAAATTTGATAAAAATTTGAAAAATTGTGTTGAAAAAGCCAAAAAGAGTTGTTTTTGTGTTTTGTTTGTGTCTTAGGATACCTTCCATTATAGTGATGAGGATTTGGTTTTTAAGTGCATGATTGTTAAAGAAAGTTACAAATATGGATGGAAGTTTGATATGCTCTTTGGTTTATGCTTGGTTGTAGTTATAGTTTACAAATTCAAATGTAATCACAAAGGAAAAAAAATCAGTTTTTGTAACATGCTTGAAGGAAGGAACTCAAATTAACGCTACAACCCTGTGAGACTTGAGCTTAAAACGTTCTTTGGAGAGTTAATAATCTGTGCATCTTTGTTTTCTAAAGTCGTTGCATGATCTCATTATTCTTTGCTTGGTTGCTATTTAGAATGCGTTTCATCATTATAGATCCAAATACTAGAACTCATGCCCGTTCCATTCAAAGCATAACATTGATTTGCCTAACACATATTCAAGATGAAGTTGTTTAGTGAACCAAAGCCAAATAGCCGAATCCACCTTTGTCATTTGTTTTGTAGGTTTAAACCCCGTTGAGCTTTGTTTAGCCTATTTTTCTTTGTTAACCACATCATCTCTACCTAGCCCAGAATAGGACCATTAATACCCTTGTTCTTGAAGTATAGTGGAGCATAACTTAGAAAGAATTCATTTTGATCGACATTATTGCAGAAAACAAGTGTGGGGGAATTTGGATTTCAAAGTTGTGTTTTTGTGTGCCAAAGAAATTGGGCACGGCAGAGAGAAAAATTCGTAGAAAAAGAAAAAAAAAAGAAAAGAAAAATAAATGCATGAGTTGCATGAATCTTCCCTTGTGTTTAAAAGTAGATTTCTGCATTCTAAAGTGAATTCTAAATGCCCAAATCATTACTTTGCTCAGTATTACTTTAAGAACGTTTGTTTACCCTTACCTTTCTTTGTTAGCCAACACCCTTAACCCCATTACAACCCTTGACTTCTATCTTGAGTGTTATGTGTTTCAATATGTGGAGTTTGAAATTGGTATGAGCATATGATATCATTGGTTCTCGCTTCTAAATAGTAGCATTCCATTCATGAGATCATATATATACATGAATTAATAATTCCAGAAATTGCTTCTTTGTTGAAAAACATATGTGAGTACTAGTTTTCATGTTTACATCAATCTTCTCACATATATTAGGTAGACTAGGTAGTATAGGGAGTGTAGTCAGAAATTCTTGTGTGAAAATATGAGTGTATCTAGTAAGGAATTAAGGGACTTCTCTAAGGCATGTTACTACATTCAAAATGTTGTTTTAATTGATTAAATGTGAGCTAGTGAATGGTGACTATGATTAAGTATGCTCGAGGGTAAGGAGTGCTCAAATCTATATGAGTGGTGATCTTTGGCATGTCATGTTTCATTGAAAATCCCTGAGGCAAATGTTGGAAGGTCTAGGTTATGTTTTGTTTGTTTTGTTTGTTTTGTTTGTTTTGTTTTGCTCGAGGACTAGCAACAGCTAAGTGTGGGGGAATTTGATAGGAGCATATTTATGAGACTGAGTTAGATTGTTCTCATGCATTTATGTTGTTATTTCTTAGTTAATTATGTATTTTAAGCTATTTTCGTGTGTTTGTAGGTCCATAGGCCTTATAAAGCAATAAGGTGCATTTTGGAGCAGTTTTGGGCTTGGAATGGATAGCACATGCATGGAGCAAGGTGGATGGACGAAATTGAAGACTAAAGAGGCTAGGAATATGTTAAAGAGAAAGAAGAATTAATGTAAAAAGGAAAAAGAGCTCAGCAACCAAAGAAGAAACATGAGTCAAGATTACCTTATTTTGATTTAACCTTTCTTAAACCTAATTCAACTAAGTTCCAGCCACAAGGAGGGTTCCCAAAGATATTAGGACACTAAATAAGGATTCTAGAAGCCTTAATCTCAGCCACAAAGGGGTGTCACTCCACCATTCACCTTCCATGTCGTGCCATCATCATTGTCCATTCCTTGCACTGAAGGGAAAATTATGAGTTTTCATATGGGATTTCGAAAATGACTATCATGCATATACAAATCAAATTATATATACGAAAGCAGCGGAAGCATGTTATCAAATAATATCAAAGCTATAGTCATGCAAATCCCCTTCAAGGTTCATAGGTTCATATATAATGCATCTAAAACATTTAAGTTAAGAACAAAGTTAAGGTATAGATCTATACCTCTTGATCTTGATTTTAGACCAAGGATGGACCACCTCCAAGCCCTTTGCTCCTTGAACTCCTTGAGCCTAGCCTCCCTCCTTGCCTCCTCCACTTTGTTAGAAAGAGTGCTCCTAGGTTCTCCTTTAGTTTCCAAAGTAGAAAACCTCTAAAGATCCACACCCACTAGTGTAGTGAGATGGATGGAGGAATAACCAAAAGGGTGAAAAATTGTTAGCTAAATCACCCCCAAGGTGGCCGGCCTTTGTAGTGTTTTTAGAGAGATATTTCTTTTGCCTCTTTGTTGTTTTAAACACACAAAAAACCCTCTTTAATAAATCTCTATAAAGTTCCTTAAATAGACAAAAAGAAACCTAGTCAACAACTTGACTAAATATCTCTCCCTCTCACCTTTAAATGGTCGGCCTCTTTGTGTTGGTTTGGGCTTTGGGCTTTTATTTATTTCAAGTCATCCAATGCTTGAATAAAAGCCCAATGGGTTTAGGCCCAATGGGCCCAATTAAACCCGAACGTTTCTTTAAGCCCAAAACGATCTTTTATCGTTTTTATGATTTCTTTAGACTTTCTAAATTAATCACAACACTTAATTAATCCAATTAATTATTTCCATCATCCATTAATTACTCACTACAAGAGTGTATCGGTGTACAATCATTTTAGGTTCTAATTAGCAAGGCAGTGAGGTGTTTGGCACCAATCTAATTGATTATCTTTAATCCAATCACTTAGTGAATTAAAACTTCCTTTTAATTCACCTTTCTTCTTTGACGACTACATTTAATCACCTAGAAGAACTCACAAGCTATGAGTGACATCTAACCATATATCATAGCTACCCAAGCTAATGTAGAAGTTTGTTCAGAGAACCTATTCAGTTGGAATTACAATGTAATTCGATCCTTCTCTAAAACAATACTCTCAATCACATCACTAGGGTATGGATATATTATGTCAAACCCCTAATGTGATTATTCCTTCTTAAATGATTCATTTGAGTCGTATAGGAACGCTTTCCTTTATTACGCTCGATACTTCGTCCGAAGATTCCCGAATCATATCTTAGAGTATTCATCCTCTCATAACGAGGATTAGAGATTCCTTGTTGAACATTCACTTGCCTTCGTGACTAAGTGGCTTAACCCCAACGACGCCGTGGACACTCTGATAGAGTGACTTTGACATAATCAAAGATCAAGTACTTAACCACAAGACAACGATGATGTCTCAGGTCAAAGGACTACTTACATTATTCCAACCATTAGAGTTACTTGCTTGACATGTGAGTAGACCTCCATGCAAGTACTCTCGTTCGATTGTTTTCAGTGAACTCATTCCCTTAATGAGCACCTACATACTTGTCTTAGTGTCACTACACAATGGGATGAGACTTTCCATCATTCTAATCGAAGCGGACACAGTATGTACCAGTCTATGCATTGTCAGTATCCCTCCGACAATCCTATGACCGGGAAACTTTTGGACATGATGGTTATGTGAAGAAGGTCTCTGTAGTCTAACATCATTAGATTACATCTTCCATCAATCCATCGTCCATGGATTCACTATTCAGGACATATATCGTTTATAGAGATAGTCCTAATTAGTATCTTTACCATTTGATGTATAAGATTCATCTATACATCCATTCATTGTCCTGAAAGGTTTCTTCCAAAGATTGACTTTCAGGGCATATTTCCAACATGCACTCATTTGATGCACCACTCCTTCACCTTTCCATCAATGCCGTGCACCACCATTGTCCCCTCCATTGATCCAGATTTCATGCACCATTGCACTCCCTTTGGATTCCTATGTCGTGCATCATCATCCATGTTCCCTCCATTGACTCATTTGTTGCATCATTCCACTTCCTTTCCTTTGTCTACCATGTGCACAATATTCTTGTCCACTCCATGCACTCATTGCTGCACCATCACTCCATTTTACCCCCCATGCTTTGTATCATCACTTCACTTTCACCCTTGAATCATTACACACACCATTCCTTGTTCCCTCCATCATTTCAGATTTCATGCATCATTTCATCACTTTAACCTCCACTCCATGCACTCATTACTGCACCATCACTCCATTTTACCCCCCATGCTTTGCATCATCACTTCACTTTCACCCTTGAATCATTGCACACACCACTCCATGTTCCCCTCCATTGCCGTGCACTCCCTCTATAAAAGGAGTGTGTGTAACAGCCATAGAGGGCAGATTTTGTTAGAGCATTCACCACCATTTCAACACAACCTTCATCCAAACACATCCATTCATCTTCACATCCATTCCTCCATACAAACAAACCTTCAAACACTCACCAACACCTTGTGCCATAGCAAAGGAAGGGAAGGAAAGTGCTTGGACGTGCTTGCTGTTCAACTTGGATCGTTGGAGCGTTTAGGTGTTTTCTTTCTTTTGTTTCGAATGTTTAAATTCATTTTCTTTCGTTTTGTTGTGAACATGAGTGGCTAAACCCCTCTTGGCTAGGGGTGATTTCAAAGCCATGATTATGTGTGCAATATGATTTGATAAATTCCAGTTATGAATTCTTGAATCGTGAATGCAATTGGCTTAACTATTTGATTGATAACTTATTTGTATTTGTTGATTAAGGGTCGACACTTAATTGGCATGCATAAATCCGTTGCTAGAGTATATAGAAGTTTCACATAATCGTTACAAACTTATATTCACAAGTAGTGAAGGTCGCTTATAAACGATCGCGTTAAGTTTAATTCCTAGCATGAGTGACATGATGTCATAGTTGCAAGTGCTTTGTCAATGCTTATGATTTTCATTAAACGTAGTGATCTTTGATTGTATCTCTATTATGATGTCAGGTAGGGAACTTTTGAAGAATGTTTTGGGTTGTCGAATGATGTCATCCAATCCAATAAAACAAGGAAAATCTGAGGGTTAACTAGTGATGTCACGGTTAATTTAGAGCATTGTCGTTCAAAATTCAATGAAATAGTAACTGGAAATCGAGTTGTTTGCATACATGTCATGTGTGGAGAAAAAGCCTTTAGCTATCCCATCATCCATCCAATTTCCTAAATTTGTTTTCAAACCTGTTTTAAGTTACAATTTGTTTTGTTTTTCTAAGTTCGTCCAAATCAAAACCCCTGTTACTTTCTTGTTTCAAATTCTTTTAAACTTGTTTTGTTTGCGTTCTAAGTGTTTTGAGTCAAGCCCAAACTTTATTTTCGTCCAAAATTGTGTTTAGTGTCAGAAACTGCCTAGTTGGTGTTTTTAGGCAGTTTTGAGTGTTCTTAGCTTATTTTGAGTCTTGTGAACTAGTTTTGAGTCTTCTGAATCTATCCTAACGCTTTTAAGTTTGTTTTTGTGTCTTTGAGTCAATTTAGAGTCAATTAGCAATCCCTCCTAATCCCCGGCCTAGAACGATCACTACAATTGTCAAAAGAGGGTTTAATTTGTGTGTTAAGTTAATTTTCGCATCAAAGAGCGGGAAGAGGGAAATTCAAACTGGCTTTGCTTTGACTTACTACTTAGCTTGTCATATTTATGGAAAGAGAACAAAGACTACAAGAACATTGAGATTAAACTAAGCGAGTTTTTGGGTGGGGCTATCAAGAAAATACTTATGCCTAGGAGTTGGCTATAAACCAGCCTAGACGCCTAAAGTGATAACCTAGGCCCCACCTGAGCATTTATATAAAAAAAAAGCCCAAACCGAAAACATCTTCGTTTTGGGCAAGAGTTTTATAAAATTCATTCTAATTTATATTTCTAACGTAATTTCTATTAGTTTATTATGACTTTATGATGTGAATTAGAGAAATAATAACAATAGTCAAATATTTGATTGCTTGTTTTATTGTTTTATTATATATATATATATCTATATATATATATATTCCAACACTTCCTACCAAAGGTTAAGCTTTGCATTTACTCTCTCCTGCATTTTATCTATCAACACTATATCATTTGCGAAAAGCATAACCAAAGGATATCATCTTGAGTATGTCCCGTTAACTCGTCCACTACCAATGCAAAAAGGTAAGGACTTAAAGTCCCTATGAGATGTGGATGAGAATTGGAATCTAAAGGTTTTCGCCTAAGTAGGTCAAAGACATAGTATATGGAGTGCAAGTTCAGTGCCAATAGAAGTCCAAATGAGATAGGATGAGGATTGGAGATCAGGAAGTACCAAAGAGTGAAGTGTTATCTTGGATCTATCTTGCAAAAGAACGGAGAATTAGATGGAGATCTCAACCATAGAATACAAGTTGGACGGATGATTGCATCAGATGTGTTGTGAGATCATCGTATGCTACTAAAGTTCAAGGGAAAATTTTATAGGATGGCAAATATGAAGGAAATTTTGTGAAAAAACATGTTCATTTAAGCAACATCTATTTGCATGCAATTAACAATTAAAGGCAGAATCATTCTTGTATGCACTTAAAACAAAACATTAACCATGAAATTCAAAGCCTAGTAGATTGGTGAACCAAGACTCAACTCAAGAACAAAGTGAGTTGAGAAATATTATACCTTTGTTGATTCCTCTTTGCATAAGCAAAGGATAATCACCCAAGGAGAGGGCCTTCATTCCTTGCTTCTAAGTGTTGGAAATGTGCCCTAAAGCCATTCATATGATGATACTTTACGGATATTTCACATGTTAAACTAATCTAGTTTACATATAAAAGGCAAACATTATTGTTTGAGGCGTCTCATATAAATGTTATATGCTTAAACGATAAAGTCCAAGGAATATGTGATTGGAAGAATGCAATCTAATGTAGTTAGATTAATGAGACCATTCTTTCGTAGACACATCCTAAACGTTCCTGATCATAGGATTGCCAATTGGGCATTGACAGTCCGATAAGATCAGTACGTGCTATGTCTTCTCTCAGGGAGAGTGACTAGTCTCGAGTCATTGGTGTGTGTGACATCAAGACAAGTACGTAGGTGCTCAATAGAGAATGAGTTCACTGAACACGATCAACGAGGAGTTCTCATACTCATGTCACATGAGAACTCATGTTTGGGATAATGCAAATTAGTCCTTTGACCTGAGGCATCACAGTTGTTGTCTTGTGGTTAAGTCCTTGATCTTTGATTATGCCAAAGTCACCCCATCGGGGTGTCCACGACATCATTGGGGTTAAGCCACTTAGTCATGGAGACAAGTGAATGCGCAACAAGGGATCTCTAACCTTCAATTGGCTTGAGGGAGAATACTCTATGATATGATTAAAATCTCTGGCCAGAGTATGAATGAGATTGGGGAATGCGTTCCAAATCACATTCAAGGTAATCATAAAATGCAAATGAATCACATTGGATAGTAGACATGAATAAATAAACTATCAAACCAAACAATGTGGTCAAGAGTATTAGATTAGAGAAATACCGTATTGCATTTGTAATCCTAAACTGAATAGGTTCTCTACCTCTTCTGATTAGCTTGGGTAGCCATGATATGCTGCTAGGTGTCACTCATGGTTTGTGGAAGCCCTAAACGTGTGTAATCACTAAAGGGAGAATTGAAAGTAAGTTTCAATTCACAATCGATGTAAAATGGTTTTAATCGCCCACTGCCTCGCTAAAAGGAACCTAATGTATCGTACACCGAGTAAGGTGGAGATTGAAGAAACAAAGGAGATGAATTAAATGGTTTAATTATTTATGGCAAGGATTAATTAATATGTTAATTAATCAAACGAATAAGTTCGTTAAAGACCTCGGGATAGTTTTGGACCTTAAGGCCCAATGGGCTTCGAACGTCAAAGCCCATTGACTTAAGTTGTATGACAACTTAATGAATAAAGATTCACAAAGGCCCAAAAGCCCATATCCATTTAGTGTTGAATTAGGGTTTTTGGTTCTTTAGGTCATTTAAAGAAGTGACTATATAAAGAACTTTATAACCTAAAATTCATAAGTTGTTGATTTTAGAGAAAATTGGTGAGAACACAAAGCTTCCATTTCTCTCTAAGAGGCCAACCACCTTGGGGGATATTGTCTAGCAATTCTATTTCCTCAAGGTCACTCATTTCCTCTCCAATCCAACCTTGGTGTAGAATCTTTAGAGGTTCTCAATTTTGGGAACTTGGAGAACCTATTCTTCTAACCAAATCCATGGAGCTAAGAAGCAAGGAATGAAGGCCCTATCTCTTGGGTGATTATCCTTTGCATATGCAAAGAGGAATCTACAAAGGTAAATATTTCTCAACTAACAAATTGTTGTTTTTAAGTTGAGTCAAGGTTCACCAATCTACTAGGCTTTGAATTTCATGGTAGATGTTTTGTTTTTGAATGCATGAAAGCATGATTCCGCCTTTAATTGTTAATTGCATGCTATATGATGTTATTCAAATGAACATGTTTTTCACAAAATTTCCTTCAAGTGGTATCAGAGCCTAGGTCTAGTAGTTGGTGAATCATTTTGGGTTTTGTAGTTCATAGTTTTTTTATTTAAAAGTTGTAATATGTTACAAGCTTTATTCTTGTTTCTTTGAATGTAAATTTTGTTAGAAAATTTGCCATCTCAAATGTTGTAGATGTAGTTCATATGAGCATGAATTTTGGAGCTAAAATTTGGTGCCATGTTTTTTGGGAAATTCGGCCAAATCCAAAGGGTGATTTTTTGGGTTCATGTTTGTCTTGTTAAAATGGTTTTAAAGTGACTTTTGGAACCCCTAAGTACCCTAGGATGTTAACCCTCTTTTGAGTGATGAAAATTTGAGTTTTGGTGAGTGAAAACATTCATGGAGCTATTATGAGTTTTCATGAGTGTTCTTCAATGTTCTTGAAGTTCTTGCCAAGAACAAAAAGTTTTGAAGTTTTGATTCAAAATGTTTTATGTTTTTACATAAAGTTTTGGTTTAATTTTAGTGGGTGATTTTAGTGGGTGATGATTATTTGTAAAGTATTATTAATGGTTTTAATGGTAGACAAACTTTTTTAAAAGTTTGACATAAATTCAATTAATGGTTATAATGGTAGACAAACTTTTTTAAAAGTTTAACATAAATTCAAAATATTTCATCTTTACCTCACCTAATAAAACCCACTTACAAAAACTTTGTAAAAATCATATTTTTTCTCTCATGGCCGGCCACCCTAATTAAATAGGGTATTTTTGGGTCTTTTATTCAATTACATAAAGTTTTGATACTTTTGTGTATTTGCACTTTGGCCCAAAAGTTTACGTTTTTACGTTAAGGCCCAAAAACGTTAAAGGACAAATTGTTTTGCTCCTTTAATGAAGTTTTTTGTATTTGTTGAAATTTTTGGGTTCTAGTTGTAATTACATGAAGTAGTGGACTTTTGTGTTTTTACAAAGTGACCCCAAAAGTTTGTGTTTCGCAATATAGCCCAAAAGGTTGTGGTTATTGCATGTTGGCCCAAATTAAGTAGGGAACAAAAATTGTTTTGTCACTTTAAATGAGAATTGGATTTTCATTTCATTTAGCTCCATTTAAATCAATTTTATGGATACAAAAACCAAATGAAAATGTTGCATTCAATTTAATTAATTAAAGTGTTGATTAATTAAAGGGTGATTATGAACCTAAGCCTACGATAATTGAGCTATGTGAAAGGCCGTTTCAAATTTGTTTGAACCATGGGAATGTGTAGATTAATTTTGGTTGTAATTTGATTTGATCAAATGTTGTAAAAGAGCATAAGCTCTTCTTTACTTTAAAGTAATTTGAATTATGCAAATGTTGTAAAGAGCATAAGCTCTCTTTTACTTCGAAGTACTTCTTTCTTGCTTTATTTGATATGCATGAAAATGAAGTAGTTGGGTCCAACGCCCCTAGGAACAACACGCCTTAATGTGATTAAACGCGTAACTAAAATCAATCTCCATCCCTAGTCCGAGATTCAACACTAGGCTCGTGTTGAATCTAAACAAAGGTTCATAGTCATCCTAAGGCCCTAAGGCAACTATATAGTCCATCAAATGAATGCAAACCTTACGTTAGTAGTATCATATACTCTTGCTTTAAAAAACAAAAAAAACCGTTTTATAAATATAGTGGGAGTATTATATACAACTAAATTGAATCAAATGGACCAATAGTTGTAATAGGACCAAAATTGTTTTAATAAAGATTAAAATGAATATGTTTATGTGATGAGACCTAAAACCCTCAACCAAACCATTATTAAGTTGAAAAGCGTGAGAGTGCTTAGAACACTCTTTCGTGGCCTTCCACCGTGGTAGGCTCCAATCGTTTATGACTTGTACACCGGCTTCACCCTATCATGGGGGAGTACAAAGTGCATGCTTATACTCAGGAGGAGTCTACATACATACTTGATGAGGTGAGTGTAGGCAACGAGGATGGCCGACATCGTATCATCGTGAGGCTATTCTTGAACCCCTTCACGCACTAAGCATGGTGGGAATGACTTAACTAAGTGCAATGGAGCCAATATCATATCATTGTGAGGCAACATTCTCTAGAGGCCAAATTGATGGGTACTTGCATTAGTTGCAAATGAGTAAGTGTACTCTCTCATTATTATTAATGCTAGCCAATATCATATCATTGTGAGGTGGGCTTGGTAATAGTGAGTCTCCCATAACCTACTAAGAGTTTCCTCCAAAACTCTCGAATTCCAATGAGGGATATGGAATTTGCCAAAAATAGTGGGTGGTGCTATTTGATTTAAAGACCCGAATCAAATGGCTTAAAATCAATCAATTTATATTCGTTATGTATTTGTTTACCAATATATTTGCAAACGCTATCCAAAACTTGACAAAGAAAATCCGAATGTTTTAGTTTCCGGACTTGGTAACACAATCCCAAAGATTGTCTTAAATGGATTGTGCATGTACCTAAGAAGTCTCATCCTCACAATCTTCCTATTGATAATGTATCATTGGAAGAACATGTTAGAAATGTCTATCATGAAGAGGACAACACAAACAACCAATGCTTATTCCTTCGTTATATGAACAAAGGAACTTATGAACAAATAAGAGTTGCCTTGAACAACTCTTGAAAGTTTGTAATTATGTTTAGAACATAATGGTTGGTTGACAAAAATAGTCCATCAACATGGACTTATGATGATTTTGAATCATTGAGTGTTGAAGTGATAAACCACTTAACGAGACGGAAACTAAGCTAGGACTTCACCTTTATGTCCCTATCCTAATGGTTCACTAAGTTTATTGTAAACTATGTAGTGAACAATAACCACACAGTCTCCAAAATGTTTGATGTGTATAACACAATTGAAAAAGGTTTCAAGAGAGATAGTGGGAGTTTAGGGACCATGACTATTGTAGTCAAAGGAGAAGTCAAATGAAGAAGATAAAATTAACTCCAAGGGAACAAACTTTCTTTATGAAAGGATGGACATTGGAAGGGGTATTTGCAAGAAATGTCTTGCAAATGTCAAGAACACACCTTTCGAAGGTGTTGTAAATTGTTCTTGAATAGTTCAAAACAGTTGGTTCTTCTACTTGAATGCATGATTCCGTATTAGTAACTATGTTTTACAATCGTTGTAAAAGTGTGGCTAATAAGAAGTAGAAGATTAATGAGAGAAGAGAAAGTACTTTACATTCGGAACGTGAATAAAATATAGATCTCTGCGAAAGCAGATGGTACTAACTTCCTCATATAAACTACCAAAGAAATTGGAAAAACCAAAGATTGTCTTTACATTCCAATTTTAAGGAACTTAATTCCGTCACTATAATAGAGATGGATGAATGTTTTGTTTGACAAAACATTGTTCTTTATTAATCAATGATTGGATTATAGTAATCTAATTGATTGTCTCTATAGTAGAGATGATATGGTAGCGTTAACTGTTTAGAATATAATGATGCTTAAAACCCAAAAGGTTGCAAGATAGTGGCAATTGTCCACAACATAATACTACTCATGTTGTATGACATTCACCGAAGATCACTCTCGGTTGGACTATAGTTTATTATGAATAAACACAAGTCCGAATACTTTGCAAAAGGTTTCAAAGAATTCAAGAAATGTAAGTTGATGAGTAAGACGTCTAAAGTACTTACCTCCTTAGATTTGATCCAAGGAAAGGTAACACTTTAGATGAGTTTCCTTGAAAGATATCAAGGAAATTAGCATCATAAGATAAATGATTTTCTCCATTAGGAGAAGAACGAACTTGAATAAGATTTAGTTCGTTGGATATTATCAATTACCCATATATAGGATATATATGCTTCTAAGACAATATGATTGTCAATTAGAAGATCTTCCAAAATTTTCATAACTCCATAGGATGTAGTTGGAAAGAAAGACAAATCTTAATCATGTTAAGATTTGGGGTTGTGTGCTAATAAGCAATATTTGTTTAAAAATTATCTTGTGGATATCCTTAAATTAACCTTTGGATATCACTTCTATAAACCAACCAACAAATGTTGTTTGTTGAGTAGTTCATTGTAATCCTACAATGTGATTTGCCTTAGAGCAAATGAACTAGGAATAGAACTCAAAAGAATGGGTTCTTTGAGAGACAAGATGATAATCAACAAATATAACAACCTAGTTCCTATACCACAAGCTCCAAGGTAGTCAAGAAGGATTTATAAACCGTCTCAGTTGAATGGTTTGAACTTTATGACTACATTGAGTGTATATACGATATATACTCAAGGAAATGGTAAAGTACCATTTGACCCAAAATAATGAAACCTTCATAGCTAATTGGTAGCTTAAGGTGACTACAATCAAAGAGAATGGTTGACTTTGAAGGAACCATCTTTGACGTAGTCTTAGTTTCAATTAATTCGAAGATTGCTAGCTACAACTAAATGGTGATTCAATGTTTGGACATGATATAGGTTTCCGAAACCATTATTAAGATAGTCTTGATAATTTATGTCTAAAACTATGAATCACAAGACATGTAAGTTGTAGAGATCCAACCATCATGGATCTTAGCAAGCTAGTGGGAGCCATAAGCGTCTTATGAGAGAAAGATCAAAATTGTTTGATTTCTCATATAGATGTAAATGAATCTTTTGTTTACTAGGTTTACAAAAGATTAGTGGGAGTTAATCATATTCCTAAATTTGAATATATGTATGATATATTAATTTTGGAAATGAAAAGAATACTTCATTGTTAAAGTTATGACTTTAAAACTTTCTATAACGATAGAATGTATATGGGAGACATAGTCTATATACATGGGATGGAAATCTATAATGATAGATTTTAGGATATAATTGGATTATATCATGCCCTAATAATAGACAAAATATGCTAGGAAGTTTCTCATATGATGATAAACTTCAATCAGAAAAACAACTCTAGTGAGACTAGGAGGTAGCTCTTCTCAAAGGGAACGTACCCTTTGACTCCCAAAGAAATATTGCATAAAGAGAATCCTTTATGCATACGCAGAAAGGTGATTTACATATTTCATATTGTATGAAAAACGTTGATATAAGTTGTACCAAGAAAGGTACAAGGCGATATCAATGCAAGCCCAGGATCAGAACCATGGCAACTGTCAAGTGAATCCTTAAGTATTTAAGAAATACTAAAGGATAGGTTCCTCGAAGAATGAAGAAGAATTAGAGTAACGTAAAGGAAGCGTAAATGTGTTAGATTATGAATCTAATCCATCGTTGAATGTTTCTTCATTATGAATGAAGAGATTAACAGATACCTCTTTATTATGACTAAAGAGATATTTGGATGGAAACATTAAAGTAATGACTTTAGTGTGTTCCATTATGAATGCAAAATATATTGCCATATAGAAGTTTACAACAATGTTGTTTGGATGGGAAAGTTCATTTATGAACTCTCTATTCGGTTCCAACCAGAAAGTGTATCTAGTGTACTGACACTACGACACTAATGGGGCGATAGCTCAAGCCTGGGAATCAAGGTCTCATCAAGATCCGAACTCATATGAGAGACTGAACCACATGATTGGGAATCATGTATAATGGTGACGTCGATATTCTCAAGGTTGCTTCTATGGATAACATATAGATATCCATTTCCTAGGCCTACTATTCAGCCATTTAGGAAATGACTACAGAAGAGGAATCATAACAGATGACCAAGCTGATTGGCTCTAGTGCAAGTGGGAGATTGTTGGAAATGTGCCCTAAAGCCATTCATATGATGATACTTTACGGATATTTCACATGTTAAACTAATCTAGTTTACATATAAAAGGCAAACATTATTGTTTGAGGCGTCTCATATAAATGTTATATGCTTAAACGATAAAGTCCAAGGAATATGTGATTGGAAGAATGCAATCTAATGTAGTTAGATTAATGAGACCATTCTTTCGTAGACACATCCTAAACGTTCCTG
Organism: Malus fusca; assembly: GCA_035220775.1. Classification (NCBI taxonomy): domain Eukaryota; kingdom Viridiplantae; phylum Streptophyta; class Magnoliopsida; order Rosales; family Rosaceae; genus Malus; species Malus fusca. The sequence continues at coordinate 26,040,303 of CM069071.1, read as the reverse complement.
ATCATAGGATTGCCAATTGGGCATTGACAGTCCGATAAGATCAGTACGTGCTATGTCTTCTCCCAGGGAGAGTGACTAGTCTCGAGTCATTGGTGTGTGTGACATCAAGACAAGTACGTAGGTGCTCAATAGAGAATGAGTTCACTGAACACGATCAACGAGGAGTTCTCATACTCATGTCACATGAGAACTCATGTTTGGGATAATGCAAATTAGTCCTTTGACCTGAGGCATCACAATTGTTGTCTTGTGGTTAAGTCCTTGATCTTTGATTATGCCAAAGTCACCCCATCGGGGTGTCCACGACATCATTGGGGTTAAGCCACTTAGTCATGGAGACAAGTGAATGCGCAACAAGGGATCTCTAACCTTCAATTGGCTTGAGGGAGAATACTCTATGATATGATTAAAATCTCTATCCAGAGTATGAATGAGATTGGGGAATGCGTTCCAAATCACATTCAAGGTAATCATAAAATGCAAATGAATCACATTGGATAGTAGACATGAATAAATAAACTATCAAACCAAACAATGTGGTCAAGAGTATTAGATTAGAGAAAGACCGTATTGCATTTGTAATCCTAAACTGAATAGGTTCTCTACCTCTTCTGATTAGCTTGGGTAGCCATGATATGCTGCTAGGTGTCACTCATGGTTTGTGGAAGCCCTAAACGTGTGTAATCACTAAAGGGAGAATTGAAAGTAAGTTTCAATTCACAATCGATGTAAAATGGTTTTAATCGCCCACTGCCTCGCTAAAAGGAACCTAATGTATCGTACACCGAGTAAGGTGGAGATTGAAGAAACAAAGGAGATGAATTAAATGGTTTAATTATTTATGGCAAGGATTAATTAATATGTTAATTAATCAAACGAATAAGTTCGTTAAAGACCTCGGGATAGTTTTGGACCTTAAGGCCCAATGGGCTTCGAACGTCAAAGCCCATTGACTTAAGTTGTATGACAACTTAATGAATAAAGATTCACAAAGGCCCAAAAGCCCATATCCATTTAGTGTTGAATTAGGGTTTTTGGTTCTTTAGGTCATTTAAAGAAGTGACTATATAAAGAACTTTATAACCTGAAATTCATAAGTTGTTGATTTTAGAGAAAATTGGTGAGAACACAAAGCTTCCATTTCTCTCTAAGAGGCCAACCACCTTGGGGGATATTGTCTAGCAATTCTATTTCCTCAAGGTCACTCATTTCCTCTCCAATCCAACCTTGGTGTAGAATCTTTAGAGGTTCTCAATTTTGGGAACTTGGAGAACCTATTCTTCTAACCAAATCCATGGAGCTAAGAAGAAAGGAATGAAGGCCCTATCTCTTGGGTGATTATCCTTTGCATATGCAAAGAGGAATCTACAAAGGTAAATATTTCTCAACTAACAAATTGTTGTTTTTAAGTTGAGTCAAGGTTCACCAATCTACTAGGCTTTGAATTTCATGGTAGATGTTTTGTTTTTGAATGCATGAAAGCATGATTCCGCCTTTAATTGTTAATTGCATGCTATATGATGTTATTCAAATGAACATGTTTTTCACAAAATTTCCTTCACTAAGATCCATCAATTTCTAGGAGGAGGATGGTAGAAAAGATTCTCCAAGTTCTCAAAATTGAGAACCTCTAAGTCTCCATACCAAGGTAAGATGTGAGGATGAGATGAGTGACCTTGGAGGAGACAGATTACTAGCTAATCCCTCCAAGGGGGCCGGCCTCTTAGAGAGAAAAGAGAGAGATATGTTCTCTCCAATTCTCTAAAAGAAAACCCTAAATGAATTTTGGCTATAAAGTCATATTTATACCTTTGTTCATTGGAGTGGCAAACTTGTAATTAAGTCCAAAACCCACTCCTTTAACAAAATGGCCGGCCATAGGGTTTCATTGGGCTTTTAAGGCCTTTGTGAATTATTTTTCATTAAGTTGTCATACAACTTAAGTCAATGTGCTTGACGTTCGAAGCCCATTGGGCCTTGAGGCCCAAAACTAACCCGTGGTCTTTTAACGAACTTTATTCGTTTGATTAATTAACAATTAAATAATCCTTGCCATAAATAATTAAACCATTTAATTATTCTTACTCATCTCCATTGTTTATTCAATCTCTACCTTACACGGTGTACAATCCATTAGGTTCCTTTTAGCGAGGCAGTGGGCGATTAGAACACTTTCAAATCAATTGTGAATTGAAACTTACTTTCAAATCTCCCTTTAGTGTTTATACACGTTTAGGGCTTCCACAAACCATGAGTGACACCTAGCAGTATGTCATGGTTACCCAAGCTAATCAGAAGAGGTGGAGAACCTATTCAGTTTAGGATTACAATGCAATACGGTCTTTCTCTAATACAATACTCTTGACCACATTGTTTGGATTGATAGTTTATTCATGTCTACTATCCAATGTGATTCATTTACTTATATGATTACCTTGAATGTGATTTGGAACGACTTCCTAAATCTCATTCATACTCTGGCCAGAGATTCTTAATCATATCATAGAGTATTCTCCCTCAAACGGTTTGAAGGTTAGAGATCCCTTGTTGCGCATTTACTTGCCTCCATGGCTAAGTGGCTTAACCCCAACTATGCCGTGGACACCCTCTGACGGAGTGACTTTGACATAGTCAAAGATCAAGGACCTAACCACAAGACAAATATGATGCCTCAGGTCAAAGGACTACTTTGCATTATCCCAACCATGAGTTCTCATGTGACATGAGTATGAGAACTCCTCGTTAATCGTGTTCAGTGGACTCATTCGCTATTGAGCACCTACATGATTGTCTTGGTGTCAATCACACCAATGACTCAAGACCAGCCACTCTCCCTGAGAGAAGACACAGCACGTATTGATCTTAACGGACTGTCAATGCCCAATTGGCAATCCTATGATCAGGAATGTTTAGGATATGTATACGAAAGAGAATGGTCTCATAAATCTAACTTGTTTAAATTACATTCTCCTAATTACATATTCCTTGGACTTATCGTTTAAGCATATAACATTTATATGAGACGGCTTAAAACAATAATTTTTGCCCTTGATATTAAACTAGATTAGTTTAACATGTGAAATGTCCGTAAAGTATCATCATATGATTGGCTTTAGGGCACATTTCCAACAATCTCCCACTTGCACTAGAGCCAATCAGCTTGGTCATCAGTGATGATACCTCTTCTTTAGTCATTTCAAAAATGGCTGAGTAGTAGGCCTAGACAATGGATATCTATATGTTATCCATAGAAGCAACCTTGAGAATAACAACGTCATCATTATACATGATTCTCAATCATGTGGTTCAGTCTCTCATTTAAGTTCGGATGTTGATGAGACCTTGATTCCCTGGCTTGAGCTATCGCCCCATTAGTGTCTTAGTGTTGGTACACTAGAGACACTTTCTGGTTGGAACCGAATAGAGAGTTCATAAATGAACTTTCCCATCCAAACGGACTGTCACTGCCCATTTCTTTCTTATTCGAGAGAGAAGACACAACACGTACTGATCTTAACGGACTGTCACTGCCCAATTGGCAATCCTATGATCAGGAACGTTTAGGATATGTATACGAAAGAGAATGGTCTCATAAATCTAACTTGTTTAAATTACATTCTCCTAATTACATATTCCTTGGACTTATCGTTTAAGCATATAACATTTATATGAGACGGCTTAAAACAATAATCTTTGCCCTTGATATTAAACTAGATTAGTTTAACATGTGAAATGTCCGTAAAGTATCATCATATGATTGGCTTTAGGGCACATTTCCAACAAAATAAGACCATCAATGCTTTATGGCACAAAATATTGGACGGTAAAAAATCAACACGTGCAAAAAATGAGTGTAGTAGATATGAGAATGCTTCATTGGATTTGTGGGCACACATAAAGGAGGTGATGACGAACGAGGATATCCGAGATAAAGTAAGAGGGCAGCAATTGAAGATCAGATGAGAAAACATCGGTTAAGGTGGTTTGGACACGTAAACTGAAGACCTACATATGCTCCGATTAGAAGATGTGACTATGAGAGGGAGGGTTAGGGCAAAATGGGTAGATGAGGACCTACAAAGACTTGGAAAGCGACTTTAAGAAAAGATATGGAATACTTGAAGCTAGCGGAAGACTTGGAGCAAAACTAAGCAAAGTTACTTTCTAAGATTCATATAGCCAATCCCATTTAGTGGGGTAAGGTTTTGTTGTTGTTGTTGCGGTATTATAATAATTTTAGGTACTGTTAGGTTATCGCATTAGCCGAGATGAAGCTATCCATTAAACGCCTTAACTTCGCCTTTACTTTTTAAAACATTGATATATATATATATATATATATGTATGTATGTATGTATGTATGTATGTATGTATGTATGTTTTCATTGATTAGTATTACAGTACAATCAATTTGTTGGAAAGCGAAAGAACATTGATACCTAGCGGCTGGCAAGTTTTCTTTCTCTGTAGCCTGTAGACTACGAGTCTTGGTCAAGTTTTCCTGAGTCCTCTACTTGGTTGCTAAGCAAAATATCAACTACAGGTGTCCAGGTGTCCAGGTGTCTGTGCCATTTTCCCCTAAAAAGGAAGAAAAAGAAAAAGCACATGTATCATAAAGTAAATGAAAACATTGATACCCAGTGGCTGGCAAGTTCTCTCTCTCTGTAGCCTGTACACTACTAGTCTTGGTCAAGTTACTTGCTAAGCAAAATATTTCAGTACAAACTTTAAATAAAAAGGAGAGCCACGCTAATTGAAGCCATTGGCTTCATCAATGTTCCTTAAACTCGAGTCATTGCGACTATCATCCGAAGATCGATCAATTTGTACGTAATGGATCGTCAGGAGGAGAGTAATAAGTTGAACAATTATGGGGTTGCAGCAGGTCGAGGCTTAATCAATGTCGTATTCTCTTGGTCCCTTAAGGATGTTCTCAATGCAAAGCTTTACGAAAATCAGGTTAATTTGTACTGTGTCCACTGTCCGGTGCTTACTAATTTCTTTCTTATTCGATCATGTACTTGTCGCTCGTATTGTAAAATTACAACGACAATTTTCCTTTCATTTCAACTTACAGGTGACAAAGATTCCTGAGACATTTTCTACCACGACGAGTTACATGAAATCTTTCATCCCTTCACTTGTTGAGGAAACACATGCTGATCTACTATCAAGCATGACGAATCTATCAAAGGCACCTACTTGCGAACTTCTGACTGTTACAGCTTCTGAGAATCATGGACCTCCTAAAGACTTGTTTTATGATGTTACTTGTGTAGGAACGTATGTGCCACAGGTTGGAGATCTCATTGCCTTGACTGATATTAAACCAAAATGCGTTGATCATTTGAACAGGTCCAGAAATTCGTATCTCATTGCGTATGTTCATCAAATTAGAGACAATAATCTCTCAATACTCTCGTCAAAGCATATCGATACAAGAGGATACACGCATGCTGCGGGCAAGAGAGAAACAATGTTTGCTGTCTATTTGATGAACATGACAACAAATATTCGTGTATGGAAAGCCTTGAATTCAGATGACGCAAACACAAATCTAATTAAGACTCTGTTGCAACTGCAACCCAGTTCATCACATGTATTAATCTTCTGTCATTCCTTCGACACCATGTGCATTAAACCTACTTATTCATTTTAGATTGTTACTAATTCTTTTATGTTTGTGTCTTACAGGGTGGGAGTTCATGTACAATTTGCTTTTCAAAAGAAAAGTGCTTCGATTCCCTTTCGACTAAATGGCCAGAAATGTTGTGTGATCTAAATGAATCCCAAAAAGCTGCAGTTTTAAACTCTATCAGTTTGAGTAAATGCAAACACCAAAATTCCATCGATCTAATATGAGGCCCTCCTGGGACTGGGAAAACGAAGACAGTCGGCATCTCACTCTTTGCCCTCTATAAGTTCAAGTGCAGAACACTAACATGTGCCCCAACCAATATCGCTGTGTTAGAAGTTACAGATCGACTCGTGAGGTTGGTTAACCAGTCTCTTGAGTATGATAAGTATGGGCTTGGGGACATAATTCTATTCGGGAATGGTGAGCGAATGAAGATTGGTAGTTATAATTATCTTTTTGAGGTATTTCTTGATAGGCGTATTAGTATTCTGACCAAGTGTTTTTCCCCGTCGAGTGGATGGAATCATTGGTTAGAATTGATGTTAAGTTTACTTGAGAATCCAGAGGAGCAGTACTCATTGTACATAAAGGAAAAACAGAAGCATGACGAGCAACATAAAGAAAGTGAAAACAGCAACTCATCAAGCGATGATGAGAACAACTTTCTGACATTTGAGAAGTCTGTGAAGGAAAAACACATTAAGGATGACAAGCATGATGAAGAGAGTGAAAATAGCAGCTCATCAAGTGATGATAAGAATGGTATTCTGGCGTTCGAGGAGTTTGTGAAGAACCGTCTTGATTTCATTGGACAGCATTTGAAAGTTTGTATGGTAAATTTGTACACTCACTTGCCAACATCTTGCATTTCACTTGAGGTGGTGAAGACATGATCAGAGTTGCAGGGTTGCTTAAGTCGATTAAATCTATATTTAGCTGGGCTGGTGTTACTAATGAGCAGTTAAAATTACTTCAAGAAGATTGCACTCGCACTCTCAAGTCACTTCGTGCGTTTGCAGTTCCGAGTTCGAATGATGCACATACAATAAGAAATTTGTGCCTGGCAAAGGCTTGCCTAATATTTTGTACCGCATCAAGCTCTGCCAGACTGCATACAGATGGAATGGTGCCCCTGGAATTGTTAGTCATTGATGAAGCTGCTCAGCTTAAAGAATGTGAGTTAACAATTCCATTACAACTACCAGGTCTTCGGCATGCCATTCTCATAGGAGATGAGAGGCAACTCCCTGCAGTGGTTAAAAGCCAGGTTTCAGTTTTATCCTTCTTACATGCTCTTTGGTGTTCATATTATTAATTAGAAGCTTATATATATAAAATTTGTCTTAACAACTGAATATATTTGATCATTGAACTGCTAGATCTCCGAGAAGGCTGAATTTGGAAGAAGTTTGTTTGAAAGACTTGTGCAGTTGGGACACAAGAAGCAACTTCTCAATGTCCAGTATAGGATGCATCCTTCAATCAGCTTGTTTCCGAAAATGGAGTTTTACGACAATCAGATATTAGATGGTCCAAATTTCAGTGAAGTGAGCTACAACAAGTGCTTCCTTGATGGATAAATGTACGGATCCTACTCATTTATAAACATAGCAAATGGGAAAGAAGAATTTGATGGCGGGCGTAGTCTGAAAAACGTGGCTGAGGTTGCTGTGGTTTATGAGATAGTTTCTAGGCTTTACAAAGGTTACTATTGTTGTAAGCTAGTTGATTATGTTCTTAATTTTTCTTAGAATATATATGCTGCTCGAAACATTCTTAGAGTATACCATTTAGTTTTCTTAATTTTTTCTTGTTTTTGACAGAATTCACTCGCACAAAAAAGAAGGTTAGTGTTGGGGTAATATCACCTTACATGGCTCAAGTTAATGCAATTCAAGAGAGAGTCAAAGAGTATAAGTATAGTGAAGTTTCGGCTGGCTCAGACTTCTCCATAAGCGTGCGATCTGTTGATGGATTCCAAGGTGGTGAAGAGGATTTGATAATTATATCCACTGTCAGATGTAATGGAAAGGGCTCTGTGGGATTCCTCTCCAATCATCAACGAGCAAATGTGGTTCTAACACGCGCAAGGTACTTCTTTGACGAAGTGCAGCTCAGGTGTAGTACTGTCTGAGTAATTGGTGGTTTTAAAAGTTAATTACTCGTTCTTGTGTCTGTGTAGGCATTGTCTTTGGATACTGGGGCACGAATTGACCTTGATTAACAGTAACTCAATTTGGAAGAAGCTAATTCTTGACGCGAAGAAACGAGAATGTTTTTTTAATGCTGATGAGGATGAGAAGTTGGCTCAGGCTATTGCCGCAGCCCAATCGAGTTGCGATGAAGATGATCCAATGGAGCTCCTTGCAAGACCATTTTCTTCACTCAGACTGACTGATCGGACAGCTGAAACATCAACTCCAACTTACAGGTGTGTGCGCCATTTACTTCACAAATTCTATATTTGTAGCATGACCGATTATTATACATAATTAATGATAAACACAACCCTCTAATTTGGTTTCATTGATTGTTGTAATTTAAGTAGTAATTATTATTTGTCTAATTTTTACCAGGAACAATTTTCGGCGCGGAGTTAGGTCCAGCAGAGTGATAAGGTGGTGACTAAAGAGGTATATTAATAATTCCTAGTTTTCATGTACAAACATTAGATTGAAGTGCATTTCCTTTTAAGCCATCTTACTTTCCTGAAAGTACTTTGGTGTATGACAATTGACAAACAATTGAACCTTATGAACAGTGCAGAGCAGCTGCAGCAAGTGTTGTGCGTAGCTCCAGGACGGAAGTTGTAGCCATTACATATCGTATGATTTGGGAAGATCGTCGTCATTGCCGGATGTAAAATAGTAGAATTTTATATTGTATCTTTCGTAGCTTGATTTTGCAATTCAACGAACGAAACAGTTATTATCAAAGTATATGATCCGGATTTTATTATATTACTCAGTCGCATATGTTGGGTTGCATTGTTCAGTACTCCTCCGGCCCTTAAGTTAAAATGTCAGGTGAAATTTGTAGACATCGAAATTTTGGTGATATGAATGTTTACCAACGTATTAAAGTTCCAACATGCTAGGGCATACATGGCATACGCCACATGTTATACAAATTGTACATATAGCGTGTGACTCAACGAAATCAAACAAATCATCTCATATTGAAAAGGGGTGCATGAAGGGTATCAGAAGAAATACCCTTGGAGGATTAAACAAGTTTTTTTTCTCATTTTTGGGCAATGACAAGGCAAGCACACTTCAATCCATTACGGATCAAAACAAGTTTTTCTCATTTGGGTAATGACAAATCAAGCACACTTCAAGTTTAAAATTGTATTAAGTGGGAAAATTAGGCCATAAGTTAGGCCACTTCAAGTTTAAAATTGTATGAAGTGGGAAAATTAGGCCACAAATGGGTGGGAAGAAAAAAAAAATTGTGGTGGTGATTCATTCTCAAAGCCTATAAATAGGCTTCTCCATCAAGGTATCAAACATCCCAAAATCACACATTCAAAGCAAAGCAACCAGAAAGAAGCAAACGCATTTTTTGGCTACTCTAGTTTCCTCCATTGCCAAGAGCCAAAACCTTGTGGCCCTTGTTCATCCAAGATCAAGTCATCGTGACCCTTGGATCAACAACCCCTACAACACAAGAACCACCAAGCACCCTTACATGTGCCGGTTCTTCCATTGTCACATCCAAGACCGGCTCCGCCGTAGCATGATATTGTCCGTTTTGGGCCCCAACCACGCCCTCACGGTTTTGTTTCTGGGAACTCAGACGAGAACTTCCCAGTGGGTCACCCATCTTAGGATTGCTCTCTTCCGAACTCGCTAAACTTCAGAGTTTCGATGGAACTCGAAGCCAATGAGTTCCCAAAAGGCCTTGTGCTATATGTAGGTGGGCATGTACATATAAGGCATATCACCCCCTCTTCGTTGGTCGATGTGGGATGTTACAATCCACCACCCTTAGGGGCCCGACGTCCTCGTCAGCACACTCGCACCACACGATAAAGTGGCTCTTATACCATTCTATCACATCCCAGACCGGCTCCATCGTAGCACGATATTGTCCTCTTTGGGCCCCTACCACGCCTTCACGGTTTTGTTTCTGGGAACTCAGACGAGAACTTCCCAGTGGATCACCCATCCTAGGATTGCTCTCGCCCGAACTCGCTTAACTTCGGAGTACCGATGGAACCCGAAGCCAATGAGTTCCCAAAAGGCCTCGTGCTATATGGAGGTGGGCATGTACATATAAGACACATCACCCCCTCTTCATTGGTCGATGTGGGATGTTACATCCATTGCCAAGAGCCAAAACCTTACGGTCCTCGTTCATCCAAGATCAAGTCATCGTGACCCTTGGATCAACAACACTACACATCTACAAGCCTTAGAGATCGAATCAGAGGATCAAGTTGTAAAGAGATTGTAGCCCTACAAATTCATTTACAAAAACATATTCTTTATACACGTGTTCTTGTTTCATTTGTCGCAGGATCTTCGTATTTACAAATTTGGCACGCCCAATGGGACCATCTCTACCTCTCATCTCTTTCTCCGTTCAAGAAATCCAAGCACACCTCAAAGTCAATGTCATCAAAGAAGGAACAAGCTGTTCTTGCAACCAAGGGAATGAGCCTGAGCACTCCTGCCGCGAGCAGAGAATCCATTGGCGTCACAACCCGGAGCAAGGTGAAGGCGGTCACAACTCTTCAACATGCCACTTCAAAGTTGGTGCCACTGAGGGAGCAAGGAGAGCGTCAGGGGTGCGAGCCCATCATCAGCCTGACATCGTTGGGTGCACCTAAGCATGCTACTGTGGCAAGCATGAGGAAGCCTCAGAACGGTGAGCAAGGTTCGTTCACGTCAAAGGTTCACGAGAGTACGCATTATCACCAGCTTTGGACACAGACTCAAGCGTTAGAGCATACTGCGGATCACCAACCAAAAACCGCCGCACGGATGAATGAGACTTCATCAACATCCTCGATGTCTAAAAGAGAGTCACATCCTTTGGTTGCACAAGTCATGACCCTTGGCACTACCTCTATTGAAGAATAGCTGGCTTAGATGATTGAGGTGATTGCAAGGATGACTATAACTCTCAAATTAAAAGACTTGCAGATTGCTGCGCTCATGGACAAGTTGGAGGTGTAGCACGATGAATGAGCCAGTCCTGACCCAAGGAAGAATCCAAATGACCAGGAGTCTAGCAAGGAAGAGGAGCGTCTGATCGACGAGGCTGGAGACAAGGAGAAACCGGACGCTGAAGCTACATTTATGGGATCTCTTTCCATCCAGCAGCTCCAGGACATGATCATAAATACCATCAAGGCATAATATGAAAGCATTTCGAGGGATGCACTGATGTACTCAAAGCCAAACACCAAGAGGATTGATACCTTTCGGATGTCGACGGGGTACCAACCACCAAAGTTTATGCAGCTTAACGGAAATGGAAACCCAAAGCAACACATTGATCATTTCGTCGAAACTTGCAACAATGCTGGGACGGAGGGAGACTACCTTGTAAAGCAGTTTGTCTGTTCTTTGAAGGGAAACATGTTCAATTGGTACACAGACCTAGACCTGAGTCCATAAACAATTGGGAGTAGATGAAGCAAGAATTCTTGAATCGCTATTACAGCACCTGTCGCGCCGTTAGCATGATGGAGCTTACAAATACAAAGCAATGGAAGGATAAGCTAATCTTTGACTACATCAACTGATGGCGCACTCTAAGTTTCGACTGCAAATACAGACTCTCTGAAATCTTCTCAATCGAGATGTGTGTACATGGCATGCATTAAGAATTACACTACATTCTTCAAGGCATTAAGCGCCGAACCTTTGAAGAGTTGGCTACCCTCTCCCACGACATGGAGTTGAGCATCGCCAACCATGGAAAGAAAGAGTTGATCGCCGACTACAAGAAGGACAAAGTTTTTGGGCCAAAGGTGGAGAAGGCTACAAGGAAACCAACCAGGGAAGCAATGACGGTCAATTTAGCGCCCATCAAAATCTTTACACAAGACACAGCTCCTGTCAAGATCTCCTTAAAAGACAAAAAAAAGGAAGAGAAACAGAATGAACCTTTTCGTGACCAAGAGAGACGTAATCGCACCTTGAAGGAGCTCGAAGAAAAGACCTACCCATTCCCTGACTCCGAAGTGGCTGCCATGCTGGAATATTTGCTCGATAAAAAGGTGATTGAGCTACCCGAGTGTAAACGACCAGAAGAAATGAACTGTTAAACCCCACCCCTAAATCTATATGTAATTTTATAATTTCCCAAAGTTTTAATGAAAACTTCATTTTGGTCCCCTAGCTTGACTAAATCTGGACCCTTTATCTAGATTCCCAAACTCCCTCGAACTGCCACGTGGCAGCACCCTAACAAACCTTCTTTCTCTGTTTCCCCGGCATCTCACTTCCCTTCTCTCTGTCTCTCTCGGACTTATCTCCCTCTCTGCACTCACTCCCATCTCTCCATCCCCCACTCCCCGATCTCTTACCCCTTGACCCACGCCCGAGAACACCACACCACCCTCCCCGATGTCAACGGTGTCATCATCGTCATCATCGTCCTGCCGCCTCACTCTCTTGTAGCTGCGAGGCGCGGAGAAGCCCAGAAAAACCCTCCGACGAGATTTCCTTGTATTCTCGGCTAGGTAAGCCTTGGGATTCTCTCTCTGTCTTAGATTGAATGCTGGGATGACATTTTTGAAGTTTATACTTATTATTGACAAGGTTTAACACAAGATCGACTCGGGGAAAACGAAACCCGTTTCCGGCGAGCCATGGGTGTCGAGGTATTTTCCGACCACCACCAGCCGTTTCACGGCGAACGAAAGGTAGCAAACTTCTCCTCTCACCTTGTGCTTTCGTTTGGTACCTAGATTGGGGTCTAGGGTTGTTGTTTGCAGTCGGCTGGAGCTGGGAAAGCTTTGGCGTTCTTATCCGATACACCCAAGGCCTTTCAGGTCATTACCAACACCCACGGACCTCCGCCAGTACTTGGACCAGCCCAGAACCATAAAACCCAGCCCACTTCTTCTTATTTTTAACTAATTGTTTTAAAAGCCCAAAAGAGGCCTCAGATAGGTTTTATTTAAGTGGGTTAAGCCTAGCTTTCTTTTGTTTTGGTTATTAGGCCTGCAGGCCGAGAAAGTGAGAGTGTGTGTGTGTAGTGGGTCGTGCATGTGTGTGGGGCGTGTGTGTGTGTGTCCGTGCGTGTGTGTGTGGTGTGTGTGTATGTAAGCATGTGCACGTGTGTGTGTGGTACGGTGCATGTGTGCATGCTGGAGTGTGTTATTGGTGTTGTGTGTGGGTTTGGGCTCAAGCCCAAACCACCCTTTTTATTCCTAAACCTATCCAAAACCAAAACCCAATAGGTCCTAACCTTATTTAACCTAAACCTAAACCCAAATCCTGATCCAAACCCTCAGCCCAGACCCAGTTGACTTTTGACCGTTGACTCTGACTGTTGACTCGGTCAACGGTCAACGTTGACTTTGACTTTAACTTTGATCAGTCAACAGTCAACGTTGATTTTTAGGGTTGACTTTTCCGAGTTTCGTCCGGGACCTCTCCTAGGCTAATTTCGAAGTCCTGGACCCGTTTCTGAAGTCCGTTTTCCTAAATTAAATCATTTGAGTAGAGTTTGACTAAATGTGCTATTTTTGTGCTTAGGGGCAATTATTGTGACGCTTCCGTCTTCGCTAGTAGCGCAGTTTTTTTGGCGGCTAAGTAAAATTACTTGATTTTATAGTTCCATTGCATAAATGAATAGCATGCCTTACGAGTTTATGATTTGATTTTATGTTAAACATGTTTATTGAATATGTTTTTTTCGTCTCATGTTTTTGGTGAGGACTTATTTGTTGGCCTATATTGAGCCATATTTTAATATATCGTATTTTCTATAAAAACCATGAACTGGTAGACTATCTGATGGATGGCGATAGGATGCTAGAACATGTTTTCAAAACCCTTCTTTATAATATAGATGATGGATGACTTTATACTATGAAGTGGTTATTTATGAGGGGTGTAACTATTTGTGCGTGCCTAGTGGACACTATACCGCCTGGGGCGAGGATTTGGTGTTGGCAGATAGGCTGGGAGAAATAATCCCTAGCTACGGGCTGAGGGACACGGAGCAGGCATTGGGCCGGGAGTTGGTAATCTCTGGCTACGGACGCAGAGACCACGGGGCTGGCATAGGGCCGGGAGATATATTTATTTCAGTAATCTTACTAGCAGTACACCGCGCTTACGAGATGATCTACGAGACGGTACACTCGTTGATTTATATGATGTTTTTCCGTGTTATACCTGTTGAGATGTTTTATGGCATGCTAGAGTTTCAGAAAACCTATCACTTATTATGCTAGTAGTTTTCATTATATATAAACCTGGGGGTTAGTATGTTCATAATTGTTTTCGTATTATATATATATATATATATGAACTTGGTCCACTCACCCTTGTTTTGCGCCCCCTTTCAGGATTTAGAATCGAGGTATACGATCCCGACATCAACGCTTTCGCATTGGCATATTCAAGTCCTCTCGGTGTAGGACCCACATCCTCTTATTGATTCAATTTTATTTAGAGCTCTAGTTAGTTGTATGTTCTGAACACGTTCCTAAATTATCAACTCATTGTATTTAAATTCATAACCCTTATTTACTTCTTATTCTTAGTTTTTGTATCCATTAATGGCTTTCGTCACCCTCGGGTGTCGGCCATCACATGTCTATCCTGGTATTCAGGGAATATCAGGGTCGGGGCGTGTCATGAACCAGGTGAATGATCCAAAATACTGCAAGTACCATCGCATTGTTGGTCATCCAGTAGGCAAGTGCTTTGTGCTAAAGAAGTTGATCATGAAATTTGCTCAGGAAGGAAGAATCAAGCTAGACCTTGAGGAGGCTGCAACGGCAAACACGATGAACATTGTGTTTGGATCCTTTGATCCGATGCCTGTGTGTGTATTGCCAACCAAGTCTCGTCCACAGTTATCAAAGGGGAAACATGAAGTGCTTCATGTGAGAAAAGCAAGCATTATGAACAAAGCAAGTCGCTTCAGTAACATGGACCTCCCTAATGGTTCGTCAACTAATGACAATGAAGGATGACAAAGCTGACACGTAGAGAAAAGCCAAAGGTCTAGAAGCCGCGAGCTCCAGTGGCCCTGCAAGAGTACTCTCCTAAAGGCTTCCTCAAACACAGTCCAATCACAGTCGTTTGTTACATGGTTGAGGAGGAAGAACCTTCAAGTGAAAAAGATTCTACCAATAAGCAAGAGGAGGTTCTTCCACAAATAGAAGGCGTACCTTTGCATTTTGGCGTGTAAGAAGCATTACAACTACACGAAGAAATACGAAGGGCATTAGCGAAAGGATTGATGGATCTTGACAGCTACTTGTCAAAGGCATGCAAAGTTGACGGTTTCGAACTTCGACCTCATAAGTACGCTATGTGTTATGCCACATATGCTACCATCAACTTCACCAATGAAGACCTACTGTTGGGGTCAAAACCATACAATCGTCCATTTTTTTTTGTCTCAGGCTACGCAAGAAAGTAGAAGGTCGGGTGCATGCTCGTTAATGGAGGCTCAGCCATAAATTTCATGCTGAAGTTAACAATGATGAAGATATGAATCAAAATAGGCGAGCTGTCTCGAAGCCGCCTTCTAATCCAAGGTTTTAACCAAGGTGGGCAAAGGGCGATGGGCATGATTAGGGTCGAGATGGTGATTGAATAACTAAAGTCGGATACGCTGTTTCACGTGATCGATGCAAGGATTTCTTTCAGCCTACTCTTGGGGAGACCTTGGATTCATAAGAATGGAGTCGTACCGTCAACTCTGCATCAATGCTTGAAATTTTACAGAGGAGAAGTGAAAACAATACTTGGTGATACTAAGCCATTCACCAAAGTAGAGTCGCATTTCGTTGATGCCAAGTTTTACATGGATGAAGACATGATGCCAGAAGCCTTCCCCATGGAGATCCAATCAACAAGCAAAGCCTATGAAGGAAAAGTTGCAGGCAGTGTCATCTCCTAAGAAAAGTGGCGACAAACATTCAGAGCGCTCGACATCATAGGAGAATGGAGCATCCCTAAAAGGATCGAACCCACTAGTCATTCGATACATTCCAGTGTCACGAAGAAAGAATGGGTAATCCCCATTTGAGAAAGACACAAACAATGAGCATTCAAGAAAACTGGAGAAAGGAGATGTAAAGCTCCTGAAGGCAACCACAGTTGTGCCGTTACCAAAGCTAGATAATCCAAATGTTTCAAAGCCATCATTGCAAAGTTTCGTTAGACCAATGCAAAACGTGACAGAGCGTGGTTTTCTTCCTACCAAGAGGACTGCGAGTGGCTTCAACCTTAATGCTTACAAGCTCATGGCAAGGGCCGAGTATAATGATAAGAGCATATTTATGCGACTTTGTTATCTTATTTCTTTGCATTTATTTAGATAATTTAAATTTATTGTACTAATTTAAGTTATTTTTGTATTGTTTTAGGTCCAATTGGTAAAGATGACAATAAATGGCAAAATGGAGCAATTTGGAGCAGTTTTGGATTTGGATTGGACAGCAGGCTTGGATAGCCTATGGGCTGACGTTTTTGGTGTTTAAATGGTGCTACATATGTGCTAAAATCTGGTGAAATTAAAGTTGAGGCTTGGAAGACAAGGAATTACACAAGAAAGAGGAATCCTAGTTGGAGAGGAACCTTATCTTATCATATTTTATCAAATCTTACCTTATCTTATCTCCAGCTGCAAGGAGGAATCCTTATCATATTTCAACACTTCCTATCTGATTCTAGGAGTCATAAAATAATTCAAACTACCTAATCTTTTTCCTCTTGGGATTTAGCTGTGCCTTTACCCTATATATACATTATTGCCGTAAATTAGAGAATGGATGAGTGTGCCGTAACCTGCAATCATCCATTGAAGTCGCTGAAGTTTTTCGGGTTCTTTCTATCTTTATTTTGAGTGTCAATGTTTATTTTAGATTATTTTTTAGTTATGATGAACATGTGTAACTAAGTTTCTTTTAGCTAGAGGTGAATTCGAAGCCATAATCATATGTTTTATATGAATTGATTACATCCAGTTATTGTTTCGTAAAACATGAATGCGATTTACTTATCTACTTTATAGAGAACTTATTCTTGTATGTTTATTAAGGGTGCACATTGACTTTGCATGCAGGGATTTGATGCTAGAATATAAGGGAATTTCACCTAATCGTTATGAACTTATATTTGCAAGTAGTAAAAGTCACCAGTCATGATTGAGTTAAGTAAATTCTTGGTAGGAGTATGATGCTTTTCATAGTTACGAATGCTTCGTCAATGCTGATTTTCACAGAACTTAATGATCTTCGAGATGTATCTCTATCAAGCGTTTCATAGTTAGGGAACTTGAGAAGAATAATTTGGTTGCGTCGATGAGTCCAATTCAATGAACTTAGGAAAATCTAAGAGTTAATTAGTGTTGTTCACAGTTAATTTGGGGCATTGTCATTCATGGTTTATAGGAAGAATAATTGGAAATCGATTTGTATGCATATGTTTCATGTGTGGAGAAGAATCCTTCAGCTATCCTTTTATACATATTTCATTCACAACATAATTTACTTGCTGCCCTTTACTTTTGTTTGAATTAAATTCGTCCAAAATCTCCCGCCTCATTGTTTTAATGTTAGTTTAATTTAGTTTTCAGTTTTATAAGTTTAGTTTGCGTTGATTAACATCCCTTCTAATCCCCGGAATAGAATGATCCCTACTTACTCATACTACGATTGCATAATTTATAGGGTTTAATTTGTGTGTTAGTTTCTACCACATCAAATTTTGGCGCCGTTGCCAGGGATTAGTAAAATTGCTAATCACTCTGTTTTTTGTTTATTTTTCTTTTGATATTTGATTTAGTTTTATTTCTTTGATTTCAGGTACTAGAGAAGCAAGACATGGAAATTGGTAATCTTCAAGGTCAAATGGCGAATCTTACTTCTCTTATGTCGCAGTATGTTGAAAGGTCCACAATTCAAGTGTCCCTGATGCGTAAAATAACTAAACACACAAATTAACCCTCTTGTTGACAATTGTAATATGGATAAGTAGGGATCGTTCTTAAACCGGGGATTAGGAGGGATTGCTAAAACACTCTAAACTGACTTAAATATGTAAAACAAAGTTTAAAACACTAAACTAGACTCAAAGAATGCAAAACTAAACTCTAAAACACTAAAACAAACCAAAAGACTCAAAATAGCAAACAAACACTCAAAACTGCCTTAAAACACTTTCTGGGCAGTTTTGGGACTCTAACACAAACTTGGACGAAATTTGGTTTTCTAATGACCTAAAACACTTAAAAACACAAACTAAATGAATTTCTAACTAATCTAACACTTTAAAATAAAGGGGGATTTGGTTTTGGACGAAATTAAACTTGCAAAACAGATTGTAAATTGAAAACAGATTCTAGACGAATTTGGATAAAACTATGGATGATGGGCTAGCTAGAGGGTTTTTCTCCACACATGACACACTTGCATATAAACCAATTTTCAGTTGTTCTTTCGATAAATCATGAAACTCAACACCCCAGGTTAATTAGGTCCGCTTAAATTAACCTTCAAGTTCTCCTTAAGTTATTGAATTGGATGGGAAAGCGCATACAACAACTCAACACATTCTTCAAAAGTCCTTTACGTGAAAAGCACAATAAAGATACAATCAAAGATCATTAAGCAACATGAGAACTATAAGTATTGACGAGGCACTCGTTACTATGATGAGCATGAAACTTATGCCAAGAATTCATTTAACGCGATCGTTTATAAGCGACCTCCACTACTTGTGAATATAAGTTTGTAACTATTAGGTGAAACTCCCTTATATTCTAGCATCATATTCATGCAGTTAAACGAATTGAATTCACAACTTATGAAATCACAACCAAAAGTAATCAATTCATAATGCAAGCATGAACATGGTTTCGAATCACCCCCTAGCTAAGGGGGTTTAGTTCCTCATACTCACAAAACAAAGATTAGTGAATTGAAACATTGAAAGTAAAAGAAAGATTACACCTAAAACGTTCCAGCAACCCTCAATCGAATGACAAGCACGTCCAAGGCTTTCCTCATTCCTCTTTGCTGCGGCACAAGGGTTGGTGGTGAGTTTTGGGGGTTATGGATGGTGTAAAAGTATGGAATGGTGTTTAGGATGGTAGTATGGTGCGGCTAGAAGTATTTTTGGGCAGAAAGTATGGTGAATGGTGAAGTATGGATGTGTCTAGGAGTGGTGGATGATTTTTGGCGTGAATGGGGTTGAATGGATGATTTTTTGCTGCAACAAAGAGGTTTATTTAAAGGATTTAGGAAATTAAAACCCTAGGTTATTTAGGTAATCAGAAATTAAGTCAAAAGCTTCTAGAAATAGGAAATCAAATCAGAAAATTAAAGGAAAGGCAAGGGGATATGCGGCAAGGTCCTAAAACACATTAGGAATGTGTTTTAATGCATAAAATCAGGAAACAACCCTCTCCCTTGCACGGCAAGGAAAAGGAAATGTCAAGGGGGTGCGGCAAGGGTTCACAATGTGCAAGGGATGTGTATTTGATGTCCTAGAATGCTTAGGAGACCTTCAAACTTGCTGAAACTTATGGACACTTAGGAAAGATCAAACCAAAGTAGGAAACCTTGGCTTAACTTTCCTATTTCAAGTAGGAATCCTTGTTCTTCTAGGAATCCTCATGTGAGTAGGAATCCATCTTCAATTAGGAATCCTTCGTTGATTAGGAATCCTTCGTTGATTAGGAATCCTAACTTCTTCAAATCTTCAATTGCGTCCATTCCTTTTGCTGTAAGCATGTGATAATCATTCCAAGCTCCATTTTGCTCCAAAAGGCTCCAAAAGTCTCCAAAATGCACCTTCTTGCATACTTGGTCCTTAGAATCTGAAAACACACAAAAGTGACTTTAAACACTAAAATAACTTAAAGAAACACCACGTAAATGCACAAGAACAAGCCAATTAAGTCGCATAAATATGCTCCTATCAGTCCCTACATTTAGTGTGTCCTATAGGCAAGGATATCAAACTAATCAACATCCTCAATTAATTGAGAATGAAGGTTGGGATAGTGTCAATGCTTGGGGTTATCAAGGCCATAATCAATCAAGGAACGACTTGTTTTCAAACAATTACAATCCAGGTTGGAGAGATCATCCAAATTTTATGTCGAGGGAACCTCAACAAGTTCAACAAGAAGGATATTGGCAGCCATCTCAAGAGTTTTATTCAAGACCTATTCAGCCACCACAAATTCCCCCACAACTATGCCAACTAAATTCAAGCATGTCCATGGATCATGTTCAAATTCTTCAAATACTAAATACTTCTTGTGCTTCTTTGACTCAGGATCTAGAAAATCAAGCTAAAGAGATGGTCGAATTGAAAAATCAACTTGGACAGATCTCAAAATTCATGGGACAAATTCGAGAACAAAGCGAACTCTCCAGCTCAACTATTGTCAATTCGATGGGAGATTTTGAAATCGCTGAAGCTATCACTTTGGGAAGTGGTATGGAGGTTGGAGCTGAACCAAAGATGTCCACACATAGCCTAGAAGTGGACAAAGAGCTGCTGTTTGAAGAGGAGGAGGAACACCCAGACACATCAAGCTTAGAAGAAGCCTTGCCGCATCACCTAATCATCTCTAATCTTATTACTGCAGCTACCCTAGCTCCACCACCATCCAATTCTAGTAAGGTTGTTCTGAATTCAATTCTTTCTAACCTTATTCCACCAAATGTACCTTTTCCTTGCAGGTTTATGCAATCCAAGAAAGAAGAGAGTGAAAAAGACATCTTGGAAGCCTTCCAAAAGTTGCAAGTTAATATCCCCATTCTTGGTACAATAAAGCAAGTTCCAGAATGTGTTGAATTTTTTAAAGAGCTTTGTACAACAAGAAGAAGGATTCAGGAGAAAGAAGTGGCTAGGGAATATCTAGAATTCATCAAAGAAGATGTACTTGAGACAACCATCCCCAAAGAAGTTGGATTTTATGACACGGGACAAGTCACTTCTCTCACACCAAATCTGGCCAAGAGCAAAATTCCTGAAACCTTTGAAGTAGTCTTTATCCTTGAGTTCTTGTCGAAGCACACAGGTAAGCCACCTTCTCAAATTTCAATTTCGTTTTCTACTAACATGTTGATTTCAATGATTCAGGCACCCACACAAGAATTTAAACCACTACCAAATCATTTCAAGTATCACCTTCCATTCAAAGATCAACTCCATGCCGCTGGTCCCAGTGAGGATTAAATGGAGGTATCGTCCGGCTGGAAGATGTTAAAGCAAGCGCTTCTTGGGAGGCAACCCATGTATTCAAACAAAGAGACATTGGAATTTCCGGCTCCTACAACCAGATTTGCTTTCTTTTACCCTTCTCTTTATTGTTTTTACTTTGCTATGATTGTCTTGTTTGCTAGTTATCTTTTGTTGCTTTCTTGTTTAAGTTTATTTTTGAAACATTGAGGACAATGTTTGGTTTAAGTGTGGGGGGGGGGTAAATAGATTGTTTTTCGTGATTTCTCTACGAATTTCACCACCTATCACTACTAATGGTGTTATTCATTGTTTTAAAGTGTTTTATTGTGTGTCATAAAAACAAAATTTTGAAAAAAAAAATCGAAAAAGCTTGAGAAAAACCAAAAATAAAAAAGAGTCGTTTTTGTTGCTTGTTTGTGTCTTAGGGTACCTTCCAACACAATGATGAGGATTTGGTTTTTAATTGCATGACTATTAAAAAAAGTTACAAACATGGGTGGAAGTTTGATATGCTCTTTGGTTAATACTCAGTTGTAGTTGTCATTTACGAATTCACATGTAATCACAAAGGAAAAAAAAATATCAGTTTTTGTAACATGCTTGAAGGAAGAAACTCAAACTAATGCTACAACCCTGTGAGACCTGAGCCTAGTCTGTGATATTCTTGTTTTCTAAAGTCGTTGCATGATCTCATTATTTCTTTGCTTGGTTGCTGCTACTTAGAATGCTTTTTCATCATTTTAGTTCCAAATACTAGAACTCATACCCGTTTCATTCAAAGCATAAAATTGATTCATAACAAATAACAAGATGAAGTTGTTTAGTTACCACCAGAGCCAAAAAGTCTTATCCCTTGCATAGGTATCGTAGGTTTAACCCCGTTGAGCCTTATTTAGCCTATTTTCTTTGTTAGCTTGCATTATCCCTACCTAGCCTAGTACAGGAATATCCAGCCCTTGTTCTTCAAAGATAGTGAAGCATGAGTTATTGGGAATTCCTTTTGATTTACGATTTGCAGAAAAAAAACAAGCGTGGGGGAAAGATGTGTTCTTTTGAATCCAATAAAGTAGTGTGTATGTTTTATGTTTCAAAGAAGAAGAAAAACGAAAAAGAAAGAAAGAAAAAAACAAAGCAGAAAAAAAAAGCATTCAAAAAGAAGAAAAAAGAGGTTGAAAAGAAGTGAGAATGAGTTCATAAGTGTTGGTTGTTGAAGAAGGGTCCAAAAATGTGAATCTAACCCTAAAGTTGTATGAATCTCCACTTTGTGTTTAAAGTTGGGTGCTGCAATCAAAAGTTGATTTCATTACTTTGCTTACTATCACTTTAAGAACATTTGTTTATCCTTAACCTTTCTTTGTTAGCCAATACCTTATCCCCATTACAACCCTTAGACTTTTATCTTGATTGTTATGTTATTCAATATGTGGAGTTTGAAATTGGTACGAGCATATGGAATCCCTGGTTCTCACTTCTAAGTAGTGGCATTCCGTTCATGAGATCATATACATGTTTGTATTAATAATTCCAGAAAGTGCCTTCTTTGTTAAAGCATATGTGAGTGCTAGTCTACATATTTACATCAATCTTCTCACATATACTTAGTATAGGGAGTGTAGTCAGAAAATCTGTGTGGAAATAAAGAGTATATCAGGTGAGGAATTGAGTGAAATCTCTAAGGCATGTTACTACTTTCAAATGTTGTTTTAATTGATTAAATGTGAGCTAGTGAGTGGTTACTGTGGTTCAGTATAAGCTCAAGAGTAAGGATGGCTAAAATCTATGTAAGTAATGATTTTTAACATTCATGTTTCGTTGGACATCCCTGAGGCGGTTATTAGAAGGTTTAGGTTTTGTTTTGTTTTCTTTGTTTTGCTCGGGGACTAGCAAAAGCTAAGTGTGGGGGAATTTGATAGGAGCATATTTATGCGACTTTGTTATCTTATTTCTTTGCATTTATTTAGATAATTTCTATTTATTGTAGTAATTTAAGTTATTTTCGTATTATTTTAGGTCCAATTCGTAAATATGACAATAAATGGCAAAATGGAGCAATTTGGAGCAGTTTTGGACTTGGATTGGACAGCAGGCTTGGATAGCATATGGGCTGACGTTTTTGGTGTTTAAATGGTGCTAGATATGTGCTAAAATCTGGTGAAATTAAAGTTGAGGCTTGGAAGACAAGGAATTACACAAGAAAGAGGAATCCCAGTTGGAGAGGAACCTTATCTTATCCTATCTTATCCAATCTTACCTTATCTTATCTCCAGCTGCAAGGAGGAATCCTTATCATATTTCAACACTTCCTATCTGATTCTAAGAGTCCTAAAATAATTCAAACTACCTAATCTTTTTCCTCCTGGGATTCAGCTATGCCTTTACCCTATATATACATTATTGCCGCATATTAGAGAAGGGATGAGTGTGCCGTAACCTACAATCATCCATTGAAGTCGCTGGAGTTTTCTGGGTTATTTCTATCTTTATTTTAAGTTTCAATGTTTATTTTAGATTATTTTTTAGTTATGATGAACATGTGTAACTAAGTTTCTTTTAGCTAGAGGTGAATTCGAAGCCATGATCATATGTTTTATATGAATTGATTACATCCAGTTATTGTTTCGTAAAACATGAATGCGATTTACTTATCTTCTTTATAGAGAAATTATTCTTGTATGTTTATTAAGGGTGCACACTGAGTTTGCATGCAGGGATTTGATGCTAGAATATAAGGGAATTTCACCTAATCATTATGAACTTATATTTGCAAGTAGTAAAAGTCACTAGTCATGATTGAGTTAAGTAATTCTTGGTAGGAGTATCATGCTTTTCATAGTTACGAATGTTTCGTCAATGCTTATGATTTTCACAAAACTTAATGATCTTCGAGATGTATCTTTATCATGCTTTTCATAGTTAGGGAACTTGAGAAGAATAATTTGGTTGCGTCACTGAGTCCAATTCAATGAACTTAGGAAAATCTGAGAGTTAATTATTACTGTTCACAGTTAATTTGGGGCATTGCCATTCATGGTTTATAGGAAGAATAATTGGAAATCGATTCGTATGCATATGTTTCATGTGTGGAGAAGAATCCTTTAGCTATCCTTTCATCCATATTTCATTCACAACTTAATTTACTTGCTGCCCTTAACTTTTGTTTTAATTAAATTCGTCCAAAATCTCCCCCCTCATTGTTTTAATGTTAGTTTAATTTAGTTTTCATTTTTATAAGTTTTATTTGCATTGATTAGTATCCCTTCTAATCCCCGGAATAGAACGATCCCTACTTACTCGTACTACGATTGCATAATTTATAGGGTTTAATTTGTGTGTTAGTTTCTAGTGGCTTCGCTTCCTTTTTTAAGCTCGGAAAGAAAAACCTGGGCATCATCAAAGAAATGAGGCGCGACTTCACTGAAAGCTAGAAAAAGTTGAAGGAGCACGGTTATGGAGTAGAGCTCACAAAGGCAGGCCTTGGCTGCATACATGTTGCACCTATCAAGATTTTAGGTCAAGGAAAAGACAACAAGGTTAGTACTTAACACATTCGAGTGAATGTGATGGAATATAATGAAGAGTTGAAGCCCATTCCATGAACTTCAATATTCGATCGCTTGGTTGGTTCAACGTCCTGAGCTTCTGTATTTGCATTGCATTGGTGGTCAAGTCTGGACTTTTGTCTTCAATTGACTCGACGCACTCTTGAAGTTCCGTGTTTGGCAGACTAACCAACCCTAATGGACAAGAAAGAGAAGCTAGCTCTCCTCCATGAAGATCAGCCTTGGAGAGACTCGGAGTGGTAAAGAGCCTTCTAGAAAAAAAAATTCAATTTCTGAAAAGAGAAGACCCCGTCGACATAGCCTAGGATGATGACATTTGAAGCCTAATCCTATCACACATGAATCGCCGGTCAACATTGGACGTAAGTACAGATGGTCAGTTAAAGGTGAAATGACGCACAATCATACATAGAGGCCGGTCCTTGAACCAACGAGCCCAAGAGGATGACAAAGAGGAGATGGTCCAAGGTGTTTACCACATTACAATTGAAGAAGCCGATGAGGACGAAGTCTCTAAAGAAGACATCAAAGAAGCTTCACCGCAACTCTAAGATGGGGGGCAAGCAAATATTGATGACTTGAAGGAACTCAATTTGGGCAAAATCGAAGAACCAAAGCCTATCTTCGTTAGTGCACTATTGAATTCGGATGAAGCGGAGGAATACCACCAACTGTTGCTGGAGTACAAAGACATCTTCGCACGGACATACAAAGAAATGCTATGTCTGGATCTCGTCATCGCTGTATACCACTTCGCAGTCAAGCCGGGGGCATGACCAGTGAAGCAAGCTCAGAGGCGTTTTCGATCGGAGTTCATCCCCCAAATTGAAGCTAAGATCGATAAATTGATCGAGGTAGGTTTCATTCGAGAAGTACAATACCCTAGGTGGATCTCAAACATTGTCATTGTTCTCAAGAAATCAGGACAAATCCAGGTTTACATGGACTTCCATGACTTGAACGATGCTTGGCCGAAAGACGATTTTCCTCTCCCAATCATCGAAATCATAGTGGATACGACCACAGGCCATGAAGCATTATCTTTCATGGATGGTTATTCAGGTTACAACCAAATAAGAATGGGACCAGAGGATGAAGAGTCGACGGCGTTTCTCACCCCGAAGGGTATCTACTGCTACAAGGTGATGCCCTTTGGCCTAAAAAATGCTGGAACAATGTATCAATGTTCCATGCAGAAAATCTTTAATGACATGCTTCATAAGAATGTCAAATGTTGTGTCGACGATGTGGTAGTCAAAACCAAAAAAATGACAGATCACTTGATGGATTTACGAATAGTGTTCAACAGGCTTCGAAAATACAACCTAAAGATGAACCTTTTGAAGTGTGCATTTGGTGTTATATCAGGGTAGTTCCTTGACTTCATTGTCAAACATCACGACATTGAGGTTGATCAATCCAAGATCAAGGCCATCCAAAGTATGCCAGATCCAAGGAACCTACATGAGTTGAAAAGCTTGCAAGGACGACTCGCCTTCATCAGATGGTTTATTTCTAACTTGGCAGGGCGTTGTCAACCGTTTAGTTGACTCATGAAGAGGAATGTTTCATTCATGTGGGGCAAAACCTGCCACAATGCCTTTGAAAGCATAAAAATGTATTTATCAAAACCACCTATCTTAGGGGCGCCTATGCCTGGAATACCGCTTAGATTATACATCATCGCTCAGGAAAGTTCAGTTGGAGCACTCATGGCGCAAGAGAATGAATCCCAGAAATAATAAGCGCTTTAATACCTCAATTGGACTCTCACTGGAAATGTGTCTTCCCCTTGTGTTCGCCATCCAGAAGCTCAGACATTACATGCATGCGTACACAATACACCTAATTGCATGGGCTGACCCGGTTAAGTATGTCATGTCAAAGCCAGGCTTGACTAGGTGACTAGCTAAATGGGCGTTTCTTCTGAATCAATACGAGATTATCTACATCCCAACAAAGGCTGTCAAGGGACTAGCTCTAGCAGACTTCTTGGCAGACCACCTGATCCCAGTCGATTTAGACATTTTAGATGACCTACCAGATGAAGAAGTGTTTTATGCCAATCTCTTTCCAGCATGGATAATGTTCTTTGATGGGTCAGCACGAGTTGATGGAGCGGGGGCAGGCATGGTGTTTGTATCACCACAGAGACAAGTTTTACCTTACTCTTTTTGCCTAAGTGAGTGTGTTCCAATAATGTCGCTGAATACCAAGCCTTGATCATTGGACTCCAAATATCAGTTGAGATGAAGATCTCGATGCTAGAGGTATATGGGGATTTTAAACTAGTGATCGATCAGCTCTTAACCGAATATGAAGTAATAAAGGATTATCTTGTCTTATACTATCGGCTGGTTATGCAACTGTTTCAAAGATTCGATGCTGTCACACTAGAGAACATTCTAAAGAAGGAGAACAGATGCTCTTGCCAACTTGGCTTCAAACGTAACGTTGAAAGAAGGAGAATCTGTAAACATTCTAGTTTGCCAGCAGTAAATGATCCCGCTCATCACTGAGCTAGCATTAGAAGATGCAAATATCATCTCCGTGTTTCATGTTGATATAGAAGAATGGAGGCAACCATTGATTGACTACTTGGAACATGGAAAGCTACTAGACGATCCCAGGTACTGCACGAAAGTTAGACAACGAGCACTGATAGGAGCATATTTATGCAACTTAGTTATCTTGTTCTTGTGCCTTTATGTTGTTATTTCTTAGTTAATTTAGTATTTCAAGCCATTTTCGTGTGTTTGTAGGTTTAAAGGGCTAAAGTGGCAAAAAAGTGCATTTTGGTGCCTTTTGGAGCAGTTTTGGGCTTGGAATGAATATCACATGCATGGAGCAAGAGGGATGGACGAAATTGAAGACCAAAAGAGGCTAGGATTATGCTGAAGTTATGAAGAAATCAATTCAAGAAAAGAAAGTCAAAGATCAAAGCAAGAAAGAAGGAATGTTAGCCAAGTTACCTTATTTGGTCCTAACCTTTCCTATTCCTTTATCACTTAAAGTCCAGCAGCAAGAAGGGTCCCCAAATATTTTAGGACACTTAATATAGGTTCTAGAAGACCTAATACTTACACAATAGGGGTTGCCGCACTCTTTTCCCATTCCCCTTTCTTTTCCCTTGCACGGCAAGGGATTTTCCTTTCCTTTTTGTCCTTGCCGCATTCCCCTTTTACTTTTCCCCTAGGATTCTGATTTTATTTCCCTTTTTCCTAGTGGATTTGAATTAATTTATGTTAACCAAAATAAGTTAGGGTTTTGATTTCCTAAAACCTTAAATAGAACCCTTTTGCCGCACACAAGGGGAGTCATTCATCATCATTCACTTCCATACACTCTCACCATCCATCCAAAACCCTCAGAAACACATCAAACCACTTCGTGCCGCAGCCTTCCATTCATCCACTCACCGCCATACATACTTTCAGCCATTCTCCCATAAAAACCACCACTCAAACATTCACCTATACCTTGTGCCGCAACAAAGAGAAGAAGGAGGACCCTTGGAGTGCTTGCTATTCAAGTTTGGATTGCTAGATCATTCTTAGGTGTTTTCAATCTTTTGTTTTCAATGTCTAAATTTATGTATCTTTGTTTTGTGAACATGAGGAGCTAAACCTCTTTTAGCTAGGGGGAATTTCGAAACCATGATCATATTTGCAATATGAATTGATTACTTCCAGTTGTGATTCTATGAATCGTGAATGCAATTTACTTAACTGTTTGATTAATAACTTATTCTTGTTTGTGTATTAAGGATGCATACTTCATGTAATTACAACTTTTGAGGTCACTTTGTAAAAACAAAAAAGTCCAGTACTTCATGTAATTACAACTAGAACCCAAAAATTTCAACAAATACAAAAACTTCATTAAAGGAGCAAAACAATTGTCCTTAAGTGATTTAGGGCGTTTACGTAAAAACGTTAACTTTCGGGTCAAAGCACAAATACACAAAAGTATCAAAACTTTATGTAATTGTATAAAAGCCCCAAAAGTACTCCCTTTGAAGGAGTGGCAGGCCAAGAAGTAGTGTGAGTGATGGTGTGTGTGAGTTGATTAGTTTGAAACGATTGAAAGTTGTAAGTGATTGGTATGGTGTGAATAGTAAAATACGTATGGGTGTTGATTGAAAAACTTACCATCCATCACTTAGCAAAAACAAATAAACAACCAAACATCTTTTTGAATCAAAACAACAAACCTTTTTGTTCTTGGTATGAACAACAAGAACAAACCAAGAACATTGAAGAACATCCATAAAAACCCATAAGAGCTCCATGAATGTTTTCACTCATTAAAACTCAATTTTTCACTACTCAAAAGAGGCTTAACGGTACTTAGGGGGTTCCAAAAGTCGTTTTAAAACACTTTTAACAAGACAAACATGAACCCAAAAATCCACCCTTTGGATTTGGCCAAATTTCCCCAAAAACATGGCACCAAAATTTAGCTCCAAAATTCATGCTCATGTGAACTACTTCTACAACATTTGAGATGGCAAATTTCTAGCAAAATTTACAGTCAAAGAAGCAAGAATAAAGCTTGTAACAATTGCAACATTCAAATCGAAGACTATGATCTACAAAACCCAAAAGGATTCACCAACTACTAGACCTAGGCTCTGATACCACTTGAAGGAAATATTTGTGAAAACTAGGTCATTTGAGCAACATCTATGCATGCTATTACCAATTAAAGGGCGGAATCATGCTTGTATGCACTCAAAAACAAAACTTTACCCATGAAATTCAAGGCCTAGTAGTTATGGTGAACCAAGACTCAACTCAAGAACAAAATGAGTTGAGAAATATTATACCTTTGTTCATTCCTCTTTGCATAAGCAAAGGCTAATTACCCAAGAGATAGGGCCTTCATTCCTTACTTCTTAGCTCCATGGATTTCTTGGATGAGGATGGTAGAATGGATTCTCCAAGTTCCCAAAATAGAGAACCTCTAAGTCTCCACACCAAGGAGAGCATTGATGAAGAGATGAGTGACCTAGAGAAAGTAAAATTGCTAGCTATTTTCTTCTAGGGTGGCCGGCCTCTTAGAAAGAAAAGAGAGCATTGTGTTCTCATCTTTTCTCCAGAAGAAACCCTAACAATGAAATGTTATAAAGTTCTTTATATAGTCCCTTCAATTAAGTGACAAAAGAACCAAAACCCTTCATCCTCTAATGTGGCCGGCCTTAAGGGTTTATTGGGCTTTCAAGCCTTTTGTGTATTCAAGTTGTCACACAACTTGAGTTAATGGGCTTGACATTCAAATCCTATTGGGCCTTGCGGCCCAAAACTAACCTGAGGTCTATAACGAACTTATTCGTTTGATTAATTAACATATTAATTAATCCTAGCCAAAAATAATTAAACCATTTAATTATCCTTACTCATCTCCATTATTTCTTCAATCTCTACCTTACATGGTATACAATCCATTAGGTTCCTTTTAGCGAGGCAGTGGGCGATTAGAACTCTTCAAATCGATTGTGAATTGAAACTTACTTTCAATTTTCCCTTTAGTGATTACACACCTTTAGGGCTTCCACAAACCATGAGTGACACCTAGCAGTATGTCATGGCTACCCAAGCTAATCAGAAGAGGTGGAGAACCTATTCAGTTTAGGATTACAATGCAATACGGTCTTTCTCTAATACAATACTCTTGACCACATTGTTTGGTTTGATAGTTTAATCATGTCTACTATCCAATGTGATTCTCTTACTTATATGATTACCTTGAATATGATTTGGAACAACCTCCTAAATCTCATTCATACTCTGGCCAGCGATTCTTAATCATATCATAGAGTTTTCTCCTTAAAACGGTTTGAAGGTTAGAGATCCCTTGTTGCGCATTCACCTGCCTCTATGGCTAAGCGGCTTTACCCCAACTATGCAGTGGACACCCTTTGATGGAGTGACTTTGACATAGTCAAAGATCAAGGACCTAACCACAAGACAAATATGATGCCTCAGGTCAAAGGACTACTTTGCATCATCCCAACCATGAGTTCTCATGTGACATGAGTATGAGTGTTGGAAATGTGCCCTAAAGCCAATCATATGATGATACTTTACGGACATTTCATATGTTAAACTAATCTAGTTTAATATCAAGGGCAAAGATTATTGTTTAAGCCGTCTCATATAAATGTTATATGCTTAAACGATAAAGTCCAAGGAATATGTGATTGGGAGAATGCAATCTAAAGAAGTTAGATTCATGAGACCATTCTTTCATAGACACATCCTAAACGTTCCTGATCATAGGATTGCCAATTGGGCATTGACAGTCCGTTAAGATCAGTACGTGTTGTGTCTTCTCTCAGGGAGAGTGACTAGTCTCGAGTCATTGGTGTGTGTGACATCAACACAAGCATGTAGTTGCCCAATAGCGAATGAGTCCACTGAACACGATCAACGAGGAGTTCTCATACTCATGTCACATGAGAACTCATGGTTGGGATAATGCAAAGTAGTCCTTTGACCTGAGGCATCATAGATGTCTAATGGTTAGGTCCTTGATCTTTGATCATGTTAAATGGCATTCCATTGGAGTATCCACGGCATTGTTGGGGTCAAGCTATCTAATCATGTAGGCATATGAATGCGCAACAAGGGATCTCTAAACTTCAAACTGTTTGAGGGAGAATACTCTATGATATGATTAAGAATCTCTGGCCAGAGTATGAATGAGATTAAGGAAAGGCGTTCCAAATCACATTCAAGGTAATCATATAAGCACACGAATCACATTGGATAGTAGACATGAATAAACTATCAAACCAAACAATGTGGTCAAGAGTATTGTATTAGAGAAAGACCATATTGCATTTGTAATCCTAAACTGAATAGGTTCTCTACCTCTTCTGATTAGCTTGGGTAACCATGATATGCTGCTAGGTGTCACTCATGGTTTGTGGAAGCCCTAAACGTGTATAATCACTAAAGGGAGAATTGAAAGTAAGTTTCAATTCACAATCGATGTGAAATGGTTTTAATCGCCCACTGCCTCGCTAAAAGGAACCTAATGGATCGTACACCGTGTAAGGTGGAGATTGAAGAAACAAAGGAGATGAGTAAGAATAATTAAATGGTTTAATTATTTATGGCAATGATTAATTAATATGTTAATTAATCAAACGAATAAGTTCGTTAAAGACCTCGGGATAGTTTTGGACCTTAAGGCCCAATGGGCTTCGAACGCCAAACCCATTGACTTAAGTTGTATGACAATTTAATGAATAAAGATTCACAAAGGCCCAAAAGCCCATATCCCTTATATGGCCGGCCATGTGTGTTGAATTAGGGTTTTTGGTTCTTTAGGTCATTTAAAGAAGTGACTATATAAAGAACTTTATAGCCTAAAATTCATAAAGGGTTCTTTTGGAGAAAATTGGAGAGAACATGTCTCTCCTTTTCTCTCTAGGAGGCCGGCCCCTTGGAGGGTGTATCTAGCAATCCTACTACTCCAAGGTCACTTATTTCTTCTCCAATCTAGCCTTGGTGAAGATACTTAGAGGTTCTCAATTTTGGGAACTTGGAGAAACCTATTCTTCCATCCAAATCCATAGATTTTAGATGCAAGGAATGAAGGCCCTCTCTTTGGGTGATTAGCCTTTGCTTATGCAAAGAGGAATCTACAGAGGTATATATTTCTCAACTCACTTTGATTTGAGTTGAGTCTTGGTTCACCAATCTACTAGGCTTTGAATTTCATGGTTAATGTTTTGTTTTTGAGTGCATGAAAGCATGATTCTGCCTTTAATTGTTAATTGCATGTACTGATCTTAACGGACTATCAATGCCCAATTGGCAATCCTATGATCAGGAACGTTTAGGATATGTATACGAAAGAGAATGGTCTCATGAATCTAACTTCTTAAGATCACATCCTCCCAATTACATATTCCTTGGACTTATTGTTTAAGCATATAACATTTATATGAGATAGCTTCAAACAATAATCTTTGCCCTTTATATTAAACTAGATTAGTTTAACATGTGAAATGTCCGTAATGTATCATCATATGATTGGATTTAGGGCACATTTCCAACAGACCATCACTCAACCAAGGGATAATGGGTTTAGTAATTCCCTTAACGCAATGGCTATCAGGGTTGTAATAGAAATTAACATTCTTATGCCGCTCAAATGGGTGCTAATCCTAAAAAAGGATGATGAGTTTCCAACTTTTCTCAGTTACGAAAACCTATTTGAGGTATGCTTGTATTGTGGGAGAAGGTCAGTTAAGAATTGTGGATGTGATATGGAAGATTTGGACGTAAGTTGGTTCCTTATGAATAAGAAGTTCGAGGATGAACCGAACGTGCTGCCACCGGGTGTTAAGGATGACTATATCACATTGGTAGACTTAGAAGATTATCTCATCATTTGCTTCCCGCAACCAGCAAGTAGCAAGGAAGTTGGCCCAGGAGATGAGTCAAGAGTGGGTCTGTAGGGGAACGATGGGGAGAGAAATACTACATTGGTTGAAGGTGTAGGGAGTAGCAAGGAGATCAATGACAACAACTGATGACTGAGTTGAACAATTTACAAGTCCAGATGGTTTAATTTAATGTTTTAATTTATGTTGTCGTACTTTATGATTTAATTTAATGTTTAATTTATGTTTCATGTGTTAACTAGTAGTTGTATTTTGCAATTCGTAGGTTCTTAAAGTTGCGAGGAGTGCCACTTAAGTCATCCAAAACAAGTAACAAGTCCTCACGCAGTTGTCCAACACATTAAATTCATCCCACAAAATTACAAACCCGTGAACTAATGGAAAAAGATCTCCAACAAAATATATCAATAATAAAATAGTTGTTTATGGACTAACATTGTTCATCACATTGCCTCCATACACTAACACTACACTAAAATTCTTAATTTTAACTCACTCTACATGTTGTGAACCCTGTGCAACATGTCAAGTGCCATCCTCAGTCGGAATGCATGGATGTTGGACAGCGTAATTACATCCAAATGAAGGCCGGAGAATAACAACTTAATCATTTTTAAGATGAAAACACTGCAATTCACCTGTCCAATACAATAAGTCAACAGGTTTCAGAAACAATTAAATAATTTAACTAAACTGAGTAACAAATAATTGAACTTTCAGCTCGCCTGTTATCTTGTTGTGGGGACCTTGGACTTACGTCGATCGGCCAAGGTCTCTTCTTCACATCCCTTAATAGGTTAAGGAGGAGATCTGACAGTAGCTTATGGGTGGATGTCTTCAATTAGTCATACATAAGTATTGTCTCAACTTTAAGATTCATCTTTACCACCACCCAATGCTGATCAAGGTTGAGAGGCATGTACAGCTTATCCACCCATGATGCACCAAACTCTACTTCCTTCCCCATCACATTTCTATACACCATCATATTTCTGTACAGCACCTGCTCATATTGTTCGGACGCAACCCATTTTCGCCTTCCACTTTTCAATTCAGCATTCCTCTCATCATAGCTTCGTTGCTAGTACGACTATCCATAAGTGTAAAATATATCAAAGAAACATGTACAATAGTTCATTGAAACAAAAACACACTCAACATCACACCAGAAACCAATTCGTTGTGTGGGTGGTCATCATTTTCCGAATCCTCTGTGCCTCGTCGTCATGCTTTCATATGAGATAAAGTTGCAAGTGAATGTGTTGCAGTATAAAAAAGTCAATTCAACTATCACACCAACCCAATCACAACACATTTATATCAGTCCATCACACATAACGTTTACTCACTTACATCTGTTGACAGCCAACCTTCGTGGTCCAGAAGCTGCCTCTAGAAATCGGTGTCTCCAACCGTTATAAACTCCAACTGGGCAACCAGACCAACATTGTAAACAAAAAATTGTTAACCTCATCTTTGTATTCATTTCATCAATTCTTTTGAAGCATACATAAAATCGTAACGTTAATGAGTTACTTACTTCTTCTCTTTTTCCTTCAACTTATTGAAGTGATAGAAATATTGTATCACCTTAACCACACATTCTGCATCCACGGCTTTAATTAACGCTTCTCTTTGCACAACATCCTCCTTGGGCTGACCAGCGTGGATTTTTTGGCACTTTGTGATGTCAAATATCAAAAGGGTATGGCGAACCACTTTCATCTTCTTTTTCTACACCTCTTTAGTTCACACAGACTTTAACGTTGCCCTTGTGCACGAGACCTTCCTCTTAGTTCCCACATGTTGGCCTTCAGATGTGTATATCACCACCTTATCATCATCATCCAAACCCTTGACATCTTTACACTCATTCGTTGTCGATTCTCCGACCAAACCAACCATCTTCACGTATACATCTGAGGGACTAATGACACTCCTTGACCCGAAATGTCCACTAAGACTCCGAATCAGGCTATGCTGGCCGACACCTGGAAGGTGACGAAGCCATAAAGTGCCTAAATACAGAGTGCGCTAGTGAGCGGAAATGAACCCATTCACACGTGACGTTAGAGCATAAGTAAAGTACAGTAGAGTGGGTAAAGATCTTACCCTCAGAAGTAGCCACATATAATGAGACTCACCAAGAATCCTCGTCAATACGATCGCTCAGCAGTTAAAGCCTGGAGGGGCAAAACACAGAAAATGTGAGTGGGCAAAAACAAAGCTTTTGAAAACACATTTCTCTTTCTAAACATAATAACCCCTCACCGTAAAACCCGTATAATTTTCCCATAAAATAGCAATATGCAAGTATATAGAAATCATGCTCGAGAGTAGTGAAAACCAAGTATATGCCATGTCGAGCATCTCAGTAATAAATATGTAAGCCAGGTGAAACAATTCAATATAAAATGATATGTCAGCCGGAGTCACCTAATGTGACATGTACAGCTGAACCTATAGCTCAGCACTCTAATCCTGCACACGAGTCGGAACCACCTACGGTGGTCTGTATGACAGGGTTGGGTACAAATAAGTACACTCAAGTGCTACGATCACGTGAAGGCTATGCGATAAATCACGGGTCAACTATGAGTCAGAACCACCTATTGTGGTCTGTACGACAGGGTTGTGCACCAAACTTGGATCCAAGGTGTGCGTGAGGTGCGGGAGGTGAACATCACGTGAAGAATTATGCCATGGCCACGGGCGGGAGCACTAGCACCGGGGTGCAGGATAATGAGCTCTAAATGCATCTCATCATAATCATATACACTGCAATCTCTATCATCAACATCTACTCACATGGAACTTACCTGAGCGTCCACAACATCAAATACTAACATACATAACTACTAATGCAGATTCTAAAATATAAAACAATTGACATGGCATTTAAAATGTGAAATCATTTAAATAAATTTTCTGGGAAAAACGTAAAGCATATATACATATATTGAAAACCAAAAGCCTACTCACCTAGATTTCGCGCTACAACTCCCTAGCACACACATCCAGGCGTCACAAACAATCGGCGCCTAGAACAATTATCAAATCATGTCTCAGAAATCTTATCGATAGAATATGTAACTTACATAAAACACATCCCTACGTAATTCGATCCGGAAGATCCGCATCACAGATTTCTAATCCCTTACTACCAAAGATCCACATTATGCTTATAGAACAACATCCTAAAGTTTCATTACGATCCAACGGTTGGATCTCTGCCAATTACAAATTCAAGTGGCGGTTAACGTTTTATTTTATCAACTTACAAATCTGATTCAGGAAGATCCATACGTCGGATTCCCGATCCGTAAGTTTCTATGGTCCTCAAATATTACGTACTATAACATATTATAGTCTGGTGATGATCCAACAGTCGAATCGTCAATTCATATTTTTACCAAGTAACGTATCTTAATCAAACTAGGTTCACAATAATCAAATCACATCATACAGATATCAAATCTAAGATCAAGATATTTATTTAACGTAAAATAGCATCGGCGGTCCATTGGCTATGCGCCGCCGCCGGTGGCGGTCGGCCACCCCGACTCGCCAGAAAATTCAACTATTTCTAAAAATTACCAAATTTTACAAGGATGAAGATCTCAATGAGTGGAGCAACTTTCATACCTACGACTAAGGGCAATTTGGCCAGGAAAAGCCCCAATTTAGCTCAAGCCGTACGAACCCTAAACTTGGGTGTGTTCGATTCGACCTCCAAACTCACTCCAACGCCTTAAACATTGCTTAGGCTTTGTTCCTAGGGTTAAGGGGAGCCTAGTGGTGGTGGTAATTTGCTGGGTTAACTTCACAATTGTCAGATTTCTCCATGGCACCCACGGAACCCACGGGTTTCGTTCTACTCGAATGCAAGCTCAAACCCAATAAAATTTGGTTGGAAATGGAAGAGGGGAAGATAAGGATTATTTTTTAGGTGGTCGTGAGGGTTAGATATCCGAAAAACTGACGGAAAAGTGTTGGGAAGGCTGTGATGTGGGTGGTGCCCGACGGGTTACACAGGCCAACTCGTGTCTCCCCCCCTCTTTTCTTCTCTCATTTCCCCTCCTTTCTTTTGTTTCTGATTGGTCACCTCATTCCCTTCGTGGCCCATCTGCTCCCCCATCTCTCATTTTCTCTCCTCAACTCTCTATCCTAGCCACCCACGTGGCAAATTTCCTACTGCTCCAAAATTGCTGGAGCCTTCTAGATGAGGGCCAATTTACAATAATACCCCTAACTTTAAACGTTAATAACTCTCTCGTTATAACTCCAAATCACTTCCCGTTTGCGCCCACGCGTTCGTAGTGACAAGTACTACCCAAATATGCCAAGAAAACCGATCTTACATGACATGACAAGACAGTTAATAAAAATCAACGTATTTGCCTAAAAGAGCATTTTCGTAAATTCACTTATTAAAGTTATAAAAATCATAATTTTTAGGGACGGGCTGTTACAACTAATCCAAAAAGTCTCTGCAAACTCATTCCAACCCTTTTCCTCCACAACTCTCATTACCTCGATCCCTCGCCTTCCCCCTATTTGCCTTCGTCCCTTAATTCCTCTTCCTGATTCCCTTCCTCACCATATGGTTTTTCCACCCCTTCCTCCAAACCATTTTTTTCATCACCCTCTTTTTCATCCTTGTCCTCTTCTTCTTCTTTTGTTTTTTTCTTTTTCTTCTACAATAGTTTGTACAATACCGCTAATTTGACCACCTTTGTCTTCTTTTTTGTCCTCTTCTTTATCTCCTTCCTCTTCTTTTGCCTCATCATCTTTTTCTTCTTCTCCATCTTCTTCACCTTCCCCTTCCTCTTCAACTTCTTCTCCCACATCTTTTTTTCCTTCATATTCTTCCTTGGTATTCTCCTCCATAGGTTTTTCCTTCACTACCCTCCTTAATTCCTCCACCACGTTCGACAGCTCTTCCACTTTCTTCACCAAATTCATGTCTAATATCTCCTTCTTGTAGGCCAACTGCGTGAATGACACCTTCAACTGCATTTTCAACTCACTAACATCATTTGTGTCAAGAGTCAGGTTCTCAACAATCACAACATTCACATAGTCCCCCCACTTCCAGTACGTTTTGTTCCTCTCTATTTCAGTTAGAACAATTTCTCTAATACCCATAGCCTACCATTTAAAGCCACACATCATAAATACATTTCTCACACATACATTGTTCACACACATGCACTTTCAGTCATAAAATTCAAAAGTTTTGCTATACAATTATACCTTTTGGCTCTCGGTTATATACAACTGCAGTTGCTCGTGGATCAGCTACTTTTTCGTTGTCTTCCACCGTAAAATTCTCGATGTAACTGCTGGTCTGCGACCCTGCAGTAATGTAGGGCTTCTATAGTTGGGAAATTCTTTTTCTGTTTGCCCACACCTGCACGTATTCGTCAATAAATGAATACTCAATCACATTAATAAAGTCAACATTACTGATGAAAACAATACATATTACCTGAAAACCGTACGAAAATCCTTTGTAGCCTCATCTGGACTGCAAAACCCTATTTGTTCCCCTAACTTCTTCTTTTTCCTCTTTCTCATCTCCCTTACCATCCCCCTTAACTCTACCTTTACCTCTCCTTAAAGTAACAAACAAGGGGCTGTCATGAAGTTGTTCAAATGAGATGGAACCCCACGCGAAGCTGTTGAACCTCTCCATATCCTCCATAAGGTCGAGGTAGTTTAGATTCATAGCAACGTTGTTCTTCGCCCTTATCAATACATCATCGGCAAAGTATACCAGCGTTAGCTTGAAGGCATCATCCCTGCTCTTGCACTCTTTAAACGCCCTTTCAAGCTCACCGCAAGTCACAAATATGTTTTTGTTGACTTTCTTGGGGACAGCCTTCGCTTTACCTTTCCCTTTTTCTTTCCTCCCTTTGCTACTTTCACCTACCAACCCTAATATCCCGAGAAAATACCCCCTCAGCACCCTAATCCTTTGTGGCTCCACCATTATGTCATGGGGTTCGTCACATTGTAGCTTGGTAATTAGACAAAAGTCATGCTTTGTGAATCGGGTCAATTCACAACCTATTAAATAGGTAAGCCCTTATACGTCTTTGACCCCTTGATTTGCCATCTTTCGGAGCGATAACTCATTGGCCAATTGCCCACTGAAGGCCAATTCATCCACACCCTGAAGGTGGCCAAAGAAGGTTGCCCCAACGACACCAAGTTGTGTCTCATTAAACTTCTCCCTAATCAATCCTAACATATGGGGGGCTTGGAGATAGGTTGTTAACTCGTCCCCTATACGTTTCTTCTTCTCTCGTTGCTAGTTGAACACCCTAGGTTGTCATATCTTGTACACATAACAATACACACAGATCAATAATCAACGATACATAACCTATCGACAACTTGTCACCAAAGCGTCATAACATTATATATGTTGTTAACAGAGCGTCATAACATTATAGCTTCATAAGTTCACAACGCACCCAAATTTGTGAACAAATTTGACATATATCCACAAATTTCACCGAATTACATCCACGAACATGCATAATTAACCTTACACCTAACTTAATTTATAATGCTTAACAGAAATAACAAAATGAAATTCTATGGTTCCATTTTCAAAACTCACCAAATTTGAAATTCACTGGGGGAATAAAATATGGCCACGGTTATCACAGAAGCAATCTGAACCCAACTTGAACGAAGCTAAAAGCACGTCATTCTTTGGAACCCACTGCACAGCCTCCAACCAAAGTCCCCTGATTTTTTTCACTGCTGATTGGAATTTCTGTGAGGCCGGACAACACAAGCACAGACCAACTATAACTGGGTTTGGAATGGGAAGCAAGTTTTCGAACGGGAACGATGTTTTCGACGACAACGATATTAAGCAAACGCAGGAGAGGGAGTGGTTTTGTAGGAGGACAAGACTTAAGACGGAAAGTGTTAATATCGGGGGGGGTACAAATTAAATCCCAAGAAATTCTGAATTCTTGTCGGGTACCATTTTAATTAAATGACGGATCATTTATGACCCAGTGTCATACTAAGCTTATTCTGATGGAATCGTTTTCAGCTGTTCAATTTTCATCTAATAGACAACCTTCAATCCGCACATGCAGTCCACACCTTAAAAATCGCGATCCTAATTTTCCTATTATGCCTCTTCACGTCTCTCTCTTTCCCTTTTTCTCTCCCAAGTCTTGTTTGCTTTGTGCAATGTCTCTCTTGCTTCCATAACTCTCCCATTTTCTTTCTCTAGGCATGGCGTGAACTTTGCATCCCCTTCATCCCTCACTAACATCTCATCTTCTCTTTCTCATAAACATACAAAATCCCGCATCCCTCACCGGAAAACCCTTCAAAAGCTTTCCCCAATTCTCCAGTCTCGTTGCGTTGCTTAACTCCTCTGCTTCTTCATCTTTGCAGCTTTTCCCTCTCTCTCTCTCTCTCTCTCTCTCTCTCTCTCTCTCTCTCTCTTCTTTCCTGCAATTAGGTTTCCACGAATTTTGTTACTGATTCTCTCGAAGTCGATATGGTTTGCTTTTTGGATTGGGTGGTTCCATGATATTTCTGGATTTTCTTCTTTTTATTAATTAATTAGAACATTTGTATTTGACAAAAAACTAAGTTTCAGATTTTATCAAAAAATCGAACCGGATTGAAACCATACCCAAAAAGCCAAGTAGAAAGTAACCGACCGAATAAAAACGAAAAAAAATCAAACAAAACCGAATCGAACAGAAATTTCAATTCAGATTTTGTTTTAAACAGGAAACCGAACCGATTGAAACCGACTCACCCCTAATTTATACTGCAGCCACCACCGGTCGGACAGCTCTGTGGTGATCTTCTTCCACTTGTTTTCATGCTTGCCCTGGAGGGAGACGACGAGGCCTGCTTCTCTTACATCTCTCATCCCAATTCAATTTCAACCAACCCAATTTAAAGATGGCACGCAGTTCAACATTTATGGAAAAAGAGAAAGAAGATGGCCCACTTTTGTCTCCCTCCTCTCTCTCTCATCTCAATCGACCATTTTCTCATGTTCCAGTTTTATATTGTCACATGCGTCCCTCTTCACCCACGCCCCTTGTTCTTCATCTTGTTCTCCACTTTCACCAACCTATACATCTCCCAACAAGTCACTACCACCTACTTCCAAGACTTGGAATTCTCAAAGTTGCACTTGCCCCCAGGGTAGTTGGGTCAAAAGGAACATGGTGGGTATGTAGGTCGGATTTGTGAGTGGTGGCCCGGGAAGGGAGTGAGGTCTTTTTTATTCAGGTAAGGGGCAGAGGATGGCGGAATTGGCTGGAGAGAATAGGTGGAGGAGACGGGAGAGGGTGGGATGATATGATTTTCTAGGTTTGCAAATATATTTTCTAGGTTTTGTATGAGATAGTATGATTTTCTGGGTTTGGTTTAGGATGGTATGATTTTTTGGGTGTAGGTTTGGAATTATTTGGTTTGGAACTTGGAAATAGATTTTCTGGGTTTCCATGGCTAATGAGAGAGCTACGGAAGAGAGCCTCTAACTTTCCTCTGTCTCTTTCTAATCTAATTTATGGCCATGAGGTGACACACTTCGACCCCAATAACAAAGGTTATGAGGCCGTGATGTGCTAGTCAACGCTAAATTGACTATATGACCCCAACCGGAGATCACAAGCCAACTTAATCATGACCATAAAAAGATATTTATGATGTGTAAGAATTGGAACTAAAAACGTTCATTAATAAAATCCAAAGCTGCTACCAGAAATCACTTATCATCCTCCCCACTTGGGGACACAAATTATCTAGGGTTTAACTCCGTTATTATCACATCACATCAGAGCAACTAGAAGTTTCACACAATAGTAAACACAGCAAAGTGTGGTGCCATGCATAATCAAAGGAACGGTCATACCATTATTACAACATAGATAAAACTGCAATAAATGAACCATCACCCAAAGTCTAGAGGATGAAAGCTTCACTTCCAAGCGCACTCGTCACCACCAGTGTTCTCCTTACTCTCGTTACGTCCTGAAGGGGTCGATAAGACAAAACGTGAGTGGACCGGTTTTATCATAGTTATAAAATCATCGTTCAACATAATAACTCTAGTTTTGAAAACATATATAGGGAAAACTATATAATAATATTTACTACCACAATAGTAAAATCTCATCAATCACTACAATTGAAAATAATCAATCCAAGTTAAGAGATCATACCTTACATAAATCAATCATCCTAGCATCCACTAACATAAGTATAGCAAGCAGGAAAGTACTAGCATCAACTAGCTAATCTCAATATTGGTAAGAATCATCAACCCTAGCATCTACTAGGATGAATATCACATGCAAGTAATCTATGGTCGAAGATAGCTATACAAAATATCACATGATGACCATGTGGTGAAAATAAATCACCAATGATCTAATCGATATTGTCAAATAGCATTAAAAGTCTCATAAGAGATCAACATATTAATATGCATCCACATATAAGGCATATATAAACATATATATATATATATAGATATAGATATTTATATATATAACGTAAAAACATTTTGGTTTTCGAAGGGGTCCACTCACAGTTACGCAGAGCGTCCATCACATGTATCTTTTGGATCTTCTAATAACCCTGTGATAATCAACCTAAGCTACGTCAAGCTTAAATCTTCAACTTATGGGACATTGCCCAAAACTACCATATAGGTATTGAATTTGCACTGCGGTGGTGTCATGCGCTGCTGCGCGCCACTGTCGCCGGCGAACGCGCTGTTGTACTCGCCGCCACAGTTCAGCAAGTAGACGTCACACTCACCGTCGTCGGAGCCACGTGCTAGTGCGGTGAGGTTTTAGGTAAGTTAACGGAATATACCTTCTCCATTACAAGATTCTGTTAAAGTTAACAGAATCCCAGTTCCTGCTGTTAAAGTTAATGGTGACCGTCGCAGGTCGCCAGAGTCTCGAACAAATCTGCAGGAAAAATCACAAAACACGGTCAAGGCTTCCTGAGCTCGATTTCAACGTATTTTCAAGTGAAAATTACATATTTAAGTCCCAAAAGGTTTAGAGACTTACCCAAAATCAAATTTGGATGAGGAGAGGTCGAATCCGCCTTAGATTCGACGAGTGGAGCTCAGTGAGGTTCGCC
The DNA here is from genome assembly GCA_035220775.1 of Malus fusca. Classification (NCBI taxonomy): domain Eukaryota; kingdom Viridiplantae; phylum Streptophyta; class Magnoliopsida; order Rosales; family Rosaceae; genus Malus; species Malus fusca. Next base: position 25,997,121 of record CM069071.1, on the reverse strand, counting down.
GGATTCTAGTGGACACAGAGCTAAAAAACCACATGCAAGAAGATATTTAATTGCCTAGGATCGATTCTAAGAGAGCCCGAGTGCCACCCTCCATGAACTCGACGGATTTTGCCCGAGGAAGACAACCAAAAAAGGGGTTGACAAACTGAGGGAAATGCAGGGTATTAAACCCCCTATTTCGAGTTATATTTCCATACAAATAACCTCCCAAGCAAGAAAATAACACAATACAACAAGGATTGCATAGAGAACCTCACCTAGGTTCGAGTTTCAGCACTTGAAGCTCTCGGCTTCAACGGCAGAACACACGGTGGTGCTCCGATGATGCATGCAACGGTGTAGGTGAGTTTCTCATATCCCAAGGGTTCGAAATATGGATTTACAGGACTAGATTTGGTCGGAATCGAGAAGAATGGTGGTGGTTCCTTCTCGGAGATAAAGAGATATAGTGTAAGGGGATAGAGAGAGAACCGAAAGTTAGAGAGAGAGTGCAGAAAATGAGGGGGAAGAAAGATCGCCGGAGTGAGTTAAATCCCACTTTGAATCATTTTAAGTGACATTACGAAATTTGCCCTTTACTAATTGTAAATTTACAATTAGGCCCTCAAATTAAATCCGCGTATCGACGTTATAATTACGTACCAAATTAAATTTATGAAACTTAAGAAAGATTGAGGATTGAATTCTCGAGTCGAGGCTCACACTACTAAATTAAACAGTTTGCGCGACGAGAAATATTTTGTCGCTCAAATCATTATTAGGTTGCACAAAAATTATGCGACCAGAAAATCGTCGCGCATATTTTGTCCTGCAAAGGTCGTGAAAAAAGTCATTGCGCGATGAACAATTTCAAAATCGTCGCGCAAAAAAAAAATGGCACGACGCTTTAATACTCGTCGTGGGGAAGTTATATGGACGAAGGTTTTCGTCGTTTGATATAAAAGGGTACAAGTGCACTTTGTGACTAGTTCGTCTCGAAAAGTTTGCGCGACGAAAAATGTTAGAGGCACGTGGTAATGTGCGACAAAGTTATAAGACGAGCTTAATTTTGAGCGACGACTGGTCGGCGTCGCGCAAGTGTAATTTTTATCAAAATAAATAAATAAATAGAATAAAAGGAAAATTAAAACAAAGATTTCATACTAATTACAAAAAAAAAAAGCAAATTAATAATAAAAAAACAATTTTTATTTATAATATAAATAAAAATGTACGTACAAATATAAAGTTTTAAAAGAAAGCAGGAACAAAACTATGAAAAAAAAGCAGAAAAATCTTTAGGAATGTTCGAAGGATCTTGCTGTTGGTTGGGGACGGGGTCGGAGGTCGACGAGCCTGATTGCTGTGCTTGCTTGGTGTGGAAGGGTTGTGAGGGTGATGGTGCAGAAAAACTAGGGAGATGTATTCCGAAGAAACTGAGGGCTTGTACAAGGCATCGACATTTGAGACTTGTACAATGCCAGCTCACTCCTTAGGCCAGCAACTTCTTGTGTCAAAGCCGTAACCTGGCCCTTTGACTGTGAGGATAACGAGGCTCTACTCTCCAACCGCCTGGCATTTCCCATCCCCCGACAATAAGTCCCTGGCCTCCGACCGAAAGTCTTGTCCAACGTCTTTGTCACTATGTGAAACCCTGCATCCTCAAGGGGATGCACATACTCAATTGGCTTGTTTAAAGGAAGCTGGGAGGTGGACTCTTGAAGCACTGACTGACTCTTCTCCACCATAGTCGCCTATGAAAAAAAAAAACATGGATTATTAATAGAAAACAATTTGAAATAATTAGTATAAATGTTGAATGCATAAGAAATTACTTACATGAATGGACTCGGTCAACTCATTCCCAGGTCGAACATAAACGTCAGCAAAGACGTCAATCTCCGGAAATTTTGAACCCTCCTGAAATAAAATATGATAAGGAAAATGTTAGTAAGAAAAAAAAAATTATTAGCGGCATTTTAAAATTGGAAATGAAAGATGTAATATATACCTTCCGTCGCGCCTCCATCTTATAAGAGAAAGGTCTCGAACCCTAATAGTGGAGAAGAGTCTTCTTATCCCGATTGATGTTGTTCGCCTTCGCCTTCGCCTTCTTCCGTTATAAAAAAAATAAACGTATTAGTTGTAATACTTAAAGAAAATAAATAATAATAATAATAAACATTAGTAAAAATTAAAAAAAGTAAAATGAAAGAGGTCGTAATTAAAAACGCACCACATATCCCGGCTCCTGAAAATGACCGCAAAGCCAAACCCAACTATCTTGTCGGTCCTCCAACTCCTTCGAACAACCTTCCTCGAGAGCGACATGCGAATCATCAAATTGATGGAAACATTGTTGTAGGTCACTCTTCCACTGCTTGTAGCGTTAGGAGAAGAGCCAATTGAGGTACGCGAACATGTCCTCATCCATGTCCTCCAAATTGTAGTTTGTCTGCAATGTAACAAATATTTTGAAAGTATTAGTAATGAAAGACAGTAATAAATATAAATATATAAATTTTACATGAAAATCATTAAAAAGGCAACACTACTTAGGGACAATTGGTTACCCACCGTGTTCTTCGTCTCCTCCGGCATCGCCTTCCAAGACTACCACTGCATAGGGCAAAAGGTCTGCAAGACATGCCCAATGTCATAGGCCAATGCACTATGCTGCTCCACTGTTGGTTCTGCCCGATGTCACTCATCGTATTAGATTGGGATACAACCGTTGGTCACCCGGGTGACCTTCGCCGTATTCAATTGCCGACAAGGTCCCCAGGTGTTTTTCTTCGCTGCAAAGAGATGAAAAATAAATCATTAACCCAAAACTAATAACAAATCCTACTAAAATTCCGGCCCCTATAATTAAAACATTTCCCAAAACCCTAAAAATAACATAAACAATATACGCATCCAACACAATGATCATAATAGTTTAATAAAAGGTTTGAAACAATGACAACTTTTTAATCCTTACATGACATAACTTAACAAATTGAACTTAAAATAACAAAATTTAGTTAACATGGGAATGAGGGAGTGAATTAGGATTGTATACCTGGCCGTGTACCCGAGGCATCAGTTGTGGATCCCGATGGAAACATCTGGTCCATAGTAAGGGGGCGCTGGTGAGTACGTCAGGCGCTAACAGGCAACCCCACCGAAGAAGTCGACGATGCCTGCGCATGTGGGACTGGAGGACCAACTGGGTCAACCGGATTGACCGGCCTATGGTCCATCTCTGCCAGAGTAGTGACAGTAGTAGTAGGTGTAGTCGTCGGACTAGGTGTAGATATCGGACTAGGTGTAGCCATCGGAGTAGGTGTAGAAGTCATCGCCCTCCGGGTTCTAATGAGGTTTGACATCTACAAAATTAGAAATCAATTTGTTGCGTACACAAAGATTTAACTTACCGTACACATGCTAATAATTTCAACTTAAATTTAAAACGAAATTTAAAAACCCTAATTTTAAACCCAATTCACGTTTAGCAGAAACAAAACTTAAACTGATATACTATACACAAACTAATCAATTCATATAGGATATAGACCCAGCAATTATAACTTATAAGAAGAAACTAGCATAAAGGAGTGGTTGGAGGCAAAATCTAGTATGTACGTGCTATGTGTGTGTCAAGGAATTCAAGTGACAAATAAGCCACAAGCTAGCAATTTGGCTCCTCGAGGGTAGGCAGAAACTAAGAACATGCACCCAAGTTAATGGATGGAAACAAAAAAGTATGGCACATATTCAACAATAACCAGGGAAACAAGCATCATAGCCAGAAAAAGAAAGCATTAGGCATCTTAGGAAACAACACAATATCATTCTCTAGGAAACACAAATTTGGATGAAAAAAAATCCCAAATTGTTGAACCCTTTCTCCAGAAAACAAAATTTTGAAATATGAAAAATGCCAACTCGCTGAACCCACGTTCTAGATGTGTTCATGTTTGCATATTTTATGAAGAGAGCAACATGCAATCACAGAGAAAACAAAAACAAAGGGAAGCACATGGAAGTTTACATTACTAATCTCCGCATGTGCACTTTCCATCCTCAAACCTATGAAACCTATTGTTATCCCGCACTATGATAACCCTTCTTGAGCACTTGGACATAAACTTGATTGCAGTATGACAATCGCCACCAATTTAAGAACCCCTAATTTAAGAACTCTAAATCTAACCCCCAATTTAAGAAAACCTAATCTAACCTTACTGCCCAAAATCGTTCCCCTAATTTAAGACCTAAATCTAACCCCAATTAAGAACCCTAAAAACTCTAATTTAAGAACCTAAATGTAACCCCCAATTTACGAACCCCAAATCTAACCCGACTGCCCTAATTCTAACCCCCAATTTGAAAAAGAAAAAAAAACAAAAAAAACCTAATTCTAACCCCCAATTTGTAAATAAAGAAAATTGAAAATAAAAACTAAAGAGGAAATTACCTCTTGGAGACAAATTCGCGACGGCCGGAGAGAGGGACGGAGAGAAAGATGGAGATACAGAGGAATGAGAGAGAGGGTATCGCGCAGGGAAAAAGGAAGAAGAGGGAAGTGAGGGGAAGAAGGAGGGGGGGTTAAAATATAGAATCTTGCGCGATAGAATCTTTGTCTGACAAGGCTAAACAATCGTCGCGCAAGTTTTTTTAAAATTTCCCCGAAAAAAAACGCCTTAATTGAAATTTCAAACACTTGCGCAACGAATAAATATATTTCATCGCGCAAATATACCTTGTGCGACGAAAAATATGTATTCATTGCGCAATATTCCCGTGTAAATTTAAAATAACTATTAAATCATGATTTTTTGTTTATAACCGTCGAAAAGTTTTGTACCGTTACTTGATCTCTGAATGTTTGTTTTCTGCGATTTTTGGCGTATGCGATCTCGAACCATATACAAACAAGTTTGACGGTTAGATCATTGAAATTAGTTTCGTACAATGTGTATCCCATCAAAAAGATAGATTCACTAATACTTAGAGTTTATTTATACTTTCATTAAGTATAACATAAGATTTTGTGGTATCCACTAGTGTAAATAGTTGAAATTGAAGATCAAATTCATTCGTTGTATTCATATAGGGTCATGGAGTATAGCTGTAAAAAATCATCAAAATTGGAGTTACAATAACCGTTAAATTGTGATTTTTCGTTTCTAACTGTCGAAAAGTTTTGTACCGTTACTTGATCTTTGAATGTTTGTTTTCTGCGATTTTTGGCGTATGCGATCTCGAACCACATACAAACAAGTTCGACGGTTGGATCGTTGAAATTAGTTTAGTATAATGCGTATCCCATCAAAAAGATAGATTCACTAACACTTAAGAGTTTATTTATACTTTTATTTAGTATAACATAAGATTTTGTGGTATCCACTAGTGTAAATAGTTGAAATTGAAGATAGAATTCATTCATTGTATTCATATAGGGTCAAGGAGTGTAGCTGTAAGAAAATCATCAAAATCGGAGTTAAAATAACCGTTAAATCGTGATTTTTCATTGCTATCATCATTTTCAGTGTCCCATTCCTCACCATCGTCGTTTGGGCGCACTGGACCATTGTATCGTGGAATATTACTGAGGTCAATTGTGATTGACTGAATCGGTATTTCGATTGAAGATACTCCTTCTATCTGAAATTGTTCTTGGATAAGATTAGTATCTCGGAGTGTTTCTGCACCACTTTCCATCGAAGATTCAAGATGTTGGTCAGCAACATTGTCAATGTCGTCTTCAGTACGGTCTTGTTTTGGTATAGCATACACGTTCCTATGATCCATCTTCTAAACAACTTTCCAACCCCTCCCGGCTTTAGGGTCATCTAGATACACAATTTGTTTTGCCATGGTTGCTAAGATGTAAGGGTCGTCATCGTACCAAGTTTTGGTAGTGTTCACTGATAGTAATCCATGATCTCTTTTCACATTTCCATGCCTATTTGGGTTTGTATCAAACCATCGACACTTAAATAGGATCACTCGGCATCGGTCTTTGTAAAGCAATTGCACGACACTTGTTGGCTTACCATAGAATTCAATGTCTGTACTTTTGCCTCCCCCCGGGGACATGAACACCATTATTTTGTGTGCAAAACTTGTCATCTCGTGCACCCGCTAAGAACTTGACGTCGTTGACATGGCAACTCGAGTACAATTCAACGCGAATTGGTCTGAACGCCAAGTTATATAACTCTTCAGTGTACGCGGGGGAATTTGATGCTTTTAAATTGACCTAATATTTGACAAACATTTAAATTTGTTAGTTCGAGCAACTTAATTGGTACAATATATATGACCAATACAAAACACTTCAAACTTACATAATCCACAAACCACTGCGGAAACAATTCACGGTGTTTCTTGGCATACAAATGTGAAGGATGTGCCTGCTTCATCATATTTTCATGCTCGTCTAGGTATGACAGTGTCTCGTCATAATTGTTGAGTACGAACCAATGTGCTACCTCCATGTCCTTCTTGGAAAACGACTCGCCACAAATCGGATCTCCGAATGGTCGAGTGATTTGGGAAAAAATTGAAAGTTTCTCCTTTCTCACACCCCCATTATTATTGCAAGGAGGACGATTGAAAGTTGTCTCAACATCCTTTAAATACATTCCACAAATTGTAAGCGCCTCATATGCCACCCAAGCTTGTATAATGCCTTCTACGAACTTCGCTTTGTTTCGTACACTTTTCTTCAAGTCTTTGAGAAGCCTGCTGAAAGAAAACGATATGATACACATATTACTAATCGTAATATATTTAATATTGATTAATAAAAAAGACGAAGAATATATACCTTTTTATTGGATACATCCATCGAAAGTTGACTGGTCTAGCAAGCAATGCCTCCTCTGGTAAATGAACCATCACGTGTATCATACTTGTGAAGAAAGCTGGAGGAAATATCATCTCAAACTTGCATAGAACTTGCACAATGTCATGGCGCAACTGATTAACGTCCGTTTTTCGCAACGTTCTTGACGTCAATTGCGAAAAAAAAAACTGGACAACAACATGATTGGTTTCATTACATCGGCTGGCAAGAGATGTCAAATACCCACAGGAAGTAGGCATTGCAGAACCACATGGCAGTCATGACTTTTTAGGCCAGCTAATTTACCTCCGTCAACGTTCACGCAACACGTGATATTTCAAGCATACTTTACAGATGATAAAAACTTTAAAAATTATTTCTTGTCATTCGGTTTCATTGAAAAAAATGCAAGATCCCTTATGGCTTTATCATTGTCCCCATTCATCCATAAACCCCGTCGTATTCCCATTCGTTCCAAATAAGATGAGTTTTGATCGTGTCTTTTGTCTTGCCCTCAATATCTAGAATTGTGCCAACCAATGTGTCAAATACATTTTTCTCAACATACATAACATTGAGGTTGTGTCTCAATTTTAGTTTGGACAAATACGGGAGCTCAAAACACATAGACTTTTGCGTCCAGTTCATATGTGTAGAAGGTCTTATCCTACTGACATTGATCCCGAAAGAAGCAAAATCCAAACGGTTAAGTTGTTCCAAAATTTGAGCACCGGACCATTCTCTGGGTTTGAGGCAATGCTCTTTCTCCCCATCAAACTCTTTATCCTTCTCTTGCCACTCGTGGTCCCAAGGAAACCATCTTCGATGACCAAGGTAACAAACTTTTCCAGCGTGCCAACTAGATGTTACGTCTTCCTTGCATACAGGGCATACCCTATAACCCCTAGTGCTCCACCCAAAAACCATTGCATATGCGAGGAAATCGTTCACAGTCCACATCACTGCAGCCCGCAAAGTGAACATCATGCCAATACATTTATCGTATGTGTGCACACCGTGTGTCCATAAATCTTTTAGCTCATCCACCAATGGCCATAAGTATACATCGATTGACCTACCAGGATCCTCAGTTATCAATAGAGTCATCATCATGTATTCTTTTTTCATACATTTCCATGGCGGCAAATTATAAGGAAATATGAAAATCGGCCAAGTACTGTGGTGTTGATTTAAAACCCCAAACAGATTAAATCCGTTAGTGGCAAGTCTCAATCTAACGTTACGAGAATCAGCAGCAAACTCGGGGAACATTCGATCAAACTCTTTCCATGCCTCCCTATCTGCAGGATACTGCATCACATCGTAGTCTACCCATTTTTCCTTATGCCATCTCATGTTCGTGGCAATATGCGTCGACATATACAATCACTGCAACCTAGGTTTCAGGGGCAGATAACGCATAACTTTTTGTGGGATCTTAGTCGTTATATTCTGAGATGTCATTTTGAACCTTGACTCATTGCATACAGGGCATTTATCCAATGCTTTATTCTCTTTGTAGAATAAAATACAATTGTTTTTGCAAGCGTGAATTTTTTCATAACCTAATCTAAGACCATTCAACACCTTTTGCGCGTGTCTATGGTCTTTCGGCAAACAATTGTCTTTCACAACACAATATAAACAATACAAACTAAGGTCAACATAATTTAATTAGTTTTATATGTTTAAAAACTAAAACGAAGAAAATACCTTCTCAATCGTTCTCCACCAATCGCTAATCACACACAATATCCCTATAGACAACGAAATTAATGGCGTTAGTATGAATTTTCATTAATACTTTTAGTCTAACGACAAAAAACGCTTACCAGACACACTGAGATAGCTCGATCAACCAAAAGAAGAAAATGGAGGGAGTATTAGATGATGAAATTGAGACAAAATGAAAATGACGGATGACAAATTGAGCAAAATCGAAGGGATGAGTGCAGAGGCACAATCTGCAATTTTTTTTTGCAATTTCCCTCTGCACATGGCTGAATCCAGATTTAAAAGTTCACTTTTGGACGAACGATTTTGCGCGACGAAACAGGTATTCGTCGCGCAAACACCATTGCGCGACGAAGATGGTAGTATTTGTCACGCAATTTTACCATTTATTTATCTTATGTCCTTTACTTTACAATTTAAACTTTTCAACACATTGCGCGACGAATGAATGTATCGTCATGCAATGCATATTTTTTAATTTTTTTCTATTTTTTTATTTGTATGTATTGTAAGATTTTATTTTATAATAAATCAAAAACTCAAACCTAATTAGACATTAAATTAATTAACAAAACTAATTTACTATCCCAAATAGAAATTATAATTAATGAAAATATTAATACTCATCCACATAACATATATTTATTCATTAAATTAAATATAAAGTCCACAAAATCCTTTTTTTTTTTAAAAAGAAAAAAACAACCCTCATCAACTTTAATCCTCCACCCACAACACATCAAACTTCCACTGCCGAAAACTCTGCATGAAAAGCCCATCCACATAAATCCGTTGCTTCTCATCGGTTTCATCAACATCCCAATGAACCTACATTAATGTCAGTAACAACAAATTAGTAATTTAAAAAATATTACGTTTAAACAAAAATAATTGTTCATTATTTCCAAACCTACCAATAACTCTTTCGGCATGGACTTCTTCAACTCCTCAGGGACTTTTTTCCAAGACCCAAACTCGGCAGAACAATCCCTCCACACTAAATTCCCAATGTCATACTTAAATTCGACGTACGCCTCATCCAAATTTTGCCTTCAAAGTACAACACTTACTTTCGTCGATACCTCTCTATTTGCACTATAAGTTTTTTTTTTGCCATAATCTTCTCCAGAATTGGCCATTATTTTTTAAACAATTTTTTTTTGAAAACTAGGGCTTTGAAAATGTGTTTATATAGCACCATAACACTTTGCATGACGAAAATATTCGTCGTGCAAATTATAAGTTCGTCATGCAAAATGCGTCATCAATGCGCAATTAATTGGAAGGTTTGAATGCATGCTGACCGTGCTTTGTGCGACAAATACTTGTATTCGTCACGCAATCCTTACACGACAAAGATTTTGTCGCTCATAATATTGCGCGACGAATAGAATATTAATTATTTTTAGAATAAATATTTAAGGTTGATAGGAGCATATTTATGCGACTTAATTGGCTTGTTCTCGTGCGTTTACGTTGTGTTTCCTTAGTTATTTTAGTGTTTTAAGTCATTTTCGTTTGTTTGTAGGTCTTAATAACAACCTTGGCAAGAAAAGTGCATTTTGGTGCATGTTGGATCAATATTGGGCTCAAATGGATTGCATGCATGAGGATTGACGTTTTGGGCATATGTGTGTTCAAGTGTGTGTGTGTAATTGCAAGGATAAACAATGACAACTCATACACATGCAAACTCAAGGCAAGAGAGGGAGAAAACACATGCAAAGAAGCACACATGCAAAAAGAAAGCATGGCAGCACACACATGGGAAAGAAAGGCACGGCATGGGCAGGAAATAAGTTGAATTGTGGCTGAAATAATGAAGAGCATGTGTGTGTGCAAGTGTGACAGCTTTTACATGTGGAAATGATGACTAGATGGCAGCACACACATATGGGAATGCAAGGAAACACACGGCATGGACAGCCAACAAATTCGTCAAAACTGCCTGTGCAGATTAGCTGACTTTGGAAGCATGTTACGAACAGCTCCGAATGAATGAGAGAATGAACCTTATATGCTTGGAAAGCTACGGATGTTTATTTTCTGGAGCAATTTACAGATTGTTAATATCATTTTTCTAGAAGAAGTTATGGGCATTTTAACACTGAAAGATTCAGAAACGGGCTAAGCAGATTTGGCTAATAAAATGAGAAAGTAAAGGCACTTGTTTTGTGTTTTGCTTTGTCATCAACACTCAGCAGCAAATGGGGTTATGATTACACTCATTTGTCTTTGGAGCAAGTGGAAATGCACAGCTAGAAGAGAAGGCACAACACATGCAAAGGAAAGGAGAAACATGGGCTGAAAATAGGTGGATTGGTGGTTGAAATGATGAAGCATGTGTGTGTAAATGTAAAGGGGAAACATGACAACTCACACCCACACAAGCTGCACATGCGAAGGAAATGGAGTGGTCCTCTCTCAAGCCTATAAATACCACCTCCCATACACATGAAAAATACTCCATTTGATCTCAGAAATTCGTCCAGCCACATTCCACACCATTCTACACTCCCAAATCACCATACATCCATAATTCCTTACCTTTGCCGCACCCTCCACCTATCCTAAACACTACCATACCATCTCACATCCATTCTACACCATAAAAACCACCCAAAACCGTCCAAAACCTCTAGTGCCGCTGCTTGCAAGGAAGGAAAGAGAAGGAACATCTTGTGCCGTGCCTATGCCCAAGCCTTGGGAGTGTTGGAGCGTTTCTAGGTGTTTTCTATCTTTGATTTCAATGTTTAAATTGAGTTATCTTTATGTAATTGCGAGTATGAGGAACTAAACCCCCCTTGGCTAGGGGTGGATTCAAAACCATGTTTATACTTGCTATATGATTTGATTACTTCCAATTGCGTTTCATGAATTGTGAATTTAATTTACTTATCTCTATGAATTAAAACTAATTTGTGTATGTTGGTTGAGAGTGCACGCTTAATTTTCATGCATAAGTTTGATGCTAGGATATAAGGAAGTTTCACCTAATCGTTATGAACTTATATTCATAAGTAGTAAAGGTTGTTGATCACAATCGTGTTAAGTAAATTCTTGGCATAAGTTTCATGCAATTCATAGTAACGAGTGCCTCGTCAATGCTTATGTTTTTCATAGAACTTAATGATTCTTGCTTGTATCTCTATTATGCAATTCATGTAGGGAACTTGTAGGGAATGTTTTGGGTTGTCGTATGCAATCATCCAACCCAATAACTTGTGGAAAAACTGAGGGTTAATTAGTGCAATTCACGGTTAATTTGGGGCGTTGAGTATTCATAGTTTATCGAAAAGCAATTGGAAATCATTTTGTATGCAAGTATAACATGTGTGGAGAAGAACCCCTTAGCTAGCTTCTCATCCATTTAATTTGATCAATCTCGTTTTAAAACCTATTTTGTTTTACAAAGTTCTTGTTTTGTTTTCAAATTCGTCTAAAATCAATCCCCCTTTATTTTGTTGAGTCATATTAGTTAGAAATCAATTTAGTTTGTGTTTTTAAGTGTCTTGAGTCAAGTTATAACATATTTTCGTTCAAATTCTTCCTTAGTGTTAAAAACTGCCCATATTGTGTCTTTAAGGCAGTTTTGAGTCTTTAGGTACTGTTTTGAGTCTTTTGGTTTGTTTTAGTGTTTAAAGTATAGTTTTGCATTCTTTGAGTCTAGTTTAGTGTTTTAAACTTTGTTTTTACGTTTTCAAGTCAGTTTCCAAGTGATTTAGCAATCCCTCCTAATCCCTGGCCTAGAACGATCCCTACTTACATACTTTACTACATTTGATTAAAAGAGGGTTTAATTTGTGTGTTAAGTTATTTTCGCACCAAATTTTTGGCGCCGTTGCCGGGGATTAGCAACTTTGCTAATCCCTCGTTGTTTCTTTTTATTATTTTTTTTTGTGTGTTTTTATTTTAGTTTGCTGATTGGGTTTATTTCTTATTTTCAGGTACTAGTTTATGACTCGTAGTTCTCAACATATTAGTGCAAACATCTCGGAGTTCAACGGCGATTTTGAAAGAACTTTGAGAAGGAAGAAGAGGCATCCAGAACCTAGTGAACCTAGTTCAAGTTCAGAGGCCGAATCTGAATTTGAAGGAAAAGAAGAAGAAGCCATGGACAACGGAACACTCAAGGAGCTCGCCGCTTCGGGATTAGATAATGCCGCACCTTTGTGTATCCAATATCCCATGGCTGCGCAAGGTAAGACCGAAGAGTTCGAGTTAAAGTCAAGTTTGCTCCACCACATTCCAAAATACCATGGGCTGTCCATGGAGGATCCGAACAAGCATTTAAAAGAATTTGAAGTGGTGTGTTCAAGCATGACTCCGGTTAACGTCGACGGAAGTATTTTGAAGATGAAGGCTTTTCCATTCTCTTTAATGGATAAAGCCAAAGATTGGTTGTACGAGTTAGCTCCCGGAACTGTCACATCTTGGGAGAGTATGAAGAGGGCGTTTTTGGAGAAATTTTTCCCAACTTCTCGAATCATTCTCCTACGTAAAAAGATTAGTGGTATTCAGCAAGAGGAAGGTGAGTCTTTTCCCACTTATTATGAACGTTTTAAATCACTTGTTGCTTCTTGTCCACAGCATCAGATGAAGGATGAGTTACTTCTACAATACTTTTACGAGGGGCTCATACCACTTGAACGTCAAATGCTCGATGCCTCGGCGGGTGGAGCATTGGTGGACAAAACACCCATGGCTGCCAAGATCTTGATCGTTAATCGAGCATTGAACGCTCAACAATACGAAGGCGTTGGCCAAAGAGGACCCCCACGGCAACAAGTGCATGAGGTAAGTTCCACATTCGACATTCATTCACAATTAGCTAATCTTACTTCCATTGTGTCTCATATGGCCGAAGGAATGAGAATGCAAGGGCCAATGGTGTGTGGCGTATGTTCTATCCAAGGACATGCCTCGGAAAAGTGCCCTCAACTCATTGAGAATGGTGGATGGGAGAGCGCTAACGCAATTGGATTTCAAGGCCAAAACCAACCGAGGAACGATCCATATTCAAACACATATAATCCAGGTTGGAGAGACCATCCAAACTTCAAGTGGAGGGAGGCCCAACAACCCCAACAACAAGGAGGCTTTAGGCAACAACCCCCGGGGTTTTTCACCAAGCCATACGTACCCCCACATGTTCCACAACAATCTACCCCAAATGCTTCAGGTACATCTCTAGACAATGATACACTCCTTAAGTTACTAACTAACTTGTCTCAGGGGCAAGAAAATCAAACCAAAGCTATGCAAAGCCAAGACAAAAGGGTGGATCAATTGGAGAAACAAATTGGGCAGATTGCAGACTTTGTGAGCAAATTTCGGGACCCAGGCCAACTCCCTAGTTCTACCATTCCAAATCCAAAAGGAGGTTTCGAAAGTGCCAAAGCTATCACGCTAAGAAGTGGGAAAGAAGTAGGAACCGAGCCAAAACCATCCCAATCTGCCCCCAAGGAGGATGAGAAGTTGCAAATAGAAGAGGAGGAGCAAGCAAAGGCCACGGCAAGGATTGAGCAATCCTTGCCGCAACCACCCAAGCCATCCAATTCGGCCAATAAAGGTAAGGAAGGTACAATTCAAGTTAATTCTAATGCTATTCCTCCGGATGTACCCTTTCCTAGCAGATTTTTGCAAGCCAAGAACGAAGAAGAGGAAAAAGACGTTTTGGAGACGTTTAGGAAGGTGCATGTCAACATCCCACTCCTCGATGCAATAAAGCAAATCCCAAAATACGCTAAGTTCTTGAAGAAGCTTTGTACAACAAGGAAACGGATTCGGGAGAAATAGGTGGTATACGTAAGTGAGAATGTATCTGCAATATTGCAAAGAAAGCTACCACCTAAATGCAAAGATCCAGGTAGTTTCACTATCCCTTGTGTTATTGGCAATGCGAGGTTTGATCATGCTATGCTAGATTTAGGTGCATCCATTAATGTCATGCCATATTCTGTTTATGCATCTATGAATCTAGGAGAGCTTAAAAATGATGGTGTTATTATTCAATTAGCCGATCGATCTAATGCATATCCGAAATGAGTTTTGGAGGATGTTTTGGTACAGGTAGACCATTTGATTTTTCCTGCAGATTTCTTTGTGCTTGACATGGAAAATTCGGCACACTCTCCATCATCACCACTCTTACTTGGACGACCTTTCATTAAAACAGCTCAAACCAAGATTGATGTGGCCAAGGGAGCAGTCACTATGGCGTTTGGTGGTGATATGATTAATTTCAAAGTTTCTGAATCTATTGAGAATACTAATGATGTTCGTTCTTGTTTTGCCATTGATGTGACTGAAAGTAACAGGCAGGAATGTTCAACAATAATCAAGAGGGATGTTTCTCGAACCACAATCAAGGAGGGACTTGGATTAAAGCACAAGGAGCACGTCCCAACCTCCAAATCACCAAATCTGGCCGAGAATACTCATTGTGCATTTGTTCAATGTGCTGCCACTTCAGTGCAGCACATGGGTAAGCCATCTTCTCCACTTTCAATTCCCATTTCGAATAATAGGTTGTTACCTTGTTTGGTGCAGGTACCTAGGTGCATTCAAAGTGGCGGGATAGTTGATTTAGGGAAGCAAAGCACAAAAATCAGGAAGGATCATTATCTCCTTCCATTCAAAGATTTAAAGCATGAAGTGGTTCGTAGGGCAGGTTGGAGAGGAAGCATCCTTTGATGCCGTGGGCTCCAATGAGGAGTGAATGAGTTCTTCGTCCGGCTCAAAGACGTTAAAGAAAGCGCTTCTTGGGAGGCAACCCATGTATTCAAACGAGGAAGATTTTTGAATCGCTCCACAATCAGTTTTGCGTTTCTAAAAACCTTCCCTTTTACTGCGTTTATTTTGCCTTGTTTGATTGTTTTTGGTGTGGATTTTTGTTTGAAACATTGATAGGTAAACAAAGTGCTTTTACATTGACTTTAGTAGAGAAGGAACATTTGGTAGAAAAATTAAAAGATGTGCATACAAACAAGAATGAGTCTTCATTGGTCAGGAGGTGCCTCAACATTCGACGGAGCTCCAGAAAGACGAAGCACCAGAGATTGATTATCCGGAGCCTCAACACTTGGTGAAGCGCCAGAGGATGAAGGCAGAAGTTGCCTCTGGAGTAACGCCACAAACCTCTGATGATCATTCTGAATCCGCACTTCGGACTCCTGCAGCTGATCAAGCTTCCTCTTCATGCTTGTTGAGTAATTAGTTGCGAGCATGTGCAACTCCTTATTCTCATGCCTAAGCACTCTGACCTCTTGCCGAAGACTAGCCACTTCAGCCATCAACGACTCAACCTGACGAGTTCGAGCAAGAAGACGCTGGCCCATGTTTGATACTGAGCCTGCACATCGGACGCTGTAGGCCAGAGAGTCCTGAACAGCCAGTTCGTCGGACCGCCTGGAAAGTATCCTAGTGTCTCTAGGAGTGAGAAGATTTCTGGCCACCACCGAGGCGGTTGTATCATTCATCATCATGGAATCCCCAACTGTAAGATGACCATTTGGGGATACGAAGGACGGCTGCCAAATGTTGGTTGGAGAAGATATGTCACTATCTTCCCTGACATTCAAGTTAAGGCGACGGTCAGAAGGGCAAGACATATTCGAAGGTGTGAAGAAAAATAAGAGGTCGGATAAATCAAGTTCTTTGAAGTGCAGATAGGGAGCTTTTGCAGGCGAAAAATTCAAGTGTGCTTTCGAAAGTGATGCGTGCCTCTCTTTAAAAATCAGCACTCGACAGAGCTTCAGAAATTGAAGAGGCGAGTTCAGAGATCGAAGATACGTCTGCTTTCTCAAAAGATGGGCTGCTCAGAAACCAAGCGCCGATTCCAGATACCAAAGAGGCGCCAGTCATGGGCAGTTTGTCGAAGCGCCGATTCCAACCATCTGTTTTTCCAGACGTGTCAACATCTGTCACATGCAGCGTCAACTTGAGGAAATCATGGGCACTTTGTCGACGCGCGGATTCCCGATATCGAAGAGACGCCAGTCTTTTTCAGCCTCGTCAGCACCTCAACTTTGAGGAAATCACGGGCAGTTTGTCGAAGCGCCGATTCCAACCATCTGCTTTTCCAGACATGTCAACATCTGTCACATGCAGCGTCAGCTTGAGGAAATCACTGGCAGTTTGTCGACGCGCGGATTCCAGATATCGAAGAGGCGCCAGTCTTTTTCAGCCTCGTCAGCATCTGTCACATGCACACTCACACTTGCAGAAATTACGAGCAATCTGTCGAAGATTTCTGGTGAAGTAGAAAGCACGTGAAGTTTACTGTTCAATCATCCAACGGGTGCCGACAAGAGTGAAAGATTAGTACCGGTTATTAATTCCTATAAATGTCGTCCTTCACCCTCCACAGCAAGGCAGACATACATAATCCTTATTCAGCTCTGAAAATGCATTCCCAACGAAGCCTCTCGAGTTACTCTGTGTTTCTCATCCCTTGGGGTACCTCTGCAAACAAGTCATCAAGAGCAAAAGTATTTGATATCATGAAGGTTGAAAGCAAGAGTATCTCATATCATGTTTTCTCCCTGTCCTTTTCCTTGTCTTTGTGACAAGGAGAAAGCAAGCAATCAGCCAGCACTTGGTGTCAATCTTCCGATCTAAGAACCGACTGCCTGGAACTCCTTCCTGATTGCTTACCTAGCATTGCTCTCGAGTGCTCATCTTCTCAAGATCAAGTCTCATTTTCCTTGCTAAGAAGTTCCCCAGCCCAATTCAAGAATACACATGTGGAAAGAAACTTCTTCAAAAGCAAAAGTATCTCATATCATCAGAGTCAAAGGCAAAGATATCTCATGGCATGTTTTTCCTTTACCCTTGCTCTTGCCTGCGGGACAAGGAGAAAGAAAGCAATCGGTCGGCACTTGGACAGATTGAACAAAGAAACAGACCACCACCTCTACCTTGTGCCTACCTGCCGTGCAGAAGAAACAAGCAGAGAAGAATGTAGCCTGCAGACTCAATCAACCCGGCAGAAGGAGTCCGAGTTGAAACCAAGAGCTCGAGAAGGTTCAACAACATATGGACGCATCAGTCGCCAAAGAGTACAGCCTCGCCGTACAAGGCCATCAAATCACCACCACTAATCAAGTCTCATTTTCCTTGCTAAGAAGTTCCCTAGGCCAGTTCGAGTTCAAAGCTGTGGAAAGTCAACAAGATCATCTCTCCATAACCAGATTTGCGTTCTTAAACTCTACTCTGTCTGGTTTTTACTTTGCCATACTTGTCATGTTTATTCGTTAATTGTTTGTTTGCTTGTTTTTGTGTGAGTTTATGCTTAAAACATTAAGGACAATGTTTGATTTAAGTGTGGGGGGGTAACCAAGTTGTTTTGCATGAAATTCGTAGGAGTTGTTTTGCATGAAATTCGTAGGATTTTATCACCCATAATTTCAAGTGTTGTTCCTTGCTGTTTTTAAGTGTTTTTAAGCTGTTTTGGTGTGTTTTAGTGTGTTTTGTTTTAACAATCCGAAAATCTCATAAAAATTTGAAAAATTGTTTTGAAAAAGCCAAAAAGAGTTGTTTTTGTGTGTTTGTTTGTGTCTTAGGGTACCTTCCAACACAATGATGAGAATTTGGTTTGTAATTGCATGACTGTTAAAGAGAGTGATTAACATGGATGAAAGTTTGATTTACTCTTTGTTTATGCTTGGTTATGGTTATAACTTATGAATTCACATGTAATCATAAAGGAAAAATTAGTTTTTGTAACATGCTTGAAGGAAGGAACTCAAACAAATGCTACAACCTTGTGAGACTTGAGCCTAAACGTTTATTTGGAGAGTTAAAATCTTTGCATTATTGTTTTCTAAAGTCGTTGCATGATCTCATTATTCTTTGCTTGGTTACTACTTAGAAGGCGTTTCATCATTTAGTTCCAAATGCTAGAACTCATGCCCATTTCATTCAAAGCATGCTATTGATTTGCATAACACATATTCAAGATGAAGTTGTGTAGTGAGCACCACCAAAGCCAAATTGCCGTGTATCCTATTTCATTATATGTTTAAGTTAACCCCATTAAGCCTTGTTAGCCTATTTTCTTTGTTAACCACATTATCCTCACCTAGCCTAGATTAGGACCATCCATACCCTTGTTCTTAAAGCATAGTAAAGCATGATTCAAATTGAATTCCTGTTGAGTAATGTTTGGCAGAAAACAAGTGTGGGGGAAGTGTTTCTCATGTGAGTTAGTGTGCCATAGGCACGGGTAGAAAGAAAAGAAAAGAAAAATTCGTGAAAAGAAAGAAAGAAAAAAAGAAAAGTGTGAAAAGTATGAAAAACAGAGTTCTAAAGTATTGTTTGTTGAAGGAAGGGTCCAAAAAGTTGAATTTGACCCTAAGTGTTGCTCAATTCTTCCCTTTGTGTTAAAAGTTGATTTCTGCATTCTAAAGTGAATTCTAAGTTTCGATTTCATTACTTTGATTGCTATTGCCTTAGGAAACGTTTGTTATCCCTATCTTTCCTTTGTTAACCATTACCCTAAGCCCCGTTACAACCCTTGACTTCTATCTTGAGTGTTATGTGTTTCAATTTGTGGAGTTTGAATTTGGTATGAGCATATGGTGTCACTGGTTCTCGCATCTAAGTTGTAGCATTCCATTCATGAGATCATATCTCAACATGCTTATTAACTCCAGAAATTGCGTTCTTTGTGATACATATATGTGAGTGTTCGTTTTCATATCTACATCAATCTTCTCACATATGACTAGTATAGGGTGTGTAGTTAGAAAATCTGAGTGAAAATTGAGTGCATACTTTGTAAGGAATTGAGTAAATTCTCTAAGGCATGTTACTACATCAAAAACATTGTTTTAATCGATTAATTGTGAACAAGTAAATGGTGACTATGATTAAGTATGTGCTTAAGTGTAAGATGATTCAAATCTGTGGGGGATAATGATTTTTAACATGTCATGTGCATTGCAAATCCCTGAGGCAAACGTTGGAAGGTTTAGGTTGTGTTTTATTTATTTTGTTTCGTTTTATTTCTTTGTTTTGCTCGAGGACTAGCAAAAGCTAAGTGTGGGGGAATTTGATAGGAGCATATTTATGCGACTTAATTGGCTTGTTCTCGTGCGTTTACGTTGTGTTTCCTTAGTTATTTTAGTGTTTTAAGTCATTTTCGTTTGTTTGTAGGTCTTAATAACAACCTTGGCAAGAAAAGTGCATTTTGGTGCATGTTGGATCAATATTGGGCTCAAATGGATTGCATGCATGAGGATGAACGTTTTGGGCATATGTGTGTGCAAGTGTGTGTGTGTAATTGCAAGGATAAACAATGACAACTCATACACATGCAAACTCAAGGCAAGAGAGGGAGAAAACACATGCAAAGAAGCACACATGCAAAAAGAAAGCATGGCAGCACACACATGGGAAAGAAAGGCACGGCATGGGCAGGAAATAAGTTGAGTTGTGGCTGAAATAATGAAGAGCATGTGTGTGTGCAAGTGTGACAGCTTGTACATGTGGAAATGATGACTAGATGGCAGCACACACACATGGGAATGCAAGGAAACACACGGCATGGACAGCCAACAAATTCGTCAAAACTGCCTGTGCAAATTAGCTGACTTTGGAAGCATGTTACGAACAGCTCCGAATGAATGAGAGCATGAACCTTATATACTTGGAAAGCTACGGATGTCTATTTTCTGGAGCAATTTACAGATTGTTAATATCATTTTTCTAGAAGAAGTTATGGGCATTTTAACACTGAAAGATTCAGAAACGGGCTAAGCAGATTTGGCTAATAAAATGAGAAAGTAAAGGCACTTGTTTTGTGTTTTTCTTTGTCATCAACACTCAGCAGAAAATTGGGTTATGATTACACTCATTTGTCTTTGGACCAAGTGGAAATGCACAGCTAGAAGAGAAGGCACAACACATGCAAAGGAAAGGAGAAACATGGGCTGAAAATAGGTGGATTGGTGGTTGAAATGATGAAGCATGTGTGTGTAAATGTAAAGGGGAAACATGACAACTCACACCCACACAAGCTGCACATGCAAAGGAAATGGAGTGGTCCTCTCTCAAGCCTATAAATACCACCTCCCATACACATGAAAAATACTCCCTTTGATCTCAGAAATTCGTCCAGCCACATTCCACACCATTCTACACTCCCAAATCACCATACATCCATAATTCCTTACCTTTGCCGCACCCTCCACCTATCCTAAACACTACCATACCATCTCACATCCATTCTACACCATAAAAACCACCCAAAACCGTCCAAAACCTCTAGTGCCGCTGCTTGCAAGGAAGGAAAGAGAAGGAACATCTTGTGCCGTGCCTATGCCCAAGCCTTGGGAGTGTTGGAGCGTTTCTAGGTGTTTTCTATCTTTGATTTCAATGTTTAAATTGAGTTATCTTTATGTAATTGCGAGTATGAGGAACTAAACCCCCCTTGGCTAGGGGGGATTCAAAACCATGTTTATACTTGCTATATGATTTGATTACTTCCATTTGCGTTTCATGAATTGTGAATTTAATTTACTTATCTCTATGAATTAAAACTAATTTGTGTATGTTGGTTGAGAGTGCACGCTTAATTTTCATGCATAAGTTTGATGCTAGGATACAAGGAAGTTTCACCTAATCGTTATGAACTTATATTCATAAGTAGTAAAGGTTGTTGATCACAATCGTGTTAAGTAAATTCTTGGCATAAGTTTCATGCAATTCATAGTAACGAGTGCCTCGTCAATGCTTATGTTTTTCATAGAACTTAATGATTCTTGCTTGTATCTCTATTATGCAATTCATGTAGGGAACTTGTAGGGAATGTTTTGGGTTGTCGTATGCAATCATCCAACCCAATAACTTGTGGAAAAACTGAGGGTTAATTAGTGCAATTCACGGTTAATTTGGGGCGTTGAGTATTCATAGTTTATCGAAAAGCAATTGGAAATCATTTTGTATGCAAGTATAACATGTGTGGAGAAGAACCCCTTAGCTAGCTTCTCATCCATTTAATTTGATCAATCTCGTTTTAAAACCTATTTTGTTTTACAAAGTTCTTGTTTTGTTTTCAAATTCGTCTAAAATCAATCCCCCTTTATTTTGTTGAGTCATATTAGTTAGAAATCAATTTAGTTTGTATTTTTAAGTGTCTTGAGTCAAGTTATAACATATTTTCGTTCAAATTCTTCCTTAGTGTTAAAAACTGCCCATATTGTGTCTTTAAGGCAGTTTTGAGTCTTTAGGTACTGCTTTGAGTCTTTTGGTTTGTTTTAGTGTTTAAAGTATAGTTTTGCATTCTTTGAGTCTAGTTTAGTGTTTTAAACTTTGTTTTTACGTTTTCAAGTCAGTTTCCAAGTGATTTAGCAATCCCTCCTAATCCCCGGCCTAGAACGATCCCTACTTACATACTTTACTACATTTGATAAAAAGAGGGTTTAATTTGTGTGTTAAGTTATTTTCGCATCAAAGGTATTAAAATAATACCTTAAATATTTATTCTAAAATTAATTAATACTTAAAATATTTATTCTATAAATAATTAATACCTGAAATATTATTCTATAAATAATTAATGCCTTAAATATTTAGTCTAAATATAATTAATTACTTAATCCATACAATTATTTTCAGCATAAGTACGATATTCATTGAAGATTGTAAACACATATAAACCGAGGATAGGGTGCTTACATTAGGTTTCAATAAAAAAACCAACATGAATTGAAACCTAATTAAGTCCAAATATATAATTGAAACATAAGTAAGTCTGAATACGTAACATAAAAAAACACCTTAAATTTAAATATTGTCATACAAAACATAAATTTAAAACTACTATTTGGATGATCCTAGTCCATTCCGCAAGACTTCATAACGCCATCGGTTGTAACCTCCCTCCAACGCATTATCCATCAACTTCATCAACTGTTCGTTCGTATCATCATCAAGAGTATACTTACACTATTACACATATATGCAAATAATTAATTTCAACATATAACTAAAATTTTCACAAGCTTAAATATTAATCCATCAAGAATAATATATTCACTAATACTTCATCCATCACAACCTTCTTCACATTCCCAGGTACATCTTCCCAAGAATGCCACTCAGCAGTGGGACAATTATTCCCCATGGCTACATCGATCGCATGCGCAAACTCAAAATGATCCCTTAAATCATGCGGGTTGGCATCACGTACTCTCACCCTTGTTCTTATCCGCCATCCTAGCACGAATAGAATTTTGAAGAATAAGGATAAGAGAATTGTGAAGAATCAGGATAGCAGAAACGAATATTTATAGGTGGGTTAAGACCTTTGCGCGACGAATTCTTTGTCGCGCAAACGCCTGTATTAAATGCGGTATTAATTCCTCGGATTCACCTGCAGTAAATGGTCAAAACTGACAGGAACTTGCGTGACGAATCATTGGTTGCGCAAATTCTCCATTTTGTCGTGCAAGTTTTTCGCGCCACCCCACGTTTTTGTTGCTCACTTTACGCGATGCCAGAGATTATTCGTCGTGCGAAGTGTTCTTGAGTAACGAAACTCTTCGTCGCGCAATTTTTTGAGATTATTCGTCGCGCGAAGTGTTCTTGCACGACGAAACTATTCGTCGCTCTATTTTGCGCGACAAAGTTTATTTTTCATCGTTTATTTCTTCGCGCAAGCTGTTTTTTCTACTAGTGTCGATAAATTAATTAAGATACGCATTCAGGGGCAAAATAGTCATTTCACATATTTTGAAAATAAAATACAATATTTTAAGGTACAAATTGTAACATGAAGGGTTGGAGGAACCGCTTGAAAACCATATGGCGGCTAAGAGTGGGGAGGATGGTGATTTGGAAGCGGCGCAACAACGGAAGGGTGCTAGGATTCAAAGGGGTGGGCCACTCTTTTTATTTAATTTTTTTGCATCCAAAATTTGTCATTTTAAATTTATTTTATTTTATAATTTAGTTCTTTTTTTTTCTGGAAAAAAAAACACCAATAAATTTATAAATCAAATGCTGTAAGAGTATCTCTAAAAGAGATGTTAAAACTGTAACATAGACCATTTTTACTTCTCATCATAAACTATAATGTATGTTCACTATACACTTAATTATTTGTCACGTATCCTTTCACTTAGCCTTAATTAATTTTTTAAAATTTAAAAAGTAACATGTAATGTAAAAATTAACCAGAATTAAATGAAAGGGCACATGGTAGATAATTAGATGTATGATAAGCATACAATTCTTTTAAATAACACTGAGTCATTTGAAGGCAAGATCTTTTGCTCTCAAATTTGAGAGTTGGTGTCAAATTCATAATTTGAGAGCAGAGGTCAAATTTATCTAATAATTTTTTTTAATAAATATTACTGTGTGTTGTATTTGCCGGGTCGAGCAAAAACTTGTATAAAATATCTATCATCACATAGACCATTAAATATTATTTTGATATTTTAAATTTAACATCTTCCTTAGAGATGCTCTAACCACTTAAATATAAGGGAAAATTAGGTTCACGTCCTTCTTTTTGTTACTCCATTGATTAAAATCCTAATCTTTTTCAATTTTTGATCAAGGTCCTTGGGTATTAATAACATCATTAATTATTTGAATAATAAAATATTTTTATTTTTAAATATATTCATTTTGTGACAGCCCGTCCCTAATTTTAAGAATTTTTAAAGTTTTAATAAAGGATTTTACAAAAATACCCTTGGAGGCACGCACGTCATTCGAGGTTAATCGTCATGTCGTGCCATCTAAGATTTGTTTTCTTGGCATATCCTTGTAGTACTCGTCGTTACGGACGCGTGGGCGCAGACGGTTCGTGATTTGGAGTTATATCGAAGAAGTTATTAACGTTTGAAATTTGGGATTTTAAGGAATTATAATTTTAGTAAAATATAAAAATTCTTTTATGAAAATGGACGGCCCAGATTTAATGGAATTTGAAATGGATGGTTGGGATGAGAGAAATGAGGTTTTGTGTGTGTGTGTGCGTGAGAAGAAGAGGAAGAAACAGAAAAAAAAATGGAGATTGGGCAAAGCTGCCCAATCGGAGAAGAAGAAGATGAGAACGAATGGAGAGAAGAGAGAGGAAGAATCTGACCAACCAGAGGAAGGAAAGGAGGAAAGGAGAGAGGGCGAGAATCGGAGGAGAGAAGGGAGAAACGGGTTGGGGAACCCGTGACCCGCGCGCGCGACCCGTCGGTTTTCTACACATTCCCGTCGAAATTCCACCAATTTTCCGACGAATTGAATCAAGGTACCACTCCCAATCAACATCTAGACCTTCCCTCTTCACGTTTCACCCCAAGAATCATTGAATTTCGTGGTGATTTCGCGAAGAACACCCTACGGGTGCCGCGACCTTTTTTGTCTAAATTCTTCAAATTTTGAAATGTTTTCTTTCAATTACTAACACCATTAGCATTCCTTTAGGACCTAGAACAAAGCCCAAGAGGTAGTTGAGGCGTTGGATCACGTTTGGAGGTCGAATTGGAAGCACCCAATTCTAGGGTTCTTCACGGTTTTGGTGAAATTGAAGCACTTCCAGGCCAAATTGTCCTTGGCCACAGGTATGAAAGTTGTTCTACTCATTGAGATCTTCAAATCTGCAAATTTTGGTAATTTTTGGAAATAGTTGAATTTTCCGGCGAACCGGGGCGGCCAACCGCCACCCGCGGCGGCCCGTGCGGCGGCGCGTGGCCAATGGCCCGCCAATGTCATTCTTAGCATGTGTTTAATGCTCTAGGTTCAGTTTTGATAATTGATGGACGTAAATTGAATAATTGAACCTAAGTTCGTTACGATTTGTGGTTAGGTGAAAATGTGAATTGACGATCCAACCGTTGGATCGTCACCAAACTTTGATACGTTATAATACGTAATATTTGAGGATTATAGGAACTTACGGATCGGGAATCCGATTTGCGGATCTTTCGGAATTGGAGTTGTAAGTTCATAAAATAGAACGTTAACCGTCACTTGGTTTTGGAAATTGACGGAGATCCGACCGTTGGATGGTAATGAAATTTTAGGATGTTGTCCTAGAGATATATTGTGGACCTCTGGAAGTTATGGATTGGAAATCTGAGTTGCAGATCTTCCAGATCGAACTGCGTAGTGACGTGTTTTATATATTCTATCGATATGATTTCTGAGGTTGGATTTGATTATTGTTCTAGGCGCCGATCGTCATGACGCCTCGATGTGTTGTGCTAAGGAGTTGTTGGGCGAACTCCAGGTGAGTGGGCAGTATTTTCTGTATTTACCTATATACTATTGAATTTCCCAGAAACTGAGTTTTTAATGAAAATATGTTTCTAAAATGCCATGCATGAATGAGATGCATGATATGAATGAAATGCCATGATAGGAATGATATGCATGTGATGAATGATATGAATTATATGAATTGAAAATCGATGCATGTATATATATATGAATTGGTGCTGTGGACGCACAGGTAAGTCAGGTGAGTTTATATTATTTATGTGAATCATTGATGATGTGCATGACGTTCATAGCTCATAATTTGCACCCTAGGTGTTAGTGCTTATATTATTCACCACACCGCACGCTCGCCTTGGATCCAAGTAGGTGGATGTCGTACAGACCATGTGAGGGTTCCGACATGCCAGTCGTACAAACCATTAGAGGGGTTCCGACTGGTGGGTGACCTTAGATATGCGCGCTGATAATTGATGTGAGAAGCACTAGAGCGTATTTATACACCTGTCATCGTACAGACTACCTTATGTAGTTCCGAGTGACGTGCAGAGTTAGACCGTACAGGTCACCGAGGTGACTCCGGATGGATTGGATGTTGAGCTATATAATTAACCGAACAGGACCAACTGCAGGGTCTCCGGTTAATTCATTATTTCACCTGTTACATTGATGCATCATTCAAACTGTTTTTAAAAGTTTTTACATGGCGTACTCTCTGGTTTTAAGAAAGATGATGATTTGAGATTTATGAAAAACTATATGCTATTATGCTATTTTCTGGGAAAGTATACAGGTTTTACAGCGAGGGGTTAGAAATGTTTTAAATGAAATGTTTTTGAAAAACTTTGTTTTACTGACCCACTCAATTTTGTTTTTGCGCCCCTCCAGGTTCAAGTTAGCAGAGCTTTGGTGGCCACGAGGAATCCAATGGTGTTCTGACAGAATTCACAAATGTAAGATTCACCCTCGGGTGTTATATCTTAGAAATTGTATCTTTAAAGCTTCCGAACTGTGTAAATGGTTACGTCACTCTCACGTGACGGCCAGCATGCCCTCCTTCGGGACGGGGTGTGTCACATTTAGTGTTAAAAATGTTACAATTAGTATATTTATATTTATGGCTAAATTTTTTACCATATATTTTTATTTTTAGTTTGTACCTATTTTTAATTTGCAAATATTTTTTAATTTGTACCAATTTTCTTTTCATTTTTAATTTGTACCCATATATTAGTTTCTTTTTGTGCCCAATTTTTTAAAGTTTTATTTGTGTTTGTACCCATGTGTATACTGTCACGTGACATTGTATATTTAATCAATGATATAAAAATTATATATGGTATATTTATGTTTTATGCCTAAACTTTGTATCATATATTTATATGTTTAGTTTGTACCCACTTTTGATTTGCAACATTTTTTTTAAAATTTGTAGTATTTTCTTTTTAGTTTTATTTTGTACCCATGTATTAATTTCTTTTAGCACCTATATTTTAAAAAAATTCATTTGTACTCATAATTTTTTAATCTTTTATATGTACCCTAAAAATTCATTTGTAGTATTTTCCTTTTAGTTTTATAATGTACCCATTCTTCTTTATTAATGTACCACTTTGTTATATGTGAAATGTACCTATTTTTTTAATTGATCGTGTGCTTGAGGCTCAGATGTATGATGAAGAGACCCAGGAAATAATTCAAGCAAGGAATCAAGGAAAAAAGAGGGATTTCGGGATTCGAGAAACTGATGGTATGCTTATGCAGGAAAGCAGAATGTATGTGCCGAATAATGCAGAGTTAAAAAAAGAAATTTTGGATGAAGCACATATTTCGGCATATGCGATACATCCAGGAGGCACTAAGATGTATCATACCATTAGACCATTTTATTATTGGTCGGGTATGAAAGGAGAAATTGCCGAATATGTGAGTAGGTGTACCATTTGTCAACATGTTAAATCTAAAAAGAAGAAACCGTTTGGGTTGATGCAACCACTTATCGTTCCACAATGGAAATGGGAAAATATTACTATGGATTTTGTGTACAAGCTTCCTCGTACACAGAATGGTTATGACGGCATTTGGGTGGTAGTTGATCGGCTTACTAAGTCAGCACATTTTATTCCAGTGAAGGAGAAGTATTCGTTAAGTCGATTAGCTAAGTTATTGATAGGAGCATATTTATGCGACTTAGTTAACATGTTTTCTTGCACTTACTTAGTTAGTTATTGCTTATAAGAGTGTTTTAAATCATTTTCGTATGTTTGTAGGTCCTAATAACAAAGTTGGCAAGAAAAGTGCATTTTGGTGCATTTTGGAGCAATTTTGGGCTGAAATGGATTGCATGCACTTGGAGACATAAGGATGGACGTTTTGGGAAGATTAGAATTCAGCATATGTGTGTGCACATGGGCAAAGGAGGAAACACACACACATGGGCAAAGGAAAGGCACGGCATGGGCAGAAAATACACCACTACATTCACTCATTACCACAACACTCACCCTTGTCCCCTTCATTATTTCTGTTTTCATGCACCATTACATTTAATCATTGCACTCAAGTGGTGTACATCCCTTGTCCCCTTCACCCATCAGATTTCATTCACTTTCACCTCCACTACATGCACTCATTGATGCACCACTCCTCCACTTTCACCTCCACTATGACTCATTTCTGCACCATTCCACCTCCCTTTCCTTTATCTACCATGTGCACAATCATTCATGTTCCCCACTTGCATTCATAGCTGCAACACCACTCCATTTCACCCCCCATGCTTTGCATCATTACTTCACTTTCACCTTTGAATCATTGCTAACACCACAATTCATCCCTCCATGCCATGCACTTCCTCTATAAAAGGAAGTGTGTGTGGGAATAACTTAACTAAGTGCAATGGTGCCGACATCATATCATTGTGAGGCATCATTCTCTAGAGGCCAAACAAGATGGGTAATTACAAGAGTTGTAAATGATTAAAGCGTTATTCTCTCATCATTATTTTTGCTAACCAACATCGTATCATCGTGAGGTGGGCTTGGTAATGGTGAGTCTCCCATACCCCGCTAAGAGTTCAACACAACTCTCAAATTCCATTAAGGGATGTGGAATTTGCCAAAAATAGTGGGTGGTACTATTTGATTTAAGACCCAATCAAGTAGTTTTAAAATCAACAATCTAATACGATTTCTGTTATGTTATGTAGTTAACGACATGCCTAAAATTACACCCACCATTATACTTGACAAAAAGGGCCTTAGGGGCCAACGTTTCCTTGCTTGGTATCGCCATATTGAGAATGTCTCAAAGGTGATAGACATATTGTATGTGCTTAAGCAATCCCCTCCTCATGTACCTCCTACGAAACTAGCTTCAAAGGATGAGTGTCAAAATTATGATAGACACCATGAGGATGACTTACAAGCCAAATGCTTAATCCTCACTTCACTTAGTGAGGAGCTTAAGAAGCTACATGAGCACATGGACACTTCTTATGCCATGGTTGATAGTTTGCATAAGATGCATGACATTGAGACTAGTAATGTACGATTCTCAAATGTTTGTAGTCTATTAAATGCCAAAATGGCAAAGGGGACATCAGTCCATAAACATGGACAAAAGATGGAAAAGATCTTTCAAGATCTTGAAAGTTTAGGAACTTCCATCGATGGGAAAATGGCCCAAGACTTTTTCCTTGCATCTCTCTCGGATGATTTCACTAAGTTTATTGTAAACTATAAAGTGAATAGATTCAATCATACTTTTACCGAGATGATTGACATGTGCTGTAAGTTTGAACAAGGTTTCAAAAAGGACAGTGGGAGTGAGAATGCAATCATAAGGAAAAGGTTGCATAAGAAGAAGGCAAGAAAATCCAAAGGAACATGCTTTCATTGTGGAAAGGATGAACGTTGGAAGAAGAAATACAGGGTGCGCATTGCGAGCCTTATGACAAGAACTTTTGAAGGGACTATTTCTATCATAGAGAGTGCTTTTACAATGAGCTCCAATTTCTGGATATTTGATTCAGGCGCTAGTCAACATATCTGCAATTCGTTGCAGGGACTAACAGAGAGCAAGACATTGCGCAATGGGGAGATGATTGTGCGAGTTGGGAACGACACTAAGATCTCTGCTAAAGCAATAGGCACCTACATGCTTAAACTGCCCTCTGGGGAAGTCTTGGAACTTAAAAATTGTTTATATTTTCCTTCATGTATAAAGAATTTGATTTCTATCTCTAAGCTTTTACGAGATGGGCACTCAGTATTGTTTGACAAAATGAGTTGCACTTTATACTTGAACGGTCGTATTATCTCTCATGGTAATATGATAGAGGGACTTTTTCACCTAGAGACAAGTAGTGGGATGCACTGTATTGAAAGCGGGAATACCTCAAAACCCAAAAAGGCTAGAGAAGAAGTTAACCAAGAAAAGATGTGGCATCTTAAACTTGGACATGTGAACCTTGATAAGATTCGCAAGATGTCGAAGGACGGATATTTCCGCCCATTAGGTAATGACCAAATGGGAACTTGTGAATGTTGCTTAAAAGGGAAAATGACCAAATCTCCATTCACTGGGAAATGAGAGTGTGCCACTGAAATTCTAGGGTTAATCCACACTGACGTATGTGGACCTATGTCTACTATGTCGAGAGGAGGCTTCTCCTACTATATCACATTCACCGATGATCACTCTCGGTTTGGCTATGTGTATCTTATGAAGTACAAGTCAGAATCATTTGAAAGGTTCAAAGAATTCAAGAATGAAGTTGAGAAGCAAACTGGGAAACAGATAAAGATCCTAAGATCAGATCGAGGGGGAGAGTATCTAAGCACCGAGTTCCTAGATTATCTCAAAGAGTGTGGAATAATATCACAGTGGACTCTACCGGGAACTCCATAACTTAATGGAGTTTCTAAAAGGAGACATCGAACCTTGATGAACATGGTTCGTTCTATGATGAGTTCCGCCGATCTACCAGTAACATTCTGGGGATACGCTCTATATACAGCAGCTTATTTGCTTAATAGAGTACCTTCCAAGTCAGTTTCACAGACGCCCTATGAGATATGGCATGGAAGAAAGCCAAGTCTTAATCACATTAAGATTTGGGGTTGTGAAGCATATGTCAAGAAGCTTGAAGCTACTAAGCTTGAAGCGAGATCAGTTAGGTGCTATTTTGTGGGATATCCTAGAGAAACTATGGGATATGAATTCTACCTGTTGAGCAAAAATTGTACATAATATGTAAACAAATAATTCACTCGACACAATTTCACCCTCGTTCATTTTTTCGAAGAGGGTTTTATTAATTCGAGTTCGACCCATTCTAGGCTACGCGCCTATTAATTACAGCCCTTCTTTTGGGAAAGGAATACCTTTTGATTCCAATTTGAATAAAATGTAACTTTGAGGATTTGGGAGTTTGTTTGATTTTGTGACTGCATCTAGGTAGAATCCTAGATTGCCTACGTACCCTCGTTGAGGGATCAAGTCACTCGTAGTTCATGTATTTGTTGAGGTTTGATGCCTTGTGCAGTTTCAGCTCGTGCATGCAAGGAGCAATTGATGCCTTTTGATACTTGATATGGCTTCATGCTTTTGAGATTTTGTTGCGGCTTCATGCCTTTTGATACTTGACTCTTCGACTTGACTCTTTGTAGAATTTGTAATTCCTTGGGTGGAGTAGCAGAAGTGAATTTAGTTTATATAAACTAGGGATTCGTCTTGCTTTCATGGTTGCGTCTAACATTTGATCTCAGACTGCCTACGTATCCTTAACGGAATCAAACCAGCGTAGTTCGTAAGATTTTGTTTGGATTTGCCTAATTGTGTTCAGTCTTGGCAAAATGAGTAATCAATTGGACTTTGTTTGAAACCCATACATAACCTTTGGTAATATCCAATAGATCTTTGTGAAATGGAACTTCACTTTTTTCTTCAAGTAGCAACCCACATGGGATGCGCAGTACAAAGTAAATAGGACTTTGTCCTTTCCTTGAGTAGAAGGTAGAATTCACGCCATATGGACTGAAAAGGCATTTAAACAGCCTTTTATTTTTGGTTGGTTGAAGGGCTTTCCTCGTGTTATAAATCCTTAGTGAATTAGGATTCATCTTTGCATGACTTTTCCACACGGTTTGGGAAAGGTTTGATCCATATAACTTCTTGTGATGCATGTTCTTTGAGGGTTCCATGTAAGTACCGTCCCTAATTAATCTGTGAAGTTTGTTTACAGCAAACTTCTTGTTTCTTTTTTTTTTGACTTTTCCACCCCATTTAAATATGGGACTTTGAACCCATTTGATTCAAAACCTTCTGACAGCAAGCTTTTCTCTTCATTGTTTTTTTTTTATGTGATTTTAAAGCTTCCAAGTTCCAATAAGACTTGAAAATTCGAAATCCTCTCTTCCTCTTTGATAGGAGCATATTTATGCTACTTAGTTATGTTGTTTTCTTGCATTTTCGTAGTTAGTTATAACTTATTATAGTGTTTAAGGTCATTTTCGTGCAATTTCAGGTTCATATGGCAAAGTATGCATTTTGAGCCAATTTGGAGCATTTTGGAGCATTTTTGGGCCAAGATTGGATGGTGCAAACATGGAGACATGAGGATGGACGAATTTGATGATTCAAAGGGCTAGAAATCTGCATGTGTGTGCGCAAAGTGTTGGCCTACAACTTCAAACATCATGGCTGCCATGTAATGGCAGAAAATGTGTTTTTTACTAGCTAAATGGATGAAGAACATGCATTGCAAGTATAAACACCACATGGGCAGCAAGAAGGAAAGAAAACAGCAACACACACACCACATGGGCAGCAAGGAATCAGAAATTAAAGCATGGGCAGCAAGGAATAAGAAATTAAAGCATGGGCAGCAAGGAATCAGCATGGGCAGTGAATAGACAACAAGGAATGGCAGAAATTGGACCACCATGAAGTGGATTTCTGCAAGGATGGCAGATTGTCCATTACTTGATGTTTGCTTGACATTTTCAGCCACTATATAATCCCCATTCAACCATTTATCAAGGGAGTTCAGAAAACCACACCTCCCACACACATTCCATTCATCCCATCCAGCCATACACCCTCCACAATTCATAAATTCGTCAAACACATCCATCACACTTTGCAGCAGCCTTCCTTCACCTTTCACCATATTTTCTGACCCAAAATCATCCCTAGCCGTACCCCCATCAACCCTAAACTTTCCCATACCATTCCACATCCATTCTACACCACAAATAACCCCAAAAACCTGTTCTAAAGTTCTCTGCCGCAGCAAGGAGGAAGGAGAATTCGTTGATGAGCTTGCTGCCAAGTTGGAGCGTTCTAGGTGTTTTCTTCCTTTGGATTTTAATTTCTAAATTTATGTATCTTTGCTTGTGAGTATGAGGAACTAAACCCCCTTAGTTGGGGGGTGATTCGAAACCATGAATATGCTTGCAATATGATTTGATTACGTTCAGTTGTTATTTCATAAGTTGTGGTTTCAATTCGTTCATCTACTTGATTGATAACTTATTTGTGTATGTTGATTGAGAGTGCACGCTTAGTTTTCATGCATGAATATGATGCTAGATTATGAGGGAGTTTCACCTAATAGTTACAATCTTATAATCACAAGTAGTGAAGGTCGCTTATAAACGATCGCGTTGAATGAATTCTTGGCA
Organism: Malus fusca; assembly: GCA_035220775.1. Lineage (NCBI taxonomy): Eukaryota > Viridiplantae > Streptophyta > Magnoliopsida > Rosales > Rosaceae > Malus > Malus fusca. The sequence continues at coordinate 25,963,653 of CM069071.1, read as the reverse complement.
TTAGTTTCATGCTCATCATAGTAACGAATGCCTCGTCAACACTTATAGTTCTCATTGTGCTTCATGATTCTTGATTGTATCCTTATTGTGCTCATCACGTAAGGAACCTTTGAGGAATGCTTTGAATTGTTGTATGCGTTTTCCCATCCAATTCATTAACTTAAGGAGAACTTGAAGGTTAATTTAAGCGTATCTAATTAACTTGGGGTGTTGAGTTTCATAATTTATTGGAAGAACAACTGAAAATCGTTTTGTTTGCAAGTGTGTCATGTGTGGAGAAGAACCTCCTAACTAGCCTTTTATCCATCATTTTCATCCAAAAACGTTTTACAATCTGTTTTGTTTTAAAGTTTCTGTTTTGTTTTCAATTTTCGTCCAAAACCAAATCCCCCTTTATTTTGAAGTCTAGATTAGTTAGAAAGTGTTTTGATTTGTGTTTTTAAGTGTTTTGATTCAAGTTTTCACTCAAATTCGTCAGATTTTGTGTTTGTGCTCAAAACTGCCCAGAAAGTGGTTTTTAGGCAGTTTTGAGTCTTCTAGTTGCTGTTTTGAGTTTTAGGTTTGTTTTAGTGTTTTAAACTTAGTTTTTGAGTTTTTAAGTCAGTTTCCAAGTGTTTAGCAATCCCTCCTAATCCCCGGTCTAGAACGATCCCTACTTACATCTTTACTACAATTTGACAAAAGAGGGTTTAATTTGTGTGTTTAGTTAATTTACGCATCAAATTTTGGCGCCGTTGCCGGGGATTAGCAACTTTGCTAATCCCTCGTTCTTTTTGTTTATTTGTTATTTTCGTTTGTTTTCTATCACAGATTTCTATCTTGTTTTGTTTCTTTGTTTTTAGGTACTAGTGCATGACTCGAAGTTCCAAACCTATTCGTGAGCATATTTTGGACTTTGACGACGATTTTGAGAGAACTTTGAGAAGGGCTAGAAATCAGCAAGAACACAACCCACCCAATCCCGAACCTGACCTTGAAGAAAACGTTCCAGAAGAGGAGGAGGAACCTACGGCACAAGTGAGTGAAGAAGCCCAAGACATGGCCGTGGACAACGGTACACTCAAAGAGCTCTCCGCCTCGGGATTGGATAATGCCGCACCCTTGTGCATCCAATATCCCACGGCTGCCCAAGGTAAGACCGAAGAATTTGAATTAAAGTCAAGTTTGCTTCATCATATTCCTAAATACCATGGCTTGTCCATGGAAGATCCTAACAAACATTTGAAAGAATTTGAAGTTGTTTGCTCAAGTATGACTCCCGTTAACGTTGACGGAAGTATTTTGAAGATGAAGGCTTTTCCATTCTCTTTAGTGGATAAAGCCAAGGATTGGTTGTACGAATTGGCTCCCGGAACTGTCACATCTTGGGAGAGCATGAAAAGAGCGTTCTTGGAGAAGTTCTTTCCAACTTCTCGAATCATTACCATACGGAAAAGGATAAGTGGAATTCAGCAAGAGGAAGGTGAGTCTTTTCCTACGTATTATGAACGTTTTAAATCACTTGTTGCTTCTTGTCCACAACATCAGATGAAAGAGGAATTACTTTTGCAATACTTTTATGAGGGCCTCCTACCACTTGAACGTCAAATGCTTGATGCCTCGGCGGGTGGAGCATTGGTGGACAAAACTCCTATGGCAGCCAAGATCTTGATTGCTAATCGAGCGTTGAACGCTCAACAATACGAAGGAGTAGGCCAAAGGGGACCCCCACGGCAACATGTTCATGAGGTAAGTTCAACTTCCGACATTCATTCACAATTGGCTAATCTTTCTTCTATTGTGTCTCAGATGGCCGAGGGCATGAAGATGCAAGGACCAATTGTATGTGGCGTATGTTCTATCCAAGGACATGCTTCTGAAAAATGTCCACAATTGATTGAAAATGGTGGATGGGAAAGCGCCAATGCAATTGGATTTCAAGGCCAAAACCAACCAAGGAACGATCCATATTCAAATACATATAATCCGGGTTGGAGAGACCACCCAAATTTCAAATGGAGGGAGCCCCAACCACCTCAACAACAAGGAGGCTTTAGGCAACAACCCCCGGGGTTCTTCACCAAGCCATATGCACCAACACATGCTCCACAACAATCTGCCCCAAATGCTTCAGGTACGTCTCTAGATAATGAAGCACTTCTTAAGATACTAACCAAATTATCTCAGGGACAAGACGATCACACCCAAGCAATGCAAAACCAAAACAAAAGGGTGGATCAATTGGAGAGACAAATTGGGCAGATTGCGGATTTTGTAGGGAAATTTCGAGACCAAGGCCAACTTCCTAGTTCCACCATTCCAAATCCGAAAGGAGGCTTTGAAACTGCAAATGCAATCATGCTAAGGAGTGGAAAAGAAGTTGGGACAGGTCCTACACCACCAAAATCAGGTCCCAAAGAGGATGAAACGTTGAAATCGGAAGAGGAGACACCAAGTCCACTCACGGCAAAGGTAGCACCACCTTTGCCGCAAGCACCCATGGCCCCTAGGCCATCCAATCCGTCCACCCTAGGTAAGATGAGTCGAAGTTTGATTAATTCTAACATTATTCCACCCAATGTGCCCTTTCCTAGCAGATTTTTGCAATTCAAGAATGAAGAGGAGGAAAAAGATGTTCTAGAGACATTTAGGAAGGTTCAAGTTAACATACCTCTCTTGGATGCAATCAAGCAAATCCCGAAGTACGCCAAGTGTTTGAAAAAGCTTTGTACAACAAAGAAACGTTTTCGAGAGAAAGAAGTGGTACAGGTAAGTGAGAATGTGTCTGCTATGATACAACGTAAACTACCTCCTAAATGCAAAGATCCGGGTAGTTTCACCATTCCTTGTGTCATTGGTAATACTAGGTTCAAATCTGCCATGTTAGACCTAGGTGCATCCATAAATGTTATGCCATATTCCATTTATGCATCTATGAACTTAGGAGCATTGAAAAATGATGGGGTAATAATACAATTGGCCGATAGATCTAACGCCTATCCAAAGGGAGTTTTGGAAGATGTTCTTGTGCAGGTTAATCATTTAGTCTTCCCAGCGGATTTCTATGTTCTTGAGATGGATGAATCGGATCATGCTCCTTCATTGCCCATCCTCCTTGGAAGGCCATTTATGAAAACGGCTCAAACGAAGATTGATGTGGCAAAAGGATTAGTAACTATGGCATTTGGTGGTGATATGATTTGTTTTAAAATTTCTGAATCCATTGAGACTCCTAACATTGTTCGTTCTTGTTGTGTTATTGATACCGTAGAAAAGATAGGGACGGATCATTCAGCCCGTAACACAAAGGTTGCTTCAAGAAACATGCAAGATGAGGGCATTGGAGTGGAGCATGAGGACCCCATGGCCACTGCCCTTAAGATAACCAATGTGGCCGAAAACACCATGAAGAAAAAATTTCATGTTGCTGCCACTTCATCCCAACACCAAGGTAAGGCACCTAGTCCAAATCCAAATCCCATTAAAATTAATAGGTGGTTGCCTTCTTTGGTGCAGGAACCCAAGCAAATCCCCGATGGTGGGTGCATTTACATGAACCATAGGAAACACAACGCACCCATCAACAAACATCACTATCCATTTCCGTTCAAGGATGCAATGCATGATAATTTTGTTGAGCATGTTGTGGAGGAGCTCCCACTCCATGCCGTGGGCTCCAAAGGGGCATGATTGTGTTCTTCGTCCGGCTTCAAGACGTTAAAGAAAGCGCTACTTGGGAGGCAACCCATGCATACAACAAAGGAAGCCCTAGGCATCACTCCAATTGCAGATTTGCGTTCCTAAAACCCTTCTCTTGGTTGTTAGTTATAATCTGCCAGTTTATTTGTTACTTGCTGTTTGTGTGTTTAATTTTGTTTTGTGTGATTTTATGCTTGAAACATTGAGGACAATGTTTGATTTAAGTGTGGGGGGGGTAACTAAGTGTTTTTTATGCAAATTCGTGGGATTGTACCACCCATTACTTAGAGACTTGTTCCTTGCTGTTTTTAAGTGTTTTTAAGCAGTCTTGGTGTGTTTTAGTGTGTGTTAACATAAAACTCCGAAAATCACATAAAAATTTGAAAAATTTGTTTTAAAAAAAACCCAAAAAGAGTTGTTTTTGTGTGTTTATTTGTGTCTTAGGGTACCTTCCAACACAATGATGAGGATTCGGTTTGTAATTGCATGGCTGTTAAAGAGAGTGATTAACATGGATGAAAGTTTGATTTACTCTTTGTTTATGCTTGGTTGTGGTTATAACTTATGAATTCACATGCAATCATAAAGGAAAAATTAGTTTTTGTAACATGCTTGAAGGAAGGAACTCAAACTAACACTACAACCTTGTGAGACTTGAGCCTAAACGTTTATTTGGAGAGTTAAAATCTGTGCATTATTGTTTTCTAAGTCGTTGCATGATCTCATTATTCCTTGCTTGGTTACTACTTAGAAGGCGTTTCATCATTTAGTTCCAAATGCTAGAACTCATGCCCATTTCATTCAAAGCATGTTATTGATTTGCATAACACATATTCAAGATGAAGTTGTGTAGTGACCACCACCTTAGCCAAAATGCCGTGAATCCCCTATGTCATTATGTTTTGTAGGTTTCAACCCCATTGAGCCTTGTTTAGCCTTTTCTTTGTTAACCCATGTTTTCCTCACCTAGCCTAGATTAGGACTATCCATTCCTTTGTTCTTTAAGCATAGTAAAGCATGATTCAATTAGAATTCCTTTTGATTTATGTTGGCAGAAAACAAGTGTAGGGGAAGTGTTTTTCATGAGGAATTGTGTGCCATAGGCACGGCAAAGAAAAGAAAAGAAAAAAAAATTCGTTGAAAGAGAAAAGAAAAAAAATTTGAAAAAAAACATGAAGAAAAAGTATGAGAAGTATGAAAAAAGAGTTGAAAAGTTGAGAAAAAGAGTTCCAAAGTCTTGTTTGTTGAAGTAAGGGTCCAAAACAATGAATTTGACCCTAAGGAGTTGTTTAAGTCTCCCCCTTGTGTGTTAAAGTTAATTTCTGCAATCTAAGTGAATTCTAAGTCTCAATTTCATTACTTTGCTTACTATCGCTTGAAGAACGTTTGTTTTCCCTATCCTTCCTTGTTAACCAACACCCCAAGCCCCATTACAACCCTTAACTTCTATCTTGAGTGTTATGTGTTTCAATTTGTGGAGTTTGAATTTGGTATGAGCATATGGTGTCACTGGTTCTCGCATCTAAGTAGTAGCATTCCATTCATGAGATCATATCTAAACATGCTTCTTAACTCTAGAAATTGCATTCTTTGTAAAATATATATGTGAGCATTCGTTTTCATATCTACATCAATCTTCTCACATATGACTAGTGTAGGGTGTGGAGTTAGAAAATCTGAGTGAAAATAGAGTGTATATCTTGTAAGGAATTGAAGGAATTCTCTAAGGCATGTTACTTCATTCAAAGCATTGTTTTAATTGATTACTTGTGAATTTGTAAGTTGTGGCTTAAATTAAGTATGTGCTTGTGTAAAGATGACTCAAATTTGTGGGGATAACGATCTTTAACATGTCATGTTCATTGGAAATCCCTAAGGCAAATGTTGGAAGGATTAGAGTGTGTTTATTGACTTTGTTTCGTTTTGTTTATTTTGTTTTGCTCGAGGACTAGCAAAAGCTAAGTGTGGGGGAATTTGATAGGAGCATATTTATGCTACTTAGTTATGTTGTTTTCTTGCATTTTCGTAGTTAGTTATAACTTATTATAGTGTTTAAGGTCATTTTCGTGCAATTTCAGGTTCATATGGCAAAGTATGCATTTTGAGCCAATTTGGAGCATTTTGGAGCATTTTTGGGCTAAGATTGGATGGTGCAAACATGGAGACATGAGGATGGACGAATTTGATGATTCAAAGGGCTAGAAATCTGCATGTGTGTGTGCAAAGTGTTGGCCTACAACTTCAAACATCATGGCTGCCATGTAATGGCAGAAAATGTGTTTTTTACTAGCTAAATGGATGAAGAACATGCATTGCAAGTATAAACACCACATGGGCAGCAAGAAGGAAAGAAAACAGCAACACACACACCACATGGGCAGCAAGGAATCAGAAATTAAAGCATGGGCAGCAAGGAATAAGAAATTAAAGCATGGGCAGCAAGGAATCAGCATGGGCAGTGAATAGACAACAAGGAATGGCAGAAATTGGACCACCATGAAGTGGATTTCTGCAAGGATGGCAGATTGTCCATTACTTGATGTTTGCTTGACATTTTCAGCCACTATATAATCCCCATTCAACCATTTATCAAGGGAGTTCAGAAAACCACACCTCCCACACACATTCCATTCATCCCATCCAGCCATACACCCTCCACAATTCATAAATTCGTCAAACACATCCATCACACTTTGCAGCAGCCTTCCTTCACCTTTCACCATATTTTCTGACCCAAAATCATCCCTAGCCGTACCCCCATCAACCCTAAACCTTCCCATACCATTCCACATCCATTCTACACCACAAATAACCCCAAAAACCTGTTCTAAAGTTCTCTGCCGCAGCAAGGAGGAAGGAGAATTCGTTGATGAGCTTGCTGCCAAGTTGGAGCGTTCTAGGTGTTTTCTTCCTTTGGATTTTAATTTCTAAATTTATGTATCTTTGCTTGTGAGTATGAGGAACTAAACCCCCTTAGTTGGGGGGTGATTCGAAACCATGAATATGCTTGCAATATGATTTGATTACGTTCAGTTGTTATTTCATAAGTTGTGGTTTCAATTCGTTCATCTACTTGATTGATAACTTATTTGTGTATGTTGATTGAGAGTGCACGCTTAGTTTTCATGCATGAATATGATGCTAGATTATGAGGGAGTTTCACCTAATAGTTACAATCTTATAATCACAAGTAGTGAAGGTCGCTTATAAACGATCGCGTTGAATGAATTCTTGGCATTAGTTTCATGCTCATCATAGTAACGAATGCCTCGTCAACACTTATAGTTCTCATTGTGCTTCATGATTCTTGATTGTATCCTTATTGTGCTCATCACGTAAGGAACCTTTGAGGAATGCTTTGAATTGTTGTATGCGCTTTCCCATCCAATTCATTAACTTAAGGAGAACTTGAAGGTTAATTTAAGCGTATCTAATTAACTTGGGGTGTTGAGTTTCATAATTTATTGGAAGAACAACTGAAAATCGTTTTGTTTGCAAGTGTGTCATGTGTGGAGAAGAACCTCCTAACTAGCCTTTTATCCATCATTTTCATCCAAAAACGTTTTACAATCTGTTTTGTTTTAAAGTTTCTGTTTTGTTTTCAATTTTCGTCCAAAACCAAATCCCCCTTTATTTTGAAGTCTAGATTAGTTAGAAAGTGTTTTGATTTGTGTTTTTAAGTGTTTTGATTCAAGTTTTCACTCAAATTCGTCAGATTTTGTGTTTGTGCTCAAAACTGCCCAGAAAGTGGTTTTTAGGCAGTTTTGAGTCTTCTAGTTGCTGTTTTGAGTTTTAGGTTTGTTTTAGTGTTTTAAACTTAGTTTGTGAGTTTTTAAGTCAGTTTCCAAGTGTTTAGCAATCCCTCCTAATCCCGGTCTAGAACGATCCCTACTTACATCTTTACTACAATTTGACAAAAGATGGTTTAATTTGTGTGTTTAGTTAATTTACGCATCACTCTTCACGTGAGGTGCAGCCTTTATTCACCCTTTTTTTGTTTGGTGTTGCTTTTATCCAAGTGATGCTTCATTCCATCCTTCTTTTATTTCTCAGACAAAAAGACATAAAGGCAGCAACCGACATCTTTCAGAGGTTTTTTTTTTTGTCCTATTTCTTTGCCGAGCCAATAATTATTTGAAGTATGCTATTGCTGGGGCTTTTGTAATTGTAAGAAGGCACCCTTTTCTTTTTGACTTAGTAGTCTCTCCTTCTTGTGACTGACGATGATGGGTAGTACGGAGATGCAATTTTGGGCCAACATCGACGGAGCCTTTAAGGAGTGTAGATTGATCTTTGAAGTTGTGGTGAACGGAGAGGTTCTTGGAGACAAATATCAACTGCGGTGGAAAGAGTTTGCCCTTGTGGTTGTTGTTGAAGGAAAGCTTCAGCTTGGCGAGGTTGTCGAGCAGCTTGCAAGAGACCTTGTGGAAGAAGATGGAGGAGTCGCTGTCGAACTTGGAAGTGGGTTGAACCGAAGGCCTCTTGGGGAAGCTGAATACTAGGGCAGTCCTCGAAGATGTGGTTGGCGGAGACGGCGGCGTGGCGGAGACGGCGGCGGTGATTGCAAATGTCTTCATTGGTGTTGTCGAAGTGTTAGTGATCGACGATGTCGCAGCAGGCTATTGTCAAAGTCCAGGTGAGAAGGCAGTCCTCCGGTTCCAGTTTGTCGCGAAAAGTGAGAGAGCTTCGGAGCCATCACTAGGCACAGTGGTTTGGCACTGTTTCTTCATGCAAGTCGTACTTCCAAACTTCTTTAGGCACCCATTCCTTCATTGACGCGACTTCTTTCGGGTTCTTCTGGTTTTATGCAACACGGCATGACCAAACCCATCTCCTTCAAGCCGTATCCTCCATTGACCTTCGGGTTCTTCTGGTTTTATGCAACACGGCATTACCAAACCCATTTCCTTCAAGCCGTATCCTCCATTGACCTTCGGATTCTTCTGGTTTTATGCAACACGGCATTACCAAACCCATTTCCTTCATGTTGCGGAGTGCATGGGCTCATTCTGGAAGAGCACCGGACGGCTGGAGAGCGGTAGTGTTGCGGTTTGGTTGCTGCAACTTGGGAGGATGTTGGGGAATGGTAGAGGTATGAGAAGCAAATTGCTTCTTTTTTTCCTGCGAAACCAAGAGAAACCAAACAAAGAAAAATTTAGAAGGATGGATTTGTACCCTTATATGCTTTGTTGCTTGTAGTTTGCTCTCCTTCTTTGAAAGGCTTGGTTTGGAGTCACCGGTAATGGAATTACTTCGTCTTCTCGTCCGGTATTACTTCGTTGCTTCTTTCCTCCCTCAATTTCTATCTAAATTTCTGCAGCGTCTCTTTTTTTTTTTTTTTCTTCCGTCTTTTCTCCCCCTTCCTTGCTGTGGTTGATGCCTATTTATAGGCATCTTAGGAGGTTTCCAGAGTTCTTACGTGGGGGAGGATAAAGGCTTTTCTTTTCGCCACTTTCTCTTAAACTGACTCCATTTTTCTTTTTGTTGCAGAAAATGGGGGAGCCGCTGATTTTGTATGTTTCTTCCCTCTTTTGTAGGGAAATGCATATTTTATTTTATTTTATTATTTATGGATGTATGTAAAGCCCATCCTCATTTTTTGGGCTTGGATTACACCTTGTAGTTTGACCCAATTTGTGTGGACTCTATTTTTTTCATATGTTTATTTATTTTTTTATTTTTTTTTGTTCAACACTACCATCCTGACGAAAAAAAGGTTTTTTGTCGCCATAACTGCTAAGTTTCTAGGGGACGAATTTGTTCTCAAAGGAACTATAAGTAGAATGATGGAAATTAATGAGATTAATGATGAACCACAAACAAGCACTCGACAAGTTGACAACCCTGTTCCCGAACCCCTAGCTCCACGTAGATCTGAAAGGGTTAGCAAGCCACCTAAGAGGTATGGCTTAGATAATGACTTTGGGGAATTGCACCTTCTAGGTGACAATGACACAAAGGAAGACCCTAGAGACTACACTGAAGCAATGTCCGACATTGATTCAAAGAGATGGCAAGAGGCCATGAAATCCGAGATGGATTCCATGTATCAAAATCAGGTCTGGACTCTTGTAGACCCTCCAGAAGGTATAGTACCTGTTGGAAACAAATGGGTCTTCAAGAGGAAGATAGGCGTTGATGGGAACGTGGAGACTTATAAGGCTAGACTAGTAGCCAAGGGTTATAGGCAACGAGAAGGGATTGACTATGAAGAAACCTTCTCTCCTGTAGCCATGATTAAGTCCATTCGGATTTTGCTTGCTATAGCTGCGTACCATGATTATGAGATATGGTAAATGGACGTGAAGACGGCCTTTCTGAATGGCTACCTAGAGGAAGAGCTCTATATGACTCAACCCGAAGGTTTCGTGTCCAAGTCTGAAAAGGCTAAGGTATGCAAGCTTCAAAGGTCCATTTATAGACTTAAGCAAGCCTCCAGGAGCTGGAACATTCGTTTCAATACTGAAATCAAAACGTTTGGTTTTACTCAAAACGAAGATGACAATTAAGTTTATCAAAAAGTCGTTGGGGATGCAGTTGTATTCCTAGTGTTATATGTAGATGACATATTACTATTCGGGAATGACACTGTAGTACTTTCTTCTGTAAAAGTGTGGTTGTCCAAAACCTTCCACATGAAAGATTTGGGAGATGCATCTTATGTACTTGGGATAAAGCTCTATCATGATAGATCCAGAAAATTAATTGGATTATCTCAATCTATGTACATAGATACGGTGCTAAGTAGGTTCCAGATGGAACAATCTAAGAAAGGTCTTCTTCCTGTGAGACATGGAATTCACCTTTCTAAGTCCATGGGACCTAAGACTCCTGAAGAGATACGGCATATGAGTTCTATTCCTTATGCTCCCGCCATAGGAAGTCTCATGTATGCCATGATATGCACAAGGCCTGATATCGCATATGCTGTGAGCATTACTAGTCGATATAACCCAGGATCAGAACACTGGACAGCTGTCAAGACGGTCCTTAAGTACTTAAGAAGAACTAAGGACATGTTCCTCGTTTATGGAGGAGCAACAGAGTTGCGAGTGGAAGCCTATACAGACGCAGATTTCCAATCTGACGTCGATGATAGAAGTTCCAACTCCGGATATGTATTCACTCTAAATGGTGGGGCCGTTAGCTAGAAAAGCAAGAAACAAAATGTAATTGCTGATTCCACGACGGAGGCAGAATATGTCACTGCAGCTGAAGCCGGCAAAGAAGCGTTCTGGATGAAGAAGTTCATTACTGAACTTGGAGTGGTTCCAACCATTACATCACCAGTAACTTTGTACTGTGATAATAGTGGGGCGATAGCTCAAGCCAAGGAACCCAGTGCTCATCAAAAGAACAAGCATTTTGACAGGCGTTTTAATATCATTAGGAGATATGCTGCCGAGGGGAAAGTCAACATCCTCAAAGTTGCCTCAGCAGATAACGTAGCAGATCCACTGACAAAGCCAATGTCTCAAATCCAACTTGACCGCCATATGGAAAAGATGGGTATTAGATACATGGGAAGGTGGCTTTGAGTGCAAGTGGGAGATTGTTGGAAGTATGCCCACAAAGCCACTTATTTGATGTAATAGCTTTTGGAATACTTAATGTATTAAACTATTAAATGTTTAATGAAGGGCAAAGCTTATTGTTAATCACTATTTATTGTATCATGTGTTTAAGCAATAAGGGAATCCAAGGAATGTATTTGATCTAAGAGAGAAGTGATTTAAGTAAGTTAGATTAACGAGACCTTTCTCTTATGTTCATTCCTAAAACGTTCCTAGCCATAGGATTTCCAATTGGGCATTGACAATCCGTTAAGGTTAGTATGTGTTATGTCAACTCAAGCGCGAGTATGACTAGTCTCAAGTCATCTAGTGTTTGACACTAAGACAAACACGTAGGTGCTCGAAAGAGTAATCGAGTACACTGAACAACGATCAAAAGAGAGTTCGGACATACATGTCATGTAAGAACTCGTTAGTTGCAATATGCAAAGTAGTCCTTTGACCTGAGGCATCATAGATGTCTAATGGTTAGGTCCTTGATCTTTGATCATGTCAAAGGCATTCCATTGAGAGTGTCCACGACATTGTTGGGGTCAAGCTATCTAGTCATGTAGGCATATGAATGCACAACAAGGGATCTCTAACCTTCCATGGTAGAAGGAGAATACTCTAAGATATGATTCGAGAGTCTTTGGCCAAAGCATATGAATATGACTTAGGAAGTTTGTTCCAAATCATATTCAATTGAATCATATAGAGAAGTATCACATTGGATAGTGGACATGAAACAAACTATCTTTCAAACAATGTGATTAAGAGTATTGTATTAGAGAAGGACCGTATTGTGTTGTAGTTGTAACTGGATAGGTTCTCCAACCACTTCTACTTAGCTTGGGTAACCATGACATGCTGCTAGGTGTCACTCATGGTTTGTGGAAGCCCTGAAGATTTGTTGGAAATGTGCCCTAAAACCAATCATGTGATGATACTTTACGGACATTTCACATGTTAAACTAATCTAGTTTAATATCAAGGGCAAAGATTATTGTTTTAAGCCGTCTCATATAAATGTTATATGCTTAAACGATAAAGTCCAAGGAATATGTGATTGGGAGAATGCAATCTAAAGAAGTTAGATTCATGAGACCATTCTTTCGTAGACACATCCTAAACGTTCCTGATCATAGGATTGCCAATTGGGCATTGACAGTCCGTTAAGATCAGTACGTGCTATGTCTTCTCTCAGGGAGAGTGACTAGTCTCGAGTCATTGGTGTGTGTGACATCAAGACAAGTACGTAGGTGCTCAATAGAGAATGAGTTCACTGAACACGATCAACGAAGAGTTCTCATATTCATGTCACATGAGAACTCATGGTTGGGATAATGCAAAGTAGTCCTTTGACCTGAGGCATCATAGTTGTCTTGTGGTTAGGTCCTTGATCTTTGATTATGTCAAAGTCACCCCATCCGCGGGTGTCCACGGCATCGTTGGGGTTAAGCCACTTAGCCATGGAGGCAATTAAATGCGCAACAAGGGATCTCTAACCTTCAAATCTTTTGAGGGAGAATACTCTATGATATGATTAAGAATCTATGGCTAGAGTATGAATGAGATTTAGGAAGTCGTTCCAAATCACATTCAAGGTAATCATATAAGCACACGAATCACATTGGATAGTAGACATGAATAAACTATCAAACCAAACAATGTGGTCAAGAGTATTGTATTAGAGAAAGACCGTATTGCATTTGTAATCCTAAACTGAATAGGTTCTCCACCTCTTCTGATTAGCTTGGGTAACCATGACATACTGCTAGGTGTCACTCATGGTTTGTGGAAGCCCTAAACGTGTATAATCACTAAAGGGAGAATTGAAAGTAAGTTTCAATTCACAATCGATTTGAAATGGTTTTAATCGCCCACTGCCTCGCTAAAAGGAACCTAATGGATCGTACACCGTGTAAGGTAGAGATTGAAGTAACAATGGAGATGAGTAAGAATAATTAAATGGTTTAATTATTTATGGCAATGATTAATTAATATGTTAATTAATCAAACGAATAAAGTTCGTGAAAAGACCACGGGTTAGTTTTGGGCCTCAAGGCCCAATGGGCTTCGAACGTCAAGCCCATTGACTTAAGTTGTATGACAACTTAATGACAAATAATTCACAAATGCCTTAAAAGCCCAATGAAACCCTATGGCCGGCCATTTTAGAGAAGAAGTGGGTTTTGGACTTATTTACAAGTTTGCCACTCCCATGAATTAAGGTATAAATATGACTTTATAGCCAAAATTCATTTAGGGTTTCTTTTGGAGAAAATTGGTGAGAACATGTCTCTCCTTTTCTCTCTAGGAGGCCGGCCCCCTTGGAGGGATTAGCTAGCAATCCAACTCCTCCAAGGTCACTCATTTCTTCTTCAATCTAACCTTGGTGAAGAGACTTAGAGGTTCTCAATTTTGGGAACTTGGAGAACCATTTCATCCATCCAAATCCATAGATCTAAGATGCAAGGAATGAAGGCCCTCTCTTTGGGTGATTAGCCTTTGCTTATGCAAAGAGGAATCTACAAAGGTATAATTTCTCAACTCACTTTGATTTGAGTTGAGTCTTGGTTCACCAATCTACTAGGCTTTGAATTTCATGGTTAATGTTTTGTTTTTAAGTGCATGCAAGCATGATTCCGCCTTTTAATTGTTAATTGCATGCTATAGATGTTGCTTAAATGAACATGTTTTTCACAAAATTTCCTTCAAGATTAGCAAACACTAATCTTAATCAAAGGGATAATTGAAATGTAGTTTCAATTCATAATCGATCGTTAAGAGTAACAATCGCCCACTGCCTCGCTAATTGGAACCTAATGGATCGTACACCGAGTAAGGATGAAAGTGAAGAAATATAAATGAAATGGATATAAAATTAAATGGTTTAATTGAAAAATGGTCAAGATTAATTAATTAGTTAATTAATTTAACGAAAGGTTCGTATTGGGCTTTTAAGTTGGTTTTGGGTTTCGGGGCCCAAAAGTGTTTTGGTCCACAAGGCCCATTATGTTTAAGTTGTATGACAACTAAAACAAATATGGGCAAATAGCCCAATCACTTAAGATGGCCGGCCATAGCAAGGGTAGTGGGAAGTTTTGCTTAATTGCAAGTTTGCCACTCACCTAAGAAAAGAGATATAAAAGCAACTTTATAGCTATTTTCTCATTAGGGTTTTTCTTTGAGGCAAAGAGGTGAAACATTTTCTCTCTTTTCTCTACAAGGAGGCCGACCACATAGGGAAGATTTAGCTAACAATCTTTTCTTCTCTAAGTCATCCATTTCATCTTCACACCTCATCCTTGGTGTGGAGACTTAGAGACACCAAACCTTTGGTGTTTTTGGAGATCCTTTCCTCACATCCTCAAGGAGCAAAGGAGCACAAAAAGGGAAGGAAATCACAAGGAAGATCCAAGGAGCTAGGAGGTGACTTGAAGGCCCTCCACTTGGGTGAATCCCTTGTGCAAACAAGGATGAGCTTCAAGGGTAATAAATCTCTAAATCCTTCCTTCTCTTTAATGTTGTTAAAGAGTCTCTTGGTTCACCATTCACTAGGCTTTGAAAGTCATGGGTTTTAGAATTGTTTTTTAATGCATGCCTACTTTAATGTGTTAATAGTTTGCATATGTGTTCAAATATTCTCACATGTTCTTAGCTAGGACAAAATTTTTCCTTCAAACATATCACCCTCAGACAGACGAACAATCTGAAAGGACTATACAGACATTAGAGGATATGTTGAGATCTTCAGTGCTGCAGTTTGGAGATAGTTGGCATGATTGTTTGGATTTGATGGAGTTCGCCTACAACAACAGTTATCATTCGAGTATTGGTATGGCACCATTTGAGGCACTTTATGGGAAATCTTGTCGTACGCCTCTATGTTGGTCAGAGGTTGGCGAAAGAGTTTTAGTGGGCCCTGAGATTGTGGATGAGACTACTCAAAATGTTCAAGTAATTAAGTCTAACCTGAAAGCGGCCCAGGATCGACAAAAGAGCTTAGCAGACAAACATGCCACTGATCAGAAGTATAATGTAGGTGATTGGGTATTTCTGAAGCTATCACCTTGGAATGGTGTTGTACGATTTGGAAAGAAAGGAAAGTTGAGTCCTAGGTACATTAGACCATATATGATCACCGAGCGAGTCGGTGAGGTTGGTTACAGGCTTGAGTTGCCTCCAGAGTTGTCCAAAGTGCACGATGTGTTTCATGTTTCAATGCTTCGACATTATGTTTCAGATCCTTCACATGTGATTCCTCCTCAACCTTTGGAAATTAATCCGGACTTGACTTATGATGAGGAACCAGTGACTCTTTTGGATTGGAAGGATAAGGAACTAATGAATAAGATTGTGCGCTTGGTGAAAGTACTATGGAGAAATCATTCAGTGGAAGAAGCTACTTAGGAGACAGAGGATCGGATGAGAGAGATGTATCCACGCTTGTTTTATGATTATTAGTAAATGTATTGGGTGTATGTAATTTCGAGGACGAAATTTTATAAGGAGGGGAGATTGTCACAGCCCGTTCCGAATATTTAATTTTTGACGATGTGAAATGACAGTTATACCATTGGACGTGAGAATTGTGGTGTGTGTTATGCATGTTAAGGGGGTTCAAACTTGCATTATTCCTCTATTGTTGGACCCAATTAGAACTAAGTGTTTCTCTTAGTTTTGATTGGTGACTTTTAGACCACACGCATACACACCCACATTTTCTCTCTCTCCTTCCCATGCTCTCTCTCTCTCTCTCGGACTCTCACTCTCTCTCTCTCCTTTCTTCGTACGGACAAGCTACAAATCCCACTCTCAAGCACGGATCGACGTTCTAAAGGTGAGATTCTTGTTCCTTACAAGCCCCTGAGTACATCTATACTATTCTTAGGACTTGAAACCGTGAAAAAACCCGAGAAACCCTAACCCCAATTTTGTGCATTGTTCATGCACACGTAAAATCTTGTGTTTTAGGGAATTTGAAGCTTATAGGAAGCTTAAGGAGGTCCTCACGAGTCTCGGGGTACTTCGTTGGACGAAATTGGACGTCGGAGGACTGAGATTGACGTTTATCCAGGTAAGCCGAGCCATCGAGCTTTCTCGGGGAAAACCTAGTAGAATTTAAGCCTTGACACTTGTATAACGTGATTCTACATGTGATTAACTTCATTTTGGTACCAAGTTCATGAAAAATGGTGAAGAATCGAAGGAGAATAGTGGTTTTAAAGTTTTACCCAGAAACCGACGAAGTCGCCGGTGACCGGGGACTCACCGGAGAAGAAGGGAGAATATTCCGTCAGTTTTGACGGAATATGCTAACGCCGTCAGTTAGGGTTAACGGTTACCATTGGGTTTTAACGAAATATTCCATGGAATATTCCTAAAGGCAGTGAGAGAATCCGTCAGGATTCCCTGAGCGTGGCGGCTCGTGTTGCCGTGCACTCGCCGGCGAGTGGCGGCGCGTGAGGGGTTAGAAAAATATTCTAAAAATTTAGGAATGATCCTGAGGTTGTGTAGGTCACTGTGGTATATTCAAATACCAAAATTGAGCATTGTATGAGAAGTTATTAGCTAGTTTTGCCTATGTGCTTTAAATAGCGTTTATATAGTTAATTTGCATATAGGTGAGACTTATCCCGATGACGAGCGTGTTCAAGGGCGACTCGGGGGCTACGACCCTTCGACATACCAGTGAGTGGGCTTTTGGTTTTCAGTATATATTATATACTTAATATTTTCCTAGAAATATGTGTTTAAATGAAAGTATGCCTTAAATGCCATGCATATAAGTTTATAATTAGTACATGAATTGGTATATGATGCATTATATATAATTGTGGTGATGTGGATGCTCAGGTAAGCTCAAGTAAGTTATGTTTGGTTATGTGAATCATCGATGATGCGATATGTGATTGAATAATGTTGAGCTCATAAAACTGCACTTAGGGTGATTGTGATTTAGCCAGAGTTATGGCACATGCCTGTTTATTATGTCATCTCCCGCACCATATGCTCATATTGGATCCAATTTAGGTGCACAGTCTTGTCGCATAGACCATCTTAGGTGGTTCTAACTCGTAGGTGACTAGCGATTTATCGCCCAGCTATTATGTGAGAGTAGTATTGAGCATGATTATATTACACCCATTATTGTCGTATAGACCTTTTCATTTGGTTCCGACTCTTGTGCAGTATGTTGCCGAATAGGTCATTGTAGTGACTCCGGCTATATTGATGTTGAGCTATGAATTCAGCCGTACAGACTACTACAGGGGTTCCGGCTAACATGTTATATTTTTATGAAATTATTCTTACCTTTACTCTGTTATATCTTGGCATGGCATACATATGAATATGACTATGTGAAGCATGATTTGAATTGATATAATTTCATATATATATTTATGTATATGCATATATCTTGATTTTGGGAAAAACTATACATGTCTTACAGCGAGGCGTTAGATATGTTGATAAATGAAATGGTTTTGTAACACATTTGTTTTTGCCCACTCACGTTTTCTGTTTTGCGCCCCTCCAGGTTTTAGGTAAGCTTATTGTTGGTGGCTTTGAGGACTTCGGCGGTTCTGACATATCTAAATAATTGTAGGACATCTTATGATACTGTATAATTAGTACTTGTCCTATTGGACTGCACCTAGACTTTATATGCTCTGATTAGAAGTGTTTACTTTTGTATCTTACTCCTAACACCTCCTGTTTAGTAGTGCACTCTAGTAATTCGGTTTTTAATTATTCATATATTTCTTATTATTATTGCTTCCGCATTGTGCACATGACTACGTCACTCTCACATGACGGTCAGCATGCCTTGATCTCGGTCGGGGTGTGTCAATAAATCTCATAAAATATCAAACAATTAATGTCAAAACTATAAAACTATAAATATTAATAGTAATATAATGAGGTGTACAAAATCAAGGGACTTTGATCAAACTTTGAATATTATTAAAGTTTTAATAAAAAAATGTTAAGAATTAAGGACCGCATCCAAAGTATCCCTAACTCTCATGTTATTTAATTTATAAAATTTTAACTTACAAATTTAATCTCTCATAATTACCTTTTACACTTTAGCTTTTATCTAAGGGGAGCAATTAATTGCCACGTCAACAAAAAAATTTAATATCCTCAGAATTACCTTTTACACTTTAGTTTTTATCTAAGGGGCGCAATTGACTGTCAACAAAAAGACGGGTCTTGCATTTAAGTGGCCAATTTGACCAAGTGACCAGCAGATGTGTGACATTACAAGGAATACCTAAGTTCATGTATGATATTGTAATATTAAAAAGATGATATATGAATTTGTTATGTGACTAAAATTTGAGGTAATAAAATGTAATTTTGTTCCAAATTTAACCATTGGTGAGGAAGAAAAACAGGCTGAGGATGATCAAGGATACTCACTCAATTGACAAGAAACATAACAAAGTCCACAACTAACTAGAATAACATGATAAGATCAAGTTCCCTTAATGGACCGCATGGAAGAGAACTTAGTTTATTGATAATGTTCCCAGCTGCATGCACAGAACAAACATAACATTATCACTGGATAAGATGATCATCAACAGAGGCGAGTGCAAAAGCAGCGGCGACGAAGGCCACGGCACCTGCCACCGGAGAATCCCTCGTTCCTGCAGACAAGAGCACAGTTGTGGTGGCGGAGGCATGTTCCGTGGAACCCATGACTCTGTGATTGACAAACCCTTGCCTCAGTTGGCACCACCATCTCTTCTGCATTTACAATTATTTGATAAGAACAACTAAGATAATAAAATACCATATATGACAGAGAGAGAGAGAGAGAGAGAGAGAGAGAGAGAGAGAGAGAGTTACGTGAAGCCAAGACAATGAAGAGCAAAAGCAGAAGCCCAAAGCATGATTTCCTCTCCATCACTAGCGAGTAAGGTTTATGTGTTCAACAACAATGGCTGAAAAATAAGCTGCAATTAATCCGATTGTTTCTTTCTTTATTTCTTTGTAGCACAGAGCAAAGGAGGGTGAGTGGGTTCTTATAGATAGAGATCTCTGCTCGAAGACACGTACTACTCTCAACGTGTCACTGTGTCAGGGTGGCGTGATAAAAGACTGACGCGAAACTAAGTGATGATGCATGCACGCAATGCATGCACAAAGCTCAGAGAAAAAGCATCTCGTCACGTGCATTGCCACGTGCATGCTCCTCCAAAAGGTTTTTCAAAAGGAACTGTGCACTGGTATGCAGATCAAGAGGAGGAAAGGATCCATGGTCGGTGGCCCCCATCAATTTGGTTGTAGTTTTCTGTACATCGGTGCGCTGATTTCTGAATATTAACGATGAAAATTTGGAATTTATAGTACTTCTTGTGGGAGATCGAGAGAAAGCTGAAATTAATTATCTCGTTCTTCGGTTTTCACATGCTAACTTAGTTACAACCATGCACCTTGTTTGCTTCTCCAATGACGTGACAGTGGAAACAACATATATAACCACTATGTAAAATGAAAACTATCCTTTTAATTTTCTATGAACCAGTACTGTTGGTAAATTTTAATTTGAGGGAGACACAAAACCATATGGCTGACGTTCAAATTGGTTTTATTGTTTCAATTTGTATATTACTTTTATGTTGTGATCATGGGGATTTATGTAAAGTAAGACAATATTTACGAGGTTCGACAAGTGTGTCTACGTTCTCGGTGCAGGAGTACTATTTTCTTTTATTATAAAAAATAATAGGAGTACAAAATAACTCTCACTATTTTCTCTCTTCTCTGTAGCCTGCCTCACTGGTATTTTCTTATGCATCTCTCTTATTTCTTTTTTTTTTTCTTCCATTCCTCTTTTCTTTCCTTTCCTCTGTATGTTGCTCACCTCACTCCTTTTGTTTATTCTTCAATCTTTCATAGGGAAGGTCAAGACCTAACAAACCCATCATATGGGTTATAGGGGTGGGCACGCTCCTGCTCGGTCCGGTTCCACCCTCGAATCGAAACCAGAACAGAAAAATATCAACGCTTCGATTTGGTGCGGTTCCGCTTAAATTTCTTACTAAAACCGTACGGTTTGATTTGCGCCAATTCTAGTTCGATTTATGCTAGTTTACGGTTCTAACCAAATATATATATAATCTTCTACTTCCAATACCAAACACATATATCAACCACAAATCAAGCAAATTTGAGTTCTCATTGCTAAATCTATAAGATTTGTAATCGGAATATTGAAAGTTTACATATAAATATAAATCAAAATATAAAAAGTCTCATATCAAGACCAAGTGTACATCCTAAAATGAAATTAGAGTGCACCTAATACATAAAGATGAATGAGGAAAAGAAGAGAGGAGAAATAGAGGGATGGAAATTGGAATGTGAAATGACGGCTATAGTTGAATAGATGAGGTGAGGTAATTACCAAGGGTTTGGCTTTTGGGCTTGAGAATTTTTTATATAGATTTTTAGTTAGGGCTTAGTATTTAATTAAAACAAGGGCTAAGGAATTAGATTTAAAAAAAGAAAATAACATAAATGGTCCAATGCGGTTCCTATGGTTCTTGAGAATTAATAACCGGAGCAGTTTTAAACCGGTTGGGTTCGTTCCGGTCCAAGTTTTAACGGTTTTGGTCGAACCGGCTCTTTACAGGTTTTTTCATCTGATTCAGTTCGGTTCATGCTTTCTCAGTTTTTATGCCCACTCCTAATGGGTTATTTTAATAAATTAATGGGAATTAAAGTCATCAAGTGAATATAAACTCTTTCAAAGTCTTCATTCATACTACTTTTTTAGTGGCATTCACATTGCTTTTATAACACTCTCACTTGGATGCCCACATGTCTTCGATTAACTGTCTCATTAAAACTTATCATGAGATGAATGGATGATATGAAGGAAACAAAAAATATTTTGCTCATGTGACCAATGCATCCTCTTAGATGCTCCCTCTGATCGATGCTGCCTCCTAATTATAATAAACCTAGATTAACTAACTTGTCACAGGCATATGTGTGTCAATGCAATCGTTGAACTTTTGAAGCGAAGACTTTGGAGATATGTACTTTTTAACTAATACAAAGATGTAGCAACAAATGTATGCTTCCTTTATCGTTGTAGGATCAATCTATTTCCAACTGTAAATACAAATCCATTTCTGTAAGTGATCTGTAAGGAAGCTAGAGAGAGATAAAAATTTTGCTTGCCCAATAAGACCATGGTTTTGTGACTTCATTAGAATAGAACAAGTGTATGTCTATAATTTCCCAAAGATAATAATAGATAACTTATTTCATTGTAATACTCATATGTGGTATTGTGCTTCACGGAAAATGTAATATTTGATTCAGTGTATTGTGCTAAATAGAGTAAGGCACATACTTCACTAAGGTATACCATCACAAGGATGAATGATCTTTCTTCATGTCTAAAAATAGATTAATCATTTAAGTATTCAACTTATGATCTTCAATCCACATGGTTCTTTAATACCATAAATCTTTTGATAGATAATAATCGTGTCTACATATTGTTAGATCTGCAGCTCGAGATAATATGTCTTTCAACATTTTATAATCTTTCTGGACCCTTCAGGAGTCACATTCTAATGTCATCAACTCTTTTAAGAGATTTAGTATATTGCAACAATATCATAATGATAGTACTCACTAAGGCAATTTATATCATCTATTAGTATTAAGTACATAATTTTTGTTTTACCCTTCTACGGCTTACTTCAAGCAAGTTGAATCTTTCAAGGATTTTCTACACTATTGAAACCAAATATACGCACTGTCGTGAGCAGTGGTTGAGCAAAAATCCAAGTAAACCTAAGCAACCTGCAAAACAGTAAAATAACTATCCTCTTAGGCCTGGGGAAGGGGGTGTACCGGCCAAAGACTCTCCGACGGTCAAGTTAGTAAATGATTTTAGACTTAAGCAATGGGCAAGAGAATTCAAGTGTATAGATTGTGTTACCGTAGGTAAACCTAGATAGGTGTATTTATACAATGGGAAAGAGACATTTTTAGGTAGAATCCTAGAGGATATTTAGTAAGTAGATATTGCATCATCTTAGGAGTTATGATTACTTGCGGTGCACCCTTATCTCTAGAATGTAGAGACTCCAAGACTTATAAGATCTAATTATGTCCATATTCGGATAAGATTGCTTGTCATGCGGAACAAGCATGGTCATCCAACGGAGTCGCTAGGACTTGGTTTAGTGCCCCGGAGTAGAGTGATGGTGGCACCATGCTCCGTTTGATACAGATCTGCCCGAAGCTGGTGACTCCATGATCAAACTTTTGAGGTAACAGTATTTGAATCAACCTTACTTCGCCCTAGAAAATCATGGATAATTGCCCCTAACTATCCGTCTGAGAGTCAAACCGTTCCCCTTGAGGATGGATTGATATCCAAAGACCATGCTTTTCGAAGTAAGCTGAAATACGTACTGTTTAATCTTCAAATTCCTTGCAGACAGGTAAGGCTTGTCATTAAAGCTGGGTAGTTGAGTCTCTTTGATTTCCATCGCATAAAATTTAGAATCACATAAAAAAGATCAACTGCCATGATGACAAATGCCTCTGTTGTATGCGATTGCTTTTTCCACACGTTTTATTAATTAACAATCTTTGTATGCATCGATCTCGAGATGCGCGACTCTTCACTTTCAACATTGAGATCTTCTGGTGATTAGCCTTTACATAGCCTTATCAAATCGTAGTTTTCTTCAACCGTTCCTCATTTTGTGTCATGATACATGTGTTTTCCTTGCTTAACTCTAGTTCTTTTCCGAGCCTTTTTCTAAGAAAAAATTCAATCCCAGAAAATCATACTGCCTGCTGAAAATCCCTAAATATCTCTGGAAATGTCTCCCTTTTTCCTATAACTCGCTCTATAACTTTCCACGCTTCTTGCAACTCATCCTATAACATTCATCCCTTCGTAAGGCTTCTATGTGGGCCTTATGGAAGAGTTATATCTGCAAGAAGTGTGGAGGTCCACCGAAGGGCCCTTCCATCTTCACTTTCTTCCTCATCTAATGCTTGCTAATGGTGACGAGAGTGGCCCATCTTTCAAACACTCGCCCTTGTGGCACTCATGTGGCTTGAGTGTTTGGAATCGCACTAGAATGCCCCATCACCCATTCTCTTCTCGCTGGACACCTTGTGCAGAATACGTACTGGTGCTTGATTTCTTCAAGATGATGGGGTGTTCTTGTGCATTCTTCGTCTGAAGGATTCTCCATCTCCTCCACGTACGGACGATGACAATGGCGGATCTCCCTCAGAATACTTGCCTTCAATGTAGTATCGTGCAGGGTATGCAGCAAGGTGGGTGTAGCAGATCGTTGATCCGGCAACAGAACCTGATAATGTTAATCAAGAGTCTTTTGTAGTCCTTTCCAAATATTTCATCGCCAGGGGTGAGGGCTTGTCTCCCTTGAACTGCTAGACTGAATTGATCTCCTTTGAGACTTTACTAATAAATATGTGTTTGTGTAAAGATTGTCAAATGTCGTACATCTTTTTCATGTGAAATTCCCAATCCGGTAAGTTTGTGGGCTCGAGACAAAGTTTTTAGTGAAAAACGCCCTCGGTAATATGGATTCAGAGAAACATTACCTCCCAAACTTAGCATTCGTAAAGGATTCTCATTGCGATTGCCGGAGTATTGATGTGAGAATTACTTGACACACAAATTAAACCCTCTTGTGACAATTGTAGTATAGATGTAAGTAGGGTATCGTTCTAAACCGGGGATTAGGAGGGCTTGCTAAAACCTCTCAAAACTAATTTAAAAACATAAAAACAAAGTTAAAAAAAATGTAAACAAAAGACTTTTAAGACAAGAAAGTAAAAGGGGGGATTTGGTTCTTGTGAAGTGAAAGTAAAACAAATAACTAAAACTTAAAAACTATGGATGATGGGCTTTAGCTAGAGGGTTCTTCTCCACACATGTCTTGCTTGCATACAAAACGATTTCCAATTGTATTTCAATAACTTATTAATTCTCAATGCCCCAAGTTAATTAGGTACGCTTAAATTAACCCTCAGATTTTCCTACTTTTATTGAGTTGGATGATTGCATACGACAACCCAAAGCATTCCTCACAAGTTCCCTACATGAATTGCATAATAGAGATACAAGCAAGAATCATTAAGTTCTATGAAAATCATAAGCATTGACGAGGCACTCGTTACTATGGAATACGCATGAAACTTATGCCAAGAATTTACTTAACGCGATTGTGACTAGCAACCTTCACTACTTGTGAATATAAGTTCATGACGATTAGGTGAAACTCCCTTATATTCTAACATCAAATTCATGCATGCAAACTAAGTGTCGACACTCAATCAACATACACAAATCATTTTTTATACGAACAGATAAGTAAATTGAATTCATAACTTATGAAACGCAATTAAAAGTAATCAAATCATATTGCAAGCATGGACATGTGTTTCGAATCCCCCCTAGCCAAGGGGGGTTTAGTTCCTCATTATTACAAAACAAAGATAAACAAATTTAAACATTGAAAAACAAAGGAAAGAAAGCACCTAAACGTTCCAACGATCCATGTTGGATAGCAAGCGCGTCCAAGGACTTTTCTCCTTCTCTTTGCCGCAACAACAAGGTTGGAATGATGTTGAAGGGTTGGTTATTTGGAGGAATGGATGGGAGGGGGTTTAGATATGTAGGGAGAGGCAAGGGAAGGCTTGGAGAATGGTTAATTTCTTGATGATTTGAATGAGGTTGCTGCCATGGTATTTATAGGAAGAGGATGGACATGTTTAATGCAAAAATCTGGTGGAATGAAGTAGGTAAGGCATGGCAAGGTGGAGAATTGTTGGTGAGGGTAGGTTTTGAGTCATCCACTCACATGTCATGGTGAGTTAAGCATTGCATCATCCACTCACATGTCATGGTGATTTAAGCATTCCATCATCACTCAAATTTCTGGTGAAAGTGAATCAATGCCCACGGCATTGAAGAATTTCTTGGTTTTGAGTGAAGTTTTGGTCAATCCTTCTAGAAATTTATCCCTTCTTGCAACTTGTATTTGTTTCACCAGATTTTTAGCATGTTCATAGCCTCTTTTGTCTTCAAATTCGTCCATCCATCTAGCTTGGATCATAAGCAATCCATCTTGGGCCCAAAAACACTCCAAACTACTCCAAATTGGCTCAAAATGCACCCTTAGCCCATTAAACCTACAAACACACGAATTTAGCTTTAAACACTTTTATAAATACTAAATAATTACCAAAATGCAAGAAAACAAGCAAGCTAAGACGCATAAATATGCTCCTATCAAGTATCACCTTACTCCGATACTAGGAATGCAAGCATTTAAACCTATGAGGAATCCTTCGCTCCGAGTTACTTCGTGCATTTATAGGACTTGAGACGGTTGCATTGTTCTTGAAGTACCCTGCAGGGAATAAGTTAGAAAAAATGTCCAATATTTTGCCCCATTTCTGAATTAAGATCCTCAATATTTGCAATGTAGTATGAAAGTGGTTTCCCATACTGGATTACATATACGTTCCTAGTGAATCTTAAACGAAAGTTCTTTGGGAACATGATCGTTAGCATGTGGGTCAGAAACACTTTTTGAATCCTTTTGTCATACCGTATGCGTCAGACCTGAACGTTTTCGATTGGACTACCTTGGTTGGCTTGACCAAAGAATTTCAACGTATCATAGCTCCATTAGAATGAAATTCCTTTTAGGGATTACCTAGTCTGGATGCCCCATTTGAACCTACTAACACTTGGTGTTACAGAGCTTACTTGACTTAGTAAGTTGGTCCGGGATAGAAATAGTCGTACTAGGGGTCGAATTTCAAAGCCACTATTGGATGAGTTCGATATTGGCCTTTCAACTATTTCCTAAATGGCGTAGAGCCCAGGTTTGAATGTTATAACCCATAATCCTTCGGGGTTGCATAAACATTCTGGAGGTCGGATGATGCATTGGACTTCCGGGTCAAGGCGCCATATGCCCGTGCTCGTAGTCAGCAAATCGTTACCACGCTTATCACAGTTTGAGTCTCCCAAGCTGCTAACTGTTCTAGACGGATTGGGCTAAGAGAAGCTCTTATGGCAATGTAACTTTGAATTTTTTTAGACTTGTGTTCGTGCGAAGTTTTTCAAAGTTGGGCCCTGTTTTTGAACGAGTAAGGTACTCCTTGCATCACCATAAAAAAACACAAGTATTTATTACGAATATATGTTCTTTATTCATGTTCCAAGTAAAGTTGATTGATAAGGGGTTGTGATTGAATCCGAGAAGGAGTACATATGTCCGGGGCGGAGAATCAAATCACTAGTATAGTTCTAAGGGAAAAAAAGGATGTGATGTAAAAATTACATTAGGGGTCACTTTTGACGATAAGCCTACAGTGGGGTGTTGGGAGATGAGTTCTCCATGGACTTGTGTTTGCGCAAACAGCGGCATTGCGATTGTGTATTGACAGGACTGCCTAAATATCTCGGGAAGGGAATCAAATTACGTGTAGTTTGTGTGGGGGCTCTATGGATAGTACTTTCTGAGCTTGGCGATGTTCCACTTTTTGGTAATTGGGGTTCCAATCACGTGTTCCAAGTGGTAGGTTCTGTTGCTTCCTACTCTGGTGACCTTGTACGAACCTTTCCAATTTGCCCTAAGTTTACCTTCTCCTGGGATTTTAGTGTTCTCGAAGACTTCCCTTAAGACTAAGTCCCCTGCTTGCAAACTTTTGGGCCTGACGTGCTTATTGTAAAATGGCATGATCTGTTGCTGGTAGGTTGTTCGTCAAACTTGAGTGCATTCTCGTTGTTCTTCCGCGAAATCGAGATCTGTCTTCAGGATCTCCACATTTTCCAAGGTTTTCCTTTCTTCAATATGTAAGCTTGGCATAGTAGTGACCTGAACCTGCATGACAGCCTCAGATCTATAAGCTATGAAGAACGGTGTTTCTTTGGTGGGTTTCTGGACTGTTGTATGATAAGCCCACAAGACCCTAGGCAGCTCTTCTGGCCATTTACTTTTCTTTTCGAGTATCTTCTTCAAACATTGCAAGATGAATGGTTTTGTTTGAAGTCTCTGATTGTCCATTTCCTTGTGGATATCTAGGTGTGGAAGTGAGGTGGTGGATCTTGAGTTTTTGTACCAATCCGTGAGTTTGGAGTTGGTAAACTATAGCCCATTTTCTGTTATTATTGTATGGGGGATTCCAAATCGACAGATGATATTTTTCCAAACAAAGGATTCACAGTCGCAGCAGTGATTTTCCTCAGGGGTTCCACTTCTATCCACTTAGAGAAGCAGTATGTTGTCACTATCAGGTATGCTTGGGTCCAACCAAGTTGATGCCTCATTACATGAAGGCCATGAACCTGTTAGAGTATTAAGTTCTTCCGCGCGTTGATGGTTTATAGGGGCGTACCATTAACAATTTTCGTAGCTGGTTGCATCTTGTCGCATGTTAGGCCAATAGTTGCTTGCAGTTATTGCTTTTTGAACCAACAATCTTCCTCCATCATGATTTCCGCAAACCTAGAGTGGATGTCACTCAAAATTTGGAAACCGACTTCTGGTGTGAGACATAGACTATAAGGTTCAAAATAGGAACGTCGATAGAGCTTTCCGTAGATTATTGTGTACCTTGACGCATTTTGAATTAACTTTCTAGGCAGATTGCGATCTTCTGGTAGTTTGTCGTCCTGTATATAGTTGATGATTTCATCCATCCAATTTTCTTGAACGTCGATGATAGCGATTGCCACTGTTTCGTAGCAGAGTAGTAGTAATTACCCTGTATGTTGGACGATTCGTAGCAGTGTAGCAGGGTATTGCAGAGGTGAACTCTGCTACGAAGTCTGCCAGGGCTTGGGCTTTAATTGATTTCTTAGGACGGTAGACTATCTCGTGTTGCCTTTGTTTGATAGCCCACTTTGTAACTCTGGATGAAGCGCCAGGCTGTATAGAATGGATCTTAGCAGATATTCCGTCATGTCAACTACTTGGAATGATAAGAAATATGGCTGAAGCTTCCTTGCTGCCGTTATTAGTGCTAAGATGAGTTTTTCCATCTTCTAATATCTTGTATCTAGTTGAAAAGAGCTTTTGATATGTAATATACCGGTTTTTCCCCCGAGTCTTCTCGGATCAGAGATGCACTTTTGGTGCTGTCTAATACAACTAGATAACGGTACATATCATTTCGGTCGATGAGTTTGGATATAAGCAGAGGTTTGGAGAGGTACTCTTTAAGTTTCGTGAAAGCTTCCTCGCATTCTTCTGTCCAGATGAGACCCTTGCTTTTCTTTATCGATGTAAAAAACAATTTGCACTTGTCGGTGGATCTTGAAAGGAATCTACCTAGGGCAGCCATTCTTCTGATTAGACTTTGTATTTCCTTCATGGTCCGAGGTGACTTCATCTCTATGATAGCCTTGATCTGATCTGGGTTGGCTTCGATTCCTCACTTAGTCACCATGTACCCTAGGAATTTTCCTGACGCTACTCCAAAGCTGCATTTTTCCGAATTCAGCTTTATGTTCTACTTTCAGTGCTGATCAAATGATTCTTGGAGATGTGTTATATGGTCTTTCTTTTCTTTGCTCTTGACAACCATATCATCTACGTAAACCACCATTGTGTCTCTGATTTTTTCTTAGAAGATTTGGTTGACGTTGGTACATTACTCCTGTGTTTTTTAGTCTGAAGGGCATAACCTTGTAACAGTAGGTACCTTGATTGACGACGAAAGATTTAGCCTCCATGTCTGGCCCGTACATTTTTATCTCGTTGTATATAGAGCAGGCATCGATGAAGCTTAGGAGTTCATGTCCCACTGTCGAGTCGTGGAAGAGGATATAGATCTTTTAGACAAGCGTTGTTCAAGTCTATAAAGTCCACGCACACTCTCCACTTCCCGTTCTTCTTTTGTGTTAACACAACGTTCACAGCCATATACTTCGACAATGAACTGGGTGTCTTTGATCTTGCTGTGTTTTGTTCCATGGTTCCGTTTGCGCTGGATAATTGGTCAGATAGTTGGGTACAGGTGGAGGGGGTGATAGATTACAGAATGGTTGTTCCCATTCATGTATTATGTTGACCATGCTAACACATCTCTATTAGCTCGCAAGAAGTTGGTAAATAGTTATTTTTCTCTAACACGCCCCGACCCTGATATTCCCCGAATACCAGGATAGACAAGTGTTGGCCGACACCTAAAGGTGACGAAAGCCATTAATTGATACAAAAGCTAAGAATAAGAAATAAATAAGGGTTATGCATTTAAAATACATTGAATTAATAATTTAGGAACGTGTTAAGAGCATACAACTAACTAGAGTTCTAAAAGAATTAATGTAAAATTTAATAAATAAAAGGATGTGGGTCCTACACCGAAAGGACTCGAATATGCCAATGCGAAAGCATTGACGTCGGGATCGTATGCCTCGATTCTAAATCCTGAAAGAGGGCGCAAAACAAAGGTGAGTGGACCAAGTTCATATATATATACATAATACGAAAACAGTTATGAACATACTAACCGTCAGGTTTATATATAATGAAAACTACTAGCATAATAAGTGATAGGTTTTCTGAAACTCTAGCAGGCCATAAAACATCTCAACAGGTATAACGCGGAAAAACATCATATAAATCATCGCGTGTATCATCTCGTAGATCGTCTCGTAAGCGCGGTGTGCTGCTGGTAGGATCACTGAATAATAATAATAATAATACTCCCGACCCAATGCCTGCACCTAAGTCTCTGTGCCTGTATCCAGAGATAACTCTCTCCTGGCCCAATGCATGCCTCCGTGTCCCTCAGCCTTTCGCTAGGGATTATTTCTCCCAGCCTAACTGCCAACACCAGATCCTCGCCCCAGGCGGTATAATGTCCACTAGGTACGCACAAATAGTTACGCCTCTCATAAATAACCACTTCATAGTATAAAGTCATCCATCGTCTATATACTATAAAGAGGGGTTTCTAAAACTGTTCTAGCATTTTATCGTCATCCATCAGATAGGTTCATGGTTTTTATAGAAAATACGATATTTTAAAATATAACTCAATATAGGCCAACAATTAATTACTCACAAAAAACACGAGACGAAAATCAACAATTTCAATAAACATGCTTAACATAAAATCAAATTATAAACTCGTAAGGCATGCTATTCATTTATGCAATTGAACTATAAAATCATGTAATTTTAGAAGAGGTCTACTCACAGTACTTAGCCGCCAAAAACTGCGCTACTAGCGAAGACGGAAACGTCACAATAATTGCCTCTAATCATATAAATAGCACATTTAGTCAAACTCTACTCAAACGATTTAATTTGGGAAAACGAACATCTGAAACGGATTCAGGACGTCGAAAATAGCTTAAGAGGGGTCTCGGACGAAACCCCGAAAGGTCAACGCTGACCGTTGACCGAGTCAACGGTCAAAGGTCAACTGGGTTTGGGCTGAGGGTTTGGATCAGGATTAGGGTTTAGGTTTAGGTTAAATAAGGTTAGGACCTATTGGGTTTTGGTTTTTGGATAGGTTTAGGAATAAAAAGGGTGGTCGTTTGGGCTTGAGCCTAAACCCACACAACACAACACACACACACGCCAGCACCCACATACACATGCATGCACATCACACATGCACACACCTGCACACACATACATACACACACGTGCACATGCTTACACACACAACACACATCACACACACACGCAATTCCCAACACTACACACACATTCACTCACACGTACAACCCAACACACACACACATTCACACACACGCACAACCCAACACACACACACACGACCCACATATATTCACTAAGCCCAAAACAAGGTACGGCCCGCAGGCCAACTAACCAAAAGGGAATAGGGATGGTTCAAGTATAGGCTAAGGCCCGTGGGTGTTGGAAACGGCCTGAAAGGCCTTGGGTGTACCGAAGAAGAACGCCGGAGCTTTCCCAGCTCCGGCCGACTGCAAACAACAACCCTAAACTCCGATCTAGGTACCAAACGAAAGCACAAGGTGAGAGGAGAAGTTTGTTACCTTTGGTTCGCCATGAAACGACCGGTGGTTGTCGAAAAATCCCTCGACACCCACGGCTCGCCGGAGATGGATTTCGTTTTCCCCCGAGTCGATCTTGTGTTAAACCTTGTCAATAACAAGTATAACATTAAAAAAAATCTCATCCCAGCATTCAATCTAAGACAGAGAGAGAAAATCCCAAGGCTTACCTAGCCGGGAATACGAGGAAATGTCGCCGGAGGGTTTTTCTGGGCTTCTCCGCGCCTCGCAGCGACAAGAGAGAGGCAGCAGGATGATGATGATGATGATGATGACACCATTGACGTCGGGGAGGGTGGTGTGGTGTTCTCGGGTGTGGGTCGAGGGATAAGAGATCAAAGAGTGAGGAAGGGATAGACGGGAGTGAGTGCAGAGAGGGAGATAGGTCCGAGAGAGAGAAAGAAAGGAAGTGAGATGCCGGGGGAACAGAAAGAGAGAAGGTTTGTTAGGGTGCTGCCATGTGGCAATTTGAGGGAGTTTAGGAATCTAGATAAAGGGTCCAGATTTAGTTAAGTTAGGGGATCAAAATAAAGTTTTCATTAAAACTTTGGGAAATTATAAAATTACATATAAATTCGGGGGTGGGGTTTAACATTCTCGATCAGTCAGCTTCGAGCTAATATAGGCTTTTGTTCTGGATTGTCGGGGTCGAGGCTAATATAGACGACGTCTTCGTCTACCTTGGACACCGGGGTGATGTCGTTCTGGGGGTCAAAATCCAAGTCGAATTCTTTGCAGTTGGCATGTTGACCCTTGTTGTGATTGCTATGCTGACTCGTTCATGCGTGTGCTACAGTTTCGTTCGTCTTTTCTTATCATGTTCATATTTTCAATGGCCCAGCTGTGTACCACCAACTGGTCTCCTCTTATTTCTATTACTCTGTCGCCGGATAGCAGAGTAATTGGTGGTAATTGGAAGGCACAGCCTTCATCTTGTGTAACCAATTCCGTTTGAGGATGGCATTATGAATAGGGCAATCTTTCACGTGGAAGGTTACCAGGTGGTTGTAGGGTTGGGCGTGGATGGCCAACTTTACGATTCCTAAAGACCACATTGGTGCCTACTTGAAGGTGTGAAGGGTTTTTCTACGGTGTTCTTTTGAGAAGGGTCATCGGGGTGACTCTTCAAACATTAGATCGATCATTTTTGTCCTTTGAATCACTAGCTTCTCAAAGCGAGAAACTGCATCTTGGAGATCTTTGATGCATGACTCTATATCTTCGAGCCAGGGGGCTCTTTGGCTAGTGGATTGTGTCGAACAACCTCTAGGGATAGACAAATATCCATGACATCTTCTCATATCTTCTCGATGGTAGTTATGCCATTGTGCCCCCAGTGGGCTTCTTCTGGAAGGATGATTGGGCTTTTGTCCTTGACTGAACTTTCTGAGAAATATAGGTTCTCTCTCAATGGAAGCACCAATTGTTGGAACCAAATATGCACACATTTGTGAGCAGTGGTTAAACACAAATTCAAGTAAACCTAAGCAACCGCAAAACAGTAAAATAACCGTAAGCAAACCTTAGGGCAAAGGAGGGTGTGCCAACCAAAGACTCTCCGATGGTCAAGTTAGTGAATAATTTTAGCCTCAAGCAGTGGGCAATAGAATTCAAGTGTATTCATTGCGTTACCGTAGCTGAAACCTATATAGGTGTATTTCTATCGTGGGAGAGAGACCTTTTTAGGATAGAATGCTCGTTATAAGCCAGGAGAATCTTAGATGATATCTAGTAAGTAGATATTGCATCTTCTTAAGAGTTTTAATTACTTGCGGCGCACGCCTATCCCTAGTTTGCAGGGACTCCAAGACTTATATGATCTGATTATGTCCATATCTTGATCAGTTTGCGTGTCTTGTGGAATAAGCATGGTCATCCAGCAAAGGAGTCGTTAGGACTCCACCTAGTGCCTGGAGTAGAGTGGTGGTGGTACCATGCAATTGATTGAAGAACCTTCATAGTTTTAATTTTGATCACAGAACTTCGGATCCGATATTTTTATATAAGGAGGATCAAGAAACATTAGGTCCGATCTTTTTACATGATGAGGATCAAGAAACTTTAGGTCCGATCTTTTTACATGGTGGGGGTCAAGAAACGTCAGGTTCTAATTTGATCAAGGAACGTCAGATTCGATCTTTTAGGACTAATCTTTTTATATGATGAGGATTAAGGAACTTCAGGTTCTAATTTGATCATAACAGTGAGGGACTTGAACATATGTACTCCACACAAGTTGATTCTGTAGACTGCAGTGGTATGAGAAGAGGGTTCGATGGGAATTCGGATGAGAGACATGAACCCGAATGTAATACTGGAATGGATACAAAACACTTGCTGCATCTCGACCCAGAAGGTGCGTGTAATAAGCAAACCACTTGTTAGGAACGAATACATTGCAGCTGGCAGGAGTGAGGGTGTGCGAGTTGTTGAAGGAGCTTAGTTATACAATGAGGTCAGGAACATAAAATGGACTTGCCCATACTTAAGTCATCAAACTGATTGAAGAAGACCACGCAACAATCAAATCTTGGAAATTTGAGCTTTAACTAAATGACTGAAGCTATATAGGTGCTTGGATGACTCATGTCTGTCCACAATAGCATAATCTCTGTACCTGCATGAGGAAACCAACGAAATGTATAGAAATTATGTGCGTTAAGCAAGTAATGTCCCATAGAGTGATGTTCTGCCAACAATGTTTATCTCAAAAGTACCTGAATGAACGAACAAACGAGCAAATGAACCAACCAACCAACCAACCATCAAGTAAATTATTATTTAGACAGTACCAAGTAAATTTTACACAATAGCTCAGGGAGACTAGAATATGTAATATGAATACAAAACGCTGGTTATACCCATTGACTGCTCATCCCCCACCCCACAGACAAACCCACACCCACTCATAGTTTTCCAAATGAGACTAATGTTGTGATGATCAAAGATAGAATGAGATGTAGAATCAGGATGTTAAGAATGTAATCAAATGTAATCACAACTTATAATTAAACACAAACATTTCAGATTCAAGATGTACATGTCATACCATTTTTCACTGGCTCATCTAATGACCCACAAACAATTTAGTATCAGTTGCAAAAATACACGACTCCACATCTACTTTCTATTTTCCTGATTGGAAGCAAGATTCACCAGGCAGCCAAAATATCACTACTTGTCTCGTCATTTACCAGTATCATTTTCCCAAACATTGTCCCAACCACCATTAGGAGCAGGTCTCGGACCCTCAATCAAGTTCTGGTTTCCTCCGCAGGGTCCATGGGGTCCGTTAAACCCATTCAGACCTGGAGGACGAACCTTGGGTTTTGTTTTAACTCCCAGTATACTCAATACAAATCTAGCTAGCTCTCCGTACAATAATCCGAAACGATAAAAAAGATGCAGCAAAGTATTGTCACAGTTAAATAATGCATAAACGGGCTCGAAGTCTTCAAATAGGCTCAAATCTATCATTAGTATTCCATTCCACCCAAACGAATTGAGGATATGGAAGACCTAAAACATCAATCACATATTTAATAAATTATTGGAACCTTTATGTTCTTTTTGCATGCAAGAGAAAATTGTAGCAATGGTCCCTCAACTTTATCCCAATTGGAGTAATAGTCCCTCAATTAAAAATTAATGACCCTTGGTTTCTTAACTTGGCAAAACGTGCAGCTATGGTCATTTTTGTCAACTCCGTTAAAACTTCGGTCAAAATGAGTCACGTGCCACGTACATTAGGCTGAATCAGGGGTCAAATATGAAAAACTAAATAAGAAAATTGTAGAAATGGTCCTTCAAGTTTAACCCAATTGGAGAAATGGTCCCTCAACTTTAAACCAATTAGAGCAATTGTCCCTTAACTCTAATCCGATTGTAGCAATGATTCTTTCAACATGACTTGTTTTGACGAAAGTTTTGACAGAGTTGACAAAAATTACCATAGTTGTACGTTTTGAGAAGGGACCAATGGTCATAAATTTTTAGTTGAGGGACCATTGCTCCAATTGGGGTAAAATTGAGGGAATATTTCTCCAATTTCCTCTTGCATGCAAATACAGCAACTTATAAACCGGACTTCTTACAGTTGCATTTTAATATCATGTACTATAGGAAGATGGCAAGATGTTGTAAACCAACACAGTACAGTTCAGGTAGTAAAATTTGTGCAGGTGTTGTGGGCAATTGAAAATGATGGAATTCACTAAAATATACATGTACCACAATTGATTGTGGACAGGTAAAGAGATACAATGACAGATGAAAAACCTGAAGAAGTGCAGATATGAACAAATGGAATGCCTGGGTATTCTGGTCTATGAGAATTGCAATTCGACCAAAAAAGTTAACCACACCTTGCATCTGCAATAACAAGAGAATTTAGAATAAACCATCACATGAAAGTCATCAAAATTATGAAAAACTCTTAATTAATTTTTTTGTTGATAATATTATAGAGGTTGTTAAAAGCACATCCTCTTCTTGTTCTATCAATTCCCATCCCAAAAGAGAATTATAAATGCCACATGAGCTGGCTCCACGAATCAAGGTAAACCGAGATGCACAATTCTATATTGTTCTCATTTTGTCGCATCTTAGCCATTTAGAAAGCTTCATAGTTTATTATGCCTAACTAATTTTAAAATGCAATTATGTTTATGCATTTTTCGTCCATCCAATATGAAACTATAAACAAGAAAAACAGCAGATGCTTACCACCCGAAGTACTGAAATCCAAAACCCCGGTGGAGATGGAGGAGGACCATATTGATCATTTGGATCTTGACCTCCATAAGGACCACCCATGCCCATTCCATAACTACCCACCGGGGCTCCTAAACTACTGTTGTACATTCCACCTCCATACATCCCAGAAGATCCATAAAGCCCACCACCTCCATACCCACCCCTATACATACTGTTGTTGCCATACATCCCCCCACCGTATAATCCTCCACTTCCACCATATGAACCGTACATTCCAGACACTCCAGATATTCCGGAACCGTAACTTGAGTTATAGTTCATAGTAGAACCATAGCCTGGGACAGGTAAAATTAATGAACAAACAAAAATTAATGTTATAAAGCCAATAAAGTAATTTGGAAAGCCAAAATAAAAGGACGGAGAAGATCATGTTAACACTAACCTCCATAGTTGGTGCTGCTTCCATAGTTTTGCTCCCAAGGCCTTGAGGGAACCGGCCTAGCAAGAGCATTTCTATTAACAGCGGTATTTCTATCAGAACTTGGAACTATTTCTCCAGGTTTAGCAGTTCTTGAAGCCTCAACTACATCACTTGTGCTTCCAGCTGATGGAGGTTTGAAAGGTGTAGGACCAGATGATGAACTTGCTCTCTCCCACGGTTTTGGGGGAGGACCGTTAGCTGCAATATTGGACACAATGTAACTCAATTTCCAAATCAAAAACATAACCAACACATGAGCTTAACCACAATCTACCAAGTTAGTAAAAGTTTAAGTTACACAAACAAAGTTCTTATAAAAGCCAAAAAATTGAATAACAAAAAAAAAGAAATCATCCTAGTTTTCATAAAAATCTTGCTATCTCATAAATTTAAATCACAACTGATTGCGGATGAATAGGGGTATGTTCCATGAACAAATATATTGAAATTTTAGACCACACTTGGTACAAAGAAGTGAGTGTAAGCATTACATTTAATGCTGTGGTTATATGCAGCAAGGGGACACAATGAGTCAAGGGGTTACACCAAACGTGAAAGGCAGTCCACGAGTTCTGAATACTCAGTGAAGAAAACCTTTAATGATAGCTCTAGCGAGAATAATAGCCATGCACAAGCAAAGCTACATAATTTTATGCTCAGATATAATCTGGTACTCCATTTACTCGACCATGCTATCAATCATTTCAATAGCTAGATCATCATTCACTAACACCAAAATTCCAGTAATCAATCTTCATTTTGTTAATACAATCACTGCGTCGGAGAATCACCTCACTACCACAATTAAAACCCTTAACACTAACCCAACGAGCACAGCAGCGGAGTAATTCAGTCAAGTGGTTGTGAATCTTTACGCAGGGCCATAAAAATGAACAAAAAAAAAAAAAAAATCCCAAACTAGAACTCCTTCCATCTTCTTCACAATTTTTCTCGGGAAACAAAACATATCTCAAAACATATCCTAACCTCAAAAACAATTCCCAAACCCAGAAACTTACAATCCCTGATCAACAATCAAAAACCCCGAATCAACAACCAAAAATCCCCAAAACTCCAATATCTCAAACAATCAACCAAAACTCCCAAAACCCTCCTTACCAACCTAACAAGCATACAAAAATGCAGAAGAAAAAACGAATTTCTGCCTACCCAGAAATTAAAGCGTCAAATTGAATAGGAATAACGAGAAATTAAACCGATTAGCTGCAAAATTAATGAAAAAATGGGGATTGCAACCTGAGGGCTGGGGGTTCGGCTCCTTCGGAAATGCAGAAACACGTCAGGCGATAGAAGAAGAGGAGGTTGTTCCACTTTTCACTTTCGTTTTCTCTCACTATTTTTATTATTATTTTCTTTTATTTTGTATTTATTTTTCGTATATTTGATTATTTTGGCTAGAGCTGTTGTTATGAACTTAGGATTTACTGATTGGCTTAATCACTATTAGGGGTTTAATATTGGATTTTTAGGCTTATTCCTGTTAATTAGTGAAGTCTGTTTGAAATGCCAGTTGGCACTAAATGTGTAAAAGTCTATAAAATGAGCTGAGCTCCCTCTCATATGTGGGAGAGTGCTTGGTTCTTGGGACTAAGTGCTTGACTCGAAAAAACAATAGGTTTTCCCCTTTGTTGCAACACTGCCCCTATGCCATTCCCGGATGAGTCACATTCAATGACAAAGGGTACTGAAAAATCAGGCAATGCAAGGATTTGAGGAGAAACCATAGCTTGTTTGAGTGTAAGAAAAGCATCCTGAGCACTAGAATTCCAATGAAATCCATCCTTTTGGTCAACTCATAAAGGGGTTGACAAATTTTGCCATAGCCGGGAATGAACTTCCGACAGTAACCTGTGAGGCCTAAGAAACCCCTCAACCCTTTTACATTCGCAGGTATAAGCCAGTCAACAATTGCTTAAAGCTTGGAGGGATCAACGGCTACACCTTCTCGACAGTGGCGGAGCCAGAATTCTGAATGAGGAGGGGCCTTTCACAAATATGTATATATATATGAGTGTGTGTAAAAAGTTGAATTCATAACATGTTGACATATGCAATTTGTGTAATCCTCACAAAATTGAAAAAAAATCTCTTAAATTCAATACTAAGAAGAACAAAATGTAAAAACCCAGACAGCCAAGAGAGGTCTGCAAATAAAGAAGGTAATTTTCTTTAGAAAATTATAGGGTGTATATTACTGTTAGGTGAGAGAATCGAACCAAAAGTAGGGTTGCTTTTTCCATTTAAAATTGCACATCTCCTTTAAAACTCCCCTGCCAAACTTATTGTTTCATTAAATAGCCGAAAAGAATTAAAATCAAAACAGCTTAACGACGTCGTTTGCTTCATCTTCTTGTTGGAAATGTGCCCTAAAGCCATTCATATGATGATACTTTACGGATATTTCACATGTTAAACTAATCTAGTTTACATATAAAAGGCAAACATTATTGTTTGAGACGTCTCATATAAATGTTATATGCTTAAACGATAAAGTCCAAGGAATATGTGATTGGGAGAATGCAATCTAATGAAGTTAGATTAATGAGACCATTCTTTCGTAGACACATCCTAAACGTTCCTGATCATAGGATTGCCAATTGGGCATTGACAGTCCGATAAGATCAGTACGTGCTATGTCTTCTCTCAGGGAGAGTGACTAGTCTCGAGTCATTGGTGTGTGTGACATCAAGACAAGTACGTAGGTGCTCAATAGAGAATGAGTTCACTGAACACGATCAACGAGGAGTTCTCATACTCATGTCACATGAGAACTCATGTTTGGGATAATGCAAATTAGTCCTTTGACCTGAGGCATCACAGTTGTTGTCTTGTGGTTAAGTCCTTGATCTTTGATTATGTCAAAGTCACCCCATCGGGGTGTCCACGGCATCATTGGGGTTAAGCCACTTAATTATGGAGACAAGTGAATGTGCAACAAGGGATCTCTAACCTTCAATTGGCTTGAGGGAGAATACTCTATGATATGATTAAAATCTCTGGCCAGAGTATGAATGAGATTAGGGAATGCGTTCCAAATCACATTCAAGGTAATCATAAAATGCAAATGATTCACATTGGATAGTAGACATGAATAAATAAACTATCAAACCAAACAATGTGGTCAAGAGTATTAGATTAGAGAAAGACCGTATTGCATTTGTAATCCTAAACTGAATAGGTTCTCTACCTCTTCTGATTAGCTTGGGTAGCCATGATATGCTGCTAGGGGTCACTCATGGTTTGTGGAAGCCCTAAACGTGTGTAATCACTAAAGGGAGAATTGAAAGTAAGTTTCAATTCACAATCGATGTAAAATGGTTTTAATCGCCCACTGCCTCGCTAAAAGGAACCTAATGTGTCGTACACCAAATAAGGTGGAGATTGAAGAAACAAAGGAGATGAATTAAATGGTTTAATTATTTATGGCAAGGATTAATTAATATGTTAATTAATCAAACGAATAAGTTCGTTAAAGACCTCGGGATAGTTTTGGACCTTAAGGCCCAATGGGCTTCGAACGTCAAAGCCCATTGACTTAAGTTGTATGACAACTTAATGAATAAAGATTCACAAAGGCCCAAAAGCCCAAATCCATTAGAGTGGCCATTTAGTGATGAATTAGGGTTTTTTGGTTCTTTAGGTCATTTAAAGAAGTGACTATATAAAGAACTTTATAACCTAAAATTCATAACTTGTTGATTTTAGAGAAAATTGGTGAGAACACAAAGCTTCCATTTCTCTCTAAGAGGCCAACCACCTTGGGGGATATTGTCTAGCAATTCTATTTCCTCAAGGTCACTCATTTCCTCTCCAATCCAACCTTGGTGTAGAATCTTTAGAGGTTCTCAATTTTGGGAACTTGGAGAACCTATTCTTCTAACCAAATCCATGGAGCTAAGAAGCAAGGAATGAAGGCCCTATCTCTTGGGTGATTATCCTTTGCATATGCAAAGAGGAATCTACAAAGGTAAATATTTCTCAACTAACAAATTGTTGTTTTTAAGTTGAGTCAAGGTTCACCAATCTACTAGGCTTTGAATTTCATGGTAGATGTTTTGTTTTTGAATGCATGAAAGAGCCTAGGTCTAGTAGTTGGTGAATCATTTTGGGTTTTGTAGTTCATAGTTTTTTGATTTAAAAGTTGTAATATGTTACAAGCTTTATTCTTGTTTCTTTGAATGTAAATTTTGTTAGAAAATTTGCCATCTCAAATGTTGTAGATGTAGTTCATATGAGCATGAATTTTGGAGCTAAAATTTGGTGCCATGTTTTTTGGGAAATTCGGCCAAATCCAAGGGGTGATTTTTTGGGTTCATGTTTGTCTTGTTAAAATGGTTTTAAAGTGACTTTTGGAACCCCTAAGTACCCTAGGATGTTAACCCTCTTTTGAGTGATGAAAATTTGAGTTTTGGTGAGTGAAAACATTCATGGAGCTATTATGAGTTTTCATGAGTGTTCTTCAATGTTCTTGAAGTTCTTGCCAAAAACAAAAAGTTTTGAAGTTTTGATTCAAAATGTTTTATGTTTTTACATAAAGTTTTGGTTTAATTTTAGTGGGTGATTTTAGTGGGTGATGATTATTTGTAAAGTATTATTAATGGTTTTAATGGTAGACAAACTTTTTTAAAAGTTTGACATAAATTCAATTAATGGCTATAATGGTAGACAAACTTTTTAAAAGGTTTAACATAAATTCAAAATATTTCATCTTTACCTCACCTAATAAAACCCACTTACAAAAACTTTGTAAAAATCATATTTTTTCTATCATGGCCGGCCACCCTAATTAAATAGGGTATTTTTGGGTCTTTTATTCAATTACATAAAGTTTTGATACTTTTGTGTATTTGCACTTTGGCCCAAAAGTTTACGTTTTTACGTTAAGGCCCAAAAACGTTAAAGGACAAATTGTTTTGCTCCTTTAATGAAGTTTTTTGTATTTGTTGAAATTTTTGGGTTCTAGTTGTAATTACATGAAGTAGTGGACTTTTGTGTTTTTACAAAGTGACCCCAAAAGTTTGTGTTTCGCAATATAGCCCAAAAAGTTGTGGTTATTGCATGATGGCCCAAATTAAGTAGGAAACAAAAATTGTTTTGTCTCTTTAAATGAGAATTGGATTTTCATTTTATTTAGCTCCATTTAAATCAATTTTATGGATACAAAAACCAAATGAAAATGTTGCATTCAATTTAATTAGTTAAAATGTTAATTAATTAAAGGGTGATTATGAACCTAAGCCTACGATAATTGAGCTATGTGAAAGGCCGTTTCAAATTTGTTTGAACCATGGGAATGT
The DNA here is from genome assembly GCA_035220775.1 of Malus fusca. NCBI lineage: Eukaryota > Viridiplantae > Streptophyta > Magnoliopsida > Rosales > Rosaceae > Malus > Malus fusca. The sequence goes on along the minus strand of CM069071.1, from coordinate 25,921,800 downwards.
GTAGATTAATTTTGGTTGTAATTTGATTTGATCAAATGTTGTAAAAGAGCATAAGCTCTTCTTTACTTTAAAGTAATTTGTTTTATGCAAATGTTGTAAAGAGCATAAGCTCTCTTTTACTTTGAAGTACTTTTTTCTTGCTTTATTTGATATGCATGAAAATGAAGTAGTTGGGTCCAACGCCCTTACGACAACACGCCTTAATGTGATTAAACGCGTAACTAAAATCAATCTCCATCCCTAGTCCGAGATTCAACACTAGGCTCGTGTTGAATCTAAACAAAGGTTCATAGTCATCCTAAGGCCCTAAGGCAACTATATAGTCCATCAAATGAATGCAAACCTTATGTTAGTAGTATCATATACTCTTGCTTTAAAAACCGTTTTATAAGCATAGTGGGAGTATTATATACAACTAAAATCAAATGGACCAATAGTTGTAATAGGACCAAAATTGTTTTAATGTAGATTAAAATGAATACTTATATGTGATGAGACCTAAAACCCTCAACCAAACCATTATTAAGTTGAAAAGCGTGAGAGTGCTTAGAATACTCTTCCGTGGCCTTCCACCGTGGTAGCTCCAATCGTTTATGACTTGTACACCGGCTTCACCCTATCATGGGGGAGTACAAAGTGCATGCTTATACTCAGGAGGAGTCTATATACATACTTGATGAGGTGAGTGTAGGCAACGAGGATGGCCAATATCGTATTATCGTGAGGCTATTCTTGAACCCCTTCACGAACTAAGCATGGTGGGAATGACTTAACTAAGTGCAATGTTGCCAATATCATATCATTGTGAGGCAACATTCTCTAGAGGCCAAATTGATGGGTACTTGCATTAGTTGCAAATGAGTAAGTGTACTCTCTCATTATTATTAATGCTAACCAATATCATATCATTGTGAGGTGGGCTTGGTAATAGTGAGTCTCCCATAACCTACTAAGAGTTTTCTCCAAAAAACTCTCGAATTCCAATGAGGGATATGGAATTTGCCAAAAATAGTGGGTGGTGCTATTTGATTTAAAGACCCGAATCAAATGGCTTAAAATCAATCAATTTATATTCGTTATGTATTTGTTTACCAATATATTTGCAAACGCTATCCAAAACTTGACAAAGAAAATACGAATGTTTTAGTTTCCGGACTTGGTAACACAATCCCAAAGATTGTCTTAAATGGATTGTGCATGTACCTAAGAAGTCTCATCCTCACAATCTTCCTATTGATAATGTATCATTGGAAGAACATGTTAGAAATGTCTATCATGAAGAGGACAACACAAACAACCAATGCTTATTCCTTCGTTATATGAACAAAGGAACTTACGAAGATTAGCATAAAGACAAGGACACTTTTAGTGCCATGATTCTTCACTTACAAATTGTTGTATGAAGAAATGAGAGTTGCCTTGAACAACTCTTGAAAGTTTGTAATTATGTTTAGAACATAATGGTTGGTTGACAAAAATAGTTCATCAACATGGACTTATGATGATTTTGAATCATTGAGTGTTGAAGTGATAAACCACTTAACGAGACGGAAACTAAGCTAGGACTTCACCTTTATGTCCCTATCCTAATGGTTCACTAAGTTTATTGTAAACTATGTAGTGAACAATAACCACACACTCTCCAAAATGTTTGATGTGTATAACACAATTGAAAAAAGGTTTCAAGAGAGATAGTGGGAGTTTAGGGACCATGATTATTGTAGTCAAAGGAGAAGTCAAATGAAGAAGATAAAACTAACTCCAAGGGAACAAACTTTCTTTATGAAAGGATGGACATTGGAAGGGGTATTGGCAAGAAATGTCTTGCAAATGTCAAGAACACACCTTTCGAAGGTGTTGTAAATTGTTCTTGAATAGTTCAAAACAGTTGGTTCTTCTACTTGAATGCTTGATTCTGTATTAGTAACTATGTTTTACAATCGTTGTAAAAGTATGGCTAATAAGAAGTAGAAGATTAATGAGAGAAGAGAAAGTACTTCACATTCGGAACGTGAATAAAATATAGATTTCTGCGAAAGCAGATGGTACTAACTTCCTCATATGAACTACCAAAGAAATTGGAAAAACCAAAGATTGTCTTTACATTCCAATTTTAAGGAACTTAATTTCGTCACTATAGTAGAGATGGATGAATGTTTTATTTGACAAAACATTGTTCTTTATTAATCACTGATTGGATTATAGTAATCTAATTGATTGTCTCTATAGTAGAGATGATATGGTAGCGTTAACTGTTTAGAATATAATGATGCTTAAAACCCAAAAGGTTGCAAGATAGTGGCAATTGTCCACAACATAATACTACTCATGTTGTATGACATTCACCGAAGATCACTCTCGGTTGGACTATAGTTTATTATGAATAAACACAAGTCCGAATACTTTGCAAAAGGTTTCAAAGAATTCAAGAAATGTAAGTTGATGAGTAAGACGTCTAAAGTACTTACCTCCTTAGATTTGATCCAAGGAAAGGTAACACTTTAGATGAGTTTCCTTGAAAGATATCAAGGAAATTAGCATCATAAGATAATGATTTTCTCCATTAGGAGAAGAACGAACTTGAATAAGATTTAGTTCGTTGGATATTATCAATTACCCATATATAGGATATATATGCTTCTAAAACAATATGATTGTCAATTAGGAGATCTTCCAAATTTTCATAACTCCATAGGATGTAGTTGGAAAGAAAGACAAATCTTAATCATGTTAAGATTTGGGGTTGTGTGCTAATGAGCAATATTTGTTTAAAAATTATCTTGTGGATATCCTTAAATTAACCTTTGGATATCACATCTATAAACCAACCAACAAATGTTGTTTGTTGAGTAGTTCATTGTAATCCTACAATGTGATTTGCCTTAGAGCAAATGAACTAGGAATAGAACTCAAAAGAATGGGTTCTTTGAGAGACAAGATGATAATCAACAAATATAACAACCTAGTTCCTATACCACAAGCTCCAAGGTAGTCAAGAAGGATTTTTTAAACCGTCACAGTTGAATGGTTTGAACTTTATGACTACATTGAGTGTATATACGATATATACTCAAGGAAATGGTAAAGTACCATTTGACCCGAAATAATGAAACCTTCATAGCTAATTGGTAGCTTAAGGTGACTACAATCAAAGAGAATGGTTGACTTTGAAGGAACCATCTTTGACGTAGTCTTAGTTTCAATTAATTCGAAGATTGCTAGCTACAACTAAATGGTGATTCAATGTTTGGACATGATATAGGTTTCCGAAACCATTATTAAGATAGTCTTGATAATTTATGTCTAAAACTATGAATCACAAGACATGTAAGTTGTAGAGATCCAACCATCATGGATCTTAGCAAGCTAGTGGGAGCCATAAGCGTCTTATGAGAGAAAGATCAAATTGTTTGATTTCTCATAAAGATGTAAATGAATCTTTTGTTTACTAGGTTTACAAAAGATTAGTGGGAGTTAATCATGTTCCTAAAATTTAGAATATATATATGATATATTAATTTTGGAAATGAAAAGAATACTTCTTAGTTAAAGTTATGACTTTAAACTTTCTATAACGATAGAATGTATATGGGAGACATAGTCTATTTACATGGGATGGAAATCTATAATGATAGATTTTAGGATATAATTGGATTATATCATGCCCTAATAATAGACAAAAGGATGCTAGGAAGTTTCTCATATGATGATAAACTTCAATAAGAAGAACAACTCTAGTGAGACTAGGAGGTAGCTCTTCTCAAAGGGAACGTACCCTTTGACTCCCAAAGAAATAATGCGTAAATCGAATCCTTTATACATACGCAGAAAGGTGATTTATGTATTTCATATTGTATGAAAAACATTGATATGAGTTGTACCTAGAAAGGTACAAGGCGATATCAGTGCAAGCCCAAGATCAGAACCATGGCAACTGTCAAGTGAATCCTTAAGTATTTAAGAAATACTAAAGGATAGGTTCCTCGAAGAATGAGGAAGAATTAGAGTAACGTAAAGGAAGCGTAAATGTGTTAGATTATGAATCTAATCCATCGTTGAATGTTTCTTCATTATGAATGAAGAGATTAACAGATACCTCTTTATTATGACTAAAGAGATATTTGGATGGAAACATTAAAGTAATGACTTTAGTGTGTTCCATTATGAATGCAAAATATATTGCCATATATAGAAGTTTACAACAATGTTGTTTGGATGGGAAAGTTCATTTATGAACTCTCTATTCGGTTCCAACCAGAAAGTGTATCTAGTGTACTGACACTACGACACTAATGGGGCGATAGCTCAAGCCTGGGAATCAAGGTCTCATCAAGATCCGAACTCATATGAGAGACTGAACCACATGATTGGGAATCATGTATAATGGTGACGTCGATATTCTCAAGGTTGCTTCTATGGATAACATATAGATATCCATTTCCTAGGCCTACTACTCAGCCATTTAGGAAATGACTACAGAAGAGGAATCATAACAGATGACCAAGCTGATTGGCTCTAGTGCAAGTGGGAGATTGTTGGAAATGTGCCCTAAAGCCATTCATATGATGATACTTTACGGATATTTCACATGTTAAACTAATCTAGTTTACATATAAAAGGCAAACATTATTGTTTGAGACGTCTCATATAAATGTTATATGCTTAAACGATAAAGTCCAAGGAATATGTGATTGGGAGAATGCAATCTAATGAAGTTAGATTAATGAGACCATTCTTTCGTAGACACATCCTAAACGTTCCTGATCATAGGATTGCCAATTAGGCATTGACAGTCCGATAAGATCAGTACGTGCTATGTCTTCTCTCAGGGAGAGTGACTAGTCTCGAGTCATTGGTGTGTGTGACATCAAGACAAGTACGTAGGTGCTCAATAGAGAATGAGTTCACTGAACACGATCAACGAGGAGTTCTCATACTCATGTCACATGAGAACTCATGTTTGGGATAATGCAAATTAGTCATTTGACCTGAGGCATCACAGTTGTTGTCTTGTGGTTAAGTCCTTGATCTTTGATTATGTCAAAGTCACCCCATCGGGGTGTCCACGGCATCATTGGGGTTAAGCCACTTAATTATGGAGACAAGTGAATGTGCAACAAGGGATCTCTAACCTTCAATTGGCTTGAGGGAGAATACTCTATGATATGATTAAAATCTCTGGCCAGAGTATGAATGAGAGTAGAGAAGTAGGAACTTCAAATAAAGGCTCATAGTCATGCAATAATTGTTGCAAGTCGTGAAGCTGAGAGGAAGTCAACTTAGAAGCCTCCATTGTAGAGCCATCCAAGGAGTAGAGCATCAACCCCAAAGTAGAATTCGAAAACTCTTTGTCCACATTGGGCAGAGAGATGGCTTGTAAAGTAGGTAGTGGTTGAGTATTACTATGGGAGAGTGTATAATGGTGGTCATTCACTGTGAAGTCCATAGTTAAAAGCTAGAAGTCCCAAAGTATAGGGCTGATGGTAGATAACCAATCCACACCTAAAACAGCATCACAGCCACCAAGAGGAAGAGTAAAAAGTGTATGAGCACAGGAATAACCACCCAAAGATATGGGAGCCTCCTTATAACACCCCTGACTCCTCACCTTCCCACCATTAGCCACTAGTACTTCAAAAGGTTTGGTGCCCCACCATTTCCAACCAACTTGTTTCACCAATCTGGAATCCACAAAAATATGAGAACTACTCGAATCTAATAAGATTGTCACTGGTTGGCTGCCAATGAATCCCCCCACTTTCATGGTTTGAGGTGTGTGTTTGGATAGAGTCCCAAAATAAGCACATTCACTAAGTTCCATGTGTTGTATCTCAGCCAACACATCATCAGGTGGTTTAAATATTTCCTCATTAGTACCTAAGAAATTGATCATCAATAATTGATTCTGGCCACACTTGTGACCACGAACCCACTTTTCATCACAGAACCAACAGTCACCTCGCTCCCTCTTTTTTTGAATTTCATCAGGTGAAAGTTTCTTAAGTGGTAAGTTGGGAAACCTAGGATGTGCAACATTATTGGGAGTAGGAGGTTGTAGGGGGGTTTATACTGAGGGAAAGATTTTGGAGAACCAGATTTAAGTTCAGCATACTTAGTATCCAATTGAATAGCTATAGAAATAGCCTTATGGACAGTTGCAGGGTGTAGCAATTTCACATCAAATCTTAATTCCTTCAAACCACTTAGGAAACAACTCTTAAATAGAATCGGACCAACATCAGAAGTTCGATTTGCAAGCCTACGAAACTCAGCAATATAATCCTTGAGAGTACCTGTTTGACGAAGTTTGAAGAGAGATTCAGTGCAATCTTCGAACTCTGAAGGTCCGAATTCACGGCAAAATGCAGTGGTGAAATCATCCTAGCATGATGTAGTAACCAAACAATCCATCTACCTAAACCATTGTAACGTCTCGCCCTCCAAATGAAAAGAGACTGTCACCACTTTTTGATGCTTCGCAGTGCCATAGTAGGCGAAAAATTGCTCGGCCTTGTAAATCCAAGCAATCGGATCATCTCCATTGGTGAATCGGGGAAATTCGATGCGATGTTGGAAGTTTTGCCGATGGTGGTGTGCACCGTCATAAATCTCGCGTCGCAGAGTGCTGATGAGCTGCCATTCGTTAGGATCTGGAAGATTCTCCATGAGCGGAGCTGGATGATGATCTGGATCAGAGGTTGAACCACCATTCCTTCCCCCATAAGATTGTTCACGACGAAACTGCTCAAAGCAGATCGCGAGCTTGGCGTCTAAAGTATCAGAGAAGGAAGACTGCAAGGAAACAAAAGAAGCTTCGAGAGCAGCCATGCGCTCTTCCATGACTGTAAAACCAGATGTGGTAGTGTGTCTGGGCATGCACGGAAGGGAAACCAAAATCGACAATGGGTGATACCAATGTTAACAATGTTATGACCTGATTCAACCTTGTCCTGTTACCACAAGGTATAACAATGGAGGATGGGAGTGATGGAGAAGAAGGGAGCTGCACTCCTATTTTTTGGAATAATATTTTCTATTAAAAAATAATGCTGAAGTCATACAAACTAAGCCAGCTGGCTCCTTCAGTACACAACAATAAAAGCATAACTAAATTGTAACTAATCCCATGCTTAATACTAACTCACTTATTAAAATGTGATTAAGAAAATCACATTGTTTACAGTTCATAACATTTCCCTCCCCTTCAAAAGACCTTGTCCACAAGGTTGGTTGGCAATCAAAACTTGAACTCCGGATAGCTTGCAGTGAAAGCAACATAACATTTATATTGATGCTTATAGGTTGAGATAGGGTCCTGAGATTTTTGTTGGAATCGTGAGTTGTCGGCTTCTAAACTCTGTTGGTGCTAAGAAGGATCATATTGTAGTGTAGACCGTCAATGTTGTTGGGCCCACGTCAATGTTGTTGGCCCCACGTCAATCAATGGCGGCCTCGAATCGATCATTGTTAATGTTTGGTGGACTTTCTAAGGTGGGCTGATTTTTGCACGGGAATTTCCTAAACTATGAATCTAAGTACTCGTTTGATAATGGTTAAATATTTTTGAAAGAATGGATGAAGAAAAGCTAGAGTAAAATTTTTGTGTATGTGTGTGTTTTTTTTTTGGGGTCATCATAAAATTTGTGTTTTAATAAACATGAAAAACTCCGACTTTTTTCCAAACTTGAGGATTGTCACATCCCGCCCTAAGCCCCCACCACATCCTGGGCTCGACTTTACCGTAGCACGATATTGTCCGCTTCGGGTGTCACAGCCCGTCCAGGGAAGTTATTTTTGAAATTGTGAAAATACCCTCGGACGTTGAATAATGTGTGTGTGATATGTATTGGTTTAATTATTTGGGATTGGTGACCCAATTAGAACTAAGATTTTCTTAGTTTTGGTTACTGACTTTAGGACCACACACACACACACACACACATCAGCTCTCTCTCTCTTCCCCGTGTCTTCTCTCTCTCTCCTCCATCTCGATTTTCTGTTTCTTTTCCGTACAAAACGTACAGACGATCTAGAAACCAAACTTTCAAGCACGAATCGAAGGTAAAAAGGTGAGATTTGGAATGCTTGTAACATCCTGAGTTCATCTATACCATTTTCAGGTAAGAAATACTTCAAAATCACGTGAAAACCTTAACCCCGAATGAGGTACTGTTCATGCACTAATTATTGTGAGGTTTTTAGGGGATTTCAAGCTCACAGGGAGCTTTAGAAGGTTGTCACGAAGCTCGGGGTGTATCGTTGGAGTGTTTTGGACGTCGGGATCACGAGTTCAAGGGTTGGCCGATTTTTGTGGAATTTCTCCGGCGTGATTCAGTCGACTTTGGGGCTTTAAAGTGGTATATTTCTCTTCCTTATGTCCTAAGCTTCATTTTGGTGGTAATTTCATAGAAAATGGATGAAAAACGAATGAGTTATAGAGTTTTGAAAATTACCCAGTTTTCCGGCGACGGCGACGGTCGCCGAAGCTGAAGGTAGAAGACGAGAGGATATTTTGTTAAGTTTAAAGGAATATTCTAACGGCGTTAGGTCACGCCGTTAATTTTTGTTAAGGAATAAACGGAATATTCCAGAATATACGTGACGACGTCAGTGTGCCTGGCACATGGCCGCGCGTGGGGGGTGTGTCTGGCCGTGCCTTGGTTGGCGCGTGGGAGCTCGGAAAAATATTCTAAAAATTTTGGGATGATCCTGAGATTGTGTAGGTCACTGTGGTATATTCATATACCCAAATTGAGCTATATATGAGAAGTTATTACCTATTGTTGGTTATGTGCGTTAAATAACGTTTATTCGGTTATTACGCCTATAGGTGAGGCCTATTCACAAGACCAGCGTAATCAATCAAGGATCGGGGGCTACGACCCATCGACATATCTGTGAGTGGGCAGTTATTTTCAGTATATATATATACTTGACGTTTTTCCCAGAAAACGTATTTAAAGGAAATGTGATTTAAATGCCATGCTATGCCAATGCTTATATTTTATTTTAGTATATGCATTACCATAATTATGCATATTGTTGCATGGTGCTGTGGAGGCCCAGGTAAGCTCAAGTGAGTTATGTTTTGATTATGTGAATTGTCAATGATGTGATATGTGATTGAATAATGTTGAGCTCATAAAACTGCACCTAGGGTGATTGTGATTTAGCCAGAGATATGATACAGGCCTGTTTATTATGTCACCTCCCGCACCATATGCTCACATTGGATCCAATTTAGGTGCACAGTCTTGTCGTACATACCTTATTTATGGTTCCGACTCGTAGGTGACTAGCGATTTATCGCCCGGCTATTATGTGAGAGGAGTATTGAGCATAATTATATTACACCCATTATCGTCGTACAGACCCTTGCATTTGGTTCCGACTATTGTGCAGTATGTTGCCGTATAGGTCATTGTAGTGACTCCGGCTAGATTGACGTTTGAGCTATGAATTCAGCCGTACAGACTACCACAGGGGTTCCGGCTAACATGTTATATTTCTATGAAATTATTCTTACCTGATTTGCTTACTCTATTATATCGTGGCATGCCATACATATGTTTATGATTATGAAGCATGATTGAAATGATATAATTACACATATATATTTATGTATATTCTTATATATTAATTCTAGGAAAAATTATACTTGTTTTACGGCGAGGGGTTAGTATATTCAAAGGAAAATAAGGTTTTCATGTAAATGTGTTTTACTGACCCACTCAACTTTGTTTTTCGCCCCTACAGGTTTTAGTTAGCAGAGTTTGGTGGCCACAAGGAATTCAACGGTGTTCTGACAGAATCCGAGAAAGTAGGATTCACCCTCTGGTGTTGTATCTTAGTAATTCTCCTACTTGACTGCAACTAGACTTTCTTATTGCTCTGAAAGTGTATTTATACACTTAGACTCTCACTAGCATCCTTTCTTATTTGGGATTGTTAGTCGCTTGGTTTAAAATTGTTCGTATTTTCTCTTACTCTTTATTGCTTCCGTTTTGCGCTCATGGCTACGTCACCCTCACGTGACGACCAGCACGTCTCGACTCTGGTCGGGGTGCGTCATCGGGCCACAACCACTCCCTCACGGTTTTTTTTCTGGGAACTCACACAAGAACTTTCCAGTGAGTCACCCATCATGGGATTGCTCATGCGTGAACTCGCTTAACTTCGGAGTTCCGATGGAACCCGAAGCCAGTGACCTCCCAAAAGGCCTCGTGCTAGGTAGAGATGAGAATATACATATAAGGTTTACAGGATCCTCACCCTTGGGCGATGTGGGATCTTACAAGGATCATTCCCAGTGGAAAAGTGGAAGCAGCTCTGACCTACTTTGAAAAACTTGCTTCTTTTTTTTTTCTTTTTTTTTTTGAAATACAGACGAATAGTGATCTTTAATGAACTTTCTAAAATGTCGATTTTACTTTTTTGTGCAACCAAAAATAATTTCAAAAATTATGGAGATGAAATGTAGATTATTTCTCAAGAAAAACAGGACTGCTCTTATTAAATGAGTAGGGAGCAGTCTCATTCACCATGAGCAGCTGAGGTAGAGCATGCAGAGATCAACAACTGCTCAAGGCATCCCTGCCCATAGGAAAAGTCAAGGGTATTTATACTAGAATAATTCCTTATTCTTAACTTAAATATATTCCTAATCAGAGAAAACCTTTTTTTAAGTTAGTAATCCTAATTTCATTTCTCTAGGATATTTACGAAATTACTCCAAAATCCACCCTAGAGCCGGCCACCCCTAAACCCTAGAGGGCTCGCCCACTTCCTCATTTTCTCCTATAAATACACCCTTTATCTCCAAAATCAGAAGGCTTTTGCTACCCGCAAACTTCTAAACACATTTTTTTTCAGATTTCTGCATCATAGCAAGTAGGGAACCCTCCGTGACTGAGCTTCATGCCTCACAAAGAAACTGAAGTCAACAACCTTGCTCAGGCCATCAACAAACTTGCACATGCTTCTATGTCCTCAAGTAAATCAGGCTTTAACATCACATGGATCTTGGAAAACCTCCCTCAGGCTGATTTGGCAAGCTGATCACAGCTGCTCATGCGGGCATGCATTTCCTTCTTTACAGGATGGGCTGGTAATGGAATCACCATCTTTGCTCTTCACTCCTACACGCTCATCTGGGATTGAATCGGACTTAGACATGGAAGGCTGTTTTGGAATAAAACCAGGCACATGGGGCACGACAGAAGTCTTCCGCTGCATAATCTTGTAAACAAATATTCTAACAACCCTCGGAGCAGCATACTTCACAAGCTCAAATCCAATAGCCTATTTCTTCCCTTTGGAAGAAGTTAAGTCAATCACGAGCCTCCTAACAGTGGAAGGACCCTAGCAAGCAGTAGAAGAAGTCTTCGGCTTCTTTTTTACCGACGGCTCTCAAGCTAGCGACAAATATCTCTTTCTCCAGCTTCCACTAGTAACAGACTCAACGGTAGCGATCAGACGAGCAAACGCCTCACCCTTGATCCTCTTAATCTCCTCCATCAGGGACGGCCCACCTTGCGATATTTAGAAGGGATCCCCAAAGCGATGCACACCTTCTTTATGTCTATAGAAGTCTTGGAAGTTGAACCGAATTCTTAATCTATGTAAACAGAAGAGGACAAATTAGAAGGCAGCTCAACAAAAGTGCAACTTAGAGAATAAGCAGCTTACTTACCATAAATGAAAGCAGTTGGAACGTGCAGCATAGGCGAAGAGTCAAATTCCTACTCTCCGCTGATCTCTAGGGTCTTCTTGGCCCAGTTATGATCACCTTTGCTTGAGTGATCGAAGAGCCTATGGTGGGTCCTCAGCTGCCCAATACCATCGATGTGGCTTTTGTCAAAGAAGTTCCAAAACTTGCTGGCAGTCAGGTCCAAGTCAAAGAGCCTGCTTAAGTTGTGGAACCAGACCACATTCGAAGCGCACTGAGCAGAAGCACACTTCATGGAGCAGATCACCTCTTGGAAGAATCGAGGCATGAGAAAGGTGAACTCCAACACGAAGTAGTAGGGGTGAAACTTGATAGCTTTCCTAGACCCATACAGCTCATGGCATCAACCATCATTGGCCCACATTACGTGAGCCCCAGACTGAATTGAGTGCTTAAACATCTCGACGAAGTTTTTGAACTGCTCTTTGGAACCTACCTTGACGTGAGCAGCCTTGAAGTAGCCTAACTTACTTGCAGACTTGGCCCTAGCGATACAATGGGGAGATGAATTGATCATTCTTGTCGCTCGATGAAGACATGCTTGAAAAGAAATCCTACAACGGGGCAAGGGAAATTTGGCACAACGACTTAATTTGCAAGGTAGGGGCAGGAGCCCCAGCGCTGCCCTTTTTTTCCCTCTATCTCGCCTGGCCCAACGGCCTGCATGCCTACTCACAGAATGAGGCCTACGCTTCCTTCATTCACTCTCTCTCCTCTAATGTACGGGCTCAAGCCCAACGTTGATGAGTGGAAGGCCCAGCCTGCGCTGACCTTCCTCTTCCATGCAAGAGCCTAGCGCACTTAGCCACACTTGGCCCCAACTAGCCGTGTCGCGTTGCCCACCTGCAGCAGCATGGCTGCCACTACAGTAGCAGAGCAGCCCTACATCTGCCACTTTTTGCCAGCTCCTCAACCTCTGTAGAGCCAAAATTCAAGCCCCGAAACTTCAAAAAATCCAGAAGAAAGAGAAAATTAATTTTTTTCTTACGTTGTAGAAGAAGCAAATGAATGGAACACAAATCTTTGCTCGTCAAGCGAAGAAGATTGGTAGAGGAGGGGGAATAAATATCCTCTGGCTTTCTCTTTTTCTTGCGACATTTTAATTGCTTTCCAAATTTATTTAATCTCCTGCTTGACGCAAACCTAAATAGGTTTTGGTGGCAATTATATTCCATTTCCTAGAAGAATTTAAATTCCAAGTTAGAAAGGGAATCTACATCAAATTAGGACACAAACTCTATTACAGCTTTGGATTCCTACACCTCTTGCCCTTTCTTGTGAGTAGCCCAGCTGATGTGGGGGCATTTATGGAGCAAAAAATAATCCCAAAATTCATGGAGCTGACACGTGGATTATTTCCCAAGAAAGACAAGACTGCCCCTATTAAATGAGCAAGAAACAGTCTCGTTCACCACGTGTAGTTGAGGTAGAGCAGGCAAAGATCAACGACTGCTCAAGGCACCCCTGCTCGTAGGAAAAGTCAAAGGTATTTATGATGGAATAATCCCTTATTCTTATCATAAATACATTCCTAATTAGAGAAGACCTCTTTCAAGTAAGTAATCCAAATTTCATTTATTTAGGATATTTACCAAATTACTCCAAGATATTTATTTACACAAATATCTTGGAATATTCCCACCCAAAATCCACCCTAGCGCCGGCCACCCCTAACCCTAGAGGACTAACCCACATCCTCATTTTCTCCTATAAATACACCCTTTATCTCCAAAATTCAGGAGGCTTTTGCTACCCGCAAACTTCTGAACACATTCTTTTCAGAATTCTAAATTTGGCATCGAAGATTCTTTAGCCAAAGCCCCCCTCCCCATTCATCGTGGGCACGTGAGGCTTTTGGCCTTAATCTTAGGTGTTATTATTTTGCTAGTGCATTTTCGTCAAACGAAGAGACAGCGGAAATTTGCATCCACATCCATTGCTTTACAAAATGACACTTTATCCTTCTAAATTCATTGTACATCATCATCTTTGTGGTAGTAAAAATTGATCATTTTCAGTCTTGACGAATTTGTACTTACAAAACAATCAATACCTTTGATCAAAGACCAAAGTTTCAAGCGCCCACGAGGTGGGGGGTTTGGGTTGCCAATGGATCTCCGATGCATAAGTTAGTTTCTCTAAAAAAAAAGTGAGTGTAAAGGGCTTATATGCGTAGCAAAGCTTACCAAAATTTGGTGGAGATGAAGGTATTTATAGGAGGAGTGGCCGGCCATAAGGTTAGGTTTCACCCCATACATGGTAGCATCTTATTCACCAAGATGTGTCATCCCGTTAGATTAATGAGGAGAGAATATTCCCTAGTTATTAATTGAGATAATATCTTGGGATAATGATGGAAGCATCTATGATTCCTTATGGAATTGATCTTCAATTGGGAATGTATTAAAGATATAAATTAGTAATTCATCTTATCTTTAATGTCTTTGACTTTTCCATACCACGAGCAGGGGAGCTTTGAGCAGTTGTATTCAACTGCTTGTACTTTCAAGGATGCTGAGCTGCGTGTGGGAATATTTGAAAGCCCTGCCCATCTAAAGAGGGCAATCTTGTATTTCTTGAGAAAAAGTCCATGTGTCGTCTTCCGTTGCAGTTGGTCGGACGTCTTTTTGATTGAACGGTTAGACGAATATTCCTTAGTGAAAACCAATGAAAGTTCATTGAAACTCTGGATCGACTGCTGTGGCAAATTGTGGAACTAGTCTTGTGCCTTGTAAAGTTGTGGCAAAAATCTTGCACATGAGTGCATCGTTGTTCTTGTAGAGGACCATGATAGTGCATTCGTGCTTGAGATGTCTATTCAGATCTTCATCTCACTTGTACGAGGTGAGGTGAGGCATAGTGAACCTGTGAGGTGGAATTGTTCGCTCAATCTCATCGATGAATGGTGACCTACTTATATCGGGCATGTCTTTTCGAAGCGCTCCATCCATTCTCTCAATGTGCTACTCTTCTGTGTTGCGGGTGCGGTGTACGTGGTTCGTCTTTGGCTAGTGCAAAAGCTACTCGTGGCATGCTTGGCTTGAGTTTCCAATCGAACTCGAGCTGGACTATGTGTGTGCTTCTGTCATGCCCCGGACCCGGTGTTGGCGGAAAAAAATAACCTCGCGCCTCGCACGTGAGTGAAAGTAAATATAAAGAGAAAAACATAAACTTCTCTTATAAAAATAACTCTTGTTGGGGGCCCAAAAATGTCACACACCAATCCAACCAAGTCTCAAGGCCCAATTGTCATGCAAAGCTTACATTCAAGCCCAAATACATGCCAAGGCATGAGATCGACGAGGAATATATTTACAAACATGACATGCCACGGTGATTAAGCCGAATACTCATGCCATGCTTCCTCATACTAATCACTGCCATGCTAAGCCAAGTCACATATTCGGGGCTTGTTAAGTGGATTGTGGTGTGGATGGTTACAGAAAGTTATCGGGTTTACGTGGAATTGGGGTTATGGAAAACTTTGCGTTGCTTGGGGGCCCAAAGATCCAAGCCCATACCCTTTGCATTTCACGCAAGCATCATTAAGAGAGAATTAGCCTAGTTTACCCATTTCCCCAGATAACCAACTCCTTTAGTCAGAACTAAACTAGAATCTTGCATTAAATGTATCTTAAGCCCAACAAGTCAGGCATTTAATACTGACTTTCCCTTCCCAGCTTGCACAAACAACCAACGCGTGGAAGTCGTAAGGCGCGCTACCAGAATTAACGCATGCGGAAGGTCGCCCTAGGAAAGGCGCGTCTCGGGAATAACAAACTGCAGGTTTCAACATTGCAGCTATCTTACACCAAAAGGGGAATAATAGGAGGCCTAAGGAGAAAGAAGGGGAAGACCAAGCCACAAAAGGAGATTCTTTTTAAAGCCTAGAGAATAACCCTTCACTTACATAAAGAGGGAGAAACCATTACATAGGGGAGGATTAGAACACAGAGTTAGAACACAAGTAGAATATATAGATATATAGGTGAGAATGCAAGGGAGAGAACCACCCAGGAAATAAGCCCAAAGAGTTCCATTTAGTCCAGAAGCATACTTCAAGCCTTAAGCATCACCATTCATGCAACCTTAGTAAGTCCCACAGCCTTCCATCAAACATCACATCCATTAGAAGCCTTGATATCACCCTAGGAAAGCCTAAATCATGTAGCCAAAAATGCCAAGCAACCATGCAAACCCTTTCTCTTTCGTGTAAATCGATAATCTTCTAGCTTCCACATGACACTTTACTTGAGCAAGTCAATAACTTGATCAATCATGCTATCTTCAAGCCATTGATGTTACCGGGGTATTTCCTAAGATAAGCTAACTCTTTCAAGATATCTCGGGACTTGTTATAAATCCATACCAAGGGAGACAAGTAGACGTTCTCAAAGCCCAAGTCCACCTCGACCTAAAAGTCCCCCAACATAAATTGGTAACTTTGCTGGGGACAAGTCACAATCTGCATTCAATGGCTCCAAGATCTAGGAGAAACGCTACCAGGAGAAGCAACGCTGCAAACGTAGACGAGGCTGTTGCCTGACTAGACAAATCTCAACGCAAAGGCCAACATTTGGAAAGCCAGAAAAACCTGGACGAATATGGCATGCTAGACATCATCATCAAAACCTGGACGAAGGAGCATCGAAGAATGAAGAAGTTACACAAGCAGTTGCTGAGTTTAGGGTATTATTGTCCTACCATGAGGAAAGACACTGACAACATGGTCAAGCGATGCCATACATGTCAAGTGCACGGAAACTTAATCCACAAGTCTTCAACACTACTCCAAAACATGCGCACCCCATGGCCATTCCATACTTGGGGGCTTGCCTTGGTCGGAACAATCAACCTAGCTTCCAAAGGCAACATATGGATCTTAGTTGCCACTAAGTACTTCACGAAGTGGGTGGAAGCAATCCCTATCTGGAAAGCAACATGAGCTGCAATACCCAACTCCATTAGGGAAAATAAACAGTTAGGTATCACACTCAATGGTTGCAGGATCAAGCATTGCCGCTTTATGTTGTACTACCCCTAGGAAAACAATCAAGCCAAAGCCACAAATAAGGCATTACTAAAGATCCTAAGTGATAATGTGCACAATTACTCTGGGGGCTGGAGCACGCATCTCCTAGATGTTCTGTGAGTTTAGCACATGCCTCTAAGGAATACCACAGCCTGCACAAAATGGAGGTGGAGAGATCTCGAGTCACTCAAGGAAAGAAGAATAGAAGTAGCTAGGAAAATAGCTTTATACCACCAACAGGTTACCAGAGCCTACAACCTCGCAGTTAAGCCACGAAACTTCAAGGAAATAGATATTTTCTTCAGGACAGCTGAGCACATAAGGAGGCAGATCTCCGAACCTTCAAAGTTCGACCCACCTAGGAAAGACCTTTTGTGGTCAAGGAAGTCTATCGAAGCGGTTACTACTACTTGACTTCAGTCAAGGAAGGTATGCTAACGGAACATGTCAATGCAAAGTGGTTAAAGCCGTATTACTACTAAAATGTTCATGCCTATTTTAGAAGAACAAACTCCTTTTATGCAATGATCATTTTGCTTACTTTATGAGGCCTTGTAAAGCCATGCAATGATGTACCCCAAATTTTAATGAAATGAATGAGCATTTTGTGAAAATATTTGGTACATTCGTTTCTTTACATTGGCAAGAGTAACTAGAAGGATTTCTTCTAAACAAGCTATAGCAGTAATCATGCCAAGGCCATAATAAAAGCCCATGCCAAGCAAGCCCCCCTAAGGGGCAAAACATGCTAATGCTATAATAAAAGCCATGTCAAAGCCTATCAATGCAAAGCAAGTTGCTCAATGGTTCATTGCTCATGCAATATGCCAAGCTAACATGCCATGCAAAACCATTCAGTTAAGCAAATAAAGCTTTTTCAAAGCTATACTTATGCAACATTCCAAAACCTATCAATGCAAAGCAAGTTACTCAATGGTTCAATGCTCATGCAATATGCCAAGCCAACACGCCGCGCAAAACCATTAAGTCAAGCAATTAAAGCTTTTTCAAAACTACACTTATGCAACATGCCAAAGCCTATCATTGCAAAGAAAGCTGCTCAATGATTCAATGCTCATGTAATATGCCAAACCAACACGCCATGCAAAACAATTGAGTCAAGGAAATAAAGCTTTTTCAAATCTATACTCATGCAACATGCTAAGCTTATTGATACAAATCAATGCTAAGCCTAAGCCTATCGAAGCCCATCAATACAAATCAATGCTAAGCCTAAGCCTATCGAAGCCCATCTAAGCCTATGCTTATCCATACAAATCAATGCTAAACCTAAGTTTATCGATGCAAATCAATGTTAAGCCTAACAATGCAAATCAATGTTGAGCAAGTCAAGCTTCCTAGCACACTCTGTTTCCTTAGGGAAATTGGCTAAGCGTTCTTACCTTCCCCAAGGAAACTCACCGGCATAACATAAAGTGCCAGAATTAGTCATTAGAAACAAGCAAAAGCTCAAGCCTGTATCCCAAAGCCTGACAGGATTTTATTTAACAAATTCCCACACATGGAAAGTAAGTACCAATGTTATTCCAAGAGAAAATATCTCAAACGTCATGCCAAGTTCAACATTAGTGTTCAAAGCCGAAGCAATCAGAGAAACAAAACTAAGACAAAATGAAGAGGGCCATATGCCAATTATTTGAGGGAATAACTAGCCTCTTGGAAAGAAAGATATAACAAAAGATGATGCTCCACCAAGAAAATGGAAGCGAGGGTCAAGCAAACCAAACAACCAAGTGACATGCATTGCCTGGGAAAAGCAAAAGGTTGACCACAATGGACTAGTTTTCCAAATGAACACTGGAAGCATTAGCCCGCATTTGATCTGCCGCAAGCTGAAGGCAATTAGCCATCTTTTTTGAACTCCCATGACACATCTTCAACTTGGACTTCTCATGCTTCAACCACTTACGCTTAAGCTCGAAGGCACGCTCTATCTCTCTTACCTTGGAAAATTGCCCTAAGATGCCTTTGTCTTTATCGAGGCAGAAGCCAAACATTGTGTCACAAAGCTTTTCTAATCTCTCAGCCAATGAGTTTATAGGCATACCCAGGGCCACCAGATCACTAATTATATCACACTAGCATAACCTCTTATGTTCTGTAAGCTCCGAGCAAGGCACGCGCTCCATGTCTAGCAGTAAGACCCCTAGTTCCTCAAGCACCATGTTGCGCAGATTGGGTGACATATACCTCAGGTTTCCACTGGCATCCCCCACCTTATCAAAGAACATGCATAGGACGTCGAGCAACCTTAAGCGAACTATCACATCCTTGAAGTCAATGTGAAAGATGAAGGTCTCCTCCCTGCACGGCAGACCCTTTTCTTTTCAAATTTCTGATGATTTTCTTCTATTTTTCGTTCGATTTCCAACAAATTGTAGCCAACCAATACCACCAATCAACATGGCGTCATCCCAGCTTCCATCCCCATCTAATTTTAAAGGCCATTGGTCGTGATTTCATGGTGAAAGCTCACGTCAGCCCTGAAGGCACCGATGGCGGTGAATTCGCCATTCTTGAAACGATTTCGTGCAAGTTCCATCACCCATGTACTTCCCTTAAGCTCAGGAATAATGCCCAATCATTGGTTGGAGTGTCGGCGTCGATTTGAGGACGAATCAACAAGCACCATTTATAGGGTTTCCGACAGGTTTTACTGGAATTGGGGCTTTTTCCGGCCAAATTGGCCTTAGTCACAGGTATGAAAGCTGCTCCACTCATTGAGATCTTCATTTCTGTAAAATTTGGTAATTTTTAGAAATAGTTGAATTTTCCTGCGAGTCGGGGCTGTCGACCAGCGCGTGGCCAGTGGGCCACCAATGTTATTTTATGCTCAATTGATATCTTGATCTCAGATTTGATATACGTATGATGCGATTTGATTATTGTGAACCAAGTTTCATTAAGGTCTGCCGCTTGATTATTATAAGGAATCGATGATTCGACCGTTGGATCATCACCAAACTTTGATACATTATAGTATGTAATATTTGAGGACCATAGGAACTTATGGATCTGGAATCCGACGCTCGGATCTTCCCAAATTGGAATTGTAAGTCTATGAAATAAAACTTTAGCCGCCACTTGAATGTACAATTGGCGGAGATCCAACCGTTGGATCGTAATGAAACTTTAGTATGATGTTTTAGAAGCATAATGTGTATATTTGGAAGTTGCAGATCGGAAATCCAAGTTGTGGATCTTTCAGATCGAGTTACATAGAGTTGTAGATCCTACCGTCTATCTTTGACCGCCGGTTGACTTTTATTCAATGGGTTTCGAATCATTAGCACCCTTAGGGATGTGCTTTGCATAAGTTACATATTCTATCGATAAGAATTCTGAGATGTGATTTGATAATTGTTCTAGGCGCCGATCGTTCGTGACGCCTTGATATTTGTGATAGGGAGTTGTAGCGCGAA
This sequence comes from Malus fusca, assembly GCA_035220775.1. NCBI lineage: Eukaryota > Viridiplantae > Streptophyta > Magnoliopsida > Rosales > Rosaceae > Malus > Malus fusca. The sequence continues at coordinate 25,901,597 of CM069071.1, read as the reverse complement.
CTCCAGGTAAGTGGACTTTTGATTTCTATATATATATATGCTTTACAATTTCTAGAAACTATTTTTAAATGAATCTATGATTTAAATGCCATGTCGAGGATGCATTATATTTTAGTATTTGCATTAGGATAGTTTTGCATACTATTGAATGATGCAGCGGAGACCCAGGTATGCTTCATGTGAGTACATTATGATAATGGTGGTTGCATATATGCAGATGCATTTAGAGCTCATTATCCTGCACCCCGGTGTTAGTGCTCCCTCCCATGGCCAGGGCACAGTCCTTCACGTGATGTTCACCTCCCGCAACGCACGCTTACCTTGGATCCAGGTTTGGTGCACAACCCTGTCGTACAGACCACAATAGGTGGTTCCGACTCGTAGGTGACCCACGATTTATCGCACAGCCTTCACGTGATCGTAGCACTTGAGCGTACTTATTTACACCCAACCCTGTTGTACAGACCCCAATAGATGGTTCCGACTCGTGTGTAGGAATTGGTTTATGAGCTATAGGTTCAGCTGTACAGGTCACGTTAGGTGACTCCGGCTAACATATCATTTTATATTGATTCATGGCACCTAGCTTACATATTATTTGCTGAGATACTTGACATGGCACATACTTTGGTTTTCATTGCTCTTAAGCCTAATTTCTATATACATATGTATTATTATTTTCTTGGAAATTATACGGATTTTACGGTGAGGGGTTATTATTTTTGGAAAGAGAAATGGTTTCAAAAAGCTTTGTTTTTGCCCACTCAAGTTTTCTATTTTTTGCCCCTTCAGGTTTTAGTTGCTGAAAGTTCGTATCAACGAGGATTGTTGGTGAATCTCACTATAGGCGGCTATCTTTGAGGGTATGATCCTTACCCACACTACTGTACTTTACCTATGCTCTGACGTCGCTTGTGAAATGGGTTCATTCCCACTCAGAGCGCACTCTTGTCTTGAGACATTATTAGGTTTTAATTTATTCACATTTTCCATATCACTATACTTTATGGCTTCGTCACCTTCCTGATGTCGACCATCACAGCTCGATTCGGAGTTCTAGTGGACATTCCAGGTTGGGGTGTGTCAATTTGTTGGAAGTATGCCCACAAAGCCACTCATTTGATGTAACAGCTTTTGGAATACTTAATGTATTAAACTATTAAATGTTTAATGAAGGGCAAAGCTTATTGTTAATCACTATTTATTGTATCATGTGTTTAAACAATAAGGGAATCCAAGGAATGTATTTGATCTAAGAGAGAAGTGATTTAAGTAAGTTAGATTAACGAGACCTTTCTCTTATGTTCATTCCTAAAACGTTCTTAACCATAGGATTGCCAATTGGGCATTGACAATCCGCTAAGGTTAGTATGTGTTATGTCAACTCAAGCGCGAGTATGACTAGTCTCAAGTCATTTAGTGTTTGACACTAAGACAAACACATAGGTGCTTGAAAGAGTAATCAAGTACACTGAACAATGATCAAAAGAGAGTTCGAACATACATGTCATGTAAGAACTCGTTAGTTGCAATATGCAAAGTAGTCATTTGACCTGAGGCATCATAGATGTCTAATGGCTAGGTCCTTGATCTTTGATCATGTCAAAGGCATTCCATTGAGAGTGTCCACGACATTGTTGGGGTCAAGCTATCTAGTCACGTAGGCATATGAATGCACAACAAGGGATCTCTAACCTTCCATGGTAGAAGGAGAATACTCTAAGATATGATTCGAGAGTCTTTGGCCAAAGCATATGAATATGACTTAGGAAGTTTGTTCCAAATCATATTCAATTGAATCATATAGAGAAGTATCACATTGGATAGTAGACATGAAACAAACTATCATTCAAACAATGTGATTAAGAGTATTGTATTAGAGAAGGACCGTATGGCGTTGTAGTTGTAACTGGATAGGTTCTCCAACCAATTCTACTTAGCTTGGGTAACCATGACATGCTGCTAGGTGTCACTCATGGTTTGTGGAAGCCCTGAAGATTAGCAAACACTAATTTTAATCAAAGGGAGAATTGAAATGCAGTTTCAATTCATAATCGATCGTTAAGAGTAACAATCGCCCACTGCCTCGCTAATTGGAACCTAATGGATCGTACACCGAGTAAGGATGAAAGTGAAGAAATATAAATGAAATGGATATGCAATTAAATGGTTTAATTGAAAAATGGTCAAGGTTAATTAATTAGTTAATTAATTATACGAAATGTTCGTATTAGGCTTTTAAGTTGGTTTTGGGCTTCGGGGCCCAAAAGTGTTTTGGTCCACAACGCCCATTATGTTTAAGTTGTATGACAACTAAAACAAAATGGGCAATTAGCCCAATAACAAAGGTAAGGCCGGCCATAAGGATGATGGTTGCAAACTTGGATTAATTACAAGTTTGCCACTCACTTGAAATGAAGTATAAAATCAACTTTATAGCTTTATTTCTCATTAGGGTTTTTCTTGAAGAAAAGAGGTGAAACCTATTCTCTCTTTTTCAACAAGGAGGCCGGCCACTTAGAGGAGATTTAGCTAGCAATCTTTTCTTCTCTAAGTCATCCATTTGTGTTGTGAAATTGGTTTTAAAGTGACTTTTGGAATCCCTAAGTACCCTAGGATATTAACCCTCTTTTGTGTTGTGAAAATTTGAGTTTTAATGAGTGAAAACATTCATTGAGCTCTTATGAGTTTTCATGTGTGTTCTTCAATGTTCTTGAGTTTCTTACCAAGAACAAAAAGGTTTGGAGATTTGATTCAAAGTGTTTGGTGTTTTACATAAAGTTTTGGTTTATTTTTTATGGGTGATGGGTATTGGTGAAGGATGTTTAATGCCTTTAATGTTAGACAAAACAATTTTAATGTTTGACAAAAACTTTATCTTACAACCCATCCAAATCACCTTTATCTCACCTACCAAATCAACTTGCAAAATTTTTTTCAAAAATTTTCACTTCTTCACTCAAAGCCGGCCACCCTATAGAATAGGGTATTTTGGGCCTTTTGTGCAATTACATAAAGTTTTGATACTTTTGTGTTTTTGTATTTTGGCCCAAAAATTTACGTTTTTACGTTAAGGCCCAAAAACTCTAAAGGACAAATTGTTTTGCTCCTTTAATGATGTTTTTACATTGTTAAAATTTTGGGTTCTAGTTGTAATTACATGAAGTTGTGGACTCTTGTGTTTTTACAAAGTGACCCCAAAAGTTTTTGTTTATTAAATAATGGCCCAATTGTTGAGGTCATTGGTTTTGGCCCAAATAAGATGAGAACAAAATGGTTTTGTCTCTTTAATGAGAATTGGATTTTCATTTCAATTAGTTCTATTTAAATCAATTCTATGAATCCGAAAACCAATTGTTTAAGTTGTTTTCTTAGTTAATGTGATGTGATTATGAACCAAAGGCCTCGATAATTGAGCTATGTGATTGGCCGCTTTACATTATTAATGTTTGGGTTTAGTAGTTTAGATTTAAATGTAATTTGATTAGTTCTATTTGTTGTAAATGGACATAAGTCCATCAAATGTGTTGTAAAAGGGCATAAGCCCTTCTCTTTATTTCAAGTATTCCTATTTGTTTATATGTATGCAAATTGGAATAGTTGGGTCCAACGCCCAATAGGAAATAACGGTTTAATTAGATTAAACGTGTAACTAAAATCAACAACTATCTACCTTAAACCCAAGGTCCAACACAAGGCTCGTGTTGGATCAAATCAAACGGTTCATAACCATCCTAAGACCTAATATGACTATATAGTCCATATGAGGATGCAAAGCATTCGTTAGTAGTTCCATATAGTCTCGCTTGTTTCATCGAAATAGTGGGAGTATTATATACTACTAATTCATATTAACTTGGACCAATGGTTGTGATAGGCCCAAGTTCTTTAAATAAGATTAAAATTAAAATTGATGTAGCCCAACACTGCTCCCTCAACAAAACGAATATTAAGTTGATAAGCGAGAGATGTTTTGAACATCTCTTCGTAGGCCTTCCACCATGATGGCCTTCAATCGTTTGTGACTCCTACAACGGCTTCACCCTATCATGGGGGAGTTCAAAGTATGTGCTTACATTCAGGAGGAGTCCATATATACATACATGATGTAGTGAGGTAGGCAACGAGGATGGCCGACATCGTATCATCGTGAGGCTATTCTTGAACCCCTACATGAACTAAGCATGGTGGGAATAACTTAACTAAGTGCAATGGTGCCGACATCGTATCATCGTGAGGCAACATTCTCTAGAGGCCGAAAAGATGGGTAATTACAAGAGTTGTAAATGACTAAAGCGTTATTCTCTCATCATTATTTTTGCTAACCAACATCGTATCATCGTGAGGTGGGCTTGGTAATGGTGAGTCTCCCATACCCCGCTAAGAGTTCAAAATAACTCTCGAATTCCATTGAGGGATGTGGAATTTGCCAAAAATAGTGGGTGGTACTATTTGATTTAAGACCCAATCAAGTAGTTTTAAAAACAACAATCTAATATGATTTCTGTTATGTTATGTAGTTAACGACATGCCTAAAATTATACCCACCATTATACTTGACAAAAGTGGCCTTAGGGGCCAACGTTTCCTTGCTTGGTATCGCCACATTGAGAATGTCTCAAAGGTGAAAGACATATTGTATGTGCTTAAGCAATCTCATCCTCATGTACCTCCTACGAAACTAGCTTCAAAGGAGGAGTGTCAAGATTATGCTAGACACTATGAGGATGACTTACAAACCAAATGCTTAATCCTCACTTCATTTAGTGAGGAGCTTATGAAGCTACATAAGCACATGGACACTTCTTGTGCCATGGTTGAAAGTTTGCATAAGATGCATAACATTGAGACTAGTAATGTACGATTCTCAAATGTTTGTAGTCTAATGAATGCCAAAATGGCAAAGGGGACATCGGTCCATAAACATGGACAAAAGATGGAAAAGATCTTGAAAGATCTTGAAAGTTTAGGAACTTCCATCAATGGGAAAATGGCCCAAGACTTTTTCCTTGCATCTCTCTCGAATGATTTCACTAAGTTTATTGTAAACTATAAAGTGAATAGATTTGATCATACTTTAATCGAGATGATTGACATATGCTGTAAATTTGAAAAAGGTTTCAAAAGGGACAGTGGGAGTGAGAACGCAATAACAAGGAAAAGGTTGCATAAGAAGAAGGCAATAAAATCCAAAGGAACATGCTTTCATTGTGGAAAGGATGAACGTTGGAAGAAGAAATACAGGGTGCGTATTGCGAGCCTTATGACACGAACTTTTGAAGAGACTATTTCTGTAATAGAGAGTGCTTTTACAGTGAGCTCCAATTCCTGGATATTTGATTCAGGTGCTAGTCAACATATCTGTAATAGAGAGTGCTTTTACAGTGAGCTCCAATTCCTGGATATTTGATTCAGGTGCTAGTCAACATATCTGTAATACAATGCAGGGACTAGTAGGGAGCAGGACACTGCACAATGGGGAGATGGTTGTGCGAGTTGGGAACGGCACTAAAATCTCTGCAAAAGCAATAGGCATCTACATGCTTAAACTACCCTTTGGGGAAGTCCTAGAACTTAAAAATTGTTTATATTTTCCTTCATGTATAAAGAATTTGATTTCTATCTCTAAGCTTTTACGAGATTGGCACTCAGTATTGTTTGACAAAATAAGTTGCACTTTATACTTGAACGGTCGTATTATCTCTCATGGTAATATGATAGAGGGACTTTTTCACCTAGAGACGAATAGTGGGATGCACTGTATTGAAAGCGGGAATACCTCAAAACCCAAAAGGGTTAGAGAAGAAGTTAACCAAGAAAGGATGTGGCATCTTAAACTTGGACATGTGAACCTTGATAAGATTCGTAAGATGTCGAAAGACGGATATTTCCGCCCATTAGGTAATGACCAGATGGGTACTTGTGAATGTTGCTTGAAAGGGAAGATGACCAAATCTCCATTCACTGGGAAATGAGAGCGTGCCACTGAAATTCTAAGGTTAATCCACACTGACGTATGTGGACCTATGTCTACTACGTCGAGAGGAGGCTTCTCCTACTATATCACATTCACCGACTATCACTCTCGGTTTGGCTATGTGTATGTTATGAAGTACAAGTCAGAATCCTTTGAAAGGTTCAAAGAATTCAAGAATGAAGTTGAGAAGCAAACTGGGAAACAGATAAAGACCATAAGATCGGATCGAGGGGGTGAACATCTGAGTAACGAGTTCCTAGATTATCTCAAAGAGTGTGGAATAATATCACAGTGGATTCCACCGGGAACTCCACAACTTAATGGAGTTTCTGAAAGGAGAAATCGAACCTTGATGAACAAGGTGTTGGAAATGTGCCCTAAAGCCAATCATATGATGATACTTTACGGACATTTCACATGTTAAACTAATCTAGTTTACATATAAAGGGCAAACATTCTTGTTTGAGCCGTCTCATATAAATGTTATATGCTTAAACGATAAAGTCCAAGGAATATGTGATTGGAAGAATGCAATCTAATGAAGTTAGATTCATGAGACCATTCTTTCGTAGACACATCCTAAACGTTCCTGATCATAGGATTGCCAATTGGGCATTGACAGTCCGTTAAGATCAGTACGTGCTATGTCTTCTCTTAGGGAGAGTGACTAGTCTCGAGTCATTGGTGTGTGTGACATCAAAACAAGCATGTAGGTGCTCAATAGCGAATGAGTCCACTGAACACGATCAACGAGGAGTTCTCATACTCATGTCACATGAGAACTCATGGTTGGGATAATGCAAATTAGTCTTTTGACCTGAGGCATCACAGTTGTCTTGTGGTTAAGTCCTTGATCTTTGATTATGTCAAAGTCACCCCATCGGGGTGTCCACGACATGTGCAACAAGGGGTTAAGTCACTTAGTTATGGAGACAAGTGAATGTGCAACAAGGGATCTCTAACCTTCAAATGGTTTGAGGGAGAATACTCTATGATATGATTAAAATCTCTGGCCAGAGTATGAATGAGATTTGGGAATGCGTTCCAAATAACATTCAAGGTAATCATATAAGCAAACGAATCACATTGGATAGTAGACATGAATAAATAAACTATCAAACCAAACAATGTGGTCAAGAGTATTAGATTAGAGAAAGACCGTATTGCATTTGTAATCCTGAACTGAATAGGTTATCTACCTCTTCTGATTAGCTTGGGTAACCATGATATGCTGCTAGGTGTCACTCATGGTTTGTGGAAGCCCTAAACGTGTGTAATCACTAAAGGGAGAATTGAAAGTAAGTTTCAATTCACAATCGATGTAAAATAGTTTTAATCGCCCACTGCCTCGCTAAAATGAACCTAATGGATCGTACACCGTGTAAGGTGGAGATTGAAGAAACAATGGAGATGAGTAAGAATAATTAAATGGTTTAATTATTTATGGCAAGGATTAATTAATATGTTAATTAATCAAACGAATAAGTTCGTTAAAGACCTCGGGATAGTTTTGGACCTTAAGGCCCAATGGGCTTCGAACGTCAAAGCCCATTGACTTAAGTTGTATGACAACTTAATGAATAAAGATTCACAAAGGCCCAAAAGCCCATATCCCTTAAAGAGGCCGGCCATATATGTTAGAATTAGGGTTTTTTGGTTCTTTAGGTCATTTAAAGAAGTGACTATATAAAGAACTTTATAGCCTAAAATTCATAAGTGTTGGTTTTAGAGAAAATTGGTGAGAACTTGTTTCTTCATTTTCTCTCTAAGAGGCCGGCCACCTTGGAGGGTGAATCTAGCAATCCTACTACTCCAAGGTCACTCATTTCTTCTTCAATCTAACCTTGGTGTAGAATCTTTAGAGGTTCTCTATTTTGGGAACTTGGAGAATCCAATTCTTTCAACCAAATCCATGGAGCTAAGAAGCAAGGAATGAAGGCCCTATCTCTTGGGTGATTATCCTTTGCATATGCAAAGAGGAATCTACAAAGGTAAATATTTCTCAACTAACAAATGTTGTTTTAAAGTTGAGTCAAGGTTCACCAATCTACTAGGCTTTGAATTTCATGGTTGATGTTTTGTTTTGAGTGCATGTAAGCATGATTCCGCCTTTAATTTGTTAATTGCATGCTATTGATGTTGCTCAAATGAACATGTTTTTCACAAAATTTCCTTCAAGTGGTATCAAGAGCCTAGGTCTAGTAGTTGGTGAATCATTTTGGGTTTTGTAGTTCATAGTTTTTTGATTTAAAAGTTGTAATATGTTACAAGCTTTATTCTTGTTTCTTTGAATGTAAATTTTGTTAGAAAATTTGCCATCTCAAATGTTGTAGATGTAGTTCATATGAGCATGAATTTTGGAGCTAAAATTTGGTGCCATGTTTTTGGGGAAATTCGGCCAAATCCAAAGGGTGATTTTTTGGGTTCATGTTTGTCTTGTTAAAATGGTTTTAAAGTGACTTTTGGAACCCCTAAGTACCCTAGGATGTTAGCCCTCTTTTGAGTGGTGAAAATTTGAGTTTTGGTGAGTGAAAACATTCATGGAGCTATTATGAGTTTTCATGAGTGTTCTTCAATGTTCTTGAAGTTCTTGCCAAGAACAAAAAGTTTTGAAGTTTTGATTCAAAAGTTTTATGTTTTTACATAAAGTTTTGATTTAATTTTAGTGGGTGATGGTTAATGGTAAAGTATTTTTAATGGGAGACAAACTTTTTTAAAGATGTGACATAAATCATTTCTTACAAACTTTTCATTTCATCTTTACCTCACCTAACAAAACCCACTTACAAAAACTTTGTAAAAATCTTATTTTTTTTAATCATGGCCGGCCACCCTAATAGAATAGGGTATTTTTGGGTCTTTTATTCAATTACATAAAGTTTTGATACTTTTGTGTATTTGCACTTTGGCCCAAAAGTTTACGTTTTTACGTTTAGGTCCAAAAACGCTAAAGGACAAATTGTTTTGCTCCTTTAATGAAGTTTTTGTATTTGTTGAAATTTTTGGGTTCTAGTTGTAATTACATGAAGTAGTGGACTTTTGTGTTTTTACAAAGTAACCCCAAAAGTTTGTGTTTCGCAATATAACCCAAAAAGTTGTGGTTATTGCATGATGGCCCAAATTAAGTAGGGAACAAAAATTGTTTTGTCTCTTTAAATGAGAATTGGATTTTCATTTCATTTAGCTCCATTTAAATCAATTTTATGGATACAAAAACAAAATGAAAATGTTGCATTCAAGTTTAATTAGTTAAAGTGTTAATTAATTAAAGGGTGATTATGAACCTAAGCCTACGATAATTGAGCTATGTGAAAGGCCGTTTCAAATTTGTTTGAACCATGGGAATGTGTAGATTAATTTTGGTTGTAATTTGATTTGATCAAATGTTGTAAAAGAGCATAAGCTCTTCTTTACTTTAAAGTAATTTGAATTATGCAAATGTTGTAATGAGCATAAGCTCACCTTTACTTTGAAGTACTTCTTTCTTGCTTTATTTGATATGCATGAAAATGGAGTAGAGGGTCCAACGCCCATAAGACAACACGCCTTATTGTGATTAAACGCGTAACTAAAATCAATCTCCATCCCTAGTCCGAGATTCAACACTAGGCTCGTGTTGAATCTAAACAAAGGTTCATAGTCATCCTAAGGCCCTAAGGCAACTATATAGTCCATCAAATGAATGCAAAGTTTATGTTAGTAGTATCATATACTCTTGCTTTAAAAAAAAAAACCGTTTTATAAGCATAGTGGGAGTATTATATACAACTAAATCAATCCAATGGACCAATAGTTGTAATAGGACCAAAATTGTTTTAATAAAGATTAAAATGAATATGTTTATGTGATGAGACCTAAAACCCTCAACCAAACCATTATTAAGTTGAAAAGCGTGAGAGTGCTTAGAACACTCTTTCGTGGCCTTCCACCGTGGTAGCTCCGATCGTTTGTGACTTGTACACCGGCTTCACCCTATAATGGGGGAGTACAAAGTGCATGCTTACACTCAGGAGGAGTTCTATATACATACATGATGAAGTGAGGTAGGCAACGAGTTTAGCCAACATGATATAATTCTGAGGCTATGCTTGAACCCCTACACGAACTAGGCATGGTGGGAATGACTTAACTAAGTGCAATGACGCCAACATGATATAACTCTGAGGCATCATTCTCTAGAGGCCAAATTGATGGGTACTTGCATTAGTTGCAAATGAGTAAGCGTACTCTCTCATTATTATTAACGCTAGCCAACATGATATAATTCTGAGGTGGGCTTGGTAATAGTGAGTCTCCCATAACCTACTAAGAGTTTCCTCCAAAACTCTCGAATTCCAATGAGGGATATGAAATTTGCCAAAAATAGTGGGTGGTGCTATTTGATTTAAAGACCCGAATCAAATGGCTTAAAATCAATCAATTTATATTCGTTATGTATTTGTTTACCAATATATATTTGCAAACGCTATCCAAAACTTGACAAAGAAAAACCGAATGTTTTAGTTTCCGGACTTGGTAACACAATCTCAAAGATTGTCTTAAATGGATTGTGCATGTACCTAAGAAGTCTCATCCTCACAATCTTCCTATTGATAATGTATCATTGGAAGAACATGTTAGAAATGTCTATCATGAAAAGGACAACACAAACAACCAATGCTTATTCCTTCGTTATATGAACAAAGGAACTTACGAAGATTAGCATAAAGACAAGGACACTTTTAGTGCCATGATTCTTCACTTACAAATTGTTGTATGAAGAAATGAGAGTTGCCTTGAACAACGCTTTGAAGGAAAAATTTTGTCCTAGCTAAGAACATGTAAGAACATTTGAATACATATGCTAACTATTAACTCTTTAAAGTAGGCATGCATCCAAAAACAATTCATAAAACCCATGACTTTCAAAGCCTAGTATATGGTGAACCAAAAGACTCTTTAACAACATTAAAGAGAAAGAAGAATTTAGAGATTCTTTACCCTTGAAGCTCATCCTTGATTACACAAGGGATTCACCCAAGTGGAGGGCCTTCAAGTCACCTCCTTGCTCCTTGGATCTTCCTTGTGATTTTCCTCCTTTTAGTGCTCCTTTGCTTCTTTGAGAATTTGAGGATTAGTTCTCCAAAACACCAAAAGTTTGATGTCTCTAAGTCTCTTCACCAAGGATGTATCTTGTGAGGTTGAAATGGATGACTTAGGGAAGTAGAGATTGCTAGATGACTCTCCCTAGGTGGCCGGCCTCCTTGAAGAAATTAGAGAGAAAATGTTTCACCCAATTTCCACAAGAAAAACCCTAATTGAATTTTGCTATAAAGTCCTTTATATAGTCCCTTCAAATAAGTGACCTAAAGGACCAAAATCCCAATACTTCTAACATGGCCGGCCATTTAAGGTTATTGGGCTTATTGCCCATTTTGTTTTAGTTGTCATACAACTTAAAAATAATGGGCCTTGTGGACCAAAACACTTTTGGGCCCCGAAGCCCTAAAACCAACTTAAAAGCCCAATACGAACATTTCGTATAATTAATTAATCTTGAACATTCTTCAATTAAACCATTTAATTGCTTATCCATTTCATTTAATTGCTTCACATACATCCTTACTCGGTGTGCGATCCATTAGGTTCCAATTAGCGAGGCAGTGGGCGATGTTACTCTTAACGATCGATTGTGAATTGAAACCACATTTCAATTCTCCATTTGATGATTAGTGTTTGCTAATCATTAGGGCTTCCACAAACCATGAGTGACACCTAGCAGTATGTCATGGTTACCCAAGCTAAGTAGAATTGGTTGGAGAACCTATCCAGTTACAATTACAATGCAATACGGTCCTTCTCTAATACAATACTCTTAATCACATTGTTTAAGTGATAGTTTGTTTCATGTCTACTATCCAATGTGATACTTTCTTATATGATTCCCTTGAATATGATTTGGAACATTTTCCTTAGTCAGATTCATTTGCTTTGGCCAAAGACTTTAGAATCATATTTTAGAGTATTCTCCTCCCACCATGGAAGGTTAGAGATCCCTTGTTGTGCATTCATATGCCTACATGACTAGATCGCATGACCCCAACAATGCCGTGGACAATCCGAAGGAATGCCTTTGTCATGATCAAAGATCAAGGACCTAACCATTAGACATCTATGATGCCTCAGGTCAAAGGACTACTTTGCATATTGCAACCTTAGAGTTTATACATGACATGTATGTTCTAACTCTCTTTTGATCGTAGTTCAGTGTACTCGATCACTCTTTCGAGCACCTATGTGTTTGTCTTAGTGTCCAACACCAAATGACTTTGAGACTAGTTCATACTCACGTTTGAGTCAACATAACACATACTAACCTTAGCGGATTGTCAATGCCCAATTGGCAATCCTATGGCTAGGAACGTTTTAGGAATGAACATAAGAGAAAGGTCTCGTTAATCTAACTCATTAGATCACTTATCTCTTAGATCAAATACATCCCTTGGATTCTCTTATTGGTTAAACACATGATACAATAAATAGTGATTAACAATAAGTATTGCCCTTCCATTAAACATATAAAAGTTTAACATATTAAGTATTCCAAAAAGCTATTACATCAAATGAGTGGCTTTGTGGGCATACTTCCAACAATCTCCCACTTGCACTCAAAGCCATCCTCCCATGTATGTAATACCCATTTTATCCATATGACGATCAAGCTGGATTTGAGTCATTGGCTTTGTCAGTGGATCTGCTACGTTATCGGCTGAAGCAACTTTGAGGATGTTGACTTTCCCCTCGGCAGCATATCTTCTAATGATATTAAAGCGCCTATCAAAATGCTTGTTCTTTTGATGAGCCCTGGGTTCCTTGGCTTGAGCTATCGCCCCACTATTATCACAGTACAAAGTTACTGGTGATGTGATGGTTGGAACCACTCCAAGTTCAGTAATGAACTTCTTCATCCAGAACGCTTCTTTGCCGGCTTTAGCTGCAGCGACATATTCAGCCTCTGTCGTGGAATCAGCAATTACACTTTGTTTCTTGCTTTTCCAACTGACAGCTCCACCATTCAGAGTGAATACATATCCTGAGTTGGAACTTCTATCATCAACGTCAGATTGGAAATCTGCGTCTGTATAAGCTTCCACTCGCAACTCTGCTGCTCCTCCATAAACGAGGAACATGTCCTTAGTTCTTCTTAAGTACTTAAGGACCGTCTTGACAGCTGCCCAGTGTTCTGATCCTGGGTTAGATTGATATCAGGCCTTGTGCATATCATGGCATACATGAGACTCCCTATGGCGGAAGCATAAGGAATTTCATTCATTAGCCGTATCTCTTCAGGAGTCTTAGGGCCCATGGACTTAGAAAGGTGAATTCCATGTCTCACAGGAAGAAAACCTTTCTTAGATTGTTCCATCTGGAACCTACTTAGCACCTTATCAATGTACATCGATTGGGATAATCCAATTAATTTTCTGGATCTATCACGATAGAGCTTTATCCCAAGTACATAAGATGCATCTCCTAAATCTTTCATGTGGAAGGTTTTAGACAACCACACTTTTACAGAAGAAAGTACTGCAGTGTCATTCCCGAATAGTAATATGTCATCTACATATAACACTAGGAATACAACTGCATCCCCAACGACTTTTTGATAAACACAATTGTCGTCTTCGTTTTGAGTAAAACCAAACGTTTTGATTTCAGTATCGAAACGAATGTTCCAGCTCCTGGAGGCTTGCTTAAGTCCATAAATGGACCTTTGAAGCTTGCATACCTTAGTCTTTTCAGACTCGGACACGAAACCTTCGGGTTGAGTCATATAGAGCTCTTCCTGTAGGTAGCCGTTCAGAAAGGCCGTCTTCACGTCCATTTGCCAGATTTCATAATCATGGTACGCAGCTATAGCAAGCAAAATCCGAATGGACTTAATCATGGCTACAGGAGAGAAGGTTTCTTCATAGTCAATCCCTTCTATTTGCCTGTATCCCTTGGCTACTAGTCTAGCCTTATAAGTCTCTACGTTCCCATCAACGCCTATCTTCCTCTTGAATCATTGAGTGTTGAAGTGATAAACCACTTAACGAGACGGAAACTAAGCTAGGACTTCGCCTTTATGTCCCTATCCTAATGGTTCACTAAGTTTATTGTAAACTATGTAGTGAACAATAACCACACACTCTCCAAAATGTTTGATGTGTATAACACAATTGAAAAAGGTTTCAAGAGAGATAGTGGGAGTTTAGGGACCATGACTATTGTAGTCAAAGGAGAAGTCAAATGAAGAAGATAAAATTAACTCCAAGGGAACAAACTTTCTTTATGAAATGATGGACATTGGAAGGGGTATTTGCAAGAAATGTCTTGCAAGTGTCAAGAACACACATTTCGAAGGTGTTGTAAATTGTTCTTGAATAGTTCAAAACAGTTGGTTCTTCTACTTGAATGCTTGATTCTGTATTAGTAACTATGTTTTACAATCGTTGTAAAAGTGTGGCTAATAAGAAGTAGAAGATTAATGAGAGAAGAGAAAGTACTTCACATTCGGAACGTGAATAAAATATAGATCTCTGCGAAAGCAGATGGTACTAACTTCCTCATATGAACTACCAAAGAAATTGGAAAAACCAAAGATTGTCTTTACATTCCAATTTTAAGGAACTTAATTCCGTCACTATAGTAGAGATGGATGAATGTTTTGTTTGACAAAACATTGTTCTTTATTAATCAATGATTGGATTATAGTAATCTAATTGATTGTCTCTATAGTAGAGATGATATGGTAGCGTTAACTGTTTAGAATATAATGATGCTTAAAACCCAAAAGGTTGCAAGATAGTGACTAATCCCAACTGAGTTGTGATACCTCTAAAACATAAATTACGAGCTGGTCATAGATGGATGCTTTGGATCGTTAGATCCGGATCCAATACCTTCTTGTCAAAATTGTATAGAGACGAAATGTTCGAATCTTTATTCTTTTGGAAAGAAGAAAGAATCACAAAGTTATTGGGGTTAATTCACTTAGATGTTAGTGGCACTTGTCCACAACATAATACTACTCATGTTGTTTGACATTCACCGAAGATCACTCTCGGTTGGACTATAGTTTATTATGAATAAACACAAGTCCGAATACTTTGCAAAAGGTTTCAAAGAATTCAAGAAATGTAAGTTGATGAGTAAGACGTCTAAAGTACTTACCTCCTTAGATTTGATCTAAGGAAAGGTAACACTTTAGATGAGTTTCCTTGAAATATATCAAGGAAATTAGCATCATAAGATAATGATTTTCTCCATTAGGAGAAGAACGAACTCGAATAAGATTTAGTTCGTTGGATGTTATCAATTACCCATATATATAGGATATATACTTCTAAAACAATATGATTGTCAATTAGAAGATCTTCCAAAATTTTCATAACTCCATAGGATGTAGTTGGAAAGAAAGACAAATCTTAATCATGTTAAGATTTGGGGTTGTGTGCTAATAAGCAATATTTGTTTAAAAATTATCTTGTGGATATCCTTAAATTAACCTTTGGATATCACTTCTATAAACCAACCAACAAATGTTGTTTGTTGAGTAGTTCATTGTAATCCTACAATGTGATTTGCCTTAGAGCAAATGAACTAGGAATAGAACTCAAAAGAATGGGTTCTTTGAGAGACAAGATGATAATCAACAAATATAACAACCTAGTTCCTATACCACAAGCTCCAAGGTAGTCAAGAAGAATTTTAAACCGTCTCAGTTGAATGGTTTGAACTTTATGACTACATTGAGTGTATATACAATATATATACTCAAGGAAATGGTAAAGTACCATTTGACTCGAAATAATGAAACCTTCATAGCTAATTGGTAGCTTAAGGTGACTACAATCAAAGAGAATGGTTGACTTTGAAGGAACCATCTTTGACGTAGTCTTAGTTTCAATTAATTCGAAGATTGCTAGCTACAACTAAATGTTGATTCAATGTTTGGACATCATATAGGTTTCCGAAACCATTATTAAGATAGTCCTAATAATATATATGTCTAAAACTATGAATCACAAGACATGTAAGTTGTAGAGATCCATCCATCATGGATCTTAGCAAGCTAGTGGGAGCCATAAGCGTCTTATGAGAGAAAGATCAAATTGTTTGATTTCTCATAAAGATGTAAATGAATCTTTTGTTTACTAAGTTTACAAAAGATTAGTGGGAGTTAATCATATTCCTAAATTTAAATATATGTATGATATATTAATTTTGGAAATGAAAAGAATACTTCATTGTTAAAGTTATGACTTTAAACTTTCTATAACGATAGAATGTATATGGGAGACATAGTCTATATACATGGGATGGAAATCTATAATGATAGATTTTAGGATATAATTGGATTATATCATGCCCTAATGATAGACAAAAGGATGCTAGGAAGTTTCTCATATGATGATAAACTTCAATAAGAAGAACAACTCTAGTGAGACTAGGAGGTAGCTCTTCTCAAAGGGAACGTACCCTTTGACTCCCAAAGAAATAATGCGTAAATCGAATCCTTTATGCATACGCAGAAAGGTAATTTATGTATTTCATATTGTATGAAAAACATTGATATGAGTTGTACCTAGAAAGGTACAAGGCGATATCAATGCAAGCCCAGGATCAGAACCATGGCAACTGTCAAGTGAATCCTTAAGTATTTAAGAAATACTAAAGGATAGGTTCCTCGAAGAATGAGGAAGAATTAGAGTAACGTAATGGAAGCGTAAATGTATTAGATTATGAATCTAATCCATCATTGGATGTTTCTTCATTATGAATGAAGAGATAAACATATATCTCTTTATTATGACTAAAGAGATATTTGGATGGAAACATTAAAGTAATGACTTTAGTGTGTTCCATTAGGAATGCAAAATATATTGCCATATAGAAGTTTACAACAATGTTGTTTGGATGGGAAAGTTCATTTATGAACTCTCTATTCGGTTCCAACCAGAAAGTGTATGACACTAATGGGGCGATAGCTCAAGCCAGGGAATCAAGGTCTCATCAAGATCCGAACTCATATGAGAGACTGAACCACATGATTGAGAATCATGTATAATGGTGACGTCGATATTCTCAAGGTTGCTTCTATGGATAACATATAGATATCCATTGCCTAGGCCTACTACTCAGCCATTTATGAAATGACTACAGAAGAAGAATCATAACAGATGAACAAGCTGATTGGCTCTAGTGCAAGTGGGCAAACATTATTGTTTGAGCCGTCTCATATAAATGTTATATGCTTAAACGATAAAGTCCAAGGAATATGTGATTGGAAGAATGCAATCTAATGAAGTTAGATTCATGAGACCATTCTTTCGTAGACACATCCTAAACGTTCCTGATCATAGGATTGCCAATTGGGCATTGACAGTCCGTTAAGATCAGTACGTGCTATGTCTTCTCTCAGGGAGAGTGACTAGTCTCGAGTCATTGGTGTGTGTGACATCAAGACAAGCATGTAGGTGCTCAATAGCGAATGAGTCCACTGAACACGATCAACGAGGAGTTCTCATACTCATGTCACATGAGAACTCATGGTTGGGATAATGCAAATTAGTCTTTTGACCTGAGGCATCACAGTTGTCTTGTGGTTAAGTCCTTGATCTTTCATTATGTCAAAGTCACCCCATCGGGGTGTCCACGACATCATTGGGGTTAAGTCACTTAGTTATGGAGACAAGTGAATGTGCAACAAGGGATCTCTAACCTTCAAATGGTTTGAGGGAGAATACTCTATGATATGATTAAAATCTCTGGCCAGAGTATGCATGAGATTTGGGAATGCGTTCCAAATCACATTCAAGGTAATCATATAAGCAAACGAATCACATTGGATAGTAGACATGAATAAATAAACTATCAAACCAAACAATGTGGTCAAGAGTATTAGATTAGAGAAAGACCGTATTGCATTTGTAATCCTGAACTGAATAGGTTCTCTACCTCTTCTGATTAGCTTGGGTAACCATGATATGCTGCTAGGTGTCACTCATGGTTTGTGGAAGCCCTAAACGTGTGTAATCACTAAAGGGAGAATTGAAAGTAAGTTTCAATTCACAATCGATGTAAAATAGTTTTAATCGCCCACTGCCTCGCTAAAAGGAACCTAATGGATCGTACACCGTGTAAGGTGGAGATTGAAGAAACAATGGAGATGAGTAAGAATAATTAAATGGTTTAATTATTTATGGCAAGGATTAATTAATATGTTAATTAATCAAACGAATAAGTTCGTTAAAGACCTCGGGATAGTTTTGGACCTTAAGGCCCAATGGGCTTCGAACGTCAAAGCCCATTGACTTAAGTTGTATGACAACTTAATGAATACAGATTCACAAAGGCCCAAAAGCCCATATCCCTTAAAGAGGCCGGCCATATATGTTAGAATTAGGGTTTTTTGGTTCTTTAGGTCATTTAAAGAAGTGACTATATAAAGAACTTTATAGCCTAAAATTCATAAGTGTTGGTTTTAGAGAAAATTGGTGAGAACTTGTTTCTTCATTTTCTCTCTAAGAGGCCGGCCACCTTGGAGGGTGAATCTAGCAATCCTACTACTCCAAGGTCACTCATTTCTTCTTCAATCTAACCTTGGTGTAGAATATTTAGAGGTTCTCTATTTTGGGAACTTGGAGAATCCAATTCTTTCAACCAAATCCATGGAGCTAAGAAGCAAGGAATGAAGGCCCTATCTCTTGGGTGATTATCCTTTGCATATGCAAAGAGGAATCTACAAAGGTAAATATTTCTCAACTAACAAATGTTGTTTTAAAGTTGAGTCAAGGTTCACCAATCTACTAGGCTTTGAATTTCATGGTTGATGTTTTGTTTTGAGTGCATGTAAGCATGATTCCGCCTTTAATTTGTTAATTGCATGCTATTGATGTTGCTCAAATGAACATGTTTTTCACAAAATTTCCTTCGCATGGTTCGTTCTATGATGAGTTCCGCCGATCTACCAGTAACATTCTGGGGATACGCTCTATATACAGCAGCTTACTTGCTTAATAGAGTACCTTCCAAGTCAGTTTCACAAACGCCCTATGAGATATGGCATGGAAGAAAGCCAAGTCTTAATCACATTAAGATTTGGGGTTGTGAAGCATATGTCAAGAAGCTTGAAGCAACTAAGTTTGAAGCAAGATCAGTTAGGTGCTACTTTGTGGGATATCCTAGAGAAACTATGGGATATGAGTTCTACCATCCTGACGACCAAAAGGTTTTTGTCGCCAGAACTGCTAAGTTTCTAGAGGACGAATTTGTTCTCAAAGGAACTATAAGTAGAACGATGGAAATTAATGAGATTAATGATGAACCACAAACAAGCACTCGACAAGTTGACAACCCTGTTCCTGAACCCCTAGCTCCACGTAGATCTGAAAGGGTTAGCAAGCCACCTAAGAGGTATGGCTTAGATAATGACTTTGGGGAATTGCACCTTCTAGGTGACAATGACACAAAGGAAGACCCTAGAGACTACACTGAACCAATGTCCGACATTGATTCAAAGAGATGGCAAGAGGCCATGAAATCCGAGATGGATTCCATGTATCAAAATCAGGTCTGGACTCTTGTAGACCCTCCAAAAGGTATAGTACCTGTTGGAAACAAATGGGTCTTCAAGAGGAAGATAGGCGTTGATGGGAACGTGGAGACTTATAAGGCTAGACTAGTAGCCAAGGGTTATAGGCAACGAGAAGGGATTGACTATGAAGAAACCTTCTCTCTTGTAGCCATGATTAAGTCCATTCAGATTTTGCTTGCTATAACTGCGTACCATGATTATGAGATATGCAAAATGGACGTGAATACGGCCTTTCTGAATGGCTACCTAGAGGAAGAGCTCTATATGACTCAACCCGAAGGTTTCGTGTCCAAGTCTGAAAAGGCTAAGGCATGCAAGCTTCAAAGGTCCATTTATGGACTTAAACAAGCCTCCAAGAGCTGGAACATTCGTTTCGATATTAAAATCAAAACGTTTGGTTTTACTCAAAACGAAGACGACAATTGTGTTTATCAAAAAGTCGTTGGGGATGCAGTTGTATTCTTAGTGTTATATGTAGATGACATATTACTATTCGGGAATGACACTGCAGTACTTTCTTCTGTAAAAGTGTGGTTGTCCAAAACCTTCCACATGAAAGATTTGGGAGATGCATCTTATGTACTTGGGATAAAGCTCTATCGTGATAGATCCAGAAAATTAATTGGATTATCCCAATCTATGTACATAGATAAGGTGCTAAGTAGGTTCCAGATGGAACAATCTAAGAAAGGTCTTCTTCTTGTAAGACATGGAATTCACCTTTCTAAGTCCATGAGACCTAAGACTCCTGAAGATATACGGCAGATGAGTGTTATTCCTTATGCTTCCGCCATAGGAAGTCTCATGTATGCCATGATATGCACAAGGCCTGATATCGCATATGCTGTGAGCATTACTAGTCGATATCAATCTAACCTAGGATCAGAACACTGGACAGCTGTCAAGACGGTCCTTAAGTACTTAAGAAGAACTAAGCACATGTTCCTCGTTTATGGAGGAGCAACAGAGTTGCGAGTGGAAGCCTATACAGACGCAGATTTCCAATCTGACGTCGATGATAGAAGTTCCAACTCCAGATATGTATTCACTCTAAATGGTGGGGCTGTTAGCTGGAAAAGCAAGAAACAAGATGTAATTGCTGATTCCACAACGGAGGCAGAATATGTCGCTGCAGCTGAAGCCGGCAAAGAAGCATTCTGGATGAAGAAGTTCATTACTGAACTTGGAGTGGTTCCAACCATTACATCACCAGTAACTTTGTACTGTGATAATAGTGGGGCGATAGCTCAAGCCAAGGAACCCAGGGTTCATCAAAAGAACAAGCATTTTGACAGGCGCTTTAATATCATTAGAAGATATGCTGCCGAGGGGAAAGTAAACATCCTCAAGGTTGCCTCAGCAGATAACGTAGCAGATCCACTGACAAAGCCAATGTCTCAAATCCAACTTGACCGCCATATGGAAAGGATGGGTATTAGATACATGGGAAGGTGGCTTTGAGTGCAAGTGGGAGATTGTTGGAAGTATGCCCACAAAGCCACTCATTTGATGTAATAGCTTTTGGAATACTTAATGTATTAAACTATTAAATGTTTAATGAATGGCAAAGCTTATTGTTAATCACTATTTATTGTATCATGTGTTTAAACAATAAGGGAATCCAAGGAATGTATTTGATCTAAGAGAGAAGTGATTTAAGTAAGTTAGATTAACGAGACCTTTCTCTTATATTCATTCCTAAAACGTTCCTAACCATAGGATTGCCAATTGGGCATTGACAATCCGCTAAGGTTAGTATGTGTTATGTCAACTCAAGCGCGAGTATGACTAGTCTCAAGTCATTTGGTGTTTGACACTAAGACAAACACATAGGTGCTTGAAAGAGTAATCAAGTACACTGAACAACGATCAAAAGAGAGTTCGAACATACATGTCATGTAAGAACTCGTTAGTTGCAATATGCAAAGTAGTCCTTTGACCTGAGGCATCATAGATGTCTAATGGCTAGGTCCTTGATCTTTGATCATGTCAAAGGCATTCCATTGAGAGTGTCCACGGCATTGTTGGGGTCAAGCTATCTAGTCACATAGGCATATGAATGCACAACAAGGGATCTCTAACCTTCTATGGTAGAAGGAGAATACTCTAAGATATGATTCGAGAGTCTTTGGCCAAAGCATATGAATATGACTTAGGAAGTTTGTTCCAAATCATATTCAATTGAATCATATAGAGAAGTATCACTTTGGATAGTAGACATGAAACAAACTATCATTCAAACAATGTGATTAAGAGTATTGTATTAGAGAATGACCGTATTGCGTTGTAGTTGTAACTGGATAGGTTGTCCAACCAATTCTACTTAGCTTGGGTAACCATGACATGCTGCTAGGTGTCACTCATGGTTTGTGGAAGCCCTGAAGATTAGCAAACACTAATCTTAACCAAAGGGAGAATTGAAATGTAGTTTCAATTCATAATCGATCGTTAAGAGTAATAATCGCCCACTGCCTCGCTAATTGGAACCTAATGGATCGTACACCGAGTAAGGATGAAAGTGAAGAAATATAAATGAAATGGATATGCAATTAAATGGTTTAATTGAAAAATGGTCAAGGTTAATTAATTAGTTAATTAATTATATGAAATGTTCGTATTAGGCTTTTAAGTTGGTTTTGGGCTTCGGGGCCCAAGAGCGTTTTGGTCCACAAGGCCCATTATGTTTAAGTTGTATGACAAATAAAACAAAATGGGCAATTAGCCCAATAACAAAGGTAAGGCCGGCCATAAGGATGATGGTTGCAAACTTGGATTAATTACAAGTTTGCCACTCACTTGAAATGAAGTATAAAATCAACTTTATAGCTTTATTTCTCATTAGGGTTTTTCTTGAAGAAAAGAGGTGAAACCTATTCTCTCTTTTTCAACAAGGAGGCCGGCCACTTAGAGGAGATTTAGCTAGCAATCTTTCCTTCTCTAAGTCATCCATTTCATCTTCACACCTCATCCTTGGTGTGGAGACTTAGAGACACCAAACCTTTGGTGTTTTGGAGATCCTTTCCTCACATCCTCAAGGAGCAAAGGAGCACAAAAAGGGAAGGAAATCACAAGGAAGATCCAAGGAGCTAGGAGGTGACTTGAAGGCCCTACACTTGGGTGAATCCCTTGTGTAAACAAGGATGAGCTTCAAGGGTAATGAATCTCTAAAATCTTACCTTCTCTTTAATGTTGTTAAAGAGTCTTATGGTTCACCATTCACTAGGCTTTGAAAGTCATGGGTTTTAGAATTGTTTTTGAATGCATGCCTACTTTAATTTGTTAATAGTTTGCATATGTGTTCATATATTCTTATATGTTCTTAGCTAGGACAAAATTTTTCCTTCACAATTGACATAAGAAACATTCACCCTAACACTGTCCGCATGCACAGATAAGGGAATCGCCATATCTGGACCATCAACATTCACTTGTGAGGAAAGCACAAAATGTGCATCATGGAAGAATAGAGGGGCATGCCGATGCTCAACAAGGATTAGTCACCTCATAACACATAAATGAATCCATGCGAGCAAGAGAGAATGGGCAAGTAGTTGCCAAAAAAATTCACATTAAGTTGCCAAAAAAATTCACATTAAAAATCACTCGGACATCATCATTGAGGAAAACATCAACCTCATCGAAATTATCATCACCAATCACCTTGCTGCCACTTCTGTCACTTGACCCTACATCATTATCCACGCCGACAACACCTTTCTTAAGGGAAGCCTAAGGACAACCTCTGGTTCCCAACTCAGAATCAAAACTTGAATTGCTACTTTTTGTACCTTCCAGATCCTCACTAGACTCATTGTCATCAACAACACCGCCGGTACTCTGATCCTTTTCATTTGAACTGGAAGTATTAAGATACCCCGCATGCTTAAAGGCACCAGATGAGGCAAAGGCTCGAGAGCTCCTAGCTCTACAGGTGGGACTGGCAATGGCGGCTTCTTTATCAAATATTACAATGAAGGAACACGGTTAGCATGCAATTGTGAAGGCGTTAGGAAACAAGCAAGGAAAAGAAAGATAATGTCAGAAAATCCATCACCCATCTTCGACTTTGCTGAAACACCCTTACTCTTTGGTTCCTTGGGAATACCAAAAGCTACAAATTTCCTACTGTTGAGAGCACCATCTTTCACCACCTTAGGCTTAAAGTGCTTCACCTTGCCACCTAAGTCACAAAATACAAGATTCTTGAAACACGGGCCAAGTAGATAAAAAAAAGCAAAGGGTGTTCTGATAAGAAGCATACATGAAGCTACCCTATCCTTCTGCCTGCTAAACTTTCCCCCGCCATTGCAAGATACCCTACTTTTCTTGATGCTTTGGGAAGAATCACTAGGAACGTTATTGTCCCCAGCCGCAGAAGGACATTGTTATTTCAAGCTAAAAGCGGCAACCACATTATCCAATACTAGCCTTGGATGGCTAAAGATACGAGAGTTCAACCTCGATTGATTGTCACCATGGAACTTGGCGATAACCTTAAAGCACCTCGTTCAGTACGTCATATAGGCCTTGGAGATGCAACCTACTCAGATCATGTTGGCAGTATAGTGGGAAGGCTGAAGGTTTTCAGGCGGCAAATAGACGGAGCTCCAAAATAATCGACTGACAGAAACATCGTCTTTGGCTAGGAAAGACCATGGTACCCTTTGGTCAAAACTGAATTGTCGCCGTACTTGCAAGTAAGCATAAATTGCATTCATTTCCTCATCTTTCTCTCCAAGAAATTGTACCGTCAGAGCCAATAAAGCTAACGATTTCTCAGTAAGGGAAGGGAAACCCAAGTTCTCAGATAGGGGAATTTGGGTCATGCTACTATCTCCCCAACAAATGACATCAGTATAAAACATATCTAGCTCAAAACCTTCAGGGAACGCAGTGTAAGGGCGAAAAATGAAACTGCTCACATCGTCAATAAGCTGTAGGAAATCTTGCCTTCTCCCAAGAACCTTCCTGAAACAACGGCATACCAGCGGAAGTTTCTCAGGCATATAAGATGACGAATCAATAACAAATGACTCCTAACGGCTCTGTAAAGGTTAGGACTAATCTCCAAGCCTCTAATCCTTTCCCAAAAGAATATCTGTAGGAAGCCAACACACAAGAAATTATTGATCGAGGCATCGCTGGCTACTAGGTCCTGGAGAGTGTGAATCTTTTCCAACTCATAGTACATGAAACCAAGGAGTAGTGGAGCCAATGGAAACACATGGCCTCGTGCAATCACCAAAGCTAAAGGAATCAATCGGCGGTGGAAGGTGTCTTTACTGCTGCAAAATATAAAGCGACCAAGCCAAAAGCACAACATGGCCTCAAACCTACAAATTGGCTACTGACTCTTCTGCCAAAAGTGTTTTATCCATTCATTGAACCGGAGGGATTTGCTCGGTGACGTAGGAGCACATTTCTTCAAGATATTATACACTTCAGCATTCGTGGGAAGAATGTCGTAGTGGAAGGGGTCCACGTTCCTTATGATAGGAAGATGCAGGATGTTGGCTACATTCTCCAATGTGAGGGTGAACTATCCCCAAGCACAAATAAAGGTATGAGTTTCTGTGCTCCACCTCTGTCCACATGCTGGAGGAAATCAAACTCCACATGGACGACTTTCTTTTTAGTCAATAACACGGCGTCCAGGACTTTTGCCCTCTTCACGATGGCACACTGGTTAGCAAATCCTAATTTGGTATTGAAGGAAAAATGTTGTCCTAGCTAAGAACATGTGAGAATATTTGAACACATATGCAAACTATTAACACATTAAAGTAGGCATGCATTCAAAACAATTCTAAAACCCATGACTTTCAAAGCCTAGTGAATGGTGAACCACAAGACTCTTTAACAACATTAAAGAGAACAAAGGTTTTAGAGATTCATTACCCTTGAAGCTCGTCCTTGTTTACACAAGGGATTCACCCAAGTGGAGGGCATTCAAGTCACCTCCTAGCTCCTTGGATCTTCCTTGTGATGGTCATTTGCTCCTTGAGGATGTGAGGAAAGGATCTCCAAAAACACCAAAGATTTGGTGTCTCTAAGTCTCCACACCAAGGATGAGGTGTGAAGATGAAATGGATGACTTAGAGAAGAAAAGATTGCTAGCTATATCTTCTCTAAGTGGCCGGCCTTCTTTAGAGAAAAAGAGAGAAAATGTTTCTCATCTTTTCTCAAGAAAACCCTAATGAGGTACAAGCTATAAAAATGCTTTTATATCTCTTTTCTTAGGTGAGTGGCAAACTTGCAATTAAGCAAAACTTACCACTCCCTCACTATGGCCGGCCTCTTTTAAGTGATTGGGCTATTTGCCCATATTTGTTTTAGTTGTCATACAACTTAAACATAATGGGCCTAGTGGACCAAACCCTTTTGGACCCCGAAGCCCAAAACTAACTTAAAAGCCCAATACGAACCTTTCGTATAATTAATTAACCTTGACCATATTTCAATTAAACCATTTAATTTCTTATCCATTTCATTTATATTTCTTCACTTTCATCCTTACTCGGTGTACGATCCATTAGGTTCCAATTAGCGAGGCAGTGGGCGATTGTTACTCTTAACGATCGATTGTGAATTGAAACTACATTTCAATTCTCCCTTTGATTAAGATTAGTGTTTTCTAATCTTCAGGGATTCCACAAACCATGAGTGACACCTAGCAGCATGTCATGGCTACCCAAGCTAAATAGAATTGGTTGGAGAACCTATCCAGTTACAATTACAATGCAATACGGTCCTTCTCTAATACAATACTCTTAATCACATTGTTTGAGTGATAGTTTGTATCATGTCTACTATCCAATGTGATACTTCTCTATATGATTCAATTGAATATGATTTGGAACATACTTCCTAAGTCATATTCGTATGTTTTGGCCAAAGACTCCCGAATCATATCTTAGAGTATTCTCCTTCCACCATGGAAGGTTAGAGATTCCTTGTTGTGCATTCATATGCCTCCATGACTAGATAGCTTGACCCCAACAATGCCGTGGACACTCTTGATGGAATGCCTTTGACATGATCAAAGATCAAGGACCTAACCATTAGACATCTATGATGCCTCAGGTCAAAGGACTACTTTGCATATTGCAACTTACGAGTTCTTACATGACATGTATGTTCGAACTCTCTTTTGATCGTTGTTCAGTGTACTCGATTACTCTTTCAAGCACCTATGTGTTTGTCTTAGTGTCCAACACTAAATGACTTGAGACTAGTCATACCCACGCTTGAGTTGGTATAACACATACTAACCTTAGCGGATTGTCAATGCCCAATTGGCAATCCTATGGCTAGGAACGTTTTAGGAATGAACATAAGAGAAAGGTCTCGTTAATCTAACTTATTTAAATCACTTCTCTCTTAGATCAAATACATTCCTTGGATTCCCTTATTGCTTAAACACATGATTCAATAAATAGTGATTAACAATAAGCTTTGCCCTTCATTAAACATATAATAGTTTAATACAATAAGTATTCCAAAAGCTATTACATCAAATAAGTGGCTTTGTGGGCATACTTCCAACACCTGAGACAATTGTCACAGACTGCAAGCCATCTTTTATTTCAAGGCAAGTAGAGGAGTTTGCAAGTAAGTTCAAAATAAAGATGATTCAGTCTAGTCCTTACTACCCCCAATCAAATAGTCAAGCAGAAGCTACCAACAAAGTCTTGGTGAACATTATAAAAAGAATGGTGGCCGAGAGTCTAGAGAAGTGGCATGAGAAATTAGAAGAGACTTTGTGGGCTTACAGAACTTCCAAGAGGACAGCAACTGAAACTACTCCTTATGCTCAAACCTTCGGGCAAGACGTTGTACTCTCCATGGAGATAAATGTGAGTTCTGTCAGAATTCAGAACCAAATTGGGCTACATAGGAGGAATACATTCAGGCTATATGTCAAGAAATTAAGAACTTGGATTAGCTCGAATTGAAGCTTTAGATAAAATTCAAGAGGGGAAGAGAGCTGTTGCCTGAGCATACAATAAGAAGGAAAAATTAAAGACCTTCAAGAAAGGAGAGTTAGTTTGGAAAGCAATTTTGCCTTTGGGAGCTCAAGGTAGAGGCTTTGGGAAGTGGAACCCGGCTTGGGAGGGTCCTTTCATTATCAACAAAGTACTGGACAAAAGAGGATATTACTTGGTAGATGTGGAAGGAAGCTTACAGAAGCATTCAATGAACGCTAAGCTTTTGAAGAAATGTCACCCAACCTTGTGGGATGTTAGGGATCGCTACATTGAAGAAGTATAAGCATCGCAAGAAATCAAAAGTCAGCTTATGTGCTCATCATAGCTGAGTTTCAAGAAGAAAATACAAGCCAAAGTGAATTAAAGAAGTCATTTTTATTTCATTGAATGATGAAGTTACATAAGAATCAGCTCAATAGTTTTACATCCTTGACTAGAGTAACTATCCTAAAATTCTGGTTGTCTAAGGTCGCTTGATAGTTGTTCTTCCAACCTCTCATTTTTAGAAGACACATATGTGATCCTTGCCTCCATAGTAGAGCTTTCTTCCACAAGTCTTACCAAAGCCTTTGACATTTATCCTAAATCCGATAAGGTCGTGGTAGTTGATCCCGAAGCATACACATATGATGATGAAATGATCAAGAAAGCAGAAGCTATGGGAAAGTCCGGGCTTGTGGATATTAATGCAAGAGAAGATAGCTTTATATCCACACGTAGAATCTACCGGTGCGATTAAAGCTACTCAGCTACTCCTCAATGCCATAGAAGTTCTGAAACAGAAGCTGGAAGCAGTGTATCTTTCTGAGGATACTGTGGGAACTGATTTCTCCTTGGGCATATTGCTTTCTTCAGCAATTGGGACTTGAGAAGTCCGTGCAGGCCCCAAGGAGCACACTTCTCCCTCCTCGAAGAAGACTTCAGTGTGCAGACCTGCCTGAGGGCGATGAAGGTCGTTGAGCAAGCGGCGCATGGTGGAAATCCCCTCACCAGTCTCACAATGAGATTGAATTCGATTAACTTTGGGTGCAATTGGATGATCTTGAGGAGAAGATAGGAAGAAAATCAAAATTAGGGGGTAAAAACTGAAGAACGAGAGAAGTCTCTGAGAATTTTGGAAAGTTCTGGGAATTCGAGGCTTGAATTGGCTAAGATACTTTCCCGAGGAGGTTAAGTGAGAAATATATAGTGAGTGGTTACTTAACGGTGGAGTTCATGGGTTAGTACAAGGGTTTTGGTTAACCGACGACCGACTTTAAATGGTGCAAGTCCAGAGTGAAGGCATGCGATGTCTATTTAATCATTGTTAGCGTCTTGGGTTGCAGACTTAACAATGATTAAGGGGGCACTGCTTGGGTTAATATTTGAACATTGGGTTGCAAGTGTGAAGAAGCCCAGAAATGCCAATTAAAAGAAGACTTGCCCGAAGCCTAGCACCAGGCCCAGAGACAAATTGGCGCATCCTCATTAATGCATAGACCATGTGTCTATGATTTAAATGTCAAGTGATGGAGACTAACTCACAATCAGCCTAAAAGCACTTTTTAATGGCAATACAAGTAAAAATATGATGAGTCATTACCCTCTAAATGCTTTCAGGCAAGAGCAAGGTCACAGCAGTCGGGCTAATTGGCCTATAAAAGGAGAAAGAGGCCTCAGAGACAAGGACACTCAACCAATCAAACAAACAAACATACAAACTCTCATCTCAAGCTAGATTTGCATCCAAAAGCTGAAATCTACCCAGATTCAGTCCTTTTTAGAGACAAGCTATCTTTCTCTTTAGTCTAAAAGCTATGCTATCTCCCTCAGTGGCGTAGTATCGATTCCTTTATGTAAATTTGTTTACCATCCATCCTTTTGTAGCATATAAACCCTTGTAATCAGAAAGGAAAGTGACTGCAAAAAGTTCAACCTTGACAGACAAGGTGAAATCTTGCTCGAAGCTCTTTGTTTGTTTTCTGAATTTGTAGATTTATTACGTAATGCATTCTCCGGTATGTATTCAAGTCATATCCACCTATTTTCCAACTTTAAGAGTCTCATTTACACCTGGATCTGGTTAGTTTAATAGATAAGGTATCATAAAAATCAATCAAGAACCAAGCAAACAGCTAAATGGCTTAAAGAGGATCTGAACTCCCTTCATACGAACATACAAGACTATGAACTAAAAGTCCTTGGTCACAAGGCAAGAAAAAGAACTTAATGTGGACTTAACCCATCCGCGACAATCCTTTGATAACAAGAAGTCTGTGTAACTTAGAGCGCAAGTAATCGACAAAACACACTCTTGTTCTACATCTACTATACTGAGATAGTAGTGGCATGCCTAGCACTCAATTAGTTTTGATTGCGAGCCTCAAGGCCTACACCTAAGGCCCCACAAATGCACCTTTCACAACTAACTTTGTCCTCTTCTTGTAGCACATCAGCAGGCAAGAGCCCGACTACATATCCAAAGTGCCAATCCCTTGGGGAGCTGTGCTGAGAGCCGAAGAGCCCTTTCTGGAGAAATCTTCGCATACCAACAAACACTGCCAGTTGTCTCAAAGCAAATGTTCACGATAGTAAGCGACCCATCTCCCTACAATAGGATTCTAGAGCGACCTTGGCTGATAAAGCTGGATGCCTAACCTCCATCAAGTATAAAAAAAATATGATTCCGTATCCTGGGAGGAGGAGTCGGAGAACTCAAGTTTGACCAGGCCACATCTTGACGATGCATTGTGCAAGTACTGAAGGAGTAAAAAAAGAAGACCTTTACCCCTGTAAAGGCTACTGAGGTCCAAAAGGACGACAAAGCTACCAAATAGCAACTACAACAAACATATTAAGAAGATGGTGTCCAAATCAACATGTCAACATGCGAGACAGGATGGAAACCCAAAAAGGACGCCGAGCACATCATTCTTGATCCCCATCAGTCTGAGAAGATAGGTAGATTCGACTCATGTCTGAGCCCGAAAGAAAATGAGGAACTCACAGCTTTCCTTAGGGAAAATCGTGATGTCTTCGCATGGTTGCCTTCCGACATGCTCGACGTTGACCCAAAAATAGCATATTAATCCCACTGCTAAACCAGTGATCCAAAAGAGAAGATATTTTGCACTCGGACAAGTGGCGATCATCGAAGCGAAAATCGACCAGTTATTGGAGGCCGGATTCATAGAAGAGGTAACACACTCAGCACAGTTTGCCAACGTCGTGCTAGTAATGAAGAAAGAGAAAGGCAAATTGAGGGTTTTTGTAGACTATATCGACCTCAACAAAGCATGCCTGAAAGATCCATATCCAATTCCCCGAATTGATCTACTATTAGATTCAACTTCCGAGAACCAGCTGTTCAGTTTCTTGGACACATACTCCAGCTATAATGAAATAGCCATGCATGAGCCTGACAAGGAGAAAATTGCGTTCATGATCGAGCGAGGCACCTACTGCTACAAGGTCATGGCTTTTGTGACACACTCCGACCGGAGTCGAGACGTGTTGGCCGTCACGTGAGAGTGACGTAGCCATGAGCGCAAAGCGGAAGCTATAAAGAGTAAGAGAAAAACGAACAATTTAAAACCAAGCAACTTGCAGTCCCAATAAAAAAAATGCTAGTGAGGGTCTAAGTGTATAATTACACTTTAATAGCAATAAGAAGATCTAGTTGCAGTCAAGTAGGGCAATTACTAAGATACAACACCTTAAGGTGAATCCTACTTTTCGGATTCTGTCAGAACACCGTTGGATTCCTCATGGCCACCCAACTCTGCTACCTAAAACCTGGAAGGGCGAAAAACAAAGTTGAGTGGGTCAGTAAAACATATTTACACGAAAACCTTATTTTCCTTTGAATATACTAACCCCTCGCCGTAAAACAAGTATATAAATACTTTCCCAAAAAATAGAATACATAAATATGTATATATTTCAAATCATTTTCAAAATCAAGATTCATAATTGTATGTATGCCATGCCTATATATAACAGAATAAGCAATTCAGGTAAGAATAGTTTCATAGAAATATAACATGTTAGCCGGAACCCCTGTGGTGGTCTGTACGGCTGAATTCATAGCTCAAAAGTCAATCTAGCCGGAGTCACTACAATGACCTATACGGCAATATACTGCACAAGAGTTGGAACCAAATGCAAAGGTTTGTACGACGATAATGGGTGTAATATAATTATGCTCAATACTACTCTCACATAATAGTCGGGCGATAAATCGCTAGTCACCTACGAGTCGGAACCATAAATAAGGTCTATACGACAAGACTGTGCACCTAAATTGGATCCAATATGAGCATATGGTGCGGGAGGTGACATAAATAAACAAGCCTGTACTTCATATCTCTGGCTAAATCACAATCACCCTAGGTGCAGTTTTATGAGCTCAACATTATTCAATCATATATCACATCATCGACAATTCAAATAACCAAACATAACTTACCTGAGCTTACCTGAGCCTTCACAGCACCATGCAACAATATGCATAGCATAACATTTAAATCACATTTCCTTAAATACGTTTTCTGGGAAAAACGTCAAGTATATATATATATATATACTGAAAATAACTGCCCACTCACAGATATGAAGTCGGGTCGTAACCCCCATGCCTAGCCTATAGGAGAAACAACTATATAAACGTCACTTTAATGCACATTACCAAACTATGTAATAACTTCTCATACATAGCTCAAATTGGGTATATGAATATACCACAGTGACCTACACAACGTCACGATCACCCAGGAATTTTTAAAATAATTTTTTGACCCTGCACGCGCCTCCACGAGCCGGTGAGTGCACGGCAATACGCGCAGCCACGCGCAGGGAATCCTGACGGATTCCCTAACTCCGTTAGGAATATTCCGTTAAAAGCTCAGTTAAGTTTACCTGACGGCCTCAGAATATTCCGTCAACTCTGACGGAATATTTGCTCGTCTTCTCTGATTGCTCGCCGGACTCCACGTCGTCGCCGGACTCCACGTCGTCGTCGCCATTTTCTATGAAATTTGTACCATTTTAAAGATCTCAACAAGACAAACAAAACCATACCTGCCCCGACCTCAAACTCGTCGGAAATTCATCGAAAAAAGCCTCAATAATTCTGGCCAAATTTAAAACTCTTCGTTCTCATGATTCCGACGTCCAATTTCTTCAAACGAAGTACTCCGAGCTTCGTGAGAACCTCCTTAAGCTCCCTATTAGTTTAAATTTCCCTAAAACATAAGGTTTTACGTGACCATGAATAGTACCTCAAATCGAGTATTGTGGTTCGACGTGAAATCGAAGGTAATCTTACCTATATTTGGTACCTTTGAACTCATGAGGACCTTAGGAACACAATGGTACCATTTTCTCCTTCGATCTGTCACGTTTGCAAGGATTTCTGGTTGTGTCCGTACAAGAGAGAAGAGAGAGGGTGAGTCTGAGAGAGAGAGAGCACAGGAAGGAGAGATAGAGAAGGTAGGTGGGTGTGTGTGTAGTTCAAAAGCCACCAATCAAATCTAAGAGAACACTTAGTTCTATTTGGGTCTAATAATAGAGGAATATAACTAATAGGTCCACAACGTTAAGTCAAAACCACAACACTCCAATATAATTCTCAACGTCCAAAGGTATTTAGGTAATTTCACGCCGTCGATAAATATATAATATACTTCTCCGGGATGGGCTGTGACATTTTGGCCTCAAGAACGCGGGAGCCACTTACCAACAACTGGTAAACATAATGCTCAAGAAGCAAATCGGAGTAACCATGGAGGTCTACGTCAATGATATCATGGTGAAGGGTAAGCAGCGATCATACCACATTGACAACTTGGCGGTAACTTTCAACATCCTTATAAAGTACAAGATGAAGCTTAATCCCGCAAAATTCACATTCGGAGTATCTTCAGGCAGAATCTTAGGGTACCTAGTAGCCCAACGAGGAATCGAAGCACATCCCAAGAAGATCTGAGCAATCCTAGAAATGAAGTCTCCAACTTCCTTGAAGGAGATTCGAGCTTGACTAGATAAGCAGCCGCGCCTAAGTGCTTCATTTCACGGTCCACCGATCAATGCGAGCTTTTTTTCAAAGCAATCAAGATGGCACAACGAGACATATAGGATGATGACTGCGAAAGAGCTTTCCAAGACCTGAAGAAGTATCTCACATCACCACCCTTACTATCATAGCTGGAACGAGTGAAAGACTTATACATCTACTTGCCAGTCTCGGAAGTAGCAGTGAGCTTTGCCCTCATGCAAGAAGAGCTGAAGACCCAACTGCTGGTATTCTACACTTCTAAAGCTTTTCTCGATGCTGAAACAAGATATTAGAAGATCAAGAAATTAATTTTGGCGCTAGTTGTTGCGGCTTGGAAGCTCATATCATATTTTCAAGCTGATACAGCCATCGTCATGACTCAATATCCTCTACGATCAATCCTACATGGTCCAGATGCTTCTCAGTGAGTATGAAATGGGCGTTGGAACTTGGTCGATACAGTTTAGTTTTCTGACCCAGCACGGTGATAAAGGCCCAAGCCTTGGGAGACCTCATAACAGAATTCACGCCTAACCTAGACGACGCAACAGAGTGACCTAAGGACGCCCTAGAGGCAATCAAGCATGCCCTAGCCACACCTACTTTACCCAATAGAGATTACTGGTCTTTGAACGTCAATGACGCATCCAAAACGGTTCGATGCTTGAGCAATCAATCACTCTAGGCTTCAAAGCATCCAACAACAAAGCAGAGTTCGAAGGCCTACTAGCAGGCCTTCAAATGGCAAAAGAATTGACGGTGAAAATGTTTGTAATTCATTCTGATTCCCAGCTAATCAGTAGCCAAACTACTGCGGGTACACGACAAAACAACCGAAGATGGCGAATACCTAGAGAATGTACGACAGCAACTTGAGGCGTTTCAAACTTACACCCTCACTCAAGTTTCGCGAGCTGACAACGTCCACGCGGACGCGCTAACCGGCCTAGGCTTCGCCCTCGACCACTAACTCAAGCGCTCTATTTCAATGGAATATCTAGACAAGTCAAGTATAAAGACAGAGCTAGCAGCCGAGGTGTCACAGGTTAGTACAATTCCAAAATGGCAAGATGCCATTATAGACTACCTGGTCAATGGCACACTCCCCATGGAAAGATTGGAGTCTAGAAAGCTCCAAACAAAGGCAGCACGCTACTACATGTGGAACGGCATTCTCGTCTGAAGATCCTACACTGGATCATATCTCTGCTGCCTAGTGCCTCTTGACGACCTAAAGGTTCTAAACTCAATCCACGAAGATGTTTGTGGAAATCACTCTGAAGGCTGATCCTTAGCACATAAGGCTTTTAACGTAGGCTACTATTAGCCTACGACAAATCAAGACGCTAAGGACTTAGTACAAAAGTGCGATCACTGACAACGCTACAAGCTGGTACCAGCACTATTTGCCAGTGAACTACACCCGCAGACGAGTCCTTGGCCGCAATCGACTTGGTAGGGCCAATGTCGACTGCTACTGGGGGTAGAGGCATGATGATCGTGGCAACTGACTACTTTACCAAATTGGTGGAAGTAAAGCCCATGACAACCACAACTCAGACAGATATAAAGCGCTTCATATGGAGGATCATCATTTACCGATTTGGCATCCCTTAATCCATCGTCATAGATAACGGCCAGCAATTTGTAGGTAAAGATTTGGCGAAGTTCTTCCAGAAATATGGCATCAAGCAGCATATATCCACGCCGAGGTATCCCTAAGGCAATGGGCAGGCCGAAGCATCCACCAAGATGATTCTCGATTGCCTCAAGAAATCCCTCTCCGATAAGAAGGGAAAATGGCTAGACGAACTTCTCGGATGTCTATGGATATATCGCATAACCAAACGACCAGCAAATAGTGAAACTCTTTTCTCTTTGGCATTTGGTCCAAAAGAAATCATTCCTCCCAATGTCATCGTGCCAAGTATCAACAGTATATTGCCAAGCATCGAGCAGAATAGAAAGGAGATAGCCACAAACTTAGATCTAGCAGAGGACAAACGCGAGAAGGTCATCACCCGCATCACAGCCTACCAGTAGCAGCTTTTTTCCAGCTACAACAAAATGGCCATCTAGGAAGGTCTAAAAAGATCTAGTCTTGGAAATCTAATCCTAAGAAAAGCCTTCATCACTACCTGCAGAGAAGGCTCCAAAAAGATGGATCTCATTTGGGAAGGTCCATACAAGACCAACAAAGTAGGAGGCAAGGGTAGTTACACCCTCGCCATTATGAATGACAAAGAGATAAAAAAGCAGTAGAACGCCTACAATCTGAGGAAGTACCATGCGCGACCTCCTGCTACATCAAAGCCCAAAGACTCAAGTAGCTCGATGAGGAATTCAGAAGTAATTTACAACTTGGCTCGACTACATGCTTACAACAACTGATCACTCCTGCACTTCAAAAGAAGAACGTGCCCTTCTTAGGGACTTATCACAGGAATTGCATCCCCTATAGACCAACCATGCCCTCTAGACGAGAGGGTAAACCAATTCCCCGACACCCACATGGGTTTGCTCTCCGATGCAGGATGATAAACTATACACTCTGAATATCTAAACATGGATGAGTCGAGCTGCCCTAGTGTAACTAGTGTTGGAAATGTGCCCTAAAGCCAACTATGTCAAAGGGTGTCCTTGACATAGTTGGGGTTAAGCCACTTCGCCAAAGGGTGTCCACGACATAGTTGGGGTTAAGCCACTTCACCATGGAGGCAAGTGAATGCACAACAAGAGATCTCTAACCTTCAAACCGTTTGAGGGAGAATACTTTATGATATGATTAAGAATCTTTGGCTAGAGTATGAATGAGATTTAGGAAGTCGTTCCAAATCACATTGGATAGTAAACATGAATAAACTATCAAATCAAACAATGTGGTCAAGAGTATTGTATTAGAGAAACACCATATTGCATTGTAATCCCAAACTGAATAGGTTCTCCACCTCTTCTGATTAGCTTAGGTAGCCATGACATACTGCTAGGTGTCAATCATGGTTTGTGGAAACCCTAAAGGTGTATAATCACTAAAGGGAGAATTGAAAAGTAAGTTTCAATTCACAATCGATTTGAAGAGTTCTAATCGCCCACTGCCTTGCTAAAAGGAACCTAATGGATCGTACACCATGTAAGGTAGAGATTGAAGAAACAACGAAGATGAGTAAGGATAATTAAATGGTTTAATTATTTATGGCTATGATTAATTAATATGTTAATTAATCAAACGAATAAGTTTGTTTTAGACCCCAGGTTAGTTTTGGGCCTCAAGGCCTAATGGGCTTCGAATGTGAAGTCCAATAACTCAAGTTGTATGACAACTTGAAAACACAAAGGGCATGAAAGCTCAATGAACCCACATGGTCGGGCATAGTGAGTGTGAGTGAGAATTGGTTTTAATTTCAATTATGCCACTCAATGTAAGTGGCTATAGAAAGGAAATTATAACCCATTCCCTCATAAGGGATTTCTAGAGAGACAATAGAAAAACACAAAAACTCTCTCTTCTCTTAAGAGGCCAGCCACCCTATGAAGAATGGACTAGCATCCATCTCTTTTTAGGTCACTCATCTCTTCCTCAATGCTCTCCTTGGTGTGGAAACTTAGAGGTTCCCTTTCTTGGGAACTTGGAGAATCCATTCCTTCATCCATATCCAAGAAGTCATGGAGCCAAGAAGCAAAGTTCCTTCATCCACATCCATGGAGCCAAGGAGCAAGGAGACTAAGGAAAGAAGGCCCTCACATGGGTGAATATCCTTTGCTAAGCAAAGAGGTGCTTCAAAGGTATAAAAGTTTCTCAACTCTTTTCTTTAAGATGTGAGTGAGTCTTGGTTCATCACAACTACTAGGCCTTGAATTTCATGGGTAAAGTTTTGTTTTTGAGTGCATACAAGCATGATTCCACCTTTAATTGTTAATTACATGCATAGATGTTGCTTAAATGAACTTGTTTTCACAAATTTTTTCCTTCACGTGGTATCAGAGCCTAGGTATAGTAGTTGGTGAATTGTTTTGGGTTTTGTATTTTTATAGTTTATGATTTAAATGTTGTAATTGTTACAAGCTTTATTCTTGCTTCTTTGAATGTAAATTTTGTTAGAAATTTTGCCATCTCAAAAGTTGTAGATCTAGTTCATTTAAGCATGAATTTTGGAGCTAAAATTTGGTTCCATGTTTATGGGGAAATTCGGCCAAATCCAAGGGGTGGGTTTTTGGGTTCTTGTTTGTCTTGTTAAAAGTGTTTTAAAATGACATTAGGAACCCCTAAGTACCCTAGGATGTTAACCCTCTTTTGAGTAGTGAAAATTTGAGTTTTATTGAGTGAAAACATTCATGGAGCGCTTATGGGTTTTCATGGATGTTCTTCAATGTTCTTGCTTTGTTCTTGTTGTTCATACCAAGAACAAAAAGTTTGTTGTTTTGATTCAAAAACGGTGTTTGGTTGTTTATTTGTTTTTGTTAGTGATGGATGGTATGTTTTTCAAACAACACCCATACCTTTTTTACTATTCACACCATACCAATCACTTATAACTTTCAATCACCTTTCATACACACAAATCAACTCACACACACCATCACTACTCACCATGACCATCCACCCCTATAATGGGGGTACTATTGGGGAGTTTATGCAATTACATAAAGCTTTGATACTTTTGTCTATTTGCACTTTGACCCTAAAGTTTACATTTTTACTTAAAGGCCCAAAATCACTAAAGGACAAATTGTTTTGCTCCTTTAATGAAGTTTTTGTATTTGTTGAATTTTTTTTTGGGTTCTAGTTAGGCCTGGCAAACAGGTCGTGTCTATCGTGTTCGTGTCATTTTCGTGTAACACCTGTTATCTTAACGGGTCGTGTCGTGTCACACCCGTTATCTTAACGGGTCCTTAACAGGTCGGGTCACTTTACCCAACAGGTAAAGTGACCCGACCAGTTATGACAAAATATATATTTTTCTTAAATTTGCACATACCACACATTGCCACATAAATATTACTTCAAAGCATTAAAACACATTTGTTGTTTAAGTACTACATCTACACTCGAAAATAAAAGCCTAATAAACAAACATTCATACACTACTAGTCTATAACAAAATATTAAATGTGCAAGGATATGCAAAATGAAAGAGTTTTTGTTTTCAAGGCTGTGAAGCCTTTCTCAAAAGTTTAAACCTTGCCAATGGAACTCAAAGTTTGCATGTTATTCCTTGTACAAAATCCTCAATTTTCATCAATCATCATGACATAACATTTTGTGGTATCCACTGGTGTAAATATTTTAAATTGAAGATCGAATTCATTCATTGTATTCATATAGGGTCAAGGAGTGTAACTGTAAAAAATCATCAAAATCGGAGTTAAAAGAACTGTTAAATAGTGATTTTTCGTGTTTTGTCCCGTTACTTGATCTCTGAATGTTTGTTTTTTACGATTTTTGGTGTATGCGATCTTGAAGAATATACAAACAAGTTTGACGGTTGGTTCGTTGAAATTAGTTTCGTAGAATGCGTATCCTATCAAAACGATAGATTTACTAACACTTAGAGTTTATTTATACTTTCATGAAGTATAACATAAGATTTTGTGGTATCCACTAGTGTAAATATTTTAAATTGAAGATCGAATTCATTCATCGTATTCATATAGGGTCAAGGAGTGTAGCTATAAAAAATCATCAAAATCGGAGTTAAAATAACCGTTAAATCGTGATTTTTCGTTGATAACCGCCGAATAGTTTTGTCTTGTTACTTGATCTCTGAATGTTTTTTTCTTTTGCAATTTTTGGCGTATACAATCTCGAATTATATACAAACATGTTTGATGGTTGGATCATTGAAACTAGTTTCGTAGAATGCGTATCCCATCAAAACAATAGATTCACTAACACTTAAGAGTTTATTCATAATTTCATTAAGTATAACATAAGATTTTGTGGTATCCACTAGTGTAAATATTTTAAATTGAAGATCTAGTTCACTCACTATATTTATATAGGGTCAAGGAGCGTAGATGTAAAAAATCATCACAATCGGAGTTAAAATAACTGTTAAATCATGATTTTTCGTTGATAACTAGCGAAAAGTTTTGTCCCGTTACTTGAAGC
Organism: Malus fusca; assembly: GCA_035220775.1. Classification (NCBI taxonomy): domain Eukaryota; kingdom Viridiplantae; phylum Streptophyta; class Magnoliopsida; order Rosales; family Rosaceae; genus Malus; species Malus fusca. The sequence goes on along the minus strand of CM069071.1, from coordinate 25,861,868 downwards.
ATATACAAACAAATTTGACGGTTAGATCGTTGAAATTAGTTTCGTAAAATGCGTATCCCATCAAAACGATAGATTCACTAACATTTAAGAGTTTATTCATACTTTCATTAAGTATAACATAAGATTTTGTGGTATCCACTGCTGTAAATATTTTAAATTGAACATCGAGTTCATTCATTGTATGGGTCAAGGAGTGTAGCTGTAAAAAATCATCAAAATCAGAGTTAAAATAACCGTTAAATCGTGATTTTTCGTTGATAACCGTCAAAAAATTTTGTCCCGTTACTTGATCTCTAAATGTTTGTTTTTTACAATTTTTGGCATATGCGATCTCGAAGTATACAAACATGTTTGACGGTTGGATCGTTGAAACTAGTTTCGTAGAATGTGTATCCCATCAAAACAATAGATTCACTAATGCTTAAGAGTTTATTCATACTTTCATTAAGTATAATATAAGATTTTGTGGTATCCACTAGTGTAAATATTTTAAATTGAACGAGTTCATTCATTGTATTCGTATAGGGTCAAGAAGTGTTGTTATAAAAAATCATCAAAATCGAAGTTAAAATAACAGTTAAATCGTGATTTTTCATTGATAACCATCGAAAAGTTTTGTCCCGTTACTTGATCTTTGAATGTTTGTTGACACACCCTGACATGGGAAGGTCGAAGCATGCTGGCCATCATCGTGAGGTGACGTAACCATAAGGGTAAGTGATGTAAAAAGTGAATAATTTCAAGACTAATTGAAACTAATTATACTAAATAGCGGAAAAGTGCGCAATCGTGGGAATAACCCACTACAATTATTCAGAGCGTAATAGACAGTGAGACTACCGAAGAGTAGTCAAAGTAACTAAAGTACACTTATTACATAATAGTGATAAGTTCGTACGCCTAAACAGAAGAGAATGTCAGAACTGCCGAGATTCCTCGAGTGCCATAAAGAGTACAGCTATCTAGGTCTTGGAGGGGCGAAAAACAAAGTTGAGTGGGTCAGCAAAACAATGTTTATACGAAAGTATTATAACCAGTATAGTTTCCTTAAAACATACTACGTAGGTATGTAAACAATAAATCTACAGCATTATAAAAGTATTATAACCAGAAATATGCCAAGTCATGATGTATCAAATGCCACAATAATATAATCATGTGATAATCAAGTATAGCTAAGTGCTCATCCATCTAGGCTGACACACGAGTTCGAACAGATAATTTCTGAGACGAACAGGACTGGGTGTAATCAATATGCTCTAGTACTACGATCATGTGAAGGCTGGTGCAGAAGCACGGTCACATACAAGTCGGATTGCCTAATGCAATCTACCCGGCAGGACTGACACCTAACTTGGATCCAAGGCGAGCGAACGGTGTGATGTGAACATACACGTGAATGACTGGCCCTGACCCTGGCCCTGGGCGAGTACTAACACTGGTGCAGCAAGATGAGCATGTACAAATATGTATGAATGACATTACAGTAATATCTCAACCATATAGCACCATTTATCACAATTATATCGTAGTTATCAATTATTTGGCAATATATACGTAAAGTGATGTATTTATGCAATTCTGGAAACTATAAATACGTATAGATATAAAAATAAACTGCCCACTCACAAGTACGTCGCTGGGTCGTAGCCCCCCAGCCTAGCTTGGCCTCAAACGTCCTCAGGATACGTTTCCCCTATATGTGAAATAACTAATTTCGAATTAATTAAAGCACATATACGTAAACCTAAATAAAACCCCCATAGTTTGCTCAAACATAGGGTTTAAATATACCATCGTGACCTACTCGACATCACGAACATCCCCAAATTTTTAAAATAATTTTTGGACAGCTCATGCGCCTCCACGCTCCGGCAATGGCACGGCCAGACGCACCCCCACGCTCAGGCACGTGCCGTCAGTGTGACTGACGCTGTTAGGAATATTCCGTTAAATGCTAATAGAGATTAACGGCGTTACATGACGCCGTCAGGAATATTCCGTTAACTCTGACGGAATATTCCGTCACCTTTTCTGATTGTCCTCGCTGTCGCTGCCGTCTGCAACTAAATTTTCGTTGGTTTCTGGGAAAATTTCAAATTAACATAACTTATTCATTTCTCATCCATTTTTAACCCACTTTATATGGATTTGAAGCTAATGAAGTGTATAATGGCGTTATACTTATTTGGGGTCCAAAAAGTGGACGGAGGTCACCGGAAAACTCCTCGAAAGTTCCGGCCAAAAGTGAACTCCTTGAAACTCGGTCGTTTCACGTCGAAATTCTTCCAAAACAAGCCTAGGACCCTTAGAATGTTGTGTAGAAGCCTTCCCAAGCTTCAAAACATCCTAACTCGTTCGAAAACACGTCGAACTCAATTTGCCCTAGTTCGGACCTTCCGAGTTAACGAGTCAAAACTCGTCTAAACCAGGTTTCAAGGACATGGTTGTGATCGTGGGACTGAGATGAGTACAATGGGGTAGATTTTAGGTTCGATTTGAGAAGTTTAGGGTTCGCTCAAGGGGGTTTGCAAAGAGAGAGAGAGAAGGAAGAGAGAAAGAGAGTCATTTTTTCTCTTTTTCTGATTGGTGGACAGAAATGAGGGAGATATGGGATTGGTTGGTTTGAGAGTGAATTGAGGAGATTGATTGGTGAGTATAATAAAGGTGGATGGGGCGCACGGGTAGGCTTAGGGAATCCAAGGATAGGGTTTTGGATTTTCTCCAGTAAAAGGAAATCGAAGTATATCTAAAACAGGTATTTCTCCAGCAAGTGGGAGATTGTTGGAAATATGCCCTGAAAGTCAATCTTTGGAAGAAACCTTTCAGGACAAATGAATGGATGTATAGATGATTCTTATACATCAAATGGCAAAGACACGAATTAGGACTATCTCAATGAACGATATATGTCTTAAATAGTGTATCCATGGACAATGGATCGATTGAAGAAGTAATCTAATGATGTTAGACTACAGAGACATTCTTCACATAACCAAATGTCCAAAAAGGTTCCTGGTCATTGGATTGTCGGAGGGATACTGACAATGCATAGATCGGTACATACTGTGTCTGCTTCAAATGGAAGGATGGAAAGTCTCATCCCATTCGTGTTGTGACACTAAGACAAGTATGTAGGTGCTCATTAAGGGAATGAGTTCACTGAACACAATCGAACGAGAGTACTTGTATGGAGGTCTACTCACATGTCAAGCAAGTAACTTAAATGGTTGGAATAATGTAAGTAGTCCTTAGACCTGAGGCATCGTCGTTGTCTTGTGGTTAAGTACTTAATCTTTGATTATGTCAAACGTCACTCTATCAGAGCGTCAACGGCATAGTCGGGGTTAAGCCACTTAGTCATGAAGGCAAGTGTATGCGCAACAAGGAATCTCTAATCCTCGATAAGAGAGGAAGAATACTCTAAGATATGATTCGGGAATCTTCGGCCGAAGTATCGAGCGTATTAAAAGGAAAGCGTTCCTATACGACTCAAAAGAATCATATAAGAAGAAATAATCACATTAGGGGTTTGACATTATATATCCATACCCTAGTAATGTGATTGAGAGTATTGTATTAGAGAAGGATCGAATTACATTGTAATTCCAACGGAATAGGTTCTCCGAATAAACTTCTACATTAGCTTGGGTAGCTATGACATATGGTTAGATGTCACTCATAGCTTGTGAGTTCTTCTAGATGATTAAAATGTAGTCATCAAAGAAGAAGGTGAATTAAAATGAAGTTTCAATTCACCAAGTGATTGAATTAAATATAATCAAATTGGATTGATGCCAATCACCTCACTGCCTTGCTAATTAGAACCTAAAAGATTGTTCACCAATACACTATGGTAGTGAGTAATTAATGGGTGATGGAAACAATTAATTGGATTGATTATGTGTTGTTATTAATTTAGAAAGTCTAAAGAAATAATAAAGCAATAAAGATCGTTTTGGGCTTAAAGAAACGTTCGGGTTTAATTGGGCCTATTGGGCCTAAACCCATTGGGCTTTTATTCAAGCATTGGATGACTTGAAATAATTAAAGCCCAAAGCCCAAACAACACAAAGAGGGCCGGCCACTTTAGGTAAGAAAGGGTGAGATATTTAGTCAAGTTGTTGACTAGGTTTCTTTTGTCTATTTAAGGAACTTTATAAAGATATTGTTCATTAGGGTTTTTGTGAGTTTTGAACAACAAAGAGGCAAAAGAAAATAGCTCTCTTAAACCACAAAGGCCGGCCACCTTAGGGGTGTTTTTACTAACATATCTTACACCCTTTTGGTTATTCCTTCGTTCTTCTCACTACACTAGTGGGTGAGGATCTTTAGAGGTTTCCTACTTTGGAAACTTGAAGAGAACCTAGGAGCACTCATTCTAACAAAGTGGAGGAGGCAAGGAGGGAAGCTAGGCTCTAGGAGTTCAAGGAACAAAGGGCTTGGAGGTGGACCATCCTTGGTCTCAAGTCTAGATCAAGAGGTATAAGACTAAACCTTCACTTTGTTCTTCTTTATAAAATTTTTTTTGATGCATCATACATAAACCTATGAACCTTGAAGGGGATTTACATGACTATAGCTTTGATAATATGTTATAAATGCTTCCGCTGCCTTCGTATATGAAATATGATTTGTATATGCATGATAGTCATATTGAAATCCCATTCTAGAATCTCATAAATTTCCCTTCAAGTGGTATCAGAGCCAAAGGTTTATGTATAATGTGTCCTTTTGGATTTTATGCATATGGGTATTAATGTTATGTATGACATATTATTGTTTCATTCAAAATATGTTTATCTTTTGTTTTTCAATAGTTGAAAAATGTTAGTCAATAGTTGAGAAAGGTATGGATGCAAAAGTTGTTTTGTATGCATGAATGAAAATTGAGTTTTGAACTAGTTTGACATATTATTTCTTCATTTAAAGAATGTTTATCTTTTGTTTTTCAATGGTTGAAAAATATAAATCAATAGTTGAAAAGATATGCATGTAAAAGTTGTTTTGTATGCATGAATGAAGAATAAGTCATCAACAAAATTTGGGGTTTTTTGTTCTTTGTGGTTGGCACGGTTTTGGGGATTGTTTGGGCATGTGTTTGTGTTTTATTGTAAGACACTCACACATCATTTTAAAGCTAGAAAATTGAAACCTTGTCACTTTTGTTTTTGGGTTTGAAAAATCACCAAGAATACACAAATCTTGAAAAAGTGTTCATGGTTTTGTTCTTGATGTTCATAGTTTGATTTTGGGTGAAAATGGTTGTATTTGGTTTTCATGCATAGTTTTATGGTTTTGGATGATGTTCTTACCATCCATAACCATATTAAAACTTATAAAACCCTAGACTTGTCTAGGAGATTTCCATCACCTTTTTCCATTAAAACCATTTAATGCCAAAACCAAGTGACAAGCAAATTTGGATTTTTTCTTCTATGCATTGAATTCTTGCATGTGGGTGAGACTTCCCACCCCCCCCCCCCCCCCCATTAAGTGGCCGGCCATCCTAGTGGGTTTACCCACTTGGGGGGTCTTTTGTAATCTTTGAAAAGTTGATATTTTATACTTTTAAGTATTTACGGTTTTACCCCTAACTTTTCTTATTTACATTTAGACCCCTACTAACTAGAAAGTTAAAATATTTGATTTTAATTTTGTTAGTTGTTTAAACTCATAATTATATTATGCCCATATGTACTAAATCTAAATGTTTATGTTGCATTCCATTTAATTATTTAAATGTGTTTAAGTAGTTATAAAATGGGTGACTATGGACTTATGCCTTAAACGATAATTGAGCTATGAGATAAGGCGTTAAAATCGAATTGTTTGAACCTTGGGAATGTGTTTTAATTACTGTTTAATTGGACCTTGTCACGTTTGACGTTTATCTATCTCTCCCCTTTTAGTATATGTAATTTATAGGAATTTGTACAAATCGGTTTGTAATTCTTATTACTTCTTAATCTCTATTCATTAGTTGATTCCCTCTAGTGCTAGACTAGAGTTTCTTTAACTATTGGTAAGGAGACATAATTAAAAGAGGGTTTTGACATGAGATTAAAGATTAAATGGGTCCAATGCCCTAATTAGCAATGAATGATTGTCTTTCATTTCTAATGGCTCAATGAATATGTTTTAATTGGATTGATAAGCACGTAATTAAATTGACACAACATCCCCGAGTTTATATTCAACAATGATGGCTCGTTGTTGCAATAACCTAATAAGTCCATGGTCATCCAAGAGCCTAAGATAACTATAAAGTCCAAATTCAAAGGAATTGATGCGAAAATAAATTAACGCACAAATTAAACCGTATTTGTGACAATTGTAGTAATGATGTAAGTAGGGATCGTTCTAGGCCGGGGATTAACTAGGGATGCTAACCAAAGTAAAATTAAATTAAAAACGTAAAAACAAAATTTAAAACACTAAGCTAGACTCAAAACACTTAACTAGAATAACTCAAAATAAAATTAACAAATAATCTAAAACAAATCAAAAGACTCAAAATAATTCAAGACTCAAGAAAACACAAACTAAATTGATTTCTAACAAATTTAACACTTTAAAATAAATGGGGGATTGATTTTTGATGAAAAGTAATTTAAAACAGAAACTTAAAAACAAACTTCAAAGAAAATATATTTTGATGAAATAAAATGATGAGACACTAGTTAGAGGGTTCCTTATCCACACATGAACATATGCATATAATTTGATTCCCAGTTATGATTTCAACAAACGAATAAATGACAACGCTCCAAGTTAATTAGGTCCGCTTAAATTAACCTTCAGATTTCCCTAGATTCATTGAATTGGACGGGATACGCATCACAACCAAATTATTCTTATCAAGTTCCCTAACTATGGAATACGCATGATAGAGAGACATATCAAAGATCATTAAGTTCAATGGAAATCATAAGCATCGACTAGGCATTCATAACTATGGAATACGCATGTTAATCCAACCTAGGGTTTACTAAACACAATCGTGACTAGCGATTTTTACTACTCATGAATATAAGTTCATAACGATTAGGTGAAATTCTCTTATATCCTAGCATTAAGTCTAAGCATGCAAATTAAGTGTCGACCCTCAACCCACGTACATAAACAAGTTCTTAATCAACACAGAAAAATAAACCACATCCAACATTCATAAATTCATAACTGGAGTAAATCAAATTATAATAAACAAATATCCATGGTTTCAAATTCCCCTCTAACTAAACAGAAATTAATTACACATGTTTAATATAATTGAAAAGCAAATTAAATTAAACATGAGTTTTAGAAAAATAAAACCGAATGAGGAAGTGATCCTCTGTGCTTAAGCTCCAGGCAGCTGTCTTTCTTTTTTTTTTTCTTTACTGCTCGTGAAGAGCAGCTTCTGACTCTTCTTTCCTTTTCTTGCCACCTCAGGTCCGCAGCTTCTTCTTTCCCGAGTCAGTGTCGCCAGCTTCCTCACTCGCGTCTGACCTCCTCGCTGCCAAGGCAGCACCCTTCCTTCTGCGCGCGCCAGCTGCCAATCTACCTGTGCCCTCTGTTTGCACTGCCTCCCTAAGGCAGCGCCCTCTCCTCTTTCCTCGTTCCGCGCCTTAAGGCACGGTTTCCTCCCCCCTTCTTCTTTCCACCCCCTATCTTTTCCTTTTCCGCGCTGCTACTATTTATTTTCTCTGGTTTCTAGCTGCACGCCAGCTGCCCAAGCAGTTGTCCTTCCCCTTTATTTCTTTCTGCACTCTGCCTTATTTCAGCTCCCTCTGGTTTTTCTTTATTTCTGTCCAAACGTTCCCCCAGCTTCCCGCACTCATTTCCCCCCTCCAAGTGCGCCTTCCCCTTATTTCTTATTGTTTCCCTCTTCCGCGCGCTGACACTTTCTCTTTTTTTTTTATTATGGTTTTCATAGAACTTAATGATTATGGTTTTCATAGAACTTAATGATTCTTGCTTGTATCTCTATTATGCAATCATGTAGGGGACTTGTGGGGAATGCTTTGGGTTGTCGTATGCAATCATCCAATTCAATAACGTTAGGAAAATCTGAAGGTTAATTTAAGCGGACCTAATTAACTTGGGGCGTTGAGAATTCATGGTTTATTGAAAGGCAATTGGAAATCGTTTTGAATGCAAGTATAACATGTGTGGAGATGAACCCCTTAGCTAGCCATCCATCCATTGTTTTAAGCCAAATTCGTTTTAAAACCTGTTTTGATTTACAAGTTTATGTTTTGTTTTCAATTTCGTCAAAACCAAATCCCCCTTTGTTTTCAAGTGTCAAATTAGTTAGAAAGTGTGTTAGTTTGTGTTTTTAAGTGTTTTGAGTCAAGTTAAAACCTATTTTCGTCAAAATCTTGTTTAGAGTCCAAAACTGCCCAGAAAGTGGTTTTAAGGCAGTTTTGAGTGTTTTTGTGTTATTTTGAGTCTTTTGGTTTGTTTTGGTGTTTTAAGTTATAGTTTTACATTCTTTGAGTCTAGTTTAGTGTTTTAAACTTGTTTTTACGTTTTTGAGTCAATTCCAAGTGATTTTGCAATCCCTCCTAATCCCCGGCCTAGAACGATCCCTACTTACGTATTTTGCTTCAATTGATAAAAAGAGGGTTTAATTTGTGTGCTTATATATTTCGCATCAAATTTTTGGCGCCGTTGCCGGGGATTAGCAACTTTGCTAATCCCTTGGATTGTTATTTTCGTTTTTCTTATTAGATCAGATTCTTATGTTGCTTTGTTTCTTGTTTTAGGTACTTGTTTATGACTCGGAGTTCTAATCCGGTTCACGAACATATTTTAGACTTTGACGACGATTTTGAGCGTGAGTTGAGACGAAAGAGGAAGAACCCGGAACCTAGTGAATCAAGTGCAAGTTCCGAGTCCGTTTCTGAATTTGAAGAGGAAGTGGAAGACATGGCAGCGGACAACCGAACGATCAAGGAGCTTTCCGCTTCGGGATTGGATAATGCCGCACCTCTATGTATCCAATACCCTAGGGCGGCTCCGGACAAGACTGCCGAGTTTGAATTGAAGTCAAGCTTGTTACATCACATTCCGAAGTACCATGGGCTGTCCATGGAAGATCCGAACAAGCACTTGAAGGAGTTTGAAGTCGTTTGCTCAAGCATGACCCCGGTGAACGTGGATGAGAGCATCTTGAAGATGAAGGCCTTTCCCTTTTCTCTCCTAGAGAAAGCGAAAGATTGGTTGTACGAATTGGCTCCCGAAACTGTCACATTATGGGAGAGCATGAAACGAGCTTTCTTGGAGAAGTTTTCCCAACTTCTCGAGTCATCCTCCTACGTAAAAGGATAAGTGGCATTCAACAAGATGAAGGTGAATCCTTTCCTACTTATTATGAACGTTTTAAATCTCTGGTTGCTTCATGTCCACAACATCAAATGAAGGAGGAACTACTTCTACAATATTTCTACGAGGGACTTCTACCAATTGAACGTCAAATGCTAGATGCCTCAGCGGGAGGAGCATTGGTGGACAAGACCCCTACGGCTGCAAAGATGTTGATTGCTAATCGAGCTTTGAACGCTCAACAATACGAAGGTGTTGGACAAAGGAGCATGCCACGGCAACATCAATTCAATGAGGTAAGTGCCATAACCGAACTTCAAAATCAAATGGCTAACCTTACTACGTTGCTTTCTCAGGTGTTGGAAGGTCCAAAAGTCAAAACCGTAGCTTCTTGTGGCGTATGCTCCATGCAAAACCACCATACGGAACAGTGCCCACAATTGATCGAGAATGGAGGGTGGGAGACACTCAATGCCGTGGGATATGGCAACCAATACCAATCACGTGGTGATCCGTTTTCCAATACTTACAATCCCGGTTGGCATGATCATCCGAATTTCAAATGGCGAGACCCCCAACAAGGCCAACAACAAAGCGGATTTAGGCAACAACCCCCGGGTTTCTATCAAAAGCCGTTGGCACCACCACAAGCCCAAGCACAACCTGCCCAAAGCAATTCAGGTAATTCAAGTGATAATGATAAGATTTTTCAATTACTTACTACTTTGACGCAGGAAGTCCAAACTCAAAACAAAGATAGGCAAATCCAAGACAAGAGGGTGGACAACTTGGAGAAGCAAGTGGGACAAATTGCCAAGTTCATGGGGCAATTTCGTGAGCAAGGAAGGTTGCCTAGCTCAACGGTGGTCAATCCGAAGGGTGGATTCGAATCTGCAAAAGCTATGCATTTGCGAAGTGGAAAGCAAGCCGGATCTGACCTCAACCCATCCAAGTCACGTTCCAACGAGGAGGAAGAGTTGAGAATTGAAGAGGAGGAGCAAAGGCCACTCACGGCCAAGGTGGAACCAACATTGCCGCAACCACCCAAGCATTCCAATTCGGCCAAAATAGGTAAGGAAGGTCCAATTCAAGTTAATTCTAATGTCATTCCTCCAAATGTACCGTTTCCTAGCAGATTTTTGCAAGCCAAGAACGAAGAAGAGGAGAAAGATGTCCTTGAAACGTTTAGGAAGGTGCATGTCAATATCCCACTCCTTGATGCTATAAAGCAAATCCCGAAGTATGCCAAGTTTTTGAAGAAGCTTTGTACAACAAGGAAACGGATTCGGGAAAAAGAGGTGGTACACGTAAGTGAGAATGTATCTGCATTGTTGCAAAGAAAGTTACCACCTAAATGCAAAGATCCAGGTAGTTTCACTATCCCTTGTGTTATTGGCAATACGAGGTTTGATCATGCTATGTTAGATTTAGGTGCATCTATAAATGTCATGCCATATTCTGTTTATGCATCTATGAATCTAGGAAAGCTTAAAAATGATGGAGTTATTATTCAATTAGACGATCGATCTAATGCATATCCCAAAGGAGTGTTGGAAGATGTTTTGGTGCAGGTAGACCACTTGATTTTTCCTGCAGATTTCTATGTGCTTGATATGGAGGACTCAACCCACTCTCCACCATCACCACTCTTACTTGGACGACCATTCATGAAAACAGCTCAAACCAAGATTGACGTGGCCAAGGGAGCAGTAACTATGGCCTTTGGTGGTGATATGATTAACTTTAAGATTTCAGAATCGGTTGAGAATACTACTGATGTTCGTTCTTGTTGTGCCATTAATGTAATTGAAAATATAGGACAAGAATGTTCAACACTAGTCAAGAAGAATGTACCACAACCCACCATCGAGGAAGGAATTGGAGTGAACAACAAAGAGTGCACGACCCCAACCTTGAAATCACCAAATCTGGCCGAGTGCACCCCTTGTGCATCTGTCCATAGTGCTACCACTTCTTTGCCGTACAAAGGTAAGCCACCTATTCCAATTTCGATTCCCATTTCAACTAATAGGTTGTTACCTTGTATGGTGCAGGTACCTAATCGAATTCGACGTGGTGGAAAAGTTCATGCTGATTTAGGGAAGCAAAACATCAAAATCAGGAAGGATCATTATCCTCTTCCATTCAAAGATCTAAAGCATGAAGTGGTTCGTAGGACAGGTTGCAAAGGAAGCACCCCTCCATGTCGTGGGGTCCAATGAAGCCTCAAAGGAGTTTCGTCCGGCTGTATGACGTTAAAGCAAGCGCTACTTGGGAGGCAACCCATGCATGCAACAAAGGAAGACCGAGAAAGCACTCCAATTCCAGATTTGCGTTCCTAAACCCTTCTCTTTGTTGCTATTTCGTTTCTGCCATGTTAGGTTGTTTAGATGTTGTTTTGGTTGTTTGTTTGTTATTTGTGTGAGTCTATGCTTGAAACATTGAGGACAATGTTTGATTTAAGTGTGGGGGGGTAACCAAAGTGTTTTGGAAGCAAATTCGTAGGGTTTATCACTCATAACTTCTAAATGTTGTTCCTTGCTGTTTTTAAGTGTTTTTAAGCTGTTTTAGTGTGTTTTGATTCAAAAATCCGAAAATCCCATAAAAATTTGAAAAATTGTTTTAAAAAACCCAAAAAGAGTTGTTTTTGTGTGTTTGTTTGTGTCTTAGGGTACCTTCCAACACAATGATGAGGATTCGGTTTGTAAGACTGTTAAAGAGAGTTGTAAACATGGATGAAAGTTTGATTTACTCTTTGGTTTATGCTTGGTTGTGGTTATAACTTATGAATTCACATGTAATCATAAAGGAAAAATCAATTTTTGTAACATGCTTGAAGGAAGGAACTCAAACTAACGCTACAACCCTGAGAGACTTGAGCCTAAACTTTGTTTGGAGAGTTATTAATCTGTGCATTCTTATTTTCTAAAGTCGTTGCATGATCTCATTATTCTTTGCTTGGTTGCTACTTAGAATGTGTTTCATCATTTAGTTCCAAACACTAGAACTCATGCCCATTTCATTCAAAGCATGCTATTGATTTGCATAAACATATTCAAGATGAAGTTGTGTAGTGACCACCATAGCCAAATGGCCATATCTCCCTATTTCATTGTGTTTTGTAGGTTTTAACCCCGTTGAGCCTTGTTTAGCCTATGTTTTCTTCGTTAACCCACATTATCCTCACCTAGCCTAGATTAGGACCATCCATACCTTTGTTCTTGAAGCATAGTAATGAATGACTCAAAATGAATTCCTTTTGGTCATTGTTGGCAGAAAACAAGTGTGGGGGAAGTGAGTTTTGTTGTGGGTGTGCCAAAGTCTTGAATGAGGCACGAAAAAGAAAAGAAAACGAAAAATTTCGTGGAAAATAAAAAGAAAAAAAAGAAAAAGTTGTGAAAAGAATGAAAAGGAGTTGAAAAGATGTGAAAAAGAGTTCTTAAGTGTTGTTTGTTGAAGGAAGGGTCCAAAACAGTGAATTCGGCCCTAATTGTTGTTGAATCTTCTTCTCTTTGTGTTTAAAAGTTAATTTCTGCATGCTAATGGGAATTCTGAGTACGATTTCATTGTTTTGCTTACTATTGCTTTAAGAGCGTTTGTTTTCCCTATCCTTTCGTTGTTAGCCAACTCCCCTAGCCCCGTTACAACCCTTGACTTTAATCTTGAGTGTTGTGTGTTTCAATTTGTGGAGTTTGAATTTGGTATGTGCATATGGTGTCATTGGTTCTCGCATCTAAGTAGTAGCAATCCATTCATGAGATCATATCTAAACATGTTATTTACTCTGGAAAATGCTTTTCTTGTTATACATATATGTGAGCATTCGTTTTCATATTTACATCAATCTTCTCACATATAACTAGTGTAGGGTGTGTAGTTAGAAAATCTGAGTGAAAATAGAGTGCATATCTAGTAAGGAATTGAGGAAATTCTCTAAGGCATGTTACTACATTCAAAACATCGTTTTAATTGGTTATTTGTGAACTAATGAGTAGTGACTATGATTAAGTATGTGCTTAAGCGTAAAGATGGCTAAAATCTGTGGGAATGATGATTTTTAACGTGTCATGTGCATTGGAAATCCCTGAGGCGATTGTTGGAAGGTTTAGGTTGTGTTTTACTCGTTTTGCTTCGTTTGTTTACTTTGTTTTGTTTTGTTTTGTTTTGCTCGAGGACTAGCAAAAGCTAAGTGTAGGGGAATTTGATAGGAGCATATTTATGCGCCTTAGTTTAGCTTGTTCTTGTGCATTTATAGTGTTTTTCCTTAGTAAAGTAGTCTTTTAAGCTAGTTTTATGTGTTTTCAGGTTTTAAGGGCAAAGTATGCAAAAGGAAGCATTTTGGAGCCTTTTGGAGCAAATTAGAGCTTGGAATGAAGATCATATGCTTGGAGCCATGAGGATGGACGAAATTGAAGACTTAAAGATGATGATTCCTACTTGAACAAGGTTTCCTAGTTGAAGTAGGAAAGGGCTTAAATGAAGGATTCCTAAATAAAGAAGGATTCCTAATCAATGGAGGAGTCCTAGTTGAAGATGGATTCCTAGAAGAATGAAGATTCCTACTCAAACAAGGTTTCCTACTTGAAGAAGGAAAGTTAAAGCCAAAGAATCAGCTCAAGTGAAGAAATCTTATCCAAAACCTTATCTTAGCTTATCTTATCCAAACAAACCTTATCCTATCCTATCTTATCCTAATCCTAATCTACCTATATTTTGGCTGCAAGGGAGGTTTCCTAACTATATTAGGATGCTTAAAATCAGATTTCTAGAAGCCCTTATCCTCTCCTAGTTTGGTGCCACACCTTATCCCTTGTTTTTCTAGGAATCAGCCACAAAACAACCTTTCTAGAAGGCCTTATCCCTTGTCCTACAAAAGTGACGCCCCAAACCTTTCTAGAACTTCTATAAACCTGATTATTCCTTTCCCCCTTGCTTCCTAAAAGCCTTAGCCTTTTCCTTCAAGGATTGTGTGTTATTATCCTATACAAATTAGGCCTTTAAATCCTTTTCCTTTGCTACATAGGGGCTGCGAATTTCAGCCTATAAATACCATCCTTTGCTGCACCATTTAGTCACGACCCTCTACCATATTTTACTACATTCATACATCTCTCAATTACATTCATCCTCTAGTGCCGCAACTTGCAAGGAAGGAGAAAGAAGGAACAACCTTGTGCCGTGCCTTTGCCCAAGCCTTGGGAGTTTTGGAGCGTTTCTAGGTGTTTTCTATCTTTGATTTCAATGTTTAATTTAAGTTATCTTTGTGTAATTGCGATTATGAGGAACTAAACCCCCCTTGGCTAGGGGGGATTCAAAACCATGTTTATGCTTGCTATATGATTTGATTACTTCTAATTGCGTTTCATAAGTTGTGAATTCAATTTACTTATCTATATGAACAAAAACTGATTTGTGTATGTTGGTTAAGAGGGCCCGCTTAGTTTGCATGCATGAATTTGATGCTAGGATATAAGGGAATTTCACTTAATTGTTATGAACTTATATTCACAAGTAGTAAAGGTTGATGATCTCAATCGCGTTAAGTAAATTCTTGGCATAAGTTTCATGCAATCATAGTAACAAGTGCTTCGTCAATGCTTATGGTTTTCATAGAACTTAATGATTCTTGCTTGTATCTCTATTATGCAATCATGTAGGGGACTTGTGGGGAATGCTTTGGGTTGTCGTATGCAATCATCCAATTCAATAACGTTAGGAAAATCTGAAGGTTAATTTAAGCGGACCTAATTAACTTGGGGCGTTGAGAATTCATGGTTTATTGAAAGGCAATTGGAAATCGTTTTGAATGCAAGTATAACATGTGTGGAGATGAACCCCTTAGCTAGCCATCCATCCATTGTTTTAAGCCAAATTCGTTTTAAAATCTGTTTTGATTTACAAGTTTATGTTTTGTTTTCAATTTCGTCAAAACCAAATCCCCCTTTGTTTTCAAGTGTCAAATTAGTTAGAAAGTGTGTTAGTTTGTGTTTTTAAGTGTTTTGAGTCAAGTTAAAACCTATTTTCGTCAAAATCTTGTTTAGAGTCCAAAACTGCCCAGAAAGTGGTTTTAAGGCAGTTTTGAGTGTTTTTGTGTTATTTTGAGTTTTTTGGTTTGTTTTGGTGTTTTAAGTTATAGTTTTACATTCTTTGAGTCTAGTTTAGTGTTTTAAACTTGTTTTTACGTTTTTGAGTCAATTCCAAGTGATTTTGCAATCCCTCCTAATCCCCGGCCTAGAACGATCCCTACTTACGTATTTTGCTACAATTGATAAAAAGAGGGTTTAATTTGTGTGCTTATATATTTCGCATCACAAGTTCATGCAATCAATGACAAATATTTCGAAAGATCGTTATGCAAGTTCTAGAGAAGTATCTCACATAAGTTCATCACACATGAAAGAATAAGAGTGTATGAAAAATGCACACACTTTCAATAGGCTCAAAAACTCACATAGGATGTATATGGTCACTAAATTCACATATGGAGCTTTAAATCACGCTTTAATTTCACATCAACAAGGCTATGTGCGATTAGTTTTTCAAAGATGATCAAATATGTACAAAACTAACACGAGAATTAGGAATTTCACACAACACATGTTAACTAAGTTCTTGATCATCGTGGTTCAAATTTTTTTTTTTTTTCAATTATATCATTGGGTCGGGAAACTAACAAAAAATCTAATTCAAAACAATAAGGAAAACAAGGAAATATTTTTGGATTTTTTAAATTTTCCGAATTTTCATCTTTTTTTTTTTTTTTTTATTTTTATTTTTAAAAACAACAACTTAATTAAGAAAACACAAAGCAATAACATGGAAACAAATGAAACCAGTTCAAAGTCGAAGGTACAAAAATTTTCAATTTGGTCATTTTTATACTCTTTACCCCCACACTTAAACTAGACATTGTCCCCAATGTCAGAAAATATAATAAAATGCAAATAAAAATAAAATAAATAAATATAAAGAAACAAAATAAAGCAATAGGACTGAAAACTTCCCTAATTTGCAGTAAAATCAAGCGATGACCCCGAAGCTAAAATTCTGCAATCAACTTCAAGGGTGGAAATAACCAAAAGTTCCTGCAAAGAAAAGAAATAATTCAGTTAAGTAACACAAGAAAATGTAGAAAATGCAAACGAAAAATTGAAAATCACGATAAAAGACATGAATAGAACTAATAGGTGATCATTGGTCGTGCTTGTTGACTTTCCACAGCTTTAAACTTGAACTGGCCTCGGGAACTTTTTAGCAAGGAAAATGAGACTTGATTGGTGGTGGTGACTGATACGTCCATATTTTGTTGAAGCTTCTCGAGCTCTTGGTTTCAACTCGAACTCCTTCTGCCGGGTTGGTTGAGTCTGCAGGCTGCATTCTTCTCTGCTTGTTTCTTCTGCACGGCAGGTAGGCACGAGGAAGAGGTGGTGGTCTGTTTCTTTGTTCAATCTGTCCAAGTGCCGACCGATTGCTTTCTTTCTCCTTGTCTCGCAGGCAAGAGCAAGGGTAAAGGAAAAACATGCCATGAGATATCTTTGCCTTTGACTCTGATGATATGAGATACTTTTGCTTTTGAAGAAGTATCGTTCCACAGGTGTGTTCTTGAACTGGGCTGGGGAACTTCTTAGCAAGGAAAATGAGACTTGATCTTGAAGATGAAGCAGCACCTTGTCTCCACATGATTCAAGTTATCATTTTCACTTGCCTTATCTGTTCTCCACGCAGATGTGGCGTCTTCTTCAGAAGTACATCAGCGGTTGAAGATGAGCACTCGAGAGCAATGCTAGGTAAGCAATCAGGAAGGATTTCCAGGCAGTCGGTTCTTAGATCGGAAGATTGACACCGAGTGCTGGCTGATTGCTCGCTTTCTCCTTGTCACAAAGACAAGGAAAAGGACAGGGAGAAAGCATGATATGAGATACTCTTGCTTTCAACCTTCATGATATGAAATACTCTAGCTCTTGATGACTTATTTGCAAAGGTATCCCAGGGAATGAGAAACACAGAGTAACTCGAGAGGGTTTGTTGAAAAGGAATTTTCGGAGATGAAGAAGTGCAGAGAGGGTGTGCCTTTGCTGTGGAAGGCGAAGGTAGACGTTTATAGGAATGATTCTTCACAACCGAAACTGTTCCTTTACCCCTGTCGGCAGCCGGTGGATGGATGAACAGTACAGGTTACGCGCTTTCTGAAAAAGCTACCCGTAATTTGCGCAAAGCTGACAGCGCGCGTGACGAGAGACTACAATTCTGGAAAACTGTTCGCCTCGTGATTCCTGACCGCTCCGTCTTTTGAGAGAGGCGCCCGACTTTTGAGAACGGCGTCCGACTTTTGAGACGGAGTCCGTCTTTTGAGAAAGGAACCCCGACTCTTCGATTTGCGAGAGGACGCATCTTCGATTTCTGAGGAGCGGCTCTTTGATTTCTTTTTTTTATAGAGGCGCTTATTTTGTTCCACAACACACTTGAGCTCCCTCCTGTAAACACTCCATTCTTGCACTTTCTTTAATCTTGATCAGTTCGACTCTTCATTCTCAACACCTTCAGAAAATGTCTTGCCCCTCTGACCGTCGCCTTAACTTGAATGTTGGGGAAGATATTGATATGTCTTCTCCAACCAACATTTGGCAGCCGTCCTTCATATCCCCAAATGGTCCTCTTACAGTTGGGGATTCCATGATGATGAATGAAACAACCGCATCGGTGGTGGCCAGAAATCTGCTTACTCCTAGAGACACTAGGATACTTTCTCGGCGGTCCGACGAACTGGCTGTTCAGGACTCTCTGGCTTACAGCGTCCGATGCGCAGGCTCAGTATCAAACATGGGCCAGCGCCTTCTTGCACGAACTCGTCAGGTGGAGTCGTTGATGGCTGAAGTGGCTAGTCTTCGGCAAGAGGTCAGAGTGCTTAGGCATGAGAATAAGGAGTTGCACATGCTCGCAACTAATTACTCAACAAGCATGAAGAGGAAGCTGGATCAGATGCAGGAGTCCGAAGTGCGGATTCAGAGTGATCATCAACGGTTTATGGCGTTACTCCCGAGGTTTATGTTGTCTTCGTCCTCGGGAGCTGCACCAAGTATTGAGGCTCCGAATGATCCAACTCTGGCGCTTCGTCTTTCTGGGGCTCCGTCGACCTCCGAGGCACCACCTACCAACGACCAATGAAAGCTATTAGTTCACATTATTGTAAAATATTTATGCTTTTTAAGTTTATTTAATTATATATATAAATATAAGTATTTTTGTGTTTTTTTTATTTTTTTTTATTTTTTTGTATTTTTTATTATATGGATGTTTATTATTATTATTATTATTATTATTATTTTTTTTTTTAAATATCAATGTAAAATAAGTAAATCAAAGTAAAAAGACTATGTTTAATCTCCCAAACAAAAATCACAACTAAATAAACAAAACAAAATGAAAGTAGTAAAGAGAAGGGTTTAGGAATGCAAATCTGATTGTGGGTGATTCCTAGGCCTCCCTTCATTATTCAAGTGCATGGGTTTATCCTTGAACGGACGGTGGTACTTGAAATGATCCGACAACGGTCTAAGTTCTAATGACGGTGCCTGAATCATCAAAATTAGAATGTTAGTATAACATAAAATTAAAATTGGAGAAGATGGCTTACTTTCTTGTTCAAACTCAATTATAAACACCACGTCTTTGAACGTTTCAGGGATTTTGAACTTGGCCAAATTTATTATAATGGTTGTGGCTTGTCCCGTGTCATCAGTCTCAACTTCTTTGGGCTTGATTGTCTCATGCACAGCCTCTTTGATATGTTCAACATATTCTCCGGCCACTTCCTTTTTTTGAATAGTTCTTCTTGGTGTACAAGTCTCTTTGAATGTTTCAACATCATCGGGAACATGATTTGGTACACCAAGAATTTGGATCTCATTTTGCACCTCTGGAAGAGCTTCCACAACGTCTTTTTCATTCACTTCTTCCTTGGGATTTAAAAACCTGCAAGGAAAAAGGACAATTGGCGGAATGGGGTTAGAATGAATTGAATTTAGAACCTCCTCACCTGAGTTGGATGGCATAAGGACTTGAGGGGTTTGCGACAAGAATTCTTCTAAACTGCCCAAGTCGTCATCCTCATCTTCTTCTTGAAGCGGCAATTCATCCATGTTCGGGCTATGTTTGGATGGTTCTGGGACAACTTCATCCTCCATATCACTTCCCAAAGTGATGGCTTCATTGATTTCCATTTCTCCCTTTGAATTTTCAAATGTGGAGTTGGAGAGTTCACTTTGATCTTGAATCTGTGCCATGATCTCCATAATCTGCCCAACTTGCTTCTCCAATGCATCCATCTTGTTATCTTGATTTTCTACTTCCTGGTTCAAAGAGGTGATTAATTGAATAATATTATCATTATCAACCGACGAACCTGAATTTGGTTGGGGAGATTGTGGTGGAGGCTGTGGTGGTGCACATGGCCATTGATAGAACTCCTCTGACGGCTGCAATTGTTCTTCGTTTTGTGAGCCCTGCATCAAAGAAATGAGTCCATCAAGAATTTCATTATAATTCATGGGCATACTTGAATTCGATTGAAATTGTTGTGGGAGAGGTTGTGGTGGCTGCATAGATCTTGAATAAAACTCCTCATCTTGTTGCCAATATCCACTTTGTTGAACCTGTTGAGGTTCTCCCCACCTATGATCTGAATAATTTCTCCAATCCGAATTGTAAGCGTTGGAAAACATGTTGCCCCTTGATTGGTTATGGCCTTGATATCCCCAAACATCTTCATTTGCAGAAAATTGGGGACATTGATGAGTTTGATATCCTTGCCCATACGATGCACCAAATGTAGGGACACTTGGCATTGTGGTCCTTCCGGCATTCTGAGTTAATTGAGACGTGAGATTCGCCAATTGAGCTTGGATGGATGCAAGTGTCATGTCTCGCTCCATTTGTAACTAAAATCAAAGAAAGAAAACTAAATCAAATATCAAAAGTAAAAGACCTAACAAACCAAAAATAAAAAAAAAATAAAATAAAATAAAATAAAACACAAACAAAAACATAAACAAGGGATTAGCAAATTTGCTAATCCCCGGCAACGGCGCCAAAAATTTGATGCGAAAATAAGTTAACGCACAAATTTAACCCTATTTGTGACAATTGTAGTAATGATGTAAGTAGGGATCGTTCTAGGCCGGGGATTAACTAGGGATGCTAACCAAAGTAAAATTAAATTAAAAACGTAAAAACAAAATTTAAAACACTAAGCTAGACTCAAAACACTTAACTAGAATAACTCAAAATAAAATTAACAAATAATCTAAAACAAATCAAAAGACTCAAAATAATTCAAGACTCAAGAAAACACAAACTAAATTGATTTCTAACAAATTTAACACTTTAAAATAAATGGGGGATTGATTTTTGATGAAAAGTAATTTAAAACAGAAACTTAAAAACAAACTTCAAAGAAAATATATTTTGATGAAATAAAATGATGAGACACTAGTTAGAGGGTTCCTTATCCACACATGAACATATGCATATAATTTGATTCCCAGTTATGATTTCAACAAACGAATAAATGACAACGCTCCAAGTTAATTAGGTCCGCTTAAATTAACCTTCAGATTTCCCTAGATTCATTGAATTGGACGGGATACGCATCACAACCAAATTATTCTTATCAAGTTCCCTAACTATGGAATACGCATGATAGAGAGACATATCAAAGATCATTAAGTTCAATGGAAATCATAAGCATCGACTAGGCATTCATAACTATGGAATACGCATGTTAATCCAACCTAGGGTTTACTAAACACAATCGTGACTAGCGATTTTTACTACTCATGAATATAAGTTCATAACGATTAGGTGAAATTCTCTTATATCCTAGCATTAAGTCTAAGCATGCAAATTAAGTGTCGACCCTCAACCCACATACATAAACAAGTTCTTAATCAACACAGAAAAATAAACCACATCCAACATTCATAAATTCATAACTGGAGTAAATCAAATTATAATAAACAAATATCCATGGTTTCAAATTCCCCTCTAACTAAACAGAAATTAATTACACATGTTTAATATAATTGAAAAGCAAATTAAATTAAACATGAGTTTTAGAAAAATAAAACCGAATGAGGAAGTGATCCTCTGTGCTTAAGCTCCAGGCAGCTGTCTTTCTTTTTTTTTTCTTTACTGCTCGTGAAGAGCAGCTTCTGACTCTTCTTTCCTTTTCTTGCCACCTCAGGTCCGCAGCTTCTTCTTTCCCGAGTCAGTGTCGCCAGCTTCCTCGCTCGCGTCTGACCTCCTCGCTGCCAAGGCAGCACCCTTCCTTCTGCGCGCGCCAGCTGCCAATCTACCTGTGCCCTCTGTTTGCACTGCCTCCCTAAGGCAGCGCCCTCTCCTCTTTCCTCGTTCCGCGCCTTAAGGCACGGTTTCCTCCCCCCTTCTTCTTTCCACCCCCTATCTTTTCCTTTTCCGCGCTGCTACTATTTATTTTCTCTGGTTTCTAGCTGCACGCCAGCTGCCCAAGCAGCTGTCCTTCCCTTTTATTTCTTTCTGCACTCTGCCTTATATCAGCTCCCTCTGGTTTTTCTTTATTTCTGTCCACACGTTCCCCCAGCTTCCCGCACTCATTTCCCCCCTCCAAGTGCGCCTTCCCCTTATTTCTTATTGTTTCCCTCTTCCGCGCGCTGACACTTTCTCTTTTTTTTTATTTTATTTCCCTCACGTTGCCTTGCTTCTGTCACTCCCCAAAGGCAGCACTCCCCACTGCCCTTTATTCTTTCTAATTCTTTTTCCTTACTTTATTCCCAATCTGCCTTCCACTCTTGCTATTATTTTAAACTTCCCCTTATTTCTCCCCCAAGTATTGCCGTGAGTGTGCATGTGTGTGTGTTTTTGTGTTGTCCTCATCACTTCCCACTCTTCCATGCTTTAATTTCTGATTCCTTGCTGCCCATGTGGTGTGTATACTTGCAATACATGTTCTTCATCCATTTAGCTAGCAATAAACACATTTTCTGCTTTCAAACAAAAGGGATAGTGATAATGCAGTTAACAAATTTATTAACCAAATAGAATGGCTAAGGATGTTTTAACGAATTTATTACTTAAAACCTCACTAGTGCTATTTTTATTTTCTTAGCTAGATAAATTCGATAAAACACAAAAACAAAGCAAATAACTCAAAAATATAAGAAACTAACTAAGAAAAGACGAGAGAATTTGATGTAAAATATGTGTAAATATGAGCTTATCAGGAATGCAAAAACCTTAGTAGTAGTAGTTACTTCCAATATTTGAAAAATTCGTTTTTAATATTGATTTGTTTTTCTCAAAACAAATAGTGGGAGTATCATACGCTACTAAATTATAATGATGACTATTAGTAGTTATATATATCTCCAATATTTTGAAAAATGTTTTGATATTGATTTGTTTTATGAAAACGAATAGTGGGGATATTATATGCTACTAATTTCATTAACTTTGGACTAGTAGTTATAATAGGACTATTTATTTGAATGTGATTAAATAAATAAAATGATGAGACCTTAAAATCCCTCAAACAATAATCGTATTAAGTTGTAAACGTAAGAGTGCTTAGAACACTTTTTCGTGGCCTTCCACCATGGTAGGCTCCAAGCGTTTATGACTTGTACACCGCCTTCACCCTATCATGGGGAAGTGACAAAGTGCATGCTTATATTGAGGAGGAGTTTATTTAAAACATTTGATGAGGTTAAGGTAGGCAACGAGTGTGGCCAACATCGTATCATCGTGAGGTCATGCTTGAACCCCTAGCTAAACCGGCATGGTGGGAAAGAACTTAACTAAGAGAGATGATGCCAACATCGTATCATCGTGAGGCATTATTTTCTAGAGGCCAAAAAGATGGGTAATCACAAGAGGTTGTTGTGAATGGGTAATTGTACCCTCTCATTATTATTGTTGCTAGCCGACATCGTATCATCGTGAGGTGGGCTTGGTAATAGTGAGCCTCCCATAACCCGCTAGGAGCTTTCTTTGAAATCTCCCGAATTCCATTATGGGGGATATGGAATTTGCCAAAAATGGTGGGTGGTGTCATTCGGTTTAAAGACCCGAATCGTTTGACTTAATCAACAATCAATCTAATTATTTTATTGTTTATGTATATAGATATGGTTGGAAGCACACTCGCGAAAATACTCGACAAGCATTGCCTAGAGGGGCACAATTTCCCATCATGGTATCGTAATGTCAAGATTCTCCTAACATTGGAGAAGATTGTTTACGTACTAGACAAGGCTCCACCTCACATACCCCTTAGCCCTGAGGCTACTGAGGATGAACGTGCTAAGTATGACAAGCACGTTGAGGATGATATACAAGCCAAGTGCTATCTGTTGGCTTCCATGAATGAGGAGCTACAGAGACAGCACGAGGGCATGGAAAGTGCATTTTCCATAATACTCCATCTTACGGAGTTATATGGTGAAGGGACGCGCAACCGTCGCTTTAGCACTGTCTGTGAACTTGTAAAGACCAAGATGGTCAAGGGGGCTCCAATACATCAACATGTATTGAAGATGATAGGATTCATTGAACAATTGGAGAACCTTGGTACTCCACTTGACGGGGAATTGGCCCAGGACTTCATATTGGCTTCTCTTTCTGATTCATTCGCGCAGTTCGTAATGAACTACAATATGAATAAGATGGATAATACTCTCTCTGAGTTACTAAATATGTTAGTAACTGCCGAGAAGACTATGAAGAAAGAGAACGTTGTAGGGACTGCAGCAGTAGCCTACAACAAGCCATCCTCTTCCAAGGCCAAGCCGCAAGGCAAAGGAAAAGGGAAGGAGAAGAAGCCACCCACTCCTAAGCCGAAAGGAGGAGTGAGGAAAAAGAAGGCAAAAGAGCCCAAAGGGACTTGCCACCACTGTGGAAAGGAAGGGCATTGGAGGAGGAATTGCAGGTTATACCTTGCAAGCCTTAAGGACAAGCCACAAGGTATGGTTTATGTTCTTATCTTCAATTCTAAATGTTAGATCTTCTAAATATTTATATTTGATATAAAGTGCTAATCACTTGTATAATTGTATATAGGTGGAGAAGCCAAGTAGAAGATGAACAAGCAAGGAAAATGTGGTGAAGGGTTCGGCCACTATATTTTTTGCTTACTACTTAGGAAGTTTGTTAGGCATTAAAGATTGTCTTTAAACTTTCTTATTTTGTTAAGAATTTTTTATGTGGCTTCATATGATGGAAGACCACTAATAGTGCCTAAATGTATAAAGGTATTTATATTAGTCTCTAAATGTTTAGAGCTAATACTTTTTGTATTAAACATTATGAATGTTTGAAATATCATGTGATGAATGCCTTATAATATATCATTTCCTTAAAAGTAATGTTATGAATTGAAAATTGTCTTGTTGTATCCTAGATGAGATACAAGAGTTATATCACTTATTGTAATGTGATAACCAAACTTTAGATTTATCAATTATGGATAGATCTCACATGTAGGACATAAAAGGATACAATGAATCTTTAGATTTGGTTCCAATTGTCTACCTATGAGTTCTATATGAATTGACAAAAAATCTAGAGATTCCTTTCTTGAAGAAAAGGAAGATCACATTATAATGATATAAATGATAAGAAAAACGTTTCTTATATGGTTGTCACTTGAAATACAATGATCAAGATCACTCTTGATTCAATTAGTAGTTTTGAACAACTAATTGGGCATTGTTTAAAAAGGTTTTAAAATGTCAATTGTATTAGTGATTAAACCAAGAAAGAAGTGCCTAAATCTATAAAATGTTTAAAGACTTTAGTCACTTGATAACAAGACATTAACTTAGTGAAGATTGAAACAAATAAGCTTGAAATGTTTTAAAGCTACTACACAATGTCTTATACCAATATAATCCACTTTTATACATTTTGTATGTATGAAATGATTTCTCATTTAAAGTCATGAGAAATAGTGGGAGGTGTGAAAATGGATATAAACTTGAATATGATTGGTTTATAGTTGTCTAAAGAATAATAATACTTGACTATTATTAAAGAGTTTGCAATTTTAATTGTTAAAAGACTCAAGCTCTTCAAACGTTAAAATTCTATGTTGTGTGACATTCTAAAGAATAGTCTTTGAATGTTGGTTTCGTCAACCTAGCATAAAATGGTTATATGTTGTGAGTTGTCCATCATTCTCTTTTATGAGAACAAGCTAATAAGAAAGCATTTGGACAAGTTGATAAAACAAAAGGGAATTATTTTCAAAATGAGTCACAACATATGGTTTAACAAAGAGACAATCCAAATTCAACATCTCATGTAACGATATTGCTCTATGTAGTTTTAATACTGAATTATATCAACCACCTAGAAGGAATGGTTGAATTTCTATATCCTTAGTAGGAGCCATGCTTCCACTAAAGACTTGGATAATTCTTATATGACTACATTCAAGGTCTTAGTATGACTAAAACTTGAAATATGGTGTATGACACCATATAATGAATAGACTTAATAAAGTAAGTCACACATTTCATGGAATTACTTGAGAAGAAATTCTTTTGTGTATGATTCGTTTAAATAAACTTGTGTTAGCTAGAGTTGTTGATATTCTCAAAATAGTTAAGACATCATCAATAAGCTAAATGGATCTTAATGATTGTCAATAGATCCAAGACAAGTTAAAGGGAGCAATATGCATTCAAATCAAGAAAATATAATTGTTAATTTTTGAATGAATGCTAAGTTACGACAAGGCCAGTGGGAGTGATGTTATAATTTGAGCAACATGATGTAGATAAAATCTATTTGATAGACTTGACTAAACATAGATATTACTCGAAAAATGACAAAACATGACACGGTCAATTTTGAAGTATGGACTTGAAATTGGACTTATTGATATAGCAAGGCTATCTCAATAATGTTATATGGGAATTAAATCTCAAATGTTGAAGATTTAAGAAAGCATTTTCCTATGTGATATGAAGTCACTTTCATAACCCTTATAAAGAATGTGTCATAAAATCACAAAAGGGACACATGTATTGACTTGTGAAGTAGATATCCAAAGGTGAAGAAACCACTGAGTTTATCACTTTAAGATATTACTATATCCCAGGATCAGAACCAAAGCAACTGATAGAGTATTATTCTCTTTAAGAAAGAAACATCAGAGTGGGACTCTGGAAGCGTGCATTCACTTAGGTTGTTAACCAAAGTGAAAATAAGCCATTTTAACAAATGGAACTTCATAATGGATGAAGTACTAATCATATGAATGAATTGTTAGTATTGTACTACAATGGTCTCAAGGTTGGAGCAAAGTTTGTATAAAGTATACAAACGAAATATATGTCGATATATAGTTTTAGAAACTGCTTCAAAAGGTGTTTTGAATGGAAGGGGTTCTTTTAGAACCAATGATTGAATCCAAACCATAAGGTCGTTAGTAGGGTACTACGACGTAATGGGGCGATAGCTCAAGCCATGGAATCAAGGTCTCATCAAAATATTCGAACACAATAAAGAGACATCATCAAATGTTTTGGAAACATTTGATAAGAAAATCCCTTTTAAATAAAAAGGGGATTAATACATAACCAAGTTAACCTACGAGCATAAGCTCTCTCGACTAGATGTATAAGATACACTAGTGATTGACTTTAGTGCAAGTGGGAGATTGTTGGAAATATGCCCTGAAAGTCAATCTTTGGAAGAAACCTTTCAGGACAAATGAATGGATGTATAGATGATTCTTATACATCAAATGGCAAAGACACGAATTAGGACTATCTCAATGAACGATATATGTCTTAAATAGTGTATCCATGGACAATGGATCGATTGAAGAAGTAATCTAATGATGTTAGACTACAGAGACCTTCTTCACATAACCAAATGTCCAAAAAGGTTCCTGGTCATTGGATTGTCGGAGGGATACTGACAATGCATAGATCGGTACATACTAGGTCTGCTTCAAATGGAAGGATGGAAAGTCTCATCCCATTCGTGTTGTGACACTAAGACAAGTATGTAGGTGCTCATTAAGGGAATGAGTTCACTGAACACAATCGAACGAGAGTACTTGTATGGAGGTCTACTCACATGTCAAGCAAGTAACTCAAATGGTTGGAATAATGTAAGTAGTCCTTAGACCTGAGGCATCGTCGTTGTCTTGTGGTTAAGTACTTAATCTTTGATTATGTCAAACGTCACTCTATCAGAGCGTCAACGGCATAGTCGGGGTTAAGCCACTTAGTCATGAAGGCAAGTGTATGCGCAACAAGGAATCTCTAATCCTCGATAAGAGAGGAAGAATACTCTAAGATATGATTCGGGAATCTTCGGCCGAAGTATCGAGCGTATTAAAAGGAAAGTGTTCCTATACGACTCAAAAGAATCATATAAGAAGAAATAATCACATTAGGGGTTTGACATTATATATTCATACCCTAGTAATGTGATTGAGAGTATTGTATTAGAGAAGGATCGAATTACATTGTAATTCCAACGGAATAGGTTCTCCGAATAAACTTCTACATTAGCTTGGGTAGCTATGACATATGGTTAGATGTCACTCATAGCTTGTGAGTTCTTCTAGATGATTAAAATGTAGTCATCAAAGAAGAAGGTGAATTAAAATGAAGTTTCAATTCACCAAGTGATTGAATTAAATATAATCAAATTGGATTGATGCCAATCACCTCACTGCCTTGCTAATTAGAACCTAAAAGGTTGTTCACCAATACACTATGGTAGTGAGTAATTAATGGGTGATGGAAACAATTAATTGGATTAATTATGTGTTGTTATTAATTTAGAAAGTCTAAAGAAATAATAAAGCGATAAAGATCGTTTTGGGCTTAAAGAAACGTTCGGGTTTAATTGGGCCTATTGGGCCTAAACCCATTGGGCTTTTATTCAAGCATTGGATGACTTGAAATAATAAAAGCCCAAAGCCCAAACAACACAAAGAGGGCCGGCCACTTTAGGTAAGAAAGGGTGGGATATTTAGTCAAGTTGTCAAGTTGTTGACTAGGTTTCTTTTGTCTATTTAAGGAACTTTATAAAGATATTGTTCATTAGGGTTTTTGTGAGTTTTGAACAACAAAGAGGCAAAAGAAAATAGCTCTCTTGAACCACAAAGGCCGGCCACCTTAGGGGTGTTTTTACTATCATATCTTACACCCTTTTGGTTATTCCTTCATTCTTCTCACTACACTAGTGGGTGAGGATCTTTAGAGGTTTCCTACTTTGGAAACTTGAAGAGAACCTAGGAGCACTCATTCTAACAAAGTGGAGGAGGCAAGGAGGGAAGCTAGGCTCAAGGAGTTCAAGGAACAAAGGGCTTGGAGGTGGTCCATCCTTGGTCTCAAGTCTAGATCAAGAGGTATAAGACTAAACCTTCACTTTGTTCTTCTTTATAAAATTGTTTTTTATGCATCATACATAAACCTATGAACCTTGAAGGGGATTTACATGACTATAGCTTTGATAATATGTTATAAATGCTTCCGCTGCCTTCGTATATGAAATATGATTTGTATATGCATGATAGTCATATTGAAATCCCATTCTAGAATCTCATAAATTTCCCTTCATATAACATAAGATTTTGTGGTATCTACTAGTGTAAATAATTTAAATTGAAGATCGAATTCATTCATTGTATTCATATAGGGTCAAGGAGTGTAGCTGTAAAAAAATCATCAAAATCAGAGTTAAAATAACCGTTAAATCGTGATTTTTTGTTCATAACCGTCGAAAAGTTTTGTCCCGTTACTTGATCTCTGAATGTTTGTTTTTTGCAATTTTTGGCGTATGCGATCTTGAAGCATATACAAACAAGTTTGACAGTTGGATCGTTGAAATTAGTTTTGTAGAATGTGTATCCCATCAAAACTATAGATTTACTAACCCTTAGAGTTTATTTATACTTTCATTAAGTATAACATAAGATTTTGTGGTATCCACTAGTGTAAATATTTTAAATTGAAGATCGAATTCATTCATTGTATTCATATAAGGTCAAGGAGTGTAGCTGTAAAAAATCATCAAAATCAGAGTTAAAATAACTGTTAAATCATGATTTTTCTTTAATAACCGTCGAAAAGTTTTGTCTCGTTACTTGATCTTTGAATGTTTGTTTTTTGCAATTTTTGGCGTATGCGATCCGAAGTATCTACAAACATGTTTGACGGTTGGATCGTTGAAACTAGTTTTGTAGAATGCGTATCCCATCAAAACAATAGATTCACTAACACTTACGAGTTTATTCATACTTTCATTAAGTATAACGTAAGATTTTGTGGTATCCACTAGTGTAAATATTTTAAATTGAAGATCGAATTCATTGATTTTATTCATATAGGGTCAAGGAGTGTAGCTGTAAAAAATCATCAAAATTGGAGTTAAAATAACCGTTAAATCGTGATTTTTCGTTGATAACCCTCGAAAAGTTTTGTCCTATTACTTGATCTCTGAATGTTTGTTTTTTGCGATTTTTTGCTGATGCGATTTCAAAGCATATAAAAACAATTTTGACGGTTGGATCGTTGAAATTAGTTTCGTAGAATTCGTATCCCATCAAGTTCAATGGTATATATATATATATATATATATATATATATATTTATTAAGTAGATTTAAATTGATTTATTTTGTACATATAACACTTAAGAAATTGAATGGTATGTATATTTAAGCCGATCCAATGGTCACA
This sequence comes from Malus fusca, assembly GCA_035220775.1. Classification (NCBI taxonomy): domain Eukaryota; kingdom Viridiplantae; phylum Streptophyta; class Magnoliopsida; order Rosales; family Rosaceae; genus Malus; species Malus fusca. The sequence goes on along the minus strand of CM069071.1, from coordinate 25,831,822 downwards.
AATTTTTAATATTTAATTTAATATATAACTATTAAATTAATATATATAATTATTATAGTATTTTTTTAGGGTTATAAAATTATAAAATTAATGTTTTGCTTATCGTGTATCGTGTTACCCACGTGTATACCCAAACCAACCCATTATCTTAATAGGTGCTTATCGAGTTATTCGAAAACGACGCGATTCGTTATCGTATCGACCCGAACACCTGTTAATTTCGTGTCGTGTTGTGTTAGGAATTGCCAAGCCTAGTTCTAGTAGTGAACTTTTATGTTTTTACAAAGTGACCTCAAAAAGTTTGTATTTTGCAATAGCCCAAAAGTTGAGGTTATTGCATTTTTGCCCAAATTAGTTGAGAACAAAATAGTTTTGTCTCTTTAAATGAGAATTGGATTTTCATTTCATTTAGCTCCATTTAAATCTATTCTATGGATACAAAAACCAAATGACAATGTTGCATTCAAGTTTAATTAGTTAAAGCGTTAATTAATTAAAGAAATGGTGATTATGAACCTAAGCCTATGATAATTGAGCTATGTGAAAGGTTGTCTCTCAAATTTGTTTGAACCATGGGAATGTGTAGATTAGTTTTTTGTTGTAATTTGATATGATCAAATGTTGTAAAAGAGCATAAGCTCTTATTTACTTTAAAGTATTTTGATTTGATCAAATATTGTAAAAGAGCATAAGCTCTTCTTTACTTTGAAGTACTTCTCTCTTGTTTTATTTGATATGCATGAAATTGGAGTAGTTGGGTCCAACGCCCAATAAGAAAACAAACCTTAATGTGATTAAATGTGTAAATAAAATCAACCACCATCCCTACACCGAGATCCAACACTAGGCTCGTGTTGGATCGAATCAAAGGTTCATAGTCATCCTAAGGCCCTAAGGCAACTATATAGTCCATCAATGAATGCAAAGCTTATGTTAGTAGTACCTTATACTCTTGCTTTAAAAATCGTTTACAAGTATAGTGGGAGTATCATATACTACTAAATCAATTACATGGACCAATAGTTGTAATAGGACCAAATTGTTTTAATGAGATTAAAATGCGTGCTTATATGTGATGAGACCTAAAAACTCTCAACTAAACCGTTATTAAGTTGACAAGCGTGAGAGTGCTTTGAACAATCTTTCGTGGCCTTCCACCATGGTAGGCTCCGATCTTTTGTGACTTATACACCGACTTCACCCTATCATGGGGGAGTACAAAGTATGTGCTTACACTCAGGAGGAGTTCTATACGCATACATGATGTTGTGAAGGTAGGCAAAAAGAATGATCAACATTATATCATTGTGAGGTTGTTCTTGAACCCCTACCCGAACTTGCATGGTGGGAATGACTTAACTAAGTGCAATGGAGCCAACATCATATCATTGTGAGGCATCATTCTCTAGAGGCCAAATAAAATGGATACTTACATAAGATGTAAATGAGTAAGCATACTCTCTCATTATTATTGATGCTAGCCAACATCATATCATTGTGAGGTGGACTTGGTAATAGTGAGCCTCCCATACCCAACTAAGAGTTTCCTCCAAAACTCTTGAATTCCAATGAGGGATATGGAATTTGCCAAAAATAGTAGGTGGTGCTATTTGATTTAAAGTCCCAGATCAAATAGCTTAAAATCAATCAATTTATATTCGTTATGTATTTATTTACCAATATATTTGCAAACGCTATCCAAAACTTGACAAAGAAAAAGCCGAAGGCTTTAGTTTCCGGATTGATACCACAATCCCATAGATTGTGTTGAATGGATTGTATCTGTACCTAAGTAGTCTCATCCTCACAAGAAGAACATGTTAGATAAGTCTATCATAAAGAGGACAACCCAAACAACAAATGCTTATTCCTTTGTTGTATGAACAAAGAAACTCAAGAAGATTAGCACAAAGACATGGACACTTTTAGTGTCATAATTCTTCCATTACAAATCGTTGTATGAAGAAATGAGAGTTGCCTTGAACAACTCTTGAAAGTTTGTAATCATGTTAAGAACATAATGGTTGATTGACAAAAATAGTCCATCAACATGGACTTATGATGATTTTGAATCATGTGTTGAAGTGTTAAACCACTTCAGGAGACGAAAACTAGGCAAAGACTTCACCTTTGAGTCCTTATCCAAATGGTTCACTAAGTTTATTGTAAACTATATAGTGAACAATAACTGCACACTCTCCAAATCATTTGATGTGTACAACACAATTGAAATAAGTTTCAAGAGAGATAATGAGAGTTTAAGGGACCATGACTATTATAGTCAATGGAGAAGTCAAATGAAGAAGGCGAAATAACTCCAAGGGAACAAACTTTCTTTATGAAATGATGGACATTGGAAGGGGTATTTGCAAGAAATGTCTTGCAAGTGTCAAGAACACACATTTCGAAGGTGTTGTAAATTGTTCTTGAATAGTTCAAAACAGTTGGTTCTTCTACTTGAATGCTTGATTCTATATTAGTAACTATGTTTTACAATCGTTGTAAAAGTATGGCTAATAAGAAGTAGAAGATTAATGAGAGAAGAGAAAGTACTTCACATTTAGAATGTGAATAAAATATGGATCTTTGGGAAAGCAGATAGTACTTACTTCCTCATATGAACTACCAAAGAAATTGGAAAAACAAAGATTGTCTTTACATTCCAATTTGAATAAGGAACTTAATTCCGTCACTATAATTTTAAGAGATGGATGAATGTTTTGTTTGACAAAACATTGTTCTTTATTAATGAATGATTGTATTATTGTAATCTGATTGATTGTCTCTATAGTAGAGATGATGTGGTAGTGTTAACTGTTTAGAATATAACGATGCTTAAAACCCAAAAGGTTGCAAGGTAGTGACTAATCCCACTGAGTTGTGAGACCTCTAAAACATAAATTACAAGTTGGTCATAGATGGATGCTTTGGATATGCTTTGGATCGTTAGATCTGGATCCAATGCCTTGTTAAAATTGTATAGAGGTGAAATGTTCGAATCTTTATTCTTTTGAAAAGAAGAAAGAATCACAAAGTTGTTGAGGTTTGGTGCGAAAATAAATTAACGCACAAATTTAAACCCTATTTGTGACAGTTGTAGTAATGATGTAAGTAGGGATCGTTCTAGGCCGGGGATTAACTAGGGATGCTAACCAAAGTAAAATTAAATTAAAAACGTAAAAACAAAATTTAAAACACTAAACTAGACTCAAAACACTTAACTAGAATAACTCCAAATAAAACTAACAAATAATCTAAAGCAAATCAAAAGACTCAAAAATAATTCAAGACTCAAGAAAACACAAACTAAAATGATTTCTAATAAACATAACACTTTAAAATAAATGGGGGATTGATTTTTATGAAAAGTAAATTAAACTTAAATAAATTACAGAATTGACAAAAAACATGAAATTAAGGTAAAATGATAAATGACGGACTAGCTAGAGGGTTCTTCTCCACACATGACATATATGCAACCTAAATTGATTTTCAGTTGTTCTTTCAATAAATTGTGAATTTCAATACTCCAGATTAACCGTGAACAACACTTTTTTAACCCTCAGTTTTTCCACAAGTTATTGGGTTGGATGATTGCATACGACAACCCAAAACATTCCCTACAAGTTCCCTACATGAATTGCATAATAGAGATACAAGCAAGAATCATTAAGTTCTATGAAAAACATAAGCATTGACGAGGCACTCGTTACTATGATTTGCATGAAACTTATGCCAAGAATTTACTTAACGTGATTGTGACTAGCAACCTTCACTACTTGTGAATATAAGTTCATAACGATTAGGTGAAATTCACTTATATTCTAGCATCAAATTCATGCATGTAAATTAAGTATGCATCCTTAATCGACATACAAAAATAAGTTATCTATCAAGCAGTTAAGCAAATTAAATCACAACTCAGAAATCACAACTGAAGGTAATCAATTCATATTACAAATATATTCATGGTTTTGAATTAACCTCTAGCCAAAACAAAATTAGTTACACATTATTAAAATTAAAACAGAAATAAAATGTGAGTTTGAGGAACGAATTAACCGATAGAAATATGCAAGGGTCTGTTTTTCTATCCTTCTTTCCTGCATACTCCACCTCGCTGTGCTGACTGCCAAGCTCCACGTTTTTCCTTGCTGTGCTGACTGCCAAGACAAGGCAGCACGTTGTTGATTCCTTTCCCCTTCGTTCCTCCTCACGCTGCCAGCTGGCAGCTTTTATTCCTGTCGAGAGCAGCTTCCTTTTCAGAAACTCCCAGCTGCCTTCGCAGCTCGCCTCGCGTCTCGGTTTCTTGGCAGCTGCAGTTGTGTCTCCCCGCAAACTCCTCAGGCAGCACTCGCACTGTCGCTGCCCCTGTTCTCTACTCCCGCAAGCTGACTGCACCTCTCCGAGTTCCTGCCCCGAGGTTTCTCGCAAGCTGCCTTAGGGCACTGCTCTCGCAAGCTGCCAATGGCAACTTTTCTCCCCTGCAGTGTCTCTGTCCCTGCGTCCCTGCGTCAACTGCACATTGTCTGTTTTCACTGCCAAGGGCAGCGTCAGTCTCAACTTCCGCCTCCTGCTTCACTGTCTAACCTCCCCGAGACAGCATGCATTTCTCGCAGCTCCTTGCTTTCCGTCCTCCTCGCAGCTGCCTAATGCAGGTAGCCCTCTGTACAGCTGCCCGAGGACTCTCCCTTCAGCGCTGCCAAAAGGCAGCTTCTTTCCTATTTCCCCTCCTCTTCCTCTGAGTTGCAACTTCTGTCCTCTTTTTATTATTTCTCCACCTGCACGCCAAGTGCTTTCCTGGAGCTTTCCACCGAGGCCTATTATATTTCCCCCCTTTAATGCATGCCTTTGTTGCTGCTGACTCCCCCCCTTTTTTTTCTATTTTATTTTAGTCTTTCCTCCACTTGCTCCCTGTGCTTTCTCCACCTTCCCATTATCTTATTCTTTTCTGGCATCCCACTCATCCAGCTTCACCTACCACGCTGCCACATTTTTGATAAATAAAAATCATTTAGTCATTTAACAAGCCTGATTTTTATTTGTTTCCAAACACATACATGTATTGTAATGTGATGTCATGCCATATAATTTCTAATGCATTCATTTCGTGACATAATTCTACCAATAACCCATGACAGAATGAGAACGACTAAAGCAATTTTCGACGAATTTATTATTTAAAACTTATTTGTGCCATTTTTATTTTCTTTGCATAACAATTCCTATAAACACAAAAATAACGTAAATAGCTCAAAAATATAAGGAACTAACTAAGAAAAGACGAGTGAATTTGAAGTAAAAATATATATAAATATGATCCGATCAAATACCCCCATACTTAGCTTTTGCTAGTCCTCGAGCAAAACAAACGAAAACAGAAAAAGTAATAACATGAAAATATTAGCTTCCCCCTATGTGACCCTCATAGAATTTCATTCGAGAACACAAATCATCAAGAACCATAGCTAACACCAACAAGCTAATCCAAGTTCATTTTCCTTATTCAAATATTAGCAGTAATCTTTGAAACATCCTTGAAGTGTAGTGTGTGAGATAGCCATGCTAATGCAATTTCAAAATTTATATTTTTTTAAAATCACCATATGCAAACTAGCGACCTTCTCACGGGATTTACACTCAATCACACATGTGTTTAGTTTTAATGTGTTTAGCTCAAAGAATCAAATGTGAAATTTCTACCATAAGCTTGCATAAAGATCACTTCTCTACAGTCATAATTGCAAAACTTAAATCAAGAGGACTTTTATTGGATGTAATGAGGCTTCGGGATAGGGTTATTGAAACGAAAGAATAGGAAAACACAAGTTCCAAGCTACATTGCAAGCAATTCTTTTGTTTAGATTTATAAGAACTCAAACTTTCCAGCTATTCTTCAAGTCACCAACCACACCCAAAAACTGAAACTTTAAAAACTTTTTATTTTCTTTGTATACAATCTTTCTTTTTCTTTTTTCTTTTCTTTTTTTTTTTTTTTTTTTTTTTTTTTTTTTTTTTTAAATTACAAACATGAAATACCCCACACTTATTCTTTTGCCAAACACCTTCAAAGTACTTCACAAACATTTCTCATAAGACAATCTCGCATTGCTCGCTTGGAAAGGGTAAGGAAAAATATTTATTTCAGGCATAAGGGTAGACATATCTGGTGATAAGAAATAAAAGGCTCACAAATACGGCTCAAATTGGCAATCTAATGATATCATTTTTCTTTGGGAAACAAGGTTATTTGGGCCATGGTGGTAAACCTAATGCCTCTATCATTTTCAAGTTCATGCAATCAATGACAAAAATTTCGAAAGATCGTTATGCAAGTTCTAGAGATGTATCTCACATAAGTTCATCACACATGAAAAAATAGGAGTGTATGAAAAATGCACACACTTTCAATAGGCTCAAAAACTCACATAGGATGTATATGGTCACTAAATTCACATATGGAGCTTTAAATCATGCTTTAGTTTCACATCAACAAGGCTATGTGCGTTTAGTTTTTCAAAGATGAACAAATATGTACAAACTAACACGAGAATTAGGAATTTCACACAACACATGTTAACTAAATTCTTGATGATCATGGTTCAAACTTTATCCGATTATATCATTGGGTCGGGGAACTAACAAAAATCTAATTCAAAACAATAAGGAAAACAAGGAAATATTTTTGGATTTTTTAAATTTTCCGATTTTTTTTATTTTATTTTATTTTATTTTTTTATTTTTTTATTTTTTTTAAAAAAACAACAACTTAATTAAGAAAACACAAAGCAATAACATGGAAACAAATGAAACCAGTTCAAAGTTGAAGGTACAAAAATTTTCAATTTGGTCATTTTTATACTCTTTACCCCCACACTTAAACTAGACATTGTCCCCAATGTCAGAAAATATAATAAAATGAAAATAAAAATGAAAAAGATAAATATAAAGAAACAAAATAAAGCAATAGGACTGAAAACTTCCCTAATTTGCAGAAAATCAAGCGATGACCCCCCAAGCTAAAATTTTGCAATCAACTTCAAGGGTGGAAATAACCAAAAGTTCCTGCAAAGAAAAGAAATAAGTCAGTTAAGCACGCAAGAAAAAACAAACAAACGAAAAATTGAAAATGAAAATAAAAGATAATAATAAAACTAAAAAGTGATCATTGGTCCTGTTTGGTGACTTTCCACAGCTTTGAACTTGAACTGGCCTCAGGAACTTCTTAGCAAGGAAAATGAGACTTGATTGGTGGTGGTGTTGAAGCTTCTCGAGCTCTTGGTTTCAACTCAGACTCCTTCTGCCGGGTTGATTGAGTCTGCAGGCTACATTCTTCTCTTTTTGTTCTTCTGCATGGCAGGTAGGCACGAGGAATAGGTGGTGGTCTGCTTCTTTGTTCAATCTGTCCAAGTGCCGACCGATTGCCTTTCTTTCACCTTGCCCCGTAGCCAAGAGCAAGGGTAAAGGAAAAGCATGCCATGAGAAATCTTTGCCTCTGACTCTGATGATATGGGATACTTTTGCTTTTGAAGAAGTATCGTTCCACAGGTGTATGCTTGAACTGGGCTGGGGAACTTCTTAGCAAGGAAAATGAGACTTGATCTTGAAGATGAAGCAGCACCTTGTCTCCACATGCTTCAAGTATCATTTTCACTTGCCTTCTCTGTTCTCCAGGCAGATGTGGCGACTTCTTCGGAAGTACATCAGTGGTTGATGAAGAGCACTCGAGAGCAATGCTAGGTAAGCAATCAGGAAGGATTTCCAGGCAGTCGGTTCTTAGATTGGAAGATTGACACCGAGTGCTGGCTGATTGCCCGTTTTCTCCTTATCACAAAGACAAGGAAAAGGACAGGGAGAAACCGTGATATGAGATACTCTTGCTTTCAACCTTCATGATATGAAATACTCTAGCTCTAGATGACTTATTTGCAAAGGTATCCCAGGGAATGAGAAACACAGAGTAACTCGAGAGGGTTTGTTGGAAAGGCATTTTCGGAGATGAAAAATTTCGGAGATGAAGAAGTGTAGAGGGGGTGTGCCTTTGCTAGATGGCGAAGGTAGACGTTTATAGGACTTTTCTTCACAACCGAAACTGTTCTTTTACCCCTGTCGGCAGCCGGTGGATGGATGAACAGTACAGGTTACGCGCTTTCTGAAAAAGCAACCCGTAATTTGCGCAAAGCTGACAGCGCGTGACGAGTGACGACAAATCTGGAAAAGTAGCTCGCCTCGTGATTCCTGACCGCTCCGACTTTTGAGAGAGACACGCCCAACTTTTGAGAACGGCGTCCGACTTTTGAGACGGAGACGCCGCTTTTGAGAAAAGAATCCGGCTTTTGAGAAAGGAACCCGGCTCTTCGATTTGCGAGAGGGCGCCTCTTCGACTGCTGAATGATGCCTCAACGATTTCTTCTTCTTATAAGAACGCTCATTTTTGTTCCACAACACACTTAAACTCCCCCTGTAAACACTTCATCTGGTAAACGTTCCCTCCTGTAAACACTCCCTCTTGCACTTCTTTTAATCTTGATCAGTTCGACTCTTCATTCTCAACACCTTCAAATATGTCTTGCCCTTCTGACCGTCGCCTTAACTTGAATGTTGGGGAAGATAGTGATATATCTTCTCCAACCAACATTTGGCAGCCATCCTTCATATCCCCAAATGGTCCTCTTACAGTTGGGGATTCCATGATGATGAACGAAACAACCGCATCGGTGGTGGCCAGAAATCTGCTCACTCCTAGAGACACTAGGATACTTTCAAGGCGGTCCGACGAACTAGCTGTTCAGGACTCTATGGCCTACAGCGTCCGATGCGCAGGCTCAGTATCAAACATGGGCCAGCGCCTTCTTGCACGAACTCGTCAGGTGGAGTCGTTGATGGCTGAAGTGGCTAGTCTTCGGCAGGAGGTCAGAGTGCTTAGGCATGAGAACAGGGATTTGCACATGCTTGCAACCAATTACTCAACAAGCATGAAGATGAAGCTTGATCAGCTGCAGGAGTCCGAAGTGCGGATTCAGAGTGATCATCAACGGTTTATGACGTTACTCCCGAGGTTTATGTTGCCTTCGTCCTCGGGAGCAGCACCAAGTATTGAGGCTCCGAATGATCCAGCTCTGGCGCTTCGTCTTTCAGGGGCTCCGTCGACCTCCGAGGCACCACCAACCAACGACCAATGAACGAAATTAGTTTACAAGTTATTGTAAAATATTTATGTATTTAAGTTTTTTTTTTTTTTTGTTTTTTTTTTGTTTTTTTTGTTTTTTTTTAATTTTTAAATTATGTAATGTTTATTATTATTATTATTATTTTTTTTTTTTTATTTTTTATTTTTTTTTATTTTTTTTAAATATCAATGTAAAATAAGTAAATCAAAGTAAAAAGACTATGTTTAACTTTCTAAACAAAAATCACAACTAAATAAACAAAACAAAATAAAATTAACGTAAAATAAAAAAAATTCAACATAAAATAAATTCACACAAGAGCAAACAAACAATGAAAGAACTAAACAAAGTAAAATAAATTCAGTAAAGAGAAGGGATTAGGAATGCAAATCTGATTGTGGGTGATTCCTAGGCCTCCCTTCATTATTCAAATGCATGAGTTTATCCTTGAACGGACGGTGGTAATTGAAATGATCCGACAACGGTCTAAGTTCTAATGACGGTGCCTGAATCATCAAAATTAGAAACAAGTTAGTATAAATTAAAATGAAAAATGGAGAAGATGGCTTACTTTCATGTTCAAACTCAATTACAAACACCACGTCTTGGAACGTTTCAGGGACTTTGAACTTGGCCAAATTTATTATAATGGTTGTGGCTTGTCCCGTGTCCTCAGTCTTAACTCTTTTGGGCTTGATTGTCTCATGCACAGCCTCTTTGATGTATTCAACCAATTCTCCGGCCACCTCATTTTCTGGAATAATTCTTCTTGGTGTACAAGTCTCTTTGAATGTTTCAACATCTTCGGGAACATGATTTGGTACACCAAGAATTTGGATATCACTTTGCACCTTGGGAAGATCTTCCACAACGTATTTTTCATTCACTTCTTCCTTGGGATTTAAAAACCTGCAAGGAAAAAGGACATTTGGTGGAACGATGTTATAATGAATTGAACTTAGAACCTCCTCACCTGAGTTGGATGGCATAAGGACTTGAGAAGTTTGCGATAAGAATTCTTCTAAACTGCCCAAGTAATCATCCTCATCTTCTTTTTGAAGCGGCAATTCATCCATGTTCGGGCTATGTTTGGATGGTTCTGGGACAACTTCATCCTCCATATCACTTCCCAAAGTGATGGCTTCATTGATTTCACTTTCTGCCTTTGAATTTTCAAGAGTTGAGTTGGAGACCTCACTTTGCTCTTGAATCTGTGCCATGAATTCCATAATCTGCCCAACATGTATATCCAATTCGTCCACTCTTCTGACTCGGTCTTGCATCTCCTGGTTTTGATTTTCTACTCCCTGATTCAAAGAGGTGAGTAAATTATTAAGTGTATCATTATCCAAGGATGTACCTGAATTGAATTGGGTTGATTGTTGTGGTGGATGTGACGGTTCATATGGCCACTGATAGAACTCTTCCGATGGCGGCAATTGTTCTTCTTTTTGTGAACCCTGTACCGAAGAAATTAATTCTTCAAGCATTTGATTATAATCCACGGGCATACTCTGATTCGATTGGAATTGTTGTAGGGGATGCTGTGGTGGCTGCATAGGTCTTGAATAGAACGCGTCTTCTTGCTGCCAATATCCACCTTGTTGGAATTGTTGAGGTTCTCCCCACATGTAATCTGAATAATCTCTCCAATCTGAATTGTAAGCATTGGAAAACATGTTGCCCCTTGATTGGTTATGGCCTTGATATCCCCAAACATCTTCATTTGCAGAAAATTGAGGACCTTGATATCGTTGCCCATAGGGCACATCAAGTGTAGGGACACTTGGCATTGTGGTCCGTTCGGCATTATGAGTTAATTGAGCAGTGAGCTGTGCCAATAGATCTTGAATGCTAGTAGAATCCAGGTCTTGCTCCATTTGTACCTCAATTCAAAGAAAGAAAAATAAATCAAATATCAAAAGTAACATACACAAACACAAATAAACATAAGCAAAAACAAAAATAAAAGGATTAGCAAATTTGCTAATCCCCGGCAACGGCGCCAAAAATTTGGTGCGAAAATAAATTAACGCACAAATTTAAACCCTATTTGTGACAGTTGTAGTAATGATGTAAGTAGGGATCGTTCTAGGCCGGGGATTAACTAGGGATGCTAACCAAAGTAAAATTAAATTAAAAACGTAAAAACAAAATTTAAAACACTAAACTAGACTCAAAACACTTAACTAGAATAACTCCAAATAAAACTAACAAATAATCTAAAGCAAATCAAAAGACTCAAAAATAATTCAAGACTCAAGAAAACACAAACTAAAATGATTTCTAATAAACATAACACTTTAAAATAAATGGGGGATTGATTTTTATGAAAAGTAAATTAAACTTAAATAAATTACAGAATTGACAAAAAACATGAAATTAAGGTAAAATGATAAATGACGGACTAGCTAGAGGGTTCTTCTCCACACATGACATATATGCAACCTAAATTGATTTTCAGTTGTTCTTTCAATAAATTGTGAATTTCAATACTCCAGATTAACCGTGAACAACACTTTTTTAACCCTCAGTTTTTCCACAAGTTATTGGGTTGGATGATTGCATACGACAACCCAAAACATTCCCTACAAGTTCCCTACATGAATTGCATAATAGAGATACAAGCAAGAATCATTAAGTTCTATGAAAAACATAAGCATTGACGAGGCACTCGTTACTATGATTTGCATGAAACTTATGCCAAGAATTTACTTAACGTGATTGTGACTAGCAACCTTCACTACTTGTGAATATAAGTTCATAACGATTAGGTGAAATTCACTTATATTCTAGCATCAAATTCATGCATGTAAATTAAGTATGCATCCTTAATCGACATACAAAAATAAGTTATCTATCAAGCAGTTAAGCAAATTAAATCACAACTCAGAAATCACAACTGAAGGTAATCAATTCATATTACAAATATATTCATGGTTTTGAATTAACCTCTAGCCAAAACAAAATTAGTTACACATTATTAAAATTAAAACAGAAATAAAATGTGAGTTTGAGGAACGAATTAACCGATAGAAATATGCAAGGGTCTGTTTTTCTATCCTTCTTTCCTGCATACTCCACCTCGCTGTGCTGATTGCCAAGCTCCACGTTTTTCCTTGCTGTGCTGACTGCCAAGACAAGGCAGCACGTTGTTGATTCCTTTCCCCTTCGTTCCTCCTCACGCTGCCAGCTGGCAGCTTTTATTCCTGTCGAGAGCAGCTTCCTTTTCAGAAACTCCCAGCTGCCTTCGCAGCTCGCCTCGCGTCTCGGTTTCTTGGCAGCTGCAGTTGTGTCTCCCCGCAAACTCCTCAGGCAGCACTCGCACTGTCGCTGCCCCTGTTCTCTACTCCCGCAAGCTGACTGCACCTCTCCGAGTTCCTGCCCCGAGGTTTCTCGCAAGCTGCCTTAGGGCACTGCTCTCGCAAGCTGCCAATGGCAACTTTTCTCCCCTGCAGTGTCTCTGTCCCTGCGTCCCTGCGTCAACTGCACATTGTCTGTTTTCACTGCCAAGGGCAGCGTCAGTCTCAACTTCCGCCTCCTGCTTCACTGTCTAACCTCCCCGAGACAGCATGCATTTCTCGCAGCTCCTTGCTTTCCGTCCTCCTCGCAGCTGCCTAATGCAGGTAGCCCTCTGTACAGCTGCCCGAGGACTCTCCCTTCAGCGCTGCCAAAAGGCAGCTTCTTTCCTTAGCCTTTCTTTCCTATTTCCCCTCCTCCTCCTCTGAGTTGCAACTTCTGTCCTCTTTTTATTATTTCTCCACCTGCACGCCAAGTGCTTTCCTGGAGCTTTCCACCGAGGCCTATTATATTTCCCCCCTTTAATGCATGCCTTTGTTGCTGCTGACTCCCCCCTTTTTTTTTCTATTTTATTTTAGTCTTTCCTCCACTTGCTCCCTGTGCTTTCTCCACCTTCCCATTATCTTATTCTTTTCTGGCATCCCACTCATCCAGCTTCACCTACCACGCTGCCACATTTTTGATAAATAAAAATCATTTAGTCATTTAACAAGCCTGATTTTTATTTGTTTCCAAACACATACATGTATTGTAATGTGATGTCATGCCATATAATTTCTAATGCATTCATTTCGTGACATAATTCTACCAATAACCCATGACAGAATGAGAACGACTAAAGCAATTTTCGACGAATTTATTATTTAAAACTTATTTGTGCCATTTTTATTTTCTTTGCATAACAATTCCTATAAACACAAAAATAACGTAAATAGCTCAAAAGTATAAGGAACTAACTAAGAAAAGACGAGTGAATTTGAAGTAAAAATATATATAAATATGATCCGATCAAGGTTAATTCACTTAGATGTTAGTGGCACTTGTCTACAACATAATACTACTCATGTTGTATGAATTCACCGAAGACCGCTCTCGGTTGGACTATCGTTTATTTTGAATAAACACAAGTCCGAATACTTTGCAAAAGGTTTCAAAGAATTCAAGGATGTAAATTGATGAGTAAGACGTCTAAAGTATTTACCTCCTTAGATTTGATCCAAGGAAAAATAACACTTTAGAAGAGTTTCCTTGAAAGATATCAAGGAAAGTAGCATCATAAGATAATGGATTTCTCCACTGGGAGAAGAACGAACTCGAATAAGATGTAGTTCGTTGGATGTTATCAATTACCCATATATAGGATATATACTTCGAAGACAATATGATTGTCAATTAGAAGATCTTCCAAAATTTTCATGACTTCATAGGATGTAGTTGGAAAGAAAGACAAGTCTTAATCGTGTTAAGATTTGGAGTTGTGTGCTAATAAGCAATATTTGTTTGAGAACAATCTTGTGGGATATCCTTAAATTAACCTTTGGATATGTCATACCCTTGACCCGGGGTCAATAGGAAAAATCTTGAACCCAAATACGGCGCGCGAGCTAAAAATAAAATTAAATAAAAGGAAAGTGAAACTGGGTGGAAAAATATGAAAATCCTCTTATAACAAGAAATCGATAATTCTTTACAAGACTAAAATAAATAAATAAATACAAAATTATATCCTCACACTTAATCCGATCTCATCTCGTCTACCATTTTTTACTGTTTAGTTCTTAAACCTGCATAACAATAGAGGGGTGAGCTTCAACAGCTCAATAGGGACATAACCTTATCATAGTAAATTGACAATATTAAATTAAGTGTCAAGAAATCATACAGCCAGATATCAAATCATTATTGATAATAATGCATGAATGCAATTGAACCTCTTCGGCTACCCCCGTTAATTTATATAATATAACACGCGGACCTGCACGTCCCATACCATGCATTTTACCCCTACAGAGGTGGTTCAAATGTTCTATTATAGAAACTAACCCCCATATGATATCCCAAGTTCATAAACCCCTTTTGCTAGTCATCTTATCTAATTCATTGATCTCCAGCCCAAATCACCCACATTGACAATTCCCGTCGATATCCTATTCTAATGTGCACACCGGGCTCGCCTGGAACTAGTTTCACAATGAATAGATTCAACTACACAAAAGATCTTTTCCAACTACTCTCATTTCCATACTTCCAATCTGAATATTGAAATTCCAACAACATCAACATAAGTAATGCACAACTAATGTCATTTTATCTTTCACATCTATCACAATATATTCTCAACGAATAGCATTCTAGCAATAATTCCATAACAAAAAACAAGTAAACACTTAACTGAAGCAATTAGCCAATTATTATTCAATCACATTAATCAACCCAAAAAGATCAAGAATATTATAGTAGTTCACGAAATTTAATAAAATCAATTTCTGTAAAGGTCTGCCTTTCCCTACTTGGATTCCAAAGCTAAAATGAAGATTCACGTCACTACAAGAATAGTTAAGCTCCATGTACTTATCCACGTCAATACCGAAATAGTTAAGTTCCACATACTTGAGCAAGCTCCTTGATCACTCATAATGCCATGTATTTCTTCCACTCTATTTTCTTTTATTTCCTAACCTCTCTCTAACACACACATAAATACATATACATATCGATCTATATGTATATATTTATATATATAATATAATACAAACTAATGTACTCTGCATGGAAAACATGCAACGTACAAGAGATAATAAACATTTGGAGGAGTAAAAATGAAAGGTTGAATGCTATTTGTAGTAGACAAAGTCGGCCATAATGAAAACGTGGTTGATGACTCATGGGATACAAGGCCAAGTGGCAACCCATGAAAAGCTGAGTGACACCTCACATGATGAAGTGTCGTATATTTCATATGGGCACATAGGAAACTTGACATGTATAATGTAAGGATGGCTTAGTAAGGCTATGTGCTGTCAACAAGAATCGGAGGGATATATACAAACTACATGGCTTGAATAAATAATAATAATAATAATAATAATAATAATAATAGTGGGGATAGGAAAAATACTTGGTAGGTCACGTTCGGAAAATAAATATTACGGGGTCTCACAGGATATCACTTCTATAAACCAATTAACAAATGTTATTTGTTAGGTAGTTCACTGTAATCCTACAATAGGATTTGCCTAAGATAGAGCAAATGAATGAGAGATAGAACTCAAAGAATGGGTTCTTTGAGAGACAAGATGATAATCAACAAATATAACAACCTAGTTCCTACACCACTAGCTCCAAGGTAGTCAAGAAGGATCTATAAACCGTCTCAGTTGAATGGTTTGAACTTTATGACTATGTCATAGAGTTACACTTCTTAATTTGAAAGAAATAAGAATGAAATTTCTTATGACTACATTGAGTGTATATACAACATACACTCAAGGAAATGGTATAGTACCATTTAACCCAAAACAGTGAAATCTTCATAGCTAATTGGTAGCTTAAGGTGATTACAATCAACGAGATTGGTTGACTTGGAAGAAACCATCTTTGACGTAGTATTGATTTCTGTTAATTCGAAGATTGCTAGCTACAACTAAATGGTAATTCAATGTTTGGACATAATATGGTTTTCCGAAACCATTATCAAGATAGTCTTGATAATATATGTCTAAGACTAGGAATCACAAGACGTGCAAGCGTCTTATGAGAGAAAGATCAAATCGTTTCATTTCTCATACAGATGTAAATAAATCTTTTGTTTACTAGGTTTACAAAAGATTAGAGGGAGTTAATCATATTCCTAAATTTGAACATATATATGATATATTAATTTTGGAAATGATAGGAATTCTTCTTCGTTAAAGTTATGACTTTAAACATTCTATAATGATAGAATGTATATGGGAGACATAGTCTATATACATGGGATGGAAATCTGTAATGATAGATTTCAAGATATAATTGGATTATCTTAATCCCTATTGATAGACGATAGATGTAGGAAGTTTCTCGAATGATAAACTTCAAATGAAGGGACAATTCCAATCAGACAGGGAAATTGCTCTTCTAAAAGGGAATGTAGCCTTTTGACTCCTAAAGAAGCATAATGCGTAAATAGAATCCTTTATGCATACACAGAAAGGTGATTTACGTAATTCATATTGTATGAAAAACGTTGATATGAGTTATACCAAGATCGATACAAGACGATATCAGTGCAAGCCCAGGATCAGAACCATGGCAACTATCAAGTGAGTCCTTAAGTATTTAAGAAATACTAAAGGATAGATTCCTCAAGAATGAGGAAGAATTAGAGTAACGCAATGGAAGCGTAAATGTATTAGATTATGAATCTAATATCGTATCCATCATTGGATGTCTCTTCATTATGAATGAAGAGATAATTGCATATCTCTTTATTATGACTAAAAAGATATTTAGGTGGAAACGCTATAAGTAATGACTTTAGTGTGTTCCATCATGCATGCAAAATATATCGTCATATAGAAGCTTACAACAATGTTGTTTGGATGGGAAAGTTCATTTATGAACTCTCCTTTCGGTTCTAACCAGAAAGTGTCTCTAGTGTACCCACACTACAACACTAATGGGATATAGCTCAAGCAAGGGAATCAAGGTCTCATCAAGATCCGAACTCATCCGAAACTCAAATGAGAGATTGAACCACATGATTAAGAATCATGTATAATGGTGACGTCATTATTCTCAAGGTTGCTTCTATGGATAACATATAGATATCCATTGTCTTGGCCTACTACTCAGCCATTTTTTAAATGAATTCAGAAGATGTATCATCACTGATGACCAAGCTGATTGGCTCTAGTGGAATTGGGAGATTGTTGGAAATGTGCTCTATAGCCAATCATATGATGATACAGTACAGACATTTCACATGTTAAACTAATCTAGTTTAATATAAAGGGCAAATATTATTGTTTAAAGTTGTCTCATATAACTATTACATGCTTAAACGATAAGTCCAAGGAATATGTATTTGGGAGAATGTGATCTAAAGAAGTTAGATTCATGAGACCATTCACTTTCGTATACATATCCTAAACGTTCCTGATCATAGGATTGCCAATTGGGCATTGACAGTCCGTTAAGATTAGTACGTGCTATGTCTTCTCATAGAGAGAGTGACAGGTCTCGAGTCATTGGTGTGACTTACACCAAGACAAGCATGTAGGTGCTCAATAGAAAATGAATCCACTGAACGTGATCAACAAGGAGTTCTCATACTCATGTAACATGAAAACTCATGGTTGGGATAATGCAAAGTAGTGCTTTGACCTGAGACATCATAGTTGTCTTATGGTTAGGTCCATGATCTTTGACTATATCAAAGTGTTGTGATACTTGCTACGTAGCCCACATAATTGGTTACATAAAGAGCAAAGAGTTCTCTCGGATCTTTGATTACGAAATTCCATACAACCGTGTACTTTTGATACGAAAGGTTAGCAAATTTCATGACCCAAAAATCTTTAGTATGTTGTGATGTAGGCAACACAACTCAAAATATTGAAGAAAGCCAAGGTTAACAGCCAAGTGGTCACGTGGACTCGTTTGCTTCTGTAAGTAAGGCATCCGGCTGCCAACCTTATGGCTAACAACTTTGCAAAAGTTCTACACCAACACCTATAGCTGCATAGGCTACATGGGCATGTCTACTTATAGAAAAGCAGCACGTCTGTCGCTGGTCTAAAGGTCAAAGGTTGGGCGTAAACAAAAGAAGCGAAGATGAAGAAAAGCGAAGAAAGCAAGTTTATTAAATTCCCTAGCAAAATTGATAAACAAATAGCAAAGGCCGAATGAGTTCAAGCAAAATAAAAAGCAGCAAGGAAAACAAAGAAAATCCTAAAGGCTACCTAGAAGACTACTCTTCAGCAGCTTGGACATCCACGACTACTCGGTCACCACACCTTTAGCAGCCACGACGCTCTTAGCAGTGGCATCATCCAACGCTTCACCCCTAGCTGCCCCAGCTTAGGCACCAACTTCTCCAACTACTTCACCAATGGAAGCCTCAAAAGTAAAGGTAAGCAAGTTTTCCGGAGAAATAAAGAATGTCTCGAAGTTCTTCTTAGCAAACTCAAAGTCATATGGCCTATCAAAAATATGATCTACATAACCCAGCTTGTAGAAATTGGCTTAACTCTGAACAAACGAAACCTCGAGCCCAACTTTCTCACCTTTCAGCTGCTCTTTCTTCTCGAGCATACCAACGCGAACACGCTACAGCTCATCCACTTCCTTCTTCAGATTTTCATTGATTTTTAGTGTACCATGGAGTTCCAACACTTGGGGTTCAAGCCTATCGACAACCTTCTTGAAGTGGATCACTTGATTATAAGTAGCAATCAACACTTCATCCTTTGTGTAAGCAGTAGAACGAAGCTAAAAAACGGCACGCTCAAGATCTTGAATCTAAGGTATGTAACATCCAATCTCCTTCTATGCACCTTCATACTTAACTTGGATCGCGTCAAGCCTAGTCTTCAAGTCAACGATCTCCTGGCGAGCGGTCTCAAGCTACAGAGAAGTGGGGGTAGAGATATTAGACCTATTCAAAATGACGAGCTCAGACTCCAACCTCTTGATCTTCTCAGCAAAAGAATAAGCTTTGGCTGCCATAATCTTTGCCATCTCCTTGCAGCCTTGGTATCCTCTTGGTCAAGAAGCATAGACTTGGCCACCAGAATTACCATTTATTGCATCATAGCAAGTAGAGTAGTCATTCTATATTGGGTTGCATGCTTCGCAAATGAACTTGGGAAAATAACGCCCCTAATGCCACCAACAAGCTTGGCACACGCATCTATGTCTTCAAGCAGATCTGGCTTCAAAAGCGCACAGATCTCAGCAGCCTCTCCAGAAATAAGCTTTGTGGATTTCTCACAACTACCCACGTAAGCAGTCTCCTTTCTCAGCAGGTGAACCAATCTCAACAATAAGATGAATAGGCTTTGGTGGCACTTTAGCGGTATAGTCCACCTTATCGCTATTCATAGTAGCAAGCCTCTCTGAAGGTGAACTAGACTTAGCTCCCAAAGGACGTGTTGGCACAGATTTCAGCCCTGGGGACACGATGGAACCTCTACGTTAAGCAATTCTATTAGCAATCGTACTAGCTACCTTTGACATAGTAGGTGTCATCAGTTCAGATCTAGCGGCCTCATCTTTCTTCCCCTTGGAAAAAGTCAAGTCAATCATAAGCCTATCGGCAGTAGGCGGACCCTCACGAGCAGCGGTGGAAGCCTTCAACTTTTTCTCAATCGACATCTCTTAAGTAGGTAAGGAAGATATCTTATTTCCACCTTCATTCACAGTAGGCTCCACGACAACAATTGGCCAAGCTAATGCCTCATCCTTGATCAGCTTTATCTCTTCTCTCGGGAGCAGCCCACCTATCTCCCGGCGAAGAGGACTAAACAGCTAATGCCATTCATGGTACTCAGCGGTGATACCTAAAGCAACATGCACCTTCTTCATATCTGGAGAAGTCTTGGGAATTGAGTCGAATTTCGAATCTACATAAGCAGAGAATGGTAATCAACAAATCAGAGAGCAGCTCAGCAAAAGCACAAAGCAGCCTAGAGACTAAGTAGTCCACTTACCGATGATGAAAATCGTCAGAACGCGCAGCTCAGAGGAAGAATCAGACTCTCACTCTCCACTTATCTTCAAAGTCTCATTGGCCCAGTCATGATCTCCCTTGCTCAAATGATCGAAGAGCCTATGGCGGGATCGCAGTTGCCCAACTCCATCAATATGGCCTATGACAAAGAAGTATCATAATTCATTGATGGTTAGATCCAAGTCAAAGAATTGGCTTAGATTGAGGAATCCCACCATTACACGGACCATATTTTGAGAACATTGACCGGGGGCACACTTCATGGAGCAAAGCACTTATTGGAAGAAACGTTACATGGAAAAAGTAAATCCCAACATGAAGTAGTATGGGTGAAACTTGAAGGCTTTCTGAGCCCCACTACATAGCTCACGGTTGCTCCCTTACTTGATACCCTTCACGTGCACCCCAGACGGAATGGCATGCCTATATGCTTCAAGGAAATCTTTGAATGAGTTATTAGAACTAATTTTGAAGTGAGCAGCCTTGAAGTAGCCCACTTTACTCAAAGACTCGCCTTGACGATACAACAACGACACACCATCGTCACTCTTATGGCTTGAAGACATACTCGAAGAAATTCTACAAAGATACAAGGAAGAGTAATTAGACTGCTAAAAAAAAAAGCAGCACACAGGCCCTACAGCCCAAGACCGCAATAGCCCAGCAGCTGCACCAGGCCCCATAGCCTGATTTATCTATCTCCCTCTCGGCCTGCAGGTCTTCCTCTCTCACTTCTTGCATGGGCCGAGCCCAACCGTCCGCATCCTAGCCCATGAAGGAGGCCCAAGCCCCTCTTCCTCTCTCCAACACAGGCCCAGGCACAATAGCCGAGCCTAGAGCCCCAATGCTCCATCAGCTCGGCCCAAGCCGAGCCGCACCTAGCCCAACCAGCTGCCGCATCACCAAACCACCCATGGCAACAGCCATGCCGTGGCTTCCCAATCATTTTTTCACACATCCTCGACTCCTGTCGAGCCAAATTTCAAGCCCCGAGGCTCCAAAAAATTACGAAGACAAGAAGACGAAGAAAGCAACGAAAGACGGTCATTTGCACGAGCAAGTGTAAAAGATTGCTAAGGGAGGGGGAACAAATATCCTCTAGCTTTCTCTCTCTTGTAGGGTAGAATAAATTACTCTTTAAAGTTGATTTAATCATCTACTTAAGGTAGATTTAAATAGACTTTGGAAGTGATTTATTTTCCTTTCCTAGAAGGATCTAATTTCCAATTAATGTGGGGATCTACATCAAAATTGGAAACAATCTTATGTTTCCTAAAGCAAGGGAAGATCTTTACGCCTGCTGCCCTTTCCTGCGAGCAAAAAATAATCAAGAAAATTATGGAGGTGACACGTGGACTTTTGGGTGAAAATGACAAAATTACCCTTGAGGCACACCGGGATTCCCACACGCATGTAACAGACAATATGCCTCAATCAAGGAAGAGTCAAAGGTGATCAAAATGGTATTTACTCAAATCCCTTTCATCACTTCTCATCAAATCTTTATTCAAAAGGTAACCCCCAATTTTCCTATTTAAATTAGGATTAATTGTCATGTTAATTGCAAGATATTATTTCACATAATATCGTGCAATTATTCACACAATTTCACCATATATGGTTGGCCACTCCACTATAAATAGCCATATTCTCCCACTAAAATGGAAAGCCATTGGCTACCCAAAAACTCCTAAACACATTATTTTCATAATTCTAACTTTGCATCAGAAATTCTTCGGCCAAAGCCCACCCCCCCCCCACCAAAAAAAAATTCATCGTGGGGGTGTGAGGCTTTTGGCCTTAATCTTAGGTGTTATTATTTTGCAGGTTCATTTTTGTCAAATGAGAAGACGATGGAAATTTGCACCCACAATGAGGGGTTCCTAATATCACTTTAAAACTTATTTAACTAGACAAACAAGAACCCAAAAAATCACCTTATGAATTTGGCCGAAAATCCCAAGTACAATGCCCTTGATTTTTAGCTCCAAAATGTTGGAAGTATGCCCACAAAGCCACTCATTTGATGTAATAGCTTTTTGGAATACTTAATGTATTAAACTTTTATATGTTTAATGAAGGGCAAAGCTTATTGTCAAACACTATTTATTGTATCATGTGTTTATGCAATAAGGGAATCCAAGGGATGTATTTGATCTAAGAGACAAGTGATCTAAGTGAGTTAGATTATCGAGACCATTCTCTTATGTTCATTCCTAAAACGTTCCTAGCCATAGGATTGCCAATTGGGTATTGACAATCCGCTAAGGTTAGTATGTGTTATGTCAACTCAAGCTTGAGTATGACTAGTCTCAAGTCATTTGGTGTTGGACACTAAGACAAACACATAGGTGCTCGAAAGAGTAATCGAGTACACTGAACAACGATCAAAAGAGAGTTCGAACATACATGTCATGTAAGAACTCTAAAGTTGCAATATGCAAAGTAGTCCTTTGACCTGAGGAGTCATAGATGTCTAATGGTTAGGTCCTTGATCTTTGATCATGTCAAACGGCATTCCATCGGAGTGTCCACGGCATTGTTGGGGTCAAGCTATCTAGTCATGTAGGCATATGAATGCACAACAAGGGATCTCTAACCTTCCATGGTGGAAGGAGAATACTCTAAGATATAATTCTAAAGTCTTTGGCCAAAGCAAATGAATATGACTTAGGAAGTTTGTTCCAAATCATATTCAAGGGAATCATATAGAAAAGTATCACATTTGATAGTAGACATGAAACAAACTATCACTTAAACAATGTGATTAAGAGTATTGTATTAGAGAAGGACCGTATTGCATTGTAGTTGTAACTGGATAGGTTCTCCAACCAATTCTACTTAGCTTGGGTAACCATGACATACTGCTAGGTGTCACTCATGGTTTGTGGAAGCCCTAATGATTAGCAAACACTAATCATTAAAGGGAGAATTGAAATGTAGTTTCAATTCACAATCGATCGTTAAGAGTAACAATCGCCCACTGCCTCGCTAATTGGAACCTAATGGATCGTACACCGAGTAAGGGCGATAGTGAAGAAATTAAATGAAATGGATATGCAATAAAATTGTTTAATTGAAGAATGGTCAAGATTAATTAATTAGTTAATTAATTTTACGAAAGGTTCGTATTGGGCTTTTAAGTTGGTTTTGGGTTTCGGGGCCCAAAAGTGTTTTGGTCCACAAGACCCATTATGTTTAAGTTGTATGACAACTAAAACAAAATGGGCAATAAGCCCAATCACAACATATAGGCCCTCCACTTGGGTGAATCCCTTGTGTAAACAAGGATGAGCTTCAAGGGTAAAGAAACTCTAAATCTTTACTTCTCTTTAATGTTGTTAATCAGTTTATTGGTTCACCATATACTAGGCTTTGAAAGTCATGGGTTTTATGAATTGTTTTTGAATGCATGCCTACTTTAAAGTGTTATTAGTTTGCATATGTATTCAAATGTTCTTCAATATTCTTAGCTAGGACAAAATTTTTCCTTCAAGTGGTATCAGAGCCTAGGCCTAGTTTATGGTGAATCCTTTTGGGTTTTGTGATTTTCATGATTTGTGATTTAAATGTTGTAAATGTTACAAGCTTTGTTCTTGCTTTTGAATATAAATTTTGCTTGAAAATTTAGCATCTCAAATGTTGTAGATGTATTTCATTTAAGCATGAATATTGGAACTAAAATTTGGTGCCATGTATGTTGGGAAATTCGGCCAAATCCAAAGGGTGATTTTTTGGGTTCATGTTTGTCTTGTTAAAAGGGTTTTAAAGTGACTTTTGGAACCCCTAAGTACCCTAGTATATTAGCCCTCTTTTGAGTGGTGAAAAATTGAGTTTTGGTGAGTGAAAACATTCATGGAGCTATTATGAGTTTTCATGAGTGTTCTTCAATGTTCTTGAAGTTCTTACCAAGAACAAAAAGTTTTGAAGTTATGATTCAAAAGTTTTATGTTTTTCATAAAGTTTTGGTTTATTATTTGATGGTTGATGGTTATTGGTGAGATGTGATGAAATGGTTTTAATGTTTTGTCATAGACTTTAAATTTTTCTTACAAACCATCAATTTCACCTTTACCTCACCCACCAAAATCAACTTGCATATTGCACATGCATGCACAACTTGCACCAAATCCCTTTCACACTTCTTTTACTCTCTAAAACCGGCCACCCCTAGTGGGGGTACTTTTGGGGCCTTTTGTGCAATTACATAAAGTTTTGATACTTTTGTGTTTTTGTATTTTGGCCCAAAAGTTTACGTTTTTACGTTTAGGCCTAAAAACTCTAAAGGACAAATTGTTTTGATCCTTTAACGATGTTTTTACATTATTAAAATTTTGGGTTCTAGTTGAAATTACATGAAGTTGTGGACTTTTGTGTTTTTTCAAAGTGACCCCAAATGTTTGTGTTTTTGCATTATGGCCCAATTGTTGTGGTCATAGTTTCCTTTTGGCCCAAATAAAATGAGAACAAAATTGTTTTGTCTCTTTAATGAGAATTGGATTTTCATTTCATTTAGTTCCATTTAAATCAATTCTATGGATCCAAAAACCAATTGTTTAAAGTTGTTTTCTTAGTTAATGTGATTGATTAAGAAAATGGTGATTATGAACCAAAGGCCTCGATAATTGAGCTATGTGATTGGCCGCTTTACATTATGAATGTTTGGGTTTGGTAGTGTAGAATTTGAATGTAATTTGATTAATTCAATTTGTTGTAAATGGACATAAGTCCATCATTTGTGTCGTAAAAGGGCATAAGCCCTTATTATTATTTCATGTATTCCTTTTGTTTATATGTATGCAAAATGGAATAGTTGGGTCCAACGCCCAATAGGAAATAACGGTTTAATTGGATTAAACGCGTAACTAAAATCAACAACTATCTACCTTAAACCCAAGGTCCAACACAAGGCTCGTGTTGGATCAAATCAAAAGGTTCATAATCATCCTAAAACCTAATATGACTATATAGTCCATATGAGGATGCAATGCATTCGTTAGTAGTTCCATATAGTCTCGCTTGTTTCAACGAAACAGTGGGAGTATTATATGCTACTAATTCACATTAACTTGGACCAATAGTTGTGATAGGCCCAAGTTCTTTTAATAAGATTAAAATGATTTTGATGTAGCCCAACACTACTCCCTCAAAACGAATATTAAGTTGATAAGCGAGAGATGTTTTGAACATCTCTTCGTAGGCCTTCCACCGTGGTGGGCTTCAATCGTTTGTGACTCATACACCGTATTCGTCCAGTTCTGGGGTATGCAAAGTATGTGCTTACATTCAGGAGAAGCCCATAAACATATGATGAAGTGAAAAGTAGGCAACGAGTATGGCCAATATGATATTCTTCTGAGGCCATTCTTGAACCTCTACTTGAACTAGCATGGTGGGAATGACTTAACTAAGTGCAATGGTGCCAATATGATATTCTTCTGAGGCATCATTCTCTAGAGGCCAAACGAGATGGGTAATTACAAAAGTTGTAAATGGCTAAAGCGTTATCCTCTCATCATTATTGTTGCTAGCCAATATGATATTCTTCTGAGGTGGGCTTGGTAATGGTGAGTCTCCCATACCCCGCTAAGAGTTCAATATAACTCTCGAATTCTATTGAGGGATGTGGAATTTGCCAAAAATAGTGGGTGGTGCTATTTGATTCAAAGACCCAATCAAATAGTTTTAAAACAAACAATCTAATATGATTTCTGTTATGTTATGTAGTTAACGACATGCCTAAAATAATACCCACCATTATACTTGACAAAAGGGGCCTTAAGGGCCAACGTTTCCTTGCTTGGTATCGCCACATTGAGAATGTCTCAAAGGTGAAAGACATATTGTATGTGCTTAAGCAATCCCCTCCTCATGTACCTCCTACGAAACTAGCTTCAAAGGAGGAGTGTCAAAATTATGTTAGACACTATGAGGATGACTTACAAGCCAAATGCTTAATCCTCACTTCACTTAGTGAGGAGCTTATGAAGCTACATAAGCACATGGACACTTCTTGTGCCATGGTTGAAAGTTTGTATAAGATGCATGGCAATGAGACTAGTAATGTAAGATTCTCAAATGTTTGTAGTCTAATGAATGCCAAAATGGCAAAGGGGACATCGGTTTATAAACATGGACAAAAGATGGAAAGGATCTTTCAAGATCTTCAAAGTTTAGGAACTTCCATCGATGGGAAAATGGCCCAAGACTTTTTCCTTGCATCTCTCTCGGATGATTTCACTAAGTTTATTGTAAACTATAAAGTGAATAGATTCGATCATTCATTAAATGAGATGATTGACATGTGCTGTAAATTTGAAAAAGGTTTCAAAAGGGACAGTGGGAGTGAGAATGCAAACACAAGGAAAAGGTTGCATAAGAAGAAGGCAAAGAAATCCAAAGGAACATGCTTTCATTGTGGAAAGGATGAACGTTGGAAGAAGAAATACAGGGTGCGCATTGCGAGCCTTATGACACGAACTTTTGAAGAGACTATTTCTGTCATAGAGAGTTCTTTTACAGTGAGCTCCAATTCCTGGATATTTGATTCAGGCGCTAGTCAACATATCTGCAATACGTTGCAGGGACTAGCAGGGAGTAGGTCACTGCGCAATGGGGAGATGGTTGTGCGAGTTGGGAACGGCACTAAAATCTCTGCAAAAGAAATAGGCACCTACATGCTTTACCTACCCTCTAGGGAAGTCCTGGAACTTAAAAATTGTTTATATTTTCCTTCATGTATAAAGAATTTGATTTCCATCTCTAAGCTTTTACTAGATGGGCACTCAGTATTGTTTGACAAAATGAGTTGCACTTTATACTTGAACGGTCGTATTATCTCTCATGGTAATATGATAGAGGGACTTTTTCACCTAGAGACGAATAGTGGGATGCACTGTATTGAAAGCGGGAATACCTCAAAACCCAAAAGGGCTAGAGAAGAAGTTAACCAGGAAAAGATGTGGCATCTTAAACTTGGACATGTGAACCTTGATAAGATTCGCAAGCTGTCGAAAGACGGATATATACGCCCATTAGGTAATGACCAGATGGGTACTTGTGAATGTTGCTTGAAAGGGAAGATGACCAAATCTCCATTTACTGGAAAATGAGAGCGTGCCACTGAAATTCTAGGGTTAATCCACACTGACGTATGTGGACCTATGTCTACTATATCACATTCACCGACGATCACTCTCGGTTTGGCTATGTGTATCTTATGAAGTACAAGTCAGAATCCTTTGAAAGGTTCAAAGAATTCAAGAATGAAGTTGAGAAGCAAACTGGGAAACAGATAAAGACCCTAAGATCGAATCGAGGGGGTGAATATCTGAGTAACGAGTTCCTAGATTATCTCAAAGAGTGTGGAATAGTATCACAGTGGACTCCACCAGGAACTCCTCAGCATAATGGAGTTTCTGAACGGAGAAATCGAACCTTGATAAACATGGTTCGTTCTATGATGAGTTCTGCCAATCTACCAGTAACATTCTGGGGATACGCTCTATATACAGCAGCTTACTTGCTTAATAGAGTACCTTCCAAGTCAGTTTCACAAACGCCATATGAGATATGGCATGGCAAAAACACAAATCTTAATCATATTAGGATTTGGGGTTGTCCGGCTTACGTTAAAAGGCTTGAATCTGACAAGCTTGAAGCAAGATCTGTTAAGTGCTACTTTGTGGGGTATTCCAAACAGACTTTGGGATACGAATTTTATAACCCTGACGACAAGAAAGTCTTTGTCTCCAGAACTGCTATGTTCCTTGAGGACGAATTCGTTCTCAATGGAAGTAGCGAGAAAACGATAGAATTGAAGGAAATTAATGAGATTAATGATGAACCACAAACAAGCACTCAACGAGTTGACAACCCTGTTCCTGAACCCCTAGCTCCACGTAGATCTGAACGGGTTAGTAAGCCACCTAAGAGGTATGGCTTAGACAATGACTTTGCGGAATTGCACCTTCTAGGTGACAATGACACAAATGAGGACCCTAGGGACTACAATGAAGCAATGTCCGACATTGATTCAAAGAGATGGCAAGAGGCCATGAAATCCGAGATGGATTCCATGTATCAAAATCAGGTCTGGATTCTTGTAGACCCTCTAGAAGGTATTGTACCTGTTGGAAACAAATGGGTCTTCAAGAGGAAGATAGGCGTTGATGGGAACGTGGAGACTTATAAGGCTAGACTCGTAGCCAAGGGTTACAGGCAACGAGAAGGGATTGACTATGAAGAAACCTTCTCTCCTGTAGCCATGATTAAGTCCATTCGGATTTTGCTTGCTATAGCTGCGTACCATGATTATGAGATATGGCAAATGGACGTGAAGACGGCTTTTCTGAACGGCTACCTAGAGGAAGAACTCTATATGACTCAACCCGAAGGTTTCGTGTCCAAGTCTGAAAAGACTAAGGTGTGCAAGCTTCAAAGGTCCATTTATGGACTTAAGCAAGCCTCCAGGAGCTGGAACATTCGTTTCGACACTGAAATCAAAACGTTTTACTCAAAACGAAGACGACAATTGTGTTTATCAAAAGGTCGTTGGGGAAGCAGTAGTATTCCTAGTGTTATATGTAGATGACATATTACTATTCGGGAATGACACTGCAATACTTTCTTCTGTAAAAGTGTGGTTGTCCAAAACCTTCCACATGAAAGATTTAAGAGATGCATCTTATGTACTTGGGATAAAGCTCTATCGTGATAGATCCAGAAGACTAATTGGATTATCCCAATCAATGTACATTGATAAGGTGCTAAGTAGGTTCCAGATGGAACAATCTAAGAAAGGACTTCTTCCATGGGACCTAAGACTCCTTAAGAGATACGGGAAATGAATATTATTCCTTATGCTTCTGCCATAGGGAGTCTCATGTATGCCATGATATGCACAAGGCCTGATATCGCATATGCTGTGAGCATTACTAGTCGATATCAATCTAACCCAGGATCAGAACACTGGGCAGCTGTCAAGACGGTTCTTAAGTACTTAAGAAGAACTAAGGACATGTTCCTCGTTTATGGAGGAGCGACATAGTTGCGAGTGGAAGCCTATACAGACGCAGATTTCCAATCTGACGTCGATGATAGAAGTTCCAACTCCGGATATGTATTCACTCTGAATGGTGGGGCTGTCAGTTGGAAAAGCAAGAAACAAAGTGTAATTGCTGATTCCACGACAGAGGCTGAATATGTCGCTGCAGCTGAAGCCGACAAAGAAGCGTTCTGGATGAAGAAGTTCATCACTGAACTTAGAGTGATTCCAACCATTACATCACCAGTAACTTTGTACTGTGATAATAGTGGGGCGATTGCTCAAGCCAAGGAACCAAGGGCACATCAAAAGAACAAGCATTTTGACAGGCGCTTTAATATCATTAGAAGATATGCTGCCGAGGGGAAAGTCAACATCCTCAAAGTTGCTTCAGCCGATAACGTAGCAGATCCACTGACAAAGCCGATGTCTCAAATCCAGCTTGACCGTCATATGGAAAAGATGGGTATTAGATACATGGGAGGATGGCTTTGAGTGCAAGTGGGAGATTGTTGGAAGTATGCCCACAAAGCCACTCATTTGATGTAATAGCTTTTTGGAATACTTAATGTATTAAACTTTTATATGTTTAATGAATGGCAAAGCTTATTGTCAGACACTATTTATTGTATCATGTGTTTATGCAATAAGGGAATCCAAAGGATGTATTTGATCTAAGAGACAAGTGATCTAAGTGAGTTAGATTATCGAGACCATTCTCTTATGTTCATTCCTAAAACGTTCCTAGCCATAGGATTGCCAATTGGGTATTGACAATCCGCTAAGGTTAGTATGTGTTATGTCAACTCAAGCTTGAGTATGACTAGTCTCAAGTCATTTGGTGTTGGACACTAAGACAAACACATAGGTGCTCGAAAGAGTAATCGAGTACACTGAACAACGATCAAAAGAGAGTTCGAACATACATGTCATGTAAGAACTCTAAAGTTGCAATATGCAAAGTAGTCCTTTGACCTGAGGCATCATAGATGTCTAATGGTTAGGTCCTTGATCTTTGATCATGTCAAACGGCATTCCACCGGAGTGTCCACGGCATTGTTGGGGTCAAGCTATCTAGTCATGTATGCATATGAATGCACAACAAGGGATCTCTAACCTTCCATGGTGGAAGGAGAATACTCTAAGATATGATTCTAAAGTCTTTGGCCAAAGCAAATGAATATGACTTAGGAAGTTTGTTCCAAATCATATTCAAGGGAATCATATAGAAAAGTATCACATTTGATAGTAGACATGAAACAAACTATCACTTAAACAATGTGATTAAGAGTATTGTATTAGAGAAGGACCGTATTGCATTGTAGTTGTAACTGGATAGGTTCTCCAACCAATTCTACTTAGCTTAAGTAACCATGACATACTGCTAGGTGTCACTCATGGTTTGTGGAAGCCCTAATGATTAGCAAACACTAATCATTAAAGGGAGAATTGAAATGTAGTTTCAATTCACAATCGATCGTTAAAAGTAACAATCGCCCACTGCCTCGCTAATTGGAACCTAATGAATCGTACACCGAGTAAGGGCGATAGTGAAGAAATTAAATGAAATGGATATGCAATTAAATTGTTTAATTGAAGAATGGTCAAGATTAATTAATTAGTTAATTAATTTTACGAAAGGTTCGTATTGGGCTTTTAAGTTGGTTTTGGGTTTCGGGGCCCAAAAGTGTTTTGGTCCACAAGGCCCATTTGTTTAAGTTGTATGACAACTAAAACAAAATGGGCAATAAGCCCAATCATAACATATAGGCCGGCCATGGTGAGGAGATGGTGAAAGTTTGCTTAATTGCAAGTTTGCCACTCACCTCAGAAAAATGTTATAAAAGCAACTTTATAGCAATTTTCTCATTAGGGTTTTCTTTGAAGAAAAGAGGTTAAACACTTTCTCTCTTTCTCTCTACAAAGAGGCCGGCCACTTAGAGAGATTAATCTAGCAATCTTTTCTTCTCTAATTCATCCATTTCATCTTCACACTTAACCCTTGGTGTGGAGACTTAGAGACACCAAATCTTTGGTGTTTTTGGAGATCATTTCCTTACATCCTCAAGGATCAAAGGAGCACAAAAGGAGAAGGAAATCACAAGCAATATCCAAGGAACTTGGAGGGGACTTGAAGGCCCTCCACTTGGGTGAATCCCTTGTGTAAACAAGGATGAGCTTCAAGGGTAAAGAAACTCTAAATCTTTACTTCTCTTTAATGTTGTTAATGAGTTTATTGGTTCACCATATACTAGGCTTTGAAAGTCATGGGTTTTATGAATTGTTTTTTAATGCATGCCTACTTTAAAGTGTTAATAGTTTGCATATGTATTCAAATGTTCTTCAATGTTCTTAGCTAGGACAAAATTTTTCCTTCACAAAATTCATGCTCTATTGAACTACATCTACAACTCTTAAGATAAGAAATTTCTCTGCAAAATTTGCAAACAAAGAGGCAAAAATCAAGTTTGTAACTATTACGACATTCAATTTATAGACTATGAAGTAGAAAACCCATAAGGATTCACCAAACACTAGACCTAGGCTCTTGTACCACTTAAAGAAAAACTTTCGTCTAAATAAGAACATTTAAGCATACACGCATAAAATTAACAATTAAAGATGGCATGAACTCAAAAACAATTCCAAGTCCCATGGAATTCAAGGCATAGTGAGTGGTGAACCATAACTATAAAACTACTCCTAGTTAGCCAGCTATAGAGAGAGAAATGGAGAGTTTGTGCCTCCAAATTTTCTCTCAAAGAAACCCTAATGAGCTTATGAGTTATAATTTCACTTTTATACCAACTCAAGTTTGAGTGGCATATAATTGAAATTAACTTCTCCTCTAGGCAAGGCCGGTTATCTCATGGTTATTGGACTTGTGTCCCATTTTGTTTAAGTTGACATACAACTTAAACTGAATAGGCTTTATGGACCAAAACTCATTGGGTCTCGAAAACTCGAAACTAAATTAAAGCCCAATTCGAACTTGTTTGGTAGACTAATTAACTTACTGAATTAAACTATTTAATTTCTTATCCATCTTAATTATAGTTCTTCATACTTATCCTTATACGGTGTACGATCCATTAAGTTCTAATTAGCGAGGCAGTGGACGATTGTAACTCTTAATAATTCTATTATGAATTAAAACATACTTTCAATTCTCCCTATGATGAAGATTAATGACTACTAATCTTCAGGGCTTCCACAAACCATAAGTGACACCTAACAATATGTAATGGCTACCCAAGATAAGTAGAAGTGGTTGGAGAACCTATTCAATTACAACTGCAATGCAATACTATCATTCTCTAATTCAATACTCTTGACCACATTGTTTCAATGACAGTTTATTTCATGTCTACTATCCAATGTGGTTTTTCTCTATATGGTTATAGTAAATATGATTTGGAATATACTTTCTAAATCATATTCATGTGCTTTGGCCAAAGGCTTCTGAATCATATCTTAAAGTATTTTTCTTCCCTTATGGAAGGTTAGAGATCCCTTGTTGTACATTGACATGTTTATATGAATACATCAATGACCCTAACAATGCTAGGAATATGCCCAAGATGAGACATGTACTTTGTTTGTCAAATGATCAAAGACATACCTATAGGCAACTATGGTGTCTCAGGTCAAATGACTACTTTGTATTATTGAAACTTATGAGTTTTTATATGACATGTATGTGAGAACTCTTTCTTGATCGTTGTTTAGTGTACCCAACAACCTTTTGAGCACCCATGTGTTTGTCCTAGTGTCTAACACCAATTACTTGAGACAAAGTGCTATATTAAGGTGACATAACACATGCTAGCCTTAGCGGATTGTTAATGGCAGTTGACAATCTTATGGCTAGGAACGTTTTAGGAATGAACATAAGAGAAAGATCTCATTGATCTAACTTACTTAGATCACTTCTCTCTTGGGTTGATTACATTTCTTGGATTCTGGTATTTGATTAAACACAAAATACATTAAGCAGTGATTAACAATAGACATTGATCTTCCATTAAACTAAATAAGAGTTTAACATAATAAGTATTCCAATAGCTATTACATCAAATAAGTGGCTTTAAGGGCATACTTCTAGCTTTTCATCAACAACTTGTTTTCCTTTCTACTTGACTTGAGCATCAACATTTTACATCCGTTTCATCAGCTACATTACTTCCTTGATTCTTCAGAGTTCTCAAACTCTCTCGCAAACATTTCGGGATCTTCCTCCTTGTCTAAGATGATTGTATCCTGCTCATCGTCATCAACAAGGGGATGCACTTCCAATTCAATAGAATGAGGAAAGAAAAGTGTGTGATTCCAATTATGTTTTAAAAAAGAAGTATTGGATGAAAATTTAAGGGTTGTGATTTTAGCTTGAAGGGCTAAGATTAAAGAAAGAAGAAAGTTAATGTGCTTAGACCCGGCAGTTTCTGACACGACACGGTGACACGACACAAAAACGACACGAAAATAATGGGTTTCAGGTCAACACGATAACTTATCGGGTCATTATCGGGTGACCTGTTAAGAACCCGTTAATAACGGGTTCTATTAACGGGTTCTTAACGGGTATACACGCGGGTAACACGTGGGTAACCCGTTTCGACCCGTTAAGAAAAAATTTATTTTGATAATTTTAAAGTTTAATTACTAAAAGATTTATTATAAAATACAATAGCCATATTAATATATACAATATATTCTATATTAAATATATAGTTTTGTATTATTATTCTATATAATTTAAAAAAAAAAGTTTTAGTCATTATTTATTTTTATTATGAGAGTTTCTTATTATCATTACTAGGATAAATTTTACTTAACATGTTGTTGTCCAAAATTAAAATAAACTAATATAGTATTTGTATAGACAAGAACTAAGAAGACATACATACAAGTATGAAAAATGTGAAAGAATATATAAACACTCGTGATTCATCATTATTCCTCCACGAGTAGATAATGGTTACACTTACATTATCGTTTAGATTTTTAAAATCCTCCAAACCTTCATGAATAATGTTTTTTATTTGAGGGAAAATTAATAAAATTAATAATAATTATTGTAGAAGTGTAAAAAATGTAAAAAAAATATACAATCACTCATAGTGACAAACTTTACAACTTTCATGAAGGGGTCAACTTCGAAATCCAACACTATAATTCATAAACCTTAAATTTATATTTAACCGTCGATTGTCATTTACGCTTTATTCTTCTTACTGAATTCCATTTTTAAAATTTTCTTTTTTAAAAACATGATCATATGGTGGATGTAAGAAGATGAACGGTTCAGATCTTTGATATCACGTTTCGATATTTACCGTTCACTGAAATATGAGTCGATGTCATATAGTTCGTAGAAACTTTATAAACATCAAGCAATATTTTCACTAACTGTAAAACTCTGAATATAATATCAACGATCCAAACCGTTCATCTTCCTGCATCCTCTAATAGATCAAGTTTTCAAAAAAGAAAATCTGAAAAAACAAAATTTGATGAGAACAATGAAGCGTAAATGTAAACAACAATCAACGGTTAAATTTTGATCTATGATTTATATGATTATAGTGGCGAATTTTGAAGTTAAGCTCTTCATGAAAGTTGTAAAGTTTGTCATTACGAGCGTTTATATATTTTTTCTATATTTTTTTACACTTCTACATTAATTAAAAAATTATTAAAGACTTTAGGTAAGTGAAATTATACTTAAAAGAAAAATGTGTTTTATGTTTTGGATGTGACAATATGATATGTATATACTTATTTAGTATTATGTTTTTCATTTGATTATTTATTGGTTTAAAATATATTTTCCTTAACGGGTAACGGGTCGGGTCATATTACCTGTTAATATTATCGGATCGATTTCGGGTCGGGTCATTTTACCCGTTTATTTTAACGGGTGTTACACGACACGACCCGTTAAGATATCGGGTATGACACGAACACGGAAAACATGACACGAATGCCAGGTCTAAATGTGCTACTTGATTGGTAAGTCAGACTGACTAACGGCAAACCTAGAAAAGCCAAATCGATTCTTCAGAAGAGTGGAACTTAACTTATAGCTTTGTAGAATGGGTTTGGGGAATAAGAATCACTTCAAAACTACTCAAAGGCTTCACTCTTTCACTTACACAAATATCATGGATCATAAAAGAAAAAGGTACATAAACTCTGTCCTTGGGACTGTTGGATGTATAACATAAAAGCTATCAAATATTGATAAACTATTTAGGGTGATACAATGATTAGCCCATAATTTAATCACCATGCAAGATCACTAGCGACAGATTACTAAATTAATCTCATTAGTGAGTTCATGGATATCACTTACATACATAACAAAGAGTTAACTTAAGGATAAAGTTAAAGAGACCAAATTCCTTTGTGTTATCTTAAAACTATTCCCGATCGTTGGATTAACCGATGAATATCTAATAATCTAGTAAGATAGGTAACACTATGTTTGCACAATTGTAGGATATGAGTGCATGACTAGTGTGTACGTGCTTAATAGATATTACATATTATTACTTTAGTCTAAAGAAGGCTTTTCAAGTTTAGTTGTATGGGCTTTTGCAGGTTTGGGCTGTGACTGGGTTGGTGGGTTTTGTTTGTGGTTGGGTTTTTGGGATGGATGGCCGACACGGGCAGGCCTAGCCTGCAACAATGCTAATGAGAAGAGAGGGGAGGTGTCGTGTGATGCGAGAGAGAAGATAGAAAGGAGGAGTCGTCCAATGGCAAAGAGAAGAGATGAGGGGCCGTGCGATGCTAGAGAGAAGAGAGAGGAGGACTCTGGAAGGAAAAATTGGAGGAGAGAGGGAGGGCTAGGATGAGCAAAGCAATAGGTAGGGCTGCCCGGAATTTGGGTTTTGTTTTCTCTCGGTGAGCTCTGCTTAGAGAAACGGTGAGGCAGGAAGGGACGCCTAAACCTACGGTTGGTTTCAGATATTTGGTTCCAGCTGGAAGCTATCTCTGCAAGCATTGATAAGGATTTCTCCCAGCTAGCAACTTGAATTCCTTTCAAAGCTAAGTGTCCATTTTGAACCGGATTTTCCCTTATTTCACTGTTTCTGGTTTGAACCTGCTTAGAAACCTGTTTTTTTTTTCCTCCTTTGTTTTCTGTTTGGTTCTGGTTCGGTTCTTCAACTTTTAGTTGGGAGTGCAAGTTTCTTTTTAAATTATTAAATTGGGACAGAAAAACAGATATTTTGTGCTGCTTTCTTCACTGTCTCATAATACCACTTCCTCTTCATTTCTCTTTTTCTTCCTGTTGTGTTGGTCTTTCAGTGTTATAGCTTCTCTGCAGAAATCAAACTGTATGCATGTTGCCCCTTTTTGTTCATTACCCTATTATTTGTTGTTGTGCTGACCCTGTGAATCAAATGCTCAATTTTTTTTATCCCTCTAAAATACATTATGCATCTGGTTTTTGTTCACTCACATATGATGCACTGTGAATCGTTTCCTAACAAATCTGTTGAGATATGTTATTTTTGGTAGGAAATTATGGTTGCTGTTGTTAGAAATAGATTTAATTTTTCTGTTTGGTTTGATTATAGCTTATGTCTTTGAACAAGCATGCTTTTAAAGTTGCTGTAAAGTGTTTGTCATCGTAAACATGATCAACAACTTTGGCTTTCAATGCGTTTTGCATGATAAAAACAACAAATATATTGATATTGATATTCAAAACCAGGGTTTAGGGTTGACTGTTATTCGGTGTATAGAATTTTACACCTTTTATTAGTTTTCTAATATTTCAATCCTCTTTCAGAATACTAATCCCTAAACTTATTAAATTTATTGACCAGGTGATTTTTCACTCAATCCTGAAGTTCGTATTTCTCGGATTCGTGTTGTGTGCAGATTACTGGTGGTCAGCTTGCTAAAGCATTGTATTTAGGTGACGGTATTTGACATTCCTGTTTTAAACTTTTCAGTTCCTTTCTGTGATTTGAATTGGAACAAAATCAGTAAACAGAATAGACTGATTTACAATGTGTGATCTTCTAAAAAAAAAATTATTTTTTAATTGAGCTCTGTTTTAACTTTTTTGTATTTGTGCTTGTGTATGTGTGTCTATTTTTCTTCTTGTTGTGTTGGTCTTTCAGTGTTTAGCTTCTCTATAAAATTCAAACTGTATGCATTTTCCCCCTTTTAGTTCATTGCTCTATTATTTGTTTTTGTGCTGATCCTGTGAATCAAATGCTCGGTTATCTATCCCTCAAAAATACATTATGAATTTGGTTTTTGTTCTTCACTCCTCTTTCCTCTTCTCTCGACAGTAGCACTTGATCACTTTGGTTGGGAGAGTAGGTGGGTTTGCAGAGAAGTGACAGGGAGTGGGTCTAGGGTTTCAGGGAGGGGTTTGAGGTAGAGAGAGAGTGATTTGGGGTAGAGAGGTTAGGGTGGTGCATGATTCACCCTTGATTTGGGGAATCGTTGCATGGACAGAGAGATGGGGAGAAATGTCGGGGTAAGGTAGAAGGGAACCCACGTGCAGAGAAATGGGGTGAGAGGTATGGGCTGGTGGGTGGGTAATTTTGCTTCCCTTCGATTCAAAAGGTAAGCTTTCTTTCCATTCCTAGGTTACTGTTCGAATAACCCTAGGTTTTAACTGTTCATGATTTTTGCTAATAAATTAAGTTTTCTTGTTTTGGATTTTTCTGTAGTTAGGTGTATAAGACGTTGAATGTAATTTGCTACATTCACAAGTGAATTTATAGGAATTCACATATTAATTTATTGCACAAATTGCACATGCATACTTAAGTTTGCAATATGTCTGTGAAGATTTATTGGGTGAGGGAGGTATGGGTATGGGTTTTTAGGGCCGGTTTCTAGGGAGGTGGTCTGGTGTCGGTGCCTTTGCAGAGTGGGGGCGTAATATGGGGGGAGAGAAGAGAGGGCGTTGGTTGCAGAGAGTGGGGGCGTGATTTGGGGGAGATAGGGGAGGGGGTTGGTTGAAGAGAGAAGGGTGAGGGCGGGTGCACGATTAGGGGGACAGAAAGAGAGTTGATTGGGTGCACGGTTTGAGGGTAGGGTTGAGAGAACGAGTATGTTGGCTGCATTGAGGGTGGGGTTGAGGGATTGTATCTCCCCCTCTCTGTCACCTCTATTCTTCTTCCATCTACCCTTTCTTTCCATTTGGGATTGTGTTGGGGGTTTTCTTTGTAGCCTGCGATTTTACGTGCGGTTGTTTAATTTGGTTTTGTTTTCAGTTTCAGGAGACCCTGGTTTTTCGTTTTTTGGGGCTTTTGTTTGCAGCCTCCGAAGTCGTCTGTACTCACGCCCTATGATAGCAGTGGTGAGCTTCCCTTTCAAAAATTCCTTCTTTCATTTGTTTCTCTTTCTGCAGTTTTCACCAAACAAACAGATTATAAGCAATTTTTTTTCCAATTTTTTCTTGCTTTTAATGATCATGAGGTATGTAGATAGGTATAAAAGTATTGCTCTTTCGTAACATATACAAGTACTAAGTCGTGTTACATTTTCCCTTCTATCTTTTTCATCAGTTCGCTTCTAAGTCATGTTTTAACGTGTATTGAATAATTTTCAAATTAACGACTAGTTCTTCCAGCCACATGAAGAGACTGACTATTCAAACTCTGTTTTGATTTGTAAACAAACTATATGCCTTATCTTTGTCTTAGATTAGAGTATAACATTTGGCAATTGAATTTGTAAGATTTAGCAATTTTTTTCACAAGCTTGCTTTTCTTGCCAAATGCTCAAGTATTGTGCCTTCTACTTTTTTGTTTTCCTTTTTCTGTGTTTTCCCGCATGGAGTGGGCTAACTGATTACTTGAAACTGTGAGTAATATTTGATAATACCATACGATTTGCAAATGAATGTTTCTTATAGCATGCATATCCATGCATAGTAAGCAATGTATCAATCCATTGGTTCTTATGTACTGTACCGTCATTTTAGTTACTTTGTGTAGAAACTATTCATCAGAACCGAGCGCAATGGCGTTCTAAGATTCATATAGCCGACCCCACTTAGTGGGAAAATGCTTTGTTGTTGTTGTTGTTGTTGTTGTGTGTAGAAACTATTCATGCATGTTCCGACTAATACATTCAATCCCCGCAGTGCAGCGCAGGCACATTTTCCTATTTTTCCTATGTTACTGATACATGATTATTGGCTTATATTGCACTTCAATTATCTAATACCTGTAATACTAGAAATTAGACTGACAATGAAGCTATAGTTGACCCACGTTAATCTACTTTCTGCGTGGAGTTTCATGCTTCCAAACTACTGCAGATATTTCGTCTTCAATGTTTTAGAGCCAGAGGGGTTGTAATGATTCATTTCAGTATACAACCAGTGCATATTTTCCAACATATTCTCTATAACCTATTCTATTTTTTTCTCTAATATACGTGTTATTGCCCCCATTTTTTATTGAAGTGATCAAGAGGTGAGTGATTTTATTCAAATACAATGATTTCATGTCTTTTATTCATTTTTGTGTATTGATTAGCATTTGTTTTCTATAATTTGGAGTGTGAACCATGAGTTACTTTATAGTGGTCTGTCTCATTGAGTTGCAGTTTCTTCCTTATGCACACGAGGTAATACCACGAGGTTATTCTGAGCAGAGAGTACTAGGGATGGGCAAAATACCCATGGGTATGGGTAACCACGGTTACCCGCCCATTTAAAGTTGACGGTTATGGTTATGGATAACCGTTTAGACAAATAAACGGTTATGGGTATAACCGTTTATCTATGAAATTTAAATGGCCGGTTATGGGTATTATCCGCGAGAGATGGTCTAGCAGCTGCTCAATCAGCTTGAGGACCTGAGCTTGGTCAACAAGCAGCTTCGGTTTGTTTTGAGATTTTTAATGGTGTGCTTGCTCTTTAATCGGCGAGAGATGGTCTAGCAGCTGCTCAATCAGCTCAGAGTCTTGGTTGATGAGTACTAGGGATGGGCAATGGTTATGCGGGCGGGTAACCGCGGTTATTTTACCCATAACCGTTTATGTTCATACCCGCATAACCGCTTACCCGTTGGGTAATTACATAAATGGTTATACCCATAACCATAACCGTTTATAAACGGTTATCCATACCCATAACCGTGTACCCATTTACCCATAACCATTTACCCATTTAACCATAACCATAACCATAACCATTTACCCGTTTACCTATTTTTTCGCCCGTTTATCCTTTTTTTACCCATTTACCCTTTTTTTCTCCCGTCTACATTATTTTTTTAACAATTTGAAAATTACAAAAGAAAAATTTGTCATAATTTTTATTTTCTGACAAGTAAACACCGTTATAAATACATTTTAACATACATTTCCCTATTTTAATCATTTAAGTCCTCGTATAATTCCAATAATTGAAATAATAGTTTACGAACGATATTTTTCTGTATAGCAACCAATCAGTGTTTCGAACATACGAAACCAACCATACGAAACCAATCAGTGTTATCATAAATCTGTGTTTCTGATAACAAAAAACAACCATACGAAACCAACCAACTTTCATCTAATTCATCACAAAACTGAGTTAACCCTCTATTATTTCATATAATTTCATCTAATTGAAATTAGTGTTTCGAACACGTTCAATCACAAAGTATCATCGACTCGTTGTCACCAAAAGAGGCCTACAAAAGAAATGTATAATTGAATTAGTATGCATAAATTGAATGAGTATCACCAATAATTCCAAAGTAAAAAATAAAAATAAAGATTAGTTTTTACCACATTCACATCAGTATCATCACCGAATGAAGAATCTTCAACACGAGTAGAGTTTGAATCTGGTTCAATAGTAAAAATTAAAATTAGGCTAAAATAGTACAGTTTTGAACATATACATAATTTATATGAAATTTTACAGTAAGTACCTCGCATCTGACCCCACAACCAGTCTCGAGAACACATGAGTGCTTCCACTGTGCTTGAATGAAGTCGGCTACGGTGTGGACTAATAATCCTACCACCAGTACTAAATGAAGACTCTGAAGCTACTGTAGATATAGGAATAGCCAAAATATCTCGAGCTATCTGATGCAAAATAGGATATTTAATCCCATTTGTCTTCCACCACGACAATATATCAAAATCTTGAGTCCTAGGCAAGACTTTCTCCCCCAAATATAGGTCTAAGTCAGATTGTTCATTACCGATGGTAGAATCCATAACAAGCTGGTCATAAGATGTTAAAGGATCACCAACTCTGAAATCAAATGACTGTGATGGAAAATCAGTCGAAGAAGAAGATTCAGAAGACCGATGCCCATGTCTATGCTTCAATTCATACTCTTTGACCAACTTAACAGCCAAGTCAAAGACTTTCTCAATTTCTGATGGAGCATTCTCTTTATAAATAAGAGAAAAATAATACTCGATCAATTTCATCTTGAACCTTGGATCCAGAATAGCTGCAATTGCCATAGCACCATGAATTTTATGCCAATACTTTTCAAATTGGGGTGAGCTGAACAATTAAGGCAAATCTGCTTTAGAGGAAACACTATAAAAAACTGCACAGTTTGTTTTTATGGCATTCCCTAAATTTTACACAACCTCTCAAAATTTTACACAATTTGGACCAAACTGAAGTTTCAGTGCACAACAAAAAGAAAAGCTCTCCGGCCCATAACTTGAAAACTGAATTTGAGAAACATAAGCTGAAATTCGAATCCCTAATTTCCTAAATTCCTCAGTCCTAATTTCCTATATCCCAAACCCTAATACAAAACAGCTAAAAGTCAGAAATTCAGAGCATAACAAATGTATAATTAAAAGAAGGAAATTAAAAATTTGCAGAGGAAGAACAACATATAATTAGAAAATAAGAAGAAGAAGTAAGATCGAAATGAAAAGAAACGCCGCCCATAACCCTGACAAAGCTAAGATATCAAATCCAAAGTTTGATTATTGTGTTTTGGAAGTATTTGATGAGTGTATGTTGATAATTTTGATCCCGGAGAATCTCAAACCCTAAATTACTAACTAATTAATTACTTTCCGAATTCTAAGGACGGATAAACAGATTAAAATTTTCAACAAGAGTATAATTCATAGCAAAAACCGAGGAAAAGGAAAGAAGCTTACAAATCACTCTGGTGCTTGAGCTTCCAAAACACTGAATAATTCCAAGGCGAATTGCTGCAGAGGCTCTTCAGCAACTGCCTCAGAGCGAGAGCGACAGAGAGAGAGCGACGGAGAGAGAGGCGCAGAGAGAGAGCGATGGAGAGAGAGAGCGAGCGGCGGAGAGAGAGAGCGACGGAGAGAGAGTGACGAAGTCGAGAGGCGGAGAGAGAGAGAGGCGCAGAGAGAGAGCGACGGAGAGAGAGGTGCAGAGAGAGAGCGACGGAGAGAGAGAGTTACGAAGTCGAGAGGCAGAGAGAGAGAGGGACGGAGAGAGAGAGTGACAGAGTTGTAATTTATTCTCTGAGGGTGTTTGGGCCCAAAATATCAATTTGGGCCGAGTACAGAACCATCTCAGCCCGGAAGACCTGACAACAAGGGAGCCTCGGGTCGCTCGGGTCGTGGGCTTCTAAAACTAGGCCGGCTAGGTTATTTACGAAGACGAGTCCTGGTACAACAAGGAGTCTCGGCAAGGATGATAATCCGGAAGGGAGCCGACTAAAAAAGGGACTAGGTTCACAATCCTAGTCAGGATAGGACTGGTCGAGGTGTTGTTGATCCGGAGAAGAAAGCCTAGTTCGAGTAGGATTGTAACTCAAGGTCCAGTGCTATAAATAGGGGAGGCTGCGCGTCAGTAAAGCCCCCACAAAATCAATACAAAATTGCCCTGCGCAAATCCTCAACAACTTGAGAACTTTTTTCTTTTTTTTTTCGCTGACACATCTTCCGTTGGCATCAACAGCAATGTGAAAGCAACCGGTGATATCTTAAGTCGGCATAGATAGCTCTGTCACCGTAGAATTGGCCGAACTCGCAGTACCTTCCGTTGGCATCAACAGCACTGCGGCGGGCACGGTCGGTTGTCTATCCAAGTCTCGGTCGAGAAGGGTTTCTAAGTCCTTTTTGGTCGAGGTCATCTCATTAGTCTTCTCGACGAGTTGAGGTGTTACAGTTATTACATTCGGCACATTGAAAGACGAATTTGATTTGTGAGCTTCGTAATAATAGTAACCTTGTCTTCAGGTTTGAGAATCCAGGAGGCCGAGACGTGTTCCTTTCTCGGCTGCATTCGCAAGACGCAGAAGTCAGTAGCGCGACCCAACGCAACATCAACAAATTTACTCCTCGGCCGAGCTCGGCCGACGAGTTGGCACGCCCGCATTCACCGAAGGACGTAGTTAGCTTTTAGATTACTCGGCATGCGCGCCACGTAGGCTTTGTAGTTTTTAGGGCCAACATTTTGGCACGCCCAGTGGGACCTAGTGCTAAACTACGAAGTTCATGCCAATTGAAACGCGATCGGTAAAAAAGAAAACAGCTATGGGAAAATCAACAGCCGATTTGCCGATTCAGAACATAGGACAAAGTGTGCCACAGGCGCAAAATCCCCTTAGTGCCGTGACACCCGAGTCCACAAGCGCAACTCGCCGAGAGAGGGAGATTAATCTCGGCGGTCAACTCCGCGGTCTAGAAATCCCTAATAGGAACACTTGCGTTCTCAACGAAGGGATAGTGGAAGATTGCGACGAGGATGGCGGTGAAGGATCCGACCCACCAACAAGGTCGTTTCTTCGAAAGCGACTCGACGAGCAGTCTCGGTCAGTCGAGCAGACGTTTAGTCGAGGTATTGATAAGCTCCATAAAGAAGGGGCCGAAGTTTCCTAAGTTTATCCATCCGTACCCGGCCTA
Source organism: Malus fusca (assembly GCA_035220775.1). Lineage (NCBI taxonomy): Eukaryota > Viridiplantae > Streptophyta > Magnoliopsida > Rosales > Rosaceae > Malus > Malus fusca. Next base: position 25,787,751 of record CM069071.1, on the reverse strand, counting down.
CGTAGAAACGTTCGGATACCCGAAAGGTTTCAAGATTCCAGATTTTAGCCTCTTTGCCAGTGAATCGTCTCTGTCTTCGTTGGAGCACGTGGCTCGATTCACCGCGCAATGCGGAGATGTTAATGGTGATTTCCATAAGCTACGGCTGTTCAACTTCTCATTGACCAGCTCGGCATTTGCTTGGTATATCAATCTTCCTCCTAATTCCGTCCAAAACTGGGAGGAGTTGGTCGAGAAATTCCACGAGCAGTTTTATCGGCCAGGGATGGAGGTGTCAGTTTCTTCATTAGCAAGGATGGCTCCGGCATCTGATGAGTCACCAATGGATTATCTTACCAGGTTCAAATCATCCAGGAACTGGTGCCGAGTGCCTTTACCCGAAGTTGAATTCGTCAGACTTGCTTTGAACGGCCTCGACGTCGAATACAAAAAGAAGTTCTTGGGGGCAAACTTTCAGGATATGTACGAATTAGCCCAACATGTCGAACAATATGACTATTTGCTCCGCGAGGAAAAGGTTTCGAAAGCTCCATCTCGGGGGACGATTTACAAGAATCCTACTGTCAATTATGCATCAACCGAGGATGAATGCGTTAGCGTGGATGCAGCCGAGATAGTGATAGATAAGCCATTTGTTTGCAAGGCATTGACTCAAGTTGACTCTAGGGAAGTCAAAAGCCGTTCAGCCGCTGAAGGAACATCGAAACCGTCAAAAGTTTACACTTTTGATATTACAAAGGCTGACGCAATTTTCGACCAACTGTTATCAGCAAGAATCATTAAGCTTCGGCCTGGCCACAACATTCCCAAGGCCGAAGAACTTAAAGGAAAGGTGTATTGCAAATACCACGATTCAAGCAAACATACGACAAATAATTGCGTCGTGTTTCGTGACAACGTCCAAAGCTGGATCGATAATGGTAAATTGAAATTTCCAGAGAAGAAGATGAGTGTCGATACTGACCCGTTCCCCACGGCAACGGTAAATATGGTCGATGCATGCCTCCTTAAGGACAAAGGGAAAGGGAAGGTCGAAGTTGTTAAGACACAACGTTTTCATAAGCAGAATCCTCGGCCTCGTTTCATGGCCGATTTTCGTGCAAACAAACCACCTACAGCTTTAACGGGGCCCGCTATTGTTAAACCTATGAGGGATTATAGCACCGATGAAGATAGTGGAACGGCAGTTTTGTGCAGTAAATGTAGAACCGAGGTCAGCAGTGAGCCAGAGGTGAAGCCCTTTTCGCTTATAACGGAACGACCTACGGTCGCAATCCAGCAAAAAGTAGCCAACGTGAGCCGGCATCAGGGGGTTTTTGATCGGCTCGGTCCTAAAGCACGGATGGAAGAGACACCATCAGTCAGGCGGCGCCTCGACTTTGATACTGCATTTTACGACGATGACTACTATAAACGTAATTCTGGCAGTTCGGAATCATCGCGGAGCCAAAAAACTTTCAAACCTCTCGAGCCTAGAGATCAACGTTGGTATACATATCATTCTTCAAAAGTGGTCTACACTGCACTGTCCAAATCCCAGAAGCGCCGGCACCAAAGGATAGATTGCATGGCATGCCGACGGGCAGCCCAAGAGGCTTCGGTCCCCAAATGGCGGCCGAAGGACATAATTGCTAATGACAACAAGCAATCGCATCCAGCTGTTCTGACAACGTCGATGCAAGGGAAGCAGCTGGTCGACCAAGATGTCGAAACCATGTTTGAAGAGGCTGATAAACGGATCAAACTTCTTATTCGACCAGGGGAGATAAAGGCACGCCTTGAACATTTCAGGCAGGAGGCCGAAGGAAAATTAGCCCCGTCAGCCATTCAAGAACCTCTAATCAAAATTCGACGAAATTTGCATCCATCGTTCCTTGGGGAAGCTTTGGAGTATATGCGAGAATTTCACAAGAAGCATTCGGCCAACGACCTGTATGGTTTGCCGAAGGCATGCCAGGACACCATTGATCTGGTCCTGGTTTGTCCTGATGCCGAGCGAATCATCCAGAAAACCTCAGACCCAGGATTGAAAGCAAGGTTCCAGCACATACGAGAAGCCCGCGTCTTTGGATTTGAAGTCGACCCATACATTGATATGGAAGCAGCCGAACTTCCTTTCTCAATGGAGGACCTTCAGTATTTACGATGTCACTTCGAGGTATTTTCGGCTGTTTCTCTCTTCGGCCTTACGACCGATGAAATAGCACGTGTTGCGCGTTTGGATGCGTATCTCGATACCAGGGATACACGGATACATTACCAGGAGCGGGTTCGGATCTCGACCCCAAGCACACTGTCGCACTGACCCTCACCTGAGGCAGTTTCGCGGACCCAACAAGCGGCCGAAGCAGCACCGCCGGAGCAAGCCATTGAAGAAGGAACAGAAGAGTCTCTTTGTCCGGCTTTGACAAAAACGGAGTCCGTAGTCGCTGATCAAACAAAAGATGAGGATAACGAGGAGAATTCCAACCCGATGGGCCCGTCAATCTTGGATGACATGGACATTAGTATGGTCCATGTGTTACCCGCTGATTTTCAATCAAGCACGGCTCAACCGAATTTCCTCGATGGTGATGTCGTCGCCGAAGACGCCGGCCATGTGGATTTTGTATCTGTTGTTGAAGGTGAGTCAGCAACAAAAGATGAGAGCTTAAAGGTCGCCTTAGCCGAATTGTTCCCTCGTTCATCATCGGCCGCGCTTCACCATTTAAAGCCATTGTATGTGACGGCCCATATCGAGGGATACCCAGTTTCTAAAGTTTTTGTCGACTGTGGAGCTACCGTCAATATCATGCCTCTGACCATCATGAAGGCCTTGCGTCGCTCGAATGACGAACTGATTCCGTCAGGGATCACAATGAGTAGTTTTGTCGGTGACAAGTCCCAAACCAAAGGTGTACTTCCGTTAACTGTAAATATTGCCGGTCGCACTCACATGACCGCCTTTTTCGTGGTTGATTCCAAAACCGAGTATAACGCACTGCTCGGTCGAGATTGGATTCATCAAACCAGTTGTATTCCTTCGTCATTATATCAAGTGCTTGTCTTTTGGGACGGCAAATCGGTCCTTGTTCACCCGGCCGATAGCCAGCCCTTCGAGGCTAACATGATCCAAGCACGGTATTACGATGACCACGTCGGCTACATTACTTTGCAAGGCTTCAATGATGAAGGACGGCCGACTCGCATTTCTGTACAGAAAGCTATCGAGGTTGGCGCCGAGACTGTCCATCAGGATTCGACGAGACTCGGATTAGCTAACTTCCTCCCCGACGCCGATGTCTGACATCGATCGGGAAACACGTAGGGCCGCGGTTTCATCCACGATGGAACGACTGCTGGCCCATTGGTATACTATATCTAGACGACCAAATTCGGCCGTTAATCTCGTTGAGTTCCTGGCCGAAGGGGATAATGGTCCTGTCTTATCTCTTGATAAAATTCAAGCAGCCCCGGCCGAGCTCAAAGATCATCGGCCCCAAGTTAAAGACCCCCTGGAGGAAATTAATGTTGGGACAACTGATGACCCACGACCTTTGTTTATTAGTGCTTTACTTCCTCAGCAAATGAAAGACGAGCTTCGTGTCTTGCTCACGGAGTTCAAAGATTGTTTTGCTTGGAGCTACCATGAAATGCCCGGTTTAGATCGTACTCTTGTCGAGCATGAATTACGTATTAAGCCCAGATGTAAGCCTTTCCGTCAGCCACCACGTCGTTTCTCGACGGAAGTGCAACTCAGCATCAAGGACGAACTGGTTCGGCTTTTGAAAGCTGGGTTCATTCGGACAGCTCGATATGTTGAGTGGTTGGCAAATATCGTACCTGTTTTGAAGAAAAACGGTGCCCTGCGCATCTGCATCGATTTCAGAAATCTCAATCTGGCAACTCCCAAAGATGAATACACAATGCCGATTTCAGATCTGTTAATCGATGCCGCGGCGAATCATGCAATCTTATCTTTTATGGATGGACACGCGGGGTACAACCAAATATTCATTGCCGAAGCCGACGTGCACAAAACTGCTTTCCGTTGCCCGGGGGCACTCGGCACTTACGAATGGGTTGTCATGCCATTCGGTCTCAAAAATGCCGGCGCCACATACCAACGGGCGATGAACACCATTTTCCACGATCTAATTGGAACCATCGTCGAGGTTTACATCGACGATGTTGTCATCAAATCTAAACGCCGACAGAGACATCTGGATGACCTCCGACAAGCTTTTCTCCGCATGCGTCAGCACAATCTCAAGATGAATCCCGCCAAATGTGCCTTCGGCGTGTCAGCCGGAAATTTCCTCGGTTTCCTCGTGCATCACCGTGGGATTGAAGTCGATGCGAATAAGGCACGCGCAATAATCAATGCCCCACCTCCAACGACGAAGAAACAACTCCAGTCCTTACTCGGTCAGGTCAATTTCCTCCGCCGATTTATTGCTAACTCGGCCGGTAAAATGAAAGCGTTCTCCACGCTTTTGAAACTCAAGGACTCAGATAAATTCGTATGGAACGACGAACATCAGGCGGCGTTTACGCAAATTAAAGTCTCCCTCACGAAACCACCTGTCTTGGTTCCTCCTCGGCGCGGGAGACCTCTTAAACTTTATATCTCGGCGGCCGAAGAGTCCATCGGCTGCCTCCTCGCACAAGACAGCGACGCCGGTCGAGAGCAGGCGATTTTTTATCTAAGTCGCCATCTCAGCCACCCAGAGATCAATTATCCCGCCGTCGAGAAGCTGTGCCTGGCCTTATTTTTCGCCGCATCCAAGCTTCGGCATTTCATGCTCCCGTCCGTCACCCAAGTCATTGCCCAGACCGACGTTATCCGGTACATGCTTACCCGGCCAATCGTAAAAGGCCGAATTGGGAAGTGGACGATGGCGTTGTCTGAATTTGGCTTGCAATACGTGCCTCAGAAAGCCGTTAAGGGCCAGGCGATGGCCGACTTCCTTGCTCAACACCCTTCCCCCTACGGTTTTGGGGATGCCGATGTCGAAATCGGCATGGTTGCGACGCGCGACAATCATTGGACGATGTACTTTGACGGTTCTAGTACGTCATCCTCGGTGGGCGTAGGAATTGTCGTTCAATCCCCCAACCACGATCGTTGGTATTTTTCGCTTAAGTTGGATTTCGAATGCACCAACAATCAGGCCGAATACGAAGCCCTAATCATCGGCCTTGGGATCCTTCATGACCTGCGGGCGACCCGCGCCCTCGTCCTCGGCGACTCCGAACTTGTGATTAACCAACTTAATGGTTCTTTTCGTTGCATGAGTTGCACCCTGGCGCCTTACCACATGATCGCCAGCTATTTGGCTGAGTCCTTCGACGGTATTACATTTCAACATATTTCCCGGATTCATAATACCGACGCGGACGAGTTGGCTCAAATTGCCTCCAGCGCACAACTCTTGGGGGGCAAGCTCGGCCGAGAAATACCCGTGTTGCGACAGCTATACCCGGCCTTGGTTAACCAACAAGTCCTCCAGCGCGACAACGTGATACGTACAAGAGTCATGTCCTTACCTTCGTTGTTAGATCGAGACGACCCAGTCGACGTTTGCGCCGTCGAAGCAATACCAGATGATTGGAGAGGGCCCATTATGCGATACCTTGACAATCCCAATAATAAACACGATCGCAAGACAAGAGTTCATGCCACGAACTATGTCATGTATCAGAACGAGTTATACCAAAAAGGCGAAGATGGTTTATTATTGCTATGTCTCGGCCCCCAAGAGAGTGGTCGGGCGATTACAGAAGTCCATGAAGGGATATGCGGAGCTCATCAATCCGGACGAAAAATGCGATGGCTACTTCGACGGCACGGCTATTTTTGGCCAAGGATACTAAAGGATTGTATCGAGTTTGTGCGAGGATGTGTACAGTGCCAAATCCACGGACCTATACAAAGGGTCCCAGCCGAATCATTGCATTCAGTCATAAAGCCATGGCCGTTTAGGGGATGGGCCATAGACGTGATCGGCAAAATCACGCCATCTTCTGGAGCCGCTAAGCACGCATGGATAATAGTCGCAACCGACTACTTTACCAAGTGGGTCGAAGCGAAATCATACGCCGAACTAACATCTAAAGAAGTTTGCGACTTCGTCGAGGAACACATAGTGACCAGATTTGGCATACCAGAAACGATCATAACCGACAATGGAACCATTTTCACAGCCGAGAGGTTTAAAGAGTATACGGCGAATCTGAGCATTCGGCTCGAACAATCTACACCGTATTACCCACAGGCGAATGGGCAGGCCGAAGCAAGTAATAAAGTGTTGATCGGCATCCTCGAAAAAATAATAAAAGAAAGGCCAGGCATGTGGCATTTGAAGTTGAACGAGGCATTATGGGCATATCGAACATCGCCCCGATCAGCAACTGCGACAACCCCGTATGCATTAACCTACGGACACTATGCAATGTTACCGGTTGAGTTAAGCGTAAATTCGTTGCGATTAATCGAACAAAGTAGTTTGTTTAGCGCCGAATATAATCAATCCATGAGACAGGAACTAGAAGATTTGGAAGAAGCGCGACTTGACGCTTATAACTTACTGGCGGCACAAAAACGGATTGCCGAGCGAGCCTATAATCAAAAGGTGCGACAAAAAACATTCGGCGATGGTGAGTTGGTGTGGCAAACGGTGTTGCCCGTTGGACTAAAAGATCCTAGGTTCGGCAAGTGGTCGCCGAATTGGGAAGGGTCGTTCGTGGTGCATAAAGTATATGGCAAAGGGGCATATCATCTTAAAGACCGGACCTGTGTAGTCCACAGGTTACCAATCAACGGGAAATTTTTGAAGAAATATTATCCGGTCACATGGGAAATGCGAGAATAATAAAAAAAACCGATTCATTAAGATTAATAGGTATGTACAAAATAAGTAGGTCGACCGATTTACAGTCGGATACATTCAAGGTGAAGGAGGTAGAAGAGTGCCGAGCAAGGCCTTCAGCTCCAGCCACCGTACTTCGCCCATGATAACCTGAGCTTGCCGATTTTTCTTCTCCAGCTTCAACTGCTCGACCCGTGTTGCATTTGCCGCATACTCGGTCAAGCAGGCTTTGCCGCCCGACTCGAAGTCCTTGGCAAGATCGGAAGCAATGGCCGATCTTCGTTTCGCCAGTTCGGCCATCTGACGATCGAGGTCGGCCAAGACATCCCCTTTGGCCTTCAAAGCGTCAATTTTCGGGCGAAGGGTCTCTTGAACGGCCAGGGCAGCCTGCAGGTTCTGCTCGGCCCTCAAAGCACTCTCGGAAACATTGAAAGTTTCTCGAACGCGCTCCAAGGCAGTTGAGGCCTGAACAACAGCCTCGCCGCTCAGTTGACCGTCGGCTCCGAGGTCGTTCAGACATTCACCCAGCCGATCAAGGCCTTTGCGCTCAAGGACTTGCGACGCCGAGAGCGACAGAACTTCTTGCAGCCGAGTCAGAGCGTTTGAATCGGCAGGTTCGGTCGCGGCAGCGGAAGGACCAGCCCCTCCAGTAGTTCTGGACAGGAGAACTTTGAATTCGACCTCCTATGACGCCTGCACACACATCAAATTAAGCTCCAAAGAAGTTATAAAAGAGCAAGAAAAGTTTTGTTTTTTAACCTGCCGAGAGGAGACCTCGGCCATGTCTTCAGGATCGTTGCTCGAACCTAAAGAACTCATTGGCCGAGCCCAATGTCTCAGATTGCTTCTCAGTTCTCGCGGCCGATGGAGGTTATCTACGTTCGATGGCCACTGAGGCGGCCACGAAATATAGATAACGCCCTTCGGCGCATAGAATTTTTGATGAAAAGAGTGTATAGGCACCTGACATTTAGTATTTCCGCGTTTAGAATTCTAAAGCAGTAAAGTAATCAAAGAAAGACGGTAAAGGGTACTTACGAAGGCCGAAGTAGCTTCCTGCGAAGGAATGTGGAGGTCCTGGTCCTGAGGATGCACGGGCGTCTCCGCCGTTGCCTCTGGCTCCTCGGCCGGTCGTTTGCCGCGATCGGCTGCGGACGGGTCGACTGGGACAGCCGCTTCGGACGAGGGGGGAACGCCCTGGTTCTGGGGAGAAGCGGAAGGTTCAGCCACCATGACCGGTTCCTCGGTCGGACGTTTGCCACGGTCAGCCATGGAGGGACTTGCTTGAACAACCCTCTCGGATGTGGAAGGAGGTTGTCGACGAGTACGAGGACGAGTTGCCAGCGGAGCCTCGTCGCTCCCTTCGCTCTCATCCAGAACGAAGACAGAGGGTTTTGGATTTGCAGGGGAAGCTCCCTCGGCCGCAGAAACCGTCTTTTCCAAAATCGGCGCAGCCTCGATAGAAGAAGGTACAGCTGGTGTACCGGCCCCGGAAACAGGTCGCGTCTGAATTATCTCTGCGGCCGGAACTGGTCGCTCCTCGACCAAGCGATGGCTGACGGCAGATGGAGGGGAAACACTGGGGGTCGTCGCTCCAGTAGTATGACTGGAGATGACATGGATCTCCCGTGCGCCTTTATTTGCCAGTTTCTTTACCCGCTTGGCAGGCGGTGGAGATTGGACAGCCGGCGCGGCCTCTTGGCGAGGCCGTTTGGTCAGCCTGGCCCGGCCAGCAGTTTTATCTGTCTTCGCCACGACTGATTCTTTCCCGGCTGCGGCGACTGCCCCTACTTTTCTCAATGGCCGACTACCTGGGAAGATAAAAGCAAATTAGCACGGCAAATTGATATGCAAAAGGAATAGTGGAAAAATGAACAGTTACCTTGAGTTTGGGGGGCCGAGGCCTTCTTAGGTCGGTCGCCGAAGAGTTTGTCCAGCACATCTTCGACCGGAGCACCAAAGAATTCCTGGATGTAAGCCTCCCACCAATCACCGAAGGTGTCAGTGCATAGAGTTTCTGGGGTGGTCGGTCGAAGGCGGAACTTTTGGCACTGCTCTTGAAACTCCCTCGCAGCAGTTCGGCATTCCTTCTCCGAAGAACGGGGCTCACGTCCGCGGCTTAGGACTGTCCGGGAGGAGAGAAGGGGGACCGGGCAGCCTTGAAGATAACCGAGCTGTCGGGCAAGGAAGTTAGGATGGTACACTTCCCAACCCGCTCGTTTCCCATCGCAGCCAAGGGGAAGGTCGCGAGTAAGCACAAACGACCCCCAGGACTGACGAACGTCGGCGTCTTCCCCCGCGCCCCACATGGATGTAGGCAGTCTGATGGAGGAAGGGTAGTCCCGACGACGGCATATCAGGAACTCGTCATTGGAGAGGTCATCAAGAGCGAAGAAGTACCTAAATACCTCTTCGGCTTGATGAGGGGGTGTCGGTAGGGAGGCCAACTGAAGCCCAAATGCCTCCGTTGGTGAGAAGTCGGCTATAGCCGGCCGAAGGGAGGCGAAATACACTTGTAACCAGAGCTGGAAGACCCAGAGGGGACCGTTCTGGTGCGGGTCGATCTTGTGCAGGGTCGCCTCGGCCAGACAGCGGAAGAGATGGGCAAGAATGTTGGAGCTCAGTGACAGGACATGGCCACTAGCCAGAGCCTCGGCCACCGGCATATTCTCGACCAAGCACTTGTTCGACTTGGTACAACAAATGTACTTGTTGTACCAGTAGAAGAGGAAGGCTTCATGGTCCCCTTCTCGTAGGTCCTCTTCTCCTCGGCCGGCGAAGTGGAGGTAGAGGGTGTTGTAATTGAAGAAGTTTTTGTGAAGCTTGTGAATGTCTTCTTTTGACGGGATTCAGCCTTCACGGTTTAACGTCTCGAAAGCCCGTCGATCAAAAAGCGTCTTCAGGTCAATATTCGACGGGTACCCAGAGAGGGCCGCGTCGATAGAGAGCCCGGTCGCTGAAGTGCCCAGAATGGCGGTGACATCCAGAGTGGTGGGGCCGATGGGACCAAGTGGAAGCACCATGGTGTTGGTGGCCGAGCACCAAAAGCACAAGGCGGCTTGGAGGAGCTCCTTGTCGGGAACGATATCCATTGACGAGAGGAGGATGGCGTCATGGATGCCAAGGGCCTTCCATTGATCGCCGAAGAGCTTCTCCATTCGGACAACCCAGGCTGCCCAGGTTGTGGTCGTCGAGGGCCAGGAGCCTTGGGGTTTCGCCGCGTCCCATCTCGACCATTCAAACCCTTGGAGTAAGGGTGTTAGGCAGTGCTCCTGGAGAAGGCCAGTAATGGCCGACGGAACGGTCGCCTTGAAAAGAGGACCCAGGATTTGGTGGGGAGTGCTCATGTCACTCTCAAACCGTATGGTTTTGATCGAGCTCCGATCGAGTATTTTTTGATGTTGTTCGCACTCCTTGGAAAGCTTTGAGATGAAGGATGCCATTGTAGGAAGGAAACACGGCGTAAAAGGTTTTCTGGGTTGGGGGATTTGAAAGCAAAGACTCGGAAGAAAGATATGAATTCGAGAGAAAAACGGCAAGAAATTTCAGAAAGTTTTGAGAGCGTAAAGTACAAATGGGAAAATTCCAGTATTTATAGAGATGGGGAAGGAAGTGCAATCGTTCGAAATTCAAAATAAAGGGTAAAATTGACCGAAGAAATCACTGATCATAATGAGCATTCAGGGAATGCAGTTGAGAAGACCGAGGGTTTCAGGTTTTGGGGGAGCACGATTGCGTGTAACGGCGAGATTGATGGCGAAAGACGTTTCGGCGTCCGCACGTTGAGAAGTGGCTCAGGGATTGAGATAAAGATGGCTAGGTTTAGCCATAAGGTCATGATGACTTAACGGTTCGAGTAACCGCACGCTTCACACGTCATTATTAGGAAATGCTGAGTCACAGGCTGCCACGTGGAGTGGAGGTTTGCAGGTTCAAGATCGTGCGATCATGTTCAATAAATGCGCCTTGAAAATAGAGTACTTGGGTTCTGTGAACTAGATTCGCTTCTTCAAGGTCGAAACCCGGCCAAAGAGTTCAGGCCGAAGACCTCAGAAGCGAGGGGGCAATGTTTGGGCCCAAAATATCAATTTGGGCCGAGTACAGAACCATCTCGGCCCGGAAGACCTGACAACAAGGGAGCCTCGGGTCGCTCGGGTCGTGGGCTTCTAAAACTAGGCCGGCTAGGTTATTTACGAAGACGAGTCCTGGTACAACAAGGAGTCTCGGCAAGGATGATAATCCGGAAGGGAGCCGACTAAAAAAGGGACTAGGTTCACAATCCTAGTCAGGATAGGACTGGTCGAGGTGTTGTTGATCTGGAGAAGAAAGCCTAGTTCGAGTAGGATTGTAACTCAAGGTCCAGTGCTATAAATAGGGGAGGCTGCGCGTCAGTAAAGCCCCCACAAAATCAATACAAAATTGCCCTGCGCAAATCCTCAACAACTTGAGAACTTTTTTCTTTTTCTTTTTCGCTGACACATCTTCCGTTGGCATCAACAGCACTGTGAAAGCGACCGGTGATATCTTAAGTCGGCATAGATAGCTCTGTCACCGTAGAATTGGCCGAACTCGCAGTACCTTCCGTTGGCATCAACAGCACTGCGGCGGGCACGGTCGGTTGTCTATCCAAGTCTCGGTCGAGAAGGGTTTCTAAGTCCTTTTTGGTCGAGGTCATCTCATTAGTCTTCTCGACGAGTTGAGGTGTTACAGTTATTACATTCGGCACATTGAAAGCCGAATTTGATTTGTGAGCTTCGTAATAATAGTAACCTTGTCTTCGGGTTTGAGAATCCAGGAGGCCGAGACGTGTTCCTTTCTCGGTCGCAATCGCAAGACGCAGAAGTCAGTAGCGTGACCCAACGCAACATCAACAAATTTACTCCTCGGCCGAGCTCGGCCGACGAGTTGGCACGCCCGCATTCACCGAAGGACGTAGTTAGCTTTTAGATTACTCGGCCTGCGCGCCACGTAGGCTTTGTAGTTTTTAGGGCCAACAGAGGGTTATTAATTTTTTTTTTAATTTTACATATATTAAATTAAATGGGTAAATGGATACCCGTTATAACCATGAATATTACCCATAACCGATGGATACCCGTTATAACCGCGGATAATACCCATAACCGGCCATTTAAATTTCATGGATAAACGGTTATACCCATAACCGTTTATTTGTCTAAACGGTTACCCATAACCATAACCGTCAACTTTAAATGGGCAGGTAACCGTGGTTACCCATACCCATGGGTATTTTGCCCATCCCTAATGAGTACAAGAGGACCTTCCAGGTTTGTGATTTACCACTGTTTTGTTATTAGTGTGCTTTGATTTGTTAGAACACATAAGTTCAGTGTTCACGTTCTTGCTCTGTCTGTTTTTAATCTTTTTTAACTGCTACAGTGTTAGTTAACTTTATGTACTTTTGTGCAGCCATGGGTAATGAAAAGGGAAACAGTTCTTGGGAAAAAGAATTGCCACCAAATTTTGACAGAAGTGGGACTAAGAAATTTATTCGTGCCAAGTAAGTTGTTTTCTAAAATTAATTATGAGCTTTATGTGAAACATGAAGAATGTTCAGTTATTATTTCCTAACTGTTCTTTTAACTTTCTTGGGAACTTTCAGATATGAGGGAAAACTGTGGGTTGCAAAGAATGCAAAGCAACCAGTTCCTCTCTTAATTCTGATTTGTGAAGAAGCCCGTGCTTTTCCTCAAATCGACATTGTCTTACTTGATGAACGGCGGCACGATCGAAGTCCCTCACCCTCTGTTATCGTTGGACCATGAGGTGGCGGTGATCATCTCTCAGAAAGCTCGCGATGTTTCGTAATCCACCTCCATGGATTACGTTGCGGGTAAATTTGTAATTTTTGTTACTGTTATTTGTTAATTAATCACTTTTTATTTTATGTTTTGAAGGTTAGTTAATTAATCAGTTAATAGTGTTGCTGTTAATGATTTAGTTTAATTAATCAGTTAATAATGCTGCTGCTAATGATTTATTTTAATATAATGATGCTGTTAATGATTTGGTTTTAAGTTTAAATCTGATTAGTGAAAATCGGATGGTGTAAGGTTATGCACTTGCTTTGGATATAATTGCCAGAGAAATTCAAGCTTCTGCTAAGGTAATTATCGATAATCGGATTGTTTGTATCGGGATTGTAAGATGTTGACGTTATTTGATATACGTATGTGAACATGACTACTTCCCCATGTAGTGGTTGGCTATTATATGAGATTTATGTACATGTATCTAGAAGTAGTTAGATATTGATGCAAATAAAACCTGTAAATTGCTTGTGATTGTTATTTGGATATAGGATAATGGCAAATGGGTTGGATTGTTATTTCGATATAGGATGATGGGGCTTGTTTGATAATCATTTCGCTTTTTAGAGCGAGGAGTGTATAATGAGATTTATGAAAATGCGAATAACAGTAAATTGTTTATGATGTCACGTTATCAGCAAGACTCAAGAAATCGTCCTTAAATTGAAGTTAGTCATGCATCAATTTGGCATCGGAGCAAGGTTCAACTCATACCAAAACGTTCAGATAAGACCCTTAGAATAATATATGTAGAAATTGTTTGAATTTTGGGTATAAAACGGGAACATAAGGGCCTAATGACTTTAATCAATTGACTTAATTCGCTTATTTTAAGGGAGTTTTAACGAAACACTATCGGTATCGTTCACTTTTAACGAAAAACCACATTTTTACTTTTCATGGTACTATTTATTTACACCTTTATTTGTCATTTTTCATTAAAATTAAAATTTATTTTGGACTTTTCGTTAGTTTTCCTTTATTTTTTTAATTTGGTATTGTTTAGGCCTGGTTATGAATATTCCAGTTTCACAAACAAAAAAAAAGGGTATTGTTGCGTTAAAAAAAAAAACAACTTTTGTTGTACTCTGAGAATAAAAAATTATAAAATTTAGTAGTTAAATGTTTGGTAAACCTTTTAGTAAGAGTACTTTTAACAAAAAAATGCAGTACTAAGTATTTGACAAACTTTTACTTGAAACTGTTGTAACTATATTAAATGACAAAAAAAGATATAAAGTTGAATGCAATATAATAAATTATTTATTTTTATTTATAATATCTCTCTTCTCTCTCCTCTCCTTCATTTTCTCTGTCCGATTATCATCTTCCTCAGCCCCAAAAGGTCCTCAATCAGAGTCTTGAAATTTTTTTCACAATTCAATCATATAGACTCTCTTTCTATAACTTTCTTCCAAATCCAAACTAGTATATTGAAAAGAAAAAAAAAATTCCAATTTTAATAAAAGAATGATTCCGGGTATGGAGTTTGCATCGAAGGAAGGGGACTAGGTGGAGATCGGGAGGTCACAGGTCAAAAGTGACACACCCCGATCGAAGTCGAGACGTGATGGCCGTCACGTGAGGGTGACATAGCCAAGTGCGCAACAGAAGTGATGATAATAATAAGAAAATGCGAACAAATAAAAACCAAAACTAAACTTATCTATCTAGAGATAATATCTAAGTATGTGAAAGTGACCAAATATAAGTTATACACATATCAGAGCATAGGTAAAACGAAGGTGCAGTCGAACTAAGTACTAATATCTAGTAGAACGTCAGAACCGCCAAGTAGTCCTCGTGAGCCACCAATGATGAACAACTACCTAGACCCTGGAGGGGCGCAAAACTGAAGGGTGAGTGGACAAAACAAAACTTTAGAAAACACATTTCTCTTCCTGAAAGTAATAACCCCCTCATTGTAAAACCTGTATAGTTTCCAGAAAATAATACTACATTGGTCTGAAAACCAATAACAAGAGTAGCGAAAACTGAAGTATGTCATGTCATAATATCTCAGCAATAATAAATGTAAGCCAGGTGTGAAATCAGTCTAAACTAGCATGCCTGTCGGAGTCACCTAACGTGACCTGTATGACTGGACCTGTAACTCATCAATCTAGGCTAGCACATGAGTTGGAGTCATCTAGTGTGACCTGTACGACAGGCTGGGTATAAATATGTACACTCAAGTGCTACAATCACGTGAAAACTGTGCGATAAATCGCAGGTCACCTACGAGTCGAAACCACTTATTGTGGTCTGTACGACAGGCTGGCACCAGACTTGGATCCAAGGTGAGCGTGCGGTGCGGGAGGTGAACAATCACGTGAAGGCTGGCTCTGGCCCCGGGTGGGAGCACTAGTACTGGGGTGCAGCCGCGATGAGCTCTAAATAAATGTATGCATACCAATGCAATTACAACCCATTCATTCACATAATACTCACTTGAAGCTTACTTGAGTCTCCGTAGCATCACACAATGCAATTCACAAGTGTAAAAATGCAATATTTAAAATGCAACTCAGTTACGACATGGCATTCAAAGCATAAATCATTTAAAAAAAACGTTCTGGAAACCGTAACACATATATATATAGAAAGAAAATGCCCACTCACCGATAAGTAGCAGGATCGTAGCCCCTTAGCCTTGCTTGTCCATGTTCGTCCTCGTGGTACGTTTCACCTATATGCAAAGTAACTAATTTAACATTAATTCGATAGCACATAAACAAAGTCTAGGTTTAATTTCTCATACGTTGCTCAAATGGGGTGTTTGAATATACCAACGTGATATACTCGACAACACGAACACCCCCATATTTTTAGAAAAAAATTTGAACACCGGACGCGCCCTCACACGTCGGCCAAGGCACGTGCCGTTCGTGTGACTGACGCCGTTAGGAATATTCTGTCTGTTTGATAGAATATTCCGCTAAATGTAACTGATGGTACCTGACGCCTTCTTCTCCGATCACTCCATCGGTCTCTGCCGTACGCTGTCGTCTGCACTCGTCGGTTTCTGGAAAATTTTCTACAGCTTATAACTTTGTCATTTCTCAACCAAAATCCATGAAATTTATATGGATTTGAAGGTCTTGAAGAGTAGAACACATTCGTACCTATTACGAGTCCAAAATCCTACGAGGGACGGTCGGAAAAATCCTTGGAAAAACCGGCCAACTTTGCAACTTCGTGAATTTGCCTATTCTTACATCCAAAACTACTCCTAAGTGCTAAGGAATTTGAGTGGATACCTTTCCAAGCCTTAAATCTCTGAAATCTCACTGGGATCACGTCGGAGCAACAAGGCACCTCGCCGGAGCTTCGGGTTTCTCAAGTTCCCGTCGTTCGTTCGATAGCTTAAGGTATCACTAGGATCGTGAGGCCAAGATGAGTATGTTGGCACTAGTTTCGAGCTTGATCCATGAAAGTTTGATAGGTTTGTGAGCTGAGGGTCTCTGGTGTACGGAGGGAGAAGAGTCAAGAAGGAAGAAGAGGGAGAAATGTGTACGTGTGTGTGTGTGTGTGGGTCTGTCTGATTGGGTAGCAGAGATAAAGAGAGAGAGTTATAGGTTTTAGTTGGTCCATCCACAGTTAACCCAATTATCTGATTGGGCTAGGACATATAGAAACTAAAATGATTGGTGGGTAGGGCTAGGTAAACTCAACCTTAAAATATATTTCTACCCATTTACGTATTTAATCGTTTGTAATTTTTTCGTTATGCTTCCAATTCGAGTCTAACTCGCATCGTCGCACTTAGGATGTTGAGGACGATTAATTACGACGGCGAGGAAATTATTTAAAACTACATATGTACATCCACATCACTAAGCCAACGAGGGAAATATCGTCACTTTACACACTAGGGGAGGAAATATATATAATAATTTGGGACGGGTCGTTACAAAAAGGGTAGGCTTGGGTTGGAAAGGGGGTAAGATAGGAGGGTTAATGTGGCAAGAGGTGGAGGATTGGGTTGGGAATGAGGTTGCAGGTTTGGCATCGAAAAGCATGGGGCCGACATTTGGGGCGACAGGTTGGAGAAGGAACCTTCAGGGAGGGGCTTCGAGTTGGTTGTGGTGTAGTGGTTGGGGGCCAAGGTGTGGTCGCGATAGTCGATGGGTTTTTTTTGGTGCAGTGAAAGTGGAGATTGTGGCGCAAAAAATTATCCCAAAAAATTCAAAAGACAATACGTTGATCTTTTGTTTTTAGAAAAAGATAAGATTGCCCCTCATTAAATGAGCAATGCTTTCAAATATTCTCAGACACAACTTAGCATCCTTGAAGGTCCAAACAGTTGACTACTGCTCAAAGCTCTCTTGCTCGTGGCATGGAAAAGTTAAATGCATTAAAGATAGAACTAATTACTAAATCCTATCTTTAATACATTCTCAATTGAAGATCCACGCCATCAAATAAAGAACCCTTATCATAATCAATCATGGATGCCTCTTGATAATACCTTGGGAATATTTTTTTCCTCATTCATCCAACAGATGACATGCCTTGGCCAATAGGATGCCGACATGTGTAAGGCAAAACCCTAATCCCTATGGATGGCCACTCTCCACCCAATTTTGGTAAGCTTTTTCTGCACATGCAAGCCCTTAAACACTCACTCTTTTCAGAGAAACTAACTTAGGCATCAAATATTCATTAGGCAAAATCCCCTCCCCTATCTTGTGATCAAATATGTTGATTGTTTTGTAGATACAAATTCGTCAAGATTGAAGACGGCGAATTTTTGTTACCACAAATTGGTGCTTTCATTGAGAGCTTGATTCAAATACTCGAAGAATGATCTTGCAATTATTTTTGGAATCGTCTGTTGCGTTGAATCTCTCTACGTTCTTACTCACTGAAATTTTTCCTAGTAAACTTCTTTGATTAGTCCTTAGAGAAAGGATACAATGGTAGGAATTAGACCAGAGAATGAAGACCAAGACCGACGTAGCCCCACATTGACAATCCTTGAGGCTCAACGTGATGGCATGAGGAGCCCCACCACACGGAGCATCACCACCACTATGGACATTGCCTAGCAACCTACGATGAGGACCAATGCAGCGACAACAGCCCAAGCCTATAACAGCGCAACCACAAACCTTGATCATGATGCCTAGGGCATCATAAGCAGGAGGCTTATCCCATTGCAATAGATATAGGCCATGCAGCCCAGGTGGCCCAAGCTCAGCGAGTAGCAGTGCAGAGGTTATAGGCCCATAAGCAGGCACTCCTCACGCGAGGCCAGTGCGCTCCAGCCCACGACTAAGCTCCGCGCCCACGCACATTCTTGCTTTACCACCCCAACCTCATGTCCCTAAATCGGTTTTTAGACCAATTTAGTCGACTCGGCTCCAAGTCATCGAATTGGCTTTAGCTCTAGCCGGACTGGGTGAACTGATTTTTGGACAAGCGATTGAACTAGGGCATTTTTGCCCTGTTTTTTCATAGGTTTTCCCCATCCGAGCTCGAGTTTTGCACTTATGGCTCATTACACATCTACCACTTACGAAGATGCCCATTACTCAAGCTCTTCCACCATAGTGGCGATCAACACCTGTCCTGACAGGTCGTAGATTTGACTAGTGCTCTTGCATAGCAGACAACCTTGGTGAGTTAGCTATTGAAACACATCGAGGTGCAGCGCACCCTAGGCGAGGTGTCCCAAAGCAGGACAAGAGCCAATGATTATGACATTTTCCAGTGATGTCCCAACAAGTAGCCACTTGACCAGCCACAAACCATGCGTTTTGGCACCATATACTACAGATTTAGCCCTCGAGTCAGAGTACGTTGACAGCTGTGACCACACTTCGACGAGCATTCCAGACATTCTAGGCGAAGCGTCTACTCGCGGCCTTCCATAAGGAGTTCCTTCTACCATGCACCGGAGTTGGTAGCATGAACGATAGTAAGAAGCTATGAGATCCCGTATTTAGATATATTTTTATTATATTTTAAGAATTTTTAGGGATTTCCCTTTTTGTACATTACGTATATGTATGTTTTATACATATGTATATGTATATATACATATGTATATGTATATATACATATTGTAAAGCTTAGGTTGGCATGAGGTGGATTTAGTTTGGACGTGGCACATGTTAGGACTAGAGGAAGAAGTAAGATGTTTTTCGAACAACATTTGTTGAGTGTTGGCAGCTATGATTTGTGTGGTGGCATAATATGGTTTGTAGCTATTTTTTTAAGTGCTTGTAAGCACTCTAAGTTGGTGAGTATTCATACCTAGAGGCTTTGAGGTGGTGTCGTTAATTGGAGGTGTAAAGCTACAAGTAGGAGGTGGTGTGAAAATTTTGCTAACACACAAATTAAACCCTATTTGTGACAATTGTAGTAATGATGTAAGTAGGGATCGTTCTAACCGGGGATTAACTAGGGGTACTAATCACTTGAAAACTGAATTAGAAATGTAAAAACAAAGTTCAACACACTAGATTAGACTCAAGGAATGTAAAACTAACGTTTAAAATACTAAAACAAACCAAAAACTCAAAACAGCAACCAAAAGACTCAAAACTGCCTTAAAAACACTTTCTGGGCAGTTTTGAACACAAAGCACCAAATTGGACGAATTTGGGTTTTAACTTGTACCAAAACACTTAAAACATAAACTAACACACTTTCTAACTAATCTCGGACTTCAAAATAAATGGGGCTTTGATTTGGACGAAAATAAACTAAATGGACAGATTGTAAAGAAAACAGATTGTAAGACAAAATTGTGATGAATAAATGGATAATGGAATAGCTAAGGGTTTCTTCTCCACACATGAAATATATGCAACATAAATCAATTTCCAGTTATCAATTCAATAAGTTATGAACCTCGACACTCCAAGTCAATTAGGTCCGCTTAAATTAACCTTCAGATTTCCCTAGAATCATTGAGTTGGATGAATATGCATCGTAAACAAATTATTCCTAACAAGTTCTCTATATGAACAGCATAATAAAGACACAAGTTAGAATCATTACGTTCTTTGGAAATCATAAGCATCGACAAGGCATTTGTAACTATGAAAAGCATGATACTTTTGCCAGGAATCTACTTAACACGATCGTGACTAGCGACCTTCACTACTTGAGAATATAAATTCATAACGATTAGGTGAAATAAATTTATATCCTAGCACCAAATTCAAGCATGCAAATTAAGCGTGCACTCTCAATCAATCATGCAAGAATAAGTTCTAAATCCAACAGTTAAGCAAATTGTATTCACGACTTATGCAACGATAACTGGAAGTAATCAACTTATTTCACATATATAATCATGGTTTTGAATACACCCTTAGCCAAATTAAAATTAGCCAATCATACTCAAAGCAAAACAAAGATTACATGAATTAGACATTAAAATCCAAAGAAAGAAAACACCTAGAATGCTCCAACTTGGCAGCAAATGCATCCAAGATTTCTCCTTTCCCTTGCTTGTGGCAGTTTGGTTTGTGGACAGGTTTTGGGTAGTTTTATGGTGTAGAATGGATGGGGAATGGTATGGAAAGGTTTAGGGTGAGTGTGGAGGAGTGTTTGATGGTTGGAGGGTGGTAGAAAACTCGGCAAAGAGGGTGGAAGAAGGTGGAGTGGCTGTTATGTTTTCTGGGCACTAGAATGGTGTTTTTGGGGTGTTTTGCTGCCTAGGGTGTGTATGGACGAATTTTCTGTGATGAGTGATGAATATGGGAGAGTCAACCCCTTGCTAAGGGGTGTAAACATGTATATATAGGCCCCAAAAACCTAGAGAATCAGGTTAGGCAATGGATGAAATGCACAACAAGGAGGGTGAATTTGTGGTGTGCAATGGTCCAAGGATGAAAATGAAGTAATGATGCAAAGTATGGAGGGTAAAATGGAGTGGTATTTCAGCTAGGGAGCATGAATGATTGTGTACATTGCATAGAAATGAAAAGGGGAGGTGAAATGTTTCAGAAATTAGTCAAAGATGCAGCAACATGTGTTGCACACGACATTGGATCCCAAAAGGTGTCTGATGGAGCATCAATTGGTGCTGGAATGGTTGTGAAAGTTGTGTGAAATCTGATGGGTGAAGGGAACAAGAGGTATGCAGCAATTAAGTGTAATAATTGAGTGTATTGAGGCATGAAATCAGAAATATTTTAGGGGACAAGGATGATTAAGCATGCATGGGAATCCAAAGGGAATACAATGGGGTTGCACGGCAAGGAAGGTGTATCCTTTTGTGGCTGAGTTCTTTATCCTTTGTACACTAATTCTTCACATTCTTAGCCTCTTTAAGTCTTCAATTTCGTCCATCCACCTTGCTCTATGCATTTGCTATCCATTCCAACCCCGAAACTGCTCCAAAGGGCTCCAAAATGCATCTTCTTGCATACTTTGTTCTTAGAATCTGAAAACACACAAAAATGACTTTAAACACTAAAATAACTAAGAAAACACAATGTAAACGCGCAAGAACACGTTAACTAAGTCGCATAAATATGCTCCTATAAGGAGGTGGCAATATGTAGTGATTGTAGGCTTCCAGCTGGGTACTATAGCTGCTGATTGTTGTTCTCTTTTTGGCCTTCCATTTACACCTACAAACAAGTTTAAGCCTATTCTTACTTATAATATATTTTACTAGTATTTAACTTATTGATCAAGTCTTGTTGCCGTCCTATTTCACTATAAATAGAAGTAAAGCCTTATCATTTTTCTAAATGTGAGTGCACTGATGAATGCTAGGGTTCGCATGCAATGTATGCAAATGTGAGAGAGGGAAAAAGAAAGAGACAAAAATAGAAGGGGAGGTAGGGTTTGATACGTGGGAATTAGTAGATGAGTTGTCTTGCCAAGGTTCAGTTTATCGACGTGAGTGGTTTATGTAATGTGTTTAAAAATTCTTACTTTCGATAAATGAAAACCATGAGTTATCATGCGATTTATCTATTTTCTAATATCTCTATATTTCAAGTCAAGTATGTTGGATTTGTTGAAATGCTTTCAGAATTATTAATATGGTGATATGTGGATTATTTGGAATTGTTCATAAAGCATGAGAACTTTAGTGTTGCATTATTCTGAGGGATAGATGTAAACTACACAAGGGGACATGAAGGCAGATGGCAATTATGGGTCACGTGGTGAGTTACAATTTCTGAAGAATATATTGAACACGTGAAGGGATGACATGATATGGAATTATGTGGCTAAATCTTTGATATTATTATTGTATTTTCTAGAGAAACTAAACGACATCGCTTGACTAGCATATTACATGTTCTATTCAATGAGTGACGGTGGTTGTTGCTCACCCCTCACCTTTATATTTTTTAGATGAGTTAAGGTTGTTTTAAACGAGAGATTTAAGTGTATTCATTATTTTTGTACACCCTGTAAGAATTTTGGAGTTGTTGGGGGTCTTTTAGGTCGAGGTGGCTTTGGGCTTTGAGAACGTCCTTTTGTTTCCCTTGGTACAGATTCATAACAAGTTCCGGGATATCTCGAAAGAGTTAGCTTGTCTTAGGAAATACCCCGGTAACATCAATGGCTCGAAGATAACATGATTGATCAGGATAATGACTTGCTCAAGTGGAGTGTCGTTTGGAAGCTAGAAGATTATCGGTTTACACGAGAGAGAAAGGGTTTGCATGGTTGCTTGGCATTTTGGGCTGCATGTTTTAGGCTTTCCTAGGGTGATAGTAAGGCTTCTAATGGCTGTGATGTTTGATGGAAGGTTATGGGAATTACTAAGGTTGCATAAATGGTGATGCCTGAGGCTTGTAATATGCTTTTGGACTAAATGGAACTCTCTGGGCTTATTTCCTGGGTGGTTCTCTCCCTTGCGTTCTCTTCTATCTATCTTTCTCTCTCTTTCTATATATTCTACCTGTGTGTTCTAATCTTCCCCCTTTGTAATGGCTTCTACCTCTTTATACAAGTGAAGGGTTCTTCTCTAGGCTTCAAAGGGAATCTCCCCTTGTGGCTTGGTCTTCCCCTTCTTTCTCCCTAGGCCTTCTATTAATGAGATAACTGCACTGTTAAGACTTGCAGTTTGCTTCTTCCCGAAACGTGCTTGTCCCACGGCAACCTTATGCATGCACTAATTCTGGTAGCACTCATTATGGCTTTCTCGCGTTGGTTGTCTGTGCAGGCTGGGAATGGAAAGTTAGCATTAAATGCATGACTTGTTAAGCTTAACATACATTTAATGCAAGAATCTAGTTTAGTTCTAACTAAGGAAGTTGGCTTGCTAGAGAAAAGGGTAAACTAGGCTAATTCTCTCTCAATGATGCCTGGGTGAAATGCAAAAGGTATGGGCTTGGATCTTTGGGCCCCTAAGCAGCCCAAAGTCTTCCATAACCCCGAGTCCACATAGGCGTGATAACTTTCCGTAACCATCCGCACCACAATCCACTTGACAAGCCCCGAATATGTGACTTAGGCTTAGCATGGTAGTGATTAGCATAAGGAAGCATGGCTTGATGAATAGGTATGAGCATGGCTTGAGTATCCAGCCTAATCACCGTGGCATTGCATGTTTGTAAATATGTTCCTCGTCGATCCTGTGCTTTGGCATGTATTTGGGCTTGTTACATGACAATTGGGCCTTGAGAGGTGGTTGGATTGGTGTGTGACATTTTTATGCCCCAACATTAGCCCCCTTGATTATGTAGACTATGAGAATCCTTGAGTGGGCTAAATAATCAACCCCAGGCCCAAGGGATTCATGTTTTGAACGTGGGCTTCCTGATGGGACTCTTCTCCTTTCTTTCTCTCTTTTCCGCGTGGATGCTAGTGACCTAGTGACAATATGCTTCCTTACTTCTCGTGAACGTTTCATGATCCAAAAAGAATTTTGTGGCCTCTTCTTTTTTCTTGGTAATCGCTTTGAAAAACCTCATTTCTCTAGATATGTATTTGTATTCTTTTCTTCTTCTCCTCCTTAGTTCCTTTTTCTTATGCAACTCTTTCTTCTGCCTTTCCTTTATTATCCATCGTACCTCCTACTTGCGTTTTTCTACGATTTGGGTTCTTTAGTGTTCTGCATCGAGACCTTCTTTCAGGTAAGGAAGAATTCCTTGACCTTGCTCTTTAAAATTTTTCTTGTTTCCTTGTCTTCGCTAACTATCTTGCTGGTGAATCTGAGCATGTCATGGTCTTTTGCTTGCGCTTGAGGTACTTTAGGCTTTTCATCTTTATAGAGGGGGGCATGATCTTTCCCTCGACAAATCGAACTCATGCTTGTCTGTGGCTTTCGATCTTGGGTCTTTGTATACTTGCCCATGTTGGAAATGTTCCCTAAAACCAATCATGTGATGATACTTTACGGACATTTCACATGTTAAACTAATCTAGTTTAATATCAAGGGCAAAGATTATTGTTTTAAGCCGTCTCATATAAATGTTATATGCTTAAACGATAAAGTCCAAGGAATATGTGATTGGGAGAATGCAATCTAAAGAAGTTAGATTCATGAGACCATTCTTTCGTAGACATATCCTAAACGTTCCTGATCATAGGATTGCCAATTGGGCATTGACAGTCCGTTAAGATCAGTACGTGCTATGTCTTCTCTCAGGGAGAGTGACTAGTCTCGAGTCATTGGTGTGTGTGACATCAAGACAAGTACGTAGGTGCTCAATAGAGAATAAGTTCACTGAACACGATCAACGAAGAGTTCTCATATTCATGTCACATGAGAACTCATGGTTGGGATAATGCAAAGTAGTCCTTTGACCTGAGGCATCATAGTTGTCTTGTGGTTAGGTACTTGATCTTTGATTATGTCAAAGTCACCCCATCCGCGGGTGTTCACGGCATCGTTGGGGTTAAGCCACTTAGCCATGGAGGCAATTAAATGCGCAACAAGGGATCTCTAACCTTCAAACCTTTTGAGGGAGAATACTCTATGATATGATTAAGAATCTCTGGCCAGAGTATGAATGAGATTTAGGAAGTCGTTCCAAATCACATTCAAGGTAATCATATAAGCACACGAATCACATTGTATAGTAGACATGAATAAACTATCAAACCAAACAATGTGGTCAAGAGTATTGTATTAGAGAAAGACCGTATTGCATTTGTAATCCTAAACTGAATAGGTTCTCCACCTCTTCTGATTAGCTTGGGTAACCATGATATGCTGCTAGGTATCACTCATGGTTTGTGGAAGCCCTAAACGTGTATAATCACTAAAGGGAGAATTGAAAGTAAGTTTCAATTCACAATCGATTTGAAATGGTTTTAATCGCCCACTGCCTCGCTAAAAGGAACCTAATGGATCGTACACCGTGTAAGGTGGAGATTGAAGAAACAATGGAGATGAGTAAGAATAATTAAATGGTTTAATTATTTATGGCCAGGATTAATTAATATGTTAATTAATCAAACGAATAAGTTCGTTAAAGACCTCGGGATAGTTTTGGACCTTAAGGCCCAATGGGCTTCGAACGTCAAAGCCCATGGACTTAAGTTGTATGACAACTTAATGAATAAAGATTCACAAGGGCCCAAAAGCCCAAATCCCTCAATTGGCCGGCCATGTTAGAAGAATGGATTTTTGGTTCTTTAGGTCACTTATTTGAAGGGACTATATAAAGGACTTTATAGCCAAACTTCATTAAGGGTTTTCCTTTGGAGAAAATTGGTGAGAACATGTCTCTCCTTTTCTCTCTAGGAGGCCGGCCCCCTTGGAGGGATTAGCTAGCAATCCAACTCCTCCAAGGTCACTCATTTCTTCTTCAATTTTGGGAACTTGGAGAACCATTTCATCCATCCAAATCCATAGATCTAAGATGCAAGGAATGAAGGCCCTCTCTTTGGGTGATTAGCCTTCGCTTATGCAAAGAGGAATCTACAAAGGTATAAATTTCTCAACTTACAAATGTTGTTTTAAGTTGAGTCTTGGTTCACCAATCTACTAGGCTTTGAATTTCATGTTTAATGTTTTGTTTTTAAGTGCATACAAGCATGATTCCGCCTTTAATTGTTAATTGCATGCTAATAGATGTTGCTTAAATGAACATGTTTTTCACAAAATTTCCTTCAAGTGGTATCAGAGCCTAGGTCTAGTAGTTGGTGAATCCTTTTGGGTTTTGTAGTTCATAGTTTATGATTTGAATGTTGTAATTGTTACAAGCTTTATTCTTGTTTCTTTGAATGTAAATTTTGTTAGAAAATTTGCCATCTCAAATGTTGTAGATGTAGTTCATATGAGCATGAATATTGGAGCTAAAATTTGGTGCCAAGTTTTTGGGAATTTTCGGCCAAATCCAAAGGGTGGATTTTTGGGTTCTTGTTTGACTTGTTAAAAGTGTTTTAAAGTGACCTTTGGAACCCCTATGTACCCTAGTTTGGTTATATGTTATTTCCCTAAAGTTAGAGTGGTTTTGGGATTTCTTTGGATGAAAAATGTTCATGGAGCTCTTATGGGTTTTTCATGAATGTTCTTCATTGTTCTTGACATTTTAGCCAAGAACAAAAAGTTTGGTGTTTTGATTCAAAGTTTTGATTTATTTCATAAAGTCTTTGTTTTAAGATGCAAGGAATGAAGGCCCTCTCTTTGGGTGATTAGCCTTTGCTTATGCAAAGAGGAATCTACAAAGGTATAAATTTCTCAACTTACAAATGTTGTTTTAAGTTGAGTCTTGGTTCACCAATCTACTAGGCTTTGAATTTCATGGTTAATGTTTTGTTTTTAAGTGCATACAAGCATGATTCTGCCTTTAATTGTTAATTGCATGCTAATAATTGTTAATTGCATGCTAATAGATGTTGCTTAAATGAACATGTTTTTCACAAAATTTCCTTCAGCCCATTGTAGATCTCTTCTTGTTTTTCATGTGCATTGTGGGATTGTCATTTAGCCTAGCTTTTTTGCATGTTGGTGCGTGCTTGAGCGGGATCGATTGATCAATTGCAATGATCCACTTGGCATGATTAGTTTGACTGCATATAACCTATTTTTGCTTGGATACACACATAGTATACTTTTTAGGGCTAGATCTTTTAGAGCCTTGATAGGATGACATGTAGGGAAAGATGCATGTGTTTTGCGTGATATCATGTAGGGAAAATTGTCTCATGTCAATGTCTTAGATTCTTGCATGAAAGACTTTGAATTTTATGCACGTACCTTTTAGCTTTCTCAGGGTGTGCTTGTTTGTTTTCCCAAGGTGCGCTTGCTTGCTTTTTTAGGGTAAATTCCTTGCTGTGTTTCACTTTGTATGCTTGTATATCTTGCATTGTATGATATGATGTATTGCGACCCTTATTGTTCGTTGCTCATTTCCTGTAGGAATTTTATGGCTCCGGTTCTCCAAAATACTTAAGCATGGTAGATGGGTCATTTTTGACTGCTGATCGACTCCATCGAGGTAGACCACCACCTCCTCTTGGCTTCCAGAACAACGTTTTCAAGGGATAAGAGCCTTCCCTGGACGTGGTTATTCTTATAGATCCCAAGTGCCTTTCAAGGTGCTGCATAGAGAGCGCACGGTTCCTTACGGTTCCAATCCATTCTAAGTTTTCATGTGGTGAAGCCACCGGCTGGGCTAACTAGGCTGATACCTGTTGGAAGTATGGCCACAAAGCCACTCATTTGATGTAATAGCTTTTGGAATACTTATTGTATTAAACTATTATATGTTTAATGAAGGGCAAAGCTTATTGTTAATCACTATTTATTGTATCATGTGTTTAAGCAATAAGGGAATCCAAGGAATGTATTTGATCTAAGAGAGAAGTGATTTAAATAAGTTAGATTAACGAGACCTTTCTCTTATGTTCATTCCTAAAACGTTCCTAGCCATAGGATTGCCAATTGGGCATTGACAATCCGCTAAGGTTAGTATGTGTTATGTCAACTCAAGCGTGAGTATGACTAGTCTCAAGTCATTTTGTGTTGGACACTAAGACAAACACATAGGTGCTTGAAAGAGTAATCGAGTACACTGAACAACGATCAAAAGAGAGTTCAAACATACATGCCATGTAAGAACTCGTAAGTTGCAATATGCAAAGTAGTCCTTTGACCTGAGGCATCATAGATGTCTAATGGTTAGGTCCTTGATCTTTGATCATGTAGGCATATGAATGCACAACAAAGAATCTCTAACCTTCCATGGTGGAAGGAGAATACTCTAAGATATGATTCGGGAGTCTTTGGCCAAATCATACGAATATGACTTAGGAAGTATGTTCCAAATCATATTCAATTGAATCATATAGAGAAATATCACATTGGATAGTAGACATGATACAAACTATCACTCAAACAATGTGATTAAGAGTATTGTATTAGATAATGACCGTATTGCATTGTAATTGTCACTGGATAGGTTCTCCAACCAATTCTATTTAGCTTGGGTAGCCATGACATGCTGCTAGGTGTCACTCATGGTTTGTGGAAGCCCTGAAGATTAGCAAACACTAATCTTAATCAAAGGGAGAATTGAAATGTAGTTTCAATTCACAATCGATCGTTAAGAGTAACAATCGCCCACTGCCTCGCTAATTGGAACCTAATGGATCGTACACCGAGTAAGGATGAAAGTGAAGAAATATAAATGAAATGGATACGCAATTAAATTGTTTAATTGAAATATGGTCAAGGTTAATTAATTAGTTAATTAATTATACGAAAGGTTCGTATTGGGCTTTTAAGTTAGTTTTAGGCTTCGGGGTCCAAAAGGGTTTGGTCCACTAGGCCCATTATGTTTAAGTTGTATGACAACTAAAACAAATCTGGGCAAATAGCCCAATCACTTAAAAGAGGCCGGCCATAGTGAGGGAGTGGTAAGTTTTGCTTAATTGCAAGTTTGCCACTCACCTAAGAAAAGAGATATAAAAGCATCTTTATAGCTTTTACCTCATTAGGGTTTTCTTGAGAAAAGATGAGAAACATTTTCTCTCTTTTTCTCTAAAGGAGGCCGGCCACTTAGAGAACATATAACTACCAATCTTTTCTTCTCTAAGTCATCCATTTCATCTTCACACCTCATCCTTGGTGTGGACACTTAGAGACACTAAATCTTTGGTGTTTTTGGAGATCCTTTCATCACATCCTCAAGGAGCAAAGGAGCAACACAAGGAAGATCCAAGGAGCTAGGAGGTGACTTGAAGGCCCTCCACTTGGGTGAATCCCTTGTGTAAACAAGGATGAGCTTCAAGGGTAATGAATCTCTAAAACCTTCTTTCTCTTTAATGTTGTTAAAGAGTCTTGTGGTTCACCATTCACTAGGCTTTGAAAGTCATGGGTTTTAGAATTGTTTTGAATGCATGCCTACTTTAACGTGTTAATAGTTTGCATATGTGTTCAAATATTCTCACATGTTCTTAGCTAGGACAAAATTTTTCCTTCATCAGGCACCCCAAATATGTGTAAGATCTTGGTTTCAATGAACTTTTTTACTGCAGTTGAAGTGATTGTCTTCACAGCTGAAGCTTCCACCCACTTGGTGAAGTAATTCGTTGCTACGATTATGAACGTGTGTCCTTTGCTAGAGACTGGGGTGAATTTGCCCGACGAAGTCCATTGCCCATCTTCTGAAGGGCCAAGGTTTGGCCACAGGGTTCAAGGGTATCGAGGGCATATGTTAGAGCGGTCTATGTCTTTGACATTCTTCACACCCTCAGGCATAAGCCTTGCAGTCTTTCTCCATTTCGTGCTAGAAATAGCCATATCTTCTAAGCAATCATCTCATCTTAGTTCCAGTCTGATGTGCCCCACAGATTCCTTCATGTACTTCAGCCATTACCCTCATTGATTCTTCTTGGCCTAAGCACTTGAATAGAAGTCTATCTGGAGTCTTTCTTGTGGGGAATGACAGATCTTTGAAATACTGAACAATAGGTGTCCTCCAATCATCTATCTTTATTTCTTGAGTCATCACATCTAAATTGAATCATCTTTCGAAGATAGAAGGAAAATGTCTTTTCTGAAGTTCTATATCCCCTTCAAACTTCCTTTCTTGGATTTGTGCTCCAGAAGCCAATTGTGCCATCTCATTGGCAACTACGTTTGATTCTCTAGGGATATGGCTGACTGATATCTCAGTGCCCCAATAGCTCAATAGTTATGTAGATGCCAAATAGTAACCTACCATGGTGATGTGTCTGCACTTGTATTCTCCATTTAACTGATTGATCACCAATTCTGAATCACCAATCACCTCAACTTTAATTGCCCCCAACTCTATCAAGATTTACAAGCCAATTATCAATGCCTCATACTCTGCCCGATTGTTGGTAGTTTCTTGATAATCGAGGAGGAATGAATAACAATGGTGAGTACCTCTGGGATCAATGATGGCAATCCTGGCTCCAGCAGCGTTTTGAGTGCAAGAACCATCAAAATTTAGTCTCCAAAGAGTGATCCAAAGGCTAGTTATTCTTTTTATCTCTTTCTGGATCCATTCTTTTGTACCTGAGAAGGCTCTGCTTGGTGGGATCCACACACTGGCTACCTCTAAAGTTCTTGGGATGTTGATAATTTCCTCTTGAGACTCTTGGTGTTCAGCCAAGAAGTCTGCAATTGCTTGTCCCTTGATCGCTATTTGAGGCACATATTGAAAGCTGAACTCTGATAGTGCTAGAATCCATTTTTCAATTCTCCCAGTTAGCATTGGTTTTGACAGCATGTACTTGATCACATCTGTCTTGGCGATGATGTGGATGTGGCAAGGTAACATATAATGCCTTAGTTTGCAAGCAGTGAAGTATAGAACCAAAGACAACCTCTCCACTGGTGTATACCTTGTCTCTATCTCAGTAAGGATTCTACTGAGGTAGTACATTGCTTGTTCCTTCCCACCTTCATTGTTTTGGGCCAGCAAGCTTCCCATTCACTTTTCAGAGGCAGAAATATAAAGCTTTAAAGGCTTCCCCCTTTGAGGTGGCATGAACATTGGTGGAGAGGTCAAGTAAGTCTTTATTATGTCAAAAGCCTTTTGGTGTGGTGGGCCCCACTCAAACTCTTCTTTCTCTTTCAATCTTAGCAGAGGAGTTAGCGGCTGAATCTTGCCCGCCAAGTTAGCAATGAATATCCTCAAGAAGGTGATCTTCCCCAATAGCCTTTGCAGTTGTACTTTGTTGGTAGGAGGAGGTGATTCCATTATTGCCCGAGCTTTGTTCTTGTCAACCTCTACACCCCTTTGATGAACAAGGAAACCCAAAAAGTTGCCCGACCTTACCCCAAAAGCACATTTCTTAGGGTTCATTTTTAGCTTATGTATCCTTATTCTTGTTAAGGCTTGTCTGAGATCTACCAAGTGTTGCTCTTCAGTTTTAGACTTCACCACGGTGTCATCAATGTATACCTCCACATTATGGCTGATTAAGTCATGAAAAATGGCATTCATCGCTCTTTAATAGGTTGCACCAGCATTTTTGAGCCCGAATGGCATGACTGAGTATTCATATGCTCCCACATGACTTGGGGCACCTAAAAACTGTTTTGTGTACATCTTCTTTAGCTATTTTTATCTGATTATAACTGGCATTCCCATCCATGAAAGATAGGACTTTGTGTTTGGCAACTGCATCTATGGATAAGTCAGCCATGGGCATGGGATATTCATCTTTAGGCGTGGCTCCATTAATGTTTCTATAATCAACACAACAACGAACTGCATTAGTTAAAGCCTTTAATACAGGTACAATGTTGGCCAACCACTCGACATATTTGGCAGGCCTAATAAATCCAGCCTTTACTAACCTCTCAATTTTTTCTTTGACTTTCTCCTCGATCTCCTTTGACATCCTCCGTGGTGCTTGCTTCACAGGTTTATATCCCTCCTTAATAAGCATTATGTGTTCTACTAAGGTTGAATCTAAACCTGGCATCTCGGTGTAATGCAAAGCAAAACAGTCTTTTAACTCGTGCAGAAGGTTGACTACCTTTGCCCGATCCTCCACTTCTAACAGACCACTAACCTGTATAGGCCTTGGATCTTCCTTAGTCCCCAAATCAATGGTCTCCGAGGGGTCTTGCACCTCTGGTGGTGGCTTGTCAGGTTCTGCACATGCAGGTCATATATACATTCGGCCATTTGTATGGCATATCCAGGTCATATATATATTTGGCCATTTGTATGGCCGCTTCCAACTCTCTTCCAAAAAACTTTTCTTCACCTCGGTTTTGGCTGCTTGAAGCTTCTTCCCCTTGCTCATCGGCCAAGCTCTCCCTTTCCTGCTTATTCTTTCTTCCATACACCAACAGTCTTTTGATTAAAGACCTGACTACAACTACCTGGTCATTTCTTCTTTGTTCTGTCATTACTGGTGTTGAGGAGTTGGAACAATATGGGACCTATCTCATTCTTCCTTGGTAAGGAATAATCCTTGTTCTAAAAGTTTTTGGGTCGTCACCTTAGTCGGGCGGTCATTCTTATCAGCTCCTAAGCATTGGAGAATCCCAACACCGGGATTGTAAAAGTTGGCTTTTGCAACATTAGCAGTGGGGATGAATGGTCGTGACTCGGCCTCCACCATCTCCCAAAATCCTGGTCCCATGGCTCTTTCCTCGTGGTAAACTGCTACTTATTGGTGTAGGGTGGAAGGCACAGAGAGACTCCGATGAATCCAATGTAGGCCTAGTAAAGCTCCATAAGTGGAAGTGTTGTCCACCACAAAGAAGGTTAGCATGATTTGCTTGGAGCCCAAGTCAACCTCCAGAGGCAATATCCCATGAGTTCTAGTGATGGCTCCAGATAAGCTGGAAACTGTTAGATCCGTAGGGATGAGATCCTCCTCACTTCTACACATCCTTTTCATTTGCTTGTATGGCAACACATTGACCGCAACTCCTCCATCAATCAAAACCCTCTTGAAGGGTAATCCCTCTAGATGAGCAGTTACATATGTATGCTTGAAATGGTTAGCTAGAGTCAAGTTCGGGCGACTGAAGACCATTTTCTCTGTGTACACCCTTTCAGGCTCTTTCTTCGTGAGCTCGGGCAAACCTATTTTGCCCGACTCCTCTTTTCCTGCCTCTTCAACACTAACATGTGCCTTCATAGGTTCTGTTGTCAGGTAATCACCCTCCATTGTGGCAGGTTGATCATGCTTGGGACAAAACATGGCAGATAAAACATATGTCATGTTTACGTGGAAGTTGCTAGGTTCAGGTAAGTCATTCTTCTTGCCCCCGATGTGGCCCTTGAATTCATCTAACTAGGCATGTGCTTCTTCGGGTAACATCAGCTTGGGCAACGCTTCCTCTTAAGTTACGCCAAAGTTTGTCATTGGTCCTGGAACTTCACAAAGAGTATCAATCAACAAAAGTGATGGTATCCCCCTCTCAGGTGAGTTAGTTCTAAAACATATGGATTATGGGCTCTATCTTGGGGTTGGCATCATCACCATATCTTCTTGAGCTTTCCTCAAGATTTTATACTTTCCTGGATGAGGTTTTTGTGGTACATGATCTCCTTCCCTTTTTGTTTTGTTATTAGCCTTTTCTACCTTCTTTTTTGTTCTCTAATAAAGTTGATTTCTTCCCCCATGAGGTACTTTCTCAAACTTCACATTTTTAGAAGTTTCTGAGGCAGCAGGGACTGTGGACTTTGTGCTGCCTCTGAACTCTCCTGATCATGGAGGCTCCCATTTCTTTGACGGGTCTCCCATCATTTCCAACCACATATCATTTCTGCCAGAGTCGGGCAAGATTGTGCTTGATGACTGGATTCACTACCCTTTCCCTTCTTCTGACATCTTCACCGACATAGCTTGGCTAGGGTGGCCTTACGTCCACCCATTTTGGTACTTTGGCTTCTCTGTCTTTCACTTCTTCAGAGGCTTCATAATTTCTGAATACTTCTGACAAGCCCTTTGGTTGAGAATCTCCCCCTAACTTTTGGAAAACATTTCTTAAGGTCTCTTTCTCAACTGTTCGCAAGACACTTCTGCGGGTTTCTTATTCTTCTTTTTCTCTTCTTTTGATCAACTCTTGATCAATGATAGCTCCGGATGCTGGTACTTCCAACTCAAATTCACATTGACACTTGCTGCATAACATCATTCCTTTGACTATGGTTGCTTTGGGCTTCTCAGGCAACTTGATAGCTCATTCTGTTGGCTTGTGAACTTGCCTCATTTTTGCTTTGACTTCCCAGGTAGCCTTCCCATTCTCTTTCTCAACCCAAGTCATGTTGATCATGTTTATTGGGGCTTCTGGGAAAGGATTTGTGTCAATCATAATATTGGCTTGTGGTTTTTCCAACAACAACTTTCATTTCACTATAAGGTCTTATATTTAATCCCTAAACTGGACACAGTTGGTTATGGAGTGATTGAAAGTGTAATGCAGCTTGCAGTACTTTTTCCCCCTTAGTTCCTCTAGTTTTTGCATCTTTTTGGTACTGTCGGGCACAATCACTCTTGCCCGCACCAACTTTTCATAGATCTCTAAGGCCTTGGTTAAATCAAAGGAATAACTCTGGTATTTGGGGGGCTTCATGGGGACAAATCCACCATCATTCATCACCACTTTCTAGTCCTTGAATGGCTGGACTAACCCCTTCATTATTAAAGGTTTAAAGGGGGTGGTCATCTCTCCCGCACATATGTCCATCCCTTATCTTCTATGGCCATCACTATCTTCTAGCTATGCCTCTTCAAACTTCACTTGGTGAATTGTAGCTTTGCTTTTGTAGAAATGAGGAGCTTTAGATGAGTGTTTCACCTGCTATTCCTTGAGCAACATCTTCTCATACTTCATGGCAGCAATCACCAACTCTTATAAGTCATTGAACTGTACATCATAAAACTTCTTCCTCAAAGGCAATCTCAAGGCCTTTTGAGCAATGGATATGAGTTGGGCATGATTAATAGGGAATTTGATGTGGTAGAAACTAACACAAAAATTAAACCTTATAAATTATGCAATCGTAGTATGAGTAAGTAGGGATCGTTCTATTTCGGGGATTAGAAGGGATGCTAATAAACACAAATTAAACTTGTAAAACTAAGAACTAAGTTAAACTAACATCTAAACAATGACTGGGGGAATTTTGGACGAATTTAATTAAAACAAAATTAAATGGCAGCAAGATTAAATTGTGAATGAAATATGGGTGAGAGGATGGCTAGAGGATTCTTCTCCACACATGAAACATATGCATACAAATCGATTTCCAGTTATTCTTCCTATAAACCATGAATGACAATGCCCCAAATTAATTGTGAATGCACTAATTAATTCTCAGACTTTCCTAAGTTCATTGAATTGGACTCAGCGACGCAACCAAATTATACTTCTCAAGTTCCCTAACTATGAAAAGCATAAAAGAGACACATATCAAAGGTCATTAAGTTCTGTGAAAATCATAAACATTGACAAGGCATTCGTAACTATGAAAAGCATGATACTCCTGCCATGGATTTACTTAACTCAATCATGACTAGTGACTTTTACTACTTATAAATATAAGTTCATAACGATTAGGTGAAATTCCCTTATATTATAGCATCAAATCCCTGCATGCAAGCTAAGTATGCATCCTTAATAAACATACAAGAATAAGTTCTCTATAAGACAGATAAGTAAATCGCATTCATGTTTTACGAAACAATAACTGGATGTAATGAATCAATTCATATAAAGCATATGATCATGGCTTCGAATTCACCTCTAGCTAAAAAGAAATTTAGTTACACATGTTCATCATAATTGAAAAGCAAACTAAAATAAACATGAAAACTAATCAAGGACAGAAAGAACTCTGAAATCTCCAATGGTTGAATGATAAGATGCAGCACAATCCTTTTCCTTTTGCTCTTGCAAGTTGTGGCACCAATTTGGAATAGAACATGCGGCACCAAGTTTTCTCCCCCCAATTACTGCGGCAGAAATACATATATATAGGGTAGGGTTCGGCAGAAACCAAGGAGAAAAAAGATTAGGGTGTTTGAATGAATTATGACTCCTAGAATCAAATGGGAAGTATTTAGAATAGGATAAAGACTCCTTT
Organism: Malus fusca; assembly: GCA_035220775.1. NCBI lineage: Eukaryota > Viridiplantae > Streptophyta > Magnoliopsida > Rosales > Rosaceae > Malus > Malus fusca. The sequence goes on along the minus strand of CM069071.1, from coordinate 25,752,095 downwards.
TGTAGCTGGAAATAATATGAGATAATGTTGGATGAAGTGGGATAATGTTTGGATAAGGTAAGATAAGATTATGTCTTTCCTTGTCTTCCAAGCTTCCAAATTTGATTCCTCCAGATTTTAGCACATATTTAGCACATGTAAAACACCAAAAACGTCTATCCCCACTGCTCCACACGCATGCTATCCAATCCAAGTCCAAAACTGCTCCAAATTGCTCCATTTAGCCATTTATTGTCATCTTTACCAATTGGACCTACAATAATACGAAAATAACTTAAATTACGATAATATATGGAAATTAACTAAATAAATGCAAAGAAATAAGATAACAAAGTCACATAAATATGCTCCTATCAAATTCCCCACACTTAGGTTTTGCTAGTCCCTGAGCAAAACAAAGAAAACAAAACAAAACCTAAACCTTCAAACAATCGCCTCAGGGATTTCCAATGAAACACGACATATTAAAAATCACTACTCACATAGATTTTAGCCATCCTTGCTCTTGAGCTTATACTTAACCATAGTAACCACTCACTTGCTCGCATTTAATCAATTAAAACAACATTTGAAAGTAGTAACATGCCTTAGAGATTTCACTAAATTCCTCACCAAATATACTCTCTATTTTCACACAGATTTTCTGACTACACTCCCTATACTAAGTATATGTGAGAAGATTGATGTAAATATGTAGACTAGCACTCACATATGTTATAACAAAGAAGACACTTTCTGGAATTATTAATACAAACATGTATATGATCTCATGAACGGAATGCCACTACTTAGAAGCGAGAACCAGGGATTCCATATGCTCGTACCAATTTGAAACTCCACATATTGAATAACATAACAATCAAGATAAAAGTCTAAGGGTTGTAATGGGGCTAAGGTATTGGCTAACAAAGAAAGATCAAGGATAAACAAAGATTCTTAAAGTGATAGTAATCAAAGTAATGAAATCAACACTTAGAATTCAACTTTTGATTGCAGCACCCAACTTTAAACACAAGGTGAAGATTCGTACAACTTTAGGGTCAGATTCACATTTTTGGACCCTTCTTCAACAACCGACACTTATGAACTCATTCTCACTTTTTTTTCAACCTCTTTTTTTTCTTTTCTCAACTTTTTTCTTCTTCTTCTTTTCTATTTCTTTTTCAACGTTTTTCTCTTCTTTTTTTTTTTTTGAAACATAAAACATAAGCACTACACTTCCCAGGATTCAAAAGAACAAATCCTTCCCCCACACTTATTTCTCTGCAGATCGTAGATAAAAAAGAATTCCCAACAAGTCATGCTTCACTATTCTTTAAGAACAAGGGTATGGATATTCCTATGCTAGGTAGGGATAATGCAGGCTAACAAAGAAAATAGGCTAAATAAGGCTCAAAGGGGTTAAACCTACAATACATATGCAAGGGATAAGGCTTTTTGGCTCTGGTGGTAACTAAACAACTTTTTTCTTTCCTTTGTTATGCAATCAATTTTAAGCTTTGAATGAAACAGGCATGAGTTATAGTATTTGGAACTAAAATGATGAAAAAGCATTCCAAGTAGCAACCAAGCAAAGAAATAATGAGATCATGCAACGACTTTAGAAAGCAAGAATATCACAGATTAATAACTCTCCAAACAAAGAATAGGCTCAAGCCTCATAGGGTTGTAGTGTTAGTTTGAGTTTCTTCCTTCAAGCATGTTACAAAACTGATTTTTTTTTCTTTGTGTTTGCATGTGAATTCATAAATGACAACTACAACTAAGTATTAACCAAAGAGCATATCAAACTTCCACCCATGTTTGTAACTTTCTTTAACAGTCATCCAATTAAAAACCAAATCCTCATCATTGTGTTGTAAGGTACCCTAAGACACAAACAAGCAACAAAAATGACTCTTTTTGGTCTTTTCTCAAGCTTTTTCGATTTTTTTTTCAAAATTTTTTTATATGACACACAAGAAAACACTTTAAAACAGTGAATAACAACGTTAATAGTGATAGGTGGTGAAATAGGGTTGCCTCCCAAGAAGCGCTTACTTTAACGTCTTCTAGTCGGACGACACCTCCAATTAATCCTCACTAGGACCAGTGGCATGGAGTTGATCTTCGAATGGAAGGTGATACTTAAAATGATCTGGTAATGGTTTAAATTCTATAGTGGGTGCCTGAATCATTGAAATCAACAACATGTTAGTAGAAAACGAAATTGAAATTTGAGGAGGTGGCTTACCTATGTTCTAAAACAAGAACTCAAGGACAAAGACTACTTTGAAAGTTTCAGGAATGTTGCACTCAGCCATATTTGGTGTGAGAGCAGTGACTTGTCCTGTGTGATCCACTCCAATTCCCTTTTCAATAGTGGTTTTAAATACATCCTTCTTGATAGGTGTTGAACGTTCCTGCCCTATATTCTTAATCACATTAATGGCAAAACAAGAACGAACATCATTAGGATACTTAACAGATTCAGAAACATTAAAATTAATCACATCGCCATCAAACTCCATAGTTAATGCTCCCTTGGACACATCAATCTTGGTTTGCGCTGTTTTCATGACAGGTCTTCCAAGTAAGATTGGCAATGGTGTAGAGTGGGTTGAATCCTCCATCTTAAGCACATAAAAATCAGCTGGAAAAATCAAATGGCCTACCGCACCAAAACATCTTCCAAAACTCATTTCGGAGATGCATTAAATCGATTGGCCAATTGACTAATGACACCATCATTTTTAAGCTCTCCTAGATTCATAGATACATAAACGGAATATGGCATGACATTAATGGAAGCACATAAATCTAGCATAGCATGTTTAAAACTTGTATTACGAATAACACAAGGGATAGTAAAACTACCTGGATCTTTGCATTTAGGTGACAGCTTTCTTTGCAAAACTGCAGAGACATTTTCACTTACATGTACCACCTCCTTCTTGGGAATCCATTTCTTTGTTGTACAAAGGTTCTTAAAAAACTTAGCATACTTCGGAACTTGCTTTATTGCATCAAGAAGCGAGATATTGACTTGTACATTCCTGAAGGTTTCTAAGATGTCTTTTTCATTCTCTTCTTTCTTAGATTGCATAAACCTACGAGGGAAAGGCACATTGGGTGGAATAGGGTTAGAAGGAATTGAATTCGAACCAACCTTACCTAAATTGGGTGGCATAAGAGCCTTAGAAGGCTGCGACAAGGATTGTTCTTCTCTTGGCGTGACCTTGTCCACCTCTTCTTCTTCGAGCAGCAGTTGTTCGTCCTCTTTTTGGCTTTGTTTGGACGTTTTTGGATTGGTTCCAATCTCTTTACCACTTCTCAAGGTAATAGCCTCAGCAGTTTCAAAACCTCCCTTTGGATTGACAATGGTTGAACTGGGAAGTTTGCCTTGTTCTCGAAATTGTCCCATGAATTATGCCATCTGCCCAATTTGATTCTTCACTTCGCCCATCTCTTTGACTTGATTCTGTAAACCTTGGGTCAAAGCAGTTAGTGCTTGAAATTTTTTATCATAATCCATTGACGAACCTGAATTTGGTTGGGATTGTTGTGGGGAAAATTGTGGTGGCTACATAGGTTTTGAATAGAACTCCTCAGGTTGCTGCCAATATCTTTCTTGTTTAACTTGTTGAGGTTCCCTCCATATAAAATTTGAATGATCTCTCCCACCTGGGTTGTAAATGCTGGAAAACAAGCCTTGATTGATTATGGCCTTGATAACACCAAGCATTGACACTATCCCAACCTCCATTCTCAATTAATTGAGGATGTTGATTAGTTTGATATCCTTGCCTAGAGGACACACCAAATGTAGCCACACTTTGCATTGCAGTCCTTTCAATATACTGCGACAAAAGAGAAGTAAGATTCGCCATTTGAGCTTGAAGATTAGCAATTGCCATGTCTTGCTTCTCTAGTACCTGAAATCAAAGAAATAAAACTAAATCAAAAGAAAAAGAAAAATAAACAAAAAACAGAGGGATTAGCAATTTTACTAATCCCCAGCAACGACGCCAAAATTTGATGTAATAGAAACTAACACACAATTTAAACCCTATAAATTATGCAATCTTAGTATGAGTAAGTAGGGATCGTTTTTCGGGGATTAGAAGGGATGCTAATAAACACAAATTAAACTTGTAAAACTACGAACTAAGTTAAACTAACATCTAAACAATGACTGAGGGAATTTTGGACTAATTTAATTAAAACAATATTAAATGGCAGCAAGATTATATTGTGAATGAAATATGGGTGAGAGGATGGCTAGAGGATTCTTCTCCACACATGAAACATATGCATACAAATCAATTTCCAGTTATTCTTACTATAAACCATGAATGACAATGCACCAAATTAATTGTGACTGCATTAATTAATTCTCAGACTTTCCTAAGTTCATTGAATTGGACTCAGCGACTCAACCAAATTCTCCTTCTCAAGTTCCCTAACTATGAAAAGCATGATAGAGACACATATCAAAGGTCATTAAGTTATGTGAAAATCATAAACATTGACAAGGCATTCGTAACTATGAAAAACATGATACTTCTGCCATGGATTTACTTAACTCAATCATGACTAGTGACTTTTACTACTTATAAATATAAGTTCATAACGATTAGGTGAAATTCCCTTATATTCTAGCATCAAATCCCTGCATGCAAACTAAGTATGCATCCTTAATAAACATACAAGAATAAGTTCTCTATAAAACAGATAAGTAAATCGCATTCATGTTTTACGAAACAATAACTGGATGTAATGAATCAATTCATATAAAACATATGATCATGGCTTCGAATTCACCTCTAGCTAAAAAGAAATTTAGTTACACATGTTCATCATAATTGAAAAGCAAACTAAAATAAACATGAAAACTAATCAAGGACAGAAAGAACTCTGAAATCTCCAATGGTTGAATGACAAGATGCGGCACAATCCTTCTCCTTTTGCTCTTGCAGGTTGCAGCACCAATTTGGAATAGAACATGCGGCACCAAGTTTTCTCCCCCCAATTACTGCGGCAGAAATACATATATATAGGGTAGGGTTCGGCAGAAACCAAGGAGAAAAAGGATTAGGGTGTTGTAACGGATTATGACTCCTAGAATCAGATGAGAAGTATTTAGATTAGGATAATGACTCCTTTTGCAGCTGGAAATAATATGAGATAATGTTGGATAAAGTGGGATAATGTTTGGATAAGGTAAGATAAGATTATGTCTTTCCTTGTCTTCCAAGCTTCCAAATTTGATTCATCTAGATTTTAGCACATATTTAGCACATGTAAAACACCAAAAACGTCTAGCCCCACTACTCCACACACATGCTATCCAATCCAAGTCCAAAACTGCTCCAAATTGCTCCATTTAGCCATTTATTGTCATCTTTACCAATTGAACCTACAATAATACGAAAATATGCTCATATCAGAATTGGCACCTCATCCTTGTCCTTCTGAACCTCATCATAAAGTCTTCTGTAGACTCATGTTCATATTGCTTCACCTACACCAGGTCATTGATAGCCTTAGGTCTAGGCCTTGAGGCTCGCAATCAAAACTAACTGAGTGCTAGGCATGCCACTACTATCTCAGTATAGTAGATGTAGAACAAGAGTGTGTTTAGTCGATTACTTGCGCTCTAAGTTACTCAGACTTCTTGTTATCAAAGGATTGTCGTGGATGGGTTAAGTCCACATTAAATTCTTTTTCTTGCCTTGTGACCAAGGACTTTTAGTTCATAGTCTTGTATGTTCGTATGAAGGGAGCTTGAATCCTCTTTAAGTCATTTAACTGTTTGCTTGGTTCTTGATTGATTTTAATGATAGCCTATCTATTAAACTAACCAGATCCAGATGTAAATGAGACTCTTAAAGTAGGAAAATAGGTGGATATGACTTGAATACATATTGGAGAATGCATTACGTAATAGATCTACAAATTCAGAAAACAAACAAAGAGCTTCGGGCAAAATTTCACCTTGTCTGTCAAGGTTGAACTTCTTGCAGTCACTTCTCTTTGTGATTACAGGGGTTTATATGCTACAAAGGGATGGATGGTAAACAAGTTTACATAAGGGAATTGATACTACGCCACTGAGGGAGATATCAGAGCTTTTAGACTAGAGAGAAAGATAGCTTGTCGCTAAAAAGGACTAAATCTGGGTAGATTTCAGCTTTTGGATGCAAATCTGGCTTGAGAGCAAAGTTTGTATGTATGTTTGTTTGTTTGATTGGTTGAGTGTCCTTGTCTCTGGGGCCTCTTCCTTCTTTTATAGGCCAATTAGCCCAACTGATGTGACCTTGCTCTTGCCCGAATGCATTTGGAGGGTAGTGACTCATCATCTTTTTACTTGTATTGCCACTAAAAAGTGTTTTTTGGCTAATTGTGAGTTAATCTCCATCACTTGACATTTAAATCATAGACAAATGGTCTATGCATTAATGGGGAGACGCCAATTTGTCTCTGGGCCTGGTGCTGGGCATCGGGCAAGTCTTCTTTTAATTGGCATCTCTAGGCTTCTTCACACTTACAACCCAATGTTCAAATATTAACCCAAACAGTGTTCTCACGTCAAGTGTAATGCTGCCGATGGCAGTCGAGGTGTGTCCGTTGAATCCGGTGAGTACCTTCGCCCGGCGTATGATTGTGCTTTCCAGGCCCATCTTTTGAATTACTGAAAGCTGAAGTAGGTTGACCGCACTTCCATTGTCTACCATCATTGTGACATCCCGTCCCAAGATTTGTTGTAATTTATTCGTAGTAGTAGTGAAATTATCAAAATACCATTGAGATACCACGCAGGCCTTCCACGTGGACCTTAATTTTCCTTTCACTTTTCCCATCTTATTTTACTATTTTTGAATAGTACTCGCTTTTACGGACACTTAACCATAGACGGAACTCAATGCAGAGCTATAACGAACAAGATATGTTTGAAACTATGTAAAACTACCCGAACAATTTTAAAACTAGAATTGTGACTTTGGGTAGTGTGCATCACTGCCTAGGTCTGGTGGGAGAGTGATTTTGTGCAGGACACCGGAACCCTGCATTAGCCTTATTGAGGCTTTGTGCATATCAATGTTTACCATTAAATTTTTATTATTGTTTATGGAGGCAAGAGAACATTAGTTTAATATTTTTGTTTTTTATGTTAGGATTAATTACCCATTCGGACTACACTATGGCAACCATAATTTCAATCTGGTGCATCATTACCATTACTCTTTTCCTCTCACACGACAGCACCTCTCATGCCTCATTTTTCTTATTATTTTATTATTTATTTTCTCTCATATCAACTGGTCCTATCCCTCTCTCACCTCTCTCACGGATTTGGATCCTCTCTGAGGCAACTGGTTGGGATTCTCTTGACCAATGTTCGAGGACCGTTGGATTTTTATCCAACGACTATAATTATTATAACTTTTAGATGGCCTCCTTTTTATAGCCGTTGGATAAAAATCCAACGGTCTACGAACACTGATAAGAAAAATCCAGACCAGTTACCTAAAAAAGGATCCAAATCCCTCCCTCTCTAAATCTACACACTCAACTACCAATTTTTATCATCACTCATACATCACCATCATTTTTGTTTCTGAAAACTGGTTCTCTCTTCTCTCTCTCTCTTTTTTCGAACTCTCTGCCTTCTCTCGAAACCATCTTTTCCTCTTAAGATTACAGCTCTCTCTCTCTCTCTCTATCTCTCTCTCTTTCTCCTTTCAAACTTTCTACCTTATTTCTAAACCACCATATAGCCAAAGAGAGCTCCAGGTACCATCACCACAAATTCCAATTAAATCGAGACCCCAAACCACCAAATACAAGACCTGCATAACCTGGGGATCCCTATGGTACCTTTGCATGTTAAATTCTGTAATGGAAAGTAGGAGAATCCAAGCAGGGGTTCTCGGTGAGAGTTGCCCTAATGGAATCGAGCTACAACCTTTGAAAATTGAGCTTCTGGCATGGAGCTCTGGCGAGGGACCCGTTAAACTTGGGGTCCCATAAGCTCGAATTAGTCCTGTTCGAAACTCAGGTTGCTTAACCCATGCTCTGCATGCTAATTTCAAGTTTAAATTCGAGGCTTTAACTCCATTTTTCGTACCTTGTGCATTTTCCCAGCTCTGACAGCAATATGGGACGAAGTCTTGTTGAATTCGAGGTGGATTTGACTCGATTTTGTCCTTTTTACGCCTTGGCGAATTACCTGAAGTTCTGGTGGAGTTCTAGTGCAAAATCCATGTGAAACCGAGGTGTATCACCTCTGTCCATCATCTGTTCTCACTTCCAGAGAGTTCGATGAGGTTCCCAACTAAATCTGAGATAAAGTTAACCCTGATCGGTAGTTGACCTCCTTTTGCTTAATCTCCGACGAATCCCAAGTGGATTTAACCTTGTTTCGGCATAATTGTGTTCAATTTTCCCCATGAAGGTTCCAGTGAAACCTCAATGAATTTGTGATGAAAAAAAATCGTTTCGCCCATAGTTGGTGTTAGGTAAAATTCTTGACCCTTTTGTGTGAGTAATTATGGGTTAAGTTGGTGAATATTCTGTTGAATTCGAACAAATTGGAAGCTCAGTTATTTTCTGGAAATACTTAAATTAAATAAAATAATATTTTATAAGTGCGATTACTACCGGAGTTTTCGGCTCTTTCGGCCGGAATGGATGTGACATCGTCATTATCTGTGAGTGGGGTTTTTTGTTTTTACGTGTGTGTGTGTGTATATATATATATGTGATTTTCTCAATAACTGCTTTTATATATTATGATGTAGCATGTCATGTTTAGCTTTACAAATAGACTTTTCGTACATTTTATGTTTTTAACATTATTTGTGAGCATAAACTTGTGGCATGACATCATTGCACTTTATCTGCTCATTATTACATGTTTGCACGGTGTCTCTTAGCTATTTGTATTGTCTTGGGCCAAGGACTAGTTTCACATGTAGTTCACTGATAGGAGCATATTTATGCGACTTAGTTAGCTTGTTTTCTTGCATTTTCATAGCTAGTTTCTACTTATTATAGTGTTTTAAGCTATTTTCGTGTGTTTGTAGGTCTAAATGACAAAGTTGGCAAGAAAGTGCATTTTGGAGCATTTTAGAGCAGTTTTGGGCTGAAATGGATAACTTACATATGGAGCACAAGGAATGGACGAATTTGAAGTTCAAGAGAGGCTAGGAATGCGCTAAAGAGTTGAAGAAATTAATTCAAGACATTGAAGATAAGGAATTAGCTGAAAAGAAGGAGATATCATCCAAACTGCCTTATCTTATCCAAAACCTTATCCAACCTTATCTCATCCAAACTAACCTTATCTTATCTTATCCTATCCTAATCCTATCCTACCTTAATTCCAGATGCAAGGGGGACTCCTTATCACATTAGAATACCTAATATCTGATTCTAGAAGCCCTGAAACAATGCAAATAACCTGATCCTTTTTCCCCCTAGAAATCTGACGAATTTAATCCCTTTCTAGAAGCTTTGTGCTGAATTTCCTAGTCCTATTCCTCTAGGATTGTGTAATCCTTCTCCTCCAATACTTTGCGCAAAACCCTAGCCTATAAATACATATTTTCTGCCACAATTCAAACCACCACCCTCTACCATATTTTCCTACACCACACATACAAGAGACAAAACATCAAAAAATACATACTTGTGAGCATATTTGCAAGGAAGGAAGGAGATGAGACCCTTGGAGTCGAATCTGCCATTGTTGGAGCGTTTCTAGGTGTATTCTATCCTTAGATTTGTTTCCATTTTGCTTTTAATTTGGTTTTATGTTTTCAAAGACATGAAGAACTAATTTCTTTTTAGTTAGAGGTGAATTCAAAGCCATGATTATATGCTTTATATGAATTGATTACATCCAGTTATTGTTTCTTGAGTCTTGAATGTGATTTGCTTATCTGCGTTATCAAAACTTGTTTATGTATGTTGATTGAGGATGCACACTTAATTTGCATGCATGAATTTGATGCTAGAGTATAAGGGAGTTTCACCTAATCGTTATGAACTTATATTCACAAGTAGTAAAAGTCACTAGTCATGATTGTGTTAAGTAAATCCTAGGCAGGAGTATCATGCTTTTCATAGTTACGAATGCCTCGTCAATGCTTATGGTTTCAAGGAACTTAATGACCTTTGATATGTCTCTCCCTCATCCTTTTCATAGTTAGGGAACTTGATAAGGATAATTTGGTTGTGATGTGTATCCCATCCAATTCAATGATTTAAGGAAAATCTGATGGTTAATTTGTGCTGTCACGGTTAACTTGGGGTGTTGTCATTCATAGTCTAAGGGAACAATACTGGAAATTGGTTTATGTTGCATATGGTTCATGTGTGGAGAAGGATCCTCTGGCTAAGTTTTCACCATTCAAATCACCTAATTTACTTTGTTTTGCAATCGGTTTAGTTTAGTTAAATTTCGTCCAAATCAATCCCCCTTTTAATTAAGTGTCTTACATTAGTTAGAAAAGTGTTTAAATCTGTCAAATTTAGTGTTTTGAGTCTTACTAGTATTAAATTCGTCCAAATAACTCCCTAGAGTCTGTTTTGAGTCTTTTTAACTTAGTTTTGCTGTTTTGAGTAGTTTGAGTCAGTTTTAAGTCTTAAGTGTCTAGTTTTGTGTTTTTGAGTTTAGTTGAGTGTTTCTAAGTCTAGTTTAGTATTTTTTTAGTCATATTTGTGTAGATTAGCAGCCCTAGTTAATCCCCGGGCTAGAACGATCCCTACTTACATCTTTGCTACAATTGTCAACAATAGGGTTTAATTGTGTGTCAAGTAATTTTCACATCATTCACATACACCATTTACATTCGTTTTGGATCCATAGTTAGGTGCTAGCCTGTCTTTTTGTGTGATATGTTGGACTCGTATGCGATGCAATTAGCGTAGCTCACATGATGTAGTACTAAAATGTAAAACCTACACCCAGCCTGTTCCATTGTCTGAAAATCTCTGCAGTGGACATGTGTGCCTACATAAATTAATGAGCATTATTTTCTTGTGATATCGATTTGAGATTTGATGTTGAGATATCTTCTTGGTATACCCTACATCTTTTAACTCACTTTTGCTGCAGGGTATCGTGTTACATACTAATATTATATTACTTTTCAAAAAGGTTTTGCAATTTTTTTTTTCAGGCTTACTCACCCTTGTTTTTCGCCCCTCCAGGATTTTAGTGGTAGAGGTTTCGTGACGACGAGGATGGTTAGCAAAAGCTATTATGTAGGAGACTTATCATTTAAGTGTAAATGTCAGTACTCTTCTTTTACTGCAATTTATCTTTGCTCTGACATCACTTGTGTGATATGGGTTCAATCCCCACTCACATGCGCACTCTAAATTAGTCATTTTTAGGTTTTAATTTATTCACATTTTTCACATCACTACACTTTATGGCTTCGTCACCTTCCAGGTGTCGGCCAGCACATCACGATTCGGTTGTCTATGTAGACATTTTAGGTCGGGGTGTGTTAATCATTCTGTCGACTATAGCGTGGGCTAGTTGGACAGATACCTCTAGTGCGTCATCATGTGGGAAGTCGACTCCTTCGGCATCCTGCTCGATGAAGCCAACGATGGGTCAAGGTTGGGTGTTGACTGTCTGGACCTATGAGACTAATATAGCCTCCTGGATCTTCATTCTCTTGGAGTTATTGATGGCCCCCAAGTGCTCGGAATCGGCGAATATGCCATTGATCTGGATTGTCTTGGTCGACAGCTATTTGTCAGCATCTGCGTTTCTTCTAGGATGCGCAGCTGGCTTGTCTAAGTATCTGTCGACCTTGCCTTCTTTCACCAGCTTCTCTAGGTAGTTCCTCCAAGTGTAGCAATCGTTACGAAGGGAATTTTGTGAAAAACATGTTCATTTAAGCAACATCTATTAGGATGCAATTAACAATTAAAGGCTGAATCATGCTGGTATGCACTTAAAAACAAAACATTAACCATGAAATTCAAAGCCTAGTAGATTGGTGAACCAAGACTCAACTCAAAACAAAGTGAGTTGAGAAATTTATACCTTTGTAGATTCCTCTTTGCATAAGCAAAGGATAATCACCCAAGAGATAGGGCCTTCATTCCTTGCTTCTTAGATCCATGGATTTGGATGGATGAAATGGTTCTCCAAGTTCCCAAAATTGAGAACCTCTAAGTCTCTTCACCAAGGTTAGATTGGAGAAGAAATGAGTGACCTTGGAGTAGTAGGATTGCTAGCTAAACCCTCCAATGAGGCCGGCCACTTTAGAGAGAAAAGAGAGCTTGTGTTCTCATCCTTTCCCCAAAAGAAAACCCTAAATGAATTTTGGCTATAAAGTCATATTTATACCTTAATTCATTGGAGTGGCAAACTTGTAAATAAGTCCAAAACCCACTCCATCTCTACATGGCCGGCCTTAGGGTATTATTGGGCTAATTGGGCCTTTGTGAATCATTATTCATTAAGTTGTCATACAACTTAAGTCAATGGGCTTGACGTTCGAAGCCCATTGGGCCTTAAGGTCCAAAACTATCCCGAGGTCTTTAACGAACTTATTCGTTTGATTAATTAACATATTAATTAATCCTTGCCATAAATAATTAAACCATTTAATTATTCTTACTCATCTCCATTGTTTCTTCAATCTCCACCTTACACGGTGTACGATCCATTAGATTACTTTTAGCGAGGCAGTGGGCGATTAAAACCATTTCAAATCGATTGTGAATTGAAACTTACTTTCAATTCTCCCTTTAGTGATTATACACGTTTAGGGCTTCCACAAACCATGAGTGACACCTAGCAGCATATCATGGTTACCCAAGCTAATCAGAAGAGGTGGATAACCTATTCAGTTTAGGATTACAAATGCAATACGGTTTTTCTCTAATACAATACTCTTGACCACATTGTTTGGTTTGATAGTTTATTCATGTCTACTATCCAATGTGATTCGTGTGCTTATATGATTACCTTGAATGTGATTTCGAACGACTTCCTAAATCTCATTCATACTCTGGCCAGAGATTCTTAATCATATCATAGAGTATTCTCCCCCAAACGGTTTGAAGGTTAGAGATCCCTTGTTGCGCATTCACTTGCCTCCATGGCTAAGTGGCTTAACCCCGACGATGTCGTGGACACCCGCGGATGGGGTGACTTTGACATAATCAAAGATCAAGTACTTAACCACAAGACAACTATGATGCCTCAGGTCAAATGACTACTTTGCATTATCCCAACCATGAGTTCTCATGTGACATGAATATGAGAACTCTTCGTTGATCGTGTTCAGTGAACTCATTCTCTGTTGAGCACCTACGTACTTGTCTTGATGTCACACACACCAATGACTCGAGACTAGTCACTCTCCCTGAGAGAAGACACAGCACGTACTGATCTTAACGGACTGTCAATGCCCAATTGGCAATCCTATGATCAGGAACGATTAGGATGTGTCTACGAAAGAATGGTCTCATGAATCTAACTTCTTTAGATTGCATTCTCCCAATCACATATTCCTTGGACTTTATCGTTTAATCATATAACATTTATATGAGACGACTCAAACAATAACCTTTTGCCCTTTATATATAAACTACATTAGTTTAACTTGTGAAATGTCCGTAAAGTATCATCATATGATTGGTTTTAGGGCACATTTCCAACACGTTAGTTGTGTGATCGGGACGTCGATGGAATGTGTAGTACTTGGTGTGGTCCAATTTGGAGGTATCTCCCTTTGATTGCTTTGGCAGCTTGAACCATGGTTCACTCTTGATGTCGCAGAGGATTTGGTGGATTGGTCCCTATGCTTGGCCTCCTTCCTGCTTTTGTTGGTGTACTCTTTCCCGTCCTCCTTCTTTTAAGCTACTGCCGATTCTCTTCGAGGCTGCTCGGGTGCCTTGTCTGCTTACCGAGCCTCGTCCCAAAGTGCATGCTTCTCTACCAGAGTGAAAGTGTCTGTCAGAGTTAGATCTTCTTTCATGATCAATTCTCCGAATAGTGGATGGTATGTTGGGAGTCCTTTTTGGAAGGTTGCACTAGCTATCGAGTCGTTGCATCCGATTATCTTTACCTTCTTTACTTTGAACCTCTTCATTTAGTCGTGGAGCGACTCCTTTGGGTTTTTCTTGACGTTGAACAAATGGTCAAACTTCTTCTTGATCGAGTGGTAGAATGAATAATCCTTGGTGAAAACCAAAGAAAGCTCATCAAAACTCCGGATGGATTGTGGTGGCAGGGTGTGGAACCAATCTTGCGCCTCTTCTTGTAAAGTGGTGGCGAATATCTTGCACATGAGAACGTCGTCATTCCGATAAAGGATCATTGCGCTTCAATAGTGCTTTAGATGCCTCTCTGGGTCTCCATCTCATTTGAAGGATGTGAAATATGGCATGCTGAACTTGCATGGAGGCTCTGCCTGTTCGATCTTGTCCATGAAGGGTGACCTGCTTATGTTGGCCATGTCTGGTCATAGTGCCTCATCAGTGACCTCGTTGACTTGGAAATCTCGCAATCGATCGGTCAGGAGCCTTTCTACTTTTGCCCTCGATCGTGACTTGTTGGTCTAGGCTACTCTTCAATGTGTTCGGCTCGTCTATTCCGCGGCTTCAATGCATGTGGTGCGGTCCTAGCAAGCGAGCGAATCTCCCACAGGCTGCCAGTTGAACTTAAGCCAGATTAAGGGACTACTTCTTTCTGTCCGTCGTGTTGCCTACTTCGATGTGAGGTGGATGATGTACATTATGGGCCTAGCCGCGAATGAACATTTTGCCTGGAAGGGTGCTCATGTTGATTATCGGAGTGTGGCCCCAACCTTGAGTGGCTGCTTGCAAGGACGCTGCTGGAGAGGTTTGTTGTCTGCCTTTGTCCTACTATGGGACACCTCGTTTAGTGCACGCTGCATCTCGATACGCTACAAGAGCTGATTCACCAAGGTCGTTTACTGCGCAAGGGCGCTGTTAACTCTATGACTTGTCGAGACTAGTGTTATTCGCCATTTGGGTTAGAAGAACTTGGACGATATGCATCTCTTTGAGTAGTGGAATTGTAATGGACTCCGGGCACGATATTTGAGTTGAGATATGTCAAATCTGTGGAGAAATGGGGTGAGGATACCCCCAGTTCAATTATCGGTCCAGAAATCTGAAGTCGGGATGGTTGAACCCGTCTTGGATCGGTTTGGGCTGCTATGAGGGCCACGGGAGTGGGCCAGACTTCGAGTGGAACCGCAAGAGTGGGTCAGGTCGCTAGCACGGGTCAGACCGTGCGCTCGGACTCGACCGCTGAAGCGAGTGGGCGCTGGGCTTCCCATGGCACGGCTTAGGTTTACGGGGCGTCTTGGGCCATTGTCGTGGCAGCTGCGATTGCAGCTTAAGCTTGCTTGGGCTAGGCCATGCTGGGCTTCCTTGTGGCGCGGGCCTGGGCTCGCTGCAGCAAAATGGCATAGGCCTAGGCTCGCTACCACGGTGGCTGCTATTGTTGGCATAGCCATAGTGGTGCCGCGTGGGGGTGGGGCCGCTTCACTTGTCGTCGCTTTGAGCATCGTGGATCGTTGTGGTTTGGCCATACCTTGATCTACATCACTTAGTCCAAATCCTTGAACGTAGGAAATTCTGTGCGTTGTGGTTTTCGAATTTCTAATCATTGTACTTTTCCTTTACGTTTATTCAAAGAACTTTATAAAAAGATTTTAGGAATACGAGTGTGCGAAAAATCTACAAATGAACGAAAAATGGGAAACTTTGAATCCGGGAGTCTTCTCCAAGCGTGTGAATCAAGACTTTCAATGAAAGCACCAATTTGTGGATGCAAATTTCCACCGTCTTCTCCTTTGACGAAAATGCTCCTGCAAAATAATAACACCTAAGATTAAGGCCAAAAGCCCCATATGCCCATGATGAATTGGGGATGAGCTATGGCTGAAGAATCTTCGACGCCAAAGTTAAGATTCTGGAAAGAATATGTTTAGGAGTTTGTGGGTAGCCAATGGCTTTCCTTTTTAGTGGGAGAATAAGGCTATTTATAGGGGAGTGGCTGGCCCTATGTGAAGAGTAGTGGCCGGCCATATATGGTGAAATTGTGTGAATAATTGCAAGATATTATGTGAAATAATATCTTGCAATTAACATGGCAATTAATACTAATTTAAACAGGAAAATTTGGAGTTACCTTTTGAATAAGGATTTGATGAGGAGTGATGAGAGGGATTTGAATAAATACCATTTTGATCACCTTTAACTCTTCCTTTATTGAGCCGTTATTGTCTGTTGCATGCGCGTGGGAATCTTGGTGTGTTTCGAGGGTAATTTTGTCCTTTTCACCCAAAAGTCTACGTGTCACGTCCACAATTTTCTTGATTATTTTTTGCTTTACACTAAGTATCATAGTATGTTAGTCCCTTGTTGAGTAGTGTATTTATAGGCTTCAATGAGAGAAAACGTTCATGGAGCTCTTATGGCTTTTCATGGATGTTCTTCCTTTATTCGTCATGTTCATAACAAGAACAAATTGTTGGTTTTTTTTATTCAAAGTACTAAGTTGTTTTGTTTAGTGTTTGTTCGTCTTAGTTGTGATTTGCTTTTGTACTTTCCACTCACAAGGCTTTCCTCACACACTTTGAATTTTGAATTTTCACCACAAGTCAACCCACCCATTCCCACTACCAAAACCGGCCACCCTAAAGTGAGGGTGATTTTGGGCATTTCTTACGATTACATAAATTTTTGATACTTTTGTCTATTTTCACTTTGACTTAAATTTTTTATTTTTTATTTTTTTTAGACCTAAAGATGCAAATTTACTAAAGAACAAATTGTTTTACTCATTTAATGAAGTTATTGTTATTGTTATTTTTTTTTATTCTAGTTAATCACATGAAGTTGTGAACAATTTATAGAGTCCCCATTGTTTAAGTTAGTGGTGTTTAACACAAAAATTATGTTCTAGAAAGAAATATTCATTATGTTATATGTATTATGTGGAACTATTTATGTTTTTAGATTGATGGGATATTAGGACTTGAGGATGAAATCTATCTGAACTTGGTATTTGTTGACAACTAACCAATAACTATTAATTGCTTGCTTCTACCATCATTTAAAAAATTTGTCTATTCATCGTGAATTACTAAAATATGTTATAAACCTTCTGGAAAACATTGATGGTTTCTTAGCCCGAATACTGAGCTGAGGAAGAGAATGGAATTTGGAGGCGACCTCCCAAATTCAGCATACAAAGGACCATGGAAGCGCACGGTGCGTTTAAGCTAGATGTAGATATCAAAAGGTTCAAAAACTCAGTTATTGCTTAAGTTTCTAATTTTGGAGCCTTTGTCATCGTACAAAAAATCAAGAACCCCAACTATAAGGGAAAGTGGAAGACTCCATGGATTGATAACGCATGTATGTTAATGTGTTTTAGAATATTTTAATGGAGGAGATAGGGAGAGGGTTAATAGTTTATTATATTTGAGAGTAAAATTAAACTAAGGAATTTTAACGTTTATCTGGTAGAATCTTAGAAAGAAGTGAGAATTGGGAGACAAAAATGAAAAACATAATTTTTGGAGAATTTGTGTTGAATACTTTTGTACCAGGACTTGATTGATGTGATGAGAATGATCAACCCATTTGAATTTTGATCATTCAACTTACGGTAGACCATGATTTATACTATCTGGCTTGTACATCAGAATTTATACGTCTATAACATAGATTAGATGCAATCATATTCGGTTTATCTATTTATTTATACAAAGGATTATGAAAGTCATTTCTAAGTTTGCATTTTCTTTACACTACTAAGATTTTCCATGTGTTGGTGTGCGTGCGATTTTGCAGATTTTATTTAGGAAGTTATTGATAGGTATGTAAATGGTTCATTGTGTCTTAAGATTGGTTAGCCACTTTTTGGTTCAGTTTGGGTTTAAATAGTACTTCCTCTTTTCATGTGCTCCTGCAAAGTTTGAGGATGATCCTTTAGCTTTATGTGCTGGAGCCGATTAAATATGTGGGCATTGAAGTTTGGCAGGTACGCGTCAACTGTGTCATGAGTCTTAACTTATTCTACCAAGAGTTGACAAAGTGAGATTATTTGTCAAATCATTTATTCTCTTTTTTATTTTAAGTGGACTATATTAGAACCAAGGAAGAAAATATCGATGATATCGGAAATATCGGTAGTCCGAGAACACGGAAATATCGACGGAAATATCGGTAAAATATCGATATCGATAAAAATTACATGGAAACCACGGAAATTGTAAGAAAAACTTGGAAATTTTTATTGAAACTTTGTAGGATGTTTATTTAGTCAATTATCTATTAGTTTATCACAAAAAATTGGAAGGAAATGCATTGCATGATGGATTTAACATTATCAAGTTGATTATATAGCGATCTGACAAACATTATAAGTGTAGAAAATATGTAGTAATTAATGAAAGAAGTCTAAACACACCATAATCATTTATATATAATGAATTAGTACAATAGTTTACACTTTAGTACCACATAGAGTTCCTATGAGGTTCAAATTTGTCACTATCTTCATCATCTCTATGTGTAGAATGAGTGTATTGTGAAGAGTAGTTATCAAATGATAAATCCCCAAAATAGTTTTGCATGTAATTGTTAATATGCCACCCATATGGATCCGAGATTGGTTGAGGTTGTCCATAAGAAAAATCATTTGAAGATTGAGGCTGGGATTGATTCCATGAGTCGCTCGATTCCATCCCAACAGGAATGGGATATGAAGGGTAGGGAAATGGTTGGTTATGAGTATAACCATAGTTACTACTTCCCAAGCCAACAGAGTCTGAAGTTCTAGATAACGAGTCATCTTCTTGACTTGACAAAATCCCTTTGCCTCTTTCTCTGCGAGTATAGTCCTTCCCTATGGCACCAATTCCTGGTCCTGCCCGCCTACTGCCATGGTCATCATCCTGTGTTGCATGCGTGAAGTTTGCCTCACCAGTGAAGGGGCTCATATATCCGGGAGGTGGTGGTCCATAATAGTTTCCATATCCACCACCACTACCTCCAACTCCACTACCTCCAGCTCCACTACCTCCAGCTCCACTATGTCCTTCATCATTCCCACCTCCGGTGGTAGGTGAGTCTCCTGATCTTGTACTAGAGCTATCATTAGTATCAGCACGATGTTGTGGTTGTGTAGGATTGGAAAAAGGTGGAATTCCAGTGTTGCTTGGTCTTGGGTGCAAAAGTTCTTCGAAAGAGTCAGCGCTGCTAGATCCCACCTCCTCCTCTAATACTCTTTCTACATTTATCCCTTCATTACGTGCTTCTTCAGCAACTCTGGGAGCTGGGTTGCCTTCATCATCATCTAAATGAAGAGGTCTAATCCATTGAAAAAGTTGGTTACCCTCCGTATCATCATCTTCACCAACAATATCAAACACATCTAGTGGGTCACCACGGTCGACATGATCGATTTCTGCTTCCTTATCTCGAATTTGAAGCTTCATGTTGTAGTAGCAATAAACTAATTTTTCCAAGCTACTATGAGCCAACTTATTTCTTTGCTTTGTGTGTATGAGTGCAAATGTGCTCCAATTTCTTTCACAAGCAGATGAGGAAGCTGTTTGTGATAATACTTTTATTGCTAACTTTCTCACAGTTGGTGCATCGGTCCCATACATGATCCACCATTCAGCTACAATGAAAAATAATGTTGATAAGCCTAATAATTCCAACAAATTCTATTATAAACTTATAGTGAAATATGTTTATACTCACTAGGAGACATATTTGTTCGAGCAGCAACTGATGTTGGTTCTCCAAATGTTCTTCTTGCATCTTTAAACCATGTTAGCTGAATACAATAAATTGTGTTAGTTTAATCCAACAAAGTAATTATTATAATTTAAGTAATTGTGTACCTCATTTCCAAATTGGCCAACTGCTGGTGATGCAGGGTCTAATTTAGAGTATACATTATGTACAGCACGTATAAGGTTACCATCATCTCCAACACCGGGTCTGTATTGGTATCGGGGATTCAAATAATATGCTGTTCAAAGAAACACATACTCTAATAAGATAAATAATACTTGTGCAACTAAAGAAATGAATTGCAAATTATGACATAATTTATACCTGCTGCATGCAAATCGTGGTATAATGTTTTATACCATCGGTCTTCAATTATTTTTACGACCCACCTTGCACCATGTTTTCTTTCCAATTCATCCTTCACTACACGCATCAACTCATATACTGCCCCCATAGTAGGATAGACTTATGTGTCAACGATCCGTAAAACTTTGTAAAGAGGTTCAAACACTTGACACACATGTTCTGTTTGACTCCAAAAAGCATGATCAAGCACTATACTTTCCACCATACGACCTGTATTTGAGCGGCTGAAATTGTGGTTGGCCCAATCGTCACTAGTGAATAGTTGCTTCAACCCTGCTTTCTTCTTGAGTAGGCTGTTTAATGCAATATAGTTGGTGGCGAATCGAGTGGTAGCTGGACGAATAATTTCTCCTCTGCAAAATTCACGCATCTTTGCCAACAACCAACCGTGATTGTAAATATAATTTGTGATCGTTCTAGCTCTTTTGACCACAGTAGCAACATTCTCTCTCTTCCCCATTGCCTCAAACATAAGATCAATACAATGTGCTGCACATGATGTCCAAAACACATTATGATGCTTCATTAACTTTTTTCCAGCTTTGACAAATGCAGAACCGTTGTCGGTCACGACTTGGACAACATTATGCTCTCCCACCTCCATGATTACATCCCTCAATAATTTGTAAATATACTTGTAATTCTTTATATGGTCTGAAGCATCAACAGACTTAAAAAAAATTGTCTTTCCCTTGGAGTATACCATGAAGTTGATGATAGATAATCTGGTCGGGCCGGTCCATCCGTCACACATGATTGTGCAACCATTAGTTTCCCACTTTGACCTCAACTTGTTAACATACTCGCCAATGTCTTTATACTCCATATCCAAATATTTGTTTCTTATCTCATAGGGAGTGGGAGGTTGTACTCCAACACCGGCCTGTTGACATCCCACTACCATATTTTTGAAATGATGTGATGATGCCTTCGCAGCAGGGACATTTTCATAGATAAAGAACTTGCTAATTAGACGCCCCATTCCCTCCTTCACATTACCTCCCTTGAAATAACTCCAAACACTCTTTTGACGTGCGTTGGATGACTTATATAAACTTGGGGCTATTGGTGGTGTTGGTTGTGATTCTCTAAGACTGCCTCCCCGTCTCATTTGTGCACCACCACTTGTCCCGGAACCTTGTCCCCTATTAGGAATTTTATGAAGGTGTTCTCTTTCCCATGCTGACTGTTGGGAGGCACGTAATGCTTGTTTCAAACTGCGTCGTTCTTCAGGTCCCATGTTATCATCACATTCGTCCTCATCGTCATCATCATCACTGTCAACCGCTTGGCCATAGACTTCTCCCCGTAGCCCAGCTCGAATATTTTCCATTCCCTGTGTTATCTTTTCCTTCTGCTGTTTTTTATTTTTTAATAATGTGCTGATGAATGCCTTCACTTCTGGGGGGACATTATCGCATCGTTGGACATTTTTTGATGGATCTAATCCACTAAGATGATACTTCAGTCGTGTCACTCCGCCACTCTTCATTACCCGACCACAATATTTGCAAATTGTGCCATGTTTGTTTCCGTCTATTGGGTCTCCATGTTCCCAAGCTGGATCACGTTTACTGGACATCTTAAACGTACCTATATTTATTTTTCATTAAAATTAGACAATTATTTTTTGATAAAAATAAGAGAACCTAAATAATAAAGTTATTCTACAGAAGAATTAAATACAAAGTAAAGAAAATGATTGTAAAAAGTTAAGTAATTATACAAATAATATGGAATAATAAAACCTAATATTAATGAATAATAATCCAATTTGATAATAATTCAATTTAATTAATAATAATCCAATTTGATAAAAACAAATCCTAATATAAAACATGGTGATGAATAATAATCCAATTTAATGAATAATAATCCAATTTGATAATAATCCAATTTAATGAATAATCCACCAATTTGATAAAAAAAATAATCCTAAAATAAAACATGGTGATGAATAATAATCCAATTTGATAATAATAATCCAATTTGATAATAATACAATTTAATGAATAATCCACCAATTTGATAAAAAATTAATCCTAATATAAAACATGGTGATGAATAATAATCCATTTTGATAATAATAATCCAATTTGATAATAATCCAATTTAATGAATAATCCACCAATTTGATAAAAAATTAATCCTAATATAAAACATGGTGATGAATAATAATCCATTTTGATAATAATAATCCAATTTGATAATAATCCAATTTAATGAATAATCCACCACTTTGATAAAAAAAAATCCTAAATTAAAACATGGTGATGAATAATAATCCAATTTGATAATAATCCAATTTAATGAATAATCCACCAATTTGATAAAAAAATAATCCTAAAATAAAACATGGTGATGAATAATAATCCAATTTGATAATAATAATCCAATTTGATAATAATACAATTTAATGAATAATCCACCAATTTGATAAAAAATTAATCCTAATATAAAACATGGTGATGAATAATAATCCATTTTGATAATAATAATCCAATTTGATAATAATCCAATTTAATGAATAATCCACCAATTTGATAAAAAATTAATCCTAATATAAAACATGGTGATGAATAATAATCCATTTTGATAATAATAATCCAATTTGATAATAATCCAATTTAATGAATAATCCACCACTTTGATAAAAAAACGATAAAATCCTAAATTAAAACATGGTGATGAATAATAATCCAATTTGATAATAATAATCCAATTTGATAATAATCCAATTTAATGAATAATCCACCAATTTGATAAAAAAATAATCCTAAAATAAAACATGGTGATGAATAATAATCCAATTTGATAATAATAATCCAATTTGATAATAATCCAATTTAATGAATAATCCACCAATTTGATAAAAAAATTAATCCTAAATTAAAACATGGTGATGAATAATAATCCAATTTGATAATAATCCAATTTAATGAATAATCTACCACTTTGATAAAAAAAAAATAATCCTAAATTAAAACATGGTGATGAATAATAATTCAATTTGATAATAATCCAATTTAATGAATAATCCACCAATTTGATAAAAAAATTTCCTAATATAAAAGAATAATAATCCAATTTGATAATAAAAAAACCTAATATAAAAGAATAATAATCCAATTTGATAATAAAAAAATCTAATTTGGAATGATTTGGTTTGGAATGATTTGGTTTTGAATAATTTGGAGCATTGGATGCTTTTTTTTTTCTTACACGCACCACTCAGACAGTCAAATTGCACAAAGTTCTTTGGCTCATTGGATCAGAGAGGTAGACATAGGTTTGGAATGATTTGGTTTTGAATAATTTGGAGCATTGGATGCTCTTTTTTTTCTTACACGCAGACAGTCAAAATGACTGAAAATCACACTCCACCACACACAAACTTCGAGACACCACACACGCACACCACACACGTACACCACACGGACCTCAGTCTCTCTCTCGATCTTTCATTTCCCACTCCCCTACCGTATTCTCGAATCCTCTCAATCTCTCTCTTCTCTCTTCTCTCTCTCTGAGGTCGGTCTGAGCCTTCATTCTCACCGACAACTTCTCAGTCTTCTCCCTCCCTTCCCCCTTCTCCAGTTCTTCCACACACACACAGAGACATCATCTCTCGTCTCTCGATCCTCCTCGTCCGTGTCTCCGTGTCTCCCTGTCTCCCTCTGCTCCTCCCATCTCACCCGCCCTAAACCCAGCCGTCGACACCACTCCATAACCGCCTTCCTTCTAAACCACCTTGATCCATGGAGATCGACCGGAAATCATCGTAGTCCAAGCCGTCGACACCACTGAGGAGCACGACGTTGTCCCAGCCGTCTTGGATTCGTGAGGAAGACGATGTTCCCAGGCTCCTACGTCTCTTATTCTCTGCTTTTACTTTAAATTTTTGTACAAATTTCAATCTTTCTGCATGTTGCACCTTTGTTGTACTGAAATTGATTTTAGGGATTTAGGAATTAGGGTTTATATTTTTGTACAGATTGCGATTTATCTGCATGTTGCTTGATTTTTGTACTGAAATCGATTTTAGGGATTTAGGAATTAGGGATTCAGTCAGTTCATTTGCTTTGAATCCGAATTTGGGGATTTAGGGATTCGGTTCATTTGCTTTGATTTTTGTACTGAAATCGTTCTTCTCGGCTTGTAAACATGTTGATTTTTGTACTGAAATCGATTTGATAATATCCTGTATTGTAGATTCAGTTCATTTGCTGTGAATTAGAATTTGGGGATTTAGGGTTTCGGATTTTTTTCTCCGGCTGTGTTCTCCGATGATTCCATACCAAATATCGCGATAGTTTCGAAAAAATCGCGATATTATCGATAATATCGATAATATCGCGATATTCCGCCGAAAACAAGTTGGATAGTTAATAAAATATCGGGGTCCCAAAAAAACGATAATATCGGCGATATTTCGCCGATATTATCGATATTTTCTTCACTGATTAGAACTAATAGTTATAGAAAAAAAAAACTAATGAAAAGTTCTAAAATACTTCAAGTTTAATCATCAGGACAAAACAATTTCATAATATTCAAAATGGCATATGGAATTTTAGCTAGAAAGAAGGGACTATCAGGACCATCAAATGCATAAAGTAAAAATATCCCATACTAAAGAAAGTGGTCCAAGAAGACAGATAAAAGAAAGACATGTAGCAAATGTCTTCCATGAAAAAGAAGAAGGCATTAGAAGAAGGAAATTTCACATTCAGAGACGGTTGACAGAAACGCTGAATTTAGAAACAGTGGCTTTGAAAGCCACTTTCAGAAACAATGTAGCAATTTCAAAAACAGTAGTCACAAGCACTAAGAAAAAGTTGACAAGCACCCAAAAAAACGTCCACACCATCCATTTGTAAAGATTTTTTTGTACATTAGCACCCTCATTCATGTATATAAGAAGAACCTTCAGTCATTGGAAGCATCCCTCAACACACCTAAACACATGGAACACAACTGAAATACAAGCAGAAAAAAGCCCTCCTAGCATTCTTTCCATCTTTTGTAAACTTTCATCTTTTAACATCCTTTGTAATCACCTTTTGTATATCAATAAAAGAGTAAGTGTACATATTCAAACAATTTTCTAGTCTTAAATAAGTTTTTCTTCTTGCTTTTTGTGTGTTTGTTTAATTAGATTTCCAGTCCCAAATAGAAAAACATTATTGTTATTATATTATTCTCTTACTAAGCTGACAATCATACTTTGTTTGAACACTCTGACAATCATACTAAGCTGACAAACTAATGTACCTTTGAGTTTAGCCATTGTGGCCTTATACTTGCATTGTGAGTGCCCGTCATGCTGAAACATGTCAAGTTCCATGTGCACGGTTTTATGTCTAATAGTTATAATGGTCATCTGACTATTTAATTGGTATGTGCTTCGAATTTGATATCATAACCAAATTTAGCATTTTATTTTTATAATTATAAGGGAACTTTAATGATAAGGGCTTTTCCAAACTTTTTAATAACCAAAAACTATCTAATAACTCTATTTAATGAAAGGGCTTAAAATTTTATGAAAAGAACTTAAATTTTAATGTTGTTGTCTAGTCAAAATTAATTGCTGATTTCCAATTGGCTCGGCACGCAAATTAAGAGATGTCCACATGGGCTTCCTGACAACTTTCTACTGATGGTCAAATCTCAGCCCTTTAACCCAGAGGTAGATTTTTCCGGTCGAAAACATCTTGTGTTCAAAGTCATTTATTTGTGTCACACATCTCACATACACGCACATAATACATATATCTCTTAAACATTTAAATGGTGTGTGCTCATAGTCATGCTCACTTGACATATTAATAACTTGCATTGAACTGTAGCCTAGCTAACTAGGATAGTTTTTGGGAATTGAAATTGGTGATTGAATCATTGATTTGTTAACTAACAAATCTATCTTAGTTGACTAGTCATTCCAGCATATTATAATTTTGGGTAAAGTGCACAAAACTACCTCAACTATTGGTGTCATGACACTTTCATACCTCATCTTTTAAAATTGACAATGTCATACCTGATCTTACGAATTTGTGCCAATGTTAGACCTCCGTCAGTTTTTCTGTTACTTTTTGTGTTAAATGCTGACGTGGCCAGAGACGGGACCCATTTTTTATTAAAAAATTAATTAAATATTTAAAAAAATTAATTAAATATTAAAAATTAAAAAAAAAACAAAAAAACAAAAAACCAAAAAAACCCATCAACCCGTGTCCCCCCTCCCCATAAACCCAGATCCCCTTATCTGAGTTCTCTCTCCTCTCTCTCTCTCTCGCCTTTCTCTCTTCTCTCTCCCTGCAACCTGCATCCCTAAAATCCCAAAACCCAAAAATCCTTCCCACCCGTCCCCCCCAACCTTCCTCTCTGATCCCACCGATGACAACCCTACCTCTGTCGTTGACTCCAGCGATGACAGCCACGACCCCAATCGCCCCCAAACCCTAACTCTAGCCACAACCTCCACAACAACATTCCTTTCTCCTCCTCGCCCCCAGAGTCTGCCCTTCCGGCGATTTGCAAGAGAAAAACAAAACAATAACAACAACAATCCCAATAGAAAAACTCTCTGTTTTTCCCAGAAAATTCTGAGATTTTCCGAGAAAATCAGAAGAGGCGCGAGAAACAGAGAGAGAGAGTTGTGATATGAGAGTGGCTCTCTTTGGTCTGAGTTTCTGATAAATGGTGTATATAGGCGGGTCGGATGAGGAGAGAGAGTAGAGGTGAAGTCCGTGGCGATGGGTTCTGAGAGGGCGAAGCCTCTGCACAATTTCAACTTGCTGTGGTATTTGAAGTGGGGGAACCAGAAGCACTTGTGGTGCTAAAATGAGAGCTCTGACGCCAACGGGAGTGGCAGGGAAGGGTCTGGAGTTAATCGGCGATCGTCGACTCAGAGGATTGAGAGCTCGCCGGCTGTGATGACTCAGGTGGAATGGTTTCTGGGTTTTGGGATTTTAGGGATGCAGGTTGTAGGGAGAGAGAAGAGAGAGAGGCGAGAGAGAGAGAGAGAGAGAAGAGAGAGAGGGTTGGGTGGGGGAGAACTCAGAGAAAGGGATCTTGGTTTTTGGGGAGGGGGGACACGGGTTGAGGGGTTTTTTTTGGTTTTTTGTTTTTTGTTTTTTTTTTTTTGGTTTTTTTAATATTTTTAATATTTAATTATTTTTTTTAATAAAAATGGGTCCCGTTTCTGGCCACATCAGCATTTAACAGAAAAACTGACGGAGGTCTGACATTGGCACAAATTCGTAAGATGAGGTATGACATTGTCAATTTTAAAAGATGAGGTATGAAAGTGTCGTGACACCAATAGTTAAGGTCGTTTTTTGTACTTTACCCTATAATTTTTATGTACGGGATATTTCGACTTATACCAATTTCAATTGGTATTAGAGCCTTACTCTAGATATACATAGAGTGATCTATGAGATTTGCTGGTATTCGGTGGAATCTCACCATGGACTATGATCATGTCGGTGGATCGTGTAATACACTTCTATTCTTTCATGGCACAAATTATGCTACTTGGAACAAGAAGTTTCAAATCTTTCTTGAGGCTCAAGATCTTATAGCTGTTCATTATCTCACCCTTGAGTGGAAGGCACCATCGAGGCTAGTCAATGAAGAGTCTGTGATTAAGCCAAAAAGTGAATGGACTCAAGAAGAAATTGTTTCGGCCATGGCTAATATGAAAGCAAAGGATGCTATTGTTTATGCCATTTCATCTAATCAGTTTGCTCATGTTTAATAATGCACAACTGCCAAGCAAGCTTGGGACAAACTCTGAATTCCTCATGAGGGTGATAAACAAATGAAAGATCTAAAGCTCCAAATGACCCTTTCAAAATTTGAGGATTTGAGAATGCTCGAGTCTGAGACCTTCTCAGTTTTCTATGAGAAAGTTGAAATGTTTACAAATGAAGTCTTGGGGTTAGGAAAGCCTATTGATGAAACAACCGTTATTCAAAAGATTTTGAGATCCTTACCCAAGAGATTTCATGCAAATGAGACTGACATTTAAGAGTTTCAGGACCTAAATGAAATCAAGCTTGGAAAATTGGTTAGGAAACTCATCACTTATGCGATGGAGCTTGATATGGATGAAAGTGACTCCAAAAAGATCAAAGAAGTGGCCCTCCAAAGTGTTGAGAATAGTGAAGTTGTAAGTGAATTGTGTGGACAATCCTCTGTTGATGATCTTGCACTGTTTGTCAAGCATTTTAGAAGAATTCTAAAAAACAAAGGGAATGATCCTAAGTAGATTGGTGAATCAACAACCAGTTGGAAGAAACTAACTACTCAAATGAAACACAAAGGCTTTGGTAGAAAAAGTGACAAAGAATGGTCAAAGATATTTGGTCTCTGCTTTGCTTGTGGAGGAACTGGGCATCGTGTTGCTGATTATGGTAACACCAAACTCGTTGGTCAAAAGCGTGACAAGGCAATGATGGTTACTTGGAGTGATAAAAATGATCAAGGTTCTGTGCATTCTGATGAGTCGTCAGAAGATGAAGAAAAAGTTATTGTTGTTGTTGCTCCAATTGAGGAAGTGTCTCTAAGTGATGATGACTCTGTACTGAATGGCAATGAGGAGATGACTTACGATGAATTGTGCATTAAGTATGATACTCTCTTTAATGAGACTTGTACTACAAAAGTGGAGAAGAAAATAATGTAATGTATCATAAGGCTAACAGGAAATAGCTACTTGAGTTGAATGGGGCAAATGATAAAGTTATTTGTCTTACTATTGGGGCTGAAAAAAATTGACAAGATGCTGAGTATTGGGAAACTACATGGTGACAAAAGTGGTCTTGGGTATGTAGAAAGTGGCTACATTCTACGTGATCAAGAACATCTAACAAAGTTTGATACTAAGAGTGACGAAGGAATCTTCTTGAGGTACTCCAACACAAGTCGGGCTTATAAATTTTACAATTTGAGGACAAAGATCATCATGGAGTCCATAAATGTCAAGATTGGTGACATTGATGTTCCTCCCTCTTTGACAGCTGGAAATGATGATGTGTTATTTCCCTCTGCTAAGGATAACGGTGATGCTTCTGTTGAGTCAAGTGTGGTGTCAGAAAGTGATAATAAGAGTGAATCAAGCACTGATCAAGATTTTCGTGTCCTATTCAAGGATAAACCGAAGTGGGCCAGAGGTCATTGTGAATTATGGGTTCGATTGACAAAGGCGTTAGAACTCGAAGACAAATAGTTGATGAAGTTGCAAACTTTTGCTATGTCTCACAGATTGAGACCAAGAATATCAAAGATGCCCTAACTGATGAAGAATGGATCTTATCCATGCAGGAAGAGGCTGAATCAGTTTAAGAGGAATGAAGGCTAGTCCCTTGTCGATCGTCCATCGAACACTAACGTTATTGGCACTAAATGGATTTACAAGAACAAGTCTGATGTGTCATGAAATGTGATAAAAAAAAAAAGGCCAAACTTGTTGCTTAAGGATACTCTTAACTTGAAGGTGTTAATTTTGATGAACCTTCGCTCATGTTGCTCGTCTTGAATCAGTCAGACTTCTATGTGCTATTGCGTGCCATTTAAAGTTCAAGCTTTTTCAAATGGATGTCAAAATAGCATTCCTTCATGGATATCTTAATGAGGAAGTCTACGTCGAACAACCTAATGGCTTTGAGGATCCTTACAAGCCAGGTGGGGTGTACAAATTGAGGAAAGTTCTCCACGACCTTAAAGAAGCCCCACGTGCTTGGTATGACAGGTTGTCTTCTCATCTTCTTAATCATGGTTATACTTGTGGTTCTGTTGATAAAACTTTGTTTGTTAAGAAGGTTAAATCTCATGTTGTGATCGTTCAAATGTATGTGGATGACATAGTTGTTAGGTCTACTTCTGTTGAGTGCATAAAGTTATACTTTTTTGTCCTCTTTTTACTTAGGTTTTTTACTTCAAATCTCTTTGCATCACAAGGTATTTTGTTGTTTGTATTGTAGTTCAGGATGAAAGTAAGGACTTGAAGAAATCATCTTATTTTGAATATTGTAACAAGTGGCCTAAGATCCGCCAAAAAAGGCCCTTGCAGAACAGCCAACTTGCGAGCTTTGCCCCGAAGTGCTCATAAAGAATTCGAAAATGGGCCATATATGGCTGGAAAGCCCTGGAAGTCTTCTTTGTGAAGGTCTTTACAGCTTGTGATTTAGAGGTTTGAACAAGAAATTATGACATAATAAAGAGGAGTTATTCAGTTACAAATTCTGATAACAGCTAGTTTTCAGTTACTCCAATACTAAAAGCTGGTTGTTATGAGCTATAAATGAAAGTCAATTCAAGGATGTAAATGTGTTAGATGTTAGATAAGTCCTAAGCCTTTTAAGAGGAGAAAAAAACAGACAAACACAGAATCTGGAGAGAGCAAGAGTCT
Organism: Malus fusca; assembly: GCA_035220775.1. Taxonomy (NCBI): domain Eukaryota; kingdom Viridiplantae; phylum Streptophyta; class Magnoliopsida; order Rosales; family Rosaceae; genus Malus; species Malus fusca. The sequence goes on along the minus strand of CM069071.1, from coordinate 25,721,500 downwards.
TCAGCCTTGAGCAGTTTCTAGGTTCTTGCTTTCTTGACTTTTATGTATTTTGTTTTTATGGATACTTAAGGCTGCTTTGAAACCCTAGACATGATTTAATTAATGTTATGATGCAACTTTAGTTTATCAATTTCATTTGCAAGCTAGAATTAGTTTTCTGTTTCAATCATTTCAAGCACATATTTTCAAGCTTAGCTATATTGTTTATGTTTACTTTCTGTTGAGAATGATAAGGATGATTGCCATATCTTCTTTCATTCATTAGCAACATGTGATTAGGTTCAGAACTAATCATGTAAATTGATTCCATGAAGTTCTAGGATAAATGCCATGTTCTAGGGTTCATGTGATGTTCATAATCCTCTTCGTTCTTAATGAGTTTCTAGGTGCTAAATCTTAGTATATGCCATGCTAGGTTGCACCTACAAATATAAGTTTTATGTATATGCCATGCATCTAACATGCAAAGTAAGAGAGGATTCATACAATCTAGTTATATGCCATGCTAGATATGTGAACATCTTAGTTGTGCATTGGAAAGGGATATGTTAAAAGATTATATCACTGATTCAGGAATGTTTAGGGGAATGCCTTAGCTCATTTAAAGTCAGATTTATGTCCTAAAAACGTTTCTAACCTATTTAATGTCTTAGGTTTGTTTTTAGATAGTTCTAATTTTTCCATTTGCTTTCTGTCTTAATTTCTTTTCCAAAATTACTCAAACCCCCCATTTTAAGTCATAGGAGTCTTTAACTAATGCTAATTTGTAAGAGTCAAAGGTTTTACTAAGTTGTTTCTCAGTCTCTGTGGTTTGACACCCTTACTTGTGCCGCTATACTATCCTTATATTTGCACTCGAAAGGAACTTCAACAACTTCTGATTGTATTGTGAAACAATTTATCAATATGATGACAAGTGAATTTAAGATGAGGTTGGTTGGTGAATTAAACTACTTTCTTGGACTTCAAGTAAAAGAAGAAAAGGATGACATCTTAAGTATTTGGTTTTCCTTGTCAATTATTATATTTGTGTATCACATACTCAATTTAGTTTTAGACTACATTCTCTGATTATGGTTGCTGCTACTAGGTTTAATCGTTGAAGGATGTGGCTCACTTCACTTCAAAAGGTTTGGTCATGCATGTGCATTTCATGTCTATATTTTTGGTGTATCCTGTTTAGTGTTGTTGTCTAGTCAAAATTGCTCGCTGATTATTAGCTAGTTGGGCAGGCAAATCAAGGGCTGCCCACATGGGCTTCCTGACAGCTTTTTATTGATGGTTAGATCCCAGCCCTTAATCTTTTCTGATCTGTTTGTAGTACGATAAGTGTCTTTGGTAGGTGAAAAACAAACTGATTCTTTTGGGGTTAAGATCCCTAGTTAGGGTTCCTTTTTTTGGGGGGTTTAGAATTTATTTTAGGGAAAGAGTGCCTTCAAATATTTGAGCTTGCGTCTTCTTCATTTATGGAACCCTAGCAGAATGAGAAGGATTCTTGTTACGATGACAAAGAAGAAAAAGATGATGTTATTACTACTCTTGAAGCTCAAGTTTAAACATTGCTGGAATCTCAAGAAAACTTGATGACTCAAATTCATGTGTTGAAAGCAAATAACGTTATGTATCATGAGGCTAATCGGAAACAACTGCTTGAGTTGAATGAGGTGAATGACAAGGTTATTCATCTTACCATTGGTGCTGAAAACATTGACAAGATGATGAGCCGTGGGAAACCTCATGGTGACAAAAGTGGCGTTGGTTACGTGGAAAATGGCTCAAGCTCGATGGGTACCAAATCAAGATTTGTGAGAGAATTTCTTCATGTTGCACCTAAAATCAATCCAAGCTCGAAGTCTAGATTTATTCTCACATATTATCACTGTGGTGAATTGGGTCACATTCGTCCTAAGTGTAGGAAACATGCCTCTGGGAAGAATGATTCTTTGAAGAATTAGGTGGATCGACTGGTCAATGAAGTTAGAATTGCTCAACTAGTACAGTCATCCAGTATGTAAAGGGTGAGGTGACACACCCCGACCCGGGATGTCCACTAGGACTCCGAATCGAGTTGTTCTGGCCGATACCTGGAAGGTGACGAAGCCATAAGGTGTGATGATATGGAAAAGTGTGAATAAATTTAAACCTAAGAGTGCCTAAGAACCAGAGTGCACTGGTGAAAGGGAATGAACCCACTTCACACGTGACTTTAGAGCATAAGTAAGTACAGTAGAATGGGTTAAGAATCATACCATCGAAAGAAATCTCCAATACTACGATTTGCCACGAATCCTCATCGATAAGAAAGCTCAACTAATAAACCTGGAGGGTGAAAACAAAACAAGGGTGAGTGGCCCTGGAAATAAAATTTTGATAGAAACCTTCTAAAACGTTATAACCCCTCACTGCAACACCTGTATAGTTTCCAGAAAATCATACCACGTATCCATATGAAATCAAAAGTATATCAATAGTAATTCCATAAATATACCATGACACAACATCTCATCAGCAATATAAATAATCATGTACTCAATAATCTATATTAGCACACAAGTCGAAGTCACCTAATGTGACCTGTACGACTGCACCCATAACTCATCAATCAATGCTATCACATAAGTCGGAGTCACCTATAGTGACATGTACCACTTACCCATATCTCATCAATCAATGCTAGCACATAAGTCCAGTCACTTATAGTGACCTGTACGACTTACCCATATCTCATCAATCAATGCTAGCACATAAGTCGGAGTCACCTATAGTGACCTGTACGACTTACCCATATCTCATCAATCAATGCTAGCACATAAGTCGAAGTCACTTATAGTGACCTGTACGAGTTACCCACATCTCATCAATCAATGCTAGCACATAAGTCGGAGTCACTTATAGTGACCTGTACGACTTACTCATATCTCATCAATCAATGCTAGCACATAAGTCGGAGTCACCTATAGTGACCTATACGACTTACCCACATCTCATCAATCAATGCTAGCACATAAGTCGGAGTCACCTATAGTGACCTGTACGACTTACCCATATCTCATCAATCAATGCTAGCACATAAGTCGAAGTCACTTAAATAGCTCATCTACTAATTCTTGCACAGGAGTCGGAACCACCTAAAGTGGTCTATACAACAGGCTAGGTGTAAATAAATACGCTCAAGTGTTACGATCACGTGACGGTTGTGCGAAGTATCACAAGTCACCTATGAGTCAGAACCACCTAATGTGGTCTGTACAATAGGCTAGCACCTACCCTGCATCTAACTGTCTTATTAGACTGCCTACATACCCTCAAACAAGATCAAGCCATTCGTAGCTCAACTTAGTACGTCAAAGCATTCATAGTCATTATATGTAGGTAATATGCATATAGATATGCCATAATGCAATCTAACACTCAACCATATCATAGTATCTTAGACTATATAAATATATGTATGACATGGTATACATATGCATAAATCAAATTAAAAGCGTTTGTAGAATTATCAATCATATATATATATATATATATATATACACGATAAAAGGAAAAAACCCACTCACCTGAGGTCCGCGCTACGACTTCCTAGCACGAATATCAAGACATCACAAACCATCGTCGCCTAGAACAATTATCAAATCACGTCTCAGAGTTTATAACAATAGAACACATAATTTACGTAAAACACATCCCTACGTAATTTGATCCGGAAGATCCACATTTTAATTCTAGAACAATATCCTAAAGTTTCGGGATGATCCAACGGTCGGATGGCCAATTGCCAAAACCAAGTGGCGGTTAACGTTTTATTTTACGAACTTACAAATCAAATTCGGAAAGATCCGTGCATCGGATTCCCAATCCATAAGTTCTTATAATCCTCAATTATTACGAACAATAACTTGTTAAAGTTTGATGACGATCCAACGGTCGGATCGTCGATTCATATAATGACCTAATCGCGTATTGTAGAGAATTTAGGTTCTAACGATCAACCTACGTCATACTATTGTCAAAACTGAATTCAAGGCATCTAATTTAGCCTAAGAATAGCATCGATGACCCCCTGGCCACGTGCCGCTGTGGGTGGCGGTCGACCACCCCTACTCACCGAAAAATTCAACTATTTTTAAAAATTCTCAAAAATTCCAGAAATGAAGATCTCAAAGAGTAAAGCAAAGTTTATACCTGCAACTAAGTCCAATTTGGCCTAGAAAGGCTCCAATTTTACTCAAACCAGTCGAAAACCCTAGAAATAGGTGTGTTCGATTCGCCTTCTCCGGTGCTCCGCCGCTCCTACAGTTGTTTGGGGTTTGTTCCTGGCACCCTAAGGAGTGATTTGGAAGTGATGGAGGTGGTTGGGACCTTCGAATTCGATGGATCGCCGCCAAGAACTCTCGGTCCCTCCGGTGATGCTCTTCACGAATTTGGACCTAAAATCCTTTGATCTTGGGCGGAAATGGTAAATGGAAGGTCGTGGAGTTTGGTTACTTGTAGTGGATGGGTGAAATCACCTGAAAATAGTGGAAGTGGCCGGAATTTGGCCAGGTTGAAAACCGGGTCGTCGAAGGTGTATGGGTCGACGGGAAGGGCTGGAGCCCTTCTATCTCTCCTCCCCTGGTTGGCTGTCACTCTCCCCTCCCTTCTGATTGGTCCATCTTTCCCTTCTCTGATTCATCCCCTGTTTCTTCCTCTCTCTCCCGCAGCTCTTTCTTCCTTCTTTTTTCCTTCACTAAACTTAAAGATTGATTGGTTATATTCCCACAAGATGGGAGTTCAATTTAATCAAAACTAAACTTAAAATAACCAATTTCAAACGTTCGTAACTGTACCGATATAATATGGACTCGAAAACGGCTTTCGCCTATGTGTTCGTACCAACGAGTACTACTTAAATACGCTAAAAGAATAAGTCATACGTTTCTCTAACGATGGTCAACGGAAGTCCAAGTCCTTGCCTCTGAGGCATTTTCCTCAATTCCCTCGATTAAAATAAAAAAAAAACGTAAAGTTAGGGACGGGTGGTCCCATGAGGACTCGCTCCAAATGAGTTTAGAAAGTATCCAATAGGTGCCTTGTTGTTCTAAATGCTCTATCTGCTACCAAACCAAATGTGTGGTATATTGACAGTGGGTGCTCTCGTCACATGACTGGAGACAAAGAGGCTTTCTCATCTCTTGCTCTTTTTATTGGTGGGGGTGTTGTGTTTTGTAGTAGGGACAAGTCTCAAATTACAGGAAAAGGTGATGTTAAGATCCCTGGATTACCTAAGCTTGAAAATGTTTGCTATGTTGATGGGTTAAAGTCAAATCTCATTACCATTAGCCAGTTGTGTGATGATGTGGTTGATGAAGTGTACTTTTCAAAAAAATAGGTTGTCGGATTGTGGATGAACATGGAAAGAACTTGCTTGTTCTCCCGAGATCTGGAGACAATTACTACATTCTTAATGTCTCTAAAGTTTCTGAATACTCTAAGTGCAACAAAGCTATTGATGAAGCTAGTGTATTATGGCATAAGAGACTTGGGCATGTGAACTTCAAAGACCACAAGAAACTGTCCAAACATGAGGTTGTGAGAGGGCTACCATCTCTTTTTGTTTCTGACTCATATGTTTCTGACATTGGAACAACTAAGCCTCTTCAATTGATTCATATAGATCTCGTTGGACCAATTCAAACTTTATCTCTTGGTGGCAAGAAGTACATCTTGGTAATTGTGGATGACTACTCTAGATTCACTTCGGTATGCTTTTTAAGGGAAAATTTTGATACCTTTCAACAGTTCCTCACTGTGTATAGAGTAATGTTGAACAAATCTCTGTCTAGCCATCATGTTCTAGTTAGAATCAGAACTGATCATTGAACCGAATTTGAGAATGCTTATGATTGTTGTTCATCAAATGGCATCAAGGATGAATTTTCTGCTCCAATCACCCCTCAACAAAATGGTGTAGTGGAAAGAAAAAAAAATCATGTTTTGATAGAGATGACTAAGGTGCTACTTAATAGCAAAAACATGGCAAAACACTTTTGGGCCGAGGCCATGAACACCGCTTGCTACATCTCAAATCGAATGTTTCTCAAAATTGGCACTAATGTGACACCTTATGAACTCTGGAGGGGTAAGAAGCCAATGGTAAAGTATTTCAAAGTCTTTGGGAGTGTGTTGCTACATTCTACGTGATCAAGAACATCTAGTAAAGTTTGATACTAAGAGTGATGAAGGAATCTTCTTGGGGTACTCCAACACAAGTCAAGGTTATAAAGTTTACAATCTGAGAACAAAAACCATCATGGAGTGCATAAATGTTAAGATTGATGACACTGATGTTCCTCCCTCTTTGGTAGCTGGAAATCATGATGTGTTATTTCCCTATAAGGATAATAGTGATGCTTATGTTGAGTCAAATGTCGTGTCAAAGAGTGACAATGAGAGTGAATCAAGCACTGATCAAGATTCTCGTGTTCTATTCAATGATAAACTGAAGTGGGTCAGAGGTCATCGTGATGAAGAAATTGTGGGTCCGATTGACATAGGCTTTAGAACTCAAAGACAAATAGCTGATGAAGTTGCCAATATTTGTTATGTCTCCCATATTGAGCACAAGAATATTAAAGATGCTTTAACTGATTAAGAATGGATCTTGGTTATGCAAGAAGAGCTGAATCAGTTTGAGAGGAATGAAGTCTGGTCCCTTGTTGATCATCTATCAAACACTAATGTTATTGGTAGAAAATGAATTTACAAGAACAAGTCAGATGAGTCAGGAAATGTGATAAAAAATAAGGCCAGGCTTGTGGCTCAAAGATACTCTCAACTCGAAGATGTTGATTTTGATGAAACATTCGTTCATGTTGCTCGTCTTGAATCTTTCAGACTTCTTTGTGCTATTGCATGCCATTTAAAGTTCAAGATATTTCAAATGGATGTCAAAACCGCATTCCTTAATGGATATCTTAATGAGGAAGTTTACATTGGAACAACCTAAAGGCTTTGAAGATCCTCATAATCCTAACAGTGTATACAAGTTGAGGAAGGCTTTTAATGGTCTCAAGCAAGCTCCATGTGCTTGGTATGACAGGTTATCTTCTCATCTTCTTACTCATGATTACATACGTGGCTCAGTTGACAATACACTGTTTGTAAAGAAGGTGAAGTCATATGTTGTGATTGCTCAAGTGTATGCAGATGATATTGTCGTTAACTCCACCTCTGATTCTCTTGTGAAGCGGTTTATTGATATGATGACCAGTGAGTTCGAAATGAGCCTTGTTGGAGAACTAGACTATTTTCTTGGACTTCAAGTCAAACAAAAAAAAAGGATGACATTTTCATCTCTCAAGCCAAGTATGCCAAGAATTTAGGAAAGAAATTTGATCTTGAATTATCTAAAGCTGCTAGGTCGCCAATGAGTACGTGTACCAAAATTCACAAGGACTCGAGTGGCAAGGATGTTGACCAAACATTGTATAGAACCATGATTGGAAGCCTACTTTATTTGACTGCAATTGGGGTGTGTGCTCGGTTTCAAAGTTGCCCTAAGGAGTTTCACCTATTGGTAGTTAAGAGGATTATCAAATATGTGAGTGGAACTACTGATTTTAGGCTACAATATACGCATGACACCAATACCAACTTGGTTGGATATAGTGATTTCGATTGGGATGGGTGCATTGATGATCGAAAAGTACTTCTAGGGGAGTTTTCTATGTTGTGAACAATCTGGTAGCTTGGCACAGCAAGAAGAAAAATTGTGGCTCCTTGTCTACAATTGAGGTTGAATATGTTGCTGCTAGAAGTTGTTGCACTCAATTAATGTGGATGAAGCAAATGCTCAATGACTATAGTACCTCTCAATCCACCTTTCTTATTTACTCTATAATCTGGACCATGTGCCAATTCTCCTTTTTTTGTCCTCTCCCCAAAATCAAAACAAAAATTCAAATGGGAGAATGTTATATGATAGGGGCGTCTTCAAATGAAAGGATATATTAGAAAATGGGAAAATCCCCTCATTTTGGCATTCCATGCAATGTAATGTGTAGTGCTTCAAGATCCCCCTCCGTAGGTCATGAATCAAATTCTCTGAAAAATCCATGGTGATTCATCAAAATTTCACCTTTATTCAAATGGCCTTGGCATTTCTCACATTGGTGCCTCACTCAAAGTTCTTCACCAAAGTTAGCTTTTCTTCCAAGGCTTATACCTTGCCTTTTGCGAGTCTTGTCATTTGTCCATATTATGTACGAAGTGTTGTTTCTTAAGGTCAATGGATTATTAAAAGTTTGATAACTTTGAAAATGCTTTTGAGATTAATTACTTGTTTTTATGATTTCAAGATGGCTATCACCAATCCTATACCTTTACCCTGTCACATCACAGTTGCATCATGAGTAAGTGTTCATCTCTGTATTACTATCTTTGTATGCCCTTGAAGAGTTGTCTCTTGAGAAATGCATTGCATATTATTTTGTCAAACACTAGTCTTATCAATATCTCTTGGAAGCATCGATATTCAAACTACTTTTTCTAATCCATTTCATGAATTGTGCTTTTGCTGTAGTTTATTGGTGCAAAGATTCAATTGTTATATAGATCTTTATAATCTTAATGAGCTGCTTTCGATTGTTTGGGTACATTTATTTATGTTTATGCTCAAATTTGTATATCAGTGGACCTCTTCTTTTTCTGTTGAGTCACTGTCCCTCGTCAGAAACATGGAGTCATGATTTAGGTTTATAAGGGAGTGTGTTTTCATGAAGAGCATCAATTCTGGGGGAGTTCAATTTCATTGCATGCATCATTTATAGGAGAGTTGGGTCACTTACCTGCTCTTTCTTGTTGCTTCAATTTGCTTGGACATGCTTATACGATATATTGCTAATTCCTTATCCGTTGTGCTTTTGTTGTTATTGCATTGTAATTTGCTACCAATTTCAAATTGCATGTGATATTCTGCCCTGACTTTGTCTTACCATGACGAAATGGGGGAGAAACGTTTTAGTTGTGTTTTAATACCTTGAAAGTTGGTCACCCATAAAAACTTCACTTGTTTTTGTCAAGATTTGTTTTTTTGCAGGATCCATTCCTTCGTTCATTTATTGAGGGTGGGTGAGTGAAATTAGCTGACTTAGGGTATTTTGTCAAGGAAAGCCAAAGGGAGAGAATGTGAATTCTAGACATTTAGGTTTGGCTCTTATTGTTAACATTGTAAATGTACCACATGCTCAATCTAGCTTTAGGATGTTCTCTGTTTATGGGTTGAGTCTGCTGTGAAGAAATGTACAAGGATGGGACACATCTCACTTCAAAGGGTTTGTTCATGCATGTGCATTTCATGTCTACATTCCTGCTTCATTCTAACTAGCTTAGTTGTCTAGTTAGGCGCGCGGATTTCCAACAAGCTGGGCATGCAAATTAAGACTTGCCCACATGGGTTCACTAACACCTTTTTGCTAGTTACCAGATTTTAGCCGTGGATCTGCCCATATTGTTTTGTAGTGTGACACGTGTCTCCTGTCCTTACTAGGTGAAATGAAACATTTTTTTTGCTTATATATTTGGCTAGGGTTTCTTTTCTTGGTTGGGGTTGTCAGATTATATTGTTTAGAGAGAAAAGTTAGAGAGAGATAAAGCATTTATGCTTCCACCTTCGTCCTCCTCATTTATGAAACCCTAGGTGCAAAACCTTCTTTCATGCATTAAACACCCAATCATTGAAGAATAGTGTTGCGTTGTCTTTGGTTTTGCATTAAATTTGTGGTCAAGTATTTCTAGTTTCAAATCATTAAAACTGACCCATTTTAGGATTCTCATTAGTTTCTTCCTTCAACTATTTGATTGGAGAAACTAACTGGATATTTGAATCTAGATATGCATATCATTGTCATATCATCATATGCATAGCTTGTGTGTTGATTTCAGTGCCACAAGGTGAAGAGCTCGGGAAGAGTTGCCACTTCGTGAAGACCGAAGAAATCCATCTTGTGTGAGGCAAGATTTCACAAAGGTAAAGCTGCTCCATAGACTAGGTCTAGGAATTGAGCTTTGCATGGTACTTTGTAAGAACCTTGATTATACTAGTGGATTGGACTTCATTGAGAGTCCCCGGTTTTTTAACTGTGAGGTGGGTTTTTCCTGCCAAAAACATCTTGTGTTCAAAGTTATTTATAGTGTGCCACATATCACATATCTCACATACCTATGTGCTACATGTATCACTTGAGTATTTAATTAGTAAGTGCTCATAATCCTGCACACTTGACACATTAATAACTTGGAACAATCTGAGGTCATGCTAACTAGGATAGCTTTTGGTATTTGAAATTGGTTATTAAATCTTTGATTTATCGACTAACAAATCTACCTTAGTTGACTAGCGGACTTGGCTAGTCAATCCATCAGATTATCATTTTTATATATAGGATATTCTGCCTGGTACCAATTTCAATAGGCGACTTCATTGGGGACAGGTTGCAATATTGATTTAACGGCTCTAAGATCTAGAAAAAATACTACCAGGAATCGCAATGCCTCAAAGACAAGCAAGGCTGCTTCACTACTTGATGAGTCTCAACGCGAAAGCCAACACCAGGAAAACTTGGATGAATGTGCCATGCAAACATCATCCAGTTATTTATGCTTTGGGTGAAGCCCAAAAAGAAATTGTTGTGACTGTGAAAGAGTTGAAAAACTCAATCCCAAAGCCAAGCAAGAAGGCCAGTGACAAAGATTGCACGCCCAGGAAAAAGACTTCCTAGGAAGAGTCAGATGCTATTGCAAGCAAAGGTTTTGAAAAAAAAAAATGCCATCCTTTCTCACTCAGGAAGACGTCATTGCCATGCTAGAAAAAGAGTTGCACAAGAGCTAAGAAGACTAAAAGCATGTTCCTGAGCCGCCATACCTAGTCATCCTTCTCCACATGCCATATCCTAACCAATACGAGACTACCATCTTATCCTCTTTGACAAGAGGAAGGGTAGCCCTAAGGAACATATAAGCCATTTCATTAACACTTTGGGTCCTCATGCTGGTGACTACAACTTTTGTCTCAAGGAATTCTTGAAAAGTCTAACAGATTGTGCGTACACTACCCTCGCACCAAGTTCCATTTGAACTTTCTACCACAACCTTTCGTTGTTAAAAAATGCTCCAACTTTTTATCCGTACCTATTTCAAAATCTTTTATCCCTTTTGAATCCTTTCTCATAGCATCTTCAAGTAAGAAGTCCAAATGGGTTAAGGTTTCCCCATATAATTTTCCCTAGATAAGAGTTCGTAATTGAGAAGAAGTCCAAATTGGTTAAGGTTTCCCTATATAATCTTCCCCATATGAGAGTTCGTAATCGAGAAGAGGGTGAGTTTTTCATTGAAGAGCACCGTGATATCTTGGATGATTGCAAGATTTGGTGGGAACCCAGCCATGATATCTACGTCAACCTGTTGCCTTTGTCTGATCCTCATCGCCTTTGTACTAGAATCTACCCCTGGTTCTTAGACTTGGGTCTTCCCTTTCCTCTTTCTGCTTTCCTGATAGGCATTTCACTTTCCTATTTCTCCTTTCTCTCTCCTACTGCCTTTAGGCTTCTTTCTTGCTACGAGTTTGGATGGCCATTATTATTTTGTGGCCAGAGCTAGTCTCAGTTGGGAGACAGACATTCTGGACATCCTTTGCCATGACAAAGATTGGTTCAAAGACATACTAGTTGTTGGTAGACCTTAGGAGGGAGATATTAGCAGACTCCAGATCTAGTCTCCTCCTCCAACTGACCCAAATTTCAAAGATGATCTATCTGATATTGGTGTATACCGTCCAGACGTGATTCGTCAGGCAATGCAGATTCTGGTTGTTTACCGCAATTGGAAATGGCTGTTTTCCGCTTAGCGCTTCAATAATCATGGGAATGATATAGACGTCTGTCACTGTTCAAGATTCCCTATAGGAGAGCCTGATTGGGTTGATGCTCGTAATGCTTATAGAAAAACTTGTTCCTTTAAACCAACAGCGACCTTGTCACCTGTCTTAAAAAAGCGGAAATATCCTGGTAGTTCTTCTCACTCATTCATTGCGACTTCTCAAACCCAACTGATGATTAAAGACATCCACTCTAAAGGCCTTGGAGAAGAGGTCCCCGAAGAAAAAAACGCATTGCTGTTCCGGCACCACCAACTTTTAATGTACCTACTGTTGGAAATGTGCCCTAAAGCCAATCATATGATGATACTTTACGGACATTTCACATGTTAAACTAATCTAGTTTACATATAAAGGGCAACCATTATTGTTTGAGCCGTCTCATATAAACGTTATATGCTTAAACGATAAAGTCCAAGGAATATGTGATTGGGAGAATGCAATCTAATGAAGTTAGATTAATGAGACCATTCTTTCGTAGACACATCCTAAACGTTCCTGATCATAGGATTGCCAATTGGGCATTGACAGTCCGATAAGATCAGTACGTACTGTGCCTTCTCTCAGGGAGAGTGACTAGTCTCGAGTCATTGGTGTGTGTGACATCAAGACAAGTACGTAGGTGCTCAATAGAGAATGAGTCCACTGAACACGATCAACGAGGAGTTCTCATACTCATGTCACATGAGAACTCATGGTTGGGATAATGAAAATTAGTCTTTTGACCTGAGGCATCACAGTTGTCTTGTGGTTAAGTCCTTGATCTTTGATTATGTCAAAGTCACCCCATCGGGGTGTCCACGACATCATTGGGGTTAAGCCACTTAGTTATGGAGACAAGTGAATGTGCAACAAGGGATCTCTAACCTTCAAATGGTTTGAGGGAGAATACTCTATGATATGATTAAATCTCTGGCCAGAGTATGAATGAGATTTGGGAATGCGTTCCAAATCACATTCAAGATAATCATATAAGCAAACGAATCACATTGGATAGTAGACATGAATAAATAAACTATCAAACCAAACAATGTGGTCAAGAGTATTAGATTAGAGAAAGACCGTATTGCATTTGTAATCCTAAACTGAATAGGTTCTCTACCTCTTCTGATTAGCTTGGGTAGCCATGATATGCTGCTAGGTGTCACTCATGGTTTGTGGAAGCCCTAAACGTGTGTAATCACTAAAGGGAGAATGGAAAGTAAGTTTCAATTCACAATCGATGTAAAATGGTTTTAATCGCCCACTGCCTCGCTAAAAGGAACCTAATGTATCCTACACCGTGTAAGGTGGAGATTGAAGAAACAAAGGAGATGAGTAAGAATAATTAAATGGTTTAATTATTTATGGCAAGGATTAATTAATATGTTAATTAATCAAACGAATAAGTTCGTTAAAGACCTCGGGATAGTTTTGGACCTTAAGGCCCAATGGGCTTCGAACGTCAAAGCCCATTGACTTAAGTTGTATGACAACTTAATGAATAAAGATTCACAAAGGCCCAAAAGCCCATATCCATTAATGTGGCCGGCCATTTAGTGTTGAATTAGGGTTTTTGGTTCTTTAGGTCATTTAATGAAGTGACTATATAAAGAACTTTATAGCCTAAAATTTATAAGTTGTTGATTTTAGAGAAAATTGGTGAGAACACAAAGCTTCCATTTCTCTCTAAGAGGCCAACCACCTTGGGGGAAATTATCTAGCAATTCTACTTCCTCAAGGTCACTCATTTCTTCTTCAATCTAACCTTGGTGTAGAATCTTTAGAGGTTCTCTATTTTGGGAACTTGGAGAATCCTATTCTTTCAACCAAATCCATGGAGCTAAGAAGCAAGGAATGAAGGCCCTATCTCTTGGGTGATTATCCTTTGCATATGCAAAGAGGAATCTACAAAGGTAAATATTTCTCAACTAACAAATGTTGTTTTAAAGTTGAGTCAAGGTTCACCAATCTACTAGGCTTTGAATTTCATGGTTGATGTTTTGTTTTTGAATGCATGAAAGCATGATTCCGCCTTTAATTGTTAATTGCATGCTATATGATGTTATTCAAATGAACATGTTTTTCACAAAATTTCCTTTCAAGTGGTATCAGAGCCTAGGTCTAGTAGTTGGTGAATCATTTTGGGTTTTGTAGTTCATAGTTTTTTATTTAAAAGTTGTAATATGTTACAAGCTTTATTCTTGTTTCTTTGAATGTAAATTTTGTTCGAAAATTTGCCATCTCAAATGTTGTAGATGTAGTTCATATGAGCATGAATTTTGGAGCTAAAATTTGGTGCCATGTTTTTGGGGAAATTCGGCCAAATCCAAAGGGTGATTTTTTGGGTTCATGTTTGTCTTGTTAAAATGGTTTTAAAGTGACTTTTGGAACCCCTAAGTACCCTAGGATGTTAGCCCTCTTTTGAGTGGTGAAAATTTGAGTTTTGGTGAGTGAAAACATTCATGGAGCTATTATGAGTTTTCATGAGTGTTCTTCAATGTTCTTGAAGTTCTTGCCAAGAACAAAAAGTTTTGAAGTTTTGATTCAAAAAGTTTTATGTTTTTACATAAAGTTTTGATTTAATTTTAGTGGGTGATTTTAGTGGGTGATGATTATTGGTAAAGTATTATTAATGGTTTTAATGGTAGACAAACTTTTTTTTAAAGTTTGACATAAATTCAATTAATGGCTATAATGGTAGACAAACTTTTTTAAAAGTTTGACATAAATTCAAAATATTTCATCTTTACCTCACCTAACAAAACCCACTTACAAAAACTTTGTAAAAATCTTATTTTTTTTATCATGGCCGGCCACCCTAATAAAATAGGGTATTTTTGGGTCTTTTATTCAATTGCATAAAGTTTTGATACTTTTGTGTATTTGCACTTTGGCCCAAAAGTTTACGTTTTTACGTTAAGGCCCAAAAACGTTAAAGGACAAATTGTTTTGCTCCTTTAATGAAGTTTTTTGTATTTGTTGAAATTTTTGGGTTCTAGTTGTAATTACATGAAGTAGTGGACTTTTGTGTTTTTACAAAGTGACCCCAAAAGTTTGTGTTTCGCAATATAGCCCAAAAAGTTGTGGTTATTGCATGATGGCCCAAATTAAGTAGGGAACAAAAATTGTTTTGTCTCTTTAAATGAGAATTGGATTTTCATTTCATTTAGCTCCATTTAAATCAATTTTATGGATACAAAAACCAAATGAAAATGTTGCATTCAATTTAATTAATTAAAGTGTTGATTAATTAAAGGGTGATTATGAACCTAAGCCTACGATAATTGAGCTATGTGATAGGCCGTTTCAAATTTGTTTGAACCATGGGAATGTGTAGATTAATTTTGGTTGTAATTTGATTTGATCAAATGTTGTAAAAGAGCATAAGCTCTTCTTTACTTTAAAGTAATTTGAATTATGCAAATGTTGTAATGAGCATAAGCTCACCTTTACTTTAAAGTACTCATTTTCTTGTTTTATTTGATATGCATGAAAATGGAGTAGTTGGGTCCAACGCCCCTAGGAACAACACGCCTTAATGTGATTAAACGCGTAACTAAAATCAATCTCCATCCCTAGTCCGAGATTCAACACTAGGCTCGTGTTGAATCTAAACAAAGGTTCATAGTCATCCTAAGGCCCTAAGGCAACTATATAGTCCATCAAATGAATGCAAACCTTATGTTAGTAGTATCATATACTCTTGCTTTAAAAACCGTTTTATAAGTATAGTGGGAGTATTATATACAACTAAATTGATTCAAATGAACCAATAGTTGTAATAGGACCAAAATTGTTTTAATAAAGATTAAAATGAATATGTTTATGTGATGAGACCTAAAACCCTCAACCAAACCATTATTAAGTTGATAAGCGTGAGAGTGCTTAGAACACTCTTTCGTGGCCTTCCACCGTGGTGGGATCCAATCGTTTATGACTTGTACACCGGCTTCACCCTATCATGGGGGAGTACAAAGTGCATGCTTATACTCAGGAGGAATCCATAAACATATGATGAGGTTAGTGTAGGCAACGAGGATGGCCGACATCGTATCATCGTGAGGCTATTCTTGAACCCCTTCACGAACTAAGCATGGTGGGAATAACTTAACTAAGTGCAATGGCGCCGACATCGTATCATCGTGAGGCAACATTCTCTAGAGGCCAAATTTATGGGTACTTGCATTAGTTGCAAATGAGTAAGCGTACTCTCTCATTATTATTAATGCTAGCCAACATCATATCATTGTGAGGTGGGCTTGGTAATAGTGAGTCTCCCATAACCTACTAAGAGTTTCCTCCAAAACTCTCGAATTCCAATGAGGGATATGGAATTTGCCAAAAATAGTGGGTGGTGCTATTTGATTTAAAGACCCGAATCAAATGGCTTAAAATCAATCAATTTATATTCGTTATGTATTTGTTTACCAATATATATTTGCAAACGCTATCCAAAACTTGACAAAGAAAAGCCGAATGTTTTAGTTTCCGGACTTGGTAACACAATCCCAAAGATTGTCTTAAATGGATTGTGAATGTACCTAAGAAGTCTCATCCTCACAATCTTCCTATTGATAATGTATCATTGGAAGAACATGTTAGAAATGTCTATCATGAAGAGGACAACACAAACAACCAATGCTTATTCCTTCGTTATATGAACAAAGGAACTTACGAAGATTAGCATAAAGACAAGGACACTTTTAGTGCCATGATTCTTCACTTACAAATTGTTGTATGAAGAAATGAGAGTTGCCTTGAACAACTCTTGAAAGTTTGTAATTATGTTTAGAACATAATGGTTGGTTGACAAAAATAGTCCATCAACATGGACTTATGATGATTTTGAATCATTGAGTGTTGAAGTGATAAACCACTTAACGAGACGGAAACTAAGCTAGGACTTCACCTTTATGTCCCTATCCTAATGGTTCACTAAGTTTATTGTAAACTATGTAGTGAACAATAACCACACACTCTCCAAAATGTTTGATGTGTATAACACAATTGAAAAAGGTTTCAAGAGAGATAGTGGGAGTTTAGGGACCATGACTATTGTAGTCAAAGGAGAAGTCAAATGAAGAAGATAAAATTAACTCCAAGGGAACAAACTTTCTTTATGAAATGATGGACATTGGAAGGGGTATTTGCAAGAAATGTCTTGCAAGTGTCAAGAACACACCTTTCGAAGGTGTTGTAAATTGTTCTTGAAAAGTTCAAAACAGTTGGTTCTTCTACTTGAATGCTTGATTCCATATTAGTAACTATGTTTTACAATCGTTGTAAAAGTGTGGCTAATAAGAAGTAGAAGATTAATGAGAGAAGAGAAAGTACTTCACATTCGGAACGTGAATAAAATATAGATCTCTGCGAAAGCAGATGGTACTAACCTCCTCATATGAACTACCAAAGAAATTGGAAAAACCAAAGATTGTCTTTACATTCCAATTTTAAGGAACTTAATTCCGTCACTATAGAAGAGATGGATGAATGTTTTGTTTTACAAAACATTGTTCTTTATTAATCACTGATTGGATTATAGTAATCTAATTGATTGTCTCTATAGTAGAGATGATATGGTAGCGTTAACTGTTTAGAATATAATGATGCTTAAAACCCAAAAGGTTGCAAGATAGTGACTAATCCCAACTGAGTTGTGATACCTCTAAAACATAAATTACGAGTTGGTCATAGATGGATGCTTTGGATCGTTAGATCCGGATCCAATACCTTCTTGTCAAAATTGTATAGAGGCGAAATGTTCGAATCTTTATTCTTTTGGAAAGAATAAAGAATCACAAAGTTGTTGAGGTTAATTCACTTAGATGTTAGTGGCAATTGTCCACAACATAATACTACTCATGTTGTTTGACATTCACCGAAGATCACTCTCGGTTGGACTATAGTTTATTATGAATAAACACAAGTCCGAATACTTTCCAAAAGGTTTCAAAGAATTCAAGAAATGTAAGTTGATGAGTAAGACGTCTAAAGTACTTACCTCCTTAGATTTGATCCAAGGAAAGGTAACACTTTAGATGAGTTTCCTTGAAAGATATCAAGGAAATTAGCATCATAAGATAATGATTTTCTCCATTAGGAGAAGAACGAACTCGAATAAGATTTAGTTCGTTAGATGTTATCAATTACCCATATATATAGGATATATGCTTCTAAGACAATATGATTGTCAATTAGAAGATCTTCCAAAATTTTCATAACTCCATAGGGTGTAGTTGGAAAGAAAGACAAATCTTAATTGTGTTAAGATTTGGGGTTGTGTGCTAATGAGCAATATTTGTTTAAAAATTATCTTGTGGATATCCTTAAATTAACCTTTGGATATCACTTCTATAAACCAACCAACAAATGTTGTTTGTTGAGTAGTTCATTGTAATCCTACAATGTGATTTGCCTTAGAGCAAATGAACTAGGAATAGAACTCAAAAGAATGGGTTCTTTGAGAGACAAGATGATAATCAACAAATATAACAACCTAGTTCCTATACCACAAGCTCCAAGGTAGTCAAAAAGAATTTTAAACCGTCTCAGTTGAATGGTTTGAACTTTATGACTACATTGAGTGTATATACAATATATATACTCAAGGAAATGGTAAAGTACCATTTGACCCGAAATAATGAAACCTTCATAGCTAATTGGTAGCTTAAGGTGACTACAATCAAAGAGAATGGTTGACTTTGAAGGAACCATTTTTGACGTAGTCTTAGTTTCAATTAATTCGAAGATAGCTAGCTACAACTAAATGTTGATTCAATGTTTGGACATAATATAGGTTTCCGAAACCATTATTAAGATAGTCCTAATAATATATGTCTAAAACTATGAATCACAAAACATGTAAGTTGTAGAGATCCAACCATCATGGATCTTAGCAAGCTAGTGGGAGCCATAAGCGTCTTATGAGAGAAAGATCAAAACGTTTGATTTCTCATAAAGATGTAAATGAATCTTTTGTTTACTAGGTTTACAAAAGATTAGTGGGAGTTAATCATATTCCTAAATTTAAATATATGTATGATATATTAATTTTGGAAATGAAAAGAATACTTCATTGTTAAAATTATGACTTTAAACATTCTATAAAGATAGAATGTATATGGGAGACATAGTCTATATACATGGGATGGAAATCTATAATGATAGATTTTAGGATATAATTGGATTATATCATGCCCTAATAATAGACAAAAGGATGCTAGGAAGTTTCTCATATGATGATAAACTTCAATCAGAAGAACAACTCTAGTGAGACTAGGAGGTAGTTCTTCTCAAAGGGAACGTACCCTTTGACTCCCAAAGAAATAATGCGTAAATCGAATCCTTTATGCATACGCAGAAAGGTGATTTATGTATTTCATATTGTATGAAAAACATTGATATGAGTTGTACCTAGAAAGGTACAAGGCGATATCAATGCAAGCCCAGGATCAGAACCATGGCAACTGTCAAGTGAATCCTTAAGTATTTAAGAAATACTAAAGGATAGGTTCCTCGAAGAATGAGGAAGAATTAGAGTAACGTAATGGAAGTGTAAATGTATTAGATTGTGAATCTAATCCATCATTGGATGTTTCTTCATTATGAATGAAGAGATAAACAGATATCTCTTTATTATGACTAAAGAGATATTTGGATGGAAACATTAAAGTAATGACTTTAGTGTGTTCCATTATGAATGCAAAATATATTGCCATATAGAAGTTTACAACAATGTTGTTTGGATGGGAAAGTTCATTTATGAACTCTCTATTCGGTTCCAACCAGAAAGTGTATGACACTAATGGGGCGATAGCTCAAGCCAGGGAATCAAGGTCTCATCAAGATCCGAACTCATATGAGAGAACTGAACCACATGATTGGGAATCATGTATAATGGTGACGTCGATATTCTCAAGGTTGCTTCTATGGATAACATATAGATATCCATTGCCTAGGCCTACTACTCAGCCATTTATGAAATGACTACAGAAGAGGAATCATCACAGATGAACAAGCTGATTGGCTCTAGTGCAAGTGGGAGATTGTTTGAAATGTGCCCTAAAGCCAATCATATGATGATACTTTACGGACATTTCACATGTTAAACTAATCTAGTTTACATATAAAGGGCAAACATTATTGTTTGAGCCGTCTCATATAAACGTTATATGCTTAAACGATAAAGTCCAAGGAATATGTGATTGGGAGAATGCAATCTAATGAAGTTAGATTAATGAGACCATTCTTTCGTAGACACATCCTAAACGTTCCTGATCATAGGATTGCCAATTGGGCATTGACAGTCCGATAAGATCAGTACGTACTGTGCCTTCTCTCAGGGAGAGTGACTAGTCTCGAGTCATTGGTGTGTGTGACATCAAGACAAGTACGTAGGTGCTCAATAGAGAATGAGTCCACTGAACACGATCAACGAGGAGTTCTCATACTCATGTCACATGAGAACTCATGGTTGGGATAATGCAAATTAGTCTTTTGACCTGAGGCATCACAGTTGTCTTGTGGTTAAGTCCTTGATCTTTGATTATGTCAAAGTCACCCCATCGGGGTGTCCTCGACATCATTGGGGTTAAGCCACTTAGTTATGGAGACAAGTGAATGTGCAACAAGGGATCTCTAACCTTCAAATGGTTTGAGGGAGAATACTCTATGATATGATTAAATCTCTGGCCAGAGTATGAATGAGATTTGGGAATGCGTTCCAAATCACATTCAAGGTAATCATATAAGCAAACGAATCACATTGGATAGTAGACATGAATAAATAAACTATCAAACCAAACAATGTGGTCAAGAGTATTAGATTAGAGAAAGATCGTATTGCATTTGTAATCCTAAACTGAATAGGTTCTCTACCTCTTCTGATTAGCTTGGGTAGCCATGATATGCTGCTAGGTGTCACTCATGGTTTGTGGAAGCCCTAAACGTGTGTAATCACTAAAGGGAGAATGGAAAGTAAGTTTCAATTCACAATCGATGTAAAATGGTTTTAATCGCCCACTGCCTCGCTAAAAGGAACCTAATGTATCCTACACCGTGTAAGGTGGAGATTGAAGAAACAAAGGAGATGAGTAAGAATAATTAAATGGTTTAATTATTTATGGCAAGGATTAATTAATATGTTAATTAATCAAACGAATAAGTTCGTTAAAGACCTCGGGATAGTTTTGGACCTTAAGGCCCAATGGGCTTCGAACGTCAAAGCCCATTGACTTAAGTTGTATGACAACTTAATGAATAAAGATTCACAAAGGCCCAAAAGCCCATATCCATTAATGTGGCCGGCCATTTAGTGTTGAATTAGGGTTTTTGGTTCTTTAGGTCATTTAATGAAGTGACTATATAAAGAACTTTATAGCCTAAAATTTATAAGTTGTTGATTTTAGAGAAAATTGGTGAGAACACAAAGCTTCCATTTCTCTCTAAGAGGCCAACCACCTTGGGGGAAATTATCTAGCAATTCTACTTCCTCAAGGTCACTCATTTCTTCTTCAATCTAACCTTGGTGTAGAATCTTTAGAGGTTCTCTATTTTGGGAACTTGGAGAATCCTATTCTTTCAACCAAATCCATGGAGCTAAGAAGCAAGGAATGAAGGCCCTATCTCTTGGGTGATTATCCTTTGCATATGCAAAGAGGAATCTACAAAGGTAAATATTTCTCAACTAACAAATGTTGTTTTAAAGTTGAGTCAAGGTTCACCAATCTACTAGGCTTTGAATTTCATGGTTGATGTTTTGTTTTTGAATGCATGAAAGCATGATTCCGCCTTTAATTGTTAATTGCATGCTATATGATGTTATTCAAATGAACATGTTTTTCACAAAATTTCCTTTCACCTACTCCTGCATCCGTAGCAGATAAGCCACCCTCTTCGCTACACATGCATTTACCTACAGGATTGCCCTAGTCATCGGAGTTGGAATCCTACTTTCCTTATTTGGTTCTTCCACCAAGCATTCCCTTTGTGCTGAATGAAGTCACCGCGTGCTCCATTGCCTCGGCGTCAACCTCTATCCCTCCACTGCAAGTGTCTATAGATGGACCTCCCCACCATGATGGTCTTCCGTCAACTACCTCATCAAGGTCCGAGGGAACAGCTCATCCTCCCCTTGTGATTCAGCCTTCGTTGATCAAGTTATTGTTCCTTTAGATTCAGTGGTTTTCAAAACACGGATTATGCTCGAGTGCTGCTTGGAGCCGCGATTACCCCTGCCGATTTCAAAGGAGCTTGCACTTCTCTTGAAGATGTCATAACACGGTGCTACGAGAGTTGTTACGAGGTATTTGACTTAATTTCCTCCATTTCTCTTTGTTGATATTCACGAATTCCCCCTAATATACCTCTTATATTAGGCTAATGTGTGGATGGAGGTCGCCTTGTTCCGACAAGTAAGACAGATTCAGGAACTTGAACGAATTATGGACCCTTGAAACAATAGTGAGGATATAGGTGAAACAACGGTTGCTAGCCAAATTGGAAGAACTCAAGAGCGCGTATGCTAGGCAGCAAGCCTCAGATTCTGCTCATAAAGCGGAGGTAATTTGATACATCAGCCTCGTTACTATTGAAGAGGTGAAGGCCAAGAATTACCAGGAAAGTTTTGAGAAGGTTAGAGACAAGCTAAGGCTGGAAATGAGGGCTAAGGCGGAGTTAAACCATGCTCTCATTGTCTTGAACGGAGAGTCGGAGCGTACGTTAGCTTCGGAGCGGAATGCTTAAGCTAGGGAACGGGAAGCTCTTTAGAAGGAGGTCGAGGATCTTAGGGTTTAGGGTTTAGGGTTTGGAGTGTCTTCAGAATTTATGAGGAGATCAAACACATGGACTTTTCTCCTCCACAACATTTGTTGGATAAGATGTCGGATATAGAGGTGGGGCAAAAGGCGGAGCAAGAAGAATGTAATCTTGAAAATAATCTGGCACATGATGCCCCTGGCGAGTCTTCTACTACATTCAAGGAAAAAGATGTTTCGAAAGAGGATTGATTTGCACTTGCTACTGGCTAAGAAGAGAGCCTGTCCCTTTCACAACTTTTTGTCGTAATACCACTCTCTTTCATTCTTTCTCTTGTTTTGGAAAGCTTAATTTGATAAATTTCTCTAAAGCAAATGAACTTTGTATGATAAATAAGTGGCGGAGCGAAACATGAGTAATTTTGTGGGCCCATGACATAGCTCATCTTCTCCCCTTGGCAACGTTGATTTGGGGGGAATGTTGCCTCCCAAACTCAATATTCATAAAGTATTCTCATCGCGATATCCAGAATACCACCTTACTTTGGTACTAGGAATTAGGCATTAAACCCATGAGAACACTTGCTCCTGCACTTATTATAACACACTCATCGAATATAAGAGTTTCAATCGTACTTGATAACATCGTGTAGGCGAAGGTTAACTTCTTCGTGCCTTGCCTCGGTTCTTGGGGTAAGGACTTCAATACTTGCAACGTGGTGCCAGGAGGGGTTTTCCCTGGTCGGAATTGCGTGTTTGTTCCTTGCACCAAATACTTCACTAAGTTAGTTCAACTTAGTCTAGTCTAAACCAATCTAGCTTTGTCTTGAACCTAGTCCAGTGCAACAAACACACCCTAAGCATTACTAGAATTGTGAAGCGTAGCTAGTCCATTTCGAGATAGTTCAATGCAACAAACGCACCCTAAGGGTGCATTTGTTGCACCGGACTATCTCAGACTAGACTAGCTTCAGGGACTAAGCTGGATGAGCTTGGTATAGACTAAGCAGTACTAGAATTGTGAAGCATTTGGTGCAGTGTCGGATTAGATAGGACTAATTTTTATTTTTTAATTGTGAAAACTTTCCTTTTTTTTTTTGTCTAAAAAATTAAAATGCACCCTATAAATAAAAACAATCAGATTGATGCAGTATAACAACGAATCAAAATCTTGAATTTTCAAAAACCTTGGGAGGTGATGACTTGAGAAAATCTTCAGCCATCTTTGAAGGCTTGCATTCTGCAAATTAGAAAAATAATCTGAAATCATGAACCTCAAATTCAAGACCCAAGTCTTGAAATTCTTCTCGTCTTTACCACCAACCCACAAAATGGATTTCTCAGAAAACGACTTCTGCCATGTTCTTTGCCTGCACGAACCTAGTAGATGAAATCCTGCACCTCAAATTCAAGATCCCAATCTCGAAATCCTTCTCGTCTTCAACACAAACCCGCGAAATGGGTTTCTCAAAAAACAAGTTTATGCGCAGAAAAGAGCTTCTGCCAATGTTCTTCACCTATACGAACCATAGATCCAAGGGGACCTCGCATGAAGGAGTTTTCCAGGAAGAAGAAAACAGGAACAAAGCGGGGAGGAGCGAAGAAGATCTGGTCTTTGCAATCCGCCCGATTTTGGGGGGCTTCGCTAAGACGGCGTGTGAAGCGTTTAACCTAGGCGAGTCCTGCCTAGCCTCACTTAAGTTAGTCCTTGCAACAAACAAACATGGGACTGTCTTAATATTTTGTGAGACCCTGAATTTTTAAAGTACTTAGAAAGTGTTGTTATGAATTTTGAAGCGTCTTCAAATTTTACAATTTACAATTCATTTTGAATGGGTGATAATTTTACATGAGATCAAGGGTTATTTTGAGGTGATAGGTTGAAAGTAGGCGAGACCACGAGTTTGTAGCATTTTTCGAATTATTTTTTCGGAGCTCGAATGAAATTTTTATGAGATTTAAAGGCGGATGAATGTTGAAATGCCACGTGGACGCCAAGGTATGGATGACTTGCCACGTGGACAACAGCTGGAACGACCAGCAAGGAAAGGGCTGATGGTGGTCATTCCAGCTGTAAAAACAACACATGGTTATAAGAACCGAAAGATAAGAACAAAGCAAAAGGAAAAGAGATTAGATTTCCATATTGCTTGACACATGGCAAGCACCTATTGGACCTCTGAAATTGAAGAGGTGAGGTGGCAAGCTTGGAAGATTATAAATATTCGTCCTCGTTCAATGCTGCAAGCTGAAACGAAAACAGCAAAAGGAAAAATTTTCCTTCAATCTTTCGAAATTCATAACTTTCAATCCGGGAATCTGACTGAGGAACGGTTTTCGCCTACATGCTCAGTGAATCGAATCCAACGTTCGAAGGTAAATTTTGAGAATTATTACTCAAGTTTGAATGATTCATTCAGATTGGGATTTGTGACTAATTAGACTCAAATCTAAGCTTGTTCTTGCACGATTTAAGGGCTTTGAAGCCAATTTGATGACTGGAGAACGATTTCTGAGACATTAAGGTAAAGATTTACACATAATCAGATTGCTAGGATTTTATACAAGTTTCATTTGAATGAGATATAAAGGAATATGATGTTTGATTCGAAATACTTCGAATTTAGACTTTAAAGGACGTTTGTATGGAACAAATGAGTTGTAGTATTGATAGATAGAGAGAAGGATCGAGAGTTTGAGGTCCTATTTGAAATAATAAAAACGGTTTTCATACCAGGGACTGAACTACAAAAACGGTTTTGGTATTGGAGTAATTGTGTAATTTTTAGAAAGTTTAGGGGCCAAAGTGCAATTATCAAAAGTTTGAGGTCCTATTTGAAATAATAAAAAGTTCAAATACAGAATTTTTATTCTGGTTAAGTGAAGGTCCCTATTGGATATAATTGTTGTTCTGGGAATAAAGTTGAGTCATTATATATGGACATATAGTGACATATTGTAATTGTTGAACTAGGGACTCCAATTACTCGTTGTGCTTGAGTTTAATCGAGGTATTGTTGAGGAATATTGATTGCTTGGCTTGGAGACCAGGTAGGGGAATCCTCACTTACCCTAGTTATGGAATTTTGTGAATGCACGTATATGTAAATATACAAATGCCTGTGAAAGCTGCATATATTTGATGTGATAGAACTATGAGGAAAAATGGTTTTGTTTTATATCATGATATGCATGTTGTTTTATGCTACAAATTAAAGTGATGACTTGAGAGTGAAGGGAGCATAGCGACCGCCTTGGGTTTCGATCCCCTAAACCCCCGGAGGGGCTACTACTAAGGGATTAGTACCGCTACCTTTCTAGGAGAGGTACTAGGATATCTAAGGGTAGAGCATTAAAGGACACTCTCGCTACACCTTACCTTAAGTATGTTCGTTCGGAGGTGGTCCAGGTAAGGGGGTAGTTGGTCATTGGATCGGTCATCAGGCATGTAGCGATTTATTGGGATCCCTGTTTTCTTTTTAAAAGGAAATTGTGTGAGCATACAATGTATTTTCAAAATTAAACAAAGTTTTTGTTGTGCATCAATCATTTTCCTATAGTATATATAGTGTCGTATACTATTTTCAAACCTAGTTGGGGTGGATTCCCTAAGGGGGAGCAATGAACGTTTGTGATGCTCACCCCTACTTTATTACAAGACCGGTGCACCTACAAATAGACAATCTGGACTAAAGTCGGGACGAACTTGTTTGTTACTTGTCAACTTCTTAATCGCTCATTGACTTTCCACAGGTTTTTGGTTCGTACATATGCTTGATTCCCTTACCGTCTTGAAGAAATCTTTTGTAGCCAAACTTAGCAGTTTGTACTTTCCAAATCGTCCTAAAGAGTTGGTTTAGTATGATGATTACCTTTAACTCTTTGGTTTTGCTATAAACTTCGTTTTTGATGTAAAAAATTTATCCAAATTCCGCTGCCCTTTCATTCTTCGTTTTACCAAAATGATTTCCGCTTCCGTACTGCTTAAAAATAAATTATTTTATCCCCCTCAAATAGCCTTGCGTTCTATTAGAAATGTAAAGTTATAGTGTTGGATTTTAACACTATAATATTGTGTTACTAATAGAGCGTGGCACTGTTACGTGCCTGTTTTTTGGGCGTGACATATTTAGTCTAGTCTAGTCCAATGAATGTTAGTGAGTGCAAACAAACGCACCCTAAAAGGTATTAAATCTATAATCGAATACCTTTAAAATCCAGGAATGGGATCAACTAATTCCTTCCCCTATTCATAAGTTTCTCAGTTCCTATACTTCTCTCAAGGAACCTTTTGATACAAGCTAATCTACATTAAGGAGAAGAAGAGGGTTTGAACACGAAGCGTGGTGGTCAATTGAAGAGGATTGCGCTAAAAAAGAAACAAAAAGTAGAAAGAAACAAAAAGTAGAAAGAGGCCAATCGATTGATTTTGGAAGTCCAAACAGAATCCCCAATGTGTGGAAACAATTTCAATGCTTCATAAAATCTGGAAACAAGCATTGATGCTGTAAGAAACAAAAAAATTTCCTCTTTACAATTTTTTCAATCTCATAAAGTTTCAGGGACAACTGCATCAAACGATGGAAGAAGAAAAAAATGACATCACACTTCAAATCAAATTCCCTCCTGAAAGTAGTGGAAGGGGATCCTCTTCAGATCCCTTTCTCCTAATCCACCAAATCAGAAGATCCGTGCCATTGAAATTTGATCCAACGGCTTAAGTTATTATAACTTTTAAAGTAGGCACCTGTTTGTAGCCGTTGGATCAAATTTCAATGGCACAAATCCCCTGATTTGATGGATTAGAAGGAAGGAATCCGGAGAGGATCCCTTTCCGAAAGTAACAACCCTTCCATCTATACCTCAAACCCCATGTGAAGTTATGTACACAGATTAACACAATAAGCGCCTAGGACCACTTGGTGGTTAAAGGGCACAGCTCTCAGGGCATTTGGTGCTGCATTTATGCAACGCCAGACACCAAAACCCGCACAGCCAAACTACACTTTAAACGACTCACTTTCTAAGTTTTGTATCTAGTGTTTGGATTCGAGGTGATGACTGTGATCCACCGCCAAGTGCAGCGGCGGCAGATTCAACATGTGTGAGAAGATACTCATAGATCTTCTTCCTCAGCCTGTCAATGGTCTCCGCTGAAACATCGGTTGTTTCAACCCCTTCTTGAATAGAACCAATGTTATCCAACCAATCATTCACACTCTTGAGCTGAGTTAGCATTCCTGCTATTTGCCCATTATCTGAAAGAGCTGAAATGTCAACGTCAGCATCTAGGAACCTCTCCACAAATCCCAAAAACCAAGCTTGTGACTGCAGTCGCAACATTTCAGCCAAGTCAACAACCTCGTCCAGGCCATTTCCTTTATTCCATTCAGGCAGAGGTCGTGCCTGCGGCTTTTGATTGATGACTGATCCATCCCCTAGTCGGCGAGGGGTCCCTGGTGTCCCAAGCTTGGAACCCACTGTCTGGTGAAGTTTGCCTTGGGATTTTGTTGAAGCATTCTTTGTAGAATTTTCTAGAACTAACACGGGTTGATTTGCAGAGACAATCTTTTGGTTTTGAGAGGAAGCTGAAGCTTGAACAGAGATTAAACTGGACTCTTTATTAAATACAGCAAAAGATGACAGGTTGGTGGCTAATGCAGCTTGTACCCAAGATGCTGCCTGTTTACGTCTGTCTGAAGCTACCTTCAGTACTTCTGATGGGGGGGTTTCTTCACGGTCTGGGGAACAACCAGCTGGCATGATTTTGGATAGAGAATCAGCAACTACGCGAGCATTATTCAAACTAGCATGGAGGGCAAGAAACTGCTCTACTGCAGGCTGAGGGTTGTCTTCCTTGGCAGAGGTACTTAGCTCTGAATACATGCTGCAGGACAGAGGAAAAAAGGACAAAAAAATTGTCAGACAATGAACTAGAGTACTTAGACAAGAACCATGGAAAAATTCACATCATATAAAATTCTGGAAACATTATGCCTCCACAAAAAAAAACCCAATAGAAAAAATCAGGGATACGCAGATTAATCTTGGTCACAATTAGAAGTATAAATGAAACATGAGAGAGCTATCGAAGAAGTCACATAATTGAGTACAAAATGTCTAGAAAATAATGTAGGATTGCATTTTCCCCTAGTTTGATGTTCCCAAATTCCCTATTAAAAAGCTTTCGATACCTAAGCATCTGTGCCATTCATTCCAAATTACAAATCAAACTTTCACCCACATTCTAGTGTCCTATTTCAAGCACAGGCTATTCTTGATTGTACAACAAATTCTCTCTAAACCATAAAGCACGGACGGCCGAATAACAGGTTATTGAAAACTTATTAGATTGGGTAAAACACTCTACCCTTATGTGCTGACCACCTAGTTTCACAAAAGCATGTTTTATAAAGCTGCATTTTTCTTGATCATGTCAAGGTGTTGAAATAGTCACTTCTGGGTATCTTTTAATTATTCGAAATTATAATCCATCATTCCCGGACCTAGTTTGAGTATATTACTGATATCACAATTCATGTATTTTCTCAGTGTTATCAAACAAACTACAATTTTGAGCCATCTATACAGTAAGAGTTACTACATAAATATAAGAACAGAAAATGCAGAAAATATAAGTGAGCAAGTGATCCTATAAGAGTTAAAGAACTCCATGGATGGCTCCTAACGAGCAAGCAAGCATCTCATAAGAGTATATTACGAAAGTAATCAGTCTATATACTATCAACAAAAACGCAATTGAAGCGATCTAGCTGACTCATGGATTCCCTATGGATCATATCTTTGCACTATACTGTCAATAACTACTAAAAAAATAAACATAACACTACGCTACTCAGAAAGTTCTATTGACTGTTCCATATCTTCTAGGTTTGAATGTCCAACCATTTTTATTGTCCAATAACTATATCATATACAACTTCACTTCCTTAATTCGACTCATTTGTTGTACTCGGATATATTATGGAAAAGAATGGACAAACACAATACGATGTAGTTATAACTTAATACCTCAAACATCGTAGTAAGTTCTCTGCAGCAGAAGCCTCCTGCATCGCCTCTATTGCTGCCATTTGTGCAGCATCCCTGTGCCTCATAACTTCCTGTGATAACAGATTCAAAAGTATATAATAAGAAAAACGAAGTGCTGAGCTGTAGAACATAATATATCTTCAGATACCACAAAAGATGTCACTAAAATTCATTGCTAAGGTAAAAGTTAATATCCTTCTCAGACTTAAAAAGGAAATTCCCATTCACTAACTTGGCTCCTAATTTAAGAAACTAGGGTCAGAAAGACAACGCGCAGAAAGCAGAACAAAAACTAAGACATTAACACAAACTCATAACCCTATATGCACGAACAATTTGGGACAACAGATATCTGGTCACTTCATTCTCTAGTTCACTTCAGCAGTCTCTACGTAATGAAATTTCAGAAGGAAAACACTGTAGTACATTGAATAGGCAGGAAAATAACGATTTATGCAGAGACAATTACCAAGATCTAAGATGTTACAGAAGATATACCTTTCCAAGCTTTGCAACTGACAATGGGAGCGAAGCCCACGGAACTCCATCAGTCAATTTTCTGTTATTTAAGGAAACCTTGAACAAGTTTCCAGGAAATCCATTACTGGCTACATCTGAAGATTTCTTTCCAACAGATACTCTAAGTTTACTTGACCTGTCTAGATCACTCAAAGTTCCATTTGCTGTAAATTTCTTTGTTGACGTTTGAACTTTACTCTCCTCTTTCAATGACTTTGCAGATATCTGGGTCCTATTGTCCTCTTTATATGGCAACCTTTCAGTTGAGATACTTTTTCTAGGAGCCTGGCAAAATGGTTTTTTT
Organism: Malus fusca; assembly: GCA_035220775.1. Classification (NCBI taxonomy): domain Eukaryota; kingdom Viridiplantae; phylum Streptophyta; class Magnoliopsida; order Rosales; family Rosaceae; genus Malus; species Malus fusca. The sequence goes on along the minus strand of CM069071.1, from coordinate 25,690,974 downwards.
TCTTTCTAATATTAGATATAAGAGGACAAATAATACCTAACATTGAATTACTTTCCACATCTTTTGGAACTACAACAAGATCAAATGAAAATCAGTGAGAAACGACAAAAGAGTTTTCAAATACAATGCATAAATGCAGGCACATTTAATTTTGAGTTGCTCATCTCCAAATCAAAATTTTCTCTTTGAAGATCCACCTAATGGGAAAATGTGGGGTGTTTCGTATCAATTTGAAAATGATTTATGGTTTTAAAAAAATGATGAATGCAACAGTACTTAGTATTGATTAGTTTGAAAAATATTGGATCCAAGAAGGATACCAAACGGGGCCTCCAAAGAAATCATTATCAAATACAGCAAACAAATAAAAAAAAATCAACCAAACTTACATGTACACAAAAAAACATCCAGTAAAACCTAAATTGACACAAATTCCAATTCAAGATTCAAGAATTATTGAACTTACAGACATCTCTTTAGTCTTCACCTCCATATTTCCTTCCCAGCTCTTCCTCAGGGCCTTGGCCCCCAGCTCAAACCCCTGAACAAAATTCTTTATTGGGTTTCCCACCACTGATCTCCTCCCGGGACTCGCCCCATGAACAGAACTTGCCTTTTCCACCACTCCCACCTTTGGTGTTCCCTTAACTTTTGCATGATGCTTGATCCCATTTGCAAATTTCTCAAAAGAAGTCGGCGAAGAATAACAACTTGATGGAGATGACGGGATAGACCGTGAATTCAATGACTTCATTCTCGGCAAAGGTTCCCTCTTCATATCTATTGTTAATGCAGCTTTTGATGGCTGAGACTTTGATCTGTCAAAAAACCCTATTTTCTTATCCAATTTATCCGCCTTAGCACTACTATTCGACCTCACTAGTCCATGTTTATCCCTTTCTCCGGCATGACTATTTCCTAATACCTTAGACTCAGACTGTACTTTCTCTAAAGTTTTCGAACCCGAAGACGAATTATTGTTCAGAAAACCAAGAGAATGAGTTGCAACGATGTCTTCAGGGCTCCCTACGCAAGAGTGCCTCCCTGGCACAGGCCTAACCCCATGGAGAATGGGGACCGGGGTGGCAGCCTGAAGCCGGTCGACATGAATAAACTGACCCAATTGAATCTTATCACTGAGAATTAAATCATCATGTTCATCAGGGAGAGATACATAGGTGGCATGAGAGGAATCTGATACCTTAAGATAGAAACCTTGGTTTGGGAAAAGCTCACCGCCTGCAAGCGCCGGAACAATGCTCACCACTTGCAACAGAGACGACCTGTGCTCGCCGGCGACTTTGACATCCGTGTTCATATGCTGTAGCAGCTTGAGGAGAACGCCAGGGACAAGATTCGCCATTTTGGACGCCCCCAATTGGCATCAGAGGTAAAAATTCCAAACCCAGATGAAAAAGCTTCAAGCTTTCACGCATTAACACACGAACACTGCACAATAAATGGTTTTTCTCCAGAACCCAGATGGAAAATTCAACGATTTCAACACCCAGAAGAGAAAATCACTAAAAGGGAAGAAAAAAATAAGGGTTTTTCTCAATCCCCAGATGGAGAAAAAGGGTTTTTCCTAATTTTTTTCTTAGTTCCAAGAATTTGATCTGAGGATTTTGACGGGTACGAAAACGTGAGGAAACGTCAGAAGTAAATGAAATTTGTTACCAAAGAAAGGGTTAATCACAGAAAACGCAATGCATTGCAGAACACAAGATTATTGAGGTAATGGTAGGTGAGAGCTTTTGGCAGTAATAACGGTGAACATCTTTTTCAGGAAAAGGAAAAAAAGGAGAAAATTAGAGGGCACCCCACACACCAAGTTTTATATTCAAATTAGATGAAATCATCAACAAAAAGAATTTAGCAAGGAGGTTTAAACAAATGACATTAATGGCAGAGAACATCACCAAACCCACCCAGAAGAGCAAACAACATATTTTATTAGGTAAATAAAATATGAGGTATTCATCAATTCCCCCTGAACTTGTGACAATTGGCCAATTTCCCCCTCAACTTTAATTTTGGCCAATTTCCCCCCTCAACTCTCATAATTAGTCAATTTCCCCCCTCAGCTTTAATTTGGCCAATTTCCCCAATCAACTCTCATAATTAGTCAATTTGCACCCTACTGTTAATTTTTTTTAATTTTCCATCTATTCTTTTTTTTTTATTTCAATCTTTCTAATAACTTCCAACAAAGTACTAAAATTAACATAAACTCACATGCATACTATAGGGTAAAATGTACAAAAACATAATACAATTAGTATGTGATATGGGTTGATTATAAGAAAGAGTTATGAATCGGGTTTAAAGCATGTAGAAGAAGAAATAATAATCCTAAACTCATGGATAAGACCTATTTCAATAAAATGGGTTCTTCTTAATAAGGAGTCAAAAATTATGAATTGACTAGCCATTTTTGTACTAAAGCTCGATTCTTCGCAATTTACTTGAACTTAGCTTTCACTTTTATAAAGAAAATTGTATTCACATACAAAAATGTACACATCAATCCTTTTCGTTATCAATTTTGTATAGTAAAAAAATCAAATAAAATTACTCCATACTGATTTATTATGACTAATAATATTATCTATGATAAATTGTAAAATTCTAAATTTTAATCTATTTGTAATAGGATAAAGACATAGGAAAATGATTAACATACATCTTATTTAGTTTCTTACACACACTTGTTTAATTATGATCAAATTAAAAAATTAACAGTATGGTGCAAATTGACTAATTATGAGAGTTGAGGGGGGAAATTGGCCAAATTAAAGTTGAGGGGGGGAATTGACTAATTATGAGAGTTGAGGGGGGAAATTGGCCAAAATTAAAGTTGAGGGGGGAAATTGGCCAATAGTCACAAGTTCAGGGGGGAAATTGATGAATACCTCAATAAAATATATGTAATGCAACCGAAATAAAACTCAAAAGGAGGGAAAGGAACCGGTTTTGGGAACATTGCTTGGATTTTATTATTTTTGCTCTTTAACTACTACGATATAGTAATATTTTTTTTTATTTTTAAGTAAGATATTTTAAGTTTGATTTTCGACAAAAACATATTTGGACTACATTATTGCTAAAGAGAGATAATATCGTTTGTTAAAATAAATTATTAAACTAATTTAGGGAGAAAATTCCGGATCACAATAAAGATTTAGAAAGCAACTTTTTAACAAGACCAAGAAGATGGGCACAAAATAAAACTAGACCAAGAAGGAACGATGAGGAAAGTACAGGTGGGAATGGGAATGGGGACAAGGATTGTCTGCTCTCTCACTTCTCGTGCCCTCTTGTGTCCTCCTGTTTTGTGTGGTCACTGTTAAGTCACGTTATATTTTTTTTATAGAGATAATAAGACAAAAATGAATAGTAATATAAAATGTTGACGTAGCTTAACCGTGACCACACAAACAGAAAGGTATGGAAGGGCACCAGAAGTGGGAAGGCAGACAATCCTTGTCCTGGGAATGATGTTGGAAATTTCTTTGCAGGAAACAAAAGAAAAAAATTGGTAAATAATTGATGCCAGGCTTAATACATGATTGAGTTGCAAAGAGCTGTCAGTGTCTGACACGTGACACAGAAACAACACACATAAAACCTTGGAAATATCCTAAAACCAGACCCACTTCCACTTGGGAAAAATCTTCGTGTACAAAATACGTGGCATACTGCGTGCCATAATATAAGTAAAGTGATATGATTGATATGTCTAGTTGATAGGAGAATGTCTTACATAAAACTGACAGATTGGCATCATGACATCTTGTTCTAATAAATTAATGATATGTGTAAGTTTTCAACATATAATATTGTATTATTGAATAAAAAGTAAGAACGACACATGACAGTGAATTTGATGTCTCTCTAATTATATTATAATACATGATATACCCCATTGTAACATCTCTCCCTCCACTTAGGCTGCCCTTGCCATTCGAATTTCGATTGCTTGAGTTTCCAGAATGAATGATTCCAGGGATGAAGGGGTGTTTGTTCAGTAGCCAAGGAAGCCAAAGGGGGTTTAGGAATTGTTGCAGCAACTGGGTGGGTCTCCCTGGGTCAAGAATCTTGGCAGAAAACGAAATGTTTATTTTTTATTCTTACAATAGTATTTTATGAATTGTTAAATGATTTATTTTTTTATTTAGATTTTTCCAATATAATTTTTTGACCTTTTGTATTAAGAGTGTGCAGATGGGTGCATGTGGATTGTTAGAATCAAGGTATTAAATATTGATGATATCGGAAATATCGGTAGTCCGAAAACACGGAAATATCGGGATAATATTGATATCAATAAAAATAATATGGAAACCACGGAAATTGTAAGAAAAACTTGGAAATTTTTATTGAAACTTTGCAGGATGTTTATTTAGTCAATTATCTATTAGTTTATCACAAAAAATTGGAAGGAAATGCATTGCATGATGGATTTAACATTATCAAGTTGATTATATAGCGAGCTGGCAAACATTGTGAGTGTAGAAAATATGTAGTAATTAATGAAAGAAGTTTAAACACACCATAATCATTTATATATAATGAATTAGTACAATATTTTACACTTTATACATTGCATGGTAAGATACATGAGTGACTTAGTACCACATAGAGTTCCTATGAGGTTCAAATTTTTCACTATCTTCATCATCTCTATGTGTAGAGTGAGTGTATTGTGAAGAGTAGTTATCAAATGATAAATCCCCAAAATAGTTTTGCATGTAATTGTTAACATGCCACCCATATGGATCCGAGATTGGTTGACCTTGTCCATAAGCAAAATCATTTGAAGATTGAGTCTCGGATTGTTTCCATGAGTCGCTTGATTCCATCCCAACAGGAATGGGATATGAGGGGTAGGGAAATGGTTGGTTATGAGTATAACCATAGTTACTACTTCCCACTCCAACAGAGTCCGAAGTTATAGATAACGAGTCATCTTCTTGACTTGACAAAATCCCCTTGCCTCTTTCTCTACGAGTATAGTCCTTCCCTATGGCACCAATTCTTGGTCCTGCCCGCCTACTGCCATGGTCCTCATCCTGTGTTGCATGCGTGAAGTTTGCCTCACCAGTGAAAGGGCTCATAAATCCGGGAGGTGGTCCAACATAGTTTCCATATCCACCACCACTACCTCCAGCTCCACTATATCCTTCATCAGTCCCACCTCCGGTGGTAGGTGAGTCTCCTCCTGATCTTGTACTAGAGCTATCATTAGTATCAGCACGATGTTGTGGTTGTGTAGGATTGGAAGAAGGTGGAATTCCAGTGTTTCTTGGTCTTGGGCACAAAAGTTCTTCCAAAGAGTCAGCGCTGCTAGATCCCACCTCCTCCGCTAATACTCTTTCTACATTTATCCCTTCATTACGTGCTTCTTCAGCAACTCTGGGAGCTGGGTTGCCTTCATCATCATCTAAATGAAGAGCTCTAATCCATTGATAAAGTTGGTTACCCTCTGTATCATCATCTTCAGCAACAAGATCAAACACATCTAGTGGGTCACCATGGTCGACATGATCTATTTCTGCTTCCTTATCTCGAATTTGAAGCTTCATGTTGTAGTAGCAATAAACTAATTTTTCCAACCGACTATGAGCCAACCTATTTCTTTGCTTTGTGTGTATGAGTGCAAATGTGCTCCAATTTCTTTCACAAGCAGATGAGGAAGTTGTTTGTGATAATACTTTGATTGCTAACTTTCTCACAGTTGGTGCATCGGTCTCATACATGATCCACCATTCAGCTACAATGAAAAACAATGTTGATAAGCCTAATAACTCCAACAAATTCTATTATAAACTTATCGTGAAATATGTTTACACTCACTAGGAGACATTTTTGTTCGAGCAGCAACTGATGTTGGTTCTCCAAAAGTTCTTCTTGCATCTTTAAACCATGTTAGCTGAATTCAATAAATCGTGTTAGTTTAACCCAACAAAGTAATTATTATAATTTAAGTAATTGTGTACCTCATTTCCAAATTGGGCAACTGCTGGTGATGCAGGGTCTAATTTAGAGTATACATTATGTACAACACATATAAGGGTACCATCATCTCCAACACCAGATCTGTATTGGTATCGAGGATTCAAATAATATGTTGTTCAAAGAAACACATACTCTAATAAGAGAAATAATACTTATGCAACTAAAGAAATGAATTGCAAATTATGACATAATTTATACCTGCTGCATGTAAATCGTGGTATAATGTTTTATACCATCGGTCTTCAATTATCTTTATGACCCACCTTGCACCATGTTTTCTTTCCAATTCATCCTTCACTACACACATCAACTCAGATATTGCCCCCATAGTAGGATACACTTTTGTGTCAACGATCCGTAAAACTTTGTAAGGAGGTTCAAACACTTGGCACACATGTATTGATTGTGTCTAAAAAGCATGATCAAGCACTATACTTTCCACCATACGACCTGCATTTGAGCGGCTCAAATTGCGGTTGGCCCAATCGTCATTAGTGAATAGTTGCTTCAACCCTGCTTTCTTCTTAAATAGGCTGTCTAATGCAATATAGTTGGTGGCGAATCGAGTGGTAGCTGGACGAATAATGTCTCCTTTGCAAAATTCACGCATCTTTGCCAACAACCAACCGTGATTGTAAATATAATTTGTGATCGTTCTAGCTCTTTTTACCACAGTAGCAACATTCTCTCTCTTCCCCATTGCCTCAAACATGAGATCAATACAATGTGCTGCACATGATGTCCAAAACACATTATGATGCTTCATTAACTTTTTTCCAGCTTTGACAAATGCAGAACCGTTGTCGGTCACGACTTGGACAACATTATGCTCTCCCACCTCCATGATAACATCCCTCAATAATTTGTAAATATACTTGTAGTTCTTTATATGGTCTGAAGCATCAACAGACTTCAAAAAAATTGTCTTTCCCTTGGAGTATACTGATAAGCTCATATTTATATATATTTTACATAAAATTCACTTGTCTTTTCTTAGTTAGTTCCTTATATTTTTGAGCTATTTACTATGTTTTTGTGTTTTGTGTGATTTATCAAGCAAAGAAAAGAAAAGTAGCACAAGTGAGATATTAAGTAACAAATTCGTCAAAACTGTCTGTGCAGATTAGCTGACTTTGGAAGCATGTTACGAACAGCTCAGAATGAATGAGAGAATGAGACTTATATTCTTGGAAAGCTACGGATGTCTATTTTCTGGAACAATTTACGGATTGTTAATATCATTTTTCTAGAAGAAGTTATGAGCATTGTAACACTGAAAGGTTCAGAAAAGGGCTAAGCAGATTTGGCTAATAAAATGAAGCAGCAAATGGGGTTATGATTGCACTCATTTAGCTTTGGAGCAAGTGGAAATGCACATGCAAAAGAGAAACATGGACAGCTACACACATGCAAACTGCACAGGTTGGAGGGCATACACACACTCTACATGGACATCACACACCCATACAAACTGCACATGCAAGGAATTGAAGTGGTCCTCTCCTTAGCCTATAAATACATCCACCATTCCCCTTCCTAAGAACAATCTTGATCCATCAAAAGAGCTTCATTCACAAACACAATTTCCTTGCCTTGAGCTCCATTCCATTTCATCCATACATTCAAACACATCTCCATACATTTCCATTTTCCATGTCGTGCAAATCCATTCCATCCATATATCCATACACATCCTAGACACTTGTGCTACAACAAGGTGGTGAAAACAAAGGTCCTTGGCGTTTCAAGCTTGGAACTTTGGAGCGTTTTAGGTGTACTTCGTTCTTGCTTTCAATGTCTACTTTGTTATTTTCTAATTTTGTTGCAATTATGAGTGGCTAAACCCCTATTTAGTTAGGGGGAAGTTTGAAGCCATGAACATGCTTGAGATTTGAATTGATTTCTTCCAATTGTGGTTTGATAAGTTGTGATTGCAATTCAATTATCTATTTTATTCATAACTAATTCTTGTATGTTTATTAAGGATGCATACTTAGTTTTCATGCATGAATTAGATGCTAGAATATAAATGAGTTTCACCTAATCGTTACAAGTTTATATTCATGAGTAGTGAAGGTTGTTTATCACAATCGCGTTAATTGAATTCTTGGCAATTGTATCATGCATTCATAGTTATAATTGCCTCGTCAACACTTATGATTTTCATTGAACGTAATGATCTCTGATTGTATCTCTATTATGCATTCATATAGGGGACTTTTAGAGAACGATTTGGGTTGTCGCATGCATTCATCCAATTCAATGAGTAAAGGAAAATTTAAGGGTTAATTTGTGCATCACGGTTAATCTGGGGTGTTGAGCATCATAATTTATTGAAAAGCAATTGGAAATCGATTCATGTACAAGTGTGTCATGTGTGAAGAACGGACCTCTAACTAATCCATCCATCATCGTATTCTTCAAATTTGTTTTACAATCTGCCTAGTTTTATAACTTGTTTGTTTGTTTCAAATTCGTCAAAACCAAAATCCCCCTTTTTACTTTCTTGTTTCAAAGTGTTAAATTTATGTTTTGTTTGTGTTTTTGAGTGTTTTGATTCAAGCCAAAACACTAAATTCGTCCAAAGTTATGTTAGAGTCAGAAACTGCCCAGTTTGTGTTTTTAGGCAGTTTTGAGTGTTTTTAAGTTGTTTTGAGTCTTGTGAGTCTATTCAAACGTTTTAACTTTGTTTTTATGTTTTTGAGTTAGTTTAGAGGTTTTAGCAAGCCCTCCTAATCCCCGGTTTAGAACGATCCCTACTTGCATTTATACTACATTTTGACAACAAGAGAGTTTAATTTGAGTGCTTAACTTTCATCGCATCATATACCATGAAGTTTATGATAGACAATCTGGTCGGGCCAGTCCATCCGTCACACATGATTGTGCAACCATTAGTTTCCCACTTTGACCTCAACTTGTTAACATACTCGTCAATGTCTTTATACTCCATATCCAAATATTTGTTTCTTATCTCATAGGGAGTGGGAGGTTGTACTCCAACACCGCCCTGTTGACATCCCACTACCATATTTTTGAAATGGTGTGATGATGCTTTCTCAGCAGGGACATTTTCATAGATAAAGAACTTGCTAAGTAGACGCCCCATTCCCTCCTTCACATTACCTCCAGTGAAATAACTCCAAACACTTTTTTGACGTGCTTTGGATGACTTATATAAACTTGGGGCTATTGGTGGTGTTGGTTGTGATTCTCTAAAGACTGCCTCCCCGTCTCATTTGTGCACCACCACTTGTCCCGGAACCTTGTGCTCTATTAGGAATTTTATGAAGGTGTTCTCTTTCCCATGCTGACTGTTTGGAGGCACGTAATGCTTGTTTCAAACTGCGTCGTTCTTCGGGTCCCATGTCATCATCACATTCGTCCTCATCGTCATCATCATCACTGTCAACCGCTTGGCCATAGACTTCTCCTCGTAGCCCAGCTCGAATATTTTCCATTCCATGTGTTATCTTTTCCTTCTGCTGTTTTTTATTTTTTAATAATGTGCTGATGAATGCCTTCACTTCTGGGGGGACATTATCGCATCGTTGGACATTTTTTGCTGGATCTAATCCACTAAGATGGTACTTAAGTTGTGTCACTCCGCCACTCTTCAGTACCCGACCACAATATTTGCAAATTGTGCCATGTTTGTTTCCGTCTATTGGGTCTCCATGTTCCCAAGCTGGATCACGTTTAGTAACTCCACTGGACATCTTAAACGTACCTATATTTACTTTTCATGAAAATTAGACAATTATTTTTTGGCCAAAAAATATAGTAGTGATGACGGTTATATAAGAGAACCTAAATAATAAAGTTATTCTACAGAAGAATTAAATACGAAGTAAAGAAAATAATTGTAAAAATTTAAGTAATTATAAAAATAATATGGAATAATAAAACCTAATATTAATGAATAATAATCCAATTTGATAAAAAAATAATCCTAATATAAAACATAGTGATGAATAATAATCCAATTTAATAATAATCCAATTTAATGAATAATCCAATTTGATAATAATCCAATTTAATGAATAATAATCCAATTTGATAATAAAAAAAACCTAATATTAATGAATAATAATCCAATTTGATAATCAAACCTAATATTAATAAAATAATAAATAACATTAAACATATTAAAATTATCCTAGGGAATAATTATACAACATTTGTCACATCCCGGCCCGGGGCGGACCACATCCCGGGCTCAACTCCACCGTAGCACGATATTGTCTGCTTTGGGCCCCGACCACGCCCTCACGGTTTTGTTTCTGGGAACTCACACGAGAACTTCCCAGTGGGTCACCCATCATGGGAGTGCTCTCGCGCGCTACTCGCTTAACTTCGGAGTTCCGATGGAACCCGAAACCAGTGAGCTCCCAAAAGGCCTCGTGCTAGGTAGGGATGGGAATATACATTTAAGGATCACTCCCCTGGGCGATATGGGATGTTACAATCCACCACCCTTAGGGGCCCGACGTCCTCGTCGGCACACTTCCGGCCAGGGATTGGCTCTGATACCATTTGTCACATCCCGGGCTTAACTCCACCGTAGCACGATATTGTCCACTTTGGGCCCCGACCACGCCCTCACGGTTTTGTTTCTGGGAACTCACACGAGAACTTCCCAGTGGGTCACCCATCATGGGAGTGCTCTCGCGTGCTACTCGCTTAACTTCGGAGTTCCGATGGAACCCGAAGCCAGTGAGCTCCCAAAAAGCCTCGTGCTAGGTAGGGATGGGAATATACATTTAAGGATCACTCCCCTGGGCGATGTGGGATGTTACAACATTACTTAATTACTTAAAAAAATTAACATGTAATTGTTAACATTACTTAATTACTTACAAAAATTAACATGCAAGTATTAATTACTTAAAAAAATTAACATACGAGTCCACACAAATTTTTTTGTTGTTGTATAAATTACAATAATATAAATATAAGTTTGTAAACTTACTTTAAATATGGAACCTTTGTGTTCAAGCTCTGGAATGGATCCGAAATGGCTTTGAAAGGGGTAAGGGAAGAAAAAGAAACGAAAATGCTCTGAATGGCTCTGATACTCCACCTCTGAGAATGTGAAAGAATATCACAGACTCACAGTGGCACACAGTTTTGAATGTGAAAGAATATCACAGACTCATAGTGGCACACGGTTTCATTATGAAAGCACTATTATTTTTGTCCATGGTCTGAAATTGTAAAAAGTGATTGTAAAAGTTGTTAGGTGAGTGTGAGTCAGATGACCCAACCACACACACACACCGACACGCCACCCGACACGCTCACAACACAACACAACACACGCACACAGTCTCTCTCTCTCGATCCTTCTCTCTTCTCTGATCTCCCTTCTCCCCCTTCTCCATTCTCCCACACACACACACAGATCTCCCACACACATGCACAGAGACCCAAGGTCTCTCGATCCTTCTCCCACACACATGCACAGAGACCCAAGGTCTCTCGATCCTTCTCCCACATCGCCTTCTGCTCCTCCCTCGTCGACGCCGTCTCTCTCATTTTTCTCTGCACCGAGGGTCCGAGACCCACATACACACACGCACACCATCGCACCTGCTTCAGGAAGACACCCATCATCATCAGCAACCTCGTCTTTCTCCCTCTCCTTCTTGTCTCTGCAACTCGGCGAACGCAGGAACTCCGGCGAGGTTCTTGAATTTCTCCGGTTAGGTAAGCTTCGGGTTTGCCTCTTTCTGTTCTAGATTGAAGCTTACATGTGAAATTTAAGTTCAAAATCGTGTTTTTGCAAGGTTTTTGGGACGAAATCGGCTCGGGAATAGGCACACCCATCTCCGGCGTTCTTCTCCGATTCTTCTCCGATTAGCACAGTTCCAAAATATCGCGATAGTTTCGGAAATATCGCGATATTATCGATATTATTGATAATATCGCGATATTTTGACGAAAACCTTTGGATACCTATTAAAATATCGTTACCGTGAAAAACCGATAATATCGGCGAAATATCGCCGATATTATCGGCATTTAAGACCTTGGTTAGAATCAAGGTAAAAGGGGTGTCGGCTACCTGAAAAAAGTGGCATCCCGAAGATAATTGCACCAGCTACAAGTTTGCTAACCTTTATTTTATTGGAGTAAGATTCTCTCCCCTCCTCTTTTCATCATCTTTCATCCCCTCTTCTCATATTCTCTTATTTTGTCTTTCTTTTGGTATAACAAATTAATATAAGATGTTGACGTACCTTAATCTGACCATTCAAATAGAAGGGGAGGAAAGGGAAGAAAAAAAAAGAGGATAGAGAATCCTACTCCTATTTTATTTTCTTAATTTCTCCATGAAACTTTTTTTATTTTTTTTATTTGGGTAATTATTTAGTTAGTGGGTCAGTAGTTAGTAGATTCGCCGCCTTTGACACATAAATTCCAACTTTTCATACGGATAAAATTTGAGTACTCCATTTACGAGTATTTACTTTTTTATTTTGTTCAAAAGAGATATTATTTATTTTTCTCGAGCTTTAAAAAATAAGGAATGTGTAAAAAAATTTAATTGAATCAAATAAAAAAGTGAATACATAGAATATTTATTAGTGAGTACTTAAATATTATCCCTACTTTATTTTACTAATTATTTTTTAATATGACAATGTATATTTATACTTTAAGGAGTATAGAATAAATTGGTTGTAAACTCGTCATTATCAAGATTTAAACCTAAAATCTCGCTTACGAATAAAGAATAAATTCATGAATTGCATTTGAATGCATTGTATGGTCATGATACAATTTGAAATTAGCATTTGCCCGACAATAGTTTGCCTGTCGAACTAAATTTTGTCACGCAAAGTAATTTTAAGTGACAAAAAAAAAATTGATTAGGAAAATATGGCCAATGTTTTTTTTTTTTTCAAAGACTTTAAGCAACGAAAAATTTCAACGAGCAAAGTAAACTTTGTCTGGCAAAGTTTCGCGACAAGGGAAAAAATTGGCGCATATTATGCCACCCTTTGAACGATAGAAAACAAGTTCATCTTTAAATGTAATAATGCCTGACGAAATATTGGTCGGACTAAGTGTATGGTTGTCAGGCAAAAACCCACAATGACTTGTCCTAACCGTACCAGTACCTTTTTGTTCTACAACTTTAGTGACTTTGCCTGATGAACCATTTCGTCAAGCAAACCCCAATTCATTAAAATAGGTCATGCGGTCTTCTCCTTCTCGTTTCTTCTTTCTTTCCCAGTTCTCATCTATGCTCCATATATCTGCTCTCTCTCTCTCACCCACCCACCTCATCACCCATATCTCACTCTCTCACTCTCCCAATTAATTAAAGATTTTTTTAGTTGTTAATATTTTTTGTTTAATTGTGTAATTAATTAATTTTGTATGTTGTAGGCTGGTGATTGAATTAGAAATATATATATATATATATATATATATATAGGGTTAAACTTTGTTTACTACCCTCATGTTTCGTGGTTTTCAACATTTAGTACATCAAGTTTTTTTCATCCCAAAGTCATACCTAAAGTGTAAATTTTGGGACAGTCTCATACATCCGTTAGTCAAACTGTTAAGTCTCCCGTTAAGTGATGACATGGCACCCATGTGGACAATGATTGGGCGCCACGTGTCATTTTATTTTATTTTTTCTTTCTTTGTTTCTTCTCTTTAGAGGTGATGTGGAATTCTCTATCTCTCTCTCTCTCTCTCTCTCTCTCTCTCTCTCTTCTTCTTCTTCTTCTTCCTTTCTTTTCTTCCTTTCTCCCCATAATCCCCACCTCCCACCAGCCGATTTGCCTTTCTAGACCAACCCCCTACCAACGCACCATCACTCCACCTCGCCATCGCTCGACCTCCACCCATATGTTCAAATCCTAAATGTCAGTCGACTCTCCACCCTCTGCCGCAGCCACCACACCTCCATCATCAAGCTCCTACCTTCCCCCAACCCCTTCCCTTCCTTATTTCCTTTGCAACCCCCACCCTCCCTCATCTCCTCTGCAACCCACACCCATCTTCTTTGCATTCATCATCATCTATCATCCACTGTCAAATAATAATTTTTTTTTTAAATATGGGCCTCGCCTACCCTCACCCACGCTCCCACCCAACCTTCCCTCCTGACCCTTCTCTGTGCCACCTAACCCTCCCTCCATCCCTTCATCCCTCTCTTTCCATGGCCGTTGCCGACGTCACCTCCTGCCGTCCCCAATAACCCCATTATCACCCCCCAGATCTAACATAATGTTCAAAACAACACCGCTGCACACCAAGCACCCACCATCGTCAGCGGTCTGCACGGTGCCCAGAACTACACCGTTGCATTTCCATGGCGGTCGTTGCTAGGCTGTTGGACAGCGCCGAGTTCCTGAACCGCCGAAGCAATGACAGTTTTAGCAAATATGGGGTTGGCTTTGAATTTTCTGGGTTTTGTCTTCTTAAAACCAAGTATGAAGGTTTCAAGTGGAGGATTTGAAGGTGTCGGGGTTTGATTTGAGGGATGTGCAGGTGGGCATTCAGTGGCGTACGAGTTCGATGTGGAGGTGGACAACAAGGTCCTGCCTTTCAAGCTTCTAGAGGACGTCGACCGCTGGGACCCATTTTTAGGGTCGAGGATGAAAATGGGTTGGTCTAGAAAGGCAAATCGGCTGGTGGGAGGTGGGGATTATGGGGAGAAAGGAAGAGAAGAAAGGAAGAAGAAGAAGAAAAAGAGAGAGAGTAAAAAAAAATTCCACATCACCTTTGAAGAGAAGAAAGAAAGAAAGCAAAAAAATAAAAAATAAAAAATAAAAGAAGCATGTGGGCCCCTTAATGACACGTGGCGCCCAGTCATTGTCCATATGGGCACCACGTCATCACTTAACGGGAGACTTAACAGTTTGACTAACGGATGTATGAGACTATCCCAAAATTTACACTTTAGGTATGATTATGGGACGAAAAAAACTTGATGTACTAAATGTTGAAAACCACGAAATATGAGGGTAGTAAACAGAGTTTAACCCATATATATAACATTATACGATGAAGCAGAGACTTAGGTCTCGTTTGGTAGGTTAAACTGTACTGAATATTTCAGTTAGATATGATATATAGTCGTCAGATGGTACTGACTAAATTAGTCGAGCGATTGGTGCAATATCGGACTAATGACCGTATTACGAGGTGGACTATATTTTATGTTTTAATTACTTGTTAATACTATTTTTGAATAATAATTCAAGTTAAAATAAATCACAAATGTGTTTCTAGAACAAAAATTCAGAAAAAAAAAATGAAAAGCAAAATAAACCCAGAGAAAGCCGAACAGGGAACACGAAGTTCTCAAAGATTTGGGATCCTTTTGAAACCCATGCCAAAACGACGTGCTCAGAGATTTGGAAATTAATATAGAAGATAAATATTCTCTCAAATTATTGAGAATCACATATCCATCAAATAGAAATCATAAATTGAAGGATACAAGACATGGAGAGAAGAAGAAAAAAAATGAAAAATTACAAAAACGAGATAGTACATCGGACTATAATAATTTTTCACCTAATAATCAATGTTAACATGAAAAATAAAAAAGAAAACTAAGGAAAAAAAAAGGAATTAATCATTGCACTGAAAAAATTAAAAAGAAGAACACAAAAATGAAAGATAAAAAACTCAGATTTATCTCCAATCGTCATCTTCCTTTCTTCACCTTCCTCAATACACATCAAATTCCACCCTCCCATACAAATCCCACCTTTTTCCCCACTACGCATCAAATCCCACCCTCTTCCCCACTAATTGTAAATGGGTGTTGTGCAATTCAAGAAGGGTTTTGAACTTCCAAAATAATTGAAAGAGAACTGCGCAGGGTAGGGTATGACGAAGATCTAAAAAGAAAAGAGAGAGACATGAAAGCAAGGTCAGCGACGACTGGCTTTGGAATGCCTGCCATAATTGGCACTTATTGCTGCCATGGTTGGTCGGGTCGAAGGAAAGACTTTGGGTTGGTGGAAGATGAACGAAGAACGAAAGGAAACGAAGCTAACTAATTATCCTTACCTTTTGGGGTGTATGAGTTAGCATGAGTGTACCTGCTAAAACAAGTGAGTCCGGATTATTAGTCAGGTGGCTATTTAATACAAAAATGTACAAAATAACTAACTTCGTACTATTTGTCATATCCAATACTTTATACAGCATGCCAAATGACGCCTTATAATATGAAACTATTATTTTCTAAATGTCTCGTTTCAAATCTACACCTGTTTACCTGGCTGACCAGCTGTTGGATCATGTTTACGCAAGTTGTTCTTTTGGACGGAGTGACTGATTCCATTAGTTTGCAAGGATAGAAACAAAGAATAGATCATGAAACTAGGTGCCATGGATGGTTCCGAACGAAGTTCTCTAACGATTAAGCCAGTATTTGAGAGAGAAGATAAGCAACGTGCTCAGAATGAGGTAGAAGTATCAAACCAATTGTGAAGAGTCGATGAGACTATTTATAACCAGCCAAAGTCTATCTTCGGAGCACTCTACCAACTATTTGAAGTGTTAGAGCAGTTGGAGTCAGAGGTATGACTCATTGCAATCAGGAGCATGTACCAAAGCAATCAGGCCAATTAGATCAACACTTGGGATTCGAATGAGACCAGAGAGAGCCTGAGTGGAGAGTGGTTGAACATGACGTGGATAACCTACGCGTATGCACTCTGGTCAAAGCCTATATGGTGGTAAACCACATATACTCTCATTACCACTTCGGACAGACCTTATAGGATAGCAGCTCACATACTACCATTAGGAGTTCTTTCGTTAACCACCCCAAGTCAGAGTAGATTGTCCTTATATGGTCTAGATTGCCTTACTCATTCTGGAATGGTTGCTGAAATGGGTAGGACTCAAACTTAGATGAAGACTCGGACTGATATGAGGACCTGGACTAACATATGAATCATTATTCCAGAGAGTAGGAAAATATGGTCCCACAATTGCCCCTAAACATGCCTTTTTATGTAACAGAATGTTGTAGAGGGCATAGTTAAACAATACCACACATTACCTCGACCACAGTGATGTCTGTGTCATTAAGTCCGAGTGGGATTCTTTCCTCATTCAGATGGCTCAAAGACATCTTAAGATCTTCAGTGGGTCATTCTGAAGATGTTATATTGTTCGGATTCCACTGGCGAATGTTGAAAAGTTCAACTCCTCGCTAAAATATTAGGTGCAAAGTGGGTCATTCCGGGGACGTTATCCTGTCTAGAACCATGACGAATGCTGAAAAGGTTTTGCTCCACCCTGAAATATCAAGCACATAGTGGGACATTCCAGGGACGATGTACTGCCCAAAATGGCTTGACGAATGTTGAAGAAGTTTCACTTTGCCCTAAAATATATGGCACATAGTGGGTCGTTCTAAGGACGTTATCCTGTCTGAAATACCCTAGTGAATGATGAAGTTTCACTCTGCCCTAAAATATCAAGCATGGAATGGATCATTCTGGGGGCGTTATCATGTCTAGAATACCCTAACGAATGTTGAAGTTTCACTCTGCTCTGAAATATCAGGCATAGAGTGAGCCATTCCGGGGATGTTCTTTTGTTCGGCATTAACTTGGCGAATGTTGAAGAAGTCTAAGTCTGCCCTGAAATATTAGGCACGTGGTTGGCCATCCTAGGGACGTTGCCCCGTCCGGAATACCTTGGTGAATGTTGAAGTTTCACTTTGCCCTGAAATATCACGCATGAAGTGGGTCATTTCGGGGATGTTATCTTGTTCGGCATAGCCTATCGTATGTTGAAGAAGTCTCACTCTACCCTAAAATATTAGGCACGAAGTAGGCCATTCTGGGGATGTTATCCAGTTTAGAATACCCTGGCGGATGTTGAAGTTTCACTCTGCCCTAAAATATCAAGCACATAGTAGGTCATTCCGGGGATGTTATCCTGTCTGGAATTTCCTATGAATGTTAAAAAAGTTTCACTCCGTCCTGAAAAATATCATGCACGAAGTGGGTCATAACTGAGATGTTATCATATCCAGAACATAGATTATTTTTATCATGACAGTGATATTTGATTTCAACTTCCAAGTCTTTAATGGTCGGGAATGTATGTTTGTGTAAGTTTAAGTGTAACAAGGACCAATCTGGTTAACTTTGTTTTTCAATAAACTTTTTTTGTTTCAAAAGGTAAAGGCCTCCGTGCAGGAGTATATTATCATTTGCCATGAATGCTCTCCTAAGGTCCTTTCTTTGAGCCCCTGTGATGACCTCTTTGAAGGAAATTTTTTTTGTCCTAGCTAAGAACATGTGAGAACATTTGAACACATAAGCAAACTAATAACACTTTAAAGTAGGCATGCATTAAAAAACAATTCTAAAACAAACTTTCAAAGCCTGGTGAATGGTGAACCAAAAGACTCTTTGACAAAATAAAGAGAAGAGAGAGTTTGAGTTTCATTACCCTTGAAGCCCATCCTTGTTTACGCAAGGGATTCACCCAAGTGGAGGGCCTTCAAGTCACCTTCTTTACTCCTTCGATGGTTGCTTCTTTGGTTCTCCTTTGCTCCTTGAGGATTTGAGGAGAGGAATTCCAAGAACACCAAAAATTTAGTGTCTCTAAGTCTCCACACCAAGGATGAGGTGTGAAGATGAAATGGATGACTTAGAGGAAGGAAGATTACTAGCTATTTTTCTCTAAGTGTGGCCGGCCTCTTTGGAAGACAAAGAGAGAAAGAGTTTTGCTCTTTTGCCTAAAAAAAAAAAACCCTTGATGTGGTAAAGCTATAAAGTTCCTTTTATAGCACCTCACATTTGAGTGCCAAGTGGCAAACTTGTAATTATGCCAAGTTCACTACCACTCACCCTATGGCCGGCCATCCTTTAGTTATTGGGCTAATGGCCCATTTTGTTTTAGTTGTCATACAACTTAAACATAATGGGCATTGTGGACCAAAACCCTTTTGGGCCCCGAGACCTGAAACTAACTTGAAAGCCCAATACGAACCATTCATATAATTAATTAACTAATTAATTAATCTTGACCATTCTCAATTAAACCATATAATTGCTTATCCATCTCATTTATATTTCTTCACTTTCATCCTTACTTAGTGTACGATCCATTAGGTTCCAATTAGCGAGGCAGTGGCCAATTGTTACTCTTAACAATCGATTGTGAATTGAAACTACATTTCAGTTCTCCCTTTGATGAAGATTAGTGTTTGCTAATCTTCAGGGTGATAGTTTGTTTCATGTCTACTATCCAATGCAATACTTCTCTATATGATTTGGAACAAACTTCCTAAGTCATATTCGTATGCTTTGGCCAAAGACTCCCGAATCATATGTCAGAGTATTCTCCCTCCACCATGGAAGGTTAGAGATCCCTTGTTGTGCATTCATATGCCTACATGACTAGATAGCTTGACCCCAACAATGTCGTGGACACTCTCGATGGAATGCCTTTGACATGATCAAAGATCAAGGACCTAACCATTAGACATCTATGATGCCTTAGGTCAAATGACTACTTTGCATATTGCAACTTACGAGTTCTTACATGACATGTATGTTCAAACTCTCTTTTGATCGTAGTTTAGTATACTCAATTACCTTTTTGAGCACCTATGTGTTTGTCTTAGTGTCCAACACTAAATGACTTGAGACCAGTCATACTCATGCTTGAGTTAACATAACACATACTAACCTTAGCGGATTATCAATGCCCAATTGGCAATCGTATGGCTAGGAACGTTTTAGGAATGAACATAAGAGAAAGGTCTCATTAATCTAACTTACTTAGATCACTTCTCTCTTAGATTACATACATTCCTTGGATTCCCTTATTGCTTAAACACATAATACAATAAATAGTGATTAACAATAAGCTTTGCCCTTCATTAAACATATAATAGTTTAGCACAATAAGTATTCCAAAAGCTATTACATCAAATGAGTGGCTTTGTGGGCATACTTCCAACACTCTTTTATATGAGCCATCAGATTAATCTAAAGGTACCAAAACTGATTTATTAATATAATCCTTTTACACCTAAACAAAATCAAAACACGCTTATCCTCCCTCTGTGCCACTTTGCTCTATCCCTTGAAGTTAATCTCAAAGAGTTCGAGATCTACGCCTGGATCGCCCCTGATGTAATTTCCTTCCATAAACTTTGTAATTTCCATTTCACTGCTCAATTTTTGTCTCCAAACTTTGGTGGTATCTTTGAATTTTTGTTTTTGTTTGGTTTGTGAGAAAATTTTGAAAAGAGAAATAGGGTTCACTCTCACTCTCACCCTCCCTCTCTACCGCTATCCTCCCACCCTTTCACCATATAGGGCGTAAAATTAAAGACCCAACAAATTTGGTTCTTGTACTTTTATTAGCTTGTAAGTTTCTTGTTAAGGTAGAAAATGTTGAAAAAAAATATTATTTTCATGCTCGAGTGGTGATGGTTTGGCAGTTGAGAAATAATAGAATCATGATGAGGAATTGTAAATCTGGGGTTGATTGTTATGTGGGTTTGTGTTATTTTGTTCAAACTTGATTATAAATTGGTTTAATTGTTATTGGTAAATTGTTTATTTGAGAAATTTCTATTTTAGGTTATTGGATCTCATGGAGCAAGTTTTATTTAGCACCTACTGGGAAACTCTAAGAACATTTCTATGTTGACCCATTGCAATAGTGGCAGGAATTTTCCTAGGAATGCATACTTGATGATTTGGTTATTTACATTGAACAAACAAAGGGTGGTTTTACATATATAGAATGAAGTTTTCGTATTGGTTTTGTCTGACTGTGATATATTTTGTAAATGTAGTTTAGCAACAGCTGGTTATGGGTGTGATTTGTTCACTTCATGCCGAAGGAGTGTTAGAAGGGGCATATTGTACGGAGACGCGCCCATTCAACCAAGTGAGAATGTAATTGCAAATGTAGTAGTGCAAGTTGCAATGGCATAACATGAACAAACATCAACATGTTGCTATTGCATTGTTGTCAAAGCTAGTACAAATGAAGTTACCTTGGGTAGCATATAGGCACTAATTTGGAGTAATGTATTGTGAATGTAATCATCTAGCAAAGGATCTAAAAGCTTGCCTAGCTTTTTATTAAACGTAAGCAATCTTTATGTAAGTATGAAAAAAATTGGTTTGATTACAACCTCAAATCATTTGTTAGTCATTTGATTCTCAATCTCACTAAATTAGTATTTGAACAGCTCAGTTTAGTTTCCTAAATTGGCTCCTAAGAGTTCTTTTTTCTTTCTTTATGTGAACAAACAGAGGTTTTGTCTTTGTTAGCTTAACTGTAAATTTAATAACCAAGTCATGCCTTTAAGCCACTTCCAATGAATGGTGCCATTGTTGGTCCTATGCTTTCTCAAAAAAAAAAAAAGTATTGAAGACAATATTTTTTTCAACATAAGTAAGCATGGGTTCTTTTCAAACAAACAAAGGTTCAACCTTTTTTGTCATCTTTATCAACTTCAAAATGAAAAGATGGATTCTTTTCCTTTTCAGAATCAAAATATTCAAGAAGCATGTCAACATCATCTCCCTTGATTTCTTTCTACAAATCTCTTTCAACGTTTCTCAAATATTTGTTAATACATCCAACATTTGCAATTCCACTTGCCTCATTTTCCATTATTCTGAATTGTTGACTTGTAGGTGCATTTGCACTACTTACTGTTTCCATGTTAAGCTTCTTTGCTTTCTAAACTTTTCAACGTGAAGATTGTAGTTATACCTTTGTAGGTGTTGAAAATAGTAGTGGCAGTCGTGGGCCTGCTGTGCTGCTGGGGTTGGCGTGGTGTGAAATGGGCTTGGCTTGGGCCAAGGGATAGCAGTGTGAGCTGCGGCTCGGTATGCGACTGGCGTGGGCCAGGTGCACTAGGGCACTGCAGGGGAAGGCCACTCGGGCTAGGCTTTCCGTGAGCTTGCTGTTGGGTTAGGGCCTATGTAGTGATGGATGGAGGAATATTGAAGGAAAGAGGTGCGGGCCTTCTTCCATGAGTGGGCTTGTGGGCCGTTAGGCTGTGCGAGATAGAGGGAGAAAAGGTAGCGCTAGGGCGCTTGCCCCCTGCTTTACAATTTCAGCTGCTGCGCCCTTTGGGTCGACAGAAGGGGCCTGACATGCTGGGCCCGTACCTTGGGTCGAGTGTGCTGGGTCCGTGGGGCAGCCAGCTGGGTTGCGGCTTGGCGCGTTGCTCCATGCAAAATTTTCCTTTTTTTTTTTAATTTCTTCTTCAAGCAACCTTCTAATGATTTTTCCTTACGCCGTTGTAGGATTTTCAAACATGTCTTCCTCGAGCCATAAGAATGATGAATTTATTCCTCTGTTGTATCGTCAGGGCGGATCTGCAAGTAAGCTAGGCTACTTCAAGGCTGCTCACGTCAAGGTAAGTTTTGATGAGTAGTTCAGGGACTTCCTTGAGATGTTTAAGCACGCAATTTCGTCTGGGTTCGCGTGAAGCGGGCCAAAGATGATAGCAGCCGTGAACCGTGTGGGTCTAGGAAAGCTATCAAGTTTCACCCTTACTACTTCATGTTGGGGTTCACCTTTCCCATGCCTCGGTTATTCCAAGAGGTAGTTGCTCCATAAAGTATGTTCCTGTTTAGTGCTCTTCGAACTCGGTCCGCGTAATGGTGGGGTTCCACAACTTGAGCAGGTTCTTTGACCTGGACCTAACTGCTAACGAGTTTTGATATTTCTTTGACATAGGCTACATCGATGACGTTGGGCAGCTGAGGACCCGCCATAGGCTCTTCGATCACTAGAGCAAAAAGGATCATGATTGGTCTAGAGAGACCTTAGAGATCAGCAGAGAGTGGGAATTAGACTCCTTGCATGGGCTGCGTACTCTGATTGTTTTCATCGATGGTAAGTAGGTTGTTTAGTCTCTTAGCTGATTTATACTTTTGTTGAGCTGCCTTCTGATTTGTCCTCCTCTGTTTATGTAAATTCAAAATTCGGTTTCTTTTAAGACTTCTTTAGACATGAAGAAGGTGCACATCGTTTTGGGGATCATTGTTGAATATCGCAAATGATGTTGGCTGCTAAGTCCTCTTCGTAGGGAGAAATGTGGTCTGCCCTGCAGGAGGAGATTATGAGGATCAAGGGTAATGCGTTAGCTAGTCCAATAGCTACCGTGGACCCTGTTGTAAATGAAGGCGGGAGAAAGTGATATTCATTGCCTGCTCGAGAGCCGTCATAGAGAAAAAGTCGAAGGCTTCCTCCGCTGCCCGCGAGGGTTCGTCTACTGCTGTGAGGCTCGATATTGACTTGACTTCTTCCAAGGGAAGCAAAGAGGCTGCTGGATCTAAGCATGTTGCTCCAAGGCTTGCTAGAACAGTTGTTGACAGGACTGTGCTACGGAGGAGTTTTGTCGTGCCTCTTGTGCTTGGTTTTATTCTGAGACAGCCTTCCGTGTCCAAGTCCGATCTGATTCCAGAGGTGCGTGTAGAAGCGAAAAGTGAGGATGGCGATTCCACTGCTAAAGTGGTGCCCGGGTCGACCCCTCTTGCTGAGAATGAAGCATCTGCCCTCATGAGCAGCCATGATCAGCCTACGAAACCAACCTTAAGGGAGTTCCGAGATCCATGTGTTGTTAAAGCCCGATCTGCTTGAGGACACATGAGCATATGCAAAGTTTGTTGATGGCGTTAATAAGGTTGCCAACTATAGTTTCTTTGCGAGGTGTGAAGCTTACTCACGGAGGGGTTCCCTGCTTGTTATGATGCAAAAATATATGATCTTGACAGCCGAATACACGTGTATGGAGTAGGATGACGCCATGGCTACTAGGGCGATAACGGCAGCCATGGTAGCAGAAGCTTGCTCAGCTGCTGAGAAAATTAAAGAGTTGGAGTCTGAACTTGCAATTTTGAAAGGGATCTGATGTCTCTACCATCACTACTCAACAGCTTGAGATCGTTTACCAAAAGATCAGTGACTTGAAGGCTCAGCTTGACGCGGTCCAGGGGAAGTATGGCGTTGCAGAGAAGGAGATTGAAGTCCAAAGGTTCACTACAGTGGCAGCTACCACTGCTGACATGGCCACGGTACTTCATGGTAGCAAAGGTTCAGTCCTTGCCGTGGTGAGCCTCGATGAGCGACGGTGTGGAGCCACGTCGTGATCTCCATCGGTTGGTCCATGTCCTTCGATGTAGGGGGTCCCATTGGTTGTAGTTTCTGAATTTCCTACCATCGCAGTCGTAAATCTACGAACAAAGGAAATTGAAAGCGAGAGTTTTCTTCAAGTCTTCGGATCAGAGCTTGCAATGAAAGCACCGATTTATGGATGCAAATTTCAGCCATCCTTTGATTGACGAATTTGCACCTGCAAATTAATAACACCTAAGATTAAGGCCAAAAGCCTCACGCGCCCACGATGAATAGGGGCCTTTGGCCGAAGAATCTCCAATGCCCAAGTTAGAATTCTATGAAGATTGTATTTGAGTGTTTGTGGGTAGCAAAAAGCCTTTTTAGGGATAGCTAAAGCTTACTGAATTTTAGAGATAAATGGAGTATTTATATGAGAGATGGAGGAGATGGGTCAGCCTTCTAGGGTTTAGGGGTGGCCAGCCCTATATGGTATTTTGAGTGAGAATATTCCAAGATATTTGTGTAAATAAATATCTTGGAGTAATTAGGTAAATATCCTAAATAAATAGAATTAGGATAACTTACTTGAAAGAGGTTTTCTTTGATTAGGAATTTATTTATGATAAGAATAAGGGATTATTCTATCATAAGTACCTTTGACTTTTCCTACGGGCAAGGGTGCCTGAGCAGTCGTTGATCTCTGCCTGCTCTACCTCAGTTGCGTGTGGTGAATGAGACTGCTCCCTGCTCATTTAATAGGGGCAGTCTTGTCTTTCTTGGGAAATAATCCACGTGTCAGCTCTATGATTTTTGGGATTATTTTTGGATCTACAGTAACTGCTGACATTCGCCTCCCCACTCTTTTGAGCGACTTTCAGCCGCAATCCCACCAGCCACCCCAGGAGAGTAGTTAGTTAGGTTGGATATTTTACATACATTTGTACGAATATTTTAGTTTTAATATAATTGAAACTAATTATTTTATTTAAATTACATATAATTTAAATTACAATTTTTTTTAAATAACGTTAAAAATTTTGCCCGGTGAATACATTCGTTCAGCAAGTATTGTGTATTTTTTCTTTAAATTCCATTCCTAATGACAATTTTTCCGAGAAAAATATTTTTTTATTTCCGAGAAATACAACTTTGCTCGACAAAATAGTGGAAAACTTGTCGGGCAAAATGTACAATTTTCGTCGTTTAGTATACTATTCCAGCTCATCATTGAGTTTTATCGACGAAATATTGTCGTTGGGCAAGTTAGATTGTTGGGCCAAGGTGGTCAATGCACTTGGCTCGACAAAATTGTCGTCGATAATTTTGTTCGACAAACAGTATTTACCCAACGAAGTTTTAATATTCATCAGACAAAATATTGGGTGACAACTTTTGCTCGACTATTATTGCCTGACGAACTTACATCGATCAAAATATTAGACGATGAAATCTTATTTGACCCGACGATATCCTTTCATTGGGAAATGGTGTTTTTCTTTATTTGTAGTGTGATAGAACTTAAACAAATAATAGAATCTAAATGAGAATGGCATAAGAAGAATATTATGGAAATAACATTTATTTTGTCGGTAATATCAAAGGAAATTTTGTCGGTGACATACCAATGCATCTCCAATTCTGGAGATGTGTATGTATACGTGGGAGGAAAAGCCATCTTTTACATATTTTTTCCTAGAAAAATAACTTTATTAAATGCAAAAGCCTCGAGTACATCCAAAGCCCATACAATCATGTACAAACTCTCGTCTAGCTCACCTTGGAAGCACCTTTTTCCAGATACAAATATTATCTAGCTTCCCTTGGACACTTGTCGAACTTTACCTTTCCTTTACTGCTTTGCATAACTTGTAAGCATGATAATTTTAAGCAGGTTGTTGATGAGAAGTGGAATGATTCTGACTTGGACATTGTGTTCAAGTTGAGTAATTTGTCTGGGAAGCTGAATGAATAGAATAAATTAGTTTTTAGAGTATCCTCAATGGGGCTCTATCCTCCATGAGGCTACTATATTTCAAGCCTTAGCGAGAAATTTCATCCCTAATCAGCCGAAAATGGGGCTAGCAACTTCCTTTCTTGGGTAGCATAAAATCGGGCTACATCTAGCCCCAAAAAACAGTGAGTCCCACAAAAAAAGTAGCAACCCATGTGAGAAAAATTCTATCACTCTCTCTCCACTTGCAAATACACTTATACTCTCCTTTTATTATTATTTTTAAATTATTTTTTCTTACTTTTTTTTCTTGCAATTTGGCTAACTAATGATTGTTTTAAATTCCATAAGAATCAAAATTTCAAATTGATTTAACGTTGATGGGCATTGGTGGGTGAAATTTTCAAATAATTTTTTTTTCAAAATTATATGGTACTAATTTATCAATTGGTGCTAGGGAAATTGTTGTGTTATAGGTGAAAATCAAATTATTTCAAATGGCGAAATGGAGGTTTGTTTCTTTCAACATATGAGATTGAGATAAGAGAATCTAATCCAACGAACGATTCATAAATAATGAAATCTAACTTTGTCACAATTTGAACTTTTTAGGTTGAAAGGTTCATAAAAAAAAAAATTAATTAAGATATCACGTCCAAAAATCAACTTAAGAAAAGCTAACACAAAAAAAAAATCATCGCTTAATCAAATTACTACATAAATAAATATATATAATCCCATACAGAGCCCGAAAGATATAGCCCCTTATTAGGAGGGATTCTTTTATAAAGCCCCAAAGATTCCTCAGAGCTCTAAAATGGGCTATATCTCCCCCTTTTCTAGCCCCATATAAAGCCCCTCACTGGGGATGCTCTAAGAGAATTTTGGCTAAAATGCAAGGGATGGCTCTTTGTAGAAGATATTCTCCTTCAATTTTTGTTGGGAATTGTTATTAGCACTTCAAAAATCTAATTTCGCACTGCTGTGGTTGCGAATTTCTTCCTCCTTGATCTTGGACAAAATTGCACCTACAAAACAATTAACACCTTAGGGTCAAGGCCAAGCGCCTCACGCGCCCACGATGAATGGGGGGGCTTTGGCCGAAGAACCTCCGATGCCAAAGTTAGAATTTAGAGAGAAAATTGTTTGGAGAGTATTGGGAATTTTGCAAGTGTGTTGGAATGATCTTTTGGTGAAAATGGGAGCCTATTTATAGGGATAGGGTGTAACTTATGGTTTAATGTGTGATTTAATGGATTAATTAGGCAATTAATCCATTAATTGGTGAATCAACACATTTTTGGAATAAATATTTTGGGGGTTATGTAATTTATATGGAATGTTTTGAAGGTTATGAAATAATTACCTTGTGGAAAATATAGGATGAGGATGGATGAAATAACTTTGAATTTGTTACGTATTTTGGGCACTTTTGATTTGGTTGAATGATGATTGCCCGCTGCTCGCGCGTAGGAATCCCGTTGTACCTCAAGGGTATTTTTTGTCCTCTTTTGTCCAAAAATCCACGTGTCGCCTTGTGATTATTTTTGGCTCCACAAATGCCCCCACACCTGTTGGGCTGCTCGTAGGAAAGGGCAGCAGGTGTAGAGATCATCTTGCTTTAGGAAACGTAGGACTGCTTCCTATTTTGATGTAGATTCCCTATTTAATAGGAAATTAGATCCTTCTAGGAAAGGGTAATAAATTTCTCTCAAAGTCTATTTAAGTCCACCTTAAGTGGGTTATTAAATCAACTTTGGAGAGCGATTTACTCTACCCTACAAGAGATAGAGCTTAGAGGATATTTGTTCCCTCTCCTCTAGCAATCTTCTACATCTTGCCCGTTCAAAGGACCGTCTTTCGTTCATTTCTTTGTCTTCTCCGTGTCGCACCGATGTAAGAAAAATTTATTTTTTCTTGTCTTCTTCTTGGATAGTGCTGTCGCGGGGCAGCCGTCGGGGTGGTGCAGCACGTCAGCTCGGCATGGGTCGAGGAGGTGTTGTGGCAGGGACCACTACTTTAGGCTGCTTAACTTGGGTAGAGCCATGGGCAGCTTGCCCGGTTGGGACCGCAGATTGAAGCACTGAAATGCAGTGCTAGGTGAACCGCATGGCTCATGTCTTTTGGGCTCTTTGACCTAACGCAGGCCAGGCCGATGATTGAGAGAAATGAGAAGGTCGCGGGCCTTATGAGCTGCTAGAATGTTGGGTATGCATGCTTCTTGCCTGCTGGAATGCTAGGTTGAGCTCCCCTGCTGAGTACCGTGAATGACGTTGGCTGCTTAGTTCTCTTCGTCGGGAGAAAGGTGGGCTGCTCCCGAGAGAGAAGGTAAAGAGGATCGAGGCTGATGCATTTGCTCTTTTGAACGCTGTCGTGGAGCCTATTATGAATGAAGGTGGAAAGAAGAGATATTCCCCGCCTCCTCAAGAGATGCTGGTTGAGAAAACTGAAGACTTCATCCGCTACTTCTATGGGTTTGCCTATTGCCGAGAATCCTGTGATTAACATGACTTCTTCTAATGTGAAGAAAAATGAGGCTGCTAGATCTGAGCATGTGGCGCCTGCCATGTCGAGAATGGCTTGTATGATTGCTGATAGTATTGCTCAGTGTTAAGGTCTGGTCTTGCCCCTAGTGCTGAAGTCTGCGCCAAGACGTCCGTTGGGAGCAAAGTCCGGTTCTCCTTCGGAAAAGCTTTCTATTATGAAGAGTGATAAGGTGGACTCTGCTGCTAAAGTGGCACTAAGGCCCACTCCCTCTGCTGCTGAGATTGATTCGTTTGCTGGGAAGAACGAGACTGCTCGCATGGGCAGCTGTGAGAAATCCACTAAGCCTGCTTTTGGGGAGGCTGCTGAGATCTTTGTGCTTTTGAAACCATATCTGCTTGAAGACATGGACGCTTGTGCCAAGTTTGTCGATGGCGTTAGAAAGGTTGTTTGCCCAAGTTCTTTTGTGAAGCATAGGGCCGAGTATAGGAAGATTACTTTACTTGCAATGATACAGAATATGGCTATTCTGGCAACCGAGTCTATGCTCCTTGACCAAGAGGATACCAAGGCTACCGATGAGGTGACAAAGGCTGTGGCAGCTGAAGCTTATTCTTCTGCCGAAAAGATCAAGAGGTTGAAATCTGAGCTCGTCGCTTTGAAGGGGTCTAATATCTCTGGCCCCACTTCTCTGCAGCTTGAGACTGCTCACCAAGAGATTGTTGACTTAAAGACTAAGCTTAACGCGATCCAAGTTAAGTATGAAAATGCAGGGAATAAGATCGGATGTCACATACCTCAAATTCAAGATCTTGAGCGTGCCGTTTTTGAGCTTCGTTCCGCTGCTTATGCAAAGGATGAAGAGTTGATTGTTGTTTATAACCAAGTGATCCACTTCAAAAGAATCGTCGATAGGCTTGAATCCCAAGTGTTGGAACTTCAAGGTGTACTGAAGATCAACGAAAGTCTGAAAAAGGAAGTGGTTGAGCTGTAACGCGTCCGTGTTGGTCTGCTCGAGGAGAATGAACAGTTGAAGGGTGAGAATGATGGGCTCGAGGTTTTGAGACCTTCTCTATTTCTCCAGAATATTTGCTTGCTTTTCCTTTTGAGGCTTCCATTAGTGAAGTAGTTGGAGAAGTTGGTGAAACGCTGAATGATGCCACTGCTAAGAGCGTCATGCCTGCTGAAGGTGTGATGACCGAGTAGTCGTGGGATGTCCAAACCGCTGAAGTGTAGTCTTCTAGGTAGCCTTTAGGATTTTCTTTGTTTTTCCTTGTAGCTCTTATTTTGCTTGAACTCCTTCGACCTTTGCTAGTTGTTTATAAACATGTTTCTCTCGCTTTTCTTCATCTTCACTTCTTTTGTTCATGCCTTAACGTTTAGACTTTTATAGACCAGTGGCAGGAGTACTACTTTTCTATAAGCAGACAGGCTCGTGTAGCCTATGCAATCGTAGGTGTTGGTGTAGAACTTTGCAAAGTTGTTAGCCATAGGGTTGGCAGCCAGATGCCTTACTTACAGAAGTAGACAAGTCTGCGTAACCACTAGGCTGTTAACCTTGGCTTTCTCCAATTCCATAGGTTGTGTAGCAAGTATCACAACACTTTATGACTTGGTGTAGGTTGTTGTGCGCTTGGCAGAGGTGAAGCTTATCAACTACGTAGCATGTCGGCAGTGGATAACGTTTCGTATATGCACGCTAGCTTGTTTAACCTTTCACAAGAATGTGCGTTTTCATAAGTCTAGCGTGGTTTTACTGCTCGAAGGGCAAACCATAGGCAGTCTTCCGGAAATCGTAGGCTACCTTAGTGCACTCGGTAACAGCTTTAGGGTTCCAGGGCAACCGTCTGTAGGGCGTACTGCATAATGTGCCCCCTCCGTCACAAGGGCCCGGTTCCCTGCAGATTAGGCCAAGAGACCCAAAATCCTTCAATTAGCTAAGCCTTGAAAAAGACCATTGTGGCTACTTCTAGGAATCCCGGCGAAATCCATCGTGCATCTAGTTATACTAGGGCAACCAGCCTCATCCACATCTGGATATTCGGAGTGTAAAGTTTATCCTCTCGTCTTGGAGAGCTGACCTATGTGGGTGTCGGGGAATTGGTTTACCCTCTCACATTGGAGAGCAATTAGTTTACCCTCTCGCACTGGAGAGATGGTTGGTCCCTCGGGGGGGTGCAATTCCTGCGATGTAGCTAAGCCAAGTTGTGATTACTTTTGAATTCCTTATTGAAAAACGAGTGAAATGAACGAGAACTTAGCTGTAAGATAGGAACTGCATAACAACTGGACAGTTCTCGGCTTGTGAGGTGGTGCCTGTCGAGCTTCTTGAATCTTCGGGCTTTGATGTAATGGGAGGTCACACATGGTACCTCTTCAGATTGTAGGCGCTCCACTGCTTTTCGATCTTTTTTTTTGTTTCATGGTGGCGAGGGTGTAATTACTCTTGCAGCCTACTCTGCTAATCTTGTACAGACCTTCCCAGATGAGATTAATCTTTTTGGAGCCTTCTCTGCGGGCAGTGATGAAGGCTTTTCTTATGACTAGATCTTCGAGCTGGAATTGCCGGATCTTAGCCTTTTTGTTGTAGCTGGAGAAGAGTTGTTGCTGGTAGGTTGCAATGCGGGTGCTGGTCTGCTCGCGCTTCCCCTCTGCCAGATCTAAGCTTGTGACCATCTCCTTACTGTTCTGCTCAATGTTTAGTAGTAGAGCGGTGATACTTGGCTTAATGACATTGGGATGAATGATTGCTTCCGAACCAAATGCCAAAAAGAAAGGAGTTTCACCGGTTGCTCGTCTTTTGGTGGTGCGATATGCCCATAGACATCCGGGGAGTTCGTTAGGCCATTTTTCCTTATTGTTGGTGAGGGATTTCTTGAGGCAGTCGAGGATCATTTTCTTCGACCTGCCCATTGCTTTGAGGATATCTCGGCATAGACATGTGCTGCTTGATGCCATATTTTTGGAAGAACTTCGCCAAATCTTTGCCCACGAATTATGGGCCGTTGTCGGTGACAATGGATTAAGGGATGCCAAATCGGCAAATGATGTTCCTCCATATGAAGCGCTCTATGTCAGTCTGAATCGTGGTCATCATGGGCTCTGCTTCTACCTATTTGGTGAAGTAGTCGATTGCCACGATCATCATGCCTTTGCCCTCAGTAGTCTGGCTAGTAATTAGATGGGAATCATAATGAATTGAAAGCTTTTTCACCGCCAAGTCTTTTGTCATTCGAAGGCCTGCTAGTGAGGCTTCGTACTATACTTCGTTGTTGGATGCTTTGAAACCTAGAATGATCACCTGCTCGGGCATCAAACCGCCTGGTGTGACAAGGACCACGTCTGCTCCTGAACCTTTGTAGTTGGATGCGCCGTCGACATGCAAATGCCAGAAGTCTCCATCGGGTGGAGCAAGCGTGGCTAGAGTGTGCTCGGTTACTTTCGGGGCATCGTTGGGCTGTTCTGTTGCGTCACCTAGGCTAGGCGTAAAGGCACAGTAGGGAGATGTGGAGATGGGGTCATGTCACACGCAGCAGGAGATGCTCAACTGCCGGTATTGGGCCACCTTAGAGTTGAATCATTGAGCAAGGGTCAACTAGGGTCGTGTGACGCACAGCTGGAGGTAGTGCTTAATTACCGGTACATGTTGCTCTTATGTAGAATCTTCTGGGGCGACGAGGAAAAAACTTGCTTCTGAGTGTTCCTTTTAGTGTTCGTCTGCCCTTGGCGTGTCTTTTGGGCCGAGTTGTTGCGTTCGTCAGAAAACTTTGCATACGCCAGGGTGTACACCTTTATCGTCGCGCGTCTGGATTCAAAGGAATAATGCATCACGATGATGATTGTGTGGGTTTGAAGGTAAAACTTGAGCGTCCGGGTTACAACAACTATCGCCAAAGTTAGCTTTTGAATTTCTAATAGCATCGAGGAGAGCTTTTGAACTGTAGAATACAGGTAGTCGGGCCCCCAACTTTTCTCGTATGATAGTAGAGCTTATTGTTGCTTCAGATATCGTTAAACATGCGAATTAGTCCTCCGCTGCTTCCGTTTTGGATAGTAGGGAGGTAATGTCGGGTACTTCTTCAAGTCCTTGAATGTGCATTGGCGAGCCTCGTCCCAAAGTGCATGCTTCTTTGCCAAAGTGAAAGAGTCTGCCAGAGTTAGATCTTCTTTCATGATCAATTTTCCAAATAACGGGTGGTCTGCTGGAAGTCATTTTTGGAAGGCTGCTCTAGCTATCGAGTCGTTGCATCCAACTATCTTTGTCTTTTCTGCTTTGAACCTCCTCATATAGTCGTGAAACGACTCCTTTGGGTTCTTCTTGATGTTGAACAAATGGTCATACTTCTTTTTTATTAGCGATAAGATGAATATTCTTTGGTGAAAACCAATGAGAGTTCGTCGAAATTTCGGATGGATTGTGGTGGCATGGTGTATAACCAATCTTGTGCCTCGCCTTGTAGAGTGATGGTAAATATCTAGCACATGAGATCATCGTTGTTTCGATAGAGGATGATTGCACTTCGGTAGTGCTTTAAGTGTCTCTCCAGGTCTTCATCCCTTTTGAAAAATGTGAAATGTGGCATGCTGAACTCGCGTGGAGGCTTTGCCTGCTCGATCTCGTCCGTGAAGGGTGACTTACTTATGTTGGTCATGTTCCGTCGTAGTGCCTCATCGGTGACCTCGGTACATTGGAAATTACGCAATCGCTTGGTCAAGAGTCTCTCTACTTCTTCCTGAATTTTCCTTTGTTGAGGTAGTGGAGCTTTCGGCTGCCTCTAACCGTGACTTGTTGGTCTAGGCTGCTCTTCCATGTGTTTGGCCCGTCTATACCGCGGATGCGGTACGTGTAGCGCGTTCCTAGCAGGCGAGCCAATTCTTTGCAGGCTGCCAGTTGAACTTGAGCCGTATTGAGTGAATGCTTCTCTCCGTCCATCGTGCTGCCTACTCCGATGTGAGGTCGATGATGCTCCTTGCGAGCTTAACTGTGAATGAACACTTCGCCTTGAAGGTTGCTCATGTTGACTATCGGAGTGTGACCCCGACCGCGAATGTATGCTCGTCTGTGGGCCTAGTCGAGAGTGTACACTCCTCCGCACTCTAAGACGGGAGTATACGCTATCTAGAGTGCCCAATCGGGAGTGTACACTGCCTGAACGCTCGGTTCATGGCTGGTCGAGTGGCTGCTTGCTGGGACGTTGCTGGAGAGGTTCTTTGTCTGCCCTTATCATACTTCGGGACACCTCGTCTTGGGCACGTTGCATCTCGGTGCGCTGCAAGAGCTGGTTCACCAAGGTCGTTTGTTGTACGAGTGCGCTCGTCAACTCTATAACTTGTCAAGACAATTGTTGTTCGCCACTTAGATTGGAAGAGCTTGGAAGAAATGTGCCTCCTTAGGCAGTGGAAGGGTGATAGACTCCGGGCGCGAGATTTGAGTTGGGAAATGTCAAATCCGTCGATAAATGTGGTGAGAATGCTCCTGTCTCGATGGTAGGTCCAGATGGTTGAGATAGTCTTGGGCAGACTTGGGCTGCTTGGAAATCCACGAGAACATACTGGGCCGCGAGAGCTGGCTGGGCCACGAGAGCAGGCTGGGCCGCGAGAGTGGGCTGCTCGGCAGGAGCACGCTGGGCCACGAGAGTGGGCTGCTCGTCGGGAGCAGGCTGGGCTACGAAAGCAGGCTGGATGGCCCAGCCTGGGCCGCGAGAGCAGGTTGCTTGGCAGGAGCAGGCTGGGGCGTGAGAGCAGGTTGCTTGGAGGGAGCAAGTTGGGCCGTGAGAGCAGGTTGCTCGGCGGGAGCAGGTTGGGCCACAGGAGTTCATATGAGCATATTTATGCGACTTAGTTAGCCTGTTTTCTTGCGTTTTCATAGTTAGTTTGTGGTTATTTTAGTGTTTTAAGCTATTTTTGTGTGTTTGGAGGTCCTAATGACAAAGTTGGCAAGAAAGTGCAATTTGGAGCATTTTGGAGCAGTTTTGGGCCAAGAATGGATAGCTTACATATGGAGCAAGATGGATGGACGTTTTTGAAGTTCAAAAGGCTAGGAATCTAATAAGGAGATGAAGAAATTAAATTCAAGACAAAGAACATAAGGAATCAGCTCAAAAGAATGAACATTATCCAAAACCTTATCCAACCTTATCTTATCCGAACAAACCTTATCTTATCTTATCCTATCCTAATCTTATCATGCCTTAAATCTAGCTGCAAGGGGACATAAATATCTATTTCTAGAAGCTATTTCTAGAAGCATTCCCTTCTAGAAGTCTTAATTTCTGCCACAAAGCACATTGTTTCTAGAAACCCTACAAAAGTGGCGCATATTCCCTTCTAAAGGCTTTTGCCTTGCCTTGCACTCAACTTCCTTTCCCTCCAATTCTTGCCGCACCTCTTCTCACCCAATTCCCTATGGATTCTGATTTAATTAGCCTTTTTCCTTGTGGATTTGGGTTATGCAAATCCTTTTCAGAAATTAATTCGGCCAAACCTTTTTCCTGGTGGATTTAAACCTTTGTGCTGCACCCTAGGGCCCTAATTCTCTATTTATGCTGATTTCTTACCGTAGTCTGATTCTCCCTAGGGTTTGCCGTGCCTATATATACATATTTTCAGCCAAATTTCATGGACCACCCCCATATAGTTCTAAAATCCTCTCAGCCGCAATCCACGCCATTCTACAAACCTTTGCTGCAACTTTGGAGAAGAATGAGCCTTGTTGTGCCTTCCATTGGAGCAAGGACCTTGTCCACAAGCCACCTGCAACCATTGGAGTTCTAAGAGTTCTTTCTTCCCTCGTTTTAGTTTCAATGTTTATTTCAGTTTGCTTTTCAATTGCTATGAACATGTGTAACTAAGTTTTTCTTAGTTAGAGGTGAATTCAAAGCCATGGACATATGTTTAATATGAATTGATTACCTTCAGTTATTGTTTCGTAAAACATGAATGTGATTTACTTATCTGTTTGATTGATAACTTATTCTTGTGTGTTGATTAATGATGCATACTTAGTTTGCATACTTAGTTTGCATACATGAATCTGATGCTAAATTATAAGGGACTTTCACCTAATCGTTAGGAACTTATAATTAAAAGTAGTGGAGATTGCTAGTCACAATCGTGTTAAGTAGATTCTTGGCTGGAGTATCATGCAGTTCATAGTTACAATAGCCTTGTCAATGTTTATGATTTCCATGGAACTTAATGATCTTTGATTGTATCTCTATCATGTTGTTCATATAGGGAACTTGAGAAGAATAATTGGGTTGCGATGCGTTGTCCATTCAATTCAATGAATTTAGGGAAATCTGAGAGTTAATTAGTGCATTCACGATTAATTTGGGGCATTGTCATTTATGGTTTAAAGAAACAATACTGGAAATTGATTTATGTTGCATATGTTCATGTATGTGTGGATAAGGACCCTCTAACTAGCCTATTTCACCATCCAATTCACCTGATTTTGTACCTAGTTTGATTTAGTTTTGCAATCTGTTCAATTTAATTAATTTCGTCCAAATCAATCCCCCTTTAATTAAGTGTGTTAGATTAGTTAGAAAAGTGTTGAAATCTGTCCAATTTAGTGTTTTGAGTCTTAGTAGTCTTAAATTCGTCCAATTAACTCCCTAGAGTCAGTTTTGAGTCAATTTCACTTATTTGTGCTGTTTTGAGTAGTTTGAGTCAGTTTTAAGTCTTAAGTATTTAGTTTTGTATTTCTAAGTCTAGTTTTGTGTTTTTGAGTCATATTTGTGTTGATTAGCAGCCCTAGTTAATCCCCGGCCTAGAATGATCCCTACTAGCTTAATACTACAATTACATGTTTAATAGGGTTTAATTTGAGTGTTAGTTAAATTTCACATCAGGAGTGGGCTGCTCGGCGGGAGCAGGCTGCTCAGTGCGTGATGCATACGAATGCGAGGCTTGGGCTCAGGCCTGTGCAAGCTTGGATGGCATGGCTTGGGCCATGGTGGAACCTCGTAGTGGTGGTACCACTCCACCTATGACCACATTTAGCCTCGTGGATCACCGCGGTCCCATTTCTTGAGTATTAGAATTTTCACTTGTGGAATTTTCTAAATTTCTAGCCATTATATTTTTCTTATACATTTTATCAAAGAACCTTTGCAAATAAAAAATTCTAATAATCAGAACGTATGAAAAATATTCAAATGGACTAGAAAATAGAGAAAAACCTTTTTCTCCGAGAGTCTTCTACGAGTATGGATCTCAACTCTCAATGAAAGCACCAATTTGTGGATGCAAATTTCTTCCTCCTTGATCTTGGACAAAATTGCACCTACAAAACAATTAACACCTTAGGGTCAAGGCCAAGAGCCTCACGCGCCCACGATGAATGGGGGGGGGCTTTGGCTAAAGAACCTCTGATGCCAAAGTAGAATTTAGAGAGAAAAATGTTTGGAGAGTATTGGGAATTTTGCAAGTGTGTTGGAATGATCTTTTGGTGAAAATGGGAGCCTATTTATAGGGATAGGGTGTAACTTATGGTTTAATGTGTGATTTAATGGATTAATTAGGCAATTAATCCATTAATTGGTTAATCAACACATTTTTGGAATAAATATTTTGGGGGTTATGTAATTTATATGGGATGTTTTGAAGGTTATGAAATAATTACCTTATGGAAAATATAGGACCAGGATGGATGAAATAACTTTGAATTTGTTACCTATTTTGGGCACTTTTGATTTGGTTGAAGGATGATTGCCTGCTGCTCGCGGGTAGGAATCCCGTTGTACCTCAAGGGTATTTTTGTCCTCTTTTGTCAAAAAATCCACGTGTCGCCTTGTGATTATTTTTGGCTCCACAACTGCCAACTTTCTATAATTATAAAAAAATACACTTGTGAAAAGTTTTTGTCAATTGAAGCACGATTGCCATATGATAAATTTAACATATACTAAAACTCATTTTACACTAAAACACTGTTTATAAGCACAGTGTTCTTCCAATTTTGTGCTTGTTTAGTTTTTTTTTTTTTTTTTAATTTCAATTTCTGACATTGGCCAAAATACCCCAGTTTGACATCTGGGATGCACTCACAGAGTCGCTCAGCCTTGCTTCCTGCTTCATTTTCATTTGAAAGTAAAAGCTCTTGCTGCAATTCAATTTCCTAGCCCTTTCCCTTGAATGAGAAATCCGAAACCTGAACCCGAAGCTCACTCATACGTCACCCATCGGCTTGGCTTACCACTTTCCTTATCTCCCAGTGGTTCGTTTCGATTTGATTTCTATGAGTTCTTTGTTGATCCTTACCTTCAACATTTCCCAATTTTTTTTTTTGGGCTTCTTTAGTAGTGGTTTTGATCTGGGTTTTTTGCGTTGTTGCTTTTATTTTCTTGGATTTTATTTTTTCGACAGTTTGATGAATCTGTGTGCAAGTTTTTGGTATTTTGTTAATTACGTATTATTTGAGGTCTTGAGTAAGCTCATAAACCTTTGTAGATGAGTGCATGTTAATTTCTAAGAGTGTTGAAGTTTGTAAGCATGCTTGCTTATGATGTTACCAAATGGAAGAGCTCATATTCAATTCCATATTACTAATCAAAAGCTTTAAAACCAACACAGTTATGAAAACTTTGTGATGCATAAATGCACATAACCTTAAATTTTAGCGAAATTTTATTTTGTTCACATAATAACAATCACATTTGGGAGTGAGTAATCATAGGACCAAACCTGAGCTGGAAATGAATTTGGATTACAATTATTGAGAATTTAAGATGACTAGTAACAATACGACCAAAACTGAGCTGGGAATGAATTTAGATTACAACTATTGAGATGGATAGTCGTTGTATGCAAGTTTTGAGAAAATAGTATTGAGAAATTAGCCAAAACATTTCAGAAATATGATGCGAAAATTAACTTAACACACAAATTAAACCCTCTTGTTGACAATTGTAGTATGGATAAGTAGGGATCGTTCTAAACCGGGGATTATGAGGGATTGCTAATCTACTCTAAACTGACTCAAAAACACAAAAATAAACTTAAAAACACTTAACTAGACTCTAATGACTCAAAATAGACTTAAACGACTCAAAACAGCTTAAAACAACTAAATAGACTCAAACTAGACACTAGGAATGACTTTGGACGAAAATTGATTTTAACTTGACTCAAAACACTTAAAAACACAAACATAGACAAATTCTAACTAATTTGACACACTGAAGTAAAGGGGATTGGGTTTTGGACGAAATTAAAGTAAAAACAAGTAATTTAAAGACTGAAACAAAGTTGCACGAATTTGGTGAATTAAATGGATGATGGGCTAGCTAGAGGGTCCTTCTCCACACATGACACACTTGCATACAAATCAATCTCCAGTTGCTTTTCCGATAAACCATGAATGACAATGCCCCAGATTAACCGTGCCATCACTAATTAGCCCTCAGATTTTCCTTAAGTCATTGAATTGGATGGGATACGCATCATCAACCCAAATCATTCTTCGATAGTCCCCTACATGCACATCATAATAGAGATACAATCAAAGATCACTAAGCTCTATGAAAATCATAAGCATTGACAAAGCATTCGTAACTATGACATCATGATACTCATGCTAGGAATTTAACTTAACGCGATCGTGACCAGTGACCTTCACTACTTGTGAATATAAGTTTGTAACGATTATGTGAAACTCCCTTATATTCTAGCATCAGATTCAAGCATGCGAACTAAGTAGGCCTCCTTAATCAACATACAAGAATAAGTTTTGAATAAAACAGTTAAGCAAATTGCATTCACACTTTATGAAATCACAACTGGAATTAATCAATTCATAATGCAAAATATGTTCATGGTTTCGAAATTCCCTCTAGTTATAAGGGGTTTAGCTCCTCATGTTCGCAA
Organism: Malus fusca; assembly: GCA_035220775.1. Taxonomy (NCBI): domain Eukaryota; kingdom Viridiplantae; phylum Streptophyta; class Magnoliopsida; order Rosales; family Rosaceae; genus Malus; species Malus fusca. Next base: position 25,651,538 of record CM069071.1, on the reverse strand, counting down.
AATAAAGATACATAAATTTAGACATTGAAAACAAAATATTGAAAACACCTAAAACCGTTCCAGCAATCCAACTTGAATGGCAAGCACGTCCAAGGGTCCTCCTTCTTCTCTTTGTTGCGGCACAAGGGTTGGGTGAAGGTTTGAGTGGTGATTTGTATGAAAGAATGGCTGGAATTGTGTATGGTAGTGAATGGATGGATTGTAGGCTGCGGCAAGGGTGTTTCTGGATGTGTTTTTGGTTCTGAATGGTAGATGGTATGATATATGTCGAATCATCCAGGGATGGGGTTTTATTTATAGCAAAATATATCCAAACCCTAGGGAATTAAGGCTAAGGTGCAGCAGAAATAATGGGAAAGGGAAACGAAAGTTTTAATTATTTTTAAAAGGATTTAAACTCTAAATCTGCTAGGAAAAGGTTAAGTCAAAGTCAAAATCCAAAGGGAAAAGGAAATAGGGTGCGGCAAAGGGTACTAGAGAGATAAGGGAAAGGGAAATAAGGATCCCTTGCACGACAAGGAAGAGGGAGTGAAGGGAAAGGTGCGGCAATCCCTTTTGTGCAAGGATTGGGTATTCTAGAACCTATATTAAGTGTCCCAAAATATTTAGGAATCCTTCTTTGTTGCTGGAACTTAGGGAATTTTAACGATTAGGAAAGGTCAAAACCAAAGTAGGAAACCTTGGCTAACATTCCTTCTTTGAGTAGGAATCCTCATTCTTCTAGGAATCCTTCTTCAACTAGGAATCCTTGCATATTTAGGTCTTCAATTTCGTACATCCCCTTTGCTCCAAGCATATGCTATCCATTCCATGCCCAAAACTGCTCCAAAAGGCTCCAAAATGCATTTCTTTGCCACTTTAACCCTTTGGACCTATAAACACACGAAAATAGCTTAAAATACTAAAATAACTAGGAAATAACATCATAAATGCACAAGAACAAGCTAACTAAGTCGCATAAATATGCTCCTATCAAATTCCCCACACTTAGCTTTTGCCAGTCCTCTAGCAAAACAAACAAAACAAAACCTAGACCTTCCAACATTTGCCTCAGGGATTTCCAATGAAACATGACATGACAAATATCACCACTCACATGAATTTTAGCAATTCTTACCCTCGTGCACACTTAATCATAGTCACCATTCACTAGCTCGCATTTAATCAATTAAAACAACATTTTGAATGTAGTAACATGCCTTAGAGAATTTCCTCAATTCCTTACCGAATATACTCTCTATTTTCACACATATTTTCTGACTACACTCCCTATACTAGGTATATGTGAGAAGATTGATGTAAACATGAAAACTAGTACTCACATATGCTTTTAAACAAAGAAGGCAATTTCTGGAATTATTAATGCATGTATATAAATATGATCTCATGAATGGAATGCCACTACTTAGAAGCGAGAACCAGGGATTCCATATGCTCATACCAATTCCAAACTCCACAGATTGAAACACATAACACCCAAGATAGAAGTCAAAGGGTTGTAACGGGGCTAAGGGTATTGGCTAACAAATAAAGGTTAGGATAGACAAACGTTCTTAAAGCAATAGTGAGCAAAGTAATGAGATTGACACTTAGAATTCACTTTTGAATGCAAAAATCAACTTTAAACACAAAAGGAAGGTTAACAAAAACACTTAGGGTCAGATTCAATCTTTTGGACCATTTCTTCAACAACCAACACTTGTGAGCTCATTCTCATTTCTTTTCAACTCTTTTCTTTCTTTTCTACACAATTTTTCTTTTCTTTTTCTTTTTCCACGTTTTTTTTCTTTTCTTTTTTTTTCTTTTTCTTTCAAACCCGTGTACATATCCTTCCCCCACACTTGTTTTCTGCATAATGTTAATCAAATTGAATCCCATCTAAGACATGCTCCACTATACTTCAAGAACAAAGGTATGGATATTCCTATTCTAGGCTAGGTAGGGATAATGGGGCTAACAAAGTAAATAAGCTAAACAAGGCTCAAAGGGGTTAAAACCTACAAAACAAATGCATGGGATGAAGGCTTTTTGGCACTGGTGGTAACTACTAAACAACTTCATCTTGTTTATGTGGTATGCACTCAATTTTAAGTTTTGAATGAAACGGGCATGAGTTCTAGTATTTGGAACTATAATGATGAAAACGCATTCTAAGTAGCAACCAATCAAAGAATAATGAGATCATGCAACGACTTAGAAAACAAGAATGCATAGATTAATAACTCTCCAAATAAAGTTTAGGCTCAAGTCTCTCAGGGATGTAGCGGTAGTTTGAGTTCCTTCCTTCAAGCATGTTACAAAAACTTATTTTTTTCCTTTGTGATTACATGTGAATTCGTAAACATCAACTACAACCAAGTATTAACCAAAGAGCATATCAAACTTCCACCCATGTTTGTAACTTTCTTTAACAGTCATGCAATTACACTACTACAAAAGGGTTTTATAGTGTCAGTGGGTGGTGTCGGTTTAATATAATATAGTGGCGGATAAGACAGTTGCGACACTAACTGAACATGACGTCGGATTTATTGTCGCTTATAAGCGTCATAAAATGTCTATGTCGCTTTTAAACCGACGTAAACATACATTTTAATAATTTTTAAATACTAGTGTCGCTTTTAAACGACATAAAGTATTTTTTAAATACCGGTGTCGCTTAAAAGCGACATAAATTATTTTTTTAATACTAGTATCACTTTTAAGCGACATAAAATATGAGTGGTGTCGCTTTTAACAATTTTATACCACTAAAAACTATAATAATTATATATATATTAAATTAAATTTTAAAAATTGGTGACCATTGGATTGGCTTAAATATACATACCATTCAATTTCTTAAATGTTATACATGCAAAATAAATAAATTTAAATCTACTTAATAAATAAATATATATACGAAATAAATAAATTTAAATCTACTTAATAAATAAATTTATACACACCATTGAACTTGATTGGATACGAATTCTACGAAACTAATTTCGACGGTTATAAACGAAAAATCACGATTAAACGGTTATTTTAACTCCGATTTTGATGATTTTTTTACAGCTACACTCCTTGACCCTATATGAATACAATGAATGAATTCGATCTTCAATTTAAAATATTTACACTAGTGGATACCACAAATCTTATGTTATACTTAATGAAAGTATAAATAAACTCTAAGTGTTAGTGAATCTATCGATTTGATGAGATACGCATCCTACGAAACTAATTTCAACGATCCAACCGTCAAACTTGTTTGTATATGCTTCGAGATCGCATACGCCAAAAATCGCAAAAAAAAAACCATTCAGAGATCAAGTAACGGGACAAAACTTTTCGACGGTTATAAACGAAAAATCACGATTTAACGATTCTTTTAACTCCGATTTTGATGATTTTTTACAGCTACACTCGTTGACCCTATATGAATACAATGAATGAATTCTATCTTCAATTTAAAATATTTACACTAGTGGATACCACGAATCTTATGTTATACTTAATGAAAGTATAAATAAACTGTAAGTGTTAGTGAATCTATTGTTTTGATGAGATACGCATCCTACGAAACTAATTTCAACGATCCAACCATCAAATTTGTTTGTATATGCTTCGAGATCGCATACGCCAAAAATCGCAAAAAACAAACATTCAGAGATCAAGTAACGGGACAAAACTTTTCGACGGTTATAAACAAAAAATCACGATTTAACGGTTCTTTTAACTCCGATTTTGATGATTTTTTTACAGCTACACTCCTTGACCCTATATGAATACAGTGAATGAATTCGATCTTCAATTTAAAATATTTACACTAATTGATACCACAAATCTTATGTTATACTTAATGAAAGTAAAATAAACTCTAAGTGTTAGTGAATCTATCGTTTTGATGAGATACGCATCCTACGAAACTAATTTCAACAATCCAACCATCAAACCTGTTTGTATATGCTTCGAGATCGCATACGCCAAAAATCGCAAAAAACAAACATTCAGAGATCAAGTAACGGGACAAAACTTTTCGACGGTTATAAACGAAAAATCACGATTTAACGGTTCTTTTAACTCCGATTTTGATGATTTTTTACAGCTACACTCCTTGACCCTATATGAATACAATAAATGAATTCGATCTTCAATTTAAAATATTTACACTAATTGATACCACAAATCTTATGTTATACTTAATGAAAGTATAAATAAACTAAGTGTTACATCTATTGTTTTGATGAGATACGCATTCTACGAAACTAATTTCAACAATCCAACCATCAAACTTATTTGTATATGCTTTCAGATCAGATACTTGACAATGAAAATTTCCTTACAACGTGGAAGGGACTCATTTTCATGAATCATTACTGTTGCCTACTAAGTTCGTTAATTATGCCAATACCGACGACGACCTAACATATGATGACTTGGAATAAATATATTAATTATTTTATATATTGTAATTATTAATTAGACTATGTTTCAATTAGCATGTGATGATATTTTATAATAAAATTATATTTATGGTTTTTATTACGTATTTTATTCAAGTTAAATTTTATTTATTAAAATTTTAAAATGTTATATGAGATAACACAAAAAAAAAAAAGATGGTTATTTTTTTTTCTTTGGGTTAAATATTAGCCGGGAAATGGAAGAATTGGATGAAATATTAGGTCAGAAACTCTAGGCGGGAAAGGATGAATTCGATGAAATATTAGGCAAGAAATTTCCTGCTTGGTAAACTTAGTGTCGGTTTTAACCGATACTATCATATTTTAATGCGACAAAAGTTTCATTAAACCGACGCTATGTGAATTGTGTCAGAAGTTGGTGTCGGTTAAGACCGACACCAACATTTATTTAAACTGACGCAGTACTTTTATTAAAGAGTGTCAGAAAGTGGACTGGTTAGAAAAATGTGTCAGTTGGCGTCGATTTTAACCGATGCCATGTACATTTAATTTGACACCAGTGATTTTTAATTCGATGTCACTCAATCCATGTCGGTTTAAACCGACGCCAACTAAATACCCATATTTAAACCCCTCTCTTTCCCATTTCGTCCGTGCTTTCATTTCTCCCCCAATTTCAGTCTTTCTTCTTCTCCATCCCCATTTCATCCGTGTGTCCCTTTCTTCCTCCTTTTCAGTTTTTCCACTTCTCCTTCCCGATTTGCTAATCAAATATTTTAGAAATTTTATGAGAAACTCCAATCCGAACGTTTTGACAGTAACGTTCAAAATCCAGTAACAAGCAAATATTGAATCCATACAGAACAAGCTCAAGAGGAAGAAGGCTGACGCGGCGGAGGAAAGAGAGAATAGGCAACCGGCTAGGGTTTCGGAGAGAGAGAATAGGCATTCGAGGAAACGGAGCAGGAACAGAAGCAGGAGCAGAGAGAGGCATTCGAGGTGGAGAAGTAGGAGCAGGGAGAGGTATAGAGAAAAAGATAAGGATAGGGATAGAGAGAGGATGAGGATGAGGTCTGAGAGCGATTCCGATGGAGGTAGACGACGGAGATGGAGAAGCTGGAGTCGGAGTTCGTCGCCTCAGGATCGGAGAAAGGAGCGGAGGAGGAGTCGGAGCTCGTCACCGAGGGAGAGAGGTTCAGAGAGAAGCAAAGGTAAAGTGGGGAAGGAGAGGAATAGAGGCAGTGCTGATCATTCCAAGTTGATTGAAGGCTATGATAAGATGGTATCTGATGTTATAGTGCATTAATTTCTAAGATATGGGTTTGCTTGGAGCTGTGTATTATAACATTGTGTGTTCTTAAATGCAGCTGAGAAGGATTTCCAGTAGAAATTTTAACAAACTTTTCAGTTTTTCCTCTTCTCCTTCTCAATTTGCTAACCCCTTTTTTGGGGGTTAATCTGTTTGTTTGTTTTTTTTTTTATTGTTATAATCGAGTAGAAGGGAATGCAACACAAGGACTTTCAGCGAGGATGTGAATCACAGGTTTATCTGTTTTTATTATTTACCATTTGGGTTTTTGATTTTATACACAGGATGGTAATCCCAGGCTGTCAGGCTTTAGTCCAAAAGTGTTTATCCTTTAATTAAGAAACATTTAACTAAAAAATTACTTTTGGACTAATTATTATTAATTAAAAATGGAAAAATATATATTTTTTATTATTAATATATTTGGTGTCGCTTGTGGACGACAACTAAGTAATTTTATTTATCGAGATTGAAGCTAATGTCGGTTACAACTGACAGTAGCTAGACTAGTTTATTTATTTAACTGAGGTGATGTCGGTTTGGACTGACAGTAAGTGTGATATTTTAATTGTTTTTTTGTTAGTTAATGTCGATTTGGACCGCCATCATATCAGATTTCCATGTCACTTTTAAGCGACGTAAGGACCGATGTCGCATTTAAGCGACGTTATTGTTCTTTTTTATTTTATAATACTTTCCTTCTTGGTGGCGGATGAAGGGGGATAAGCGATGCCAATACCCTTTTTGTGACGGTAGTATTGGCGTCGGTTTCACTATGCGACATTGCACGATTTAATGTCGGATTTTTACCAAAAATCCGACATCAAGTGGTGTTTTTTGTCGCTTTTATAGTGCCACTGATATCTCCTTTTGTAGTAGTGTTAAAAACAAAATCCTCATCATTGTGTTGGAAGGTACCCTAAGACACAAACACACAAAAACGACTCTTTTTGGTTTGTTTTTCAAAACTTTTCTAATTTTTTTCTTCAAATTTTCGTATTTCTTTTCAAAACACACTAAAACAGCTCAAAACACACTAAAAACACTTAAAACAGTAAGAAACGACATTAGAAGTGATAGTGTGTAAAATCCCACGAAAATCATGCAAAAACAGCTTGGTTACCCCCCAACACTTAAATCAAACATTGTCCTCAATGTTTCAAACATAGTCTCACACAAAAGCAAACAAACAAACAATGAACTAAGCATGGCAAAATAAAGCAGTAAAGAGAAGGGTTTAGAAACGCAAATCTGGTTTTGGATTGAAATGTCCATCTTCTCCTTGTTGAAAGCATGGGTTGCCTCCCAAGAAGCGCTTGCTTTAACGTCTTGCACCCGGACGAATACCTCAATTCAAGCTTCATTGGAGCCCACGGCATGGAAGGGAATGTCTTCCACAACCTGCCCCACAACATTCTCGTAATATGGTTTCAAACGATGCCCATTCACCTTGAATTCTACACCATTTCGTAAGCTTCGAATGTGGACTGCACCATAAGGATAAACATTAGTAACAACAAACGGGCCAATCCATTTAGAACGCAACTTACCGGGGAACAAACGTAGGCGGGAGTTGAAAAGCAACACTTTCTGCCTGATTGAGAATGTTTTGCCACGAATCATCTTGTCATGGAATGCCTTTGTCTTCTCTTTGTAAATTCGGGCATTCTCATATGCTTCATTCCAAATCTCTTCAATTTCATTCAATTGGAGCTTTCTATGCATTCCAACTGCATCTAGGTCCATGTTGAATGTTTTGATAGCCCAATGTGCCCTGTGCTCTAATTCCACAGGGAGATGGCATGGTTTGCCATAGATTAGCCAAAATGGAGACATCCCAAGTGGTGTTTTGTAGGTTGTACGATATGCCCATAGTGCATCATCCAAACGCAAACTCCAATCTTTCCTAGTGTCTCCAACAGTCTTCTAAAAAATCTGCTTGATTTCTCTATTCGAAACCTCGACTTGGCCATTTGTTTGGGGGTGATAAGGTGTCGAAACCCTACGCTTGACATTATACTTCTTGAACAACGCCTCCATCACTTATGAAAACCCTTGGCATTCCAAATATGGAGAAGATGTTAGTTTTGATAAAATATGCAACCACTCTAGAATCATTAGTACGGGTGGCTTTTGCTTCCACCCATTTCGATACATAATCAACCGCAAGCAAAATATAAGTGAAACCATAAGAAGAAGGAAAATGACCCATGAAATCAATGCCCCAAACATCAAAAATTTCAACATTGAATTGGCAGTTTGCGGCATTTGGTCTCTTGTACCTATATTCCCTGTTCTTTGGCCACGATCACATGTTATGCAAAAAGTTATAGCATCTTTAAATAGAGTAGGCCAATAAAATCCACATTCTAAAACCTTAGGTGCTGTTCTTTGTGTGCCAAAGTGACCACCGCATGCATATGTGTGACAAAAACTCAAAATTGAATGAAACTCAGATTCGTGCACACACCTACGTACAATCTGACTAGGACAAAATTTCCACAAATATGGGTCATCCCAAACATAAAACCGTGCATCATGTGTAAGTTTATCACGTTGGTGCTTGGTTAGGTTGCTTGGTTAAGTTTATCACCAAATCAGCATACCAAGGTTCACTTACCTCAATGGACAACAATTGCTCATTAGGGAATGTGTCTTGGATAGGTACGGCATTGGCATCATCTTCATGCACCATTCGGCTCAAATGGTCAGCCACCACGTTTTCACTTCCTTTCTTGTCCTTAATTTCAATATCAAACTCTTGGAGAAGAAGCATCCATCGAATAAGCCTTGGTTTAGCTTCTTTCTTTATAAGCAAATACTTCAAAGCTGCATGATCAGTGAAAACAATAACTTTAGTGCCAATTAAATAAGAACAAAACTTATCTAAAGCAAACACAACAACAAGAAGTTCTGTTTCAGTGGTGGAGTAGTTTAATTGAGCATCATTCAAAGTGCGGGATGCATAATAGATGACATGTGGCTGCTTGTTCTTCCTTTGGCCTAAAAGAGCTCCAATTGCATAATCTGATGCATCACACATTAGTTCAAAAGGAAGGCTCCAATCTGGTGGAATGATGATGGGGGCCAAAGTAAGCATGTCCTTGAGGTGTTTGAAAGTCGTCTCACATTCTTCATTGAACTCAAAGGCCACTTCTTTTTGGAGGAGACGGCATAGGGGCTGTGCAATCTTTAAAAAATCCTTGATAAATCGCCTATAAAATCCTGCATGACCAAGAAAAGAACGAACCTTTCTCACTGAAGTATGAAAGGGTAAGTAGCGTACAAGATCTATTTTGGACTTATCAACCTCAATTCCTTTTTCAGAGATTATGTGACCTAAAACTATGCCTTGTTTGACCATGAAATAACATTTTTCCCAATTCAAAACAAGGTTAGTTTCAACACATCGTTTCAAGACTAAGGTCAGATTATCCAAGCAATCATCAAAGGACTTACCAAACACACTAAAATCGTCCATAAAGACCTCAATGATCTTTTCAACATAATCTGAAAATATACTTACCATGCATCTTTGGAATGTGGCTGGTGCATTGCATAAACCAAATGGCATGCGACGATAAGCAAATGTATCAAATGGGCAAGGTGAAAGTGGTATTTTCTTGATCTTTCGGGGCTATGACAATCTGATTATAACCGGAATAACCATCAACAAAACAATAAAATGCATAACCAGCTAACCTTTCAAGCATTTGGTCAATGAATGGCAAAGGAAAATGATCCTTCCTTGTAGTGGCGTTTAGCTTCCAATAATCAATGCAATCCCTCCAACCAGTTTGGATACGTGTAGGCACAAGCTCTTTCTCTTCGTTCTTCACCATGGTGACTCCAGATTTCTTTGGAACCACTTGGACCGGCGAAACCCATTTACTATCAGAGATTGGATAGATCACTCCACAATCAAGTAGCTTGATTATCTCATTTTTCACAACTTCCATCATTAGAGGGTTGAGTCAGCGTTGAGCTTCACGTGATGGTTTAGCCCCCTCCTCCAAGAGTATGCGATGCATGCAAGTTGTAGGACTTATACCTTTGATGTCGGCCAAGGTCCACCCAATGGTTGTTTTGTATTCCTTCAACACCCTCACCAACTTCTCCTCATCTTGTGCCATGAGTGTGGAAGACACTATGACGGGCAAAGTCTCTTGTTCTCCCAAGAAAACATACTTCAAATGGCTTGGTAATGGTTTAAGTTCAAGGGAAGGTGGCTGCACAACTGAAGGTAACATTTTATTAGTCGAAACTGAACTTGAAATTGGGAGCAAAAGCTTACCATTTTGTAGTGGCAATGACTCTAGGGCAGCCACCATCTCAATCACTTCCTCTTTAGGGTGCACGGCATGGATGTCTTCATGCTTGCCGTGGGTGAGCATAGATTCTGCCCCATTGGTTTTGAGGCCCATTCCTTTTGTAATGGTTGTTTCAAGCGCATCCTCATTCAAATCTTCAAAGTATTGCTGCGCCAAAGAATAAATGATATCAATAGAAAAACAAGAGTGATCATCACTAGGATACTTTATAGTTTCAGAAAGATTGAAATCAATAACTTCCCCATCAAATTCCATGGATAACATCCCCTTGAACACATCTATCTTGGTGTGGGCTGTTTTCATGAATGGTCGTCCAAGGAGAATAGGCAATGAGGAAGAATGGGCCGAATCTTCCATCTCAAGCACATAGAAATCAGCCGGAAAGATCAAGTGATTAACCTGCACTAAAACATCCTCCAAAACTCCTTTTGGATAGGCATTAGATCTATTGGCTAATTGAATAATTACCCCATCATTTTTCAGCTCACCTAAGTTCATAGATGCATAAATTGAATAGGGCATGACGTTAATAGATGCACCTAAGTCTAACATGGCATGTTCAAAGCGAGTATTGCCTATAACACAAGGAATTGTAAAACTACTTGGATCTTTGCATTTAGGGGGCAGTTTACGTTGCAAGACGGCTGAAACATTCTCACCTACCCTTACCACCTCTTTGTTTGAAATCCTCTTTCTTGTGGTGCAAAGTTCTTTCAAGAATTTGGCGTACTTTGGGACTTGTTTGATAGCATCCAAGAGTGGGATATTGACTTGTACCTTCCTAAATGTCTCAAGAATGTCCTTGTCACTTTCTTCCTTCTTTGTTTGCATGAATCTGTGAGGGAAAGGTACATTGGGTGGAATAGGGTTAGAATTAATCGAAATTGGACCTAACTTACCTTTGTTGGACAGATTGGGAAGTGTAGGAGGCTGCGGCAAGGTTGTTTCATTCCTTGTCGTGGCCTTGCTTTGTTCTTCCTCTTCGATGTGCAACTTCTTGTCCTCTTTTTGGGTGGATTTAGATGGTTGGGGATCAGTTCCTACCTCTTTTCCACTTCTCAAGGTGATTGCCTTGGCAGATTCAAAGCCCCCTTTTGGATTGATAATGGTGGAGCTAGGGAGTTTCCCTTCTTCTCTAAACTGCCACATGAACTCTGAAATCTGCCCAATTTGCTTCTTGACTTCATTCATCTCCTTAGCTTGATTTTGTTGGCCCTGAGTCAATGAAGTTAGTAATTTAAGGAGTGTATCATTATCCAAAGACGAACCTAAATTGGTTTGGGCAGATTGTGATGGAGGTTGTGGGGGTGCATATGGCCTTGGAAACGTCCCAGGGGGTGGTTGTCGAAATCCTCCTTGTTGGGCAGGTTGTTGTGGCTATCTCCATTTGAAATTTGGACGATCTCTCCACCCCGGATTGTAAGTGTTGGAGTATGGATCGTTTCGTGGCTGATTTGGTCCTTGATAGCCCACGACATGGGCAGTTTCCCATCCTCCATTTTCAATTAATTGAGGGCATTGATCATTGAGATGTCCTTGCATCGAACACACTCCACATATGGCTACATTTTGCATTTTAGATCCATCCACAACCTGTGACACAAGGGTAGTGAGGTTAGCTAATTGAGATTGAATTTTAGAAATTGCACTTACCTCATTAACTTGGGGTTGTTGCCGTGGGGTCTCCCTTTGTCCAACGCCTTCATATTGTTGTGCATTTAGGGCTCGGTTGGCAATTAGGGTCTTGGCAGCCACGGGTGGTTTGTCCACCAAAGCACCTCCCGCTGAAGCGTCTAACATTTGTCTTTCAATGGGAAGAAGTCCTTCGTAGAAATATTGAATGAGAAGCTCTTCTTTCATTTGATGTTGGGGACATGATGCAACAAGAGCTTTGAAATGTTCATAGTATGCCGGAAAGGATTCTCCTTGATTTTGTTGAATACCACTAATCCACTTCCTCAAAAGAATGATTCTGAATGTTGGAAAGAACTTCTCCAAGAATGCTCTTTTCATGCTCTTCCAAGATGTGACAGTTTCGGGAGCTAATTCGTACAACCAATCCTTAGCCTTGTCCATTAGAGAGAATGGAAAAGCTTTCATCTTCAATATGCTTCCATCGACGTTGACTGAAGTCATGCTTGAGCAAACCACTTCAAATTGCTTTAAATGCTTGTTCGGATCCTCCATGGACAGCCCATGGTACTTTGGAATATGATGTAGCAAACTGGATTTCAACTCGAACTCTTCGGTCTTGCCTTGAGCTGCCATGGGGTATTGGATGCATAGGGGTACGACATTGTCCAATCCCAAAGCGGAAAGTTCCTTGATTGTTCGATTGTCCGCTGCCATGGCTTGTGCTTCCTCTAAATTCTGAGTCGTGGGCTCTTCTTCTTCTACTACTTCTTCTTCTTCTTCAAGCACGAGGTCAGGGCTAGGTGGATTAGACTCTTGCTGATTCCTCTTCCTTCTCAAAGTCCGCTCGAAATCGTAGTCAAAGTCAAAGATATTCTCACGAACCAGTTGAGAACTCCGAGTCATAAACTAGTACCTAAAAACAAGGTCAGAAACTAAAACAAAAACACACAAAAATAAATAAAAAGAAATAACGAGGGATTAGCAAAGTTGCTAATCCTCGGCAACGGCGCCGAAATTTGATGCGAAAATTAACTTAACACACAAATTAAACCCTCTTGTTGACAATTGTAGTATGGATAAGTAGGGATCGTTCTAAACCGGGGATTAGGAAGGATTGCTAATCTACTCTAAACTGACTCAAAAACACAAGAATAAACTTAAAAACACTTAACTAGACTCTAATGACTCAAAACATACTTAAAAGACTCAAAACAGCTTAAAACAACTAAATAGACTCAAACTAGACACTAGGAATGACTCTGGACGAAAATTGATTTTAACTTGACTCAAAACACTTAAAAACACAAACTAAGACATATTCTAACTAATTTGACACACTGAAGTAAAGGGGATTGGGTTTTGGATGAAATTAAAGTAAAAACAAGTAATTTAAAGACTGAAACAAAGTTAAAGGAATTTGGTGATTTAAATGGATGATGGGCTAGCTAGAGGGTCTTTCTCCACGCATGACACACTTGCATACAAATCAATCTCCAGTTGCTTTTCCGATAAACCATGAATGACAATGCCCCAGATTAATCGTGCCATCACTAATTAACCCTCAGATTTTCCTTAAGTCATTGAATTGGATGGGATACGTATCATCAACCCAAATCATTCTTCGATTGTCCCCTACATGCACATCATAATAGAGATACAATCAAAGATCATTAAGCTATATGAAAATCATAAGCATTGACAAAGCATTCGTAACTATGACATCATGATACTCATGCTAGGAATTTAACTTAACGCGATCGTGACCAGCGTGTTGGAAATGTGCCCTAAAACCAATCATATGATGATACTTTACGGACATTTCACATGTTAAACTAATATAGTTTAATATAAAGGGCAAAGATTATTGTTTGAAGCCGTCTCATATAAATGTTATACGCTTAAACGATAAGCCCAAGGAACATGTAATTGGGAGAATGCGATCTAAAGAAGTTAGATTCATGAGACCATTCTTTTTCGTATACATATCCTAAACGTTCCTGATCATACGATTGCCAATTGGGCATTGACAGTCCGTTAAGATTAGTACGTGCTATGTCTTCTCTTAGGGAGAGTGACTGGTGTCAAGTCATTGGTGTGACTGACACCAAGACAAGCATGTAGGTGCTCAATAGAGAATGAGTCCACTGAACACGATCAACAATGAGTTCTCATACTCATGTCGCATAAGAACTCATGGTTAGGATAATGCAAAGTAGTCCTTTGACCTGAGGCATCATAGTTGTCTTGTGGTTAGGTCCTTGATCTTTGACTATGTCAAACTCACTCCATCAGAGGGTGTTCACGACATAGTTGGGGTTAAGCCACTTAGCCATGGAGGCAAGTGAACGTGCAACAAGGGATCTCTAACCTTTAAACTGTTTAAGGGAGAATACTCTATGATATAATTAAGAATCTCTGGCCAAAGTATGAATGAGATTTAGGATATTGTTCCAAATCGCATTCAACGTAATCATATAAGTAAGAGAATCACATTGGATAGTAGACATGAATAAACTATCAAACCAAACAATGTGGTCAAGAGTATTGTATTAGAGAAAGACCTTATTGCATTATAATCCTAAATTGAATAGGTTCTCCACTTCTTCTGATTAGCTTGGGTAACCATGACATACTGCTAGGTGTCACTTATGGTTTGTGGAAGCCCTAAACATGTATAATGACTAAAGGGAGAATTGAAAGTAAGTTTCAATTCACAATCGATTTGAAAGAGTTCTAATCGCCCACTGCCTCGCTAAAAGGAACCTAATGGATCGTACACCGTGTAAGGTAGAGATTGAAGAAACAACGGAGATGAGTAAGGATAATTAAATGGTTTAATTATTTTATGGCAAGGATTAATTAATATGTTAATTAATCAAACGAATAAAGTTCGTTAAAGACCTCGGGTTAGTTTTAGGCCTCAAGGCCCAATGGGCTTCGAACGTCAAGCCCATTGACTTAAGTTGTATGACAACTTAATGACTAATAATTCACAAAGGCCCAAACAGCCCAATAAAACCCTATGGCCGGCCATATTGATAAAGGAGTGGGTTTTGGACTTATTACAAGTTTGCCACTCCAATGAAGGTAGGTATAAATGTGACTTTATAGCCTTTTCTTCATTAGGGTTTCTTTTAGAGAAAAGATGAGAACACAATGTCTCTCCCTTTCTCTCTAGGAGGCCGGCCCCCTTGGAGGAGATTGGCTAGCAATCTTCCCTCCTCCAAGGTCACTCATCTCTCCTTGGTGTGGAAAAATTAGAGGTTCTCAACTTTGGGAACTTGAAGAATCCTTTCAACCATCCTCATCCAAGAAATCCATGGAGCTAAGAAGCAAGGAATGAAGGCCCTTTCCTTGGGTGATTAGCCTTTGCTTATGTAAAGAGGAATCAACAAAGGTAAAAGATTTCTCAACTCACTTTGTTCTTAAGTTGAGTCTTGGTTCACCCTTCTACTAGGCTTTGAATTTCATGGGTAATGCTTTGTTTTTTAGTGCATACAAGCATGATTCCGCCTTTAAATGTTAATTGCATGCCATAGATGTTGTTCAAATGAACATGTTTTTCACAAAATTTCCTTCAAGTGGTATCAGAGCCTAGGTCTAGTAGTTGGTGAATCCTTTTGGGTTTTGTATTTTCATAGCTTATGATTTGAATGTTGTAATTGTTACAAGCTTTATTCTTGCTTCTTTGAATGTAAATTTTGTTAAAAAATTTGCCATCTCAAATGTTGTAGATGTAGTTCATATGAGCATGAATTTTGGAGCTAAAATTTGGTGCCATGT
Organism: Malus fusca; assembly: GCA_035220775.1. Lineage (NCBI taxonomy): Eukaryota > Viridiplantae > Streptophyta > Magnoliopsida > Rosales > Rosaceae > Malus > Malus fusca. Next base: position 25,636,071 of record CM069071.1, on the reverse strand, counting down.
TTTTGGGGAAATTCGGCCAAATCCAAAGGGTGGATTTTTGGGTTCATTTTTGTCTTGTTTAAAGTGTTTTAAAGTGACATTAGGAACCCCTAAGTACCCTAGTATGGTAATATGTGTTTTCCCTTAAGTTTGAGAGTTTTTGGGGTGTCTTTGGGTGAAAAATGTTCATGGAGCTCTTATGGGTTTTCATGGATGTTCTTCATTGTTCTTGTTATGTTTTTGGCAAGAACAAAAAGGTTGGGTATTTTGATTCAAAGTTTTTGGTTGTTTTGCATAAAGTTTTGTTTATGGTGGTTGGTGTGACTTTATTGTAATAAATGGTATGACATGATTTGTCATTTTTCAATCAACACCCATACCAATCACTTACACCTTTTCCTTGTTTCAAGGAACCATGTTTTATGGAATCATTTTTTCAAACCTACCCATCACCTTTCACTTTTGTTGAAAAATTCAAAAGTTTATGACACCATCTCTCATCCAAAACCGGCCACCCTATTAAATAGGGTACTTTTGGAGCTTTTATGCAATTACATAAAGTTTTGATACTTTTGTGTATTTGTACTTTGACCCGAAAGTTTACGTTTTTACGTAAAGGCCCAAAATCACTAAAGGACAAATTGTTTTGCTCCTTTAATGAAGTTTTTGTTTTTTGATGAAATTTTTGGGTTCTAGTTGTAATTACATGAAGTAGTGGACTTTTGTGTTTTTACAAAGTGACCTCAAAAGTTTGTGTTTTGCTATATAGCCCAATGGTTGAGGTTATTGTTTTCGGCCCAAATTAGTTGAGAACAAAATAGTTTTGTATCTTTAAATGAGAATTGGATTTTCATTTCATTTAGCTCCATTTAAATCAATTCTATGGATACAAAAACCAAATGAAAAATGTTGCATTCAAGTTTAATTAGTTAAAGCGTTAATTAATTATAGAAAGGGTGATTATGAACCTAAGCCTACGATAATTGAGCTATGTGAAAGGCCGTCTCAAATTTGTTTGAACCATGGGAATGTGTAGATTAGATCTTGGTTGTAATTTGATATGATCAAATATTGTAAAAGAGCATAAGCTCTTCTTTACTTTAAAGTAATTTGTTTTTATCAAATGTTGTAAAAGAGCATAAACTCTTCTTTACTTTGAAGTACTTCTTTCTTGCTTTATTTGATATGCATGAAAATGAAGTAGAGGGTCCAACGCCCAATAAGAAAACACGCCTTAATGTGATTAAATGCGTAACTAAAATCAATCACAATCCCTAGACCGAGATTCAACACTAGGCTCGTGTTGGATCGAATCAAAGTTTCATAGTCATCCTAAGGTCCTAAGGCAACTATATAGTCCATCAATGAATGCAAACCTTATGTTAGTAGTACCATATACTCTTGCTTTAAAAACCGTTTTACAAGCATAGTGGGAGTATCATGTACAACTAAATCAATCAAATGGACCAATAGTTGCAATATGACCAAATTGTTTTAATAGGATTAAAATGCATGCTTATATGTGATGAGACCTAAAACCCTCAACCAAACCATTATTAAGTTGATAAGCGTGAGAGTGCTTTGAACACTCTTTCGTGGCCTTCCACTGTGGTAGGCTCCGATCGTTTGTGACTCGTACACCGACTTCACCCTATCATGGGGGAGTACAAAGTGCGTGCTAACACTCAGGAGGAGTTCTATATGCATACATGATGTTGTGAAGGTAGGCAACGAGAATGATCAACATCATATCATTGTGAGGTTGTTCTTGAACCCCTACTCGAACTTGCATGGTGGGAATGACTTAACTAAGTGCAATGGAGCCTGAAGGAAAAATTTTGTCCTAGCTAAGAACAAGTAAGAACATTTGAATACATATGCAAACTATTAACACATTAAAGTAGGCATGCATTCAAAAGCAATTCATAAAACCCATGACTTTCAAAGCCTAGTATATGGTGAACGAAAAGACTCTTTAACAACATTAAAGAGAATGAAGAATTTAGTGATTCTTTACCCTTGAAGCTCATCCTTGTTTACACAAGGGATTCACCCAAGTGGAGGGCCTTCAAGTCACCTCCTTGCTCCTTGGATCTTCCTTGTGATTTTCCTCCTTTTAGTGCTCCTTTGCTTCTTTGAGGATTTGAGGATTTGTTCTCCAAAACACCAAAAGTTTGATGTCTCTAAGTCTCTTCACCAAGGATGTGATTGTGAAGATGAAATGGATGACTTAGAGAAGAATAGATTGCTAGCTAAAACTCCTCTAAGTGGCCGGCCTCCTTTGTGTAAAATGAGAGAAAGTGTTTCACCTCATTTCACCAAGAAAAACCCTAATTAGAAATAAAGCTATAAAGTTGATTTTATACTTCATTTCAAGTGAGTGGCAAACTTGTAATTAATCCAAATTTGCAACCCCTCACCCTATGGCCGGCCTTACCTTGTTATTGGGCTAATTTGCCCATTTTGTTTTAGTTGTCATACATCTTAAACATAATGGGCCTTGTGGACCAAAACGCTTTTGGGCCTCGAAACCCAAAACCAACATATAAGCCCAATACGAACATTTTGTATAATTAATTAACTAATTAATTAATCTTGACCATTCTTCAATTAAACCATTTAATTGCTTATCCATTTCATTTAATTTCTTCACCAACATCCTTATTCGGTGTACGATCCATTAGGTTCCATTTATCGAGGTAGTGGGCGATTGTTACTCTTAACGATCGATTGTGAATTGAAACCACATTTCAATTCTCCCTTAAAATTAGTGTTTGCTAATCTTTAGGGCTTCCACAAACCATGAGTGACACCTAGCAGCATATCATGGTTACCCAAGCTAAGTAGAAGTGGTTGGAGAACCTATCCAGTTACAACTACAATGCAATACGGTCCTTCTCTAATACAATACTCTTAATCACATTGTTTGAGTGATAGTTTGTTTCATGTCTACTATCCAATGTGATACTTATCTATATGATTCAATTGAATATGATTTGGAACAAACTTCCTAAGTCATATTCATATGCTTTGGCCAAAGACTTTCGAATCATATCTTAGAGTATTCTCCTTCCACCATGGAAGGTTAGAGATCCCTTGTTGTGCATTCATATGCCTACACGACTAGATAGCTTGACCCCAACAATGCCGTGGACATTCCAATGGAATGCCTTTAACATGATCAAAGATCAAGAACCTAACCATTAGACATTTATGATGCCTCAGGTCAAAGGACTACTTTGCATATTGCAACTCTCGAGTTCTTACATGACATGTATGTTCGAACTCTCTTTTGATCGTTGTTCAGTGTACTCGATCACTCTTTCGAGCACCTATGTGTTTGCCTTAGTGTCCAACACTAAATGACTTGAGACTAGTCATACTCGCGCTTGAGTCGACATAACACATACTAACCTTAGCGGATTGTCAATGCCCAATTGGCAATCCTATGGCTAGGAACGTTTTAGGAATGAACATAAGAGAAAGTTCTCGATAATCTAACTTACTTAAATCACTTATCTCTTAGATCAAATACATTCCTTGGATTCCCTTATTGCTTAAACACATGATACAATAAATAGTGATTAAAAATAAGCTTTGCCCTTCATTAAACATATAAAAGTTTAATACAATAAGTATTCCAAAAGCTATTACATCAAATGAGTGGCTTTGTGGGCATACTTCCAACAGAGCCAACATCATATCATTGTGAGGCTTCATTCTCTAGAGGCCAAATAAGATGGGTACTTGCAAGAGATGCAAATGAGTAAGCGTACTCACTCATTATTATTGATGCTAGCCAACATCATATCATTGTGAGGTGGGCTTGGTAATGATGAGTCTCTCATACCATACTAAGAGTTTCCTCCAAAACTCTCGAATTCCGATGAGGGATATGGAATTTGCCAAAAATAGTGGGTGGTGCTATTTGATTTAAAGACCCGGATCAAATGGCTTTAAATCAATTAATTTATATTCGTTATGTATTTATCTACCAATATATTTGCAAACGCTATCCAAAACTTGACAAAGAAAAAGCCGAAAGCTTTAGTTTCCGGACTTGGTACTACAATCCCATAGATTGTCTTTAATGGCTTGTATATGTACCTAAGTAGTCTCATCCTCGCAATCTTCCTATTGATAATGTATCATTGGAAGAACATGTTAGATAAGTCTATCATAAAGAGGACAACACTTTTAATGTCATAATTCTTCAATTACAAATTGTTGTATGAAGAAGTTAGAGTTGCTTTGAACAACCCTTAGTTAACGCAAACATTAGTGCTTGTTTCTTTGTTACATAAACAAGGAACTTGAGAAGTAAGCACAAGGGCATGGACACTTTATGTGCCATGATTCTTCACTTACAAATTGTTGTATGAAGAAATGAGAGTTGCCTTGAACAACTCTTGAAAGTTTGTAATTGTGTTTAGAACATAATGGTTGGTTGACAAAAATAGTCCATCAACATGGACTTATGATGATTTTGAATCATTGAGTGTTGAAGTGTTAAACCACTTCACGAGACGGAAACTAGGCAAGGACTTCACTTTTGTGTCCCTATCCAAATGGTTCACTAAGTTTATTGTAAACTATATAGTGAACAATAACCACACGCTCTCCAAATTGTTTGATGTGTATAACACAATTGAAATGAGTTTCAAGAGAGATAGTGGGAGTTTAGGGACCATGACTATTGTAGTCAAAGGAGAAGTCAAATGAAGAAGGTGAAATAACTCCAAGGGAACAAACTTTCTTTATGAAATGATGGACATTGGAAGGGGTATTTGCAAGAAATGTCAAGTGTCAAGAACACACCTTTCGAAGGTGTTGTAAATTGTTCTTGAAAAATTCAAAACAGTTGGTTTTTCTACTTGAATGCTTGATTCTGTATTACTAACTATGTTTTACAATCGTTGTAAAAGTGTGGCTAATAAGAAGTAGAAGATTAATGAGAGAAGAGAAAGTACTTCACATTTGGAACGTGAATCAAATGTAGATCTCTGCGAAAGCAGGTAGTACTTACTTCCTCATATGAACTACCAAAGAAAATGGAAAAATAAAGATTGTCTTTACATTCCAATTTGAATAAAGGAACTTAATTCCGTATGAGAAATGGATGAATGTTTTGTTTGACAAAACATTGTTCTTTATTAATGAATGATTAGATTATTGTAATCTAATTAATTATCTCTATAGTAGAGATGATATGGTAGTGTTAACTGTTTAGAATATAACGATGCTTAAAACCCAAAAGGTTGCAAGGTAGTGACTAATCCCAACTGAGTTGTGATACCTCTAAAACATAAATTACGAGTTGGTCATAGATGGATGCTTTGGATCGTTAGATCCGGATCCAATGCCTTCTTGTTAAAATTGTATAGAGGCAAAATGTTTGAATCTTTATTCTTTTGGAAAGGAAGAAAGAATCACAAAGTTGTTGAGGTTAATTCACTTAGATGTTAGTTGCACTTGTCCACAACATAATAGTACTCATGTTGTATGACATTCACCGAAGATCGCTCTCGGTTGGACTATCGTTTATTTTGAATAAACACAAGTCCGAATACTTTGCAAAAGGTTTCAAAGAATTCAAGAATGTAAGTTGATGAGTAAGATGTCTAAATTATTTACCTCCTTAGATTTGATCCAAGGAAAGGTAACACTTTAGAACAGTTTCCTTGAAAGATATCAAGGAAAGAAGCATCATAAGATAATGGATTTCTCCATTAGGAGAAGAACGAACTTGAATAAGATTTAGTTTGTTGGATGTTATCAATTACCCATATATAGGATATATACTTCTAAGACAATATGATTGTCAATTAGAAGATCTTCCAAAATTTTCATAACTCCATAGGATGTAGTTGGAAAGAAAGATAAGTCTTAATCATCTTAAGATTTGGGGTTGTGTGCTAATAAGAAATATTTGTTTGAGAATTATCTTGTGGATATCCTTAAATTAACCTTTGGATATCACTTCTATAAACCAACTAACAAATGTTGTTTTGTTGGGTAGTTCATTGTAATCCTACAATATGATTTGCCTAAAGCGCAAATGAACGAGAGATAGAACTCAAAGAATGTGTTCTTTGAGAGACAAGATGATAATCAACAAATATAACATCCTAGTTCCTACACCACAAGCTCCAAGGTAGTCGAGAAGGATTTATAAACCGTCTAAGTTGAATGGTTTGAACTTTATGACTATGTCATAGAGTTACACCTCTTAATTCGAAAGAAATAGGAATGAAAATCCTTATGACTACATTGAGTGTACATACGACATATACTCAAGGAAATGGTAAAGTACCATTTGACCCGAAATAGTGAAACCTTTAATAGCTAATTGGTAGCTTAAGGTGACTACAATCAAAGAGATTGGTTGACTTGGAAGAAACCATCTTTGACGTAGTCTTGGTTTCAATTAATTCAAAGATTGCTAGCTACAAGTAAATGGTGATTCAATGTTTGGACATAATATGGGTTTCCGAAACCATTATTAAGATAGTCTTGATAATATATGTCTAAAACTATGAATCACAAGACATGTAAGTTGTAGAGATCCATCCATCATGAATCTTAGCAAGCTAGTGGGAGCTATAAGCGTCTTATGAGAGAAAGATCAAATCGTTTGATTTCTCATAAAGATGTAAATGAATCTTTTGTTTACTAGGTTTACAAAAGATTAGTGGGAGTTAATCATGTTCCTAAATTTGAATATATATATATATATACATATATGATATATTAATTTTGGAAATGAAAAGAATACTTCTTCGTTAAAGTTATGACTTTAAACATTCTATAACGATAGAATGTATATGGGAGACATAGTCTATAAACATGGGATGGAAATCTATAATGATAGATTTCAGGATATAATTGGATTATATCAAGCCCTAATGATAGACAAAAGATGCTAGGAAGTTTCTCATATTATGATAAACTTCAATCAGAAGAACAACTCTAGTGAGACTAGGAGGTAACTCTTCTCAAAGGGAACGTACCCTTTTGACTCCTAAAGAAACATAATGCGTAAATAGAATCCTTTATGCATACGCAGAAAGGTGATTTACGTGTTTCATATTGGATGAAAAACATTGATATGAGTCGTACCTAGAACGGTACAAGACGATATCAATGCAAGCCCAGGATCAGAACCATGACAACTGTTAAGTGAGTCCTTAAGTATTTAAGAAATACTAAAGGACAGATTCCTCAAAGAATGAGGAAGAATTAGAGTAACGTAATGGAAGCGTAAATGTATTAGATTATGAATGTAATCCATCATTGGATGTTTCTTCATTATGAATGAAGAGATAATTAGATATCTCTTATTATGACTAAAGAGATATTTGGATGGAAACATTAAAAGTAATGACTTTAGTGTGTTCCATTGTGAATGCAAAATATATTGCCATATAGAAGCTTACAACAATGTTGTTTAGATGAGAAAGTTCATTCATGAACTCTCTATTCGGTTCCAACCAGAAAGTTTCTCTAGTGTACTGACACTACGACACTAATGGGGCGATAGCTCAAGCCAGGGAATCAAGGTCTCATCATGATCCGAACTCAAATGAGAGACTAAACCACATGATTAAGAATCATGTATAATGATGACGTCGTTATTCTCAAGGTTGCTTCTATGGATAACATATAGATATCCATTGTCTAGGCCTACTACTCAGCCATTTTTTAAATGACTACAGAAGAAGTATCATCATTGATGACCAAGCTGATTGGCTCTAGTGCAAGTGGGAGACTGTTGGAAATGTGCCCTAAAACCAATCATATGATGATACTTTACGGACATTTCACATGTTAAACTAATATAGTTTAATATAAAGGGCAAAGATTATTGTTTGAAGCCGTCTCATATAAATGTTATACGCTTAAACGATAAGTCCAAGGAATATGTAATTGGGAGAATGCGATCTAAAGAAGTTAGATTCATGAGACCATTCTTTTTCGTATACATATCATAAACGTTCCTGATCATAGGATTGCCAATTGGGCATTGACAGTCCGTTAAGATTAGTACGTGCTATGTCTTCTCTTAGGGAGAGTGACTGGTCTCGAGTCATTAGTGTGACTGACACCAAGACAAGCATGTTGGTGCTCAATAGAGAATGAGTCCACTGAACATGATCAACAAGGAGTTCTCATACTCATGTCACATGAGAACTCATGGTTGGGATAATGCAAAGTAGTCCTTTGACCTGAGGCATCATAGTTGTCTTGTGGTTAGGTCCTTGATCTTTGACTATGTGAAAGTCACTCTGTCAGAGGGTGTCCATGACATAGTTGGGGTTAAGCCACTTAGCCATGGAGGCAAGTGAATGCGCAACAAGGGATCTCTAACCTTTAAACCGTTTGAGGGAGAATACTCTATGATATAATTAAGAATCTCTGGCCAGAGTATGAATGAGATTTAGGAAATCGTTCCAAATCACATTCAACGTAATCATATAAGAGAATCACATTGGATAGTAGACATGAATAAACTATCAAACCAAACAATGTGGTCAAGAGTATTGTATTAGAGAAAGACCTTATTGCATTGTAATCCTAAACTGAATAGGTTCTCCACCTTTTCTGATTAGCTTGGGTAACCATGACATACTGCTAGGTGTTACTCATGGTTTGTGGAAGCCCTAAACGTGTATAATCACTAAAGGGAGAATTGAAAGTAAGTTTTAATTCACAATCGATTTGAAAGAGTTCTAATCGCCCACTGCCTCGCTAAAAGGAACCTAATGGATCGTACACTGTGTAAAGTAGAGATTGAAGAAACAACGGAGATGAGTAAGGATAATTAAATGGTTTAATTATTTTATGGCAAGGATTAATTAATATGTTAATTAATCAAACGAATAAAGTTCGTTAAAGACCTCGGGTTAGTTTTAGGCCTCAAGGCCCAATGGGCTTCGAACGTCAAGCCCATTGACTTAAGTTGTATGACAACTTAATAACTAATAATTCACAAAGGCCCAAACAGCCCAATAAAACCCTATGGCCGGCCATATTGATAAAGGAGTGGGTTTTGGACTTATTACAAGTTTGCCACTCCAATGAAGGTAGGTATAAATGTGACTTTATAGCCTTTTCTTCATTAGGGTTTCTTTTAGAGAAAAGATGAGAACACAATGTCTCTCCCTTTCTCTCTAGGAGGCCGGCCCCCTTGGAGGAGATTGGCTAGCAATCTTCCCTCCTCCAAGGTCACTCATCTCTTCTTCGAGTCTCTCCTTGGTGTGGAAATATTAGAGGTTCTCAACTTTGGGAACTTGAAGAATCCTTTCAACCATCCTCATCCAAGAAATCCATGGAGCTAAGAAGCAAGGAATGAAGGCCCTCTCCTTGGGTGATTAGCCTTTGCTTATGCAAAGAGGAATCAACAAAGGTATAAGATTTCTCAACTCACCTTGTTTTTTAGTTGAGTCTTGGTTCACCCTTCTACTAGGCTTTGAATTTCATGGGTAATGTTTTGTTTTTGAGTGCATACAAGCATGATTCCGCCTTTAAATGTTAATTGTATGCCGTAGATGTTGCTCAAATGAACATGTTTTTCACAAAATTTCCTTCACAGCGACCTTCACTACTTGTGAATATAAGTTTGTAACAATTATGTGAAACTCCCTTATATTCTAGCATCGGATTCAAGCATGCGAACTAAGTAGGCCTCCTTAATCGACATACAAGAATAAGTTTTGAATAAAACAGTTAAGCAAATTGCATTCACACTTTATGAAATCACAACTGGAATTAATCAATTCATAATGCAAAATATGTTCATGGTTTCGAAATTCCCCCTAGCTATAAGGGGTTTAGCTCCTCATATTCGCAAAACAAAGTTACATAAATTTAGACATTGAAAACAAAAGATTGAAAACACCTAAAAATGTTCAAGCAATCCAACTTGAATGGCAAGCACGTCCAAGGGTCATCCTTCTTCTCTTTGTTGCGGCACAAGGGTTGGGTGAAGGTTTGAGTGGTGATTTGTATGAAAGAATGGCTGGAATTATGTATGGTAGTGAATGGATGGATTGTAGGCTGCGGCAGGGGTGTTTTTGGATGTGTTTTTGGTTCTAAATGGTAGATGGTATGATATATGTCGAATGGTCCAAGGATGGATTGTATTTATAGCAAAATATATCCAAACCCTAGGGAATTAAGGCTAAGGTGCAGCAGAAATAATAGGAAAGCGAAAGGAAAGTTTTAATTATTTTTAATTATTTTTAGAAGGATTTAAACTCTAAATCTACTAGGAAAAGGTTAAGTCAAAGTCAAAATCCAAAGGGAAAAGGAAATAGGGTGCGGCAAAGGGTACTAGAGAGATAAAGGAAAGGGAAATAAGGATCCCTTGCACGGCAAGGAAGAGGGAGTGAAGGGAAAGGTGCGGCAATCCCTTTTGTGCAGGGATTAGGTCTTCTAGAACCTATATTAAGTGTCCCAAAGTATTTAGGAATCCTTCTTTGTTGCTGGAACTTAGGGAATTTTAAAGATTAGGAAAGCTCAAAACCAAAGTAGGAAACCTTGGCTAACATTCCTTCTTTGAGTAGGAATCCTCATTCTTCTAGGAATCCTTCAACTAGGAATCCTTCTTCAACTAGGAATCCTTGCATCTTTAGGTCTTCACTTTCGTCCATCCCCTTTGCTCCAAGCATATGCTATCCATTCCATGCCCAAAACTGCTCCAAAAGGCTCCAAAATGCACTTCTTTGCCACTTTAACCATTTGGACCTACAAACACACGAAAAGAGCTTAAAATACTAAAATAACTAGGAAATAACATCATAAATGCACAAGAACAAGCTTACTAAGTCGCATAAATATGCTCCTATCAAATTCCCCCACACTTAGCTTTTGCTAGTCCTCGAGCAAAACAAACAAAACAAAACCTAGACCTTCCAACATTTGCCTCAGGGATTTCCAATGAAACATGACATGCCAAAGATCACCATGTTGGAAATGTGCCCTAAAACCAATCATATGATGATACTTTACGGACATTTCACATGTTAAACTAATCTAGTTTAATATCAAGGGCAAAGATTATTGTTTAAGCCGTCTCATATAAATGTTATATGCTTAAACGATAAAGTCCAAGGAATATGTGATTGGGAGAATGCAATCTAAAGAAGTTAGATTCATGAGACCATTCTTTCGTAGACACATCCTAAACGTTCCTGTTCATAGGATTGCCAATTGGGCATTGACAGTCCGTTAAGATCAGTACGTGCTATGTCTTCTCTCAGGGAGAGTGACTAGTCTCGAGTCATTGGTGTGTGTGACATCAAGACAAGTACGTAGGTGCTCAATAGAGAATGAGTTCACTGAACACGATCAACGAAGAGTTCTCATATTCATGTCACATGAGAACTCATGGTTGGGATAATGCAAAGTAGTCCTTTGACCTGAGGCATCATAGTTGTCTTGTGGTTAGGTCCTTGATCTTTGATTATGTCAAAGTCACCCCATCCGCGGGTGTCCACGACATCGTTGGGGTTAAGCCACTTAGCCATGGAGACAATTAAATGCGCAACAAGGGATCTCTAACCTTCAAATCTTTTGAGGGAGAATACTCTATGATATGATTAAGAATCTCTGGCTAGAGTATGAATGAGATTTAGGAAGTCGTTCCAAATCACATTCAAGGTAATCATATAAGCACACGAATCACATTGGATAGTAGACATGAATAAACTATCAAACCAAACAATGTGGTCAAGAGTATTGTATTAGAGAAAGACCGTATTGCATTTGTAATCCTAAACTGAATAGGTTCTCTACCTCTTCTGATTAGCTTGGGTAACCATGACATACTGCTAGGTGTCACTCATGGTTTGTGGAAGCCCTAAACGTGTATAATCACTAAAGGGAGATGATAAGCACATATTTATACATATTTTACATCAAATTCTCTCGTCTTTTCTTAGTTAGTTTCTTATATTTTTGAGTTATTTGCTTTGTTTTTGTGTTTTATCGAATTTATCTAGCTAAGAAAATAAAAATAGCACAAGTGTAATTTTAAGTAATAAATTCGTCATTTCTATCTTGCTCACTTATTTTATTGTTGTAACTTAAGAAAACATTTTTTTGCAGAAAGAATAAAAAAAAACAGAAAAGAGAAATGGAAGTGGAAATCAGTGGAAAGGAAAGCATGGAGGGCACTAAGGAAAACAGTGGGCAAAAGAAAGGAATAAAGAAATAAAAAAAAAAGGAAAGAAAGGCTGTCCAAAGCATGCTGTCAACGGACAGAAAATGGGAAAACAGCAAGTGAAAGAAAAAAAGAAACGGGCACGCTGAAATAAAGAATAATAAAAGAAAAAAAAGGAGGAACAGCGCAGAGGTGGAAAGGCCTCGGACAGAAAAAGCACAGCGCAGCGAGGGGGAGGATAACAGCTGCCTTGTGCAGCGGGAAAGAAAGAGACAGAGGCTAGGCGCGGGCAGAGAAAGAAATAGGCAGAAGCACGCAGAAGGCGCTGCCTTAGGCAGCTTAAGCACAGAGGAGCAACTCCTCATTTGGTTTTATTTTTCTTAAACTCATGTTTAATTTAATTTGCTTTTCAATTATATTAAACATGTGTAATTAATTTCTGTTTAGTTAGAGGGGAATTTGAAACCATGGATAAATGTTTATTATGATTTGATTTACTCCAGTTATGAATTCTTGAACGTTGGATGTGGTTTACTTTTTTGTGTTGATTAAGAACTTGTTTATGTATGTGGGTTGAGGGTCGACACTTAATTTGCATGCTTAGACTTGATGCTAGGATATAAGGGAATTTCACCTAATCGTTATGAACTTATATTCATGAGTAGTAAAAATCGCTAGTCACGATTGTGTTTAGTAAACCCTAGGTTGGATTAACATGCGTATTCCATAGTTATGAATGCCTAGTCGATGCTTATGATTTTCATAGAACTTAATGATTCTTGCTTGTATCTGTCACAGCCCGTCCCGAGATTTTCATATCGAATGTATGAAATGACGGGAACGCCCTTGACGTGATTAAGGTACGTTATGTGACATTGTTGGTTTAATTAATAGTTTGAATTTAAAGGATATATTTTGGTGAGTTGGATATAATTTTGGTAAGGTTGGATTATTATGATTTAGGGATAAGAATTGAAGGGTGTGGATTGAGTGTACACCCAAAACTCTCCCTGATCTCCCTTCCCCGTCACTCTCTCTCCTCCCCTGTCTCCACCCCGACACCCTCTCTCTCTCTAGACACCCATATGTACGGCCCACACCCAAAACCTTGCAAATCTCGACGGATCGAAGCAAATAAGGTATGTATCTTCATCCCTAAGTCCTTGTGAGTCGATTGGTACCAGTCTTAGGCCGTGAAACCTTCGATTTCACGTAGAATCCGAAATCACCATTTTTGGGTACTGTTCATGCACACGTAAAATGTCGTGTTTCAGGGAATTCTAAGCTTGTAGTGAGCTTAGTGAAGTCCTAAGGAGGCTCGGAGTACTTCGTTTGAAGGATTTGGACGTCGGGATCACGTGGTTCCATTTTGGCCGAATTTCTTGGAATTTTTCCGGTGATATTTCTTGATTTTTAAAGCCTTAAACTAGTCTATCGTGATTCTACATGTTTGGGGCTTCAATTTGATATAAAATACGAAGAAAATGGGTGAAAAACGAAGGAGAACGAAGAGTTACAAAATTTCCAGTTTTCCGGCCGCCGGAAAGTTCAGTCCGGCGAGCCAAGGAGGAAGATGATGCGCGTGGGGGCGAGTGTCCCCGTGCTTGTCCTGGCGCGTGGGGGTGCGTGCGGCCTCCAAAAATTATTTTAAAAATATGTCGACGTCCGTGACGTCGAGTAGATCACTGTGGTATATTCATATACCCAATTTGAGCATCGTATGAGGAAGTTATTAACAATTGTTCGTTAGGTGCTTTAAATAACGTTTTATAGTTTTCGCAATAGGTGAAAATGTGATTTGACGATCCGACCGTTGGATCGTCACCAAACTTTGATGCATCGTAATACGTAATATTTGAGGATTATAGGAACTTACGGATTGGGAATCCGATTTACGGATCTTCCGGAATTGGAGTTGTAAGTCCATAATATAGAATGTTAACCGTCACTTGGTTTTGGAAATTGACGGAGATCCGACCGTTGGATGGTAATGAAATTTTAGGATGTTGTCCTAGAGGTATATTGTTGACCTCTGAAAGTTATGGATTGGAAATCTGAGTTGCAGATCTTCCGGATCGAACTGCGTAGTGACGTGTTTTATATAAGTTATATTCTATCGATATGAATTCTGAGGTTGGATTTGATTATTGTTCTAGGCGCCGATCGTCATGACGCCTTGATGTGTTGTGCTAGGGAGTTGTAGGGCGAACTCCAGGTGAGTGGGCAGTATTTTCTGTATTTACCTATATACTATTAAATTTCCCAGAAACTGAGTTTTTAATGAAAGTATGTTTCTAAAATGCCATGCATGAACGAGATGCATGATACGAATGAAATGCCATGATAGGAATGATATGCATGTGATGAATGATATGAATTGATAATCGATGCATGTATATATATATGAATTGTTATATGAATTATATGATTGATATATGATGCATACATGTGCATGGTGCTGTGGAGGCACAGGTAAGTCAGGTGAGTTCATTATTCATACGATTTATTATGTGAATTGCATTGGAAGCTCATAACCTGCACCCTAGGTGTTAGTGCTTATATTATTATTCATCACACCGCACGCTCGCCTTGGATCCAAGTAGGTGGATGTCGTACAGACCACTAGAGGTGGTTCCGACATGCCAGTCGTACAGACCATTAGAGGGGTTCCGACTGGTGGGTGACCTTAGATTATGCGCACAGATGATTGATGAGAGAAGCACTAGAGCGTAATTATACACCTGTCATCGTACAGACTACCTTATGTAGTTCCAAGTGACGTGCAGAGTTAGACCGTACAGGTCACCGAGGTGACTCCGGTCGGATTGAATGTTGAACTATAGAATTAACCGTACAGGACCAACTGCAGGGTCTCCGGTTAATTCACTATTTCACCTGTTACATTGATGCATCATTCAAACTGATTTCTTTTTAAAGTTTTTACATGGCGTACTCTCTGGTTTTAAGAAAGATGATGATTTGAGATCTATGAAAAAACTATATGCTATTATGTTATTTTCTGGGAAAGTATACAGGTTTTACAGCGAGGGGTTAGAAATGTTTTAAATGAAATGTTTTCGAAAAACTTTGTTTTACTGACCCACTCAATTTTGTTTTGCGCCCCTCCAGGTTCCAGTTAGCAGAGCTTTGGTGGCCACGAGGAATCCAACGATGTTCTGACAGAATTCACGAAAGTAGGACTCACCCTCGGGTGTTTTATATTAGTAATTGTACTCTTTAAAGCTTCTGAACTGTGTAAATGGTTACGTCACTCTCACGTGACGGCCAGCATGCCCTCCTCCGGGACGGGGTGTGTCAGTTGGTATCAGAGCCAGGTTGCAATCCTGGACACCTTAAGAATTTCCTAGTGTTTTCTGTCAGAACTTTACCGCCTCGTGGATAGCCACTTTGTTCAGATGAACTTAGCTTCCCCGAATTAATTTAGTTATGGGAAACTATTACTAATGTGATTCAATCTGTTATCCGTCCTTCCTATAGGACTCATTTTGAGAATGATTATAAGTTGAATTGAATCGCTTTATGGAAATGAAGAACCTGAGGGAGCAGAGTGATGGCTTAATTATTTGGAAAAGACGTTTCGGATTATGCAAAGTCAAAGGAATCTTTCTTTTGGATGGGTAGGTCGAGATGACTACCTTGTTTCTGAGTGTTGAATCTGCATTCTGGTGGAGATAGGAATGTTATCCGATGTTATTGGAAGAACAACTGTTTGGAAGTTGTTTAAAGAGTTGTTTAAGGAAAGTTCATTCCTCTGACTTATTGTGATGGTAGTAAACAAGAGTTTGCAATTTGAGACAAGGAAAAGAATGAGAATCAAAGGAAAGATAATCAAGGTAAAAGCCATGTGTCTCAAGAACCTCACAAGATTTAGAGCTTCAAAAGAAGTGGAGTTAATTCTAGTTCTGTCATCAGAGATTTTAGTACCATTGGTCAGATGTGAGGTGATAGATTTACTAGAGATCCTAGATTACAGAGATGAGGCGACTCTGGTAGATGAAATGTACCCTTGTACCGTAAGTGTAGTAGCATACACTTTGGAGAGTGTAGGCGAGAAAGCAGAGGATGTTTTACATGTGGACAAATGGAATATAGAGTTACAAGATGCTTTGAATCATTCAGACTTGATTATGGATACGTTGAATATTTTGGTCACTTTGCCAGAGTTCATTGGTCGTGATGCAGAACTTTATGTTATTGACGATGATGCCAAAGAGAGTAATGTTGGAGCACGATCGAGGCATATGTATGTATTTTCCCTGTGAGGAGTAAGATGATAATATGGCACTATTGGGAATTGTTGCTTACTTATCGAGACAACGATGATTTATTAGTATTGCGGGCTGCAGACCGTAATATTAATAACTTATTTGTTGGATTCGTTAAGCAAGTAAACAAGTAAGTCATTCTATGTCGGTTATGATTATTCAGGGTGACCAGTGATGGTGGAAGAAGTAGTTGTGCCAGCGAATTTTATCCCGTTAGACATTGTGGATTTTGATGTGATTTTAGGCACAGATTGGTTGCATTATAATCAGGCCAATATGGATTGCTACGGGAAACCAGTTACCTCCCCCCAATTTGGATGACTAGAGATTACTTTGTGGGTATGCAAGTGGATTGAGTTAGGCCGTTATTTATGTTGTGAGAGCAAAGAAATTGTTATCAAAAGGCTGCCAATGATACTTAGCTCATATGGTGCTAAATGATGTTGCTTCTAGTAGTTTGGGAGATGTAAAGGTGGTTAGACATTTTCTTGATGTTTTCCCCGAGGAATTACCTGGATTGCCGTTAGGCGGAGATATGGAGTTCACTATTGATTTGTCTCCAGGCACAAATTTTATGTTAGAGATTGGTTCAGGTTGAGTTAAAAGTTCCATTCAACTTAATACATCACATTGGAAAAGCAACGGTTTATTTGTAAGGAAGAAAGTGGACATTAAGGCTAGGCATTGATATTAGGTAATTGAATCGGGTAACGATTGAGAGCCGTTATCCATTGTTGTGTATTGATGATTATTTGATCAGCTCTGAGGCGCCTGTGTATTTTCTGAGATTGACTGGAGGTCTGGACAATATTAGTTGAAGATTAGCAGTGAGGATGTTCATAAGACTGAATTCAGGACTCGTTATGGTCATTTCAAGTTAGTGATGCCATACGAAGTGACGAATGCACCTGCTACTTTTATGAGTTTATTGAAGGGAGTATTCCAGTGGCATCTAGACCGGTTTGTTGTTGTTGCCATTGACGAGATTGATAAGAGTAGAGCGGAGCATGCTAGATATTTTGAATTGGTGTTGCAAGGATTGAGGGAACGTCAATATATGCTAAGTTTATCAAATGCTAATGTTGGATAAATCAAGTGACATTTTTAGACATGTTATTTCTACTTAAAGTATTCAAGTGGATTCTTTAACCAGTAGCAGCGATTGAGAACTCGGAACAATTGCGAAACGTCACTGAGATTCAGAGTTTTCTTGGCTTAGCAGGTTATTATTGATAGTTTGTCCAAGATTTTTCAATCATTGCTTTGCCTTGGCGAGATTGATGAGAAAAGAGGTTAAGTTTGAGTGGGATGAAAGATTGTGAGTAGAGCTTCAGCAAGTAAAATATTCCCTCACTCATGCATCTATTTTCGCACTCCCAGACGATAGTGGTAATTATGTGGTCTATAGTAATACTTCTTTGAATGTTCTTGGATGCGTGTTGATGCAACATGATAGAGTGATTATTACACTTCACGACAATTGAAACCTCATGAGATGAATTACCTTACTCATGATTTAGAATTAGCAACTATTATCTTTGCTTTGAGGATTTGGAGACATTGTCTTTATGAGAAGAAAAGTGCAAGAGTTTTTACGAGTCAAAAGAGTATCCAATATCTGTTTATTCATAGGTATCTTAATCTTAGGCAACGAAGGTGGATTGTGTTGCCTAGTGATTATGATTGCACAACCAGGGTGATCGTGCAAATGTTGTGGCCAATGCTTTTAGTAGGAAGACCCCAGAGAGAATTAATGCTTGGCACGATTGCCATGTTCATCTTCTTGCCGATTTGAGAGCTACTGGAGTAAAGTTGGAAATGGAAGAGCAAAGAGAAACTTTTCTTGCTAGTTTCCAAATCAGGCCAGTTTTGGTGGAACGTGTACTCGCAGCTCAGTTGGTTGAATGAGGAAATTCAGGAAATTGTTCAGTTAAGAAGTGAAGGGAAAAAGAAAGACCTCAGAATTTGGGAATCAGATGGTATGCTTATGCAAGAGAACATAATGTTTGTTCCGAATAATGAAGAATTGAAGAAGGAAATTTTGGATGAAGCGCATTATTCAGCTTATGCGATGCACCCGGGAGGAACTAAGATGTATCATACCATTTGTCCATTTTATTATTGGCCGGGTATGAAGAGGGAGATTGCTGAGTACGTAAGTAGGTGTATTGTTTGCCAGCAAGTCAAAACAGAAAGGAAGAAGCATTTTGGTCGGATGCAGCCACTTCCCGTTCCTCGGTGGAAATGGGAAAATATATCTATAGATTTTGTGTATAAGCTTCCCCGTACTCAGAATGGATTCGATGGCGTTTGGGTGATTGTAGATCGATTTACCAAGTCAGCACACTTCATTCCAGTGAGAGAGAAGCACCCTCCGAATAAATTGGCTAAGTTGTTCATCACAAAGATTGGGAAGTATCATGGCGTTCCAGTGAACATTATTTCTGATCGAGATCCAAGATTGACTTCTAAGTTTTGGATAGCTTTTCAGGAAGCTCTGGGTACGAAGTTGCTTTACAGTACTGCTTATCATCCTCAGACAAATGGACAATCAGAGAGGACTATTCAGACGTTGGAGGATATGTTGAGATCTTCGGTGTTACAATTTGGTGATTCTTGGCATGATCGTCTGGACTTGATGGAATTGGCCTACAACAATAGTTTTCGTTCGAGCATTGGTATGTCACCATTTGAGGCACTTTATGGTAGAGCTTGTCGTACGCCATTGTGTTGGTCAGAGGTTGGTGAAAGAGTGCTAGATGGCCCAGAGATTTTGGATGAGACTATTTAAATTGTTCAGGTGATTAAGGCTAACCTGAAAACAGCCCAAGACCGACAAAAGAGTTTAGCAGATAAACATGCTACTGATCGAGTTTATGAGGTGGGTAAGTTAGTATTCCTGAAGTTGTCACCTTGGAGAGGTGTGGTAAGATTTGGGAAAAGAGGAAAGCTAAGTCCTAGGTACATATGACCTTATGAGATCACCGAGAGGAGTGGTGAAGTTGCTTACAGATTGGAATTGCCTCCGGAGTTATCTAAGGTACATAATGTATTTCATGTCTCGATGCTTCGACATTACGTTTCAGATCCTTCACATGTGACTCCTCCTCAACCTTTGGAGATTAATCCGGATTTGTCATATGATGAGGAACCAGTCACGATCTTGGATTGGAAAGATAAGGTTCTAAGGAATAAGACGGTGAGTTTGGTGAAGGTGTTGTGGAAGAACCATTCTGTGGAGGAAGCTACCTGGGAGACGGAAGATCGGATGAGAGAGATGTACCCAAGGTTGTTCTATGAAAATTAAGTGGGTTATTTGGTTTTGGGAATTTCGGGGACGAAATTCTATAAGGAGGGAAGATTGTCACAGCCCGTCCCGAGATTTTCATATCGAATGTATGAAATGACGGGAACGCCCTTGACGTGATTAAGGTACGTTATGTGACATTGTTGGTTTAATTAATAGTTTGAATTTAAAGGATATATTTTGGTGAGTTGGATATAATTTTGGTAAGGTTGGATTATTATGATTTAGGGATAAGAATTGAAGGGTGTGGATTGAGTGTACACCCAAAACTCTCCCTGATCTCCCTTCCCCGTCACTCTCTCTCCTCCCCTGTCTCCACCCCGACACCCTCTCTCTCTCTAGACACCCATATGTACGGCCCACACCCAAAACCTTGCAAATCTCGACGGATCGAAGCAAATAAGGTATGTATCTTCATCCCTAAGTCCTTGTGAGTCGATTGGTACTAGTCTTAGGCCGTGAAACCTTCGATTTCACGTAGAATCCGAAATCATCATTTTTGGGTACTGTTCATGCACACGTAAAATGTCGTGTTTCAGGGAATTCTAAGCTTGTAGTGAGCTTAGTGAAGTCCTAAGGAGGCTCGGAGTACTTCGTTTGAAGGATTTGGACGTCGGGATCACGTGGTTCCATTTTGGCCGAATTTCTTGGAATTTTTCCGGTGAGATTTCTTGATTTTTAGAGCCTTAAACTAGTCTATCGTGATTCTACATGTTTGGGGCTTCAATTTGATATAAAATACGAAGAAAATGGGTGAAAAACGAAGGAGAACGAAGAGTTACAAAATTTCCAGTTTTCCGGCCGCCGGAAAGTTCAGTCCGGCGAGCCAAGGAGGAAGATGATGCGCGTGGGGGCGCGTGCGGCCTCCAAAAATTATTTTAAAAATATGTCGACGTCCGTGACGTCGAGTAGATCACTGTGGTATATTCATATACCCAATTTGAGCATCGTATGAGGAAGTTATTAACAATTGTTCGTTAGGTGCTTTAAATAACGTTTTATAGTTTTCGCAATAGGTGAAAATGTGATTTGACGATCCGACCGTTGGATCGTCACCAAACTTTGATGCATCGTAATACGTAATATTTGAGGATTATAGGAACTTACGGATTGGGAATCCGATTTACGGATCTTCCGGAATTGGAGTTGTAAGTCCATAATATAGAATGTTAACCGTCACTTGGTTTTGGAAATTGACGGAGATCCGACCGTTGGATGGTAATGAAATTTTAGGATGTTGTCCTAGAGGTATATTGTGGACCTCTGAAAGTTATGGATTGGAAATCTGAGTTGCAGATCTTCCGGATCGAACTGCGTAGTGACGTGTTTTATATAAGTTATATTCTATCGATATGAATTCTGAGGTTGGATTTGATTATTGTTCTAGGCGCCGATCGTCATGACGCCTTGATGTGTTGTGCTAGGGAGTTGTAGGGCGAACCCCAGGTGAGTGGGCAGTATTTTCTGTATTTACCTATATACTATTAAATTTCCCAGAAACTGAGTTTTTAATGAAAGTATGTTTCTAAAATGCCATGCATGAACGAGATGCATGATACGAATGAAATGCCATGATAGGAATGATATGCATGTGATGAATGATATGAATTGATAATCGATGCATGTATATATATATGAATTGTTATATGAATTATATGATTGATATATGATGCATACATGTGCATGGTGCTGTGGAGGCACAGGTAAGTCAGGTGAGTTCATTATTCATACGATTTATTATGTGAATTGCATTGGAAGCTCATAACCTGCACCCTAGGTGTTAGTGCTTATATTATTATTCACCACACCGCACGCTCGCCTTGGATCCAAGTAGGTGGATGTCGTACAGACCACTAGAGGTGGTTCCGACATGCCAGTCGTACAGACCATTAGAGGGGTTCCGACTGGTGGGTGACCTTAGATTATGCGCACAGATGATTGATGAGAGAAGCACTAGAGCGTAATTATACACCTGTCATCGTACAGACTACCTTATGTAGTTCCGAGTGACGTGCAGAGTTAGACCGTACAGGTCACCGAGGTGACTCCGGTCGGATTGAATGTTGAACTATAGAATTAACCGTACAGGACCAACTGCAGGGTCTCCGGTTAATTCACTATTTCACCTGTTACATTGATGCATCATTCAAACTGATTTCTTTTTAAAGTTTTTACATGGCGTACTCTCTGGTTTTAAGAAAGATGATGATTTGAGATCTATGAAAAAACTATATGCTATTATGTTATTTTCTGGGAAAGTATACAGGTTTTACAGCGAGGGGTTAAAAATGTTTTAAATGAAATGTTTTCGAAAAACTTTGTTTTACTGACCCACTCAATTTTGTTTTGCGCCCCTCCAGGTTCCAGTTAGCAGAGCTTTGGTGGCCACGAGGAATCCAACGATGTTCTGACAGAATTCACGAAAGTAGGACTCACCCTCGGGTGTTTTATATTAGTAATTGTACTCTTTAAAGCTTCTGAACTGTGTAAATGGTTACGTCACTCTCACGTGACGGCCAGCATGCCCTCCTCCGGGACGGGGTGTGTCAGTATCTCTATTATGCAATTCATGTAGGGAACTTGTAGGGAATGTTTTGGGTTGTCGTACGCAATCATCCAACCCAATAACTTGTGGAAAATCTGAATGTTAATTTAAGCGGACCTAATTAACTTGGAGCATTGTCATTTATTCGTTTGTTGAAATCATAACTGGGAATTAAATTATATGCATATGTTCATGTGTGGATAAGGACCCCTCTAACTAACGTCTCATCATTCTATAAAATATATTTTCTTTGAAGTTTGTTTTTAAGTTTCTGTTTTAAATTCAATTTCGTCAAAAATAAATCCCCCATTTATTTTAAAGTGTTACATTTGTTAGAAATCAATTTAGTTTGTGTTTGCTTGAGTCTTGAATTATTTTTAGTCTTTTGATTTGTTTTAGTTTATTTGTTAGTTTTATTTTGAGTGATTCTAGTTAAGTGTTTTGATTTTAGTTTAGTGTTTTAAATTTTGTTTTTACGTTTTTAATTTAATTTTACTTTGGTTAGCATCCCTAGTTAATCCCCGGTTAGAACGATCCCTACTTACATCATTACTACAATTGTCACAAATAGGGTTTAATTTGTGCGTTAACTTATTTTCGCACCAAAATTTTGGCGCCGTTGCCGGGGATTAGCAAATTTGCTAATCCCTTGTTTATGTTTTTGTTTGTGTTTTATTTTATTTTATTTTATTTTATTTGTTATGTCTTTTACTTTTAATATTTGATTTAGTTCTCTTTCTTTTATTTTAGGTACTAGAGAAGTAAGACATGGATTTTAATAGCATTTACGCTCAATTGGCAAATCTTACTTCTCAATTAACTCAGAATGCTGAAAGGGCCACAATGCCAAGTGTCCCTACATTTGGTGCATCGTATGGGCAAGGATATCAAACTCATCAATGTCCCCAATTTTCTGCAAATGAAGATGTTTGGGGATATCAAGGCCATAACCAATCAAGGGGCAACATGTTTTCCAACGCTTACAATTCGGATTGGAGAAATTATTCAGATCATAGGTGGGGAGAACCTCAACAGGTTCATCAAAGTGGATATTGGCAACAAGATGAGGAGTTTTATTCAAGACCTATGCAGCCACCACAGCATCCCCTACAACAATTCCAATCAAATCAAAGTATGCCCGTGAATTATAATGAAATTCTTGAAGGACTAATTTCTTTGACGCAGGGTTCACAAAAAGAAGAACAATTGCCGCCATCGGAAGAGTTCTATCAGTGGCCATATGAACCGTCACAGCCACCATAACAAACAGCCCAATTCAATTCAGGTACGTCCTTGAATAATGATACACTTAATAAGTTACTCACCTCTTTGAATCAGGGAGTAGAAAATCAAAACCAGGAGATGCAAGACCGAGTCAAAAGAGTGGACGAATTGGATATGCAAGTTGGGCAGATTGTGGAATTCATGGCACAGATTCAAGATCAAAGTGAACTTTCCAACTCAAACATTGCAAATTCAAAGGGAGAAATGGAAATCAATGAAGTCATCACTTTGGGAAGTGATATGGAGGATGAAGTTGTCCCAGAACCATCCAAACATAGCCCGAACATGGATGAATTGCCGCTTCAAGAAGAAGATGAGGATGATGACTTGGGCAGTTTAGAAGAATTCTTGTCGCAAACCCCTCAAGTCCTTATGCCATCCAACTCAGGTGAGGAGGTTCTAAATTCAATTCATTCTAACCCCATTCCGCCAATTGTCCTTTTTCCTTGCAGGTTTTTAAATCCTAAGGAAGAAGTGAATGAAAAGGACGTTGTGGAAGCTCTTCCAGAGGTGCAAAATGAGATCCCAATTTTTGGTGCACCAAATTATGTTCCCGATGATGATGAATCATTCAAAGAACCTTGCACACCAAGAAGAGGGATTCCAGAAAAGGAGGTGGCCGGAGAATATGTTGAACATATCAAAGAGGCTGTGCATGAGACAATCAAGCCCAAAGAAGTTGAGACTGATGACACGGGACAAGCCACAACCATTATAATAAATTTGGCCAAGTTCAAAGTCCCTGAAACGTTCCAAGACGTGGTGTTTGTGATTGAGTTTGAACAAGAAAGTAAGCCATCTTCTCCAATTTTAATTTTATGTTATACTAACAATCTAATTTTGATGATCCAGGCACCGTCATTAGAACTTAGACCGTTGTCGGATCATTTCAAGTACCACCGTCCGTTCAAGGATAAACCCATGCATTTGAATAATGAAGGGAAGCCTAGGAATCACCCACAATCAGATTTGCATTCCTAAACCCTTCTCTTTACTGCTTTCATTTTGTTTTGTTTATTTAGTTGTGATATTTGTTTGGGAGATTAAACATAGTCTTTTTACTTTGATTTACTTATTTTACATTGATATTTTAAAATAATAATAATAATAATAATAATAATAAACATCCATATAATTTTAAAAAAAAATACTTATATTTATATATATAATTAAATAAACTTAAAAGCATAAAATATTTTACAATAATGTGAACTAATAGCTTTCATTGGTCATTGGTAGGTGGTGCCTCGGAGGTCGACGGAGCCCCAGAAAGACGAAGCGCCAGAGTTGGATCATTCGGAGCCTCAATACTTGGTGCAGCACCCGAGGACGAAGGCAACATAAACCTCGGGAGTAACGCCATAAACCGTTGATGATCACTCTGAATCCGCACTTCGGACTCCTGCAGCTGATCAAGCTTCCTCTTCAAGCTTGTTGAGTAATTAGTTGCGAGCATGTGCAACTCCTTATTCTCATGCCTAAGAACTCTGACCTCTTGCCGAAGACTAGCCACTTCATCAACAACGACTCAACCTGACGAGATCAAGCAAGAAGACGTTGGCCCATGTTTGAGACTGAGCCTGCACATCGGACGCTGTAGGCCAGAGAGTCCTGAACAGCCAGTTCGTCGGACCGCCTAGAAAGTATCCTAATGTCTCTAGGAGTGAGCAGATTTCTGGCCACCACCGAAGCGGTTGTATCATTCATCATCATGGAATCCCCAACTGTAAGAGGACCATTTGGGGATATGAAGGACGGCTGCCAAATGTTGGTTGGAGAAAACATATCAATATCTTCCCCAACATTCAAGTTAAGGCGACGGTCAGAAGGGCAAGACATATTTGAAGGTGTTGAGAAAGAAGAGTCAGACTGATCAAGATTAAAAAAAAAAAAAAGTGCAAGTAGGGAGTGTTTACAGGAGGGAGCTTAAGTGTGTTGTGAAACAAAATTAGCGCCTCTATAAAAAGAAGAAATCAGATAGGCGCTCCTCAGAAGTCGAAGAGGCAAATCTCACAAATCAAAGAGCCGGGTTCCTTTCTCAAAAGACGGACTCCGTCTCAAAAGTCGGACGCCGTTCTCAAAAGTCGGGCGCCTCTCTCAAAAGACGGAGCGGTCAGGAATCACGAGGCGAGCAGCTTTTCCAGTTTTGTCGTCATTCGTCACGCGCACTGTCAGCTTTGCGGAAATTACGGGCAGCTTTGTCAGAAAGCGCGTAACTTGTACTGTTCATCCATCCACCGGCTGCCAACAGGGGTAAAGGAACAGTTTCGGTTGTGAAGAGAAGTCCTATAAGTATCTACCTTCGCCTTCCACAGCAAAGGCACACCCCCTCAGCACTTCTTCATCTCCGAAAATGCATTCCCAACGAAGCCTCTCGAGTTACTCTGTGTTTCTCATTCCTTGGGGTACCTCTGCAAACAAGTCATCAAGAGCTAGAGTATTTCATATCATGAAGGTTGAAAGCAAGAGTATCTCATATCATGCTTTCTCCCTGTCCTTTTCCTTGTCTTTGTGACAAGGAGAAAGCAAGCAATCAGCCAGCACTTGGTGTCAATCTTCCGATCTAAGAACCGACTGCCTGGAAATCCTTCCTGATTGCTTACCTAGCATTGCTCTCGAGTGCTCATCTTCAACTGATGATGTACTTCCGAAGAAGATGCCACATCTGCCTGGAGAACAGATAAGGCAAGTGAAAATGATAACTTGAAGCATGTGGAGACAACGTGCTGATTCATCATCAAGATCAAGTCTCATTTTCCTTGCTAAGAAGTTCCCCAGCCCAGTTCAAGAATACACATGTGGAAAGATACTTCTTCAAAAGCAAAAGTATCTCATATCATCAGAGTCAAAGGCAAAGATATCTCATGGCATGTTTTTCCTTTACCCTTGCTCTTGCCTGCGGGACAAGGAGAAAGAAAGCAATCGGTCGGCACTTGGACAGATTGAACAAAGAAACAGACCACCACCTCTACCTCGTGCCTACCTGCCATGCAGAAGAAACAAGCAGAGAAGAATGCAGCCTGCAGACTCAATCAACCCGGCAGAAGGAGTCCGAGTTGAAACCAAGAGCTCGAGAAGCTTCAACAACAAATGGACGCATCAGTCGCCAAAGAGCACAGCCTCGCTGTACAAGGACATCAAATCACCACCACCAATCAAGTCTCCTTTTCCTTGCTAAGAAGTTCCCTAGGCCAGTTCGAGTTCAAAGCTGTGGAAAGTCAACGAGCACGACCAATGATCACTTATTAGTTCTATTCATTGTCTTTTATCGTCATTTTCAATTTTTCGTTTGCATTTTCTACATTTTCTTGTGTTACTTAACTGAATTATTTCTTTTCTTTGCAGGAACTTTTGGTTATTTCCACCCTTGAGGTTGATTGCAGAATTTAAGCTTCGGGGTCATCGCTTGATTTTACTGCAAATTAGGGAAGTTTTCAGTCCTATTGCTTTATTTTGTTTCTTTATATTTATTTATTTTATTTTTATTTGCATTTTATTATATTTTCTGACATTGGGGATAATGTCTAGTTTAAGTGTGGGGGTAAAAAGTATAAAAATGACCAAATTGAAAATTTTTGTACCTTCGACTTTGAACTGGTTTCATTTGTTTCCATGTTATTGCTTTGTATTTTCTTAATTAAGTTGTTGTTTTAAAAAAAATAATAATAATAAAAAAAATAAAAAAAAATAAAAAAAAAAAATTGGAAAATTTAAAAAAATCCAAAAATATTTCCTTGTTTTCCTTATTGTTTTGAATTATATTTTTTGTTAGTTTCCCGACCCAATGATATAATTGGATAAAATTTGAACCATGATGATCAAGAACTTAGTTAACATGTGTTGTGTGAAATTCCTAATTCTCGTGTTAGTTTGTACATATTTGATCATCTTTGAAAAACCAAATGCACATAGCCTTGTTGATGTGAAACTAAAGCATGATTTAAAGCTCCATATGTGAATTTAGTGACCATATACATCCTATGTGAGTTTTTGAGCCTACTGAAAGTGTGTGCATTTTTCATACACTCCTATTCTTTCATGTGTGATAAACTTATGTGAGATACTTCTCTAGATCTTGCATAACGATCTTTCGAAATATTTGTCATTGATTGCATGAACTTGAAAATGATAGAGGCATTAGGTTTACCACCATGGCCCAAATAACCTTGTTGCCCAAAGAAAAATGATATCATTAGATTGCCAATTTGAGCCGTATATGTGAGCCTTTTCTTTCTTATCACCAGATATGTCTACCCTTATGCCTGAAATATTTTTTCCTTACCCTTTCCAAGCGAGCTAATGAGTAATGTGAAATTGTCTTATGAGAAGTGTTTGTGAAGTACTCGGAGGGTGTTTGGCAAAAGAATAAGTGTGGGGGTTTTTCATATTTGTTTCTGCTTGAAAAAAAAAAAAAAAAAAAATGGTGTGGATATTTGTTTACGAAGAAAATAAAAAGTGTTTAAAGTTTCAGTTTAAGGTTGTGGTTGGAGGTGACTAGAAGAATAGCTGGAAAGCTTGAGTTCTTATAAATCTAAACAAAAGAATTGCTTGCAATGTAGCTTGGAACTTGTGTTTACCTATTCTTTCGTTTCAATAACCCTCGCTCTAAACCTCATTACGTCCAATAAAAGTCCTCTTGATTTAAGTTTTGCAATTATGATTGTGGAGAAGTGATCTTTATGCAAGCTTATGGTAGAACTTTCACATTTGATTCTTTGAGCGAAACACATTAAAACTAAACACATGTGTGATTGAGTGTATATTCCAGTGAAAAGGTCGCTAGTTTGCATATGGTGATTTTAAAAATAAAAATTTGAAATTGCATTAGCATTAGCATGGCTATCTCACACACTACACTTCAAGGATGATTCAAAGATTACTGCTAATATTTGAATAAGGAAAATGAACTTGGATTAGCTCGTTTGGTGTTAGTTATGGTTCTTGATGATTTGTGTTCTCGAATGAAGTCCTATGAGGGTCACATAGGGGGAAGCTAATAATTTTCATGTTATTACTTTTTCTATTTTCTCTGTTTTGCTCGAGGTCTAGCAAAAGCTAAGTGTGGGGGTATTTGATAAGCTCATATTTATACATATTTTACATCAAATTCTCTCGTCTTTTCTTAGTTAGTTTCTAATATTTTTGAGTTATTTGCTTTGTTTTTGTGTTTTATCGAATTTATCTAGCTAAGAAAATAAAAATAGCACAAGTGTGATTTTAAGTAATAAATTCGTCATTTCTATCTTGCTCACTTATTTTATTGTTGTAACTTAAGAAAACATTTTTTTGCAGAAAGAATAAAAAAAAACAGAAAAGAGAAATGGAAGTGGAAATCAGTGGAAAGGAAAGCATGGAGGGCACTAAGGAAAACAGTGGGCAAAAGAAAGGAATAAAGAAATAAAAAAAAAGGAAAGAAAGGCTGTCCAAAGCATGCTGTCAACGGACAGAAAATGGGAAAACAACAAGTGAAAGAAAAAAATAAACGGGCACGCTGAAATAAAGAATAATAAAAGAAAAAAAAGGAGGAACAACGCAGAGGTGGAAAGGCCTCGGACAGAAAAAGCACAGCGCAGCGAGGGGGAGGATAACAGCTGCCTTGTGCAGCGGGAAAGAAAGAGACAGAGGCTAGGCGCGGGCAGAGAAAGAAATAGGCAGAAGCACGCAGAAGGCGCTGCCTTAGGCAGCTTAAGCACAGAGGAGCAACTCCTCATTTGGTTTTATTTTTCTTAAACTCATGTTTAATTTAATTTGCTTTTCAATTATATTAAACATGTGTAATTAATTTCTGTTTAGTTAGAGGGGAATTTGAAACCATGGATAAATGTTTATTATGATTTGATTTACTCCAGTTATGAATTCTTGAACGTTGGATGTGGTTTACTTTTTTGTGTTGATTAAGAACTTGTTTATGTATGTGGGTTGAGGGTCGATACTTAATTTGCATGCTTAGACTTGATGCTAGGATATAAGGGAATTTCACCTAATCGTTATGAACTTATATTCATGAGTAGTAAAAATCGCTAGTCACGATTGTGTTTAGTAAACCCTAGGTTGGATTAACATGCGTATTCCATAGTTATGAATGCCTAGTCGATGCTTATGATTTTCATAGAACTTAATGATTCTTGCTTGTATCTCTATTATGCAATTCATGTAGGGAACTTGTAGGGAATGTTTTGGGTTGTCGTATGCAATCATCCAACCCAATAACTTGTGGAAAATCTGAATGTTAATTTAAGCGGACCTAATTAACTTGGAGCATTGTCATTTATTCGTTTGTTGAAATCATAACTGGGAATTAAATTATATGCATATGTTCATGTGTGGATAAGGACCCCTCTAACTAACGTCTCATCATTCTATAAAATATATTTTCTTTGAAGTTTGTTTTTAAGTTTCTGTTTTAAATTCAATTTCGTCAAAAATCAATCCCCCATTTATTTTAAAGTGTTAGATTTGTTAGAAATCAATTTAGTTTGTGTTTGCTTGAGTCTTGAATTATTTTCAGTCTTTTGATTTGTTTTAGTTTATTTGTTAGTTTTATTTTGAGTGATTCTAGTTAAGTGTTTTGATTTTAGTTTAGTGTTTTAAATTTTGTTTTTACGTTTTTATTTTAATTTTACTTTGGTTAGCATCCCTAGTTAATCCCCGGTTAGAACGATCCCTACTTACATCATTACTACAATTGTCACAAATAGGGTTTAATTTGTGCGTTAACTTATTTTCGCACCAGGAGAATTGAAAGTAAGTTTCAATTCACAATCGATTTGAAATGATTTTAATCGCCCACTGCCTCGCTAAAAGGAACCTAATGGATCGTACACCGTGTAAGGTAGAGATTGAAGTAACAATGGAGATGAGTAAGAATAATTAAATGGTTTAATTGTTTATGGCAAGGATGAATTAATATGTTAATTAATCAAACGAATAAAGTTCGTTAAAAGACCACGGATTAGTTTTGGGCCTCAAGGCCCAATGGGCTTCGAACGTCAAGCCCATTGACTTAAGTTGTATGACAACTTAATGACAAATAATTCACAAAGGCCTTAAAAGCCCAATGAAACCCTATGGCCGGCCATTTTAGAGAAGGAGTGGGTTTTGGACTTATTACAAGTTTGCCACTCCCATGAATTAAGGTATAAATATGACTTTATAGCCAAAATTCATTTAGGGTTTCTTTTGGAGAAAATTGGTGAGAACATGTCTCTCATTTTCTCTCTAGGAGGCCGGCCCCCTTGGAGGGATTAACTAGCAATCCAACTCCTCCAAGGTCACTCATTTTCTTCTTCAATCTAACCTTGGTGAAGAGACTTAGAGGTTCTCAATTTTGGGAACTTGGAGAACCATTTCATCCATCCAAATCCATAGATCTAAGATGCAAGGAATGAAGGCCCTCTCTTTGGGTGATTAGCCTTTGCTTATGCAAAGAGGAATCTACAAAGGTATAAATTTCTCAACTTACAAATGTTGTTTTAAGTTGAGTCTTGGTTCACCAAACTACTAGGCTTTGAATTTCATGGTTAATGTTTTGTTTTTAAGTGCATACAAGCATGATTCCGCCTTTTAATTGTTAATTGCATGCTATAGATGTTGCTTAAATGAACATGTTTTCTCAAAATTTTCCTTCACACCACTCACATGAATTTTAGCAATTCTTACCCTTGAGCACACTTAATCATAGTCACCATTCACTATCTTGCATTTAATCAATTAAAACAACATTTTGAATGTAGTAACATGCCTTAGAGAATTTCCTCAATTCCTTACCGGATATACTCTCTATTGTCACACAGATTTTCTGACTACACTCCCTATACTAGGTATATGTGAGAAGATTGATGTAAACATGAAAACTAGTACTCACATATGCTTTTAAACAAAGAAGGCAATTTCTGGAATTATTAATGCATGTATATAAATATGATCTCATGAATGGAATGCCACTACTTAGAAGCGAGAACCAGGGATTCCATATGCTCATACCAATTCCAAACTCCACAGATTGAAACACATAACACCCAAGATAGAAGTCAAAGGGTTGTAACGGGGCTAAGGGTATTGGCTAACAAAGAAAGGTTAGGATAAACAAACGTTCTTAAAGCAATAGTGAGCAAAGTAATGAGATTGACACTTAGAATTCACTTTTGAATGCAAAAATCAACTTTAAACACAAAGGGAAGGTTAACAAAAACACTTAGGGTCAGATTTAATCTTTTGGACCCTTTCTTCAACAACCAACACTTGTGAGCTCATTCTCATTTATTTTCAACTCTTTTCTTTCTTTTCTACATAATTTTTCTTTTCTTTTTCTTTTTCCACGTTTTTTTTTCTTTTTCTTTCAAACCCGTGTACATATCTTTCCCCCACACTTGTTTTCTACATAATGTTAATCAAATTGAATCCCACCTAAGACATGCTCCACTATACTTCAAGAACAAAGGTATGGATATTCCTATTCTAGGCTAGGTAGGGATAATGGGGCTAACAAAGAAAATAAGCTAAACAAGGCTCAAAGGGGTTTAAACCTACAAAACAAATGCATGGGATGAAGGCTTTTTGGCACTGGTGGTAACTACTAAACAACTTCATCTTGTTTATGTGGTATGCACTCAATTTTAAGTTTTGAATGAAACGGGCATGAGTTCTAGTATTTGGAACTATAATGATGAAAACGCATTCTAAGTAGCAACCAATCAAAGAATAATGAGATCATGCAACGACGTAGAAAACAAGAATGGACAGATTAATAACTCTCCAAATAAAGTTTAGGCTCAAGTCTCTCAGGGATGTAACGTTAGTTTGAGTTCCTTCCTTCAAGCATGTTAAAAAAACTGATTTTTTTCCTTTGTGATTACATGTGAATTTGTAAACATCAACTACAACAAAGTATTAACCAAAGAGCATATCAAACTTCCACCTATGTTTTTAACTTTCTTTAACAGTCATACAATTGAAAACCAAATCCTCATCATTGTGTTGGAAGGTACCCTAAGACACAAACACACAAAAACGACTCTTTTTGGTTTGTTTTTCAAAACTTTTCTAATTTTTTTCTTCAAATTTTAGTATTTCTTTTCAAAACACACTAAAACAGCTCAAAACACACTAAAAACACTTAAAACAGTAAGAAACAACATTAGAAGTGATAGTGTGTAAAATCTCACGAAAATCATGCAAAAACAGCTTGGTTACCCCTCAACACTTAAATCAAACATTGTCCTCAATGTTTCAAACATCATAAATGCACAAGAACAAGCTAACTAAGTTGCATAAATATGCTCCTATCAAAATACAAAATCTAAAAGTAAGAGTATTGAAAGTGTGCGTGCTATGCACAGTCACAACTGCAATCTAGTCATTTCTACAACTGAACACTACCACTGCAACTATTTCTAAACTGAAGATTGCCACTATATATAGAACTAAATATGAAAGTATCAATTTTGAGGCAGCACTTACATGGAAAGGAAGCCTATGAGGAGAGGATTAAAATTCTCTCTTGGGTCGCTGACCAATTTCGTTAGATTTGGTAGAAAATTGACCAAAAAGCTAGAAAATGTCACTGGACATTGAGTTTCAACATGTGGGTGTTGTGAATGCTTAAAATACACTATGAAATCTCTCCAATTCCCTCAAATTCCTCCATTTTTAGAAATCCTTTAAAACAAATTCATAATTGAATACACCTAGAATGTTATAAATGTGGTAGTGAAGCCGTTTTCAGTCTTGACGAATTTGTACCTATAAACAATCAACACCTTCGATCAAAGACCTAAGCCTCACATGCCCATGAGATGGGGGCTGGGGGTTTAGGCCAATGGATTTCCGATGCCTAAGTTAGTTTCTCCGAAAAGAATGTGTTTAGGGCTAGCAAAAGCTTACCGAAATTTGGTAGAGATTGAGGTATTTATAGAGGAGTGGCCGGTCATGGTGTTATGGTTTTACCCTACACATGTGGTATCTTATTAGCAAAGGTGTATGGAAAGAATATTCTCAATATAATAGGAAATAATATCTTGAGATAATGGTGGAAGTATCCTTAATTGATTGAAATAGGGATTACTTACTTAAATGGAGTTAATCTTCAATTGGGAATGTATTAAAGATAGGATTTGGTAATTAATCCTTATCTTTAAAGCTTTTGACTTTTCCTTGCCATGGGCAGGTGAGCTATGAGTATTCGTATTCAGTTACTTGGACCTTCAAGGTTGCTAAGTTGCGGTGGGAGCATTTGAGAAGCTTGCCCATTTAATGAGGGCAATCTTGCCTTTCTTGAGAAAAAGTCCACGTGTCGCCTCTAGGATTTTTAGGTTATTTTAGGCTCCATAAATGGCCCCACACCTGCCCGGCTGCATGTAGGAAAATGGTAGTAGGTGTAGAAGTCCTAAGCTGCCTAGGTGTAGAAGTCCCAATTTGATGTAGAGTTCATTCTTTGATTTGGAGATAGACTCTTCTAGGAAAGGGAAACCAATTGCCCCTATACCTATTTAATTCTACCTTAAGCAGGGGATTAAATAAATTTGGATCAATTTTTATCCCTACAAGGAAGGGAGAAGCCATAGGAAATTTGTTCCTCGTCCCTTAGCTTTCTTCTTCTCTTGCCTTTGCAAAAAGTTTTTTCTCGTTGTTGTTCTTTTTCTGCACGTTGCACCAAGGTAAGAAAAATTTTAATTTTCCTTCTTAATTTTATGGAGCCTCGAGTCTTGAAAAATTGGCTCGATATGGTCAAGGTAGGGACTTGGTAGCCATGGGACTGCTACGTGAATCAGGCAACTCGAAAAGTTGCTACAGTGCAGTGCGACTGACTGGTAGGGGCCAAGAATAGGCTCGGCTTCGGTCAAGGAGCTGGTAGGGTGAGCTTGGCCCAATGCGCGACTGGCTTGGACCAAGAACTGTATGGCTGGGGCCATGGCTTGGGCGCGAGGAGTTATGCTTAGCAGATTAAGCACAAGCTTGTACTGCTAAAGAGAGAGAGATGTGTGTCTAGGCCTATGTGGATCAGGCATTTGCTGGAAAGAATGAGGGAGGCATGGGCCTCCTTTCGAGTTGGGCCGTGAGGCCTGCTGGACTAGATCTCTACAAGATGCACGCTGGAGGAGATAAGAAGACCAGGTCGTGGGCCTAGTCTATGGTGCTGAAAACATTGTCATTGATCTAGCTTTTCCTAAAAGAAAGAAAAAGAATGTTGAGTCTGAGACAGCAAAGCCCGCTGCTTTGAAGGTGGCCATGACCATTGCCGAGAAGATTGCCCAACGTAAAGGTTATGTGGTGCCCCAAGTGTTTGGATTTGCATCAAAGTGGGCGTTTAGAGCTAAGTTCGATTCGGCTTCTAAGAGGCTCGCCACTATGAAGAGCAGAAAGATGGATTTGCAGCTAAAGTGGTGCCAGAGCCTGTTCCTCCTACTACTGCGACTTATTCATTTGATGAGATGGGGAAGTTTGCTTGCATGGGCAGTTATGAGAAGTCCATCGATTCTGTTTCTGACGAATTTCTCGAGATTTGTGCGTTTCTGAAGGTTGACCTGCTTGAAGACGTCGATGCATACACCAAGTTTTTTTATAGTGTCTAGAGGTTATTCGCCCAGACTCTTTTGTGAAGTGTCCTGCCTACTCGAGAACGTCTTATTTGCCTGCTACTATGCAGAAGACTTTGATCTTGGTAGGTGAGTCTATGCACATTGATCAGGATGATGCTAAAGCTGCCAAGGAAGTCGAGGAGGTGCTGGCGACTCAGCTTCGCTCTACTACTAAAAAGATTGAGAAACTCGAATCTGAGCTCGCATTTTTTAAGGGGTCTGATGTCTTTGCCAAGGAAGTCGAGGAGGTGCAGCAGGAGACCGTTCATCAAGATGTCATTGGTTTGAACGAAAAGTTTAGTGCCACTCAGGCGATGTTGGAAGCTGCAAAGAAGGAAGTCAATCGTTTTACACTGATGGTCCAAGACCTTGAGTATGTCAATTCGGAGATTCGATCCCCTTGTCAAATGTTGTAAATTGTACCACCATCCTCTAGTTAGTTTTAGGGTTAAAATGCTACTTTGGGATCTTGTTCCTGGAAATATCAATTCAAAAGTTTAACTTCTCACATCTAAGGTTTTTTCATTCCTATACATTTCACATCATTATTTCCAGCTGATTTTGTCTAGTGGTTTTGTCTAGTCAAAACTTTTTGCTGCTTTCACGCCAGCTGGGCACACACTTTAAGACAACCCATATGGGCCATCTAACAGCTTTTTCCCGAAAATGGATTTTCAACCCTAGATCTTTCCAGATTGATTTTGCACATGACACGTGGCTATATTGGTCCCCTTTATGTCTGAACCTCAAACCCTCTTTATAAAGATCATGCTAGGGTTCATTTGGATTTTGGGGCTGAGATTGGAAAAAGTTTGAGAGCTTTATTTTTCATCTCCATCT
The DNA here is from genome assembly GCA_035220775.1 of Malus fusca. Taxonomy (NCBI): domain Eukaryota; kingdom Viridiplantae; phylum Streptophyta; class Magnoliopsida; order Rosales; family Rosaceae; genus Malus; species Malus fusca. The sequence continues at coordinate 25,600,091 of CM069071.1, read as the reverse complement.
TAAATCTCCTAGGAGCATCAAGCATATTTTATGGGTAAGGTTCTTCATCAAATATTTCTAAATCTATCTTTGAAATTGCTTGCTTAAATTCATTTTATATGCTCATTTGTTTTGGCTAGGAGTTTTATATTTTCAGAAAAGAGTTGATTTTTGCTTTAAGCTACTTCTTGTGGTCTTCATTGAAACCCTAGCCACAAAACCATATTCATGCATCAAACACCCAACAATGCATATTAGGGTAGCATTGTCTTCATGGTTTTGCTTTAATTTGATGGTCAAGTTCATCAAGTTTCAAATCTTTAAACTAGCCCCATTTTTTTATTCTTATCAGTTTCTTCTTTCAACTATTTGATTGAAGAAATTGACTAGTCATTGAATCCATATTGCACACTATCATCATTGCATATCATGTGCATTTGTTGTGTGTTGGTCTCGGTGCCACAAGGTGAAGAGTTCAAGAGGAGCTGCCATCTTGTGAAGACTAGAGACTGAAGGAAATTTTGTGAAAAACATGTTCATTTAAGCAACATCTATAGCATGCTATTAACAATTAAAAGGCGGAATCATGCTTGCATGCACTTAAAAACAAAACATTAACCATGAAATTCAAAGCCTAGTAGATTGGTGAACCAAGACTCAACTCAAATCAAAGTGAGTTGAGAAATTTATACCTTTGTAGATTCCTCTTTGCATAAGCAAAGGCTAATCACCCAAGGAGAGGGCCTTCATTCCTTGCATCTTAGATCTATGGATTTGGATGGATGAAATGGTTCTCCAAGTTCCCAAAATTGAGAACCTCTAAGTCTATTCACCAAGGTTAGATTGAAGAAGAAATGAGTGACCTTGGAGTGGTAGGATTGCTAGCTAAACCCTCCAAGGAGGCCGTCCATTTTAGAGAGAAACAAGAGCTTGTGTTCTCATCCTTTCCCCAAAAGAAAACCCTAAATGAAATTTGGCTATAAAGTCATATTTATACCTTAATTCATTGGAGTGGCAAACTTGTAAATAAGTCCAAAACCCACTCAATCTCTAAATGGCCGGCCTTAGGGTATTATTGGGCTAATTGGGCCTTTGTGAATCATTATTCATTAAGTTGTCATACAACTTAAGTCAATGGGCTTGACGTTCGAAGCCCATTGGGCTTTAAGGTCCAAAACTATCCTGAGGTCTTTAACGAACTTATTCGTTTGATTAATTAACATATTAATTAATCCTTGCCATAAATAATTAAACCATTTAATTATTCTTACTCATCTCCATTGTTTCTTCAATCTCCACCTTACACGGTGTACGATCCATTAGGTTCCTTTTAGCGAGGCAGTGGGCGATTAAAACCATTTCAAATCGATTGTGAGTTGAAACTTACTTTCAATTCTCCCTTTAGTGATTATACACGTTTACGGCTTCCACAAACCATGAGTGACACCTAGCAGCATATCATGGTTACCCAAGCTAATCATAAGAGGTGGAGAACCTATTCAGTTTAGGATTACAATGCAATACGGTCTTTCTCTAATACAATACTCTTGACCACATTGTTTGGTTTGATAGTTTATTCATGTCTAGTATCCAATATGATTCATTTACTTATTTGATTACCTTGAATGTGATTTGGAACGACTTCCTAAATCTCATTCATACTCTGGCCAGAGATTCTTAATCATATCATAGAGTATTCTCCCTCAAACGGTTTGAAGGTTAGAGATCCCTTGTTGCGCATTTAATTGCCTCCATGGCTAATTGGCTTAACCCCGACGATGCCGTGGACACCCGCGGATGGGGTGACTTTGACATAATCAAAGATCAAGTACCTAACCACAAGACAACTATGATGCCTCAGGTGAAAGGACTACTTTGTATTATCCCAACCATGAGTTCTCATGTGACATGAATATGAGAACTCTTCGTTGATCGTGTTCAGTGAACTCATTCTCTATTAAGCACCTACGTACTTGTCTTGATGTCACACACACCAATGACTCGAGACTAGTCACTCTCCCTGAGAGAAGACACAGCACGTACTGATCTTAACGGACTGTCAATGCCCAATTGGCAATCCTATGATCAGGAACGTTTAGGATGTGTCTACGAAAGAATGGTCTCATGAATCTAACTTCTTTAGATTGCATTCTCCCAATCACATATTTCTTGGACTTTATCGTTTAAGCATATAACATTTATATGAGACGACTCAAACAATAACCTTTTGCCCTTTATATTTAAACTACATTAGTTTAACTTGTGAAATGTCCGTAAAGTATCATCATATGATTGGTTTTAGGGCACATTTCCAACAATCTCCCGCTTGCACTAGAGCCAATCAGCTTGGTCATCAGTGATGATACCTCTTCTGTAGTCATTTCAGAAATGGCTGATTAGTAGGCCTAGACAATGGATATCTATATGTTATCCATAGAAGCAACCTTGAGAATAACGACGTCACCATTATACATGATTCTTAATCCTGTGGTTTAGTCTCTCATATAAGTTCGGATCTTGATGAGACCTTCATTCCCTGGCTTGAGCTATCACCCCATTAGTGTCGTAGTGTCGATACACTAGAGACACTTTCTGGTTGGAACCGAATAGAGAGTTCATAAATGAACTTTCCCATCCAAACAACATTGTTGTAAGCTTCTATATGGCAATATATTTTGCATTCATAATGAAACACACTAAAGTCATTACTTTTAATGTTTCCATCTAAATATCTCTTTAGTCATAATAAAGAGATATCTGATTATCTCTTCATTCATAATGAAGAAACATCCAATGATGGATTAGATTCATAATCTAATACATTTACGCTTCCATTACGTTACTATAATTCTTCCTCATTCTTTGAGGAATCTATCCTTTAGTATTTCTTAAATACTTAAGGATTCACTTGACAGATGCCATGGTTCTGATCCTGGGTTTGCACTGATATCGTCTTGTACCTTTCTAGGTACAACTCATATCAATGTTTTCATACAATATGAAATACATAAATCACCTTTCTGCGTATGCATAAAGGATTCTATTTACGCATTATTTCTTTGGGTGTCAAAGGGCACGTTCCCTTTGAGAAAGGCAACTTGCTAGTCACACTAGAGTCGTCCTTCTAATTGAAGTTTATCATCATATGAGAAACTTCGTAGAATCTTTTGTCTATTATTAGGGATTGATATAATCCAATTATATCTTGAAATCTATCATTATAGATTTACATCCCATGTTTATAGACTATTTCTCCCACATCCATTCTATCTTTATAGAATGTTTAAAGTCATAACTTTAACGAAGAAGTATTCCTTTCATTTCCAAAATTAATATATCATATATTTGTATATATATATTCAATTTTAGGAACATGATTAACTCCCACTAATCTTTTGTAAACCTAGTAAACAAAAGATTCATTTACATCTTTATGAGAAATCAAACAATTTGATCTTTCTTTCATAAGACGCTTATAGCTCCCACTAGCTCGCTAAGATCCATGATGGATGGATCTCTACAACTTACATGTCTTGTGATTCATAGTTTTAGACATGTATTATCAAGACTATCTTAATAATGGTTTCGGAAACCCATATTATGTCCAAACATTGAATCACCATTTAGTTGTAGCTAGCAATCTTCGAATTAATTGAAACCAAGACTACGTCAAAGATGGTTCCTTCAAAGTTAACCATTATCTTTGAATGTAGTCACCTTAAGCTACCAATTAGCTATGAAGGTTTCATTATTTCGGGTCAAATGGTACTTTACCATTTCCTTGAGTATATATATCGTATATACACTCAATGTAGTCATAAGGATTTATCATTCTTATTTCTTTCGAATTAAGAGGCGCAACTCTATGACATAGTCATAAAGTTCAAACCATTCAACTGAGACGGTTTATAAATCCTTCTTGACTAGCTTGGAGCTTGTGGTATAGGAACTAGGTTGTTATATTTGTTTGATCACTATCTTGTTTCTCAAAGAACCCATTCTTTGAGTTCTATCACTCGTTCATTTGCGCTATCTTAGGCAAATCCTATTGTAGGATTACAATGAACTACTAAACAAACAACATTTGTTAGTTGGTTTATAGAAGTGATATCCAAATGTTAATTTAAGGATACCCACAAGATACACCCCATACGACTAGTTGGGGGGGCTGTTTGATAGTGACTTCTTTCATTTGGTAGGGCGACAAAAGGCTACTTCAATCTAGGAAACAGCCGGAAACTTGAGAGGGTCACCTTTGGAAGCGTTCGCCGGTAACCAAAGCGCCACTCCTTCTTGACTATGTCGTGACGCTGACTGAATCCAATCCATAAGTCCGGAAATGAAACAAAGTTCGTTCCCTCAAGTAGGTAAAGTAGGCATACGAACCCCTTTTGCTTTGCCTTAGACTCTATTGGAAGAAAGAAGGGGGCGGAATGGAGAAAGGAAAGGGACAAGGGCGGTGCGAAGGCTGCTGGTTCAAGGGTAGGGTACGGTACTAAAGGTCATCGGACTTCCAGGCGGTTTTTCTTTTGGGCAGCTGTTCACCGTTGGATCTCGCCAATACAGCCCCCTATAGTTTTCGTTACTAAGATATCTTTTTTTTCATTGTTCCCAGGGATTTTTTGGGTAATCCGCTCCCATGCTGCAAACAGTCAAATCTGAACTAAACCTTGTTGCTCTTCTTTCTTTCCTCGCGGGCAGGAAGCACACCAATAACGTGCGTTGCGTGATTCTACTGTGTTTTTTGCACTTGACTGGGTGGACAGTTGACCGGAAGATAACTTCGATTCGCCCGACCGGAAGTATCACATTGGATAGTAGACATGAAACAAACTATCACTCAAACAATGTGATTAAGAGTATTGTATTAGAGAATGACCGTATTGCATTGTAGTTGTAACTGGATAGGTTCTCCAACCACTTCTACTTAGCTTGGGTAACCATGATATGCTACTAGGTGTCACTCATGGTTTGTGGAAGCCCTAATGATTAGCAAACACTAATCATTAAAGGGAGAATTGAAATGTAGTTTCAATTCACAATCGATCGTTAAGAGTAACAATCGCCCACTGCCTCGCTAATTGGAACCTAATGGATCGTACACCGAGTAAGGGCGATAGTGAAGAAATTAAATGAAATGGATATGCAATTAAATTGTTTAATTGAAGAATGGTCAAGATTAATTAATTAGTTAATTAATTTTACGAAAGGTTCGTATTGGGCTTTTAAGTTGGTTTTGGGCTTCGGGGCTCAAAAGTGTTTTGGTCCACAAGGCTCATTATGTTTAAGTTGTATGACAACTAAAACAAAATGGGCAAATAGCCCAATAACATTAATATGGCCGGCCATTAGTGTGAATGGGCAAGCTTGGATTAATTACAAGTTTGCCACTCACTTGAAATGAAGTATAAAATCAACTTTATAGCTTTATTTCTCATTAGGGTTTTTCTTGGTGAAATGAGGTGAAACACTTTCTCTCATTTTACACAAAGGAGGCCGGCCACTTAGAGAGATTAATCTAGCAATCTTTTCTTCTCTAAGTCATCCATTTCATCTTCACACTTAACCCTTGGTGTGGAGACTTAGAGACACCAAATCTTTGGTGTTTTTGGAGATCCTTTCCTTACATCCTCAAGGACCAAAGGAGCACAAAAGGAGAAGGAAATCACAAGCAATATCCAAGGAGCTTGGAGGTGACTTGAAGGCCCTCCACTTGGGTGAATCCCTTGTGTAAACAAGGATGAGCTTCAAGGGTAAAGAAACTCTAAATCTTTACTTCTCTTTAATGTTGTTAAAGAGTTTATTGGTTCACCATATACTAGGCTTTGAAAGTCATGGGTTTTATGAATTGTTTTTTAATGCATGCCTACTTTAAAGTGTTAATAGTTTGCATATGTATTCAAATGTTCTTACTTGTTCTTAGCTAGGACAAAATTTTTCCTTCAGAGTGGAGATCCTCATTCCCCCTGGTTAATTACCAAAAACTTCGTTGCCACTAGTGGCGAAGAAAAATTCTACCATCCTACCCCAAAACAACTCTGAGCCTAAAGAGAAGAGAGTTCAGTCTACAAGAAACTGGCAGCGCTTTAGCCATTGGACTACATCCTACCTAAACAGTAACCTTTTTTTTGTTCGTTCTTCGGTGGAGACAAATTCATTTCGGCTAATGAAGAGGCTACTCCAATCTTCCCATTCATTCCCAGTGGATCCTTCTTCTCCCTAAGAATTGAACGAACCAAGTTCACTTATAAGAGAGTGAGGAATAAAAACCAACAATCAACTTCCCACTTTTGATGTCCCACGATTGCGCTAGTTTAGAAACTAAGGAGAAGGACAGGGGTCGCTAGGTCATAAAAGCTCAAACTATAAATTCTCCCCAAGTAGGATTTGAACCTACGACCAGTCAGTTAACAGCCGACCGCTCTACCACTGATCTACTGAGGAACAACGGACTTAAGGAAGCCGACTCTCATTCTTTGGACCAACCTATGACAGACAAAAAAAATGGGTTCGTCACTATTTTTCACATACACCGGGAGAAAGGGTTACGATAACAAGCTCCTCCCCGGCCGGAGAGCCTCCAGGACAAGGGGGCGACGGTCAACCATACACTCTCGAGATTCGTATTGATCAATCGATCTCCGCATCCCGCCAGTTCGCTAAGTAGACTCACTCTACCGAGGGGCAACAAAGGCTGAAACTATTCCTGCCAAAAACAAGGGACCTACTTCTCATCCTAGGAGTTAGCAGGTATGATAGAGTCCCCTCTCTGTCTGTCTCTCCGAGTTTCTACTACTTAGTAGCACTGCTGCTATTCAATCATAGAATAGATTTCGATCAAGCGGAAAAAGCCCTATATTATTAGTAAGCTAGCGCGCCCCTTTCTTTCTCCAAGTCAAGTTTCTCGCTTGTTAGTCTTGCCCCTACCTTTATTTATGGGATATTTGAAGAAGCGCAGGTTTGGAACCCTATACAAGGGCTTTTCTCCAACCTATACAGGTGCTGGTCTCGATCTCGGTTGGTGGTGTCCCTCTCGATGATTGTTGATTCAACATTGATTTTGTGCTTGAGTTGGAGGGCCCCCCCTCCATTCATCGAATCAAGTAATTCGCTATCGGAATTTATTCCGCCGCGAATCTCATGCCATGCTTCTTGTTTCTCCGAATCGGCTCCTAGTGTCAGTCAATCAAGATTTGCTGTCAAGAGAGGGAAGAGCCTTTACTTTAGGTTAGGCCGGTCCGTCATTCACGCAATTCCCCCGTCCATCGATCGCGCGAGTACGCATCTAGTCAGCACATAGCGAACGAAAAAAGCATTCATCCTGGATTCTCTTCCTCAATAAAAATGTCTATCAATTGATCCCTATTCATTCGGTCAAAGTCTCACCCTTGAGAGGTGCACCATATTGATAGGAATCGGCAAAGACCCTCTTGTACACATCCTCGAGGGCAACATTCATGGCAATCATCACTAGTTTCTCCCGAGGGCATGGTATGGCTTTGTTCTTGGTGTTGTTTAATAGATTTCGAGTGCCGCTTTTCCCCGTCCGAGAATCTCCATCTGCTCTAAGTGGGCGAGCTAGAGCAAGTAAGCTGACTCAATTGAGGCCAAAGAGACTGTACTAGGATCTAAGAGACCACAAGGAGTCATTCTGACCGCGGGAAATACCAATTGGATCTTCTACTTTATTGAATCAAAGACACGCGTTTTCTACTTCATACGCCTGTCAACCTCTAGTGAAAAAGACGGGAGAAGAGGGTAACACTGACTCAATAGAGTCTAGAGATCCTATAGGGCCCAATAGATTGAATTAGCCCTTCTACCCGAGAGAAGCTATAGGTGAGCTAGCAAGTAAGCTCCCCGACTCCTAAAGGCAGCTAATTTATTATCGTTCATACGCCCAGGGCTCATTCATTCACTGAAAGAGCAGAAGAAGAATACACTTATTTCTATGCCTTGCCGCTTGTTGTGGCTGTGTCGGCTGTCAGTGAAGCCGAAAGAACTTAAAACCCGTTCCACGCATAAACCAGCTATTTTTCCATTTGTCCGTCTGTTGATAACATCCAAGATTGTGTATTTCAAGTCATTATCGTCGTACAGCTTCTTCACCTTTGGCGCCTTTGCAGAGCTTGCATTACAACACAATGCCTTTCTTTCAGAACCCCGCTTTCGGGAAGGTACCATCACCGGAAGAAAGAATAATAGACTAAAGGAAGTTTCCCCCCTCCCCCTAATGAGCAAGTAACCTCCCTTCTCCCCAAAGGTCGAGTGAGTCCCTACCTTCGATGCCCATTTGTTGATTAATCTGGGGTGGGTTCTGAATAAGAATAGAAAGACTAAGTTTACCCGGTCGATCTTAGAGTAAGGCTTTCCGTGAGGAAATGGGGTTTGCATACTCGACTGCCAAGAAAAGGCGCCAAAGGTGAGCGCTCATTTTACTCAAAATGACTAGTATCTCGCGTCATCAACTTCCATCTCCAGACCAAAAGGGCCTTCTCCCCAGCCCCGAAAGCTCACGTAATGCCTTATCGAGCCGGTCCAAATCATGCGTTTATGATCCCAGCATGCGGAGGGCAAGTACCTCTTGTCGCCCGATCTCAGTACATCTATATTAGGCTTACGGCACGCTTGAAATGAAAACAAGAAAAGCAGGTTCTGAAAGAGAGAAGCTAGGTCGGCTCATTTCTTGGTCACAATCTCCAGTGGACTCAGCGAGAACGCCTTAGTTAATGCAATAGAGTTGGTGATGATATCGAACTCCACGAATCCAATAAATGCTATAGGTAACAACAACTACAGGCCAAACTAGACTACTTAACAACGAGAAATCAAACTAGGAGATTAGCTTGCTTGCGAATCAACCACGGGGGAGTGAAACTTGCAACCATCGCAGAGAAGAATGAAAGAATGAAACCAAAAACAATTGCTCGATCATGACTTCCATAAGTGAGGGATGTGACCTAGAGAAGTGATTAAATCACAACATTCCACCATAAGGTAAACCAAATCCACCTCAATCTGACCGAAAGGCAGAAAACAAACAACTCTAGGGGAAAAAAGGTAGTTCGTTCGCTTCGTTCTCTACTTAGTATATTTCTTTAGTGGTCGTAGACCTACTTAAGTAGTTATGGTAGTTACGGTTCTTCGCTCTACCTTTGAAATGCATTCTCCACAACGTTTCAGATTCGCAAGCTCATCTCCGCGCGTATGACTCACTTCCTTTCAGTCCATGTCGATCAACCATCCTTATTTCTTTCTGTCTTTCTAGAAAGAGGGGTAAGTGGGCGCTTCTTCAATTTCGGTGTGAAAAATAAGGTGAGGGGCGTTTTTGTTGGAGCAGGTCTCGTTAGTTTGGCACTCTCTGAGTGAGTGTCTTCGTGGGGTTTTAGTATTGTGTTATGTAATGGACATTTTGTTATCAAATTTAGTTATGTTTTCTATTTCTATGCCAGGGGTACTCGAAAGGGGTTCATATTTGTTAGCTAAGAGGGGTTTGCTTTTCTTTTCCTTGCTCTTGCCGGCCACCCTTCTTTATTGTGTTCTTGCTTGCTCGCTGGGAATGAAATGCGCAGCATGGAATGATAGGTTTCTTTGTTAAGCAAGATACAGCTTCGTATTGCTGCAAGCTATTAGGAGCCGTTTCCTCTTTTTTGCTCGTAACTGAGCTGAGTGAATAGATAACGTTTTACTGGCTAAGCAAGTCATAACTGCGTATTTCTTATAGTTTAGTGAAATGCTCTGGCATTCACGATTGCAGCTCGGTTCCTCATGTGCTGCGACAAATAGGGGTTCATATAGGGTCTTTGCGTAGTCTGCGCCAATCCCTGCGAAAGCACAAGCATCATTGTCTGATTCAGGAAATAATAAACTTTGTATTGCTTCGAGTGTAGTGAACGCTGCCCGGGAGGTTAGTGCGAACGGTTGAAGCAACTTCTTTTAGAACCCACTATGTAATTAGCTGTTCCTGCCTTAGTTGTAGTTGTGGAAGCCGGGTCTTTCTATTTCTGTGTAGTGAAATGGTCTTTAAAACGGGCTCAGGACCGCGGGTAGCAGCTGTTGAAACAGAATTCATAGGCAGCAGCGCCAGATAAGTACTTTGCTAACCGCAGATAAGGACTTCTTCACAAAGTGGCACAAGTGCTCATAGATTGACTTTGCCTGTCTGAGATATCCTTTGATTCACCTACTTCAATCAGATCTGGCAAAAGCAGCTACAAGATAGGAGGAGTTAGAAGGTTCGGATTGATCAGAAGATTAGGGAGTAACTCACTTAGTGCTTATGCCAAGGAGTCGCTTCTAGTACATATCTATTCCAAACCTTGATACGAAATAGCCCCCTCTTCTCTAACAAGTCTTTTTCGGGAGAACTGCATGCTCCACGAAGGGCGTAGACCGACCGATCAGTTGAATCAAAGTAATGCTTTCACCTTGCAGTCCCTGCGGTTCCACCTCGGCATTCTGATTGGTAAGTTAAGTACGGTTCTGATCGGTGCATGTGAATAACCCTTTATTATTGAAAGTGGCATTTATTGAGTGCTTAGAAATAGAAAAAAGGCCTATTTCTGATGCCTACTTTCTGGTGACCTGAGCTTGCCTTTAGCCTTTACTTGCTTCTGAAGCAACCCCGCTGCTTGATCCGGCCGAGGGACATATAGTATAGTTCCACGATGCACATTGACTTGTTTAGCTCTCTTTTGTAACAACAGGGAATTCCCTCGCTTGCTTCTTGGAAAATAGACGTTTCTGTCTTCCACCGGCCCATTATAAAGCTGGGGGTGAGTGGTTTACTTTTTCCTAGTGAACTGACTAAACCGACTTAATGGTTGGCTACTTCTGCCACTTTTAGGGCTCATTTGGGATACCTCAACTAAAGATATGTATCTCCGAAACAAGAAAAGAAAATTCATTCTTAGAGAACACCAAGCCTCCATATCCTCAACGGTTGGTTGCGCCCAAGAAAGACACACTCATTACAATGAAATCATGGAGATGTTTAAGAAAGTCCAAATAAATCTCCCATTACTTGATGCTATCAAGCAAATTCCTTAAATCCGCTCTTAGAGTTCCAGAAAAAAGCGCAGGCAAGTCAGCTAGCGGGGCAAAGAAAGGGTAAAAAGCCAGTTTCGTGCCTATAGTCATTCCTTTCTCTGGTAACAATCCGGTCTTCAGTCGGTGGTAGTAAAGGAAGGATTTCTGTCCAATCAGCGCGGGCAAGCAAGTAGGAGTCCCAATGCTTTCGTCTCAGGCTAGAAACTATAGATTCTCATACGCTTGAACGGGATAAGTTTCAGTTTCCTTTTCTTACTTTAGTATTCGCTTCATCTTGACTTAGGAACATGGATTTGACCTCGAGCCGCTCTATTAGAATGGAATTCCAGGGCGCTTATCAACCGCATTTCTTCTATATTGTATACCTGAGTGACTTCTCGACCTTGTGTAAAAGAGATCAGTCTTCCTCGTCAATGAATGACTTCTTTTAAGCTAACCTTCCTTCTTCACCAATTAGTTACTTAATATTCTAGAAGTGGAGCACCTTGTATTTACTTAAAAGCTTGCCGGACTCAATCTATATCTATAGCACTAGCTAGCCTGCTTCCTTAAATCATGACGGTGGAGTGCCCGATGTGAGTCAAAGAGAGTGGTACAGTCACTACACGTTGTTAGCTGTCCCCAGTGCGTGCCGGCTTCCCTAATCAGAATTCATCCCAATCTTTCTGAAGGAAGTGTTCGAGTGGTGAAAGCTGAAAGATAAACTTCGAAAAGTACGATCTCTCTCTGGTATCCCACCTCTATATGTCCCTAGTTGTTCGCAACTGAATGAGAAACTGGTAATCCAAGTCGGAAGTCCTCAACAGGCAACGGTCCTCACCTCATCACTAAATATAGATTCTACGGTGAGCGAATCAAGTCATTTTAGAACAACTCTGGCGAATAAAATGCGATTTCAGTAATGCCAATATAATTCGTTTTTATTCAATCGGCAAGTCAATTCCTTCTTGCCTGCTTTGTCTCTGCTTGAAAGCTTCCATGTTCAAGTGAACAGTCAGGGATTGAAAAGTCAAAGTCAACAAAGTGGAATGCATCATCCGAATCGAGGCAGAAGGCGTTGGGAAAGAAAGAGGTAATTGCTTGTCGTTTTCAACTCCCTCCTATAAGCCTTGGATTGGCTTTCTCAAGATAGGTTTGAAGTCGATTAGTCTAGTTAAGCTAATCCACTTCTTGAATCACATAAAGAGGTTCCTATCGGTCAAAGAAATGAGAATTCCTAATTTGGTTGGCAGGGGACTTGGCCGTTCAGGATTGATCCTAGAAGGCCAACTTATAAGCGCATAAACTCATTTTTTCACGGTTCGGGTATTATCAGTCAATTGAATGTGTTTCCTAAGGTTTCTTCTAAGCCCAGTAACAAAACTTCTTTTCGAACTAGAAATAGATTAAATAGTCGAAACGGAAGCTATCGAGTAGCGCACCAGTAGTCTAAAAGGAAGGTTGTAGTAAGGAGATGCGCTCAAACTGAAAAAGCTACGATTCTGCTTGAACGGTCCAGTCCTATTGTCTTTGTTCTGTGCGCCTGTGCCGGAAGTCTTTGACTGTTAATTCCTTCTTTCCTTTGAAGGAACTGTTCTAGTGTTGAAAGCCAAAGGAGAAAGAGAAAATAGAGCTAGTTGTGAACCAGGAAAGTGATAAGACAGTTCGAGGGAGTAGTGAATCGGCCATTCCCACAAGGAAGAAAGTAAAGTAAGTAAGTAGCTCACCCCCAGCTTTATAATGGGCCGGTTTCGGTCCAATCCAATAATCTAAGTAGCGAACCAGAAGAAATTCCTGTAGTTGAATAGGCCTCGTTCGATAAGTTCAACCCTTTCAATATGTTATCTTTGCTTAGTCTCGCGAAGTAGGGGATTCCCGGATAGATACGATAGGCACGAAATGTAGAATAGCACGCCACGTTCTAAGCGCGTAAACTTTCTCCCTGTCATGGTGTTAGCTCAGGTAGAACTCTTTCTCTCGGTTCCTGTATTTATGTAGTGAAGGGTGTGAAAAGGATAGAATTGTTGGAAATATGCCCTGAAAGTCAATCTTTGGAAGAAACCTTTCAGGACAATAAATGGATGTATAGATGAATCTTATGCATCAAATGGCAAAGATACTATTTAGGACTATCTCTATAAACAATATATGTCATAAATGGTGAATCCATGGACAATGGATCGATTGAAGAAGTAATCTAATGATGTTAGACTACAGAGACCCTCTTCACATAACCATTATGTCCAAAAAGGTTCCTGGTCATAGGATTGTCGGAGGGATACTGACAATGCATAGACCGGTACATACTGTGTCCGCTTCAATTAGAAGGATGGAAAGTCTCATCCCATTCTTGTATTGACACTAAGACAAGTATGTAGGTGCTCATTAAGGGAATGAGTTCACTGAACACAATCGAACGAGAGTACTTGCATGGAGGTCTACTCATATGTCAAGCAAGTAACTCTAATGGTTGGAATAATGTAAGTAGTCCTTTGACCTGAGACATCATCGTTGTCTTGTGGTTAAGTACTTGATCTTTGATTATGTCAAAGTCACTCTATCAAAGTGTCCACGGCATAGTTGGGGTTAAGCCACTTAGTCATGAAGGCAAGTGAATGTTCAACAAGGAATCTCTAATCCTCGTTATGAGAGGATGAATACTCTAAGATATGATTCGGAAATCTTCGGCCGAAGTATCGAGCGTAATAAAGGAAAGCGTTCCTATACGACTCAATTGAATCATATAAGAAGGAATAATCACATTAGGGGTTTGACATAATATATCCATACCCTAGTGATGTGATTGAGAGTATTGTTTTAGAGAAGGATCGAATTACATTGTAATTCCAACTGAATAGGTTCTTTGAACAACTTCTACATTAGCTTGGGTAGCCATGATATATGGTTAGATGTCACTCATGGCTTGTGAGTTCTTCTAGATGATTAAATGTAGTGTCAAAGAAGAAGGTGAATTAAAAGTAAGTTTTAATTCACTAAGTGATTGGATTAACTATAATCAATTGGATTGGTGCCAATCACCTCACTGCCTTGCTAATTAGAACCTAAAACAATTGTTCACCAATACACTCTTGTAGTGAGTAATTAATGGATGATGGAAATAATTAATTGGATTAATTAAGTGTTGTGATTAATTATAAAGTCTAAAGAAATCATAAAAGCGATATAAGATCGTTTTGGGCTTAAAGAAATGTTCGGGTTTAATTGGGCCCATTGGGTCTAAACCCATTGGGCTTTTATTCAAGCATTGGATGACTTGAAATAAATGAAAGCCCAAAGCCCAAACAACACTAAAGGGGCCGGCCATAAAAGAAACTTTATAGCAAATATTTTCAGAAGGGGTTTTTGAAGTGTTTGAAGAACAAAAGAGAAAAAGAAATATATCTCTTTCACACTCAAAGGGCCGGCCACCATTGGTGGTTTTTAGCTAATCATCTTTTTCACCTCTTTGGTTATTCCTTCATCCTTCTCACTACACTAGTGGGTGAGGATCTTTAGAGGTTTTCAATCTTGGAAACTTGAAGAGAACCTAGGAGCACTCATTCTAACAAAGTGGAGGAGGCAAGGAAGGAGGCTAGGCTCAAGGACTTCAAGGAGCAAAGGTCTTGGAGGTGGTCCATCCTTGGTCTAAGATCTAGATGAAGAGGTATACAACTACTCCTAAACTTTGTCCTTATATATAAGTTTGTTTTGATGCATATTACATAAACCTATGAACCTTGAAGGGGATTTACATGACTAGATCTTTGATATTATTTGTTAACATGCTTCCGTTGCTTTCGTATATAAATTTTGAATTGTATATGCATGCTAGTCACTAGAAATCCCATATGAAATCTCATAAATTTCCCTTCAAGAATCCAGTCGGGGAAGTAAATCTTCCAGATTGCCCTCACCACTTCAGTTCTCATAGAAGGAGAAGCTGTGAGCTAAGAAGAAGAATGAAAGGTTCTATGTAATAAGAAGTTAGATTGATAGGAAGGTACTCGCGGGAA
Organism: Malus fusca; assembly: GCA_035220775.1. Classification (NCBI taxonomy): domain Eukaryota; kingdom Viridiplantae; phylum Streptophyta; class Magnoliopsida; order Rosales; family Rosaceae; genus Malus; species Malus fusca. The sequence continues at coordinate 25,585,071 of CM069071.1, read as the reverse complement.
ATGAACTCTAGTCAAGATGAAGTTGGTAGGTCCGGAGGGCGGGAACCAAAAGAAGAAGGGGGATCGATAGCCTATTGAAACTGGAGAAAGGAAGGACCTATCTGAAAGTGACTAGCTCGCTTTGAAACTGGAATTCTATAAGCAAGACCTATCTTCAAGAGTTCAGCCTAGCTCGAGTTCAGTTCAACCGGGCTAAGGCGCGATTATGATTTCGGTTACGACGTCCTTATTTCTTCTCACCTCCTACGAGTCGTCCGACGGAAAACACTTTCTGAATGGGGTAAAAGAACTTGGGATCGTTGATCTCTTCCTTAAAGATTGGGATGAGTCGATGTCGGTCGATGGTGTGAAAACACTTCCTGATGTCGAATTCCAAAAACCAGCGAGAGGTTCCCCACTCTTCTTTGATCCGTCTTAGGACCGAGTGGCGGCCTCGACCCGAGCGGAAGTGCGATGCGTCTGGAAACTCGGAATCGTAAATGAATTCGAGTACCATTCTGATCGCCTCTTTCATGATCTTTTCTATAGGTAGAACTACAGTGAGCGGTCTAAACTTCGACCCTTATTTCTTTCTTTCTTCATATTGTAAAGGAAAGCAAAGCCCGTTTTTTGCTCCCTCTATTGATAGATCAAGGGCCCTCCTGCCATCGTTTCAGTGACTCATTGGGCTTCCCTCAGCTCAGTCTTTTTGGTTCTTGAGAATGGTCGCCGCCTCTCCCAGGACTGGAATGATTATCCCTGCCCGATGGGTCTACATCCATCCCTGAATGTCATCGGGTACTGTTCACTTCCCCGCCATTCTTGTAACCGTCACCTGTAACCCGCGCAGGTGTGTCCGCACCCCCCTGAGTGGACGAGAAAGAAAGGATTTCTCGGAGCAACCCCCCAGGTTCCAAACCCAGGAGTCAACTTTCCCGTATGAGCATTCGATACATGTATCAGTCCCTGGAAGAGTGAAAGGGTCACCACAACTGATGATCTCCCCCCTAATCTTAGATAGGTCGTCTGAGGGTTCGCCGCGGTTCATTGATGTGCTTACACACTAGGCTACCCTTCTCCGAAAGCTCCGCGAGACCACCTACCACTAGTCTTTGGCCGGAGGGGTTTATTGCACAAAAACGCCGGGACGAAGGCTCCCGAAGAGGGAAGCCCAACGAATGTCAGATGCAAAGCTCCGCACCTCATTAAGATCATATTGGCATACTCTCCCAAAAAAAAAAGAGCAGACCCCATTGAAGACGAGAGTGAGGTACAACAAGTTATAGCAAAGGCTTAGACTTATAGCATCAGGTTATATTCATTATGAGCTCCATGACTTTGAGATATAACTCACTGCCGGGATTCTGTAATTGGTCGACCAGCATATGGAGATCATCCTGAGTTACTATTTCTCCCGGGCTCATCCCTTGTGCTAGTTTTTTAGCCACGTCCAACCAGGTGTCGTGGTCCCGATGAATGGAATAATTGGAAAAAATATTCGCGAAGGCTTCGACAATCGCGGCTGCCTTTTCCCTTAAAAGACGAAGAGCAAAGCTCTATGCTACAAACAAGCCAACTCCTCCTCCATTTGCTCCGCTTTTCAACTCATTTCAAAAACTCTTCTTTCTTCTAAGTACTTGTCAGCCCGTAATCCCCCTTTGCAGCTTTCAAGCAGGAGTGCGCTAGTTGACGGAACTATGAATAAGTGGGCCCAACCCAGCAAGCGTAACGTAATTATCATCTAAGCGCCTCTGTTTGCCTAAAGTCGACTACCGTCCGTTTCGGAAAGCACATGGCATTGAACCACTCCGAGCCAGGGATGAGAGAGACTCTCTATTACTATAAGGAAAATCTCATATATAACAAGTGGAGTTCTTTCTTTCTCCCATAATCTTCTTTTTCTCAATCGCCCGAAAGAGTGAAAACCCGTTTAAATGGTGGATGATTTCTTGATGGTTGAATGTGACCAAGAGTTGAATCAGTTGCCGATGGTGGTATACCTTATATAAGTAGTTATTGATCCCCAGCCAAGTGCCGGCAAGTTAGCTCTTGGAGGAAGGCATTAATGTACGAGCAGAGGTTGTTTCGAAATAACCGGTGTTAGCGACGAATGGATTGTTTGCCAGAGAAGGTTGCCCAGTTAAGATACGAGCAGAAGGCATGCCACGCATAGTATAAAAAAAGGCAGAGAAGAGGATTGATGGATAGAGGGAAGATACATATATTATATGGATGCCCCAGAAAAGCAGGAGGAATCGGCTGCTGGTGGAAGGTTTTGCAGGAAATGAATCACTAGTATAAGAAGGGGACAAGGAATGCCCTTTGCCACGTGAATCAGACTAGGTTTATCTCAGATGCGGGATTACCAATGTCGCGATTGGAATTAGGAAAGGAAGTTGTGGCACTTCTGAATATGAAGAGGAAGTTTTTTCTATAGCAATAGTAGACATGCTACGATCTTTGGCTCTTTCCTAGACAAGAGCTATACAGGAAGCATCGAATGCCATGGTTCTTGTTACAGACTAGGCTGCAAGTGAGAGTGATAGCACACAACCCCAAATCTTAACATGATTAAGTTTTGTCTTTCTTTCCAACTACATCCTATGGAGTCATGAAAATTTTGGAAGATCTTCTAATTGACAATCATATTGTCTTAGAAGTATATATATCCTATATATGGGTAATTGATAGTATCCAACGAACTAAATCTTATTCAAGTTCGTTCTTCTCCTAATGGAGAAGTCCATTATCTTATGATGCTTCTTTCCTTGATATCTTTCAAGGAAACTGTTCTAAAGTGTTACCTTTCCTTGGATCAAATCTAAGGAGGTAAATACTTTAGACATCTTACTCATCAACTTACATTTCTTGAATTCTTTGAAACCTTTTTCAAAGTATTCAGACTTGTGTTTATTCAAAATAAACTATAGTCCAACCGAGAGTGATCTTCGGTGAATGTCATACAACATGAGTAGTATTATGTTGTGGACAAGTGCCACTAACATCTAAGTGAATTAACCTTAACAACTTTGTGATTCTTTCTTCTTTCCAAAAGAATAAAGATTCGAACATTTCGCCTCTATACAATTTTAATAAGAAGGTATTGGATCCGGATCTAACGATCCAAAGCATCCATCTTTAACCAACTCGTAATTTATGTTTTAGAGGTATCACAACTCAGTTGGGATTAGTCACTATCTTGTAACCTTTTGGGTTTTAAGCATCGTTATATTCTAAACAGTTAACACTACCATATCATCTCTACTATAGAGACAATCAATTAGATTACTATAATCCAATCATTGATTAATAAAGAACAATGTTTTGTCAAACAAAACATTCATCCATCTCTACTATAGTGACGGAATTAAGTTCCTTAAAATTGGAATGTAAAGACAATCTTTGGTTTTTCCAATTTCTTTGGTAGTTCATATGAGGAAGTAAGTACTATCTGCTTTCACAGAGATCTATATTTTATTCACGTTCCGAATGTGAAGCACTTTTTCTTCTCTCATATATCTTCTACTTCTTATTAGTCACACTTTTACAACGATTGTAAAACATAGTTACTAATACGGAATCAAGCATTCAAGTAGAAGAACCAATTGTTTTGAACTATTCAAGAACAATTTACAACACCTTCAAAAGGTGTGTTCTTGACACTTGCAAGACATTTCTTGCAAATACCCCTTCCAATGTCCATCCTTTCATAAAGAAAGTTTGTTCCCTTGGAGTTATTTTGCCTTCTTCATTTGACTTCTCCTTTGACTACAATAGTTATGGTCCCTAAACTCCCACTATCTCTCTTGAAACTTATTTCAATTGTGTTATACACATCAAACAATTTGGAGAGCATGTGGTTATTGTTCACTATATAGTTTACAATAAACTTAGTGAACTACTTGGATAGGGATACAAAGGTGAAGTCCTTGCCTAGTTTTCCGTCTCTCAGAAGTGGTTTAACACTTCAACACTCAATGATTCAAAATCATCATAAGTCCATGTTGATGGACTATTTTTGTCAACCAACCATTATGTTCTAAACATAATTACAAACTTTCAAGAATTGTTCAAGGCAACTCTCATTTCTTCATACAACAATTTGTAAGTGAAGAATCATGGCACATAAAGTGTCCATGCCTTTGTGCTTTCTTCTCAAGTTCTTTGTTCATTTAACAAAGAAACAAGCACTAGTGTTTGCATTGACTAAGGGTTGTTCAAAGCAACTCTTATTTCTTCATACAACGATTTGTAAGTGAAGAACTAATAACACTAAAAGTGTCCTTTTCTTTATGCTAATCTTCGTAAGTTCCTTTGTTCATTTAACAAAGGATTAAGCATTGGTTGTTTGTGTTGTCCTCTTCATGATAGACTTCTCTAACATGTTCTTCCAATGATACATTACCAGTAGGAAGATTTTAAGGATGAGACTACTTAGGTACATATACAATCCATTTAAGACAATCTTTGGGATTGTGGTACCAAGTCCGGAAACTAAAGCATTCGGCTTTTCTTTGTCAAGTTTTGGATAGCGTTTGCAAATATATTGGTAAACAAATACATAACGAATATAAATTGATTGATTTTAAGCCATTTGATTCGGGTCTTTAAATCAAATAGCACCACCCACTATATTTGGCAAATTCCATATCCCTCATTGGAATTCGAGAGTTCTGGAGGAAACTCTTAGTAGGGTATGGGAGACTCACTATTACCAAGCCCACCTCACAATGATATGATGTTGGCTAGCATTAATAATAATGAGAGAGTACGCTTACTCATTTGCATCTCTTGCAAGTACCCATCTTATTTGGCCTCTAGAGAATGTAGCCTCACAATGATATGATGTTGGCTCCATTACACTTAGTTAAGTCATTCCCACCATGCAAGTTCGGGTAGGGGTTCAAGAACAACCTCACAATGATATGATGTTGATCATTCTCGTTGCCTACCTTCACAACATCATATATGCATATAGAACTCCTCCGAGTGTAAGCACGCACTTTGAACTCCCCCATGATAGGGTGAAGCCGGTGTACGAGTCACAAACATCGGAGCCTACCATGGTGGAAGGCCACGAAAGAGTGTTCAAAGCACTCTCATGCTTATCAACTTAATAATGGTTTGGTTGAGGGTTTATAGGTCTCATCACATATAAACATTCATTTTAATCTTATTAAAACAATTTGGTCCTATTACAACTATTGGTCCATTTGATTGTTTTAGTTGTATATAATACTCCCACTATGCTTATAAAACGGTTTTTAAAGCAAGAGTATATTATACTACTAACATAAGCTTTGCATTCATTTAATGGACTATATAGTTGCCTTAGGGCCTTAGGATGACTATGAACCTTTGATTACATCCAACACGAGCCTAGTGTTGGATCTCGGACTAGGGATGGTGATTGATTTTAGTTACGCGTTTAATCACATTAAGGCGTGTTGTCTTAGGGGCGTTGTGAAGGGAAATTTAAGAGATTTCATATGGGATTTCTAGTGACTAGCATGCATATACAATTCAAAATTTATATACGAAAGCAACGGAAGCATGTTAACAAATAATATCAAAGCTCTAGTCATGTAAATCCCCTTCAAGGTTCATAAGTTTATGTAATATGCATCAAAACAAACTTATATAAGGACAAAGTTTAGGAGTAGTTGTATACCTCTTGATCTAGATCTTAGACCCAGGATGGACCACCTCCAAGACCTTTGCTCCTTGAAGTCCTTGAGCCTAGCCTCCTTCCTTGCCTCCTCCACTTTGTTAGAATGAGTGCTCCTAGGTTCTCTTCAAGTTTCCAAGATTGAAAACCTCTAAAGATCCTCACCCACTAGTGTAGTGAGAAGGATGAAGGAATAACCAAAGGGGTGAAAAAGATGATTAGCTAAAAACCCCCAATGGTGGCCGGCCCTTTGAGTGTGAAAGAGATATATTTCTTTTTCTCTTTTGTTCTTCAAACACTTCAAAAACCCCTTATGAAAATATTTGCTATAAAGTTCCTTTTATAGCCAAAGAGACCTAGCCAACAACTTGACTAAATATCTCTCCTTTTCACTCTATATGGCCGGCCCCTTTAGTGTTGTTTGGGCTTTGGGCTTTCATTTATTTCAAGTCATCCAATGCTTGAATAAAAGCCCAATGGGTTTAGGCCCAATGGGCCCAATTAAACCCGAACATTTCTTTAAGCCCAAAACGATCTTATATCGCTTTTATGATTTCTTTAGACTTTCTAATTAATCACAACACTTAATTAATCCAATTAATTATTTCCATCATCCATTAATTACTCACTACAAGAGTGTATTGGTGAACAATCGTTTTAGGTTCTAATTAGCAAGGCAGTGAGGTGATTGGCACCAATCCAATTGATTATAGTTAATTCAATCACTTAGTGAATTAAAACTTACTTTTAATTCACCTTCTTCTTTGACGACTACATTTAATCATCTAGAAGAACTCACAAGCCATGAGTGACATCTAACCATATATCATGGCTACCCAAGCTAATGTAGAAGTTGTTCGGAGAACCTATTCAGTTGGAATTACAATGTAATTCGATCCTTCTCTAAAACAATACTCTCAATCACATCACTAGGGTATGGATATATTATGTCAAACCCCTAATGTGATTATTCCTTCTTATATGATTCAATTGAGTCGTATAGGAACACTTTCCTTTATTACGCTCGATACTTCGGCCGAAGATTTCCGAATCATATCTTAGAGTATTCATCCTCTCATAACGAGGATTAGAGATTCCTTGTTGAACATTCACTTGCCTTCATGACTAAGTGGCTTAGCCCCAACTATGCCGTGGACACTCTGATAGAGTGACTTTGACATAATCAAAGATCAAGTACTTAACCACAAGACAACGATGATGTCTCAGGTCAAAGGACTACTTACATTATTCCAACCATTAGAGTTACTTGCTTGACATGTGAGTAGACCTCCATGCAAGTACTCTCGTTCGATTGTGTTCAGTGAACTCATTCCCTTAATGAGCACCTACATACTTGTCTTAGTGTCAATACACGAATGGGATGTGACTTTCCATCCTTCTAATTGAAGCGGGCACAGTATGTACCGGTCTATGCATTGTCAGTATCCCTCCGACAATCCTATGACCAGGAACCTTTTTGGACATAATGGTTATGTGAAGAAGGTCTCTGTAGTCTAACATCATTAGATTACTTCTTCAATCGATCCATTGTCCATGGATTCACCATTTAGGACATATATTGTTTATAGAGATAGTCCTAAATAGTATCTTTGCCATTTGATGCATAAGATTCATCTATACATCCATTTATTGTCCTGAAAGGTTTCTTCCAAAGATTGACTTTCAGGGCATATTTCCAACAATCTCCCACTTGCACTAAAGTCAATCACTAGTGTATCTTATACATGCTAGTTGAGAGAGCTTATGCTCGTAGGTTAACTTGGTTATGTATTAATCCTTTTTATTTAAAAGGGACTCACTTATCAAATGTTTCCAAAACATTTGATGATGTCTCTTTCTTGTGTTCAAATACTTTGATGAGACCTTGATTCCATGGCTTGAGCTATCGCCCCATTACGTCGTAGTATCCTACTAACGACCTTATGGTTTGGATTCAATCATTGGTTCTAAAAGAACCCCTTCCATTCGAAACACCTTTTGAAGCAGTTTCTAAAACAATATATCGTCATATATTTCGTTTGTATACTTTATACAAACTTTGCTCCAACCTTGAGACCATTGTAGTACATTACTAACAACACTTTTATATGATTAGTACTTCATCCATTATGAAGTTCCATTTGTTAAAATGGGTTATTTTCACTTTGGTTAATAACCTAAGTGAATGCACGCTTCCAGAGTCCGACTCTGATGTTCCTTTCTTAAAGGCAATAATACTCTATCAGTTGCTTTGGTTCTGATCCTGGGATATAGTAATACCTTAAAGTGACAACCCCTATGGTTCTTCACTTTTGGATATCTACTTCACAAGTCCATACATGTGTCCCTTTTGTGATTTTGTGGCACATTCATTATAAGGGTTATGAAAGTGATTTTCTATCATATAGGAAAATGCTTTCTTAAATCTACAACATTTGAGATTTAATTCCCATATAACATCATTGAGATAGCCTTGCTATATCAATAAGTCCAATTTCAAGTCTATACTTCAAAATTGACCGTGTCATGTTTTTGTCATTTTTCGAGTAACATCTATGTTTTATCAAGTCTATCAAATAGGCTTTATTCACATCTTGTTGCTCAAATTATGACATCACTCCCACTGGCCTTATTGTAACTTAGCATTCAATCAAAAACTTAACACTTACTTTTCTTGATTTGAATGCATATTGCTCCCACTAACTTGTCTTGGATCTATTGACAATCATTAAGATCCATTAGCTTATTGATGATGTCTCAACTATTTTGAGACTATCAACAACTCTAGCTAACACAAGTTATTTTAAACAAATCATACATAAAAGAATTCCTTCTCAAGTAATTCCATTTGAAATGTGTGACTTGCTATATCAAGTCTATTCATTTAAATTATATGATGTCATACACCATACTTAAAGTTTTAGTCATACTAAGACCTTTAATGTAGTCATACAAGAATTATCCAAGTCTTTAGTGGAAGCATGGCTCCTACTAAGGATATAGAAACTCAACCATTCCTTCTAGGTGGTTGATATAATTCTTTATCAAAACTACATTGAGCATTATAGTTACATGAGATGTTGAATTTGGATTGTCTTGTTGTTAAACCATATGTTGTGACTCATTTTGAAACTATTCCCTTTTGTTTCATCAACTTGTCCATATGCCTTGTTATTAGCTTGTTCTCATAAAAGAGAATGATGGACAACTCCCAACATATAACCATTTTATGCTAGGTTGACGAAACCAACATTCAAAGACCATTCTTTAGAATGTCACACAACATAGAATTTTAACGTTTGTAGAGCTTGAGTCCTTTAACAATTAAAATTACAAACTCTTAATAATAGTCAAGTACTATTATTCTTTAGACAACTATAAACCAATCATATTAAAGTGTATAAACGTGGAGTATACGGGTAGAAGACATTGTGTAGTAGCTTTAAAAACCTTTCAAGCTCGTTTGTTTCAATCTTCACTAAGTTAATGTCTCGTTATTAAGTGACTAAAGTCTTTAAACATTTTATAGATTTAGACACTTCTTTCTTGGTTTAATCATTAACACAATTGACATTTTAAAACAATTTAAAGAATGCCCAATTAGTTGTTCAAAACTACTTAATTGAATCAAGAGTGATCTTGATTATTGTGTTCTAAGTGATAACCATATAAGAAACGTTTTTCTTATTACTTATATCATTATAATGTGATCTTCCTTTTCTTCAAGAGAGGAATCTCTAGACCTTTGTCAATTCATATAGAACTCGTAGGTAGACAATTGGAACCAAATCTAAAGATTCATTGTATCCTTCTATGTCCTACATGTGAGATCTATCCATTATTGATAAGTCTAAAGTTTGGTTATCACATTACAATAAGTGATATAAATCTTGTATCTCAACTAGGATACAACAAGACAATATTCAATTCATAACACTACTTTAAGGAAATAATATATTAGAAGGCATTCATCACATTACATTAATATGATAATTCAAACATTCATAATGTTTAATACAAAAAGCATTAGTTCTATACATTTAGAGACTAATTTAAATGCCTTTATACATTTAGGCACTAATAATGGTCTTCCATCAAATGAAGCCATATAATTAGTTCTTAACAAAATAAGAAAGTTTAAAGACAATCTTTAAATGCCTAACAAACTTCCTAAGTAGTAAGCAAAAACATGGTGGCCGAACCATTCTCCACATTTTCCTTGCTCGTTCCTCTTCTACTTGGCTCCTCCACCTATATACATTTATACAAGTGATTAGCCCTTTATATCAAATATAAATATTTAGAAGATCTAACATTTAGAATTGAAGATTAGAACATAAACCATACCTTGTGGCTTGTCCTTAAGAGTTGCAAGATATAACCTGCAATTCCTCTTCCAATGCCCCTCATTTCCACAGTGGTGGCAAGTCCCTTTGGGCTCTTTTGCCTTCTTTTTCCTCACTCCTCCTTGAGGCTTAGGAGTGGGGGACTTCTTCTCCTTCCCTTTGCCTTTGCCTTGCGGCTTGGCCTTGGAAGAGGATGCCTTGTTGTAGGCTACTGCAACAGTCCCTACAACGTTCTCTTTCTTCATAGTCTTCTCGGCAGTTACTAACATGTTTAGTAACTCAGAGAGAGTATTATCCATCTTATTCATATTGTAGTTCATAACGAACTGCGAGAATGAATCAGAAAGAGAAGCCAATACGAAGTCCTGGGCCAATTCCCCGTCAAGTGGAGTACCTAGGTTCTCCAGTTGTTCAATGAGTCATATCATCTTCAGTACATGTTGATGTACTGGAGCCCATTTGACCATCTTGGTCTTCACAAGTTCACTGACAGTGCTAAAGCGACGGTTGCGTGTCCCTTCACCATATAACTCCGTAAGATGGAGTATGATGGAAGATGCACTGTCCATGCCCTCGTGCTGTCTCTGTAGCTCCTCATTCATGGAAGCCAACAGATAGCACTTGGCTTGTGTATCATCCTCAACGTGCTTGTCATACTTAGCACGTTCATCCTCAGTGGCGTCGGGGCCAAGAGGTATGTGAGGTGGAGCCTTGTCTAGCACGTAAACAATCTTCTCCAAGGTTAGGAGAATCTTGACATTACGAAACCACAATGGGAAATTGTGCCCCTCTAGGCAATGTTTGTCGAGTATTTTCGCGAGTGTGCTTCCAACCATATCTATATACATAAACAATAAAATAATTAGTTTGATTGTTGATTAAGTCAAACGATTCGGGTCTTTAAACGGAATGACACCACCCACCATTTTTGGAAAATTCCATATCCCTCAAGATGGAATCCGGGAGATTTCAAAGAAAGCTCCTAGCGGGTTATGGGAGGCTCACTATTACCAAGCCCACCTCACGATGATACGATGTTGGCTAGCAAAAATAATAATGAGAGGGTACAGGTACCCATTCACAACAACCTCTTGTGATTACCCATCTTTTTGGCCTCTAGAGAAAAATGCCTCACGATGATACAATGTTGGCACCTTTTCTCTTAGTTAAGTTTTGTCCCACCATGCCGGTTTAGAAAGGGGTTCAAGTATGACCTCACGATGATACGATGTTGGCCACACTCGTTGCCTACCTTAACCTCATCAAATGTTTTAAATAAACTCCTCCTGAGTATAAGCATGCACTTTGCACTCCCCCATGATAGGGTGAAGGCGGTGTACAAGTCATAAACGATTGGAGTGATAAGCTCATATTTATACATATTTTACATCAAATTCTCTTGTCTTTTCTTAGTTATTTCCTCATATTTTTGTGCTATTTAATTTGTTTTTGTGTTTTATCGAATTTATCTAGCTAATAAAATAAAAATAACATAAGTGTGATTTTATGTAATAAATTCGTGTCAAAACTGTTTAGCTTTTAAATTAAATAATATATATATATATATATATATATATAATAATTGTTTGTTTTGTAGAATAAGGGAGAGTGGAGTTGGTAAGGAAATAAAATAAAATAAAGTAATGGAGCTGTCAAGCAGCTGGCAAAGAAAAGGTGGAAATAAAAAAAGGAAACAAAGCAGGGAGTGGAGCTCCCATCATGAAGTGAGTGGCTGCCTCGGCATTTTTAAAGGTGCTGCCTGGCGTGGCAGTCAGGTGGAGCACAGAAAAGAATAAGGCAGCGCAAGCTGCAGAGCTCGAAGAAGAAACAGCAGTCAGCAAGGAAGTTTGCCTCGGGGCAGGGGAGTCGGTCTTGGCGTGAAGAGGTGAAGGCTGCCCTTAGGCAGCGCACGAACTGACAGGTAGCTCGGAGGGAGGACAGCTGTTTTGGCAGCTTGAGAGAGACGCAACACGTGAAGGTTGAAGTGAGGGAAGTCAGGGAGCTGCCTTTGGCAGCTGAAATTGAAGGAGAGACTGACGCCTGGCAGAAAACAGACGCTGCCTTGGCAGCGAGGTGATTTGCGCAGCAAATCAGGAGGTCAGGACAGGGAGGTCAGCACGGAAAGCATTGGAGGAAGGCAGGACACGTGCAGGGCAGCTGCAGCTGCCTGGTGCAGCTTGCGAGAAGAAGAAGGAGGTCAGACGGGGGGCTCTTGGCAGGCTCTCGGTGTGCAGTCAGCGCAGAAACAGAAGCAGCAAAGTTTCACTGCATCTCTCTCGGTTAATTCGTTCCTAAACTCAAGTTTTATTCCTGTTTAATTTTAATAATGTGTAACTAATTTTATTTTGGCTAGAGTTTAATTCAAAACCATGGATATATTTGTAATTTGAATTGATTACCTTCAGTTGTGATTTCTGAGTTGTGATTTAATTTGCTTAACTGCTTGATTGATAACTTATTTTTGTATGTCGATTAAGGATGCATACTTAATTTACATGCATGAATTTGATGCTAGAATATAAGTGAATTTCACCTAATCGTTATGAACTTATATTCACAAGTAGTGAAGGTCGCTTATAAAAGATCGCGTTAGGTAAATTCTTGGCATAAGTTTCATGCAATTCATAGTAACAAGTGCCTCGTCAATGCTTATGATTTTCATAAAACTTAATGATTCTTGCTTGTATCTCTATTATGCAATTCATGTAGGGAACTTGTAGGGAATGTTTTGGGTTGTCGTATGCAATCATCCAACCTAATAAAAGTAGGAAAATCTGAAGGTTAATTTAAGCGGACCTAATTAACTTGGGGCGTTGAGAATTTACAATTTATTGAAAGAACAACTGAAAATCAATTTAGGTTGCATATATGTCATGTGTGGAGAAGAACCCTCTAGCCAGTCCGTCATTTATCATTTTACCTTAATTTTATGTTTTTGTCAATTCTGTAATTTATTTTAGTTTAATTTACTTTTCATCAAAAATCAACCCCCCGTTTATTTTAAAGTGTTAGATTTATTAGAAATCATTTTAGTTTGTGTTTTCTTAAGTCTTGAGTTGTTTTGAGTCTTTTGATTTATTTTAGTTTATTTGTTAGTTTTATTTTGAGTCATTCTATTTAAGTGTTTTGGGTCTAGTTTAGTATTTTAAATTTTGTTTTTACGTTTTTAATTTAATTTTACTTGGGTTAGCATCCCTAGTTAATCCCCGGCCTAGAACGATCCCTACTTATCCATATACTACAATTGTCACAAATAGGGTTTAAATTTGTGCGTTAGTTAATTTCCGCATCAAATTTTTGGCGCCGTTGCCGGGGATTAGCAAATTTGCTAATCCTTTTATTTTTGTTTTTGCTTATGTTTATTTGTGTTTGTGTATGGTACTTTTGATATTTGATTTATTTTTCTTTCTTTGAATTGAGGTACAAATGGAGCAAGACCTGGATTCTACTAGCATTCAAGATCTATTGGCACATCTCACTGCTCAATTAACTCATAATGCCGAACGGACCACAATGCCAAGTGTCCCTACACTTGATGTGCCCCATGGGCAAGGATATCAAAGTCCTCAATTTTCTGTCAATGAAGATGTTTGGGGATATCAAGGCTATAACCAATCAAGGGGCAACATGTTTTCCAACGCTTACAATTCGGATTGGAGAGATTATTCAGATTACATGTGGGGAGAACCTCAACAATTCCAACAAGGTGGATATTGGCAGCAAGAAGACGCGTTCTATTCAAGACCTATGCAGCCACCACAGCATCCCCCACAACAATTCCAATCGAATCAAAGTATGCCCGTGGATTATAATCAAATGCTTGAAGAATTAATTTCTTCGGTACAGGGTTCACAAAAAGAAGAACAATTGCCGCCATCGGAAGAGTTCTATCAGTGGCCATATGAACCACCACAGCCACCACCACAAGCTCCCCAACCAAATTCAGGTACGTCTTTGGATAATGACATGTTGAATAAGTTACTAACCTCTTTGACCCAAGACGCAGAAAATCGAAACAAGGAGATGCAAAATAAAGCCAACAAGGTGGATGCATTGGAGGAGCAAATTGGGCAGATTATGGAATTCATGGTACAATTTCAAGAGCAAAGTGAACTCTCCAACTCCACATTTGCAAATTCAAAGGCAGAAAGTGAAATCGATGAAGCCATCACTTTGGGAAGTGATATGGAGGATGAAGTTGTTCCAGAACCATCCAAACATAGCGCGAACATGGATGAATTGCCGCTTCAAGAAGAAGATGAGGATGACTACTTGGGCAGTTTAGAAGAATTCTTATCGCAAACCCCTCAAGTCCTTATGCCATCCAACTCAGGTGAGGAGGTTCTAAATTCATTTCATTCTAACATTATTCCACCAATTGTCCTTTTTCCTTGCAGGTTTTTAAATCCCAAGGAAGAAGTGAATGAAAAATACGTTGTGGAAGATCTTCCCAAGGTGCAAATTGATATCCAAATTCTTGGTGTACCAAATCAAGTTCCCGATGGTATTGAAACGTTCAAAGAGACGTGTACACCAAGAAGAATTATTCCAGAAAATGAGGTGGCCGGAGAATTTGTTGAATACATCCAAGAGGCTGTGCATTAGACAAATGCCAAGGAAGTTGAGTTTGATAACAGGGGCCATGTCACAATCATCACATGCAATCTGGCTAAGTGCAAAGTCCCTGAAACATTCCAAGATGTGGTGTTTGTGATTGAGTTTGATCGAGAATGTAAGCCATCTTCTCCATTTTTAATTTTAATTTATACTAACTTGTTTCTAATTTTGATGATTCAGGCACCGTCATTAGAACTTAGACCGTTGCCGGATCATTTCAAGTACCACCGTCCGTTCAAGGATAAACCCATGCATTTGAATAATGAAGGGAGGCCTAGGAATCACCCACAATCAGATTTGCATTTCTAATCCCTTCTCCTTACTGAATTTATTTTACTCTATTTAGTTCTTTCATTGTTTGTTGGCTTTTGTGTGAATTTATTTTACGTTGATTTTTTTTTACGTTGATTTCATTTTGTTTTGTTTATTTAGTTGTGATTTTTGTTTAGAAAGTTAAACTTAGTCTTTTTACTTTGTTTTACTTATTTTAAATTGTTATTTAAAAAAAAAAAAAAAAAAAAAAAAAAAACTTAAATGCATAAATAATTTACAATAACTTGTAAACTAATTTCGTTCATTGGTCATTGGTTGGTGGTGCCTCGGAGGTCGACGGAGCCCCTGAAAGACAAAGCGCCAGAGCTGGATCATTCGGAGCCTCAAAACTTGGTGCTGCTCCCGAGGACGAAGGCAACATAAACCTCGGGAGTAACGTCATAAAGCGTTGATGATCACTCTGAATCCGCACTTCGGACTCCTGCAGCTGATCAAGCTTCCTCTTCATGCTTGTTGAGTAATTGGTTGCAAGCATGTGCAAATCCCTGTTCTCATGCCTAAGCACTCTGACCTCTTGCCGAAGACTAGCCACTTCAGCCATCAACGACTCCACCTGACGAGTTCGTGCAAGAAGGCGCTGGCCCATGTTTGATACTGAGCCTGCGCATCGGACGCTGTAGGCCATAGAGTCCTGGACAGCCAGTTCGTCGGACCGCCTGGAAAGTATCCTAGTGTCTCTAGGAGTGAGCAGATTTCTGGCCACCACCGATGCGGTTGTTTCGTTCATCATCATGGAATCCCCAACTGTAAGAGGACCATTTGGGGATATGAAGGACGGCTGCCAAATGTTGGTTGGAGAAGATATATCACTATCTTCCCCAACATTCAAGTTAAGGCGACGGTCAGAGGGGCAAGACATATTCGAAGGTGTTGAGAATGAAGAGTCGGACTGATCAAGATTAAAAGAAATGCAAGGAGGAAGTGTTTACATGAGATAGTGTTTACAGGGGGAGCTTAAGTGTGTTGTGGAACAAAAATGAGCGTTCTTATAAGAAGAAGAAATCGTTGAGGCATCACTCAGCAGTCGAAGAGGCGCCCTCTCGCAAATCGAAGAGCCGGGCTCCTTTCTCAAAAGCCGGATTCTTTTCTCAAAAGCGGCGTCGCCGTTCTCAAAAGTCGAACTCCGTCTCAAAAGTCGGTTCCTTTCTCAAAAGTCGGACGCCGCTCTCTCAAAAGTCGGGCGTCTTTATCAAAAGTCGGAGCGGTCAGGAATCACGAGGCGAGCTGTTTTTCCAATTTTGTCGTCACTCGTCACGCGCGCTGTCAGCTTTGCGCAAATTACGGGTGGCTTTTTCAGAAAGCGCGTGACCTGTACTGTTCATCCATCCACCGGCTGCCGACAGGGGTAAAGGAACAGTTTCGGTTGTGAAGAAAAGACCTATAAACGTCTACCTTCGCATCCATTGCAAAGGCAAACTCTCTCAGCACTTCTTCATCTCCGAAATTTTTCATCTCCGAAAATGCCTTTCCAACAAACCCTCTCGAGTTTCTCTGTGTTTCTCATTCCCTGGGATACCTTTGAAAATAAGTCATCTAGAGCTAGAGTATTTCATATCATGAAGGTTGAAAGCAAGAGTATCTCATATCACGCTTTCTCCCTGTCCTTGTCCTTGTCTTTGTAATAAGGAGAAAGCGGGCAATCAGCCAGCATTCGGTGTCAATCTTCCGATCTAAGAACCGACTGCCTGGAAATCCTTCCTGATTGCTTACCTAGCATTGCTTACCTATCATTGCTCTCGAGTGCTCATCTTCAACCGCTGATGTACTTCCGAAGAAGTCGCCACATCTGCCTGGAGAACAGCCAAGGCAAGTGAAAATGTTACTTGAAGCATGTGGAGACAAGGTGCTGCTTCATCTTCAAGATCAAGTCTCATTTTCCTTGCTAAGAAGTTCCCCAGCCCAGTTCAAGCATACACCTGTGGAACGATACTTCTTCAAAAGCAAAAGTATCCCATATCATCAGAGTCAGAGGCAAAGATTTCTCATGGCATGCTTTTCCTTTACCCTTGCTCTTGGCTACGGGGCAAGGTGAAAGAAAGGCAATCGGTCGGCACTTGGACAGATTGAACAAAGAAGCAGACCACCACCTATTCCTCGTGCCTACCTGCCATGCAGAAGAACAAAAAGAGAAGAATGTAGCCTGCAGACTCAATCAACCCGGCAGAAGGAGTCCGAGTTGAAACCAAGAGCTCGAGAAGCTTCAACAACACCACCAATCAAGTCTCATTTTCCTTGCTAAGAAGTTCCGAGGCCAGTTCAAATTCAAAGCTGTGGAAAGTCACCAAACAGGACCAATGATCACTTTTTAGTTTTATTCATTGTCTTTTTCATTTTTAATTTTTCGTTTGCATTTTTTTTACATTTTCTTGCGTGCTTAACTTATTTTTTTTCTTTTCTTTGCAGGAACTTTTGGCTATTTCCACCCTTGAAGTTGATTGCAGAATTTTAGCTTGGGGGTCATCGCTTGATTTTTTCTGCAAATTAGGGAAGTTTTCAGTCATATTGCTTTATTTTATTTCGTATATATTTATTTATTTTATTTTTATTTGCATTTTATTATATTTTCTGACATTGGGGACAATGTCTAGTTTAAGTGTGGGGGTAAAGAGTATGAAAAATGACCAAATTGAAAATTTTTGTACCTTCGACTTTGAACTGGTTTCATTTGTTTCCATGTTATTGCTTTGTTTTCTTGTTATTGCTTTGTTTTCTTAATTAGTTTTGTTTTATTAAAAAAAAAAAAAAAAAAAAAAAAAATCGGAAAATTTAAAAAAATCCAAAAATATTTCCTTGTTTTCCTTATTGTTTTGAATTAGATTTTTGTTAGTTTCCCGACCCAATGATATAATTGGATAAAATTTGAACCATGATGATCAAGAACTTAGTTAACATGTGTTGCGTGAAATTCCTAATTCTCGTGTTAGTTTGTACATATTTGATCATCTTTGAAAAACTAAACGCACATAGCCTTGTTGATGTGAAACTAAAGCATAATTTAAAGCTCCATATGTGAATTTAGTGACCATATATATCCTATGTGAGTTTTCGAGCCTATTGAAAGTGTGTGCATTTTTCATACACTCCTATTCTTTCATGTGTGATGAACTTATGTGAGATACTTCTCTAGAACTTGCATAACGATCTTTCGAAATATTTGTCATTGATTGCATGAACTTGAAAATGATAGAGGCATTAGGTTTACCACCATGGCCCAAATAACCTTGTTTCCCAAAGAAAAATGATATCATTAGATTGCCAATTTGAGCCGTATTTGTGAGCCTTTTATTTCTTATCACCAGATATGTCTACCCTTATGCCTGAAATAATTTTCCTTACCCTTTCCAAGTGAGCTAATGAGCATGTGAGATTGTCTTATGAGAAATGTTTGTGAAGTACTTTGGAGGATGTTTGGCAAAAGAATAAGTGTGGGGGTTTTTCATATTTGTTTCTGTATAAAAAAAAAAAAAAAAAAAAAAAAAAAAGAAAGAAAGAAAGTTCTTTACAAAGAAAAAAAAAATGTTTAAAGTTTCAGTTTAAGGTTGTGGTTGGAGGTGACTTGTAGAATAGCTGGAAATGTTGAGTTCTTATAAATCTAAAGAAAAAAATCGCTTGCAATGTAGCTTGGAACTTGTGTTTTCCTATTCTTTCGTTTCAATAACCCTCGCCCTAATCCTCATTACATCCAATAAAAGTCCTCTTGATTTAAGTTTTGCAATTATGATTGTGGAGAAGTGATTTTTATGCAAGCTTATGGTAGAACTTTCACATTTGTTTCTTTGAGCGAAACACATTAAAACTAAACACATGTGTGATTGAGTGCATATCCCGTGAGAAGGTCGCTAGTTTGCATATGGTGTTTTTAAAAATAAAAATTTGAAATTGCATTAGCATGGCTATCTCACACACTACACTTCAAGGATGATTCAAAGATTACTGCTAATATTTGAATAAGGAAAAATGAACTTGAATTGCTTGTTTGGTGTTAGCTATGGTTCTTGATGATTGTATTCTCGAATGAAGTTCTATGAGGGTCACATAGGGGGAAGCTAATAATTTTCATGTTATTACTTTTTCTGTTTTCTCTGTTTTGCTCGAGGACTAGCAAAAGCTAAGTGTGGGGGTATTTGATAAGCTCATATTTATACATATTTTACATCAAATTCTCTTGTCTTTTCTTAGTTATTTCCTCATATTTTTGTGCTATTTAATTTGTTTTTGTGTTTTATCGAATTTATCTAGCTAATAAAATAAAAATAACATAAGTGTGATTTTATGTAATAAATTCGTGTCAAAACTGTTTAGCTTTTAAATTAAATAATATATATATATATATATATATATAATAATAATTGTTTGTTTTGTAGAATAAGGGAGAGTGGAGTTGGTAAGGAAATAAAATAAAATAAAGTAATGGAGCTGTCAAGCAGCTGGCAAAGAAAAGGTGGAAATAAAAAAAGGAAACAAAGCAGGGAGTGGAGCTCCCATCATGAAGTGAGTGGCTGCCTCGGCATTTTTAAAAGTGCTGCCTGGCGTGGCAGTCAGGTGGAGCACAGAAAAGAATAAGGCAGCGCAAGCTGCAGAGCTCGAAGAAGAAACAGCAGTCAGCAAGGAAGTTTGCCTCGGGGCAGGGGAGTCGGTCTTGGCGTGAAGAGGTGAAGGCTGCCCTTAGGCAGCGCACGAACTGACAGGTAGCTCGGAGGGAGGACAGCTGTTTTGGCAGCTTGAGAGAGACGCAACACGTGAAGGTTGAAGTGAGGGAAGTCAGGGAGCTGCCTTTGGCAGCTGAAATTGAAGGAGAGACTGACGCCTGGCAGAAAACAGACGCTGCCTTGGCAGCGAGGTGATTTGCGCAGCAAATCAGGAGGTCAGGACAGGGAGGTCAGCACGGAAAGCATTGGAGGAAGGCAGGACACGTGCAGGGCAGCTGCAGCTGCCTGGTGCAGCTTGCGAGAAGAAGAAGGAGGTCAGACGGGGGGCTCTTGGCAGGCTCTCGGTGTGCAGTCAGCGCAGAAACAGAAGCAGCAAAGTTTCACTGCATCTCTCTCGGTTAATTCGTTCCTAAACTCAAGTTTTATTCCTGTTTAATTTTAATAATGTGTAACTAATTTTATTTTGGCTAGAGTTTAATTCAAAACCATGGATATATTTGTAATTTGAATTGATTACCTTCAGTTGTGATTTCTGAGTTGTGATTTAATTTGCTTAACTGCTTGATTGATAACTTATTTTTGTATGTCGATTAAGGATGCATACTTAATTTACATGCATGAATTTGATGCTAGAATATAAGTGAATTTCACCTAATCGTTATGAACTTATATTCACAAGTAGTGAAGGTCGCTTATAAAAGATCGCGTTAGGTAAATTCTTGGCATAAGTTTCATGCAATTCATAGTAACAAGTGCCTCGTCAATGCTTATGATTTTCATAAAACTTAATGATTCTTGCTTGTATCTCTATTATGCAATTCATGTAGGGAACTTGTAGGGAATGTTTTGGGTTGTCGTATGCAATCATCCAACCTAATAAAAGTAGGAAAATCTGAAGGTTAATTTAAGCGGATCTAATTAACTTGGGGCGTTGAGAATTTACAATTTATTGAAAGAACAACTGAAAATCAATTTAGGTTGCATATATGTCATGTGTGGAGAAGAACCCTCTAGCCAGTCCGTCATTTATCATTTTACCTTAATTTTATGTTTTTGTCAATTCTGTAATTTATTTTAGTTTAATTTACTTTTCATCAAAAATCAACCCCCCGTTTATTTTAAAGTGTTAGATTTATTAGAAATCATTTTAGTTTGTGTTTTCTTAAGTCTTGAGTTGTTTTGAGTCTTTTGATTTATTTTAGTTTATTTGTTAGTTTTATTTTGAGTCATTCTATTTAAGTGTTTTGGGTCTAGTTTAGTATTTTAAATTTTGTTTTTACGTTTTTAATTTAATTTTACTTGGGTTAGCATCCCTAGTTAATCCCTGGCCTAGAACGATCCCTACTTATCCATATACTACAATTGTCACAAATAGGGTTTAAATTTGTGCGTTAGTTAATTTCCGCATCATGGAGCCTACCACGGTGGAAGACCATGAAAAAGTGTTCAAAGCACTCTTACGCTTTCAACTTAATATTGTATGTTGGTTGAGGGATTTTAAGGTCTCATCAATTTTATTTATTTAATCACATTCAAATAAATTGTCCTATTATAACTACTAGTCCAAAGTTAATGAAATTAGTAGCATATGATATCCCCATTATTCGTTTTCATAAAACAAATCAATATCAAAACATTTTTCAAAATATTGGAGATATATATAACTACTAATTGTATTCATTATAGTTTAGTAGCATATGATACTCCCACTATTTGTTTTGAGAAAAACAAATCAATATCAAAAACGAATTTTTCAAATATTGGAAGTAACTATTACTACTACGGTTTTTGCATTCCTTTGAAATTGAACTTTATAGTTATCTTAGGCACTTGGATGACCATGGACTTATTAGGTTATTGCAACAACGAGCCAACATTGTTGAATAAGAACTCGGGGAGGTTGTGTCAATTTAATTACGTGCTTTTCAATCCAATTAAAACATTTTCATTGAGCCATTAGAAATGAAAGACAATCATTCATTGCTAATTAGGGCATTGGACCCATTTAATCTTTAATCCCATGTCAAAACCCTCTTTTAGTTATGTCCCTTACCAATAGTTAAAGAAACTCTAGTCTAGCACTAGAGGGATTCAACTAACTAAAAGAGATTAAGAAGTAATAAGAATTACAAACCGATTTGTACAAATTCCTACAAATTACACATACTAAGAGGGAGAGATAGATTAATGTCAAACGTGACAAGGTCGAATTAAAACAATAATTAAAACACATTCCCAAGGTTCAAACAATTTGAGTTTAGCGCCTTATCTCATAGCTCAATTATCGTTTAAGGCATAAGTCCATAGTCACCCATTTTTCTAACTACTTAATCACATTAAATAATCATAAGGAATACAACATAAACATTTAGATTTAGTGCATATGGGCATAATAGTATTATGAGTTTAAACAACCAATAAAATTAAAATCAAATATTTTAACTTTTTAAATGGATGGGGCCTATTATGCAAATATCAAAAGTTAGGGGTCAAAACGTAAATACTTGAAAGTATAAATATCAACTTTTCAAAGATTACAAAATAGCCCCACAAGTGGATAAATCCACTAGGGGAGGCCGGCCACATTAAGGGGAGATGGGAGGTCTCTTACACATTCTTACACAACATGCATTAATTCAACATTATGTAGAAAAAATTAAATTTTGCTTGTCACTTGGTTTTGCTTTGAAGACTTTAGTGAAAAAGGTGATGGAAATCCTCCTAGTCAAGTCTAGGATTTAATAAATTTTGATATGGTTATGGATGGTATGAACATCATCCAAAACCACAAAACAATGCATGAAAACCAAATAAAACCATTTTCACCAAAAACCAAACCATGAACACCAAGAACAAAACCATGAACACTTTTTCAAGATTTGTATATTCTTGGTGATTTTTTCAAACCCAAAAACAAAAGTGACAAGAACTCTTCCTTCTAGCTTTAAAAGGATGTGTGAGTGGTTTACAATAAAACACAAACACAACCCAAAAACCACCCCAAAACCGTGCCCTCCCTTTTGGTTCAAAACCCCAAAACTTTGTTCAAAACTTATTCTTCATTCATGCATACAAAACACTTTTTGCATACATATCTTTCTCAACTATTGATTCACATTTTTCAACTATTGAAAAACAAAAGATAAACATATTTTAAATGAAGCAATAACATGTTAAAATTGTTCAAAACTCAATCTTCATTCATGCATCCAAAACACCTTTTTGCATGCATACCTTTTTCAACATTTGATTCACACTTTTCAACATTTGAAAAACAAAAGATAAACATACTTTGAATGAAGAAATAATATGTCAAACATTAAATTAAAACCCATATGTATAAAATCCAAAAGGACACATAATACATAAACCTTTGGCTCTGATACCACTTGAAGGGAAATTTAAGAGATTTCATATGGGATTTCTAGTGACTAGCATGCATATACAATTCAAAATTTATATACGAAAGCAACGGAAGCATGTTAACAAATAATATCAAAGCTCTAGTCATGTAAATCCCCTTCAAGGTTCATAAGTTTATGTAATATGCATCAAAACAAACTTATATAAGGACAAAGTTTAGGAGTAGTTGTATACCTCTTGATCTAGATCTTAGACCCAGGATGGACCACCTCCAAGACCTTTGCTCCTTGAAGTCCTTGAGCCTAGCCTCCTTCCTTGCCTCCTCCACTTTGTTAGAATGAGTGCTCCTAGGTTCTCTTCAAGTTTCCAAGATTGAAAACCTCTAAAGATCCTCACCCACTAGTGTAGTGAGAAGGATGAAGGAATAACCAAAGGGGTGAAAAAGATGATTAGCTAAAAACCCCCAATGGTGGCCGGCCCTTTGAGTGTGAAAGAGATATATTTCTTTTTCTCTTTTGTTCTTCAAACACTTCAAAAACCCCTTATGAAAATATTTGCTATAAAGTTCCTTTTATAGCCAAAGAGACCTAGCCAACAACTTGACTAAATATCTCTCCTTTTCACTCTATATGGCCGGCCCCTTTAGTGTTGTTTGGGCTTTGGGCTTTCATTTATTTCAAGTCATCCAATGCTTGAATAAAAGCCCAATGGGTTTAGGCCCAATGGGCCCAATTAAACCCGAACATTTCTTTAAGCCCAAAACGATCTTATATCGCTTTTATGATTTCTTTAGACTTTCTAATTAATCACAACACTTAATTAATCCAATTAATTATTTCCATCATCCATTAATTACTCACTACAAGAGTGTATTGGTGAACAATCGTTTTAGGTTCTAATTAGCAAGGCAGTGAGGTGATTGGCACCAATCCAATTGATTATAGTTAATTCAATCACTTAGTGAATTAAAACTTACTTTTAATTCACCTTCTTCTTTGACGACTACATTTAATCATCTAGAAGAACTCACAAGCCATGAGTGACATCTAACCATATATCATGGCTACCCAAGCTAATGTAGAAGTTGTTCGGAGAACCTATTCAGTTGGAATTACAATGTAATTCGATCCTTCTCTAAAACAATACTCTCAATCACATCACTAGGGTATGGATATATTATGTCAAACCCCTAATGTGATTATTCCTTCTTATATGATTCAATTGAGTCGTATAGGAACACTTTCCTTTATTACGCTCGATACTTCGGCCGAAGATTTCCGAATCATATCTTAGAGTATTCATCCTCTCATAACGAGGATTAGAGATTCCTTGTTGAACATTCACTTGCCTTCATGACTAAGTGGCTTAGCCCCAACTATGCCGTGGACACTCTGATAGAGTGACTTTGACATAATCAAAGATCAAGTACTTAACCACAAGACAACGATGATGTCTCAGGTCAAAGGACTACTTACATTATTCCAACCATTAGAGTTACTTGCTTGACATGTGAGTAGACCTCCATGCAAGTACTCTCGTTCGATTGTGTTCAGTGAACTCATTCCCTTAATGAGCACCTACATACTTGTCTTAGTGTCAATACACGAATGGGATGTGACTTTCTATGACCAGGAACCTTTTTGGACATAATGGTTATGTGAAGAAGGTCTCTGTAGTCTAACATCATTAGATTACTTCTTCAATCGATCCATTGTCCATGGATTCACCATTTAGGACATATATTGTTTATAGAGATAGTCCTAAATAGTATCTTTGCCATTTGATGCATAAGATTCATCTATACATCCATTTATTGTCCTGAAAGGTTTCTTCCAAAGATTGACTTTCAGGGCATATTTCCAACAATCTCCCACTTGCACTAAAGTCAATCACTAGTGTATCTTATACATGCTAGTTGAGAGAGCTTATGCTCGTAGGTTAACTTGGTTATGTATTAATCCTTTTTATTTAAAAGGGACTCACTTATCAAATGTTTCCAAAACATTTGATGATGTCTCTTTCTTGTGTTCAAATACTTTGATGAGACCTTGATTCCATGGCTTGAGCTATCGCCCCATTACGTCGTAGTATCCTACTAACGACCTTATGGTTTGGATTCAATCATTGGTTCTAAAAGAACCCCTTCCATTCAAAACACCTTTTGAAGCAGTTTCTAAAACAATATATCGTCATATATTTCGTTTGTATACTTTATACAAACTTTGCTCCAACCTTGAGACCATTGTAGTACATTACTAACAACACTTTTATATGATTAGTACTTCATCCATTATGAAGTTCCATTTGTTAAAATGGGTTATTTTCACTTTGGTTAATAACCTAAGTGAATGCACGCTTCCAGAGTCCGACTCTGATGTTCCTTTCTTAAAGGCAATAATACTCTATCAGTTGCTTTGGTTCTGATCCTGGGATATAGTAATACCTTAAAGTGACAACCCCTATGGTTCTTCACTTTTGGATATCTACTTCACAAGTCCATACATGTGTCCCTTTTGTGATTTTGTGGCACATTCATTATAAGGGTTATGAAAGTGATTTTCTATCATATAGGAAAATGCTTTCTTAAATCTACAACATTTGAGATTTAATTCCCATATAACATCATTGAGATAGCCTTGCTATATCAATAAGTCCAATTTCAAGTCTATACTTCAAAATTGACCGTGTCATGTTTTTGTCATTTTTCGAGTAACATCTATGTTTTATCAAGTCTATCAAATAGGCTTTATTCACATC
Organism: Malus fusca; assembly: GCA_035220775.1. Lineage (NCBI taxonomy): Eukaryota > Viridiplantae > Streptophyta > Magnoliopsida > Rosales > Rosaceae > Malus > Malus fusca. The sequence continues at coordinate 25,559,359 of CM069071.1, read as the reverse complement.
TTGTTGCTCAAATTATGACATCACTCCCACTGGCCTTATTGTAACTTAGCATTCAATCAAAAACTTAACACTTACTTTTCTTGATTTGAATGCATATTGCTCCCACTAACTTGTCTTGGATCTATTGACAATCATTAAGATCCATTAGCTTATTGATGATGTCTCAACTATTTTGAGACTATCAACAACTCTAGCTAACACAAGTTATTTTAAACAAATCATACATAAAAGAATTCCTTCTCAAGTAATTCCATTTGAAATGTGTGACTTGCTATATCAAGTCTATTCATTTAAATTATATGATGTCATACACCATACTTAAAGTTTTAGTCATACTAAGACCTTTAATGTAGTCATACAAGAATTATCCAAGTCTTTAGTGGAAGCATGGCTCCTACTAAGGATATAGAAACTCAACCATTCCTTCTAGGTGGTTGATATAATTCTTTATCAAAACTACATTGAGCATTATAGTTACATGAGATGTTGAATTTGGATTGTCTTGTTGTTAAACCATATGTTGTGACTCATTTTGAAACTATTCCCTTTTGTTTCATCAACTTGTCCATATGCCTTGTTATTAGCTTGTTCTCATAAAAGAGAATGATGGACAACTCCCAACATATAACCATTTTATGCTAGGTTGACGAAACCAACATTCAAAGACCATTCTTTAGAATGTCACACAACATAGAATTTTAACGTTTGTAGAGCTTGAGTCCTTTAACAATTAAAATTACAAACTCTTAATAATAGTCAAGTACTATTATTCTTTAGACAACTATAAACCAATCATATTAAAGTGTATAAACGTGGAGTATACGGGTAGAAGACATTGTGTAGTAGCTTTAAAAACCTTTCAAGCTCGTTTGTTTCAATCTTCACTAAGTTAATGTCTCGTTATTAAGTGACTAAAGTCTTTAAACATTTTATAGATTTAGACACTTCTTTCTTGGTTTAATCATTAACACAATTGACATTTTAAAACAATTTAAAGAATGCCCAATTAGTTGTTCAAAACTACTTAATTGAATCAAGAGTGATCTTGATTATTGTGTTCTAAGTGATAACCATATAAGAAACGTTTTTCTTATTACTTATATCATTATAATGTGATCTTCCTTTTCTTCAAGAGAGGAATCTCTAGACCTTTGTCAATTCATATAGAACTCGTAGGTAGACAATTGGAACCAAATCTAAAGATTCATTGTATCCTTCTATGTCCTACATGTGAGATCTATCCATTATTGATAAGTCTAAAGTTTGGTTATCACATTACAATAAGTGATATAAATCTTGTATCTCAACTAGGATACAACAAGACAATATTCAATTCATAACACTACTTTAAGGAAATAATATATTAGAAGGCATTCATCACATTACATTAATATGATAATTCAAACATTCATAATGTTTAATACAAAAAGCATTAGTTCTATACATTTAGAGACTAATTTAAATGCCTTTATACATTTAGGCACTAATAATGGTCTTCCATCAAATGAAGCCATATAATTAGTTCTTAACAAAATAAGAAAGTTTAAAGACAATCTTTAAATGCCTAACAAACTTCCTAAGTAGTAAGCAAAAACATGGTGGCCGAACCATTCTCCACATTTTCCTTGCTCGTTCCTCTTCTACTTGGCTCCTCCACCTATATACATTTATACAAGTGCTTAGCCCTTTATATCAAATATAAATATTTAGAAGATCTAACATTTAGAATTGAAGATTAGAACATAAACCATACCTTGTGGCTTGTCCTTAAGAGTTGCAAGATATAACCTGCAATTCCTCTTCCAATGCCCCTCATTTCCACAGTGGTGGCAAGTCCCTTTGGGCTCTTTTGCCTTCTTTTTCCTCACTCCTCCTTGAGGCTTAGGAGTGGGGGACTTCTTCTCCTTCCCTTTGCCTTTGCCTTGCGGCTTGGCCTTGGAAGAGGATGGCTTGTTGTAGGCTACTGCAACAGTCCCTACAACGTTCTCTTTCTTCATAGTCTTCTCGGCAGTTACTAACATGTTTAGTAACTCAGAGAGAGTATTATTCATCTTATTCATATTGTAGTTCATAACGAACTGCGAGAATGAATCAGAAAGAGAAGCCAATACGAAGTCCTGGGCCAATTCCCCGTCAAGTGGAGTACCTAGGTTCTCCAGTTGTTCAATGAGTCATATCATCTTCAGTACATGTTGATGTACTGGAGCCCATTTGACCATCTTGGTCTTCACAAGTTCACTGACAGTGCTAAAGCGACGGTTGCGTGTCCCTTCACCATATAACTCCGTAAGATGGAGTATGATGGAAGATGCACTGTCCATGCCCTCGTGCTGTCTCTGTAGCTCCTCATTCATGGAAGCCAACAGATAGCACTTGGCTTGTGTATCATCCTCAACGTGCTTGTCATACTTAGCACGTTCATCCTCAGTGGCGTCGGGGCCAAGAGGTATGTAAGGTGGAGCCTTGTCTAGCACGTAAACAATCTTCTCCAAGGTTAGGAGAATCTTGACATTACGAATCTCCCATAACCCGCTAGGAGCTTTCTTCAGTAGTATTCCTAGTGTTATATGTAGATGACATATTACTATTCGGGAATGACACTGCAGTACTTTCTTCTGTAAAAGTGTGGTTGTCTAAAACCTTCCACATGAAAGATTTAGGAGATGCATCTTATGTACTTGGGATAAAGCTCTATCGTGATAGATCCAGAAAATTAATTGGATTATCCCAATCGATGTACATTGATAAGGTGCTAAGTAGGTTCCAGATGGAACAATCTAAGAAAGGTTTTCTTCCTGTGAGACATGGAATTCACCTTTCTAAGTCCATGGGACCTAAGACTCCTGAAGAGATACGGCTAATGAATGAAATTCCTTATGTGGTTTAAATGAAACTTGGAGAAAGCTCCTAGCGGGTTATGGGAGATTTCAATGAAGGAACAATTTTGTCCTAGCTAAGAACATGTATGAACATTTGAATACATATGCTAACAATTAACTCTTTAAAGTAGGCATGCATCCAAAAACAATTCATGAAACCCATGACTTTCAAAGCCTAGTATATGGTGAATCAAAAGACTCTTTAACAACATTAAAGAATATGAAGAATTTAGAGATTCTTTACCCTTTAAGCTCATCCTTGATTACACAAGGGATTCACCCAAGTGGAGGGCCTTCAAGTCACCTCCTTGCTCCTTGGATCTTCCTTGTGATTTTCCTCCTTTTAGTGCTCCTTTGCTTCTTTGAGGATTTGAGGATTAGTTCTCCAAAACACCAAAAGTTTGATGTCTCTATGTCTCTTCACCAAGGATGTAATTTGTGAGAATGAAAATGGATCACTTAGGGAAGTAAATTTGCTAGATAACTATCCCCAAGTAGCTTAGAAAACCCTAATTGAAAACAAAGCTATAAAGATGAATTTATACTTCATTTCTTAGGTGAGTGGCAAACTTGCAATTAAGCAAACTTGCATACCCTCACCCTAAATGGTTGGCCTATATGGTTATTGGGCTTATTGCCCATTTTGTTTTAGTTGTCATACAACTTAAACATAATGGGCCTTGTGGACCAAAACACTTTTGGGCCCCGAAGCCCTAAAACCAACTTAAAAGCCCAATACGAACATTTCGTATAATTAATTAACTAATTAATTAATCTTGACCATTCTTCAATTAAACCATTTAATTGCTTATCCATTTCATTTAATTGCTTCACATATATCCTTTTTTGGTGTGCGATCCATTAGGTTCCAATTAGCGAGGCAGTGGGCGATGTACTCTTAACTATCGATTGTGAATTGAAACCACATTTCAATTCTCCCTTTTTGATGATTAGTGTTTGCTAATCAATAGGGCTTCCACAAACCATGAGTGACACCTAGCAGTATGTCATGGTTACCCAAGCTAAGTAGAATTGGTTGGAGAACCTATCCAGTTACAATTACAATGCAATACGGTCATTCTCTAATACAATACTCTTAACCACATTGTTTAAGTGATAGTTTGTTTCATGTCTACTATCCAATGTGATACTTTCTTATATGATTCCCTTGAATATGATTTGGAACATCTTCCTTAGTCATATTCATTTGCTTTGGCCAAAGACTTTAGAATCATATTTTAGAGCATACTCCTTTCACCATGGAAGGTTAGAGATCCCTTGTTGTGCATTCATATGCCTACATGACTAGATCACATGACCCCAACAATGCCGTGGACAATCCGAGGGAATGCCTTTGTCATGATCAAAGATCAAGGACCTAACCATTAGACATCTATGATGCCTCAGGTCTAAGGACTACTTTGCATATTGTAACCTTAGAGTTCGTACATGACATGTATGTTTGAACTCTCATTAATCGCAGTTCAGTGTACTCGATTACTCTTTCGAGCACCTATGTGTTTGTCTTAGTGTCCAACACCAAATGACTTGAGACTAGTTCATACTCACGTTTGAGTCAACATAACACATACTAACCTTAGCGGATTGTCAATGCCCAATTGGCAATCCTATGGCTAGGAACGTTTTAGGAATGAACATAAGAGAAAGGTCTCCTTAATCTAACTCATTAGATCACTTATCTCTTATGTCAAATACATCCCTTGGATTCTCTTATTGATTAAACACATGATACAATAAATAGTGATTAACAATAAGTATTGCCCTTCCGTTAAACATATAAAAGTTTAACATATTAAGTATTCCAAAAAGCTATTACATCAAATGAGTGGCTTTGTGGGCATACTTCCAACAATTCATTGGAGTGGCAAACTTGTAAATAAGTCCAAAACCCACTCAATCTCTAAATGGCCGGCCTTAGGGTATTATTGGGCTAATTGGGCCTTTGTGAATCATTATTCATTAAGTTGTCATACAACTTAAGTCAATGGGCTTGACGTTCGAAGCCCATTGGGCCTTAAGGTCCAAAACTATCCTGAGGTCTTTAACGAACTTATTCGTTTGATTAATTAACATATTAATTAATCCTTGCCATAAATAATTAAACCATTTAATTATTCTTACTCATCTCCATTGTTTCTTCAATCTCCACCTTACACGGTGTACGATCCATTAGGTTCCTTTTAGCGAGGCAGTGGGCGATTAAAACCATTTCAAATCGATTGTGAATTGAAACTTACTTTCAATTCTCCCTTTAGTGATTATACACATTTAGGGCTTCCACAAACCATGAGTGACACCTAGCAGCATATCATGGTTACCCAAGCTAATCAGAAGAGGTGGAGAACCTATTCAGTTTAGGATTACAATGCAATACGGTCTTTCTCTAATACAATACTCTTGACCACATTGTTTAGTTTGATAGTTTATTCATGTCTACTATCCAATGTGATTCATTTACTTATTTGATTACCTTGAATGTGATTTGGAACGACTTCCTAAATCTCATTCATACTCTGGCCAGAGATTCTTAATCATATCATAGAGTATTCTCCCTCAAACGGTTTGAAGGTTAGAGATCCCTTGTTGCGCATTTAATTGCCTCCATGGCTAAGTGGCTTAACCCCGACGATGCCGTGGACACCCGCGGATGGGGTGACTTTGACATAATCAAAGATCAAGTACCTAACCACAAGACAACTATGATGCCTGAGGTCAAAGGACTACTTTGCATTATCCCAACCATGAGTTCTCATGTGACATGAATATGAGAACTCTTCGTTGATCGTGTCCAGTGATCTCATTCTCTATTAAGCACCTACGTACTTGTCTTCATGTCACACACACCAATGACTCGAGACTAGTCACTCTCCCTGAGAGAAGACACAACACGTACTGATCTTAACGGACTGTCAATGCCCAATTGGCAATCCTATGATCAGGAACATTTAGGATGTGTCTACGAAAGAATAGTCTCATGAATCTAACTTCTTTAGATTGCATTCTCCCAATCACATATTTCTTGGACTTTATCGTTTAAGCATATAACATTTATATGAGACGACTCAAACAATAACCTTTTGCCCTTTATATTTAAACTACATTAGTTTAACTTGTGAAATGTCCGTAAAGTATCATAATATGATTGGTTTTAGGGCACATTTCCAACAGAGACAACACATTTTCGATGCCACAAGGTGAAGAGCTTAGGAGGAGCCGCCACTTCGTGAAGACAGAAGGAATCTATCTCGTGTAAGGCAAAACTGCACAAAGGTAAAGCTGCTATGTAGACTAGGTCTAGGAGTTGAGCTTTGCATGGTACTTTGTAAGAATCTTGTTTACACTACTGGATTGGACTCAGTGGAGAGTTCCCAATCTTTTAACCCAATTGTTATTTGATATGTTTAGAGACTAAGTTTACACTGCATATTATGAGCAATGAACTGAATTGTTGTTGACTAAGATAACTTGTCTTGAATTAAGTTTGATTCGTAGATTTGCATTTGATTAACAGACTAATCTGTACTTAGGTAACTGGTGAGCTTGACTAGTCAATCTAGCATACTTTAATTCATAATGCTTTGCCATTGCTGTTTGCATAACGAACTGATATGTATATGTGTTCAAGTTTAGGAATTATTGTTGTGAAACTAATCTGGGCAAACTCTGATTAGTTAAAGATATTGGTCAGTTAGGTTTTGTTCTTGCATCTGCATTTTTTATCACTGACTAACTTATAACTAGTTGACTAGCTCATTTGACTAATCTACTATGCAAAGTTAAATTTTTATTTGCAGGATATTCTACCTAGTACCCAATTTCAATGGTGAAGTGTCTAGTCTTAAGGATGTTGCTAGTAAGCTTGAGTCCAAGGAAGTAGATCTACAAAATGCGATGTCTACTACTGAGAGCCTGAAGAAGAAATTGGATATGTTATAGGATGCTCACACACTGGGCTTGCTGAGGAGAATATGCAGTTGAAGAATGAGAAGGTTGGTCACGAAGTGGCATTTGCTTTTTATCAGGCCGATTTCTATACGCTTGGCCATTTAGACCATCTCCAGGGTAGGCCATTAGATTATGAGTTTTCCGAGAAAGACTTCGAGACTTACTCTTATCTCCAGTTGATTTACTTGACTTCTTGTATATGGCTGCTTTGGTGGAGCAGCTGATGGTCAGATTGTCCAGGAAGGGGCGGCTGAGGACAAGCTGATGGTCAGGCTATCTAAGCAGGGGTGGCTGAGGATGAGTTGATGGAAACTTTAGCTACTGAGAGCAGTGTTTACTAAAGGTGTGGCAGTCGATGAACCAGTGGTTGCATGGGCTGCCGATGAGTAGTCTTTTTGCTTAGACTTGGGAATTTTCTTCGGCCGAGTTTCTTACTTATCGAAACAGACAACCATCGTGACCACTTTAGGCGTTACCCTAGGCTCTCAAAGGTGTTTCAGGCCTAAGTTGTGCGCGAGAATGCGACTCAATGGCCTGACATTCTGAGCTACTAATTCCCTGATCCTCTAAGCTAGTGCTGATCGCTACGGGTCTCGTGGGCAGCAATGTAACTGATTTCGCAGGTCGCATGACTAGTATACTTTAGAATCGAGTTATGCTCATGAAGAATGCACACCGTGGGCAGGCCATCCTGCCATGCGAATCTTTCATGGGCAAGGATCATGCACTTAGCGTTTCTTCCAGTTAGAAACTCAGGCTCCTGCGAAATTAAATCGTTTAGTTGGCTAAGACTCTGAGAAAAGACTATCGTGGACGATTCTGGGAATGTGCAGCGCAAGTAGTCGAAAGCTTTCAAAAACCTATCCACATCTGGATATTCCGAACTAGTTTACCTTCTTCGAGCATGAGAGCAGACACAGATAGGTGTCGGGGAATTAGTTACCCTATCGCCCTGAAGAGCAGACCCAAATAGGTATCGGGAAATTAGTTTACCCTCTTGCATTTGAGAGCAGACACAGATGGGTGTCGAGGAATTACTTTACCATTTCGCGCTGGAGAGCTTGGAAGAGCGTACCCAGATGAGTGTCAGGGGATTGGTTCACCCTCTCATGTTGGAGAGCATGGAAGTCGTTGTTGTGAGTGCATGATGTGCAACTAAGGAAATCTGAACTGCTGGACAATTGAAACAATCCTTAGCATGTAAGGTCTTGTTCGCGATCTGTTTGGGATTTCAAATTGCATGTGGAACCTGCATAAGGGTGTTAGTAGGAGCGTCATCCTAAACTTAATCCAAGTGTTGCACTGTCCTTGGATGTTTCGCTGTGTACTCCCCAAGGGTTTGATCAGTGATTAGCTGTGAATCTGAATGGATTGCGAGATTCTTTACCTCGAATTCTTTCGCTAGCCAGAAGGTGCTGGTAAAGCCTCGTATTCTGCTATGTCATTAGATGCTTTGAAATTAGAAATGGTGTTGGCCTGACTGGAGGGCGGGGAGCCACGGAGCATGGGTGTCCAGGTAATGAGGACAAGCCATGCTTCTGATCCTTGGTAGTTGGAGACTCTTTTGCAGGTTCGGCTGATGCGTCGTTTTAGTGCTCGTCTGCCTAGTTTTGATATTTGGGTATCTGGTTTTCGAACCCCAGCTCTTCTCGTATGAGGGTAAAGCTCACTACCCCTTCAGATACTGCTAGATAGACGTATAGGTCCTCTGCTGCTTCTGGGTTGGATAGTAAATGAGGTTATGTTAGGTATTTCTTCAAGTCTTGGAATGTTTTCTTGCACATTATCGTTACATTTGTCTCGTCGTGCCTTCCTAATCACCTTTAAAAAGATCTTGCATCGGTCGATAGATCGTAAGATGAAACAATTGAGTGATGTTACTGTTCTTGTGAGACCTTGTATCTCCTTTAGAGTAGTGGGGGACTTAGTATCCATGATTGCTCAATTCTTTTTTGAATATGGGCCTGGCAGGGTTGAGCTTCGTCGATGGTTTAAATGCGCTAGAATTTGCGCAGCTGCTCTGCTACGAGCCTTTATACTTCCTCATGCATTTGCCTTTGCTGGGGCAGCAGAGCCTTTGGTTGCCCCGGTATTGACCTGATAGCCTGTCATTCTCTTCCACTTGTTTTGCTCATCTGTGCAGCAATTGCGGTGCACGTGGTTCATTTCTAGCTGGTGAGCAAGCAGCTCGCTGTCACGCTTGGCGTAGGCTACAGATTGAAATCGAGTTGGACTGCTCTTATGCTTCCCTCGGTTCGTTGTGCAATTGCCTACTCTAGTGCCTTATATAAATATCTCATATAGGCCTTGCCTCGCTTGGATGCTTCGCCTGGAATGTTCGTAGTGCTCGTCAGAGTGTGGACCCAACCTCGAGTGCGCACTAACTCGTGGGCCGAGTTGAGAATGAACGTTTTTCTATACATTAAGGTATGAGAAGGCATTTTTCAAGGGCCAAGCTGATAGTGTATACTGCTGGAACGTTCGGTTCATGGCGGGCTGAGTGGTTGCTTGTGGGGATGTCGCTGGAAAAGTCACGATCATCTTCCCTTATTCTGCTTCTAGACACCTCGTTTGGGGCGCACTACGTCTCGATGCCTTTAAGGAGCTGATTCACCAAGGTTGTCTGTTACGCGAAGGCGTTGGTTAGGTCGACCTGCCAGGACAGGTGATGTTCACCATTTACGGTGGAAGAGTCTAGATCATGGTCATCTCCAAGTGTGGTGGAAGTGTAATGAGTTGTAGGTTCAATACTTAAGCTTGGAATAGGCATACATATGGAAAAGTGTGGTGAAAATATTCGATCGTCGGTTTGGTGGTCGAAATTTGGATCGCCTAAAATGGTCTTAAACCAGTCTAGTCGTCGAGATGGGTTGCAAGAGCGGGTCACGCGTGGGCCACCTGACCCTAGGTATGCGTTACTCACGCTATTGGAAGATAGGGTTACTACACCTTGGGCTGCCTGGTTGACGGCTCCAGATGTTGTAGCTTGGGCCTTCTGGCTCGGGCTGCAGCTTGGAAGGCTTAGGCCTCCTGCTGCTATCCTACAAGTCTAGGCCTGAGCTTCCATCGCCTGGGCTACTTGGTTAACAACAAGGGCTGCCATAATGTGGGTATGCTGGTCTTGGGCCTTTTGCTCGTGTGTGGTGACTGCAATGGCACTAGTTGCTACTGCTTGGTGGCCACGAGGTAGTTGCTGGGCAATGGCCACGTTGGTGATTGTGGTTCTCGGTGGTGAGGCTCCTCTTGCCATCGCGTTGAGCCTTGAGGATTGCCGTTATGGGGCCATGTTCTCATCTCCACTCTTCGGTCCAAATCCTTAAACGTACGAAGTTCTGTTTGTCGTGGTTTCAAAATTTCCCACCATTCTATCCTTTATGTGAAGTCTAGATTGATTTATTTAGCTTTTCGTGTTAAAAGTTGTAAATGATACCACACATGCTCTTAGATAGTCTTTGAATTTACAACTCTGTTATAAGTTTATCTTGCTGGATTTTGGGTCCAAAGGCATTGGTTGAGGACAATCATCATTACAAAAGGTTTGTTCATACATGTGCATTTCATATCTCTATTTGTGTTGCGTTCTGTCTAGTTTGATTGTCTAGTCAATTTTGCATGCTAATTTCCAACTATCTGGGCACACAAATTAAGACAGCCCACATAGGCTGACTGACACCTTTTTGTTAGTGGTCTGTTTCTGGCCCTTGATCTGCTCAGATTGTCTACTGGGTTGACAAGTGGTTTTTGTCCTTGTTGGATGTGCAAAATCAGATTTGTCTATATAACCTTAGCTAGGGTTTTCATCCTTTTTGGTTGAGATAGATTAACTTTAGAGAGAAACATTGTTTTTCATCTCCATCTCAAACCCCCTAGGAGCATCAAGCATTTTTCTAGGTAATATTCTTCTTTGGATATTTATGAATCTATCTCTGAAAATGCTTGTTCAAATCTTCTTATATGATCATTTGTTTTGGCTAGGAGTTTTACATTTTCATAAAAATAGTTGATTTTAGCTTTGAGCAACCTCTTGTGTTCTTCATTGAACTAGCCACAAAACCATGTTTATGAATCAAACACCCAATCACTACATATTAAGGTAGCATTGTCTTCATGGTTTTGTTTTAATTTTGTGGTCAAGTTCTTCAAGTTTCAAATCTTTAAACTGACCCGTTTTGGATTCTCATCAGTTTTTTTCCTTCAAGTATTTGTCTGGATAAACTGACTGGTCATTGAATCCAAATTTTTCATAACCATCATTATCATGTCATTTGCAATGGTTGTGTTGGTTCTAGGTGCCACAAGGTGATGAGCTTAGGAGGGGCTACCACTTCGTGAAGACTGAAGGAGTTCATCTCGTGTAAGGCAAGGTTGCACAAAGGTAAAGTTGTCCGTAGATAGGGATATAGGAATTGAGCTTGTGTGGTCTTTGCATGAACCTTGTTTACACTGGTGGATTGGACTCGGTGGGAAGTCCTCAGTTTTTTTAATCCAGAGGTGGGTTTTTCCGGCAAAAAACTTCTTGCGCTCCTTGTCTCTTAAACTTGTCCACATATCTTACTTACTTGCATAAGTTTCATGCATCCTATGAGTTGTTCTTTGATATGTGTTAGCTACCAAGTTTACACTGCATATTATGAGCAATGAACTGAATTGTTGTTAACTAGGACAATTGTAGTGAGCTAAGTTTGATTCGTAGATTTGCATTTGATTAACTGACGAATTTGTACTTAGTTGACTGGTGAACTTGACTAGTCAATCCATCATACTTTGTTTCATAATTTCTTTGTCATTGTTGTTTACATAATGAACTGATATGTAAATGTGTTCAAGTTTAGGAATTATTGTTGTGAAACTAATCTAGGCAGACTCTGATTAGTTAAACGTATTAGTCAGTTAGGATTTGTTATTGCAATTACTCTTTATATCACTGACTGACTTGTAACCAGTTAACTAGCTTATTTGACTAGTCTACTGTGTAAAGTTAAATTGTTATTTGCAGGATATTCTGCCTGATACCAATTTCACTTTCTCACGGGGACTGACTAAGAAATTTTTCTAGGAAAAATTAATTGATACGCATGTGAGAAATTCAGCATAACTTAAAATTCCAAAAACCAATTGCAATAGTCTTCTTCGAGTATTTGAATCAAGCTCTCAATGAAAGCACCAATTTGTGGAAACAAAAATCTGCCATCTTCAGTCTTAACGAATTTGTACCTACAAAACAATCAACACCTTTGATCAAAGGCACGCGCCCACGATGTGGGAAGGGGGGGGTTAGGCCAATGGATATCTAATGCCTAAGTTAGTTTCTCCGAAAAGAGTATGTGTTTAGGGCTTGTAGGGGTAACAAAAGCTTACCGAAATTTGGTAGAGATTAAAGTTTTATAGGGGAGTGGCCAACCATGGTGTTAGGGTTTTACCTTACACATGACAGCATCCTATTGGCCAAGGTGTATGAAAAGAATATTCTCAAGATATTAAATAGAAAATAATATCTTGAGATAATGGTGGAAGTATCCCTAATTGATTGAAATACATATTACTTACTTGAATGAGGATAATCTTCCATTGGGAATGCATTAAAGATAGGATTTGGTAATTAATCCTTTTAGTGTCTTTGACTTTTTTTTGCCATGGGCAGGTGTGTTGTGAGCAATCATTTCAGCTGCTTGGACCTTCATGGGTGCTGAGCTATGCGTGAGAGTATTTGAGAAGCTTGCCCATTTAATGAGGGAAGGGGCAATCTTGTCTTTCTTGAGCAAAAGTTCACGTGTTGCCTTTAGGATTTTTGGGATTATTTTAGGCTCCACAATAAACTTCTTTAAAATACTAACTGAAACACCCCGATTTGTAAAGATTTTAATAAACTATCTTAAAATCTTAATTAAATACAGGTTGAATTTTAGAGAATCACTTAAAATCCTCATTGAATACCCATAGATTCATTAAAAGAATTAAAATCCCTCAAAATCCAAATTGAATCATCCCCTTTAATTTGTTTTGTGTAGAATTATTTATATATATTTGTGTTAATTTCATTTTTCATACAAATCGACTAAAAATATTTTTAAGTGATTCTCTAAATGGTGGTGAGCAAAAATGCACTCGATAAAGATTGCAAAATCATGTTAGATTTGATCAAACTGGACTGTTCAAGGTACTCACAATCTCCCAAATTCTAGCCATTTATTAGCTAAAGAAAAAATCTGGACAATCCATATTCGACTTGTAGAACACAGTTGTTTTTTCTCCTTTTGGACTTGTCGGTTCTGCTGGTGCAAATATACGTTTGGATGCAACTCTGAATCTTTTCTTTCATCTTCCCACGATATGGATTTTACGTTTTTGTAGCCCAAATATTGGAAGCATCTTCTTTCACATCCCGGCCCGGGGTCCACCATATCCCGGGCCCGTTCCACCACCGTAGCACGATATTGTCCGCTTTGGGCTTACCATTCCCTCATGGTTTTGGTTTTGGGAACTCACGAGCAACTTCCCAGTGGGTCACCAATCCTGGGAGTGCTCTGGCCTCCTTCTCGCTTAACTTCAGAGTTCCTACGGAACCAGAAGCCAGTGAGCTCCCAAAATGCCTCGTGCTAGGTAGGGATGAGAATATACATTTAAGGATCACTAACGGGCCCGGGATGTGGTGGACCCCGGGCCGGGATGTGAAAAATGGTATCAAAGCCAATCCCTGGCCGGAAATGTGCCAACGAGGACGTTGGGCCCCTAAGAGGGGTGGATTTTGACATCCCACATCGCCCAGGGGAGCTCACTGGCTTCGGGTTCCGTAGGAACTCCGAAGTTAAGCGAGAAGGAGGCCAGAGCACTCCCAGGATGGGTGACCCACTGGGAAGTTGCTCGTGAGTTCCCAAAAACAAAACCGTGAGGGAATGGTAAGCCCAAAGTGGACAATATCGTGCTACGGTGGTGGAACGGGCCCGGGATGTGGTGGACCCCGGGCCGGGATGTGAAATCTTCTGGTGGTGAGAGCTGTAAAAAATTGATTTGCAACCTAGATTGGAGATGTTCTTAGAGATTATCATTTTTCAATTTCTAAAGAATTTAAAATGATAAAATTCTATTTTTTACAATTTGTGAATTCTCTTGTTTGGTTAACTAAAAAAAACAATGAAATTTGATACGGAATTTAATGTTTGTATAGAGTCATTAATATATAAATGAAAGATATTAGTTATGAAATGTGCTAGTGTTAATGGCGACGGCGTCAATGATGGTGAGTGGTGGTGTCAGCAATGATGGCAATGGGTGGTGGTTGTGGCAACTGCAGGGACCACAATGACGTGGCGGTAGCGGTAGCCTGATGGTGATGATGATGGTGGGGTGTATTGGTGGTGGTGGTGTTATGTGGTGGTGGTGGCCACTCATGGTTGAGTTTATCTTTTTATTTTTTATTTTTTTTTAAACTCCTTCTTATAGAAAATTTAAAATGACACATATTTACATGGAATCCAAACTTGGGAATTGGAGGTCCCAAATTTCAAGTTTTTTCCCTACAAAAATTGTAAATTTCTATGTTTATAAATCCAAACAAGGGAATTTGTGTATGTCGATTTATAAATTCTGACTTTTATTCAAATTCTAAATTTATTTCCCTCATCCAAACATAAAGTAACTTCAATTATTGGATATGAAAAACAACTTAAATGAATATTTAAGTTTAAGGGAAACAATTGATAGGAGCATATTTATGCGACTTAGTTAGCTTGTTCTTGTGCATTTATGTTGTTATGTCTTAGTTAATTATGTATTTTAAGCTATTTTCGTGTGTTTGTAGGTCCTAATAACAAAGTTGGCAAGAAAGTGCATTTTGGAGCATTTTGAAGCATTTTTGGGCCAAGATTGGATTGCATGCACATGGAGACATGAGGATGGACGTTTTTGAAGATTAGAAGGCTGGAAATCAGCATGTGTGTGTGCAAATGTGTTGATTTTGGGCTGAAATGGTGAAGAGCATGTGTGTGCAAATGCAAAGAGGAACACACACATGCAAAGACACTCATTACGACAACATCCATTCACTGCACCCATTACATCCACTCATTACCACAACACTCACCCACTACACCCATTACATCCACTCATTACCACAACACTCACCCACTACACCCATTACATCCACTCATTACCATAACTCCATACACTCCTCTCCCTAGCCTATAAATACATCCACCCTTCACCATAACTAGGAGATCCATCAGAAGACACATTCTGCCGCAAGGCAGAGTCTTTTCTCCTTAACCATTCATTCACCCATTCACGCCTAAAACAAATTCCCACTTTTTGCCGCACCCTTCCTTCACCATTCTCCATAGTTTCTGACCTTAATCAACCGTTGACGCACCATACATCCATCCTAACCATAATCCCATCCTTCTACTGTTGGAAACGTGCCCTAAAGCCATTCATATGATGATACTTTACGGATATTTCACATGTTAAACTAATCTAGTTTACATATAAAAGGCAAACATTATTGTTTGAGGCGTCTCATATAAATGTTATATGCTTAAACGATAAAGTCCAAGGAATATGTGATTGGAAGAATGCAATCTAATGTAGTTAGATTAATGAGACCATTCTTTCGTAGACACATCCTAAACGTTCCTGATCATAGGATTGCCAATTGGGCATTGACAGTCCGATAAGATCAGTACGTGCTATGTCTTCTCTCAGTGAGAGTGACTAGTCTCGAGTCAGTGGTGTGTGTGACATCAAGACAAGTACGTAGGTGCTCAATAGAGAATGAGTTCACTGAACACGATCAACGAGGAGTTCTCATACTCATGTCACATGAGAACTCATGTTTGGGATAATGCAAATTAGTCCTTTGACCTGAGGCATCACAGTTGTTGTCTTGTGGTTAAGTCCTTGATCTTTGATTATGCCAAAGTCACCCCATCGGGGTGTCCACGACATCATTGGGGTTAAGCCACTTAGTCATGGAGACAAGTGAATGCGCAACAAGGGATCTCTAACCTTCAATTGGCTTGAGGGAGAATACTCTATGATATGATTAAAATCTCTGGCCAGAGTATGAATGAGATTGGGGAATGCGTTCCAAATCACATTCAAGGTAATCATAAAATGCAAATGAATCACATTGGATAGTAGACATGAATAAATAAACTATCAAACCAAACAATGTGGTCAAGAGTATTAGATTAGAGAAAGACCGTATTGCATTTGTAATCCTAAACTGAATAGGTTCTCTACCTCTTCTGATTAGCTTGGGTAGCCATGATATGCTGCTAGGGGTCACTCATGGTTTGTGGAAGCCCTAAACGTGTGTAATCACTAAAGGGAGAATTGAAAGTAAGTTTCAATTCACAATCGATGTAAAATGGTTTTAATCGCCCACTGCCTCGCTAAAAGGAACCTAATGTATCGTACACCAAATAAGGTGGAGATTGAAGAAACAAAGGAGATGAATTAAATGGTTTAATTATTTATGGCAAGGATTAATTAATATGTTAATTAATCAAACGAATAAGTTCGTTAAAGACCTCGGGATAGTTTTTGGACCTTAAGGCCCAATGGGCTTCGAACGTCAAAGCCCATTGACTTAAGTTGTATGACAACTTAATGAATAAAGATTCACAAAGGCCCAAAAGCCCAAATCCATTAGAGTGGCCGGCCATATGGTGATGAATTAGGGTTTTTTGGTTCTTTAGGTCATTTAAAGAAGTGACTATATAAAGAACTTTATAACATAAATTCATAAGTTGTTGATTTTAGAGAAAATTGGTGAGAACACAAAGCTTCCATTTCTCTCTAAGAGGCCAACCACCTTGGGGGATATTGTCTAGCAATTCTATTTCCTCAAGGTCACTCATTTCCTCTCCAATCCAACCTTGGTGTAGAATCTTTAGAGGTTCTCAATTTTGGGAACTTGGAGAACCTATTCTTCTAACCAAATCCATGGAGCTAAGAAGCAAGGAATGAAGGCCCTATCTCTTGGGTGATTATCCTTTGCATATGCAAAGAGGAATCTACAAAGGTAAATATTTCTCAACTAACAAATTGTTGTTTTTAAGTTGAGTCAAGGTTCACCAATCTACTAGGCTTTGAATTTCATGGTAGATGTTTTGTTTTTGAATGCATGAAAGCATGATTCCGCCTTTAATTGTTGATTGCATGCTATATGATGTTATTCAAATGAACATGTTTTTCACAAAATTTCCTTCAAGTGGTATCAAGAGCCTAGGTCTAGTAGTTGGTGAATCATTTTGGGTTTTGTAGTTCATAGTTTTTGATTTAAAAGTTGTAATATGTTACAAGCTTTATTCTTGTTTCTTTGAATGTAAATTTTGTTAGAAAATTTGCCATCTCAAATGTTGTAGATGTAGTTCATATGAGCATGAATTTTGGAGCTAAAATTTGGTGCCATGTTTTTTGGGAAATTCGGCCAAATCCAAAGGGTGATTTTTTGGGTTCATGTTTGTCTTGTTAAAATGGTTTTAAAGTGACTTTTGGAACCCCTAAGTACCCTAGGACGTTAACCCTCTTTTGAGTGATGAAAATGTGAGTTTTGGTGAGTGAAAACATTCATGGAGCTATTATGAGTTTTCATGAGTGTTCTTCAATGTTCTTGAAGTTCTTGCCAAGAACAAAAAGTTTTGAAGTTTTGATTCAAAATGTTTTATGTTTTTACATAAAGTTTTTGGTTTAATTTTAGTGGGTGATTTTAGTGGGTGATCATTATTGGTAAAGTATTATTAATGGTTATAATGGTAGACAAACTTTTTTAAAAGTTTAACATAAATTCAAAATATTTCATCTTTACCTCACCTAACAAAACCCACTTACAAAAACTTTGTAAAAATCTTATTTTTTTTATCATGGCCGGCCACCCTAATTAAATAGGGTATTTTTGGGTCTTTTATTCAATTACATAAAGTTTTGATACTTTTGTGTATTTGCACTTTGGCCCAAAAGTTTACGTTTTTACGTTAAGGTCCAAAAACGTTAAAGGACAAATTGTTTTGCTCCTTTAATGAAGTTTTTTGTATTTGTTGAAATTTTTGGGTTCTAGTTGTAATTACATGAAGTAGTGGACTTTTGTGTTTTTACAAAGTGACCCCAAAAGTTTGTGTTTCGCAATATAGCCCAAAAAGTTGTGGTTATTGCATGATGGCCCAAATTAAGTAGGGAACAAAAATTGTTTTGTCTCTTTAAATGACAATTGGATTTTCATTTTATTTAGCTCCATTTAAATCAATTTTATGGATACAAAAACCAAATGAAAATGTTGCATTCAATTTAATTAATTAAAGTGTTGATTAATTAAAGGGTGATTATGAACCTAAGCCTACGATAATTGAGCTATGTGAAAGGCCGTTTCAAATTTGTTTGAACCATGGGAATGTGTAGATTAATTTTGGTTGTAATTTGATTTGATCAAATGTTGTAAAAGAGCATAAGCTCTTCTTTACTTTAAAGTAATTTGAATTATGCAAATGTTGTAAAGAGCATAAGCTCTCTTTTACTTTGAAGTACTTCTTTCTTGCTTTATTTGATATGCATGAAAATGAAGTACTTGGGTCCAACGCCCCTAGGAACAACACGCCTTAATGTGATTAAACGCGTAACTAAAATCAATCTCCATCCCTAGTCCGAGATTCAACACTAGGCTCGTGTTGAATCTAAACAAAGGTTCATAGTCATCCTAAGGCCCTAAGGCAACTATATAGTCCATAAAATGAATGCAAACCTTACGTTA
This sequence comes from Malus fusca, assembly GCA_035220775.1. Taxonomy (NCBI): domain Eukaryota; kingdom Viridiplantae; phylum Streptophyta; class Magnoliopsida; order Rosales; family Rosaceae; genus Malus; species Malus fusca. The sequence goes on along the minus strand of CM069071.1, from coordinate 25,540,771 downwards.
GTAGTATCATATACTCTTGCTTTAAAAAAAAACCGTTTTATAAATATAGTGGGAGTATTATATACAACTAAATTGAATCAAATAGACCAATAGTTGTAATATGACCAAAATTGTTTTAATAAAGATTAAAATGAATATGTTTATGTGATGAGACCTAAAACCCTCAACCAAACCATTATTAAGTTGAAAAGCGTGAGAGTGCTTAGAACACTCTTTCGTGGCCTTCCACCGTGGTAGGCTCCAATCGTTTATGACTTGTACACCGGCTTCACCCTATCATGGGGGAGTACAAAGTGCATGCTTATACTCAGGAGGAGTCTATATACATACTTGATGAGGTGAGTGTAGGCAACGAGGATGGCCGACATCGTATCATCGTGAGGCTATTCTTGAACCCCTTCACGCACTAAGCATGGTGGGAATGACTTAACTAAGTGCAATGGCGCCGACATCGTATCATCGTGAGGCAACATTCTCTAGAGGCCAAATTGATGGGTACTTGCATTAGTTGCAAATGAGTAAGCGTACTCTCTCATTATTATTAATGCTAGCCAACATCATATCATTGTGAGGTGGGCTTGGTAATAGTGAGTCTCCCATAACCTACTAAGAGTTTCCTCCAAAACTCTCGAATTCCAATGAGGGATATGGAATTTGCCAAAAATAGTGGGTGGTGCTATTTGATTTAAAGACCCGAATCAAATGGCTTAAAATCAATCAATTTATATTCGTTATGTATTTGTTTACCAATATATTTGCAAACGCCATCCAAAACTTGACAAAGAAAATCCGAATGTTTTAGTTTCCGGACTTGGTAACACAATCCCAAAGATTGTCTTAAATGGATTGTGCATGTACCTAAGAAGTCTCATCCTCACAATCTTCCTATTGATAATGTATCATTGGAAGAACATGTTAGAAATGTCTATCATGAAGAGGACAACACAAACAACCAATGCTTATTCCTTCGTTATATGAACAAAGGAACTTATGAAGAAATAAGAGTTGCCTTGAACAACTCTTGAAAGTTTGTAATTATGTTTAGAACATAATGGTTGGTTGACAAAAATAGTCCATCAACATGGACTTATGATGATTTTGAATTATTGAGTGTTGAAGTGATAAACCACTTAACGAGACGGAAACTAGGCTAGGACTTCACCTTTATGTCCCTATCCTAATGGTTCACTAAGTTTATTGTAAACTATGTAGTGAACAATAACCAAACACTCTCCAAAATGTTTGATGTGTATAACACAATTGAAAAAGGTTTCAAGAGAGATAGTGGGAGTTTAGGGACCAAGACTATTGTAGTCAAATGAGAAGTCAAATGAAGAAGATAAAATTAACTCCAAGGGAACAAACTTTCTTTATGAAAGGATGGACATTGGAAGGGGTATTTGCAAGAAATGTCTTGCAAATGTCAAGAACACACCTTTCGAAGGTGTTGTAAATTGTTCTTGAAAAGTTCAAAACAGTTGGTTCTTCTACTTGAATACTTGATTCCGTATTAGTAACAATGTTTTACAATCGTTGTAAAAGTGTGGCTAATAAGAAGTAGAAGATTAATGAGAGAAGAGAAAGTATTTCACATTCGGAACGTGAATAAAATATAGATCTCTGCGAAAGCAGATGGTACTAACTTCCTCATATGAACTACCAAAGAAATTGGAAAAACCAAAGATTGTCTTTACATTCCAATTTTAAGGAACTTAATTCCGTCACTATAGTAGAGATGGATGAATGTTTTGTTTGACAAAACATTGTTCTTTATTAATCACTGATTGGATTATAGTAATCTAATTGATTGTCTCTATAGTAGAGATGATATGGTAGCGTTAACTGTTTAGAATATAATGATGCTTAAAACCCAAAAGGTTGCAAGATAGTGGCAATTGTCCACAACATAATACTACTCATGTTGTATGACATTCACCGAAGATCACTCTCGGTTGGACTATAGTTTATTATGAATAAACACAAGTCCGAATACTTTGCAAAAGGTTTCAAAGAATTCAAGAAATGTAAGTTGATGAGTAAGACGTCTAAAGTACTTACCTCCTTAGATTTGATTCAAGGAAAGGTAACACTTTAGATGAGTTTCCTTGAAAGATATCAAGGAAATTAGCATCATAAGATAATGATTTTCTCCATTAGGAGAAGAACGAACTCGAATAAGATTTAGTTCGTTGGATGTTATCAATTACCCATATATATAGGATATATACTTCTAAAACAATATGATTGTCAATTAGAAGATCTTCCAAAATTTTCATAACTCCATAGGATGTAGTTGGAAAGAAAGACAAATCTTAATCATGTTAAGATTTGGGGTTGTGTGCTAATAAGCAATATTTGTTTAAAAATTATCTTGTGGATATCCTTAAATTAACCTTTGGATATCACTTCTATAAACCAACCAACAAATGTTGTTTGTTGAGTAGTTCATTGTAATCCTTCAATGTGATTTGCCTTAGAGCAAATGAACTAGGAATAGAACTCAAAAGAATGGGTTCTTTGAGAGACAAGATGATAATCAACAAATATAACAACCTAGTTCCTATACCACAAGCTCCAAGGTAGTCAAGAAGGATTTATAAACCGTCTCAGTTGAATGGTTTGAACTTTATGACTACATTGAGTGTATATACGATATATACTCAAGGAAATGGTAAAGTACCATTTGACCCGAAATAATGAAACCTTCATAGCTAATTGGTAGCTTAAGGTGACTACAATCAAAGAGAATGGTTGACTTTGAAGGAACCATCTTTGACGTAGTCTTAGTTTCAATTAATTCGAAGATTGCTAGCTACAACTAAATGGTGATTCAATGTTTGGACATGATATAGGTTTCCGAAACCATTATTAAGATAGTCTTGATAATTTATGTCTAAAACTATGAATCACAAAACATGTAAGTTGTAGAGATCCAACCATCATGGATCTTAGCAAGCTAGTGGGAGCCATAAGCGTCTTATGAGAGAAAGATCAAAATTGTTTGATTTCTCATATAGATGTAAATGAATCTTTTGTTTACTAGGTTTACAAAAGATTAGTGGGAGTTAATCATATTCCTAAATTTGAATATATGTATGATATATTAATTTTGGAAATGAAAAGAATACTTCATTGTTAAAGTTATGACTTTAAAACTTTCTATAACGATAGAATGTATATGGGAGACATAGTCTATATACATGGGATGGAAATCTATAATGATAGATTTTAGGATATAATTGGATTATATCATGCCCTAATAATAGACAAAAGGTTGCTAGGAAGTTTCTCATATGATGATAAACTTTAATAAGAAGAACAACTCTAGTGAGACTAGGAGGTAGCTCTTCTCAAAGGGAACGTACCCTTTGACTCCCAAAGAAATAATGCGTAAATCGAATCCTTTATGCATACGCAGAAAGGTGATTTATGTATTTCATATTGTATGAAAAACATTGATATGAGTTGTACCTAAAAAGGTACAAGGCGATATCAGTGCAAGCCTAGGATCAGAACCATGGCAACTGTCAAGTAAATCCTTAAGTATTTAAGAAATACTAAAGGATAGGTTCCTCGAAGAATGAGGAAGAATTAGAGTAACGTAATGGAAGCGTAAATGTATTAGATTGTGAATCTAATCCATCATTGGATGTTTCTTCATTATGAATGAAGAGATAAACAGATATCTCTTTATTATGACTAAAGAGATATTTGGATGGAAACATTAAAGTAATGACTTTAGTGTGTTCCATTATGAATGCAAAATATATTGCCATATAGAAGTTTACAACAATGTTGTTTGGATGGGAAAGTTCATTTATGAACTCTCTATTCGGTTCCAACCAGAAAGTGTATCTAGTGTACTGACACTACGACACTAATGGGGCGATAGCTCAAGCCTGGGAATCAAGGTCTCATCAAGATCCGAACTCATATGAGAGACTGAACCACATGATTGGGAATCATGTATAATGGTGACGTCGATATTCTCAAGGTTGCTTCTATGGATAACATATAGATATCCATTTCCTAGGCCTACTATTCAGCCATTTAGGAAATGACTACAGAAGAGGAATCATAACAGATGACCAAGCTGATTGGCTCTAGTGCAAGTGGGAGATTGTTGGAAATGTGCCATAAAGCCATTCATATGATGATACTTTACGGATATTTCACATGTTAAACTAATCTAGTTTACATATAAAAGGCAAACATTATTGTTTGAGGCGTCTCATATAAATGTTATATGCTTAAACGATAAAGTCCAAGGAATATGTGATTGGAAGAATGCAATCTAATGTAGTTAGATTAATGAGACCATTCTTTCGTAGACACATCCTAAACGTTCCTGATCATAGGATTGCCAATTGGGCATTGACAGTCCGATAAGATCAGTACGTGCTATGTCTTCTCTCAGGGAGAGTGACTAGTCTCGAGTCATTGGTGTGTGTGACATCAAGACAAGTACGTAGGTGCTCAATAGAGAATGAGTTCACTGAACACGATCAATGAGGAGTTCTCATACTCATGTCACATGAGAACTCATGTTTGGGATAATGCAAATTAGTCCTTTGACCTGAGGCATCACAGTTGTTGTCTTGTGGTTAAGTCCTTGATCTTTGATTATGCCAAAGTCACCCCATCGGGGTGTCCACGACATCATTGGGGTTAAGCCACTTAGTCATGGAGACAAGTGAATGCGCAACAAGGGATCTCTAACCTTCAATTGGCTTGAGGGAGAATACTCTATGATATGATTAAAATCTCTGGCCAGAGTATGAATGAGATTGGGGAATGCGTTCCAAATCACATTCAAGGTAATCATAAAATGCAAATGAATCACATTGGATAGTAGACATGAATAAATAAACTATCAAACCAAACAATGTGGTCAAGAGTATTCGATTAGAGAAAGACCGTATTGCATTTGTAATCCTAAACTGAATAGGTTCTCTACCTCTTCTGATTAGCTTGGGTAGCCATGATATGCTGCTAGGGGTCACTCATGGTTTGTGGAAGCCCTAAACGTGTGTAATCACTAAAGGGAGAATTGAAAGTAAGTTTCAATTCACAATCGATGTAAAATGGTTTTAATCGCCCACTGCCTCGCTAAAAGGAACCTAATGTATCGTACACCAAATAAGGTGGAGATTGAAGAAACAAAGGAGATGAATTAAATGGTTTAATTATTTATGGCAAGGATTAATTAATATGTTAATTAATCAAACGAATAAGTTCGTTAAAGACCTCGGGATAGTTTTTGGACCTTAAGCCCCAATGGGCTTCGAACGTCAAAGCCCATTGACTTAAGTTGTATGACAACTTAATGAATAAAGATTCACAAAGGCCCAAAAGCCCAAATCCATTAGAGTGGCCGGCCATATGGTGATGAATTAGGGTTTTTTGGTTCTTTAGGTCATTTAAAGAAGTGACTATATAAAGAACTTTATAACATAAATTCATAAGTTGTTGATTTTAGAGAAAATTGGTGAGAACACAAAGCTTCCATTTCTCTCTAAGAGGCCAACCACCTTGGGGGATATTGTCTAGCAATTCTATTTCCTCAAGGTCACTCGTTTCCTCTCCAATCCAACCTTGGTGTAGAATCTTTAGAGGTTCTCAATTTTGGGAACTTGGAGAACCTATTCTTCTAACCAAATCCATGGAGCTAAGAAGCAAGGAATGAAGGCCCTATCTCTTGGGTGATTATCCTTTGCATATGCAAAGAGGAATCTACAAAGGTAAATATTTCTCAACTAACAAATTGTTGTTTTTAAGTTGAGTCAAGGTTCACCAATCTACTAGGCTTTGAATTTCATGGTAGATGTTTTGTTTTTGAATGCATGAAAGCATGATTCCGCCTTTAATTGTTAATTGCATGCTATATGATGTTATTCAAATGAACATGTTTTTCACAAAATTTCCTTCATCTACACCATCCATAATCCCCAAAACCCACCACCAAACCTTGTGCCGCAATCAAGGAAGGGAAGGAAAGTTCTTGGACGTGCTTGTTGTTCAGTTTGGATCGTTGGAGCGTTTAGGTGTTTTCTTTCTTTTGTTTTCAATGTATAAACTTGTTATTCTTTGCTTTGCGATTATGAGGAACTAAACCCTATTTAGTTAGGGGGAAGTTTGAAGCCATGAACATGCTTGAGATATGAATTGATTTCTTCCAATTGTGATTTGATAAGTTGTGATTGCAATTCAATTATCTATTTTATTCATAACTGATTCTTGCATGTTTATTAAGGATTCATACTTAGTTTTCATGCATGAATTAGACGCTAGAATATAAATCAGTTCCACCTAATCGTTACAAATTTATATTCATGAGTAGTGAAGGTTGTTTGTCACAATCGCGTTAATTGAATTCTTGGCAAACGTATCATGCATTCATAGTTACAATTGTCTCTCAACACTTATGATTTTCATTGAACGTAATGATCTCTGATTGTATCTCTATTATGCATTCATATAGGGGACTTTTAGAGAATGATTTGGGTTGTCGAATGCATTCATCCAATTCAATGAGTAAAGGAAAATCTTTGGGTTAATTTGTGCATCACGGTTAATCTAGGGTGTTGAGCATCATAGTTCATTGAAAAGCAATTGGAAATCGATTCATGTACAAGTGTGTCATGTGTGAAGAACGGACCTCTAACTAATCCATCCATCATCTTATTTCTTAAATCCGTTTTACAATCTGCCTAGTTTTATAAGTTGTTTGTTTGTTTCGAATTCATAAAAAAACCAAAACCCCCCTTTTTACTTTCTTGTTTCAAAGTGTTTAATTTCTGTTTTGGTTGTGCTTTAGAGTGTTTTGAGTCAAGTCAAAACACAAATTTCGTCCAAAGTAGTGTTTAGAGTAAAAATCTGCCCAATTTGTTTTTTTAGGCAGTTTTGAGTGTTTTTAAGTGGTTTTGAGTCTAGTGAACCTGTTTTGAGTCCTTTGAGTTTATTCAAACGTTTTTAACTTTGTTTTTATGTTTTTGAGTTAGTTTAGAGGTTTTAGCAAGCCCTCCTAATCCCCGGTTTAGAACGATCCATACTTGCATTTATACTACAATTTGACAACAAGAGGGTTTAATTTGAGTGCTTAACTTTCATCACATCAACAATTTACAATATATTTTTCCAAGGATGAGAAATGAATTTTTCCATTACAAAGTTTGGTAAAGTTGGGATAGTAATATTGAAAGATAGAGGCAAATTACTATTTCTTCCTTGTGATAAAGTTGGGAAAAAGGGTAGAACAATAAGAGATATTATGGGCATAATGGTTTTTGCAATTGAACTAGGGTAATATTTTTCTAATAGTTTACAATTAATGCATGGAAACTAGGGGGAAAACAAACCCTTCAACCCCTATAGGTTTAGTTGGGCTTCAAATCTTCTGCCTAGGGGTGGGCATAAAAATCGTGGAACTGCTAAACCGAATCGAACCGCGACAAAATAAACTATAAAAAATCATGTTGATAACTTTGGTTCAAGAATCAGACTAAACCGTTCGTACCGATTTTGGTTCCGATTTTCATGTTGGCGGAACCACTCAGAACCAAACCGAACCGTGAATATAAATAATTAATTTAATTAAATAGTCGAATTGGGTGTTTATTGTTTCATGTAGTTTATGTTAGCTCAGATATGTTGAATTTTTGTTTACTTTGTGTGTTTAGGAAGATTTGGGTTCTCTCTTGTTGTTGCAAAGGCCCATTCATCTTAGGATTTCGGTCGTTTTGGTTTGCTTGATCTTTGAAAGGTTAATGTATTTTACTTAAAAGCTCGGTACCTAAAAAAATAAACAAGAGAAAGGAACAAATTGAGTAGCTAGGTAAGTCGGAATATTGCATCACATCAAAGGGCTACAGATTTTTAAGATATTTGTTACAAAACAATAGCATGTTTCAATTTATCAAACCACTTTATAGTAGTTTTGCCTTATTTGGTTTATAGAGAATAGCGTATGTTTTAGTTGGATGTTTTGGTTCTTAAAATTTTTGCTTCTCATTTAGTGCAGTATAATGAGTCCATTACAGTCCCCTAAATTTGGAACTACAAAGGTTAAAGATCAAGGAACTTACTATTCCAGTCCGTCTAGAACTATTAAACGGTTGCAGAATTCTTGAATTACCTGCATTATACTTTCTGTCATTTCTATTGCTCCCTCACCATCCCCTGAAATGTTTTGCATAAATTAAGAAGCTATACATAATGCAAGTCGACTGGAACAAACTCTAAAAATACATCAGAAATGCTTGGAAGTTTTAGGATTTCGGTCTTTTTGGTTTGCTTAATCTTTGATTTGGGTCTTTATGGTTTACTTGATCCTTGTTACAACTTACTTGCCATGTATTTCTTTTCCGTTTGCTTGATGTTGCTGCCAAGGACATTTGAAGTGTGTTTCTATTTTTTGTTTGCTTGGTGCAAGTGCAAGGGACATTTGTATTTTGATTTAGTATTTGCAAATAACCATTTTAGAAAATGTATTTGAATGCAAGCATGCAAAAAATAAGAAAAAAAAAACAAGTAAACTTTGAAAACCATTTTGATTTGGTATTCAAATGATTTAGTATTCGGAACAGCAAACCGGCAAGAACCGAACCGAAACCTGTGTAAACCGAATCTTCACTTTATGACTAAGCTTATTTATAGCTAATTAGGAGGAAATTAGATCCTCTCCTGAGCTTGGGCTTAGGAGCCTCCTGATCTTGGGCTCAGGAGCCTCCTGATCAACTAGACCCGGCAGTTTCTGACACGACACGAAAACGACACGAAAATAACGGGTTTCGGGTCAACACGATAACTTATCGGGTGACCCGTTAAGAACCCTTTATTAACGGGTTCTTAACGGGTATACACGTGGGTGACCCGTTTCGACCCGGTAAGAAAAAAATTATTTTGATAATTTTAAGTTTAATTACTAAAATATTTATTATAAAATACAAGCCATATTAATATATTCAATATATTCTATATTAAATATATAGTTTTGTATTATTATTCTATATAAGTTAACAAAAAACGTTTTTGTCATTATTTATTTTTATTATGAGAGTTCTTTATTATCATTACTAGGATAATAAATTTTACTCAACATGTTCTTGTCCAAAATTAAAATAAACTAGTATAGTATTTGTATAGGCAAGAACTAAGAAGACATACATACAAGTATGAAAAATGTGAAAGAATATACAAACACTTGTGATTCATCATCATTCCACTACGAGTAGATAATGGTTACACTTACATTATCGTTTAGATTTTTAAAATCCTCCCAAACCCTCATGAAAAATGTTTTTTATTTGAGGGAAAAATTAATAAAATTAATAATAATTATTGTAGAAGTGAAAAAAATGTAAAAAAATATGCAATCATTCATAATGACAAGCTTTACAACTTTCATGAAGAGGTCAGCTTCGAAATCCAACACTATAATCCATAAACCTTAAATTTATATTTAACCGTCGATTGTCATTTACGCTTTATTCTTGTTACTGAATTTCATTTTTTAAATTTTCTTTTTTGAAAACATGATCATCTGGTGGATGTAAGAAGATGAATGGTTCAGATCTTTGATATCACGTTTCGATATTTACGGTTAACTAAAATATGAGTCGATGTCATATATTTGGTAGAAACTTTATAAACATCAAGCAATATTTTCACTAATCGTAAAACTCTGAACATAATATCAACAATCCAAACCGTTCATCTTCTTGCATCCTCTAATAGATCATATTTTCCAAAAAGAAAATATGAAAAAACAAATTTTGATGAGAAAAATAAAGCGTAAATGTAAACAATAATCAACTGTTAAATTTTGATCTATGATTTATATGATTATAGTGGCGAATTTCGAAGTTAAGTTCTTCACGAAAGTTGTAAAGCTTGATATTACGAGCGTTTATATATTTTTTCTATATTTTTTATACTTCTGCATTAATTAAAAAACTATTAAAGACTTTACTTAAATAACAGTCGTAAGATAAATGAGATTAAATTTGTACCGTTGGATTCTATTTCACTTATATTATTAAAAAAAAATTGGATGAAAAAACCCCTTATATTTTCCAAATATTTCCATCTGAGTCCTAAATTCTAATCAAAACAAAAGCCAGCCCACTGCCCAACCCTAAATTCTAATCCCTTTCTCTCTCGGACTCTCCCCACTCATGTAAGTCGTAACCCTCTCTCCCGACCAGCCGCGGCGCCGTCTGTTCTTCCTAGCCACGATCTCCCGCCTTCTGTTCTTCCAAAAAGCTCTGATCCGATAGCCACGATCTTCTCGTCCTCCATTCGTACGACCTCTTCCTCTTTATTTCTCTACGTAAGTATTTCTCCCTCTTCAACCTTTCTCTCTCTTCACTCTTTCTACGCTCATAGTTCCTATTTCTGACCACGATCGACACAGCGTTTCTTGCGTTGGATTCCTCTTTTCCTCTTGTTGATCTGTTCAGTGTTACATTGTCCAGAAACGCATCCATCCGAGCGAGTCGAATCCCCAAAGTCTGTCATTTTCTGGCGATTTATGCGACGACGCAGGTAAGAAATTCGCTGTCATCATCTATTGTTGTTTTTCTATGAATCGGGTTTGGACACCTAATGTTTCCCTCGCTTTGAACACCCAATTTTGATATGCGTTCATATTGTCCGATTACACTTGGTACAATTTTGATTGTTTTGTTTTCAACTGTGCATTAAACTTTTTTTGATTGTTTTGTTTTCAATTTTGATTGTTTTGAATGAAATTTGGTGTGTGTGTGTCAGAATGTTAAGTACATTCAAAGCAGTGTTTGATAGCTTTTAAAGCTGTAAATTTCGAAAATTGCTTGATGAGTATTTTTTGCTAGTGTTCTCTGCAACTAAATTTGATCTTGTATATATGCGTGTGCTGGTAAACCTTATAAGAGTTTGTTAGATTTCGGTGCTACATTATTTGAATTGCTTGTGAATTGGTTGGATGATGATTTGAGCACGTAATGCCATGGAATTTCATTACATTCCTGGATGTTCTTTTATGTTTCACCTGTTCTTCACTTTTGTTCTAAAAAAAATAAGATCAAAAAGGGAAATTGCGTGACAGTTTTTTCAAGCTGTTTTTTATTCATGGAAATGAAAAAAATGTAACTGAAACCAATGGCTGCTTTGGAGAGTGCCAAAGTAGCAGCTACACAGAGCACCATCTCCTGGAGCCCTCATTTTTAATAACTGAAAGCAGTGGCTGCCCTGCTTTGGAGAGTGCCAAAGGAGCAACTGCACAGAGCACCATCTCCAGGAGCCCTCATTTTTAATTATATATATAACCTAATTAGTGCATACCCAAATTATTTTTTATTTTGAAAATTGTTGTATCTTTTTATCTACTTCCTTTTTTTCTTGATTTAAAACTTCATTTATGTGACATAACCTTTGTGTGAAAAAATATATTTAAGTTAGTAGTAGTTGGTGCCTTGAACGCTTGAACTGCTTCCATCCTCAAAATGGTTCCTATATATTGACAAGTATATTGTATACCAATTGAATTGCACTCAGTCTCAGTGCACTGTGCACCACATCGAAAACTTGGTATTATTATGTCTAATGTTGAATGCTTTGTTGCTTAGTAATATCCATTGTTACTGATAGTAATATCCTACCTGTTTAAAAAGCTATTAATTAATTTATACCCATTTTGTTTCGGAAGCAATGGATGCTAGAGATTCAGATTCAGTAAACAATGAGGAGTACATTGTGTATGGCATCACACTCGCAATAAGGTGGGCACTGGGATCCCTTGCATATAGTCTCGTCTAATCTCCTTATTGTTAGTGCCTATAGGCATGGCACATAGCAAGAGTAGTCTTCGTCGGTGGCCGGCTGTACCATTCTTGCACGGCTAGAAGATTGATTTGTGTTTTGGTTCTAAATTCTAATCAAGCAATTGTGGGATCGAGTCCCACTGGTCGTGCAACCTTTTTTTCACTCAAAAAAAGTATTATGTTTTTTATTTAATTATTTATTGGTCTAAAATATATTTTCCTTAATGGGTAACGGGTCGGGTCATATTACTCGTTAATATTATTGGGTCGATTTCAGGTCAGGTCATTTTACCCGTTTATTTTAACGGGTGTTACACGACACGACCCGTTAAGATATCGGGTATGACACGAAAACGACACGAACATAGGAAACACGACACGAATGCCAGGTCTATGATAAACACACAAGGACCGTTGAATTTTGATTCAACGGCTATAAACTTGTATGAAAGCCCCCCCCAGGGCGGACCCCAACCGAAACGCGCCACAACAAAAAAGGGGAAGGGAACAACACTAGACATAGCAGAAAAGGCAAAAGACTGAGGTAAACAAAGTTTCTCCAAAAAAGAGTGCCAACTCTATGGTCCTTCCCAATCCCCTTAATCATGTGATTAATTTATTTTCAAATACTTCTCTATTTTCAAGTCAAGCATGTTTGATTTTGGGTAAAGATTTACAATGGGATATATCCAATCTATGTGAAAATACTTGAGATTGTTCATGAGCATGAGAATTTTAAGTGTTGTAATAATCCGAAGGATAATGTAAACTGCACACAGGGATATTAGGGTAGAATGGCCATTAGGGGTCACGGTGAGTTACAATTTATGAAGGATGTAAGCATGGTCGGATCCATATAGGGACCTGGGAGGTCCCAGGACCCTCCGGAAGCTCGAAGAAACACTTGTGATTGACCTTCGGGACCCTCCAACAATTTGGGCAAGTGCAGTGGAGAAGCTTGTTGCCTCCATAGATGTGCATGCAGCAGTGCTTATAACGAAGAAGAACAAGTTTCTAAGTTTTGTTTTAAAAGACCTAGCTGAAACAACAACATTTTTTAGCTAGGTAATTATAAAAGATTTAAAAACTAAAATATCTCTGTTTTTTATACAGAGCCCGAGAATCCCAGTCCTTTCCAGTATCCCCAAATTATATTTAAGAACTCACAACCCCAAATCGTTGCAACCTCCTAACTTTAAACTTGAGTTACCCCATCCCCCATCACTATTTGCCGTTCCACCACCTCTAGCTGCCTAATTTTATTTCTTCCAAATTCATTTAAGTTTTTTAATCCTAGACTTTAGTCTCAACTCCCAATTGTAATATATATGTTACATTAACAAATTTCATCTTTGTAGAGTCATTAATTGATGCGTTATGTTGCTGAGGAGAATTTGTTGGTTTTATTACCTTTGAGATTAATCTTGATTATTATTATTATTATTATTATTATTTAAAGCGGGACAACTAGTGACAAGCCACAGTTATCCACCCCTTCTAGGGGCCTGGAAGACTCACATAGGCATTTCAACTTTCTCCTAGCCATAGTCAAGCTAACTCACCAGCTTGGAGCCTCGAACCCTGGACCTCCCTGGTTTTGTATTTTGAGAGCCGAAATATGCGCCCTTACCACTGGGCCACTTGATGTGGTTGATTAATTTTGATTATTCAATGAACCAAATTCAATAAAAAATGGTGATATGGAACAAACTAGTCTAATATTTTGTTTTTTTTGAACTTTTATCTTGGGACCCCCGATCTTGAAATCTTGGATCCGCCACTGGATATAAGGAACACATAAAGGAACGATGTGATAGGGCACTATGTGGCTAAAGCTTCAATATTATTCTCATACTTTTTAGTGTAAAACGACATTGCTTGACTGACATATTACATATTCTACTCAATGGGCGATTGCTCACCCCCCCCCCACTTTTATTTTACAGATGAGTTATTTGGCAAGACAGGTGATAGAAGAGCTACGGTTGGGTTAGACGAGGAATTTAAGAGTTTTATTTTATTTTTGTACACCTTGTAAGGATCTTGGAGTATTTTTATAAGAAAAGTTTGTTTAGTCATTTTATTTTTAGTTTTACTCGCGCACTAGGCGCATGGTCATAGTTTTCCACCGACTCCTAGTCTGGAGCGTGACACATATGTCCAACCACTTAACCCCTCTCAAATATACTAGCATTAACTTAATAAAATTAAAAAAATAAAAACTAAAGTTATGTTGTGGCCTATATTTAAGAGAGAGAGAGAGAGAGAGAGAGAGAGAGAGAGAGAGAGAGAGAGAGAGAGAGAGAGAGAGAGTGGAGAGATTGTTGAATGTTTAGGAATTTTTGTGTGTAATCCTTCCTACGCAATGCCTTTATTTATAGTTGATTAAGACAAGAGGATTAACTTGTCCTCCAAGTAATTACAATCCTACAAGGAAAGAATAACTAGAGTATGCATACAGTGATTTGCTTATACTTGTGAATAGGATTTTACCAAGGTGGTGAACTCTTGTAATAGAGAGTTAGAGCAATGTTTTGGAGTCTAGGTAGGGGAAATACGACAGACCTTTAAGGATATTGATTATATTAAATTTTGTGGAATTCTATATTATTATTTATCTCGTTGGTTTATTACTCTTGTTGAGTGTTACTTGGATATGTGTGCACTGCTTCGTTGGATGTCTACTTGTTACTTACTTACTCTTGGTTGAGAATATATTGTGGAATATGATAACAACAAAATGAAAGTATCTGCGAACCATTCATGATATGTTATGTGGTTGGAGATTGGAGTTGCGAAATGAATTGTAGAAAATAGGGTAATGGAAATGATCTTTTGTGTAGTTGAGCCAAAATCTTACTAGGTACCAAGTCTCAGGCAAGCCCACAGTGCACAATTCCTTTTAGAAAGGAATTCGAGATTGGAGATGAAGAGTTTTGGCAAGACGACTAAGAAAATGGGAAATTGGGATGATTAAGTTACAAGGGGTTAATTTGTATAATAAAACATTTGAACCACCACTGTTGAGGTAAAATGCACGGTATAGGATGTGCAGGTCCGCATGTTTTATTATACAGATTAATGAGTTGGGTATAGGATATTAAGTCGCATTGCATTCACGCATTGTCATTTTAATTTTCATGACTGGTTATAAGTTTATAATTGAATTCTGTGTTACCATGACACTTAATTTAGTTTAGTCAATTTACTGTTGTAAGGTTATGTCCCTACTGAGTTATCGAAACTATATGTGAGCCTAGAGTTTGTATTTATTTATTTTTAGCTTTGTATAGAGTTCTTAACTTCTTTTTGTAAGAGGAATTAATTTTCCATACTTTTCAGTAAGTTTTTATTTATTTATTTAATTTTTCGCTCGCATTCTGGATTCGGGTTTTTCTACCAACCCAGGTCCAAAGCGTGACAGTATCGATTTATGTCGACTTAAGAATCAATCATATTGAAGAATGTGAAATCAGGGGGAGATACCCATCAAGGGGAGCATCCAGGACACACGAGTATTTTACTTTTTTTCCTTCATCTAGGATTTTTCCCACTCGGTTTTTCCTAACAAAGTTTTAATGAGGCAACAAAAATTTATGTATGGGCATCTAAGGGAGAGTGTTGTAAAAGCAGGTAAGTATTGGTCTCCTAGCTTTTGTATTTTATATTACTGGCAAATAGGAAATAGGGGGGTCGAATGAAGAAAAGATAGTTGGCCTTCTGCCTATAAGCCCAAGAGGAAAAGAAGTAGCAACTGATGTAGAAGAGAAATATATTCATACGATATAAGGCTAGGGAGAAGAGAGAAAAATAGTGAGAGTTATTTTGTATTCTTATTATTTCATATACTAAAAGAAAGTACTAATGTTGCCCAGAGGATGTAGGCACACTTGCTGAACCTCGTAAATATTGTGTCTTATATATGCACATATCCTCAATTTCACAACATTATTTGGAATTTATGAATATTTTAATGGATATTTTTGTCAAACTAAAAAGTAAAATAAAATAGATAAAAGAGAGAAAAAATAATACTTATGCACAATAATACCTATAAACCCTGATGCAGTGCGGGTTCAATCCCTGCCAATCCCCATTTCCCTAACATTAACATTTTAACCTACTAACGCTGTTGTCGATGCAAATTTCCGCCATCTTCAGTCTTGACGAAAATGCACCTGCAAAACAATCAACACCTTTGATCAAAGACCTAAGCCTCACGTGGCCACGAGGTGGGGGCAGGGGGGTTAGGTCAAAGGATCTCCAATGCCTAAGTTAGTTTCTCTGAGAGAGTAAAGTGTTTAGGGCTTTTTTAGGGTTGCAAAAGCTCTAGAAATTTGATAGAATATGGGGTATTTATAAGGATAGGGCCGGCCATTGTGTTTAATGGAGAGATATTCTCTAAATATTCCCAAGATATTAAATAAGAAATAATATCTTGAGATAATGGTGTAATTATCCCTAATTTATTTAAATTAGGATTACTTACTTGACTGGAGTTAATCTTCAAATGGGAATGTATTAAAGATAGGATTTGGATAAAAGTCCACGTGTCGCCTCTAGAATTTTTGGGATTATTTTAGGCTCCACAAATGCCCCCACACCTACTGTGCTGCACGTAGGAAAAGGATAGTAGGTGTGGGAATCCCAAGCTGCTTAGGCTTGTAGAATTGTTTCCCAATTTGAACTTGATCTTCCTTCTTGATTTGGAGATAGACTCCTTCTAGGAAAAGGAAACCAATTGCCCCCAATACCTATTTAATTATGCCTTAAGCAGGGGATTAAATAAATTTGGAGAGCAATCTTTATTCCAACAAGGAAGAGAAGCCAGAGGAAATTTTTATTCCCCCTCCCCTAGCGTTCTTCTTTTCTTGCCCTTGCAAAGAGTCGTCTCTCATTGTTGTTCTTCTTCTCCTTGCCGCACCAAGGTAAGAAAAAATTGAATTTTCTTCTTCTTCAATTTTTTGGGAGTCTTGGGATTTGAAAAATTGGCTCGGCGGGTGCCAAGGATGTGGGTGACACACGGCAAAGAGCTATGGGGCTGCTTGGTGGCGCGGCATGGGTTGACTTTGCTTGGTTGAGGTGCTGGCGGCGCGAGCTGGGCTCCAGAGTATTCAGGTGATTAAAGCTAACCTAAAAGCGGCTCAGGATCGACAGAAGAGTATCGCCGATAAACATGCCACTGACAGAGTATATAAAGTTGGAGATTGAGTATTTCTAAAGTTATCTCATTGGAAAGGCGTGGTACGGTTTAGTAAGAAAGGTAATTTAAGTCCTCGGTATATTGGACCATATTAGATCATTGAGCAAATTGGTGAAGTTGCCTACAGGCTTGAACTACCTCCAGAGTTATCAAAGGTACAAGACGTTTTCCATATGTCTATGCTTTGTCACTATGTCTTTGATCCATAGCACGTGATCCCTCCTCAACCACTAGATATTAACCCAGATTTAACTTACGATGAGGAACCAGTGACGATCTTGGATTGGAAAGATAAGATTCTTCGGAACAAGACTGTGCGCATGGTGAAAGTATTGTGGAGGAACAATTCGGTCGAGGAAGCCACCTAGGAAACTGAGGAGCGTATGCGAGACTTGTATCCACGTCTGTTTTATGATTATTGATATGTGTTGTTGTGTAGAAATTTCATGGATGAAATTTTCTTAAGGGGGAAAAACTGTGACGACCCGTCCCAAATTATTATATATTTTTCTCACCGAGTGTGTAAAGTGACGAATATGCCATCATTGGCTTGGTGACGTGGATGTACATATGTAGTTCTAAATTCTTATTTCTGCTGTCGTAATTAAGTCGTACCCGACATCACGAGTACGTTGACACAAATTAAGGCCGAATCGGAATCGTAACGGAAAAGTTACAAGCAAACGAATTTGTAAATGGGTGGAATTATATTTTTGGGTTGACTATTTCTTAGTCACCAATCACCTTGGTTCCTATGACTTTGAGCCCAATCAAATTTTGAGTTGTTTCCTTCTCTGGACCAATTCTTTAGGTTTATATCCCATGGCCCAATTAGGAAACATTTTCTTTTTCTTTTGGTCAATTTGTGACCACACACACACATATGAGCGTATGCATACCTTTCCTCTTCTCCCCTCTTCTCGATTTTTCCTTGCCATCCGTACACCCGAGAACCCCACACCCACACGACTTTATCAAACGTCCACAAATCGAGTCTAGAAACTTTGCTATCGTGTTCTCCTTGGCTCCACGAGCCTAACTACACCTTTAGGATGAAGAATGGATCACGAGAACTCGAGAAACCATAACCTCCGGCGAAGTGAAGTTCGCTCCATCATGATCCTGATGTAATTTTGAGGTTTTAAGGCTTAGTAAGGTACCCACATGACTTCCCTAACATTTTAGATTAGTTTTGGAGAAGTTTAGGCTTCGGAATAAGCACGATCATGGGATTGCAAAGATGGCCGGTTTTTCCAAGAATTATTCCAGCCGTTTTCCGTTGGTTTTTGGACTTCTGATATGTATGGTTGTGTTCTACTCTTCAAGACCTTCAAATCCATATAAAATTCATAAATTTTGGTTGAGAAATGAAGTAGTTATAAGCTTTAGAAATTTTCCAGAAAACCGGCGAGTACAGACGGCGACCGACAGTAGATTCCAGTGAGTCACCAGAGAAGAAGAGGAATATTCCGTCAGCTTTGAAGGAATATATTGACGGCGTCAAGTAACTCCGTTAGGATTTAACGGAATATTCCCTAACGCCGTTAGGGATTCCGTCAATGTGCCAGGCACGTGCATGCTCGTGGCCGGTGCGTAAGGGCACTTGTGACGTCCAAAAATTATTCTAAAAATATGGTGGTGTTCGTGTGGTTGAGTAGATCATTTTGGTATATTCAAACACCCTATTTGAGCAACGTATGAGAAGTAATTCCTCGGGTTTATGTATGTGCTTTAAAATTAACGTAAAATTAATTATTTCACATATAGGTGAAACGTACCCCGAGGACGAGCGTGGACGAGCGTGGACAAGCTAGATTGGGGGGCTACGATCCTGCTACTTATCAGTGAGTGGGCATTTGATTTCATATATATATATATATATATATATATATATATATATATATATCATGGTTTCCAGAACATTTTTTTTAAAATGATTTATGCCTTAAATGCCATGTCGGAAATGGGTTACATTTTAAGTATTTCATTATTATAAATTGTGAATTATATTGTTTGATGTTGCGGAGGCTCAGGTAAGCTTCAGGTGAGTATATTGTGATAGTATTGGTTGCATTGCACATTGTTATGCATAGATGCATTTAGATCTCATCATTGTTGCACCCTGATGTTAGTGCTCCCACCCGAGGTTAGGGCACAATCCTTCACGTGATGTTCACCTCCATCATCACACGCTCACCTTGGATCCAAGTTTGGTGCCAGCCCTGTAGTATAGACCACAATAGGTGGTTCCGACTCGTAGGTGACCCGCGATTATTTGTACATCCTTCATATGATCGTAGCACTTAAGCGTACATATTTACACCCAGCCCTATCGTACAGACCACAGTAGGTGGTTTCGACTCGTGTGCTAGCATATACTGATGAGCTATAGGTCCAGTCATACAAGTCACATTAGGTGACTCCGACTGGCATATTACTTTACATTGATTTCAGTTGGCTTACATCTTTTAGTGCGAAAACGTTATGACATGGCATATTTCAGTTTTTACTGGTCTTATGCATTGGTATTTGTATGTGTGTACGTAGTATTATTTTCTAGAAACTATATGGGTTTTATAGTGAGGATTATTATGTTCAGAAAAGATAAATGTGTTTTCAAATGTTTTGTTTTTGCCCACTCACCCTTCTGTTGAGCCCCTTCAGGTCCTAGGTAGTTGTACATCTTGGTGGCTCATGAGGATTTCTCGGCAGTTCTGACAATCTACTAAATAAGTGTAGGGATCTTCTCCCTGTTTTGTATAATTACCACATAGTTAGTTTGATTGCACTGTTAGATTGCCTATGCTCTGAATACTTGTATTTGGTACCTAATCACTTTCACGCACTTATTTATTATCACTAGTTAAATTAGCTTAGGTTGGTTTTTATTTATTCGCATTTACGCTGGAAGTTGGAGGAAAGGAGGAGAGGCCGGCTTGGGCCGAGCCTCTTGCTGGCGTCTGTGATCTTGGTCGAGAGGCTTGGGTCTGTTTTGGCGTGAGCTAGGGGAAGAAGGAAGGGAAGGAGGCACATGCCTCCCCCCATGTTGGGCTGAAATGGCTTAGGCCATGGAGTGCCTGGCGCGAGAGAGAGAGCATGAGGGTCGTGAGGCCTGGCGCGGGGGCGCTGGGCTTGCGGTCCTTTGTTGTTTTTTTGTTTGTTTTTTTTTTTGGATTCTCTTCTCATGAGCTGCCTTCTAAATATTTTTCCTCGTACTTTTTGCAAAGACTTTGAGATGTCTTCCTTTAATAGCAAAAGTGACAAATATCCTCCACTTTTGTACCGTTAAGGTGGTTTTTCCGGCAAGGTGGGCTATTTCAAGGCTATGCATGTCAGGATTAATTTCGATGAGTTGTTTCGGGATTTTCTTGTGGCGTACCCATTTGGGGTTCGCGTTAAGCGGGTGAAAGATGATAGCGCCATGAACCATGAGTCGAATGTGCCTCTACTAAGAAGAGAGCTATCAAATTCCATCCGTACTACTTTGTGTTGGGATTTACTTTTCCCATACAGCTTCTTTTGCAAGAGGTGATCTGCTCCATGAAATGCGCGCCTACTCAGTGCTCCACAAATGCAGTTCGTGCAATGGTGGGATTCTCAAACTTGAGCAGGTTCTTTGATCTTGGCTTGACCATAAATGAGTTTTGGTACTTCTTTGAGATTGGCCACAAGGAAGGTTTGGGGTAGCTAAGATCTCGTCATAGGCTGCTCAATGCTTCTAGCAAAGGTGATCATGAGTGGGTGAGAGATACCTTGGAGGTGAGCGAAGAGTGGGAGCCTGACTCTTCTCCTGAGTTGCGTGTCTCGACTACCTTTATCAGTGGTAAGCGAACTGCTTCATTCTTGTCCTGCTTGAATTTTTGTTGAGCTGCTCCATAACTTCAATTTATTGATTGTCTTTCTTACTTTGTGTAGATTCGGAGTTTAGCTCAACTCCAAAGACTTCAGCAGATATGAAGAAAATGCATGTTGCCTTGGTTATTCCTGCTGAGTATCGTGAATGGCGCTAGCTGCTTAGCCATCTTCGTCGGGAGAAATATGGCCTGCTTCCGAAGGAAGAGATAAAGCGAATAAAGGATAAGGCGTTGGCTCACCTGATCGTTGTTGTAGAGCCTGCTACTAATAAGGATGGAAAGAATAGGTCTTCCTCACTTGCATGTGACCCTTCAGCTGAGAAGAAGCCAAAGACTTCTTCTGCTGCTTGTGGGAGTCTGTTGCCGAGAAGCTTGTCATTAATTTAACTTCCCCTAAGGGGGCGAAAAAGATCGTTGAGCCTGAGCCTGTGAAACCTGCTACTCCGAATGTGAACGCATCTATGGCTGAGAGACTTGCCCAGCGGAAGGGTTTGGTGACGCCTTCGGAGTGTGGGTTTGTATTGAAGCGTCCGTCTGGAGCTAAGCCTAGTTCTGTTTTTTAGAGGCTCGCCGCTATAAAGAGCAGGAAGGTAGATTCTGTTGTTAAGGTGGCGCCTGGGCCTGTTCCTCTTTCTGCCGTGACTAACTCGTATGCTAAGAATGGGAAATCTGCTCGCTCGGGCAGTTATGAGAGATCCACCGACTCTGAGGTTTTAGAGTTTCCTGAGGTTTGTACGCTGCTGAAGGCTGACCTGCTTGAGGACGTCGATGCATGCGCCAAGTTCGTTGACAGTGTTGGGAAAGTTATCATCCACTCAGACTCCTTTGCAAAGCGTCTTGCCTACTCGAGGAAGTCCTCTCTGATTGACACAATGCATAAGACTTTGATCTTGGCAGCTGAGTCTATGCGTGTTGATCAGGATGCTGTCAAGTGTGCTAAGAAGGCCGAGGTGGCATTGGTGGTTCAACTTCGCTCGGCTGCTGAAAATATCGAGAAGCTCGAATTTGAATTCGCTATTTTGAAGGGGTCTGATGTCTCTGCCCCCATTTCTTTGTAGTTATTATGCAGTTCCTACCTTACAACTAAGTTTTTGTTCATTTCACTCATTTTATTCAGAAGTAATTTACAACTTGGCTCGGCTGCATGTCAAATGGTCACTCTAATCAGAAGCTGAAGCTGAGGCATAGCTGGTGACACGCCCGACCCTGACATTCTCCAAACACTAGGGTAGACACGTGCTGGCTGACACCCAAAGGTGACGAAGCCATATTAGGATGCATGAGAAATAATAAATATAAAGAATACTTATAAATTTAAATACAATAATTATGCAATTATGGAACATGTTCAGAGCATAAAACTAATCCTAGACACTAAAAAGGAATAATATAAAATTGAATGAACAAAGAGGTGGGTCCTACACCGAGAGGACTTGAAGATGTCGATGCGGGAGTGCCTTGACGCCGGGATTGTACACCTCGATTCTAAGTCCTAAGGGGGTGCAAAACAAAACATGAGTGGACCAATTTGATATATATAAATAGTACAAAAATAGTTATTCATAATGTACTAACCCCCAGGTTTAGAAAACTCGTATAGCATAATAAGTAATAGGTTTTTCCGAAAACCCTAGCATGCCATAATACCTTTCATAAAACATATATCATATATAGTGTGCTTAGTAGTGGTAAATATATAAGGCATATACATATATATAATATTTCATTCACCCGAATGCATATATAACACTTCTTCATTCATCTGAAGGTTCTACATCATGCGCCCGTAGGCAGATTATTCGCCCGTAGGCAGTATCAATTGCCCGGAGGCACTACATCTCCCGGCTGAAGCTAATATAAATATCTTCTGGTCGAAGCCACCAACCTACGCCCGGCAAAAGCCATATCATATATCTCCCGGCCGAAGCCATATCATATATCTCCCGGCATAAGCCAATATAAATATCTCCCACCTGTAGGCACCAACCAACTCCCCGCCGTAGCCAATATAAGTATCAATCGCCCATAAGCTCCTACAGCACCCACCCAAAGGCATATAAGTATCTATCGCCCGTAGGCTCTTACAGCACCCACCCGAAGGCATATATAAGTATCACTCGCCCATAGGCAGAATATACGCCCGTAGGCAGGACCGTTCGAATAATCACTATGTAAGTACGTAAGGACATTAACATAATATTTCTAATATATATATATATATATATCTTAATAGGATTTCAATATCTAAAACGTCATATCGTAAAACCTATTCGTAGTATATAGTCATCAATCATATATACTACGAAGAACATAAAATCAATAAAGCATGAATATCATAAAGCGTAAATCCAATTTACTAATAAAATGTTTCATAAACGTAACCATAAAATCATGCTTTTCATGTATGCATTTCTAATAGTAAAATATGTATTTTAGAAAGGGTCACTCACAGATACTTCGCCGTCGAAGAGCCGTGCAAACTAGTGAAGACGGAAATGCCATAAACAATTGCACCTAAGCACATAAAGGTACCAATTAATAAAACTTTATCAAAACGATTGAATTTGGGAAAACGGACGTCGAAAACGGATTCAGGACGCCGAAAAAGTCAACGTTGACTAGTCAACGGTCAAAGTCAACGGTTAACAGGTCAGTCAAACGGGTCTGGGTCAAATGGGTTGGGTTGGATTCGGTTAGGGTTAGGTTAGTGGGTTAAGGCCTGGGCTAATAGGTTGTCATGCCCAAAGGTTTGGGCTTAGGCTAAAAGGGTTTTGAGTTTCTGGGTTCTAATTTAAAATGGGTTGGGCTTGGATTTGGGTTGGTTACTTGGCCCAAAGGTTTAGGACGGTTCATTGGGTTAGCCCATCAACTGGGTTGGGCTCCCAATTGGGTTGTGGGTCGTAATGGCCCAATTGTTTCACGGGTCGCTGGAACCATGAAGAGAGAACGCCGGAGAAGTCGTTGAGAATTCTCGAGCTCCGATGGAGCTCGAAACATAACCATTTTTACCGTATAAATTATCAAAATGAAGCTAAGTAGAAGGAGAATGAAGATTTACCAACACAAGGACAAGTCGTGGTCGGAAAGCAGCTGGAAAACCTCTGCAACTCGCGACCCAGTTATCGGGAAACTAGGAAATGCTTCCCCGAAGATATCGTTGTGTTCAAACGTTCCAAGTTTCTCAAAAAAAACAACCTAATCTAACCTATAACAACAACTAAGGAGGTCTAAGGTGCTTACCTTGGTTGGACCAAAAATCTCGTCGGAAAAATAAAAACACCGTTTGCACAATGTCGTACAAGGAGAGAGAGTGAGAGCGTAGGGTGGTGAGGAAGAAGGAAAGGGGATCCAAGTGAAGGTGATGATGATATGGTAGCTGTGGTGTGTTTGTATGTATGGGTGTGTGTGTGATCTCGCCGGAGAGGAAAGCACCGAGAGAGAAAGAGAGAAAGAGAGAGATAGATAGAGCAAGAGAATGAACTGGGAGTGGGTTGGGAGAGAAAAGAGGGATCCGAAAGTTTATGGGAGGACACGTGGCAACCACAAACAAGAGGAGGGGGAAACCGGGGAACCAAAAGGCACACAATTTAAGATCTAAAAGCACAAATAAAAAATATCTTCCAAACCAAAGTGAAAATACGAAAATACCCTTCCGTTCCGTAAATCTCGGGACGGGTTGTTATAGCGGCGCCCGCTCAAGCACGATGACATATTTGAAAAAAAAATCACAATTTCACATATTTCTATAATTTTACCAAATTTTTGTATCTTCTTACAAATTTCACAAATTTTCAACTATTTCCTACAATTTCACATCTTTCCTACAATATTCAATATTTTCACAAAAATGTACCACAATATTCTTATTATTCACAATTCACAATATTCATAGTAATTACAATAGTCCTAATATGCACAAATCACAATATATACAATATTCCTAATATTCACAATATTCTTAGTAATTCACAAAAATCACAACATTCCTAAATATTCACAAATCTTCCAAATATTCACAAAATCACTATTTTCACAAACCACCTAAACCTACCACCCTCATCCCCCTGAACCACCTAACGTGATTTCTAAGGTGTGGACAACACTTTGTGGACAAGGCATGAGGACGGAATGTGGTATGTTCGATGAAAATTGAACGGTTGAAAACAATTTCCATCGAAATGAGCTTAGGATGAAACCAGGTCATAAATGATCCGTTAGTTAATTGAAATGGTACCTGGGATGAATTCAAAATTTATTGGGATTTAAACTGTACCCCTGGACATCAATACTTTCCGTAATAAGTAAGTCTTGTCCTCCTATAAAAACACTCCCTCTCCCGCGTTTGCTCAAACATCGTTGCCGTCGAAAACATCCTTCCTATTCGAAAACTTGCTTCATGTTCCAAACCCAGCTATAGTTGGTTTGTGGTTATGTTGTCCGCTCTCACATAATTTCTAGACAGCAGTGAAGAAAATTAGAGGACTTTGGTTGGAGGCCGTGCAGTGAGTTCGAAAGAAAAGACGTGCTTTTCACTTTATTCGAGCTGGATTCAGACTGCTTTTGCGATAATCGTGGTCATATTTTATTCCCCCAGTGAATTTCAAATTTGGTGAGTTTTGAAAATGGAATCCTAGAATTTCATTTAGTTATTGTTGTTAAGCATTATAAATTAAGTTTGGTGTAAGGTTAATTATGCATGTTTGTGGATGTAATTAGGTGCAATTTGTCGATATATGTCAATTTTTTTTTTACAAATTAGGGTGAGTTGTGAACTTATGAAGCTATTTTGACGAGTTGTGTGGATGTAATTTTATAAATTAAGTTTGCATCTGAATTATTGATAATTTTATAGTGGTAAGGATTGAATTTTGTATCTGAATTACTGTTAATTTTTATGGTGGTAAGGATTGATTTTTGTATCTGAATTATTCTTAATTTTATGTTGGGAATTGAAATTGCTTAAGTAATGATGTTCTGTTAACAACATATGTAAAGCTATGGAGCTTTGGTGACAGGTTGTCATTATGTTATGTACTATTGATTGTTGATGTGTGTGTATTGTGTACAAGATATGGCAGCCCAGGGTGTTCAACTAGCAATGAGAGAAGAAGAAGCTTATAGGGGAAGGGTTAACAACCTATCCCAAGCCCTCCCCCCCCCCCCAACAATGTGTTAGGATTGATTAGGGAGAAGTTTAATGAGGTAGAGCTTGGTGCATTTGGGGCAACCTGTTTTGGCCACCTTCAGGGTGTGGATGAATTGGCCTTCAGTGGGCAATTGGTCCATGAGTTGTCGCTCCGTAGAGTGGGAAATCATGGAGTTAAAGACCTAGAGGGGCTGATCTATTTAATAGGTTGTGAATTGACCTGGTTCACAAAGCAGGACTTCTGTCTACCGGGCTACGATGTGATGAACCCCATGACATAGAGGTAGAGCCACAAAGGATTAGGCTATTGAGGGAGTATTTTTTCGGAAAATTAGGGTTGGTAAGTGAAAGTAGCAAGGGGAGGAAAGCAAAGGGGAAAGGTGATGTATATTTAAACTAACCTAAATAATAGATTAATTTAAACCAAATTAAACTCACAAGCGCATGAATCAATTGTAGTACTATATGCAAATACGAGGTTGATCCCACAGGGATTGCTTTAAACCAATTTAACCGATTAATCACGCAAGACTATATTAAACAAACAAATGATAGATTGAATTGAATAATTGATTAAGACTATAATTAACAAAAAAAAGAAAAGATAATTAATTAATATAAACACACGACAAGAAAACCTAAGGTTATGAATTCGCCAATAACAATCTTATCTTTCCAAGCATATATTGTGACAACCTGTCCCTAGTTCTAGAATTTTATAAATTTTAAAGGTGCGAATTTACGAAAATACCCTGAGAGGCGAGGGTATTGACTTACGTTGACCAACGTATAGTCAGACGTATGAAATATTCCTTTAGCGTATTTATGTAGTACTCGACAATACGGCCGCATAGACGCAAGTAGAAGCGGATTGGGGTATTGATATTACCATTTATTATTTTATATTTTTTTAAGTACCATTACATTATTTTAAGGTTAACTTTGATAAGAATGGAGGAAAAGAGAAGAAGAAACGGGGGGAGAAAAAGGGGGGAAAAGAAGAAGGGCTATTGGCTGCCTAATAAGAGAGGAAGGGAGAGAGAGCTTCGGCCAAGGGTAGGAAGAGAGAGAGTGAAGGTGACCAATCAGAGGAAGGAAAGGAAGAGAAAGGAGGGAGAAAAGAAAAAGGGGGGAAACTGGGTTTCCCTTAACCCGTGACCCGACTCGGTGAATTATGCTATCTCCGGCCACCTTGGACGACAAGGTTAGTGTCAAAATGACCCTTACCACGAGACCAACCGATCCCTCTTCCATTTTCATGTGAAAATTGGGTGGAAATTGGTGAATTTTGGGTAAAACCGTACAAAAAGGGGCGCGGGTTGGGTTCTATTCCGCCACGATTTGAAGCTACCTCCTCCAATTACCACCACCAATAGACTCTCCTCAACCTTAGGCACAAAGCCCAAACACTTGTGGAGGCGTCGGAGTGAGCATGGAGGTCGAATCGAAGCACACCCTTTTTAGGGTTTCAGACAGATTTATGTCAAATTGAGGTGTTTCTCGGCCAAATTGGCCTTGGTCATAGGTATAAAACTTACTATATTCATTGAGATCTTCATTCCTGTAACTTTTGGTAATTTTTGGAAATAGTTGGATTTGCCGGCGAGTCGGGGCGGCTAACCATCACCCGCGGCGGCGCATGGCCAAGGGACCATAGATGTCATCCTTAGGCTAAATTAGATGTCTTGAGTTCAGTTTTGGCAATTGTATATCGTAGGTTGATTGTTTGGACCTAAACTCATTATGATACGTTACTTGGTAAAGATATGAATCGATGATCCAACCGTTGGATCGTCACCAAAACTTTAGTATGTTATAGTACGTAATATTTGAGGATCATAGGAACTTACGGATTGGGAATCTGATATACGGATCTTCCCGAATTGGATTTGTAAGTTCTTAAAATAAACGTTAACCACCACCTTGTTTTGACTATTGGTGGAGATCCAACCGTTGGATCATAATGAAATTTTAGGATGATGTTTTATAAGCATAATGTGGATCTTTGGAAATTACGGATCGGAAATCTGAGGAACGGATCTTCCGAATTGAATTACGTAGGGTTGTGGACCCTACCGTCGATCGTTGACCGACGATCGACTTTTGGTCAATGGGGCTTAAATCACTCTAAAACATTTTAGGGATGTGTTTTACGTAAATTACATGACCTATTGATTAGAATTCTGAGATGTGGTTTGATAATTGTCCTAGGCGCCGATCGTTCGAGACGCTTCGATGGTTGTGCTAGGAAATTGTAGCGCAGACTCCAGGTGAGTGGATCTTTTCCTTCTTATCATATATATATATATATATATATGATTGACAATTCCATAAGCGTTTATAAATTGATTATTGCATATAATTACTGTGAATACTTTGAAGTACTTATGCGAACTACTAATGGCTTGATCCCTATTTAGGATGCGTAGGCAATCTAACGAGACATTAGATGCAGTCATACAATATTTGAAATAAAAACCTTGTTTGGGAATTGAGTAATGTGAAGGAAATTGGTGAAAATATGAGTTTTAACCTTATGTTTTTAGTGATTGGATGTTGGTCATAAATCAATGTGGAAGGAATCAAGAAACTGAAATAAGGAAACGTAAGTAGATAATTAATTAAACTAGTGTTTAGTTGGACCTATCCCCGATAAATATATTCCGAAAATAAGTAATTCGGGAGTAGGGCGTTATAGATTGTGCATTTTACGCCACATTATATATATATATATATATATATATATATATATATATATATATATATATGAATATATTAGAGAAATACTATGATATGGTTGAGTTTTAGATTTGCATTATGGCATATCCATGTGTATACTACCTACACAAAATTATTATGAATGCTTTGAAGTGCGAAGATGAACGCGGAACACACAGGTAAGTTCAGGTGAGTTATGGTATTAGTTGAAATGATTGAGTTATGGCATGATCACATTATGTTTTAGGCAACTCCGACATTGTCGTACAAGTTGCCTATGAGTTGTATATGTCACATGAGATGCATTTAGAGCTCATAAACCTGCACCCCAGTGTTAGTGCTCCCGTCTGTGGCCAAGGCACAGTCTTTCACGTGATGTTCACCTCCCGCACCTTCCGCTCACCTTGGATCCAAGGTAGGTGCACAGTCATGTCGTACAAACCACTACAGGTGGTTCTGACTCGTAGGTGACCCGTGAGTATTCGCACAGTCTTCACGTGATCGTAGCACTTGAGCGTATTTATTTACACCCAATCCTGTCGTACAGACAACCTTAGGTGGTGATGTGAAATATATAAGCACACAAATTAAACCCTCTTGTTGTCAATTGTAGTAAAGAATGTAAGTAGGGATCGTTCTAGGCCGGGGATTAGGAGAGATTGCTAAAACACTTGAAACTGACTTAAATATGTGTAAACAAACTTAAAAGCATGAAATTAAACTTACAAGACTCAAAACAAAGTCACAAGACTCAAAACAGATTATAAAGACTCAAAACTGCCTAAAAACAACTCTAAGGCAGTTTCTGCCAGTAACACAAAGTTTGGACGAAAATTGATTTTATCTTGACTTAAAACACTTAAAAACACAATCTAAAACAAGTACGAACTAATATGACTTAATAAAATAAAGGGGATTTTGGTTTTGGACGAAAATAAGGAAAACAAAGCAAGAACAATTTAAACAGATTCTTAGACAAATTTAGGTGAATTGATGGGTGATGGGTTAAACTATGGATGATGGGCTAGCTAGAGGGTTCTTCTCCACACATGACATACTTGCACATAAACCAATTTTCAGTTGTTCTTTCGATAAATCATGAACCTCAACACCCCAGATTAATTAGGTACGCTTAAATTAATCCTCAGATTTTCCTAATTTCATTGAATTGGATGATTGCATACAACAACCCAAAGCATTCCCCACAAGTTCCCTACATGAATTGCATAATAGAGATACAAGCAAGAATCATTAAGTTCTATGAAAATCATAAGCATTGACGAAACATTTGTAACTATGAATTGCATGAAACTTATGCCAAGAATTTACTTAACACGATTGTGACGAACAACCTTTACTACTTGTGAATATAAGTTCATAACGATTAGGTGAAACTACCTTATATCCTAGCATCATATTTATGCATGGAAATTAAGCGTGCACTCTCAACCAACATACACAAATCAGTTTTAATTCAAATGGATAAGTAAATTGAATTCACAACTTATGAATCACAACTGAAAGTAATCAAATCATATTGCAAGCATGAACATGGTTTCGAATTCCCCCTAGCTAAGGGGGGTTTAGTTTCTCATAATTACAAAGCAAAGATAAACATATTTAGACATTAAAAACAAAAGAAAGAAAACACATAAACACTCCAACGATCCAAGTTCGACAACAAGCACATCCAAGCACTTTCCTTCCCTTCCTTTGCTACAGCATAAGGTGTTGGTGATTGTTTGAAGGTTTGTTTGTATGGAGGAATGGATGTGAGGATGAATGGAAGTGTTTGGATGAAGGTTGTATCGAAATGGGGATGAATTCTCTAGCAAAAACTGAATGTAATGGCTGCCACACACACTTCCTTTTATAGAGGAAGTGCATGGAATGGAGGGATGGATGGTGGTGTTAGCAATGATTCAAAGGTGAAAGTGAAGCAATGATGCAAAGCATGGGTGTAGTGGGTGAATGTTTGGTAATGAGTGGATGTAATGGGTGTAGTGGGTGAATGTTTGGTAATGAGTGGATGTAATAGGTGTAGTGGGTGAATGTTTGGTAATGAGTGGATGTAATAGGTGTAGTGGGTGAATGTTTGGTAATGAGTGGATGTAATGGGTGTAGTGGATGAGTGTTTGGTAATGAGTGGATGTAATGGGGGTAGTGGGTAAGTGTTTGGGTGGATGTAATGGGTGTAGTGGGTGGATGTTTGTAGTTGTAGGTCAACACACTTGCACACACACATGCTGATTTCTAGCCTTCTAATCTTCAAAAACGTCCATCCACATGTCTCCATGCTTGCACTATCCAATCTTGGCCCAAAAATACTCCAAATAGCACTTTGTTGCCAACTTTGTTATTTGAACCTACAAACACACGAAAATAGCTTAAAGTACTAAAATAACTAGAATTAAACTAAGTAAATGCCAAGAAACAAGCTAACTAAGTTGCATAAATATGCTCCTATCAGGTGGTTCCAACTCGTGTGTAGGTATACTTATTGAGCTATGGATAAGTCATACAGGTCACTATAGGTGACTCCCGACTTATGAGCTAGCATATGTGATGAGATATGGATAAGTCGTATAGGTCACTAGAGGTGACTCCCGACTTATGAGCTAGCATATGTGATGAGATATTGATAAGTCATACTTGTCACTATAGGTGACTTCCGACTTATGAGTTAGCATTGATTTAGGAGATATAGGTGCAGTCGTACAGGTCACCATAGGTGACTCCGACTTGCGTGCTAGTTTGGGTTATTAATCACATGATTATTGATATTGATGATGAGATGATGTGTTGTGGTATATTTATGTTTTACTATTGATATACTTTTGATTTCACATTGACACGTGGTATGATTTTCTGGAAACTATACAGGTGTTGCAGCAAGGGGTTATAATGCTTTAGATGGTTTCTATTAAAATTTTATTTCTAGGGCCACTCACCCTTGTTTTGTTTTCACCCTCCAGGTTTTATTAGTTGAGCTTTCTTATCGTCGAAGATTCGTGGCGATTCTTAGTATTGGAGATTCTTTCGAGGGTACGATTCTTAATCCACTCTACTGTACTTACTTATGCTCTAACGTCACGTGTGAAGGGGGTTCCTTCCTGCTCTGGTATTTAGGCACTCTTAGGTTTAAATTTATTCACATTTTCCACATCATCATACCTTATGGCTTCGTCACCCTCCAGGT
Source organism: Malus fusca (assembly GCA_035220775.1). Classification (NCBI taxonomy): domain Eukaryota; kingdom Viridiplantae; phylum Streptophyta; class Magnoliopsida; order Rosales; family Rosaceae; genus Malus; species Malus fusca. Next base: position 25,508,850 of record CM069071.1, on the reverse strand, counting down.
GTCGGCCAACACACCTCGATTCGGAGTCCAAATGGACATCCCGGGTCGGGGTGTGTCATATATCGCATGCCACTAGGAAAAATTGGGAAAGCCTCCAAATATTCATTCTCCCACAGCTGCACAATTCTGATGGGAAAACAACTTTTGTGGGATTGATTTGTAAAACTAGAATGAATGGCTTCATGGAAAATTATGAAATTTAGACACAACGATCTTCAGCCTTTTGGATTCCTTCTCCAATTGGCCTTGCATCAAAACTCCCCCGGAAAATCGAATTATCACCAAAAACGTTCGAAGTGTGCAGTTTGGCTGAAATTAGGAAAGTAATAAGGCTCTCTTGTAATCAATTCCTCAACAAAACTTAGGGATAATTAACATGAAAATATGATAAATAATGCACCTATCAAATACCCCCAAACTTAGCTTTTGCTAGTCCTCGAGCAAAACAAAATAAAAATAACACCTTCCATAAATTAGACTTGGTGCAATCTAAAAATGGTCACCAAACTTAAGAGAATTAAACACTTTTCAAAATAGAATTAACCAAACCTTGCACAACATTCTCAAGTGTAATGAGTAAAATAACCAATATCAATACAACTTACTCAACCAGGATAGGTATTTGCAAACCAAAGCTTCCACGTCAAATCCTCTACCATGAATATGACTAATAAAGAAAGCACGCATTAAAGGCCAAAGTGTTTCACTCAAATCATGAAAAGCAATATAAAGCCCCATAAGCTTGCTCTTCACATCGTCTCTCCACTAATGTAAATCAATGCAACACCAAAGATCAAAGGTCTTTATAAGGGTTGTAACATTAGGCTAGGGTATGAACTATCAAAGAAATGATAGAGAAAAACTAAAGCTTAAGAAATACCAAGATTTCTTCATAATGTGATTCAGTTGACTCTCTTTTGAAACTTGGATCTTCTATTATTGGCATCCAGGACTCATGTCAAAAGGATGGAACCATTTTGAACTCTTCTTTTCTAATTCTTTTGATTTTTTTTCTCTTTTTTTCGATTCTTTTCTTTCTTTCTTTTTTCTTTTTGTTTTTTTACACAATAATATGAATAATAATATAACACATGGTACCTCAGTACACGCCACTTCTTTATTGTAGAACCCAACCTTTATCTTCCTTGACGTCCACTTGGTATCCCTTAAACTATAGGGTATGGCTAATATAGGTTAAATAGGTAAAGGGTGAATGTGAGTAATGAAAGAAAAGGCTAAGTGTTTGGCTTCAAAAGGGTAACTAGGGATAATATAATAACAGGTTGGTTAGAAAAGCTCAAACGGTCCAAAGATGGCCAAAATCATCTCTCTAATGTTGCATGACTTAGGATTTCGCCTCAAGAGATATTGAAGCAAGTTCTAGAGAATGATAATGCTATCATGAAACTCACAAGAAAGAATATGCAATAGGCTCAAAATCTCACAAATGTTCAATAAGTTTTCACTTAAAATCCACATATAATTCTCTAAGTTAAGAGCTAATCATGCTAACGTTAGTTATTTGTATAAAATAAACTTGAGAATGATCATGTAAGAATTTGATTAGCCATATAAAACAACTGAAATTTCACATAAAAAGAGCCAATTCAAATAAGCGTGTGACCTAGAAGAAAGCGAAGTATTATCATTGACTTATGGAAGATCTAACTAAAAAAATGACTCAAGAAAAATAAATCTTTTTGAATTTTTGACTTTTTTTTTCTTCTGTGGGTTAATTTTGATGACAAGAAATTTTGAAAAGTAATGCTCAAAGGCCAAACGACTAATTAACAAGAAATTTTGAACAAGGAAACCGACGGACTAAATCAACAAGAAAAACAAAATTTGAAAACATGATTTAACCAATTTTGACTAACTTTTGACTCCCACTCATGTACCCACCGTACATGTCACTTTGATTCAACAAAATTTATTAAGACAAAAGAAAACTAAGCACCCAATTCGACTCAAATTCGCAAAACTGAAATATGTCAATGATTTTTTTCATGCTTCAATTCAATTAAAAACTTCAATCTCCACCCCAAACTTCAATTAAACATTGTCCTCAATGTTTAGAACATAGAAAACATAACAAATAATACATTTAAAGAGAGGGTTTCGAAAACTTCCCCGGATTTTTCGTTGGAGCATGAATGCACAACATTGAAGCGTACAAATCGCCATATAACGAACTCCCCCAAACTTGAATCTTGGACAGCCCATGTTCCCGCAACACAAGAAAGAAAATAAAAACTTAGTCCCAAAAAAAAAATAAAACAAAATTAAAAACTACGCAAACAAATGAAAAATTTAGAAAGCTTGGGTTGCCTCCCAAGAAGCGCTTCTTTATAGTCATGAGCTAGACTATGTCGAAATTAAGTGGAGGATGGTGGATCATTCAAATGAGGAACCACTGCATGAAACTTCTTCTTTTTCCCTTTCTTCCACCTTGTAGCTTTGAAATTTGGTGTTGATAGAAGGCAATGAGGCATGGCATATTTTTGCTCCTTCTTTAATTTCAACGCTCGAGACTTCTTTCTCTTCTTCATTTTTTTCCGTTGTCTCTTCCACCATATCTTGGCCACCGTACTGAAAGTGAGTTGAGCATGCGTAACTTCAATTTTTGGTTCAATTCCAAACTCTCTTTCATAATTTGAGCAGTGTACTTCAAAATGATCCTTTGAATAATTTAGAATGAAAGAATCATCAGCATTTGGTTCAATGGAATCTGTCATGTAGCACTCTGTAACATTTGGTAGAGGTGGACTTGGTTCAAACAATTGAAAATCCAACGACTTGTCACATCCGTTGTCTCTTTCTCTGTCGTCTCCTTCCTTTTGGCTTCCTAACTGTATGTTTGGCTCCTCCTTATTTGGATTCGTGAAGCCTTGCAGAAAGGGCAACTCCTCTTCATAAGTCGGAATTTTGGAATGTGGGGAGGCATCATCATCTTCATCTTTAGTTCACCAAGCTGGTTGTACATCTTTTCCTCACTCTCGAATTTTTCAGTTGCATTGACTTGTACATGGCACACACTTCGCTCAATTGGATTAGCTTCGAGTTCGCTTGAAAATATTTCTTGGTCTCTTTCACTCCATATTGCAGCAATTTGACCAACTTGCTTCTCCAAATTTGCGATTGCTTGGGCATTTGCTTCCTCCCTATGTTGGAGAATTTGCAAAAGTTGAGTTGTTGTTTGCTGATATTGCATATTAGTTTGAACCATCAATGCAAAATCTTCTTCCCATGAAGATTTCTTGGATTCCACAAATATGGATTCTTGTATAAACTCTGAGAATTGAGCACCAGAAAGCCAATTTTCCGTTGGAAATTGTTGATAAGCCATATCTTTCCTCGTACAGGAAACAAGTCAAAAAGTAAAATGACTAACAACTTATAAAGAAAACAAAAAACAAAAAATCAAAATAAAAACTGCAGTAAAAAATATTAAAGAGGAATGAAAAGTAAACCAAATGACTAACTGGAAACTATGAAGAAACGAATCCCACAAACAAAGGAATTTCAAAACTATACACTTGCGGCAAAATTTTTATTTTTTTTATTAATAACAGAGCAAATAGAAAGAAAGAAAAATAAAATCACTACACAAATAAAAATAGAAAACGAAAAATAAATTTTAGTAAAGCGCAATCAATAAGCCAAATTGGGATTAAGGGGCCGGCAACGGTGGAAAAAACTGGATGTATATTTAAACTAACCTAAATAATAGATTAATTTAAACCAAATTAAACTCGCAAGCACACAAATCAATTGAATAATTGATTAAGACTATAATTAAATAATTGAATAATTGAATAATTGATTGCTTTAACACCAATTTAACCGATTAATCACGCAAGACTATATTAAACAAACAAATGATAGATTGAATTGAATAATTGATTAAGACTATAATTAACAAGAAAAAGAAAAGACAATTAATAAACACACAACAAGAAAACCTAAGGTTATGAATTCACCAATAACAATCTTATTTACTTTTCTAGAGCCAACTACTATCCAACTATCATGCCAATGTTAAAGGTTGTTCTTTCTAAGGTATGAAATGGTCATGCATCAACTCTTATATGTCTACATGATAATTATATCGTATTGGTTAGGCATACAACTAAACACATAAAACCCCATTAAGTGTAGAAGAATCATGTCAACTAAGTAGGACTAGCTTGATATTGGTCATCCTCACTAGTTTGTCTACTCTTCTTAATCTTAGTTCCAATAAACCTAACTGAAAATATGACTTTAGCCCCTGAAATTTAATTTTCTCCACATAAAACCCGTCATAAGTTTTTTACTCAAATAAAACTCATTAACTAGATTCCACATCAGGAAATTCATTAATTATATTTGACTTTACACATTTAAAAAAAAATTATGCCCAAAACACCCCTATTTGAATGTTTGATGTACACAATTAGTTCCATATAGTTTGTAAGGGAGAATTAATGATTTTAAGAAAATAATAAATAATAAATTTATTGCCTAATATATAATAACAACAAAACATGCCTAATATATGTAATAATACATGCTTAGTTAAGTCAACAAACTATATTTTACATATAAATGTAGGTAAATTATTTCACACACATATATATAACCAAAAACAAAAAACAAAAAAAAACATGCCTGGTATACGTAAAAATTCATTCAAAATAATTTACCCACAAAAAATGTTATTTGATTCAATGCACCTACTATTCGAATTTTAAAATGTTAGATTGCTTAAAAAAGAAAAATAATTTCCCCACTATATGTAAAATACATGCAAAATAATGTACCTGACACACCCCGATCCAGAGGATCAAGGCGTGCTGGCCGTCACGTGAGCGTAACGTAACCAACAGTGCGACACGGAAGCAAGATATAACAGAAATATGAAGGAATTTAAGCCAATCTCTAGCAGAACACCCTACTAAAATAATAGGGGAGAAATATAAAGTAAAACACACAAATTCAGAGCGTAGGTCTAAGTGCAGTCAAGTAGGACCATAATTAAAGTACAACACCCGCAGGTGAGTCCTACATGCAGTACGTCTGTCAGAATGCCGAAAAAGACCTCGAGAGCCACCAACTGCTAACTAGAACCTGGAGGGGCGCAAAACAAAATTGAGTGGGTCAGTAAAACCAAAGATTTTCCAAAACATTTCATTTAAAACATTTCTAACCCCTCACCGGAAAACCTGTATACTTTCCCAGAAAATAGTATATAGACGTATATATACACATATCATCAAAACTCAGCTCACCATCTGTCAACATAACACTTCAGAATGAATATGCCATGCCATGCCAAAATATAATATGAATGCATCGATATAAATCAGGTGAAATAATAAATCAACCGGAGACCCTATAGTGATCCTGTACGGCTGATTCTATAGCTCAATATCCCATCCATCTGAATGGTATGGTACATTTTAGTTCCTCCCGGGTGCATCGCAAAAGCTGAACAATGCGCTTCATCCAAAATTTCCTTCTTTAATTCCTCAATATTCGGAACATACATTTTGTTCTCCTGCATAAGCATGCCATCTGATTCTCGAATTCTGAGGTCTTTCTTTTTCCCTTCATTTCTTAATTGTACCATTTCTTGAATTTCCTCATCCACCATCTGAGCTTCGAGTATACGATCCACCAAAACTGGCATGACTTGAAAACTAGCAAGAAAAGCTTCGCTTCGATCTTCCAATTCCAACTTTACTCCAGTTGTCCTCAGTTCAGCAAGAAGAGGAACACGGCAAGCATATAAAGCATTGAGTCGACCCTGAGGTTTCCTACTCAGTGCATCAGCTACCACATTAGCACGACCCGGATGATACTCAATAGTGCAGTCATAATCACTCAGCAATTCCATCCACCTTCGCTGACGAAGATTAAGATCATGCTGAGTAAATAGATACTGGAGACTCTTGTGATCAGTGAAGATCTTACACTTTTGACCATATAGATAATGCCTCCAAATCTTCAAAGCAAAGACAATGGCTGCCAATTCAAGATCGTGAGTAGGATAATTCCTTTCATGAATCTTCAACTGTCGAGAAGCATAGGCAATCACTCTATTATGCTGCATCAAAACACATCCCAAACCATTCAATGAAGCATCACTATAAATCTCAAAATTACCGCTATCATCAGGAAGTACCAATACTGGAGCATGAGTGAGGCAATATTTCAATTGCTGGAAACTCCGCTCACAATTCTCATCCCACTCGAATTTAACATCCTTCCTGGTCAACTTCGTTAACGGCAAAGCAATCATAGAAAAATCCTGAACAAACCGTCGATAATAACCTGCTAAACCAAGAAAACTTCGTACCTCAGTGACGGTTCGAGGTTGTTCCCAATTCTCCACTACTGCTATCTTTTGAGGATCTACCTGAATTCCTTGAGCCGATACAACATGCCCCAAAAATGCCACTTCAGTCAACCAAAACTGACATTTACTGAACTTGGAATACAACTGATGTTCCCTCAATTTCTTTAATACCAAGTTAAGATGTCGGATGTGATCTGCTTTAGACTTAGAGTATACCAGAATATCATCGATAAAAACAATAACAAATTTATCAAGATATTGCTGGAATACCTCGTTCATCAACCTCATGAAAGCTGCAGGCGCATTAGTCAATCCAAATGGCATAACCAGAAATTCATAATGTCCGTAACGGGTTCGGAAAGCCGTCTTAGGTACATCTTCATCTTTAATCTTCAGCTGATAATAACCAGATCTCAAATCAATCTTAGAAAATACACACGCACCTTTCAGCTAATCAAACAAATCGTCGATGCGAGGCAATGGATAACGGTTTTTAATCGTTACCCGGTTCAATTGCCTATAATCAATGCATAATCTCAGAGTTCCATCTTTCTTCCTCACAAATAATACTGGGGCTCCCCAAGGTGACGAACTAGGTTGAATGAAACCTTTATCAAGTAATTCTTGTAACTGAATTTTCAATTCTCTCAACTCAGCAAGAGCCATTCTATAAGGAGTTAGGGATATAGGGTCAATACCTGGAAGCAAATCAATAGAGAATTCCACATCTCTGTCTGGCGGCAACCCCGGTAAATCATCAGGAAATACATCGGGATAATGCCTGACCACACTAACTTCTTCTACACTGGTAGGAACAACATCATTTAACACCACATGTGCTAAATATCCCTGACAACCCTTCGATAATAACTTCCTTGCTCTTATGGCGGAAATAACATCATGTCTCACCCCACTTCTTTCGCCCACGAAAGTAACCTCGAGTAGTCCAGGGCGATAAAAAGTAACTGATTTCCCATAACAATTAATATGGGCACGATTATAATGCAACCAATCAGCCCCTAGAATCACATCAAAATCCACAATATCTAATGGAATAAGATCAGCTAGCATAACTACGCCCTCTATCATCACTGGACACCCAAGATACACACTATCAACATAACATTTATCTCCTCTAGACATGGCAAACTCTAAATCAAATCCTAGAGGTGAAGGGTGAGGTAGATTCATTTGAGCAAACGTATGAGAAATCACAGAATGTGTAGCACCACAATCAATCAAAACCTTAGCAAAATGACCAAGAACATTTAACGTACCCATGATCAAGTCTGGATGGTTCTGAGCCTCTTGCAGTGAGATATGATTAACACGCCCCTGAGTTTGCTGTCGTCCACCACGACCTCTACTGCCTTGATTACCTCGCCCCTGGGGAGTACGTCCCTGGCCTGGCTGATTGGACGGCCTAGATGATCCTGCACCACCAGTAGCAACTTCCCCCTGACGGGGCTGACCTCCTTGATGCCACTGAGATCCACCAGCTGGCATAGAAGAATAAGAAGAATAACCCCCAAAGTCCTGAGGATAAGGCTCCTGGGGATACTGATAAGGTCCGGAAGCATACGGAGCAGCATCCCCCTGGTAGTGGTAGGCACCACCACGACCCGACTGGCCATAACTGCCTGGTCCAAAACTCTGCTGAATCGGTGTTGGAGGTGGCATAGTGGTCTGTTGAGGTCTCTGCTGACCCTGGGGATAGTGAGAAGCCCGATGTCCCATTTTCCCACAAGTATAACAAGCACCACCACCTCTCCTGCACTCACCATGATGACGAAAATTACAACGACGGCACCACGGTGCGCCAGAACCACCAGCACCACCAGAATCCCTCTGCCTCTGAAATCTGGGTCCACCAGAAAATCTTCCACCACCTCTCCTCGGGCCAGTAATACTATATCCACCACTAGAAGAACTCGAACTCGCTCCACTCTTCTTAAAGTTCTGCGTCTTGCGAGGTCCCTGAATAAAGATACCCTTACCTTTATCATCCTTCTTTTGACCATCATTTTTATCCTCGTCATCCTCACTCTCACAGGGAAGATTATCGGAGTCCTCCATCCTAACCAAAATCTCGAAAAACTCATGATAATCGGCGCAGGGAAGTGCACTGGCAAAAGTCTGCCACTTTTTCTTAGTTCCCAACTTGAAACGTCGAAGCATCTCTACCTGATTACCAGCTGTATCAGGGTCGTAACGAGACAAATCAGTAAACTTTCTGTAGTACTCATGAGCTAACATATCTTTTTGCTTCAACCGGGTGAACTCTTGCTTCTTGCGATCTATGTACTCTGGAGGGACAAATCTCTTCATAAAATTCTCTTTAAACACTGCCCAATCAGCTGCCCTCTCAGGTGCCATAAACTTAGTCTGGTTTACCCACCAAGCTGCTGTCTCACGACCCAAAAACCAAGTAATGGTCTCAACCCATCTATTATTAGGAAGATTTCCTTGACTTTGCATCACCTGAAAAGTCTTCTCAATATGGTCTAGCCATTTCTCTGCCCCCTCGTGACCCTCGTTACCCATAAAACGGTCCAGTTTAAAATTATACATGGTCTCCAGGGGTGTCCTCTGAGGAGGGGGAGGAGGACGAATTGCATTCTGAAGAGCCTGGGCCATTGCTTCTCCTAATTGAGTAATATCAGAGAAATTAGGTTCAGAAGTACGGCGGGATTCCCTACGCTCTCTACGAGGCGGCATAATTCTGACAGAAAACATCAAAAGATCATTAGAGCATTAACAATTATACAGGACTGCAACCTAGGCTCTGATACCAAACTGACACACCCCGATCCAGAGGATCAAGGCGTGCTGGCCGTCACATGAGCGTGACGTAACCAACAGTGCGACACGGAAGCAAGATATAATAGAAATATGAAGGAATTTAAGCCAATCTCTAGCAGAACACCCTACTAAAATAATAGGGGAGAAATATAAATTAAAACATACAAATTCAGAGCGTAGGTCTAAGTGCAGTCAAGTAGGACCATAATTAAAGTACAACACTCGCAGGTGAGTCCTACATGCAGTACGTCTGTCAGAATGCCAAAAAAGACCTCGAGAGCCACCAACTGCTAACTAGAACCTGGAGGGGCGCAAAACAAAATTGAGTGGGTCAGTAAAACCAAAGATTTTCCAAAACATTTCATTTAAAACATTTCTAACCCCTCACCGGAAAACCTGTATACTTTCCCAGAAAATAGTATATAGACATATATATACACATATCATCAAAACTCAGCTCACCATCTGTCAACATAATATCTCTGAAAGAATATGCCATGCCATGCCAAAATATAATATGAATGCATCGGTATAAATCAGGTGAAATAATAAATCAACCGGAGACCCTATAGTGGTCCTGTACGGCTGATTCTATAGCTCAATATCCCATCCAGCAGGAGTCACCAACTGTGACCTGTACGGCCCTGCCGGAGTCACCAACTGTGACCTGTACGGCACTACACTGCACATAAGTCGGAACTACCTATAGTAGTCTGTACGACTTAGATGGTGAAATAATACGCTCTAGTGCTTCTCTCATCAATCATCAGCGCGCATAAATAAGGTCACCCACTAGTCGGAATCACATCAAGTGATCTGTATGACTAGCATGTCGGAACCCTCACATGGTCTGTACGACATCCACCTACTTGGATCCAAGACGAGTGTGCGGTGTGGTGAACAATATAAGCACTAACACCTAGGGTGCAGGTTATGAGCTTCCAATGCCGTTCACATAAAATAAATCGTATGAATAATGTAAAAACTCACTTGTGCGTCCACGGCGTCAATTCACATATATATGCATCACTTATCAATTCAAATATCTCATTATATGCATGCATGGCATTTAAAAACATATTTTCATATAAATGCATTTTCTGGGAAAAATAGTAGTATATAGGTAATACGAAAACAAAACTGCCCACTCACTGGTAAGTCGATGGGTCGTAACCCCCGTGACGTCCCTGGATGCGCTCGTCCTCGGGATAGGTGTCACCTATATGCGAAACAACTATAAAAACGTTAATTTAAACACATAACCAACAATTCGAAATAACTTCTCATACGGTGCTCAATTTGGGTATATGAATATACCACATCGACCTACTCGACGTCATGGACGTCGAGAAATTTTTAGATAAATTTTTGGAGGCCGCAGGCGCCCCCACGCGCCAGGACAGGCACGGGGACACGCGGCCCCACGCACACCATCTTCCTTAGCCAGTCGCCGGACTGGTTTTTCCGATGGCCGGTTTCCGGCGAAACTTGTAACTCCTTGTTCTCCTTCGTTTCTCAACCATTTTCTTCGTATTTTATATCAAAATTAAGCCCCAAACATGTAGAATCATGATGGACAAGTTTCAAGGTCTAAAATTCACTAGATTTTACCTGGGGAAGCATGATAGTTCGGGAAATTTGAGAACCTCCATTCTCGGTCCTCCGACGTCCAAATATCACCAACGAAGCACCCCGAAGCTCGTGAGGATGTCCTTAAGCTCACTGTGAGCTTGAAATTCCCTGAAATGCAAGATTTCACGTGTGCATGAACAGTGCACATTTTCGGGGTTAGGGTTTCACAACGATTCCGAGGGTTTCACTTCCTAAAACTAGCACTAATCAACTCAGAACATCACAAGGATGAAGAATCTTACCTTGTTTGCTTCGATCCACTGAGTTTTGGATGGTTTTGGTCTCGTCCGTACACTTCGAGAGTGAGAGAGAGAGAGGAAGCCGTGAGGGAGGAGAGAGAGAGAGCTACGGGAAGGGAGAGAGGACAGGGAGTGTGTGAGGTGTCCAACACCAATCCTCACCATCCATTTCATCTAATTCCCTAACCACATAATTTACAAACTCAAAATTTTAATCCAAATCTTATATAGAATTAATCCAAATAATGTCACACACACGTACCTTAGCCCCCGTTAAGGGCAAATCCGACATTTCACGTCCCCAAACATAAAATCCCGGGACGGGCTGTGACAGTACCTGCATAAAAAAAATTATTATTTTATTCAATACTATTTTACCTATTGTTTTGTACATATAATAATAAAATGTGCCCAATATATATGATGATACATAAAAAATAAAATACCTACAAAATATATATTATTTGCTCATCATAAATTTACATATAGGTAGATTAATTAGTATGATATGTTTGATCATATATGTAGTATTGTGCATACATACATACATACATACATATACATACATACATACATATACATATATATATATATATATATATTTGAACGTATAGTAGTACTATATATATAGGTAAACTATATATATATATATAGAGAGCTTGTGGTAGTACTATATACATTTGAACGTATATATGTATATATACATATGTGTGTGTTAGGGGTAATAATATGCAATAAATTATTTGATCATTGTAATTAAGGTGAGTAATAATATTTATTGATTTATTTTGAATGTTGTGGTACAAGTTGTAAATATTTTGTATTAATAGGTCAATTACTTTCCTACATGGCAATCACTTTTAAATTTGGGTTTTATTTGGATGTTTATAATTAGGTGGGTTTTTATATAGAAAATAAGAGTTATAAGGGTCTATATCTAAAGAACCCTAAACCTAATTGATTGGTCATCCTCATAGATTTATCTAACTATCTAGATGCAAAATTCCTAAAGGTGATTAGTCATTAGAAATTCGAACCTAGAATAAAATACCCACAAAGATTAAGAATATAACATGACATATAATCGGATAATAATTAACAAAGTAATTTGTAAAAATTCATATCATGGCTTTGTCATAAACCTTAGAAAAAACTTAGTTACACATAAAAATAAAAATAAAAATAAAAGAAAGATAGAACCTGTAGTCCATTGCAAAGCACGTCCCTAAGCTCTTCTTCACAAATTGCGGAGATGGTGAATAGTATAGTGGTGTGGGTGATATGGGTTATGTCTAGAGAGGGCTTAGGACGCCTTATTTATACTAGAAAAACCCTAAAAGGTTTGGGAGAAACTCTCCTAAAATCAAACAAACTACTAAACAATTAATGACACAAACTAGGAAAGAATCCTTCTTGGCTTGGGAAACACATCATCTGTCTTGCACGCCGGTTTTGGGGTTGATTTATCTTCTGGAAAATTCTGTAAAAATATGGGAAATGTAGCTTTACCTCTTATCTTTCCAAGCATATATCGTACGCCACTAGAAAAAATCGGGAAAGTCTCCAAATCTTCTTTCTCCCACAGCTGCGCAATTCTAACGGGAAAACAACTTTTGCAGGATTGATTTGTAAAACTGGAATGAATGGCTTCATGGAAAATTATGAAACTTGGAAACAACGATCTTCAGCCTCTTAGATTCCTTCTCCAATTGGAATTGCATCAAAACTCCTCCAGAAAGTCGAATTATCACCAAAAACGTTCGAAGTGTGAATATTGGCTGAAATTAAGGAAAGGAAAGTAATAAGGCTCTTTTGTAATCAATTCCTTAACAAAACTTAGGGATAATTAACTTGAAAATATGATAAATAATGCACCTATCAAAAGGTAAAGCGAAGACCGTCCCCAAGAAAGTCAGCAAAAAAATATCCATGATTTGCGGCGAGCTTGAAAGGGCATTTAAGGAATGCAAGAATATGGACGATGCTTTCAAGCTAGGGCTGATATACTTTGCCGAGGCTGTATTGATAAGGGTGAAGAACAACATTGTTGTGAATCTAAACTACCTCGACCTCATGGTGGATATGGATAGGTTCAACAACTTTGCATGGGGATCCATCTCATTTGAACAACTTCATGACAACCTCTCATTTGCTGCTTCAAGGAGAGGTAGAGGTAGAGTTGAGGGGGATGGCGAGGGAGATGAGGAGGAAGAAGAAGAAGTTAGGGGAACAAAGAGGGTGCATCGGTCCGAATAGGGTTGCAAAGGATTTTCGTATGCTTTTTAGGTAATATGTGTTGCTTTCATTGGTAATATTGACTTTATTAATGTGAGCGAGTATTCATTTATTGACGAATACGTCCAGATGTGGGCATACGAAGAATTTTGTGGTGGAAGACAACGAAGAAGTAGCCTATCCACGAGCAACTGCAATTGTATATAACTGAAAGCCGAGAGGTATAACTGTATTGCAATACTTAGGAATTTTATGATTGAAAGTGCATGTGTGTGAATATTGTATGTGTGAGAAATGTACTTATGATGTGTGCCTTTAAATGGCAGGCTGTGGGGATTAGAGAAATTGTTCTGACTGAAGAGGAAAGGAAGAAAACGTATTGGACATGTGGTTCGTTCCTAACAGGCGAGGGAATTCTTCGCAGGCTGCTGGTTGAAATTAAATCGGACTGAGTGACTGCTTCTCTCCGTCCTTCATGCTGCCTACTTCGATGTAAGGTGGAGGATACTCCTTGCGGGCTTAGCCTAGAATGAACACTTCACCTAGAAGGCTGCTCATGTTGACTATCAGAGTGTGGCCCCAACTGTGAATGTATGCTCGTCTGTGGGCCTAGTCTATAGTGCACGCTCCTCCATGCGCTAAGACGGAGTATACGTTATCTCAAGGGCCTAATCGGGAGTGTACATTTCCCGAATGATCGGTTCGTGGCAAGTCGAGTGGCTGTTTGCCGTGGCGCTACTGGAGAGGTTCTTCGTCTGCCCTTGTCCTACTTCGAGACATCTCGTCTGAGGCACGATGCATCTTAGTGCTCTGCAAGAGTTGATTCACTAAGGTCGTCTGCTGTGTGAGGGCGCTCGTCAATTCTATGACTTGTCGAGACAAGTGTTGTTCTTCATTTAGGTTGGAAAAGCTTGGAATGAATATGTCTCCTTAAGCAGTGGAAGTGTGGTAGACTCCAGGGGCGAGATTTAAGTTGGGAAATGTCAAATCCGCAGAGAAATGTGGTGAAAAAGCCCTTGGTTCAATCGTAAGCCCAGAAATTTGAAGCCAGGATGATTAAACTAATCTTGGACCGATTTGGGCTGCTTAGAAGGCCACGGGAGCAGGCTGGGCCGTGGGAGCAGACTGGACCGCAGGAGTAAGCTTGGCCGCGGGAGCAAGCTAGGCCAAGGGAGTGGGCTGCTTGGCGTGTGGCTATGTGGGTGCGAGGCTAGGGCTCGACTTGGCAACATTTTGGGTTCGCGTCAGGCTTGAGTGTCTCGGCCTATCTTGCCTTGGGCTTGGGCCCATGTAGGCTTGAATGGCATGGCTTGGGCCGTGGTTGTGGCACCGTGGACCTTGCCAAGGGTGGCTGCCGTGGTGGCCACCACGATGGTTGCCACGGTTGTGCCCCGTGGGGGTGGTGCCGCTCCACTCATCATTATGTTAAGCCTCATAGATCCCCGTGGTCCTAATCCTTGAACGTTGGAATTTCCGTTCGTCGAGGTTTCCGAATCTCTTGCCATTGTACTTTTCTTTTACGTCTTATCAAAGAATTTTTAAAAATAAAAATTCCAAGAATAAGAATGTATGAAAAATCTACAAGTGAACAAGAAAATGAAAACTTTGAATGCGAGAGTCTTCTACGAGCGTTTGATCAAGACTCTCAATGAAAGCACCAATTTGTTGATGCAAATTTCTTCCTCCTTGTTCTTGGTCAAAATTGCACCTACAAAACAAACACCTTAGGTCCTGGTCAAAAGCCTCACACGCCCACGATGAATTAGGGGGGGGGCTTTGGCTGAAGAACCTCCAATGCCAAGGTTAGAATTTTGAGGGAAAAGTGTTTGGAGAATTTAGAGAATTTAGCAAGATTGTTGAACTTAGGTTTTGGAGAAAATGAGGGTGTTTATATAGGGGTTTGGCAGGCCCCTTTGGGAGGATGGGGATCGTCCACTTGGATGGTTTTTTGGGTGAGATTCATGATTTATTAGCTAATTAATAAATTAATTGAGTAATAAATCAATTAATTAGCTAATTAATATAATTTGAAAGGAATGATTTGGGGGTTACCTTGTGGAGAAGATTTGATGAGGATTGATGAAATAGGTTTTGAATGATTACCTATTTTGAGCACTTTTGACCTTGATTGAGTCATGATTGTCCACTGCTCGAGCGTAGGAGTTCTTGAAGGAAAAATTTTGTCCTAGCTAAGAACATGTATGAACATTTGAATACATATGCTAACAATTAACTCTTTAAAGTAGGCATGCATCCAAAAACAATTCATGAAACCCATGACTTTCAAAGCCTAGTATATGGTGAATCAAAAGACTCTTTAACAACATTAAAGAATATGAAGAATTTAGAGATTCTTTACCCTTGAAGCTCATCCTTGATTACACAAGGGATTCACCCAAGTGGAGGGCCTTCAAGTCACCTCCTTGCTCCTTGGATCTTCCTTGTGATTTCCCTCCTTTTAGTGCTCCTTTGCTTCTTTGAGGATTTGAGGATTAGTTCTCCAAAACACCAAAAGTTTGATGTCTCTATGTCTCTTCACCAAGGATGTAATTTGTGAGGATGAAAATGGATCACTTAGGGAAGTAAATTTGCTAGATAACTATCCCCAAGTAGCTTAGAAAACCCTAATTGAAAACAAAGCTATAAAGATGAATTTATACTTCATTTCTTAGGTGAGTGGCAAACTTGCAATTAAGCAAACTTGCATACCCTCACCCTAAATGGTTGGCCTATATGGTTATTGGGCTTATTGCCCATTTTGTTTTAGTTGTCATACAACTTAAACATAATGGGCCTTGTGGACCAAAACACTTTTGGGCCCCGAAGCCCTAAAACCAACTTAAAAGCCCAATACGAACATTTCGTATAATTAATTAACTAATTAATTAATCTTGACCATTCTTCAATTAAACCATTTAATTGCTTATCCATTTCATTTAATTGCTTCACATATATCCTTATTTGGTGTGCGATCCATTAGGTTCCAATTAGCGAGGCAGTGGGCGATGTTACTCTTAACTATCGATTGTGAATTGAAACCACATTTCAATTCTCCCTTTTTGATGATTAGTGTTTGCTAATCAATAGGGCTTCCACAAACCATGAGTGACACCTAGCAGTATGTCATGGTTACCCAAGCTAAGTAGAATTGGTTGGAGAACCTATCCAGTTACAATTACAATGCAATACGGTCCTTCTCTAATACAATACTCTTAACCACATTGTTTTAAGTGATAGTTTGTTTCATGTCTACTATCCAATGTGATACTTTCTTATATGATTCCCTTGAATATGATTTGGAACATCTTCCTTAGTCATATTCATTTGCTTTGGCCAAAGACTTTAGAATCATATTTTAGAGTATACTCCTTCCACCATGGAAGGTTAGAGATCCCTTGTTGTGCATTCATATGCCTACATGACTAGATCACATGACCCCAACAATGCCGTGGACAATCCGAGGGAATGCCTTTGTCATGATCAAAGATCAAGGACCTAACCATTAGACATCTATGATGCCTCAGGTCTAAGGACTACTTTGCATATTGTAACCTTAGAGTTCGTACATGACATGTATGTTTGAACTCTCATTAATCGCAGTTCAGTGTACTCGATTACTCTTTCGAGCACCTATGTGTTTGTCTTAGTGTCCAACACCAAATGACTTGAGACTAGTTCATACTCACGTTTGAGTCAACATAACACATACTAACCTTAGCGGATTGTCAATGCCCAATTGGCAATCCTATGGCTAGGAACGTTTTAGGAATGAACATAAGAGAAAGGTCTCCTTAATCTAACTCATTAGATCACTTATCTCTTATGTCAAATACATCCCTTGGATTCTCTTATTGATTAAACACATGATTCAATAAATAGTGATTAACAATAAGTATTGCCCTTCCGTTAAACATATAAAAGTTTAACATATTAAGTATTCCAAAAAGCTATTACATCAAATGAGTGGCTTTGTGGGCATACTTCCAACAATCTCCCACTTGCACTCAAAGCCATCCTCCCATGTATCTAATACTCATCTTATCCATATGACGATCAAGCTGGATTTGAGTCATTGGCTTTGTCAGTGGATCTGCTACATTATCGGCTGAAGCAACTTTGAGGATGTTGATTTTCCCCTCGGCAGCATATCATCTTATGATATTTAAGCGCCTATCAAAATGCTTGTTCTTTTGATGAGCCCTGGGTTCCTTGGCTTGAGCTATCGCCCCACTATTATCACAGTACAAAGTTACTGGTGATGTGATGGTTGGAACCACTCCAAGTTCAGTAATGAACTTTTTCATCCAGAACGCTTCTTTGCCGGCTTCAGCTGCAGCGACATATTCAGCCTCTGTCGTGGAATCAGCAATTACACTTTGTTTCTTGCTTTTCCAACTGACAGCCCCACCATTCAGAGTGAATACATATCCGGAGTTGGAACTTCTATCATCGACGTCAGATTGGAAATCTGCGTCTGTATAAGCTTCCACTCGCAACTCTGATGCTCCTCCATAAACGAGGAACATGTCCTTAGTTCTTTTTAAGTACTTAAGGACCATCTTGACAGCTGCCCAGTGTTCTGATCCTGGGTTAGATTGATATCGACTAGTAATGCTCACAGCATACGCGATATCAGGCCTTGTGCATATCATGGCATACATGAGACTCCCTATGGCGGAAGCATAAGGAATTTCATTCATTAGCCATATCTCTTCAGGAGTCTTAGGTCCCATGGACTTAGAAATGTGAATTCCATGTCTAACAGGAAGAAAACCTTTCTTAGATTGTTCCATCTGGAACCTACTTAGCACCTTATCAATGTACATTGATTGGGATAATCCAATTAATTTTCTGGATCTATCACGATAGAGTTTTATCCCAAGTACATAAGATGCATCTCCTAAATCTTTCATGTGGAAGGTTTTAGACAACCACACTTTTACAGAAGAAAGTACTGCAGTGTCATTCCCGAATAGTAATATGTCATCTACATATAACACTAGGAATACAACTGCATCCCCAACGACTTTTTGATAAACACAATTGTCGTCTTCGTTTTGAGTAAAACCAAACGTTTTGATTTCAGTATCGAAACGAATGTTCCAGCTCCTGGAGGCTTGCTTAAGTCCATAAATGGACCTTTGAAGCTTGCATGCCTTAGTCTCTTCAGACTCGGACACGAAACCTTCGGGTTGAGTCATATAGAGCTCTTCCTGTAGGTAGCCGTTCAGAAAGGCCGTCTTCACGTCCATTTGCCATCTCTTTGAATCAATGTCGGACATTGCTTCAGTGTAGTCCCTAGGGTCCTCCTTTGTTTCATTGTCACCTAAAAGGTACAATTCATCAAAGTCATTATTTAAGCCAAACCTCATAGGTGGCTTACTAACCCGTTCAGATCTACGTGGAGCTAGGGGTTCAGGAACAGGGTTGTCAATATGTCGAGTGCTTGTTTGTGGTTCATTATTAATCTCATTAATTTCCATCTGTTTGCTTATAGTTCCTTTGAGAACAAATTCGTCCTCTATAAACTTAGCAGTTCTGGCGACAAAGACTTTCTGGTCGTCAGGATGGTAGAACTCATATCCCATAGTTTCTTTAGGATATCCCACAAAATAGCATCTTACTGATCTCGCTTCAAGCTTAGTAGCCTCAAGCTTCTTGACATATGCTTCACAACCCCAAATCTTAATATGATTAAGACTTGGCTTTCTTCCATGCCATATCTCATAAGGTGTTTGTGAAACTGATTTGGAAGGTACTCTATTAAGCAAGTAAGCTGCTGTATATAGAGCGTATCCCCAGAATGTTACTGGTAGATCAGCGGAACTCATCATAGAACGAACCATGTTCATCAAGGTTCGATTTCTCCTTTCAGAAACTCCATTAAGTTGTGGAGTTCCCGGTGGAGTCCACTGTGATATTATTCCACACTCTTTGAGATAATCTAGGAACTCATTACTCAGATATTCACCCCCTCGATCCGATCTTAGGATTTTTATCTGTTTCCCAATTTGCTTCTCAACTTCATTCTTGAATTCTTTGAACCTTTCAAAGGATTCTGACTTGTACTTCATAAGATATACATAGCCAAACCGAGAGTGATCGTCGGTGAATGTGATATAGTATGAGAAGCCTTCTCTCGACGTAGTAGACATAGGTCCACATACGTCAGTGTGGATTAACCCTAGAATTTCAGTGGCACGCTCTCCTTTTCCAGTAAATGGAGATTTGGTCATCTTCCCTTTCAAGCAACTTTCACAAGTACCCATCCGGTCATTACCTAATGGGCGGAAATATCCGTCTTTCGACATCTTGCGAGTCTTATCAAGGTTCACATGTCCAAGTTTAAGATGCCACATCTTTTCTTGGTTAACTTCTTCTCTAGCCCTTTTGGGTTTTGAGGTATTCCCGCTTTCAATACAGTGCATCCCACTATTCATCTCTAGGTGAAAAAGTCACTCTATCATATTACCATGAGAGATAATACGACCGTTCAAGTATAAAGTGCAACTCATTTTGTCAAACAACACTGAGTGCCCATCTCGTAAAAGCTTTAGAGATGGAAATCAAATTCTTTATACATGAAGGAAAATATAAACAATTTTTAAGTTCCAGGACTTCCCCAGAGGGTAGGTTAAGCATATAGGTGCCTATTGCTTTTGCAGAGATTTTAGTGCCGTTCCCAACTCGCACAACCATCTCCTCATTGCGCAGTGACCTGCTCCCTGTTAGTCCCTGCAACGTATTACAGATATGTTGACTAGCGCCTGAATCAAATATCCAGGAATTGGAGCTCACTGTAAAAGCACTCTCTATGACAGAAATAGTCTCTTCAAAAGTTCGTGTCATAAGGCTCGCAATGCGCACCCTGTATTTCTTCTTCCAACGTTCATCCTTTCCACAATGAAAGCATGTTCCTTTGGATTTCTTTGCCTTCTTCTTACGCAACCTTTTCCTTATCATTGCATTCTCACTCCCACTGTCCTTTTTGAAACCTTTTTCAAATTTACAGCACATGTCAATCATCTCTTTCAAAGAATGATCGAATCTATTCACTTTATAGTTTACGATAAACTTAGTGAAATCATCCGAGAGAGATGCAAGGAAAAAGTCTTGAGCCATTTTCCCATCGATGGAAGTTCCTAAACTTTGAAGATCTTGAAAGATCCTTTCCATCTTTTGTCCATGTTTATGGACCGATGTCCCCTTTGCCATTTTGGCATTCATTAGACTACAAATATTTGAGAATCGTACATTACTAGTCTCAATGTCATGCATCTTATGCAAACTTTCAACCATGGCACAAGAAGTGTCCATGTGCTCATGTAGCTTCATAAGGTCCTCACTAAGTGAAGTGAGGATTAAGCATTTGGCTTGTAAGTCATCCTCATAGTGTCTAACATAATTTTTGACACTCCTCCTTTGAAGCCAGTTTCGTAGGAGGTACATGAGGAGGGGATTGCTTAAGCACATACAATATGTCTTTCACCTTTGAGACATTCTCAATGTGGCGATACCAAGCAAGGAAACGTTGGCCCTTTAGGCCCTTTTTGTCAAGTATAATGGTGGGTATAATTTTAGGCATGTCGTTCACTACATAACATAACAGAAATCGAATTAGCATTGTTGTTTAAAACTATTTTGATTGGGTCTTTTAATCAAATAGTATCACCCACCATTTTTGGCAAATTCCACATCCCTCAATAGAATTCGAGAGTTATATTGAACTCTTAGTGGGTTATGGGAGACTCACCATTACCAAGCCCACCTCACGATGATACGATGTTGGCTAGCAAAAATAATGATGAGAGAATAACGCATTATTCATTTACAACCTTTTGTAATTACCCATCTCGTTTGGCCTCTAGAGAATGTTGCCTCACGATGATACGATGTTGGCACCATTGCACTTAGTTTAAGTTATTCCCACCATGCTTAGTTCGTGAAGGGGTTCAAGAATAGCCTCACGATGATACGATGTTGGCTATCCTCGTTGCCTACACTCACCTCATCATATGTATATGGATTCCTCCTGGATATAAGCACATGCTTTGTACTCCCCCATGATAGGGTGAAGCCGGTGCATGAGTCACAAACGCTTGGAACCCACCACGGTGGAAGGCCTACGAAGAGATATTCTAAACATCTCTCGCTTATCAACTTAAATATTTGTTTGAGGGAATAGCGTTGGGCTACATCAAAACATTTTAATCACATTAAAAGAACTTGGGCCTATCACAACCATTGGTCCAAGTTTATATGAATTAGTAGTATATAATACTCCCACTGTTTCGTTGAAACAAGCGAGACTATATGGAACTACTAACGAATGCTTTGCATCCTCATATGGACTATATAGTCATATTAGGTTTTAGGATGATTATGAACCGTTTGATTTGATCCAACACGAGCCTTGTGTTGGACCTTGGGTCTAAGGTATGTAGTTGTTGATTTTAGTTACGCGTTTAATCCAATTAAACCGTTATTTCCTATTGGGCGTTGGACCCAACTATTCCATTTTGCATACATTTAAACAAAAGGAATACATGAAATAATAATAAGGGCTTATGCCCTTTTACAACACAAATGATGGACTTATGTCCATTTACAACAAATTGAATTAATCAAATTACATTCAAATCTACACTACCAAGCCCAAACATTCATAATGTAAAGCGGCCAATCACATAGCTCAATTATCGAGGCATTTGGTTCATAATCACCCTTCTCTTAATCAAACACATTTAATTAAGAAAACAATTTTAAAACAATTGGTTTTTGGATCCATAGAATTGATTTAAATGAAACTAAATAAAATGAAAATCCAATTCTCATTTAAAGAGACAAACCATTTTGTTCTCATCTAATTTGGGCCTTTTACTAAAACAAAAAACTTTTGGGGTCACTTTGTAAAAACACAAGAGTCCACAACTTCATGTAATCACAACTTAGAACCCAAACATTTTTAATAATGTCAAAAACATCATTAAAGGAGCAAAACAATTTGTCCTTTAAAGTTTTTGGACCTTAACGTAAAAACGTAAACTTTTGGGCCAAAATGCAAATACACAAAAGTATCAAAACTTTATGTAAGTGCACAAAACACCCAAAAATACCCTATTTAATAGGGTGGCCTACCATAAGTGGTTTTTATTGGTAAAATTCAAATTTTATACAAAGTTTTGTAAGTGGGTTATGTTAGGTGAGGTAAAGATGAAATAAAATTTTGTATGAAATGATTTATGTCATTCTTTAAAACAAAGTTTGTCTCCCATTAAAATTACTTAATCATTAACCATCACCCACTAAAATTAAATCAAAACTTTATGTAAAAACATAAAACTTTTTGAATCAAAACTTCAAAACTTTTTGTTCTTGGCAAGAACTCCAAGAACATTGAAGAACACTTATGAAAACTCAAAATACATGGCACCAAATTTTTAGTTCCAATATTCATGCTTAAATGAAATACATCTACAACATTTGAGATGCTAAATTTTCTAGCAAAATTTATATTCAAAGCAAGAACAAAGCTTGTAACATTTACAACATTTAAATCATAAAACATGAAAATCACAAAACCCAAAAGGATCCACCATACACTAGACCTAGGCTCTTGATACCACTTGAAGGAAAAATTTTGTCCTAGCTAAGAACATGTATGAACATTTGAATACATATGCTAACAATTAACTCTTTAAAGTAGGCATGCATCCAAAAACAATTCATGAAACCCATGACTTTCAAAGCCTAGTATATGGTGAATCAAAAGACTCTTTAACAACATTAAAGAATATGAAGAATTTAGAGATTCTTTACCCTTGAAGCTCATCCTTGATTACACAAGGGATTCACCCAAGTGGAGGGCCTTCAAGTCACCTCCTTGCTCCTTGGATCTTCCTTGTGATTTCCCTCCTTTTAGTGCTCCTTTGCTTCTTTGAGGATTTGAGGATTAGTTCTCCAAAACACCAAAAGTTTGATGTCTCTATGTCTCTTCACCAAGGATGTAATTTGTGAGGATGAAAATGGATCACTTAGGGAAGTAAATTTGCTAGATAACTATCCCCAAGTAGCTTAGAAAACCCTAATTGAAAACAAAGCTATAAAGATGAATTTATACTTCATTTCTTAGGTGAGTGGCAAACTTGCAATTAAGCAAACTTGCATACCCTCACCCTAAATGGTTGGCCTATATGGTTATTGGGCTTATTGCCCATTTTGTTTTAGTTGTCATACAACTTAAACATAATGGGCCTTGTGGACCAAAACACTTTTGGGCCCCGAAGCCCTAAAACCAACTTAAAAGCCCAATACGAACATTTCGTATAATTAATTAACTAATTAATTAATCTTGACCATTCTTCAATTAAACCATTTAATTGCTTATCCATTTCATTTAATTGCTTCACATATATCCTTATTTGGTGTGCGATCCATTAGGTTCCAATTAGCGAGGCAGTGGGCGATGTTACTCTTAACTATCGATTGTGAATTGAAACCACATTTCAATTCTCCCTTTTTGATGATTAGTGTTTGCTAATCAATAGGGCTTCCACAAACCATGAGTGACACCTAGCAGTATGTCATGGTTACCCAAGCTAAGTAGAATTGGTTGGAGAACCTATCCAGTTACAATTACAATGCAATACGGTCCTTCTCTAATACAATACTCTTAACCACATTGTTTTAAGTGATAGTTTGTTTCATGTCTACTATCCAATGTGATACTTTCTTATATGATTCCCTTGAATATGATTTGGAACATCTTCCTTAGTCATATTCATTTGCTTTGGCCAAAGACTTTAGAATCATATTTTAGAGTATACTCCTTCCACCATGGAAGGTTAGAGATCCCTTGTTGTGCATTCATATGCCTACATGACTAGATCACATGACCCCAACAATGCCGTGGACAATCCGAGGGAATGCCTTTGTCATGATCAAAGATCAAGGACCTAACCATTAGACATCTATGATGCCTCAGGTCTAAGGACTACTTTGCATATTGTAACCTTAGAGTTCGTACATGACATGTATGTTTGAACGCTCATTAATCGCAGTTCAGTGTACTCGATTACTCTTTCGAGCACCTATGTGTTTGTCTTAGTGTCCAACACCAAATGACTTGAGACTAGTTCATACTCACGTTTGAGTCAACATAACACATACTAACCTTAGCGGATTGTCAATGCCCAATTGGCAATCCTATGGCTAGGAACGTTTTAGGAATGAACATAAGAGAAAGGTCTCCTTAATCTAACTCATTAGATCACTTATCTCTTATGTCAAATACATCCCTTGGATTCTCTTATTGATTAAACACATGATTCAATAAATAGTGATTAACAATAAGTATTGCCCTTCCGTTAAACATATAAAAGTTTAACATATTAAGTATTCCAAAAAGCTATTACATCAAATGAGTGGCTTTGTGGGCATACTTCCAACAGTTCTGGTATTCATCGAGGGTAATTTTGTCCTTTTCACCCCAGAATCCACGTGTCGTCTCCATATTTTTCTTCATTATTTTTTGCTCCACACTTATCATGAACCTTTTTTATTATATGCCACAAGCACAATGAATGTCTATGTAACGCCCCGAAAATTTTATTTCGGAAAATGATTTCGATGGTAGGCCAAAATTAAACTCTTACTTAATTAACTATCAATTTATCACAATTCTTTATTTCAATTTCTTAATCTTTCACAAAATCTTTCATAAAATCTAGCCCATAATTTACTTACGAAAAACATAAGATTTAAATTCCAAATAATTCACCAAAGTTTCTTTTCTTCAAACAAAATCGCAACAAAAGATTAAACTCAAACATTTAAGGCTGCATCTAACCCTTGTTAGACTGCCTACGTACCTTTGATACGGATCAAACCTTTCGTAGTTCACATTTCATTTTCAATCCACTTCCGAAACTACTCAAGTAACCGAAATAACCAACATTGGGTTTAACAAATGAACACATCAATTGGATCACAAATTCATATTTAAAATACCAAAATTTACACAAAATGGCAGCATCGGCCCACTGGCCACGCGCCACCGCGGGTGGCAGTTTCTGGTGAACGGAAACCAAATTTTCCGACTAACTTCAAAAATTACCAAATTTTACAGGCAAGTATAATTCAATGAGAGAAACAACTTTCATACCTGAGCCAAAGTCCAATTCGGCCGGAAAACACCTCAAATCGCCCTCGAACCACCGAAAACCCTTGAATTTGGGTGTTCTTGATTCGACTCCAAAACCATTCTGATGCCCCAACTAATTATGGGCTTTGTTCCAGACCTCAAGGGATCTCCAAAGGTGGTGGTAATTGAAGGAGATCATTTTGGAATTCACCGAAAAAAAAAAGGAGAAACCCGCCAGAACAACCGTGGGTTTATGGCTTCGATTCGTAAAATTGGATAAGAAATTTAAGAATCTAACACCACAGGGATGTTGGGCCCGTCAAGTGCTTTCCATAGACATCAAAATCACCTCCAACGAATTTAAACGCTAATAACTCATTTGTTATAACTCCGTTTCACGAACAGTTTGCGCCTATGCGCTCATAGGGCCGTGCTCTATCCAAATTTGACAAGAAATAATTTAATATGTATAAGTATAAAATAAGTCCTCGTATAATTACGTTAAACCCACTAAGGTCATTTCCATCTTTTTCACTTATTGATAAATTTTACGACGTAAATTATAATAATTTCCGGTAACAAAATTTTAAAATTTCTCGATTAAATTTTTCATAACCATAAATCGATTTATTTCCAATTGTCTCCACATATTCATATATTTAAATTTTCAGGGTATTACATTCACCCCCCCCCCCGTTAAAATAAATCTCATCCCCGAGATTTCAACCATCTAGTTACGAAAAGAAATTAGAACTATTGCCACCATTCCCTTTATAGTGAATAAAATCATAATCTTAGTCTACGATTTGATTCAGGCTCCAAAAATAAGCAACAAACGAATAATAATTGTGATTCTCACCCGCATTCTCAAATTCCCAGCCACACTCATTGGAAGAATAAATATCATAAATTCTAGCCAGATCCATTTGCAAAATAAAAGTCCACATCAAGCCACAGTCCTTGCAGCCTAAAATAAATACTAAATTATCAAACCACATCTACCATTGGTTAGATAAATACTAACATTATAATCACAATCATTGGTAAACCATTTACCATCATTGACTATACGTTGCCGTTACCACAATTCTTCCTCAAAATTTATAGCCACAATCACTGGCGATACCCAACATCAGAATATTTTTTCCATATTCATCATTAGCAAAGTAAATATCATACATTTCAGCCATAACTATTATCGGCCAAAGAAATATCATAAATGCAAGCCATAATCATCAGTGGCTAAATAAATATCACACTCACTGGGTAATGGAAAGAAATTTAAAACCAAATCCGCAATACCGTTAACATTGAACGAAATCAAAATTCATTCTATGATTTCATTCATTTCCACAATTAGACTAGATTACCCATAGTAAATTTAAAAACCTTATATATATATATATATATATATATATATATATATATATTTCTTTTTATTGTTTCTCTTTTAAATTGCTTCAAAGTGCAGCCACAGATCGAATATATTTTTCTTCCAGAGTACTATTCACATTTCATCAACCAAAGAAGTGAAATTTAAATATATTACAACTCTATTGGCCAACAAAACTAAACCTTACTAACCACATAGCCACGAGAATACGTGCTTGTCATTAGTTTTGTTCGCAATATTCAATCCAACAATAGCAACTCAAGACTATGGCAACCAAACCAATCAAATTTGTAATTATAAACTTTCCATGTCAATTCTTTTCATCAAACGTGAAGAAAACTCAACTAGGAAATCGTTTATATTAAACGAACTCAAAATTTCATTTCATAATTTTATTCATGTCCACCAATACTAAATGAAGAAATCTTCATGGTCTTTCCACCATTCCAATTATAATGGACAAACCATAACCTCAGTTTATGATTTCATTCCCATTCAATAAATCATCATAACTTTCATAAATATTAAACTTTCCAACCATAATTATCGTTGGCCATAAGATTTTAAAATTTCTAGCCACACTTATCATTGACAAAACAATGATTTCATCAATTTTTTCTTTTACCCCGATCAGTGACTAGTAGACTGGAAAAGATTGTAATATACCTGGCCAATACACATCACACATTTTTATTACTTCAATAATTCAATCTCACAGCCCACACATGGGCTTCTTCCTGGAAACATTGGGTCTTTGTGCCCACTTATCCATTTCTCACATTTCACAGGTCAATTCACCCAATCCCTCGTTCACAAGGCCACTTTGCCCAATCTCACATCCTCGGGCCCTTTTTGCCCAACCAAACATTCATCCCATTCCACGGGCCATCAAACCCAAATCGACGTCCACGGGCATTTTCCGCCCAATTCATCATCCACAGAACTTTTCCGCCCAAATTCAATATCCACAGGCCTTTTCCGCCCAATTCATTGTCCTCGCGCCATTTCCGCCCAAATTCAATATTTCTCAATTGCACAGGTATAATACGACTTTTCAATCTACTTGTCACAATTCCACAATCATCTTATTATTCATAACGCATAACATAATATCAATCCAATTCAAGATTAATCTGAATCTTTAATCAAACGCTCATATTCAAAGCTATACATAAAATATGACATTTTAAAATTTTCTACTCCCACTCAATTCAATTCACTTCATAGTGATTCACAATATAGACATTTCACATAAACTCATCATTAGTCAAAGACTTATGAAATAGTGCAATACCAATACAATTCACATCCACAACCAACAATAATATCTCAGACCGTAAGATAGGATCATTTGCTCTGATACCATTTGTAATGCCCCGGCCCGAAAATTTTATTTCGGAAATGATTTCGGTGGTAGGCCAAAACTAAACTCTTACTTAATTAACTATCAATTTATCACAATTCTTTATTTCAGTTTCTTAATCTTTCACAAAATCTTTCATAAAATCTAGCCCATAATTTACTTACAAAAAACATAAGATTTAAATTCCAAATAATTCACCAAAGTTTCTTTCCTTCAAACAAAATCGCTTAAGGCTACATCTAACCCTTGTTAGACTCCCTACGTACCCTTGATACGGGATCAAGCTTTTCGTAGTTCACATTTCATTTTCAATCCACTTCCGAAACTACTCAAGTAACCGAAATAACCAACATTGGGTTTAACAAACGAACACATCAATTGGATAACAAATTCATATTTAAAATGTCAAAATTTACACAAAATGGCAGCATTGGCCCACTGGCCACTCGCCGCCGAGGGTGGCGGTTTTCCGATGAACGGAAACCCAATTTTCCGACTAACTCCAAAAATTACCAAATTTTACAGGCAATTAGAATTCAATGAGAGGAACAACTTTCATACCTGGGCCGAAGTCCAATTCGGTCGGAAAACACCTCAAATCACCCTCGAACCACGGGAAACCCTTGAAGTTGGGTGTTCTTAAGTCGACTCCAAAACCGTTCTGACGCCCCAACTAATGCATGGGCTTTGTTCCATACCTCAAGGGGAGTCCAAGGGTGGTGTTAATTAAAGGAGATCATTTTGAAATTCACCATAAAAAATGAGAAACCCGTTGGAACAATTGTGGGTTTATGGCTTCGATTCGTAAAATTGGTTAAGAAATTTAAGACTCTAACACCACAGGGATGTTGGGCTCGTCAAGAGCTTTCCATAGACACCGGAATCACCTCCAATGGATATCAGATGGGGAAGATAAGACCGGGTTAAGGAAACGGGTCGGGTCGGCGGCAAAGAGGATCTGGTTCTCTCCCTCATTTCCCCTCCTTTTCTTTGCCCCTGATTCGTCCATGTCCCTCCCTTTTATGTCATTTCCTTTCCATCACAGCCATCCATTTCTTTCCTTTCTTTTCTTTTCTTTTCTTTTCTTCTGATCTCAGACACACACATGGCATAATCTCAGTGCTCCAGAAAATCTGGAGCCTTCTAAAGGGGGTTAAATTTACAAAAATGACCCCAACTTTAAACGCTAATAACTCCTTCGTCATAACTCCATTTCACAAACGGTTTGCGCCTATGCGCTCGTAGGGCCTTGCTCTATCCAAAATTTAACAAGAAATAATTTAATATGTATAAGTATAAAATACATCATCGTATAATTGCGTTAAACCCACTAAGGCCATTTCCATCTTTTTCAGTTATCGATAAATTTTACGACATAAATTGTAATAATTTCCGGTAACAAAATTTTAAAATTTCTTGATTAAATTTATCATAACCATAAATCGATTTATTTCCTAAGGTCTCCACATATTCATATATTTAAATTTTCAGGGTATTACAGTCTAGTATTAGGAAAAACAACTTCAATCGTTTTTTTTCATAGATTTGTCTTGATGTGTAATTATTCCACTTAGAGCATGACAGGCATACAAGCAAACCACTAAAACAACCAAATAAAGAAGTCGGTATCTTTCCTTTGAAATCAGTCCATTTCCTAATAAAATTGATTCCACATGATGATTGACCCCCAAAAATGGAGCAAATGGCATATCGTACGTATTAGTGAAGTGTGTTGTGTCAAATGTTACAACAAACCAAATTCTTCATATGCTGCCCTACTCCTTGCATCAGCCCAAATACATTTCTTATACAACCATTTTTGTCTAAACCAATTGGATAAAAGAAATTTGCATTCTGAGCTTGCATGCTTATGGAGTAGTTTTGAATTGCACTAGCATCCCCTTCTCCAAGTCCTAAGTGCCTTACCTTTTCAATATAATTTCTACAGTCTTTTTTCTATACATTCCATGTTCTCATGCCCCTAATCCCCCCTCCCCACCCCCCACCATTGAATTATAACTTTTGTTTACCCTTATTCCAACTTTATCATTCACTTCATGCTTCTTTTTTATTCAAGAACTAACCTCCCTAAACACTTCCAATAACGAACTTTTGTTGGACTCAACATATGATTATGATCAAGCTTTATACAATTCACTCGTCACTTCTCACCCAAGTATAAACCTATCCCTAGTTGAGCCTTGCAATCATTCTTTATCACAACACATAGTAATGTATTTCAATTTTTCATCATCTCCATTCGTTAATGAATCTCTTTACCACTGAAAATCCTAATTGTCTCCCACATTTCTTGTAATATGTAGCCACTGCAAGGTCAAAGATCATATCAACTTAAGGCTCTTAGACTTTTACTTCTACAATATTCGTTGTGTTCTCCATGTCAATCCCATTATTCTCTACTGCATGAAGCCCATTACTTTCTACTTCAGTGGCATCAAAAGTTGCTTCAATTACATATTCTTCTTCAATAATTTCATTAGAAGATTTTGTTGCTTAAACCCTATCACTTTCTGTTTTAGTGCCAGAACTCACTTCAACTATATCATTTTCTTCAATAACTTCATTAGAAAAAGTCTATGTTCCTAAAATTTAAAACATAATTATACAAGTTTATATAATACATCACACTATCAATGTAGATAAACTAGTTGTATGTGCAACACCACATTATAAGTGTGGCGATATGCAATACACCACACTGTGTGTCACAGCCCATCCCGAATTATTTTATCGACAGTGTGAAATGTCTATTTTGCCCTTGGACGTTGAGATGTGTTGTGTGTGACATGTTTTTGGAAGTGGACCAATATGTTAAGTTCCTAAGTTTTTGGACTCAATTAGAAGTTAGACTTTTGTTGGTTTTGGTTGGTGACAAGCTGGACCACACCCTCACACACACACACACCCTACTCCCGTGTACTCTCTTTCTCCTCCCTCTCTCGGATTTCCTTGCCATTTTTGTACAACTTGTACGGACAACCCTCAAAACCCTTACAAACATCACGGATCGAGGTTGTGAATGGTGTTTTTGGACTCCTTGCAAGCTTAGGAGTCAAATGGTGGTGGTGGTTGGACATGAAAACCTTGAAAACCCGAGAACCCAGAATCTCAGATTGTGAGTACTGTTCATGCAGTCGTGATCGTGGCCTTTTCTTCGAGTTTTAAGGTTTTAGGACGTCTTCACGAAGCTCGGGGAAGAAAGTTGGAGTGTTTTGGATGTTGGGAAGCTTAGTTTGGCGAGTTTCAAATTTTGGCCGGATTATCGAGGTTTCTTCGGCTAGATCCTGTGGATTTCAACGCTTGAAAGTGGTAATAATGTGTTCTACTCACTCTAAGCTTCATTTTGAGACAAATTTCATGATTTTGGTTATGAAATGAAGAAGATATGAAGTTTTAAAGTTTTTCCAGAAACCGACGATCGCAGCGGCGCCGGCGAAGGTCTCCGGCAAACCAAGGAAGACGAAGGGGAATATTCCGTCAAGTTTGACAGAATATTCTAACGGCGTCAGGTCCGTTAATTTCTGTTAGGGTTTTAACTGAATACTCCAAACGGCAGTTAAGTTTCCGTCAGGGTTGGCCACATGTGAGGGCGCGTTTGGCCGTGCCTTGGCAGGCGAGTGAGGGCGCGTGGGTGCCCAGAAATTTTTTCTAAAAATTTAGGGATGTTCATGAAGTTCAGTAGGTCATGGTGGTATATTCAAATACCCAATTTGAGCAATGTATGAGAAGTTATTTCCTAGTTTTGTGTATGTGCTTTAAATAACGTTTATTTAGTTATTTCGCATATAGGTGACACCTATCCGAAGGACGAGCGCCATCAATCGAGGCTCAGGGGCTACGACCCTTTGACATACCAGTGAGTGGGCTTTTGGTTTTCCGTATATACCTATATACTTGAGATTTTTCCCAAGAATTGAAATTGAATGATTGTACATTTTGGAATGCCATGCAAAGTATCTGCCTATTTTTATTTATGCATTAGTAGTTGCATATATTTATGATTGGTGCTACGGACGCACAGGTAAGTGCTAGGTAAGTTCATAAATTAAAGTTATGAGATTGCTTCAGTTACGCGAGATATGATGTGATGTATTGAGAGCTCATAAACCTGCAACCCGATGTTAATGCTCCCGCCCAGAGTTAGGGCACAGTCATTCACGTGATGTTCACCTCCTGCACTATATGCTCACCTTGGATCCAAGTTAGGTGCACAGGCTTGTCGTACATACCACTTTAGATGGTTCCGACTCGTAGGTGACCCGCGATCATTCGCACAACCTTCACGTGATCGTAACACTAGAGCATATTTATTTTACACCTAGTCTTGTCGTACAGACCACTTTAGGTGGTTCCGACTCGTGTGCAAGATTTGATATGATTGAGATTGGTTATGAGCCATAGACTCAGCCGTGCAGGTCACGTAGGTGGATTCGGCTGATATGATATCTGGCATTGATATATGTTAACTGGATTACTTATGGCATTTCATTGAGATACTTTGGCATGGTATATTCCTATGGATTTTCATCCTGAGCATGATTTATGATATAACATATATTATTTTCTGGGAAATTATACAAGTTTTACGGCAAGGGGTTAGTGCTTTTGATAAATGAAATGATTTTGAAAAGCTTTGTTTTTGCCCACTCACACTTTCTGTTTTGCGCCCCTCCAGGCTTTAGGTAGAAGTGCTTTGGTAGCTCACGGGGATTCGGACAGTGGTTCTGACAGAACATCACAAATGTAGGATCACCTTTGGGTGTCATATAATTAGTACTTGTCCAGTCGGACTGCACTTAGGCTATTTATGCTCTGATTGTGTATTTCACACTTAATCTCGCACTAACACCTTATCTTAGCTAGTACTTTTAGTAGTTTGGTTTTTATTCACTCGTATTTCTCCATATCATTATTGCTTCCGCACTATGCACATGGTTACGTCACTCTTACGTGACGGCCAGCATGCCTCAATTTTGGTCGGGGTGTGTCACTGTGAATACTACGAACATACATAGAAAATCAAATTTACAATTGTTCTAATAAGAATAATTACTTGTTCTGCTAACAATCATCATGTGGTTAGTATCCTTCAATTTCTAGGGTTCTTCTTCAACACCGATAAATCTTGTCATATGAGAATTGATTTGGATTGTGGTGGATAAAAGAAACGGGAAGTAAGAATTAGAATTGAAAGGGGAAGGAAGGAGGAAGACTCCTCGTATATCACAATTATTATTTAATTAACCAGTTTATCTTAATTATTGATTTATTAAATAGTTTTTTTTATTAAATTTAAATTCTGATTAATTTAAATAAATGTGGTTGTTCACATCATATGACACCTAGGTGCAATACAATTGAAGTATATAGTTGTACAAAAACATGGTGAAAATGACATTATCCATCTTGACACACCTCGACCTAGATCGAGGCATGCTGCCCGTCACGTGAGAGTGACGTAACCATGTGCATAGTGCGGAAGCAATAAGCATATAAGGGAATTTCGAAGGAATAAAAACCAAACTACTAGCAGAAGTAGCTAAGATAAAATGCTAGTGCAAGATTAAGGGTGAAATACACAACCAGAGCATAATTATTCTAGATGCAGTCAAGCAGGACAAATGCTAATTATACAACACCCAAGGGTGATCCAACATTTATGATGTTCTGTCAAAACCCCCGTCGAAATCCTCGTGATCCATCAAAGCACTTTTACCTAAAACTTGGAGGGGCGCAAAATAGAAAGTGTGAGTGGGAAAAAACAAAGCTTTTCAAAATCATTTCATTTCTCAAAAGTTCTAACCCCTCGCCGTAAAATCTATATAATTTCCCAGAAAATAATAATAATAATAATAATAATAAGTTGTATCAGAAATCATACTTAAGATGAAAATCCATAGAAGTATACCATGCCAAAGTATCTCAATGCAATGCTATAAGTAATCTAGGCAAAATATATCAATGTCAAATATCGCATCAGCCAAATCCCTCTAACTCAATCTGCACGGCTGAGTATATAGCTCATAACCAATCTTAATCATATTAAATCAAATCATGCACACGAGTCAGAACCACCTAAAGTGGTCTGTACGACAAGATTAGGTGTAAAGTAAATATGCTCTAGTGCTACGATCACGTGAAGGCTGTGCGAATACTCGCGGGTCACCTACGAGTCGGAACCATCTAAAGTGGTATGTACGACAAGCATGTGCACCTAACTTGGATCCAAGGTGAGCATATGGTGCGGGAGGTGAACATCACGTGAAAGACTGTGCCCTAACTCTGGGTGGGAGCACTAACACTGGGGTGCAGGTTTATGAGCTCTCAATACATTACAACATATCTCACATAACTAAAGTAACCTCAAATCTTTAATTTATGAACTTACCTGGCACTTACCTGTGCATCCGCAGCACCAATCATAAATATATGAAACTACTAATGCATAAATAAAATAGGCATATACTTTGCATGGCAATTCAAAACGTATAATCATTCAAATTCATTTTTCTGGGAAAAATCTCAAGTATATAGGTATATACGGAAAACCAAAAGTCCACTCAGTGATATGTTGAAGGGTCGTAGCCCCCGAGCCTCGATTGATGGCGCTCGTCCTCAGTATAGGTCTCACCTATATGCGAAATAACTGAATAAACATTATTTAAAGCACATACACAAAACTAGGAAATAACTTCTCATACATTGCTCAAATGGGGTATTTGAATATACCACCATGATCTACTCAACCTCAGGAACATCCACAAATTTTTTGAAATTTTTTCCAATCGCCCATGCGCCCCCACACGCCAGCCAAGGCACGGCCAGACGCGCCCCCATGCGCGGCCAAACCCTAACTGAAACTTAACTACCGTTAGGAATATTCCGTCAGACTTGACAGAATATTCCCCTTCGTCTTCCTTGGATCGCCGGAGATCGTCGCCGGCGCCGGTTTCTGGAAAAATAATCAAACCTTCATATCTTCTTCGATTTTCAACCAAAATTCACAAAATCTATACCAAATTAAAGCTTAGGATGAGAGGAACAAAACCTTACCACTTTGGGGACCTAAGACCAACGGAATCTCGCCGGAGAAACTTCGATAATCTGGCCAAACTTGAAACTTATCAAACCCAGCTTCCTGACGTCCAAAACACTTCGTTTTTCTTCTCCGAGCTTTGCGAAGACGTCCTAAAGCTCACTAGTAGCTTAAAATCTCCTAAAAACTTCGAAATCACGAGTGCATGAACAGTAACCCAAAACTGGGTTCTCGGGAAAATGAGGTCTTCACGTCCAAATAATAGTATCAATGGGTTCCTGGGCTCGCAAAGAACTTGAATATGGTCTTCATTGGTTCGATCTGAGGATGGAAGTGAAGGTTCAAGGTTTGTCCGTACAATTGTACGGATATGGAAGAAAATGCGAGAGGGAGGAGAAAGAGTCAACGGGATAGGGTGAGGGTATGTGTGTGTGTGGTCCAGTTTGTAGTCAATTAACCAAAACCTTAGGACTTTTGTTCTAATTAGGTCCAAATAATAAGGAATAGAACCTATTGGTCCAAAACCTTAGTTTATACACACACACAACTCAATAATAAAAAGGGTATAATAGAAATTTCCACGCTCTCGAGGATAAATAATATATACGTTCGGGACAGGCTGTCACACATCTTCTTTTGCAAGATTTTAGGAATTTATTATATATTAGATTTAATTAGTAAATAAATTATAATAAAAATTTGTGTAATTAGAAATTAATTTAAATGGTGAAAAAGTGGTTTGATCAAATCTCTAAAAATTTTAAGGGCTAGTTTGCTATTGTCATGCTTTTTAAAAATTGCTTCTGTTGTGCTGTGAGAATAAACAGTTGTAAAATAAAAGAAATTCACAGAAAAAGTGTCCGAGTGTTTGATAAACTTTTATATAAATTGCTATGAATATATTAAACGACAAAAAATGATATAATAATTGTCAAAGATAATAATGTATGGGCAATGATTGTAATTTTGTAAAATAGGTAGGGGTATACTTGTTATTTGAAAATTTAATTAAATGGGCATAGATTACTATGCTTTGAAAATAAAATATAAAAAAACACTTTTTTTTAGAAGTATAATAAACCCTTCTTCTATTTTTCTATGCTTTTCTACTGTCATGACCATGTGAATTCGAATTTCATAGATGGTTAATCTAATATCTAATTTAACAAGATCTATAGTTGGACCGCAAAAAAAATATAGACAAGTTGTAACGACCCGTTCCCAATTTTTACGGTTTATATAATTTTAATAATTGAATTTATGGAAATGTCCTTCGAGGCAAAGACGTTGACTTTTGTTGACTACCTTGTCATTTCATGTCAGACTCGTTTTCTTGGCATATCCTCGTAGTACTCGTCGCTACGAATGTGTGGGCGCAAACGGAACACAATTTGGAGTTATAACGAAGGAGATATTAACGTTTAAAGTCAGAGACATTTTAGTAAATTAATTATTTCTAGAAAGCTCCAGATTTTTTTAGCTTAATATGGAAAGCCACGCGTGTGGCCTAGATTTAAAGGCAAAAAGGATGGGCGGTGAAGATGGAGTATAAAGGAGAGAAATGAGGGAGGAACCGGACTAATCAGAAAATGAGAGATGAGAGGGTGACCAATCAGAGAAGAGAGAAATGAGGGAAATGAGGGAAAGGAGGGAAGGGAGAAGGAGAGAACTGGCCAAACCCGCCAACTTGATCCGCTCATATCTCCTTCGTACGAACTCTGTTTTGGGTGATCTTGGTGTCCACGGAAAGCCCTTGACGAGCCCTACATCTTTGTAGTGTTAAATTTCCAAATTTCTTACCCAAACTCACAAATCGAAGCCACAAACCCACTGGGGCATCCAACGGTTCTAACCTTTTTTCGGTGACTCCAGCGAGTTTCACCTTCGATGATCACCACCAAAAGACTCCTCTCAACCCCAGGAGCAAGGCCCAATCTTTGGTGGAGGCATCGGAGTTCGTTTTGGTGGTGAATCAACAACTACCCAATTTTAAGGGTTTCCGACGGGTTTTCATGAAATTGAGGCTTTTGCCGGCCACATTGGCCTTAGTCACAGGTATGGAAGTTGCTCCACTCATTAAGATCTTCATTCCTGTAAAATTTGGTAATTTTTAGAAATAGTTGAATTTTCCGACAAGTCGGGGCAGCCAACCGCTACCTGCAACGGCGCGTGGGCCGAGACATCCCCTGACCATCTTAGGTTAAATTTGAATACCCTGATTCCATTGGTGAAGTCTGATTGACAAATTTTTGTCATTTGAACGTAGTTCCATTAAGGTTCGTCGCTTTATTATTATAGCAATCGACGATCCAACCGTTGGATCGTCACCAAACTTGGATACGTTATAATACGTAATATTTGAGGATATTAGAAACTTACGGATTGGGAATCCAACGTACGGATTGGGAATCCAACGTACGGATCTTTCTGAATAGAATATGTAAGTTACGTATTCTATTAATAAGAATTCTAAGACATGATTTGATAATTGTTCTAGGCGCCGATCGTTCGTGACACCTTGATGTTTGTGCTAGGGAGTTGTAGCACGAACTCCAGGTGAGTGAGCTTTTGGTTTTCTATGTATACGTATATATGTTTTCTATTTTCCAATAAATTGTTTTAAATGGATTTACGTTTTTAAATGCCATGTCATGCTTGCATTTCATTTTATTATATGCATTGGTATATATATGCATACTATTGTATGACGCTGCAGAGGCCAGGTAAACTTCAGGTGAGTACATTATGATAATGGTGGTTGCATTGTGTATGGTTATACGTAGATGCATTTAGAGCTCATTATCCTGAACCCCGGTGTTAGTGCTCCCGTCGTGGCTAGGGCACAGTCCTTCACGTGATGTTCACCTCCTGCACCACACGCTCACCTTGGATCCAAGTTTGGTGCACAGCTCTGTCGTATAGACCACATTAGGTGGTTACTCGTAGGTGACCTGCGATTATTCGCACAGCCATCACGTGATCGTAGCACTTGAGCGTATTTATTTACACACATCCCTGTCATACAGACTACAATAGGTGGTTCCGACTCGTGTGCAGGAATTGGTTGATGAGCTATAGGTTCAGCCGTATAGGTCACGTTAGGTGACTCCGACTGGCATATCATTTTACATGAATTTATCTCACCTGACTTACTTATTTTATTGCTGAGATACTTGACATGGCATAAACTCGATTTTCACTACTCTCGAGCATGATTTCTGTATACGTATGTATTATTATTTTCTGGGAAATTATACGGATTTTACGGCGAGAGGTTATAATGTTTTCAAAAGGTTTTTATTAAAAAAAATTATTTTCAAGCCCACTCACCCTTGTTTTTGCGCCCCTCCAGGGTTTTAGCGGTTGAAAGTTCGTATCAACGAGGATTCATGGCGAATCTCAGTATAGGTGGCTACCTCTGAGGGTATGATCCTTACCCACATTACTGTACTTTACTTATGCTCTAACGTCGTGTGTGAAATGGGTTCATTCCCGCTCACAGCGCACTTTTGTCTTTAGGCACTTTTAAGTTTAAATTTATTCACATTTTTCACATCACTATACTTTATGGCTTCGTCACCTTCCAGGTGTCAGCCAACACAACTCGATTCGGAGTCCTAATGGACATTCCGGGTCGGGATGTGTCACAAGTAGTTTAAGAGATTCCTTATTTGGTGCGGTGCGGGCTGCTGCAGCGCAACAAGTTGCAGGATCAACACTTATTAATTCTAATCATTTAATTTAGTAAATTGGTATTAGCATTCTAAAAATCTCATTCTACACTCTTTATAAGTGTATTTTTCTTTCTAATTATAGAAGGTTTGGATTACTAAATGAGATTTTTTAAGTGCTAATAATTTATATGCATAATTAATTAGTAAAACAGTCTTTAGCAAAAAAAAAAAAAATATTAGTAAAACAGTACACCTTCAACCGTGACTCAAAACCCACCCCCCTTCGATTTTCCCTTCCCCTTTCTCTCTCTCTCTCTCTCTCTCCATCCCTCCTCTCCTCTCCATTTTTCTGTGCTTCACTTTGCCTAGAGCTCCCTTCAGTCTTCAATTTTGTATATTCACATGTAAAAATAATTTAATTTTGTAAATTCTCTCCCCTTCTCTCTCTCTCTCTCTCTCTCTCTCTCTCTCATTTATCCGTTCTCTGTTTTTCTCGTTTTCAAATATTTACATATATTCTATCTGGGTTTTCGATATTTCGTGGAAGGGGAAATCGAAATTGGCGGGAACCAACGGCCGAATTCCGTGATTCTGAGAACTGGTTTTGCTCAGATTCGCTATAAAAATTGAAAATTTGTTAATTTTTCTTTGAATTTTGAGCAAAAATTCAAGAATTATTCATGGCGAACCCATCTGGGAACCACCAAGAACCGAGCCACGCCTCCTCGTCCTTCAACGGCACCAACCCAAGTAATGGAAACTCCACGCCGGTTTCGGTGCCGGAGAGTTCTGGCGCCGCCATGACCATGAAACACAACCCGGGTATTTCTATGGATTGGAGCGCAGAGGAGCAGGCAATTCTCGAAGATGGACTCGCCAAGTAAGTAGTAAATTTGGGGATTTTGCTATTTTGGTCTCTTTGAGGTCCTTGCAGTGTGTATTCAGCTGGGAATTTTGAGTTTTCTTTTGAATTGAGATGTATTATGGCCATTTTTTGGGTGTTTGATTGAATTGGGAAATTGCCTGAATTTTGAGCTTTTCTATTTGGGGTTTTTTATTATAAGTTCAATTTTTAGTCTTAGAATACTTTTATATTTTGCAGTTTTTGTGTGACTGTTTGCTTGTAGGAGTTTATAAAATGTTTTATTTTTTATTTTTATAATTCTTTAATAAAATGAGTTTGAATGCTTCTCTAATAGTGAATACTGCTGTATTGTATACAACGTGGCCGGTGGGATTAATATTGTTTACAAATAAATTGTAGTATCTGGTGTGAGATGGTATGGTATATTTTAGTAATGTCATTTGTACTTTTGTGCTTAAACCTGTATGCTGTGTCATTTAATTATGTACTTCTAAATCTTATGTGATATATAAATCATATCAATATGTGATATCAAGGTTTTGGAATTGTAGGAATTTATGATATGACAGGTATTATGGTATTTAATGAAAATTATGGAATGTGAAGCCTTTAAATAGCCTGCAATATATAGTTTGGAGGAAGATTATTAAAATATAATGCCTGTAATGCTGTAGAGTGCCATAAGCAGATTCTAAGTAGCATATAAAGAACTTAACCTGGTCAGTGATGCTAAGTGAATTTATGCCAGGATGTATGGCAGCATACTTGCAAAGATGTTTGGTAATATCTTCAGTTCGAGTACTTCAAAGAAATCAAAACAAAGCTAGCTGTCTAAGGTTTCTTTTATACTTTTCCATTCTGATATACATATAAAATAAGAAATTCTGTTGGAAAGTTTCAGTTAAGTGGCAGAGTAGAAGTTAGGATATCATATGCACATGTCAGATACATACATACGAACATCTATCTAACAACCTATAGTTGGTCATTTGGTCTGTTTCCTTATTTAGTGATGATCATGTAATTTGAGTGTACCATTCCGTTGGAGTTTTATACGTTCAGATTGGTTTTGGATATGTTGGAATGATGAATT
This sequence comes from Malus fusca, assembly GCA_035220775.1. NCBI lineage: Eukaryota > Viridiplantae > Streptophyta > Magnoliopsida > Rosales > Rosaceae > Malus > Malus fusca. The sequence goes on along the minus strand of CM069071.1, from coordinate 25,468,015 downwards.
TGAAATTGACCAAATTCTGCGTGTTTGGTAGCTTGAGAAATATGTTTCATTTGCTCGTTATTTGGGTCTCATGTGCTAATTGATCTGTTGAAATAATTCCAGTTATCAAGGAGTTTTTGTTTGCAATATCTAGTGGGATAGTACTGAAGCTGGATATTTAATTGTTGGTATGGTGTGCTTGGTAGGAATTGGGATTTGTCTGAAAAATGTAGCTTGCTGGAGACCAAAGCCAAATTTTACCACTATACATATAAATTTGCTGCTATTCTTGTTTTTCTTTTTATTATGTGTTATTGATTCCTTTTTTGGTGCATGTTGCTTTTTGATTGTCATTGTTTCGGTAAGGTTGTGTACTCCTGATGCTTTCAAAAGAAGTTTCTTATACAAAGTAAAAATCCAAATCAGTGATATCATGCACCTCATCATATACACGAAAACTGAATAATTTCTTGATTTTCCCCCTAACTTGGAGTCAGTTTCTTTTGACATATTTAGTTCAAAAAATTGACCATGTTGAATCAGAAATGTGGCATTTGATTGAGCTTCGTCATGGTGGCTCATGGTAGCTACAGTGTTATATTCATTCGTCCTTCACTAAATAGAACTTAGATTGGTTAAAAAGAGATTAGCAAATTTCAAAACCCAGTAAAGTTTTGTAAGTTTTACATAGATGAAGATTTAAATAATGGTATTTGTTTGACATTCATAAAACAATTAGAGTAGGAAGCCCTATTAACTAAATCATTTGCCTTTTGTTATAACTATCCAAATATTTCTTGAAATTTTCCATGTTTTTCATGGATTACCACCATTAATTAATCAATATTAGAAATTATTTCCTTACTGAAGTCTCTGCCAATATATCGATGTGTCACATTCGAACATTGTCATACATACGGTCCTAATACCTTGCTTATCATTACAAGTGAGTAAAATATAGGGAGTTTTAACGTAACACTCCCGGTACCTGTGCACTTTTAACTAAAAACCACATTTTTACCTTTCCCTGGTACTATTCACTACGCCTTCATTCGTCCTTTTTCATTAAAACTAAAGTTTTTTGGGACTTTTCATTAGTTTTCCTTAAAATATATGCTGAAAACTGATTTAAGCAATGTCAGTTTTTCCAGACAAAGGGAGAAAAATGAAAAGCGACATCTAAGTTGCTGTCCATATGATGATGGTTGTTTACACTTTACAAAACCTTCGTCTTCTGCTGTGGAATTTTGTTCTCATGTACTTTGTTTTTTCTGATTCCTGATCATTGCAAGTGTCTCTAATTACATGGCCTTTGTATTTTCTCTTGCAGATATGCAACAGAATCAAACATAATCCGGTATGCAAAGATAGCCATGCTGCTGCAGAATAAGACTGTCCGAGATGTGGCTTTACGTTGCAGATGGATGACTGTAAGCTTTATTACCTTTATTTCTGTCCTTTTCTCTTGAAGACTTCTAATGTTTGTGGGTTTGAGCTTGAAGGTTTTACCCTTGGTAATATAACTATTAACTACTATATTTTGTTTTGAAATTTGAAAAAATGTGAATAGCGTAGTGAAATTACTTGTTAACATTATATTTGCAATTTGAGTAAATAAGACATACAATATCTTACTCTCTTGGTCTTTGTGACATAAAGGCCTTTCTTGGGCCTTTGTGTATGGAGTTGCTGCTCTCAAGTTGTATGGTAGACTGCTGGTTGTTGAAGCTTATGCTCTTACCATTTCGAAAAGAATTTAAAGAACTTTTCCTATTATATCTACTGTGACTTGTGAGACGCGTTTATACCTGTAGGTTTTAGATATAAGCTAGCAAAAAAAAAATGCAAATACATTAGCATTTTACTGAAGCTAGTATCTGTTTGAAGTATTCTTTAATATCTTTAAATCTGTGCTATTATTTTTTTTGGTCGAACTTTGAAACTATATTTGATTGTTTTAGTGGTTCACTTACTTTCCAGAAAAAAGAAAACAGCAAGAGAAGGAAGGAAGACCATAACTTATCAAGGAAAAACAAGGATAAAAAGGTATGATCTGTAATCTCTTCCTATCCATCCTATAACACTTGGACTGAGGCTCATGGGGTTAAAATACGGGTTGATTATGCTTTTGTTTTTTGGCTTTTGTCTATACTACTTTTCTGTTTGTGTAAAGTTGTGTGAAATATTCTAATTAGCCCTGCCTCTGTGACGAAGTGCATCTGCGTTTGTTGTTTGTTAATATCAGTTCCCTAGCAGTTAGTTTCTTCACTTGTAAATTTGTGCAAATCAATTACTAAGCCTTGTGGTGCGTTTGGATCAGGGACTTGAAGATTCCATTCAACTTTGAACTTAGGCTAAATTTGTTAGGAACGCACTACAGAAATTAGATAGACAGACTTCAAAATGACTTGATGCGCTACATATGGGAGAACTCTCAAATGGCATTACACCTTGAAAGGTGTCATCTGAAGGTCCTTTATGTAATGTCATTGTAGTGCATTTGTAGTAGCTTTGTAGTGCTTCCTTAACAATTGATTCTGAAGGTCGTTGGTACTTTAAAGTACCTCATCCCTCATCTAAACATAGGATTGAGGAGTTTTGGAATTCATCTCTCTCTCTCTGTCTACCTCATCCCTCATCTAAACATAGGATTGAGGAGTTTTGGAATTCATCTCTCTCTCTCTCTCTCTCTCTCTCTCTCTCTCTATGGTACTTTTTAAGTAAATGCGGAAATTGTAGTTGCAGAGTTTCAAGTTCAGGATATGGTGTTCTGATACTATGTTAAGTTGTGGATTGTCAGAATACGATAGAAGATAGGGAGATTATTAGAGATAGGATTGCAGTTGATGGGCAGCTTAGCTCTGGAGCTGTATTTGTACATCTTCGGTAGTGCTTCTACATGAAGCATTTTATTCAGTAGCTCACTTTTGTTAATAGTACATAGAACTGGTAGTTCTTTATGAAATAGAATCTGTTTGTTAGGTATTGTTTGTGAGCACTCAGGTCTTGTCACGGCTTCTGTCTGTTTCAAGCAAACACTATAATATTGTTTTGGCTTGCTAAAAGCATTTCCAAGCATTCAAATTCAATCAGCACAGAAAAAGAAGACATCCAAATACCATAAATGAGGTCTCACAATAATATCTGTAATGTAGCATAAAAATAAGGACAATATTGTAACAATGTTAACAAAGCCCAAAGAACAATATTGTAACAACGCTAACAAAGCCTAAAGGACAATATTGCAACAATGCTACCAAAGCCCAAATTTCGCTAATTGATACTCAAGTCTGATAACCAAGAGATAGATTTTTTTTGTTTTCTTTACTTGCATATATAAGCAAGTGGAAGAATGGTAAAATGACACTCTTTGTCTACCTATGAAATCAAGTTAAAATTGAGATGGTACAGATACACAATAATTTACTATATTCCTATGAAGGAAGAAAGCAAATGCAACACATTTTGCAACGTCCTAGCAATATCTTGAGAAAGGTTCTAAAAACTTGTGTAGCCAGATAAAAAGGATTTCAAAACATTTTTCGATCTCATTCAAAAACTAATAAAGAGGATTTTGAAACTTTTTTGCGGCAGTTGTGCTATTAGGTTTTTAACAGACTCACAACTCATACTACGTGAGTCTGATAGACCAAGAGATGCATTTTTTTGTTTTCTTTACTTGCATATATAAGCAAGTGGAAGAATGGTAAAATGACACTCTTTTATTAGCAAAATCTACCTATGAAATCAAGTTAAAATTGAGATGGTACAGATACACAATAATTTATTCCTATGAAGGAAGAAAGCAAATGCAACACATTTTGCAATGTCCTAGCAATATCTTGAAAAAATTCTAAAAACTTGTAAAGCCAGATGAAAAGGATTTCAAAACATTTTTCGATCTCATTCAAAAACTGATAAAGAGGATTTCGAAACTTTTTTGTGGCAGTTGTGCTATTAGGTTTTGAACAGCCTCACAACTCATCTCATACAATTACTCGGTGTTCTGTAAAATTAACAATAGTAACGTAGTGTTTTCTCCAGCCCAAGTACTGTATTCCTTTGTGCTCTCACTCCAATAGGAAAAAAGTGAGGAGCTGTGTTACGTTTTTCTTCTTCATCTTGTTTTGGCCATGGATTATCCCCAATTCGTTCGTTGTTAACATGACATTGCATATACCAGGTTGCATCATTCTCTCTCTAGTTAAAGTTTGCATACCTGTTTTTCCTGTCCCAAAGTTCTCATGGAACATCTTTGCATTTGATTTTCAGGAGAGAGTAAGTGATACTTCAGCGAAGCCATCTCACTCTGCTGGGCGACCTAATGTTGCTCCCTATGCTCCCCCAATGATTACTATGGACAATGATGATGGTATCCCATATAAAGGTCTGGTTAAATACTCTGTATTTATTCTGCAGAGTCTCAAATTCTTTTTAACCCAAGTTGTATATATGTTGTACGTAAAGTAAAATTCAGTTCTTATCTTTTATACAGTATAAGCGACCTATATAGACACACACCCATGCCCACGTGTATTGCTTTTGGCATTGTTTTCTAAATCCATATCCCACACACAAAAATTATTGCTGAATATATTGTGGTTATAATAAAAAAGAATTCAACCAAACCCAAATATATATGCCTCAAAAATGGTGCTTGGTCTGATTTCCTTATGAACCTGTACTTATTAGTTTGAGTAGCTCATTTTAAGTCAATTAAGTTTCTCTGGGATTGGCGGAGTGGGGGTGGGGTTTGCATTTATGGACTTTGGTAGCCATTTAGACTCTATATAGAATTGGAGCCATGGTTCTTACATTTTAAAACTTGTGGGAAGGCATAGCACAATATATGAAACAGCTAGTGACGTATTCTGCATGCCCTTTTCATGTCTTTAATGAGGAGAATGGTGTCTTTTTGAGATATGGACCGAGATATGGACCATGGTATGTGCAAGTATAACCTGAACAGTTCTGTCATAATATTATTAGTAATAATAGTCAAGTGAAAATTTTTATTCATGTTAAAATAATTACATACATTAATTCTACTCATTGGCAGTTGAGTGTTGTTGATGTTATGTATATGGACTGCAATTTTTTCGCCTTGCAATTAAAAAGTTTTGGGTTTCTAGTTTGTTGAGCTTCCTCTTTGAAACGTATTGTTGCAATGGCTTGTTAATATTTGCTTCTTCTGTTTTCAGCCATTGGCGGTATTACAGGAGAGCTTCTGGAGCAAAATGCCCAAGCCTTGAATCAAATTTCAGCAAACCTTTCAGCTTTCCAGGTAGAGAGCTGTCATGGAATTATTTATTTCCTGTCATGGTAGCTATTATTTTATCTGAACGCCTGATGGTATCCAAAATCTCAAAGCCAAAGGGTTTCTAATAGCACTTGCTATTTATGCATTGCATGGTGACGAAAACAGACATCTATTTGTTGATGCTATCTTGATAATTAACTGAATTGTATGTTTTTATTGCATTTGTGTTTCCTTGGCCTCAAATTTATTTATTTATTTATTTTTACGGAAACAAGACAATTGTAGAGATGTCCTGTAAAACAAAAAATAAAAACCAAAATAGTCAACTAAAATTCCTGTCATCAACAGAAAATTAAGAAACAGCAGGACTCCAATCTGAAGATATAGCAGAAATGTGCTTTCCCTATATTCTGACGACATCAATGACCAAAGAGATGCCAAAACTCTAGAAATTTCATCAGTTTTCTCCTTAACGTTATAGTAGATGGCTCAGTGATCTGGTTGATGAATCGGAGGATCATTTCATGTTTGTCTTTAAAAATCATGATTTGTTTGACCTCATAGTTCATTACTCGCTTTAAAAATCATTTGACCTTTCTTTTTTTGTTTGGCATTTATAAACAATATATGCATACTTTTAATTTATGACTTGTCCAAAAAGATGATAATCTTGGTAATAATGTCTGTCCTTCATAGATACATTGTTGGTGCTTTTGTAACTGGAGTGGGCCTTTTTTTTCCTGTCTTTTTTCAGATACAGGAGAACATCAACCTCTTCTGCCAAAGTCGAGATAACAACATCAACCTCTTCTGCCAAACTCGAGACAACATCCTCAAAATTATGAATGAGTATGGTGTAATCTTTGCCTTTGTTTTTCTCTTGTTCGTTATAAACTTTAACGGGAAGCTCGAGGCATTTTCTTCAAAAAAGCAATACGCATGTGTTATCTTTCTTTTGTTAAATGCTAACAGTTGCTCTTAAATGCCATATTTTCTATTTGTTTATTTTTATGTTGTAAGAACAGGGATTGACAAATTGATATACTTATGTTTTCTTCAACTCTGATCCTTTCTACTAGCTATGAAAACCACCTTTTTGTAACTTCTTCTCTGTAGACCTTTGGCTTTAAGTTGACAGCTCATTAACAAAAGAGAACAAGACGTACTGGGAGATTGTTATGTGAGGAACACACGACTTCATTTGTCATGGCAGGATGTGTACTTGTCTCCATGGATATTGGTCTATGACGGTCTGCATGTCCAAAACTCACCTTAATTGTAGGGTTCTTCAAGTACACGAGTTCTTTAGTGCATAATCTGACATCATTGTGTTTACCTCCACAGGTTATCTTTTGTGAAAAAATGATTGTTCTGTCTGATTACCGTTGCCAATGCAGTTTACAATTGTTTCCTGTACATAATGTGAAATTCTTGAAATTTCTGTTCCTAAAAACCTATAGCATTGCATTGGTGTCATGCTAGTTTTCCCAGCTACTAGTTATGACTTTATATGTATTGCGGAAGTGAAGAAAATGCCTCAAGTGATGTAAATTTCTGTTAAAATGATAAACATTGATGCGTGTTGAACTGTTACGTTTGTGTATGTATATTCATCAATTTATATTTCAAATCTGTCTACAGCTTGAATGACATGCCAGACGTAATGAAGCAGATGCCACCACTTCCAGTGAAAATGAATGAAGAGCTAGCAACCCATGTCGGCATCCCACCCCATCAGATGCAATCATGATCAGTTATTCGGCTTCCATCCGTGTTTTTTGTTTCCAAATGGGCTTCTTCTGATTAGTACCGAAAACACATCAAGACGCCAAATTTGGCCGGAGTTTCTTCAAATCAAGTCCCGGCCTCCAGGTAACAAACGGAGTTGACCCACCGTTGCCATCAAAAAAACCTGCAGGGGATGTAATTGTTTATGCAGATGTCCCTTTTATGTTTTATTTAGTATTTCAGATCTGATTTCATAATTTTGTTTCCATAGCTAGCCATCACTTAGCTTCCCTGTAGAAAGTAGGAAATAAAATTCTTTCTGCTATATGTCGTATGTATTGGGGAATGAATGAAAAGTAATAAGTAGTAGTTGATTTCTTGTATTTGTTTTCCGTGTATCGTGCGTATCGATAGTGCCATGCTGTTATCTTTCGGCGAAACTTAACGATTAAGCAAAACATATGGTTAAGCACTTGGGGTTATACGCATCGAGTATTGGTGACGTGACGATAAAGAGATTGAAGAATGAAGAGAAACCATGAGTATAAGCAGTCTCCAAAACCAAATAGAATGTTAAAATGAAAATATTGAATTAACAAAATTAATTATGAAAAATAAAAGATTCTCGTGCGGTGAGCAATTCATATATACCCCGGAATTCTAATATCTAGTACAAATTATTCTTCAACAAGGAAATCGTAACAGTTCCATAAAAAATTGAAATAAAATAAAACATACTTTGTATATCTATCAGTTTACAAAAACCAACATTAAAAGTACTCAAAAAGAGCGTACATAGTTGAATCCAAAACAACAAATATCTCTTCCTCCAGGTTTCACAGTATTCCATCCGCTCCCTACAATAGATTTTCTATAATCTGAAATTAAAATGCAGGACCAAGGGGGGAAAAGAAATCAAACACTAAGAAGACAAAAGAGGAGGAAAAAAAGGAAAAAACTTGAGACCTGAAAGACTCAGATGATTCAGTCCTCTTCGTCTCAATTCATTTAGCTATCTCTTGAATGCACCAATAACATATGCAACTGGGACTTGGATTACATAGCTCTCAATTCCATTGACTTCGTCTATTAATTTTTAGAGGGTTACCTATAGTTTTTTCAATGACAATCACATGGTTTTTTCTTATTTGTTCATCTACACTTGAATCAATAAAATATGGCCGTTGCAATCATATGGCCTTCAGAACGATCATACTTTCATTTGTAATTTCTCTGATAATTACATCCCCGATCAAGCAGACTAATAGTCAAGCGTAATTAAAAAAAGTAGCAACAGCCCTAACCAAAAAAAATAATTCAAACTCATCAAACTATCGAGTTACATACCCTGCATCGCAATCTGGTATAAAATTTACCTCTCTAGCAATAACGAAATAATTCAGTTATCAAATAACTGAAGAATTACACTATATAGTGAATAAGCTTGAAGAAAAGCTTCAAATTTGTATATAAAAAACTTTGAATTCGAACAAAAAATGCAAAAACTAAGTCATTTATTAAGAAGAAGAATCGAAACTCACATGGCCGTGGGGATTTCCAAATTGGTCCTAATAGATTCTGTGGATATCCGAAACCTTAAGAAACCGGGAACTGTATGGCTCAATAGTCGGGTACAGGCTCTGGTTCAATCCTAGAAATTCCTTCTCCGATTCCATCGAAACACTAGATAGTTTTGGCTCGCTCTCAAAGCCCACACTTTGCCCGCGCAAAACTAAATTCCGAGAATTCCTCTTCCCTGTTAATTTTAGATTTTAGAGAGAGCGAGAGAGGGAGTGGAGATGGTGTTGGGAGTGAGGGGGAAGGATGCGAAAGAATAGGAATTGAAATCAACGTGTCGGCTTTGATCTGGTTTAGACCTGGCATTCGTGTCGTGTTTTCCGTGTTCGTGTCGTTTTCGTGTCATACCCAATATCTTAACGGGTCGTGTCGTGTAACACCCGTTAAAATAAACGGGTAAAATGACCCGACCCGAAATCGACCCGATAATATTAACAGGTAATATGACCCGACCCGTTACCCGTAAAGGAAAATATATTTTAAACCAATAAATAATCAAATGAAAAACATAATACTAAATAAGTATATACATACCATATTGTCACATCCAAAACATAAAACACATTTTTCTTTTAGAGTAAATTGGAGAAATAGTCCCTTAACTTTGATTGAATTGTAGCTTTGGTCCCTGAACTAAAATTCCATTAGATTTAGTCCTTCAACTTGACAAAATGTGAGCATTAGTCCTTTGGTACTAACACCGTCAGATTTTCCGTTACTATGATGACGTGGTCTTTGTGGGCTCCACATTTTTGTTGATGTGGATGCCATGTGGGCTAACAAATTTATAAAAACAAAAATACAAACACAGAGAAAGGAAAAAGAAAATACATAAAATAAAAATTGTTTAATTCTCTCTTCCATCTTCCTTCCGCCCACCTCCTTTTCCAAACCCAGCCGCCATTGTTGCACTCTCCCAACAACCAAACCATAAAAAAGTTCAAATCTAAATTTGGAACACAATCTTCCTTTCCAAATGACTTCACACAATGACTTCCATCCTTGCAGCCTTATTCCACGCTGCCTTGACAACCTACAATCGAAACCCTCACCGCACAGAGGTCGGAACTTTGTGGGCTACGGGTTGGGGATCGGCCGGGTTGTGGGGAATGGGAGATGGAGGTGGGAGGTAGGCTAGGGAGTTGGTCAAAGACTCAAAGGTGAATGGGTGGACTGCAAGAGTTGGTGAAGTGCGGGTGGGTAGTACAGAATTATTTAAGTGTGGTGCCCATAAACCTTCCACTCAAACACTCTAACGGAAAATTTAACAAAATTGACATCAAAGGATCAATGCTCCACATTTTATCAAGTTTAGGGACCAAACTTAATGGATTTTTTGTTCAGGGACTAAAACTACAATTCAATCATAGTTTAGGGACCATTCTTCCAATTTACTCTTTCTTTTAAGTATATTTTCACTTACCTAAAGTCTTTAATAGTTTTTTAATTAATGTAGAAGTGTAAAAAAATATAGAAAAAATATGTAAACGCTCGTAATGACAAGCTTTACAACTTTCATGAAGAGCTTAACTTCAAAATTCGTCACTATAATCATATAAATCATATATCAAAATTTAACCGTTGATTGTTGTTTACATATACGCTTCATTTTTCTCATCAAATTTTGTTTTTTTAGATTTTGTTTTTTGAAAACTTGATCTATTAGAGGATACAGGAAGATGAACGGTTTGGATCATTGATATTATATTCATAGTTTTACAGTTAGTGAAAATATTGCTTGATGTTTATAAAGTTTCTACAAACTATATGACATTGACTCATATTTCAGTTAACCGTAAATATCGAAACGTGATATCAAAGATCTGAACCGTTCATCTTCTTACATCCGTCATATGATCATGTTTTCAAAAAAGAAAATTAAAAAAATGGAATTCAAAGAAGAATAAAGTGTAAATGACAATTGATGGTTAAATATAAATTTAAGGTTTATGAATTATAGTGTTGGATTTCGAAGCTGACCCCTTCATGAAAGTTGTAAAGTTTGTCACTATGAGTGATTGTATTTTTTTTTTTTACATTTTTTACACTTCTACAATAATTATTATTAATTTTATTAATTTTCCCTCAAATAAAAAACATTATTCATCAAGGTTTGGAGGATTTTAAAAATCTAAATGATAATGTATGTGTAACCATTATCTACTCGTGGATGAATAATGATGAATCACGATTCACGAGTGTTTATATATTCTTTCACATTTTTCATACTTGTATGTATGTCTTCTTAGTTCTTGCCTATACAAATACTATATTAGTTTATTTTAATTTTGGACAACATGTTAAGTAAAATTTATCCTAGTAATGATAATAAGAAACTCTCATAATAAAAATAAATAATGACTAAAACTTTTTTTTTAAACTTATATAAAATAATAATACAAAACTATATATTTAATATATAATATATTGTATATATTAATATGGCTATTGTATTTTATAAGAAATCTTTTAGTAATTAAACTTTAAAACTATCAAAATAAATTTTTTCTTAACGGGTCGAAACGGGTTACCCACGTGTTACCCGCGTGTATACCCGTTAAGAACCCGTTATTAACTGGTTCTTAACGGGTCACCCGATAATGACCCAATAAGTTATCGTGTTGACCCGAAACCCGTTATTTTCATGTCGTTTTCGTGTCGTGTCACCGTGTCGTGTAGACCTGGCAGTTTTTGACACGACACGAAAACGACACGAAAATAACGGGTTTCGGGTCAACACGATAACTTATCAGGTCACTATCGGGTGACCCGTTAAGAACCCGTTAATAACGGGTTCTTAACAGGTATACACGCGGGTAACACGTGGGTAACCCGTTTCGACCCGTTAAGAAAAAAATTATTTTAATAATTTTAAAGTTTAATTACTAAAAGATTTATTATAAAATACAATAGTCATATTAATATTTACAATATATTCTATATTAAATATATAGTTTTGTATTATTGTTCTATATAAATTATAAAAAAATTAAAAAAAAAAGTTTTAGTCATTATTTATTTTTATTATGAGAGTTCCTTATTATCATTACTAGGATAAATTTTACATAACATATTCTTGTCCAAAATTAAAATACACTAGTATAGTATTTGTATATGCAAGAACTAAGAAGACATACATGCAAGTATGAAAAATGTGAAAGAATATATACACACTCGTGATTTATCATTATTTCTCTACGAATAGATAATTGTTACACTTATATTATCATTTAGATTTTTAAAATCCTTCAAACCCTCAAGAATAATGTTTTTTATTTGAGGGCAAAATTAATAAAATTAATAATAATTATTGTAGAAGTGTAAAAAATGTAAAAATATATATATACAATCACTCATATATAAAAAAATGTAAATGCTTTAAATTAAAGATAAAATTTATTCATTACATTCTTATAGGGTCGAGGAGTGTATATGTAAAAAATCATCAAAATCGAAGCTAAAATAACCGTTAAATTGTGATTTTTCGTTTATAACCGTCGAAAACTTTTGTTCCGTTACGTAATCTCTGAATGTTTGTTTTTTACAATTTTTTAAGTTTGCAATCTCGGAATGTGTACAAATAAGTTTGACGGTTGGATCGTTGAAAAAAGTTTCGTAGAATGCATATTGCGTCAAAATGGTATATTAAACAAACACTTAAAGTTAATATTATACTTCTATCAAGTATAAAATAAGTTTTTGTGGTATCCACTAATGTAAATACTTTAAATTAAAGATCAAATTTATTCATTACATTCTTATAGGGTCGAGGAGTGTATCTGTAAAAAACATCAAAATCAGAGCTAAAATAACCGTTAAATTGTGATTTTTCGTTTATAATCGTCGAAAACTTTTGTTCCATTACGTAATCTCTGAATGTTTTTTTTTACGATTTTTTACGTATGTGATCTTGGAATGTGTACAAATAAGTTTGACGGTTGGATTGTTGAAAAAAGTTTTGTAGAATGCATATTGCGTCAAAATGATAGATTAAACAAACACTTGGAGTTAATATTATACTTTTATTAAGTATAAAATAAGTTTTTGTGGTATCCACTAGTGTAAATACTTTAAATTAAAGATCAAATTTATTCATTACATTCTTATAGGTCGAGGAGTCTATCTGTAAAAAATCATCAAAATCGGAGATAAAATAACTGTTAAATTGTGATTTTTCGTTTATAACCGTCGAAAACTTTTGTTCCATTACGTAATCTCTGAATGTTTGTTTTTTATGATTTTTTACGTATGCGATCTCAGAATGTGTTCAAATAAGTTTGACGGTTGGATCGTTGAAAAAGGTTTCGTAGAATGCATATTGTGTCAAAACGGTAGATTAAACAAACACTTAGAGTTAATATTATACTTCTATTAAGTATAAAATACGTTTTTGTAGTATCCACTAGTGTAAATACTTTAAATTAAAGATCAAATTTATTCATTACATTCTTATACGGTCGAGGAGTGTATCTATAAAAAATCATCAAAATCGGAGATAAAATAACCGTTAAATTGTGATTTTTCGTTTATAACCGTCGAAAACTTTTGTTCCATTACGTAATCTCTGAATGTTTGTTTTTTACGATTTTTTAGGTATGTGATCTCGGAATGTGTACAAATACGTTTGACGGTTGGATCGTTGAAAAAGGTTTCGTAGAATGCATATTGCGTCAAAACGGTAGATTAAACAAACACTTAGAGTTAATATTATACTTCTATTAAGTATAAAATAAGTTTTTGTGGTATCCACTAGTGTAAATACTTTAAATTAAAGATAAAATTTATTCATTACATTCTTATAGGGTCGAGGAGTGTATCTGTAAAAAATCATCAAAATCGGAACTCAAATAACCGTTAAATTGTGATTTTTCATTTATAAACGTCGAAAACTTTTGTTCCGTTACGTAATCTCTGAATGTTTGTTTTTTATGATTTTTTACGTATGCGATCTCGGAATGTTTACAAATAAGTTTGACGGTTGGATCGTTGAAAAAAGTTTTGTATAATGCATATTGCGTCAAAACAGTAGATTAAACAAACACTTGAGTTAATATTATACTTCTATTAAGTAAAAAATAAGTTTTTGTGGTATCCACTAGTGTAAATACTTTAAATTAAAGATCAAATTTATTCATTACATTCTTATAGGGTCGAGGAGTGTATCTATAAAAAATCATCAAAATCGGAGATAAAATAACCGTTAAATTGTGATTTTTCGTTTATAACCGTCGAAAACTTTTGTTCCATTACGTAATCTCTGAATGTTTGTTTTTTACGATTTTTTAGGTATGTGATCTCGGAATGTGTACAAATACGTTTGACGGTTGGATCGTTGAAAAAGGTTTCGTAGAATGCATATTGCGTCAAAACGGTAGATTAAACAAACACTTAGAGTTAATATTATACTTCTATTAAGTATAAAATAAGTTTTTGTGGTATCCACTAGTGTAAATACTTTAAATTAAAGATAAAATTTATTCATTACATTCTTATAGGGTCGAGGAGTGTATCTGTAAAAAATCATCAAAATCGGAACTCAAATAACCGTTAAATTGTGAGTTTTCATTTATAAACGTCGAAAACTTTTGTTCCGTTACGTAATCTCTGAATGTTTGTTTTTTATGATTTTTTACGTATGCGATCTCGGAATGTTTACAAATAAGTTTGACGGTTGGATCGTTGAAAAAAGTTTTGTATAATGCATATTGCGTCAAAACAGTAGATTAAACAAACACTTGAGTTAATATTATACTTCTATTAAGTAAAAAATAAGTTTTTGTGGTATCCACTAGTGTAAATACTTTAAATTAAAGATCAAATTTATTCATTACGTTCTTATAGGGTCGAGGAGTGTATCTATAAAAAATCATCAAAATCGGAGATAAAATAACCGTTAAATTGTGATTTTTCGTTTATAACCGTTGAAAACTTTTGTTCCATTACGTAATCTCTAAATGTTTGTTTTTTACGATTTTTTACGTATGCGATCTCGGAATGTGTACAAATAAGTTTGACGGTTGGATCGTTGAAAAAAGTTTTGTAGAATGCATATTGCGTCAAAACGGTAGATTAAACAAACATTTAGAGTTAATATTATACTTCTATTAAGTATAAAATAAGTTTTTGTGGTATCCACTAGAGTAAATACTTTAAATTAAAGATCAAATTTATTCATTACATTCTTATATGTCGAGGAGTCTATCTGTAAAAAATCATCAAAATCGGAGATAAAATAACCGTTAAATTGTGATTTTTCGTTTATAACCGTCGAAAACTTTTGTTCTATTACGTAATCTCTGAATGTTTGTTTTTTACGATTTTTTACGTATGCGATCTCGGAATGTGTACAAATAAGTTTGACGGTTGGATTGTTGAAAAAAGTTTCGTAAAATGCATATTGCGTCAAAACGGTAGATTAAACAAACACTTGGAGTTAATATTATACATCTATTAAGTATAAAATAAGTTTTTGTGGTATCCACTAGTGTAAATACTTTAAATTAAAGATCAAATTTATTCATTACATTCTTATAGGGTCGAGGAGTGTATCTGTAAAAAAATCATCAAAATCGGAGCTAAAATAACCGTTAAATTGTGATTTTTCGTTTATAACCGTTGAAAACTTTTGTTCCGTTACGTAATCTCTGAATGTTTGTTTTTTACGATTTTTTACGTATGCAATCTTGGAATGTGTACAAATAAGTTTGACGGTTGGATCGTTGAAAAAAGTTTTTGGACCGCCAGTAATAGATAATTTTGTAGTAGTGAAACCTTAAATTTATTTAACCGTCTATTGTCATTTACGCTTTATTCTTCTTACTGAATTTCATTTTTAAAATTTTATTTTTTGAAAACATGATCATCTGGTTGATGTAAGAAGATGATATCACGTTTCGATATTTACGGTTAACTGAAATATGAGTCAATGTCATATAATTTGTAGAAACTTTATAAACATCAAGCAATATTTTCACTAACCGTAAAACTCTAAATATAATATCAACGATCCAAACCGTTCATCTACCTAAACCCTCTAATAGATTATGTTTTCAAAAAAGAAAATCTAAAAAAACAAAATTTGATGAGAACAATGAAGCATAAATGTAAACAACAATCAACGGTTAAATTTTGATCTATGATTTATATGATTATAGTGACGAATTTCGAAGTTAAGCTATTCATGAAAGTTATAACGCTTGTCATTACGAGTGTTTATATATTTTTTTCTATATTTTTTTACACTTCTACATTAATTAAAAAACTATTAAAGACTTTAGGTAAACGAAATATACTTAAAACAAAATTGCGTTTTTATATTTTGGATGTGATAATATGGAATGTATATACTTATTTAGTATTATGTTTTTCATTTGATTATTTATTGGTTTAAAATATATTTTCCTTAACGGGTAACGGGTCGGGTCATATTACCTGTTAATATTATCGGGTCGATTTCGGGTCGGGTCATTTTACCCGTTTATTTTAACGGGTGTTACACGACACGACCCGTTAAGATATCGGGTATGACACGAAAACGACACGAACACGGAAAACACGACACGAATGCCAGGTCTAGTGTCGTGTCAGAAACTACTGGGTCTAATCTGGTTGGTAGTTCGCAGAACGTGGAGGGTTGTTCGAATCCCACGTTTGAGGTTCTCATTCCTCATCTAGCAAAACTCTTCCGTTTTGATGCTTTCTCTTTCAGTTATGGTTTTTTTACCACGTTGTCCTTCTTTTTTGAATTTTTGGGGTTTTGATTGTGAAAGCAACAAAGGGACAATTTTGGCATTTTGGAAAGCTTCACCATTTTAGGGCTCTCACTTTATATATATATATTTATCCACTCAAGCTAGCTAACAACTCATTTCTTAGAATCTAGGAATTTAAAATTCGTGGCTTTATAAAAAATATTAATTTAATTGATTCGTCATTGTCACAAAAAAAAATAGTAGTTTTTTTTATTTATGCTATTATATTTAATTAGTCTCTTCCTTCATTAAAAATACATTAATACATTTATAAGAATCTGGGTCCATTATTTTCTATGGCCAGAGTAAGGCTACAGTTACCTCAAAAGTCTAGTGATGGACTCACAAGCTCCGGACAGAACTGGATCAGATAGGATAGCGGTGCCACCATCACCTTATTCCAGGGCAATAAGTGGA
Source organism: Malus fusca (assembly GCA_035220775.1). NCBI lineage: Eukaryota > Viridiplantae > Streptophyta > Magnoliopsida > Rosales > Rosaceae > Malus > Malus fusca. Next base: position 25,451,302 of record CM069071.1, on the reverse strand, counting down.
GTCTTGGCAACTCAACTGGATGACCATGCTTGTTCCGCAAGACATGTGATCTGATCCATATATGGACACAATCAGATCTTTTAAAGTTTTAAAGTTCTTATAGTTTAGGAATTGGCGTGCGCCCGCAAGTAATTATAACTCCTATGAGGATGCAATATCTACCTCTAGATATCCTCTAGGATTCTCCCGGCTTAGAACAAGGATTTTATCCCAAAAAAGGTCTCTCTCCCCACGGTATAAATACACCGTCTAAGGTTCCTTTTTGGTAACACAAGCTAAACACTTGAATTCTCTTGCCCACTACTTGAGTCTAAAACTATTCACTAACTTGATTGTCGGAAAGCATTTGGCCGGCACAGCCCCTATTCCTAGGCTTACTCACGGTTGTTTACTGTTTTGCAGGTAGTTGAGTTCGAGCACTTCATCTACACACAGCGGTGAGTGATTTTGGTTCCAACAATTGGTCATTTCATTAAGAGTGAACTCTTATTCCTCTCACAGATCACCCTACCCTATGGAAACTCTACCCAGATGGTCACCTTACAGTTAAGCCACATACCCAGACAATGAAGATACTTCTTTTATAGATCAAGTCTGGGATGACGTCTTGAAAATACGAGCATCAGTGAAGGATCTCTGAAAAAGTCTGTAACCCAAGGAGTAAACAAGAATCTCCAAGCTAGACGATATCGAAGATGTTGTCACCTATCTCGGAAATCCGATCGTCCAAACAAACTCAAGGATCATCGATCAGAGCCCTAGCATGCTGACCTAAAAACTTGTTCTAAAAGCACGCCATGGAAAGCCGCGAAGAACCCAAGATTTACCACTAGCTCGATTTTCTGGAAGGAGGTCATTTCCCGGAGTCAACCACATATGGAGGAAAGCATGAACGCTTCCAAAATATACATAAGGGATAGAAGGTAGCACGTGAAGGACACCAACCAAAGGTCCTTGCAATCTCTGTCACAAGACCAGAAACTGCCCTTTTTTCCCTTGACAGAACTCTTACCGCCAAGTTACAAATCTTTGATGCCATGGTCGGCCGAGTTTTGATAAATAATGGATTGGAAGGCCACATCCTCTTCAAGGGCATGATTGAAAAAATGCTTCCTCGGTAGGGTCAACTTTAGAAGGGCTACCATCCAAACCTTTGATGAGACCCCACTATGCATTATGGGGACAATACAACATATGATATATGCAAAGCCGTCTGAACGTCTGATGACTTTCCATGTTATGGATTGCCCATCACCTTACAACGTCATCCTTGGTCGAGAATGGCTATATAGCATGGGCAAGGTTCCCTCGGTTAATAATCTTTTGCCCTGCTATCCAGTCATGAGGGCGGGCTATAAATATCGAATGCTAGGGAAACTAAAGAACCAAGGCTAAGAGGAAGAGCTCCTACTAGCGAAAGGCAAGCTCATAGAAGACATCTCTAAGTGGCCTAGGTAAATCACCATCTAAACTGCACGCGGTTTGTTCCCTTCCAGGGATATGTAGGTTGTCCATTCTGAACTCAATCTTAAAGTCGTCGTATGTGCAAAGACAAGTCCAATAAGGACTCATCTCCCAATGCCCCACCATAGGCTTATCGTCAAAAGTGATCCTTAATGTAAGTTTTACATTATATCATCTTTTTCTTAGAACTACACCAGTGATTTGATTCTCCTCCCCAGAGATATGTAAGCAATCATTTTCGGATTCAATTACACCTCATTGCTAACCAATCCTATTTTCCCCATGAATAAAGAAATTTTATATATCCTGATTCCAATGTCTATTTTTTTCTTTTTTGGTGATGCAAGGAATACTTCACTTGTTCCAAACAAAGCATAAACTTTGAAAAACTTCACACGAATGAAAGTCTAAAATTCAAAACAACATTGTTAAAGGAGTTTTTCTTAGCCCATTATGTGTTAAACGGTTAGTAGCTTGGGAAACTTGAACCGAATAATAAGCATGGTTACAATTGGCAGGCTACGGGCACGAGCACATGGCACCCTGACCCTAAAGTCCAATGCATCATCCGGCTTCCAAAAAGTTTATACAACTAGTAAATTTGTGGGTTATAACATATAAACCTAGGCTCTACACCATTCAAAGGAATAATCGAAAGGGCAATCCGAAAATATTTTGAAGATGGCTCTGAACTCCGACCTCGAGTACGACTACTTTTATGCCCGACCTCAAGTATGTTAGTAGGTCTGAAAGGGGCATCCAAACTAGGAAATCCCTAAGAGGATATTCCAATGGAGATCTGATATGCGGAAACGCTTTGCCTGAGTCAGTCAAGTTAGTTTGATTGAAAATGCTCAGATCTGATGCACAAGGTCTGACAAACGAATTCAAAAAGTGTTTCCGACCCACATGCTGAAGGAAAATTTTTGTCCTAGCTAAGAACATGTGAGAATATTTGAACATACAAGCATACAAAAACTCTTAAAGTAGGCATGCATTCAAAACAATTCTTTGACCCAAAGAAATTCAAAGCCTAGTATATGGTGAATCTCAAGACTATTTGCAAAAGAAAGAGGAAAGATTGAGCTTTTCTCACCCTTGAAGCTCATCCTTGCTTGCACAAGGGATTCACCCAAGTGGAGGGCTTTCAAGTCACCTCATTTGCTCCTTGGTTCTTTCCTTTCTTCTTGGCTCTTTGCTCTTCGAATCTTTGCTCCTTTGCTTCTCCTTTGCTCCTTGAAGATATGAGTAAAGATCTCCAAAAAGCACCAAAAGCTTGGTGCCTCTAAGTCTCCACACCAAGATGTAGTGTGAAGAGAAGATGGATGACTTAGAGATATTTTTTATGCTAGTAAAGTCTCCCTAAGTGGCCAGCCTCTATAGATAAAAAGAGAGAAAAAGTTTATCTTCTTTGCCTCAAGAAAAACCCTAGTGAGAGAATGGCTATAAAGATGCTTTTATACCACCTCACAAGTGAGTGGCAAACTTGAAATTAAACCAAGTTCACCCTCTTTATAGTTTGGCCAGTTTTGGCTTTGTTTTTGGCCTATTTTTCCATTTAGTTTAAGTTGTCATACAACTTAAACTCAATGGGCTTTATGGACCAAAAACCCTTTTGGGCCCCGTCCCAAAACTAACTTAAAAGCCCAATACGAACCTTTCGTATAATTAATTAATCTTGACCATTCTCAATTAAACTATTTAATCACTTATCCATCTCATTTATATTTCTTCACATTCATCATTAATCGGTGTATGATCCATTAGATTCTATTTAGGGAGGTAGTGGGTGATTGTTACTCTTAACGATTGATTGTGAATTGAAACAACATTTCAATTCTTCCTTTGATGAAGATTAGTGTTTGCTAATCTTCAGGGCTTCCACAAACCATGAGTGACACCTAGCAATATGTCATGGCTACCCAAGCTAAGTAGAAGTGGTTGGAGAACCTATCCAGTTACAACTACAATACAATACGGTTCTTCTCTAATACAATATTCTTGATCACATTGTTTAAGTGATAGTTTGTTTCATGTCTACTATCCAATGTGATACTTCTCTATATGATTCAAGTGAATAATTATTTGGAACATTCTTCCTAAGTCATATTCATATGATTTGGCCAAAGACTCCCGAATCATATCTCATAGTATTCTCATTTTACCATGGAAGGTTAGAGATCCCTTGTTGTGCATTCACATGCCTACATGACTAGATAGCTTGAGCCCAACAATGCCATGGACACTCTCAATGGAATGCCTTTGACATAGGCAAAGATCAAGGACCTACCCATCAGACAACTGTGATGCCTCAGGTCAAAAGACTATCTTGCATATTGCAACTTATGAGCTCTTACATGACATGTATGTTCGAACTCTCTTTTGATCGTTGTTCAATGTACTCGATTACCCTTTTGTGCACCTACGTGTTTGTCTTTGTGTCTAACACTAAATGACTTGAGACTAGTCATACTCACGCTTGAGTCAACATAACACATGCTAGCCTTAGCGGATTGTCAATGCCCAATTGGCAATCCTATGGCTAGGAACGTTTTAGGAATGAACATAAGAGAAAGATCTCATTAATCTAACTTACTTAGATCACTTCTCTCTTAGAACAAATACATTCATTGGATTCTCCTATTGCTTAAACACATGATACAATAAATAGTGATTAACAATAAGCTTTGCCCTTCATTAAACAAATAGTTTAACATAATGAGTATTCCAAAAGCTATAACATCAAATGAGTGACTTTGTGGGCATACTTCCAACACATGCTGACGACCAAGTCTCCAAAAAACTATCGTTTAAGATTTATTGGAAATGGATGCAATTCAGGCTAGGAAATGACCCTTTCTTAGCACCACATTGCAAGTATTGAAGCCCTTGGCCCAATGACTAGGGCAAGGCATAGAAGAATTAGCCATTGCCTATGAGTTATTTTTAGGTACGATTCAAGACTTTTAATCTAATAAATGTGTTTCAATAAGGTACGATTCAAGACTTTTAATCTAATAAATGTGTTTCAATAAGTACAGAGGAAAATATTTCTCATGAGTTTAATGCTTAATTCCCGGTATCTGAGTAATGTAGTACTACGGATATCGCGATGAGAATACTTTATGAATGCTAAGTTTAGGAGGTAGTGTTTTTCCGAATCAACATTGCCAAATGGGCTTTTGAGCTCTGTTCCGGGCCCATAAGCTTACTCGTAATCCGCTTTGTCACTTATTTCTCTCATAAAAGTTCGTTTACTTTAGAGAAGTTTATTGAATTAAGACCTTTCCATGAACAAAGAATAAACAAAAAACATTTATATTACGATGAAGAACGAAGCTTGAATCACGGAAGGGACATGCCCCTATCCTGGCCAGGAAACTTCAAGGCTGGTTTCCCTTTGCGACTTCTTTTCCCTTGGCAGTGGTTGAAGACTCTCCAGGTGCATCAAGTGATGGGTCGCTGCTGGAGTCGGACTCTTCTTGTTCTGCCTTCAAGTCTGAAATTTCTTTCAGCAAATGATCCAGAACAGGAAAATTTAAGTGCTTGATCTTGTCTAGGATCTTATAGACGTCCCAACCCTTTAGGTGATCTCGCCGAGTATAACTAGTAAGACACTCGAGATTGTATCATTCTTCATATTCCTCTACAAACATCTTCTAGTGGTCATCCTAGAGGACCGACATTTCAGACACATGCATGTCAGTGAGTCGTGGAGATTTATGATACAAGTGTTCTCTTTTTGGTCGACCTTCTGACGAAGTTGACCAACATCCAACGAAAAGCAGTCTGCTCTGTTGCCTAAGCATTTCGCTCCAAAGTCAGTACATGCTCTAACTCATCCCTCAAGTTCGCCGAAGTTTTCTTCGCTTCAGCCCTAGCATGTAGCTATAACCTCAATTCCCCCACCGCCCTCATGAAGTTTTCTTGGTAGTCCTTGGGTTTCATTTCCTCGAGTGTAGCAACATCGACATACATATCATATTATTTTGCCTCATGGGTGTCCTTCAAAGCCTGTTAATCAGCCAACATCTTCTTAAGCTCATTCTATTAGAACGATAATCGCTGCTCCAATTCCAACCTCACCTCCATTTCTTGACATAATGTTTGTTCAAGTTCTCGGATTCGCCTTGTTCACATAAGGACGTTGTTAGCTCATTAAGTTACTCGACCTATTCGCCATATAGGCTGTGTAATTTTAAGGTCAACAATATCATAATGTGATTGTTGAGTATACATATCGTGTAGACATTTAATATGAAAACTAGCACAAAATGACGATTTTATCTTTGACGTCGTGAGCAAACCATCTTCTCCACCTCGATGGGTCTAGCAGAACTACCCATCACCAACATCCTTTTCCAGCCTACTGCATATATCATGATGCTTTTCTGCCCCATGAAGTATCATTCTCACCACTCTGTTGATTGGGCTTTAGTAGGTTGGGAATGGTTATGTGGAGTCCCCTTGGGTGTTTCTTCTGCTACTGCAGGCCACTTGCCAAAGGACAAGTCTTCCACTGCAGGTCTACTCCATTAGTCTGCCTAGCTCGGTACATCCTTACTAGAGACAATTTGTGGACAATTTCTCTTATAAATAGTCAAACCAGCCAAAGAAATCAGTAATCGCCACCTTAATACTTATGACTCTCTCATAATTCAATCTCTCTTAAACCCTATTTTGACTTAAGCATCGGAGACCCTTTGAAAAACACAACACCCTCTCCCTCTTCGGGTGTTTGTCAATAAGACTAACAATGTTATTTGTTTTGCAAGTTATTGTTAACTAATCCTTGGCAAAAATATGCATCCACACATATATACCATGGACTTATAAATAATAACTCTATGGAGTCCTCTTGGGTGTTTTCCATGCTACGGCAGGCCACATGGCAAAAGAAAAGTGATGTTTACATATGGAGATTTTTTAGGAGAACTATAGTGATTTTTATTTAAAAATTGAGAAGGACTATAATCTTTAAAGAGGATGTCTTGAATTAAGTTCGGAAGCTCCTCGAACCAAAAAGACTCATAATCATAGTTCATGAACAACTTGACCAATCTATCAGCCTCCATTGGGATTGTTCCACTACTAGAAATTTGGCTAAAAGCCACCCTTTTTATTGGTGTCTATTGTCAAGTGTTGACACTCATATTGGTGGCAAACCTCAATGGCCACCAAGTAGCCACTAAACTAGAGAACATGTCCTATGTTGAGGACTCTATTGTAACAATGGCTACCAATATTGCATTGGTGTGTATGTGAATAGTACAACATTTTTATATTTTATAATTATTTCTAAAATTCAAAATATCTCATTGTCCCTCTTATTAGTGGCTAGATTTGAGACTAACATTGGTGCCTTTTATACTCATACACACACCAATCCTATGTGTCTATATTAGGATCAATGACTTTTAAGATATAGGCACCAAAGTTGGTGTGAATCTACAGCATTCCAAATGGCCAGTAGGTTCGAATTGTATTACATGCATTTTAGTAATAGCTTTGTACTATATTAAAACTCAGCTTCTTAATATGAAATTCACATGAAATTTAAATTTGCAAAAGGATTCACATTTCCAACCAACCACACTTAATATCCAATATGTTTATCAATAACAAGGTTTGTGCTATATAAGAAAGCATATTACATTCAATGATGTTGTCCAACACAACCAAGTACCCAAGGGTGATGACGTTACATGTTATAGCACCTATGTACCTATGCACATCCACCAACAGCAAACTGATAACTAACAAAATCCACCCAATTGGTTTTATGCCTTCCCTATGGCATTTCTAGTATATACATCAAGTAAAATTCACAAAAAGGATCATAGTTAACTTTTCACTTACTGAATTTCAGCTATTCACAACAAATCCTACAAAACTTACAAGTTACAACTAAGCCTTCTTCAGAATTCCATCCTCCCACTGCAGGCTGCAGGCGTCGAACCTAAGTTCATCATGCAATGAAGCTCACTTAACCACATTCCCTTCTTGAGAGTCCCACAATTTTTTCTGAATTGAAAAATAAATCTTTTACAAAACATGGTAAAAATAGAACACGATGAACTAAGAACAATATATTGAAAACAGACCAAGAGCTTACATCTCTGTGGAACATCTGAAGCAAGCATGACAGCATATGTGGAAGACTCGTCTCTGTCAGCTTCCACCTTCATTCCACCTGCAAATGTACTACAACCGAGATCGAATTAAACGAATAACTTTGTATTTAGTAGGTCTTAATTCTACGAAGCCAAAATTCCTTACGAATGAGGCTCACCACGGTTTCTCTCCTTGATAGGTCAATCACATGCTAAAACTCAAACAAGAAATCAACATTATAAATTCAAGAAAAAACAATGCAATGATTTCAATGTATAATCATCCTTTCAGGTGGCCAATCATTAGATACAGATAGATGTGTTGAAATGCCATTGCTGCCAATTGATACAGTTTTTATAGCATGCACACAAAAATTGTTTAGCCAAAACAATCTCTAATTAAAGCATCACAGTTTATTAAATTGAAGATAAATCAATACCTGAGAAGAGAGGCTAATAATAAGGTCAAGAACCTGTGAAAACAAAGGAAAATAACAATAATGAATTTGAATTTACTACAAATTTCTCTAAGACCACGTTTCATATACTCTACTTAAAGATTCAATTCTCATCGTTCTCATCATTAGATGTTTAACCCATTAAAAAAAATAAAAACTTAAATTAAGAAACAATTGAAGAGATATGATATCAACACCCTTAGCAAGAATAAGGCCAAATCCTTTCCAAGAGAGCAGGGAAACTACTAACAAGTTAAAAAGAACAAAATATTTCACATACAAAACATTTACGCGTGTTTCTTCCTAACATGAAGATGACAACGACTCGAGATTATATGACTACATTACATCTCCTTTGGTTAATCCATCATGTGATGATGAAGTACCAAATCATCCAAAAACCCTCGATTCTAGAGCAGCTCCATGGCTGAATTCAAAATAATGCTCCGTTACTTCTTTTTTTTCAAGGTAAATAATGCCCAACCACTCTACAGATGAGGCATCTAATCAGCTTAAATGTTTTGTAAAAGAGAGGTCAGCAGGGATAATCTTAGAGCACAAGCATTTCGAATCTAATCAACTCAGTGTGAAGCAACATCTAGTAAAAGTGTGGAAGAACTCTACCAAACAATAGAACATGGCGAAACCCATCATCGAATAAATAAAGGCCTCTGAAATCTAAGCTTTCAGCAACTAGTGGTAACCTATTATCTATGCTTTTGACGTCATCAGCTTCAGCAGATGCCAATGAATACAAGAGTAAGGTCAATTCTTTTCCAACGAAACATATTTTCAGTGATGTTCAAGGACCAAAACTATCAAACATTAAAAACTAAGAATTAAAGCAGTGTAAATCGAGTTTAAAGCTGCGAAAATACCCAACAATCCCGCCATAACCACCGGCACGATCGACTTCATCACCAGCTCCGGCCTCATCACACTCATCGACGCCACTGCTAATCCGCTCTTGGCCATCAAGTACGCCGCTCCCATACCTGAAAAACACACAAAACCATAACAAAATCATACATTTCTTATATCTGAAATTGAAGAAATTTGGCTACGAATTTGTAGAAACTAACTTGAGGATCGGAAAGAGGATGGGAAGAGGATTATGGAGGTATAATTTGACGGTATGTTGCCTGTAAGAAAAAGGGAGAGAAAGTATACGGGAAGGAGGAGAAAGAGTGGAGGTGAGAGAGAGGAGAGACATTTGTGAAAGGGGAAAGAGAGGATAACCATTTTAGTTACGTCCACCTTAACCACAAGAAATTCTTATAATATGGACTTCACTCCATGACTTTTCTCACTCATTTCGGTGGGTATCCAAAACAATAAATAACCACTTCGGTGCCTACAAAATAAATAATAAAATAAAAATGTAGAAGAAAAGTAATTTTAAGAAATAAAGTTATTTAACAAACACCAATCATTGGTGTCTCAATTTTGAAGGCCACCGATATTAGCGGCTTCCCACTCTAAAGACACCAAAAAATAGTAAGAGTGAGTGCTTTATATCTATGGCCACCAATTGCAAATGGTGTGCAAAAAATGGTGTCCTATAAGCATAATTCTATTAGTGTTCTGACATAAAGTTTGGGTGAAATCAGATGAAACTTGGCCGCATTTGAAGAGATTATTAATCAAGATAAATGTAACAAGAATATACATACTAAGTCTCTTCCTAGACATCGATTCTTACAACGTTGTTCATTCTCCGTTCAGCTTGAGTGGGTGTGAAGAGATTATTACTCAAGATAAATGTAACAAGAATATAAAACAGTTCAAAGTTAGTCAGGAAGGTTATTTTAGTAATTTTGTTTTACCTTTCCTTAGTTATATTTTGACTTCTTTGAATTGTAAATATAAATACTAGTTGTAACTTATCATTATTCAATGACATGAAGTCATTTATCAATAGCATTAACTAGTAATTTTCGATTTCATCATGTAGCATAGCATTTATCATCATCATCTCCTTGTTTGTTTAGTAGGAGAAAATGTGTTGTCTTTCCTTTAGCTTGATCCAGTTTCTTTTGAGTAAGGATTCTAAACATATTTAATTGTGGGAATGCATGTTTTATTCCTTGCCAAAATTTGTGTCTGAATGATTGTGATTGTATATTTATGATGACATCAACCTAATGAATATTTTAATTTTAATTTCTACAAAAACATGGGTAACTATTGATAGAAAAGTATGTGTCTAACCTGACTTTAACCTATAAATGATAATCCAAACGGCATAATGATTTTCTAGCCTTATCATGAAAGCTATAATGAGGACGTGTATAGGATGATTAGCTTAGATTTTTACTGGTAATATGGTCATGAGAAGCCCGCCATGCGTAGATAATTAGTTGAGCCGTTTGAATTAAGTCCCCAATTTGAACCTGTTACTCACCAGGTGTTTAACATTTTATACAAAATATGTCACTTAATGCTACGATCTAATAGTAATTATCTTCATTTGTAAGTGGGTGAACTTAAGTTTGACTTTAGTAGATGAAGAAAGCTATATTCAATTGAGATTTTGAGGAATTTTAATGGATTTATAAATTCATGGATTTTGGTAGAGTTTAATCGATTAGTATAGATTTTTAATGTAAAATTTTGATTAAATTCCCTCAAACTCCCAAGGAGAGAGTGAGATTTGTGAATGCTTAAAATACATTACAAAGTCTCTTCAATTCCCTCAAATTCCTCAACTTTTTAAAATTCTTTAAAATAAATTCATTATTGAATACACCTAGAATGTTATAAACTTCTTTAAAATCTTAATTGAATACACCTAGAATTTTAAGGGTAATAAACTATCTTAGAATCCTTATTGAATACCTTAGATTTATTAAAATAATTAAAATCCTTCAAAATCCCAATTCATGAATACTGGCCCGAGGAATTCGATACTAAGTTATTATGGCTGATTTATATTTTATGGTTCAACCCAAATTCTCCGTCCTGTAGTATTAATATATCGTTGTATTCAAAATCTTTTGTACCAAACATTATACATGATTAGTTTCTTTTCATTTTTATTGTTCTCTATCTATAAACTTGTTTGTTCTTCATCAGTTTATCAAAATAGGAGACTAAACTAACAATGTAGATGCCCATTATTAGTACGGCTTCTTTAAATATGGGCCAACATAAATTACAGGAAAATACTAGCACGAAAAAGACTTTAAATATAATAGTATTGCTTTCCATATCCTGGCAATTTCTGACTCAAATGAGATAGCTAGATAGCTCTGCAAATAATTAGGTGGTTTATACTCTCTTAGAGAGCCAAAGGAGCTTAATTAGCAGGTAGCTGTGCGCTCCATAATTAATTGAACTGGTCGATTATGGACATATCTCTTTTCTCTCCTAATAAGGAAGCAAATTTTCTGCAGCAGTACTCCAATCAGATCAAGATCAATGGCCTGGCAGCAGCTATAGACATGCAAAGCACCAATCAGCAGACCCAGAATAGCCACACGTCAACAAGCCGTTCATCGGGGTCTAGCGAGCCTTGTCCGGCGGGTACTAAATGGGCCTCGAGGCTTCTCATGGAGTGTGCAAGGGCAGTCTCAGAGAAAGACTCTAGTAAAATTAATCACCTTCTATGGATGTTGAACGAGCTGGCTTCTCCTTATGGGGATTGTGAGCAGAAACTGGCTTCTTATTTTTTGCAGGCTCTCTTTTGCAAGGCTACGGATTCGGGTCTCCGGTGCTACAAAACCCTAACCTCAGTAGCTGAAAAGAGCCACTCCTTTGATTCAGCCAGGAAGTTAATACTAAAATTCCAAGAGGTAAGCCCTTGGACAACTTTTGGTCATGTGGCTTCAAACGGTGCTATATTGGAAGCCCTGGAGGGAGAAAACAAACTTCACATAATTGATATAAGCAATACCCTTTGCACCCAATGGCCTACTTTGTTAGAAGCTTTGGCCACAAGAAACGATGAGACACCGCATTTAAAGCTCACCGTCGTGGTAACAGCCAGCATAGTCAAGTCAGTGATGAACGAAATTGGCCAAAGAATGGAGAAATTTGCTAGGTTAATGGGAGTTCCCTTTGAGATTAATGTGATTAGTGGCTTAAACAATTTGGGACAGCTCACAAAAGAGGACCTAGGTGTTCAGGAGGATGAGGCTATTGCTGTGAATTGCATTGGGGCCTTGAGAAGAGTGGAAGTGGAAGAGAGAGGGGCGGTGATTCGGATGTTTCAATCGTTTCGGCCTCGAGTTGTGACTGTTGTTGAGGAAGAAGCTGATCTTTTTAGCTCATCATTAAATGATGACTTCGTCAAGTACTTTGAAGAGTGCCTTAGGTTTTACACATTGTACTTTGACATGCTAAAGGAAAGCTTTGTCCCAACTAGCAATGAAAGATTGATGCTAGAGAGGGAGTGCTCGAGAAGCATCGTTAGGGTTTTGGGTTGTGATCACGATCATGATGATGACAAAAATGGTGGGGAGTATGAGAGAAGGGAGAGAGGAAACCAATGGTCTGACAGGCTGAAGGCGGCATTTTCGCCGGTTGGATTTAGCGACGATGTTGTCGATGATGTCAAGGCGTTGCTGAAGCGGTATCGAGCCGGCTGGGCACTAGTACTACCACCACAAGGAGGAGGAGGAGGAGGAGGAGGAGGAGGAGAAGAAGAAGATATTGATCAAACAGGACTATACTTAACATGGAAAGAGGAACCCGCAGTATGGGCTTCCATTTGGAAACCCTCAGCTAATTAAAGTGTGGCTGATTAGTTAATTACTACAATTATTGCAAGCCTAGCTACTACATTCAATCAGATTCAAGGGAAGTGAAGATTACTTCATACATGGAGTCCAACCACCCCCCCCCCCCTTCTTTTTTCTTGTCTAATTTTCCTTCTTATTCATGCATGCCTTTTCAATTATGTCCTACTTTTTCTTTTGCTTAGTGCTTGGGAGTTTATGTTCGATTTTTTTTGTTTTATTTTGTTGTTCTTGTCCTCTTTTTAAGTTCCCCATAAATACATATACACATAGCAGTGTTAATTTTTCATTTAGATTGCTTGCTTACAATCTCGCATTCATCCCTGAGTGGCAATGGCATTCTGTAATCTGCATTTCACAAGATAGTGAACAACATTATGTACTTTAGGGTTTTTAACTGTTAGGTTTTTTTATTAAAGATATATTGATCGATGATCTAATGATTAAAAAATTCCAAAATATACAATTAAACATTGAAACAAAGTTTTAGTCTATGTCTGTGATGTGGCAATAGTATGCATATGTTGACCAAAATTATATTGGTTTATGATTGATCCTTTGTTTATATTAAAATTATGTATCTGCCGACCGATTTGACATATCTGATAAATGTCCTCCCACGGTGGTGCCGCTGTGCTTTTCTGTTTGTGTGGTCACGGTTAAAACACGTCAATATGTTATATTAATATTCATTTTTGTCTTATTATCTCTATAAAAAATCAATATAAAATGTTGACGTGACTTAACCGTGACCACACAAAACAGAAGGGCACGGAAGGGCCCAGGAAATGGGAGGGCACACAATCCTTGTCTAATTTACTAAAGGAATTGAAAACTAAAGATATAATACTAATTATATGATGGAAGGTCAATTTATGATTAGCAATGCTTGTATGTCATATAATCGTCAGCTTTATGGATATTGGAATCTAAACTTAGATAATTAAAATTAAAATAAAAAAAAGGTAGTTTAATTGGTGCATGCATATTCTAAAATAATTGACAGCTTCAATTACCAAAGAAAAGCATGCTGTGAGTTTCAGTATGATCAAGTCAAGAGCCTGCTTTTCCGAAGAGAACGCTTATATATTAGCTGCGTCTAGGGATTCAAAGTTGAATTGAAATTCCAATCGGAATCGAAAATTTCTGTTCCGAGCCTCAACATTTTCGATTCTGAAAATTTTCGAAAATTTGGACTGGCAATTGGAATGTGGTATAGAAAATACCAGACATATTCTTATTCTATCATGTTTAGTGTTATATTTAGATATGCTTTTATTTCGTATCTATATATTTAATCATATTATTAAATATTAAAATGAAGAGTAGAATCATACGTACTATTTTATCTTATATAATATGATTATATGTCATACCTAAACATAACGAACTACATATATCGCAAAAATTTAGAAATAAAATGTTGAATGATGGATACATAAAAGTTTGAAAATTTTATCTTTCAAAATGTAGGAATTTCGAATTATGTTTTGAAATTTCAAGATAAAACCGATTCTGAAATATCCGATAATCCAAAATTCCGAAAATGGAACTAATATGATTCCAAAACTTTTTTGAATTGGCATTGAAATGCTTGTTTTCGATTCGATCCGATTGAAAACCACCCCTAGCTGTGTGTGAACTAAAGAAGTATGAAAATGGTTAACTCGCTATCCACAAAATTCAAACTTAATATTTATCACTTATCAATATAAAGGAACACCATTAATCCATAATTTTAAGTGGCGAGAATGGAAAACGAAATATCAAGTAGAAGTATACAAATTAGTTAACAAAAAGAGGGTCCCAAGAAAGAGCTTGGTGACAAGCAGAAGTGTACCCAACTAGATCCCATGTTTGCCCTTTGGTTCCATTGATGTGAAGAGCATATTATTGCCTGCCTTTTGAATACTATATATTTTCTCATGTACCGGCTTTAAGCCAACATTATATAGTGGAATGCTACTTTTCTAGTTTGAGATAAGACGGTGTACCCTAGCTCATCTCTTTGCTTTGTATCGTACTTGTTTATCATATTCTCTTGGTACGTAGTAAATGGTGCTTTAATTCTCTCTCTTTCACACACAAACTCACAGCATCCACATACATGTGCGTGCATGCTTTTGCTTAATGGATATCTCGATCGGCCACGAGACTATTTATGGTAAAAAGTTGCGTGGAAAAGGGTATCTAAATGGAGGATTGTTTATGAAGAGTTTAAACATCACTATTTCAAGAGGTATGTGTTGGCCAAAATGTGTAACTTTTTTTTTAGTGATATATTTTTCATGAAAAATGTGTAACTTATTCTAGTGATATATTTTGAAGTAGTTGTCAATTAATTGTTGAAGTTGTCATACATTTAACAACAATATTACCTATCGTTCCTAGGCCGTTGATCTTGTAGCTGCTTTCATTTTCTCCGATAGTGGATTTAGGGTTCTAACATTAAGTGGTCCCAATGTAAAGTATAAAAAAAATAAAAAAATAAAAAAATACACAAAAATAACATTCAAAAATCAAACAATAAATATTTTTCTTTCATAACCATTAGGGGCTCAATTCGGTTTTTTCTAAAACCGAAAACTAAACATAAATTATTATTCGGTTCTGTTTGATTCGGTTTTTTCAATTTGTAAAGGAGAAACCGGATTATTTGGTTTGTTTTAGCTTTTTTTTTTAATTTTTTTTACCTAGAAATTGGAGAGAAAATGAAGAAAAAAAATATAATGAACAAGACTTTCAACATATTGGGGCCTTAAGTTGATTTACCTAGGGATGGTTTCGGTTTGGGAACTGAATCGAAAATGGATTCTCGAAATAGTCGGAAAATTTTTTCTTGGCTCAATCCCGAACCGAAATTTTGGGATCCCGAAAATCGGGAATACTAAAACTTATTTCAGTTTTGGGTGGTTGGGTAAAGTGCGGTTTTGGCAATGACTGAAGTTTAGTAGCGACTGAAACGCGGTGGTTGTGGCTGATTTGTGGTGGTGGTGGCGAGAAGAGGGATGGGAGGAAGCATCTTGGTGATGGTGATGGTCGTCGTGCTGGAACAACCGAGAGAGGGAGATAGAGGAACGATCGAGAAACAAAGCTAGAGATGGATAGATAGATAGATAGATAGATAGATAGATAGATAGATAGATAGATAGATAGAGAGATAGAGAGATTCTGCAAGTCTGTAACTGGAGTGAACTTGAGGAGAGAGTGAAAGGACGATAGCTAGGGTTTTGAGGGTGTTGGGGCCTTTTTCGGTCGAAGGTTTGTTGGGCTTTTGTATCGTAAAGAAGTGATTGGAGCCTTTATGCCCCTCATATATAAGTTAGCAAGAACTAGGCCTAACGTATCTTGACAGATAAACAAGTCCTAAGGAATGCTTTATTGTTCTTGAAGGGAAATAATGAGATTTATGTGGGATTTCTAGTGACTAGCATGCATATACAATTCAAAATTTATATACATTAGCAACGGAAGCATGTTATCACATAATATCAAAGCTATAGTCATGCAAATCCCCTTCAAGAAGCATAGGTTCATATATGATGCATCTAAGAAATTATTGAAGAACAAAGCGAAGGTATAGTTTTATACCTCTTGATCTAGACTTGAGACCAATGATGGACCACCTCCAAGCTCTTTGTTCTTGGAACTCCTTGAGTCTAGCCTCCCTCCTAGCTTCCTCCACCTTGAAAGATTTAGAGCTCCTTTATCCTTTAGTCTCCAAAGTAGAAGACCTCTAAAGATCCACACCCACTAATGTAGTGAGATGGATAATGGAATAACCAAAGGGAGAGAAGATGATTAGCTAAATCCCCTTTGGTGGCCGGCTTTGTGTGAGTGTAGAGAGAGAGAGATGTTTTTCTTCTTTTGTGAAAAGAACACACAAAACCCTAATGAAACTATTTCACTAAACTTCCTTTATAAATGTCTAAGAAGTGAGTCAACAACTTGACTCTCTCTCTCTCTTCAATGGCCGGCCCCTTTTGTGTTGTTTGGGCTTTGGGCTTTTATCATTTCAAGTCATCCTATGCTTAAATAAAAGCCCAATGGGTTTGGGCTTAATGGGCCCAAATGAACCCGAACTTTTCTTTAAGTCCAAAACAATCTTTCATCGCTTCTATGATTTCTTTAGACTTTCTAATTAATCATAACACTTAATTAATCCAATTAATTTATTCCATCATCCTTTAGTTGTCTCACTACAAGAGTGTTTCGGTGTACAATCATTTTAGATTCTAATTAGCAAGGCAGTGAGGTGATTGGCACCAATCCAATTGATTTGTATTAATCCAATCACTTAGTGAATTAAAACTTATTTTCAATTCTCATTCTTCTTTGATGACTACTTATTTAATCATCTAGAACAACCCACAAGCCATGAGTGACATCTAACCATATATCATGGCTACACAAGCTAATGTAGAATTTGTTCGGAGAACCTATTCAGTTGGAATTACAATGTAATTTGATCCTTCTCTAATACAATACTCACAATCATATTACTAGGGTATGTATATTTAATGTCAAACCCCTAATGTGATTATATCAAGTTATATGATTCTATTGAGTCGTATAGGAACGCTTTCCATCATTACGCTCGATACTTCGGCCGAAGATTCCTGAATCATATCTTAGAGTATTCATCCTCTCATAACGAGGATTAGAGATCCCTTGTTGATCATTAATGCATAGAACACATCCAAGATGAGATGTGATCACATCTCATTATCAAATGATCAGCAACGTATCCCCAAGACAACTATGATGTCTCAGGTCAAAGGATTAGTTACATTATTCCAACCAGTAGAGTCACTTGCTTGACATGTGAGTAAACCTCCATGCAAGTACTCTCGTTTGATTGTGTTCAGTGAACTCATTCCCATAATGAGCACCTACATACTTGTCTTAGTGTCACTACACGAATGGCATGAGACTTTCCATCCTTCCCATTGGAAGGGGACATAGTATGTACTGGTCTATGTATTGTCAGTGTCCCTCCGACAATCCTATGACCAGGAACCTTTTTGGACATCATGGTTATGTGAAGAAGGTCTCTGCAGTCTAACATCATTAGATTACTTCTTCCATCGATCCATTGTCCATGGATTCACTATTTAGGATGTATATCGTTTATTGAGATAGTCCTAATGAGTGACTTTGCGTTTTGATGTATTAGAGTTTTTCCATACATATAGACATTGTCCTGAAAGGTTTCTTCCAAAGATTGACTTTCAGGGCATATCTCCAACAATCTCCCACTTGCACTAAAGTCAATCAGTATTGCATCTTATAGATGCTAGTCGAGTGAACTTGAGCTCATAGGTTAACTAAGTTATGCATTAATCCTTTTAACTTAAAAGGATTTACTTATTAAATGTTTCCAAAACATTTAATGTTGTCTCTTCTTTGTGTTCAAATACTTTGATGAGACCTTGATTCCATGGCTTGAGCTATCGCCCCATTACGTCGTAGTATCCTACTAACGACCTTATGGTTTGGATTCAATCATTGGTTCATTATGAACCTTGTCTATTCGAAACACCTTTTGAAGCAGTTTCTAAAACTTTAATATATATCAACATATATTTCGTTTGTATACTTTATACAAACTTTGCTCCAACCTCGAGACCATTGTAGTACCATACTAACAATACTTTCATATGATTAGTACTTCATCCACCATGAAGTTCCATTTGTTAAAATGGGTTATTGTCACTTTGGTTTATAACCTAAGTGAATGCACGCTTCCAGAGTCTCACTCTGATGTTCCTTTCTCAAAGGTAATAATTTTCTATCAGTTGCTATGGTTCTGATCCTGGGCCATAGTAATATCTTAAAGTGACAACCCTTATGGTTTTTCACTTTTGGATATCATCTCACAAGTCCATACATGTGTCCCTTTTGTGATTTTGTGACATATTCTTTATAAGGGTCATGAAAGCAATTTCTCTAAAATATGTAGAAATACTTACTCAAATCTTCAACGTTTGAGATTCAATCTCCTTATGCAACTTTCTTGAGACAGCCTTGCTGTATCAATAAGTCCATTTTAAGTCCGTACTTCAAAATTGACCTTGTCACAATTTGTCATTTTGAGTAACATCAATATCAAATAGACTTCATTCATAATATGTTGCTCAACAGTATGACATCACTCCCACTGACCTTGTTGTAACTAAGCATTCAATCGAAACCTTAAGAAAAACATAACACTTATATTTTCTTGATTTGAATGCATATAGCTCCCACTAACTTGTCTTGGATCCATTGACAATCTTTAAGATCCATTAGCTTATTGATGATGTCTCAATAGTTTTGGACAATCAACAACTCTAGCTAACACAAGTTATTTAAACGAACATACACAAAAGAATTCTTTCTCAAGTAATTTCATTTGAAATGTGTGACTTGTTTTATCAAGTCCATTCATTTAAATTATATGTTGTCAAACATCATATTTCAAGTTTTATTCATACTAAAACCTTTTAAAGTAGTCATATAAGAATTATCCAAATCATTAGTGGAAGCATGGCTCCTACTAATGATATAGGAGTTCAACCATTCCGGCTAGGTGGTTGATTTAATTCCTTGTTAAAACTACATAGAGCATTATAGTTACATGAGGTGTTGAAATCGGATTGTCTTGTTGTTAAACTATATGTTGTGACTCATTTTGAAACTATTCCCTTTTGTTTCATCAACTTGTCCATTTGCTTTGTACTTAGCATGTTCTCATAAAAGAGAATGATGGACAACTCCCAACACATAACGATTTTGTGCTAGGTTGGTGAAACCAACATTCATAGGTTATTCTTAGAATGTTACACAACATAGAATTTTAACGCTTCAACGAGCTTGAGACCTTTTAACAATTAAAATTACAAGCTCATTAATAGTAGTAAAGTACTATTAATTTTAGACAACTATAAACCAATCATATTCAAGTTTATATCCTTTTCTCACCTCCCACTGTTTCTCATGACCTTAATGAGAAATCGCATTATACATTCATAGTGTATAATTATGAAGTATACGGGTAGAGGACATTGTGGAGTAGCTTAGAACCTTTTAAGCTTATTATTCCAACTCCACTAAGTTCATGTCTTGTTATTAAGTGACTAAAGTCTTTAAACCTTTTATAGATTTAGACACTTCATCATTGGTTTGATCACTAACATATTTGACATTTCTTAAAACAATTTAAGAATGTCCAATTAGTTGTTCAAAACTACTAATTGAACCAAGAGTGATCTTGGTTATTGTGGTTATGTAAGTGATAACCATATAAGAAACGTTTTTCTTATGTATTACTAATGTCATTATAATGTGATCTTCCTTTTCTTCAAGAAAGGAATCTCTAGACTTTCTCAATTCATATAGAACTCATATGTAGGCAATTGGAACCAAATCTAAAGATTCATTGTATCCATCTATGGCCAACATGTAAGATCTATCCTTAATTGATAAATCCAAAGCTTGGATATTGCATTATATAAGTGATTCATTTCTTGTATTTCAACTAGAATACAACAAGACAATTTTCAATTCATAATACTACTTTGAGGAACAAATTTAGTAGAAGGCACTCATCACATTACATTGATATGACAAGTTAAACATTCATAATGTTTTAATACAAAAGAATTAGCTCCTACATTAGAGACTAATTATATACCTTCATATAGGCACCAAAAGTGGGTCTTCCATCATATGAAGCCACATAATAAGTTCTTAGCAAAATAAGAAAGTTTAAAGACTATCTTTAAGTCCCTAACAAACTTCCTAAGTAGTTAGCAAAAAATTAATGGCCGAACCCTTCATTCCATTCTTTTCTTTGCTCATCCATTTTCTACTTGGCTCCATCACCTACATACAATTGCATAAGTGATTAGCATTTTATATCAAATATAAAGATTAGAAGATCTAACATTTAGAATTGAAGATAAGAACAAAAATCATACCTTGTGGTTTGTCCTTCAGAGATGCAAGGTATAACCTGCAATTCCTCTTCCAATGCCCGTCCTTTCCACAGTGGTGGCAAGTCCCCTTGGGCTCCTTTGCCTTCTTTTTCTTCACTCCTCCTTGGGCCTTAGGAGTGGATGACTTCTCATTTCCTTTGCCTTTGCCTTTCAGCTTGGCCTTGGAAAATGATGGCTTGTTGTAGGCTATTGCAGCAGTCCTTACAACGTTCTCTTTCTTCATAGTCTTCTCAGGGGTTACTAACATGTTTAGTAACTCAGAGAGAGTGATATCCATCTTGTTCATGTTGTAGTTCATAACGAACTGCGAGAATGAATCAGAAAGAGAAGCCAAGATGAAGTCCTGGGCCAATTCCCCATCAAGTGGAGTCCCTAGGTTCTCCAATTGTTCAATGAGTCCAATCATCTTCAGTACATATTGATGCACTGGGGCTCCCTTGACCATTTTGGTCTTCACAAGTTCACTGACAGTGCTGAAACGACGATTGCGCGTCCCTTCACCATATAACTCCATAAGATGGAGTATGATGGAGGATGCACTGTCCATACCCTCGTGCTGTCTCTGCAGCTCCTCATTCATGGAAGCCAACAGATAGCACTTGGCTTGTGTATCATCCTCAACGTGCTTGTCATACTTAACACGTTCATCCTCAGTGGCCTCAGGGCCAAGAGGTATGTGAGGTGGAGCCTTGTCTAGTACGTAAACAATTTTCTCCAAGGTTAGGAGAATCTTGACATTACGATACCAAGATGGGAAATTGTGCCCCTCAAGGCAATGCTTGTCGAGTATCTTTGCAAGTGTGCTTCCAACCATATCTAAATACATAACAATAAAATAAATTAGTTTGATTGTTGATTAAGTCAAACGATTCGGGTCTTTAAACCGAATGACACCACCCACTATTTTGGCAAATTCCATATCCCTCAAGATGGAATCCGGGAGATTTCAATGAAAGCTCCTAGCGGGTAATGGGATGCTCACTATTACCAAGCCCACCTCACGATGATACGATGTTGGCTAGCAAAAAATAATAATGAGAGGGTAGAACTACCCATTCACAACAACCTCTTGTGATTACCCATCTAGTTGGCCTCTAAAGAACAATGCCTCACAATGATATGATGTTGGCACCATTTCTCTTAGTTAAGTTTTGACCCACCATGCCGGTTTAGATAGGGGTTCAAGTACGACCTCACGATGATACGATGTTGGCCATACTCGTTGCCTACCTTCACCACATCAAATGTTTGAAATAGACTCCTCCTAGTATAAGCACATACTTTGAACTCCCCCATGATAGGGTGAAGGCGGTGTATGAGTCATAATCGATTGGAGCCTACCATGGTGGAAGGCCACGAAGAAGTGTTCAAAGCACCTCTCCACTTTCAACTTAATATTGGATGTTGGTTGAGGGATTTTAAGGTCTCATCATTTTATTTATTTAATCACATTAAAATAAATTGTGTCCTATTATAACTACTAGTCCTAAGTAAATGAAATTAGTAGCATATGATATCTCCACTATTCGTTTTGGCAAAACAAATCAATATCAAAACAATTTTCAAAATATTGGAAATATATATTACTACTAATTGTGTTCATTTTAGTTTAGTAGCGTATGATACTCCAACTATTTGTTTTTGAGAAAAACAAATCAATATCAAACTACTACCAAGGTTTTTGCATTCCTTTAAATTTGGACTTTATAGTTATCTTAGGCTATTTGGATGACTATGGACTTATTAGGTTGATTCAACAACGAGCCAACATTGTTGAATAAGATCTAGGGAGGAATGTAACATTTTAATTACGCGCTTTCAATCCAATTAAAACATTTTCATTGAGCCATTAGAAACGAAAGACAATCATTCATTGCTAATTAGGGCGTTGGACCCAACAAATCTTTAATCTCATGAAAAACCCCTTTTAATATGTCTCTTTACCAAT
Organism: Malus fusca; assembly: GCA_035220775.1. Lineage (NCBI taxonomy): Eukaryota > Viridiplantae > Streptophyta > Magnoliopsida > Rosales > Rosaceae > Malus > Malus fusca. The sequence continues at coordinate 25,428,601 of CM069071.1, read as the reverse complement.
AGTTAAAGAAACTCTAGTCTAGTACTAGAGGGAATCAACTAATTGAAAGAGATAAAGAAGTAATAAGAATTACAAACTGATAGGAGCATATTTATGCGACTTAGTTAGCTTGTTCTTGTGCATTTATGTTGTTTTTCTTTAGTTATTTTAGTGTTTAAAGTCATTTTCGTGCAATTTCAGGTTTATATGGCTAATGTGGCAAAGAAGTGCATTTGGAGCCTTTTTGGAGCAAAATTGGGCTTGGAATGGATGACACATGCTTGGAGCTAAAGGAAAGGACGAAATTGAAGATCAAAGGAGGCTATGAATGAATAATGAATGAAGAAACGAAAATGAAGAACAAAGAGTTCAGAATTGGAAACCAAAGTTTCTAAAGTTGGAAGTTGCTATTCTTGGAGGTTTCCATTCTTGAAAGTTTCTATTCTTGGATTGGAAGTTTCCTAATTTTTTTTTCACCTATGTTCTAAGCCCATGCCGCACCCTAGGACCTAATCATTTAATTTCTGCCAAGTTAAACCCTAATCTATCTCCCCTAGGGTTTGTGCCGCACCTAATGTTCTAGAAGCCTAAAAATCTGCATAAAACCCTAGTTCTTTTCTCCCTTGGATGGGCCAAGCCTTTTATCTCCAAAACCCTAACCCTTTCCCATCAGATTTTATGGAAACCCTAGCCTATAAATAGATGTTTTAAAGCCTAAATTTGTCACCACCCTCCATACAATTCAGAAACACCTTTGCCGCAACCCTAGACATCATTCTACATCATTCATTCACTTCATTCATTCCCACACAATTCCAGCCGCAACTTTCCACCCTCATCAACCATTATTCATCATCCTAAACCACCATACACCATCCATCACCCCCAAATCCATCAACAACATCTTGTGCCGCAACAAGGAAGGAGAATGAGAGCCCTTGGACGTGCGTGCCATTCGAGTTGGAGTTGCTGGAGCGTTTTAGGTGTAATCTTTCTTTTGTTTTCAATGGTTAAATTCAATAATCTTTGTTGTGTGAGTATGAGGAACTAAACCCCCCTTGGCTAGGGGGGGATTCGAAACCATGTTCATGCTTGTTATATGATTTGATTACTTTCAATTGCGTTTCATAAGTTATGAGTTCAATTTGCTTATCTACATGAATTAAAACTGATTTTTGTGTGTTGGTTGAGAGTGCACGCTTAATTTTCATGCATAAGTTTGATGCTAGGATATAAAGGAATTTCACCTAATTGTTACGAACTTATATTCAAAAGTAGTAAAGGTTGTTGATCACAATCGTGTTAAGTAAATTCTTGGCATAAGTTTCATGCAATTCATAGTAACAAGTGCCTCGCCAATGCTTATGATTTTCATTGAACTTAATGATTCTTGCTTGTATCTCTATTATGCAATTCATGTAGGGAACTTGTAGGGAATGCTTTGGGTTGTCGTATGCAATTCATCCAATTCAATAATTTAAGGGAAATCTGATGGTTAATTAGTGCAATTCATGGTTAATCTTGGGTGTTGGGAATTCATGGTCTATTGAAAAGCAATTGGAAATCGTTTTGTATGCAAGTGTGACATGTGTGGAGAAGAACCCCTTAGCTAGCTTTCCATCCATTCACTTTTATCAATTTTGTTTTAGAATCTGCTCAATTTACAAAGTTTTGTTTTTATTTTCAATTTTCGTAAAAACTCAATCCCCATTTATTTTGAAGTATTAGATTAGTTAGGAATCAATTTAGTTTGTGTTTTTAAGTGTCTTGAGTCAAGTTACAAACTATTTTCGTCCAAATTGTGTTTTGTGTTCAAAACTGCCCAGAAAGTGTTTTTAAGGCAGTTTTGAGTGTTTCTGGGCTGTTTTGAGTCTTTTGGTTTGTTTTGGTGTTTTATAGTTTAGTTTTGCATTCTTTGAGTCTAGTTTAGTGTTTTAAACTTTGTTTTTACATTTTGAGTCAGTTTTCAAGTGATTTGGCAATCCCTCATAATCCCCGGTCTAGAACGATCCCTACTTACATACTTTGCTACAATTGATAAAAAGAGGGTTTAATTTGTGTGCTTATATATTTCGCATCAAATTTTTGGCGCCGTTGCCGGGGATTAGCAATTGCTAATCCCTTGGATTGTTTTATTTCTGTTTGTTTTAATTCGTTCCAGATTCTGAGTTTGTTTTGTTTTCTTGTTTTTAGGTACTAGTTTATGACTTGGAGTTCTCATCCGGTTCATGAACACATCTTGGACTTTGACGACGATTTCGAACGAGAATTGAGACGAAAAAGGAAGAATCCAGAGCCTAGTGAATCAAGTTCAAATTCAGAAGCCGAAGTTGAGTTTGAAGAAGAGGAACCCACTGCAAGTGTGGGTGAAGAAGAGGAAGTTATGGCACAAGATAATCGTACAATCAAGGAGCTTTCGGCTTCGGGATTGGACAATGCCGCACCTCTATGTATTCAATATCCCGCGGCTGCCCAAGGAAAGACCGAGGAATTCGAATTGAAGTCAAGTTTGCTACACCACATCCCGAAGTACCATGGGTTGTCCATGGAAGATCCTAACAAGCACTTGAAAGAATTCGAGGTGGTGTGTTCAAGCATGACTCCAATCAACGTCGATGGGAGCATATTGAAGATAAAGGCCTTTTCCTTTTCTCTCTTGGAAAAGGCGAAAGATTGGTTATATGAATTAGCTCCCGGAACTGTCACATCTTGGGAGAGCATGAAACGGGCCTTCTTGGAGAAGTTTTTCCCCACTTCTCGAGTCATCCTCCTCCGAAAAAGTATAAGTGGAATTCAACAAGAAGAAGGTGAATCTTTTCCTACTCATTATGAACATTTTAAATCTCTTGTTGCTTCTTATCCACAGCATCAAATGAAGGAGGAGCTTCTTCTACAATACTTCTACGAGGGACTTCTACCAATTGAACGTCAAATGCTAGATGCCTTAGCGGGATGAGCCTTGGTGGACAAGACCCCCACGGCAGCAAAGACTTTGATTGCTAATCGAGCGTTGAACGCTCAACAATACGAAGGTGTTGGGCAAAGAAGCACCACACGGCAACACCAAGTGAATGAGGTAAGTGCCATATCCGAACTTCAAAATCAAATGGCTAACCTTACTACTCTTCTTTGGCGTGTGCTCCATGCAAGGACACCTTACGGACAAGTGCCCACAATTGATAGAGAATGGAGGGTGGGAGACCCTAAATGCCGTGGGTTTTGGGCAGCCATACCAACAAAGAAGTGATCTCTTTTCTAATACATACAATCCAGGATGGAAGGATCATCCAAATTTCAAATGGCGAGAACCCCAACAAGGCCAACAACAAAGCGCATGTAGGCAACAACCCCCGGGTTTCTATCAAAAGCCGTTTGCACCAACTCCACCCCAAGCACAACCTGCCCAAAATAAATCAGGTTCGTCCATTGATAATGATCAGATTTTTCAATTACTAACTTCTATGGCGCAGAGTATGCAAATTAAGGACAAGAGGGTGGACGAGTTGGAGAAGCAAGTAGGGCAGGTTGCAGAGTTCATGGGGCAATTCCAAGAACAAGGGAAACTTCCTAGTTCAACCGTTGTCAACCCGAGGGGAGGCTTTGAATCTGCCAAGGCCATCACGCTAAGGAGTGGGAAAGAAGTAGGAACTGAACCACAACCATCTAAATATGCCCCCAAGGAGGACAAGAAGTTGCAAATTGAAGAGGAGGATCAAGCAAAGGCCACGGCAAGGGTAGAAGCACCCTTGCCGCAACCACCCAAGCATTCCAATTTGGCCAACAAGGGTAAAGAAGGTCCACTTCAAGTTAATTCTAATGTTATTCCTCCGAATGTACCATTTCCTAGCAGATTTTTGCAAGCCAATAACGAAGAAGAGGAAAAAGATATTCTTGAGACGTTCAGAAAGGTGCATGTCAATATCCCTCTCCTTGATGCTATAAAGCAAATCCCGAAGCATGCCAAGTTTTTGAAGAAGCTTTGTACAACAAAGAAACGTTTTCGGGAGAAAGAAGTGGTACATGTAAGCGAGAATGTCTCTGCCATGTTGCAAAGAAAGCTGCCACCTAAATGCAAGGATCCCGGTAGTTTTACTATTCCTTGTGTAATTGGTAATACTCGTTTTGATTCTGCCATGTTAGACTTAGGTGCATCTATAAATGTCATGCCTTATTCAATTTATGCATCTATGAACTTAGGCGAGTTGAAAAATGATGGTGTGATTATTCAATTGGCCGATCGATCTAATGCATATCCAAAGGGAGTTTTGGAAGATGTTTTGGTGCAGGTAGACCACTTGATTTTCCCTGCAGATTTCTACGTGCTCGATATGGAGGATTCAGGCCACTCTCCACCATCACCACTCTTCCTTGGACGACCTTTCATGAAAACGGCTCAAACCAAGATTGATGTGGCCAAAGGAGAAGTCACTATGGCATTTGGTGGTGACATGATTAGTTTTACAGTTTCTGAATTTATTGAGACTCCTAATGTTGTTCGTTCTTGTTGTGCCATTAATGTAATTGAAAATATAGGGCATGAATGTTCTACACTAATCAAGAAGAATGTACCTCGAACCACAATCGAGGAAGGAATTGGAGTGAACAACAAGGGGTGCACAGCCCCAACCTTGAAATCACCAAATCTGACCGAAACCACCCCTTGTCCATCTGTTCATTGTGCTGCCACTTCTTTGCCGTACATAGGTAAGCCACCTATTCCAATTTCGATTCCCATTTCAACTAATAGGTTGTTACCTTGTATGGTGCAGATACCTAATCGAATTCGACGTGGTGGAAGAGTTCATACTGATTTAGGGAAGCAAAACATCAAAATCAGGAATGATCATTATCCTCTTCCATTCAAAGATCTAAAACATGAAGTGGTTCGTAGGACAGGTGGTAAAAACACCCCTCCCTGCCGTGGGGTTCCATGAAGCTTCAATGGAACATCGTCCGGCTGTACGACGTTAAAGAAAGCGCTTCGTGGGAGGCAACCCATGCATTCAACAAAGGAAGACCTATGAATCACTCCAATTCCAGATTTGTGTTCCTAAACCCTTCTCTTTGTTGTTTATTTCGTTTCTGCCATATTTATTATGTTAGTTGCTGTTGTTTGTTTACTTGTTATTTGTGTTAGTTTATGCTTGAAACATTGAGGACAATGTTTGATTTAAGTGTGGGGGGGGTAACCAAAGTGTTTTGATGCAAATTCGTAGGGTTTTATCACCCATAACTTCCAATGTTGTTCCTTGCTATTTTTAGGTGTTTTTAGGCTGTTTTGATGCATTTTAGAGTGTTTTACATAAAAATTCCGAAAATCCCAGAAAAAATTGAAAATTTGTTTTGAAAAAAAAAACAAAAAGAGTCGTTTTAAAGTTGTTTTGTGTGTTTGTTTGTGTCTTAGGGTACCTTCCAACACAATGATGAAGATTCGGTTTTTAACTGCATGACTGTTAAAGAGAGTTGTAAACATGGATGAAAGTTTGATTTACTCTTTGGTTTATGCTTGGTTGTGGTTATAACTTATGAATTCACATGTAATCACAAAGGAAAAAAAATTAGTTTTTGTAACATGCTTGAAGGAAGGAACTCAAACTAACGCTACAACCTAGTGAGACTTGAGCCTAAACGTTTATTTGGAGAGTTAATAATCTGTGCATTGTTGTTTTCTGAAGTCGTTGTATGATCTCATTATTCTTTGCTTGGTTGCTACTTAGAAGGCGTTTCATCATTTAGTTCCAAACACTAGAACTCATGCCCATTTCATTCAAAGCAGGCTATTGATTTGCATAACACATATTCAAGATGAAGTTGTGTAGTGACCACCATTTAAGCCAAATTGCCGTGTCCCCCATGTTCATATGTTTGTAGGTTTTAACCCCGTTGAGCCTTGTTTAGCCTATATTGTTTGATAACCCATACTATCCTCACCTAGCCTAGATTAGGATCATCCATACCCTTGTTCTTGAAGCATAGTAAAGCATGACTCCATTGAATTCCTTTTGATCGATGCATTGCAGAAAACAAGTGTGGGGGAATTGATTCTTATGTGTGTGTGTGCCAAAGTCTTTAATGAGGCATGGGTTAGAAAAGAAAAAAAGAAAAGTTGTGAAAAGTTTGAAAAAGAGTTGAAAAAGATGCGAAAAAGAGTTCTAAAGTGTTGATTGTTGAAGAAAGGGTCCAAAAAGTTGAATTTGACCCTAAGTGTTGCATGAATCTTCCCCTTGTGTTTAAAAGTTAATTTCTGCATTCTAAAGTGAATTCTAAGTTTCGATTTCAATACTTGGCTTATTATTGTTTTAAGAACGTTTGTTTTCCTTATCCTTTCTTTGTTAGCCAATACCCCAAGCCCCGTTACAACCCTTGCCTTTAATCTTGAGTGTTGTGTGTTTCAATTTGTGGAGTTTAAAATTGGTATGAGCATATGGTGTCACTGGTTCTCGCATCTAAGTAGTAGCATTCCATTCATGAGATCATATTTATATCTAAATGCATATTAACTCCAGAAATGCTTTCTTTGTTATATATATATGTGAGCGTTCGTTTTCATGTCTACATCAATCTTCTCACATATAACTAGTATAGGGTGTGTAGTCAGAAAATCTAATTGAAAATTGAGTGAATATCTAGTAAGGAATTGAGGGAATTCTCTAAGGCATGTTACTACATTCAAAATGTTGTTTTAATCGATTAAATGTGAGCTAGTGAATGGTGACTATGATTAAGTATGCTTAAGGGTAAGGAGTGCTTAAATCTACGTGAGTGGTGATCTTTGACATGTTATGTTTCATTGGAAATCCCTGAGGCAAACGTTGGAAGGTTTAGATTGTATGTTTTGTTTCTTTTGTTTGTTTGTTTTGCTCGAGGACTAGCAAAAGCTAAATGTGGGGGAATTTGATAGGAGCTTATTTATGCGACTTAATTAGCTTGTTCTTGTGCATTTATGTTGTTTTTCTTTAGTTATTTTAGTGTTTAAAGTCATTTTCGTGCAATTTCAGGTTTATATGGCTAATGTGGCAAAGAAGTGCATTTGGAGCCTTTTTGGAGCAAAATTGGGCTTGGAATGGATGACACATGCTTGGAGCTAAAGGAATGGACGAAATTGAAGATCAAAGGAGGCTAGGAATGAATAATGAATGAAGTAATGAAAATGAAGAACAAAGAGTTCAGAATTGGAAACCAAAGTTTCGAAAGTTGGAAGTTGCTATTCTTGGAGGTTTCCATTCTTGAAAGTTTCTATTCTTGGATTGGAAGTTTCCTAATTTTTTTTTCACCTATGTTCTAAGCCCATGCCGCACCCTAGGGCCTAATCATTTAATTTCTGCCAAGTTAAACCCTAATCTATCTCCCCTAGGGTTTGTGCCGCACCTAATGTTCTAGAAGCCTAAAAATCTGCATAAAACCCTAGTTCTTTTCTCCCTTGGATGGGCCAAGCCTTTTATCTCCAAAACCCTAACCCTTTCCCATCAGATTTTATGGAAACCCTAGCCTATAAATAGATGTTTTAAAGCCTAAATTCGTCACCACCCTCCATACAATTCAGAAACACCTTTGCCGCAACCCTAGACATCATTCTACATCATTCATTCACTCCATTCATTCCCACACAATTCCAGCCGCAACTTTCCACCCTCATCAACCATTATTCATCATCCTAAACCACCATACACCATCCATCACCCCCAAATCCATCAACAACATCTTGTGCCGCAACAAGGAAGGAGAAGGAGAGCCGTTGGACGTGCGTGCCATTCGAGTTGGAGTTGCTGGAGCGTTTTAGGTGTAATCTTTCTTTTGTTTTCAATGGTTAAATTCAATAATCTTTGTTGTGTGAGTATGAGGAACTAAACCCCCCTTGGCTAGGGGGGGATTCGAAACCATGTTCATGCTTGTTATATGATTTGATTACTTTCAATTGCGTTTCATAAGTTATGAGTTCAATTTGCTTATCTACATGAATTAAAACTGATTTGTGTGTGTTGGTTGAGAGTGCACGCTTAATTTTCATGCATAAGTTTGATGCTAGGATATAAGGGAATTTCACCTAATTGTTACGAACTTATATTCAAAAGTAGTAAAGGTTGTTGATCACAATCGTGTTAAGTAAATTCTTGGCATAAGTTTCATGCAATTCATAGTAACAAGTGCCTCGCCAATGCTTATGATTTTCATTGAACTTAATGATTCTTGCTTGTATCTCTATTATGCAATTCATGTAGGGAACTTGTAGGGAATGTTTTGGGTTGTCGTATGCAATTCATCCAATTCAATAATTTAAGGGAAATCTGAGGGTTAATTAGTGCAATTCATGGTTAATCTGGGGTGTTGGGAATTCATGGTCTATTGAAAAGCAATTGGAAATCGTTTTGTATGCAAGTGTGACATGTGTGGAGAAGAACCCCTTAGCTAGCTTTCCATCCATTCACTTTTATCAATTTCGTTTTAGAATCTGTTCAATTTACAAAGTTTTGTTTTTATTTTCAATTTTCATAAAAACTCAATCCCCATTTATTTTGAAGTATTAGATTAGTTAGGAATCAATTTAGTTTGTGTTTTTAAGTGTCTTGAGTCAAGTTACAAACTATTTTCGTCCAAATTGTGTTTTGTGTTCAAAACTGCCCAGAAAGTGTTTTTATGGCAGTTTTGAGTGTTTCTGGGCTGTTTTGAGTCTTTTGGTTTGTTTTGGTGTTTTATAGTTTAGTTTTGCATTCTTTGAGTCTAGTTTAGTGTTTTAAACTTTGTTTTTACGTTTTGAGTCAGTTTTCAAGTGATTTGGCAATCCCTCCTAATCCCCGGTCTAGAACGATCCCTACTTACATACTTTGCTACAATTGATAAAAAGAGGGCTTAATTTGTGTACTTATATATTTCGCATCACAAACCGATTTGTACAAATTCCTACAAATTACATATACTAAGAGGGAGAGAAAGATTAATGTCTAACAAGTTGAGGTCCAATTGAAATAGCAATTAAAACACATTCCCAAGGTTCAAACCATTTGAATTTAGCGGCCTTTCTCATAGCTCAATTATCGTTTAAGGCACAAGTCCATAGTCAACCATTTTACTAACTACTTAATCACATTAAATAATTAAATTGGAATGCAACATAATCAATTAGACTTAGTACATATGGGCATAATTATATGATGAGTTTAAGTTACAAACAAAATTAAAATCATAACATTTTAATCTCACAAAGAGGTGGGGCCGAAATGCAATTATGAAAAGTTAGGGGTCAAACCGCAAATACTAGAAAGTATAATCAACTTTTAAAATTGCAAAATAGCCCATAGAGGACCCATCAATAGGGTGGCCGGTTGTGTGATGGGGGGAGAGGGAGTGTGTCATACATGTTCCCTAAATTTCAAAAATAAAGCAAAGGCCTAGCTATTCCTTGTCACCACTTGTGCAAGTTGGCTTAAATAGGTAAGATGGGTGTAAGGTCTCCTAGTCAAGTCTAGGATGGAGTCAATCAATGGAAAGCTGTTGATATAAAACCATGAAAACAATTCAAGATTTGTACTTTCTTGGTGATTTTTCAAACCAAAAAACAAAAGTGACAAGGCCTCTACTTTCTAGCTTCAAAGTGTGTGTGTGTGACTTAAAAGAAAACACAAACACAAGCCAAAAAATCCCCCCAAAACCGTGCCCTCCCCTATGGTACATAAGCCCCAAATTTTGTTCAAAAAACTCACTCTTCATTCATGCATCCAAAACACTTTTTGCATACATATCTTTTTCAACTCTTGAAACACATTTTTCAACATTTGAAAAACAAAAGATAAACATATTTTGAATGAAGAAATAATATGTCAAACATAAAATTAAAACCCATATGCATAAAATCCAAAAGGACACATCAAATATAAACCTTTGGCACTTGATACCACTTGAAGGGAAATAATGAGATTTATGTGGGATTTCTAGTGACTAGCATGCATATACAATTCAAAATTTATATACATTAGCAACGGAAGCATGTTATCACATAATATCAAAGCTATAGTCATGCAAATCCCCTTCAAGAAGCATAGGTTCATATATGATGCATCTAAGAAATTATTGAAGAACAAAGCGAAGGTATTGTTTTATACCTCTTGATCTAGACTTGAGACCAAGGATGGACCACCTCCAAGCTCTTTGTTCTTGGAACTCCTTGAGTCTAGCCTCCCTCCTAGCTTCCTCCACCTTGAAAGATTTAGAGCTCCTTTCTCCTTTAGTCTCCAAAGTAGAAGACCTCTAAAAATCCACACCCACTAATGTAGTGAGATGGATAATGGAATAACCAAAGGAAGAGAAGATGATTAGCTAAATCCCCTTGGGTGGCCGGCTTTGTGTGAGTGTAGAGAGAGAGATGTTTTTCTTCTTTTGTGAAAAGAACACACAAAACCCTAATGAAACTATTTCACTAAACTTCCTTTATAAATGTCTAAGAAGTGAGTCAACAACTTGACTCTCTCTCTCTCTTCAATGGCCGACCCCTTTTGTGTTGTTTGGGCTTTGGGCTTTTATCATTTCAAGTCATCCTATGCTTAAATAAAAGCCCAATGGGTTTGGGCTTAATGGGCCCAAATGAACCCGAACTTTTCTTTAAGTCCAAAACGATCTTTCATCGCTTCTATGATTTCTTTAGACTTTCTAATTAATCATAACACTTAATTAATCCAATTAATTTATTCCATCATCCTTTAGTTGTCTCACTACAAGAGTGTTTCGGTGTACAATCATTTTAGGTTCTAATTAGCAAGGCAGTGAGGTGATTGGCACCAATCCAATTGATTTGTATTAATCCAATCACTTAGTAAATTAAAACTTACTTTCAATTCTCCTTCTTCTTTGATGACTACTTATTCAATCATCTAGAACAACCCACAAGCCATGAGTGACATCTAACCATATATCATGGCTACCCAAGCTAATGTAGAATTTGTTCGGAGAACCTATTCAGTTGGAATTACAATGTAATTTGATCCTTCTCTAATCCAATACTCACAATCATATTACTAGGGTATGGATATTTAATGTCAAACCCCTAATGTGATTATATCAAGTTATATGATTCTATTGAGTCGTATAGGAACGCTTTCCATCATTACGCTCGATACTTCGGCCGAAGATTCCTGAATCATATCTTAGAGTATTCATCCTCTCATAACGAGGATTAGAGATCCCTTGTTGATCATTCACATGCTTCTGAGAATAAATCACTGACCCCAACAATGCATATAACACATCCAAGATGAGATGTGATCACGTCTCATTATCAAATGATCAGCAACGTATCCCCAAGACAACTATGATGTCTCAGGTCAAATGATTAGTTACATTATTCCAACCAGTAGAGCCACTTGCTTGACATGTGAGTAAACCTTCATGCAAGTACTCTCGTTTGATTGTGTTCAGTGAACTCATTCCCATAATGAGCACCTACATACTTGTCTTAGTGTCACTACACGAATGGCATGAGACTTTCCATCCTTCCCATTGGAAGAGGACATAGTATGTACTGGTCTATGTATTGTCAGTGTCCCTCCGACACACCTATGACCAGGAACCTTTTTGGACATCATGGTTATGTGAAGAAGGTCTCTGCAGTCTAACATCATTAGATTACTTCTTCCATCGATCCATTGTCCATGGATTCACTCTTTAGGACGTATATCGTTTATTGAGATAGTCCTAATGAGTAACTTTGCCTTTTGATGCATTAGAGCTTTTCCATACATATAGACATTGTCCTGAAAGGTTTCTTCCAAAGATTGACTTTCAGGGCATATCTCCAACAGTTCTTCCAATAGCTCCAAAGTGTTGGGTCAATTTTTTGTTGAAATTCTTCTAGCGTCCTCGGAGTTCTGTCGATGGTTATTGAAGTGATTCCCGCAGCTGTTGAGGTGGTGACTTAATGTTGAAAAAGGCAAGGCATGATAGATTGAAATGTCGGAGCTAAAGATCCACATGTTTAACTGAGAGTATAAGATTTGGCTTTAGAAGAAATGTTTTAAAGAGATCTTTGGTGGTAGAGATTAGGGTTTCAATTATGAGAACGTGAGAAAAATGGCTGAGGTTACAGCTTGCTGTGAGATTTTTACAGTTGCTAGAAGGAAAGGATTTGAAGGTGGGAAGCTTGAGGCTAGGCTTGTAGCTAGTGCAGGAAGCTTGCAGTAGCCAAGAGAGATTTCCAACAACTGGAAGGAAGGGTTTTTCATCCTTTGATTGCATTTGAGCGTCCTCTCCACCCCCTCCCATTCATCTGATATTGCTTACTTTTAAAGAAGGTGAGCGTTATCTTTTATTTATGCTGGGTAAAAGGATGTGCTGGAAACTACTTGTTTCTAGCGGATAAATGAATGGATTAGAACCTTCTTATGTCCTATGAATAGTAGGAGGTGCCAAAAGTATCTAATTTCCAACTGTTACAGTGGTGGAATACAATATTGTAGTAACCTATGGATAAAACGATCATATGAGTTGCAACCGCCCGTTCGCCTGCAGGGCAATAAGGCATCACTCGTGCCAGCAACCAACCTTCTGATAATTATGCTCTAGTTGAATTAAGAAAAGAAAATATCTTTTGATTGCATCTAAAACGACAACAAGTGTGCATTTCCCTATCAAAACCCTTGAATATTAGGCACAAAGGGCGTTCTGAGGCTGAATCGTGTGGATTCACCAGGCACCCATATATTAATTTGTTGAAAACAACTCATTCACTTATTTGTATTTCTACAATCATGCTTACCAATATGTAACTGACTTTAGTCAGCCTATGCGGTTTACTCGTTTTGCCAGGGACAAGAAGAGCTAGCTTTCAACATCAGCCGAATGCGAGGTGTCTCTATCTATAGTTGACTACCCATTTTTTACCTAAGCCACCTTTGGCTAGCGAAGATATTTTTTAATGTGACCAGAACACAGGATGGTACATCACATGTAATTATACAAATGGTGGGATATGTGTGTTAAAAAGTTAATAACTTTAAAAATAAAATTTCTCACCACTTATATAAAAACACATGGTGTACCACTCGTGTTCTGAGCACAATGAAAATTTTCTCCAGTGCCCTTACGTATATGAATTTTTGAAAGAATGAAGGAGTGGAACCTTCCTCTGAATCACTTCAGTAGCAAGAGATTCCGGAATTACTACGCACGATAAGGGGACTTTGTCATGCTTTAGTTTTTATAGATATTGAGTTTGTACAGTAACTCAACTTTGAGTATGGAATTTACTTCGACTTCGCTTCCTGTTAGGTTTTTTCCTTCCCATAAACACTTCTGATCGCTACCATGTACGGTGCTCGATATAATACAAAACACCTATGTTATTTGATGTATCATCCCATTCCTCTATGCCATTCCCACATTCACTCTATCTATCCAACAAGCTCTATCTCCGACAGAAGACAGGGGTTTTTGAGGGAATTACTAAAGGTGTCGCAGCAATAGATTCACATAAAACATATATTGTTAACGCTAGCACTTTTAGACATATCCAGTGGTACAGGCCGGGGAAGGAACCACGAAAATCCAATGAAATATCGAGAAAGTCAGGGCCTAATAGGCTTAGAAGAAGATACATCTGAGAGCAAGAGCCGACCATTCTAAGCCTACCATGACTAGGGCATGTAAGGGGTCCTTTGACTGTCATGTGCACGTGGGCAGGCTGAAAGCTTTATGGCACAAATCTCCAAGAACATGCCTATGCAAATGTCAACCACGCCATGTGGCAGCCCTTAGTCAGTGATAGAGGCCTAGGATGAGACGTAAGGGTATTTAGAATAACACTTGGGGAGGCAAGATTGGATAACCAAGGCCGAGCAGGGCGCTCGGCTTGGACCATTCTAACAAATTGGGCCATTTTGCCTGAACACCTGTCACTTCATCGTCGAATGTCAAGTTGATAGGTGAAAAGGTGTCAGCACCCTAGTCTACATAGGTGGTGCATTAAATGCCAAGTTAGGGTGACCCAAGGCAGAAGGTTCACTGAGGGCCTATATAAGGGTGAAAACCTCATGTATTGGGGTCGAACAATTGAGAGAAGAGAGAATTGATGTATTAGCCGAGCGTTATTTAGTCTTGAAATAAATATAGATAAAAGTAGCACAGTGGACGTAGCCCAGTTTTGAGGAGTAAACCATTTACATCTCTAAGTCCAATTCATTACATTTTGTATTCAAAGCCTACTAGGGGTTCATCATTTAATTTGTTAACCTGCAAATTTTGAGTTTTAACATATATCTTGGTGGATAGGCTATTGTTAGGTTATTGTCATGGACAGTGCACAACTAAAATAATGTTGGAAATTATCTCATTTGCTTAATCAATGTGAGGTCACTCCAAGTAATGGGCTTGGACTTTGGTGCTCAAAGTAGACCAAAATCTCCATTATCGAAAAGTTTCTTAGGGCTTTGTGGACCTTCATAACCTTTCATGCCTCAACCCTTTTAGCAAGCCCCATGAAACCACATGGCTTGGGTCATGTGAACTTTGTAGGTGTCGGGTTTAAACATATGTGTTTGACATGGCATGATATATTTCCTTGTTTGGCACAGCATGATAATTAATTAAAACTTGTGTAAAACCTTGCTTCACTATTCAATTTTCTGATAAATACGAAAATATATTTGGAATTAGCATGAGTTCATACAACCATACATAACATTTGGGCCTTCAATCCTTTTGGGCCTTTCGTGAAATTTATAGGCCCTAACAGAGGGAATGTTAAGTTGAGTAATTAATATTTATTTTTATTAGAAAACGTATAAATATACTTAGTACATTATATCACTAAGTTGAGGTTGGTTCATTGGTTAAAACCTTGGAACTCCCAAGGTAGATCTTGTGTTCGAGTCTCTCCAGCATAATTTTTTAGACTCCTTTTGAGGTATTTAACTAATTTTCTATTTAGATAACATTTTTTTGTAGCTTATTTTCTCTGAAGGGAGAGAGAATGGGCGGCAAAGAGAGAGAAGAGACAGTTGAGGAATTTCTGGGATGCGTATTTTCCATTGCATGTGCCTTTATATGTACTAGAATTTATGTCACAACATTCCCCCTTGAGTGTGTAAATACTCAAGTACATGTCACATTAGATCTTCATAGATGATGTAAAAGCAGTTAATGAAGTCGTCTCAATTAGTCAGCACATGTGCGAATATGAGTCTCAAAACAAACGAAAAGAATGCAAAAAAAGTAAAATTCTTAAAACCTCGCCATGGTAAAACCTAGGATATGATAAAACTCATAGTCTAAAGAGAAAAGCGAGAAGTTTCGTTAAGCCAAAACTAAACACTTTCAGGACGCAAGTGGAACTCATATCACTATTTTTTTATTAAATTAATAAGAAATAAGAAAAAAAAATATAATTAATTATTTTGAGATTTTTATTATTTTATAAAAAAAATTATGAATATAATTAATGTAAGGGTATGACCAGCCCAAAGGATAAGTGTCTCGTTAAAACCTCATTATGTAGCAAAAACCTAAAGGAAAAAATGTTCCTAATTGTAGAGAAAATAGTACATTAAGGTAAAATAAGTGTCGTGCCCTGATCCCAAGATGCTTTCAGGACCGACACGTGACGTCAAAACGTACCTATCTAACTGTCACGCCTGGCTTGCGAGACAAGACCAAAACCAACCAATGGGTCAATAGTGTGATGACTTTTCTTTTATCACATATTTGCATCTAACCTCTGTGTTAAACTACCTACGTCCCCTAAGACGGGATCAAACCATTCGTAGTTCACCCTTTATTAAACTCTGACATTTCTCTTAATACTTCCTAGCAGAAAAACATAGAGTTTCAGAATCACTCAATGAAACTCGACGAGCCTAACTGGATTCCGGACTACGTAATGATCCATATAGCAATCAAGATTGTCATTTCACCATCCACATACATCACAATGTTTGCCAACATCATTCCACAATCACATCATTCCACAATCACATCAATTAATTGATTCAATTAATCAATTAACCAGATCAAGTGTTAATTCACCAAACTTAATACAGCCAATCAATGTATTTCCCTACCTGGATCTCAAGCAATATTGTAACCCTAATTTACCAACACAAACGTTTACCATGACAATTTCTATTCACAAGAATTTAGGTTTGTACTACATCAACGGAATCGACCTAGAGCTGCGATTTCAGATCACTCAATGGAATCCCACTAAGAAGTGGTCGCTCAATGCGAATTTACCAAGCACAACCACTCCTAACAATCCTAGGTAGTCAGTGATCAGATATACCAAGGATGATCACTCCTCAAATATGTATGGTTCTTTATTACGGGTATATCAAGCATGGCCGTATCCTATAGTACTAGGTAGTGATCAACCATCGTGGATATACTAAGCATGATCATTCCTAGTATGCGTTTGGTTCCCCATCGCGGATATACTAAGCAGAACCATATGCATAGTCTAATAGGGTAGACATTGATCTCCCATCGTGGATATCCCAAGCATGATCACCCCTAAAATACTTATGGTCCTCTATTGCGGATATACCAAGCAAGACCATAACCTATAGTACTAGGTAGTGATCACCCAGTGCGGATATACCAAGCCTAATCACTCCTAGAATGCGTATGGTCCCCCATCGTGAATATACCAAGCAGAACCATAGACATAGTTTAATAGTGTAGGCAGTGATCATCTATCATGGATATACCAAGGAAAACTGTATACTATAAAACCAGGTAGTGATCACCCATCGCAGATATACCAAGTATGATCACTCCTAGAATGTGTAGGGTCCCCCATCACAGATATACCAAGCAGAACAAGAGGCTAAGTCTAATAGTGTAGGCAATGATCACCCATCACTGATTTACCAAGCATGATATCCCCTAAAATACGTATGGTCCCCTGTCACGGATATACCAAGTAGGACCATCTTTGTACCATCGTACTGCATTGCTGCATGGTGTAGTAACATTATCACAAATCATACATCATACTTCAATATAACATGATTCACAATTGTAAGCACACACTATTGAATTAACATGACCAATAATATTTAATCACACAGACTTACAGGTCCTACGAAATAATTTTAATATGGTCCCCAACTTATCTCTTCATACAAGTAGATGTACATTTTCATTGTTGTCACCTAGAAGCTTAATAAACACGTAAATCCTGATAAGGTGCCACTTGCACACAATCCAAGATACACATCCCCAAGATGGCTCACTGACCAAGATAGGCCCAATAATCTCTATTGGGGTCTCTAATAATGCTAATTACAGTATTTAAGAACGATTCAGGACATTTTGACTAAAAGTCAACCTTCAGTCAACGTGGTCAACGATAGGGTTAACAATTCTATGTAATCCAATCCGGACGATCTGCACATCAAATTTCAAACCCCGTAAATTCCTAAGAACATCACATTATTCGAACAACAACGTGCTACAATTTCATGACAATCCAACGGTCAAATCTTCGCCTGCCATAAAGGTCAAATCTTTGCCTGCCACAAAGGTTAAGTTGTGGCCTTTACAAAGTTGAATTTCATCAAACGGATGTCAAAAACAGATTCAGGGCACCAAATTTAGCTTAAAGGGGCAAAGTGGGTCGTTGGAGTTTTTGACAACCACCAATATGACTCAAATTTTACCAACATGAAGAGCACGAGAAGTTGAGTATTTTTCATTTTTTTCATCGGAGTCTAATTTTGACCGGAAGATAGCCAAAATTGCCATAAAAGTGGTGAACCCGGAAATGGGTACACCTCTGTCGCACCACCACCAGAGATATAACACCTAACCAAGGCTTAGGATTTGTGGCTGAGGTCATGATGAGTCGATTTATGGTGGTGATCAACGTCGAGGTGGCTGAAGATGAAAGATCACCAACCGAGAAAGTTCCAGAAAACGGCGGCCTTGTCCAGCCCTCTACAGTGGTCAAACTGAGATAATTTTGGGTGGTTAAACTGATATAATTTTGGATGGAAAATGATCATGAGGTTATGAGAGGTCAAACCTAGGTGGTGGTTGGGATCAATCGCGTCAAAAAATGCCAAAACAGGTGTCGGAAATTTGCCCAGAAGCCAAGTTAGTGACACGGGTCATACAGAGAAAAACTGGTTACCAGGGTCGGTTTTTATTTTGGGTAACCCCCCTCCAGCTTTGCTAGAGTTTCCATAAATAGGGTGCCAAATGTCTAATTTTCCTTGCCTTTGTAAGCTTATATATCTTTTGTTACAACTTCAATTCGTGAGTTGTTTCATCCATGCTCTCATAGAATCGAGCTCTACATAGCCGACTCAAGTGTTGACCCAAAAGGTTGAACAAAAATTAAAATAACCAAAATACCCTTAAATTCAATTTCTTGAAAGCGTAAAATATTAATAAGTAAAATTCAAATACACCTCAAATTAAAATTACAATAATAAGTAATGAAATTCAAGGATGAGATTTCACAATGAGTACACTTCTGGATACTCCTCCTGAGTTTGACAAAACTTCCAAATGAAAACTACAAGCATTACAAATTAGACAATTTATGCATACCAAAGCTTCTGGATGGTAGACTTCGGCAGTGATTTTGTGAAAGGGCCAGATAAATAACCTACGTCAGCATAACCAACAGGGCAAACATCATTTCGACTAAGGGGGTATGTTCTATTATGAGATGCATAGGGATATAGTAAACCCAAATACGTAGTACGTTTAAGGTAACGTAGAATGTCTTTAGCACCATTTCAGTGTATATGTGTAGGTACGTTGCTATATCTTGCCAAAAGATTAGCAACGTAAGAGATGTGCGGTCTAGTGCACTGAGTTATAACCAATAAAGCGCCAATTGCACTCAGGTATGGAACTCTAGGCTCTAAAACCTCTTGTAGCCAACAGGCTTCACATTATGCTTCCTCTCATTATGATTTCTTACAAAAATCCACTTGTAGCCAACGGGCTTTACATGTGAAGATGTAGGAACTACAACCTAAATACATTGCACTTCGAAGTGGATCAAAGTTTGACTTGGATAGCTTGTTTCCAATTTGACCAATCAGTTCTACGTCGACATTCATCAATGGAACGTGGTTCAATGTCATCGCTTAGCATGATATCAACAGCTATTATGTATGCAAATGCATTGTCGACTATCATCTTATTTCAATTCCAAATCTCATCCAAGCTAGCATAATGGATCAAACTCTCACGATTCTTATGAGGTAGATTCATCTCTTCAATGACGCTTCCGTAATTTAGAATAACCTCATGCGTTGGAATGGTTGAGCCAACGATGGTCGGATTCAAACTAGTTTCACTAGTTGGTGTCGTGTGTTTCCTCTTTTGGGGTTATAAATCTTTTGACCAATAGGTCTGCCACGCTTTAGGATAGGAGTAGATGATTGGTTAGGCGCTAGTGTTCTGAGTCACGCAGCAGATGTGGCCAATCGTCTTTTAGATGCCATTTTTCTACATACATGTAGCTCATATATCCTTGCAGGCATGCTTACAGCTAGTATATTTGATCTTGTCACTTTCACTAGGCCATTAAAAGCATCGAGCATGCTTTGAGCAATGTGATAGATCTAAAATATGTTGCACTTCAGTTTCAGAATGGTCAGTACGGGGATCTAGATGAGACATGGTGAGGTTAATTCACGATAATTTGTGGCATTCTCCAAGAACATTAACGTTCTTATCTTCGCATAATGACAAGAAGATTGTCCCATCAAAGTGACAATCCGCAAAATGTGTGATAAAAAGATCACCTGCTACAGGCTCTAAGCAGCGAATAATTGATGGCAAATCATAATTGGCATAAATTCTCATTCTTCTTTAAGGACCCATTTTGGTATGTAGTGGTGGCACTATTGGTACATAAACTGCGCACCACGTAAGTGAGAAACATCAGACTCGTACCCAGTAACCAACTATAGCGGTGAAAAGATTGGGTGGTGATGGGTCTCAGGCGTACCAACATAGTTGCGTGTAAAATTGCATAGCCCAAGCATTTTCTGGAAGCTTGGTTCACATGACCAAGGTCCGAGTGATTAACTGAAGGCGCTTTACGAATGGTTCTGCTAGGCCATTTTGAGTGTGAACATGGGGTACAAGATGTTCAACATCAATCCCTAACTGGTATGCAATAATCATAAAAATTTACGACGTAAACACTCTAGCATTATCCAGTCAAATTGACTTAATCAGATAATTAGAGTGGTGAGCCATAAGCTTAATAATTTATGCCAGGAGTTTTCCAAATGCAGCATTGTGTGTGGATAGTTGGCAAACATGTCACCAACATGTCGATGCATCAAATAACACCATAAACTAATGAAATAGTCCACGAGTTGGTTAGATAGGTCCACAAATGTCCCCTTGAATCCGTTTACGAAAGGTTAGAGGATCGTTTCGAACTTTCTCTGAAGATGGGGGAGTAATAAACTTACCTAAAGAACAAGCTTTGCAAGAAGCACAACCAAGAATGATGTGCTTACTTTAGGTAAGCATATGCTCATGTGTAACTTTGAGGACATGGCGCATTATCCTGATTCCTGGATGTCCCAAGCAATCATGCCAAATCATGTTTTCCAATGCAAGCAAGTAGTAGGGTCGGCCATGAGATGAGCTTCGGAAACGCAAATGGTTGTGACTATAATCCATTCGAAAAGTGCTCCATATTTTCATGAATACGCTCCTGGCCATATTCATATAAAATGATGCAAATGAGTTTAGTTCCATTTTCTTCAGTGGTTTCAACGTGACAATTATTATCCCGAATATCTTTAAAACTCAACATCGTTCTTTCAGAACGAGTGAGTAAAATGAATCTTTAATGGTTATTTTAGTACCATTGGACAACATTATGTATGGGCAGTTTCCTCAATTAAGTTGGATGTGCTGAAAGGGTTGTCAAAGATGAATTTTTAGGTTTGAGGTTAGTAAAATAGTGACGTTCATGCAAGATAGTGTGTGTGGTTGCACTATCTGTCAACCAACTAACTTCTTCATAAGACATACCTAGAAATAAATTAATTGAATTGATCACATGTATAAGGAAATTTAAATTTCGTTCATTCAATTAATCATTGAAGAAATAATATTCATAAAGTAATTATCCAAAAATTTAAAACAAAACACCAAATAAATTATCCAATTACATAGAAAATTGTTCAAAAACTTAAACAAAAAATTAAAGGGGGTTCAACCACTAGGGTAACTCGGTCAGTAAGGGAACTCAACCACAAGGGGGTTCTAATCTTCCATCGGTGCAGATGCTTGATGAAAATCATAAATCTCCACATTGGTATCCTCAGGATTATCCACTTAAACAAAGTTAGTCTCTATGACTTTAGGACGTGAATGATGCTCAGCAACAACTTGAGCGGGAGCTCGACAAATGTGATACCAATGATCCTTGGAACCACAATGGTAGCACATGTTCGCTTCTATAGTAGCATGTGCCTTGCCTTTATTCTTGAAGTTGGAAGCCTTGGGAGCCAAGGAATCACACTTTATTGTCGGATTTCCTCCCTTGGGTTGGCCTTTACTCTGTCGACCTTGGGCTTGTGGCTTAGGCTTGGAACCCTTTCAACGACCTCGACACTTCTTGCATCCATTTGGACCTCGAGATGTGTTGGCATGTGCTTCAGGCACAACACTCGAGCCAATAGGTCTAGTTTGATGATTCTTCATCAAAAGTTAGTTTTTCAAGAGATTCTGTTTAGTCAAATCCTCTTTAAAGAACTATAGAACTTGAGAAGTGATCGGGTTCGACAAATTTCAGAATTGTATACATTTACAGACTTAAATCTTGGAAGCATTAATGTTGCTAGTCGTATCTTACTTCAGGAAAGAAAATATCTTTTTGGTGATCAAAACGCTCTTCTAGAGCAAGCCATAAAGCTCTAGGATCCTCTTCAGTGAGGTACTCAGTCTGTAGTATGTCATTGGCTTCGAATGAAGACCATGGCGATTGCTTTGCCAACTTCACCAACCGAGTTATCCGTCTCAACTTCAATGGTAACTAGCCCTAAAGCTCCTTACGGTGAGGTGGGGCTCCACGTCTTAAACCCACTTCATATAGTTTCTTACAGATACTTTATAGAGCGGTATATATGAAATTATGACTGTCAGTCCTCGATGTGCTTTAGTAAGAAGATTTTAACTTAAGCGCATTTTTGTCAAAGAGGACTTGTAAAGATTGACTTTGGGATCATCGCTATTTTCTGTTGGTGGTTGTAAATAGGTTACTAAAGCCGATTTCCCAAATGTCACTAGTAATACAGTCTAGTGGTATTCATCTTCATTTGTAAGTGAGAAGCCTTAAGTTCGATTCTTACCAAAGGTAAATTTGAACCACGTTATTGCTAGCTCATTGTGAGGCTAAGTCCGCCTCATCTTCATTAATGTAGATTATATCGTGTGTTCAGAAGAAAAAAAAAAAAAAAAAAAAAAAACCGAGTTCCCAAATAAAAGTGTTTTGGCCCAAAAAAAAAATGCTTAGCCGAGTGATCATCAGTTCAAGTTGGGCCTGTGCTAGAGATCAGGAAATGCCCATTGGAAGCTCATTACAAAATTGTCCTAATAACACCTGTTATTCAGGGTTATATCGGGTAAAGTGCCTCAAACTTTCTAGGGTTTAAGCAGCCTCTTACGCCTTCAGGTATATATACATATATAAAGCTCAGAACACAAACCCGCGGCTGGGAGCGTATCGATCTACTCTACCCAGGAGAGGAAGCAAAGGGTTGCTCAAGGCCATTAAAATGGTATCTTCAATTTCTCCTTCAGTCAACATGTTTAAGCATCTATAAGCGTATTAATATGCATATATATATATATATATATGTGTGTGTGTAATATATGTATGAACTGATCATAGTCATATGGGTTCTCTTCAGTCTTAATGATTTGTGATTTGTTCAGTTGTAGGATAAATATTATGGGTTATTTGCAAATTCTAGTTTTAAATTACATTTTGGTGAGTGCATATTTGAGGGTTTTTAATATAGATGCATGAATTTGTCAAAGTCTTAGATGAGATGCATTTTAGGTGTGAGTTAATTGGCATCCAACCCAATAGTAAATGAAAACTTGCGAATGAAATTCAGGGTTTATGTAGAGAAAATGATATATACACACACACAAAGGCTCTTTAATGGGGATTAGTTGTGGGACACACTCCACATCGACGTTTAACGATCTGAACCGTCTATTTTGTAAGTCTTAATTCATAGATCATCCTAGTAAAAATTCAATTCAGTTTGAAATCATTTGCCTGAAAATTCATTGTTTCTTATAAAACAAAGTGTTCGTCAATTTCTTTGGACCCATTTAGATGTCTCAAATATTTCCGATTTGGCTACTATTTGCAAGAATGATTTATGATGTGCAACTTGAAAAATAGACTGTTCGGACTGTTGAAGTTCAATGTGCTGTGTGCACCACAACTAATCCTTTTTTTTTTTTTTAATGGGGATCCCTTCCCTTAAAGGCATCCTTATATATATATATATATATACACACACAGAAATGGTGGATGTGGTTAAGATGAATTTCCTTGAAAATAATGTTTTGTGTATATTTAGGTAACTGAATTGGGTTTAAAATGTAAATGTAGTCTTTCAGTGTTGTTTGGTGGTTCTGATCTTAGATTGTGGTGCTATTATTGGAGTGTCACAAACTGCTTCTTACTTCTATCATAGCGTATTGTATATAAACTCATGACAGCAGTATTTTAGTCTTGGGACCTTACAGTAGTAACAGCATGTGTTGAAATCTTGAGAAGCTGTCTTGTTTTCTATCAAATGCATGAGGTTTTCTGTAAGAAACTGCCATACTTGATCAGTGTCAAGAGTCTTTTAATTATGATGTACGGATACTTCAATTTAACCGTGTATCCCGTATTTGATACTTGTCAAATGCTCTTGGATACGTATCATGTCAACGGATACACTTTGACTTGATGTATACACATATCCCACATTTGAGATACACGTATCATGCTTTTAGGATACTTTTACACTTTCAAATACGAAATTAAAAGGAAAAAAATTACTAAGAGACGGAACTTTAATTGATATCTGATGAATATGAAGCACTAACCTCTAATTGAAACTATGAATACAACTCTCACACTTCTTCTATATATATCAAGGGATTTTTTTTTTTTTTTGGTCAATCGAAAGATTTTGTTAGATTAGGTGTTAGATTAGCCACCTACGGGTTTGAACCCACGCCGTCATGCAAGGGCTCAACTCCTTTCCACCACTGTGGCAAAGGGCCACTTGCATATATCAAGGGAATTAGATTTCCAACTTTTCTTCTCCAACAAATCAAATGAACTGATGAAATCGAATTCTTGTGTTATCAAAATATGTTATAAATTATATATTTTTATTTGGTATATTATTATATAATTTTCATTGCTATATATATCGCTTATCATATCCTACTTTTCAAAGATTTTTTGTATCGTTGTATCATGCCGTCACCGTATCCGTATCCGTGCTTCATAAGCCTGGAAATGATTTAATGAGATTTTCATTTTGTTTTCTACTATATATTGAACACAGTAAACACAGTGTTTGTGTTTACTCGATGATGATATCTGTATTAATTGATCATATGCTGGTGTTGTTTCTTTGACAGCCTAAACAAATCCATGAAATTAAGGATTTCCTTCTCACCGCAAGAAGGAAAGATGCACGCTCTGTGAAAATCAAGAAGACCAAAGATGCGGTGAAGTTCAAGGTTCGTTGCTCCAAGTACCTTTACACACTTTGTGTGTTTGACTCAGAGAAAGCTGATAAGTTGAAGCAGTCTCTTCCTCCAGGTAAATTGTTGTGAAAAGACTATCATCTGTTAGACACCACTTGTAACAAAATGTTATTTAATGGTTCACCATACTGTCACTGTTACTGTGACGTGTACAAACAACAAACTGTTATTTAACATTTGTATCAGATGTGCATGCAGAGGCTAGACATGTTAGTGGATGTCACACTCTTTTAGATATCTGTGTGCACTTCCTGAAGCTATTAGGTTTCTTCTATGTGCAACAATTCGGGTTTCTGGATGTTGATAAGATTCTGCACAGCACAGCACATTGGTGTCACAATCAGTTATCATCAAAATTCTCGACAAAATTAAATGTGCAAACTCAGTTGAATGGTTTGTGTTAGTTTGTGCATTTACAATATTTCTCTAGGCTGCTTTCAATATTGAATTGAAGTCGGTTTTATGTCAATGACATGGGCAATTTTCTTAAGCTTCAGAATACTTGATATTTTTTCGGTCATTTGTTTTTCTAGCCGATTCAACGACTTTTTTTTATCGTCAGGTCTGAATGTGCAAGACCTGTGAAATGTAATCGTCAGCGGAGCTAGTCAAATGGTTAGTCGGACTTGAGAGTTGGAGACTTGCCTTTTGTGGTTTTTTTTTTTTACCGTAATTGATATTTTGCATCCATTCTGCACTAGTTTGGTGGATTGTGTTCAACTTATAAAATTGTGTCGATTTAGACTTGTTTCGTTGTAGTAATGCAGTTATCAGTTTGAGTCTCTGTTTTTGCTTAAATGATTCCTTTGATAATTATTCATGATTATGCAACTATATTTGCTGAAAATGGGCAGATTGGCTGAATATATTACATTATCTATTTTTACTTGAAAGAGTTTTTATTTTATTTTGTTTTGTTTGTTAAATCGAATTTTTTTTTCTTTTTTTTTGTAATTCTTTTCATATTTTAATTTATATTCTCCAAGTTGCAAAATATCCTCGAAAAAAGGGGCCAAAATGTGTGTAATCTGAACAACATTTGAGCCCAATACGAGTAAAAACTGCAACATCAAAGCCCGTAGGACAAAACCGTAACAAAATTGTTTTCGAACTCCGCCTTGTGAACTCGCACCCCTTCGCCGGTTCACCCAACAACTCAACAAGCAAAAGCCAAATGGTACGTTTTTTCGCTCGGTTGTGTTGTTACAGGGAAGTTAGAGTTTATTTCAACGTTGTCATTTTAGTATTAAGGTTTAGTGGTATTTCTTTTCACTTGTAAATGAAAGGTTTTAGGTTCGATTTTCGTCAAAGACGAATTTGAACCATATTATTGTTAATTTTCACGAGGACCCTTAATGACATGTGGTGCCCAATCATTATCCACATGGGTGCCAGGTCATCAGTTAACGGGAGACTTAACAGTTAGATTAACAGATGTATGAGACTGTCCCAAAATTAACACTTAGGATTCTGGAATGAAAAAAACTTCATGTACCAAATGTTGAAAAACTTGAGGATAGTAAATTGAGATTAACCCTATAAAGATTTTTAATTTACTTTCTCCCATACTTTTTGGCTTCTTCCGACTGGTTAGAACTCTTAATAAATAGGAATTTTAACCCTCAATATCGCCAATAACTGCAAGAACTTGCACGATAGGCATTTCAATCATTTTCTTAATAATATTTTCTATGATTTCAATTATGAATATGCATAACTAATTCCTTTTGCTAGGGCGAAGCCTTGAGCCTAAGCATGAATATGTAATTTTTATTTAATTGCTTATGATTGATTGCATGCATACTTTGAATTGTTAATCACCGGGATAAAAACTATCTAATTGTCTTAATGCCTGATCACCACTAGGATCTTTAGAAAAGTAATTTGATGCAATTTTGGTCGGAAGGTTCCCTAAAATTGACGCTGGCTTCTTGTGATTAATAATTGTAATTTCACTTAGGATGAATACCACGTCTTAAGGATTGCATAGTTTTTCAAAGGATTTTCATAAAGCATAATGAGTCTTTCATGTTCAGATTTGATCCGAACGTCCGGACGGGTTGCATGTTAGATATACGTTCTATGTTGGAGGTTCCAAGTAGAATATGAATTAGGAAAATCTAACCTTCAAAGTGGTATGTGTAGATCATAAGTAATTGGTAAAAGTTCATATGATTGCTAGGTGATGGTGGAACCCTAGTGTTTTCTTAATTTGATTTCTTCCAAAACTATTTTCTTTTCCTTCTAGTTTTCAATATTGCAAATTGTTTTTTTTAATTAATTAATTTCGTTTTTATTTTAATTAGGTTATAAAATCAATCATCTCAATTTCTACTTCACAATAATTAAATGGAATCTGATTAGTTTCGAATTATTTAATAATCTCTGTAGAGACGACCTTGCAAGATCCGTTTATAATACAACAACCTTGTGATTCTTGCAAGTAAAATAGGAGATTTAAGCCCGTTCACATGAGTAGTAAAAATCCTATCAAGAAAATGGCGCCGTTGCCGGAGATTATTTAAAATAATCCATACTAATCAGATTTTCAATTAGTTATTGTTGTTTATACATATAAAAAAAATATATTTAATTTTCGTTTTTATTTTATTTTTCACAGATTACAACAGTACAGTGCAGATTACAAAGATAATCTGTGCATGGTCAGCACCCGTTCAACAGTGCAAAAGTTGACTCCATTGGATCCAGAACTCGAGCAGAATTTAAGGAGGAGACGCAGGGAGCCAAATTTGCAGTGGGTTCCGTCACTGCAGGAGACTTTTCTGAAATCTTTATTTTCTGGGGATCTGCACAACAAAGAAAAAATGGCATTTGTAATCCCAGAGACTGGTCAGCCTTTGGGTGATTCTTTAACAGCTCATACCACCAACATACCAAGTTGCATTACTTATCCAGCAGTGGAGGAAGGGTCTACATTCGAAATAAAGCAGCACATGTTGAATATTCTACCTACATTTCATGGGTTATCATCTGACGATCCAAACATGCATATTGCAGAATTTTTAATAGGATGCAAAAATATTTTGGTGAGAGGATTTTCAGCTAAATCTATTAAGCTCCGTTTATTTCCATACACTCTAAAAGATCAAGCAAGGAGATGGCTCCTCACACTCCCATCTGGAAGCATAAGTACTTGGGCCCAACTCAGTAAAAGATTTGTAAACAAGTATTATCCAGCTTCAAAGACTCTTGACATGAGAACTCAGATTTTATCATTTGCCCAAAAACCAAATGAAGAGTTTCATGAGGCGTGGGAGTGCTTCAAAGAGTTGATTAGAAAATGCCCACATTCAGGTATTAACACTACTGATCAAATGCATATATTTTTCAGAGGGTTGAATATGACTACAAAAACTCTTGTCAACGCTTCATGCGAGGGTTCGTACAAAGATAAAAATGCACAGGCGGCTTGTTTGTTATTTGAAAAAATGGCAGCAGATACACAGCAGTGGGCAGTTGAGCAGCCATAATCTCGGTCCGTTTTTGAGATGTCTAATGGTTCTCCATATGTTACAGCACAAATTGAAAAAATGGAGAAAATGCTTGATGCAAAATTTGACATGTTATTACAGAGGGTTCACAGGTTGCTGTACAGCAGCCCTTACAAGCTGCCTGTTGCATTTGCAACATGATAACTCATGATTTTATGAGCTACCCACATAAAGACGTTTGGCCAGATTTTACAGCAGAGCAGGTTAATGCATTTAACAATTTCCAGCGTTCCCGATATGACCCATATTCGAATTTCTACAACCCAGGTTGGAGAGATCATCCTAATTTAAAGTGGGACAAAGATCAGCACTCTAGGCCTCAATTTCAACAGCAGGTACAGCAACCTGCTGCACCTAGGGATGCTTGGGAGGTTGCAATTGAAAAATTAGCGAATACGACCACTCAAGAAATCCAAAATCTACAGGCAGCAATGAAAAATATGGAGAAACAAATTGGGCAGATTGCATTGCAGGTTTCAGAAAGAGCACGGGGTACATTTCCCAGCCAAACAGTACCTAATCCACGAAGATGAGAAGAATGCAATGCTATACGGACTTTATGGTCTGGCAAATGTTACGACAATAGATATGAAAATTGCGCTGGAAATTCGCGGGCAGCAGAACAGCCCCAAACTAAATCTGAAATTTTTGCAGATTCTGCAATTTCTGCATATTCTGGGCAGCCACAAAACAGATCCAAAAATACTGCAGAAGCTACCACAAAAACTGCAGAACGTGTTTATGAGCCTCCAATGCCTTATCCTGAAAGGTTGAAGCCTAAAGCTAAAGATCAACAGTTAACAGATTTTATGAAGACTTTGGTTAAAGTTCAGATTAATCTTCCATTAATTGACGCAATCAAGAACATTCCATCTTATGCCAAGTTTTTTAATGATGTTTGCACAAAGAAAAAGAAGCTCGTTGATTTTGAAAAAGTAATTCTTACAGAACAATGTAGCGCAGTTCTATTACACAAGTTGCCCCCAAAGAAAAACGATCCAGGGAGTTTTACTATTTCTTGTACTATTGGCAATTCTGATTTTAAAAGTGCTTTAATTGATTTGGGTGCTAGTGTAAACTTAATGCCTTATTCTGTTTTTAAACATTTAGGTGAAGGAGAGCTGAAGCCAACCTTCAGTATTATTCAATTGGCTGACCGTTCAATTACCTACCTTAGAGGAGTCATTGAAGATGTTATTGTAAAAGTTGACAATTTGTATTTACCAGCTAATTTTATGGTGTTGGACATGGATGAGGATTTGACAACACCCATAATTTTGGGCCGCCCATTCCTAGCAACAGCCCGGACTCTTATTAGTTGGAAATGTGCCCTAAAACCAATCATATGATGATACTTTACGGACATTTCACATGTTAAACTAATCTAGTTTAAATATAAAGGGCAAAGATTATTGTTTAAGCCGTCTCATATAAATGTTATATGCTTAAACGATAAGTCCAAGGAATATATATGATTGGGAGAATGCAATCTAAAGAAGTTAGATTCATGAGACCATTCTTTCGTATACATAGCCTAAACGTTCCTGATCATAGGATTGCCAATTGGGCATTGACAGTCCGTTAAGATCAGTACGTGCTATGTCTTCTCTCAGGGAGAGTGACTAGTCTCTAGTCATTGGTGTGTGTGACATCAAGACAAGTACGTAGGTGCTCAATAGAAAATGAGTTCACTGAACACGATCAACGAAGAGTTCGCATATTCATGTCACATGAGAACTCATGGTTGGGATAATGCAAAGTAGTCCTTTGACCTGAGGCATCTTAGTTGTCTTGTGGTTAGGTCCTTGATCTTTGATTATGTCAAAGTCACTCCATTCGGGGTGTTCACGGCATCGTTGGGGTT
The DNA here is from genome assembly GCA_035220775.1 of Malus fusca. NCBI lineage: Eukaryota > Viridiplantae > Streptophyta > Magnoliopsida > Rosales > Rosaceae > Malus > Malus fusca. The sequence goes on along the minus strand of CM069071.1, from coordinate 25,398,487 downwards.
AAGCCACTTAGCCATGGAGGCAATTAAATGCGCAACAAGGGATCTCTAACCTTCAAACGTTTGAGAGAGAATACTCTATGATATGATTTAAAATCTCTGATCAGAGTATGAATGAGATTTAGGAAGGCGTTCCAAATCACATTCAATGTAATCATATAAGCACACGAATCACATTGGATAGTAGACATGAATAAACTATCAAACCAAACAATGTGGTCAAGAGTATTGTATTAGAGAAAGACCGTATTGCATTTGTAATCCTAAACTGAATAGGTTCTCCACCTCTTCTGATTAGCTTGGGTAACCATGATATGCTGCTAGGTGTCACTCATGGTTTGTGGAAGCCCTAAACGTGTATAATCACTAAAGGGAGAATTGAAAGTAAGTTTCAATTCACAATCGATTTGAAATGGTTTTAATCGCCAACTGCCTCGCTAAAAGGAACCTAATGGATCGTACACCGTGTAAGGTGGAGATTGAAGAAACAATGGAGATGAGTAAGAATAATTAAATGGTTTAATTATTTATGGCAATGATTAATTAATATGTTAATTAATTAAACGAATAAGTTCGTTAAAAAGACCACGGGTTAGTTTTGGGTCTCAAGGCCCAATGGGCTTCGAACGTCAAGCCCATTGACTTAAGTTGTATGACAACTTAATTCACAAAGGCCCAAAAGCCCAATAAAACCCTTATGGCCGGCCATGTTAGAAAGAAAGGCCTTTTGGTTCTTTAGGTCACTTATTTGAAGGGACTATATAAATGACTTTATAGCCTAAATTCATTAAGGGTTTCTTTTGGAGAAAATTGGTGATAACATGTCTCTCCATTTCTCTCTAAAGAGACCGCCCCCCTTGGAGGGATTATCTAGCAATCCTACTACTCCAAGGTCACTCATTTCTTCTTCAATCTAACCTTGGTGAAGAAACTTAGAGGTTCTCAATTTTGGGAACTTGGAGAACCATTTCATCCATCCAAATGCATAGATCTAAGATGCAAGGAATGAAGGCCCTCTCTTTGGGTGATTAGCATTTGCTTATGCAAAGAGGAATCTACAAAGGTATAAATTTCTCAACTCACTTTGTTCTTGAGTTGAGTCTTGGTTCACCAATCTACTAGGCTTTGAATTTCATGGTTAATGTTTTGTTTTTTAGTGCATGCAAGCATGATTCCGCCTTTAATTGTTAATTGCATGCTATATGATGTTACTCAAATGAACATGTTTTTCACAAAATTTCCTTCAAGTGGTATCAGAGCCTAGGTCTAGTAGTTGGTGAATCCTTTTGGGTTTTGTTCTTCATAGTATTTGATTTAAAAGTTGTAATATGTTACAAGCTTTATTCTTGCTTTTTTGAATGTAAATTTTGCTAGAAAATTTGCCATCTCAAATGTTGTAGATGTAGTTCATATGAGCATGAATATTGGAGCTAAAATTTGGTGCCATGAGTTTGGGGATTTTCGGCCAAATACAAATGGTGGATTTTTGGGTTCTTGTTTGACTTGTTAAAAGTGTTTTAAAGTGACTTTTGGAACCCCTATGTACCCTAGTATGGTTATATGTTATTTCCCTAAAGTTTCAATGGTTTTGGGATGTTTTTGGGTGAAAAATGTTCATGGAAATTTTTTGAGTTTTTCATGAATGTTCTTCATTGTTCTTGACATTTTTGCCAAGAACAAAAAGTTTGGTGTTTTGATTCAAAGTTTTGATTTATTTCATAAAGTTTATGTTTTATGTTTTTTCAAATGTTTAAATGTGTTAGATATTTATTTAGAAAGGTGTAAGAAATATTGGTGGTTGTGTAAGGATTAATTCCCTTTCACACACACCACTTGCATGACATTTATGTCATGCACCACTTGCATGCTTTATGTCTAACTTACAAATCAACACACACACATCACTCCATTCCCTCCCCAAAACCGGCCCTCCCTCAAGTGGGAGTTATTTTTGGTCTTTTATGCAATTACATAAAGTTTTGATACTTTTGTGTATTTGCACTTTGACCCAAAAGTTTACGTATTTACGTAAAGGCCCAAAATCATTAAAGGTCAAATTGTTTTGTTCCTTTAATGAAGTTTTTGAATTTATTGAAAATTTTGAGTTCTAATTGTGTTTACATGAAGTAGTGGACTTTTGTGTTTTTACAAAATGAACTCAAAAGTTTTAGTTATGCAACATAACCCAAAAAGTTGAGGTTATTGCATTATTGACCCAAATTAGGTTGAGAACAAAATTGTTTTGTCTCTTTAAATGAGAATTGGATTTTCATTTCATTTAGCTCCATTTAAATCAATTCTATGGATACAAAAACCAAATGAAATTGTTGCATTCAATTTAATTAGTTAAAGTGTTAATTAATTAAAGGGTGATTATGAACCTAAGCCGTCCATCAAATGAATGCAAAGTTTATGTTAGTAGTATCATATACTCTTGCTTTAAAAACTGTTTTATAAGCATAGTGGGAGTATTATATACAACTAAAACAATCACATGGACCAATAGTTGTAAGAGGACCAAAATTGTTTTAATAAAGATTAAAATGAATATTTATATGTGATGAGACCTAAAACCCTCAACCAAACCATTATAAAGTTGAAAAGCGTGAGAGTGCTTTGAACACTCTTTCGTGGCCTTCCACCATGGTAGACTCCAATCGTTTATGACTTGTACACCGCATTCACCCTATCATGGGGGAGTGCAAAGTGCATGCTTATACTCAGGAGAAGTCTATATGCATACTTGATGAGGTGAGTGTAGGCAACGAGGATGACCGACATCGTATCATCGTGAGGCTATTCTTGAACCCTTTCACAAACTAAGCATGGTGGGAATGACTTAACTAAGTGCAATGGAGCCAACATCATATCATTCTGAGGTGACATTCTCTAGAGGCCAAATAAGATGGGTACTTGCAAGAGATGCAAATGAGTAAGTGTACTCTCTCATTATTATTAATGCTAGCCAACATCATATCATTGTGAGGTGGGTTTGGTAATAGTGAGTCTCTCATACCCTACTAAGAGTTTCCTCCAAAACTCTCGAATTCCAATGAGGGACATGGAATTTGCCAAAAATAGTGGGTGGTGCTATTTGATTTAAAGACCCGAATCAAATGGCTTAAAATCAATCAATTTATATTCGTTATGTATTTATTTACCTATATATTTGCAAACGCTATCCAACACTTGACAAATAAAAGCCGAAAGTTTTAGTTTCCGGACTTGGTACTACAATCCCCAAGATTGTCTTAAATGGATTGTATAGGTACCTAAGTAGTCTCATCCTCAAAATCTTCCTATGGGTAATGTATCATTGGAAGAACATGTTAAAAAAGTCTATCATGAAGAGGACAACACAAACAACCAATGCTTAATCCTTTGTTAAATGAACAAAGGAACTTACGAAGATTAGCATAAAGAAAAAGACACTTTTAGTGTTATTAGTTCTTCACTTACAAATCGTTGTATGAAGAAATAAAAGTTGTTTTGAACAACCCTTAGTCAATACAAACACTAGTGCTTGTTTCTTTGTTAAATGAACAAAGAACTTAAGAAGAAAGCACAAGGGCATGGACACTTCATGTGCCATGATTCTTCACTTACAAATTGTTGTATGAAGAAATGAGAGTTGCTTTGAACAACTCTTGAAAGTTTGTAATTATGTTTAGAACATAATGGTTGGTTGACAAAAATAGTCCATCAACATGGACTTATGATGATTTTGAATCATTGAGTGTTGAAGTGATAAACCACTTAACGAAACGGAAACTAGGCTAAGACTTCACCTTTGTGTCCCTATACTTATGGTTCACTAAGTTTATTGTAAACTATGTAGTGAACAATAAACACATGCTCTCCAAAATGTTTGATGTGTATAACACAATTGAAATAAGTTTCAAGAGAGATAGTGGGAGTTTAGGGACCATGACTATTGTAGTCAAAGGAGAAGTCAAATGAAGAAGATAAAATTAACTCCAAAGGAACAAACTTTCTTTATGAAATGATGGACATTGGAAGGGGTATTTGCAAGAAATGTCTTGCAAATGTCAAGAACACACCTTTCGAAGATGTAAATTGTTCTTGAATAGTTCAAAACAGTTGGTTCTTCTACTTGAATGCTTGATTCCGTATTAGTAACTATGTTTTACAATTGTTGTAAAAGTGTGACTAATAAGAAGTAGAAGATATATGAGAGAAGAAAAGGTGCTTCACATTCGGAACGTGAATAAAATACAGATATCTGCGAAAGCAGATAGTGCTTACTTCCTCATATGAACTACCAAAGAAATTGGAAAAACCAAAGATTGTCTTTACATTCCAATTTTAAGGAACTTAATTCCGTCACTATAGTAGAGATGGATGAATGTTTTGTTTGACAAAACATTGTTCTTTATTAATCAATGATTGTATTATAGTAATCTAATTGATTGTCTCTATAGTAGAGATGATAAGGTAGTGTTAACTGTTTAGAATATAATGATGCTTAAAACCCAAAAGGTTGCAAGGTAGTGACTAATCCCAACTGAGTTGTGATACCTCTAAAACATAAATTAAGAGTTGGTCATAGATGGATGCTTTGGATCGTTAGATCCGGATCCAATACCTTCTTGTTAAAATTGTATAGAGGCAAAATGTTTGAATCTTTATTTTTTTTGGAAAGAATAAAGAATCACAAAGTTGTTGAGGTTGATTTAATACCTTCTTGTTAAAATTGTATAAAGGCAGAGACGACGACGACGACGATGATGATGATGAGGATGTTGATTTAATACGGACGGAGATAATCAGGTGGTGCATTGTCTTCGACGCTGCCTCCCCGACTTCAAGCATATTGAGCACTGCGTAGTCTGCGACTGCATTCAGCAATAGCGATGGAGAAGAAGATGGTCGTGGAGATGGCACGAATTGTTAAGCAAGAGGAGATGGATTTCTTCGCCGGCCGAGAGTGAATATTGATCCAAGCATGCGAGGCGGGGTCGTAGGAATCGTTTGATAGTCTCAACCTTAAACCTGAAAGCTCGAGAAAGAAGATGCAGGAATTGGAGAAAGAGCTGCAGAGTCCTGAAATGCTCTCGATGTGGATGGGATGGACTTTTCTAGGTGCTTGCCTAGCGCATCTTTGATGCGCCTAGGGTCTAGCGACCCACCAACAATCTCTATTTTCTTCGACCTCTCGATCCCCAACCAAATTTTGGCTTCCCATAGCAGAGACGAAGGAGAGAAAGAGAAACACCATTTATGGATCCAGATCTTGTGCATCTACAGGTCTTCCTTTTGTTTGTAAGTGACTCCACCAATTTTTATGAGAGGAAGAAGACTGAGGAGCGGAAAAGAAGGTGTTTGAAGACGACGTCGTGCGGCTGGCTTGGAGGTCCACTTGCTCCGGATGTGCTCACCATGTGCAGCAGGTGGGGTTTGGGTGGAGTGAGGATGAAGGAGACTGGAGCCGCCATCACAACTGCTTTGATTCATGGCGTCTGATCTTGGAGCCTTCGGTGGCATATACGGGTTTGAGGTGGAGATGTGAGCTGAAAAGAATGAGAGAGACAGTTGTATATGAGGAAGCTTTGAGAGAGGATTTGGACCAGCTTGGAGTCGAGTGAGGATGGGCCTCTAGAGTTGGGCTCCTTGCTGGTGGACTCGTTGATGGTGTGAATCGTGCTGGGCCGAAGCAATTGCATATATATATATATATATGTATATTTACAACTTGTATTTTTATTTTTTTTCATATAGTTTTTTTATTTTTTAAAATAAGCTGTAATTTAATTTCTGTACAAAGAAAACTTTTATTTCTTTTTTTATTATTTTTCTTTTTCTTTTCTTTTTTTTGTAATGAAATTGACTTTCATTAGTCGAGCCTTTATTAAAACCCTTTTTTTTTTATGTGACTGAACTCAGAGTTGAATGTTCAAGCTGCCTAAGTACCTCCAAAGAAGAAATCAAGTCATAACGTAGTTCAAATGCATATATATATATATATATATATTTGTGCTATACGCAGTTTGTGCTCTTGCGGGCCAGGAGCGTTGTACCATGTGCAGTTTAGGCTCATGCAGGTGAGAAGCTTTGTGTGTTTGTTTTAGGGGTAGTAGCGCTTCAAGAATCTGCCATTGATGGGGCGGATCTTCAAGCTGTCTTCCGCCATAATTAAGTAGGTGCCGTTGATGTAGACCTCTTGTATTACGTATGGTCTATCCCACTTTGATGTGAACTTGTTTTTTGTCTTGTGAGTTGTGATGATAGGCCTACACAATGCAAGGATGAGATTTTTAGTTCGGAAAGACTTTGGGCAGATCTTCTTGTTGAATGCCTTGGATAGCCGTGCTTGGTAGCATTCCAAGTGTTGTTGAGCTTCGAGCCTTCTTTCGTCGAGTGCTTCCAACTCTTGAAGTCGTAACTTTGCATTTTCCTCTTCAGTCAAGCCTTCTTGTATAGCCATCCTCAGTGAGGGGATTTGACTTTTGAGCGGTAGAACAGCTTCCACGCCATATACGAGGGAATAAGGCGTAGCTTGGGTAGGAGTCTTATGTGTCGTCCTATATGCCCAAAGTGCTTCGCTTATTCGTTCGTGCCAGTCTCTCTTTGTTTGGCCGATCACCTTCTTTAGGAGGTTGCACAATGTTTTGTTGAATGCCTCTGCAAGACCATTGGCCGAAGCATGATACATGGAAGACTTGTGCTGCTTGAACTTTTATTTCTCACAAAGCTCGTCCATGAGTCGGTTGGAGAACTGTTTTCCGTTGTCAATGATAATGTAGTGAGGCACACCATATCGGTGGATGATATGCTCCTTGATCAAACAGATGACAGTTTCCTTCTTGACTTCCCTTAGGGGTATGGTTTCAGCCCACTTGGAGAAATAATCTGTTGCAGCTAGGATGTAAGCTTCTCATGTAGATGACTTTGGCGTAATTGGTCCTACGACGTCCAATCCCCATGCATCGAATGGCCATGAAGCAGCTGTAGGGTGTAATGATTCAGGCTGTTGATGTATGAAGTTGGCGTGGAATTGGCAGGCTTGGCACATTTTGGCACGCTTTAGGCAGTCTTTCACCATGCTTGGCCAGTAGTAACCCATTCTTTTGAGCTGGAAATATAGCTTTGGTCCAGACTGATGCACCCCGCATACGCCTGAGTGTGCTTCTTCCATGGCTTGATTGGCTTCTTTCTCACCTAGGCATCTTAGAAGTACTCCTTCAAAAGAGCGTCGGTAGAGTGTTCCTTTGTAATAGAGGAAGCGAGGCGCTCATTGACGTATTTCAGAACGGTGTTTAAGATCATCTGGAAGCTTTCCATACTCTAAGTAGTCGATCAGCGGCCGTATCCACTCTTCAAAGTTGATCGGAAGTACTGAGATGACGTTTGTATCATCCAGTAGCATTTCAGTGATAAGTGGGATCACCGATCTTTGGCAAACTAGCATGTCTGCAGCTTCATCTTCTTCTAATGTCATACTCGAGGCTAGGTTGTCAAGAGCGTCTGCCATTTGATTTTCTTTTCTTGGCACATGTTCTAGTATCACGGCTTCGAACTTTTGTAGCGGTTGAGTTGCCAGCCGGAAGTATGGGACGAGATCATCTTTCCTCACCTCATATTCAGTTAAGAGTTGATTGATTATGAGCTTGGAGTTGCCATAGACCTTAGGGGTTGTGATTTCCATGTTGATCGTCATTTGGAGCCCTATGATCAGTGCTTAGTACTCAGCGACGTTGCTGGAGCATAGTTCGCTTAGTTGGAAGGAATAACGTAGCATTTGCCTTTGTGGTGACATGAATACAACTCCTATCCCTACTTCGTCTGCTCGTGCGGATCCATTGAAGAACATCATCCATGTCGGAAAGATGTCGATGTAAAACACCTCTTTGTCAGGCAAGTCGTATGAGATTTTCCAATCAGCTGGGATTGGGTGATCGGCAAGGAAGTCTGCTAGCGCTTGTCCCTTGACGGTTTTAGCTGGAACGTAGATGATCTCATACTGATTAAGAAGCAACGTTCATGTAGCGAGTCGCCCTGTCAAGACTAGTTTGAAAATGACATATTTGATCGGGTCAGCTTTAGCAACCAGGTGGATGGTGTAAGCATGCATGTAATCCCTAAGCTTCTGGATGGCGAACACCAAGGCAAGGCACATCTTTTCTATTGGGGAGTAGTTCAACTCAGCCCCGGTGAGAGTTCGACTGAGGTAGTAAACCGCCATTTCTTTCTGGGATTCATTTTCTTGCACCAAGAATGCTCCATCTGAACTTTCTTGAGCGATGATGTACAATATGAGAGGCTTCTTGGGCACAAGCGCCCTTAGGACAGGTGGACTTGATAAATATTTTTTTATGCTTTCAAAAGCATTGTGGCATGCTTCGTCCCATACGAACGGAACATCCTTCTTCATGAGTCGGCTGAACGGTTGACAACGCCCTGCAAGGTTGGAGATGAAGCGTCTGATGAAGGCTAGCTGTCCTTGTAGACTTTTCAGTTCGTGCAGGTTTCTTGGCTCAAGCATGCTTTGAATGGCCTTGATCTTTGATTGGTCCACTTCAATGCCACGGTGCTTGACAATGAAGCCGGGGAACTTTCCAGAGGTGATGCCAAATGCACACTTTAAAGGGTTCATCTTGAGGTTGTATTTTCGCAACCTTTCGAACACTATCCGCAAATCCTTCAAGTGATCTGATCTTTTCTTTGTCTGGACCACCACATCGCCTACGTAACATTCCACATTTTTATGTAGCATGTCATTGAAGATTTTCTGCATTTCGAGTTGATATGTATCTCCAACGTTCTTCAAACCAAAGGGCATCACCTTGTAATAGTAGATACCTTTTGGAGTGCGGAAGGCTGTTAGTTCCTCGTCTTCAAGAGCCATGCGAATTTGATTGTATCCAGAAGAGTCGTCCATGAATGAGAATGCCTCGTGGCCAATGGTTGCGTCCACCATGATTTTGATGATTGGCAAGGGGAAGTCGTCCTTCGGGCAAGCATTGTTCAGGTCTTGGAACTCTACGCAAACACGTATTTATCCATATTTCTTAAGGACAATGACGATGTTGGAGATCCACTTGGGGTATTGCACCTCTTGAATGATAGCGTCTTTGAGTTTGCTTTATCGGTCGCATTCTAGGCTTGACTGTAAGATGATGCACAACAATGATAGGGTCAAGGTCGGGCATTTCTTTGTAGGTCCAAGCAAAGACGTGTTTGTACTCTAATAGTAGCTGGTAATACTCTTTTATCTCGTCCGCACTTAATAGTGCACTTACGAAGACAGGCTTTGGTCCCTCGCTTGTGCCTAAGTTGAGTTCCTTGATATCATCAACCGTGGCTTGCCCCCCATCTTCGAGCTGTGGTGGCGCAGCAGTGACATCTTCCTTGGGGACTTTGTCTTCTTTGCCTTCTTAGATCGTGATGTGCAAGATATCTTGGACCTCATCTTCAGTGCTGTCCTCTCGAGCTTGTTGGCATGAAGATTGTCTAGTGTGGATGATGGTGTACCTTTTTACTTTTAGTGATCCATTTATGTCAACCTCCAAGATTGCTTGGCGCTTCATAATTGAAGGAATCAAGCTTCGAATGTCGCCTTTTTCTGCTAGCCAGCCGAGCTTTTCTTCCTTTGGCGTTATCTCCTTCTTTCTAGAAGGCTTCTTATTGTCTTCAAGTATTTCCAAAGCTGACCGGCGGGGATGAGAGCTAGCCGTGTTGCTTTGTTTCTTAGGTTTTGACAACCTTTCAAAAACAAAGTTTTGGGATGTTGGCGCGTTAAGCCTCTTAAAGACGGAGGTTCGGTCTTGACCACCAATGCGATTAAGTGCCAAAATTATGGGCCTTGAATGATTCATCCTATTGAAGATTGACGTCTGAGGGGCGGACTTAGGCTCCTTTTGATCTTGTTCAACGCTCACGCTGATGTGTTGAGTGCTAGCGTTTTTTGCTTTGCTTGAAATCTTCACGGGTGCATTTGGTGTGAAGCCGAGTCCAGCTTTGTTGTTGTCAACTCGTTAACCATGCTCATTCAACTTCTTTTGAGTCTTGGTGAGGTTACGTTCTTTGTCGTTGATGGTGTTTGAAACCTTCTTTCCAGGATTCGAAGAGGAAGCGAAGTCGTACCCAGCCTTCAACATGAGTTTGTAGGCGTTTGGATCAAAACCTTCTTCGATTTTCTTGGTTAGAAGAAAGCTTGGTTCCACCCCCTTTGGTAGAGTTTTTATGAAGCCTTGAGGTGGTCTTGCAACTTTAGCGTTGCCTAGTTGCGTTAGAGGCAAAACTGCATTCATCTTGAGCAACTTTACATTATCCTTCTGCAGCTGTGTGTCGGCTTTGCTTGCTCCAGTTTCGAACGAAGATTGACCATTTTTTCTTCTCGACATCAGGATGTATCGGAAGACGGGTGTGTTCGGTCCTTTGGAAGGCATCCTACTCCATTTGATAGTTGCAGGTTTAGCAGGTTCATCATTGTTTTTGCTTAAAGATGGCACGGCTTGCCCTTCTTGCTTCTTGGGCATGGCTTGCCACTCTTGCTTTTTAGGTGCTGCTTTGCTCGTGGATTTGATTTCTTCTGGGAGAGCTTCGGGCACCAAGTCTTCATCCATGTAGAACTTGGCGTTTGCGAAGTGTGATTCGGCTTCGGTGAATGGTTTGGTATCACCTTGGATCACCTTTACTCCTTCCGAGTAGAATTTTAAGCATTGGTGGAGGGTGGATGGCATAACTCCATACCCATGGATCCTAGGAGCAAGCTGTAGGAAGTTCTTGCATCAATCACATGGAATATCGTGCTTGATTTGAGTTCACCAATGGTCATCTCCACTCGGATCATGCCCATCGCTCTTTGTCTTCCTTGATTAAAACCTTGGATTAGTGGACGACTTAGGGATAATTCATCCACCTTGATGCCGATTGTGGTTATTGTTGACTTTGGCATGATGTTTATGGCTGATCCACCATCCACAAGCATGCGTGCTCCTTTACGTACCTAGAGACGAAGAGAAGGCGGTTGTGAGGCTTGGATTCTAGCAGCAAGTCTTCATCGGTGAAGTCATGGGCAGCACAACAAGTGGCATACTCATGTGGTCGAAGTTTCAAGCTTGTCCTTGTCAGGTCTAACATGCTTACAATGTGGAAGGTGCTGTAGAAACGGTTGAGGAATTCCCGCTCCAAGTGCTCCCAGCTGTTGATGGATTCAAGCTCTAGGTCCGTGTACTAGTCAAATGCATTCCCCTTCAGAGAGCGCACAAACTGCTTCACGAGGTAGTCTCCTTTCGTCCCCGCATTGTTGCAAGTTTCAACGAAATGGGCGATGTGCTGCTTTGGGTTTCCATTTCCATCAAACTGCATGAACTTTGGTGGTTGATAACCCATCGGCATCTTCAGGGCGTCAATCTTCTTGGAGTAGGGCTTTGAGTACAACATGGAGGTATGTGAGCTCCCTTCGTACTGCGCCTTGATGGTGCTAGCGATCATCTCATGCAGCTGCTAGATAGAGAGAGATCCCATGAGCTCCGCTGCTTGGTCTGGCTCCATCTTTTCTTCGATTTTCTCCATCGGAGGCTCCTCTTCTTCGTCGGCTCATTTCTTTAGTGGATCAACCTTTAGGTCGACTTTCACGTCTTGCTACGCCTCCAGTTGGTTGGCGAGTGTGGCGATTTGCAAGTCTTTGTCCTCCACAGTTAATGTGAGTTTTGTGATCACTTTATTCATTTGAGCTAGTTGTTCCTCGATTGAAGTCGCTCCGGTGGTCATGACTTGCATGGTTGTGCTACTGCTTGAGTCCGTATCAGAAAGTAAGGACTCTGAGTACTTTCTCGAGCTTTCCTCTCTTGGTGCCCTTAGCGAGGCCAGGGTGATCACGGGCTCGTGCCTCGGGTGTTCTTGTTCCTTTGGCAGAGTTAATGCAGGGGTGGAAGCCGCGGCAGAGAGAGCTTTTGCCTTGCTTCGGGTTGTGATGCCCAAAGTGTCACCACTTGTGGCGAGGATGATCTCGTTCTTCGCTTTGGTTGCGGGAACAGCTTGATCATTTCTTGATTCCAGTCATGCTTTTTGCGGATTTGAAGATAGAGATGAGAGGTAGAGATGTCCCACTGGGCGTGTCAAATTTGTAAACATGAATTTTCCTGTAATGAATGAGACAAGAACACATGTACAAAATAATATTTTGTATTAATGATTTGGGGTTACAATCTCTTTATAGTTTGATCCTATGATTTGATCTCCGTAAGATGTAGATTTGTGGATATTTTGTTGATCCAAGGGCCGTCGAGGCTTGATCTTGGATGAACGGTTGGAAATTTCTTCAAGGGCCTTAGGGGCTTAATCTTGAAGGTTGAGGGAAGTTTCTTCAAGGGGGCCTTCAGGGCTTGATGTTGAAGGTTGATGGATGAATGGATATTCAAGGGATTTTGGGCTTGATCTTGAAGAACGGGGACAAACGGATCTTCAAGGGCTTTTGGGCTTCATCTTGAAGAATGGATGTGTGGATTTGTTGATGTTGTTGATCCAAATGGCCGTTGGGGCTTGATCTTAGGATGAACGGATGATGAACGATGAACACTTTCTTCAAGGGCCGTGGGGGCTTGATCTTGAATTGGTGGAAGTTCTTCAAGGGTCGTTGGGGCTTGATCTTGAAGAAGGATTTGACGAAAAAAGAAGAGAGCTTTCTTGATCCTTCGAGATTTGCTTGGGAGCTAAAGAGTTTCAAAGCTTCAAGGTTTTGGTGTGATGTCAATTGGTGAATAAAAAATGAATGCCTTGTCTTCCTATTTGTAGAATTCCAAAACTTGATTTTTTTGGATTTAAATAATAAGATGAAATAAATCATTTCTACCAAGTGTTGACACTTGTCCTGTTTGATGACTTTTCCGATGATTTTCGATTTTTCGTTGAGTCACATGCTACGTGTAAAATTTATGTGACACGTGAACGTTGAAATTTTAATTATTGATCAACATTTATTTCACTGAAATTTCGATGTCTACAAAGAGTTCCTCCATTTGGCCTAGTTTACGCCCTTTTTTTCAGATATTTTTCATGGATCAAAATGGGTGATAGGTAATGGTCAAAATATTAATTTTTGGCATGCAAGATGATTAGATTTTCCAATAATTGATAGGCTTGGTATTCCACCAGATTTATGCAAGGCTTTTCATGCTAAAGTTTTTTATTTTATTATGGATGGTTGTTGGATTCCCCCACCTACGTTACATTCATGGCTAGCTCCCATTTGGGATGATATTTCTTTTATTGGGCTTCCTTCAAAGTATGGGATTGATGACAAAATGGTTTGGTTGTCTACTTCAAATGGTGACCTTTCTTTATCTTTGGCTTATGATTTTAAGCGTAATAAACAACTAGTGGTTCAATGGGATTGATGGGTTTGTCAATCTTTCTTTCGCCCTCGTAATTCAGTTACATTGTGGAAATGTTTACATGGTAACATGTTAACTGATGATCTCTTGCAGCAAAGAGGTTTTGCTATAGCATCTATATGCTCTCTTTGTTGTGAAGGTATGGAAATTGCTTCACATATTTTCTTTGAGTGCTCTTTTGCACGTCAAATTTGGTCTACTGTTTTGGAATTATTCAAAGTTCAATATTTATTTCAAGATATTTTTAGCTTTTTTCATTATCCTTTACAACAAGGTTTTGGTACCCAAGTGCAACTGCTTTGGTGGGGGTATGATTGGAGTTGGTTTTCATTCTATTTGGCATGCTCGCAACGCTGTTCGTTTTCATGAGGAGGTTGTTTCCATCAATTATGTTGTAAGGTCTATTAAATGTCAACTCCTTGAAATTGATTCTCTCAATTTCGGCTGTATGAAGAATTCTATGGAAGAGCTTTGCATTCTTCATTCTATTGGTGTTCATGGACGTCTTGCTAAGGCTCCAAAAATTATTGAGGTGTTGTGGCGCCCGCCTTCTTAGTCTTGGATCAAAGTGAATATTGATGGTGCTGTAAGAGATTCCCCTGGTGTCGATGCATTTGGTGGTATTTTCCGGATTTACGGGTAATTCTCTTGGTTGTTTTGCGGGTTCAATAGGCTTGGCCTCTTCTTTGGATGCCTAACTACGCGCTGCTATTCATGTTGTATCTTTAGCTTGGGATAAAGGTTGGCATTCCTTATGGATTGAATGTGACTCCTCACTGGTTGTTCATCTTCTTTCTTCATCCTCTCCTTCATTGACATCTATCCCTTGAAGGTTGTTGCTCAGTTGGCATAATTGTCGAGTTTTACTATCCTCCATGCAGGTTCAAATTTCTCATATTTTTAGAGAGGGTAATCGAGTTGCTGATTGTTTGGCCAATTATGGTGTTGATCACCCCGGTGTGCATTGGTGGGATTCATGCCCTCCTTGTGTTGCAACTGCTTATTCTCACAACCTTTCTAAGCTTCCTTGTTATAGGTTTTGCTGAAAGAGGTTTTGAATTATTTAATGGTCTGGGCTAGGCCTCATGTCCCCCCTAACATATTGTATGTTTCTTGTTTATCAATAAATTCTCCTCAAAATTTTTTCCCATGATAGCAATGCTGGAGTGGGACGGACTTTGCGACCAATTTAAATAAATAAATAAATAAAATAAAAAGTACTGCTAAGGAACATTGAAGCATTTGACCCAAACTGGGAGTTTAGAGAAGGAATCTTTTGATAAAATCATTCTAGAATGCCACCTCTTAAGGATCATTGTCTTCCCATAAAAGTGCCTAGGGCCATTTTCTATGACATGGGAACAAAACTCTTCATCTTTAAATTTAAAGAAGGAATTTTATCACAAATGTTCCCTGAAAATGATCCTCACCATCAAGATGGTCCCTGAAATTGAAAATCAATTAATGTGTAGTCCCTGAAAATAGGTGTTGCAAATCAATGTGGTCCTTCTATTACAATTCTATTAAAAATTCTGTTAAGTGCTGATGTGGCACATAAATGGGCACCATAAGTCCTTTTTTTCTCACAAATGGTCCTTGAAATTGACCCACGACATCAAAACGGTCCCTGAAATTGACCAGCGACATCAAAATGGTCACTGAAATTGAAAACTAATAAATGTAGTCCCGCAAGTAAGTGTCTCAAATCAATATAGTCCTTCTGTTACAATTCTGTCAAAAATTATGTTAATGTGACACATAAATGGGTCACACAAGTCTAATTAAATTTAAAAAAATTACAAATAGGTTTAATAATTTAATAGTGAATAAAAAAAAATTGTCAACCTAAAACCCAGTCTTGCAATCACCTCCGATCACAGTCCACATTTCTCTACTTCCTTCGCTTTCTATTCTCTAAAAAAAAATACTGATACATGCATCTTTACACACTTCGATACCCTTCACCGAATTGAACTTGGATCAAGATCACTGATAAGCTCATATTTATACATATTTTACATCAAATGCTCTTGTCTTTTCTTAGTTATTTCCTCATATTTTTGTACTATTTACTTGGTTTTGGTGTTTTATCGAATTTATCTAGCTAAGAAAATAAAATTAGCATAAGTGTGATTTTTAGTAATAAAATCGTAAAAACTGCTTTGCCCACTATTTTTGGTTAATAAAAATAAGATAGTATTATAAATATATATATATAAATATATATATATATATATATATATATAAGATGTGAACGTGCAGGATGACAGAAATAAAATAAGAAATGAGGACTGATGCACTGCACAGTGGGAAGGTAGTGGAACAAAAAGAATGGCAGAAAATAAGAGGAAGAGGACATAGTTAGGTGGTAGAGAAGAAGAATAAAGAGGAGAGGTCAGCAGGGAAAGCAGAGGTCGGTTGAAGTGAGAGAAGGAATAAGCTGCCCTTTGGCAGCAAGGTGAAAAAAAATAAGGAACAGCTGCCTTCCTGGCAGCTGGCTTGGAGACGTGCGAAGACAGAGGAGGAAGTCACGAGGGAAGCAGCAAAGCTGCCTTGCGCAGCTAAGGACAGACGCGGCACGCGGAGCAGCTGGCATGCGAGAAGGCTGGCGGGAGAGAGAGAAGTCAGAGGTGACAGGGAGGAGACGCGGAAGGCAGGAGACAGCAGCAAGCTTGCCTTGCGCGGGTCTCGCAGGTCAGTGCTGCAAGGCAACTCGCAGGTCAGCACAACAAGGCGTGGAGCTGGGCAGTCAGCACAGCAGAAGCACAGTGGCACTAAAGCACTCTCCTCTCTCGGTTAATTCGTTCCAAACTCACGTTTTATTTCTGTTTTAATTTTAATAATGTGTAACTAATTTTATTTTGGCTAGAGATTAATTCAAAACCATGGATATATTTTTTTGTTAGTTTCCCGACCCAATGATATAATTGGATAAAATTTGAACCATGATGATCAAGAACTTAGTTAACATGTGTTGTGTGAAATTCCTTATTCTCGTGTTAGTTTGTACATTTTTGTTCATCTTTGAAAAAACCAAATGCACATAGCCTTGTTGATGTGAAATTAAAGCATGATTTAAAGCTCCATATGTGAATTTAGTGACCATATACATCCTATGTGAGTTTTTGAGCCTATTGAAAGTGTGTGCATTTTTCATACACTCCTATTCTTTCATGTGTGATGAACTTATGTGAGATACTTCTCTAGAACTTGCATAACGATCTTTCGAAATTTTTGTCATTGATTGCATGAACTTGAAAATGATAGAGGCATTAGGTTTACCACCATGGCCCAAATAACCTTGTTTCCCAAAGAAAAATGATATCATTAGATTGCCAATTTGAGCCGTATTTGTGAGCCTTTTATTTCTTATCACCAGATATGTCTACCCTTATGCCTGAAATAAATATTTTTCCTTACCCTTTCCAAGCGAGCAATGCAAGATTGTCTTATGTGAAATGTTTGTGAAGTACTTTGAAGGTGTTTGGCAAAAGAATAAGTGTGGGGGTTTTTCATATTTGTTTCTACTCCAAAAAAAAAAAAAAAAAAAAAAAAAAAAAGAAAAGAAAAGAAAAAAAAAGAAAAGAAAATGAAAAGAAAAAGAAAGATTGTATACAAAGAAAATAAAAAGTTTTTAAAGTTTCAGTTTATGGGTGTGGTTGGAGGTGACTTGTAGAATAGCGGGAAATGTTGAGTTCTTATAAATCAAAAGAATTGCTTGTAATGTAGCTTGGAACTTTTGTTTTTCCTATTCTTTCGTTTCAATAACCCTATCCCTAAGCCTCATTACATCCAATAAAAGTCCTCTTGATTTAAGTTTTGCAATTATGACTGTGGAGAAGTGATCTTTATGCAAGCTTATGGTAGAACTTTCACATTTGATTCTTTGAGAGAAACACATTAAAACTAAACACATGTGTGATTGAGTGTAAATCCCGTGAGAAGGTCGCTAGTTTGCATATGGTGTTTTTTTTAAAATAAAAATTTGAAATTGCATGAGCATGGCTATCTCACACACTACACTTCAAGGATGTTTCAAAGATTACTGCTAATATTTGAATAAGGAAAATGAACTTGAATTGCTTATTGGTGTTAGCTATTGTTCTTGATGATTGTGTTCTCAAATGAAGTTCTATGAGGGTCATATAGGGGGAAATAATAATTTTCATGTTATTATTTTTTCTGTTTTTCGTTTGTTTTGCTCGAGGACTAGCAAAAGCTAAGTGTGGGGGTATTTGATAAGCTCATATTTATACATATTTTACATCAAATTCTCTTGTCTTTTCTTAGTTATTTCCTCATATTTTTGTACTATTTACTTGGTTTTGGTGTTTTATCGAATTTATCTAGCTAAGAAAATAAAATTAGCATAAGTGTGATTTTTAGTAATAAAATCGTAAAAACTGCTTTGCCCACTATTTTTGGTTAATAAAAATAAGATAGTATTATAAATATATATATATAAATATATATATATATATAAATATATATATATATAAATATATATATATATATATATATATAAGATGTGAACGTGCAGGATGACAGAAATAAAATAAGAAATGAGGACTGATGCACTGCACAGTGGGAAGGTAGTGGAACAAAAAGAATGGCAGAAAATAAGAGGAAGTGGACAGAGTTAGGTGGTAGAGAAGAAGAATAAAGAGGAGAGGTCAGCAGGGAAAGCAGAGGTCGGTTGAAGTGAGAGAAGGAATAAGCTGCCCTTTGGCAGCAAGGTGAAAAAAAATAAGGAACAGCTGCCTTCCTGGCAGCTGGCTTGGAGACGTGCGAAGACAGAGGAGGAAGTCACGAGGGAAGCAGCAAAGCTGCCTTGCGCAGCTAAGGACAGACGCGGCACGCGGAGCAGCTGGCATGCGAGAAGGCTGGCGGGAGAGAGAGAAGTCAGAGGTGACAGGGAGGAGACGCGGAAGGCAGGAGACAGCATCAAGCTTGCCTTGCGCGGGTCTCGCAGGTCAGTGCTGCAAGGCAACTCGCAGGTCAGCACAGCAAGGCGTGGAGCTGGGCAGTCAGCACAGCAGAAGCACAGTGGCACTAAAGCACTCTCCTCTCTCGGTTAATTCGTTCCAAACTCACGTTTTATTTCTGTTTTAATTTTAATAATGTGTAACTAATTTTATTTTGGCTAGAGATTAATTCAAAACCATGGATATATTTGTAATATGAATTGATTACCTTCAGTTGTGATTTCTGAGTTGTGATTAAATTTGCTTAACTGCTTGATTGATAACTTATTTTTGTATGTCAATTAAGGATGCATACTTAATTTACATGCATGAATTTGATGCTAGAATATAAGTGAATTTCACCTAATCGTTATGAACTTATATTCACAAGTAGTGAAGGTCGCTTATAAACGATCGCGTTAGGTAAATTCTTGGCATAAGTTTCATGCAATTCATAGTAACAAGTGCCTCGTCAATGCTTATGATTTTCATAAAACTTAATGATTCTTGCTTGTATCTCTATTATGCAATTCATGTAGGGAACTTGTAGGGAATGTTTTGGGTTGTCGTATGCAATCATCCAACCTAATAAAAGTAGGAAAATCTGAAGGTTAATTTAAGCGGACCTAATTAACTTGGGGCGTTGAGAATTTACAATTTATTGAAAGAACAACTGAAAATCAATTTAGGTTGCATATGTGGCATGTGTGGAGAATAATCCTCTAGCCAGTCCGTCATTTATCATTTTACCTTAATTTTATGTTTTTGTCAATTTTGTAATTTATTTAAGTTTAATTTACTTTTCATCAAAAATCAATCCCCCGTTTATTTTAAGGTGTTAGATTTATTAGAAATCAATTTAGTTTGTATTTTCTTGAGTCTTGAATTATTTTGTGTCTTTTTAGATTATTTGTTAGTTTTATTTTGAGTTATTCTAGTTAAGTGTTTTGAGTCTAGTTTAGTGTTTTAAATTTTGTTTTTACGTTTTTAATTTAATTTTACTTTGGTTAGCATCCCTAGTTAATCCCCGGCCTAGAACGATACCCTACTTACATCATTACTACAATCGTCACAAATAGGGTTTAAATTTGTGCGTGAATTTATTTTCGCATCAAATTTTTGGCGCCGTTGCCGGGGATTAGCAAATTTGCTAATCCTTTGTTTATGTTTTTGTTTGTGTTTTATTTTATTTTATTTTATTTTATTTGTGTTTATTTTATGTTATTTTATTTTTGGTTTGTTATGTCTTTTACTTTTGATATTTGATTTAGTTTTCTTTCTTTGATTTTAGTTACAAATGGAGCAAGACCTGGATTCTACTAGCATTCAAGATCTATTGGCACAGCTCACTGCTCAATTAACTCATAATGCCGAACGGACCACAATGCCAAGTGTCCCTACACTTGATGTGCCCTATGGACAACGATATCAAGGTCCTCAATTTTCTGCAAATGAAGATGTTTGGGGATATCGGGGCTATAACCAATCAAGGGGCAACATGTTTTCCAACGCTTACAATTCGGATTGGAGAGACTACTCAGATTATATGTGGGATGAACCTCAACAATTCCAACAAGGTGGATATTGGCAGCAAGAAGACGCGTTCTATTCAAGACCTATGCAGCCACCACAGCATCCCCCACAGCAATTCCAATCAAATCAAAGTATGCCCATGGATTATAATCAAAGGCTTGATGAATTAATTTCTTTGGTGCAGGGCTCACAAAACGAAGAACAATTACAGCCATCAGAGGAGTACTATCAATGGCCATGTGCACCACCACATCCACCACAACAATCTCCCCAATTCAATTCAGGTACATCCTTGGATAATGATACACTTAATAATTTACTCACCTCTTTGAATCAGGGAGTAGAAAATCAAAACCAGGAGATGCAAGACCGAGTCAGAAGAGTGGACGAATTGGAGAAGCAAGTTGGGCAGATTTTGGAAATCATGGCACAAATTCAAGATCAAAGAGAACTCTCCAACTCCACATTTGCAAATTCAAAGGCAGAAAGTGAAATCGATGAAGCCATCACTTTGGGAAATGATATGGAGGATGAAGTTGTTCCAGAACCATCCAAACATAGCGCGAACATGGATGAATTGCCGCTTCAAGAATAAGATGAGGATGACGACTTGGGCAGTTTAGAAGAATTCTTATCGCAAACCCCCCAAGTCCTTATGTCATCCAACTCAGGTGAGGAGGATCAAAATTCAATTCATTCTAACATCGTTCCACCAAATGTCCTTTTTCCTTGTAGGTTTTTAAATCTCAAGGAAGAAGTGAATGAAAAAGACGTTGTGGAAGATATTCCAGAAAAGGAGGTGGTCGAAGAATTTGTTGAACTTATCAAAGAGGATGTAGTTGAGACAACCAATGCCAAAGAAATTGAGTTTGATAACAAGGGCCATGTCACAATCATCACATGCAATCTGGCTAAATGCAAAGTTCCTGAAACGTTCAAAGACGTGGTGTTTGTGATTGAGTTTGATCGAGAATGTAAGCCATCTTCTCCATTTTTAATTTTAATTTATACTAACTTTTTTCTGATTTTGATGATTCAGGCACCCACTCTTGAACTTAGACCGTTGTCGGATCATTTCAAGTACCACCGTCCGTTCAATGATAAGCCCATGCATTTGAATAATGAAGGGAGGCCTAGGAATCACCCACAATCAGATTTGCATTCCTAATCCCTTCTCTTTACTGCTTTCATTTTGTTTTGTTTATTTAGTTGTGAATTTTGTTTAGAAGTTAAACATAGTCTTTTTACTTTGATTTACTTATTTTACATTGATATTTAAAAAAAAAAAAAAAAAAATGAAAATGAAATAAAAAAAAATATAATAATAATAAACATTACATAAATTAAAAAAAAAAAAATTATTATTAAAAAAAAAAAAAAAAAAAAAAATACTTATATTTATAATTAAATAAACTTAAATGCATAAATATTTTACAATAACTTGTAAACTAAAAGCTTTCATTGGTCGTTGGTAGGTGGTGCCTCGGAGGTCGACGGAGCCCCTGAAAGACGAAGCGCCAGAGCTGGATCATTCAGAGCCTCAATACTTGGTGCTGCTCCCGAGGACGAAGGCAACACAAACCTCGGGAGTAACGTCATAAACCGTTGATGATCACTCTGAATCCGCACTTCGGACTCCTGCAGCTGATCAAGCTTCCTCTTCATGCTTGTGGAGTAATTGGTTGCAAGCATGTGCAAATCCCTGTTCTCATGCCTAAGCACTCTGACCTCTTGCCGAAGACTAGCCACTTCAGCCATCAACGACTCCACCTGACGAGTTCGTGCAAGAAGGCGCTGGCCCATGTTTGATACTGAGCCTGCGCATCGGACGCTGTAGGCCATAGAGTCCTGAACAGCTAGTTCGTCGGACCGCCTTGAAAGTATCCTAGTGTCTCTAGGAGTGAGCAGATTTCTGGCCACCACCGATGCGGTTGTTTCGTTCATCATCATGGAATCCCCAACTGTAAGAGGACCATTTGGGGATATGAAGGATGGCTGCCAAATGTTGGTTGGAGAAGATATATCACTATCTTCCCCAACATTCAAGTTAAGGCGACGGTCAGAGGGGCAAGACATATTTGAAGGTGTTGAGAATGAAGAGTCGGAATGATCAAGATTAAAAGAAATGCAAGGAGGAAGTGTTTACAGGAGGGAGTGTTTACAGGGGGAGCTTAAGTGTGTGGAACAAAAATGAGCGTTCTTATAAGAAGAAGAAATCGTTGAGGCATCACTCAGCAGTCGAAGAGGCGCCCTCTCGCAAATCGAAGAGCCGGGCTCCTTTCTCAAAAGCCGGATTCCGTTCTCAAAAGTCGGACGCCGTTCTCAAAAGTTGGGCGCCTTTCTCAAAAGCCGGAGCAGTCAGGAATCACGAGGCGAGCCGCTCCCTGATTTGTCCAGACGTGTCACATGCAATTCCTTTCTCAAAAGTCGGGATTGCTCAGAAACCACGAGCCGCTCCCTGATTTTTCCAATTTTGTCGTCACTCGTCACGCGCGCTGTCAGCTTTGCGCAAATTACGGGTGGCTTTTTCAGAAAGCGCGTGACCTGTACTGTTCATCCATCCACCGGCTGCCGACAGGGGTAAAAGAATAGTTTCGGTTGTGAAGAAAAGTCCTATAAACGTCTACCTTTGCCTTCAACAGCAAACGCAAACTCTCTCAACACTTCTTCATCTCCGAATTTTTTCATCTCCGAAAATGCCTTTCCAACAAACCCTCTCGAGTTTCTCTGTGTTTTTCATTCCCTGGGATACCTTTGCAAATAAATCATCTAGAGCTAGAGTATTTCATATCATGAAGGTTGAAAGCAAGAGTATCTCATATCACGTTTTCTTCCTGTCCTTGTCCTTGTCTTTGTGGCAAGGAGAAAGCGGGCAATCAGCCAGCACTCGGTGTCAATCTTCCAATCTAAGAACCGACTGCCTGGAAATCCTTCCTGATTGCTTACCTAGCATTGCTCTCGAGTGCTCTTCATCAACCACTGATGTACTTCCGAAGAAGTCGCCACATCTGCCTGGAGAACAGAGAAGGCAAGTGAAATTATACTTGAAGCATGTGGAGACAAGGTGCTGTTTCATCTTCAAGATCAAGTCTCATTTTCCTTGCTAAGAAGTTCCCCAGCCCAGTTCAAGCATACACCTGTGGAACGATACTTCTTCAAAAGCAAAAGTATCCCATATCATCTGAGTCAGAGGCAAAGATATCTCATGGCATGCTTTTCCTTTACCCTTGCTCTTGGCTACGAGTCAAGGTGAAAGAAAGGCAATCGGTCGGCACTTGGACAGATTGAACAAAGAAGCAGACCACCACCTATTCCTCGTGCCTACCTGCCATGCAGAAGAACAAAAAGAGAAGAATGTAGCCTGCAGACTCAATCAACCCGGCAGAAGGAGTCTGAGTTGAAACCAAGAGCTCGAGAAGCTTCAACAACACCACCAATCAAGTCTCATTTTCCTTGCTAAGAAGTTCCTGAGGCCAGTTCAAGTTCAAAGCTGTGGAAAGTCACCAAACAGGACCAATGATCACTTTTTAGTTTTATTCATTGTCTTTTATTTTCATTTTTAATTTTTTCGTTTGCATTTTTTTTACATTTTCTTGCGTGCTTAACTGATTTATTTCTTTTCTTTGCAGGAACTTTTGGTTATTTCCACCCTTGAGGTTGATTGCAGAATTTTAGCTTGGGGGTCATCGCTTGATTTTTTCTGCAAATTAGGGAAGTTTTCAGTCCTATTGTTTTATTTTGTTTCTTTATATTTATTTATTTTATTTTTAATTGCATTTTATTATATTTTCTGACATTGGGGACAATGTCTAGTTTAAGTGTGGGGGTAAAAAGTATAAAAATGACCAAATTGAAAATTTTTATACCTTCGACTTTGAACTGGTTTCATTTGTTTCCATGTTATTGCTTTGTTTTCTTAAATAAGTTGTTGTTTTTAAAAAATAAAAAAATAAAAAAATAAAAAATAAAAAAAAAAGAAAAAAAAAAAAATCCAAAAATTTAAAAAATCCAAAAATATTTCCTTGTTTTCCTTATTGTTTTGAATTAGAATTTTTTTGTTAGTTTCCCGACCCAATGATATAATTGGATAAAATTTGAACCATGATGATCAAGAACTTAGTTAACATGTGTTGTGTGAAATTCCTTATTCTCGTGTTAGTTTGTACATTTTTGTTCATCTTTGAAAAAACCAAATGCACATAGCCTTGTTGATGTGAAATTAAAGCATGATTTAAAGCTCCATATGTGAATTTAGTGACCATATACATCCTATGTGAGTTTTTGAGCCTATTGAAAGTGTGCATTTTTCATACACTCCTATTCTTTCATGTGTGATGAACTTATGTGAGATACTTCTCTAGAACTTGCATAACGATCTTTCGAAATTTTTGTCATTGATTGCATGAACTTGAAAATGATAGAGGCATTAGGTTTACCACCATGGCCCAAATAACCTTGTTTCCCAAAGAAAAATGATATCATTAGATTGCCAATTTGAGCCGTATTTGTGAGCCTTTTATTTCTTATCACCAGATATGTCTACCCTTATGCCTGAAATAAATATTTTTCCTTACCCTTTCCAAGCGAGCAATGCAAGATTGTCTTATGTGAAATGTTTGTGAAGTACTTTGAAGGTGTTTGGCAAAAGAATAAGTGTGGGGGTTTTTCATATTTGTTTCTACTCCAAAAAAAAAAAAAAAAAAAAAAAAAAAGAAAAGAAAAGAAAAAAAAAGAAAAGAAAATGAAAAGAAAAAGAAAGATTGTATACAAAGAAAATAAAAAGTTTTTAAAGTTTCAGTTTATGGGTGTGGTTGGAGGTGACTTGTAGAATAGCGGGAAATGTTGAGTTCTTATAAATCAAAAGAATTGCTTGTAATGTAGCTTGGAACTTTTGTTTTTCCTATTCTTTCGTTTCAATAACCCTATCCCTAAGCCTCATTACATCCAATAAAAGTCCTCTTGATTTAAGTTTTGCAATTATGACTGTGGAGAAGTGATCTTTATGCAAGCTTATGGTAGAACTTTCACATTTGATTCTTTGAGAGAAACACATTAAAACTAAACACATGTGTGATTGAGTGTAAATCCCGTGAGAAGGTCGCTAGTTTGCATATGGTGTTTTTTTTAAAATAAAAATTTGAAATTGCATGAGCATGGCTATCTCACACACTACACTTCAAGGATGTTTCAAAGATTACTGCTAATATTTGAATAAGGAAAATGAACTTGAATTGCTTATTGGTGTTAGCTATTGTTCTTGATGATTGTGTTCTCAAATGAAGTTCTATGAGGGTCATATAGGGGGAAATAATAATTTTCATGTTATTATTTTTTCTGTTTTTCGTTTGTTTTGCTCGAGGACTAGCAAAAGCTAAGTGTGGGGGTATTTGATAAGCTCATATTTATACATATTTTACATCAAATTCTCTTGTCTTTTCTTAGTTATTTCCTCATATTTTTGTACTATTTACTTGGTTTTGGTGTTTTATCGAATTTATCTAGCTAAGAAAATAAAATTAGCATAAGTGTGATTTTTAGTAATAAAATCGTAAAAACTGCTTTGCCCACTATTTTTGGTTAATAAAAATAAGATAGTATTATAAATATATATATATAAATATATATATATATATAAATATATATATATATATAAATATATATATATATATATATATATATATATAAGATGTGAACGTGCAGGATGACAGAAATAAAATAAGAAATGAGGACTGATGCACTGCACAGTGGGAAGGTAGTGGAACAAAAAGAATGGCAGAAAATAAGAGGAAGTGGACAGAGTTAGGTGGTAGAGAAGAAGAATAAAGAGGAGAGGTCAGCAGGGAAAGCAGAGGTCGGTTGAAGTGAGAGAAGGAATAAGCTGCCCTTTGGCAGCAAGGTGAAAAAAAATAAGGAACAGCTGCCTTCCTGGCAGCTGGCTTGGAGACGTGCGAAGACAGAGGAGGAAGTCACGAGGGAAGCAGCAAAGCTGCCTTGCGCAGCTAAGGACAGACGCGGCACGCGGAGCAGCTGGCATGCGAGAAGGCTGGCGGGAGAGAGAGAAGTCAGAGGTGACAGGGAGGAGACGCGGAAGGCAGGAGACAGCATCAAGCTTGCCTTGCGCGGGTCTCGCAGGTCAGTGCTGCAAGGCAACTCGCAGGTCAGCACAGCAAGGCGTGGAGCTGGGCAGTCAGCACAGCAGAAGCACAGTGGCACTAAAGCACTCTCCTCTCTCGGTTAATTCGTTCCAAACTCACGTTTTATTTCTGTTTTAATTTTAATAATGTGTAACTAATTTTATTTTGGCTAGAGATTAATTCAAAACCATGGATATATTTGTAATATGAATTGATTACCTTCAGTTGTGATTTCTGAGTTGTGATTAAATTTGCTTAACTGCTTGATTGATAACTTATTTTTGTATGTCAATTAAGGATGCATACTTAATTTACATGCATGAATTTGATGCTAGAATATAAGTGAATTTCACCTAATCGTTATGAACTTATATTCACAAGTAGTGAAGGTCGCTTATAAACGATCGCGTTAGGTAAATTCTTGGCATAAGTTTCATGCAATTCATAGTAACAAGTGCCTCGTCAATGCTTATGATTTTCATAAAACTTAATGATTCTTGCTTGTATCTCTATTATGCAATTCATGTAGGGAACTTGTAGGGAATGTTTTGGGTTGTCGTATGCAATCATCCAACCTAATAAAAGTAGGAAAATCTGAAGGTTAATTTAAGCGGACCTAATTAACTTGGGGCGTTGAGAATTTACAATTTATTGAAAGAACAACTGAAAATCAATTTAGGTTGCATATGTGGCATGTGTGGAGAATAATCCTCTAGCCAGTCCGTCATTTATCATTTTACCTTAATTTTATGTTTTTGTCAATTTTGTAATTTATTTAAGTTTAATTTACTTTTCATCAAAAATCAATCCCCCGTTTATTTTAAGGTGTTAGATTTATTAGAAATCAATTTAGTTTGTATTTTCTTGAGTCTTGAATTATTTTGTGTCTTTTTAGATTATTTGTTAGTTTTATTTTGAGTTATTCTAGTTAAGTGTTTTGAGTCTAGTTTAGTGTTTTAAATTTTGTTTTTACGTTTTTAATTTAATTTTACTTTGGTTAGCATCCCTAGTTAATCCCCGGCCTAGAACGATACCCTACTTACATCATTACTACAATCGTCACAAATAGGGTTTAAATTTGTGCGTGAATTTATTTTCGCATCAATCACCTTTGGTGACAGCTTGGCCCATTGGCAACGACTTTTGGGACTTCACCGTTAACATTTAGGCGATCAAAATCCTGATAACCTTAATCTTGGAGAGCGCAAAAAGGCATTTTGACAACTTTTTTAATAAATTATTAAACCCACATCAGCACATAACAATTTTTTTTACAGAATTGTGGCGGAAGGATCATATTGACACTCGATTTTCAAGGACTACAATGATTGATTTTCAATTTCAGGGACCATATTGATGGTGTGGATCAATTTCAGGGACCATCTTGATGGTGTGGGTCAATTTCAGAGACCATTTGTGATAAAAACCTGTAAATCTTGTAGGGCCCATTTATGTGCCACATCAACACTTAACAAAAAATTTAATAGAATTGTGATAGAATGACCACATGGATTTGCGACACCTATTTTCAGGGGCTACATTGATTGATTTTTAATTTCAGTGACTATCTTGATGGTGAGGGTCAATTTTAAAGACCATTTGTGATAAAAATCCTTTAAAGAAACAGAAACCACATTCGTTAGTCAGAGTTTTCTAGAGATAGTGCTAACAACAAAGAAGGAAAGGGGTTTGTCTAGCACATAACCAACCAAACAATGCTTCCAATCCTCAACTCCGTCAACAATAGCCTCAATAATAGGCGAGACAATCCTCCGAGTTCCTTCAAGGTGAGGTTTGTGATACCTAAGTTTAGACCTGGCAATTTCTTACACGACCCATTAACACAACACGAAAATAATGGTTTCGGGTCAACACGATAACTAATTGAGTCGTTATCAGGTCACTTGATAACAACCCCTTACTAACAGGTCCTTAACAAGTTTACATGAGTTGACACGCAGGTAACCTCTTTCGACACGTTAAGAAAAAAATTATTTTGATGACTTTAATTTTTTACACTGTAAACACGAAAATTCTGTGACGAATGAAACGAGAATACATGTACAAAGTAGATATGTATTGATTTGAATTTGTAGGTTACAATCTCAGTTTACAATTTTCCTCTGATTTAGTCTTCAAATTTGATGTAGATATGTAGGTTGTTGATCCAGCGGTCGTAATGACTTGATCTCGAACAAACGATTGAATGATTGCTTCAAGTTTTGAGCTTGAAACAATGCTTGGATAGTCTTCACCTCAGGTTTAGGGTTGCGGCAAGGGTAGTGTTGAAGTAGGATTTCGTTGTTTCAAGGGTCTTGGTGACTTGATCTTGAATCGAACGTCGTTACAAGTTTTGAGCTTGTAACAAAGTCTTGAACGAATTAGCACAAGTGCTTGTTGATTCTTCAAGGGAGTGCTTCGACATTGGTCCAAAGAAAGATTCGGCTTTGGTTGCGCATTCTTCAAAGAGAGCTTTGGCAGCGTATAAGTCTTCAAAGATTTGTGCAGAGGTCTTTCTCAATGTGTAATTTTTGACCCCTTTATATGTCTTGGGTCCTTGTATTTATAGACTTCCAAAGGCATGGCTTTGGATGGATTTGGCCTTGATTTGTGTCTTGATTCATCCATGGGAGAATTTAGATATGTTTTGTGTCTTAATTTCAGCCACCTTTCTCATATTGTCCGAAATTTATAGGCCTTGTTGCCTATTTGTGAGCAATCTTCAATTCTTGCTCATTTTGTGAAGATGCTTTGGCTTTCTTTCCGGTTTTGAGAGATTTTGGACCCCTTGCCGATTTTAAGGGGGTTTTTCTCCCCTTTGCTAAATTTTGGGAATGTTTTACACTTCCTTGGCATGGTTTGTGCCACATGTCATTAATGACTTACCCATTTGCGATGAGTCATATGCCACATGGAGCTTTGTGATGCATCATTTATATGCAACGAAATTTATATGTCTACATAAACTACTAAAAAAAAAACTTATGTATGTATATATGTTGTAGGCATAATTTACTGAACAATTATAGAGGCCAGAGAGAAAGGGAATGTGCGGCATAGAGAGAGAAAGAGAAAGATGTGTAATTGTGAGGTGTGTTCTATTCCACCCCATTGTGCCTTTATTTATAGTAGTAGGATAGGTAAAATCCTTACCTTTTTAGGATTACAACTCTTAATAGGTAATCAACTCCTAATAGGAATATAAGAGATATTCCTAGATCTACTATGATTTACACAATCACATTCCTAATCTAATAGGACTGCAACACTCTCCCTTGAGTGTGTAAATACTCAAGTAAATGGCGCATCAGGTATTCAGTGATGAAGCAAGTACAGTTGATGAAGTTGTTGGCACAATGAGCGAATGCGAGTCTCAGATCAACGGAAGAATGCATAAAAATGAAACTCTCAAAACCTCGCTATGGTAAAACTCAGGGTGGGAGAAAAACCCATAGAGTATGGAGAAAAGTAAGAAATTGCATTAAGTCAAAACTATACGTCTTTTGGATGCAAGTAGAAGAGCTCACAAGGGTATGATCAGCCCAGGATGGGTGCCTCGTTAAAACCTAGTTAGGTAGCAAAAACCAAGTGGGAAAAATGCTCATAATCGTAGGGGAAAAGAGTACATTAAGATCAAGTAAGTATACTTCTGGATACTCTCCTTAAGTTTGACATAACTTGCAAATGAGAACTACAAGCATTGCATATGATAGTTAGGCATACCAATTCTTCGGACAAGCTTTTGGAAGATTGACTTCAGCAGTGACGTCGTGTAGAGGTCGGCAACGTTGTCTGGGATTGGCTTGCATGACTTCAATCTCCTGATGCTTTGCTGATGCAGATGTAGACGCAATATGTCTTGGCGTTGACTTCGTTGATGTATCATGGCTTGGTCGGGTTGATACATGCGGCATAATCTTCATGGATCGTCGTTGAGACTCAACGATGGATGAAAAACAACAAGTACTTCAAAATGCTCAACAAGAACTCCTAACCATGTCTCACTTTTGGCATAGTGAATAAGGTGAGTCTTGGAATGATTCGAAGATTTAGCAACTAAGGTCATATCTTGGACCTCGAAGATATTGCGATATTCCTAACGGTAAAGACATAACCATTTAGGGATTTTTCCTTGAGCGGGTTTGATAAGTAACCAACGTCAGCATAACAAACAAAACAAGCATCATTCTGAGGATCGGGGGGTTGGATTCACTCGAGATGTGTTAGGATTTGATTTGCCCAAATTTGTAGTACCATCAGGGTACGTCTTTAATACCAATTTAGTGGTTGCGTGTAGGCACAGTACTGCATCTTTACCAATAAATCGACAACAATGGAGATGTCCTCTCTAATACAATGAGCTAAGTACAACGAAGCGTGGAGTCGATATTATACTATATATTTTACCCTAATCTTAGTAATAATTTATTGGTTATTATGTGCGAATTTTGATACTTTGAATTATATTTCTAATGTAGGACATTCGACTTCCTCTAGAATAAAAAGTAATCAAACAGATGAATTTTGGAGTAATTCCAATTTGAGGATGTTCGTGTGTCTTTCAAGATTTTTCTACTTAGCCGTTTGACAGTGGCGATGAACTAAAAGCCCAGCGCGCAGCTTTCCCATATTGACGTTTCTGGACGGTTTAGGTATTTTGGAGGTCAAGAGGGCATATTTTGAGGAATATTCCTCCTGAGGATTTGTAGGGGACGACTTCAGCTTTCAAAAGAGACATTTTTGGACCAAATCGGAGTTGATTTGGTCAGTAAAAAGTCTGATTTTCTGAGAAGTCCGAATTTTAGTTCAAATAGGAAACCTTTTTATTTTCTGTTTTATTATTTAATTATGTTTCCTAGTTTTACTCTAAGACTTTTTAGGGTTTGATTTTGTATTTGTATAAATAAGATATTTAGCCATTAGGGAAAGAGGGGAGAAACCGCACACACACTTTAGAGAGCTTTTGGATTCAAGTTTATTTTCAAGGTGTTTTCTATCCTTGTTTTTAATAATATTTCGTTGTATGATTGTTAGTAACTAATTTCCGTTTGCTAGGGCGAGGCCATGAGCCTTAGCAAGAATATGTAGTTTCTTTTCAATTTGCTTATGATATTATGCATGCAGGTTTGAATTATTAATCACCGGTTTATACTATCTAATTGTCTTAATGCTTAGGTACCATTATGATATTTAGAAAAGTAATTTGATGCAATTTTGGTCGGAGGTCGGTCCCTGAAATTGATGAAGGCTTCTTGTGGTTAATATGTGCAAGTTCACTTATGATGAATACCACGTCTTAAGGGTTGTATGGTTTTTCAAAAGGTTTCACAAAGCTTAATGAGTCATACATGTTTAGATTTGATTTGAATATCACAGACGGGTTGCATGTTTGATATACGCTCTATGTTGGGGGTCCAAGTAGGCTTATATTAGGAAAATCCAACTTTCAAATTATGCATGTGTAATTCATAAGTAATTGGAAGAACTACATATGATTGTTAAGGTGACGGCATAACCCTAGGTTTTTACAATTTAATTTTCAAAAATTGTTTTCTTTTAGTTTATTTTCTTTTGTCACTTTATTTAATTATTTTCTACTAAATTAGTTTTTATTATTTGAAATCACAAAATCACCTTTTTTCCAAAACTTTGTTTTAAGTAATTAATTAAGATTTGATTTGATACAAATTATTCATTCAATCCCTGAGGAGAACGACCTTACTAGAGTCGACTATACTACAATTACCTTGTACTCTTGCAAGTATTTAAAGTGTTTTTATCCCTACTTTTGCAGGTGGTAAAAATCCCTATCAAGAAATTGGCCCCGTTGACGGGGATTGTTTTAAATAATTTGTGTTTATCAACTCTTAGTTAATTATTTTTGTATATATCTTTCTATTTACTTGATTTTAATTTTTGTTTTTCAGGTAACAGTTTATTGATATTGAAAGCATTGCAACAAAAGATTGGTTTGGATCCTCACAAGGAGCACCCACAGTTTGTGCAATTTGCAATTTGAATACTCATGATGTTATGTATTGTCCCCAACGGTAATATTTTCCAGACTTTGTGCAACACCATATTAATATGAGGAACAATTTTCAGAGGCCTATGTGCAATTCCTACTCAAATTTTTATCCATCATGGCCAGAGCATCAAAATTCTATGTGGGAGTGTATTCAACAACGTTTTGAACACCCTCATGCACCTGCAAAAGCTGATTGGGAAATTGTAGATGAGGAACTGGCAGAGAGTATCCTGACAAGGTTTGATCAAGCCGATCAAGAAATTCATAGTATTCATAGGTCAATGAAAAATCTAGAACAACAAATTGGGCAGCATGAATAACAATTGGCAGAACAAGACAACGATTCGAATTCAAATTTTCCTACTCAACCAATTGCCAACCAACAGGGTTTAGAAGAGTGATGTGCAGAGCAAGCATTGAGATGGGTAAAAACCTACGATACTAGGATGGAAGAACCCCAATTCGATGACTCGCGCCAAAGAAGGAAATAGCACCTGCCAATCCTGAAATTCCCACTGAACCACTTGCTAACCAAATTTATACGCCACACATACCCTTTTCAAGAGGCTGCCAAGCAACCCACTAAGCTGCATGAATGCATTCAAACTGACATGTTCAAAGGGGTTATTCTTACAAATTCAGAATCTGATCCACCACCTGACCAACACTTGACCAATCTGACAGATTTGAATATGGGGCTGATGATTACTGACACAATTTTTTTTTGCTGAATTAGACATTCCAGCAGCACAGCCCATCAATTTTAAAGCAAATCAGGTCAGGTCCTACGAGCAGGCTATGTTCTACATGGGAAAGAAGGGGCAACTTAATGGCAGCCCAATTCTTCGTCAAGAAATTCGGCCAATGCAGAAATTGTGGGTGTTAAATACAAGGTTTAAATCAGTTCGATGGAGACAAAAGCCTCATTGGAAGGGAACTTATCCGATTTCAAAGAGACATTCTTATAGAAGGGTGGATATGAAGAACTCAACTACTAAATTTCATTGCACAGATCAAGTCAATCCGTACCCGTTGTTGCTATATGATGCGACTATGGAGTGGTTAACTCTAAGAGAACAAGTTACTGACCATCAATTCTTTCCTCTATGTCTAGCTATAGACGTTAACTAAAACGCAAATTAGGAGGCAACCCAATTTTTCTAAACTCTTTTCTTTTTATTTTCTTCCTTTTAGTCTTTATCAAAAAAAATTAAAAAAAAAATCGGACAATTGAAAAACACAAAAATAGCAATTTTTTTTATTTTTAGTTAATCATTATTTTATTTTTGGGTTTTATTCTAATTAGATTTTTAATGTGTGATCTTTGCAGGTTGCATTCGGAATTGATTCGGCCGAATCTCAACTACGGGCATGCAATCAACATTCAGTCACCCCATCACATTCATCATCCATTCTTCTACATTCATGAGATTAGGCAGTGTGGAGTGCATAAACAAAGTCGAGGTTCAAAAATACTCACAAGGGGTACTGATAAGCTTATGTGCTACTTGGATCTGTTCACTCACTCTCTCATATTAAAATTAAGGAAAACTAATGAAAAGGGCTTCAAAACTTCAGACTTTAACCAAAAACCATATAATAAGTTTATTTAATGGTTAGGACAAAGCTCAATACTTAATTAGTCCAATAACAAGGCCCAGCAAAAATAACCTAACGTGTTTCCAATTTTACCCCTAACGATTTTGAATTTTTTTCTATTTGTTAATTGTCTGTTAGTTTATTGATGTCATGAAACTATAATTTGGAAGCATTCGAAAATCTCATAGCTGGATCATTTCAGAGAGGAGAAAGATAACAACTGCTAAAATTGTCGCCGATTGGAACCAACCCATGTATGCAATTAAAGCCCTTCAACTCCTTCAGCATTGCCTTCATGATGAGTGGCGCATTCTCGATCCTCTTCTTATGTAGCTTCCTCGAATTCTGCACCCGCCCCGTTTACCCATTTAATCAGGAAGTGGGATGCCAAAGTGGGTTGCTCCGTTTCAAAAAGAAGCACAAGCAGCTGCAGTTCTGCAACAAATTCGCTGCAAATCAGAATGTGAGGAGACCAAACTGGAGCATGTTAGCGTGTTGGGTGAAAGGGTGGACTTGGATTACTGATAATTTGGATCATTTGTATTCGTGCCCGTGTGGGTTGAGCTGTTTGTGGACAACATCTTATGTTCTTATTAACAAGCATAATGCTTTGCTGTTTGAGACCACTACACCTCCCCTTTAGGTACTCCATTTTGTTTTCTTAATGTTATGCAGTAGGTTTCGAATTATTCGTGTTATATATGTGCGCGCGCATTTCTACATGTTCATGGTTAGCTAGTTTTTACTCGGATCATGATTATTGGTACAATATGGTTAAATCTCGAAGAAATTTCTTCCTTAGTACTCATTTATGGAGCAAGCATATGGAATGTTAAACAAAAATATAGTATACGGTGGCAGATCTAGGAAATTTTGCGTGAAGTCAAAATGATGCCCCAATTTTTGCCTTAGGAAAGTTGCTTCTTTGAGTTGTTTTTTTCGAACATTTTGGGGGAAATTATTGAGAAACACACAAGCAATGAAAAGGAAAATACCCAAAATGTCAAATGTCTCAAATTTATAACAAAACTAGTACAGAATACGCACGAAGCATGAGTTTTTAAGGTTTTATAATGAGAAGTACAAAAAGTAAAATTATTTTTGCGATTGGGTTAACGAGTTTGTTGCTGGAATATGTTTGTATCCTTTGAACCCCCTTTTCTTAAGCTTGATTACATTATCTACTCTTTATTTACCAAATGTATTACTCGTTGAACCAAGCCAAACAACAACTGAGGCATATTTACTCCTGAAAAAGTTTCTTGGTTTCGACTTTGTGTAGCTCAAGGAAGGAAGGGATTGGAAGATGTGCAGCAACTGCATAATTGAATTGAGGAGAGAGAGCGATTGATTTCTTGCCTTCTCCAATTCCTTCCTTATGGGATTTGTCTTAGTATTCTGCAAGGAAGGCCGAGATGGAAGTTATCAGGTCCGAATTGCTTGATAGGGAAAACATTCAAAAGTTTTGGGATGAGAAAATGAATGTAGAGAAAACCCGTGGTCTTGAGGTGGAGAAGGCTTATCTTGATGCCCTTAGTGATTTGGAACAGGAGAAGATTATCCAAGAAAAGAATTTGTCGAGATTTAAAGGAGAAGTCAGCTATGGATTGCCAGAGGCAATTACTTCTCAGTCTCAAGGAAGAGGTCAATAAGATGTCCAAAAAGCTTGCATCTGAGAGTGCTTAATTTCATAAATAGTGTTATTTCGGTTTCATAATTAGGGCTCAGTTTCATAAATAGTCTTAGTTGCATTTGATTTGTAAATCCATGAAATTATATTCGCAATTTGATTTCATTCAATTGACGCGTTATAATACTATATTTGTTATATATAAATTGTACTATATATTATCTGTATTATTCCGATTCAATTTCATAAATAGTCAAGTTTAGAAATAGTGTACCCGTGTTCAGTTTCATAAATAGTTAGTTTCAGAAATAGTGTACTCGTACTCAGTTTCATAAATAGTCAGTTTTACAAATAATGTAGTCAGTTTCAGAAATAGTGTAGTCAGTTATAGAAACTGTGTACCCGTGTTTAGTTAGTGTACCCATGTTTAGTTTTATAAATAGTCAGTTTCAGAAATAGTGTACTCGTGTTCAGTTTCATAAATAGTCAATTTCAGAAATAGTGTACTTGTGTTCAGTTTAATAAATAGTCAATTTCAGATATAGTGTATCCATGTTCAGTTTCAGAAATAGTGTACTCGTGCTCAATTTCATAAATAGTCCGTTTTATAAATAGTGTAGTTAGTTTCAGAAATAGTGTAGTCAGTTCTAGAAATTGTGTACCCGTGTTTAGTTAATGTACCCATGTTTAGTTTTATAAATAATCAGTTTCAAAAATAGTGTGCTCGTGTTCAATTTCATAAATAGTCAATTTTAGAAATAATGTTCTCGTGTTCAGTTTCATAAATAGTTAGTGAACCCATGTTCTGTATGCCTTTTTCCTTCTTCCGCATTCTATATTTTCATTATCTTTTACTTTATTTAATCTAAAGATTAGAGTTCTTCTCCTACATTCTATATTTTCATTCTTTTGAACTTTATTCAATCTAAAAATCAGAAATAAAACCATAAAAGTCATTTCCCGATTAAAATGGAGAAAACCAAACCATCTTCCTATTCAAACAAACGTGACAAATGCGTTATTTTTTGTTACAAGTGTGCATTTGTCATGTCGCACTAATTCATAAAAAAATATCGATTGAGAGTGCACACCAACAAACAACTAGCATGCTTACCATTCCCTGTCAAAGCACCTAACCTTCTCTTTCTCTAGGTGAGTCTAAGAACAGACAGGAATAATGGGAAGCAGATCTTGGAAGCTCCACTCTTCTTTTTTCTAGTTATAATTTTAAATGTTGTTAAACAAATATTTGTGGGGCCTTATATAGATTAGTTTTGTCTTTATGATTAAATATGAAGCTCTTTTGATCAAATAACAGTTTAGAGTGATTTTTGGTTAAATTAAAATTAGCATAAGCCATTTTCATTAAAACTCCCTTAAAATGAGTACATACCGTCACCAAATTCCTAATGCATACATTCTACCTTTCGGGGATCTAAGTAGCACAGAGGACACGGTTCATCAAGGCAGGATACAGTTTCTGTTATGCACAATTTTGGGCTCAAATATACATCAGACAGGGATTTGATTTACCTTCCATTTCGTAGATCTGAGCAGCCATCTTTGCTGTGTGTGCGCCTTTAGCTAGGTTTGATGATGGAATTTCGAGGTTTAATTTTGATTTCAGAGAGACGTGAGAGAGGGACGAGGTTTTGAATGAGGTGAAGCTAGGGTATCCGTTTCTGGAGAAATGATGCAACGCAGGAGTGCAATCTTTGTGTTGGGCTCGAGGACCGCACAAGTTGAGATAGAGAGAAAGAAACGGCGGCTGGATTGGAAATGAGGAAGGCAGCTGTTAATTCAGCATATATATTTCCAGGTGTTGGGTTTTCACACGAGTGTTCTGCACATGCAAGGCTCAGCGCCTCACCTTGGTCCACCAAGTCACGGGTTCAAATCCAGCCCGTAGCACTTTTGGGTTTTTATTTTTCAGCACCTTCTTTGATGCTTTCATGTCCCAGGTTCAAACCCAGGTGTGTCCACTTCCATTCCCTTTATTTTCGACTTTTATTTTTCGTCTTTCTATTTCTAGTTAATTAAGGTGGTTGTTTATTTTTATTTTTGTTGTTTTAGTAGTCGGGCCAGTCCTGCCTGATCAACAGTAATTCTCACGTCAAACGGTAGAGTTTTGGCATGGGGCAGGGTGGTTAGTTGGTTTCGTAGCCTTTTCAGCTCGAGTTAATAAGTCCTTAGGGGTGTTCTACACCTAGTGCCTTAAAGCCCTTGTGGTTTGGGAGTCATTGACCTAAAACTCGCTACATGGGTTGGATCGAAAGCTTAAGTGAACCAACATTGCACGACCACCACTATGGTTACTATAAAAAATAAAAAATAAAAAAAGGAAAAAAATATTTATTTTTGAAGTTAGTATATGTGAAATAAAAAGGACGAGAGGTAAGGGTTTTAGTCGAGTCTCCTTAACTATGTTGGTTCACTTTACACCAAAGGAAGTTCATGAATTCTTTTCTAATTGATTCTAAATGGCTTAGACTCTGTAGTGAGATTAGTTGGAACTTTTGAAAAGATTTTCTAATTTTTAACATTTTCTATGGATTGCAACTTGAAGGTGAAAATTTTTCTTAATTAATTTTTGTCTAAGTTTTTAGTTTGTTAGTTTTTATTTTTGTTTTTGAGTTTTGTTTTTCTTTTCTTTTATTTTCCACACCTTGAGGACAATGTGTGATTTAAGTTTAGGGGTGGGAAATAGATTTTTAGGTTTTTCATTCTTGAGTCCGTTAAAAAATAAAGTGACAAAATAAAATAAACTAAGAAAACAATTTTTGAAAATTAAATTGTAAGAACCTAGGGTTCCGCCGTCACCTTAACAATCCTATGTAGTTCTTCCAATTACTTATGAATTACACATGCATATTTTGAAGGTTAGGTTTTCCTAATATATGCCTACTTGGACCCCCAACATAGAGCGTATATCAAAGCGCAAAGTTGAACTTTAGATATGGAATTTTGGATTCCATAACCTCTTCAAGGGTCTCATTTGCATATAACGTAAGGACGATCATAGGTATACTCAAAGGTAACACATTCTGGGTATAGTTCGACTAGTAGACCAAGGTACCGTCAGAACAACACTTGAACTTCAGGTCAAGGTATAAACGAGTTTTCCTAAGATCCTTCATCTCAAATTCCATCTTCAGGTGCAAGGCGGTTTTCTCAAGCCCTTCCAAAGTCTTAGTGAGATTTATGTCAACGACATAAACTGTAACTCTAGCAATTTGGAATAAGACTTCATAGTTTAACACGCAAGGGCATAATTCATATCCTTGACTGATCAAATAATCACTTAGACGGGTATACCACATCCGTCAGATTGTAAGTGAATGCCTCAAACAAGTTAAGAGGGTGTTCCGTGGTTTTGGAACTATTTGAACCAGTCCATGTAATTCTTCGGGAACTTACATGTCAATCTCCATATCTATATCCCCATGGAGAAAACACTAACCACATTTCATAATGCTGCTATCATTCACAAGACGTTTGAGAGAAACCTTGCGCCGTAAGGCGTGCATCATATCACACTATTTCATTCATCTCAAAACGCTTCCTTTCCCACTTGTAACACAACATGGTTACCTTGGGCAATGTAGGAACGACAGGTCCAAACACACTTTGGTAAGGAATTTGACCTGGATTGTTATTTTGGTTGTCCAATCAGTTCTACATTGTCACTTAATCAACGAAACATGATTCGATATCGTCGCTTTTCATTTATGTCGGTAGCTACCATATAAGTGAAAATATCATCAATGGTAATCTCATTTCAATTCCATTTAGTTCATCCAAACTAGTATACTGGACCAAGAAGTTCAAGTCTCTGGAGTAATCCGGATTGATCTCATGAGATGGAAATGATTTGAGACAGCGATCAAGTATGGATTCTTTTTTTGTGTCGTGTCTTCCTCTTCTAGGGAAATGAATCTTACAAACCGAGTGATTTGTCATGCTCCAGGCCAAGACAGATTGATTGGCTATCTGCCGGTGTACCGGACCATCCACTAAGGGTTCCAAATCGTCCAACAGGGGTGGCACACCTTTCGGGGATGTTGACTCGACGTCAGTTAAGTACATCTATCCTTGCAGGCATGTTTGGTTGGATTAGTCCACATATATTCCCTTGAATCCACTATGAAAATGGGGTGATTTTGTATCTTTGCGAGGAATGATATAGAAAATCAATTTCCCTAATGAACAAGCTTAGCAAAGTGTGCTTGTAGGCACAAGATCCTTACTTCGGGTAACGAGATGCGTCGTAGCATCATTGTTTGACCTAATTATCCCACATGATTGTGCCAAAGCAAGTAAACTGCTCAATCACCAGGCTCCAGGCCGGCCACATATGGTGTGTTCCTAGTTGGGAGACAACTCATTGGCCCCAAATCAAAGATGCATGCTTATTTTTGGAGGTGGTGCAAAGATATTCCACTCTATTTTCGTCGGTGGTTTCATTTATGATCATTGTTCTCTCGAATATCCTAAAAAACTCAACGATAGGGAGAATTTAAGGTCCCTTAAATGGTAATTTGGTACCATTCATACAACAAGAAGTGTGCCAATGCTCTTAATCATGTTGGATAGACCTAAAGTCGTTGTTAGAGACGTGATTTAGGTGTAAAGTTAGTATGTGTAGTATCGCATTCATCCAGACAATTGACTTTCCCACATTCCTACGTAATCACATGTTTAATTGAATTTGGTCACATGTATACAAGAAACATGATTCAATTAACTCGTATTCGAGGACAATATTAATAAGATTATCCATAAGTAAAACATACACCAAACTTGAATCCAAGAACATGGAAAAATGTTCACAAAGTAAATGGTTTACTAAGGGGATTCGGCCAACAAGGCCATCCACGTCGAAATTCTGCTCTTCCAAAGATGTTTGGTGGAGCAAAATTAGTCTAACAGATTGGCTACAAGAATGGTACTCCTCAATGACATTGAAAAGGGCACGAACAGGTGCATAACCAATGATCTATTCCATCGAGACAGAAGTAGATCCTGCAGGGTTAAGGTTTAGGAATATTTTCCCTTATTCTTGAAGTTTTTAGGTCTTAGGTGCCAAAGATCATGCTTCTGGCATGATGCCATACCTTGGCATGCCCTGATTCTACCATACATTGTAAAAACAAACTCGAAATTGGATTGTGAAAGAAACAGACCCCGAATTGGATTTGGTAGGCTCCAGCCGAAACTGGAAAGGTATGTTCGGTAAGTCTCTGGCGAAGTAGAACAACACCGTTTGGTACACCTCTGCAAAAGCAGGGCACCACCGTTCGGTAAGCTGTGATCGAACTAGGTTAACCCATTCGGTAGACTCTAGCCGAACCGAGTCTATGTCGTTCTCTCACGTGTGTGGTAGTAATCAGATCCGAGAATTTGGTAAACTTCTGTTTTCTACACTGCTGCTTCAGGAACGAGTTAGAAACATGGAAGGACGAGAAAAGTATTCTCTAGTCAAAATTCGATTGGATTTATAAACTTCAGAATTGTACTCATTCATGAACGTAATCATGGTGTGCTTCAGGCAATGTCTTGTATCCCACATAAAGTGGTTTCTATTAGAAACGTCCAAATAAGGGAAACCGAAATTGTGACAGTTCGATAATCCATTGAATTTGGAGGGAACAATATTGTGATTGGTGCTATGGGAATGAATCATCCATAAGCATCGAAGTTAGAACATTCAAGTTCTAGGACATGGTTTTCATGAAAAACGTCGGGTTTTCATGGGTGTATTGTTTTTTGAAAACTTTGGGTTTCAAAGGCACTAAATTTAAAACTATAGGTTCAATTTAGTTTATGAACGTTTAGTTCATAAAAGAGAGGTTCGTGCAAGAACACATAATGCAATATGCTAATTTAAGTGTAGTAGATTTGAGTTGCTTCAAGAACTTAAGTGTGAGCGCTTCTGGACTACGAAAGTGAGTCAACGGTTCAAAGTATAAAAATAAATTATTGAATCGTTAATGTCCAAAAGTCATCTTCAGGTCAATAATTTTCGATTCATTATCAGATTAATGGAATGCATGTCACTTTTAATTAATTCAATAGATTGGGACCAAACGGGGTCGATCGTAAAAGCAAAATAATGACATTCAGGTCATATTCACTTTAGATGGCTTCGTGCCAAACGATTAAAAATAATAGCCTAAATGAGGCGTGGCCATAGGCACCCCAACCTATGTAGGTGCGGGTTAAAATCAAAATGGGCCAAAAAAATGATTTGGGCCATTAAGATCATGGCTGTAAGGCAGCCCAGATATGCTGCAAATGGCAGTAGGCCAAGGGGATCGAGGCCCAACAAGCATCTAGCTTGTTGGTGGGCTGAGGAGAGAAAAATAGGGGCCCAATAGTGCGTGCTGCAAATTGGAGCAAAGCATGGGCCAAAATATGAAAGGGGGGCTAATCAGCTATTGGCTGATGGTGTGCAGGCCGAGAGAAAACCCAGCAAGCAGATGCAGGCCGAGAGCCGTAGGTGATAAAAGCCCAGCGTGTGGGTTTTGGTTCCATGCACAGAAAAAAAAACCCAAAAATGAGCTGTTGTGTAGCGGCTCACAGTTTCGGCGCGGCTCCACGATTTGTCCCTTTTTTTTCTTTTTCTTTTTTTGTTTCCTTTTTTTTAGGGTTTGTCAGAACCCAATAAAAAAATCATGCTTCTATTTTCTTTCAATTCTTTGACTCACAAATTCCACATAGCGATTTTATAATTGTGTATGCATGAACATATATATATATTGACAAATATATGGAACATAAACAATATATATATATATATATATATATCGGAAGGTAAATATAAATGTAGGGGTTCATGCATCATAGGGAATGTTTTCATGCTTCAAGGTCGTTTCAAATATCTTACTTTATTTTAAGCGTACCTGATTGGCAGAAAACTACAAAAGCCCTTGAATTTGTAGAAGATCCTTCTCAGAAAGCCGAAATTGCATCTTCAATGCGTTCTGTCACGTTCAACACAGAAAAATTAAATTGAATCTATAGCATCTAGATCAATTCAGTAAAATAATTAAATTAATCATGAAAAGAATGATTAAAATGCAATACTCCCTTGATTGAATATCAAACTCTCTTTAGCACAGCGTCAAGAGCGTGCTGATAACGTGTTGTGGGTATAATTAACTGAACAATTATGGAGGCCAGAGAGAGAAGGAAGGTGAGGGGTTGCGTAGTGCGGTTGCGTAGCATTTTGGTTTTCTTTGCTACTGTAGCATACTTTGTCA
Organism: Malus fusca; assembly: GCA_035220775.1. Taxonomy (NCBI): domain Eukaryota; kingdom Viridiplantae; phylum Streptophyta; class Magnoliopsida; order Rosales; family Rosaceae; genus Malus; species Malus fusca. The sequence goes on along the minus strand of CM069071.1, from coordinate 25,355,982 downwards.
TCATCATCCTTCAACGCTCACGATGTTTGTCTCGCATGTCTTTTGCTTTAGTGAAGGTTTCCCTTTTTTTTTCTTTTTTTGTTTTTTCGTACATAGTTTATGCTCTTCCAGGCCAAGAGCATTGGGTGTCCCTTTTTAAGCTAGTCCAAACAAGGAGCATTGTTGCCGTGTGCAGTTTAGGCTCGTGCAGGCCAAGATTTTTGTGCCGTGTGCAGTTTAGGCTCATGCAGGCGAGGAGCATTGCTTGTTTGGTTTAGGGGTAGCAATGCTTCAAGAATCTGCCATTGATGGGGCCGATCTTTAAGTCGTCTTCCGCCATGATTAAGTAGACCTCTTGTATTACGTAAGGTCCATCCCATTTTGATGTGAACTTGCTTTTTTTCTTGTGAGTTGTGATGATAGGCCTTCATAATGCCAAGACAAGATCTCCAGTTTGGAAAGACCTTAGGCGGACCTTCTTGTTGAATGCCTTGGATAGCCGTGCTTGGTAGCATTCCAAGTGTTGTTGAGCTTCGAGCCTCATTTCGTCGAGTGCTTCTAACTCTTGAAGTGGTAGCTTTGCATTTTCCTCTTTAGTCAAGCCTTCTTGTATAGCCATCCTTAGTGAGGGGATTTGACTTTCGAGTGGCAGAACAGCTTCCACGCCTTATACGAGAGAATAAAGAGTAGATTACGGTAGGAGTTTTATGTGTCATCCTATATGCCCAAAGTGCTTCGTTTATTCTTTCGTGCCAATCTCTCTTTGTTCGGCCGATTACCTTCTTCATGAGGTTGCACAGAGTTTTGTTGAATGTTTCCGTGTGACCGTTGGTCGGAGCATGATACATGGAATACTTGTGTTGCTTGAACTTGTATTTCTCGCATAGCTCATCCATGAGTCGGTTGGAGAACTGTTTTCCATTGTCAGTGATGATGTAGCCACTACTAGAATTTTGGCTAAAAGACACCCTTTTCATTGGTGTCTATTATAAAGAGTGGACACTCACATTGGTGGCAAATCTCAATTGCCACCAAACAGCCACTAAATAAGAGTACATGTCCTAGGTAGAAGTCTCTATTGTTACAAACACCACCAATATTGCATTGGTGTGTATATGAATAGTACAACATTTTTATATTCTATATTTATTTCTAAAATTCAAAATATCTCATTCTCCCTCTTTTCAGTGGCTAGATTTGAAACTAACATTGGTGCCATTCATACCCATACGCACACCAATCCTATGTGTCTATATTAAGATCAGTGGCTTTGAAGATATACACACCAAAGTGGGTGTTAATTACACATACAGCTATCCAAATGGTTATATTTTGAATTGTATTACATGCATTTTAGTAATAGATCTATACTATATTAAAACACATGTTCTTAATATAAAATTCACATGAAATTGAAATTTGCAAAAGGATTCACATTTCCAACCAACCACACTTTATATACAATAGATTTATCAATAACAAGGTTTGTACTACATAAGAAAGCATATTACATTCAACGATATTGTCCAACACAACCAAACACCCATGGGTGATGACAGTGCATTTTATCCAACCTATGTAGCTATGTACATCCAATGCATACAAAAATCTTATATCTCTGATACCACTTACTAGGTCCATTAGCAAGCGCCACCAAGTCATCAGTTGCCCTTGGATCACCTGAGTGTTGCAATTGATTAAGAAGCCATCCTCGGGGAGAGAAAGACCATGCCAACACATGTCTTCACTGGTGTGTCGAGACATGTAAAGCCTTTGGAAGCGAGGTGTAAAAGGAAGATATGTTAGCACCTTTTGAGGTATTCTCTTTTTACTGCTTGGCGCTGTGTCATATACCTCATTTTTAAATCTGGACACACCACATGTATGACAAACATTTAAACCACTGTTATGTTTCCAATACAGCATGCAGTCATTTTCACATGCATAGATCTTTTGGTGAGGCAACATGAAATTTTTCAGCAATGCCTTTCTACTCATCAACTTCTTTGGTATCGAATGAACATTTGGGAGTATATGTTTGAAAAGCTAAAGATTAGCTTGCACTGTACTTTCGTTGCACCCATATAAGCACTTGTTTTGAAATACTCGTATGAAGAAATCCATTTTCTTCATACCACAACCCGAATATAATTCCGTGTTGGCGTTTGCACCATGGCTTGAAACTTACGTGCATATGCAGGTATTGGAGCTTCCTGACCGATGTGATTATTAATAAGCATGCCACCCATTCCACTGGGACCCGAGAAAATATATTCAAGCAAGGGGCCTAGTTAACAATGAGGAGTACTAACACCAGCAATTTGTTATGCAGTTTTGCTACTTGGAAGAGGGTCACCAAATGTCTCTCCATGCCATACCCATGGGCCTTCCGAGTATGAATGGTCCATACCTTCAATAATTAGATGTGCTTCGACTTCATTGTTACTCAACCAGAACCTATTCAAGCATTTATCACACGGACAATTTATGTTTCCATCATGAGAAGATACTTCCAATGAGTTTGAGATAAATTTTGCTAGCCCTGTTCTGTAATCCTTTATAAACGGATTCAAAGTTGCCCAACTTTTGTCCATCTTGCTTGAATATAATCAATAGTTTCTAGAATTTGAACAATAAGGTGCCTAATGATTAAGAAGTCAAGTAAAATATGTAACTGAAACAAATTAAGTAAATATAATATGCGAATAAAGAGACAAAAATTTACAAACGCAACTACAAGGGAGAGTATATATTGTATGAAAGAATCATTTGTAACAGGAAAACAAAAGATTAATCGATTTTATGAGTGACATTGTATGTATGAGACTTGCAATAGATTCTAGGGTGCAGGGGATAATAAGAAGTTCATATAATTCACCAGAAGAAGGAAGAAAATATTTCATATACTCAATATTGTCGGTCGGGCAGTCATTAATATAACGAAGCTTAAAAATGGGGAACAAAAGGGGCAAGAAACTAGGAAGCCGATAAACAAATTCTTTAGTTGAACCCTAAAACATGAGTAATTGGAAAATCAAACAGATTAAGAAGCATGATAAACAAATTGAACAGTTTGACATGTAAATTTTTTAATATTAAATATAAGAAACTAAAAATTACCTGCTGGAAATCCCCAAAATCACTTATATGTCTTGCAACCCCAATTTGAGGGTACAAAACCCAATTAAATAAATAATAATGAACCGATGAGCTTTATCTATTGAGAAATTGAGAGGGCAAGGTTTGAGAAGCAGATAACCAGCATCTTGCAAGTGGAGCTTCCGCTGCCCACGCCCATTGCCAACTAAACGAGGCCGCTCACTGTCTTGCCTGCTACGCCATGTCCGCATCTTGCGAGTGCTCCTGGTTCGAGGAACCGCCCAACTTCATCACTGATGTAATAGTGGCCGAGAGATGCTATTAGGGTCGAAGGCTCTGTCCTTCTATGGGTTTTGGCCTCTGTCTCCCTTTTGTTTTTCACTTGCATCTGTAGGTTTTCTTCTCAGGAGATTTCTTCTACCCTTACAATATATATTGTAGCTTTCAAAAAAAAAAAATAACCAGCACCACTTCGGTGCCTAAAAAATAAATAACAAAATTAAAATGCAGAAGAAAACTATTTTTAAGAAATAAAATTATTTAACAGACACCAATAGTTGGTGTCTCAATTTTGAAGGCCATCGATATCAGTAGCATCCAACTATAAAGACACCAAAAAATACTAAAAGTGTTTTCTTTATGTCTATGGTCACCAATTGCAAATGGTGTGCAGACATCGGTGTCCTATAGCCATAACTCTAGTAGTGAATGAGGCACACCACATTGGTGGACGGTAGTTTCCTTCTTAACTTCCCTTAGGGGTATGACTTCAACCCACTTGGAGAAGTAATCTGTTGCAGCAAGGATGTAAGCTTCTCCTGCATATGACTTTGGTGTGATTGGTCGTACGACGTCCAATCCCCATGCATCAAATGACCATGAAGCAACTGTAAGGTGTAATGGCTTAGGTGGTTGATGTATGAAGTTGGCATGGAATTAGCAGGCTTAGCATCTTTTGGCGTGTTCCAGGCAGTCCTTCACCATGCTCGATCAGTAATAACCCATTATCTTGAGCTGGAAGTGTAGTTTTGGTGTGCTTCTTCCATGGCTTGATTAGTTTCTTCCTCACCTAGGCATCTTAAAAGTACTCATTCAAAAGAGCATTAGTAAAGTGTTCCTTTGTAGTAGAGGAAGCGAGGTGCTCGTCAATGTATTTCAGAGCGGTGTCTTGGATCATCTGGAAGCTTTCCATGCTCCAAGTAGTCGATCAGTGGCTGTCTTTATTCTTCAGTGTCAATTATAAGTACTGAGCTGATGTTTGTGTCATCTAATAGCATTTCAGTAACGGGTGGGATCACCCATCTTTGCCAAACTGGCACGTCCACAACTTCGTCTTAGGATGGGCTTGCAAGCCCATCTTGCAAGGTACCTTTTTATGCTCTCAAAGGCATTGCAACAGACGTCATCCCATATGAACGGAGCGTCCTTCTTCATGAGTCGACTGAAGGGTTGACAATATCCAGCGAGGTTGGAAATGAAGCGTCTGATGAAGGCTAGCCGCCCTTATAGGCTTTTCAGCTTGTGTAAGTTCATTGGTTCGGGCATGCATTGGATGGCCTTGATCTTCAATTAGTCTACTTTAATGCCACGATGCTTGACAATGAAGCCGAGAAACTTCCCAGAAGTGACGCCAAATGCACACTTCAACGGGTTCATTTAGAGGTTGTAGTGCCGTAGTTTGTTGAACACCATTCGTAAATCCTTGAAGTGATCAGATGTCTTTTTGTTCTTGACAACTACGTCGTCCACGTAACATTCTACATTTTTTTGTAGCATGTCATTTAAGATCTTCTGCATTGCGCGTTGATATGTAGCTCCAACATTCTTCAAGCCAAAGGGCATTCCCTTGTAGCAATATATACCTTTTGTAGTGCGGAATGCTGTTATTTCCTCGTCTTCAGGAGCCATGTGAATTTGATTGTATCCAGAGGATCCGTCCATGAATGTTAGTGCCTCGTGGCTAGTGGTTACATCCACCATGATTTCGATGATTGGCAAAGGAAAGTCATCCTTCAGGCAAGCATCATTGAGGTCGCGAAAATCTACGCAAACACGTATTTGTCTAGATTTCTTAAAGACAATGACAATGTTGGAGATTCATTTAGGGTATTGCACCTCTCGAATGAAGCTTACTTCGATTAGCTTGTCAATCTCAGGCTCAATTTATGGGTTGAGCTCGGATCGATAGTGTCTTTGAGTTTGCTTTATCGGTTGCGTTCCAGGCTTAACTACAAGACGATGCACGGCGATGGTAGGGTCAAGGTCGGGCATTTCTTTATAGGTCTAAGCAATGACGTTTTTGTACTCCAATAACAGTTGATAGTACTCCTCGATCTCGTCTGCACTTAGTAGTGTACCTACGAAGATAGGCTTTAATTCCTTGCTTGTGCCTAAGTTGAGCTCCTTGAGATCATCAACCGTGGCTTACCCCCATCCTCGAGGTGTGGTGGCGCAGCAGTGATATCCTCCTTGGGGATTTGGTCTTCTTTGTCTTCTTGGATTGTGATGTGGAAGACGTCTTGGACCTCCTTTTGAGTGTCGTCCTCTTGGGATGATTGTGCGCCTCTTTACCTTCAGTTGTCCTTTTGTGTCAACTTCTAAGGTTGCTTGGCGCTTCATCCTTGAAAGAATCGAACTTTGAATGTTGTCCTTTGCTGCTAGACCGTCGAGCATTTCTTCTTTTGTCATTGTCTTCCTCTTTCTAAAAGGCTGCTTGGTTTCTTCAAGTCTTTCCAAGGTTGATCGTCGTGGAGGAGAGGTAGCCGCGTTGCTTTGTTTCTTAGGTTTTGACTGTTGGAAATATGCCCTGAAAGTCAATCTTTGGAAGAAACCTTTCAGGACAATGAATGGATGTATAGATGATTCTTGTACATCAAATGGCAAAGATACTAATTAGGACTATCTCAACATACGATATATGTCCTAAATAGTGAATCCATGGACAATGGATCGATGGAATAAGTAATCTAATGATGTTAGACTACAAAGACCTTCTTCACATAACCATCATGTCCAAAAGGTTCCTGGTCATAGGATTGTCAGAGGGATACTAACAATGCATAGACCAGTACATACTATGTCTGCTTCAATTGGAAGGATGGAAAGTCTCGTCCCATTCGTGTAGTGACACTAAGACAGGTATGTAGATGCTCATTAAGGGAATGAGTTCACTGAACACAATCGAACGAGAGTACTTGCATGGAGGTCTACTCACATGTCAAGCAAGTAACTCTAATGGTTGGAATAATGTAAGTAGTACTTTGACCTGAGGCATCATAGTTGACTTGTGGTTAGGTACTTGATCTTTGATTATGTCAAAGTCACTCAATCCGCGGGTGTCCACGGCATAGTTAGGGTTAAGCCACTTAGTCATGGAGGCAAGTGAATGCGCAACAAGGAATCTCTAATCCTCGTTAAGAGAGGATGAATACTCTAAGATATGATTCGGGAATCTTCGGCCGAAGTATCGAGCGTAATAAAGGAAAGTGTTCTTATACAACTCAATTGAATCATATAAGAAGGAATAATCACATTAAGGGTTTGACATAATATATCCATACCCTAGTAATGTGATTGAGAGTATTGTTTTAGAGAAGGATCGAATTACATTGTAATTCCAACTGAATAGGTTCTCTGAACAAATTCTTCATTAGCTTGGGTAGCCATGATATATGGTTAGATGTCACTCATGACTTGTGAGTTCTTCTAGATGATTAAATGTAGTCGTCAAAGAAGAAGGTAAATTAAAAGTAAGTTTTAATTCACTAAATGATTTGATTAAAAATAATCAATTGGATTGGTGCCAATCACCTCACTACCTTGCTAATTAGAACCTAAAACGATTGTTCACCAATACACTCTTGTAGTGAGTAATTAATGGATGATGGAAATAATTAATTGGATTAATTAAGTGTTGTGATTAATTAGAAAGTCTAAAGAAATCATAAAAGCAATATAAGATCGTTTTGGGCTTAAAGAAACGTTCGGGTTTAATTGGGCCCATTGGGCCTAAACCCATTGGCCTTTTATTCAAGCATTGGATGACTTGAAATAAATAAAAGCCCAAAGCCCAAACAACACAAAGGGGCCGGCCAAAGGAGGGAGAGAAAGGTCAAATGTTGACTTGTTTCTTTTTGGCTATAAAATGAACTTTATAGCAAATGTTTCATTAGGGTTTTTTTTTGAAGTGTTAAAAGAACAAAAGAGAAAAAGAAAAATATCTCTCTAACACTCAAAGGGCCGGCCACCATAAGGGGATTTAGCTAATCATCTTTTCACCCCTTTGGTTATTCCTTCATCTTTCTCACTACACTAGTGGGTGAGGATCATTAGAGGTTTTCAATTTTGGAAACTTGAAGAGAACCTAGGAGCACTCATTCTAAACAAAGTGGAGGAGGCAAGGACGGAGGCTAGGCTCAAGGAGTTCAAGGAGCAAAGGGCTTGGAGGTGGTCCATCCTTGGTCTAAGATCTAGATCAAGAGGTATAAAACTACTCCTAAACTTTGTTCTTATATAAATTTGTTTTTGATGCATCTTACATAAACCTATGCATCTTGAAGGGGATTTGCATGACTATTGCTATGATATTATATGATAACTTGCTTCCGTTGCTTTCGTATATATAAACTTTTGAATTGTATATGCATGCTAGTCACTAGAAATCCCACATGAAATCTCATAAATTTCCCTTCACAAATGTTCTCGGTTTTATGCCTTGGAGGATGTAATATAACCCCCAGTGCATGCCTTAAACACACATTTCAGTGGCGAAGGTTTCAGAAATCCGATCTTTGCAATCCAGACTTAATGAACGCCACTTACTGATGTAGTTGACGACAGGTTCATCCTTCCACTGTTTCGTACTTGTCAGCTCTAGCATGTTTACGGTGCGGCGAGTGCTGTAGAAGCAGTTGAGGAATTCCCTTTCAAGCTAGTCCCAGCTATTGATAGACTCGGGCTCGAGGTCGGTGTACCAGTCAAAGGCATTACCTTTTAGCGAGCGCACAAACTGCTAGACGAGGTAGTCTCCCTCCGTCCCAGCATTGTTGCATGTTTCAATAAAATGGGCAATATGTTGTTTAGGATTGCTCCTTCCATCGAATTGCATGCATTTGGGTGGCTGATAACCCCTTGGCATCCTCAATGCGTCAATCTTTATAGAGTATAGCTTTGAGTACAACACAGAATCATGCAAGCTTCCTTCATATTGCGACTTAATGGTGTTTGTGATCATCTCTTGTAGTTGTTAGATAGAGAGAGATCCCATGAGCGTCGTAGCTCTGTCCACATCTAGCTTCACCTCAGCTTTGTCCATCAGAGGCTTCTCTTTTTTGTCAGTTTCCTCATTGGTAGATCAACCTTCGAGTCAACTTTCTCGTCGTGCTGCGCCTCCAAACGGTTGACGAGTGTAGCAATCTGCAAGTCATTTTCCTCCACGGTCCTCGTCAGCCTTGCGATTGCTTCGCTCATTTTTACCAGCTGCTCTTCAATTGCATGGATATGGGATACGAGCTGCTACTTGAGTCAGCATCGAAAGTCAACGACTTGGAGTACCTCATCAGGCTTTCTTCTCTTGGCGCCCTTAGCGAGGCCAGGGTGATCACGGGCTCGTGCCTCATGTGCTCTTGCTCATTCGGCAAAGTTGATGTAGGGGTGGAAGGTACTGCAGAGAGAGCTTTTGCCTTGCTTTAGGTTATGACGCCTAAAGTGCCACCATTTGCGGCAAGGATGTTCTTGTTCTTTGCATTGGTTGCAGGAACAACTTGATCATTTCTTGATGCCATGTGTGTTTCTTGTAGATTTAAAGACATAGATGAGAGGTAAAGAAATCCCACCAGGCATGCCAAATTTGTAAACATGAAAATTTTGTAACGAATGAAACGAGAACACGTGTACAAAGTAGATTTGTATTAATGAATTTGTAGGGTTACAATCTCTATTTACAATTTTCCTCTGATCCGGTCTTCAAATTTGATGTAGATGCGTAGGTTGTTGATCCAAGGGTCGCAATGACTTGAACTCGGACGAACGATTGAACGATTGCTTCAAGTTTTGAGCTTGAAACAATGCGTGGATAGTCTTCACCTTTAGGTTTGTGTATAACCTGCGGCAAATGTGATGTTGATGTGGGATTTTGTTGATTCAAGGGTCTTGGCAACTTGATCTTGAATCGAATGTCATTACAAGTTTTAAGCTTGCAACAAAGTCTTAAGGGAATCGGCGCAAGTGCTTGTTGATTCTTCAAGGGAATGTTTCGGCTTTGGCCAAAAGAACATTGGCTTTGGTTCTACGTTCTTCGAATAGAGCTTTGGCAATGTATTAGTCTTCAAAGATTTGTCAGAGGTTCTCCTTCTGTGAGAATTTCGGCCCTTCAATGTAATTGTCGACCTTTATGTTTGTTTGAGAATCTTTTATTTATAGAATTCTCAAAGCTTGCCTTTGGATGGATTTGGCTTTGATTTGTGTCTTGATTCGTCCATTGGAGAATTTAGGCATGTTTTGTGTCTTAATTTCAACCATTTTCCCTTGCTTGGCTGAAATCTATAGGGCTTTCTTGCCTATTTTGCGAGCAATCTTCAATTCTTGCTTGTTTTGTGAAGATGCTTTAGCTTTCTTTCCGGTTTTGGGAGCAATTTGGGCCCCTTGCTGATTTTAAGGAGATTTCTTCCCCTTTGACGCATTTTAGGAATGCTTTTGAGCTTCCTTTGCTTGATTTGTACCACATGTCATTGATGACTTGTCCATTTGTGATGAGTCATATGCCACGTGGAGCTTTGTGATGCATCATTTGCATGCAATCAAATTTACACGTCTACACTTACCACGACAGCCTCTATGTCCATCACCAAAGATCACCACGTCGAACTCCAGTTTCATCACTCGGAGTATCTCGCACAACGAACACCCATTCGTCGCTCTTTGTTTCGCGCAACGACCACCAATTTTGCCACGTGACAAAGGACTTTCCTCCATCACACAATATCTAACATCACGAGCTTTGCGTGACAGAATTTGCACAATGTCCTCTTTGCCGCCTAATGTTTCAGACTACTGTATTTGCCTTGGCGCAACGAAGGCTTTAGGTTGAACAACACTACTGTAACTCGCTTGGTTATTACCTAACGGGTAAGTGATAGAATTGTTCCCAAAAGTAACTTGGCCCGTTCCATTAGAACTAGGAAAGGTAGTAGTCGTTCCATTGGAACTAGGAAGGGCAGCAGCTTCATCAAAGTAGTTAGGAAGGTGGGGATAAATGAGGCCTCAGGACCATAAAGTCATCTCCAACCGAGTTGGCCAATGGGCTATAGACCAAAAGTTCGCCCGTTTTGACACAAAACTCATCTCTAATGGAGGGCTGGGCCAAAAAAATTTGTGACCCACCAGGCCAAAATATAGCCAAATGGCCAGAAGGCTGGGCATACATAGTTAGCCAACCAGCCATGAAAGTTGGGCCCAACTATGCTGCTAGCTGACGTCATGCATCCTTTTATTTTTAAGACGAAATTTAAAAAAAAAATGAATTTTTTCCTATCAAGCCATTTCTACACCATTCCATAATATCTTACCTCATTTTAATGTCTAAGTTGTTAATATGCAAGTAAAACTAAAATATTTAATAACGTGAAACTTAAACAACATGAAAATTAAAACAACATTTAGCGACAAGTGACCCTCAAAATATGTCGAGAAACCTTATTTTGATACAGTAGTTTAATTCAATTAACCAATAAAGTTATAAAAAAAAAACTTAAAAAACAATAAATTATTGAGGAGGCTAAAAAATAGCCCCTTTCGGTTGAAGATGATATTTAAATATGGTTTGGCAGTGTTCATTAAATATGGTTTGGCAGTGTTCATTAAAAATTAATTTTTTGTAAGGCTATAATCTGGACGGGGTTGAACATTGTCCCTTCAGTTGGAGATAACCTAAGAAGCATTGGTGTCAAGCCTAAAATTCAAGGTTTAAGGAGGAATAGGGTCCATAATTTGGGGGCCCAAGGCACCAAGAGACTTACTAATCAAAGTCAGAGTAGCAAAGAGCAAACTCTATCACTTTCAATACCCAATGAGTCAGAGATACTCACCGGCCGTACGTCGGAGTTAGGAGCAAACGACTTATCGGCAAGAGCGGAGTCAGTCACAATGAGAAAAATACTGGATACCGTCTTATCGTTGACCATCTTAGAGTCGTACGCCACAGAGTTGGTAGCACCATGGGGCCCTTGAGATGCAAAAAGAACAGGTTGTGGGGATGGTGAAGGAGGTTTTGCTAAAGGTGGGAAACTATCAAGCAATTCAAGTTCATGAGGGGATGGCAGTGAGGAGACTTGAGGTCAGGGTCGTTTCTGAGATTTCGGGGATCCTGTGCGAAATTCATAAAAGGCGCCTTTCTTATAGGTCATCTTTTATATCTCAAATAAGATCACAATAAAATTATTGTATGTATGAACAATGAAACCTGATAGTCCGTAATGCGTGTGCGTCTAGCGATTTTTTGTGACTCATTTTCTCTTGATTTTGCCTTGAAAAGTACAAAAGAAAAAAAATATCATTATAGATGAGAAATGCCCAAATCTTCAAATTTCAAGTCAATATACTTAAATTAGTGAATATCTTACTTTGATCGAAGTCTACATCACTCTGATCAGTTGAATTGTCTTCATGATTCAGAAGTTTCTCTTCAATTTCATAAATTTATAAATTAGGATTTAATAATTTGTGGGAAATATAACAATGGGACGAAGAGAGAATGGGAAGTGGCGACAACGTCAGGAATTCTGACTTCTGGTGCTCTGGTAGTCTGGTGTGAAAGAAGAAGAAAAAATGGGAAGCAGTGATTAGACTTTGGCTTGAGAGAAGAAGTCTGAGTCTCTGAATTGTTTGTCTCGGTCAGTGGAGTTCTCCACTTTTAATTGATTAGCTTTGCCATTTTTTTTTTTTTTTTTTTTTTTTGCTAGATTAGCTTTGCCCTTTGTTAATTATTATTTTATATAATTTGCGTACAAATTTTAGGTAGTAGTCTGATGGCTTTTGGGGCCCATCAGATTTTTATATATATATTTTTTGATTTGGTTAGTATTTCTATATATATATTTTTGATATATTATTATATTCAATAAAAAAAATTTGGGGGCCCCCAAAATTTTGGGGCACTCGCCAAAAGCCTGCTCTGCTTGAGGTGTTTGTTGTTTTAGGGTGGTCATCTTAAAAGGTGACGGGAGCATTGAGACCAGTAGGGAAAATTGTTTTGTTGAGTATGCCCTATCTTTTCAAGGTGCAAATCCATCTTAGCTTGTGTCATTGACTTGGTAGGTGGATCGGCTAATAAATAAATAAATAGGGTAAATTACACAAAACTACTTTAACTATGGATCGCATTACTATCTCATACTCCATCTTTTAAACATTGCAATGTCATACCTCAACTTACGAATTCGTTGCAATACCAACGCTCCGTTAATTTTTTTGTTAATTTTTTTGTTAAATGCTGATGTGGTAAGCATGGGGTCCATATTTTTCTGATGTGGCAGAACAGGTAGATAAAAAATAAAATTATAAAATAATCAATTTAAAAAATATATATATTATTTTTTATGCCAAGAAAAATTAAATAAAGAGGAGTGGGGCCCATCCCAACCCTTCTTCCCCCTCCATCCCGCCCCCTTTCCTTCCTTCATCACTGAAACATAGCGCCGCACCTCCTTCGACACCCCTCCTCCGCCATCGTCCATAAGCTACACCTGGGCTTCCTCTGCAACCACGCCGAGCTCGAGCTCACCCGCCAAGTTGTTGAGTCCTTCGTCGCCGAGAAACACCAATTTTTGATCCCGGCCGCTCAAAGGGGGCGTTGAGGGGGTGCGAAAGGTGCAGTCGCACAGGGCCCCAAATTTGAAGGGGCCCCTAAAATTTTTGTCACCTAGTATTTTATGTAAAATATTCTATATTTAAAATTGCTTTTGTTATAAGATAATGTTCTATATTCAAAAATTGATTTTGTTAGCACTTTAAAATCTCATCTTACATTCCTTATAAGCGTAATTTTTTCTTTTCTAAATATAAAAATTTAGAGCACAATAAGATATTTTGAGTACCAATAATACACCATAAAAGACGGTATTTTTTCAATATTATTATATAATAAAGTTACATATTCAAGTGAAACTTTAAAGTTAGAGTTTTTGAAGTTTGTTTTCTTGTTTGGTTGTTTAAGAGTGAAATGTTTTTTATTATTTAGTGAACGTTATGTTTATAGCTCTTTTACTTATTACTAATGACATTTTAAAACTTGCAATCAGTGAGTGCTAAACTTTGTTTTGATTTAAGTAATTGATTTCTAGTGTCAATACATTGTCCTACATTTTTTAAGACTATCTTAAGGAGGGGCGCTTTTATAAATTTCGCACAGGGCCCCTAAAATCTCAGAGACGGCCCTGCGGCCGCTGCGGCAGCATTCATGCAAAAACACGTACCCGGCATATTTAATCGTCGTCAATCTCTAGATCCAGACCAACGTTATGGTTGCTTCTTTGTTGAAGGAAGGGCCTGCTTCTTTGTTGAACACTACCATGGTTACTGCTTTGTTGTTTTGGGTGGCCAATCTCAAATTCCTAAATTTTTTTTAGTAAAGGAAGAGAGAAAGTGGAGATCTGCTAATAGAATGGGGCGATGGCGGTGGGCGGTGGCTGGAGTGGAGAAGATCTGGTTTGGCATTATTTTAGGGTAGCTAATCTCAAATTCTTAATTTTTTTTTCTTGTACGTATTATTTCAGGGGCAAATTCCAATATAAAAATCCAGTGGCCAAGAAGATGATACTTACACTCCAATTTTTTTTTAGGAAAACTAATGAAAAGGGTTTGAAAACTTTGAGTTTTAATGATAAGCACAAAATAAAGGGTAAAGTGAATAGTACCAGGTTTGACTTTTTAGTGTAAAAATGTGGTTTTTCATTAAAGTGAACAGTACCGTGAGCTTTTCGTTAAAACTCCCTTTTTTTTCTCTTAGGTTCGCCAATTTCTCATATAAAGCATCCGTTTGAGCATCGACGGCGACTTGGCCAGTTTATCCTTTGCTAATCCACGACGGCTTGAGCAGCGATGGCCCACGACTGTTTGCTCGGAGGATGATGGTGGATGGGAAGAAAGTGACTATTTTCTCTGTTGATTTTGACCCATAAGCCAATCCCTTTAATATTTCATGTACTAGACGAAGAGAAGAAGATGGTAAAGAAGAAAGAGACAATGAATCTGTACCAACTGCATTTTTAATTGAATTTTCTGATTGTTGACATTTTTAAATAATATTTCATTAATGTTTTAATCTAGTTGGCTGAGTAGTGGGTCCCGTGCTTACTACGTTAGCATTGAACAGAAAAATTAACAGATAACGAATTGGTAAGTTGATGTATGACATTACAATGTTTAAAAGATGAAGCATGAAATTGTAGTGTGACTCATAATTAAGATAGTTTTATGTAATTTACCCAAATAAATAATATAAATAACAAGCAACAACACAATCATATTTGAAACAATACATTTCTTACCATTTAATGTTACAAACACTTCTGATGTCTATTTGGTGAATATCATGGAACACCCTATACATAAACAAATTTGAATAAAGGCTACAACTTCTCTCTGTGTTAAAGATTCTTGTTGGTCCCAAAGAGGAAGATATTAGAGCACATACAAAGGCTTGAAAAATCACCACTTTAAAAACAACTATAGTTTCTTCCTTTCCATCTTGATTTCCCATTTTCCATTTTGGAAAATAGCGCGTCCACACGCTGATATGTGTTTCATCTTCACAATCAGTCTTTGATATTGTGTGGTTCAGCTTGTCACTTGAAACCCTAATTGGGTAGGCCTGCAGCCAGCTTTGCTCTCAAGTCTTTTCTCAAGATTTTGCCAGAAGGAGCCTTGGGTATTTTGTCTATGAAGAAAACCCGACCTATTCTCTTATAAAAGACCACCTGCACGTAATATAATGCAGCAAACGATTAGTCAGGAATTGTTTATTTATTTATTTATTTTCAGGATAGAGCGAAATTCAAAAGTAAACAGTACCAAAATAAAAAAACCCATTGATATAGAGAGGCCTACAAAGTTATAGTTCCAATCAACACCTGGTAAGGCCATCCAATTATACACACCAATAGATAACACAAGCCCAAGTATCACTCCAAAAGAAAGAAGAAAATAGCACAAGAAATTTCGGATAAATAATAATGGGTTTACAACTAAATGATTCAGAATATTTACTTTTGGACTCGAGGCCATGATCGAATAATCATCAATGTAGCTCGGGTCAGGAATATTTGAAGAAAATGTTCACAACTATCTAATCTAGAGAGGCCTTTCACCATTATAAGTACTTGCACCATTATAAGAATTGACTAACGAGATTTTTCTCTCTTTTACAGATATCAAAATCGGCTGGATTTGATACTACCACATGTATGTTCTTGGGATATACCTAATCTTCGGCTAATCCATCAATGTAGTCATATCTAACTGAGTTAACTGGTTTAACTCAGCCATGTGGAATTTTCTGGTAGTTTAACCAGCAGGCATTCGTTCACTTCAAGTAGTAAAGTCGAGAATACCTCAAACGAGTGTGTAACACATTAATTTACTAACTGCTCGTATTTGAGTACTAATATATACAAGTCAACAATGGTACCTGTTTTGAGATGTATTGTTTGATGTCATCTTCGGAGATCTTGGAACTGTTCGATCTCACAACAAATGCAACAGGAATTTCACCTGCAGCTTCATCCTTCATACTGAATCAAACACATTTTAAACAAGTTATACAAACGTTCTTATCTTCATAGACTGATAGATAGTTTGGTAACACGCCGCACCAGTTACAAGGGCATGAGACATAACCATGTAGAATGTGGTACAGGTTAACTTACGGTACAACAGCAGCGTCGGAGATGTTGGGATGGGCAATCAGCATGGCTTCAAGCTCAGCCGGAGCCACTTGGAACCCCTTGTATTTGATGAGTTCCTTTAATCGGTCGACGATGAAGAGCTCGTCATCACCGTCTATGTACCCTATATCACCTGTGTGCAACCATCCCTGTTTGTCTACGGTTCTCTCCGTGGCTTCAGGATCATTAAGATAACCTGCTCACCAATAAGCCCCAAGCTATGTTAACATGCATATATCTTTTTGGTGAATTATTATTTTTTTGGTTAAAGAAAATCTTTGATACACTTTATATTGTCTTAAAACTGGAAGGAGATCCTCCCCGATCTCTTCCACCAATGCCACCAGATCAAGTGATCCGTTGAAATTTGATCCAACGGCTAAAATTATTATAATTTTTAAAATGACCCCTATTTTTAGTCATTTGATCAAATTTCTAGAATCCGGATCATTAGATTCGGTGATCTTGATGGAAGAGATCCATCTCTTTCCCTTAAAACTCGCGCATACTATAGATCCACAAAAAATGTCAAAACCAAGTACTATTCACACATTTATAACTTTTTCGAACTTTTAAATGAATAAAACAAAAAATAAACATAAATAAAATGATGCTTTAGATTTAGCCTCTTACAACTTTTAAAACTACACTTAGGTACATTATTTTCATAAAAAATAAACAATATGTAAATTATATTTTCGTAAAATTACACATAGGTGCATTATTTTTATAAAAGTTAAATAATAGGTACTTTATTTTTGAAAAAAAAAAAACTAGTAGATACATTGTTTCTTTTAAACAGTAGCTACATTATTTTTATAAAAATTAAACAATAAGTAAATTATTTTGGTAAATTAAATAATAGGTACATTATTTTCGTAAAAATTGAATTTGTTATTAATAATGCTTTGAAATTAGGACGTCTTAACAAAACATTCATACTACTGTTCATGTTTAACGTTAAGGATATTTTTACTCTAAATAGTCACTCATGGTACTATTAACTTACAATACATTTTTGTCATTTTGGTTAAAACTCAAAGTTTTCAAGCCTTTTTCATAAGTTTTCTTTTGAAATTATAACATTAATGCTTTTTTTTTGCCACACACCATATATGTCACATCCCGGGTTCGACTCCGCTGTAACACGATATTGTCGGCTTTGAGCCCCGACCACGCCTTCACGGTTTTGTTTCTGGGAACTCACGAGCAACCTCCCAGTGGGTCACCCATTATGGGATTGCTCTCGCACGAACTCGCTTAACTTCGGAGTTCCGATGAAACCCGAAGCCAGTGAGCTCCCAAAAGACCTCGTGCTAGGTAGAGATGAGAATATACATATAAGGCTATAGGATCCACTCTCATGGACGATGTGGGATGTTACAATATATCTTGACACTAAATCTATTAACATGTATTAAATTTTATAATGTTAATTGTCATATATATCATGTTATTAGGGGCATTTTAGGAATGTTATTGTTTACGTGGAGTCTAGTCATTGAGTTTAATTTAGAGAAAAATAAAAACTATTTTGGGTTTTAGGTAAAGAAAATTCATTTTTAAGGGGTAAAGTTATATTTTTAATAAATATAAAATGTAATGAGTCATCTTAAAAATGTTAACGATTGAACTTAGTATTATGGTTTATTGATATTCATTTTTCACTTATAAGTGAGATGTCTTATATTCGATTCTCACCAAATGCAAGTTTGAATCATATTATTACTAGTCCATTGTGAGACTAAATTCATCTCTTCAGATAATATATTTTGTTCAAAAAAAAAAATGTTAATCGATAAGGAAATAAGCGTGTGGCTGTACGAAACGAACCCAGTCAAGTTACGAAAATAGTGTGAAGCTACGAAAATAATAAACAAATAGAAATCCTAATCCCAGCCCATTCACCAAACAAATAGAAATCCTAATCCCAGCCCATTCACCAATGATTTCGTCCACCCAAACACAATCAATATATTACCTTTCACCAATAAATTTCGTCCACCCAGAGACAACCAAAATAAATTAATATTTAATGTTATAGTCCCTTCCACAAATAATATTTTCTATTATTCATTCATTAGTATTTAGTTTGATTGTTCAAAAAGTTATGTTTCTTAACTCATACATCTTAACTATTAATTTTTTTTTTTTGAAAAAAGATATTATCTGTATGGATGGGCTTAGTCACATCTTAACTATTAATTAAATGAGTTATTATATGGATTCATGATTTAACTTTGATAGAATGAGAATGCAACATAATGATTTTCTTGGTAACAAAATGATAATCTTTCTTTATATAAAATCTCAACATGGACACGCATTATCTCTGTAAGGATTAAAGAAAATCTCAACATGGCCTGAAATTATTTAAAAATTCATTTTTGTAAGTTTTGAATTTTCTTTTTTAAGAAACGATATTATTTATACTAAGGAGAAAATGATGGGTTTAGCCTCACAATATTCTAGCAATAATATGGTTCAAATTCGTTTTTAACGGAAAATTTACTACTAAATACTAAGGAGTTGTTTTATTCACACCCCACGTTTTGTTGACTAGACCTCATATGCTTAATACACCGCATATTTACTTTTTAGACTAAAATTTATCTTAATACACCCCACATACTTTCCAATACTATCACGCCCCACACTTTCTACATATACCTCACACTCTCCCCTTAAAATCCAAATCAAATCATGTGTTCGTCTCACAAGTTCATCTTCTCCGCCATTTTCAGAAACGAGTATTGTCGAATGATCATGGGTAGAAATTTCTATGAGGTGTAAAGAAAAAGTGCTTCATCTTCAAATCAATGGTTTAGGGTTTAGGGTTTATGAAGAAAAAGTTTGACCAAACTCCATTAGTATCATCTTGCTTGTTTCTTTGTGCATCTTTGAGGACTCCACTTTTTCCTCTAATCTGGAATTGTTGGACTTGAGATATGTCGAGTTAAGGGGTTTCTCAAATGGTTTATCATCTATTAAGAAACTCGAATCAAGTACGAAATGAAAATTTTCTCATATTCTTTTTTCAATTTTTAATTATTCCATTTTGGTGTTTCTATCAATTAAGAATTTTAGGGTTTCTCTATTCAATTAACTACAAAGATTTTTGTCCATTTTGCGGGGTTAGTTTTCAATAAACTTCATCGATTTCTATCAATTAGGGATTTTAGATTTCACGTATATATATCGATCTATACTCATCTTGTTTGGTAGTTGTTAGAGTTTTGTTCTACAATGGATGATAGGAGTGACTTTGAGAGCTTGAAAAAAATATATATAAAAACAATTTGGGGTGTATTTAGAAAATAATTTTATTTTTTAAATTCAAATGTGGCCTAAATAGTCATTTCATAATAGGATATATAAGTTATTTAATAATAATTTTTTATGTGAGTTGTATTAAAAAATATGTGGGGTGTTAATAAAAAAACCCAATACTAAATTCCCTCATAGCTCGGTTCTTAAAGTACAATCCTAATTATTTTCCAAGCAAGATTATATTTCCAAATACACCACCATGCATATGAATTAAAAGATCAAGTAGGATTATCTTCCCTCTTTTTTTCCCTCCCCTTCCCTCCCTTCCTATTTGAACGGTCACAGTTAAGTCATATCAACATCTTTTTTATAAGAAAAAGACAAAATAGAGAATGTGATAGGAGATGATAGAAAGAGGAGGAGAGAGAATCCTAGGACAGACACATAGATATATAAAATAAAAGCCAGCAAGATCCGCAAACAAATGAACTAATTAATTAGATTATAATTAATACTATAATCTTGTGAAGAAGATAAATAAAAGAATATGTAAGGAAATTATTGGTTTTTTGTAATGGAATAGTAGCCACTCTGTGTACCTTTCATGATTTGGCTACCTCTGATGCAAATCTCTCCAGCTTGATTTCGCGGAAGCGAAGCACCCGTATCAGGGTCAACAATTTTCATCTCTGCATTTCTTACAACAGTTCCGCACGCACCTGATTTTATCTCAAATGGTTCCTTTGCAAATGCTAAGCACATTGACAGCACAGGTCCAGCCTCTGTCATTCCATACCCCTGAACAAATTTCAACGTATATTATTTCACACCATTATTTTCATATTCAAAGACTATATGACATATATGGTTGACAAATGGATACATATAAAAAGGACCACAGTTTTAAAGGGGGACATATAATATAAGACAATTTGTGGTATTAAACCGCTCCCTTCACTATCAATTTTTTTTTTAATTAATTCATCTTCATATTTAAATGAGAAGTTTTAAGCTCAACTTTTATATATGACTATAACGTATTATGTTTGTGTTGAATTTGATACTTAATTAGTGATTAACCACTTCTATAGTCTAACTCATTCAACCACACACGAATACATAAGTTATTGTTAACAGTTTTTACGACTTGCACTTGCATCAACAACTAACAGAACTCTTACTCAAATTTTAAATCAATGCCCCACGAAAATAAAGTTGGTAAACAAATATGGTATTTATAGCATTTTCCGGACTAAAATTACCAAAACATGATTGAGGATGAGAATCACTCAACCACTTAGGAAATATGGTATATATAGAGACAGAAATTCAGTTAAAGACGTTATTCAATTGAATTACCTGTCCAAGTTTGGCATTAGGTAACTTAGCCCTCACTGTATCCTCAAGCTCCTTCCCCATCGGCGCCGCACCGGACATCACCATCCTTATCGATGACAAGTCGTACCGGTCTAAGTCGGGGCTTTTGGCAATACTCAAAACGATCGGAGGTACAAAAGGCGCAATCGTCACCTTGTACTTCTCCACCAGCTCCAACAACTTGGTGATCTCAAACTTCTGCATGGTCAGTATCGCCGCCCCAACTCTGAGTCCGCAGAGAAACACTGAATTGAGGGAGTAGATATGGAACAAGGGCAGCACGCAGAGGATCACGTCCTCACTGTGGAAATACAAATTCGGATTCTCTCCGTCCACCTGTTGCGCCACGCTCGTCACCAACCCTTTGTGCGTCAGCATAACCCCTTTAGGTAGCCCCGTCGTCCCGGAAGAATACGGCAGCGCAACGACGTCTTCGGGGTTTATTTTCACCGCCGGGATGTCATTCTCGTCCGCCGAAGTCAGCTCCGAGAAATGACGATAAGTATTACCGTCTTCCTCAGTTTCCGCGCTGTCGACGACCATGATCTCGACGTCGTTTTTAAGTGCGAAGTCCTTCACCTTGTCCACGTAAGCCGACTGCGTTATGATGAGTTTGGCATTGGATGCTTTTGCCTGCTTGGCCATCTCGGCCGGAGTGTAGAAGGGGTTGGCAGTGGTGACGACTGCGCCGATATTGGAGGCGCCGAGAAATGCAAAGACGAATTCAGGGCAGTTTTGGAGGAGGAGCATGATGACGTCGGTTTGGTGAATGCCGATTTTGTGGAGCCCCGCGGCGACCTTGCGGGAGGTGAGCTCGACGTTGGCGTAGGTGAAGGTGTTGCCGTTGTTGCCGTTGATCAAGCAGGGGCGGTCCATGAATTGGGAGATGTTTTCGAAGCAGTAGGTGTGAAGAGGGAGGTGGTTTGGGATGTAAATATCGGGGAGTTTGGACCGGAAAATGAACTCATCATCTTTGTGATGGTGCTCCATTGGATATGTGTTTGGATGGTGAGAAAGTGAGGGAAAATGTGAGAGAAAATTGGTAGTAGGGATTGGGTTGGTTTCTTTCAGACGACCTTCTCCCTGGTTTTTGGTTTGGGTTTTGGTTGGAGTAAATATACAAGCAGGTGTGGTGGGGGAAACGGACTTGGTTGGTATTAATTTATTTGCCAATGACAGAACATGTCCAATTCCTACGACTTGCAAACACGACAAACTCTTGCATCCACCTGGCCGTCACCGAAGTAACAGACCAATCAGTCCATTCCACGTACACAATTTATTTCTCTTTATTAAGTTATCTTCGCTTTCTAGTACACGTGGCGTTATGTAATAGGTGAGGGATGTTTGGTGGGTTGGGGAAGCGAATTGGATTTGGTTACATGCGGCACACTTTAGCCCAAAACCAACCAGTTGGCTGCCACGTAGGACGCTTCACCTAACGCAGAGTCTTTACTCGTCCCTTGGTTGGTGACTCTAGTAAACGACACCATTCACCTACTACAAGTGCTTAGTCATGGACATAAAATTCCACGCCCAAGTGACGTCGTAATGTTGTCACGCTCACTCGCTTAAAACTGGCTGCTGGCTGGCTCAAATATTCACATTTTCTTTTTCTTTTTTGTATTTTCCATATTTGTATTTCCAGTAATTTTTTTTTTTTTTTTTGCCGTAGAAAAAGTTGATTAATCTTTTTAAGAATTTAAAGGATACACAGTCCAACCATTTAGCATTACAGTCTAATGATATTTTTCTTTACTTGTAAAAGGAATTTTGAACCATATTATTACTTAGCTCATTATCAGGCTTAGTTTACTCTCTTACATTTTAGTATAAATAATATCGTTTGTTAAACAATAAAAAAAAAAAAAAAAATACAGAGTGCAGTTTTTGGCACCTACGATTTTGACTTTGTAGGCATTGAGGTGAAGAAACGATGAAAAGGATGATTTGGCAGCCCTTTTAATTGGCCATGCCTTTTCGATATTTGGTTACCTAATTAGGTTTGATAATTTATTACTTGATTTATACAGTTGACAACAACCTACCTATTATGCATGGTTTTTTCTTTTCTTTTCTTTTTCTTTCAATATAAGAAAGGCATGTGGAATGTCTCTATCTGAGTCCTTTTCTTATACGGTAAATCGTCAAAATGGTCATTGAGATTTGCATAACTCATTACTTTGGTCCTTGAGATTCCAAATCGATAAAAGTAGTCCCTAAGATTGTCCACCATCCATCATTTTGGTCATTCCGTTAAAAACTCCGTTAAGTGTCTCAGAATTCTTGACCGGAAGTTTGGGCAATTTTCAAAACTTCGTAACTCAAGCGTTTCGTAACCAAATTCGACCCATAATATATCAAAATGAAGATAGGAAAGTGTAGAATAAGATTATACCTATTTTGAAGCCCAATGGTTGCCGGAGATTGCCGGCAAATAGTCTCAAAGTTGACTGGTCCGAGTGAAAACTTGAAAACTCGCTGGAAACTGGGTAAATTTTAAACATTCATAACTTCTTCAATACATAACGAAATCAAGTGATTCAAAAACAAAAATCATACTTCTCGATGAGACAAAGAGAATGGTACCTTTTTGACGGCTAACTCGCCGTGGTTTGGCTGGAAAACGGCTCGAAAGTGGCTGTCTTGGTCTCGAGTTAGCCATTTTCGAGCCATTTTTTGGCCAAACCATGGCGAGCTAGCCATCAAAAAGGGTACTATTCTCTTCGTCTCGTCGAGAAGTATGATTTTCATTTTTGAATCACTTGATTTAGTTGAGTATTGAAGAAGTTATGAACGTTTAAAGTTTACCCAGTTTCCGGCGAGTTTTCAAGTTTTCACTCGGACCAGTCAATTTTGAGGCTATTTTCCGGAAATCTCCAGCAACCATTGGGCTTCGAAATAAGTATAATCTTATTTTACACTTTCCTATTTTCATTTTGATATATTATGGGTCGAATTTGGTTAAGAAATGATTGAGTTACGAAGCTTTGAAAATTGTCCAAACTTCCGGCCAAGAGCTCCCAGGCACTTAACGGAGTTTTTAATGGAATGACCAAAATGATGGATAGTGGACAATCTCAGGGACCACTTTTATCGATTTGGAATCTCAGGGACCAAAGTGATGAGTTATGCAAATCTCATGAATCATTTTGGCGATTTACCCTTTCTTATAAGATATCAAAGACATTACACAATTTAACAGAGTCAAAATTACATTGAAATATGTATTAAAAAAATGATCGTAACCATGACTTGACGAAATAAAAATGTCTGTTGTCATATTAGCTTATCGATAAATATGATTAAACGCATATTTAGAAATTCGTTGAAGAAGTTGCCAAGCATCTCTTATTTAAAATTTTGAATCTTCTTCAGTGTTATCATTTGTAAAGTACATTCGTACTGTCCAATATAATATTTGTAGAAGAGCCATAGCTTAAATTTGGGACATTAGCATGTTTTTGCCTTTCCACGCAAGATTCAAGTTTGTTCGGACAGAGGCCACTCAGCTTTACACTATTAAAACAAGTCTTGCAGTGCATGCTCCATTTAATTATTTCACTATTCTAAAAATCGGCTTAGGCGGTGCTTAGACGCTAAGCGGTGGAAGATCGATGCAAGTTAGGCCAAAAAGTAAAGGAAAATCGGTTAGGGGCTTGGCGGTTCAGGGTTTACAGTTCCATATTTTTCCCTTAAGTTAAATGGTTTTCTGGGTAACCTACCCTAAAAAAACCCATATTATTTCTCTCGCCGTTTTGTGTTTCTCTTCCCCTTATCTATCCTCACATAAGCGTTCTCTCTCTCGCCTCCACTCATGCCGACTCTGAATCTGTATGTGCCGTCTCTCACAGTTGCCATTGCCTAGACGCGTCATCACCTGGGCTCATTTTGCAACCTGGTCAGACTTTGAATTTTTGGCGCCGTTGCCGGGGATTAGCAACTTTGCTAATCCTTTGGATTGTTTTATTTCAGTTTGTTTTAATTCGTTCCAGATTCTGAGTTTGTTTTGTTTTCTTGTTTTTAGGTACTAGTTTATGACTCGGAGTTCTCATCCGGTTCGTGAACACATCTTGGACTTTGACGACGATTTTGAGCGAGAATTAAGACGAAAAAGGAAGAATCCAGAACCTAGTGAATCAAGTTCGAATTCAGAAGCCGAAGTTGAGTTTGAGGAAGAGATACCCACGGCAAGAGTGGGTGAATTTGAGGAAGTCATGGCACAAGACAATCGTACAATCAAGGAGCTTTCGGCTTCGGGATTGGACAATGCCACACCCTTATGCATCCAATACCCCGCGGCGGCCCAAGGAAAGACCGAGGAATTCGAGTTGAAGTCAAGTTTGCTACACCACATTCCGAAGTACCATGGGTTGTCCATGGAGGATCCTAACAAGCACTTGAAAGAGTTTGAGGTGGTGTGTTCAAGCATGACTCCAATCAACGTTGATGGGAGCATATTGAAGATGAAGGCGTTTCCCTTCTCTCTCTTGGAAAAGGCGAAAGATTGGTTGTATGAATTAGCTCCCGGAATGGTCACATCTTGGGAGAGCATGAAACGGACTTTCTTGGAGAAGTTTTTCCCAACTTCTCGAGTCATTCTTCTACGAAAAAGGATAAGTGGAATTCAACAAGATGAAGGTGAATCTTTTCCTACTTACTATGAACGTTTTAAATCTCTTGTTGCTTCATGTCCACAGCATCAGATGAAGGAGGAACTTCTTTTACAATACTTCTACGAGGGGCTACTACCAATCGAACGTCAAATGCTAGATACCTCGGCGGGAGGAGCCTTGGTGGACAAGACCCCCACGGCAGCCAAGACATTAATCTACAATCGAGTGTTGAATGCCCAACAATACGAAGGTGTTGGACAAAGGAGCAACCCACGGCAACACCAAGTGAATGAGGTAAGTGCCATAACCGAACTTCAAAATCAAATGGCTAACCTTACTACTTTGCTTTCTCAGGTGGTGGAAGGTCCAAAAGTGCAAAACGTGGCAGCTTGTGGCGTATGCTCCATGCAAGGACACCTTACAGACAAGTGCCCACAATTGATAGAGAATGGAGGTTGGGAGACCCTCAATGCCGTGGGATTTGGCAACCAATACCAACCGAGGAATGACCCATTTTCTAATACTTACAATCCTGGTTGGCGTGATCATCCAAATTTCAAATGGCGAGAACCCCAACAAGGCCAACAACAAAGCACATTTAGGCAACAACCCCCGGGTTTCTATCAAAAGCCGTTTGCACCAACTCAACCCCAAGCACAACCCGCCCAAAAATCAGGTTCTTCTATTGATAATGATCAGATTTTTAATTTACTAACTTCTATGGTGCAGGGCATGCAAACTAGGGACAAGAAGGTGGACGAGTTAGAGAAGCAAGTGGGGCAAATTGCCGAGTTTATGGGGCAGTTTCGAGAGCAAGGCAAGTTGCCTAGCTCAACCGTGGTCAATCCAAAAGGTGGATTCGAATCTGCAAAAGCTATAACTTTGCGAAGTGGGAAGCACGTAGGATCTGACCCCCAACACTCCAAATCACGTTCTAACGAGGTGGAGGAGTTGATGATTGAAGAGGAAGAACAAAAGCAACCCACGGCAAGGGTGGAAACACCTTTGCCGCAAGCCAAGGCCACGACAAGGAAGGAAGCACCCTTGCCACAACCTCCTACATCCCATAATCAATCCAATCCGTCCAACTCAGGTAAGAAAGTTCCAATTCCAATTAATTCTAACGTTATTCCTCCAAATGTACCCTTCCCTAGCAGATTTTTGCAAGCCAAGAACGAAGAGGAGGAAAAAGACGTTTTGGAGACGTTTAGGAAGGTGCATGTCAACATCCCACTCCTCGATGCAATAAAGCAAATCCCAAAATACGCTAAGTTCTTGAAGAAGCTTTGTACAACAAGGAAACGGATTCGGGAGAAAGAGGTGGTACACGTAAGTGAGAATGTATCTGCAATATTGCAAAGAAAGCTACCACCTAAATGCAAAGATCCAGGTAGTTTCACTATCCCTTGTGTTATTGGCAATGCGAGGTTTGATCATGCTATGCTAGATTTAGGTGCATCCATTAATGTCATGCCATATTCTGTTTATGCATCTATGAATCTAAGAGAGCTTAAAAATGATGGTGTTATTATTCAATTAGCCGATCGATCTAATGCATATCCGAAAGGAGTTTTGGAGGATGTTTTGGTGCAGGTAGACCATTTGATTTTTCCTGCAGATTTCTATGTGCTTGACATGGAAAATTCGGCACACTCTCCATCATCACCACTCTTACTTGGACGACCTTTCATGAAAATAGCTCAAACCAAGATTGATGTGGCCAAGGGAGCAGTCACTATGGCGTTTGGTGGTGATATGATTAATTTCAAAGTTTCTGAATCTATTGAGAATACTAATGATGTTCGTTCTTGTTTTGCCATTGATGTGACTGAAAGTAACAGGCAGGAATGTTCAACAATAATCAAGAGGGATGTTTCTCGCACCACAATCAAGGAGGGACTTGGATTAAAGCACAAGGAGCACGTCCCAACCTCCAAATCACCAAATCTGGCCGAGAATACTCATTGTGCATTTGTTCAATGTGCTGCCACTTCAGTGCAGCACATGGGTAAGCCATCTTCTCCACTTTCAATTCCCATTTCGAATAATAGGTTGTTACCTTGTTTGGTGCAGGTACCTAGGTGCATTCAAAGTGGTGGGAGAGTTCATTTAGGGAAGCAAAGCACAAAAATCAGGAAGGATCATTATCCCCTTCCATTCAAAGATCTAAAGCATGAAGTGGTTTGTAGGGCAGGTTGGAGAGGAAGCATCTTGGGATGCCGTGGGCCCTAATGAGGAGTGAATGAGGTTTTCGTCCGGCTGTACGATGTTAAAGCAAGCGCTACTTGGGAGGCAGCCCATGTATTCAAATAAGGAATATCTATGAATCGCTTCATAATCAGTTTTGCGTTTCTAAAAATCTTCCCTTTTTTTTTTTTTGCATTTTCTTTTTGCCATGATTGTCATTTTTTGTTGATTTAATTATTTTTGGGTGTGGGTTTATTTTTGAAAACATTGACAGATATGCAAGGTAATTTCACATTAATTTTCATGGAAAACGAACATTAGGTAGAAAGGTAGAAAAATACAAGCAAGTGAAAACAAGCAGGAATGAGCCTTCATTGGTTAGGTGGTGCCTCAGCATTCGATGGACCTCCAGAAAGTCGAAGCGCCAGAGTTTGATTTTCCGGAGCCTCAACACTTGGTGAAGCGCCAGATGATGAATGCAGAAGTTGCCGCTGGAGTAAGGCCACAAACCGTTGATGATCACTATGAATCCGAACTTCGGACTCCTGCAGCTGGTTAAGCTTCATCTTCATACTTGTTGAGTAATTAGTTGCAAGCATGTGCAACTCTTTATTCTCATGCCTAAGCACTCTGACCTCTTGCCGAAGACTAGCCACTTTAGCCATCAACGACTCAACCTGACGAGATCGAGCAAGAAGGCGCTGGCCCATGTTTGATATTGAGCCTGCACATCGGACGCTGTAGGCCAGAAACACCTGAACAGCCAGTTCGTCGGACCGCCTGGAAAGTATCCTAGTGTCTCTAGGAGTGAGAAGATTTCTGGCCACCACCGAAGCGGTTGTATCATTCATCATCATGGAATCTCCAACTGTAAGAGGACCATTTAGGGATACGAAGAACGGCTGCCAAATGTTGTTTGGAGAAGACATATCAATATCTTCCCCAATATTCAAGTTAAGGCGACGGTCAGAAGGGCAAGACATTTTTGAAGGTGTGAAGAAAAAGAAGAGGTCGGACAAATCAAGTTCTTAGAAGTGCAGGTAGGGAGCTGTTACAGGCGGAAAATTCAAGTGTGCTTTGGAATGTGATGCGTGCCTCTCTTTAAAAATCAGCACTCGACAGAGCTTCAGAAATTGAAGAGGCAAGTTCAGGAATCGAAGAGGCAAGCTCAGAGATCGAAGAGACGTCTGTTTTCTCAAAAACTGGGCTGCTCAGAAACCACGGGCCGATCTCAGATATCGGAGAGGCATCTGCTTTTCCAGACGTGTCAACATCTGTCACATGCAGAGTCAGCTTTGCGAAAATCACTGGCAGTTTGTCGAAGCACCGATTCCAACCATCTGCTTTTCCAGACGTGTCAACATCTGTCACATGCAGAGTCAGCTTTGAGGAAATCACAGGCAGTTTGTCGAAGTGCCGATTCCAGATATCGAAGAGGCACTTGTTTTTCCAGACGTGTCAGCGCCTGTCATATGCAGAGTAAGCTTTGCGGAAATCACTGGCAGTTTGTCGAAGTGCCGATTCCAACCATCTGCTTTTCCAGACGTGTCAACATTTGTCACACGTAAACTCAGCTTTGTAGAAATCACGGGCAGTTTGTCGAAGCGCCGATTCCAGATATCGAAGAGGTGCCAGTCTTTTTCAGCCTCGTTAGCACCTGTCACACGCAAACTCAGCTTTGCAGAAATCACGGGCAGTTTGTCGAAGCGCCGATTCCAGATATCGAAGAGGCATCAGCTTTATCCAGACGTGTCAGCATCTGTCACATGCACACTCAACCTTGTAGAAATTACGGGCAATCTGTCGAAGATTTCTGGTGAAGTAGAATGCACGTGAAGTTTACTGTTCAATCATCTAACGGGTGCCGACAAGAGTGAAAGAATAGTACCGGTTATTAATTCCTATAAATGTCGTCCTTCACCCTCCATAGCAAGGCAGACATACATAATCCTTTTTCATCTCCGAAAATGCATTCCCAACGAAGCCTCTCGAGTTACTCTGTGTTTCTCATCCCTTGGGGTACCTCTGCAAACAAGTCATCAAGAGCAAAAGTATTTCATATCATGAAGGTTGAAAGCAAGAGTATCTCATATCATGCTTTCTCCCTGTCCTTTTCCTTATCTTTGTGACAAGGAGAAAGCGAGCAATCAGCCAGCACTTGGTGTCAATCTTCCGATCTAAGAACCGACTGCCTGGAACTCCTTCCTGATTGCTTACCTAGCATTGCTCTCGAGTGCTCATCTTCAACTGCTGATGTACTTCCGAAGAAGATGCCACATCTGCCTGGAGAACAGATAAGACAAGTGAAAATGATACCTTGAAGCATGTGGAGACAACGTGCTAATTCATCATCAAGATCAAGTCTCATTTTCCTTGCTAAGAAGTTCCCCAGCCCAGTTCAAGAATAAACCTGTGGAACGATACTTCTTGAAAAGCAAAAGTATCTCATATCATCAGAGTCAAAGGCAAAGATATCTCATGGCATGCTTTTCCTTTACCCTTGCTCTTGCCTGTGGGACAAGGAGAAAGAAAGCAATCGGTCGGCACTTGGACAGATTGAACAAAGAAACAGACCACCACCTCTACCTCGTGCCTACCTGCCGTGCAGAAGAAACAAGTAGAGAAGAATGCAGCCTGCAAACTCAATCAACCCGGCAGAAGGAGTCCGAGTTGAAACCAAGAGCTCGAGAAGCTTCAACAACATATGGACGCATCAGTCGCCAAAGAGCAAAGCCTCGTCGTACAAGGCCATCAAATCACCACCACCAATCAAGTCTCATTTTCCTTGCTAAGAAGTTCCCTAACCCAGTTCGAGATCAAAGCTGTGGAAAGTCAACAAGATCATCTCTCCATAACCAGATTTGCGTTCTTAAACTCTACTCTGTCTGGTTTTTACTTTGCCATACTTGTCATGTTTATTCGTTAATTGTTTGTTTGCTTGTTTTTGTGTGAGTTTATGCTTAAAACATTGAGGACAATGTTTGATTTAAGTGTGGGGGGGGGTAACCAAGTTGTTTTGCATGAAATTCGTAGGAGTTTATCACCCATTACTTCTAGTGTTGTTCCTTGCTATTTTAAGTGTTTTTAAGCTATTTTGGTGTGTTTTGACATAAAAATCCGAAAATCTCATAAAAATTTGAAAAATTGTTTTGAAAAAAAAAAAAAAAAAAAAAAAAACCAAAAAGAGTTGTTTTTGTATGTGTCTTAGGGTACCTTCCAACACAATGATGAGGATTTGGTTTTTAATTACATGACTGTTTAAGAGAGTTATAAACATGGATGAACATTTGATTTACTCTTTGGTGTATGCTTGGTTGTGGTTATAATTTATGAATTCACATGCAATCATAAAGGAAAAAATTAGTTTTTGTAACATGCTTGAAGGAAGGAACTCAAACAAACGCTACAACCTTGTGAGACTTGAGCCTAAACGTTTATTTGGAGAGTTGATAATCTGTGCATTATTGTTTTCTAAGTCGTTGCATGATCTCATTATTCTTTGCTTGGTTACTACTTAGAAGGAGTTTCATCATTTAGTTCCAAATGCTAGAACTCATGCCCATTTCATTCAAAGCATGCTATTGATTTGCATAACACATATTCAAGAAGAAGTTGTGTAGTGACCACCACCTTAGCCAAATTGCCATGTATACTACTTATGTTCAAGTGTAAACCCCGTTGAGCCTTGTTTAGCCTGTTTTTCTTTGTTAATCACATCATCTCCACCTAGCCTAGATTATGACCATCCACACTCTTGTTCTTGAAGCATAGTAAAGCATGATTCAAATTGAATTCCTGTTGAGTAATGTTTGGCAGAAAACAAGTGTGGGGGAAGTGTTTCTCATGTAAGTAGTGAGCCATAGGCACGGGTGGAAAGAAAAGAAAAGAAAAGAAAAGAAAAAAAAAAGAGTTCTAAAGTGTTGTTTGTTGAAGAAAGGGTCCAAAACATTGAATTCGGCCCTAAGTGTTGCTCAAATCTTCCCTTTGTGTTAAAAGTTGAGTTCTGCATTCTAAAGTGAATTCTAAGTTTCGATTTCATTACTTTGCTTGCTATTGCCTTAGGAACGTTTGTTATCCCTATCTTTCCTTTGTTAACCATTACCCTAAACCCTGTTACAACCCTTGACTTCTATCTTGAGTGTTATGTGTTTCAATTTGTGGAGTTTGAATTTGGTATGAGCATATGGTGTCACTGGTTCTCGCATCTAAGTAGTAGCATTCCATTCATGAGATCATATCTGAACATGCTTATTAACTCCAGAAATTGCGTTCTTTGTGATACATATATGTGAGTGTTCGTTTTCATATCTACATCAATCTTCTCACATATGACTAGTATAGGGTGTTGAGTAAATTCTCTAAGGCATGTTACTACATCAAAAACATTGTTTTAATCGATTAATTGTGAACAAGTAAATGACTATGATTAAGTATGTGCTTAAGTGTACGATGATTCAAATCTGTGTGGGATAATGATTTTTAACATGTCATGTGCATTGGAAATCCCTGAGGAAAATGTTGGAAGGTTTAGTTGTGTTTTATTTGTTTTGTTACGTTTTATTTCTTTGTTTTGCTCGAGGACTAGCAAAAGCTAAGTGTGGGGGAATTTGATAGGAGCATATTTATGCGACTTAATTGGCTTGTTCTCGTGCGTTTACGTTGTGTTTCCTTAGTTATTTTAGCGTTTAAAGTCATTTTCGTATGTTTGTAGGTCTTAATAACAACGTTGGCAAGAAAAGTGCATTTTGGTGCATTTTGGACCAAAATTGGGCTGAAATGGATTGCATGCATGATGATGGACGTTTTGAAGCAGATGTGTGTGCAAGTGTAACAGCTAGGATGAAACATGGCAGCACACACATGCAAAGAGGAGCTGGAATCATCCTTCACACAAATGCAGCAACAACCCCTCATCATTACACAACATTTCTGCTACAAAACACATGCAAAGACACCCACATGCAAAGTGGAAGAAAGGCACGGCAAAGGGGAAGGAATTGTGCTTATTTTGTGGCTGAAATGATGCAAAGAACATGTGTGTGTGCAAGTGTAATAGCTAGGATGATAACATGGCAGAAAACACATGGCAAAGAAAAGAACATGGCAGCAAACACATGGAGCACACGGCATGGGTAGAAAATGTGGGTGTTTGGTGGTTGAAATGATGAAGCATGTGTGTGTAAATGTAAAGGAAAGCATGGCAGAAAATGTGTGTGCTTTGAGGTTGAAATGATGAAGCATGTGTGTGTAAATGTAAAGGGGAAACATGACAACTCACACCCACACAAGCTGCACATGCAAAGGAAATGGAGTGGTCCTCTCTCAAGCCTATAAATACCACCTCCCATACACATGAAAAACACTCCCTTTCATCTCAGAAATTCGTCCAGCCACATTCCACACCATTCTACACTCCCAAATCACCATACATCCATAATTCCTTACCTTGGCCGCACCCTCCACCTATCCTAAACACTACCATACCATCTCACATCCATTCTATACCATAAAAACCACCCAAAACCTGTCCAAAACCTCTAGTGCCGCAGCTTGCAAGGAAGGAGAAAGAAGAAGAAACCTGGTGCCGTGCCTAAGCCCAAGCCTTGGGAGTGTTGGAGCGTTTCTAGGTGTTTTCTATCTTTGTTTTTAATGTCTAAATTTATGCATCTTTGCTTTGTGAGTATGAGGAACTAAACCCCTCTTAGTTAGGGGGTGATTCGAAACTATGTTAATGCTTGCAATATGATTTGATTACATCCAGTTGTGATTCATAAGTTGTGAATTCAATTTACTTATCCGTTCGTATAAAAACTGATTTGTGTATGTTGGTTGAGAGTGCACGCTTAATTTTCATGCATGAATTTGACGCTAGAATATAATGGAGTTTCACCTAATCGTTATGAACTTATATTCACAAGTAGTGAAGGTTGCTAGTCACAATCACGTTAAGTAAATTCTTGGCATAAGTTTCATGCAAATCATAGTAACGAGTGCCTCGTCAATGGTTATGTTTTTCATAGAACTTAATGATTCTTGCTTGTATCTCTATTATGCAATTCATGTAGGGAACTTGTAGGGAATGTTTTGGGTTGTCGTATGCAATCATCCAACCCAATAACTTGTGGAAAAACGGAGGGTTAATTAGTGCAATTCACGGTTAATTTGGGGCGTTGAGTATTCATAGTTTATCGAAAAGCAACTGGAAATCGTTTTGTATGCAAGTGTGACATGTGTGGAGAAGAACCTCCTAGCTAGCCTTCCATCCATAAGTTTCATTCAAATTTATTTACAATCTGTTTTGTTTTACAAAGTTTGTTTTGTTT
The DNA here is from genome assembly GCA_035220775.1 of Malus fusca. Classification (NCBI taxonomy): domain Eukaryota; kingdom Viridiplantae; phylum Streptophyta; class Magnoliopsida; order Rosales; family Rosaceae; genus Malus; species Malus fusca. The sequence goes on along the minus strand of CM069071.1, from coordinate 25,322,193 downwards.
TCAAATTCGTCAAGAACCAATCTCCTATTTATTTCAAAGTGTTAGATTAGTTAGTAATCACTTTAGTTTGTGTTTTTAAGTGTTTTGATTCACCCAAATTTGCCTAAGAATCTGTTTACTTTGTTCATGTCTTAATTTAATTATTTTCGTCCAAAATCAACCCCATCTTATTTCTTTGAGTCATATTAATTAGAACTTGTCCTAGATTATGTTTTTAAGTGTTTTAGTTCATTAGAAAACCAAAATTCGTCCAAGTTTGTGTTAGAGTCCCAAAACTGCCCAGAAAGTGTTTTTAAGGCAGTTTTGAGTCTTTGGTTGCTGTTTTGAATTTTTTTTTTTTATCTTAGTATTTTAAAGTATAGTTTTGCATTCTTTGAGTCTAGTTTAGTGTTTTAAACTTTGTTTTTACATTTTCAAGTCAGTTTCCAAGTGATTTAGCAATCCCTCCTAATCCCCGGCCTAGAACGATCCCTACTTACATACTTTACTACATTTGATAAAAAGAGGGTTTAATTTGTGTGCTTATATATTTCGCATCACTTTGCGGGTAGGTTTTCAATGGCAATGCCATGATGACTTAAGTTTTAACTTTTTTAAATTATCAATACAAGTATAAGTTTTTTAGAGTGCAAGTAGGTACCTATATATATGCTATAAATAATTAAATGCGCTTAGTTTGCCTAGGCCATACCCCGACGCTCGATTAACGCCTAGTTTTTTTTTAGATCCTTAAATTATTTATATATTTATTATGAAAAATGGAGAATTTCATTAATAGATCAAGGTAGGGGCGGATCTATAGAGAGACTTGGGTGGTCCCATTACCACCTAAAAGCCGGTAAAAGATCCTTTGAAAGACCTTCAAGGACCTCTCGATTCTTTTAGAAGGTATCGTTTGGTATGCAGACGGGACGGGACGGAACAAAATGGGATGAGACGGGATGGGACAGGATAGGATGAAGGGAGCAAAGATGCCTTCGGATGGAAACAAAAAGGAAGAAGAAGGAGACAGAGATGTTATAATTTTGTGTTCCACGGATGTGGAACGAGTCGTTCCAAGGGGTGAGGCGGAACGAAAATTCACCCAAAATTCGTCCCGTGGAACAGTGCGTTCCACCCGTTTTAGGCACACCAAACGTGGGACGGAACGCCTCGTCCCACTCCGTTCCGTCCCGTCCCACGTACCAAACAGTACCTAAATGTGCAAAGGCTGATATGTAGAGAGAAGCTGCAACGATTGTGGTGACGCCTTGTAGCCATGGTTTTTTGTTGCATATTTGTAGTGACGCTAGGAAGAATATGAGACGAGCTGCCCTAATTTTCCCAACAAAAAAACCGTGTATTGCTTACTTAAGTAAAATGTTGCGTTTTATTCAATGTGATGTGTATTTAAACTAACCTAAATAATAGATTAATTTAAACCAAATTAAACTCGCAAGTGCACGAATCAATTGTAGAAATATTTGCAAATACGATGTCGATCCCATAGGGATTGCTTTTAATACCAATTCAACCAGTTGATTGCGTGAAACTTAACTAAGAAACGAATGATCAATTAATTGATTATGAAAAATAATTAAAATTCCAACTTAAAATTAAACCAAGAATATGAATAACAAAAAACACACAACGAATGTAAGTTTAAAAGAAATTAATGTGATGAAAGCCTAAGGTCATGAATCCACCAATAACAATCATATCCCCTTTTCTTCAAGCCGATTACTATCAAATTACCATGCCAATATTTAAGGTTGTTCTTTCTAAGATATGAATTAATCATTGGTCAGGCATCAACTCGTGTATCTATACATGACAACTATATGCTATTGTTTAGGCATATAGTGTGACGACCCGTCCCTAATTTTCCTATGTAATTTCTCCCCGAGTATATGTATTGACGGTTATGCCCTTATTGGCAAGTGACGTGGACGTATTCTTATCGCTTTCAGTTTATTTCTCGCTATCGCATTTAAATTGTACACGTTGTTACGAGTGTACGTAAATTTTATCAGTGTGAAAACACTGTTCTGGATAGATTTTCGATACTATTTTCTATACAAAATCCAAAACCCTATCCCTAGCTTTTTACTAGCCATCTCGTGCACCCTCCTCCATTATTTCATGTTGGAAGTATGCCCACAAAGCCACTCATTTGATGTAATAGCTTTTTGGAATACTTAATGTATTAAACTTTTATATGTTTAATGGAGGGCAAAGCTTATTGTTAATCACTATTTATTGTATCATATGTTTAAGCAATAAGGGAATCCAAGGGATGTATTTGGTCTAAGAGATAAGTGATCTAAATGAGTTAGATTAACGAGACCTTTCTCTTATGTTCATTCCTAAAACGTTCCTAGCCATAGGATTGCCAATTGGGCATTGACAATCCGCTAAGGTTAGTATGTGTTATGTTGACTCAAGCGTGAGTATGACCAGTCTCAAGTCATTTGGTGTTGGACACTAAGACAAACACATAGGTGCTCGAAAGAGTAATCGAGTACACTGAACTACGATCAAAAGAGAGTTCGAACATACATGTCATGTATGAACTCTAAAGTTGCAATATGCAAAGTAGTCCTTTGACCTGAGGCATCATAGATGTCTAATGGTTAGGTCCTTGATCTTTGATCATGTCAACGGCATTCCTTCGGATTGTCCACGGCATTGTTGGGGTCAAGCGATCTAGTCATGTAGGCATATGAATGCACAACAAGGGATCTCTAACCTTCCATGGTGGAAGGAGAATACTCTAAGATATGATTCTAAAGTCTTTGGCCAAAGCAAATGAATATGACTTAGGAAGTTTGTTCCAAATCATATTCAAGGGAATCATATAGGAAAGTATCACATTGGATAGTAGACATGAAACAAACTATCACTTAAACAATGTGATTAAGAGTATTGTATTAGAGAAGGACCATATTGCATTGTAGTTGTAACTGGATAGGTTCTCCAACCAATTCTACTTAGCTTGGGTAACCATGACATACTGCTAGGTGTCACTCATGGTTTGTGGAAGCCCTAATGATTAGCAAACACTAATCATCAAAGGGAGAATTGAAATGTGGTTTCAATTCACAATCGATCGTTAAGAGTAACATCGCCCACTGCCTCGCTAATTGGAACCTAATGGATCGTACACCGAGTAAGGATGTATGTGAAGAAATTAAATGAAATGGATAAGCAATTAAATGGTTTAATTGAGGAATGGTCAAGATTAATTAATTAGTTAATTAATTTTACGAAAGGTTCGTATTGGGCTTATATGTTGGTTTTGGGTTTCGGGGCCCAAAAGCGTTTTGGTCCAAAAGGCCCATTGTGTTTAAGTTGTATGACAACTAAAACAAAATGGGCAAATAGCCCAATAACATTAATATGGCCGGCCATTAGGGTGAATGGGCAAGCTTGGATTAATTACAAGTTTGCCACTCACTTGTAATGAAGTATAAATTAAACTTTATAGCTTTGTTTTCAAAAAAAGGGTTTTCTTGTTGAAATTGGGTGAAACATTTTCTCTCCTTTTTCTTCAAGAGGCCGGCCACTAAGGGGATGGACATATAGTAATCTCTTCTTCCCTAAGTCATCCATATCATCTTCACAAGATACATCCTTGGTGAAGAGACTTAGAGACATCAAACTTTTGGTGTTTTGGAGAACTAATCCTCATTTCCTCAAATCTTCAAAGGAGCACTAAAGGGAGGATAACACAAGGAGGATCCAAGGAGCTTGGAGGTGACTTGAAGGCCCTCCACTTGGGTGAATCCCTTGTGTAAACAAGGATGAGCTTCAAGGGTAAAGAAACTCTAAATCTTTACTTCTCTTTAATGTTGTTAAAGAGTTTATTGGTTCACCATATACTAGGCTTTGAAAGTCATGGGTTTTATGAATTGTTTTTTGATGCATGCCTACTTTAAAGTGTTAATAGCTTGCATGTGTATTCAAATGTTCATACTTGTTCTTAGCTAGGACAAAATTTTTCCTTCATTTCACACTCTCACCAATCCCATCCACTCCCTGTTTGCAGCAACCAATCAGAAAAAGCAAAAGAAAATAATTCTCTCTCTCTCTCTCCTCATTCTCTCTCTCTCCCGTATGTTCTCTCTCTGCAAAACCCTCAAACAAGGTTCAAAGCTCGCAGATCGAACCCAAAAACCACACCATTGTACTCCTCTCATCTTCTCGATCACAACCATGTTCTTGAAACCTGGTTTAGACAAGTTTTGATTCGTTAACTCGGAAGGTCCGAACTCGGGCACACTGAGTTCGACGTGTTTTCGAGCGAGTTAGGAGGTTTTGAAGCTTGGGGAAGCTTCTACGCAACTCCTCGAGGCTCCTACAACAATTTGGGAGACGTTTGGAAGTGAAACTACCGAGTTTCGAAGAGTTCACTTTTGGCCGGAACTTTCAAGGCTTTTTCCGGCGACCTCCGTCCACTTTTTGGACTCCAAATAGGTATAACGCGATTCTACTCTTCACGAGCTTCAAATCCATATAAAGTACGTAAAAAAATGGTTGAGAAATGAATGAGAATAATGAGTTTGAAAATTTTTCAAAAAACCGGTGAAAAATCGAGTTGCAGACAACGGTGACGACGAGGACAACCGGAGAAGGAGACGGAATATTTTGTCAGAGTTGATGGAATATTCCTAACGGCGTCAGGTAACGCCGTTAAATTCTGTTAGCCTTTAACGGAATATTTCGTGGAATATTCCTGACGGCGTCAGGCCCACTGACGGCACTGGCTTGCACGTGGGGGCGCGTCTGGCCGTGCCATTGCTAGCGCGTGGGGGCGCGTGAGCCATCCAAAATTTATTCTAAAAATTTGGGGATGTTCGTGACATCGAGTAGGTTACAATTAGGGATAGGAAAATACCCATTGGTTATGGGTAACCGTGTTTATCCGCCCATTTAAATTTGACGGTTACGGTTATGGGTAACCGATTAGATAAATAAACGGTTATGGGTAGAACTGTTTACCCGTGAAATTTAAATGGGCGGTTATGGGTATTACCCATGGTTATAAACGGGTACCCATTTAACCATTTATTTTAATATATGTAAAACTAAAAAAATAATTAGTGTCTAGCTAAGTTTAGTATCATGAGACATATTTGGTTATAAAGGGCCATATAATTATGCCTCACTTGAGAGAAAAATATAGTTGATAGAACATGCCAATGTTTAATATATGTGATTAAATGTGCTAAAGCATTAGAGAGTTCGACAGTTTTGTTTTGGAGTCTTTTGGAGCTTTGGCCAATTCAATAATGATTACCTTGAGCTTTTAGAAACATGTTATTGTCGGCTGAAGCGTACCTCTCTCTCTCTCTCTCTCTCTCTCTCTCTCTCTCTCTCTCTCTCTCTCTCTATATATGTATATATATTTACTTGGCCTCGAGTTTTCAATAAATATTTGACCCAAAAATTAGAAATCAATTCAATGGCTTGGATCGATGAACATATGTTTCTAAATAAAAATCCAAATATTTATCAAATTAGCTTATTAGCAGACTGATGCGTACTTACATATATATATATATATATATATGTATACAAGAATATTAATTAACCTACAACCATGCATGATTCTTGTAATAGATTGACTGTCAAATAATTGGGAGACATCACATATATTCATAAATAATTTTGCCGTCAATACAAAAATTCATGTTAAATGTATTTACAACGGTATTTAATTGTTAGAAAAAGAAAATTATGACAAATTTCTTTTAATTTTCAAGTTGTTAAAAAAATAGGTAGACGGGTAAAAAAAGAAGAAGAGTAAACCAGTTAAAAATGGGTAAACGGGTATGCGGTTATGGTTAAGTGGGTATGCGATTATGGGTAAATGGGTATGGTTAACCGTTTATAAACGGTCATGGGTATGGGTATACCCGTTTATGTAAATACCCAACGGGTAAACGGTTATGTGGGTAAAAGCTTAAACGGTTATGGGTAAATAACCTCGGTTACCCGCCCGCCATAGCCGTTGTCCATCCCTAGTCACGATGGTATATTTAAACCCTAGGTTTGAGCAAGCTATGGGAGTTTTATTTAGGTTTTCGTATATGTGCTTTAATTAATTTTATTTTAGTTATTTCACATATAGGGGAAACGTATCCCAAGGACGTTCGGGGCCTAATCAGGCTCGGGGGCTACGACCCAGCGATGTACTTGTGAGTGGGCAGTTTGTTTTTATACCTATACATATTTATAGTTTCCATAAATGCGTAATTACTTCACTTTTACACTTATTTCGCCAAGTATCGTTCTTGTGATAATAATTGTGTTAAATGCTGCTATATGGTTGACATATTACTGTCATGACATTCATACATATTTGTACATGCTCATCTTGTTGCACACCGGTGTTAGTACTCGCCCCAGGGCTAGGTCCAGTCCTTCACGTGTATGTTTACATCACACCGTTCGCTCTCCTTAGATCCAAGTTAGGTGCTAGTCCTGTCGGGTAGATTGCATTAGGCAATCCGACTTGTATGTGACCGTGCTTCTGCACCAGCCTTCACGTGATCGTAGTACTAGAGCATATTGATTACCCCCAGTCCTGTTCGTGTCAGAAATTATCTGTTCGAACTTGTGTGTCAGCTTAGATGGATGAGCACTTAGCTATACTTGATTATCACATGATTATATTATTATGGCATTTGATACATCATGACTTGGCATATTTTTGGTTATATTACTATTATAATATATGTTGATTTATCGTTTACATATTTGCGTAGCATGCTTAAGGAAACTATACTTGTTTTACGGCGAGGGGTTAGTATATTCGAAAATAAAGGATTTCGTGTAAGCATTGTTTTGCTAACCCATTCAACTTTTTTTTTCGCCCCTCCAGGACCTAGATAGCTATACTATTTGTGGCACTCGAGGAATCTCGGCAGTTCTGACATTTTCTTCTGTTTAGACGTACGGACTTATCACTATTGTGTAAAAAGTGTACTTAGCTACTTTGACTACTCTCCTGTAGTCTCACTGTCTATTACGCTCTGAATAATTGTAGTGGGTTCTTCCCACGATTACGCACTCTTTCACTATTTAGTATATCTATTTCTAATTAGTTTTAATTTTTCTCACTTTTTGCATCACTTACCCTTATGGTTATGTCACCTTACGGTGATGGCCATCATGCTTCGACCTTTCCAGGTCGAGGTGTGTCAGCTTGGTATCAGAGCATAAGTTTAGACAATCCTGCACTTCCTAGTGTGTTTTAAATCTTGTTTTCTTATGTCAGAACCATGCCACCGCGTAGGGAGCCATGTACTTCAGCTGAGAATGATTTTCCGAACTTTGGACAGTTTGGTGAGGCTATTGCCAACGTTATTCAGTCTTCACTCTGTCCTGCCCCAAGGAATACTCTGGATATTGTATCTCGCCTGAAGATTAATGACTTCTTCGGTAATGAGGGATCAGAGATATGGTTCGATCATGTGGAGAAGACCTTTCGAGTTATGCATAGGCAGGGTAACCTTCTCTTAGAGAGATGGGTCGAGACAACGACCTGGTTCTTTCGGTTGGGAGCAGAATCTTGGTGGGACCATGAGAGGAAATCATTATCTGATGAGGATGCTATAAATTGGGATGTTTTCAAGCATATATTTTAGACTAGATTTGTTCCTCCGGAGTATTTGGATAGTAAGAAGAATGAGTTCACAGATCTGAGGCAAGGTAAGATGTTAGTCACTGAGTATCATCGAAGTACTATAGCAACCTCTACTCCCTGTGCTACTTACTAGGAATTCTTTGAGGTCTTGCTTCGGATTGAAGATTCGGAGAATGCTTCTGACGATGAGGATGAGGATGTTGGCAGGAATGCCCAGAGGTACAGTAACAGAGGGTAATCGTCACTTGGCCCGAGAAGGGCTCAAAATTTTAAAAGGAGTGGAAACAACTTTGGATTGTCGAGCAAGGGTTGTAACTCTGGTACACCTCAGAGAGGAGGCAGATCCGCTGGTGGTTCTCATTTTCAGAATCAAGGAAACTCCAGCAGTTCAGGTGTTCAGTTCTGTCGCAGGTGTAGCACCCGTTACTATGGCTAGTGTAAGAGAGGAAACAGAGGATGTTTCACTTGCGGACAGATCGGGCATATGGCCTATAATTGTCCTCAGAATCAGCTGCTAATCTACCACCTGCAGTCCCCCTACAACAGTTTCCAGCACTTGGTAATCGTCAGCAGATATGCCACGGTGGAGCTTTCCACTACCAATGGAACGTAGCCCCGAATCAGGGAGGACCATACCAGTATACACTTGAGGTTCCCTACCATCAGGGAGGTTACCGGCAGATTCAGGGAGGCTATCAGCAGACTCAGGGAGGTTATCCACAATTCCAATGAGACTATACGCCGTATCAAGGCGGTGGAGCACATATGTATACTGGAGGACAATATCAGAATCTAGACGTAACATCTAGCAGTGGAGGTTCAGGTAGACAGGCAAATCTACCCCTGCAGGGCCGAGGTAATCAAGGTCGAGGTAATCAGGGTCAAGGTAATCAGACTCAAGCGAGCAGGGGCTGTGGAGGCAGGCAACAAGTTCAGGGAATAGTCAACAACATCACCTTACAGGATGCTCAGGCTAACCCGGACTTGATCATGGGTACGTTGAATGTTCTAGGCCATTTCGCTAAAGTTTTAATTGATTCTGGTGCTACACATTCAGTTATTTCCCATAAGTTTGCTCAAACGACTCAACCACATCCTACTTCACTTAGCTACGAGTTGGAATTCTCGATGCCTATGGGTGAAATCTGTTATGTTAGTTGGGAATATCAAGGATGTCCCATCCTTGTCGAAGATGTGGTCATGTCGGTTAATCTTGTTCCTTTGGATATCATTGATTTTGATGTTATCCTAGGCATGGATTGGTTACACTACAATCGTGCTAGGTTGGACTGTTATGAGAAGGTTGTTACTTTTCACCGACCGGGCATGCCTACTGTCACGTTTGTTGGTGAACGTAGTGGTCTAAAGCACAGAGTTATCACTGCCATGAGGGCAAGACGACTATTGAGTACAGGTTGTCAAAGTTATTTAGCTCATGTTGTGCTATCAGAAGAGACTACTACATCTGTGGAAGATGTTGGAGTAGTTAGGCACTTCCCCGATGTTTTTCCCGAGGAATTACCTGGTGTACCTCCAGATCGTGAAGTGGAGTTCACCATCGATCTACTTCCAGGTAATAATCTTATTTCCCTTACACCTTACCGTATGGCTCCTGCAGAGTTAATGGAACTTAAAACTCAGTTGCAAGAGTTGGTTGATAAGGGTTTCATTTAGCCAAGCACTTCCTCGTGGGGAGCTCCAGTTCTGTTTGTAAGGAAGAAGGATGGAACTTTGAGGTTATGCATAGATTACAGACAGTTGAATCGGGTGACGATTAAAAAAAATGTTATCCGTTACCTCGTATTGATGATCTCTTTGACCATCTTAAAGGTGCTTGTGTGTTCTCGAAGATTGGCCTAAGATCGGGTTACTACCAATTGAAGATCAGAAGCGACGACGTTCCGAAGACAGCTTTCAGAACTCGATACGGTCATTACGAGTTTCTGGTGATGCCATTTGGATTGACTAATGCACCAGTAGCTTTCATGAACCTGATGAATTGAGTATTTCATCCATACCTCGACAGGTTCGTCATTGTTTTCATACATGACATTTTGGTGTATTCGAAGAATGAAATTAATCATGCCAGGCATCTGCGTTTGGTTCTAAAGACGCTAAGGGCAAATTAGTTGTATGCTAAGTTCAACAAATGTCAGTTTTGGCTGGATCAAGTGTCATTCTTAGGGCACGTGGTATCATCTCAGGGTGTGCTTGTGGATCCTCAGAAAGTCACAGCCATGGAGAATTGGGAACAACCTAAGACAGTTACAGAAGTTCGAAGTTTTCTTGGTCTTGTAGATTATAATCGACGCTTTGTGAAAGACTTTTCGATCATAGCACTACCTCTGACAAAATTGACTAGAAAAGATGTTCCTTTTGTGTGGAGTAATGAGTGTGAGTAGAGTTTCCAGCAATTGAAGTACCTTATCACTCTTGCACCTGTCTTAGCATTTCCCGATGATGGTGGGAACTTCGAGATCGACAGTGATGCGTCTCTAAATGGTCTTGGATGTGTGTTAATGCAGCATGATAAAGTGATTGCTTATGCATCGTGGCAGTTAAAGCCCCATGAAAGGAACTATCCTACTTATGATCTCGAGTTGGCAGCGATCATCTTTGCTTTGAAAATTTGGAGGCACTGTCTTTATAGGGAAAAATGTAAGATCTTCACTGAACATAAGAGCCTTAAATATATCTTCACTCAGCTAGATCTCAATCTCCGGCAACGGAGGTGGGTAGAGTTGCTCAGTGATTATGACTGCACCACTGAGTATCACCCAAGTCGTGCCAATTCGGTAGCTGATGTTCTTAGTAGGAAGTCTCATGGTTAACTTAATGCTCTTTATGCTAGTTGCATTCCTCTTTTGACTGACCTAAGATCCACTGGAGTAGCATTGAAAGAGGGTCGTCGGGGGGCCCTAATTGCCAGTTTTCAGGTCAGACTGGTTCTGTTGGACCATGTTCTCAAAGCCCAGATGAGTGATACAGAATCTCAGGGATTGATACAGGCAGTGTCAAACGGGAAAAAGAAAGATCTCTGGATTAGAGATCCTGATGACATGCTTATGCAAGGTGAACGAATATATGTACCGAATGTTGAGGAACTGAAGAGAGACATATTGGATGAAGCGCATATTTCTACTTATGCGATGCATCCAGGGAGCACCAAGATGTACCATACCATCCGACACTTCTATTATTGGCCAGGTATGAAAAGAGAAATTGCAGAGTATGTTAGTCGTTGTGCAATTTGCCAGCAGGTTAAGGCAGAAAGGAAAAAGCCTTTTGGATTGCTACAACCACTCCCGATACCTCAGTGGAAATGGGAAGATATTACAATGGATTTAGTGTACAAATTACCTCGTACGTGAAATGGTTACGATGATATCTGGGTGATAATTAATCGCCTTACCAAGTCAGCACACTTCATACCCGTTCGTGAGAATTACTTATTAAGTCAGTTGGCCGAGCGGTTCATCTCTGAAGTGGTTAGGTACCACGGAGTTCCAGTTAGTATCATTTCTGACCGGGATACCCTATTTACTTCGAAGTTCTGGGTAGCTTTTCAGGAAGCTTTAGGATCGAGATTACTCTACAGCATCGCCTATCATCCTCAAACTGATAAGCAGTCAGAGAGAACTATCCAGACTTTGGAAGATATGTTGAGATCGTCAGTTCTACAGTTTAGAGACGCTTGGCACAAGCACTTACCGTTGATAGAGTTTGCGTACAACAACAGCTTCCATTCTAGTATTGGTATGCACCATTTGAAGCGTTGTATGGGAAACCGTGTCGTACTCCACTTTGTTGGTCTGAGGTCGGTGAACGAGTTTTGGTGGGCCCAGAGATCGTGGATGAGACGACACAGAACATTCAGGTGATAAAGGCTAACCTGAAAGCTGCCCAGGATCGGCAGAAGAGTATCGCAAACAGATATTCTACCGATATAGTTTATGAGGTTGGTGATTGGGTATTCTTGAAGTTATCGCCGATGAAAGGTGTTGTGCGATTCAGAAAGAAAGGGAAACTCAGCCCTAGATACATCGGACCGTCCCAGATCATTGAACGAGTTGTTGAAGTTGCTTATCGACTTGCTTTGCCACCAGAGTTGGCGAGAGTGCACAATGTTTTTCATGTATCGATGCAACAGAGGTATGTCTCTGATCCATCACACGTGATCCCTCCTCAGCCATTGGAGATTAATCCAGATTTGACCTATGATGAGGTTCCAGTGACTATCCTGGATTGGAAGGATAAGGTTCTTAGGAACAAGACCGTGCGGATGGTGAAAGTTTTGTGGAGGAACCACTTAGTGGAGGAATCTACTTGGGAGACAGAAGAGCGTATGCGAGATATGTATCCACATCTGTTTTATGGCTTTGATTTGTAGTCAGTGTTGAAATTTCGGGGACGAAATTTTTATAAGGGGGTAGATTGTGACGACCCGTCCCTAATTTTCCTATGTAATTTCTCCCCGAGTATATGTATTGACGGTTATGCCCTTATTGGCAAGTGACGTGGACATATTCTTATCGCTTTCAGTTTATTTCTCGCTATTGCATTTAAATTGTACACTTTGTTATGAGTGTACGTAAATTTTATCAGTGTGAAAACACTATTCCGGATAGATTTTCGATACTCTTTTTTGTACAAAATCCAAAACCCTATCCCTAGTTTTTTGCTAGCCATCCCGTGCACCCTCCTCCATTATTTCACACTCTCACCAATCCCATCCACTCCCTTTTTGTAGCAACCAATCAGAAAAAGCAAAAGCAAAAAAATTGTCTCTCTCTCCTCCTTATCTCTCTCTCGTATGTTCTCTATCTGCAAAACCCTCAAACGAGCTTCAAAGATCGCATATCGAACCCAAAAACCACACCATTGTACTCCTCTCATCTTCTCGATCACAACCATGTTCTTGAAACCTGGTTTAGACGAGTTTGGACTAGTTAACTCGGAAGGTCCAAACTCAGGCACACTGAGTTCGACATGTTTTCGAGCGAGTTAGGAAGTTTTGAAGCTTGGGGAAGCTTCTACGTAACTCATCGAGGCTCCTACAACAATTTGGAAGAAGTTTGGAGTGAAACGACCGAGTTTCGAAAAGTTCACTTTTGGCTAGAACTTTCAAGGCTTTTTCCAGTGACCTCTGTCCACTTTTTGGACTCCAAACAGGTATAACGTGATTCTACTCTTCACGAGCTTCAAATCCATATAAAGTACGTCAAAAATGGTTGAGAAATGAATAAGAATAGTGAGTTTGAAAAATTTCCAGAAAACCAGCGAAAAATCGAGTTGCAGACAGCGGCGGACGAAGGTGACGGCGAGGACAACCGGAGAAGCAGATGGAATATTTTGTCAGAGTTGATGAAATATTCCTGACGGCGTCAGGTAACGCCGTTAAATTCTGTTAGCCTTTAACGGAATATTCCGTGGAATATTCCTGACGGAGTCAGGCCCAATGAAGGCACTGGCCTGCGCGTGGGGGTGCGTTTGGCAGTGCCATTCCCGGCGCTTGGGGGCGCGTGAGCCATCCAAAATTTAGTCTAAAAATTTGGGGATGTTCGTGACGTCGAGTAGGTCACGATGGTATATTTAAACCCTAGGTTTGAGCAAACTATGAGAGTTTTATTTAGGTTTCCGTATATGTGCTTTTATTAATTTTATTTTAGTTATTTCACATATAGGGGAAACGTATCCGGAGGACATTCGGGGCCAGGCTCGGCTCGGGGGCTACGACCCAGTGACGTACTTTTGAGTGGGCAGTTTGTTTTTATACCTATACATATTTATAGTTTCCATAAATGCGTAATTACTTCAGTTTTACATTTATTTCGCCAAGTATCGTACTTGTGATAATAATTGTGTTAAATGCTGCTATATGGTTGAGATATTATTGTCATGACATTAATACATATTTGTACATGCTCATCTTACCGCACCCCGGTGTTAGTACTCGCCCTAGGGCCAGGGCCAATCCTTCACCTGTATGTTCACATCGCACCGTTCGCTCTCCTTGGATCCAAGTTAGGTGCCAGTCCTGTCGGGCAGATTGCATTAGGCAATCCGACTTGTATGTGACCGTGCTCCTGCACTAGCCTTCACGTGGTCGTAGTACTAGAACATATTGATTACACCCAGTCCTGTTCATGTCAGAAATTATCTGTTCGAACTTGTGTGTCAGCTTAGATGGATGAGCACTTAGCTATACTTGATTATCACATGATTATATTATTGTGGCATTTGATACATCATGACTTGGCATATTTTTGGTTATATTACTGTTATAATATATGTTGATTTATCGTTTACATATTTGTGTAGTATGCTTAAGGAAACTATACTTGTTTTACGGCGAGGGGTTAGTATATTCGAAAATAAAGGATTTCGTGTAAGCATTGTTTTGTTGACCCACTCAACTTTGTTTTTCACCCCTGCAGGACCCAGATAGCTGTACTCTATGTGGCACTCGAGGAATCTCGGCAGTTATGATATTCTCTTCTGTTTAGACGTACGAACTTATCACTGTTATGTAATAAGTGTACTTAGCTACTTTGACTACTCTTCTGTAGTCTCACTGTCTATTACGCTCTGAATAATTGTAGTGGGTTCTTCCCACGATTGTGCACTCTTTCACTATTTAGTATATCTATTTCTAATTAGTTTTAATTTTATTCACTTTTTGCATCACTTACCTTTATGGTTACGTCACCTCACGGTGATGGCCAGCATGCTTCGACCTTTCCAGGTCGGGGTGTGTCATATAGTTAAACATATAAAAACCCATTAAGCACTGAAGAATAATGTCAACCAAGTATGACTAGTTTGATATTGGTCATCCTCACTAGTTTGTCTACTCTCCTTAATCTTAGTTCCAATAAACATAATTGATATTGGTCATCCTCTTAGATTTATCAAGTTAGCTAGAAACATGTTCACAATGATGGCCAGTCACAAGAACATTCGAAACTAGAATAGATTAAGCACAAAGATTAAGAACTACACATGGCATGTAATCGAATAATAATCAACAAGATACTTCGGAAATAATCATGTCATGGCTTCATCATAAACCTTAGAAAAGTAGTTTAGTTACACGGTCATAATAAAAGTCACAAAAGAAATCATGGAAAAAATAGAACCCAGAAAAGAATGGTAAGAGGGCGCTAAGCTTTTCTCCTTCAATTTCGAAGCATCCTCTATATTCCCGTTCTCCCTTTAGATAGCCTAAAGCCCTCTATTTATTCTAGTAAAACCCTCAAAAGTCTGATAAAAAAGAAAGCAAACTCCTAAATAATTAATGACACAAACTAGGAAAGAATCCTTCTTGACTTGGGAAACACGTAATCTGTCTTGCACGCCAGTTTTAGGGTCGATTTATCTTCTGGAAAATTCTGTAAAAATATGGCTAATGTAGCTTTATCTCTTATCTTTCCAGGCATATATCGCACACCACTAGGAAAAATTCGGAAAGCCTTCAAATCTTCATTCTCCTACAGCTGCGCAGTTCTGACGGGAAAACTACTTCTGCAGGATTAACTTTGAAAACTGGAACGTTTGGCTTCATGGAAAATTATGAAATTTGGACAAAATGATCTTCCACCTCTTAGCTTCCTTCTCCAATTGGCCTTGCATCAAAACTCCTCCAGAAAGTCGAATTATCATAAAAAATGTCATGTGCAGATTGGCTGAAACAGAGAAAAGGAAAGTAATAAGGCTCTTTTAAGACCAATTCCTTAACAAAACTTAGGGATAATTAACATGAAAATGTGATAAGTAATGCACCTATCACAATGAACTCACTAAAATGTAAAATTAAATAAAAAGAAAACCCATATACTGCAATATTTCAAGAAGGGAGCTTACTTCGTCGGTTTTTAGTTCTGTTTCCACCACAAACTCTCTCATACACCCAGCTAAGTTCAGACTAAAAGAAAAATTTGGCTACCCACCTCTTCAATTTTTAGTTTTATTACATCTTAAAAAATCTTGGATTGTATTTACTGGAACCGTCCAAAGTTAAAATTATGAATCCGCCTCTAGATCAAGGATTACAAACTTTGGAGGATTATGCAAACTCACTAATACAGGTTGAAGCACAATTTGCACAGAACTGTGAGCAAAAGACAGATATAACATGCATCAAACCACAAATTAGAGGTCAAGAACTATTGCAATAGATCAAAAAGAAAAAAAAAAAAAACATCACTTTCCCTTCTGATTCGTAAGGGAATTTTCCCCGTCTCTCTCTTGAATCACATCATTCTAGATGAATAAACTCGTGCCTATCCATCAGGACGAATGGAGAGCTTTTTATTCACAGAACCACAACTTTGAAGTTGCTCCTTAGTAGGCACATATTGAACAATTAGATCCCCTTTTTGCACCTTCTATCTCGCATAATGGTAATATGTATCCAAGTGCCTGATTTTGGAGTGAGACATGTGGATGCAAATTTCCGCCTTCTTCTTCTTGGACAAAATTGCACCTACAAAACAATCAACACATTTGGTCAAGGCCAAGAACCTCACGCGCCCACGATGAATGGGGGGGCTTTGGCCGAAGAACCTCCGATGCCAAAGTTAGAATTTAGAGAGAAAAAATGTTTAGAGGATTTTTGGGAGTTTTGCAAGAGTCTCAACTTAGCTTTTTAGAAGAAATAGGGTCATATATATAGGGAATAGGGTGTGGCCGGCCCTTAAGTGTGTTTTGGGGTGTTATTTGGTGATTCAATTAGCAATTAATATATTAATTAGGTATAAATATATTAATTGGCTGATTATCATAATAAAAGAAATGTTTTGGGAGGTTTTTGGAGGTTATGGAATGAGGATGGATGAGACAAATTTGAACTTGTTACCTATTTTGGGTACTCCTGATTTGGTTGATGGATGATTCTCCACTGCTCGCGTGTAGGAGACCCGGTATGCCTCGAGGGTAAATTTGTCATCTTCACCCAAAAATCCATGTGTCGCTTTGTGATTATTTTTTGCTCCACAAGACACATGATTTGAGCTAAGAGCTAAGGCTGACAAATTATCACAATTCAGCAACGTTGGTGCAAAAACAACCTGATGTAAATCCTTAAGAACTATTCTAATCCATGAAACATCATCATCACAGTGAGCAAGTGCTTTATATTCTTCTTCAGTTAAACTTCTAGACACCATTGCTTGTTTATTGGACTGCCATGAAATTGAATTAGGGCCCAAATAAATGATATAACCAATAACTGACATTTTGGTATTTATATCAGTTGTCCAATTTGGTCTTAATATGATACAATATGTGTATGATTAAACGTATATTAGAAATTAGTTGAAGAAGTTACCAAGTATCTCTTTTTAAAATTTTGAATCTTCTTCATTGTTATCATTTGTAAAATACATTCGTACTGTCCAATATAATATTTGTGAAAGAGCCATAGCTTAAATTTGGACATTCGCATGATTTTTGCTTTTCAAGCAAGCTTCAAGTTTGTTTGAACAGTAGCCACTCAGCTTTACCCTATTAAAACAAGTCTTGAGTTTGCAGTGCATGCTTCAGTTAATTATTTCACTGTTCTAAAAATCGGCCTATGCGGCACTTATTTCACTGTTTTAAAAATCATTTGTGTTGAGTGATGGAAGACCTATACAATTTAGGCCAAAACATAAAAGAAAATCGGGTAGGGGCCAAGGGGTTCAGGGTTTACGGTTCCTTTGTTTTTTTATTTATTTTTAATTAGGTTGAATGGTTTTCTGGGTAAACTACACTAATTCTATTCGCCGTTTCATGTTTCTCTTCTCCTTGTATCTCCGCAAATACGCATTCTCTCTCTTTCACCTCCGCTCGCGCTGACTCTGACTCTGTTTGTGCCTTTTATCGTAGTTGTCGTCGCCTAGACACGTCATTACCTGGGCTCATTTTGTAGCCTGCTCAGACTTTGAAAGTAGGTTTTCAATGGCAAGGCTATGATGGCTTAAGTGATCACTTTTCCCAATTCTCAATACAAGTATAGTTCTCTTTAGAGTGTAAGTAGGTACCTATTTATATGTTATATAATAATATAATTAAATGCGCTTAGTCTGCCTAGCTCCAGCCCAACGCTCGACTGGCGTTTAACCTTTTTTAGAACCTTGAATTATTTATTTATTTATTTTGAAAAATGGAGAATTTCATTAATAGATCAGTGTAAGGGCAGATCTATAGAGAGACTCTGGTGGTGGTCCCAAGGCCACTTGAAAGTTGGTAAAAGATCCTTTGAAGGACCTTCAAGGACCTCTCGATTCTTTTAGAAGGTAGTGGTGGACAGGTGGTCGGGACCTCTTCGGTTCTATAGATGTGCAAAGGCTGATCTGCAGAGAAGATGTAATGATGGTGGTGACGCCTTGTAGCCATGGTTGTTTGTTGCAGATTTGCGGACAAGCTGGGAAGAATATGAGACGAGCTGCCATAATTTTTCTACCAAAACATCTATGTTTTGCTCAAGTAAAATGTTGCGTTTTATGCAATGTGTAAACATTAATTTCGGTGAAGTAAATGTTCACCAACATATTAAAGTTTCAACATGCTAGGGCTTACGTGGTATGCACCATGGGTCTCACAACTTGTACACATGTCATGTGACTCATCAAAACCAAACGAGCCATCAAGAGGGACATGTGTCAACACTTGACGGAAATGAGTTATTTGGTTGTAATTTAAATTAAATCAAATATTAATTGAAGGAGTCAAATCACGAACCAAGCCACAAATGAAATCTTGGTTCTTTCGTCAATTAATCAAACCCACATGGAGGCCAAAACGGATCCATAGGTAAGGCTTGGAGAGCCTATAAATATGAGGCTCCAAGACAAAGAAAGAGGTCCAGAAAATCATTCACACCAAGATGTTGAAGCTTCGAAACTTTGAAGCTCTCAAACCCCCTAAATACTCAAACACTCTAGACTCGAAAAACTCTCTGTGTTCTTCGTCGTTCTTGAGAAGAATCATCAAGCACCACTAGACGTGCCAATACTTCCGTCACCGCAAGCCAAAACCTTGAGGCATTTGTTCATTCGAGATCAAGTCATCATGACCATCGAATCAACAACACTACACACCTTACATTTTGGAGATCGAATTAGATTATTCAAATTGTAAAGAGATTGTAATCCTACATTCAAATTAATACAAATCTTTATTTTGTACACATGTTCTTGTCTCACTTGCTACAAGATTTTTGTGTTTACAGCCCTCACTAAAATGTAATATGAAATAAATGAAAAAAAAAACCCATATACTACAATATTTCAAGAAAGGAGCTTGCTTCTTTGGTTTTTAGTTCTCTTTCCTGTTAGAACTTAGCATGGTTATATAATTAAAACACAAAGAAATAATCGGCTAACCTGATTACAACAATTGCCATGGAAATTGAACAAGACTGACTTTGATTGGTGTAGCCATGGTTGGTTGTTAATCACAAACCAGAACTCTTCTACTCACTTAGAGACCTTTATATTCTTATGGTGATAGACCCTTAACGCATAACCGTTTCTTTGTGAGTAAGGAATTCATTTTATATGGATGCAATGGTAGGCAACTTCCATCTATCGTGGATGGTTGGTTGTTCACCCGTTGCACCAAATCCCAACCGTGTATGGAGTGGCTTTAGAAGCACATTGGATGTATTTCCTTAATTATAGGATGTTGGGTTTACAAGTATTCAAACTCTAATGATTTGCATTACCAACATATTCCTTCTCATTTATCACAACTAGTTGAGTCCATATAGGATTCTTACATTCTCCCACATGCACATTAACTCGTTGTGGTTTGAAGCTACATGTCCGTGACAAAATCATTCCTTAGTGATCACATTGAGTTATACGCAACTAACATCTTATACACATCTACCAGTAATCATTTAAAGCTTGAACTCCAGGAAAAAATACATGTAATAGTATTGTATGCACCATGGAATAACAATCCTCGAACTGACACCGTATGATGCAAGTGAAATATACATTTATATACATTCCATATAATAGACTTCGTGAAGGAAATATTTGTGAAAACAAGTTCATTTGAGCAACATCTATGCATGCAATTAACAATTAAAAGGTGGAATCATGCTTGTATGCACTCAAAAACAAAACTTTACCCATGAAACTCAAGGCCTAGTAATTTTGGTGAACCAAGACTCAACTCAAATCTTAAAGAAAGGAGTTGAGAAACTTTTATACCTTTGAAGCAACTCTTTGCTTAGCAAAGGATATTCACCCATGTGAGGGCCTTCTTTCCTTAGTCTCCTTGCTCCTTGACTCCATGGATGTGGATGGAGGAACTTTGCTTCTTGGCTCCATGACTTCTTGGATGGATGAAGGAATGGATTCAAGTTCCCAAAAATAGAGATTATTAATCATATCATAGAGTATTCTCCCTCAAATGATTTGAAGGTTAAAGATCCCTTGTTGTGCATTCACTTGCCTCCATGGCTAAGTGACTTAACCCCAACTAAGCCATGGACACCCTTTGACAGAGTGACTTTGACATAGTCAAAGATCAAGGACCTAACCACAAGACAACTATGATGCCTCAGGTCAAATGACTACTTTGCATTATCCCAACCATGAGTTCTCATGTGACATGAGTATGAGAACTCCTCATTGATCGTGTTCAGTTGACTCATTCTTTATTGAGCACCTACATGCTTGTCTTGGTGTCGGTCACACCAATGACTCGAGACCAGTCACTCTCTTTAAGAGAAGACATAGCACATACTGATTTTAACGGACTGTCAATGCCCAATTGGCAATCCTATGATCAGGAACGTTTAGGATATGTATACGAAAAAGAATGGTCTCATGACTCTAATTTCTTTAGATCACATTCTCCCAATTACATATTCCTTGGACTTATCGTTTAAGTATATAACATTTATATGAGACGGCTTTAAACAATAATATTTGCCCTTTATATTAAACTAGATTAGTTTAACATGTGAAATGTCCGTAAAGTATCATCATATGATTGGCTTTAGGGCACATTTCCAACAATCTCCCACTTGCACTAGAGCCAATCAACTTGGTCATCAGTGATGATACCTCTTCTGAATTCATTTCAAAAATGGATGAGTAGTAGGCCTAGACAATGGATATCTATATGTTATCCATAGAAGCAACCCTGAAAATAACGACGTCACCATTATACATGATTCTCAATCATGTGGTTCAGTCTCTCATTTGAGTTTGGATCTTGATGAGACATTGTTTCCCTGACTTGAGCTATCGCCCCATTAATGTCGTAGTGTGGGTACACTAGAGACACTTTATGGTTGGAATCGAATGGAGAGTTCATAAATGAACTTTAGTCGAATGGAGAGTTCATAAATGAACTTTCCCATCCAAACAACATTGTTGTAAGCTTTTATATGGCAATATATTTTGCATGATGGAACACACTAAAGTCATTACTTTTAACGTTTCCACCCAAATATCCTTTTAGTCATAATAAAGAGATATCCAATTATCTCTTCATTCAAAATGAAGAGACATCTAATGATGGATACGATATTAAGATTCATAATCTAATACATTTACGCTTCCATTGTGTTACTTTAATTCTTCCTCATTCTTGAAGAATCTATCATTTAGCATTTCTTAAATACTTAAGGACTCACTTGATAGTTGCCATGGTTCTTTTCCTGGGCTTGCACTGATATCGTCTTGTACCGATCTTGGTACAACTCATATCAACGTTTTCCATACAATATGAAATACGTAAATCACCTTTCTGTGTATGCATAAAGGATTCTATTTACGCTTTATGCTTCTTTGGGAGTTAAAAGGGTACATTCCCTTTTAGAAGAGCAATTTCCCAGTCTGACTGGTATTGTCCTTTCATTTGAAGTTTATTTTTCGAGAAACTTCCTACATCTATCGTCTATCAATAGGGATTGAGATAATCCAATTATATCTTGAAATCTATCATTATAGATTTCCATCCCATGTATATAGACTATGTCTCCCATATACATTCTATCATTGTAGAACGTTTAAAGTCATAACTTTAACGAACAAGAATTCCTTTCATTTCCAAAATTAATATATCATATATGTGTTTAAATTTAGGAATATGATTAACTTCCACTAATCTTTTGTAAACCTAGTAAACAAAAGATTCATTTACATCTTTTTGAGAAATCAAACGATTTGATCTTTCTCTCATAAGACGCTTATAGCTCCCACTAGCTTGCTAAGATTCATGATGGATGGATCTCTACAACTTACACGTCTTGTGATTCCTAGTCTTAGACATATATTATCAAGACTATCTTGATAATGGTTTCGGAAACCCATATTATGTCCAAACATTGAATCACCGTTTAGTTGTAGCTAGCAATCTTCGAATTAATAGAAACCAAGACTACATCAAAGATGGTTTCTTCCAAGTCAACCAATCTCGTTGATTGTAGTCATCTTAAGCTACCAAATAGCTATGGAGGTTTCACTATTTCAGGTCAAATGGTACTATACCATTTCCTTGAGTATATGTCATATATACACTCAATGTAGTCATAATGATTTTCATTCTTATTTCCTTCGAATTAAGAGGTGTAACTCTATGACATAGTCATAAAGTTCAAACCATTCAACTGAGACGATTTATAGATCTTTCTCGACTACCTTGGAGCTAGTGGTGTAGGAACTAGGTTGTTATATTTGTTGATTATTATCTTGTCTCTCAAAGAACCCATTCTTTGAGTTCTATCTCTCGTTCATTTGCTCTATCTTAGGCAAATCCTATTGTAGGATTACAATGAACTACCCAACAAATAACATTTGTTAGTTGGTTTATAGAAGTGATATCCAAAGGTTAATTTAAGGATATCCCACAAGATTGCTCTCAAACAAATATTGCTTATTAGCACACAACCCCAAATCTTAACACGATTAAGACTTGTCTTTCTTTCCAACTACATCCTATGGAGTTATGAAAATTTTGGAAGATCATCTAATTGACAATCATATTATCGTAGAAGTATATATCCTATATATGGGTAATTGATAACATCCAAAGAACTACATCTTATTCGAGTTCATTCTTCTCCCAATGGAGAAATCCATTATCTTATGATGCTACTTTCCTTGATATCCTTCAAGAAAACTCTTCTAAAGTGTTATTTTTCCTTGGATCAAATCTAAGGAGGTAAATACTTTAGACGTCTTAATCATCAACTTACATTCTTGAATTCTTTGAAACCTTTTGCAAAGTATTCAAACTTGTGTTTATTCAAAATAAATGATAGTCCAACCGAGAGCGATCTTTGGTGAATGTCATACAACATGAGTAGTATTATGTTGTGGACAAGTGCCACTAACATCTAAGTGAATTAACTTCAACAATTTTGTGATTCTTTCTTCTTTTCAAAAGAATAAAGATTCGAACATTTCGCCTTTATACAATTTTAACAAGAAGGCATTGGATCCAGATCTAATGATCCATAGCATCCATCTATGACCAACTTGTAATTTATGTTTTAGAGATGTCACAACTTAGTGGGATTAGTCACTACCTTGCAACCTTTTGGGTTTTAAGCATCGTTATATTCTAAACAGTTAATACTACCACATCATCTCTATTATAGAGACAAATAATCATATTACAATAATCCAGTCATTCATTAATAAAGAACAAAGTTTTGTCAAACAAAACATTCGTCCATCTCTTATAGTGACGGAATTAAGTTCCTTATTCAAATTGGAATGTAAAGACAATCTTTGTCTTTCCAATTTCTTTGGTAGTTCATATGAGGAAGTAAGTATTATCTGCTTTTGTAGAGATCTATATTTTATTCACGTTCCAAATGTGAAGTACTTTTTCTTCTCTCATTAATCTTCTACTTCTTATTAGCCACACTTTTACAGCGATTGTTAAACATAGTTACTAATACGGAATCAAGCATTCAAGTAGAAGAACCAACTATTTTGAACCTTTCAAGAACAATTTACAACACATTCGAAAGGTGTGTTCTTGACACTTGTAAGACATTTCTTGCAAATTCCTCTTCCAATGTCCATCCTTTCATAAAGAAAGTTTGTTCCCTTCGAGTTATTTCGCTTTCTTCATTTGACTTCTCCCTTGACTACAATAGTCATGGTCCCTAAACTCCCACTATTTCAATTGTGTTATACACATCAAACGATTTGGAGAGTGTGCGGTTATTGTTCACTATATAATTTACAATAAACTTAGTGAACCATTTAGATAGGGACTCAAAGGTGAAGTCCTTGCCTAGTTTCCGTCTCCTGAAGTGGTTTAACACTTCAACACTCAATGATTCAAAATCATCATAAGTCCATGTTGATGGACTATTTATGTCAATCAACCATTATGTAATAAACACGATTACAAACTTTCAAGAGTTGTTCAAGGCAACACTCATTTCTTCATACAACAATTTGTAAGTGAAGAATCATGGCACATAAAGTGTCCATGCCCTTGCGCTTACTTCTCAAGTTCCTTTTTCATGTAACAAAGAAACAAACACTAGTGTTTGAGTTAACTAAGGGTTGTTCAAAGCAACTCTTATTTCTTCATACAACGATTTGTAATAGAAGAATTATGACACTAAAAGTGTTGTCCTTTTTATGATAGACTTATCTAACATGTTCTTCCAATGATACATTATTAATAGGAAGATTGTGAGGATGAGACTACTTAGGTACATATACAATCCATTCAAGACAATCTATGAGATTGTGGTACCAAGTCCAGAAATTAAAACCTTCGGCTTTTCTTTGTCAAGTTTTGGATAGCGTTTGCAAATATATCGGTTAATAAATACATAACCAATATAAATTGATTGATTTTAAGCTATTTGATCTGGGTCTTTAAATCAAATAGCACCATCCACTATTTTTGGCAAATTCCATATCCCTCATCAGAATTCGAGAGTTTTGGAGGAAACTCTTAGTAGGGTATAGGAGACTCACTATTACCAAGTCCACCTCACAATGATATGATGTTGGCTAGCATCAATAATAATGAGAGTATGCTTACTCATTTACATCTCATGTAAGTACCCATCTTATTTGGCCTCTAGAGAATGATGCTTCACAATGATATGATGTTGGCTCCATTGCACTTAGTTAAGTCATTCCCACCATGCAAGTTCGGGTAGGGGTTCAAGAACAACCTCACAATGATATGATGTTGATCATGCTCGTTGCCTTAGTTAAGTCATTCCCACCATGCAAGTTCGGGTAGAGGTTCAAGAACAACCTCACAATGATATGATGTTGATCATTCTCGTTGCCTTCCTTCACAACATCATGTATGCGTATAGAACTCCTCCTGAGTGTAAGCACATACTTTGTACTCCCCTATGATAGGGTGAAGTCGGTGTATGAGTCATAAACGATTGGGGCCTACCACGGTGGAAGGCCATGAAAGAGTGTATGGTACTACTAACATAAGCTTTGCATTCATTGATGGACTATATAGTTGCCTTAGGGCCTTAGGATGACTATGAACCTTTGATTCAATCCAACATGAGCCTAGTGTTGGATCTCGGTCTAAGGATGGTGATTGATTTTAGTTACGCGTTTAATCACATTAAGGCATGTTTTCTTATTGGGCGTTGGACCCTACTACTCCAATTTCATGCATATCAAATAAAACAAGAAAAGGAGTAAAGAAGAGCTTATGCTCTTTTACAACATTTGACCAAATCAAATTATTTTAAAGTAAAGAAGAGCTTATGCTCTTTTACAACATTTGATCATATCAAATTACAACCAAAATCTAATCTACACATTCCCAATGGTTCAAACAAATTTGATAGACGGCCTTTCATATAGCTCAATTATCGTAGGCTTAGGTTCATAATCACCCTTTCTTCAATTAATTAACGCTTTAACTAATTAAACTTGAATGCAACATTGTCATTTGGTTTTTGTATCCATAGAATTGATTTAGATGGAGCTAAATGAAATGAAAAGCCAATTCTCACTTAAAGATACAAAACTATTTTGTTCTCAACTAAGTTGGGCCAAAATGCAACAACCTCAACTTTTTGGGCTATATTGCAAAACACAAACTTTTGAGGTCACTTTGTAAAAACACAAAAGTTCACTACTTCATGTAATTACAACTAGAACCCAAAAATTTCAACAAATGCAAAAACTTCATTAAAGGAGCAAAACAATTTGTCCTTTAGTGATTTTGGGCCTTTACGTAAAAACGTAAAATTTCGGGTCAAAGTACAAATACACAAAAGTATCAAAACTTAATGTAATTGCATAAAAGCCCCAAAAGTACCTCAATTATAGGGGTGGCCGGTCATGGTGAGTGGTGATGTTGTGTGTGAGTTGATTTGTTTGTTTGAAAGGTGATTGAAAGTTGTAAATGATTGGTATGGTGTGAATAGTAAAAGAAGTATGGGTGTTGTTTGAAAAATTTATACCATCCATCACTAACAAAAACAAATAAATAACCAAACACATTTTTGAATCAAAACAACAAACCTTTTTGTTCTTGGTATGAACAAAAAGAACAAAGCAAGAACATTGAAGAACATCCATGAAAACCCATAAGAGCTCCATGAATGTTTTCACTCAATAAAACTCAAATTTTCACTACTCAAAAGAGGGTTAATAGACTTGGCATTCGTGTCATGTTTTTTGTGTTCGTGTCGTTTTCGTGTCATACCCGATATATTAACGGGTCGTGTCGTGTAACACCCGTTAAAATAAACGGGTAAAATGACCCGACCCGAAATCGACCCGATAATATTAACAGGTAATATGACCCGACCCGTTACCCATTAAGGAAAATATATTTTAAACCAATAAATAATCAAATGAAAAACATAATACTAAATAAGTATATACATACCATATTATCACATCCAAAACATAAAAACGTATTTTTCTTTTAAGTATATTTTCGCTAACCTAAAGTCTTTAATAATTTTTTAATTAATGTAGAAGTGTAAAAAAATATAGAAAAAATATATAAACGCTCGTAATGACAAGCTTTACAACTTTCATGAAGAGTTTAACTTCGAAATTCTCCACTATAATCATATAAATCATATATCAAAATTTAACCGTTGATTGTTGTTTATATTTATGCTTCATTGTTCTCATCAAATTTTGTTTTTTCAGATTTTCTTTTTTGAAAACATGATCTATTAGAGGATGTAGGAAGATGAATGGTTTGGATCGTTGATATTATATTCAGAGTTTTACGGTTAGTGAAAATATTGTTTGATGTTTATAAAGTTTCTACAAACTATATGATGTTGACTCATATTTTAGTTAACCGTAAATATCGGAACGTGATATCAAAGATCTGAAACATTCATCTTCTTACATCTGCCAAATGATCATGTTTTCAAAAAAGAAAATTTAAAAAATGAAATTCAGTAAGAAAAATAAAGCATAAATGACAATCGACGGTTAAATATAAATTTAAGGTTTATGGATTATAGTGTTGGATTTTGAAGTTTACTCCTTCATGAAAGTTGTAAAGCTTGTCACTATGAGTGATTGTATATTTTTTTTACATTTTTTACACTTCTACAATAATTATTATTAATTTTCCCCTCAAATAAAAAACATTATTCATGAGGGTTTGGATGATTTTAAAAATCTAAACGATAATGTAAGTG
This sequence comes from Malus fusca, assembly GCA_035220775.1. Lineage (NCBI taxonomy): Eukaryota > Viridiplantae > Streptophyta > Magnoliopsida > Rosales > Rosaceae > Malus > Malus fusca. The sequence goes on along the minus strand of CM069071.1, from coordinate 25,294,927 downwards.
TAACCATTATCTACTCGTGGAGAAATAATGATGAATCACGAGTGTTTATATATTCTTTCACATTTTTCATACTTGTATGTATGTCTTCTTAGTTCTTGCCTATGCAAATACTATACTAGTTTATTTTAATTTTGGACAATAACATGTTAAGTAAAATTTATCCTAGTAATGATAATAAGGAACTCTCATAATAAAAATAAATAATGACTATTTTAAAAAAAACTTATATGGAATAATAATACAAAACTATATATTTAATATAGAATATATTGTATATATTAATATGGCTACTGTATTTTATAATAAATCTTTTAGTAATTAAACTTTAAAATTATCAAAATAATTTTTTTCTTAACGGATCGAAACGGGTTACTCACGTGTTACCTGTGTGTATACCCGTTAAGAACCCGTTAATAACGGGTTCTTAATGGGTCACCCGATAATGACCCGATTAGTTATCGTGTTGACCCGAAGCCCGTTATTTTTGTGTCGGTTTCATGTCGTGTCACCGTGTCGTGTCAGAAACTACCGGGTCTAAGGGTTAATATTCTAGGGTACTTAAGGGCTTGTTTGGTATCCTATTTGAAAATTTTTATAATTTCTCAAAACATTTCTTAAGAATTTTTGTTGAAAATAATTTTCTTTAAGACTCAAAAACTTGTTTGGTATGAGATTTAATTTTTTTAAATCTTACAACTTAAACTGGACAAAAAGATCCATAAAAAAGGGGTAGAGAAAGACGAGAGAGGAGAAAAGAAAGTAAGAGATGATTGGAGGAAAGAGAAAGAAGTGAGAAGATCGGAGGAGATAGAGAGAAAGAGGAGTGAGAGAGAGAAAGAAGAAAAGAGAGATAGATTTGGAGGAGAGTCGAAAAAGGTAAAAAAAAAAAAAAGAGAAGGGGGAGAGAGAAAGAAGAAAAGAGAGATAGATTTGGAGTGAGAAGGGAGGAGGGAGAGAAAAGAAAGGAGTGAGTTTAAGTTTAAAAACTCAAAAAACTCACTTTTTGTGTTTTTAGATAATAGACTATATTTTTGAGTTAGTATTGAGTTTAGTTTTTGAAAATAGTCCTACCAAACAAGTTTTTAAGGCCTAAAACTTGAAAATTGTTTTTGAGTTTAAAAAGTTGGATTCAAGTAGAGTACCAAACAGGTTCTAAGGGTTCCAAAAGTCACTTTAAAACACTTTTAACAAGACAAACATGAACCCAAAAATCCACCCTTTGGATTTGGCCGAATTTCCTCATAAACATGGCACCAAATTTTAGCTCCAAAATTCATGCTCATATGAACTACATCTACAAAATTTGAGATTGCAAGTTTTCAAGCAAAATTTACATTCAAAGAAGAAAGAATAAAGCTGGTAACAATTACAACATTCAAATCAAAGACTATGAACTACAAAACCCAAAAGGATTCACCAACTATTAGACCTAGGCTCTGATACCACTTGAAGGAAATATTTGTGAAAACAAGTTCATTTGAGCAAGATCTATGCATGCAATTAACAATTAAACGGAGGAATCATGTTTGTATGCACTCAAAAACAAAACTTTACCCATGAAATTCAAGGCCTAGTAATTTTGGTGAACCAAGACTCAACTCAAATCTTAAAGAAAGGAGTTGAGAAACTTTTATATCTTTGAAGCACCTCTTTACTTAGCATTGATGAAGAGATGAGTGACTTAGAGGAAGGAAGATTGCTAGCTATGTTCCTCTAGGGTGGCCGGACTTCTTTAGAGAAGCGAGAGCTTTGTGTTCCTCTTCCCTTAGAAAACCCTTAGGATGAAATGGCTATAAAGTTGCCTTTATACCACCTCACAATGGAGTGGCAAACTTGCAATTAACACAAGTTTGCCTACCCTTCACCCTATGCCCGGCCTTGATGGGTTTATTGGGCTTTGAGGCCTTTTGTCTTTTCAAGTTGTCATACAACTTGAGTTAATGGGCTTGACATTCAAATCCCATTGGACCTTGCGGCCCAAAACTAACCCGAGGTCTATAACGAACTTATTCATTTGATTAATTAACATATTAATTAATCTTAGCCATAAATAATTAAACCATTTAATTATCCTTACTCATCTCTGTTGTTTCTTCAATCTCTACCTTACTCGGTGTACGATCCATTAGGTTCCTTTTAGCGAAGTAGTTGGCGATTAGAACTCTTCAAATCGATTGTGAATTGAAACATACTTTCAATTCTCCCTTTAGTGATTATACACCTTTAGGGCTTCCACAAACCATGAGTGACACCTAGCAGTATATCATGGCTACCCAAGCTAATCAAAAGAGGTGGACAACCTATTCAACTTAGGATTACAATGCAATACGGTCTTTCTCTAATACAATACTCTTGACCACATTGTTTGGTTTGATAGTTTATTCATGTCTACTATCCACTGTGTTTCTCTTACTTATATGATTACTTTAAATGTGATTTGGAACGACTTCCTAAATCTCATTCATACTCTGGCCAGAGATTCTTAATCATTTCATAGAGTATTCTCCCTTAAATGATTTGAAGGTTAGAAATCCCTTGTTGTGCATTCACTTGCCTCCCTGGCTAAGTGGCTTAACTCCAACTATGTCGTAGACACCCTTTGACAGAGTGACTTTGACATAGTCAAAAATCAAGGACCTAACCACAAGACAAATATGATGTATCAGGTCAAAGGACTACTTTGCATTATCCCAACCATGAGTTCTCATGTGACATGAGTATGAGAACTCCTCGTTGATCGTGTTCAGTGGACTCATTCTTTATTGAGCACCTACATGCTTGTCTTGGTGTCGGTCACACCAATGACTCGAGACCAGTCACTCTCTTTAAGAGAAGACATAGCACATACTGATTTTAACGGACTATCAATGCCCAATTGGCAATCCTATGATAAAAAACGTTTAGGATATGTATACGAAAGAGAATGGTGATCGGATCATATTTATATATATTTTTACTTCAAATTCTCTCGTCTTTTCTTAGTTAGTTTCTTGTATTTTTGAGCTATTTACTTTATTTTCGTGTTTTATGTGATTTGGCTAGCAAATAAATTAATAATAGCTTAAGTGTATATTTTTAGTAATAAAATCGTTAAAACTGCATTACCCACTATTTTTGGTTAATAAAAATAAGATAGTATTATAAATATATATATACATATATATATATGATGTTGAGTGAGTGCAACAAATAAAATAAGAAAGAAAATGATGATGAATGATAAACTTGGCAGATAGGAAGTCACGAATGGAGGGGAAGCAGAAATTGAGGGAATAAATAAAAGAGAGGTGGAAGGAGCACTGGGCAGAAAAGAATAAAGAAGGAGAGGAAATAAAAGAAATAGGGTGAGTTGGGAGGTCAGTGGGCTGCCATAAATAAATAATAAGGAAAGCTAGAATAAAGAAAGAGATGGAAGGAACCAACGGGCAGTGACAGAAAAAGAAAACAAGAGTGGAAATAATAGATAATGGGAAGGTGGAGAAAGCACAGGGAGCAAGTGGAGGAAAGACTAAAATAAAATGGAAAAAAAGGAGGGGAGTCAGCAGCAACAAAGGCATGCATTAAAAGGGGACGGAAAGAACAGAACAAAAAAACAGAAAGAAACCAGCTGCACTTGGCAGCTGGCAGCGAGAAGGCTGCTGTGAGCAGCTTGAACACGAGAAGGGGAACTGGCGTGAGCTGCCAGGAGGCAGCAGAAGGAAGGCAGCGAGAACGTGAATAATAAAAGGGAGGGCTTGCGAGAAAAGAAAGGAAGGCAGCAAGCTGCCTTGCCTTGGCAGCTTGAACACGAGAAGAGGGCTGCACAGAGGCTGCCATTGGCAGCTTGAGAGAAGGCGCAGAATCAGAGAAGAATAACGGGGAGAAGGCTGCCTTGGCAGCTGTCGCCTTGAGGGGAGCTAGAGGCGCGGGGAGAGATCAGACGCGGGAAGGAGAAGGCAGGAGGAACAGCTGCCTTGTGCAGCTGCGAGAGGACACCTGGCAGCTTGCGAGAGCAGGTCTCGGCCCTTGGTTGGCAGCGCGGAAATAAGGAGCAACGCGCAGGTTGCGAGGTCAGCACGGGTCAGCACAGCTGCCATTTGGCAGCAGTGAGGACAGAGATGCAGAGAAAGAAGAGCTGTCTTTTCTCTCGGGTTAATTCGTTCTTCAAACTCATATTTTATTTTTATGTTTTAATTAATAAATAATGTGTAATTAATTTATTTTGGCTAGAGTTTAATTCAAAACCATGGATATATTTGTAATTTGAATTGATTACCTTCAGTTGTGATTTCTGAGTTGTGATTTAATTTGCTTAACTGCTTGATTGATAACTTATTTTTGTATGTCGATTAAGGATGCATACTTAATTTACATGCATGAATTTGATGCTAGAATATAAGTGAATTTCACCTAATCGTTATGAACTTATATTCACAAGTAGTGAAGGTCGCTTATAAACGATCGCGTTAGGTAAATTCTTGGCATAAGTTTCATGCAATTCATAGTAACAAGTGCCTCGTCAATGCTTATGATTTTCATAGAACTTAATGATTCTTGCTTGTGTCTCTATTATGCAATTCATGTAGGGAACTTGTAGGGAATATTTTGGGTTGTCGTATGCAATCATCCAACCTAATAAAAGTAGGAAAATCTGAAGGTTAATTTAAGCGGACCTAATTAATTTGGGGCGTTGAGAATTTACAATTTATTGAAAGAACAACTGAAAATCAATTTAGGTTGCATATGTGGCATGTGTGGAGAATAATCCTCTAGCCAATCCGTCATTTATCATTTTACCTTAATTTTATGTTTTTGTCAATTCTGTAATTTATTTAAGTCTAATTTACTTTTCATCAAAAATCAATCCCCCGTTTATTTTAAAGTGTTAGATTTATTAGAAATCAATCTAGTTTGTGTTTTCTAAAAGTCTTGAATTATTTTGAGTCTTTTAATTTATTTTGGTTCATTTGTTAGTTTTATTTTGAGTGATTCTATTTAAGTGTTTTGAGTCTAGTTTAGTGTTTTAAATTTTGTTTTTACGTTTTAAATTTAATTTTACTTTGGTTAGCATCCCTAGTTAATCCCCGGCCTAGAACGATCCCTACTTATCCATATACTACAACTGTCACAAATAGGGTTTAAATTTGTGCGTTAATTTATTTTCGCATCAAATGGTCTCATGAATCTAACTTCTTTAGATCACATTCTCCCAATTACATATTCCTTGGACTTATCGTTTAAGCATATAACATTTATATGAGACGGCTTTAAATAATAATCTTTGCCCTTTATATTAAACTAGATTAGTTTAACATGTGAAATGTCTATAAAGTATCATCATATGATTGGCTTTAGGGCATATTTCTAACACTTCGACCTCTATCATACTTCAAGCCTCCCACGCATTTACCCAGTATACCTTCATTGATTGAACATTGAAATTTAATCTTCAATCACTGGACTTTTCGTTCCAGGCATCTTGCATAATAGACTCAACTAAACATGTTCTTTGGAACAATGATCAGTCATTTAATTGCACATTACAAATTTGAATCAACATAAACATTGTCAATAATAAGCTTGGAAAACTAACTCAATCTGTAGTGATACAAGGCACAATGAAACATGCAATAGTTTCCTTTACTCCCACATTTTAGCAAACTCCCTGGAATCATGCACTCCCACTTTCCAATAGCTGTTAAATGTTATACCCTAAAAGATCGCAAACCATTCATACATTCCTCTCTTTGGAAAAGAGCATTGACAAGTATTGAGTTTTAAAATCATAATTACATAATCCAGTTCCGGAAGTCTTTTCACTTTGGTGAAAAACATAGGTACACAATTCTTTTCACCAAGTGCTCATTCATGCTATTTAACTTAAGGAAGACAAAATTTAAGCACAAGTGAAAATTTATACACATCTTGCAAAAGTTAATGAGTGTGAAAACCAATTTTCTTTTCACTTATTCTCCCATTTGGGCAAATACTCATAAATATATTCTTTCAAAGAATGAGCCAAATAAAATCGCTTCATATATTAGACATAAGAAAATATACCATAACCAACATAAGGTTGTCAAATTGAATTTCAATAATAAGTTACACTTACTTTAATTTTTACCATTATTGCAATTCATGGCAGAAAATTATGAAAATTTGCAGAAACATATTAGACATATCATTCATTGGGTGACCATTAGACATGTCATTCATCTGACTTTAATCAAGACACGCAATCTGCCAGAAAAATTATGTGCATCTATCATAAATCTATACATCCATAACAAATTCAATTTCACATCATTTCAATTTCGATGTCCAAAGGAAACTCAAGTAGTCAAATTTCATATTCTAAACGGGCATTGATAGGAACATATTTATGCGACTTAGTTAGCTTGTTCTTGTGCATTTGTGTTGTTATTTCTTAGTTAATTATGTATTTTAAGCTATTTTCGTGTGTTTGTAGGTCATAATAACAAAGTTGGCAAGAAAGTGCATTTTGGAGCATTTTAGAGCATTTTTTAGCCAAGATTGGATAGTGCAAGCATGGAGACATGAGGATGGACGTTTTTGAAGATTTGAAGGCTAGAAATCAGCATGTGTGTATGCAAGTGTGTTGACCTACAACTCCAAACATCCATCCACTACACCCATTACATCCACTCATCCATCCACTACACCCATTACATCCACTCATTACCAAACACTCATCCACTACACCCATTACATCCACTCATTACCAAACATCCACCCACTACACCCATTACATCCACTCATTACCACAACACTCACCCACTACACCTATTACATCCACTCATTACCACAACACTCACCCACTACACCCATTACATCCACTCATTACAACTCCATACACTCCTCTCCCTAGCCTATAAATACATCCACCCTTCACCATAATTTGGGGGCCATCATCCAAAGACACTACATTTCACATCTCACAACTTCATTCACAAACACAATTTCCTTGTTGTGACCTCCATCCATTCATCTAGCCATACTACATCTCACCAATCCATACACTATCATCTCCTAGCCGTGCAAATCCATTCCATCCATATATCCATACACATCCTAGACACTTGTGCTACAACAAGGTGGTGAAAACAAAGGTCCTTGGCGTTTCAAGCTTGGAACTTTGGAGCGTTTTAGGTGTACTTCGTTCTTGCTTTCAATGTCTACTTTGTTATTTCTAATTTTGTTGCAATTATGAGTGGCTAAACCCCTATTTAGTTAGGGGGAAGTTTGAAGCCATGAACATGCTTGAGATTTGAATTGATTTCTTCCAATTGTGATTTGATAAGTTGTGATTGCAATTCAATTATCTATTTTATGCATAACTGATTCTTGTATGTTTATTAAGGATGCATACTTAGTTTTCATGGATGAATTAGATGCTAGAATATAAATGAGTTTCACCTAATCGTTACAAGTTTATATTCATGAGTAGTGAAGGTTGTTTATCACAATCGCGTTAATTGAATTCTTGGCAATTGTATCATGCATTCATAGTTATAATTGCCTCGTCAACACTTATGATTTTCATTTAACGTAATGATCTCTGATTGTATCTCTATTATGCATTCATATAGGGGACTTTTAGAGAATGATTTGGGTTGTCGCATGCATTCATCCAATTCAATGAGTAAAGGAAAATCTGAGGGTTAATTTGTGCGTCACGGTTAATCTGGGGTGTTGAGTATCATAGTTTATTGAAAAGCAATTGGAAATCAATTCATGTACAAGTGTGTCATGTGTGAAGAACGGACCTCTAACTAATCCATCCATCATTGTATTCCTCAATTTTGTTTTACAATCTGCCTAGTTTTATAACCTTTTTGTTTGTTTCAAATTCATCAAAACCAAAATCCCCCTTTTTACTTTCTTGTTTCAAAGTGTTAAATTTCTGTTTTGTTTGTGTTTTTGAGTGTTTTGATTCAAGCCAAAACACTAAATTCGTCCAAAGTTGTGTTAGAGTCAGAAACTGCCTAGTTTGTGTTTTTAGGCAGTTTTGAGTGTTTTTAAGTTGTTTTGAGTCTTGTGAGTCTATTCAAACATTTTTAACTTTGTTTTTATGTTTTTGAGTTATTTTAGAGGTTTTAGCAAGCCCTCCTAATCCCCGGTTTAGAACGATCCCTACTTGCATTTATACTACAATTTGACAACAAGAGGGTTTAATTTGAGTGCTTAACTTTCACTGCATAAAATTTTGGCGCCGTTGCCGGGGATTAGCAAATGCTAATCCCTTGTTATTTCTTTTTGTTTATTTTCATGTGTTTTTGTTCCTAGTTGATGACTTTACTTGTTTTCTTGTTTTAGGGGGTTTATGACTCGAAGTTCTCAACCTATTCATAAGCACATCCGTGACTTTGACGATGATTTTTAACGAACTTTGAGACGAGCAAGGAATCAACAAGAACCCCAACCATCTCAACCTGCACCAGATCTTGAAGAAGACAAAGTAGAAGAGCAAGAGGAGCCTACGACACAGGTTGTAGAGGAAGATCCCAACATGGCAGCGGACAATCGAACAATCAAGGAGCTTTCCGCTTCGGGATTGGACAATGCCGCTCCCCTATGCATCCAATACCCCATGGCTGCCCTAGGGAAGACGGACGAGTTTGAATTGAAATCAAGTTTGTTGCATCACATTCCTAAGTTCCACGGGATGTCCATGGAAGATCCTAATAAACACTTGAAGGAGTTTGAGGTTGTTTGCTCGAGCATGACCCCTGTGAACGTTGATGGGAGCATTCTGAAAATGAAGGCTTTTCCCTTTTCCCTTTTAGAAAAGGCTAAAGATTGGTTGTATGAGCTAGCCCCCGGAACTGTCACATCATGGGAGAGTATGAAACGGGCATTTTTGGAGAAGTTTTTCCCAACTTCTCGAGTCATTCTACTACGCAAAAGGATTAGTGGCATTCAACAAAACCAAGGTGAATCCTTTCCCACTTATTATGAGCGTTTTAAAACCCTTGTTGCTTCATGTCCACAGCACCAGATGAAGGAGGAGCTTATTCTTCAATATTTCTACGAAGGGCTTCTACCAATTGAACGCCAAATGCTAGACGCCTCAGCGAGAGGAGCTTTGGTGGACAAAACACCCATGGCTGCCAAGACCTTAATTGCTAACCGAGCATTGAATGCTCAACAATATGAGGTAAGTTCCACATCCGACATTCAATCGCAATTAGCTAATCTTACTTCCATTGTGTCTCAGATGGCCGAAGGAATGAGGATGAAAGAACCAAGTGTATGTGGTGTGTGTTCTATCCAAGGACATGCCTCTGAAAAGTGCCCTCAATTGATTGAAAATGGTGAATGGGAAAGCAACAATGCAATTGGATTTCAAGGCCAAAACCAGCCAAGGAACGATCCATATTCTAATACGTCCAATCCAGGTTGGAGAGACCATCCAAATTTCAGGTGGAGGGAGCCCCAACCACCCCAAAAACAAGGAGGCTTTAGGCAGCAACCTCCGGGCTTCTATACCAAGCAATATGCACCAACACAAGCCCCACAACAACCTGCCCAAAATACCTTAGGTACATCTTTAGATAATGAGACACTTCTTAAGTTACTCACCAATTTGTCTCAAGGGCAAGAAAATCAAGCCAAAGCAATGCAAAACCAAGACAAAAGGGTGGACCAAATGGAGAAGCGAATTGGGCAGATTGCGGAGTTTGTAGGACAATTTAGAGAGCAAGGTAAGTTGCCTAGTTCAACCGTTGTCAACCCGAAGTGAGGATTCGAATCTGCCAAAGCCATGAGTTTGCGAAGTGGAAAACAACTTGGATCTAATCCCCAACCTTCCAAATCACGTTCCAATGAGCTTGAAGAGTTGATAATTGAAGAGAATGAGCAAAGCACTGTTGGAAGTATGCCCACAAAGCCACTCATTTGATGTAATAGCTTTTTGGAATACTTAATGTATTAAACTTTTATATGTTTAATGGAGGGCAAAGCTTATTGTTAATCACTATTTATTGTATCATGTGTTTAAGCAATAAGGGAATCCAAGGGATGTATTTGATCTAAGAGATAAGTGATCTAAATGAGTTAGATTAACGAGATCTTTCTCTTATGTTCATTCCTAAAACGTTCCTAGCCATAGGATTGCCAATTGGGCATTGACAATCCGCTAAGGTTAGTATGTGTTATGTTGACTCAAGCGTGAGTATGACTAGTCTCAAGTCATTTGGTGTTGGACACTAAGACAAACACATAGGTGCTCGAAAGAGTAATCGAGTACACTGAACTACGATCAAAAGAGAGTTCGAACATACATGTCACGTATGAACTCTAAAGTTGCAATATGCAAAGTAGTCCTTTGACCTGAGGCATCATAGATGTCTAATGGTTAGGTCCTTGATCTTTGACCATGTCAACGGCATTCCTTCGGATTGTCCACGGCATTGTTGGGGTCAAGCGATCTAGTCATGTAGGCATATGAATGCACAACAAGGGATCTCTAACCTTCCATGGTGGAAGGAGAATACTCTAAGATATGATTCTAAAGTCTTTGGCCAAAGCAAATGAATATGACTTAGGAAGTTTGTTCCAAATCATATTCAAGGGAATCATATAGGAAAGTATCACATTGGATAGTAGACATGAAACAAACTATCACTTAAACAATGTGATTAAGAGTATTGTATTAGAGAAGGACCATATTGCATTGTAGTTGTAACTGGATAGGTTCTCCAACCAACCAATTCTACTTAGCTTGGGTAACCATGACATACTGCTAGGTGTCACTCATGGTTTGTGGAAGCCCTAATGATTAGCAAACACTAATCATCAAAGGGAGAATTGAAATGTGGTTTCAATTCACAATCGATCGTTAAGAGTAACATCGCCCACTGCCTCGCTAATTGGAACCTAATGGATCGTACACCGAGTAAGGATGTATGTGAAGAAATTAAATGAAATGGATAAGCAATTAAATGGTTTAATTGAAGAATGGTAGAGATTAATTAATTAGTTAATTAATTTTACGAAAGGTTCGTATTGGGCTTATATGTTGGGTTTGGGTTTCGGGGCTCAAAAGCGTTTTGGTCCAAAAAGCCCATTGTGTTTAAGTTGTATGACAACTAAAACAAAATGGGCAAATAGCCCAATAACATTAATATGGCCGGCCATTAGGGTGAATGGGCAAGCTTGGATTAATTACAAGTTTGCCACTCACTTGTAATGAAGTATAGATTAAACTTTATAGCTTTGTTTTCAAATAAGGGTTTTCTTGTTGAAATTGGGTGAAACATTTTCTCTCATTTTTCTTGAAGAGGCCGGCCACTAAGGGGAGGGACATCTAGCAATCTCTTCTTCCCTAAGTCATCCATATCATCTTCACAAGATACATCCTTGGTGAAGAGACTTAGAGACATCAAACTTTTGGTGTTTTGGAGAACAAATCCGCATTTCCTCAAATCTTCAAAGGAGCACTAAAGGGAGGATAACACAAGGAGGATCCAAGGAGCTTGGAGGTGACTTGAAGGCCCTCCACTTGGGTGAATCCCTTGTGTAAACAAGGATGAGCTTCAAGGGTAAAGAAACTCTAAATCTTTACTTCTCTTTAATGTTGTTAAAGAGTTTATTGGTTCACCATATACTAGGCTTTGAAAGTCATGGGTTTTATGAATTGTTTTTGGATGCATGCCTACTTTAAAGTGTTAATAGCTTGCATGTGTATTCAAATGTTCATACTTGTTCTTAGCTAGGATAAAATTTTTCCTTCAAGTGGTATCAGAGCCTAGGCCTAGTCTATGGTGAATCCTTTTGGGTTTTGTGACTTTCATATTTTGTGATTTAAATGTTTAAATGTTACAAGCTTTGTTCTTGCTTTTGAATATATAAATTTTGCTAGAAAATTTAGCATCTCAAATGTCGTAGATGTATTTCATTTAAGCATGAATATTGGAACTAAAATTTGGTGCCATGTGTTTTGGGAAATTCGGCCAAATCCAAAGGGTGATTTTTTGGGTTCATGTTTGTCTTGTTAAAATGGTTTTAAGGTGACTTTTGGAACCCCTAAGTACCCTAGGATATTAGCCCTCTTTTGAGTGGTGAAAAATTGAGTTTTGGTGATTGAAAACATTCATGGAGCTATTATGAGTTTTCATGGTGTTCTTCAATGTTCTTGAAGTTCTTGCCAAGAACAAAAAGGTTTGAAGTTTTGATTCAAAATTTTTATGTTTATCATAAAGTTTTGGTTTATTAGTTGATGGTTGATAGTTATTGGTGAGATGTGATGAAATGGTTTTAATGTTTTGTCATAGACTTTATTTTTTCTTACAAACCATCAATTTCACCAATAACTCACCCACCAAAATCAACTTGCATATTGCACATGCATGTACAACTTGCATAAAACCCTTTCACACTCATTCACACCTCTAAAACCGGCCACCCCCTAGTGGGGGTACTTTTGGGGCCTTTTGTGCAATTACATAAAGTTTTGATAATTTTGTGTTTTTGTATTTTGGCCCAAAAGTTTACGTTTTTACGTTTAGGCTTAAAAACTCTAAAGGACAAATTGTTTTGATCCTTTAATGATGTTTTTACATTAATAAAAATTTGGGTTCTAGTTGAAATTACATGAAGTTGTGGACTTTTGTGTTTTTTCAAAGTGACCCCTAAAGTTTTTGTATTTGCATTATGGCCCAATTGTTGTGGTCATAGTTTCCTTTTGGCCCAAATAAAATGAGAACAAAATGGTTTTGTCTCTTTAATGAGAATTGGATTTTCATTTCACTTAGTCCCATTTAAATCAATTCTATGGATCCAAAAACCAATTGTTTAAAGTTGCTTTCTTAGTTAATTTTGATTGATTAAGAAAAGGATGATTATGAACCAATGGCCACGATAATTGAGCTATGTGATTAGCCGATTTACATTATGAATGTTTGGGTTTTAGTAGTGTAGATTTGAATGTAATTTGATTAATTCAATTTGTTGTAAATGGACATAAGTCCATCATTTGATTTGTGTTGTAAAAGGGCATAAGCCCTTCTTATTATTTCATGTATTCCTTTTGTTTATATGTATGCTAAATGGAATAGTTGGGTCCAACGCCCAATAGGAAATAACGGTTTAATTGGATAAAACGCGTAACTAAAATCAACAACTACCTACCTTAGACCCAAGGTCCAACACAAGGCTCGTGTTGGATCAAATTAAACGGTTCATAATCATCCTAAGACCTAATATGACTATATAGTCCATATGAGGATGCAATGCATTCGTTAGTAGTTCTATATAGTCTCACTTATTTCTTCGAAATAGTGGGAGTATTATAAACTACTAAATTCATATTAACTTGGACCAATGGTTGTGATAGGCCCAAGTTCTTTTAATGTGATTAAAATGTTTTGATGTAGCCCAAAACTACTCCCTCAAAACGAATATTAAGTTGATAAGCGAGAGATGTTTAGAATATCTCTTCGTAGGCCTTCCACCGTGGTGGGCTCCAAGCGTTTGAGACTCATGCACCGGCTTCACCCTATCATGGGGAAGTACAAAGTATGTGCTTACATCCAGGAGGAATCCATAAACATATGATGAGGTGAGTATAGGCAACGAGGATAGCCAACATCGTATCATCGTGAGGCTATTCTTGAACCCCTTCACGAACTAAGCATGGTGGGAATAACTTAAACTAAGTGCAATGGTGCCAACATCGTATCATCGTGAGGCAACATTCTCTAGAGGCCAAACGGATGGATAATTACAAAAGTTGTAAATGAATAATGCGTTATTCTCTCATCATTATTTTTGCTAGCCAACATCGTATCATCGTGAGGTGGGCTTGGTAATGGTGAGTCTCCCATAACCCGCTAAGAGTTCAATATAACTCTCGAATTCTATTGAGGGATGTGGAATTTGCCAAAAATAATGGGTGGTACTATTTGATTCAAAGACCCAATCAAATAGTTTTAAACAAACAATCTAATACGATTTCTGTTATGTTATGTAGTGAACGACATGCCTAAAATTATACCCACCATTATACTTGACAAAAGGGGCCTTAAGGGCCAACGTTTCCTTGCTTGGTATCGCCACATTGAGAATGTCTCAAAGGTGAAAGACATATTGTATGTGCTTAAGCAATCCCCTCCTCATGTACCTCCTACGAAATTAGCTTCAAAGGAGGAGTGTCAAAATTATGTTAGACACTATGAGAATGACTTACAAGCCAAATGCTTAATCCTCACTTCACTTAGTGAGGAGCTTATGAAGATACATAAGCACATGGACACTTCTTGTGCCATGGTTGAAAGTTTGCATAAGATGCATGACATTGAGACTAGTAATGTACGATTCTCAAATGTTTGTAGTCTAATGAATGCCAAGATGGCAAAGGGGGTATCGGTCCACAAACATGGACAAAAGATGGAAAAGATATTTAAAGATCTTAAAAGTTTAGGAACTTCCATCGATGGGAAAATGGCCCAAGACTTTTTCCTTGCATCTCTCACGGATGATTTCACTAAGTTTATTGTAAACTATAAAGTGAATAGATTCGATCATTCTTTGAAAGAGATGATTGACATGTGCTGTAAATTTGAAAAAGGTTTCAAAATGGACAGTGGAAGTGAGAATGCAAACATAAGGAAAAGGTTGCATAAGAAGAAGGCAAAGAAATCCAAAGGAACATGCTTTCATTATGGAAAGGATGAACGTTGGAAGAAGAAATACAGGGTGCGCATTGCGAGCCTTATGACACGAACTTTTGAAGAGACTATTTCTGTCATAGAGAGTTCTTTTACAGTGAGCTCCAATTCCTGGATATTTGATTCAGGCGCTAGTCAACATATCTGTAATACGATGCAGGGACTAGTGGGGAGCAAGTCACTGAGCAATGGGGAGATGATTGTGCGAGTTGGGAACGGCACTAAAATCTCGGCAAAAGCAATAGGCACCTACATGCTTAACCTACCCTGTGGGGAAGTCTTGGAACTTAAAAATTGTTTATATTTTCCTTCATGTATAAAGAATTTGATTTCCATCTCTAAGCTTTTACGAGATGGGCACTCAGTATTGTTTGACAAAATGAGTTGCACTTTATACTTGAACGGTCGTATTATCTCTCATGGTAATATGATAGATGGACTTTTTCACCTAGAGACGAATAGTGGGATGCACTGTATTGCAAGCAGGAATACCTCAAAACCCAAAAGGGCTAGAGAAGAAGTTAACCAAGAAAATATGTGGCATCTTAAACTTGGACATGTGAACCTTGATAAGATTCACAAGATGTCGAAAGACGGATATATCCACCCATTAGGTAATGACCAGATGGGTACTTGTGAATGTTGCTTGAAAGGGAAAATGACCAAATCTCCATTTACTGGAAAAGGAGAGCGTGCCACTGAAATTCTAGGGTTAATCCACACTGACGTATGTGGACCTATGTCTACTACGTCGAGAGGAGGCTTCTCCTACTATATCACATTCACCGACGATCACTCTCGGTTTGGCTATGTGTATCTTATGAAGTACAAGTCAGAATCCTTTGAAAGGTTCAAAGAATTCAAGAATGAAGTAGAGAAGCAAACTGGGAAACAGATAAAGATCCTAAGATCGGATCGAGGGGGTGAATATATGAGTAACGAGTTCCTAGATTATCTAAAAGAGTGTGGAATAATATCACAGTGGACTCCACCGGGAACTCCGCAACTCAATGGAGTTTCTGAAAAGAGAAATCGAACCTTTATGAACATGGTTCGTTCTATGATGAGTTCTGCTGATCTACCAGTAACATTCTGGGGATACGCTCTATATACAGCAGCTTACTTGCTTAATAGAGTACCTTCCAAATCAGTTTCACAAACGCCCTATGAGATATGGCATGGAAGAAAGCCAAGTCTTAAACACATTAAGATTTGGGGTTGTGAAGCATATGTCAAGAAGCTTGAAGCTACTAAGCTTGAAGCGAGATCAGTAAGATGCTATTTTGTGGGATATCCTAAAGAAACTATGGGATATGAGTTCTACCATCCTGACGACCAGAAAGTCTTTGTCGCCAGAACTGCTAAGTTTCTAGAGGACGAATTTGTTCTCAAAGGAACTATAAGCAAACAGATGGAAATTAATGAGATTAATAATGAACCACAAACAAGCACTCGACATATTGACAACCCTGTCCCTGAACCCCTAGCTCCACGTAGATCTGAACGAGTTAGTAAGCCACCTAAGAGGTATGGCTTAGACAATGACTTTGATGAATTGTACCTTCTAGGTGACAATGAAACAAAGGAGGACCCTAGAGACTACACTGAAGCAATGTCCGACATTGATTCAAAGAGATGGCAAGAGGCCATGAAATCCGAGATGGATTCCATGTATCAAAATCAGGTCTGGACTCTTGTAGACCCTCCAGAAGGTATTGTACCTGTTGGAAACAAATGGGTCTTCAAGAGGAAGATAGGCGTTGATGGGAACGTGGAGACTTATAAGGCTAGATTAGTAGCCAAGGGTTACAGGCAAATAGAAGGGATTGACTATGAAGAAACCTTCTCTCCTGTAGCCATGATTAAGTCCATTCGGATTTTGCTTGCTATAGCTGCGTACCATGATTATGAGATATGGCAAATGGACGTGAAGACGGCCTTTCTGAACGGCTACCTAGAGGAAGAGCTCTATATGACTCAACCCGAAGGTTTCGTGTCCAAGTCTGAAAAGACTATGGTATGCAAGCTTCAAAGGTCCATTTATGGACTTAAGCAAGCCTCCAGGAGCTGGAACATTTGTTTCGACACTGAAATCAAAACGTTTGGTTTTACTCAAAACGAAGACGACAATTGTGTTTATCGAAAGGTCGTTGGGGATGCAGTTGTATTCCTAGTGTTATATGTAGATGCCATATTACTATTCGGGAATGACACTGCAATACTTTCTTCTATAAAAGTGTGGTTGTCTAAAACCTTCCACATGAAAGATTTAGGAGATGCATCTTATGTACTTGGGATAAAGCTCTATCGTGATAGATCCAGAAAATTAATTGGATTATCCCAATCTATGTACATTGATAAGGTGCTAAGTAGGTTCCAGATGGAACAATCTAAGAAAGGTTTTCTTCCTGTTAGACATGGAATTCACCTTTCTAAGTCCATGGAACCTAAAACTCCTGAAGAGATACGGCAAATGAGTTATATTCCTTATGCTTCCGCCATAGGAAGTCTCATGTATGCCATGATATGCACAAGGCCAGATATTGCATATGCTGTGAGCATTACTAGTCGATATTAATCTAACCCAGGATCGGAACACTGGGCAGCTGTCAAGATGGTCCTTAAGTACTTAAGAAGAACTAAGGACATGTTCCTCGTGTATGGAGGAGCGGCAGAGTTGCGAGTGGAAGGCTATACAGACGCAGATTTCCAATCTGACGTCGATGATAGAAGTTCCAACTCCGGATATGTATTCACTCTGAATGGTGGGGCTATCAGTTGGAAAAGCAAGAAGCAAAGTGTAATTGCTGATTCCACGACAGAGGCTGAATATGTCGCTGCAGCTGAAGCCAGCAAAGAAGCGTTCTGGATGAAGAAGTTCATCACTGAACTTGGAGTGGTTCCAACCATTACATCACCAGTAACTTTGTACTGTGATAATAGTGGGGCGATAGCTCAAGCCAAGGAACATAGGGCACATCAAAAGAACAAGCATTTTGACAGACGCTTTAATATCATAAGAAGATATGCTGTCGAGGGGAAAGTCAATATCCTCAAAGTTGCTTCAGCCGATAACGTAGCAGATCCACTGACAAAGCCAATGTCTCAAATCCAGCTTGATCGTCATATGGATAAGATGGGTATTAGATACATGGGAGGATGGCTTTGAGTGCAAGTGGGAGATTGTTGGAAGTATGCCCACAAAGCCACTCATTTGATGTAATAGCTTTTTGGAATACTTAATGTATTAAACTTTTATATGTTTAATGGAGGGCACAGCTTATTGTTAATCACTATTTATTGTATCATGTGTTTAAGCAATAAGGGAATCCAAGGGATGTATTTGGTCTAAGAGATAAGTGATCTAAATGAGTTAGATTAACGAGACCTTTCTCTTATGTTCATTCCTAAAACGTTCCTAGCCATAGGATTGCCAATTGGGCATTGACAATCCGCTAAGGTTAGTATGTGTTATGTTGACTCAAGCGTGAGTATGACTAGTCTCAAGTCATTTGGTGTTGGACACTAAGACAAACACATAGGTGCTCGAAAGAGTAATCGAGTACACTGAACTACGATCAAAAGAGAGTTCGAACATACATGTCACGTATGAACTCTAAAGTTGCAATATGCAAAGTAGTCCTTTGACCTGAGGCATCATAGATGTCTAATGGTTAGGTCCTTGATCTTTGACCATGTCAACGGCATTCCTTCGGATTGTCCACGGCATTGTTGGGGTCAAGCGATCTAGTCATGTAGGCATATGAATGCACAACAAGGGATCTCTAACCTTCCATGGTGGAAGGAGAATACTCTAAGATATGATTCTAAAGTCTTTGGCCAAAGCAAATGAATATGACTTAGGAAGTTTGTTCCAAATCATATTCAAGGGAATCATATAGGAAAGTATCACATTGGATAGTAGACATGAAACAAACTATCACTTAAACAATGTGATTAAGAGTATTGTATTAGAGAAGGACCATATTGCATTGTAGTTGTAACTAGATAGGTTCTCCAACCAATTCTACTTAGCTTGGGTAACCATGACATACTGCTAGGTGTCACTCATGGTTTGTGGAAGCCCTAATGATTAGCAAACACTAATCATCAAAGGGAGAATTGAAATGTGGTTTCAATTCACAATCGATCGTTAAGAGTAACATCGCCCACTGCCTCGCTAATTGGAACCTAATGGATCGTACACCGAGTAAGGATGTATGTGAAGAAATTAAATGAAATGGATAAGCAATTAAATGGTTTAATTGAAGAATTGTCAAGATTAATTAATTAGTTAATTAATTTTACGAAAGGTTCGTATTGGGCTTATATGTTGGTTTTGGGTTTCGGGGCCCAAAAGCGTTTTGGTCCAAAAGGCCCATTGTGTTTAAGTTGTATGACAACTAAAACAAAATGGGCAAATAGCCCAATAACATTAATATGGCCGGCCATTAGGGTGAATGGGCAAGCTTGGATTAATTACAAGTTTGCCACTCACTTGTAATGAAGTATAAATTAAACTTTATAGCTTTGTTTTCAAATAAGGGTTTTCTTGTTGAAATTGGGTGAAACATTTTCTCTCCTTTTTCTTCAAGAGGCCGGCCACTAAGGGGAGGGACATCTAGCAATCTCTTCTTCCCTAAGTCATCCATATCATCTTCACAAGATACATCCTTGGTGAAGAGACTTAGAGACATCAAACTTTTGGTGTTTTGGAGAACAAATCCTCATTTCCTCAAATCTTCAAAGGAGCACTAAAGGGAGGATAACACAAGGAGGATCCAAGGAGCTTGGAGGTGACTTGAAGGCCCTCCACTTGGGTGAATCCCTTGTGTAAACAAGGATGAGCTTCAAGGGTAAAGAAACTCTAAATCTTTACTTCTCTTTAATGTTGTTAAAGAGTTTATTGGTTCACCATATACTAGGCTTTGAAAGTCATGGGTTTTATGAATTGTTTTTGGATGCATGCCTACTTTAAAGTGTTAATAGCTTGCATGAGTATTCAAATGTTCATACTTGTTCTTAGCTAGGACAAAATTTTTGCTTCAAGCACCCCCATGGAAAGGGTGGAAACACCTTTGCCGCAGGCCCCAAATGCTCCTAAACCATCCAATTCGGCCAACAAAGGTAAGGAAGTTCCAATTTTGGTTAATACTAACCATATTCCACCCAATGTACCCTTTCCTAGCAGATTTTTGCAAGCCAAGAAGGAAGAGGAGGAAAAAGATGTTCTGGAGACGTTTAGAAAGGTGCATGTCAATATCCCACTCCTTGATGCTATAAAGCAAATCCCGAAGTATGCCAAGTTTTTTAAGAAGCTTTGTACAACAAGGAAACGTATTCGGGAGAAAGAAGTGGTACATGTAAGCGAGAATGTCTCTGCAATGTTACAAAGAAACCCGCCACCCAAATGCAAAGATCCGGGTAGTTTCACAATTCCTTGTGTAATTGGTAATACAAGGTTTGAACATGCTATATGCTAGATCTAGGTGCATCAATTAATGTCATGCCATATTCTGTTTATGCATCTATGAATCTAGGAGAGCTTAAACATGATGGTGTTGTTATTCAACTAGCCAATAGATCTAATGCCTACCCGAAAAGAGTTTTGGAAGATGTGTTGGTGCAGGTAGACCACTTAATTTTTCCTGCAGATTTCTATGTGCTTGACATGGAGGATGCAGCCCACTCTCCACCATCATCAATCTTGCTTGGACGACCTTTCATGAAAACAGCTCAAACCAAGATTGATGTGGCTAAGGGAGCATTAACAATGGCATTTGGTGGTGATATGATTCACTTTAAAATTCCTTAATCTAATGTGAATCTTACTGATGTTCGTTCTTGTTTTGCCATTGATGTAATTAAAGATATAGGGCAAGAACCTTCAGCACCAACCAAGAAGGATGAATTTCCAACCACAAATGAATAGGGAATTGAAGTGGAGCATAAAGAACACACCACTAACCTCCAAATGCATAATTTGGCCGAAAGTATATTTGGAAAATCTGTTGACAGTGCTACCACTTCATTGCAACACATTGGTAAGCCACCTATTCCAATTTCGATTCCCATTTCAACTAATAGGTTGTTACCTTGTATGGTGCAGGTCCCCAATCGAATACAAGCTGGTGGGAATGAATACATTGACTTTAGGATGCTCAACGCCCCAATCAGGAAGGATTACTATTCCCTTCCATTCAGAGAGCCAATGTATGAGTATTTTGAGGATCATGTCGTGGAGGACATACCCCTCCATACCGTGGGTCCTATTCAAGCTTAACTGGAGGTATCGTCCGGCTGCAAGACGTTAAAGTAAGCGCTTCTTGGGAGGCAACCCATGTATTCAAATAAGGAAGATTTTTGAATGGCTCCACGATTGGTTTTGCGTTCCTAAAAACCTTCCCTTTTTTGCAGTTTTATTTTGCCATGTTTGTCATATTTATTTGTTGCTTGTTTGATTATTTTTGGTGTGGGTTTATGTTTGAAACTTTGATAGGTAAACAAAGTATTTTTACATTAATTTTTGTGGAAGAGGAACATTAGGTAGAAAGGTAGAAAAGTACAAGAAAGTGCAAATAAACAGTAAGGAGTCTTCATTGGTCAGGAGGTGCCTTAACATTCGACGGAGCTCCAGAAAGACGAAGCACCAGAGATTGATTATCCGGAGCCTCAACACTTGGTGAAGCGCCAGAGGACGAAGGCAGAAGTTGCCTCTGGAGTAACGCCATAAACCTCTGATGATCACTCTGAATCCGTACTTCGGACTCCTGCAGCTGATCAATCTTCCTCTTAATGCTTGTTGAGTAATTAGTTGCGAGCATGTGCAACTCTTTATTCTCATGCCTAAGCACTCTGACCTCTTGCCGAAGACTAGCCACTTCAGCCATCAACGACTCAACCTGACGAGATCGAGCAAGAAGGCGCTGGCCCATGTTTGATATTGAGCCTGCATATCGGACGCTGTAGGCCAGAGAGTCCTGAACAGCCAGTTCGTCGGACCGCCTGGAAAGTATCCTAGTGTCTCTAGGAGTGAGAAGATTTATGGCCACCACCGAAGCGGTTGTATCATTCATCATCATGGAATCCCCAACTATAAGAGCCCCATTTGGGGATACGAAGGACGGCTGCCAAATGTTGTTTGGAGAAGATATGTCACTATCTTCCCCGACATTCAAGTTAAGGCGACGGTCAGAAGGGCAAGACATATTCGAAGGTGTGAAGAAAAAAAAGAGGTCGGACAAATCAAGTTCTTAGAAGTACAAGTAGGGAGCTTCTACAGGCAGAAAATTCAAGTGTGATTTGGAATCTGATACGTGCCTCTCTTTAAAAATCAGCACTCGATGGAGCTTCAGAAATTGAAGAGGCGAGTTCAGAAATCGAAGAGGCAAGCTCAGAGATCGAAGAAACGTCTGCTTTCTCAAAAGCTGGGCTGCTCAGAAACCACGGGCCGATCTCAGAAATCGAAGAGGCACTTGCTTTTTCAGACGTGTCATCACCTGTCACATGCACACTCAGCTTTGCGAAAATCACGGATAATTTGTCGAAGCACCGATCTCAGATATCAAAGAGGCGCCAGTCTTTTTCAGCCTCGTCAGCACCTGTCACACGCAAACTCAGCTTTACGAAAATCACGGATAATTTGTCGAAGCGCCGATTCCAGATATCGAAGAGGCATCTGCTTTTTCCAGACGTGTCAGCATCTGTCACATGCACACTCAGCCTTGCAGAAATTACGGGCAATCTATCGAAGATTTCTGGTGAAGTAGAAAGCACGTGAAGTTTACTGTTCAATCATCCAACGGGTGCCGACAAGAGTGAAAGAATAGTACCAGTTATTAATTCCTATAAATGTCGTCATTCCCAACGAAGCCTTTCAAGTTACTCTATGTTTCTCATCCCTTGGGGTACCTCTGCAAACAAGTCATCAAGAGCAAAAGTATTTCATATCATGAAGGTTGAAAGTTGTAGGGAAATAATGAGATTTATGTGGGATTTCTAGTGACTAGCATGCATATACAATTCAAAATTTATATACATAAGCAACGGAAGCATGTTATCACATAATATCAAAGCTATAGTCATGCAAATCCCCTTCAAGAAGCATAGGTTCATATATGATGCATCTAAACATTTTTATTGAAGAACAAAGTGAAGGTATAGTTTTATACCTTTTGATCTAGACTTGAGACCAAGGATGGACCACCTCCAAGCTCTTTGTTCTTGGAACTCCTTCAGCCTAGCCTCCCTCCTTGCTTCCTCCACCTTGCTAGAATGACTGCTCCTTGGTTCTCCTTTAGTCTCCAAGGTTGAAGACCTCTAAAGATCCACACCCACTAGTGTAGTGAGATGGATGGAGGAATTGAAGGAAATTTTGTGAAACACATGTTCATTTAAGCAACATCATATAGCATGCAATTAACAATTAAAGGCGGAATCATGCTAGCATGCACTTAAAAACAAAACATCAACCATGAAATTCAAAGCCTAGTAGATTGGTGAACCAAGACTCAACTCAAATCAAAGTGAGTTGAGAAATTTATACCTTTGTAGATTCCTCTTTGCATAAGTAAAGGCTAATCACCCAAAGAGAGGGCCTTCATTCCTTGCATCTTAAATCTATGGATTTGGATGGAAGAATATTATTCTCCAAGTTCTCAAAATAGAGAACCTCTAAGTCTCCACACCAAGGATGGATTTATGAAGAAATGAGTGACCTTGGAGGAGCAAAAATACTAGCTAATTCCTCCAAGGGGGCCGGCCTCTTTAGAGAGAAAATAGAGAGATAGGTTCTCTCCTATTCTCTAAAAGAAACCCTTAATGAATTTTGGCTATAAAGTCATATTTATACCTTTATTCATTGGAGTGGCAAACTTGTAATTAAAGCAAGTTCACTACCCTTCTCTAAATGGCCGGCCTTAGGGTGTATTTGGGTTGTTTGGGCCTTTGTGAATCATTATTCATTAAGTTGTCATACAACTTAAGTCAATGCACTTGACGTTCGAAGCCCATTGGGCCTTAAGGTCCAAAACTATCCCGAGGTCTTTAACGAACTTATTCGTTTGATTAATTAACACATTAACTAATCCTTGCCATAAATAATTAAACCATTTAATTATTCTTACTCATCTCCGTTGATACTTCAATCTTTACCTTAAACGGTGTACGATCCATTAGGTTCCTTTTAGTGAGGCAGTGGGCGACTTAGAACTCTTTCAAATCGATTGTGAATTGAAACTTACTTTCAATTCTCCCTTTAGTGATTATACACGTTTAGGGCTTCCACAAACCATGAGTGACACCTAGCAGCATGTCATGGTTACCCAAGCTAATCAGAAGAGGTAGAGAACCTATTCAGTTTAGGATTACAAATGCAATACGGTCTTTCTCTAATACAATACTCTTGACCACATTGTTTGGTTTGATAGTTTATTCATGTCTACTATCCAATGTGATTCGTGTGCTTATATGATTACCTTGAATGTGATTTGGAACGCCTTCCTAAATCTCATTCATACTCTGGCTAGAGATTCTTAATCATATCATAGAGTATTCTCCCTCAAACAGTTTGAAGGTTAGAGATCCCTTGTTGCGCATATACTTGCCTCCATGGCTAAGTGGCTTAACCCCAACGATGTCGTGGACACCCCGAATGGAGTGACTTTGACATAGTCAAAGATCAATGACCTAACCACAAGACAAATATGATGCCTCAGGTTAAATGACTACTTTGCATTATCCCAACCATGAGTTCTCATGTGACATGAGTATGAGAACTCCTCGTTGATCGTGTTCAGTGGACTCATTCGCTATTGAGCACCTACGTACTTGTCTTGATGTCACACACACCAATGACTCGAGACTAGTCACTCTCCCTGAGAGAAGACACAGCACGTACTGATCTTAACGGACTGTCAATGCCCAATTGGCAATCCTATGATCAGGAACGTTTAGGATGTGTCTACGAAAGAATGGTCTCATGAATCTAACTTCTTTAGATTGCATTCTCCCAATCACATATTCCTTGGACTTTATCGTTTAAGCATATAACATTTATATGAGACGGCTTAAACAATAATCTTTGCCCTTGATATTAAACTAGATTAGTTTAACATATGAAATGTCCGTAAAGTATCATCATATGATTGGCTTTAGGGCACATTTCCAACAATCTCCCACTTGCACTAGAGCCAATCAGCTTGGTTATCTGTGATGATACCTCTTCTGTAGTCATTTCAAAAATGGCTGAGTAGTAGGCCTAGACAATGGATATCTATATGTTATCCATAGAAGCATCATTGAGAATAACGACGTCACCATTATACATGATTCTCAATCATGTGGTTCAGTCTCTCATATGAGTTCGGATCTTGATGAGACCTTGATTCCCTGGCTTGAGCTATCGCCCCATTAGTGTCATAGTGTCAGTACACTAGATACACTTTCTGGTTGGAATCGAATAGAGAGTTCATCAATGAACTTTCCCATCCAAACAACATTGTTTTAAGCTTCTATATGGCAATATATTTTGCATTCACAATGGAACACACTAAAGTCATTACTTTAATGTTTCCATCCAAATATCTCTTTAGTCATAATAAAGAGATATCTGTTTATCTCTTCATTCATAATGAAGAAACATCCAATGATGGATTAGATTCATAATCTAATACATTTACGCTTCCATTACGTTACTCTAATTCTTCCTCATTCTTTTTGGAATCTATCCTTTAGTATTTCTTAAATACTCAAGGACTCACTTGACAGTTGCCATGGTTCTGATCCTGGGCTTGCACTGATATCGTCTTGTACCTTTCTAGGTACAACTCATATCAATGTTTTTCATACAATATGAAATACATAAATCACCTTTGTGCGTATGCATAAAGGATTCTATTTACGCATTATTTCTTTGGGAGTCAAAGGGTATGTTCCCTTTGAGAAGAGCTACCTCCTAGTCTTACTAGAGTTGTTCTTCTGATTGAAGTTTATCATCATATGAGAAACTTCCTAGCATCTTTTGTCTATTATTAGGGATTGATATAATCCAATTATATCCTAAAATCTATCATTATAGATTTCCATCCCATGTATAAAGACTATGTCTCCCATATACATTCTATCGTTATAGAATGTTTAAAGTCATAACTTTAACGAAGAAGTACTCATTCCATTTCCAAAATTAATATATCATATATATATTCATATATATCATATATATATTTATATATATATATACACAATTTTAGGAATATGATTAACTCCCACTAATCTTTTGTAAACCTAGTAAACAAAAGATTCATTTACATCTATATGAGAAATCAAACAATTTGATCTTTCTCTCATAAGACGCTTATGGCTCCCACTAGCTTGCTAAGATCCATGATGGTTGGATCTCTACAACTTACATGTTTTGTGATTCATAGTTTTAGACATATATTATTAGGACTATCTTAATAATGGTTTCGGAAACCTATATTATGTCCAAACATTGAATCAACATTTAGTTGTAGCTAGCTATCTTCGAATTAATTGAAACTAAGACTACGTCAAAAATGGTTCCTTCAAAGTCAACCATTCTCTTTGATTGTAGCCACCTTAAGCTACCAATTAGCTATGAAGGTTTCATGATTTCGTGTCAAATGGTACTTTACCATTTCCTTGAGTATATATCGTATATACACTCAATGTAGTCATAAGGATTTTCATTCTTATTTCTTTCGAATTAAGAGGTGCAACTCTACGACATAGTCATAAAGTTCAAACCATTCAACTGAGACGGTTTATAAATCCTTCTTGACTACCTTGGAGCTTGTGGTATAGGAACTAGGTTGTTATATTTGTTGATTATCATCTTGTCTCTCAAAGAACCCATTCTTTGAGTTCTATCTATCGTTCATTGCTCTATCTTAGGCAAATCATATTGTAGGATTACAATGAACTACCCAACAAATCAACATTTGTTAGTTGGTTTATAGAAGTGATATCCAAAGGTTAATTTGAGGATATCCTTAAGATAATTTTCAAACAAATATTGCTTATTGGCACACAACCCCAAATCTTAACATGATTAAGATTTGTCTTTCTTTCTAACTACATCCTATGGAGTCATGAAAACTTTGGAAGATCTTCTAATTGACAATCATATTATTTTGGAAGTATATATCCTATATATGGGTAATTGATAATATCCAACGAACCAAATCTTATTCAAGTTCGTTCTTCTCCTTATGGAGAAATCCATTATCATATGATGCTTCTTTCCTTGATATCTTTCAAGAAAACTATTCTAAAGTGTTACCATTTCTTGGATCAAATCTAAGGATGTAAATACTTTGGACGTCTTACTCATCAACTTACATTTCTTGAATTCTTTGAAACCTTTTGCAAAGTATTCGGACTTGTGTTTATTTAAAATAAACTATAGTCCAACCGAGGGTGATCTTCGGTGAATGTCATACAACATGAGTAGTATTATGTTGTGGACAAGTGCCACTAACATCTAAGTAAATTAACCTCAACAACTTTGTGATTCTTTGTTCTTTCCAAAAGAATAAAGATTCGAACATTTCGCCTCTATACAATTTTAATAAGAAGGCATTGGATCCGGATCTAACGATCCATTAGCATCCATCTATTACCAACTCGTAATTTATGTTTTAGAGGTATCACAACTTTAGTTGGGATTAGTCACTACCTTGCAACCTTTTGGGTTTTAAGCATCGTTATATTCTAAACAGTTAACACTACCATATCATCTCTACTATAGAGATAATCAATTAGATTACTATAATCCAATCATTGATTAATAAAGAACAATGTTTTGTCAAACAAAACATTCATCCATCTCTACTATAGTGACGGAATTAAGTTCCTTAAAATTGGAATGTAAAGACAATCTTTGTTTTTCCATTTCTTTGGTAGTTCATATGAGGAGGTAAGTACTAACTGCTTTCGCAGAAATCTATATTTAATTCACGTTTTGTATGTGAAGTACTTTCTCTTCTCTCATATATCTTCTACTTCTTATTAGTCATACTTTTACAACGATTTGTAAAACACAGTTACTAATACGGAATCAAACATTCAAGTAGAAGAACCAACTGTTTTGAACTATTCAAGAACAATTTACAACACCTTCGAAAGGTGTGTTCTTGACACTTGCAAGACATTTCTTGCAAATACCCCTTCCAATGTCCATCCTTTCATAAAGAAAGTTTGTTCCCTTGGAGTTATTTCGCTTTCTTCATTTGACTTCTCCTTTGACTACCATAGTCATAGTCCCTAAACTCCCACTATCTCTCTTGAAACTTATTTCAATTGTGTTATACACATCAAACAATATGGAGAGCATGTGTTTATTGTTCACTACATAGTTTACAATAAACTTAGTGAACCATTAGGTTAGGGACATAAAGGTGAAGTCCTAGCCTTAGTTTCCGTCTCGTTAAGTGGTTTATCACTTCAACACTCAATGATTCAAAATCATTATAAGTCCATGTTGATGGACTATTTTTGTCAACCAACCATTATGTTCTAAACATAATTACAAACTTTCAAGAGTTGTTTAAGGCAACTCTAATTTCTTCATAAAACAATTTGTAAGTGAAGAATCATGGCACATAAAGTGTCCATGCCATTGTGCTTTCTTCTTAAGTTCTTTGTTCATTTAACAAAGAAACAAGCACTAGTGTTTGCATTGACTAAGGGTTGTTCAAAGCAACTCATTATTTCTTCATACAACGATTTGTAAGTGAAGAACTAATAACACTAAAAATGTCCTTGTCTTTATGCTAATCTTCGTAAGTTCCTTTGTTCATATAACGAAGGAATAAGCATTGGTTGTTTGTGTTGTCCTCTTCATGATAGACTTTTCTAACATGTTCTTCCAATGATTCATTATCATTAGGAAGATTGTGAGGATGGGACTACTTAGGTACATATCCAATCCTTTTAAGACATTCTTTGGGATTGTGGTACCAAGTCCGGAAACTAAAACATTCGGTTTTTATTTGTCAAGTGTTGGATAGCATTTGCAAATATATTGGTAAACAAATACATAACGAATATAAATTGATTGATTTTAAGCCATTTGATTCGGGTCTTTAAATCAAATAGCACCACCCACTATTTTTGGCAAATTCCATATCCCTCATTGGAATTCGAGAGTTTTGGAGGAAACTCTTAGTAGGGTATGGGAGACTCACTACTACCAAGCCCACCTCAGAAGAAAATCATATTGGCTAGCGTTAATAATAATGAGAGAGTACGCTTACTCATTTGCATCTCTTGCAAGTACCCATCTAGTTTGGCCTCTAGAGAATGATGCCTCAGAAGAATATCATATTGGCACATTGCACTTAGTTAAGTCATTCCGACCATG
Organism: Malus fusca; assembly: GCA_035220775.1. NCBI lineage: Eukaryota > Viridiplantae > Streptophyta > Magnoliopsida > Rosales > Rosaceae > Malus > Malus fusca. Next base: position 25,265,875 of record CM069071.1, on the reverse strand, counting down.
CTTAGTTAAAGTAGGGGTTCAAGAATGGCCTCAGAAGAATATCATATTGACCACACTCGTTGCCTACTTTTACTTCATCATATGTGTATAGGCTTCTCCTGAATATAAGCACGTACTTTGCAACCCCAGAACTGGACGAATACGGTGTATGAGTCACAAACAATTGAAGCTACCACGGTGGAAGGCCACAAAAGAGTGTTCAAAGCACTCTCACGCTTATCAACTTAATAATGGTTTGGTTTGAGGGTTTTAGGTCTCATCACATATAAATATTCATTTTAATCTTTATTAAAACAATTTTGGTCCTATTACAACTATTGGTCCATTGGATTGAATTTAGTTGTATATAATACACCCACTATGCTTATAAAACGGTTTTTAAAGCAAGAGTATATGATACTACTAACATAAGGTTTGCATTCATTTAATGGACTATATAGTTGCCTTAGGGCCTTAGGATGACTATGAACCTTTGTTTAGATTCAACACGAGCCTAGTGTTGAATCTCGGACTAGGGATGGTGATTGATTTTAGTTACGCGTTTAATCACATTAAGGCGTGTTGTTCCTATTGGGCGTTGGACCCTCTACTTCATTTTCATGCATATCAAATAAAACAAGAATGGAGTACTTTAAAGTAAAGAAGAGCTTATGCTCTTTTACAACAATTGATCAAAATAAATTACTTTAAAGTAAAGAAGAGCTTATGCTCTTTTACAACTGTGAACACGGGAATTTCCTGAAACGAAAGAGACAAGAACAACGTGCACAAACAAATATTATGTATTTTGATGATTTTGGGTTACAATCTCTCTCAAATTTGATCCTCTGATTCGATCTCCGTAAGGTGTGTATTTGCGGATATTTCGTTGATCCAAGGGCCGTCGATGCTTGATCTTGGATGAACTGTTGAAAGTTTCTTCAAGGGGTCGTGGGCTTGAACTCGAAGAACAGTGACGAACTGATCTTCGAGAGCTTTTGGGCTTGAACGGATCTTTGAGGGCTTTTGGGCTTGATCTCGAAGAACAGTGATGAACGATGAACGCTTTCTTCAAGGGCCGTCGGGGCTTGGGCTTGATGAACAGCGGATGAGCGGATTTGTTGATGTTGTCGATCCAAAGGGGCCGTTGGGGCTTGATCCTTGAGGATGAACAGTTGATGAAGAATGAATAGGGCTTTCTTGGTTCTTCGGGAACCTGGATGCTTGGGAGCTTCGGAGTTTCAGAGCTTCAGAGTTTCGAGAATTTTGCCTAATGATTTTGGTTCCCCCTCAAAATGAATGAAATGGGCTTGTATTTATAGAAATTTCCAAGGCCTAATTTTGAATATAATATCTCAGATGAAATAAGTCGTTTCTGCCAGGTGTTGACATGTGTCCTGTTTGATGACTTTTCCAACTTATTTCGATTTTTGTTTAGACACACGCTACGTGTAAAATTTATGTAATACATGAGCGTTGAAATTTTGATTTATCGGTCAACATTTATTTACCGAAATTTCGATGTCTACAAATGCCCCCACTTCAAGGCGCGTCATATACATGTGCTTGTCACGTGTAGGAGATGCGTTTTGAAGTCCCTTACTGTAGATGTCGATCCAAGGGCCATCGAGGCTTGATCTTGAATTAGGCTGGAGATTTCTTCAAGGGCCGTTGAGGCTTGATCTTGAATTGGGCTGGAAATTTCTTCAAGGGCCGTTGAGGCTTGTTCTTGAACTTTGTTTGAAATTTCTTCAAGGGCCGTCGAGGCTTGATCTTGAAGGTTGAAATTGGACCACAAGGAACTTCATGTGGTAGATGATCTTTGGCTTTGGTAGTGGATGGATCGGCACGTATTTTGTTGCGCTTGTTGACTTTCCACAGCTTTGATCTTGAACTAGGTTGGAGGATTTTCTGGTTTCCTCCAATTGTTTGACTTTCCACAGGCTTATTCTTGAACTGGGTTTGATTCAAGGGTGGTGGACGCTTGATCTTGAATCGGACTTGTGATTTCCTTAAGGGCCGTCGAGGCTTGATCTTGAACTTTGGCTGGAAGCTTCTTCAAGGGCTGTTGAGGCTTGATCTCGAAGGTTGATTCGAACATATGGCAAACAGGCACGAGGTAAAGGTGACGGCCTGTTTCTTTGTTCAATCTTTCTAATTCACACCTGAGCAGTTTGGTCAACGGTATGATCTTCAAGATTGATGGGCTCTTCTTCCAGTTGGTGACTTGATCTTTAAGGATTCGATTCAAGGGTGGTGAATCGGGACGTGCAGCCCACAACGCCTAGCGAGTTGACCCAAGAATTTGAGGGTCAAAACGAGTCATCCACCAGAGTGATTGCAACCCTGATGATATGAGATACTTTTGCTTTTGAAGAAGTAGCGGATGAATCGGCACATGCTTTGTTGTGCTTGTCTCTACATGCTTCAATGTATCATTTTCCCTTGCCTTATCTATTCTTCTGGCAGAATGTGGCATCTTCTCGAGTTCCTCAACTCAGACTCCTTCTGCTGAGTTGACTGTGCAGGCTGCATTCTTCTCTGCTTGTTTCTTTTGCACGTTGTCTCCACATGCTTCAAGGTATCATTTTCACTTGCCTTATCTGTTCTCCAGGCAGATGTGGCAGCTTCTTTGGAAGTACAGTAGCAGTGGAAGACGAGTACTCGAGAGCAGTGCTAGGTAGGCAATCAGGGAAGGTTTTCAAGCAGTCGGTTCCTTACCCGAGTTTGAGTGGAGGTTCCGGCATACTGCTTTCTTCATCCTTGTCTTTGCAGGTAATAACAAGGACGAAGGAAAGGACAGGGAGAAAGCATGATATGAGATACTCTTGCTTTCTACCCTGGTGATATGAGATACTTTTCCTTTGGTGTCATTTGTTTGCAGAGGTATCCCAAGGGATGAGAAACACAGAGTAACTCGAGAGGCTTCGTTGGGAAGGCATTCTCGGAGATGAAGAAGTGCTGAGAGGGTTTGCCTTTGCAATGGATGGCGAAGGTAGACGTTTATAGGAATGATTTTTCACAACCGAAACTGTTTCTTTACCCCTGTCGGCAGCCGGTGGATGGATGAACAGTACAGGTTACGCGCTTTCTGACAAAGCAGCCCGTAATTTGCGCAAAGCTGACAGCGCGTGACGAGTGACGACAAATATGGAAAAGCTGCTCGCCTCGTGATTCCTGACTGCTCCATCTTTTGAGAGAGGCGCCCGACTTTTGAGAACGGCGTCCGACTTTTGAGACGGAGACGCCGCTTTTGAGAAAAGAATCCGGCTTTTGAGAAAGGAGCCCGGCTCTTCGATTTGCGAGAGGACACCTCTTCGACTTCTGAGGAGCGCCTCTTGATTTCTTCTTTTTATAGAGGTGCAATTTTGTTCCACAACACACTTAAGCTCCCTCCTGTAAACACTTCCTCCTGCATTTTCTTTAATCTTGATCAGTTCGACTCTTCATTCTTAACACCTTCAAATATGTCTTGCCCTTCTGACCGTCGCCTTAACTTGAATGTTGGGGAAGATAGTGATATATCTTCTCCAACCAACATTTGGCAGCCGTCCTTCATATCCCCAAATGGTCCTCTTACAGTTGGGGATTCCATGATGATGAATGAAACAACCGCATCGGTGGTGGCCAGAAATCTGCTCAATCCTAGAGACACTAGGATACTTTCCAGACGGTCTGACGAACTGGCTGTTCAGGACTCTATGGCCTACAGTGTCCGATGCGCAGGCTCAGTATCAAACATGGGCCAGTGCCTTCTTGCTCGATCTCGTCAGGTTGAGTCGTTGATGGCTGAAGTGGCTAGTCTTCGGCAAGAGGTCAGGGTGCTTAGGCATGAGAATAAGGAGTTGCACATGCTTGCAACTAATTACTCAACAAGCATGAAGAGGAAGCTTGATCAGCTGCAGGAGTCCGAAGTGCGGATTCAGAGTGATCATCAGAGGTTTGTGGCGTTACTCCAGAGGCAACTTCTGCCTTCATCCTCTGGCGCTTCACCAAGTGTTGAGGCTCCGGATAATCAATCTCTGGTGCTTCGTCTTTCTGGAGCTCCGCCGAGTGATGAGGCGGCTCGCGAGCAATGAAGTCTTCTTCCTGTTTGTTTATTTTGATTCACGTATATGTACATATTTGTAACTTATCGGAAACATCAATAAATGAGCTTTATTTCACTTAGTGTCCATATGTACATTTCTTTTTTTTTTTCTTTTTTTTTTTTTTTTTTTTTAATTTTTTTAATTTTTAAATTTTTTATTTAGCACCATTGTTATATAGATATATATATATATATATATATATATATATATTTCTTCTGTCACATGGTGACGCGCACCATTCATGATATCAATTTATATATATATATATATATATATATTTTTTTTTTTTTTTTTTTTTTAGTAAGTGGAGATAACAATCATGTTAGAGTAAGTGGACATCAATACTTTAGCTTTCTTTAGCACATTTCAGAAATGAGAGCATTCAATCTCAAACATACAGACTGTATGTCCTTGTTTTTTCCCCAAATATGCTGCTTGCAGTGTCGGGCAAATATGGGCTATGCAGGTTGGTAAGGCTTTTCCCAGCTTTATCAAAAGAGATTTTTTGTGTAGGCTGCTGCATGTGAGTATCATCATTCACGGCATGTGCTCTGTAATGTTGGTCCCTTTTTTTTTTTTTTTTTTTTTTTTTTTTTTTTGGTGTGTATAAGTAAGCCTTCCTGTAAGGCTTTTAGACAGGTATTCGATCCTTACTCTATCCCATCAGCTGGAAGGTTTTTTTTTTTTGTTTTTTTTCAACCTATCAAGTGTAATTCTGTCTATTTGCACCAAACTTGTTGCTTCATATTTGTGCAGGTTCGCCTGCTTCTCTGGACACCACAACCGCGCAACAATTTCACAGCCAGTTGCGCAGCCACTGCATTCTCGCCGCCTTTTACCGTCACTGCCAAGCCATTGCACAGCCACCATCCTTGCTGCACTGCCTTTGTCATCCTTGCTGGTTGCCACACTGCCTCACGTCCTCGTTGCACCAACTGCCGCACACTATTGCACTGCCTGTCATCCTTGCCTTTATCATTGAGCACAGCCGCCGAGTACAATAGATCGTCAAGCAGCTGGAGGAGTGACGATGAAATGACGTCGACGTACGAGGGGTGGCTAGTGGAACATGGTAAGGATACCCTTTGCGGCGGAAAGTTCAACCTGGCGGAGAGTGGGATTGTGGGCTGGCAGATAGTGGGATAGTGTCCAACAAGCAAAGTTGATGCCGTTGATGCTTTGTCGGTGCTGCAAAGTTGATGCTCTGTCGGTATTTCATGAGCCCACCATTGCAAGAAAGCTCTGCTTTCAGTTCGTAGGAAAATAATATACCGTTTCGCCGCCATTCTCCAAGCACTCGCAGCTGACTGAGCAGATCATCACTGGTTTTTGTTTCCACTTGTTGAAGGACAATGAACCGGGAATCCCGGCTTCCATGAGTTGTAGTTTTCCTACGCCCAGGTAAACTAGAACTTCTATCAAGAGAAGAGGGCAAAGAACCGATATTCAGCCCACTAGTGACTGTAGGTGTTCGAGCTGATGGGGAAGAAAGCTTTGAGGCCGACTTCCTGACTCCACCGCCAGCACTACTTATCCAATGAGGAGGTCGCCCTTCTTGAAGAGGAGGATGAGGTGGACGGTGCAGGTTTGACAGCATGCTTCCTGACAGTCTCTTGTTTACTTACACTCACATTTGACAGGGATGATTTATTCAGACTCTGATTTAATGGCGATCCTGAAACCGACTCTCCAACTTCTGAAACACTGATTCTAGTCGAAGATTTAGTAGTAGCAACTGAAGGCCGTGAACTCCTTCTAAGCTCTGGGAAAAAAAAAACAGCCTGACAGGATCCGCGAGCCAGACCCGTACAGGAGGTCGTCGAATCTTGGAGTATGAGAGGACGCCATTTTGGGGAAGGAAACACCTGGATCTCTGCATGCATATATATATATGGCAGGTAATTGGCTTGTCCCGTCGTCTGCATGCATATATATATTTTTATTTGCTTGTTTGTCTTGTCATCCGCATGCATATATATATATATATATATATATATATATACATTTGTTCCTTTGGTGGCGTCTTCTGCATGCATATATATATATATATATATATATATATTTGTTTGTCCCATCACTTGTCATCCACATGCATATATATATATACATTTGTTCCTTTGGTGGCGTCTTCTGCATGCAAATATATATATATATATATATATATATATATATACATTTGTTCCTTTGGTGGCGTCTTCTGCATGCATATATATATATATATATTTGTTTGTCCCATCACTTGTCATCCACATGCATATATATATATACATTTGTTCCTTTGGTGGCGTCTTCTGCATGCATATATATATATATATATATATATTTGTTTGTCCCATCACTTGTCATCCACATGCATATATATATATATACATTTGTTCCTTTGGTGGCGTCTTCTGCATGCATATATACATATATTTGTTTATCCCAGTGTGCACATATATAAAATTTCTTATAATGTGCGCACCCCCACTGATGGATTTCTTTGTCGTAATGTCAGGGATCTTTAATTACGAAGCTTTCAAAGGCGTGGTATTTGGAGTGAGCAGGGCGTGAGCATATTTGTGCTTTCTGCTGCCTAGGGTTTGTGCAAGAGACTGCAACGGGGTTTCGCTGCATAATGCCTTTTGTTCACAGTCTTTTTCCCTCGGTGGTGCGCTGCCGTGTGGAGCTGTGCAAGAGACTGCATCGAGTCTATGTTGTGTAATGCCTTTTGGTCATAACTTTCCTTGGTGGTGACGTTGATGTGCCTCTTGCCGCCGCTTGGAAGGACCGTCTTGTAGCTGCCCTCTTTGCCGTGCTGCTTAAGTTTTGTGGCTGATTTTTCTTTGAGGTCATGGTATTTTTTAAGTGCTTTAAGAGCAACACCATCACCATTCTTGCGAAGGCAGGCGATTCGCAAGACAGAGGAACGACGTTGATGCTTTACGAGCCATTGACCGGTCCTAAGGCGCTTGCTCTCCCCACAAAAGATAACTCCATGCATATTAAGTCGTGGTCTTCCGAAGTATCTTGGGGGGTGGCAGATTCTATTCAACCGGATACGAAGAAGAAGGCATGCATCTCGAAGATTCTTATCTTGAATCATTCGCACCATGCTGGCGACAATCATTCGGCCACGTTTAAGCTTCTCGGTGATCACATCCGCAGCGGGGCTATGGCTTGGAATGGTGCCCTGTCGACTGCTGGAGAAGCCGTTTTTGATGAATTTTATTGGGAGTGGCTTGAAGATGTCTTAAGCCGATCTAAAAATGTGCTTACTAACGTGGGCCTTTACCACGCTGTGTACGCATCTTTGTTTAGTTATGATTGTCATCCTTCCGTCATTCGTGCGTTCTTTGAGCGTTGGTGTTCAGCGACCAACACACTTCACACGGCGCAAGGGGAGATGTCAATTTCACTTTGGGATCTTCACAGGATAGGAGGCTTGCCGATCCAAGGTATGTTTTACGACGAGGTCGTTCCCAGCGCGGATGAACTTTCTCTTTGCAATAGTCGAGGATTGCCTGCGAGTTGCCGCTGTTTGTTTTGGGCGTATCACAAGCTTTTCCAGGATGCTCAAGATAAAGCAGGCGTGAGGATTTCCTCGTGGATCCGATTTTGGTACTGGGAGGCCATGAGGTATAAGAAGCCTTTGAAGAAAAATGGTCGTAACAAGACCACTAGGCCAAAGGGAGACTCAGACCCGTCCGGTGTTATTGGCTCAACCAGGCGTCGCTCTTCTGACGAGTTGAGAGCGTTTGAGGATCTTGGCATAGCATCAGAGCATGTGGAGGAGTCTTACTTAGCTGCTTTCTTAGCTTGTTGGCTTTGTAAGTTTGTTTTCCCAGCAGGCGACATCAACTTAGTTCGTCCTGGAGTTTTCAAAGTTGCTAGCAAGATGGCTGCAGGTGAGTCTTTTAGCCTCGCTATTCCGGTCTTAGCCAACATTTACAATGGCTTGAGTATTGTCTCGGACTCGGCAAACACTGAAGATCGTGCTGCGGTGCTTCCCTACCACTATGTGTATGGTTGGTTGGGTGAATATTTTGGCACTCATTTTTCTTTGTCGACTCTTGGCAAGTCAAAGCATTCTTCATCGACTGGAGCTAAACTGGGGCCTTTGATGACGAAGTATTCAGGTGTGCTCTCCGCGAAGAGCCTTGATGATTTGCAGGCACGAACGCTATTTAAAAGTTATGAAGGTTTGAGGATGGACCCCTTAGCGAGAGTTGGCTCGGTGCAGCGAGGCATCGTGGACAATTCGCGTCTCCGCTTCTCGGACTTGTCTTATCTTATAAGTCTTCGCTCGGGGTTTGTTTCTTTACGACAAGAAGACCGATGCATTGTTCAGCCATATAGTCCTCACCGTTTCAGCAGGCAATTTGGTTTTGTCCAAAGCGTGCCAGGCAAGCTGAAGGAAAAGAACCAATCGGCATCCCTGCAAGCCGTGTACATGCATTGGGAGTCTTGTACCCGTTCATGCACAAATGCTGTTATCACGCTGCCAGCCAAGGATGAGTTCAAGAGTAATCCAGTGACCCGTGTTTACGCACGTTGGTGGTCAAAGACACATTATAAGAGCTTGGGGATGGCAAGCGGTACCAATTCTTCTCACTCAGGCGATGATATGTCGAGAGAGGGTTGTCCTGTGGTTCCTATGCGACTGGTGCATCTTGATTGCGCGAGTGCGGCTCCCTTACAAGATAGACCTGTAGTTTTAGCTCTTCAACGGCCATGCTCGTCTCCTCGACATCCGGATGCTTCTGAAGAGGTAGGAGATGAAGTTGACTCGCACGAAGATGGATTTATTTTGCAGCAGCGTCAACAAGTTTCAAACAAGAGACCATTTGAGGATGCTCAGGTTGACAGCGATGTCAATTTTCGTCATAAGAAGAAAGAAGTGTTTAGACCTTCTCTATTCGATGACTGTGCGCCATTTGAGAGAGATGTATGTACTTCATTTTCTCTCGTGATTTCTTCTGCTTTAATCATTTTGGCCTTCGTTTCTAACATCTTTCTTTGTCTTCTTTAGGTTGGGCCTTCTTGTCCTTCTGATTTGGCAGCTGCAGATGTTTATTCCTATACGGAGATGCTATTTGCAGGTGAACTACCTACAGACAAGGAGATCGGGGATCCGCCTGGTGCAGAGCTTGTTCCAAATCCGTTAAACTTCTCTAGTTTGCCACGTGTAGGTGGAGGTATGCCAGAACCCATCACACGTCCAACACCTTTGCCAGCTAGCTCTGAGATCTCTTTGAGAGGGCCGAACCTTAGCGGTACTGAGCGACTCATCCATCGCATCAGTCTTGGTGCGGCAATGGAGATCAAGGGCCATATCGAGGAGAGGATTTCTAAGTGTCCGCTGGAAGACCTTACATTGCTCAATGAGGATTTGTCGAAGTTTGTTTCCGTGATTGACAACCTTAACGTTGATTCCTCATCCTTGAAGATCAAGATTGCCGAACTTATGGCCGCCTCGACTGAGTATTCTTCCTTGCGTGCCATTTCCTTGGAGAAGTTGAGTCCAGATGTCAGAGCTCATCAGCTAGCAGCGATAAACTCGTCACTGGCTCAAGTTCGGTCTTTTCAGCAAGCTATTTCAGGAGATTATCAAGTCACGGGGGTTGCTTTAACTTCTGTCCAGGGGCGTCTAGATGCATTGACGCGAGAGCGGGAGCAGTTGGTAATCGAAGCATCGCAACTTGAAAGTGTTCTTGCGGAGCAGGGAACTGCACTTTCTCGGTACCGAGAGGAGATTTCGCGCCTAGAACGAGAGGAGGGCATGACTATGGAGTTACCCATCTTGTCCCCCGCCGAGGTAGAGACTCTGAAGACTTTGGAAGGCTCGCTTGAAGATCATCTTCGTAGTTTTAGGGACATAGTTTTCAAGTAGTATCTTCTTGTAATAAGGCCTTGGAGTCAACTCCTTCTTTCAAAGAAATAAAGCATTCTTGAATTTGCTCTTTAATCTTCAAAGTGTTATTTATTATTATTATTATTTCTTTTAGATGGTGTGACTGTACTTGAAGTTTTGACACTTCGAGTTGCCTACGTACCCTTTTTCGATGAGGGATCAAGTCATAACGTAGTTCAAAATACATATTTTTTTTTTTTTTTTTTTTTTGGGCCGTACGCAATGAAAGGACGAGATCTCCCTTTTGAAAAGACCGAGGGAGAACTTTGTTGTTGAAGGCTTTAGAAAGTCGCGCTTGATAACACTCCAAGTGTTGCTGGGCTTCGAGTCTTTTCTCATCCAGCGCTTCCAGTTCTTGAAGACGCAACTTTGCATTCTCTTCGTCAGTCAAGCCTTCTTGTATAGCCATCCTTAGCGAGGGGATTTGACTTTCGAGCGGTAGAACAGCTTCCACGCCATATACAAGAGAATAAGGTGTGGCTTGGGTAGGCGTTCTATATGTTGTCCTGTATGCCCACAGTGCTTCGCCTATTCTTTCATGCCAGTCTTTCTTTGTTCTACCGATTACCTTCTTCAGAAGGTTGCACAATGTCTTGTTGAATGCTTCTGCAAGACCGTTGGCCGGAGCATGATACATGGAGGATTTGCGCTGCTTGAACTTGTATTTCTCGCAGAGCTCGTCCATGAGTCGGTTTGAGAACTGCTTTCCGTTGTCGGTGACAATGTAGCGAGGCACACCATATCGGTGGATGATATGTTCCTTGATGAAACGGACGACAGTTTCCTTCTTGACTTCCTTCAGGGGTATGGCCTCGGCCCACTTAGAGAAGTAATCTGTTGCAGCCAGGATGTAAGCCTCTCCTGTAGATGACTTTGGCGCAATTGGTCCTACGACGTCCAATCCCCATGCATCGAACGGCCATGAAGTAGCTATGGGGTGTAATGGTTCAGGCGGTTGATGTATGAAGTTGGCGTGAAATTGGCAGGCTTGGCACCTTTTGGCGTGTTCTAGGCAGTCCTTTACCATGCTTGGCCAATAATAACCCATTCTTTTGAGCTGGAAATGAAGCTTCGGTCCGGACTGGTGCGCCCCACATATTCCTGAGTGTGCTTCTTCCATGGCTTGATTGGCTTCTTCCTCGCCTAGGCATCTCAGAAGTACTCCTTCAAAAGATCGCCGGTAGAGTGTCCCTTTGTAATAGAGGAAGCGATGTGCTCGTCGACGTACTTCAGAGCGATGTTTTGGATCATCTGGAAGTATTCCGTGCTCCAAGTAGTTGATCATGGGCTGTCTCCATTCTTCAACGTTGACTGGAAGTATTGAAATAACGTTTGTATCACTTAGTACCATTTCAGTGACAAGCGGGATTACCCATCTCTGGCAGACTGGCACGTTGGCAGCTTCGTCTTCTCCTAATGTCATGCTCGATGCTAGGTTGGCGAGAGCGTCTGCCATTTGATTCTCTTTTCTTGGTACGTGTTCTAGTGTTACGGCCTCAAACCTTTGTAGCAATTGCGTTGCCAGCCGGAAGTATGGGACGAGATCATCTTTCCTCACCTCATATTCAGTCAGGAGTTGATTGATTATGAGCTTGGAGTCGCCATATATCTCAAGGGCTGTGATTTCCATGTTGATCGCCATTTGGAGCCCGATGATCAGTGCTTGGTATTCAACGACGTTGTTGGAGCATAATTCACTTAGCTGGAATGAATAAGGTAGTATTTGCCTTTGTGGCGACATGAATACTACTCCTGCCCCTGCTCCGTCTGGTCGTGCAGATCCGTCGAAGAACATCGTCCATGTCGGGAATATGTCGATGCAGAACACCTCTTCGTCAGGCAAGTCGTCTGAGATTTTCCAATCGGCTGGGATTGGATGGTCGGCAAGGAAGTCTGCTAGCGCTTGTCCTTTGACGGCTTTAGCTGGGACGTAGATGATCTCGTATTGATTGAGAAGTAATGCCCATTTAGCTAGTCGTCCTGTCAAAACTGGCTTAGACATGACGTATTTGACCGGGTCAGCTTTAGCAACCAAGTGGATGGTGTAAGCATGCATGTAATGTCTGAGCTTCTGGATGGCAAACATCAAGGCAAGGCACATTTTTTCTATTGGGGAGTAGTTCAACTCAGCGCCGGTGAGCGTTCGACTGAGGTAGTATAGCGCTCCTTCTTTCTGGGATTCGTTTTCCTGTGCTAAGAGTGCTCCAATTGAACTTTCCTGAGCAGCAATGTACAATATGAGCGGTTTCCCTGGTACAGGTGCCCTCAGGACAGGTGGACTTGATAAATACTTTTTTATGCTTTCAAAAGCATTGTTGCATGCTTTGTCCCATACGAACGGAACATCTTTCTTCATGAGTTGACTGAACGGTTGACAACGCCCTGCAAGGTTGGAGATGAAACGTCTGATGAAGGCTAGCCGTCCTTGTAGACTTTTCAACTCGTGCAGGTTTCTTGGCTCGGGCATGCTTTGAATGGCTTTGATCTTTGATTGATCCACTTCAATGCCACGATGCTTGACAATAAAGCCAAGGAACTTTCCAGATGTGACGCCAAATGTACATTTTAACGGGTTCATCTTGAGGTTGTATTTTCGCAACCTTTCGAACACTACTCGCAAATCCTTCAAGTGATCTGATCTTTTCTTTGTCTTGACCACCACATCATCTACATAGCATTCTACGTTCTTGTGTAGCATGTCATTGAAGATCCTCTGCATTGCACGTTGATATGTAGCTCCAGCATTCTTCAGACCAAAGGGCATCACCTTGTAGCAGTAAATACCTTTTGGAGTGCGGAAGGCTGTTAGTTCCTCATCTTCAAGAGCCATACGAATTTGATTGTATCCAGAAGAGCCGTCCATGAATGATAGTGCCTCATGGCCGGTGGTCGCGTCCACCATGATTTCGATGATTGGCAAGGGGAAGTCATCCTTTGGGCAAGCATCATTGAGGTTTCGGAAGTCTACGCAAACACGTATTTGTCCAGATTTCTTAAGGACTATGACGATGTTGGAGATCCACTTGGGGTATTGCACCTCTCGAATGAAACCTGGTAATACTTATCTATCTCGTCTGCACTTAGTAATGCACTCACGAAGATAGGCTTCGGCTTTTCACTTGTGCCTAAGTTGAGTTCTTTGAGGTCGTCAACCGTGGCTTGCCCCCCATCTTCCAGTTGTGACGGTGCTGCAATGACATCTTCCTCGAGGATTTCATCTTCTTCACCTTCTTGGATTGTGATGTGGAAGACGTCTTGAGCCTCTTCTTCGGTGTTGACCTCTCGAGCTTGTTGGCATGAAGATTGTCCAGTGTGGATGATGGTGCGCCTTTTCACTTTCAATGATCCAACTGTGTTAACCTCCAAAATTGCTTGGCGCTTCATTCTTGAAGGAATGGAACTTCGAACGTCGTCCTTTTCTGTCAGACGATCGATCTTTTCTACTTCCGGCGTCGTTTTTCTCCTTCTGGAAGGCTCTTTGGCTTCTTCAAGTCTTTCCATAACTGTCGTGGAGGAAAGCTAGTCGTATTGCTTTGCTTCCTAGGTTTTGACAACCGTTTGAAAACAGAGCTTCGGGATGCTGACGTGTTAAGCCTTTTGAAGACGGAAGTTCTGTTTTGATCGCCAATGAGTTTAGGTACCGAGACTCTGGGCCTTGAGCAATTCATTCTATCGAATACTGATGTCTGGGGGGCAGGTTGAGGCTCTTCTTTACCTTGTATAATGCTCACGCTGATGTGTTGAGCGTTAGCATTTTTTGCCTTGCTGGAGATCTTCACCGGTGCATTTGGTGCGAAGCCAAGTCCAGCTTTGTTGTTGTTGACCCCGTAACCATGCTCCTCCAACTTCTTCTGAGTTTTAGTGAGACCGCGTTCGTCGTCTTTGACGGTGTTCAAATCATTCTTTCCCAAATTTGCAAAGGAGGTGAAGTTGTAACCAGCTTTCGACATGAGTTTGTAGGCATTTGGATCAAAACCTTCTTCGGTCCTCTTGGTTGGGAGAAAGCTTGGCTCTACCCCCTTTGGTAGGCCTTTCATGAAGCCTTGTGATGGTTTTGCAACCTTAGTGTCGCCTATCTGTGTCAGAGGCAAAACTGCATTCGTTTTGAGCAATTCTACATTATCCATGTGCCGCTGTGCATTGGCTTTGCTTGCTGCAGTTTCAAACGGGGATTGACCATTCTTTCTTCTCGACGTCGGGATGTATCGGAAGACGGGTATGCTTGGTCCATTTGAGGTCGTCCTACTTCCACTGGTTGTTGCGGGTTTAGCAAGCTCATCGTCGTTTTTGTTTGAAGATGGCATAGCTTCTTCTTTTTGCTTCTTGGGCACGGCTTGCCACTCCTGCTTTTTAGGTGCTACTTTGCCCATGGATTTGATCTCTTTTAGAAGAGTTTCGGGCACCATGTCTTCATCCATGTAGAACTTGGCGTCTGCGAAATGTGATTCGGCTTCGGTGAATGGCTTGGTGTCACCATAGATCACCTTCACTCCTTCTCGGTAGAACTTTAAACATTGGTGAAGGGTGGACGGTATCACTCCATTCGCATGGATCCAAGGCCTTCCTAAGAGCAAACCGTAGGAAGTTCTTGCATCAATGACGTGGAATATTGTGCTTGACTTGAGTTCACCAATGGTCATCTCCACTCGGATCATGCCCATCGCTCTTTGTCCTCCTTGGTTAAAACCTTGGATTAGTAGACGGCTTAGGGATAGTTCCTCCACCTTGATGCCGATTGTGGTCATTGTTGACTTTGGCATGATATTTATGGCTGACCCGCCGTCCACAAGCATACGGCTGACTTTATGCTCCCTTACGTACCCAGAGACGAAGAGAGGTCGGTTGTGAGGCTTGGATCCTAGCAGCAAGTCTTCGTCGGTGAAGTGGATTGTGTCTTCGGCGGCACAGCATGTGGCACACTCGTGTGGCTGAAGCCTCAAGCCTTCGTTCTTGCTTTCTTGCACTCCGCGATCGTTTGGACTTGCTAAAACCGCTGCCAATGCCATTCGTATCTTCTTTGGCAATTGTAGCGCTTCCTCGATGCTAAAGTGTATTGGCAGACCTTCTTCAGGTGTAAGAGTATTTTCTCCCTCAGCGGCGACAATTTTGCCTTTTGAGGGTTCTTCCATTTCTACTTCGACCATGTGACATGCGGTGAAAGTGCAATGTCGGAAGAAATCCTCCGGGAAGTACTCGTGCAAGGAGACGGGAATGCGTGGCTTTTGCTCCGCAGGTTCCCCAGTATGTATTGGCTTAGCAGCTCTTATGTTTCTTTTAGGTTTCCTATTGCCGCAAAGGCGGTGCTTTCTCCCTTGTTCCCCTTTTGGCTTTATAGCTTGCGGTTTCGGTTTCCTCGTCCTCTTATAGGTCACCAATGTCCATCCTTTGTCATCGTCAGTAGGTGCGTCCTGGTTGCTTGCCCCCAGTGACGATGGTGCAAAATGTGCAGTGTGGTTTGAGTATTGCCGAGCATGGTCAGGCATTTCTTGAAGAAGCACGGGATCAAAGGATCCGAACACGACCGTAGTAGTGTGCGTCGCAGCTGTGTCTTCTAGGTCGAGCTCAATCCGTCCTTGTTGTGCCAACTTCATGATGAGTTCTTTTAGGATGAAACACTTGCCCACATGATGACCCACGATACGATGGTACTTGCAGTACTTGGGATCATTGATGCGATTCATTTCTTCAGGGCGTTTGCATTCGGGTAACTCAATCACCTTCTTCTCCAGCAGGTCGTCCAGCATTGCGTCCATGTCGGAGTCCGGAAAAGGGTATATCTTCTGCTCCAATTCCCTCAAGGTGTTTTTGTACCTATCTTGGATGTGGGAAGGCTCACTTCTTTTTATCTCCCTTGCTTTATTGAAGGAGATTTTGACAGGTGCGGACGAGGTCTTGATAGGGGTGGTATTGGTGGTAAAAGCTTCCTTGGCGAGCTTTTTTCCATGGTTGTCTGCTCTTGAAGTAAACACCTTATCCCTTTTGAAATCGGTGATTGGCTCATTCTTTCCATGGTGGGCCACCTCAGCTCCATGTCGTGGGCCCGGGTGGCTAATTCTTCAAAAGTCCGTGGCTTGATACCTTGAAGGATGTATTGTAAACCCCATTGCATGCCCTGGATGCACATCTCGATTGAAGAAATCTCGGAGAGCCTGTCCTTACAGTCGAGGCTTAGATTACGCCATCGGTTGATGTAGTCCATGACTGGTTCTTCCTTCCATTGCTTCGTGCTCGTCAGCTCTAGCATGCTCACAGTGCGACGGGTACTGTAGAAGCGGTTGAGGAATTCCCTTTCCAACTGTTCCCAGCTGTTGACGGACTCGGGCTCCAAGTCCGTATACCACTCAAAGGCGTTTCCTTTTAACGAGCGAACAAACTGCTTGGCGAGGTAATCTCCCTCTGTCCCTGCATTGTTGCAGGTTTCGACAAAATGTGCGACATGTTGCTTCGGGTTTCCCTTTCCGTCAAATTGCATAAACTTCGGCGGTTGATAGCCCCTCGGCATCCTTAAGGCGTCAATTTTCCTGGAGTAAGGCTTTGAGTACAACGTGGAGGCATGGGAGCTCCCTTCGTACCGTGCCTTGATGGTGTTGGTGATCATCTCCTGCAGCTGCTGGATGGAGAGAGATCCCATGAGCGCCACTGCTTGGTCTGGCTTCGGCTTCCCATCGATTTTCTTCACCGGAGGTTCTTCGTCTCCGCCAGCTCCTCCCTTTAGTGGATCATCCTCTGGGTCGGGTTTCTCGTTGTCCTGCGCCTCCAGTCGGTTGACTAATGCTGCGATTTGCAAGTCTTTTTCTTCCACAGTTCGAGTCAGCTTTGCAATTGCTTCATTCATTTGAGCAAGTTGTTCATCGATTGAAGTTGCTCCAGTGGTCATGACTTGCATGGCTGAACTGCCGCTTGAATCGGCATCGGAGAGCATGGATTCGGAGTATTCCCTTGGTCTTTCCCCCCTTGGTGCCCTTAGTGAGGCTAAGGTGATCACAGGCTCGTGCCTTGGGTACTCTCGTTCCCTTGGCAGAGTTGATGCAGAGGTGAAAGAGGTGGCAGAAGTAGCTTTTGCTTTGCTTCGAGTCGTGATGCCCAAAGTGAAACCACTTGCGACGAGGGCGCCTTTGTTCTTTGCGCCGGTTATGGGAACAGCTTGAGCCTTCCTTGATGTCATTGATTTTGGAAGTGTGCTTATATTTCTTGAACGGAGGAAGAGATGAGAGGTAGAGATTGTCCCACTGGGCGTGCCAATTTGTGAACACGGGAATTTCCTGAAACGAAAGAGACAAGAACAACGTGCACAAACAAATATTATGTATTTTGATGATTTTGGGTTACAATCTCTCTCAAATTTGATCCTCTGATTCGATCTCCGTAAGGTGTGTATTTGCGGATATTTCGTTGATCCAAGGGCCGTCGATGCTTGATCTTGGATGAACTGTTGAAAGTTTCTTCAAGGGGTCGTGGGCTTGAACTCGAAGAACAGTGACGAACTGATCTTCGAGAGCTTTTGGGCTTGAACGGATCTTTGAGGGCTTTTGGGCTTGATCTCGAAGAACAGTGATGAACGATGAACGCTTTCTTCAAGGGCCGTCGGGGCTTGGGCTTGATGAACAGCGGATGAGCGGATTTGTTGATGTTGTCGATCCAAAGTGGCCGTTGGGGCTTGATCCTTGAGGATGAACAGTTGATGAAGAATGAATAGGGCTTTCTTGGTTCTTCGGGAACCTGGATGCTTGGGAGCTTCGGAGTTTCAGAGCTTCAGAGTTTCGAGAATTTTGCCTAATGATTTTGGTTCCCCCTCAAAATGAATGAAATGGGCTTGTATTTATAGAAATTTCCAAGGCCTAATTTTGAATATAATATCTCAGATGAAATAAGTCGTTTCTGCCAGGTGTTGACATGTGTCCTGTTTGATGACTTTTCCAACTTATTTCGATTTTTGTTTAGACACACGCTACGTGTAAAATTTATGTAATACATGAGCGTTGAAATTTTGATTTATCGGTCAACATTTATTTACCGAAATTTCGATGTCTACAACAACATTTGATCAAATCAAATTACAACCAAAATTAATCTACACATTCCTGATAAGCTCATATTTATACATATTTTACATCAAATTCTCTCGTCTTTTCTTGGTTAGTTTCTTATATTTTTGAGTTATTTACTTTGTTTTTGTGTTTTATCGAATTTATCTAGCAAAGAAATTAATAATAGAATAAGTGTGATATTAAGTAATAAATTCGTTTTTTTTACCTTGCCCTCTTACTGAATGAGTTATATATCTATATATATATATATATATATATATATATATATATAGATATAAAAGGTAGGGCAGGAACTTAGGCGTGGGGAGTGAAGGAATATAATAAAAACACAAAGTGCATGCAGAAAATGTGAAAGTCTCAGTGGGCAGAGCACAGAAAGAGTGGAGGGCACACTGGCATTAGGAAATAATAAGGAAAAGGTGTGGAGCACTTCGTGGGGGTGCATGAAAGACCAGAAAATAAAAAAAAGGAAGAAAGCTACCTTTAGGCAGCTGGAGGGAAATAATAAAAGGATAGAGGACTGACGAGAACTCTAGGGGGGATAAGGAAAGAAGAAGTCAGCGGGCAGGGAGGAAGCCTCGGGGCTGCCCTTGGCGTGAGAACAGAAAAGAAGGCAGCATGCTGCCTTGAGCTTAGCTAAAGAAGGAAAGGGATGGGTTGACTGAGGAGAGGGCTGACGTGAGGGACAGGAAAGGGCAGACGCGGGAAGGCCAGCGAGAAAAGAAGGGAAGTCAGGCTGCGGCCTTAGCTAGGGAGACAGGAAAGGGCAGACGAGGGAAAGCAGCAGCAGCAAAGCTGCTTTGGGAGCTTGAGGCGGTGCTGCCTTCCTGGCAGCACAGAAGCAGAAAGGCGAGATACGTGGAGTCTCGGTGCAGCGAGCTGGCGAGCACAGCAGCAACCCAGGGCTGGCATGCAGGCAGGTCAGCACGGAGGCAGTCAGCGTGAAGCAAGTCAGGAGGTCAGCACGCAGAAATGAAAAAGACGTGTGCTGCCTCGGTTGGGGAAAATAAATGCACAGATCCTTGCACATTTCTATCGGTTAATTCGTTTCCCAAACTCAAGTTTAATTTCTGTTTTAATTTAAATAATGTATAACTAATTTTATTTTGGCTAGAGTTTAATTCAAAACCATGGATATATTTGTAATTTGAATCGATTACCTTCAGTTGTGATTTCTGAGTTGTGATTTAATTTGCTTAACTGCTTGATTGATAACTTATTTTTGTATGTCGATTAAGGATGCATACTTAATTTACATGCATGAATTTGATGCTAGAATATAAGTGAATTTCACCTAATCGTTATGAACTTATATTCACAAGTAGTGAAGGTCGCTTATAAACGATCGCGTTAGGTAAATTCTTGGCATAAGTTTCATGCAATTCATTGTAACAAGTGCCTCGTCAATGCTTATGATTTTCATAAAACTTAATGATTCTTGCTTGTATCTCTATTATGCAATTCATGTAGGGAACTTGTAGGGAATGTTTTGGGTTGTCGTATGCAATCATCCAACCTAATAAAAGTAGGAAAATCTGAAGGTTAATTTAAGCGGACCTAATTAACTTGGGGCGTTGAGAATTTACAATTTATTGAAAGAACAACTGAAAATCAATTTAGGTTGCATATGTGGCATGTGTGGAGAATAATCCTCTAGTCAGTCCGTCATCCATCCATTCACCTTAATTTTATGTTTTTGTCAATTCTGTAATTTATTTAAGTTTAATTTACTTTTCATCAAAAATCAATCCCCCATTTATTTTAAAGTGTTAGGTTTGTTAGAAATTAATTTAGTTTATGTTTTCTTGAGTTTTGAATTATTTTGAGTCTTTTGATTTGTTTTAGTTTATTTGTTAGTTTTATTTTGAGTGATTCTATTTAAGTGTTTTGAGTCTAGTTTAGTGTTTTAAATTTTGTTTTTACGTTTTTAATTTAATTTTACTTTGGTTAGCATCCCTAGTTAATCCCCGGCCTAGAACGATCCCTACTTACATCATTACTACAACTGTCACAAATAGGGTTTAAATTTGTGCGTGAATTTATTTTCGCATCAAATTTTTGGCGCCGTTGCCGGGGATTAGCAAATTTGCTAATCCTTTTATTTTTGTTTTTGCTTATGTTTATTTGTGTTTGTGTATGTTACTTTTGATATTTGATTTATTTTTCTTTCTTTGAATTGAGGTACAAATGGAGCAAGACCTGGATTCTACTAGCATTCAAGATCTATTGGCACAGCTCACTGCTCAATTAACTCATAATGCCGAACGGACCACAATGCCAAGTGTCCCTACACTTGATGTGCCCTATGGACAACGATTTCAAGGTCCTCAATTTTCTGCAAATGAAGATGTTTGGGGATATCAGGGCCATAATCATTCAAGGGGCAACATGTTTTCCAATGCTTACAATTCAGATTGGAGAGATTATTCAGATTACATGTGGGGAGAACCTCAACAATTCCAACAAGGTGGATATTGGCAGCAAGAAGACGCGTTCTATTCAAGATCTATGCAGCCACCACAGCATCCCCCACAACAATTCCAATCGAATCAAAGTATGCCCGTGGATTATAATCAAATGCTTGAAGAATTAATTTCTTCAGTACAGGGTTCACAAAAAGAAGAACAATTGCCGCCATCGGAAGAGTTCTATCAGTGGCCATATGAACCGTCACATCCACCACAACAATCAACCCAATTCAATTCAGGTACATCCTTGGATAATGATACACTTAATAATTTACTCACCTCTTTGAATCAGGGAGTAGAAAATCAAAACCAGGAGATGCAAGACCGAGTCAGAAGAGTGGACGAATTGGATATGCATGTTGGGCAGATTATGGAATTCATGGCACATATTCGAGATCAAAGTGAACTCTCCAACTCAAACATTGCAAATTCAAAGGCAGAAAGTGAAATCGATGAAGTCAATACTTTGGAAGGTGACATGGAGTATGAAGTTGTCCCAGAACCTTCCACACATAGCCCGGACATGGATGAATTGCCGATTCAAGAAGAAGATGAGGATGACTACTTGGGCAGTTTAGAAGAATTCTTATCGCAAACCCCTCAAGTCCTTATGCCATCCAACTCAGGTGAGGAGGTTCTAAGTTCAATTCATTCTAACATCGTTCCACCAAATGTCCTTTTTCCTTGCAGTTTTTTAAATCCCAAGGAAGAAGTGAATGAAAAAAATGTTGTGGAAGTTCTTCCAGAGGTGCAAAATGAGATCCCAATTCTTGGTGCACCAAATCATGTTCCCGATGACGTTGAAACATTCAAAGAGATTTCTACACCAAGAAGAGGGATTCCAGAAAATGAGGTGGCCGGAGAATTTGTTGAACATATCAAAGAGGCTGTGCATGAGACAAACAAGTCCAAAGGAGTTAAGACTGAGGACACGGGACAAGCCACAACCATCATAGTAAACCTGGCTAAGTTCAAAGTCCCGGAAACGTTCAAAGACGTGGTGTTTGTAATTGAGTTTGAACGTGACTGTAAGCCATCTTCTCCATTTTTTATTTTAATTTATACTAACTTGTTTTTAATTTTGATGATTCAGGCACCGTCATTAGAACTTAGACCGTTGTCGGATCATTTCAAGTACCACCGTCCGTTTAATGATAAGCCCATGCATTTGAATAATGAAGGGAGGCCTAGGAATCACCCACAATCAGATTTGCATTCCTAATCCCTTCTCTCTACTGAATTTATTTTACTGTATTTAGTTCTTTCATTGTTTGTTGGCTCTTGTATGAATTTATTTTACGTTGATTTCATTTTGTTTTGTTTAGTTAGTTGTGATTTTTGTTTAGAAAGTTAAACTTAGTCTTTTTACTTTGTTTTACTTATTGTTGTGTTTTCTTAATTAAGTTGTTAAAAATACATAAAAAATAAAAAATAAAAAAAAAAATAATAAAAAAAATAAAAAATAAAAAAAAAAACTTAAATGCATAAATTTTTTTACAATAACTTGTAATTTAATTTCGTTCATTGGTCATTGGTTGGTGGTGCCTCGGAGGTCGACGGAGCCCCTGAAAGACGAAGCGCCAGAGCTGGATCATTCAGAGCCTCAATACTTGGTGCTGCTCCCGAGGACGAAGGCAACACAAACCTCGGGAGTAACGCCATAAACCGTTGATGATCACTCTGAATCCGCACTTCGGACTCCTGCATCTGATCCAGCTTCCTCTTCATGCTGGTTGAGTAATTGGTTGCAAGCATGTGCAAATCCCTGTTCTCATGCCTAAGCACTCTGACCTCCTGCCGAAGACTAGCCACTTCAGCCATCAACGACTCCACCTGACGAGTTCGAGCAAGAAGGCGCTGGCCCATGTTTGATACTGAGCCTGCGCATCGGACGCTGTAAGCCATAGAGTCCTGAACAGCCAGTTCGTCGGACCGCCTGGAAAGTATCCTAGTGTCTCTAGGAGTGAGCAGATTTCTGGCCACCACCGATGCGGTTGTTTCATTCATCATCATGGAATCCCCAACTGTAAGAGGACCATTTGGGGATATGAAGGACGGCTGCCAAATGTTGGTTGGAGAAGATATATCACTATCTTCCCCAACATTCAAGTTAAGGCGACGGTCAGAAGGGCAAGACATTTTCTGAAGGTGTTGAGAATGAAGAGTCGGACTGATCAAGATTAAAAGAAGTGCAAGTGTGAGTGTTTACAGGAGGGAGTGTTTACAGGGGAGCTTAAGTGTGTTGTGGAACAAAAAATGAGCGTTCTTATAAGAAGAAGAAATCGTTGAGGCATCACTCAGCAGTCGAAGAGGCGCCCTCTCGCAAATCGAAGAGCCGGGCACCTTTCTCAAAAGCCGGATTCTTTTCTCAAAAGCGGCGTCGCCTTTCTCAAAAGTCGGACTCCGTCTCAAAAGTCGGTTCCTTTCTCAAAAGTCGGACGCCTCTCTCTCAAAAGTCGGGCGTCTTTATCAAAAGTCGGAGCAGTCAGGAATCACGAGGCGAGCCGCTCCCTGATTTGTCCAGACGTGTCACATGCAATTCCTTTCTCAAAAGTCGGGATTGCTCAGAAACCACGAGCCGCTCCCTGATTTTTCCAATTTTGTCGTCACTCGTCACGCGCTGTCAGCTTTGCGCAAATTACGGGTGGCTTTTTCAGAAAGCGCGTGACCTGTACTGTTCATCCATCCACCGGCTGCCGACAGGGGTAAAGGAATAGTTTCGGTTGTGAAGAATCATCTATAAACGTCTACCTTCGCCATCCAGCAAAGGCACAACCCCTCTACACTTCTTCATCTCCGAAATTTTTCATCTCCGAAAATGCCTTTCCAACAAACCCTCTCGAGTTTCTCTGTGTTTCTCATTCCCTGGGATACCTTTACAAATAAGACATCTAGAGCTAGAGTATTTCATATCATGAAGGTTGAAAGCAAGAGTATCTCATATCACGCTTTCTCCCTGTTCTTGTCCTTGTCTTTGTGGCAAGGAGAAAGCGGGCAATCAGCCAGCACTCGGTGTCAATCTTCCAATCTAAGAACCGACTGCCTGGAAATCCTTCCTGATTGCTTACCTAGCATTGCTCTCGAGTGCTCTTCATCAACCACTGATGTACTTCCGAATAAGTCGCCACATCTGCCTGGAGAACAGAGAAGGCAAGTGAAAATGATACTTGAAGCATGTGGAGACAAGGTGCTGTTTCATCTTCAAGATCAGGTCTCATTTTCCTTGCTAAGAAGTTCCCCAGCCCAGTTCAAGCATACACCTGTGGAACGATACTTCTTCAAAAGCAAAAGTATCCCATATCATCAGAGTCAGAGGCAAAGATTTCTCATGGCATGCTTTTCCTTTACCCTTGCTCTTGGCTACGGGGCAAGGTGAAAGAAAGGCAATCGGTCGGCACTTGGACAGATTGAACAAAGAAGCAGACCACCACCTATTCCTCGTGCCTACCTGCCATGCAGAAGAACAAAAAGAGAAGAATGTAGCCTGCAGACTCAATCAACCCGGCAGAAGGAGTCTGAGTTGAAACCAAGAGCTCGAGAAGCTTCAACACCACCACAAATCAAGTCTCATTTTCCTTGCTAAGAAGTTCCGAGGCCAGTTCAAGTTCAAAGCTGTGGAAAGTCACCAAACAGGACCAATGATCACTTTTTAGTTTTATTCATTGTCTTTTTCATTTTTAATTTTTCGTTTGCATTTTTTTTTACATTTTCTTGCGTGCTTAACTGATTTATTTCTTTTCTTTGCAGGAACTTTTGGTTATTTCCACCCTTGAGGTTGATTGCAGAATTTTAGCTTGGGGGTCATCGCTTGATTTTTTCTGCAAATTAGGGAAGTTTTCAGTCCTATTGCTTTATTTTATTTCGTTATATTTATTTATTTTATTTTTATTTGCATTTTATTATATTTTCTGACATTGGGGACAATGTCTAGTTTAAGTGTGGGGGTAAAGAGTATGAAAAATGACCAAATTGAAAATTTTTGTACCTTCGACTTTGAACTGGTTTCATTTGTTTCCATGTTATTGCTTTGTTTTCTTAATTAGTTTTGTTTTATTTAAAAAAATAATAAAATAAAAAATAAAAATTTTCGGAAAATTTTAAAAATCCAAAAATATTTCCTTGTTTTCCTTATTGTTTTGAATTAAGATTTTTGTCAGTTCCCCGGCCCAATGATATAATCGGATAAAGTTTGAGCCATGATCATCAAGAACTTAGTTAACATGTGTTTTGTGAAATTCCTAATTCTCGTGTTAGTTTGTACATATTTGATCATCTTTGAAAAACGAAACGCACATAGCCTTGTTGATATGAAACTAAAGCATAATTTAAAGCTCCATATGTGAATTTAGTGACCATATACATCCTATGTGAGTTTTTGAGCCTATTGAAAGTGTGTGCATTTTTCATACACTCCTATTCTTTTATGTGTGATGAACTTATGTGAGATAATTCTCTAGAACTTGCATAACGATCTTTCGAAATATTTGTCATTGATTGCATGAACTTGAAAATGATAGAGGCATTAGGTTTACCACCATGGCCCAAATAACCTTGTTTCCCAAAGAAAAATGATATCATTAGATTGCCAATTTGAGCCGTATTTGTGAGCCTTTTCTTTCTTATCACCAGATATGTCTACCCTTATGCCTGAAATAAATATTTTTCCTTACCCTTTCCAAGCGAGCAATGCGAGATTGTCTTATGAGAAATGTTTGTGAAGTACTTTGAAGGTGTTTGGCAAAAGAATAAGTGTGGGGGTTTTTCATATTTGTTTCTGTTTAAAAAAAAAAAAAAAAGAAAAAAAAAAAAAAAAAAAAAAAAGAAAAGGAAAAGAAAAAGAAAGATTGTATACAAAGAAAATAAAAAGTTTTTAAAGTTTCAGTTTATGGGTGTGGTTGGAGGTGACTTGTAGAATAGCTGGAAATGTTGAGTTCTTATAAATCTAAAGAAAAAATCGCTTGCAATGTAGCTTGGAACTTGTGTTTTCCTATTCTTTCGTTTCAATAACTCTCGCCCTAAGCCTCATTACATCCAATAAAAGTCCTCTTGATTTAAGTTTTGCAATTATGACTGTGGAGAAGTGATCTTTATGCAAGCTTATGGTAGAACTTTCACATTTGTTTCTTTGAGCGAAACACATTTAAAACTAAACACATGTGTGATTGAGCGTATATCCAGTGAGAAGGTCGATAGTTTACATATGGTGATTTTAAAATAAAAATTTGAAATTGCATTAGCATGGCTATCTCACACACTACACTTTAAGGATGTTTCAAAGATTACTGCTAATATTTGAGTAAGGAAAATGAACTTGAATTGCTTGTTGATGTTAGCTATGGTTCTTGATGATTGTGTTCTCAAATGAAGTTCTATGAGGGTCACATAGGGGGAAGCTAATAATTTTCATGTTATTACTTTTTCTGTTTTCTCTGTTTTGCTCGAGGACTAGCAAAAGCTAAGTGTGGGGGTATTTGATAAGCTCATATTTATACATATTTTACATCAAATTCTCTCGTCTTTTCTTGGTTAGTTTCTTATATTTTTGAGTTATTTACTTTGTTTTTGTGTTTTATCGAATTTATCTAGCAAAGAAATTAATAATAGAATAAGTGTGATATTAAGTAATAAATTCGTTTTTTTTACCTTGCCCTCTTATTTTATTATTGTAACTTAAGAAAACATTTTGGCAGAGCAAATAAAAGGTGACTGAATGAGTTATATATCTATATATATATATATATATATATATAGATATAAAAGGTAGGGCAGGAACTTAGGCGTGGGGAGTGAAGGAATATAATAAAAACACAAAGTGCATGCAGAAAATGTGAAAGTCTCAGTGGGCAGAGCACAGAAAGAGTGGAGGGCACACTGGCATTAGGAAATAATAAGGAAAAGGTGTGGAGCACTTCGTGGGGGTGCATGAAAGACCAGAAAATAAAAAAAAGGAAGAAAGCTACCTTTAGGCAGCTGGAGGGAAATAATAAAAGGATAGAGGACTGACGAGAACTCTAGGGGGGATAAGGAAAGAAGAAGTCAGCGGGCAGGGAGGAAGCCTCGGGGCTGCCCTTGGCGTGAGAACAGAAAAGAAGGCAGCATGCTGCCTTGAGCTTAGCTAAAGAAGGAAAGGGATGGGTTGACTGAGGAGAGGGCTGACGTGAGGGACAGGAAAGGGCAGACGCGGGAAGGCCAGCGAGAAAAGAAGGGAAGTCAGGCTGCGGCCTTAGCTAGGGAGACAGGAAAGGGCAGACGAGGGAAAGCAGCAGCAGCAAAGCTGCTTTGGGAGCTTGAGGCGGTGCTGCCTTCCTGGCAGCACAGAAGCAGAAAGGCGAGATACGTGGAGTCTCGGTGCAGCGAGCTGGCGAGCACAGCAGCAACCCAGGGCTGGCATGCAGGCAGGTCAGCACGGAGGCAGTCAGCGTGAAGCAAGTCAGGAGGTCAGCACGCAGAAATGAAAAAGACGTGTGCTGCCTCGGTTGGGGAAAATAAATGCACAGATCCTTGCACATTTCTATCGGTTAATTCGTTTCCCAAACTCAAGTTTAATTTCTGTTTTAATTTAAATAATGTATAACTAATTTTATTTTGGCTAGAGTTTAATTCAAAACCATGGATATATTTGTAATTTGAATTGATTACCTTCAGTTGTGATTTCTGAGTTGTGATTTAATTTGCTTAACTGCTTGATTGATAACTTATTTTTGTATGTCGATTAAGGATGCATACTTAATTTACATGCATGAATTTGATGCTAGAATATAAGTGAATTTCACCTAATCGTTATGAACTTATATTCACAAGTAGTGAAGGTCGCTTATAAACGATCGCGTTAGGTAAATTCTTGGCATAAGTTTCATGCAATTCATTGTAACAAGTGCCTCGTCAATGCTTATGATTTTCATAAAACTTAATGATTCTTGCTTGTATCTCTATTATGGAATTCATGTAGGGAACTTGTAGGGAATGTTTTGGGTTGTCGTATGCAATCATCCAACCTAATAAAAGTAGGAAAATCTGAAGGTTAATTTAAGCGGACCTAATTAACTTGGGGCGTTGAGAATTTACAATTTATTGAAAGAACAACTGAAAATCAATTTAGGTTGCATATGTGGCATGTGTGGAGAATAATCCTCTAGTCAGTCCGTCATCCATCCATTCACCTTAATTTTATGTTTTTGTCAATTCTGTAATTTATTTAAGTTTAATTTACTTTTCATCAAAAATCAATCCCCCATTTATTTTAAAGTGTTAGGTTTGTTAGAAATTAATTTAGTTTATGTTTTCTTGAGTTTTGAATTATTTTGAGTCTTTTGATTTGTTTTAGTTTATTTGTTAGTTTTATTTTGAGTGATTCTATTTAAGTGTTTTGAGTCTAGTTTAGTGTTTTAAATTTTGTTTTTACGTTTTTAATTTAATTTTACTTTGGTTAGCATCCCTAGTTAATCCCCGGCCTAGAATGATCCCTACTTACATCATTACTACAACTGTCACAAATAGGGTTTAAATTTGTGCGTGAATTTATTTTCGCATCAATTCCCATGGTTCAAACAAATTTGAAACGGCCTTTCACATAGCTCAATTATCGTAGGCTTAGGTTCATAATCACCCTTTAATTAATTAACGCTTTAACTAATTAAATTGAATGCAACATTTTCATTTGGTTTTTGTATCCATAAAATTGATTTAAATGGAGCTAAATGAAATGAAAATCCAATTCTCATTTAAAGAGACAAAACAATTTTGTTCTCAACGTAATTTGGGCCATCATGCAATAACCACAACCTTTTGGGCTATATTTCAAAACTTTTGGGGTCACTTTGTAAAAACACAAAAGTCCACTACTTCATGTAATTACACTAGAACCCAAAATTTAATCAATGCAAAAACTTCATTAAATGAGCAAAACAATTTGTCCTTTAGCGTTTTTGCACCTAAACGTAAAAACGTAAACTTTTGGGCTAAAGTGCAAATACACAAAAGTATCAAAACTTTATGTAATTGCATAAAAGACCCAAAAGTACTCCCACTTGAGGGAGGGCCGGTTTTGGAGAGAGATGTGAGTGATGTGTGTGTTGATTTGTGAGTTTTGACATAAAGCATGCAAGTGGTGCAAGTGGTGTGTGTGAAAGGGAATTAATCCTTTCACACCCACCATTAATTCTTACACCATTTAAACAAATATCTAATGCAATTAAACATTTGAAAAAACATAAAACATAAAATTTATGAAATAAATCAAAACTTTGAATCAAAACACAAAACCTTTTTGTTCTTGGCAAAAATGTCAAGAACAATGAAGAACATTCATGAAAAACTCAAAAAATTTCCATGAACATTTTTCACCCAAAAACATTTCAAAACCTTTCAAACTTAAGGGAAATAACATCTAACCAAACTAGGGTACATAGGGGTTCCAAAAGTTACTTGAAAACACTTTTAACAAGTCAAACAAGAACCCAAAAATCCACCCTTTGGATTTGGCCGAAAATCCCCAAAGTCATGGCACCAAATTTTAGCTCCAATATTCATGCTCATATGAACTACATCTACAACATTTGAGATGGCAAATTTTCTAACAAAATTTACATTCAAAGAAACAAGAATAAAGCTTGTAACATATTACAACTTTTAAATCACAAACTATGAACTACAAAACCCAAAAGGATTCACCAACTACTAGACCTAGGCTCTGATACCACTTGAAGGAAATTTTGTGAAACACATGTTCATTTAAGCAACATCATATAGCATGCAATTAACAATTAAAGGCGGAATCATGCTAGCATGCACTTAAAAACAAAACATCAACCATGAAATTCAAAGCCTAATAGACTGGTGAAACAAGACTCAACTCAAATCAAAGTGAGTTGAGAAATTTATACCTTTGTAGATTCCTCTTTGCATAAGCAAAGGCTAATCACCCAAAGAGAGGGCCTTCATTCCTTGCATCTTAAATCTATGGATTTGGATGGAAGAATATGATTCTCCAAGTTCTCAAAATAGAGAACCTCTAAGTCTCCACACCAAGGATGGATTGATGAAGAAATGAGTGACCTTGGAGGAGCAAAAATACTAGCTAATTCCTCCAAGGGGGCCAACCTCTTTAGAGAGAAACTAGAGAGATAGGTTCTCTCCAATTCTCTAAAAGAAACCCTTAATGAATTTTGGCTATAAAGTCATATTTATACCTTTATTCATTAGAGTGGCAAACTTGTAATTAAAGCAAGTTCACTACCCTTCTCTAAATGGCCGGCCTTAGGGTGTATTTGGGTTGTTTGGGCCTTTGTGAATCATTATTCATTAAGTTGTCATACAACTTAAGTCAATGGACTTGACGTTCGAAGCCCATTGGGCCTTAAGGTCCAAAACTATCCCGAGGTCTTTAACGAACTTATTCGTTTGATTAATTAACACATTAATTAATCATTGCCATAAATAATTAAACCATTTAATTATTCTTACTCATCTCCGTTGATACTTCAATCTTTACCTTACACGGTGTACGATCCATTAGGTTCCTTTTAGCGAGGCAGTGGGCGACTTAGAACTCTTTCAAATCGATTGTGAATTGAAACTTACTTTCAATTCTCCCTTTAGTGATTATACACGTTTAGGGCTTCCACAAACCATGAGTGACACCTAGCAGCATGTCATGGTTACCCAAGCTAATCAGAAGAGGTAGAGAACCTATTCAGTTTAGGATTACAAATGCAATACGGTCTTTCTCTAATACAATACTCTTGACCACATTTTTTGGTTTGATAGTTTATTCATGTCTACTATCCAATGTGATTCGTGTGCTTATATGATTACCTTGAATGTGATTTGGAACGCCTTCCTAAATCTCATTCATACTCTGGCCAGAGATTCTTAATCATATCATAGAGTATTCTCCCTCAAACAGTTTGAAGATTAGAGATCCCTTGTTGCGCATATACTTGCCTCCATGGCTAAATGGCTTAACCCTAACGATGTCGTGGACACCCCGAATGGAGTGACTTTGACATATTTAAAGATCAAGGACCTAACCACAAGACAAATATGATGCCTCAGGTCAAAGGACTACTTTGCATTATCCCAACCATGAGTTCTCATGTGACATGAGTATGAGAACTCCTCGTTGATCGTGTTCAGTGGACTCATTCGCTATTGAGCACCTACGTACTTGTCTTGATGTCACACACACCAATGACTCGAGACTAGTCACTATCCCTGAGAGAAGACACAGCACGTACTGATCTTAACGGACTGTCAATGCCCAATTGGCAATCCTATGATCAGGAACGTTTAGGATGTGTCTACGAAAGAATGGTCTCATGAATCTAACTTCTTTAGATTGCATTCTCCCAATCACATATTCCTTGGACTTTATCGTTTAAGCATATAACATTTATATGAGACGGCTTAAACAATAATCTTTGCCCTTGATATTAAACTAGATTAGTTTAACATATGAAATGTCCGTAAAGTATCATCATATGATTGGCTTTAGGGCACATTTCCAACAGGAATGACCAAAAAGGGAGAGAAAATGATTAGCTATTTCTCCCTTATGGTGGCCGGCCTTTTGTGTGAATTTTGAGAGAGAGAGATGTTTTTCTTATTTTGTGAAAAGAACACACACAAAAACCCTAATGAAACTTTTTACTAAAAGTCCTTTATAAATGTCTAAGAAAATGAATCAACAACTTGACTCTCTCTCTCTCTCTCTCTCTTCAATGGCCGGCCCCTTTTGTGTTGTTTGGGCTTTGGGCTTTTATCATTTCAAGTCATCCTATGCTTAAATAAAAGCCCAATGGCTTTGGGCTTAATGGGCCCATATTAACCCGAACTTTTCTTTAAGTCCAAAAACGATCTTTCATCGCTTCTATGATTTCTTTAGACTTTCTAATTAATCATAACACTTAATTAATCCAATTAATTTATTCCATCATCCTTTAGTTGTCTCACTACAAGAGTGTATCGGTGTACAATCATTTTAGGTTCTAATTAGCAAGGCAGTGAGGTGATTGGCACCAATCCAATTGATTATATTTAATCCAATCACTTAGTGAATTAAAACTTACTTTTAATTCTCCTTCTTCTTTGACGACTACTTATTTAATCATCTAGAAGAACTCACAAGCCATGAGTGACATCTAACCATATATCATGGCTACCCAAGCTAATTGAGAATTTGATCGGAGAACCTATTCAGTTGGAATTACAATGTAATTCGATCATTCTCTAAAACAATACTCACAATCATATTACTAGGGTATGGATATTTAATGTCAAACCCCTAATATGATTATTCCATGTTATATGATTCAATTGAGTCGTATAGGAACGTTTTCCTTCATTACGCTCGATACTTCGGTCGAAGATTCCCGAATCATATCTTAGAGTATTCATCCTCTCATAACGAGGATTAGAGATCCCTTGTTGATCATTCACATGCCTCTGAGAATAAATCACTGACCCCAACAATGCATAGAACACACCCAAGATGAGGTGTGGTCACGTCTCATTATCAAAATGATCAGCAACGTATCCCCAAGACAACTATGATGTCTCAGGTTAAAGGATTACTTACATTATTCCAACCATTAGAGTAACTTGCTTGACATGTGAGTAGACCTCCATGCAAGTACTCTCGTTCGATTGTGTTCAGTGAACTCATTCCCTTAATGAGCACCTACGTACCTGTCTTAGTGTCACTACACAAATGGGATGAGACTTTCCATCCTTCCAATTGAAGGGGACATAGTATGTATTGGTCTATGCATTGTCAGTATCCCTCTGACAATCCTATGACCAGGAACCTTTTGGACATGATGGTTATGTGAAGAAGGTCTCTGTAGTCTAACATCATTAGATTACTTCTTCCATCGATCCATTGTCCATGGATTCACTATTTAGGACATATATCGTTTATTGAGATAGTCCTAATTAGCATCTTTACCTTTTGATGTATAAGAATCATCTATACACACATTCATTGTCCTGAAAGGTTTCTTCCAAAGATTGACTTTCAGGGCATATCTCCAACAAAAGCAAGAGTATCTCATATCATGCTTTCTCCCTGTCATTTTCCTTATCTTTATGACAAGGAGAAAGCGAGCAATCAGCCAGCACTTGGTGTCAATCTTCCGATCTAAGAACCGACTGCCTGGAACTCTTTCCTGATTGCTTACCTAGCATTGCTCTCGAGTGCTCATCTTCAACTGCTGATGTACTTCCGAAAAAGATGCCACGTCTGCCTGGAGAACAGATAAGGCAAGTGAAAATGATACCTTGAAGCATGTGGAGACAAGGTGCTAATTCATCTTCAAGATCAAGTCTCATTTTCCTTGCTAAGAAGTTCCCCAGCCCAGTTCAAGAATAAACCTGTGGAAAGATACTTCTTCAAAAGCAAAAGTATCTCATATCATCAGAGTCGCAGGCAAAGATATCTCATGGCATGTTTTTCCTTTACCCTTGCTCTTGCATGCGGGACAAGGAGAAAGAAAGCAATCGGTCGGCACTTGGACAAATTGAACAAAGAAACAGACCATCACCTCTACCTTGTGCCTACCTGCCGTGCAGAAGAAACAAGCAGAGAAGAATGCTGCCTGCAAACTCAATCAACCCAGCAGAAGGAGTCTGAGTTGAAACCAATAGCTCGAGAAGCTTCAACAACATATGGACACATCAGTCGCCAAAGAGCACAGCCTCGCCGTACAAGGCCATCAAATCACCACCACCAATCAAGTCTCATTTTCCTTGCTAAGAAGTTCCCTAGCCCAGTTCGAGATCAAAGCTGTGGAAAGTCAACAAGATCATCTCTCCATAAACAGATTTGCGTTCTTAAACTCTACTCTGTCTGGTTTTTACTTTGCCATACTTGTCATGTTTATTTGTTGTTTGTTTGTTTGCTTGTTTTTGTGTGAGTTTATGCCTGAAACATTGAGGACAATGTTTGATTTAAGTGTGGGGGGGGGGGTAACCAAGTTGTTTTGCATGAAATTCGTGGGAGTTTATCACCCATTACTTCTAGTGTTGCTCCTTGCTGTTTTGGAGTGTTTTAGTGTGTTTTGACATAAAAATCCGAAAATCTCATAAAAATTTGAAAAATTGTTTTGAAAAACCCAAAAAAAAGTTGTTTTTGTGTGTTTATTTGTGTCTTAGGATACCTTCCAACACAGTGATGAGAAATTGGTTTTTAATTGCATGACTATTAAAGAGAGTTATAAACATGGATGGAAGTTTGATTTACTCCTTGGTTTATGCTTAGTTGTGGTTATAATTTATAAATTCACATGCAATCATAAAGAAAAAAAAAATCTGTTTTTGTAACATGCTTGAAGGAAGGAACTCAAAGTAACGCTACAACCTTGTGAGACTTGAGCCTAAAACGTTTATTTGGAGAGTTAATAATATGTGCATTGTTGTTTTCTAAAGTCGTTGCATGATCTCATTATTCTTTGCTTGGTTGCTACTTAGAAGGCGTTTCATCATTTAGTTCCAAATGCTAGAACTCATGCCCATTTTGATTCAAAGCATGCTATTGATTTGCATAACACACATTCAAGATGAAGTTGTGTAGTGACCACCACGGCCAAATTGCCGTGCCCTATTTCATTATGTGTTTAAGTTTAACCCCGTTGAGCCTTTTGTAGCCTATGTTCTTTGTTAACCCACACTATCCTCACCTAGCCTAGATTAGGACCATCCATACCCTTGTTCTTGAAGCATAGTAAAACATAATTTAGAAGGAATTCCTTTTGTTGAACTTTTGCAGAAAAACAAGTGTGGGGGAAGTGATTCTTGTGTGTGTGTGTGTGTGTGTGTGCCAAAGTCCTTAATAAGGCACGGGTAGAAAAGAAAAAGAAAAAAAGAAACATTCGTGGAAAATAGAATGAAAAGAAGAAAAGTTGTGAAAAGAGTGAAAAAGAGTTGAAAAATATGTGAAAAAGAGCTCTAAAGTGTTGTTTGTTGAAGAAAGGGTCCAAAACATTGAATTCGGCCCTAAGTGTTGCTTGAATCTTCCCTTTGTGTTTAAAAGTTAATTTCTGCATTATTAAGTGAATTTCAAGTGTATATTTCATTACTTTGCTTGCTATTGCTTTCAGAACGTTTGTTATCCTTATCCTTTCTTTGTTAGCCATTACCCTTAAACCCCGTTACAACCCTTAACTTTATCTTGAGTGTTATGCGTTTCAATATGTGGAGTTTGGAATTGGTTTGAGCATATGGTGTCACTGGTTCTTGCATCTAAGTAGTAGCATTCCATTCATGAAATCATATATATACATGCATTAATAACCAGAAATTGCTTCTTTGTTGAAAAACATATGTGAGTACTAGTTTTCATGTTTACATCAATCTTCTCACATATACCTAGTATAGGGAGTGTAGTCAGAAATTCTTGTGTGAAAATAAGAGTGTATCTAGTAAGGAATCGAGGAAATTCTCTAAGGCATGTTACTATATTCAAAATGCTGTTTTAATTGATTAAATGTGAGCTATTGAATGGTGACTATGATTAAGTATGCTCGAGGGTAAGGAATGCTTAAATCTATGTAAGTGGTGATCTTTGGCATGTCATGTTTCATTGAAAATCCCTGACGCAAATGTTGGAAGGTTAGGTTGTGTTTTGTTTGTTTTGTTTCGTTTTGTTTTTTTTGTTTTGCTCGAGGACTAGCAAAAGCTAAGTGTGGGGGAATTTGATAGGAACATATTTATGCGACTTAGTTAGCTTGTTCTTGTGCATTTGTGTTGTTATTTCTTAGTTAATTATGTATTTTAAGCTATTTTCGTGTGTTTGTAGGTCATAATAACAAAGTTGGCAAGAAAGTGCATTTTGGAGCATTTTAGAGCATTTTTTAGCCAATATTGGATAGTGCAAGCATGGAGACATGAGGATGGACGTTTTTGAAGATTTGAAGGCTAGAAATCAGCATGTGTGTGTGCAAGTGTGTTGACCTACAACTCCAAACATCAATCCACTACACCCATTACATCCACTCATTACCAAACATCCATCCACTACACCCATTACATCCACTCATTACCAAACACTCATCCACTACACCCATTACATCCACTCATCCACTCATTACCAAACATCCACCCACTACACCCATTACATCCACTCATTACCAAACACTACTCATTACCAAACACTCTTCCACTACACCCATTACATCCACTCATTACCAAACATCCACCCACTACACCCATTACATCCACTCATTACCACAACACTCACCCACTACACCCATTACATCCACTCATTACAACTCCATACACTCTTCTCCCTAGCCTATAAATACATCCACCCTTCACCATAATTTGGGGGCCATCATCCAAAGACACTACATTTCACATCTCACAACTTCATTCACAAACACAATTTCCTTGCTGTGACCTCCATCCATTCATCTAGCCATACTACATCTCACCAATCCATACACTATCATCTCTTAGCCGTGCAAATCCATTCCATCCATATATCCATACACATCCTAGACACTTGTGCTACAACAAGGTGGTGAAAACAAAGGTCCTTGGCGTTTCAAGCTTGGAACTTTGGAGCGTTTTAGGTGTACTTCGTTATTGCTTTCAATGTCTACTTTGTTATTTTCTAATTTTGTTGCAATTATGAGTGGCTAAACCCCTATTTAGTTAGGGGGAAGTTTGAAGCCATTAACATGCTTGAGATTTGAATTGATTTCTTCCAATTGTGATTTGATAAGTTGTGATTGCAATTCAATTATCTATTTTATTCATAACTGATTCTTGTATGTTTATTAAGGATGCATACTTAGTTTTCATGGATGAATTAGATGCTAGAATATAAATGAGTTTCACCTAATGGTTACAAGTTTATATTCATGAGTAGTGAAGGTTGTTTATCACAATCGCGTTAATTGAATTCTTGGCAATTGTATCATGCATTCATAGTTATAATTGCCTCGTCAACACTTATGATTTTCATTGAACGTAATGATCTCTGATTGTATCTCTATTATGCATTCATATAGGGGACTTTTAGAGAATGATTTGGGTTGTCGCATGCATTCATCCAATTCAATGAGTAAAGGAAAATCTGAGGGTTAATTTGTGCATCACGGTTAATCTGGGGTGTTGAGCATCATAGTTTATTGAAAACCAATTGGAAATCAATTCATGTATAAGTGTGTCATGTATGAAGAACGGACCTCTAACTAATCCATCCATCATCGTATTCCTCAATTTTGTTTTACAATTTGCCTAGTTTTATAACTTGTTTGTTTGTTTCAAATTCATCAAAACCAAAATCGCCCTTTTTACTTTCTTGTTTCAAAGTGTTAAATTTCTGTTTTGTTTGTGTTTTTGAGTGTTTTGATTCAAGCCAAAACACTAAATTCGTCCAAAGTTGTGTTAGAGTCAGAAACTGCCTAGTTTGTGTTTTTAGGCAGTTTTGAGTGTTTTTAAGTTGTTTTGATTCTTGTGAGTCTATTCAAACGTTTTTAACTTTGTTTTTATGTTTTTGAGTTAGTTTAGAGGTTTTAGCAAGCCCTCCTAATCCCCGGTTTAGAACGATCCCTACTTGCATTTATACTACAATTTGACAACAAGAGGGTTTAATTTGAGTGCTTAACTTTCACCGCATCAGGCATCATAGTTCAAATTGAAAAGATTTACAAGCGTCATACTTAAACAATGTGTACCTGAGAAATCCTTGATTAATCTTTATGAGTCCAATATTTTTGCATCAACAAGTCTCATAAAGAGAGTATATCATGATGCACCCAATTTCTATGCTACAAAACCACAAACTATAACTGGGCTCCTTGTGAAGACATGGAAATTAATCACCAACGAAACTTTATGAAACTATTTTAATTTACACCTTTGGGCAAGAAAATTAATTAGTTTCTAGTACTAGATTATATGTCACAAGAGTACCTTCATGAAAAACTTAAACACCTACAGGCAACATGAAACTTTCACAACTCTTGTGAAATAAAATTCATACTATGCATGGTTATATAATTAAAACACAAAGTAATAATCGGCTGACCTGATTACATCAATTGCCATGGAAGTTGAACAAGACTGACTTTGACTGGTGTAGCCATGGTTGGTTGTTAATCACAAACCAGAACTCTTCTACTCACTTAGAGACCTTTATATTGTGATAGACCCTTAACGCATACCCTTTCTTTGTGAGCAGGGAATTCATTTTATACGGATGCAATGGTAGCCAACTTCCATCTATCGTGGAGGGTTGGTTGTTCACCCGTTGCACCAAATCCCAACCGTGTATGGAGTGGCTTTAGAAGCACGTTGGACGTATTTCCTTAATTGTAGGATGTTGGTTTTACACGTATTCAAACTCTAATGATTTGCATTACCAACATATTACTTCTCCTTTATCACAACTAGTTGAGTCCATATAGGATTCTTACATTTCCACCACAAACACTCACTCTCATACACCGAGCTAAGTTCAGACCACAAGAAAATTTGGTTGCCACCTGTTCAATTTTTAGTTTTATTTCCGTCTTAAAAAACTCAGATTCTATATATTG
This sequence comes from Malus fusca, assembly GCA_035220775.1. NCBI lineage: Eukaryota > Viridiplantae > Streptophyta > Magnoliopsida > Rosales > Rosaceae > Malus > Malus fusca. Next base: position 25,227,856 of record CM069071.1, on the reverse strand, counting down.
GGACCTCCCAAAGTTAAAATTCTTGATCTACCACTAGATTAAGAAAATACATACTTTGGAGGATTATGCAAACTCACTATTACAGGTTGAAGCACAATTTGCACAAAACTATAAGCAAAAGATAGATATAACATGCATCAAACCACAAATTAGAGGTCAAGAACTACTGCAATAGATCAAAAAGAAAAAGAAAAAATACATTACTTTCGCTTCTGATTCATAAGGGAATTTTCCCCGTCTCTCTCTAGAATCACATGATTATAGATGAATAAACTCGTGCCTATCCATCAGGATGAATGGAGAGCTGTAATCTGTATCCAAGTGCCTGATTTTGGAGTGAAACACAGGATTTGAGCTAAGAGCTAAGGTTGACAAATTATATCATTATCAGCAACGTTGGTGCAAAAACAACTAGATGTAAATCCTTAAAAACCAATTTAATCCATGAAACATCACCACCACAGTGAGCAAGTGCAATGTACTCGACTTCAGTTGAACTTTTAGACACTGTAGCTTGTTTATTGGATTGCCATAAAATTGGATTAGGGCCCAAATAAACGATATAACCAGTAACTGACATTCTGGTATTTATATGAGTTGTCCAATTTGGTCTGAATATGATTTTAGACTATGTAATGCCAAACCACATTGCATTGTCCCCTGCAAATGCCTGACAATTCTTTTTACCAATAGAAAATGTGAATTTGTAAGCCGGTACATGAATTGACAAACCATGTTTAGAGAATAAGCAATGTCATGTCTTGTAAATATCAGATATTGAAGTGGAAATCATGTGGGATCTTTCAACACGTCTACTCACGTGAGACCCAATTAGTGGGTCACATGTGAGATATCTACACATTGACAACCACGTAAAGCCACTGGGACTCACCCAACACATGGGGCTAAGGGAGCCACCATCGTCGCAAAGGGCTAAGGGGACCCATCTATCATGTAGCAGTACGGGCCTGCTTCCTGGCTCTGATACCATGTTACATTATTAGATAGACGGGTCAAAGGCTCATTTCCAACAATATCGATGTTGTCCCCCAACTTGTTAATTACCACATGCATAGTTCGACATATGTGAGATTTTATTACAAAAGACTTCAGTATTAGTTGAAGTAGAATTTAAATATTTAAACTCTATTTTTTTTGTCTCTACTCGATGTGAAATATTTCAACATGTACACACATATCCCTAAATTAAATAATTGAAACGTTATTCACATGTACGAATCCCGAATGAATAACAAACCCCAGGAATGAATAATCTAAGTTGGCTAATCAGCTTAGCCGAGCAGGAAAAAGACATGTTTTTTTTTTTATTATTCTCTTTATTTTTCTCGGGTTAGTGGAAAAATGGAGACATGGTCATTTAAGCTCATCTCATCCCCGACATTCTAAAAGTGTAGGACCAACAAAGCATGCAACGTAGCGATCTCACCACCGCACTCCAGCATTTATTGAACACAATTTCTTTCTTATTTGAAACTTTATTTTTTAGTACCAATTGTTGTGTTTCAGGAGAGATTTTTCAGTATGACCGATACACGGGATCATACACCACTTGTCACTATACAAATAGTAGGATATGTGTGCTAAAAAGTTAATAACTTAAAAAATAAAATTTTCCACCACTTCTATTAAAACATGTGATGTACCACTTGTATTCCTGTGACAATAAAAAATTTCTCGTGTTCCAGTGCTTTATTTCCAACTTCCTCTTAACTTTGTGGAACTTCTCTAAACGTGTCGTCCACCCGACAGAGAGACTTTCTCTTGAAATACATAAGGAAAGAGTTTCTTTGGAGATCTAAGTTTTATCAAATGGCTAAAAACTACCATTAGCTCTATTACTTACGTTTAAGTTAATTGGAATCTCATTTTTCGTGGTTTAAATAAATTTAGATAAATTATTTTGTCGTTTGTTAAAAAAGAGAGTTTATTTATGTATAAACACCACAAAAAAAAACACCATTTTACAGATGAAGTGATTTCGTTGCCTAATATTTTGCCGGGTGAAAATTCGTCGGGCAAAAGTCATTGCTCATGATATCTAATATTTCTTAAAATTTATAATAATTCAAACTTTTCTAATATTTCTAAAATTTCGTAATAATTCTAAAAATCCTACTAAGAAAATTAGAAAAACAACCGATCGAGCCCACCCAAGCCCAACCATCCCACCCACCTAAGCTCAGTCTACCCACCCCACCCACCCGCCGCCACCTCGAACCCTTTTCCCATCCCCCTGCCCACCTCAAACCCCGTCTCCCCGCCCCCCCTCTCTCAGTCTCTCTAAAATACCCACCCCACCCCTTCTCCCTGCCTAAACCCTAAACTAACCCTACCCCCTTTCCCCGTGCGCACCTCAACCCAACCCAACCCACCCCACCCCTTCCCCACACAAATTCACAAATATGCATGCACAACATTTCACATATGAATCAAGCAGTTCAAAGTATAAAATTTCAAATATAAAAAACTAAAATTCGAAAAAGTTTTAAATCATACCTCTGAGAGAGAGAGAGAGAGAGAGAGATGGCGAGTGATGGAGAGCTGAGACGGGATGAGAATTTGCAAAGGGGAGGAAGAAAAAAAAAAGAAGAAACAGCGCGAGGAAGAAAGAAGAAAACTCTCAGCCTGTTATAAAATCTCATGACTTTTGCCCGAACCCATTCGTTGAGCAATCCTAAAATATTCATCAAGCAAACGTAAACAAATGTGACACATGTATTATGAGCTTGCTTGTTTTTTTTTGTCAGGTAACATGACCAATTCGTCGGATAAAGATTGCATAGACATGTCCTCCCAGTTAAATTTTTGATAAAAAAAAAAAATATCGAGCAAAAAAGTTTACCCGATGAATTTAGTATTGTTGCCCAATGAAATAGGTTACGTTGCCAAACGAAATTTACCAATTTCGTCAGCTGAAAACCAAAAATTTAAACTTTCCCCTTTTTCTTTTATTTATTTTCAAACAGTTAAAAATTCATTAAATTTGATGATCAGGTCAATTCAATTTGTGGTTTTTCCCTCAATTAGCATCCATGCAAAAAAAAATTATATATATTAAAATCGGAGCTAAAGTAAACTTTAAATTGGGATGATACATTTCTAATTGTTGAAGGATTTCGTCTCGTTACCTAATCCCTCAAACTTGCAATTGGGTGATTTTTGGCTTATGCGATCTCATATTATATTCAAATAAGTTTGACGTTTGGATTTTGAAAATTAGTTTCATAGACTGTGTATCCTGTCACAGCCCGTCCCGAGATTCTATTTATCGAGGTTGTGAAATGACGAAAGTACCCTTGACGAGTATTGTTCATGCATACGTGAATTGTCGATTTTCAGGGAATTCTAAGCTTACAGTGAGCTTAGTGAGGTCCTAAGGAAGCTCGGAGTGCTTAGTTTGAAGGTTTTGGACGTCGGGATCACTGAGTTCGAAGTTGGCCGGTTTTCTTGGAATTTCTCTGGTGAGATTTCGTAATTTTTAGAGCCTTAAACTAGTACAACGTGATTCTACATGCTTAGGGCTTCATTTTGATATAAAATGCGTGAAAAATGGTTGAGAAACGACGGAGAACAAGGAGATTGAAAAATCTCCAGTTTTCCGGCGACCGGCAAAACCAGTCCGGCGACTGGAGGAAGAAGATGATGCGCGTGGAGTGCGTGGGTCTGTGCCCCTCCCGGCGTGTGGGGGTGCGTGCGGCCTCGAAATTTTTTTCTAAAAATACCTCGACGTCCGTGACGTCGAGTAGGTCACTGTGGTATATTCATATACCCAAATTGAGCATCGTATGAGAAGTTATTACGTATTGTTGGTTATGTGCTTTAAAATAATGTTTTTATAGTTGTTTCGCATATAGGTGATACCTATCCCGAGGACGAGCAGATTCAAGGGCGTCACGGGGGTTACGACCCTTCGACTTACCAGTGAGTGGGCAGTATTTTCTGTATTTACCTATATACTATTGATTTTCCCAGAAATTGAATTTAAATGAAAGTATGTTTTAAAATGCCATGCATGCATAATATATGAAATATATGAATTGATAATTGATGCATATATATATGTGAATTGGTGCTGTGGACGCACAGGTGAGTATCAGGTGAGTTTTATGTTATCCATGTGAATTGTGTTGAGAGCTCATAACCTACACCCCTGGTGTTAGTGCTTATATTATTCACCCGTACCGCACGCTCACCTTGGATCCAAGTAGGTGCATGTCGTACAGACCATGAGAGGGTTCCGACATGCTAGTCGTATAGACCATTAGAGGTGGTTCCGACTGGTAGGTGACCTTAGATTATGTGCACAGATTATTGATGAGAGAAGCACTAGAGCGTATTATTACACCATTCTTGTCGTACAGACTACTTTAGGTAGTTCCGACTTATGTGCAGAGTAGCGCCTTACAGGTCACCGTGGTGACTCTGGTTGGATTGGATATTGAGCTATAGAATTAACCGTACAGGACCAACTGCAGGGTCTCCGGTTGATTCCTTATTTTACATGTTATATTGATGCATCCATATTCTGTTATTGACATTTATAGCATGGCATATTTTCTGGTTTTTGATAAAGATTGATGATTTGAGATATATGAGGATTTATATACTATTATGTTATTTTCTGGGAAAGTATACAGGTTTTACATCGAGGGGTTAGAAATGTTTTCGAAAAGCTTTGTTTTACTGACCCACTCAATCTTGTTTTTCGCCCCTCCAGGTTCTAGTTAGCTATGTTGGTGGCCCACGAGGATTTCCACGGCGTTCTGACAGACTACATAAATGTAGGACTCACCTTCGGGTGTTGTAATTTAGTTATGGTCGTACTTGACTGCACCTAGTGTTTATGCTCTGAATTTGTGTGTTTCACACTTAAACTTACTCTAGCATGTTAGTTGGATATTATTGCTAGTAGTTGGTTTTTATTCCTTCGTAATTCCTTTATCTTTTGCTTCTGCATCGCACTTTTGGTTACGTCACGCTCACGTGACGGCCATCACGCCTTGATTCTAGGATCGGGGTGTGTCATATACCGTCAAAACAATATGTTCAACAATCACATAGAGTTTATTCTATACTTTTATTAAGTGGACGTAAGTTTTTGTGGTAACCACTAGTGTAAATATTATAAATAGATTATCAGATCAATTCATTATATTCTTCTAGGCTTGAGGATTCTAATTATAAAATCATCAAAATGGGAGCAAAAATAACCATTAAATCATGATGATACGTTTCTAACCGTTGAAGGATTTCGTCCCGTTACCAAATCCCTAAAGTTTGTTTTCAGTAATTTTTTATGTATGCAGTCTTGTACTATATTCAAACAAGTTTGACGGTTGGATCGTGGAAATTAGTTTCGTAGACTATGTATCCCACTATCCCGTAAATACAATAGATTCGACAAACACTTAGGGTTTATTTTATACTTCTATTAAGTAGAATGTAAGGTTTTGTGGTAACTACTAGTGTAAATGCTATAAATTGATGATCGGGTATGTTCATTGTATTTTTCTAGGTCGAGGATGTATTTGTAAAAAATCACCAAAATCAAAGCTAAAATAACCGTTAAATCGGGATGACACAATTCTAACCATTGAAGAATTTCGTCTCATTACCTAATCCTGGAAAACTTGCATTTGGGTGATCTTTGGTGTATGCGATCTTGTACTATATTCAAACAAGTTTGATAGTGGGATCGTGGAAATTAGTTTCCTAGATATGTAAAAATGTCTCTCACCTTTGCCCGACAAAATCTTCACTTTATTCGACAACTTATAAAACCTAAACCCTAAACCTTGAATCATAAAATATTCCTATATGGCCGACGAATTTTTGACCCAACGAACTTGGTTTCCGTAGGGCAAAAGTGGCATAATACTCGCCAATTTTTTTCCTTGGCACGAAATCTTTGCATGATGAAATTTGTTTGTGCATCGAATCTTTTTGTCGCTTAAAGTCTATGAACAAAAAGTAAACGTTGACCACTTTTGCCTGACCAAAATTTTTATTTTGTCGAGGAAAGTTACTTTATTTGACGAAATTTTGTTGGTCGAGCAAATAGTAATTTCAGGAAGTGAAAGGAAAAACCCCTAGAAAATGAAGCATATCTTCCTCTTATGACGAATTTTAGAATAACTTTTAGCTCTATTTGTCTGTAGACATTGAAATTTTGATGAAATAATACTTACCAACAAATTAAAATTTTGACATGTCAGGGCTTACGTGGCATGCATTGTAGGTCTCACAAGTTGTGACACACCCTGACTGAGATCGAGGCATACTGGTCATCACGTGAGGGTGACGTAGCGATGTGCACAGTGCAGAAGTAATAATGATAATACAGAGTACGAATAAATGAAAAACCAACTCATAAGAGTACTAGTTAAGACAAGTGCTAGAATATGTGTGAATACACAATTAGAGCGTAAGTAGCCTAAGTTCAGTCCAGAAAACAAGTACTAGTTAAACGACACCCAAAGATGCCCTACATTTGTGATAGTCTGTCAGAACCTCCAATCAATCATCGTGAGCCACCAACGAACAAGCTTATCTAAAACCTAGGGGGCTCAAAATAGAAAGTGTGAGTGGGCAAAAACAAAGCTTTTCAAAATCATTTCATTTATCAAATACTCTAACCCCTCGCCGTAAAACAAGTATAAGTTTCCCATAAAGGGAATATATATATATATTCAAATCATGCTTCACATTAGTGAATCTAGTCGGAGTCACTGCAAGTGACCTATACGGCACTACACTGCACATGAGTCGAAACCATTGTAAACGTCTGTACGACAAGACTGGGTGTAATATAGTTATGCTCAATGCTACGCTCTCATGATAGTTGTGCGCTAAATCGCTAGTCACCTACGAGTCGGAACCACGTATGATGGTCTGTACGACAAGACTGTGCACCTAAATTGGATCCAATGTGAGCATATGGTGCGGGAGGTGACATTATATATAGGCATGTGCCATATCTCTGGCTAAATCACTAACACCGGGGTGCAGGTTTATGAGCTCAATGTTTCTCAATTAATCACAACCGTTATTCACATTCACAGTTCATAAACTCACCTGGGGCTTACCTGAGCGTCCACAGCACCACAATTATATATATGTGCAAACATCATATGCATATTCTAAATGTAAAACATTTGGCATGGCAATTTAAATCATAACTCATTTAAATGCATTTTCTGGGAAAGATACCAAGCATATACATATATACTTAAAACCAAAAGCCCACTCACTGGTATGTCGAAGGGTCGTAGCCCCCGAGCCGCCCTTGACTCCGCTCGTCCTCGGGATAGGTCTCACCTATATGCGAAATAACTGAATAAACATTATTTAAAGCACATAGACAAAACTAGTTAATTACTTCTCATACATTGCTCAAATGGGGTGTTTGAATATACCAACGTGATCTACACAAACTCACGAACATCCCCATATTTTTAGAAAAATTTTCAACCACCCACGCGCTAGCAAGGGCACGGCTAGACGCGCCGCCCATGCGTGGGCACGTGCCAGGCACACTGACGGTAACCCTAACGGCGTTAGGGAATATTCCGTTAAATAATAACATATACCGTTAAAACTAACTTGACGCCGTTAGAATATTCCGTCAAAGTTGACGGAATATTCGCTCGTCTTTTTCCTTCGACTCTGTGGTCGCCTTGAAACTGGAAATTCGAAAAACCTTGATATTTCAGTCATTTCTTAACCGAATTACCTCAAATTTGTCACAAAATGAAGCTTGTAACTAGAAGAACAAAACCTTACCAATTTCCAGGCTTGAAATCCACATAATCTCGAGGGAGAAAACTCGATAATCCCGCCAAAACTTACAACTCGTCAAACTCGACTTCCCAACGTCCAAATTACTTGGTTTTTCTTCTCCGATCTTCGTAAGGACGTTCTAAAGCTCCCTATAAGCTTGGAATCCTCTAAAAATCATGCATTTACGACTGCATGAACAATGCTCAAATTGGAGGTTATGGTTTCTCGGATTTTTCGAAGCTTTCACGTCCAAAAATGGTATAGATGGGCTCGTGGATGAGATGAAGATGATGATGGTGTCTAGAAGCTCTATCCACGAAGAAATGGGTTAGTTTGGAGATCATCCGTACGATTGTACGGATAATGAAGAAAATCCAAGAGGGATGAGAGAGAGAGTACACAGGAGAGAGAGTGAGAGAGAGTGTGTGTGTGGTCCTAGTTTGGGTTACCAATTACAACAAACCAAAGCTTACTTCCCATTGGGTCCCCAAACTTAGGAGAAATTTTTATTAGCTAATATCCTTAGCCCAATACATACACACCACCACCAAACGTTAAGGGTAATTTCATCTTTTCACATCTCCGAGAAATTTTTTTCGGGACGGGCTGTCACAATCTACCCCCTTTAAGAAAATTTCGTCGCCAAAATTCCAAATAATAAATACAATGCACTAATAACCATAAAACCATCGTGGATACATCTCTCTCATCCAATCTTCTGTCTCCCAAGTAGCCTCTTCCACTGAATGATTTCTCCACAGAACTTTCACCAAATGCATTGTCTTATTCCTTACCTCCTTATCTTTCCAATCCAAAATAGTCATTGGCTCTTCATTGTAAGTCAAATCCGGATTAATTTCCAATGGTTGAGGAGGTATCACATGTGAAGGATCACAGTCATAATGACGAAGCATAGAGACAAGAAAAACATCGTGCACTCTTGATAACTCTGGAGGCAACTCAAGTCTATAAGTCATCTCACCGACTAGCTCGGTGATCATATACGGTCCAATGTACCTAGGACTCAGCTTGCCTTTCTTTCCAAACCGCACAACACCTTTCCATGGTGATAGCTTTAGAAATACCCAATCACCTACATTATACATCCGGTCAGTGGCATGTCTGTCTGCTAGACTCTTCTGTCGATCATGGGCCGCTTTCAGGTAAGACTTAATCACCTGAATATTCTGAGTAGTCTCCTCCACTATCCTCAGGACCCACTAAAACTCTTTCACCCACCTCTGACCAACACAAGGATGTGCGACAATATTTACCATAAAGAGCCTCAAAATGTGACATACCAATACTGGAATGAAAGCTGTTGTTGTAGGCCAACTCCATCAAATCCAAACAATCATGCCAACCATCGTTAAATTGCAGCACTGAAGATCTCAGCATATCCTTTAACGTCTGAATAGTCATTTCAGACTGCCCATCTGTCTGAGGATGATATGCCGTACTATAAAGTAATCTCGTACCAAGAGCTTCCTGGAACGCTACCTAGAACTTAGAAGTGAATCTTAGGATCCCAATCCGAGATAATATCAACTGGAACACCATGGTACTTCACAATCTTCAATATGAATAACTTAGCTAATCGGCTTAATGAGTATTTTTCCCTCACTGGAATAAAGTGTGATGACTTAGTGAGCCGATCAACTATCACCCAAATGCCGTCATAACCATTCTGTGTACGAGGAAGTTTATACCCATGGTAATATTTTCCCATTTCCACTGTGGAATGGGAAGTGGCTGCTTCAACACAAACAACTTCTTCCTTTCAGCTTTAACCTGCTGACAAATGGCACACCTACTCACATACTCATCAATTTCTCTTTTCATACCCGCCCAATAATAAAATGGTCGAATGGTATGATACATTTTGGTACCTCCTAGATGCATTGCATATGCTGAAATATGCGCTTCATCAAGAATTTCTTTCTTTAACTCTGCATTATTTGGCACATACATTATGTTCTCGTGCATAAGCATGCCATCAGTTTCTCGAATTTTGAAATCCTTTTTCTTGCCTCGATTTCTTGCTTGAATTATTTCTTGGGTTTTTTCATCAACCATCTGTGCCTCGAGCACTCGATCAATTAATATTGGTCTGACCTGGAAATTAGCTAATAAAGCTTCCTCTTTATCTTCCAATCCTAACTTCATTCTAGTGGACCTCAAATATGTAAGAAGAGGAACATGACAAGCATAAATGGCATTAAGCCTAACTGGAGTCTTCCTACTAAGTTCATCTGCTACCACATTCGCTCGACCAGGGTGATGCTCAATCGTGCAATCATAATCGTTAAGCAACTCAATCCACCTCCGCTGCCGAAGATTTAGATCCCTATGAGTAAAAAGGTAGTGAAGACTCTTATGATCTGTGAAGATCTTACATTTCTCACCATAAAGATAATGTCTTCAAATCTTCAAAGCAAAGATGATAGCCGTTAACTCCAGATTATGAGTAGGGTAATTCTTCTCATGAGGTTTCAAATGTCTCGAAGCATAAGCAATCACCCTACCATGTTGCATCAATACACAACCCAGACCATTCAAAGAAGCATCGTTGTAGACCTCAAAATTACAACTATCATCTGGGAGTGCTAAAACAGGTGCATGAGTGAGATAATACTTCAACTGCTGAAAATTTTGCTCACAATTATCATCCCACTCAAACTTAACATCCTACCTGGTCAATCTCGTCAATGGTAAAGCAATAACTGAAAAATCCTTAACAAACCTTCTATAATAGCCTGCTAGGCCAAGAAAACTCCGTACCTCAGTGACGGTTCGAGGTTGCTCCCAATTCTCCACAACTGCCACTTTTTGAGAATCCACTCGGAAACCTTGAGCTGATATAACATGTCCCAAAAATGCCACTTGATTTAACCAGAATTGGCATTTGCTAAACTTAGCATATAACTTGTGTTCCCTCAAACTTTTCAACACTAATTTAACATGTCTAGCATGCTATGCTCTAGACTTAGAGTATACCAGAATATCATCAATGAAGACAATGACAAACCTGTCCAAATATGGCTGGAATACTCGATTCATTAAATCCATGAAAGCTGTTGGTGCATTAATCAACTTGAATGACATCACCAGAAACTTATAATGACCATATCGAGTCCTGAACGCTGTTTTTGGGACATCTTCACTTTTTATCTTCAACTGGTAGTAACCAGACCTCAAGTCAATCTTAGAGAACACACAAGCACCTCGGAGTTGATCAAACAAATCATCTATACGTGGCAACGGATAACGGTTCTTAATTGTTACCCGATTCAATTGCCTGTAATCAATGCATAACCTCAAGGTTCTGTCTTTCTTCCTCACAAATAAAACTGGAACTTCCCAAGGTGAAGTACTAGGTTGAATAAATCCCTTATCAACCAATTCCTGCAACTGAACTTTCAATTCCCTTAATTCAGCAAGAGCCATTCTATATGGAGTCAAAGATATAGGATCTGTACCTGAAAGTAAATCAATAGTGAACTCTACGTCTCTATCTGGCGGCAATCCAGGCAAATCATCAGGGAACATATCCGGAAAATGCCTGACCACATGTACATCATCCACACTATTAGGAGCATTATCATTCAACACCACATGAGCCAAATATCCCCGACAACCATTCGACAACAATCTTTTGGCTTTCATGGCAGACATAACACCATGCCTCACCCCGCTAGGCTCTCCTACAAATGTAACTTCTGGTAATCTGGGACGATGGAAAGTAACTATCTTTCCATAACAATCTATCTTGGCACGATTGTAGTGTAACCAATCAATGCCAAAAATCACATCAAAATCAACAATGTCTAACAGAATAAGGTTAGCCGGCAAGATGATATCCTCCACCATCACCGGACATCCTGGATATACCCGATCAACATAACATCTCTCCCCTCTAAGCATAGAAAACTCTAAATCATATCCTAAAGGTGTAGGATAAGGTTGCATCACTTGAGCAAATGTATGAGAAACAACAGAATGCGTAGCACCACAATCAATCAATACTCTAGCAAAATGATCAAGAATATTTAACCTACCCATGATTAAATCAGGATTATTCTGAGCATCCTGCAGAGTCATGTTATGGATACGTCCATGATTCTGCTGTCGTCCACCACGACCTCTGTTAGCATGAATACCTTGTCCTTGTCTTGGCTGACCCTATTGCCTCGAAGATCATGCACTGCTAGCAGCAATCTCTACTTGTTGGGGCTGTCCCCTTGGTACCACTGGGTCCACCTGCTAAATGTGGCTGATATGGCATAGAACCTCCCGGATACGATGAGTAACCACCCTGATAATGAGGATCCTGAGAATACTGATACTGCCCTGTAGCATAACGAGCGGTGTCGCCCTGATAATGATAAGTACCTCCACGACCAATCTGGGCATAACCACTAGGTCCTGAAACTTGCTGAGTCGGCGCAGGCGGTGGTAAGGAAGGTTGTTGGGGCCTCTGCTGATTCTAAGGGCAACGTGTAGCCCTATGTTCCATCTGTCCACAAGTATAGCATGCATTGCTGCCTCTCCTACATTCCTCAAAATGCCTATTATTACACATGCGGCATAAAGGAGCACCTGCACCTGAACCACCAAAGTCCTTATGCCTCTGAAATCTCAGGCCTCTAGAAAATCTACCACCTCTCCTCTGCATATTAGAGCTCAAGCCTCCATTAGAAGAGCTGGAACTAACAACACTTCTCTTAAAACTCTGGGTCTTACGAGGTCCCTGAGATGATTGACCTTTACCTTTATCATCTCACCTCTGGTTCCCGTTATTTTCTTCTTTATCTTCACTTTCACCGGGCATATTCTCTGAGTCCTCAATCCGCAGTAAAACCTCATAAAACTCCTGGTAAATGGCACTGGGAGTCGGTATCGCTATAGAATGCCATTTCTTCTTAGTACCCAACCTGAAACGACGGAGCATCTCGACCGAATTAGCAGCAACCTCCGGATCATATTGAGACAAATCAGTGAATCTCCTGTAATATTCATTCGCTGTCATCTTTCCTTGTCTCAGATGCGAAAATTCTTGTTTCTTGCGATCAATATACTCAGGGGAGATAAACCTTTTCTGAAACAACTGCTTAAACACTTCCAAATCAGCTGCTACCTCTAGTGACATCTGATAAGACTCCTGTCTCCACCAGGATGCAGACTCCGGACCCAGAAACCAGGTAGTCATCTCGAACCACCTATCAGAAGGAAGATTCCCCTGACTCTGCATCACAAGGAAAGTCTTCTCGACATGATTAAGCCACTTCTCCGCTCCTTCATGTCCTTCATTACCCATGAAATTATTCAGCTTCAGATTATACAGAGTCTCAAGAGGTGTCATTTGAGGAGGACGGAGAGAAGACTGAATGGCATTAGCTGAGCAATATCAGGGAAACTAGGCTCAGCTGAGTGACGTGGCTCTCTACGAGGCGACATAGTTCTGACAGGACATATCACAATATTAGATTATTCACAAGATATGCAGGACTGCTAAACCTAGGCTCTGATACCAAACTAACACACCCCGACCGAGATCAAGGCATGTTGGCCGTTGATGCGAAAATTAACTTAACACACAAATTAAACCCTCTTGTTGACAATTGTAGTATGGATAAGTAGGGATCGTTCTAAACCGGGGATTAGGAGGGATTGCTAATCTACTCTAAACTGACTCAAAAACATTAAACTAGGCTTGAAAACACTTAACTAGACTCAAAGAACTTAAAACAAACTGAAAAGACTCAAAACTAACTAGAATGACTCAAAACAGCTTAAAACAACGAAATAGACTCAAACTAGACACTAGGAAGTGATTTGGATGAAAATTGAATTAAACTTTACTCAAAACACTTAAAATCATAAACTAAGACAGATTCTAACTATATTGACACTCTAAAGTAAAGGGGGATTAGGTTTGGACGAATTTTAAAGTAAAACAAGACAGAAATTAAAACTAGACAAATTTGCACGAAATTGGTTGAATTAAATGGATGATGGGCTAGCTAGAGGGTTATTCTCCACACATGACACACTTGTACATGAATCGATTTCCAATTGCTTTTCAATAAATTATGAATCTCAACACTCCAGATTAACCGTGATGCATTAATTAACCCTCAGATTTTCCTTTACTCATTGAATTGGATGAATGCATGTGACAACCCAAATCATTCTCCAAAGGTCCTCTACATGAATGCATAATAGAGATACAATCAGAGATCATTATGTTCCATGAAAATCATAAGTGTTGACGAGACATTTGTAACTATGAATGCATGATACGTTTGACAAGAATTCAATTAACACGATTGTGACTAGCAACCTTCACTACTCATGAATATAAATTTGTAACGATTAGTTGAAACTCATTTATATTCTAGCATCAAATTCATGCATGAAAACTAAGTATGCATCCTTAATCAACATACAAGAATCAGTTTTGAAGAAAACAGTTAATTGAATTGCATTCACAACTTATCAAATCACAATTGGAAGAAATCAGTTCATATTGCAAATATGTTCATGGCTTTGAAATTCCCCCTAGCTAAAAGGGGTTTAGTTCCTCATACTTGCAATTAAACATAAACAATTGAAATTAAACATTGAAAACCAAAGTAGAATACACCTACAATGCTCCAGCAATCCAAATTGAATGGCTAGCACAACTCGAAGCAATCCTCCTTCTTCTTCTTTGCAGCGGCACAAGGTGAGGGATGATGGATGAGTGGTAAGTTATGGTGGTGGATGGATATAGGTGAGTTATGGTGAAGGGTGGATGGGTCTCTTCTTTGTTGCAATGGGTATTTATATGGAGAAGATGGATTAGGTGAGTTAGGTGAGTGCACAATCCTCTCAATTTAGGTGGGTTAGATGAGTGCACCATCCATTAATTTAGGTGAGTGCACCATCCATTCAATTTCTGGTAAGTTAGGTGAGTGCACCAACCATTCAATTTCTGGTAGGTTAGGTGAGTGCACCAACCATTCTTGCAACTAGCATTTGTTTTTCCAAATTTGTAGTATGTTTCTAGCCTCATTTAAACACCAAAAACGTCCATCCAACTTGTTCCCCATGCATGCACTCCAATTCAGCCCAAAACTGCACCAAAATGCACCAAAATGTACTTTCTTGCCAACTTTGTCATTTGAACCTATAAACACACGAAAATAGCTTAAATCACTAAAATAAGTAGAAACTAACTAAATAAATGCCAAGAAACAAGCTAACTAAGTCGCATAAATATGCTCTTATCAGCCGTCACGTGAGGGTGACGTAGCCATGTGCACAGTGCAGAAGCAATAATGATAATAGAGAGTACGAATAAATGAAAAACCAATTCATAAGAGTACTAGTTAAGACAAGTGCTAGAATATATGTGAATACACAATCAGAGCGTAAGTAGCCTAAGTTCAGTCCAGAAAACAAGTACAAGTTAAACGACACCCAAAGATGCCCTATATTTGTGAAAGTCTGTCAGAACCTCCAATCAATCCTTGTGAGCCACCAACGAACAAGCTTATCTAAAACCTGGAGGGGCGCAAAATAAAAAGTGTGAGTGGGCAAAAACAAAGCTTTTCAAAACCATTTCATTTATCAAATGCTCTAACCCCTCGCCGTAAAACATGTATAACTTTCCCAGAAATGGAATATATATATATATATATATATATATATATATTCAAATCATGCTTCACGTATCCATATTCATAAGTATGCCATGCCAAAATATAAAACAGAATAGTAACTCAAGTGAAAATAAATTCATGGAAAAATAACATATTAGCCGGAACCCCTGCAAAAGTCTGTACAGCTAAATTCATAGCTCATTAGTCAATCTAGTCGGAGTCACTGTAAGTGACCTATACGGCACTACATTGCACATGAGTCGGAACCACTATAAAGGTCTGTACGACAAGACTGGGTGTAATATAGTTATGCTCAATGCTACGCTCTCATGATAGCTGTGCGATAAATCGCTAGTCACCTACGAGTCGGAACCACCTATGATGGTTTGTACGACAAGACTGTGCACCTAAATTGGATCCAATGTGAGCATATGGTGCGGGAGGTGACATTATATACAGGCATGTGCCATATATCTGGCTAAATCACTAACACCGGGGTGCAGGTTTATGAGCTCAATGTTTCTCAATTAATCACAACCGTTATTCACATTCACAATTCATAAACTCACCTGGGGCTTACCTGAGCATCCACAACACCACAATTATATATATATGCAAACATCATATGCATATTCTAAATGTAAAACATTTGGCATGGCAATTTAAATCATAACTCATTTAAATGCATTTGCTGGGAAAGATACCAAGCATATACATATATACTTAATACCAAAAGCCCACTCACTGGTATATCGAAGGGTCGTAGCCCCCGAGCCGCCCTTGACTGCGCTCGTCCTCGGGATAGGTCTCACCTATATGCGAAATAACTGAATAAACGTTATTTAAATCACATAGACAAAACTAGTTAATAGCTTCTCATACATTGCTCAAATGGGGTGTTTGAATATACCAACGTGATCTACACATCCTCACGAACATCCCCATATTTTTAGAAAAATTTTCCGACCAAATAAAAAATATTTTGATTAAATCAGGATTATTTGATTAAATAAAAAATATTTTGATTAAATCAGGATTATTTGATTAAATAAAAAATAATTTGATTAAATTAGGATTATTTGATGAAATCAAATCATACAGGAATCCAGTCTGAATCAAATCTTGACTCTTTCGTTAATCAAAATAATTTGGTCAAATTGCTAAATTAATTGATTTGGTTCAAATCAATACCAATCAAGCCTTAATCAAGACATGGAGAGGCCTATAAATACGAGGATGCAACACAAATAAGGGATCTAATGGCATGGAAGAGGTACACCGGGTCTAAGCGATTAAAAATAAAAGAGCATGGAGACAACTTCCATTAGGCATGGTAATTCCTAACACGACCCGATAACCCGACACGACACGACACAAAATTAACAGGTGTTCGGGTCGACACGATAACGAATCGGGTCGTTATCGGGTAACCCGATAAGCACCTGTTAAGAAAATGAGTTTGTTCGGGTATACACGTGGGTAACACGATACACGATAAGGAAAATATTAATTTTATAATTTTATAACCCTTTAAAAAATACTATAATAATTATACACATATATATATATATATATATTAAATTAAATATTAAAAATTGGTGACCATTGGATCGGCTTAAATATACATACCATTCAATTTCTTAAGTGTTATACGTACAAAATAAATAAATTTAAATCTACTTAATATATATATACACCATTGAACTTGATGGGATACGAATTTTATGAAACTAATTTCAACGATCCAACCGTCAAACTTGTTTGTATATGCTTCGAGATCACATAAGCAAAAAATTGCAAACAAAAAAAACATTCAGAGATCAAGTAACGGGACAAAACTTTTCGACGGTTATCAACGAAAAATCACAATTTAACGGTTATTTTAACTCTGATTTTGATGATTTTTTACAGCTACACTCATTGACCCTATATGAATACAATCAATGAACTCAATCTTCAATTTAAAATATTTACACTAGTGGATACCACAAAATCTTATGTTATACTTAATGAAAGTATGAATAAACTCTTAAGTGTTAGTGAATCTATTGTTTTGATGGGATACGCATTCTACGGAATTAGTTTCAACAATCCAACCGTCAAAATGTTTGTATATACTTCGAGATCACAAACTCCAAAAATTGCAAAAAACAAACGTTCAGAGAACAAGTAACGAGATAAAACTTTTCAACGGTTATAAACGAAAAATCACGATTTAACGGTTATTTTAACTCCGATTTTGATGATTTTTTACAGCAACACTCCTTGACCCTATATGAATACAATGAATGAATTCGATCTTCAATTTAAAATATTTACACTAGTGCATACCACAAAATCTTATGTTTTACTTAATGAAATTATAAATAAACTCTAAGTGTTAGTAAATCTATCGTTTTGATGGGATACACATTCTACGAAACTAATTTCAATGATCCAACCGTCAAACTTGTTTGTATATGCTTCAAGATCGCATACACCACATTTAGAGATCAAGTAATGGGACAAAAATTTTCGACAGTTATCAACGAAAAATCACGATTTATCGGTTATTTTAACTCTGTTTTTGATGATTTTTTTACAGCTACACTCCTTGACCTTATACGAATACAATGAATGAACTCGATCTTCAATTTAAAATATTTACACTAGTGGATACCACAAAATCTTATGTTATACTTAATGAAAGTATGAATAAACTCTTCAAGCGTTAGTGAATAGAATGTTTTGATGGGATAATTTAATGTTTTGATGGGATACGCATTCTACGAAACTAGATTCTACAAAACTAGTTTCAACGATCCAACCGTCAAACATGTTTGTATATACTTCGAGATCGCATACGATAAAAATTGAAAAAAACAAACATTCAGAGATCAAGTAACGGAACAAAACGTTTCGACGGTTATCAACAAAAAATCACAATTTAACAGTTATTTTAACTCCGATTTTGATGATTTTTTAAAGCTACACTCTTTGACCCTATACTAATAGAATGAATGAACTCGATCTTCAATTTAAAATATTTACACTAGTGGATACCACAAAATCTTATGTTATACGTGATGAAAGTATGAATACACTCTTAAGTGTTAGTGAATCTAATGTTTTGATGGGATACGCATTCTACGAAACTAGTTTCAATGATCCAACCGTCAAACTTGTTTCTATATACTTCGAGATCGCATACGCCAAAAATTGCAATAAACAAACATTCAGAGATCAAGTAACCGGATAAAACGTTTCGACGGTTATCAACGAAAAATCACAATTTAACTGTTATTTTAACTCCGATCTTGATGCGTTTTTACAGCTACACTCCTTGACCATATATGAATACAATGAATGAACTCGATCTTCAATTTAAAATATTTACACTAGTGGATACCACAAAATCTTATGTTAATACTTAATGAAAGTATGAGTAAACTCTTAAGTGTTAGTGAATCTATCGTTTTGATGGGATATGCATTCTACGTAACTAATTTCAACGATCCAACCGTCAAACTTGTTTGTACTTTGAGATCGCATACGCTAAAAATCGCAAGAAACAAACATTCAGAGATCAAGTAACGGGACAAAACTTTTCGACAATTATCAACGAAAAATCACGATTTAACGGTTATTTTAACTCCGATTTTGATGATTTTTTTACAGCTACACTATTTTACCCTATATGAATACAATGAATGAACTCGATCTTCAATTTAATATATTTACACTAGTGGATACCACAAAATCTTATGTTATACTTAATGAAAGTATGAATAAACTCTGAAAAAATGTTAGTGAATCTATTGTTTTGATGGGATACGCATTCTACGAAACTAGTTTCAACGATCCAACCGTCAAACATGTTTGTATATACTTCGAGATCGCATACGCCAAAAATTGCAAAAAATAAACATTCAAAGATCAAGTAACGGGACAAAAGTTTTCGACAGTTATCAATGAAAAATCACGATTTAACGGTTATTTTAACTCCGATTTTGATGATTTTTTTACAGCTACACTCATTGACCCTATATGAATACAATGAATGAATTCGAACTTCAATTTCAAACATTTACACTAGTGGATACCACAAAATCTTATGTCATGATGATCGATGAAAATTGAGGATTTTGTAAAAGGAATAACATGCAAGCTTTGAGTTCCATTGGCAATGTTTAAACTTTTGAGAAAGGCTTCACAACCTTAAAAACAAAAACTCTTTCATTTTGCATATCCTTGCACATTTAATATTTTGTAATTGACTAGTAGTGTGTGGATATTTGTCTATTAGACTCTTATTTTCGAGTGTAGATGTAGTAGTTAAACGACAACTGTGTTTTAATGTTTTGAAGTAATATTTATGTGGCAATGTGTGGTATGTGCAAATTTAAGAAAAAAAAATATTTTTCTTAACGGGTCATCACGGGTCGAGTCACTTTATCCATTGGGTAAAGTGACCTGACCTGTTAAGGGTCTGTTAAGATAACGGGTGTGACACGACACGACCCGTTAAGATAACAGGTGTTACATGAAAACGACACGAACAAGACAGACACGACCCGTTTGCCAGGCCTAACTTCCATGGTGTCAAATTAGTGGATCCGAACAAGTTAAAATCAGTGGATGTAAACCACTTAAAATTAGTGGATACGAACCACTTCGAATTCCGTGGATGCGAACCATCTCAAATTAATTGGTCAATTTCCTATTAATTACTAAACTAGGCAATATGGCACAAAGTCACACCTAAATGCAAGCGCACAAACACTCTTGTGTTCATCAAGCTCATGAAGAATCAACAAGCACAACAAACACGTGTCGATTTATCCATACTAAAGTCAAATACCACCCACCACGTGATACCGCTCTTGATCCTGATTTGTTCAAGATCAAGCGCCTTGACAACCCTTGAAGAAATTTCGTCCCGATTCAAGATTAAGTACTTACCACCCTTGGATCAAATCTCAACACTGGATATGGAATCAGAGGAATATTCTTGTAAAGAATAAGCCACAGAGATTGTAACCCTAAACTCATTAATACAAATCCAAATTAAGGAAATTGGCGTTGATTGAAACCAAATCCAAATCAAGGAAATTTGCCATCAAGGAATTGGCCAGGAAGGTTAATTTAGCTAATTGGTCAATAGGGTTAATTTGGTTAAATTACCAAGTCAAGTGATTTGGTTTAAATTAGTACCGAATCAGTTTGTCAAATTAGTGACTTTGGTTCTTTGACAAAAAATAAAATAAAATTAGTGACTTTGGTTAATTTACCAAATTAATACGAAGTTAACTCCGTCCAGCTTAAACCTTATGGTTTGAATCAAAGGTAATTCATCAACCATTGACTTTGGCTTACCCTTGAATTCCTCATCAATTAAAATTATTTGGTTAATTGGTTTGGTTCATTGAAAGAGAGCTCATATTCCTCCTGACCAGATCACTCTACCACTACTATGACTACTTCAATGCAACCACATTACAACTGCGCCGTCTCCAGGTGCGACACCACCTTTAGATGCGATACCACCTCTAGATGCAGCACCAACTCCATTAACGAAGACGCTCTCCCATGAAGCAAATTTGGCAAGGTTTACTACATATCTATGCTACCATCGACAAGTTTTGAAGAGATTCACAAATCAGGGAGCAGATGAAAATCACTAACCTTGAAAGGCGTGTAAAGGCCCCTGAGGATGTCATCGCTTGTTTAGACCCTAGTAAGAACTGTAGATCTAAACTCACATGTGAAGTGCTGACGCCACACTCCCGGAATCTCTCCCAAGAAGTCCAGAAAGACTCAGAGACCTTTTGAAATCCAGGGTTTAGTGGAGAGCCTTATGCTCAATGTTAGCTGCATTTATGGAGGGCAAGAATACCATGGTCAAACCAGGAAAGAAAGAAATGAAGCATGCATGAAGCCCTAAATGGTTTCGACAGAGATTTGGAAGATGTTCACTCCCCTCATGACGATGCTCTAGTTATCAAAGTTCAAATCTCCAACGTGATGGTCAGTCATGTCTTGGTGTATAACGAGTTTGGGGTCAACATCTTGTTTAAGAATGCAACCGAAAGGATGAGGATCTTGAACAACATCAATAGAAGTAAATCCACCCTTCACACCTTCAACGAGACTCTTATATGATTTTTGGGAATAGTAAGGCTGATGGTTTAAGTTGAGCCATATAATTATATGGTGTCCTTCCACATCATGGATTACTTCATTCCTCACAACGCCATACTCTGTAAGAACTAGCTTCACAAGATGAGAATGGTCCTTTCATTTTACCATCAGCTACTCACTACCAAACACATGGCAGAGTAAAAAAAAATCAGGGGAGACAAAGTAGCAGAACGATGTTGTGCTGTAAAGAACTTGAACATGATCTGCAAGGTAGACCGAAGCTCTAATGCCCCAATCGGTGAATCAGCACATCAATCACAAGTTGTGAGTAAAAAGACAAGCTACAATCAATTTAATCTAGATGTTAACCCCAGGACGACAACACTTCAAAATCTAAAGCCGACGAATATGCCATCTACATCAGCCTCAATCCTGACAAACTAGAGTGCAAGACTAGGATACGATAGAATTTGTCTGAAAGCGAGAATGAGTTATTTACTACCTTCCTACTCGCAAACAAAGACGTATTCGCATGGTTTATGGAGAGTATGTCGCGGATCGACCCCTCCATCATCTGCCATCGCCTTTATCTAGACCCAACCATCAAACTGGTTATCCAGTGTAAATGAAAGCACGACACGGACAAATGAAAACCTTTCTTTGCTACAATAAAGAAAAGAAAATGCTTAGATGAGTGCAATAAGGCATTCATGAAGCTAAATGAGTACTTGTCTAACCCACCACTACTGTCTAAACCAGTGGACGGGTTGCGGTGTCGGACTGCACGGTCAACATGACTGTGATTCAAGAAGACTCGGGGAGCAGAGGCCGGTGTACTACGTGAAGGAACTATTTGTGAAAACTAGTTCATTTGAGCAACATCTATGCATGAAATTAACAATTAAAAGGTGAAATCATGCTTTTATGCACTCAAAAACAAAACTTTACCCATTAGATTCAAGGCCTAGTGAGTATGGTGAATCAAGACTCAACTCAAGAACAAGGTGAGTTGAGAAATATTATACCTTTGTTGATTCCTCTTTGCATAAGCAAAGGCTAATCAGCCAAGAGATAGGGAGTTCATTCCTTACTTCTTAGCTCCATGGATTTCTTGGATGAGGATGGTAGAATGGATTCTCCAAGTTCCCAAAATAGAGAACCTCTAAGTCTTCACACCAAGGAGAACATTGATGAAGAGATGAGTGACCTAGAGGAAGTAAGATTGCTAGCTAATTTCTTCTAGGGTGGCCGGCCTCTTAGAGAGAAAATGAGAGCTTGTGTTCTCTCCAATTTCCTCAAAGAAAACCCTAAATTAATTTTGGCTATAAAGTTCTTTATATAGTCCCTTCACTTAAGAGACAAAAGAACCAAAACCCTTCATTCTCTAATGTGGTCGGCCTTAAGGGTTCATTGGGCTTTCAAGCCCTTTGTGCTTTCAAGTTGTCATACAACTTGAGTTAATGGGCTTGACATTCAAATCCCATTGGGGCTTGTGGCCCAAAACTAACCCGAGGTCTATAATGAACATATTTGTTTGATTAATTAACATATTTAATTAATCCTAACCTTAAATAATTAAACCATTTAATTATTCTTACTCATCTCCATTGTTTCTTCAATCTCTACCTTACATGGTGTACGATCCTTTAGGTTCCTTTTAGCGAGGCAATGAGCGATTAGAACTCTTTAAATTGATTGTGAATTAAAACTTACTTTCAATTCTCCCTTTAGTGATTACTCACCTTTAGGGCTTCCATAAACCATGAGTGACACCTAGCAGTATATCATGGCTACCCAAGCTAATAAGAAGAGGTGGAGAACCTATTCAGTTTAGGATTACAATGCAATACGGTCTTTCTCTAATACAATACTCTTGACCCCATTGTTTGGTTTGATAGTTTATTCATGTCTACTATCCAATGTGATTCTCTTACTTATATGATTACCTTGAATGTGACTTGGAACGACTTCCTAAATCTCATTCATACTCTAGCCATAGATTCTTAATCATATCATAGAGTATTCTCCCTCAAACAGTCTGAAGGTTAGAGATCCCTTGTTGCACATTTATTTGCCTCCATGGATAAGTGGCTTAACCCCAACTAAGCCATGGACACCCCCTGGCGGAGTGACTTTGACATAGTCAAAGATCAAGGACCTAACCACAAGACAACTATGATGCCTCAGGTCAAATGACTACTTTGCATTATCCCAACCATGAGTTCTCATGTGACATGAGTATGAGAACTCCTCGTTGATCGTGTTCAGTGGACTCATTCTCTATTGAGCACCTACATGCTTGTCTTGGTGTCAGTCACACCAATGACTCGAGACCAGTCAATCTCCCTAAGAGAAGACATAGCACGTACTGATCCTAATGGACTGTCAATGCCCAATTGGCAATCCTATGATCAGGAACATTTAGGATATGTATACGAAAGAGAATGGTCTCATGAATCTAACTTCTTTAGATCACATTCTCCCAATTACATATTCCTTGGACTTATCGTTTAAGCATATAGCATTTATATGAGACAGCTTCAAACAATAATGTTTTCCCTTTATATTAAACTAGATTAGTTTAACATGTGAAATGTTCGTAAAGTATCATCATATGATTGGCTTTAGGGAAAATTTCCAACACTACGTGTCTAAAGCTTTCCTCGAACTAGAGAACCGACACCCAAAAATAGAAAAAATCATCCTAGCATTAGTAACAACAGCAAGAAAACTTATGTCGCACTGCCAATCATTCTGAGTAGTGTACCTGACATACCCCTTACGATCCATCCTGCATAGTCCTAACACGTCGTCCAGAATCATCAAATGGTCATCAAATTGGGGTTGCATGAATCGTCTATCACCACAAAACCTTGATTACAGCTCAAGTGTTTGCAGAGTTTGTGGTGGACTTCCCGTCAACAAATTAGGACATCATTTCCTTCCTAAATCTTCAGAAAACACCCGAGAATCCTCGTTTGTGGAAACTCTACGTGAACATATCGTCAAATACAAACAAAGTAGGGGCAAGGATGGTCTTGATGATATGGTCTCATGTTTCTTTGGACTTTAAGATCATAATACTATTCGAAGTCCTTTATACAGGGTTGCCAAGAATGGGCCTTAAAGAAATATACCCAACAACTATATTGGAAAAGTGGTAACTAAATTTTTTTCGAAACTAAAGTGATTTAGATAACCACTTAGTACTATGGTCTAACTGGTATTACTCTTCATTGGTAAGTGAGAGGTGCTAGATTCGATTTTCACCAAGGGCAGATTTGAACCACATTATTGCTGACCATTGTGAGGCTTATCCTACTTCCTCAACCCCTTAGTATTAGATCATTTGTTAGAAAAAAAAAGAAAGTGATTTGAATATTGATATGAAGTGTCCAATTGTTATGTTTATAATTAAATTTCAAAATTTTCCCACAAGATGTCAAAAGAAATTGATGTAGTAGAGTCGAAGTTTGTAATTTGTAAATAAGGTTGTTCTGTTTACACCCAGTACTCATCTTCAATTGTTTTAAGGTGCAGGGCTGTAAATCCGCTCGAACGGTTTGAGTTCGACTCATTCAAACTTGATCTGTAAGTAAAATGAGTTTAGTTTGGACTGAATATTAGACTCATAGAGTTTGTGAACAACTTGTTTATTTTTATAGGTCTTTAGATGCCTTACTATTCTCATTTTTAGGCTAAACATTTATGTGTAATTTTTTTTTTTGAAAGAAGGTACGATATTCATTGATTAGGAATAAATATGTACATTATTGAGGATATGGTGCATACAATGGGTCGCGATAAAAACTTTGCCAAATTTTTTAACTCAGTGGAAGAAAAAAAAAGCGTCATGTACCACAAATAATACTAGGAAGTACTATCCTCAAACATTTATGTGTTTTGAGTTATAGATTGAACTGCCTCCTTAAATAAGGAGCAGTATAAGTTATTAAAAGGACTTTTATTTTCTAAACTATTACATAAATTGCCACACTATTTAACGTGTCGTATCTCTATTTAATTGAATTAAAATGGAACTGTCATTGTACTTAAAAAAAAGGGTAAAAGACTGTTTACTACCCTCAACTTTCGTGGTTTTCAACATTTAGTACATCAAGTTTTTTTCGTCTCAGAGTCATACCTAAAGTGTAAATTTTGAGACAGTCTCATACATCCGTTAGTCAAACTGTTAAGTCTTCAGTTAACTGTGACGTGGCGCCCATGTGGCTAATGACTGGGCGCCAGGTGGGTCGCCACGTGTGTCCACGTGTTTTTTTTTTTTTTTGTAAGAGAGGGGTTTTAGTGAAAAAAAAAATTCAAAATTCAAACATAAAAACCACTTTTCACGACCCCCCATCTTACCCAGAAAAGTGAAAAAGTGAAAAGTGAAACCACTTTTCACTCCCCCAGAAAATCGCGACCCCCCATCTATGTCTGAAACCCTACCCACGGGCCGTTACTCGACCTCGCTGTCGCTCCACCTCGCCGTCCGCTTGACCTCGCACGCCGTCGCTCCACCTCAAAATTCAAAAATCGCGACCCCCAATCTCAACCAGAAAAAGTGAAAAAGTGAAAAGTGAAACCACTTTTCACTCCCCAGAAAATCTCGACCCCCCATCTCGGTCCGAAACCCTACCCACAGGCCGTCACTCGACCTCGCCGTCGCTCCACCTCCCCGTCGCTCCACCTCGCACGCCGTCGCTCCACCTCGCACGCCGTCGCTCCACCTCGCACGCCGATGGGGTGGGATAAAAGGAGGATTGAAGTGGGTGAAACACCACTTTATCGTAAGTAACCTACCTTTTTCGATTTTTCAATTTTGAATTTTAGGGATTAGGGATCTGTGAGTTCCATTGGTTTTGTTTTCAATCGTGGTCCCCATGGTTTTGCTTTCAATTTTTCAATTGTTTGTCTTCAATCGTGGTCCCCGTGGTTTTGCTTTCAATTTTTCAATTGTTTGTCTTCAATCGTGGTCCCCATTGGTTTTATTTTCACCTTTTTTTCTATGGTTTCAGGAAAAAAGGTGGAACTATATTCATGGTCCCCATGGTTTTGTTTTCACCTTTTTTCCTCATGATCCTACTAGTGTTTTCACCTTTTTCCC
This sequence comes from Malus fusca, assembly GCA_035220775.1. Classification (NCBI taxonomy): domain Eukaryota; kingdom Viridiplantae; phylum Streptophyta; class Magnoliopsida; order Rosales; family Rosaceae; genus Malus; species Malus fusca. The sequence continues at coordinate 25,201,183 of CM069071.1, read as the reverse complement.
CATGTGCCTCCAGGATTTTATGTTGTTTTCACCTTTCTCCTTGACTTTGCAGGCATGCCCAAATTATTTAGCCTTAAAATTAACCACGGTGGGAAGTGGTCTGAAAGTGCATATACGGGAGGGTTTGAGGCTTGGTTTGATTATGTAGACAAAGACTTCATGTCTTTTTTCGAGATTGATGAAATGGTTAAGGAGTTAGGATATGATGGGTTTATGTTGTCTCACTATAAGATTCCTGGGATGTCTTATTGTGAGGGATTAAGGCTTATTGAACGGGACCAAGATGTGGGTGAAATGTGCAAGTATGTTCCAGGGGTTAGGGAACAGAAATGTACCTAGAACATCTAAGTCCAAAAGAAGCTGCCTTGAAACATAAGCTTTTGATGAATCTAGATGAGAGTGCCATATTAAAAAAAGGTGTCATTATAGAAGATATTGAGGAATCGAGTGTGGCAATTTCGATTACAAAGGGAAGTGGATCAAAACTGAAGAATGGTAGAGCAAAAGGGGGTGCAGATGACTTAGAAAAACGGCTATGTCTTTTGAATGACATAGCCTACAATGGTGATGATGAACATGAGGCTGAAGCAACTGAGGGAGGACAAGGAAGTGGAGATGAGGCTGAAGATGGTCCTCTCAATGCTGATGATGAAGGTGATGAAGGTGATGAAACTGAAGAAGGTCACGAAGCTGAAGAACTTAATGAAGGGACCGAAGTAGAAGCTAATGAAGGTAAAATTTTTGAAACATTTATTTTTACAATTTTAATTTCAGTATTCAATTATTTTTGCAAAGTTTAGGTTTTTAACAAATATGCATTGTTTGTGGCAGTAAATGCAGAGGATGACACTACAGATAGTGAGTTTGTGGATAGTGACTACAGTTTGGAAGATGATGATCGTCGTGCAGTAGATGATACGGCTGTAGAAAGTGTCGTTGGAGATGCTGAAAGGGGTGAAAGGGTTGGGAACCAACATCCAGAAGACATTATTGATGCAAGGGATGTAGAAGATGTTCCCCTTGATGATAAGAGACAAGACTCAGATGGCCTGCATAGTGTTGACGATTCAGGTTCAGAATGTGATGAGAAGGCCATCTACCCTGAGTTTAATGAAGAAGCCGACAGGGATGATCCAAAGTTTGAAAAGGGATTAAAGTTCAAAGATGCTGCACAGTTGAGAGAGGCAGTGTGGTCTCACTCCATTAAGCACGGTGCACCTTTTATTAAGCTACAAAGGAATGAGAAATGGAAGATTAGTGCAAGGTGTGAGAAAAACTGTCCATGGAGATTGTATGTTTCCAGGATGTACAATGAAGATTCAATCCAAGTGAAAACCTATGTTGGGAAACATGAATGTCCGAGGATTTGGAGGGAAAATCTTAACTGCAAAGTGGCATGGCTTGTGAAGAGGTATGTGGACAAGTTCAGACTCAACCCAAGCATGCCCATCACTACATTTTTGGAAACAGTGAAAGAGGAAAGAATGGTTGAGATCCACATAAAGACAGCCTACAGAGTGAGAGCATAATGTTTGAAAATCATTGAGGGGAGTCACTTGGATCAGTACACAAAGTTGTGGGAGTACTGTGATGAGCTTAGGAGGACAAACCCGGGTAGTACAGTTCAGATGAAGGTGCTGCCCTATGATGATGCTCATGTGATATTCCAGAGGATTTATATTTGTTGGGGGCTTGCAAAAATGGATTTAAGAATGGATGTAGGCAGCTTGTAGGGTTAGATGGTTGTCATTTGAATGGAGTGTTCAAGGGCCAGTTACTGTCTGCAGTGGGAATGGATGCAAATAACCAAACTTGGGTTATTGCATATGCTATAGTAGAGCTCGAGAACAAGGACAATTGGGTTTGGTTTCTGGAACTGCTAGCTGCTGACTTGGGAATTGTGAACCAGCGTGCTTGGACTTTCATTTCTGACAAACAAAAGGGTTTAATACCAACTTTTGAGAAGGTGCTGCCTAATTGTAATCATCGGTTCTGTGTTAGGCACTTATACACTAACTACAAGGCAGATGGGTTTAAAGGGAAAGGATTAAAGGATGCCTTGTGGAATGCTGCCAAGGCAACAACCATCGCCGATTTTACGGAGAGTATGGCTGAGGTGAATAGGCTGAATGAAAAAGCTTATAAATGGTTGGAGAAGAGACCAGCCTTGCATTGGAGTAGGTCACACTTTGAGACACACACTCAGTGTGACATTCTGTTAAACAACCTCTGTGAGAGCTTCAATTCTTTTATCCTAAGGTCTAGGGACAAGCCTATTATTACCATGCTGGAAACTATAAGAGTTTTATTGATGAAGAGGATATGGTTGAAAAGAGATGCAATGAGGAAGGATAAATGAGCTATCTGCCCAAAAATCCAGAAGAAGTTGGAGGAGTACAAACTGAAAAGCTCACACACTGTAGCTACATGGTCTGGAGGAGAAAAATTTGAAGTGGATGAAGGCAGAGGCAATGTATTTGTGGTGGATTTGGATGGGTGCACTTGTTCATGCAGAAGATGGGATTTGACAAGCTTTCCTTGCATACATGGTTGCTCGGCCATCTATTATGCAATGAGACAGCCTGAGGAATTTGTTTCCTCTTGGTACAAGAAGGAGAAGTACTTTGAAGCTTACGAAAACTTGATTCAACCCGTCCAAGGCATGAAATTTTGGGAGCCATCTGAAAATAAATGCATTCTTCCTCCAACTTTTAAAAGGCAGCTGGGGAGACCAAAAAAGAGGAGACATAGGGAGGCTGATGAAAATGAATTCAAGTTAAGCAAGAGAGGGCAAAAAGGTGTGAAATGTAGTGTTTGCAAGGCCTCGGGACACAACAAGGCCAGATGCCCTACCACTCATCCTCCTCCAGCTGCTAGAAAAGGAAGAAAAAGCAAGAAAAATGAGGTATAATTTTGATATTTTTTGTTGATTTTTCATTTCTTAAGTGAATTTGTTATTTGTGAAGTGTACTATCTGTCAGTGCTAATGCTATATGGGTTCATTACTTAGGCCTCAACATCTAAGGCATCACAACCCTCTCAGTCATGCACTCAAGCAGCTCCACAACCTTCATCTCAGCCAACTCAAGCCTCTCAAACCACTTCAAAGTCTACTGCAAGAGGTCAAAAAAGGAGGAGGAATGTTCCATGATGCTGATGCTTTAGGTTGTTTAAGGGTTCATTTTGTTATAGTTGAATATGCCCTTAGTTTTTTTGGAAACAACTTTTCGATAGATCTTTAGTGTTTTGGACAGAGTTCAATTAGTTGTTAAAGTTGACCCATTAGTGTTTTGGACAATGTTTTGGACAGTTTTTTGGACAGATCTTTAGTGTTTTTGGAAGAACACCTTGACCCATTAGTGTGAATTGGATGGTGTATATTGAACTTTGTTGTGAATTGAAAGTTGTTGAGAATTCAACTTTGTTGGTAGTTTAAATGATGAATTTGCATATTTAGAATTCAAAGTTTGTTTGGAATTGAATTTGCAGATTTGGAACAGAAAGTTGTGGTATTTTGCAGGGTTTCAAAAAAATTTGGCGGGAAAAAAGTGTAAGGTGCATGGTTGTGGGAAAAAAAATTTGGCGGGAAATTTTATTTTATTTTTTCATTGAAACCCCTCTTACAAAAAAAAAAAAAAAAAAAAAACACGTGGACACACGTGGCGACCCACCTGGCGCCCAGTCATTAGCCATATGGGCGTCACGTCACAGTTAACTGAAGACTTAACGGTTTGAGTAATGGATGTATGAGACTGTCCCAAAATTTACACTTTAGGTATGACTCTGAGACGAAAAAAAACTTGATGTACTAAATGTTGAAAACCACGAAACTTGAGGGTAGTAAACAGTCTTTTACCCTAAAAAAATGGAACTGTTATTGGAGAACACTTCTAAAATCTCATTATTTTTTTAGGAACTAATCTCTATTACTTTTTTGAGGAATTAATCTCTATTACTTTTTTGTTTTCATTCTTGTCTGTAACCTTTAAACTACGTTCATACTTATTCTGAGTTGTTGAAAATTTTGCCCCAACTGGCTTACTGATGTCTACCAAAGGTTTTTCCTTAAATGTTCTATGTATTTACCCTAATTTTAATATATTTGCAGGTTATTTATATGTGCTAATTAAGTTTTTTTCTTTTTGCCTTCGGGAGATGATTCAATTTGTGACTATATGTAGATTTTCTGGTTTAAAGTTTCAATGTATATTTCAGATATGTTTGTACAAGAGTGAGACTTGGTATATATGAGAAGAGAGAGGGAAAAAAGATGGGAAGGATGACTGCAGCAAGCAGCCGACAAGAAAGAAGAAGGCATGTTGCCTACCTAATCTAAACATTACACAAAGACATTACCCCAATCAGTTTCCTCCCTTAAATCAAGGGAAAGTTGATTTACAATAATACATTTAGCCTTACCCTTACCCTAGAGATTACATTGGGCCTTACCCTAGAGATTTACCCTAGGGGTCACCTTGGTAGCAGACTTTAGAGGGTAGGAAAGAACACACTTCAACAACATTCCCCCTCAAGCTGGATGAAGGAGGTTAATCGAGCCAAGCTTGCCCAAAAAATGATGGAATGAAGTAGATGCCAGAGCCTTGGTAAAGAGATCTGCAAGTTGATCATGGCTTCGCGTGAAGATGGTTCAGATGGCTTGAGTTTGCACTTGAGCTCTAACAAAATGACAGTCCACTTCAATGTGTTTCGTTCTTTCATGGAACACAGGGTTAGCAGCGATGTGCATGGCTGCTTGATTATCACACATAAAAGACATGGGAGTAGTACTAGTAAACCTTAAGTCTGAAAGAAACCCTTTAAGCCATATAAGTTCACATGTAGTGGCTGCCATGGCTCAATATTTAGCCTCAGCGCTGGAGTGAGCAATGGCATATTGCTTCTTGCTCTTCCAAGTGACAAGATTTCCACCAACAAACGTGCAATAACCTGTGATAGATTTCCTATCATATGTATTCCCTGGCCAATCTGCATCTGTGTAGCCACTGATGGCAATGGAATTGTTGTTACGCATGATGATTCCTTGCCCTATCGAACCCTTGAGATAACGCATGATTCTCTTAACCATGTTAAGATGATCAACCATAGGAGAATGCATAAATTGGCTTGCCAAGCTCACTGCATATGTGATATCTGGACGTATGATAGTGAGATATATAGTTTGCCCACCAATCATTGATAGTAGCTCACATCATGCATGGCTTCTTCATCTATGTTAAGCCTTAGTTTAAAGTCCAAATGAGTGATGGCAGGTTTGTAGTCAAGCATTTTTGCTTCCTGAAAAAGATCCAATACATATTTTCATTGATTTAGAAACAGTCCCGAAGAGGTTGCCATTTCGATGCCCAAAAAATACTTCAGCTTCCCCATGTCTTTGATAGCAAAGGTTTGGCATAGTGAGAGTTTTAGTGCCTCAATTTCAGCAGCACTATCTCATGTGATGATGAGATCATCCACATAGATGAGCACCACCAATTTCCCACTTGTGCCAGTTCTTACAAACAATGAGGAATCAGCATTACTTCGTAGGAATCCAACATTCTCTAGAACTAAACTGAGCTTGGCATACCAAGCTCATGGGGATTGTTTCAATCCATAGATAGCCTTGTGCAGCTTACAAACATGTTGCCTTTAATACCATCATAACCTAGATGAGGCTGCATGTACACTTCTTCTTGTAACTCTCCGTGAAGGAAAGCATTCTTCACATCCATTGGATAAAGAGTCCACCCACAATTGATTGCAACTTAGAGTAGAACCCTCACTGGATTCATCTTGGCCACAGGTGCAAATGTTTGCGTGTAATCTACCCCAAAGGTTTGGGTGAAACCTCGAGTAACAAGCCTGGCCTTGTGTCTCTCGCTAGAACCATCAGCCTTGAATTTAATCTTGTAAATCCAACGACTTCCAACAACCTTTTTTCCTAGTGGTAGTTGAACAAAGCTCCAAGTTTTATTTTCTTCTATAACACAAAACTCATCTGCCATGGCTTGATTCCATTATAGGAGGATAGATGCCTCTTGAAAGCTTCTAGGTTCATTGTGTTTATCAATTTCACAGAGAAATGCAGCATGAGATGTTGAGAACTCACCAAGGCTGATACTTTCACTAATAGGATACCGTGAGGCATAAGTAACATAGTCTTGTAGCCTAGTTGGAGGTTTTCTGGTTCGAGGATGATTTCTTCTAAGCCCTTGAGACTCTATAGGAGATTGTTAATGATCAGAATGAGACTCCTCGTCTCCCTCATTGGCACGGATACGACTATCAGAGATTTAGTCAGTTTGTATTTCTTCAATATCTGGTATCACAATAACTGAGCTTTCTTCCAACACTGGATTATTAATGTTCCGAGGAAGTGGAAACATTTCAAACAGTCCATCCCCCTAACTTGTAGTATTCCCCTTGTGAGTAAAATAAGGGAAATCTTCTTCAAACTTCACATCCCTTGACACAACACACTTCTTAGTGGCTGAATTGTAGCACTTGTATCCCTTTTGGGTGGAAGAATACCCCACAAACACACACTTGGTTGCCCTGGCATCTAATTTTTCACGGTTCAAGGCTTGAATGTGAACAAAGCAAACACATCCAAATACCTTGAGGTGTGTTAAATAAATTTTTCTACCCTTTAGTACTTCATAGGGAGATTTAAACCCCAGCACACGACTTGGGTGTCGGTTGATGAGGTAAGTGGCTGTGAGGATAACAAATGACCAAAATTTCTTTGGAACATGCATGTGAAGCATAAGAGCATGAGTCTTCTCCAAGAGATCTCTATTTTTTCTCTCGGCTACTCCATTTTGTTGAGGAGTCCCTACATATTGAAGGATGTTGTTGGATAGAAATTCAGTGCCATTATCTGATCTCAACACCTTAATGTCTTATTGAAATTGGGTTTTAACATGCATATGAAAATCTTTGAAAATAGTTTGGACTTCACTCGTTGATTTCATAAGATACACAAAACTCATTTGAGATAAGTCATCAACACCTTAATGGCAGAGACAGGTCACGAAGGAACCTGCTCTAATAACATGTAGATTTTCTGGTTTAAAGTTTCAATGTATATTTCATATATGTTTGTACAAGAGTGAGACCAGGTATATATGAGAAGAGAGAGGGAAAAAAGATGGGAAGGATGACTGCAGCAAGCAGCCGACAAGAAAGAAGAAGGCATGTTGCCTACCTAATCTAAACCTTACACAAAGACATTACCAAAATCAGTCTCCTCCCTTAAATCAAGAGAAAGTTGATTTACAATAATACATTTAGCCTTACCCTTACCCTAGAGATTACATTGGATCTTACCCTAGAGATTTACCCTAGGGGTCACCTTGGTAGCAAACTTTAGAGGCTGGGAAAGAACACACTTCAACAACACTATAGAATCTTAGTACATTCTTAATGGATGATTAACTTAGGGGTGCATAATATGATGAAGATTGTAGGCAATGATGATGTGCCTAGCTAGCTGAGTATGTGAAAGTCTTTCTGCAAAATTGGACAAGATTCCATTATATGTCTCAACTTACCTTCTAAATGAATATGAAGATAAACACCCAATTGCATGCAATTCCTCAACACCAACAATGCCAATTCAACGGATGACATTTTGGATGATGAGCAACCAACTCATGTTCCTCAAGACAACGCCCAATTTAGTGAGACTTCAACGGATGACATTTTGCAACCGTTTGAGTTTTTGAAGTCTAAATCTTTCCTCTTATGCTTGTTCAATGTTCAAAATTTTCACACTCAATGGGTTTTGTCTCCCACTCTTCTTTACTCGGCTTTAAAAATAATTTCCATAAAATAAATAAGCAACAATTTTCTATGAATTATAAAGAAGTGGTAAGAATTCTCCCTCCGAAAATAAAAAAAGAAAGCCCACAATTTTGTCTGGCAAATACTCCAACTTTGCACCTTCCTAACATAGGATCTATTCTTTTCCTGTAAGAAAGATTATTCTCTCGTTGCCCGTTGGAATATGAGGGAATGTATATTCATATCACATTTTGAAAATAACTCAAGTTTCTTAGAGATGGAAGGAAGAGAACAAAAGATACTAATTAGCATATTGCCGACATATTTCAGCAACCACCAGATTAGTAGTAAGGTAGATTGTTCAAGCGGTTTGAGAAACTTTCGTCTACAATATTATGAAGCAATGCAAACTAAAGTAATTGGTAGCTGAATGAAATTTTGGCAAAGATTTACATAGTAACTCTATGAAATTCATAAATAAATCATCTATACAGAAGCAGAAGCTCGCAGTCACGATGATTAAAATCTATAACATTTATTCGTGCATTAGTGCAAGGCTCGTAGTAGTTGGATAAATATCAACAATCAATGATAAATTTATTGCTAATAAATAATAAATGCAAATAAATATTTAGGCAGAGTATAAATAAAACAAAATTAATATTAATCAGAGAAATTGAAGAACGAGGCTTGCATACCGCAATGTCCTTGAAGCATAATTTCATCCCTACTATGTGCTTGTAGTTCGATGGACGTCTGCTTCACCAAGATTCAACGATCTAAGTCGAGATTCCATCATCGGAAAACTAGATTTCTAGTGAATATCTTTGTGGTACTCTTAATATGTTTTGTATGTATGGATTGATGATTTTCAGTGGGTTAAATGATATACAGATGCATGTGTTTATATGAATCATATGTCTGTTCGCAACAAACATGTTTTTGGGAGGCGACTGTCCAACACAAAGGGTGTGTTGCTCAATCTTTTTCTCATACTTTTTCAGACGCTCTCAAACTTTATTTGAAAAGATGAGTCCATTAAAAAATAAAAAGATTAATTAAATCAGAAATTAATTTAATTTATTAAATTAAATAATGAATTTAATTATTAGAGCCGGAGCTAAAGGGAAATAATGAGATTTATTGTGGGATTTCTAGTGACCAGCATGTATATACAATTCTAAATTTATATACATAAGAAATGGAAGGATATTATCACATATTATCAAAGCTATAGTCATGCAAATCCCTTTCAAGAAGCATAGGTTCATATATGATGCATCAAACAAAATATTGAAGAACAAAGTGAAGGTTGAGTTTTATACCTCTTGATCTAGACTTTAGACCAAGGATGGACCACCTCCAAGCTCTTTGTTCTTGGAACTCCTTGAGTCTAGCCTCCCTCCTTGTTTCCTCCACCTTGATAGATTTGGAGCTCCTTTGATTCTCCTCTAGTCTCCAAAGTAGAAGACCTCTAAAGATCTACACCCACTAGTGTAGTGAGATGGATGTTGGAATAACCAAAAAGGGAAGAGATGATTAGCTATATCCCCTTTGGTGGCCGGCTATGTATGTGTGTAGAGAGAGAGACTTGTTTTTCTATTGTTGAAAAGTTCACACAAAAAAAACCCTAATGAAACTTGTTCATTACATCCCTTTATAAAGGTAAAAGAAGTAAGTCAACTAATTGACTCTTTCTCTCTTCTTTCCTCATCTTTGGCTGGCCCCTGAGGCGATTGGTATCAATCCAATTGATTAGTATTTATCAATTCATTTAGTGAATTAAAACTTACTTTTAATTCTCATTCTTCTTTGATGACTACTTATTTAATCATCTAGAAGAACCCATAGGCCATGAGTGACATCTAACCATATATCATGGCTACCCAAGCTACTATAGAATTTGGCCGGAGAACCTATTTAGTTGGAATTACAATGTAATTCGATCATTCTCTAATACAATACTCACAATCACATTACTAGGGTATGGATACTTAATTTCAAAACCCTAACGTGATTATACCAAGTTATATGATTCAATTGAGTCGTATGGGAATGCCTTCCATCAATACGCTCGATACTTCAACTGAAAATACCCGAATCATATCTTAGAGTATTCTTCCTCTCTTAACGAGGATTAGAGATCCTTTGTTGATCATTCACATGCCTCTGAGACTAAATCACTGACCCCAACAATGCATAGAACACATCCAAGATGATATGTGGTCACGTCTCATTACCAAATGATCAGTAACGTATCCCCAAGGTAACTATGATGTCTCAGGTCAAAGGATTACTTACATTATTCCAACCAGTAGAGTTACTTGCTTGACATGTGAGTAGACCTCCATGCAAGTACTCTCGTTTGATTGTGTTCAGTGAACTCATTCCCTTAATGAGCACCTACATACTTGTCATAGTGTCACTACACAAATGGCTTGAGACTTTCCATCCTTCCTATTTGAAGGGGACATAGTATGTACTGGTCTATGTATTGTCAGTGTCCCTCTGACAATCCTATGACCAGGACCCTTTTGGACATTATGGTTATGTGAAGAAGGTCTCCGCAGTCTAACATCATTAGATTACTTCTTCCATCGATCCATTGTCCATGGATTCACTATTTTGGACGTATATCATTTATTGAGATAGTCCTAATAAGTGTCTTTGCCTTTTGCTGTATTAGAGTTATCTATACATATAGACATTGTCCTGAAAGGTTTCTTCCGAAGATTAACTTTCAGGGCTTATCTCCAACAATCTCCCACTTGCACTAAAGTCAATCACGTATGCATCTTATAGATGCTAATCAACTGATCTTGAGCTCATAGGTTAACCAGGTTATGATTAATCCTTGTAACTTAGAAAATGATTTACTTCTTTAAATGCTTCAAAAAACATTTAACGTTGTCTCTTCCTTGTGTTCAAATACTTTGATGAGACCTTGATTCCATTGCTTGAGCTATCGCCCCATTATGTCGCAGTATCCTACTAACGACCTTATGGTTTGGATTCAATCATTGGTTCAAAATGAACCCCGTCTATTTGAAACACCTTTTGAAGCAGTTTCTAAAACTTTAATATATATCGACATATATTATGTTTGTATACTTTATACAAACTTTGCTCCAACCTTGAGACCATTGTAGTACCATACTAATAATACATTCATATGATTAGTACTTCATCCACCATGAAGTTCCATTTGTTAAAATGGGTTATTGTCACTTTGATTTATAAACTTAAAGGAAAACTTAACGTTTAGAATTTCTTGATTCGTATGTATATAACTCCCACTAACTTGTCTTGGATCTATTGACAATCTTTAAGATCCATTAGCTTATTGATGATGTCTCAACAGTTTTGGGACAATCAACCACTCTAGCTAACACAAGTTATTTAAACGAACATACATAAAAGAATTCCTTCTCAAGTAATCCCATTTGAAATGTGTGACTTGTTTATCAAGTCCATTCATTTAAATTATATGGTGTCAAACACCATACTTCAAGTTTTAGTCATGCTAAGACCTTTAAAGTAGTCATATAAGAAATATCCAAATCATTAGTGGAAGCATCACTCCTATTAAGGATATAGGAATTCAACCATACCTCCTAGGTGGTTGATTTCATTCTTTATCAAAACTACATAGAGCATTATAGTTACATGAGGTGCCGAAATCGGATTGTCTTGTTGTTAAACAATATGTTGTGACTCATTTTGAAACTATTCCCTTTTGTTTCATCAACTTGTCCAATTGCTTTGTTCTTAGCTTGTTCTCATAAAAGAGAATGATGGACAACTCCCAACATATAACCATTTTATGCTAGGTTGGTGAAACCAACATTCATAGGTTATCCTTAGAATGTTACACAACATAGAATTTTAACTCTTTGAAGAGCTTAAGACCTTTAACAATTTAAAATTACAAGCTTAATAAGAATAGTACTATACTATTAATTTTAGACAACTATAAACCAATCACATTCAAGTTTATATCCTTTTCTCACCTCCCACTATTTCTCATGACTTTAAAGAGAAATCGCATTATACATTCAAAGTGTATAATTCTTAAGTATACAGGTAGAGGATGAAGGGAAATTTATGAGATTCAAGAATGGGATTTCAAAAGGACTATCATGCATATACAAATCAAATTTAATATACGAAAGCAGCGGAAGCATTTATAACATATTATCAAAGCTATAGTCATGCAAATCCCCTTCAAGGTTCATAGGTTTATATATAAAGCATCAAAACATTTTATAGAGAAGAACAAAGTGAAGGTTTAGTCTTATACCTCTTGATCTAGACTTGAGACCAAGGATGGACCACCTCCAAGCCCTTTGTTCCTTGAACTCCTTGAGCCTAGCTTCCCTCCTTGCCTCCTCCACTTTGATAGAATGAGTACTCCTAGGTTCTCTTCAAGTTTCCAAAGTAGGAAACCTCTAAAGATCCTCACCCACTAGTGTAGTGAGAAGGATGAAGGAATAACCAAAAGGGTGTAAGATATGTTAGTAAAAACACCCCAATGGTGGCCGGCCTTTGTGTAGTTAGAGAGCTATTTTTCTTTTGCCTCTTTGTTGTTTTAAACACATAAAAACCCTATCGAACAATATCTCTATAAAGTTCCTTATATAGACAAAAGAAACCTAGTCAACAACTTGACTAAATATCTCACCCTTTCCTACCTAAAGTGGTCGGCCCTCTTTGTGTTGTTTGGGCTTTGGGCTTTCATTTATTTCAAGTCATCCAATGCTTGAATAAAAGCCCAATGGGTTTAGGCCCAAAGGGCCCAATTAAACCCGAACGTTTCTTTAAGCCCAAAACAATCTTTATCGCTTTTATGATTTCTTTAGACTTTCTAAATTAATCCCAACACTTAATTAATCCAATTAATTGTTTCCATCATCCATTAATTACTCACTACAATAGTGTATTGGTGAACAATCTTTTAGGTTCTAATTAGCAAGGCAGTGAGGTGATTGGCATCAGTCCAATTGATTATATTTAATTCAATCACTTAGTGAATTGAAACTTCATTTTAATTCACCTTCTTCTTTGATGACTACATTTAATCATCTAGAAGAACTCACAAGCTATGAGTGACATTTAACCATATGTCATAGCTACCCAAGCTAATGTAGAAGTTTATTCGGAGAACCTATTCCATTGGAATTACAATGTAATTCGATCATTCTCTAATACAATACTCTCAATCACATTACTAGGGTATGGATATATTATGTCAAACCCCTAATGTGATTATTCCTTCTTATATGATTCTTTTGAGTCGTATAGGAACGCTTTCCTTTTAATACGCTCGATACTTCGGCCGAAGATTCCCGAATCATATCTTAAAGTATTCTTCCTCTCTTATCGAGGATTAGAGATTCCTTGTTGCGCATACACTTGCCTTCATGACTAAGTGGCTTAACCCCGACTATGCCGTTGACGCTCTGATAGAGTGACGTTTGACATAATCAAAGATTAAGTACTTAACCACAAGACAACGACGATGCCTCAGGTCAAAGGACTACTTACATTATTCCAACCATTTGAGTTACTTGCTTGACATGTGAGTAGACCTCTATACAAGTACTCTCGTTCGATTGTGTTCAGTGAACTCATTCCCTTAATGAGCACCTACATACTTGTTTTAGTGTCACAACACGAATGGGATGAGACTTTCCATTTGAAGCAGACACAGTATGTACCGGTCTATGCATTGTCAGTATCCCTCCGACAATCCAATGACCAGGAACCTTTTTGGACATTTGGTTATGTGAAGAAGGTCTCTGTAGTCTAACATCATTAGATTACTTCTTCAATCGATCCATTGTCCATGGATACACTATTTAAGACATATATCGTTTATTGAGATAGTCCTAATTCGTGTCTTTGCCATTTAATGTATAAGAATCATCTATACATCCATTCATTTGTCACAAAGCTGGAGGGTATTCGTCACTTTTGCGATCAGAGGAAAACATCTCAAAATCCCTACTAAATGTACGAAGAAAAATATTTAGAAGGCAGATCGCGAGAAAAGAATAAAAAAATATATTTAAAGTAGGACCGTAGAGCCCAGTACCTCAGCGATATACCCCACGGCCTAGCTCGCCAACTCGGCCAGGCCACAAAGGCCCAACCCTCTCTCTCGTGCAACACGACCCAAAGGCCCCTGGTCCCTTATGTATGTGGCCCATGTCGTTCAGCCCAACATGGGAAGAGGCCCGCGCCTCCTTCCCCTTATCTCCTTCGTTCCCAGCGCACTCCAAGCAGGCCTAGGCCTTTCGGCCTAGGTCACAAAAACTGGAGATCCAGAACACGCTGGTCTCTCCTAGTCTCTCTCCTCTCACCTGCACGGGCTCGTGCCCAGCAGCCATTGAGGCCTAGCCCGAGTTGGCCTTCCTGCGCCCAACGCACTTATTACGTCGACCCAAGTCGAACCGAGCGCTTGGCCTACGCTAGCCGAGCTTCGTCGTCGCACTACCTGTGCACAGCAACCCGTGGCACCCTTGCCACGTCTTTCACGCCACCTCGGCCTTGCTGAACCACTTTTTCAAGTCTCAAGACTCCTAAAAAAATCAAGAAGAATGAAAAATTCAATTTTTTCTTACCTTGGTGCGGCACGGTGAAGAAGGACAACAATGAGAGACAACTCTTTGCAAGGGAAAAAGAAGAAAAAAGCTAGGGGAGGAGGGAACAAATTTCCTCTGGCTTCTCTCTTCCTTGTTGGAATTATGATTGTTCTCTAAATTTAATTAATCCCCTGCTTAAGGCAGAATTAAATAAGTATTGGGGGCAATTGGTTTCCTTTTCTTGGAAAAAGTCTATCTTCAAATCAAGAAAAGAGATATAGTTCAAATTGGGAAATAACTCTATAAGCCCATCCATCATAGGATTTCTACACTTACTGTTGTTTTCCTACGAGCAGCCTAGCTGGTGTGGGGGCATTTGTGGAGCCTAAAATAATCCCAAATATTCTGGAGGCGAAACGTGGACTTTTGCTCAAGAAAGACAAGTTTGCCTTCATTAAATGGGTAGGCTTCTCAAATACTCCCACACGCAGCTCACACCTCTGAAGGTCCCTGCAGCTGAATACGACTGCCCACAGCTCACCTGCCTTTAGCAAGGAAAAGTCAAAGCATTAAAGATAAGGATTAATTACCCAAATCCTATCTTTAATACATTCCTAATTGAAGATTGACTTCATTCAAGTAAGTAATCCCTATTTAAATCAAGGGAGCTTTCATGAAAAGGGTTTAAACTAAGTTTAATTTAATAAAAAACAACCATATACTATTATTTAACCAAAAGGGCTTCATATTTAATCATAAGGACAAAGCTAATCTATATCAGACCCACAAACATTTAACACACATGGGCTGAACTAAAAGCCCAAAACGAAATGATTTTTTCTTTCCACCTTTGCACCTAACAACAATGTTATTCTGCCAGCCAATTCGGTTAGAAATAAACTTTCCTTTATTTACAAGTATGCCATTATATCAGCCAGTTCTTTCTCTCTTTCTTTTTTCTTTTGGCCGTTCGTTCTCTCTTCAGGTTTTGCTTTTCTTTTCTTGTCTTCTTTTTGTCATCCCCCTTCCTCCTGAAATGGAGGTAAAACTCAACGTGGGTGAAGGAGAGTGGCCACCTCCTCAAACCATTTTGCACGTTTAAAGAAAATGGGAGCAATTGCTTCCCCAATTACTTTTATTATGCGCGCACACACACACACATATACATACATACGTACGTATATATATATATATATATATATATTCTTTTTTTTAATATTATTTTATTATTTTATTAATTTATTACTTATTTGTAATTAGGTGGTTCAAATTCTTTTGCTGATCAATTTCCACTCTTAATTTTGATTACCACTTACAACCCATTTTCCTAGAATGCAGGAGCCATTTCCATTGGAAATTATCCCAGTTTCATTTTTAGTTTTTCAGTCTTTGTAGATTTGCAAGTAGGGTCTCGACTCTTCACAGATAAAACAGTGGTTTTGTAGATTTGCTCGTTAAGCTTCGGTATTTTCACCACCTCGAGTGTTTTCAATACCACCATCTTCTCCTTGTTATATGCGTTTACCGACAATGTTGTTCGTGGCTTTGTTCTGTCCTAGCAACAACCTGAAAACAAATCAACAAAACATGCATTGATATCATACTAACAATTTGATACTTTACATCTTCAAGTAAAAAAGGAAAGAAAAAAAAGAAAGATCAAATAGCTACAATATTTCCCCAAGTAAACAAAATTGTCAATTATAAACATTGAACACTAACTATTTCTCGAATTGGATAGGTGTGACAACCAGTCCTGAAATAAATTTTTCGATTGTGTGAATTGTCTAAAATACCATTGGACGTTGAGATATGTTTGTGTGATATGTTTTTGGTTGTGGTCTAATTCCTAATTTTCCTAGACTTTTGGAACTATTTAGGATTTAGGTTTATTTTCTTTTGTTTTTGGTTGGCTGCAAACTAGACCACACACACTCACACACCCATACCCATCCCGTTGACTCTCTCTCTCTCCTTCTCTCGGCTTCCATCCATTGTCCGTACAAGTTGTACGGTCACCCTTTGAACTCAGGTCTCAAACCACAGATCGACATCGAGGAGGTTGCTTTTGTGTTCCTTGTGAGCTCAGGAACACATCCATACCTTTAGTCGACGTGAGAACTCGTAAAACCCGAGAACCCAGAATCTCAGATTTTGAGTACTGTTCATGCACTCGTAATCGTGAAGTTTTCAAGGAGTTTTAAGCTTATAGAGAGCCTTAAAACACCTTCACCAAGTTCGGGGAGTAATTTTGAAGTGATTTGGATGCCGAGAAGCCCAGGTTTAGCGAGTTGCAGGTTTGGCCGGAATATCGAAGGTTTTTCAGGTGACTTTCTGTTGGTTTTAGGTCCCCAAAGTGGTATGAATATGTTCTTCTCATCTTAAGCTTTATTTTGGTACAAAATTCGTGAATTTTGGTTGAGAATCGAAGAAGATATGAAGGTTTGATCATTTTTACATTTCCAGCAATCGCAGCGGTGACCGGCGCCGGACTCCGGTGAACCAAGGAAGAAGGAAGAGAATATTCCGTCAAAGTTGACGGAATATTCTGACGCCGTCAAGTAAACATAACGGCAAATTCTTATTTTTAACGGAATATTCCCTAACGCCGTTACGGAATTCGTTTGGTGTGCCAGGCATGTGCTGTTGGAAATGTGCCCTAAAACCAATCATATGATGATACTTTACGGACATTTCACATGTTAAACTAATATAGTTTAATTTAAAGGGAAAAAATTATTGTTTGAAGCCGTATCATATAAATGTTTTATGCTTAAACGATAAGTCCAAGGAATATGTAATTGGGAGAATGCGATCTAAAGAAGTTAGATTCATGAGACCATTCTCTTTCATATACATATCCTAAATGTTCTTGATCATAGGATTGCCAATTGGGCATTGACAGTCCGTTAAGATCAGTACGTGCTATGTATTCTCTTAGGGAGAGTGACTGGTCTCGAGTCATTGGTGTGACTGACACCAAGACAAGTACGTAGGTGCTCAATAGAGAATGAGTTCACTGAACGCGACCAACAAGAAGTTCTCATACTCATGTCACATGAGAACTCATGGTTGGGATAATGCAAAGTAGTTCTTTGACCTGAGGCATCATAGTTGTCTTGTGGTTAAGTCCTTGATCTTTGACTATGTCGAAGTCACTCCATCCGAGGGTGTCCACGACATAGTTGGGGTTAAGCCACTTAGCCATGGAGGCAAGTGAATGCGCAACAAGAGATATCTAACCTTCAAACCGTTTGAGGGAGAATACTCTATGATATGATTAACAATCTCTGGCTAGAGTATGAATAAGATTTAGGAAGTCGTTCCAAATCACATTCAAGGTAATCATATAAGTAAATGAATCACATTGGATAGTAGACATGAATCAACTATCAAACCAAACAATGTGGTCGAGAGTATTGTATTAGAGAAAGACCGTATTGCATTGTAATCCTAAACTGAATAGGTTCTCCACCTCTTCTGATTAGCTTGGGTAACCATGACATACTGCTAGGTGTCACTCATGGTTTGTGAAAGCCCTAAACGTGTATAATCACTAAAGGGAGAATTGAAAGTAAGTTTCAATTCACAATCGATTTGAAAGAGTTCTAATCGTCCACTGCCTCGCTAAAAGGAACCTAATGGATCGTACACCGTGTAAAGTAGAGATTGAAGAAACAATAGAGATGAGTAAGGATAATTAAATGGTTTAATTATTTATGGCTAGGATTAATTAATATGTTAATTAATCAAACAAATAAGTTCGTTATAGACCTTGGGTTAGTTTTGGGCCGTAAGGCCCAATGGGATTTGAATGTCAAGCCCATTAACTCAAGTTGTATGACAACTTGAAACCACAAAGGGCTTGAAAGCCCAATGAACCCTTAATGGCCGGCCATATAGAGAGAGGTAGTGAACTTGGCTTAATTGCAAGTTTGCCACTCCATTGTGAGGTGGTATAAAGGCAACTTTATAGCCATTTCATCCTTAGGGTTTCTTTTGGAGAAAAGATGAGAACACAAGCTCCATTTTCTCTCTAAGAGGCCGGCCACCCTAGAGGACTTTAGCTAGCAATCTTACTTCCTCTAGGTCACTCATCTCTTCTTCAAGTCTTACCTTGGTGTGGAGACTTAGAGGTTCTCAACTTTGGAAACTTGGAGAATCCTTTCAACCATCCTCATCCAAGAAATTCATGGAGCTAAGAAGCAAGGAATGCCTCGCATTGGGTGATTAGCTTTTGCTTATGCAAAGAGGAATCAACAAAGGTATAAAATTTCTCAACTCACTTTGTTCTTGAGTTGAGTCTTGGTTCACATAACTACTAGGCTTTGAATTTCATGGGTAATGTTTTGTTTTGAGTGCATACAAGCATGATTCCGCCTTTAAATGTTACTTGCATGCCATAGATGTTGCTCAAATGAACATGTTTTTCACAAAATTTCCTTCACGTGCTTGCGCGTGGGCCGCGCGTCTGGCCGTGCCTTGGCCGGCACGTGAGGGCGCGTAGGGTCATGAATTTTTTTTCTAAAAATATGGGGATGTTCTTGAGGTTGAGTAGGTCATGGTGGTATATTCAAATAACCCATTTGAGCATTGTATGAGAAGTTATTTCCTAGTTTTGTGTATATGCTTTAAATAACGTTTATTCAATTATTTTGCATATAGGTGAGACCTATCCTGAGGACGAGCGCCATTAATCGAGGCTCGGGGGCTACGACCCTTCGACATATCAGTGAGTGGGCTTTTGGTTTTCCATATATACCTATATACTTGAGATTTTTCCCATAAAATGAATTTGAATGATTATACGTTTTGAAATGCCATGCAAAGTATCTGCCTATTTTATTTATGCATTAGTAGTTGCATATAATTATAATTGGTGATGCGGACCCAAATGTAAGTGCCAGGTAAGTTCATAAATTAAAGATATGAGATTGCTTCAGTTATGCGAGATATGATGTGATGCATTGAGAGCTCATAAACCTGCATCCCGGTGTTAGTGCTCCCGGCCAGAGTTAGGGCGTAATCCTTCACGTGATGTTCACCTCCCGCACCATATGCTCACCTTGGATCCAAGTTAAGTGCACAGGCATGTCGTACAGACCACTTTAGGTGGTTCCGACTCGTAGGTGACCCGCGATTATTCGCACAGTCTTCACGTGATCGTAGCACTAGAGAATATTTATTTTACACCTAGTCTTGTCCTACAGACCACTTTAGGTGGTTCCGACTCGTGTGCAGGATTTGATTTGATTTGATTGAGATTGATTATGAGCTATATACTCAGACGCGCAGGTGACATTAGGTGGATCCGGCTGATATGATATCTGGCATTGATACATTTTAATTGGATTACTTTTAGCATTTCATTAAGATACTTTGGCATGGTATATTTCTATGGGTTTTCATCCTGAGTATGATTTATGTTATAGTATATATATTTTTCTGGGAAATTATACAGGTTTTACGGCGAGGGGTTAGAACTTTTGAGAAATGAAATGATTTTGAAAAGCTTTGTTTTTGCCCACTCACACTTTCTGTTTTGCGCCCCTCCAGGCTTTAGGTAGAAGTGCTTTGGTGGCTCACGGGGATTTCGACGGTGGTTCTGACAGAACATCACGAATGTAGGATCACCTTTGGGTGTTGTGTAATTAGTACTTATCCAGTCGGACTGCACTTAGGCAACTTATGCTCTGATTGTGTATTTCACACTTAATCTCGCACTTACACCTCATTCTACCTAGCACTCTAGTTGATTTGTTTTTTTTCTTTATTCGTAATTCCGCACTGTGCACATGGTTACGTTACCCTCACATGACGACCATCATGCTCTGATTTAGGTCGGGGTGTGTCAATAGGGGTACCATTACTATTTCTTAAATAGAACACTAGTATTATTATGATTTCTTAAACTGAACACTAGCACTATGATGCGAAAATAAGTTAATGCACAAATTAAACCCTATTTGTGACAATTGTAGTATATGGATAAGTAGGGATCGTTCTAGGCCGGGGATTAACTAGGGATGCTAACCAAAGTAAAATTAAATTAAAAACGTAAAAAAACAAAATTTAAAACACTAAACTAAAATCAAAACACTTAACTAGAATCACTCAAAATAAAACTAACAAATAAACCAAAACAAATCCAAAGACTCAAAATAATTCAAGACTCAAGAAAACACAAACTAAATTTATTTCTAACAAATCTAACACTTTAAAATAAATGGGGGATTGATTTTTGACGAAATTGAATTTAAAACAGAAACTTAAAAACAAACTTCAAAGAAAATATATTTTATAGAATTAAAATGATGAGACACTAGTTAGAGGGTTCCTTATCCACACATGAATAAATGTATACAATTTGATTCCCAGTTATGAATTCAACAAACGAATAAATGACAACGCTCCAAGTTAATTAGGTCCGCTTAAATTAACTTTCAGATTTCCCTATATTCATTGAATTGGACGGGATACGCATCACAACCAAATTATTCTTATCAGGTTCCCTAACTATGGAATACGCATGATAGAGAGACATATCAAAGATCATTAAGCATCGACTAGGCATTCATAAGCATCGACTAGGCATTCATAACTATGGAATACGCATGTTAATCCAACCTAGGGTTTACTAAACACAATCGTGACTAACGATTTTTACTACTCATGAATATAAGTTCATAACGATTAGGTGAAATTCCCTTATATCCTAGCATCAAATCTAAGCATGCAAATTAAGTGTCGACCCTTAACCCACATACATAAACAAGTTATTAATCAACACAGAAAAATAAACCACATCCAACGTTCAAGAATTCATAACTGGAGTAAATCAAATCATAATAAACATTTATCCATGGTTTCAAATTCCCCTCTAACTAAACAGAATTTAATTACACATGTTTAATATAATTGAAAAGCAAATTAAATTAAACATGAGTTTAAGAAAAATAAAACCAAATGAGGAAGCCTTTCTCTGTGCTTAAGCTTGTGCCTTCGTGTTTCTGTCCGTTCCTTCCCTTCCGCGCGCTTCTCTCAGCGTGTCGCTGCCCCAAGGCAGCTTGCTGTCTCTCCTGACTTTCCTGCACAGTCCTCCCTCTCCAGCTCTCGCTGCCTGGTTTCTTTTCGCTCTTTCGCTGCCAGGAAGGCAGAGTGCCTGCCCTGACTTTTCCCCGAGGCCCTCCTTTTATTTCCTGTCCTCTTCACGCTCCAACGCAGCTTCTGCCAGCTGATTTGTGGCTCGCTGCACGTGCCTCTATTCTTCTCGCACTCTCCTGCTCCCAAGTTCCATCGTTCCTTTGCTTCTTTATTCCCCTCTGTTTTATTTTCTTTTTCTGCTTAGCTGCCAAAGCAGCTTTGCTGTTTATTCCCCCACAATGACAGCTGCCTCATCATTTCAGCTTGCTGCCTCGGTCTTCTTTCCAGCTCTCCCACACCGTCCCACCTTCTAGCTGCCAGCTGCAAAGGCAGCTTTGGTTTCTGACTTTCTAATTCTCAGTGGATGCATATTTTAATCTATATAAAATATATTAATGCACATTTTCTACCCCTTATTGTTACTTGAGGCATAAACCATGAATGCATAAATTAATCTTAGTGCATACCACCTCTTGTACTATTTGATAATCATTTCAATTTTTAACTTTTATATTTTTGTGAAAACAAAATACTGGTAATTAAAATCAAATAAGTGAGCAAGATAATTTTTACGAATTTTGTCACTTAAAATCACACTTGTGCTAATTTTATTTTCTTAGCTAGATAAATTCGATAAAACATAAAAACAAAGTAAATAGCATAAAAATATGAGGAAATAACTAAGAAAAGACAAGAGAATTTGATGTAAAATATGTATAAATATGAGCTTATCACACTATCACCATTTCTTAAACTGAATACTGGCACTATCAATATTTCTTAAACTAAACACTTACTATTTCTTAAATTGAGCATTTCTTAACTAAACATTCACTATTTCGTAAACTGAGCATTGGTATTATCACTATTTCTTAAACTGAATACTCACTAATTTGTATACTAAACACAGGTATTATCACTATTTCTTAAACTTAACACTAAAATTATTACTATTTCATAAACTGAATACTGACTATTTTTTAAGCTAAACACTGACTATTTTTAGAACTAAACACATTTACTGTCACTATTTCTTTAACGCTGATTATTTCTAGAACTGAAAAATGACTATTTATTAAATTGAAAACTTCTACTATCATTATTTGTTAAGCTAAATACTAACTATTTTTCGAATTGAATAAATGTACTATCACTATTTCTTAAATTGAGTACTGATATTATTACTAATTTTTAAACTAAACACTATTTCTAGAATTGAACATGTGTAGTATCACTATTTTTTAAACTAAACACTGTTATTATCACTATTTCTTAAACTTAACACTGACTATTATCACTATTTCTCAAACTGAATACAAATACTATCATTATTTCTGAAACTGAATATTAGTAATATCATTATTTCTTAAACTGAAAACTGACTATTTCTAGGATTCAACACTAATACTTCACTATTTTCGTAACTGAACATTAACATTACCACTATTTTTAGAACTAAACATTGCCACTATTTCTAAAACTAAGTAATGACACTATTTGCAAGATCAAATTTGAAAATATCAATTTTGTAGAATCATTTAAATGGAAAGGAAGCGCATGAGGAGAGGATTAATCTGTTTTTTTTTTTTTTTTGGATGGAGAACTAAAATTTCGTAAACCAAACAATTACATAAATTGAACAATTATTTCTAGAACTGGACAAATGTACTATAACTATTTCATAAACTGAACAATTACTATTTATAGAACAAAACATCGGTATCATAACTATTTCTTAAACAATGTGCATTATTTTGCTGTATTTCTATAAATAATGTTTATTTTGTTCATTTTAGAAATAGTGTGGATTTTTTTATTCACTTTTGAGTTATTTTGGTTAAATTTCAGAAATAGTGTTTAATTTTACTGTAGTTTTAGAAATAATGTGAGTTATTTTGATTCAATTTCAAAAATAGTGTAGATTATTTTGGTTAAATTTTAGAAATGGTGTGTACTTTTGTTGTAGTTCTAGAAATAGTGTGAGTTATTTTGGTTCAGTTTCATAATTAAGTTATTTTGATGTAGTTTCATAAATAGTGTGAATTATTTTGGTTTAGTTTCAGAAATAGTGTGAGTTATTTTGGTTCAGTTTCAGAAATAGTGTGTAATTTTGCTCTAGTTCTAGAAATAGTGTGAGTTCTTTTGGTTTAGTTTCATAAATAGTGGGTTGTTTTGTTGTAGTTCCAAAAATAGTGTTTATGTTGTTCTCTTCCAAAAATGGTGTTGGTTATTTTGCTATAATTCTAGAAATATTATGAGTTATTTGGTTTAGTTTCAAGAATAATGTTCGTTAATTTGATGTAGTTTTAGAAATAATGTGTATTTTTTCATTTTCATAAATAGTGTGAGTTTATTTCGTTCATTTTCAGAAATAGTGTAGGTTATTTTGTATAGTTTAAAAACAGTGTTTATTTTGTTTCCTTCCAGAAATAGTGTGTTATTTTGGTTCAGTTTTCAGAAATAGTATGTGTCATCTTACCATAATTTCAGAAATAGTGTGGATTATTTCAACTCAGTTTTAAAAATGCATGCATACAAATTTCTTAATAAAACTCTAAATATTATAGGACGCAAAATTATCGTAGTGCTAAGAAGGATTGTACGCTTTTGACCTTTTAGCGTTTTCTTGAGTTTAAGTTATACTAAGTTGGCAATATAAAGCTGATAACAAGTAACCAGAAGATAAATAACTTTTCTAACTTATCACTGTGACCATAAGGCAAATAGATTTGTGATCAAAATTCCTCCTGGTCCAAGACCAAAGTCTGTAGGGGTTGAATGCTTTGAACTAATAAGAATGAACATATTTGTTAAGGTAGGATAAGGATCAAACTTTTTAAATTGTCCATTATATCAACCATTCATCCACAAGCTTACCATTTGAACTCCAAAATAATTTCACTTATCATGTGAACCATCGGATATCAATAACCTTTTAAATGCTTAGACAAACACCATCCCCCAATCCAAACCACAACAAAAGGAAAAAAGAAAGGTCTTAGTTACACAGTTCAAACACGGGAAAGCTTTGTATTAAAGGTCTACAATTACACGTCAACCAATGTCTCAGAAAACTATGATCAGGCACCAAAATGTAGGTGAGGCAATGCGAGTCGCCCAGGAAAAGGCTGATGCAACCTGCTCAGCTAAGCAATTGCCAACAATCCTAAAAATGTAAAAACATTTGACGATTTTGTTTGCTTGTTTGCTCAGAATTAAGATTAGAATTCATAAGAACAATGCAATGCTATTCCCAAATACAACTTCCTGTAATGAAATATGAAAACCATTTACTCGTCCTCCGACTCATGGATTGAAATTTGAAAACCACAAGCCCCAACCCACTCAATCCATCCAGATCACATCAAATATAGTATTATAATTTAATCGAGTTAAAACTCATTAGGGATAGATCAACATTCACAAAGATAGAATCCCACGTCAACAATGAAAAGAGGTCAAATTGGATGATTGCGATAAACTATTTAAGATGTATATGTACTAGAAAAGTAACTAAAAGAAATTTTAAGAGATAATTAGAGAATAAAAAATCATCCCTCATATTAAATAGGAGGTGCCAAATGAAGCGCCTAACAAATTGAAAAGCAAAAGCATGAAGAAACAGCTCTGACTGTTTGTTCAAGCTCTTGACCTCCAAGCCCAGCAGCTCCAGCTTCCGATTGCCAGAGTCTTCACCTTCATCATCAATTTGATTGGAGAAATTCAATAACAAAATAAAGAAACCGTGAATTGAAATCAAGAACGAAATCAGAAATATGCAAATCTTTCAAACAAGAAACCAAAACGAGAAGATAGCGTACTATTTGATGGGAGAAACTGAGCTCCAGAGGCTCGATACTGAGCCACTTGCCAGTGCTTATCGGATTCGATGATTCATGATTTGTGAACCGGTGGAATTCGAATTGAAAGTGAAAAAGAGATCGGGTGGAGAGAGAGAGAGAGAGAGATTGCAAAAATGGAGGAAGTGAAATTGAGTTGGAAATAAAAGCAATAGCAGAGAAAAGATGGAGGATCGAGAGACGGAGAGAGAGACGTTAAACGGGGAAAGACATGCCGTAAGTGTAAAATTAAAAATTCATTGTTTGGGCCATTTTGATTGGACTGATTTAATGTTGGGTTTTGTCCTAACCATTAAATAAAGTTACTATATGATTTTTGGTTAACTTCCAAAGTTTTCAAGTCATTTTCATTAGTTTTCCTTTAAATCAATTATGAATAATTACTCCATTATCTCAAGATATTATTTTCTATTTAATATCTTGAGAATATTTCTTCATAAAACCTTGGCCAATAGGATGCCGCCATGTGTAGGGTATACCCCCTATTTTACCAAATTTCGGTGCTACACTAAAAAGCTCTAAACACTTTACTCTTCTCAGATAAACTAACTAAGGCATCGGAGATCCAGTGGCCTAACCGCCCCCTACCTCGTGGGCGCGTGAGGCTTAAGTCCTTGATCAAAGGTGTTGATTGTTTTGCAGGTGCATTTTAGTCAAAGCTAGAGACGGCATAAATTTGCATCCACATGCACTACGCTTAGTTTGTCACCCTGATCAATTAAATCAAATAAGGAGCACATTTATCTCCATATCAGTCCATACAAAACAAAATACATAAACATTAAAAAAAAGAATTCAATATTGACCAGTTTTTCTACGTGAAACTGACACTTAATTCTTTCTTAAGAAATTAGCAAGATTTAAAAATACACAAAATTTACTTGAATTTAGTCCTCAATTGAAACAAAGGCCACAAAGATATAAGAAGTGAATGAAGTGGTATACAAAATCAACTCATATCATCACCACCCATGAAAGGAACAAGGAATGTGGGGATCATCACAGCAGTTCCCAAGGCCAAAATGTAGTGCTGGA
The DNA here is from genome assembly GCA_035220775.1 of Malus fusca. Classification (NCBI taxonomy): domain Eukaryota; kingdom Viridiplantae; phylum Streptophyta; class Magnoliopsida; order Rosales; family Rosaceae; genus Malus; species Malus fusca. The sequence continues at coordinate 25,174,776 of CM069071.1, read as the reverse complement.
AACCCGACAAAATGCAGTGTTGAAACATGAGAACACAAAATGGGAAAATTTTAAAACCCAACAAAAAAGTCGAAGGGTTTGAGAAAGAGATGAAAAATAAACATACCCCAAGAGGGATTTGAGTCAATGCAGTACTCTAAGCCTTGATGTTGATCCATTGCTGAATGGCTTATCTCTTATGATTAGCTGCATCAAGCCAAGCCAAGCCAGGCAAATAACAGTTACTTATGAAATCGGTTGTGTTGGATATATGCCCTGAAAGTCCATCTTTGGAAGAAGCCTTCCAGGACAATGTCTGTATGTATAGATAACTCTAATACAGCAAAAGGCAAAGTCACTCATTAGGACTATCTCAATAAACGATATACATCCAAAATAGTGAATCCATGGACAATTGATCGATGGAAGAAGTAATCTAATGATGTTAGATTGCAGAGACCTTCTTCACATAACCATAATGTCCAAAAAGGTTCATGGTCATAGGATTGTCAGAGGGACACTGACACATACATAGACCAGTACATACTGTGTCCCCTTCAAATGGGAATGATGGAAAGTCTCATGCGTGTAGTGACACTAAGACAAGTATGTTGGTGCTCATTAAGGGAATAAGTTCACTGAACACAACCAAATGAGAGTACTTGCATGGAGGTCTACTCACATGTCAAGCAATTAACTCTACTGGTTGGAACAATGTAAGTAAACCTTTAACCTGAGACATTATATTTGTCTTGGGGATACGTTGCTGATCATTTGATAATGAGACATGACCACATCTCATCTTGGACGTGTTCTATACATTGTTGGGGTTAGTGATTTATTCTCAGGGGCATGTGAATGATCAACAAGGGATTTTTAATCCTCGTTATGAGAGGAAGAATACTCTAAGATATGATTCTGGAATCTTCGGTTGAAGTATCGAGCGTAATGATGGAAGGTGTTCCTATGCTACTCAATTGAATCATATAACTAAGTATAATCACATTTGGGGTTTGAGATTAAGTATCCATACCCTTGTAATGTGATTGTGAGTATTGTATTAGAGAAGGATCAAATTAGATTGTAATTCCAACTAAATAGGTTCTTTGACCAAATTCTACATTAGCTTGGGTAGCCATGATATATGGTTAGATGTCACTCATGGCTTGTGGGTTCTTCTATATGATTAAATAAGTAGTCATCAAGCTAGAAGGAGAATTAAAACTAAGTTTGAATTCACTAAGTGATTGGATAAATACTAATCAATTGGATCGGTACTAATCACCTCACTGCCTCGCTAATTAGAACCTAAAATGATTGTACATCGATACACTCTTGTGGTGAGATAACTAAGGGATGATGGAATTAATTAATTTGATTAATTAGGTGTTATGATTAATTAGAAAGTCTAAATAAATCATAGAAACGATGAAAGATCGTTTCAGGCTTAAAGAAAAGTTCGGGTTCATTCGGGCCCATCTGGCCCAAACCCATTGGGCTTTTTATTCAAGCATAGGATGACTTGAAATGATAAAAACCCAAAGCCCAAATCAACACTTAGTGGCCGGCCAAGGATGAGGAAAGAAGAGAGAGAAAGTGTCAATTTGTTGACTTACTTCTTTTACCTTTATAAAGGGAGTTTAATAAAAAAAGTTTCATTAGGGTTTTTTGTGTGAACTTTTCAACAAGAGAAAAAGAAGTATTTCTCTCTCTACACACATACATAGCCGGCCACCAAAGGGGGATATAGCTAATCATCTTTTCTCCTTTTGGTTATTCCAACATCTATCTCAATACACTAGTGGGTGTGGATCTTTAGAGGTCCTCTACTTTGGAGACTAGAGGAGAATCAAAGGAGTTCCATATCTATCAAGGTGGAGGAATCAAGGAGGGAGACTAGACTCAAAGAGTTCCAAGAACAAAGAGCTTGGAGGTGGTCTGTCCTTGGTCTAAAGTTGAAGGAAAATTTGTGAAACACATGTTCATTTGAGCAACATCTAAGGCATGCAATTAACATTTAAAGGCGGAATCATGCTTGTATGCACTCAAAACAAAACATTACCCATGAAATTCTAAGCGTAGTAGTTATGTGAACCAAGACTCAACTCAAGAACAAAGTGAGTTGAGAATTTTATACCTTTGTTGATTCCTCTTTGCATAAGCAAAGGCTAATCACCCAATGAGAGGGCCTTCATTCCTTGCTTCTTAGCTCCATGGATTTCTTGGATGAGGATGGTTGAAAGGATTCTCCAAGTTCCCAAAGTTGAGAACCTCTAAGTCTCCACACCAAGGTAGGACTTGAAGAAGAGATGAGTGACCTAGAGGAAGTAAGATTGCTAGCTAAAAATCCTCTAGGGTGGCCGGCCTCTTAGAGAGAAAAGAGAGCTTGTGTTCTCATCTTTTCTCCAAAAGAAAACCCTAAGGATGAAATGTCTATAAAGTTCCCTTTATACCACCTCACAATGGAGTGGCAAACTTGCAATTAAGCCAAGTTCACTACCCCTCTCTATATGGCCGGCCATTAAGGGTTCATTGGGCTTTCATGCCCTTTGTGTTTTCAAGTTGTCATACAACTTGAGTTAATGGGCTTGACATTCAAATCCCATTGGGCCTTGCGGCCCAAAACTAACCCGAGGTCTTTAACGAACTTTATTCGTTTGATTAATTAACATATTAATTAATCCTTGCCATAAATAATTAAACCATTTAATTATCCTTACTCATCTCCGTTGTTTCTTCAATCTCTACCTTACACGGTGTACGATCCATTAGGTTCCTTTTAGCGAGGCAGTGGGTGATTAGAACTCTTTCAAATCGATTGTGAATTTAAACTTACTTTCAATTCTCCCTTTAGTGATTATACACGTTTAGGGCTTCCACAAACCATGAGTGACACCTAGCAGTATGTCATGGTTACCCAAGCTAATCAGAAGAGGTGGAGAACCTATTCAGTTTAGGATTACAATGCAATACGGTCTTTCTCTAATACAATGTGATTCATTTACTTATATGATTACCTTGAATGTGATTTGGAACGACTTCCTAAATCTCATTCTTACTCTGGCCAGAGATTCTTAATCATATCATAGAGTATTCTCCCTCAAACGGTTCGAAGGTTAGAGATCCCTTGTTGCGCATTCACTTGCCTCCATGGCTAAGTGGCTTAACCCCAACTATGCCGTGGACACCCTCTTACAGAGTGACTTTTACATAGTCTAAGATCAAGGACCTAACCACAAGACAACTATGATGCCTCAGGTCAAAGGACTACTTTGCATTATCCCAACCATGAGTTCTCATGTGACATGAGTATGAGAACTCCTCGTTTATCGTGTTCAGTGGACTCATTCTCTATGAAGCACCTACGACTCGAGACCAGTCACTCTCCCTAAGAGAAGACATAGCACGTACTGATCTTAACGGACTGTCAATGCCCAATTGGCAATCCTATGATCAGGAACTTTTAGGATATGTATACGAAAAAGAATGGTCTCATGAATCTAACTTCTTTAGATCACATTCTCCCAATTGCATATTCCTTGGACTTATTGTTCAAGCATATAACATTTATATGAGACGGCTTAAAACAATAATCTTTTCCCTCGATATTAAACTAGTTTAGTTTAACAAGTGAAATGTCCATAAAGTATCATCATATGATTAATTTTAGGGCACATTTCCAACAAAAGTCTCGATCAAGAGGTATAAAACTCAACCTTCACTTTCTTCTTCAATATTTTGTTAGATGCATCATATGTGGTCTCGATCAATAAAGTCTCGATCAAGAACAAAGAGCTTGGAGGTGGTCTCGATCAAGGTGGAGGAATCAAGGAGGGAGGCTAGACTCAAGGAGTTCCAAGAACAAAGAACCTATGCTTCTTGAAGGGGATTTGCATGACTGTAGCTTTGATAATATGTGGTAATATGCTTCCGTTGCGTATGTATATAAATTTAGAATTGTGTATGCATGCTAGTCACTAGAAATCCCACTATAAATCTCAATATTTCCCTACAAGTCAGGCTATCAAACACAGGGTTAGTAGTGAATTACAAGTCGGGCCAATTTACGAATCGAGCAAGCTCTCCTTGCATGCAATAATGTGGTGGCAAAGGAGCTGGGCAGAAGGAAAAGAGGCTCCTAGCTAAAGGTAGCTTGTTTGATAAATCCTAAACTATCGTAACACTTTCTCACCCAGTTACCACTTGACCTGGTCCAAGTATATCAACTCCACTCGAGCAAGAAACTGCAAAAAAACTTACTTTAAAAGAGAATTTCATCTCAAAAGGAATTAAATTCAGCTCCAACGGGAGATTGGATGGGGCACGGGGCATGAGGTTCGGGGCCTTGACAATCTGCGTACCGCCATAAGAGAACCCTAATCTAAGCCTCGAGTGCATCTTGACCAACCAATGCCAAACAAGAGGGCTAAGCTTGGCCCTTCTCGATTGGCATTTACCAACCACTAGAGCTAGTAAGAGAACCTACAGTGAACACCCTTAAAAAACCACATATTTAAAGAACATGTAGTTATTGATTCATATGTTGATATATGTTCATTTGCTTTGCTCACGGAGCATTATATCGAAAAAAAGAACAGCGTTCTCGGATTTGAACAACTGAGTTGTTATGGAGTTATCTCCAAGAAGATTCTTTCTTCTTTCATACGCCTTCCTGCTTCATCTAAGTATGTTTGGGCTAGATCGTTGTGCTCCTGCCATCTCTTGGCAAAATTATGGGCATAGAAAATCTGACTGTGGAGAGGGAAGTGATTCTTATCTCAATCCATAGAGACAAAATGTCGTGGCGGTGCTACGAGATGGTGATTTATCGTATAGACAAATAGATCCACATGCCTATTGATTTACCATAGATGTGAATCGATAGACCGGGGAAGTATTGAAAACAAGTCATTCATTTGTGCCGATTTCCTTATGGTCGACTTAACAATTGGGATACTGGTTTCACTGTACTTATATTCCATCTTTCATAATAGCTTTGGTTTAACTCCTAGCTTGAAACGCTGCCAACTCTTTACTAGGGTGGTTAAGGTTGTTTACTTTCTGGCTGATAAGTTAGGTAGCGTAGCAATGGAGGGATCATAATTGAACCTAAATAGGAATGACATGAAGAGTCTTTTTCAAAACCTAACATTAAGGGCGTTATGACGATATACTAAAGGCAATGGTTAGGTGGAAGTGAAGTGAAGTGGGCAATCTTTGCCACTGGGCCGCTTGCTTAAAAAAATTATTTTATACAAAATAATAGATGATTTCAAAATTTGCACTAATGAAAAGCGTATGGGAACAATGAGTTATAGCAATATCCTGAGCGATAACGTCCACATATGGCTTTGTGAGAAGAGCGGTGGACAGAAATGGCTTTGTTGTACCTCACTCTCGTCTTCAATGGAGTCTGCTCCCTAATGAAAGATTGGCTCATGTTTGAGTATGATGAATCACTTCGCGCTGGCCTATTGGTAATAAACCTTCCGGCCCTCAACCATCGGCAGTTCGATCAACGAATAGAAGAGAGGGAGCAGATGCAGATGGATTGGTCCTACCCTTACTCGACAGAATGCTCCCATTTCATAGTCTCTAGGGAACTCAAACTTGAAGCAGCCATGGATTCTATCCAATTCAAAACCTTAATTTGCCTCAAAATCCAAAAAGGTTTTTACCAAATGGATCAAAGAACACTGTGTAGACATGCATATTCCTGTGAAAATAAATGATCACCAAATGCATTAAATTTTGGCATGCGAGGGATTACATGACATGCAAGGGCTTACGTGGCATATGACTCATCAAGACCGGATAAGTCATCAAGGATACATGTCAACAATTGGTGGAAATTAATATTTGATTTTAATTTAGATTAAACAAATTAATTATTTTAAATTAAAGGAAATAGAAATGCCAAATTGGGCAAGGTTGATTATTTGATTTTATTTAAATTAAATAATTAATTTATTGATTGATTGATGGAAATAAATCACGAACCAAGCCACAAACCAATTCCAAATCCATCCGTAGGCAAGGCTCGAAGAGTCTATAAATACAAGACCCCAAGGCAAAGGAAAGGGATCCAGAAATTATTCAAGCACCTAGACGCTGCCAAAGCTTAAGCACCCAAATCCCCAAAACAATTTGAAGAATTCAAATAGCTATCTGCGTTCTTCACCAAACCTTCGAAGAATCATCAAGCACTACTACCCGTGTCGATCCTTCGAATCGCCAAGAGCCAAAACCTTGGGAAAACAGTTCTTTCGAGATCAAGTCATCGCGACCCTTGGATTAACAACCTATACATCTACACATATTTCGAAGAACAAATCAGAGGAAACTTGTATATAGAGATTGTAACCTTACAAAATCGTTAATACAATACAATTATTTTGTACACATGTTATTGTTTCATTGCTACTGGATTTTCGTGTTTACAAATTTGGCACGCCCGGTGGGACCATCTCTGCCTCTCATCTCTTTCTCTATTCCACGAACAAACACCAACGAAATCAATGACATCAAAGAAAGGTTAGACTGTTCTCGCAATCAAGGCGAAGAGTATGAGCATCTCAGCTGTAAGTGGAGAGTCTGTCGACGTTACGACCTGAAGCAAGGTGAGGGCAATCACTATTTAACTGGCCACCTCCAAGTTTGTGCCACTGAAGGAACAAAGGGAACGTCAGAGGCTTGAGCCTATCATCAGCTTGGTCTCATTGGGGGCATCGAAGCAAGCCGCTGTGTGAAATAAGATAACCCAGAGTGACGAACTGGGTTCTTTTCGGTCGAAGAATTTAAGGGAGCGTTCATTATCACCAGCCTCGGATGCAAATTCAAGCAATGGATCTTACCACGGATCATCAATTGACCATCACCACGAGAGGACTTCGGTAACACCTTCGATGTATGCAGGGGACTATTGGTGCCACGTCTAATGAGGAACAACTAGCTCAGATGAATGAGGCAATCGCGAAGCTGACATGGAGTGCCGAAGAGAATGACATGCAGATCGCCACTCTCATGAATAGGCTAGAAACGCAACATGAAGGGGAAGTCGACCCCTGCCCGAAGAAGAAACAGTTGGACAAGGAGTCTGGTGAGAAAGAAAAGCGTCATGTAGAGAAAGAAGGAGAAAAACATAAGCTGGAGTTAGAAGTTACTTCGATGGGCTTTCTTTTCATCTAGCAGCTCAAGGACATGATATCTAATACTATCAGAGTGCAGTACGATGGTACTTCATGGGACATTATACTGTATTCAAAGCCATACACTAGGAGGATTGATGGCCTACGGATGCCAATAGAGTACCAGCCGCCGAAGTTCATGCAGTTTGATGGAAAAGGCAACCTAAAGAAACACATTGCCCATTTTTTCGAGACTTGCAATAATGCCTGAATAGAGGGAGACCACTTTATGAAGCAGTTTGTCTACTCCTTGAAGAGGAATGAATTTGACTGGTACACGGACCTAGAGCCCGAGTCCATCAACAATTGGGATCAAATGGAGCTGGAATTCTTGAACCGTTTCTACAGTACTCGTCGCACCATCAGCATGATGGAGCTCATAAGTACGAAGCAGTGGAAGGACGAGTCGGTTGTCGACTATATCAATCGATTGCACTCATCGAGTCTCGACTGCAAAGACATACTCTCAGAAACCTTGTAATCAAAATTTGCATACAGGGCATACATTGGACATTACATTACATCCTCAAAGGCATCAAGCCATGGACCTTTGTAGAGTTAGCTACTCGTGCCCATGATATGGAGCTCAACATTGCTAATCATTGGAAGAAAGAGCCAATCGTTGACTACAGATGGGACAAAGTCTTCGGCCAAAGGTAAAGAAGACTGTGAAGAAGCTTACCAAAAAGGCAATGATGGTTAACACTATGCCTGCCAAAATCTCTACAATAGACACCACTCCTGTCAAAATATCCTCAAAATACAAGAAGAAAAGGCCAAGTGGAACGAGCTTTTTCTTGGCCAAGAGAGGTATAAGCACACCTTTAAAAAGCTAGAAGAGAAGACTTACCTATTCCCTGACTTTGATGTGGCTGCCATGTTGGAAGACCTGCTCGACAAGAAAGTAATCAAGTTGCCTGAGTGCAAACGACCAGAAGAAATGAATCGAGTGAATGATCCGAAATACTGCAAGTATCATCACATCATTAGTCATCCGGTACGCAAGTGCTTTGTCCTCAAAGAGTTGACCATGAAGCTCGCCCATGAAGGAAGAATTGAACTAGACCTGGAGGAAACGACAATGGTGAGCACAGCAACCATCATGTTTGGGTCTTTTGATACAATACATTTCTATGCATCACCCATTAAGCCTCAGCCACATTCGTCTAAGGTGTGTCGTGAAATAGTTCATGCAAGAGAAGCAAACACCCCGAAATGAGCATGCCATCACAACTCATCTGTCGACGATAATGAAGGGTGGATGTTGGTGACGTGAAAGAATGTGCGAAAACTGCAACCGTAAGGTGCTCACCCAAAAGGGAAAAGAAAAGAGGAAGACTTCACCACCGTGCTAATAAGACCCTTCTGAAGGCAACCATAAAGGTGACAAAGCCGACGCTTGGAGAAAAGCCTAAGATCAAAAGCCGCGAGCTCCCACAGTTCCGCATGAGTATTTTCCCAAAGGTTTCTTCAAACACAGTTCAAGCACAATTTCCTGCTACATGGTCAAGGAGGAAGAGTCCTCAAATAAGAAGGATGTTGTTGATAAAGAGGAGGAAGTTCCTTCATGAGTGAGAGGCATACATGCGCGCTTTAGAGTAGAAGAAGCATTGCAGCTGCCCAAAGAAATACGAAGGGCATTAGTGGAGGTATTAATGACTCCCGACGAAGATCTGGAGCTTTGGACTCACAAGTGCGCCATGTGTTATGCCACATATGCTGCCATCAACTTCACTGACAAAGATCTGCTATTGGGGTTAAAACCACATAATCACCCACTCTTTGTCCCAGGATATGCAAGAGAACAGAAGATCGGTCGCATGCTTGTTTATGGAGGTTCAACAATAAACGTCATGCCAAGGTCAACAATGACGGTGATAAGGATCAAGACGGACGAGCTATCTCGGAGCCGCCTTCTAATCTAAGGTTCAACCAAGGTGGGGAAATGGCTGTTTCACATTATTGGTGCAAGGACTTCCTACAACTTGCTCTTAGGAAGACCTTGGATTCATGAAAATTGAGTCGTATCGTCAACCCTGCATCAGTGTCTTAAGTTCTACAAAGGTGGGGTGAAGATGATACAGGGGAACATTAAGCCATTTACCAAAGTAGAGTCATATTTCGCCAACGCCAAGTTTTGCATGGATGAAGACATGGTGTCGGAGGCTCTTACCACTAAGATCCAATCAACAGGCAAAGCCGTGCCTAGGAAGGAAAAGCTGCAAGCAGGGTCATCTCCAAAGAAAAGTGGCAACAAGCGCTCAGAGCACTTGACATCCGAGGAGAGCAGAGCATCCTCAAAAGGATCGAACACAACAGCCCTCCGATACATTCTGGTGTTAAGAATAATGAATGGGCAATCACCATTTGACAAAAAGACAAACAAGAAGCATTCAAGAAAACTGGAAAAACAAGATGTAAAGCTCCTAAAGGCAGCCACAATTGTGCCGTTACTTAAGCTAGATAATTTAAATGTTTAGAAGCCATCATCGCCTAGGAAATGGTCGACGAGGATGAGGACACTGAATGAGACGTCAAAGAGGCTCCACTGCAGCTCGAAGACGAGAGGCATGCGACTGTAGATGAGCTGAAAAAACTCAACTTAGGCACGAACTAAGACCCAAAGCCTATCTTTCTTAGTGCACTATTATGTCTGAACAAAGTGGAGGAATATTACTAACTGTAGATGAAGTACAAAGATGTCTTTGCGTGGACATACAAAGACATGCCAGGCCTAGATCTCGTCATTGCCGTGCATCACCTCTCGGTTAAATCAGGGGCAAAACCGGTCAAGCAAGCTCAGATTCATTACCAATTGGAGCTCATTCCCCAAATCGAAGATGAGATCAATAAATTGATCGGGGTGTTTTATCCGAAAGGTAAAGTACCCCAGGTGGATCTCAAACATAGTCATCGTTCTTAAAAAATGGGGATAAATTCATGTTTGTGTAGACTTCTGCAACTTGAATGATGCATGACCAAAAGACAACTTACCTCTGCCAATCATTGAAATCATGGTGAATGCAACCACAAGTCACGAAGTGTTATCCTTCATGGACGGTTCATCTAGTTACTACCAAATAAGAATGGCCCCAAAAGATGAAGAATTGACAGCCTTTTGCACTCCTAAGGGTATTTATTGCTACAAAGTGATGCCCTTTGGTCTTATAAATACTGGAGCGACCTATTAGCGAACCATGCAAAAAAATTTCAATGACATGTTTCACAAGAATGTCGAATACTACGTTAACGATATGGTGGTCAAGACAAATAAGAGGTTGAATCATTTGAAATGCGAATTTTGTGTCACGTCAAGGAAGTTCCTTGGCTTCGTCGTCAAGCACCATGAATTAAGGTTGACCAATCAAAGATTAAGGCCATCTAAAGCATGCTCGTGCCAAGATACTTGAAGGAGTTGAAAAGCTTGCAAGGGCGACTAACTTTCATCAAGTGGTTCATCTCTAACCTAGCAAGGCATTGCCAACCCTTTAGCTGGCTAATGAAGAAGGGCGTGCCATTCGTATGGGATATGCCATGCCATAATGGTTTTGAAAGCATAAAGAAGTACATGTGCAACCCATATGTCCTAGGAGCACCTGTGCTTGGAAGGCCACTCGTATTGTACATCGCCGCTCAGGAGAGTTCAGTTGGAGCACTCTTGGCACAAGAAAATGAATCCCATAACGAAAGTGCACTCTACTACCTCAGCCAGACTCTTACTGGTGCCGAACTAAACTATTCCTCGATCCAGAAAATGTGTCTTGTTTTGTATTCGCCATCCATAAATTAAGGCATTACATGCACGTATATACCATACACCTAATCGCGGGCCGACCCAATTAAGTATGTCATGTTGAAGCTAGTCTTGATAGGGCGATTGGCCAAATGGGCTTTTCTTCTTCATTAATACAAGATTATCTACGTCTCGGCAAAGGCTATCAAATGATAAACTCTAACAGACTTCTTAATAGACCACCCAATTTCGACAGATCGGGAAATTTTAGACTATCAAAATGTTCTATGCCAATCTCTTCCCTACATGTACATGTTCCTTGAGGGGTCAACACGATCGAATGGAGTGAGGGCATGCATGGTGTTCGTGTCACCACAGAGTTTGGCATTACCTTACTCCTTCTGCCTAAGGGAGTTGTGTTCCAACAACGTCGTCGAATACCAACCTTTGATCATTGGGCTTCAAATGCAAGTTGAGATGAAGATCTCAATGTTGGAGGTATACGGGGATTCCAAGCTAGTAATCAATTAGCTATCAGCCCAGTACGAAGTAAGAATTTAAACACGAAAATTCTGTAACGAATGAAATGAGAACAAGTGTACAAAGTAGATTAATATTAATGAATTTGTAGGGTTACAATCTCTGTTAACAATTTTCCTCTTATTCACTCTTCAAAATTGATGTAGATGCGTAGGTTGTTGATCCAAGGGTCGCGATGACTTGTTCTCGGATGAACGATTGAACGATTGCTTCAAGTTTTGAGCTTGAAACAATGCGTGGATAGTCTTCACCTCAGGTTTAGGGTTACGGTAAAAGTGATGTTGACGTAGGACTTTGTTGATTCAAGAGTCTTGGTGACTTGATCTTGAATCGAATGTCGTTACAAGTTTTGAGCTTGTAACAAAGTCTTGAAGGAATCGGCACAGGTGCTTGTTGATTCTTCAGGGGAATGCTTCGGCTTTGGTTGTGCGTTCTTCGAAAAGAGCTTTGGCAGCGTATTAGTCTTCAAAGATTTGGCAGAGGTTCTCTTTTTGTGAGAATTTCGGCCCTTCCATGTAGAAATTGTCGACCTTTATGCTTGTCTAAGGACGTAGTATTTATAGACTTCTCAAAGTTTGCCCTTAGATGGATTTGGCTTTGATTTGTGTCTTGATTCGTCCATGGGAGAATTTAGGCATGTTTTGTGTCTTAATTTCGGCCACTTTCCCTTTCTTGGCCGAAATCTATAGGGCTTTCTTGCCTATTTTGCGAGCAATCTTCAATTCTTGCTTGTTTTGTGAAGATGCTTTTGCTTTTTTTTCCAGTTTTGGGAGCAATTTAGGCCCCTTGCTGATTTTAAGGAGATTTCTTCCTCTTGCCGACTTTTGGGAATGTTTTATACTTCCTTTGCTTGATTTGTGTCACATGTCATTGATGACTTGTCCATTTGTAATGGGTCATATGCCACGTGGAGCTTTGTGATGCATCATTTGTATGCAACGAAATTTACATGTGTACAACGAAAAGATGATCTCGTCCCATATTATCGGTTGGCTACACAACTCCTTCAAAGGTTCAATATCGTCACACTACAACACGTTCCAAGGAAGAAGAAGCAAATGGCAGATGCTTTCGCCAACTTGGCTTCAAATATAGAGCTAAGAGAAGGAGAAGCTGTAAATGTTCTAGTTTGCCAACTGTGGATGGTCCCACTCATCACTGAGTCACCATTGGAAGATGCAAATATCATCTTCGTACTTCGTGTTAATGTAGAAGAATGGAGGCAACCATTGATTGACTATCTAGAACATGAAAAATTGTCAGACGATCCTAGACAACTCTTAGAAGTTTGATGACGAGCACCTCGCTTCCTTTACTACAAGGAGACACTTTATCGACGTTCTTTTGAGAGAGTGATTCTCAAATGCTTGGGAGAAGAAGAGCCCAGCCAGGGCAATGGAAGAAGCTCACTCAAGAGTATGTAGAGCCCATCAGTTCGGACCTAACCTGCATTTCCAACTAAACATGAGGGGCTACTATTGGCCGACCCTGGTAAGAAAAAGTCAAAGCATTAAAGATAAGGATTAATTACCCAAATCCAATCTTTAATACATTCCCAATTGAAGATTGACTCCAATCAAGTAAGTAAACCCAATTTAAATCAATTAGGGATAATTACTCCAATATCTCAAGATACTATTTCCTATTTAATATCTTAAGAATATTTCTCCATAAACCTTGGCCAATAGAATGCCGCCAAGTGTAAGGTAAAACCCTAACACTATGGCCAGCCCTATCCCTATAAATACCCCATATTCTACCAAATTTCAAAAGCTTTTGCTACCCTAAAAAAGCCCCAACACTTTATTCTCCACAGAGAAACTAACTTAGGCATCAGAGATCCATTGTCCTAACCCATTCCCCCCACCTCGTGGGCGCGTGAGGCTTAGATCTTTGATCAAAGATGTTACTTGTTTTGCAGGTGCATTTTCGTCAAGACAAAAGACGAAGGAAACTTGCATTGACAAATTGGTGCTTTCATTGAGAGCTGATTCAAATACTCAAAGAAGCATCTCCCATTTGGTTTCTTGAATTTTCTGTTATGTTGAATTTCTCAACGTCGTATCAATTAATTTTTCCTAGAAAAGTCTTGATCAATCCTTGGAGAAAGGATACAATGGTAGGAAATTCAGAAACAACGACGAACGGAACACCGTACGTACAAGGATTTGGATTGGAGAGTGGAGATGAGGACATAGCCCCAGAAGCACGCTGCCACGGCCCACTGCGTTGCACAGGAACCCACGGCCAAAGGGCAGGAGGCCTAAAGCTTAGCAATTGCCACTGCAACAGCCCCAACTGCCATCCAACGAGCCCAGGTGCTCCAGGCCTAGGCCCAGACCCACGAGGACCCAACAAGGCTGCCCAGCTAGCAGGAGTAGCCAACGGGTCGGCAACCCAAGCCCACTTAGCTGTCTATCGAGCTCAAGCCTGCAAAGAGTAAACGTCGGCTCAGCTGGGTTAGGCTGCCCCGCGACCCAGTCCAATCCAAGACCATGATCCAGATTCTGACCACCTGTCCTACGACCGATTCAGGGTTATTTTCATCCCACTTTTTTGCAGGGATGCTTGACGAAGGGAAGTATTGTGCCCTAGACGTACACCAAGTTCTCAGTCCCAATCAACCAGATCCTTCATGACCTCGAGGACAAGCCGTGGTTCAAGCCGCCGCCACCCATGAGAGGGGATCCCTCCAAGATAGACCAGACAAAGTATTGCGCATTCCACAGAGGTCCTGGGCACACAACCAACGACTGCACCACCTGGAAGAGGTACCTTGAGCAGTTCGTTAAGGAAGGCAAGTGTGACCAGTATGTCGACAGACCAGCTGCCCGGCCAAGGCGAGAAGAAGATGCTGATGCTGAACCCCAACCAAGACAATCCAGATCAATGGAATCTTTGTTGAGTCAGAGCATCTGGGGGCCACCAACAACTCCAAGAAAAGGAAGATCCAGTAGGCAAGATAGAACTTTCAGGTTGAAGCCATAGATGCTGTACCTGAACCAATCGTCAGCTTCACCGAGCAGGATGCGAAGGGAGTAAACTTTCCCCACGACGACGCCTTGGTGATTTCTGTTCAACTGGCTCACACCATCGTTGACAGAATTATGGTGGGAAACGATAACTCAATCAATATCCTACAACTGTCAGTCAACCAGCAGATGGGTCTAGAAAGCATGATCAAAGGCAAAGCAGAGGTATTGACTAGATTCAACAGACTTACCTCAATTGCCATTGGCACGATAACGCTCGACGTAACCAGCCCACCAATTGTCTCATCATGGACCTTCATGATCGTCAGCAATCCATCTCCCTATAATGAGATATTGGGCTGACCCTGGCTAGTAAAGATTGGAGCTATGCCCTCAATCGAGTATTAGAAGATCTGATTTTACATCCAGGGAAGAGCAGTCGGAGAGATCAAAGGCGATCGGGCCATGTCTCGGAGATGCACTGTACAAGTTCGTAAGGAGTTAAAGTAGAAGTCTTTTGCCCCAGCAGTAGTAGCTGAAGTGCAGAAAGACAATTATACCTCCGCCAAATAGCAACCACAGTAGGTAGGTCAAGAAGATGGCGTCAAGGCCGACAATGCCCTGGAAGATGAATCAGGATGAAAACCTGAAGATGACGCCGAGGACATCATTCTTAACCCCCACTAGCCGAAGAAAATGGCTAGGATTAGCTCACGTCTAAGGCCGATGGAGAAGGAGGACCTCACAGTTTTCCTTAAGAAAATCATGACATTTTCGCATGGTCACCCTCTGACACACCCGGTATTGATCCAGCGATAGCTTGCCACAAGCTGCATGTCGATCCCTCTGCCAAACCTATGATCCAGAAAAGGCGACATTTCGAACCCGAGCGAGGAGTGATTATTAAGGCGGAGATCGACAAGTTAATAAAGGCCAGATTCATTAAGGAAGTGGTGCAGTCAGCATGGCTAGCCAACACCGACCTCAACAAGGCCTGTCCCAAGGACAACTACATGGTTCCTCGAATCGACTTGTTCATTGACTCTCAGTTTCTTGGACGCAAACTCAGGCTACTATCCATGCAAGAGCTTGACAAGGAGAAAACCGCATTCGTCACCGAGCGAGGCACAAACTGCTACAAGGCCATGCCCTTTGGCCTCAAGAACTCAGGAGCAACCTACTAACGACTAGTAAACACGATGTTCAAGTAGCAGATCAAAGTAACCATGGAAGTCTATGTCGATGACATCATGGTGAAGGGCAAGCAGCGGTCAAACCACATCGACAACTTGCCAGAGACTTTTGATATCCTTCGAGAGTACAAAATGAAGCTCAACCCAGCCAAGTGCACTTTTGGCGTCTCTTAAGGCCGATTATTATGGTACCTTGTAACCTAACGACGATTTGAGGCTCATCTAAGGCAGATTAGAGTGATCCTGGACATGAAGTCTCCCACAACTCTGAAGGAAATCCAAAGTCTAACCGGACGAGCAGCCGCACTCAATCATTTCCTCTCGCGATCTACCGACTGATGTCACGATCCATCGATTGATGTAAGCCTTCAAGGCAATTAAAAGGGCGTAAAATGACAAATGGGACGATGAGTGCGAGAAAACATTTCAGGACTTTAAGTAGTACCTGACATCACCACCACTATTATCCAAGTCGGAAGCAGTGGAGGACCTATACATTTATCTAGCGGTATCAGAACTAGCAGTGAGCTCTACCCTAATCTTGGCGCTAGTTGTTGCAATTCAGAAGCACAGACCCTACTTTTAAGGGCATCCGGTCATCGTCATAATCTAGTAACCACTACGATTAGTTTTCCATAGTCCAGACACTTCTCAACGAGTGTTGAAATGGGCATTGGAACTTGGCTAATACGGCATAGCATACCAGTCCAGCACTGCAATAAAGGCCCAAGCATTGGCGAATTTGAAAGCAGAATTCACCCCAAGCCAAAATGATGTAGCAACTCAGCTCGAAACCACCCCAAAGGTAGCCGAGCACGCCGTAGCCCCACCAGCCCCACCTGCAAGAGATTTCTTGCGCTTTCACGTTGATGGATCATCCAACCACCAGGGATCGGGAGCAGGCCTAATTCTTACTACCCCAGAAGGTTCAATGCTTGAGTAGGCGATCACTCTAAGCTTCAAGGCGTTAAACAATGAAGCAGAGTATGAAGCCCTACTAGCAGGTCTATGATTGTTGAAAGAATTAGTGGTGAAGAAGCTCGCGATTTATTCCAATTCCTAGCTGATCACCAACCAAACCTCAAGGGAGTACGCAACAAAGCATCCAAGGATGGCCCGATACCTTAAGAAGGTACAAGCGCAACTGATGCGAAAATTAACTTAACACACAAATTAAACCCTCTTATTGACAATTGTAGTAAAGATGTAAGTAGGGATAGTTCTAGACCGGGTATTAGGAGGGATTACTAATCTACTTAAGACTGACTCAAAAACACAAAACTAGGCTTAAAAACCCTTAACTAGACTCAGGGAACTCAAAACAAGATATAAAGACTCAAAACAGCACAAAACAATCAAATAGACTCAATCTAGACACTATAGGTTGATTTGGACGAAAATTGATTTTAACTTGACTCAAAACACTTAAAAACACAAACTAAGACAGATTCTAACTAATTTGACACACTAAAGTAAAGGGGATTGGGTTTTGGACGAAATTAAAGTGAAAAACAAGTAATTTAAAGACTGAAACAAAGTTGCACGAAATTGGGGTAAATGGATGGGTGATTGGCTAGCTAGAGGTTCTTTCTCCACACATGACACACTTGCATACAAAACAATTTCTAGTTGCTTTTCAATAAACCATGAATCTCAACACCCCAAATTAACCGTGAACAACACTAATTAACCCTCAGATTTTCCTTAAGTCATTGAATTGGACGGATAACGCATCGGCAACCCAAATTATTCTTCAAAATTTCCGTACATGAACGGCATAATAGAGATACAATCAAAGATCATTAAGTTTTATGAAAATCATAAGCATTGACAAAGCATTCGTAACTATGATGAGCATGATACTCCTGCCAAGAATCTACTTAACACGATTGTGACTAGCAACCTTCACTACTTATGAATATAAGTTCATAATGATTAGGTGAAACTCCCTTATATTCTAGCATCAATTTCATGCATACAAACTAAGTATGCATCCTTAATCCACAAACAAGAATAAGTTATCAATCAAACAGTTAAGTAAATTGCATTCACGATTCATAGAATCACAACTGGAAGTAATCAATTCATATTGCAAATATGTTCATGGCTTTGAATTTCCCCCTAGCTAAAACGAGTTTAGCTCTTCATGTTTGCAAAACAAAGATAAATAAACTTAGACATTGAAAACAAAAGATTGAAAACACCAAAAAACGTTCCAGCAATCCAACTTGAATGGCAAGCACATCCAAGGTCCTCCTTCTTCTTCTTTGCTGCGGTACAAGGGATGGGTGGAGGTTTTGATGGTGTATTGTATGGAAGGTTGTGTATTTAGAATGGGATGTGTTGATGGAGTGATTGGTGTATGTGTCTTTGGTGATGAATGATGGATGATCTTGGATGGCTGTGACAAGGGTATTAAATAATATCCCTAAGTCTGTCAAAACCCTAGGTAATTAAGGCTAAGTAAAAGTCAGAAATAAAAAGGAAAGGGTAAGGGTGGTGCGGCAAGGGAAAAGGAAATTGGAAAGGGGAATGTTTCTCCTTGCACGGCAAGGAATGAACATTCAAGGGATATGTGTGGCAAGTTACTAAGGCTGGGATTTAGGTGTCCCAAAGTGTCCTAGAGAAGAAGGGAAAATGTTTTACATGTTTTAGGAATAGGGAAACATGGCAAGGGGAAATGCTGCACAAGGAGGGACAAAGAGGGGACAAAGGGGAGACAAGGCGCCACCTTTGAAGGAATAGGTTCAATTGTGTGTTTCCTTGTCTTCCAAGCTTCCATTCTGACTTCTCTTGACTTCTAGCCTCTTTTGGTCTTCAATTTCATCCAATCATCTTGCTCCAAGCACATGTTATCCATTCCATGCCCAAAACTGCTCCAAAAGGCACCAAAATGCACTTTCTTGCCACTTTAGCTCTTTGAACCTGAAAACACACGAAAATAGCTTAAAAGACTAAAATAACTAGGAATTAACAACATAAATGCACGAAACCAAGCTAACAAAGTCACATAAATATGGTCCTATCAAATTCCCCCACTTAGCTTTTGCTAGTCCTCGAGCAAAACAAAACAAACAAAACAAAACATAACCTAAACCTTCCAACATTT
Organism: Malus fusca; assembly: GCA_035220775.1. Lineage (NCBI taxonomy): Eukaryota > Viridiplantae > Streptophyta > Magnoliopsida > Rosales > Rosaceae > Malus > Malus fusca. The sequence continues at coordinate 25,156,063 of CM069071.1, read as the reverse complement.
GCCTCAGGGATTTCCAATGAAACATGACATGCCAAAGATCACCACTTACATAGATTTTAGCAATCCTTACCCTCGAGCACACACTTAATCATAGTCACCACTTACTAGCTCTCATTTAATCAATTAAAACAACGTTTCGAATGTAGTAATATGCCTTAGAGAATTCCCTCAATTCCTTACCGGATATACACACTATTTTCACACACATTTTCTGACTACACTCCCTATACTAGGTATATGTGAGAAGATTGATGTAAACATGTAAACTAGTACTCCCATATGTTTTAAACAAAGAAAGCAATTTCTGGAATTATTAATGCATGTATATATATGATCTCATGAACGGAATGCTACTACTTCGAAGCAAGAACCAGGGATTCCATATGCTCATACCAATTCCAAACTCCACAGATTGAAACACACAACACCCAAGATAGAAGTCTAAGGGTTGTAATGAGGCTAGGGTATTGGCTAACAAAGAAAGGGAAAGGATAATTAGACGTTCTTAAAGCAATAGTAAGCAAAGTAATGAAATTGACACTTAGAATTCACTTTTGAATGCAAAAACCCACTTTAAACACAAGGGACAGGTTAACAAAAACACTTAGGGCCAGATTCAAACTTTTGGACCCTTTCTTCAACAATCAACACTTGTGAGTTCATTCTCACTTATTTTCAACTCTTTTCCTTTCTTTTCTACATACTTTTTCTTTTCTTTTTCCTTTTCCACTTTTTTTTTTTTTTTTTGAGTTTTTTTTCTTTTTTTTTTCTTTTGTTGGAAATAACCTTCCCCCACACTTGTTTTCTGCATAATGTTGATCAAAAGGAATTCCTTCTAAGTTATGCTCCACTACACTTTAAGAACAAGGGTATGGATGATCTTATTCTAGGCTAGGTAGGGATAATGTGGCTAACAAAGAAAATAGGCTCAATAAGGCTCAAAAGGGGTTAAACCTACAAAACAAATGCATGGGATGAAGGCTTTTTCGCTCTGGTGGTAACTACTAAACAACTTCATCTTGTTATGTGTTATGCATTCAATTTTAAGTTTTGAATGAAACGGGCATGAGTTCTAGTATTTGGAACTAAAATAATGAAAACACATTCTAAGTAGCAACCAAGCAATGAATAATGAGATCATGCAACGACTTTAGAAAACAAGAATGCACAGATTAATAACTCTCCAAACAAAGTTTAGACTCAAGTCTCTCAGGGATGTAGCGTTTGTTTGAGTTCCTTCCTTCAAGCATGTTACAAAAACTGATTTTTTTCCTTTTGTGATTACATGTGAATTTGTAAACTATAACTACAACCAAGCATAAACCAAAGAGCATATCAAACTTCCACCCATGTTTGTAACTTTCTTTAACAGTCACGCAATTAAAAACCAAATCCTCATCATTGTGTTGGAAGGCACCCTAAGACACAAACACACAAAAATGACTCTTTTTGGTTTGTTTTTCAAAACTTTTCTAATTTTTTTTTTCAAATTTTCGTATTTTTCTTTCAACACACACTACAACAGTGCAAAACACACTAAAAACACTTAAAATCAGTGAGAAACAACTCTAGAGGGGATAGGTGATAAAATCCTATGAAAATAATGCAAAAACAGCTTGTTCCCCCCCCCCCCCCCACACTTAAACCAAACATTGTCCTCAATGTTTCAAACAAAGACTCACACATAAGCAAACAAACAAACAACGAACAAAAATGGCAAAATAAATGCAGTAAAGAGAAGGGTTTAGGAACGCAAATCTAGTTTTGGAGTGAAAAGTCCATCGTTCCCTAGTTGAATGCATGGGTTGCCTCCCAATAAGCGCTTGCTTTAACGTCTTGCAGTCGGACGAGCGTTCTTCTTAAGCTTTAGTGGACCCCATGACATGGAGGGGTACTTCCTCCACCACATGCTCCTCAAAAAGGTCGTAATAAGGCTTCAAACGGTGCCCGTTCACTTTGAATTCTTGGCCGGTCTTGAAACTTTGGATTTGGACTGCACCATAATGAAAGACATTAGTAATAACAAACGGGCCAATCCATTTAGAATGTAACTTACTGGGAAACAAACGTAGGCGGGAATTGAAAAGCAACATTTTCTGCCCAATGGAGAATGTCTTGCTACGAATCATCTTGTCATGGAATGCCTTTGTCTTCTCTTTGTAAATTCGAGCACTCTCATAAGCCTTGTGCCTAATCTCCTCAAGTTCATTCAATTGAAGCTTCCTATGAATTCCAGCAGCATCTATGTCCAAATTGAATGTCTTGACAGCCCAATGCGCCTTGTGCTCTAATTCCACGGGAAGATGGCATGGTTTGCCATAGATGAGCCGAAATGGGGACATGCCAATGGGTGTTTTGTAAGTGGTACAATATGCCCACAGTGCATCATCTAAACGCAAGCTCCAATCTTTCCTAGTTGGTCCCACAGTCTTCTCTAAAATCTACTTGATTTCCCTATTTGAAACCTCAGCTTGGCCACTTGTTTGGGGATGATAAGGTGTTGCAACCTTATGTGTGACATTATATTTCTTGATCAGCGCCTCGATGGTGCGATTGCAAAATTGAGACCCTTCATCACTTATGAGAACTCTTGGCATTCCAAACCTTGCAAATATGTTAGTTTTAATGAAATCTGCAACCACTTTAGAATCATTAGTACGGGTGGCTTTTGCTTCCACCCATTTTGACACATAATCCATAGCAAGCAAAATATAAAGGAAACCATGTGAAGAAGGAAAATGACCCATGAAATCAATGCCCCAAACATCAAAGATTTCGACAACAAGTATGGATGTTTGCGGCATTTGGTCTCTTTGACCTATATTTCCTGTTCTTTGGCAACGATCACAAGTCATACAAAAAGTTCTAGCATCCTTAAAGATAGTAGGCAATAAAATCCACATTCTAACACTTTATGTGATGTGCGCTGTGTGCCAAAATGACCACCACATGCATATGTGTGACAAAAGGTTAAAATGGAATTAAATTCGGAGTCATTCACACATCTACATACAATCTGATCAGGCAATATTTCCACAAATATGGGTCATCCCAAACATACAAACGTGCATCATTTTTAAGTTTATCATGTTGGTGCTTGTTTAGGTCACTTGGAACTTGTTTAGATACCAAATAATTCACTAAATCGGCATACCATGGCTCACTTACCTCAATGGACAGCAGTTGCTCATCTGGGAATGTGTCTTGGATAGGCACGACATTGGCATCCTCTTCATGCACCATTCGGCACAAGTGGTCAGCCACCATGTTTGCACTCCCTTTCTTGTCCCTAATTTCAATATCGAACTCTTGGAGAAGAAGCATCCATCGAATAAGCCTTGGTTTAGCTTCTTTCTTTGAAAGAAAATACTTCAAAGCTGCATGATCAGTGAAAACAATAAATTTAGAGCCTATTAAATAAGAACGAAACTTATCTAATGCAAACACAACAGCAAGAAGTTCTTTTTTCGTGGTGGAGTAGTTCAATTGAGCATCATTCAAGGTTCGGGATGCATAATAGATGACATGCAGCTACTTGTTCTTCCGTTGGCCTAAAACAGCTCCAATTGCATAATCTGATGCATCACACATTAGTTCAAAAGGAAGGCCCCAATCTGGTGGAATGATGATGGGGGCCGAAGTAAGCATGTCCTTGAGGTGTTTGAAAGCCTTCTCACATTCCTCGTTGAACTCAAAGGCCACTTCTTTTTGGAGGAGACGGCATAGGGGCTGTGCAATCTTTGAAAAATCCTTGATAAATCGCCTATAGAATCCTGCATGACCAAGAAAAGAACGAACCCCTCTCACCGAAGTAGGAGAGGGTAAGTAGCGTACAAGATATATTTTTGACTTATCAACCTCAATTCCTTTTTCAGAGATTATGTGACCTAAAACTATGCCTTGTTTCACCATAAAATGACATTTCTCCCAATTTAAAACAAGGTTAGTTTCAATGCATCTTTTCAAGTTCAAGGTCAGATTATCCAAGCAATCATCAAAGGACTTACCAAACACACTAAAATCATCCATAAAGACCTCAATGATCTTTTCAACATAATCTAAAAATATACTTACCATGCATATTTGGAATATGGCTGGTGCATTGCATAAACCAAATGGCATGCGACGATAAGCAAAGGTACCAAAGGGGCATGTGAAAGTGGTATTTTCTTAATCCTCCGGGGCTATTACAATCTGATTATAACCGGAATAACTATCAAGAAAACAATAAAATGCATAACCAGCTAACCTTTCAAGCATTTGGTCAATGAACGGAAAAGGGAAGTGATCTTTCCTTGTGGTGGCGTTGACCTTCCTATAATCAATGCAAACTCTCCACCCGGTTTGGGTACGTGTAGGCACAAGCTCATTCTCTTCATTTTTCACCACAGTGACTCCATATTTCTTTGGAACCACTTGGACCGACGAAACCCATTGACTATCAGAGATTGGATAGATCACTGCACAATCAAGTAGATTATCTCATTTTTCACAACTTCCATCATTGGAGGGTTGAGTCGGCGTTGAGCTTCACTTGATGGTTGAGTCGGCGTTGAGCTTCCTCCAAGAGTCTACGATGCATGCAAGTTGTAGGACTTATACCCTTGATGTCGGCTAAGGTTCATCCAATGGCTGTTTTGTGCTCCCTCAACACCCTCACCAACTTCTATTCTTCTTATGCTGTGAGTGTGGATGAGATTATGATGGGCAAAGTCTCTTGTTCTCCCAAGAAAACATACTTCAAATGGCTTGGTAACGGTTTAAGTTCGAGGGAAGGTGCCTAAATTACTGAGGGCAACATCTTATTAGTAGAGATAGGAATTGAAATTGGTTTGGAAGGCTTACCAACATGTTTTGGAATTGATTCAAGGGCAGCAACAACTTCGGCTAATTCCTCATTAGAAGACACGACAAGGTTGTTTCCCTCCTTGCCGTGAGTGTGGACAACACATTCCACTTCATTTTTTAGTCTTACTCCCTTTGTAATGGCCGTTTCAAGTGCATCATCATTCAAATCTTCAAGATATTCTTGCGCCAAAGAATCAATTATATCAATAGAAAAACAAGAATGATCATCATTAGGATATCTCATGGCTTCAGAAATATTGAAATCAATAACTTCCACATCAAATTCCATGGATAACATCCCTTTGAACACATTTATCTTGGTGCGGGCTGTTCTCATGAATGGCCTTCCAAGTAGAAAAGGCAATGAGGAAGAATGAGTCGAATCTTCCATTTCAAGCACATAGAAATCAGCCGGAAAGATCAAGTGATTAACCCGCACCAAAACATCCTCCAAAACTCCTTTTGGATAAGCATTAGATAGATCGGCTAATTGAATAATCACTCCCATCATTTTTCAGCTCACCTAAGTTCATAGATGCATAAATTGAATAGGGCATGACATTAATGGATGCAACTAAGTCTAACATGGCATGTTCAAATCCAGTATTGCCAATAACACAAGGAATTGTGAAACTACCCGGATCTTTGCATTTAGGAGGCAGTTTTCATTGTAAAACGGCTGAAACATTCTCACCTACCCTTACGACCTCCTTGTTCGAAATCCTCTTTCTTGTTGTGCAAAGTTCTTTAAAAAAATTGACATACTTTGGGACTTGTTTGATTGCATCCAAGAGTGGGATATTGACTTGTACCTTCCGAAACGTCTCAAGAATGTCCTTGTCACTTTCTTCTTTCTTTGATTTCATAAATCTGCGAGGAAAAGGTACATTGGGTGGAATAGGGTTAGAATCAACATAATTTGGACGTAACTTACCTTTGTTGGATGGATTGGATGGATTAGGGAGTGTAGGAGGCTGCGGCAATGTTGTTTCCTTCCTTGTCGTGGCCTTTTCTTGCTCCTCCTCTTCGAATTGCAACTTCTCGTCCTCTTTTTGGCTTGATTTGGATGGTTGTGGATCAGTTCCTACTTCTTTTCCACTTTTCAATGTGATTGCCTTGGCAGATTCAAAGCCTCATTTTGGATTGACAATGGTGGAGCTAGGTAGTTTCTCTTCTTCTCGAAACTGCCTCAGAAACTCCGCCATCTGCCCAATTTGCTTCTTGACTTCATTCATCTCCTTGGCTTGATTTTGTTGGCGCTGCGTCAATGAAGTTAGTAATTTAAGAAGTGTATCATTATCGAAAGACGTACTTGAGTTTGTTTGGGCAGATTGTGGTGGAGGTTGTGGTGGTGCGTATGGCCTTGGAAACACCCCAGGGGGTGTTTGTCGAAATCCTCCTTGATTTTAAGGTTGTTGAGTATCTCTCCATTTGAAGTTTAGATGATCTCTCCATCCCGGATTGTAAATGTTGGAGTATGGATCATTGCGCGGCTGGTTTGGTCCTTGATAACCCACGACATGAGCAGTTTCCCATCCTCCATTTTCAATCAATTGAGGGCATTGGTCATTGAGATGTCCTTGCAAAGAACACACTCCACATATGGATGCATTTTGCATTTTAGATCCATCCACAACCTGTGACACAAGGGTAGTGAGGTTAGCTAATTGAGATTGAATTTCAGAAATTGTACTTTCCTCATTAACTTGGGGTTGTTGCCGTGTGGGCTCCTGTTGTCCAACGCCTTCATATTGTTGTGCATTCAAGGCTCGGTTGGCAATTAAGGTCTTGGCAGCCATGGGTGTTTTGTCCACCAAAGCACCTCCCGCTGAAACATCTAGCATTTGTCTTTCAATGGGAAGAAGTCCTTCGTAGAAGTATTGAATGAGAAGCTCTTCTTTCATTTGATGTTGAGGACATGATGCAACAAGAGCTTTGAAACGTTCGTAGTATACCAGAAATGATTCTCCTTGATTTTGTTGAATACCACTAATCCCATTCCTCAAAAGAATGATTCTTGATGTTGGAAAGATTTTCTCCAAGAATGCTATTTTCATGCTCTCCCAAGATGTGACAGTTCCGGGTGCTAATTCATACAACCAATCCTTAGCCTTGTCCATTAGTGAGAATGGAAAAGCTTTCATCTTCAATATGCTTCCATCGACGTTGACTGGGGTCATGCTTGAACAAACTACTTCGAATTCTTTCAAATGCTTGTTTGGATCCTCCATGGACAGCCCATGGTACTTTGGAATGTGATGTAGCAAACTGGACTTCAACTCGAATTCTTCGGTCTTGCCTTGAGCTGCCATGGCATATTGAATGCATAGGGGCACGACATTGTCCAATCCCGAAGCGGAAAGTTCCTTGATTGTTCGATTGTCCACTGCCATGACTTGTGATTCCTCAAAGTTCTGAGTCGTGGGCTCTTCTTCTTTAATCACTTCTTCTTCAAGCACGGGGTCAGGGCTAGATGGATTAGATTCTTGTTGATTCCTCTTCATTCTCAAAGTCTGCTCAAAATCGTCATCAAAGTCAAAGATATGCTCACGAACTGGTTGAGAACTCCGAGTCATAAACTAGTACCTAAAAACAAGAAAACAAAGCAAGGTCAGAAATTAGAAACAAAAACACACAAAAATAAACAAAAAGAAACAACGAGGGATTAGCAAAGTTGCTAATCCCCGGCAACAGCGCCAAAATTTGATGCGAAAATTAACTTAACACACAAATTAAACCCTCTTATTGACAATTGTAGTAAAGATGTAAGTAGGGATCGTTCTAGACCGGAGATTAGGAGGGATTGCCAATCTACTTAAGACTGACTCAAAAACATAAAACTAGGCTTAAAAACCCTTAACTAGACTCAAAGAACTCAAAACAAACTATAAAGACTCAAAAATGCACAAAACAATCAAATAGACTCAATCTAGACACTATAAAACACTTAAAACACTTGACTCAAAACACTTAAAAACACAAACTAAGACAGATTCTAACTAATTTGACACACTAAAGTAAAGGGGATTGGGTTTTGGACGAAATTAAAGTAAAAACAAGTAATTTAAAGACTGAAACAAAGTTGCACGAAATTGGGGTAAATGGATGGGTGATTGGCTAGCTAGAGGTTCCTTCTCCACACATGACACACTTGCATACAAAACGATTTCCAATTGCTTTTCGATAAACCATGAATCTCAACACCTCAGATTAACCGTGAATAGCACTAATTAACCCTCAGATTTTCCTTAAGTCATTAAATTGGACGGATAACGCATCGGCAACCAAAATTATTCTTCAAAAGTTCCCTACATGAACGGCATAATAGAGATACAATCAAAGATCATTAAGTTTTATGAAAATCATAAGCATTGACAAAGCATTCGTAACTATGATGAGCATGATACTCCTGCCAGGAATCTACTTAACACGATTGTGACTGGCAACCTTCACTACTTATGAATATAAGTTCATAACGATTAGGTGAACCTCCCTTATATTCTAGCATCAAATTCATGCATGCAAACTAAGTATGCATCCTTAATCCACAAACAAGAATAAGTTATCAATCAAACAATTAACTTGCATTCACGATTCATAGAATCACAACTGGAAGTAATCAATTCATATTGCAAATATGTTCATGGCTTTGAATTTCCCCCTAGCTAAAACAAGTTTAGCTCCTCATGTTCGCAAAACAAAGATAAATAAACTTAGACATTGAAAACAAAAGATTGAAAACACCTAAAAACGTTCCAGCAATCCAACTTGAATGGCAAGCACGTCCAAGGTCCTCCTTCTTCTTCTTTGATGTGGCACAAGGGATGGATGAAGGTTTTGATGGTGTATTGTTTGGAAGGTTGTTTATTTAGAATGGGATGTGTTGATGGAGTGATTGGTGTATGTGTCTTTGGTGATGAATGATGGATGATCTTGGATGGCTGCGACAAGGGTATTAAATAATATCCCTAAGTCTGTCAAAACCCTAGGTAATTAAGGCTAAGTAAAAGTTTGAAATTAAAAGGAAAGGGTAAGGGTGGTGTGGCAAAGGGAAACAAAAGGGAAAGGGCATCCCTTGCTCGGCAAGGGAAAGGGAAATTGGAAAGGGGAATGTTTCTCCTTGCACGGCAAGGAAGGAACATTCAAGGGATAGGTGCGGCAAGTTACTAGGGCTGGGATTTAGGTGTCCCAAAGTGTCCTAGAGAAGAAGGGAAAAGGTTTTACATGTTTTAGGAATAGGGAAACATGGCAAGGGGAAATGTTGCACAAGGAGGGACAAAGAGGGGACAAAGGGGAGACAAGGCGCCATCTTTGTAGGAATCGGTTCAATTGTGTCTTTCCTTGTCTTCCAAGCTTCCATTCTGACTTCTCTTGCCTTCTAGCCTCTTTTGGTCTTCAATTTCGTCCAATCATCTTGCTCCAAGGACATGCTATCCATTTCATGCCCAAAACTGCTCCAAAAGGCACCAAAATGCACTTTCTTGCCACTTTAGCTCTTTGAACCTGAAAACACACGAAAATAGCTTAAAAGACTAAAATAACTAGGAATTAACAACATAAATGCACGAAACCAAGCTAACTAAGTCGCATAAATATGCTCCTATCAGCAACTAGCAACGTTCTAGGCGTACACACTCACTCAGGTTTCATGAGCAAAAAATGCCCATGCAGAAGCACTAGCAAGCCTAGGCTTCGCATTAGACCATCAGCTCAAGTGTTCCATCCCAGTTGAGTACTTGGAAAGGCCGAGCATAGATGAGGAACCAGCAGTTAAGGTGGCACAGATCAACAAAACTCTAAGTTGGTAAGATTCCATCATCGATTACATAGTCAATGGAATGCTCCCCGTAAATAAACTATAGTCTATAAAGCTCTAGATGAAGGTAGCATGCTACTACATGTGGACCGGCATGCTCGTTCGAAGATCCTTTTCAAGACCACATCTCTGCTACCTATCGCCCCCCAACGACCTGAAGGTTCTTAGCTCAATCCATGAAGGTGTTTGTGGAAACCACTCTGGAGGTCACTCCCTGGAGCAAAAAGCTCTTAACGCTGGCTATTACTGGCCAACCATGCATCAAGATACCCAAGAGTATGTAGAAAGGTGTGAACGCTTCAAGCCCCTGCCCGCACTACTTGCCAGTGAACTCCACTCGCAGACGAGCCCTTGGCCATTCATGCAGTGGGTGATTGACCTGGTAGAACTAATGTCGCCTGCCATTGGGGGCAGAGGCATGATTATCGTAGCAACCGACTACTTCACCAAATGGGTTGAAGCCGAACCCATGACTACAACTATCCAGACAGATAGAGTGCTTCATATGGAAGAACATCATCTGCCGCTTCGGTATCCCACACTCCATTGTCACCGATAATGGTCCATAGTTCGTGGGCAAAGACCTGGCGAAGTTCTTCTAAAAATATGGAATTAAGCAGCACATGTCCACGCCTTGGTATCCGCTGGGCAATGGGCAGTTCGAGGCGTCCAACAAGACCATCCTCGACTACCTCAAAAAGTCATTCTCAGACAAGAAGAACAAGTGGCCAGACGAGCTCGTTGGTTTCTATAGTTATATCGCACCACCAAGAGACGAGCAACCAGCGAAACTTTATTCTCCCTAGCATATGGCTCTGAGGCGATCATTCCTCCCAACATCATGGTGCCCAGCATTAGCACTGTACTGCCAAATTTAGAGTAGAATGAGAAAGAGACTTAGTCCATTATCACTTGCATTGCGGCCTATCATTAGCAGTTCCTCTCCAACTACAACAAGAGGGCGAAGATCAGGCAATTCCAGCCAGGAGACCTAGTCCTTAGAAAAACTTTCATCACCACCTGACGGGAAGGTTCCAAAAAGATGGCTTCTATCTGGGAAGGTCCGCACAAAATCAGTCGAGTAGGCGGAAAGGGCAGCTACACCCTTACCACCATGAGCGACTAACAAATTGACAAGCAATGGAATGCCTACAACCTAAGAAAGTACCACGTTTGACCTCCCACCATTCCTTGGACCTCGTTCAAGACAAATAAAGTTCAAAGACTCAAGTAACTCGACGAACAAGACCTCGCACGCCGAGGATTATCAGTTGTTATGCCATTACAGCCTATCAGCATAGTTAATAAATTTCTCTATTCTCAATAAAGATCGAAGGAATTATTCACAAGCCTGGGCCGAATGCATAAATAAACTGACCTCCCCTGTGACAAGCAGAAGACGCCCCTGCCCTTGCAGACATAGCATGTGCTCTCCAATAAGGAAAGGGTAAACTAATTCGGAATATACTGCTCAGTTTCCCTTGAATGCAACGACTACCTGTGCCAGACGAATCCCAGAATTTGCCAACATAGTCCTTCCCCTGGAATAAACTTAGTCGACTGAAGGATTTAATTTCGCGGGATCTTGGGTCTCTAATCAGAAGAAACGCTAAGTGCAAGATTCCTGCCCATGAAAAAGTTTGCTTTACTAGATGGTCTATCCTCGACGTGCAAGTCTTCATGAACGTAGCTTGGTTTTAAAGTGTTGCAATACTAGTTAAGTGACCTACGAAATCAAGTTACAACTCGGAAGGATGTGGCATCTGAGGCGCGATTATGCCTACACCTCACGCCTAAAACGCCTCTGAAAGCCAGGGATGATGCCTAAAGTGGTCACGCAGGTTGATTGCTTCTATAAGTAAGATGCCCGGTCGACGACCCGACAACTGGCATCCCAAGGTAATCCGTAAGCTGAGACTTACACCTGCTATGACTACGCGGACTCGTCTGCTTATTTAAAAGCAGCGCTTACGGTCGACGGTCTACGGTTTAAGTTTTACAGGGACTAAATCTGAAATATACAACTATAGGAGCCACGCAGATTTCCTCTACTTTCTACGAGAAGTAAGTGTCCAGCCGACAGCTCTATAAGTTAAAAACTTCGCAACAAACCTCTGGAGGGCTAAAGCTCAAGAAACCACTTAAAGTCGAGGTACTACTATAACAGCTACGCAGATCTCCTCTGCTTTCTACGAGAAGCAAGTGTCCGACCGACGGCTCTATAAGTTAAAAACTTCGCAACGTGCCCCGAGAGGGCCAAAGCTCAAGAAGCCACTCAAAGCCAAGGTATGACTATAGCAGCCACGCAGATTTCCTCTGCTTTCTACGAGAAGCAAGAGTCCGGCCAACGGCTCTATAAGTAGAAACTTTGCAACACGCCCCGGTAGGGCCAAAGCTCGAGAAGCCATTCAAGGTCGAGATTTGCAACTATAAATAGCTACACGAACTCACCTACTTCCTACTGAGGCGATGGGTTCGATCACCGGCTCTATAAGTTAGAAATCTCGCATCTTTTTTCCTCTTGCAGGTAAAGCTCTTGAAGCCCTGAAGACAAAATTAAAGCCTAAGTGATGACGTGGGATCAGCTGCTTTATTGAGGCAGCTCACCCAACCGACCATCCTAGGATAAAGTTTTGCAAAAAAAAAAAACATGGCGAAATAGACAGATGAAAATTCCTAAGCCTGAGCAACCACTAATTCCTCGACTGCCACGCGTTCAACAGGCAAAGCTTCCATCAGCTCATCCTAAGCCGCCCCTACTTGGACTGGCTGACCCTCAGCTACTCCACCAAAGGCAGCCTCAAACAAGAAATCAAGTAGATAAACTGGAGATATGGAGAAAGTCTCGAAGTCTTTATTGGAAAACTCATAAAATGATGGGCTGCCCTGAAGATGGTATATATAGCCAAGCTTGTAGAAATCGGCCTGACAATAAGCAAGCGCCACTTCGTGACCGGTTTTCTCATTTTTCAGCTGCACATTCTCCTTAACAAGCCCATTGTGAGCACCCTACAGCTTAGCCAGTTCATTTCTCATGTTCTCGCTAGCTGACCGCACACCTTTTAGATCCACTTCTATGGACTCAAGCTTACTAGCAACCTCTCTGAGATGAGACAATTTAGCATGCATGAAGACAAGCTCCTCATCCTTGGCAAAACAAGCAGATCGTAGCTCCGAATTGACACACTCAATGTATTTGACTACCGGAGAAACACGACTGACTTCCTTCTCTGCAGCTTCCAACATCGCCTGAGTCGCACTAAGCTTAGCCTTTAAATGGGTGACCTCTTGATGAGCGACCTCTTGATGAGCGATCTCGATCTTTTCAGCAGTCGAGTGAAGCTAAGCCATCAATGCCACTTCGGCCTCCTTAGTTCACTTGAGAGCATCCTGATCAACGCGCATAGACTCGGCTGCAAGGATGAAAGTCTTATGCATTGTGGCAATTAGGAAGGACTTACTCGAGTAGGCAAGACACTTCGCAAAAGAGTCTGAGTGAATGTCAACTTTCCCAATAATGTCAATAAACTTGGCGCATGCATCGACGTCTTCAAGAAGGTCAGCCTTTAGTAGTGCATAAACCTCAGGAAATTGTTCAGCTTCAGACTCGGTGGATCTCTCACAACTGCCTGTGCGAGCAAATTTCCCTTTCTCAGCAGACGAGTCAGTCAAGGCAGAAGGAGGAACAAGCCCAGGAACGACCTTAGTAACAGAATCCACCTTCACGCCCTTCATAGCAATGAGTCTCTCAGAAGTCAAACCGAACTTAGCTCCTGACGGACGCTTCGATACAAACCCGGACATCGAAGGCACCACTGAAACCTTCCAATGGGTAAGCCTCTCAGCAATGGATGTGGTCACCTTCAGACCAACAGGTTTTACAAGTTAAGGATCAACGAACTTTTTCATCCCCTTTGGAGAAGTCAAGTCAATGACAAGCTTCTCAGCAACTGACGAACACCCGCCCAGCAGAAAAAGTCATTGGCCTCTTGTCGGCAAAAGGCTCATAAGCAGGTAAGAAAGATCTCTTATTTCCACTCCCATTGGCACAGGCTCTACAACAGCAATCGGACGAGCAAGTGCCCCATCCTTTATCCGTTTTATCTCTTCCTTCAAAGGCAGCCTGCCTTTCTCCTAATGAAGAGGATTGAGCAGCTAGCACCACTCACAGTACTCAGTACGAATGCCCAAGGTGATATGCACTTTCTTCATATCCGCCGAAGTTTTGAAGTTGAGCCAAATTATTAATCTACATAAAGTAAAAAGGACTATCAATAAACTGAAGGCATGGAGTAGCTCAACAAAAATTCGAGCAAGCCAGGAAAGAAGCAGTTCACTTACCATTGACAAAGACAGTCGGAACACGCAGCTCAAGAGAAGAGTCAGATTTCCACTCTCCACTAACCTCCAAAGTGCCTCTTGCCCACTCATGATCGCCATTGGAGGAAACATCAAGAAGTCTATGGCGAGATCTCAGTTGTCCCACACCTTCCTTGGACCAATTTTGAAGAAGTACCAAAACTCATTTATGGTCAAGTCAAGATCGAAGAACCTGCTCAAGTTCGAGAACCCCACCACCACATGAACTACATTCGGGGAGCACTGAGCAGGCGTGCATTTCATGGAGCAGATCACCTCATGGAAAAGACACGACATGGGAAAAGTAAATCCCAAGAAGAAGTAATACATATGGAATTTGATAGCCCTCTTCCTAGCAGTGGCACATCCGCCGCACGGTTCATGGCTGCTATCATCTTTCACCCGCTTCACACAAACCCCTAATGGAATCGCATGCTTATACGCTTCAAGAAAATCGTGGAACAGCTCGTTAGAATTATTTTGACATGAGCACCCTTGAAATAACCCGCCTTGCCGGAAGAACCACCTTGACGGTACAAATGAGGAAGATACTTTTCACTTTTGCGGTCGAATGAAGACATCTCAAAATCTCTGCAAAAAGTACGAAGAAAAATATTTAGAAGGTAGCTCGCAAAAAGAAAAAAATAAAATAAAATAAAAATGACCGCAAGTCCAACGCCCTTGCACCAGGCCCCACAGCCCTCACACTCTCTCTCAGCACGAGCCTAAGTCGCAGGAGCCTAGCAGTAAGCCAAGGTCCATGGCCCAGACCCGGCTCTCCCTCTCTCTCTCGCCCAGTGCTCCACGGCACAACCCAAAGGCCACAGGACCACAAAGGGCCCAAAGCCACACGACCCGACACACTAGTAAGAGATCCGACTCGTGTCGGTTTCTCTCTCTCCTTCACCTCTCACCAACATAAGCCTGTGCTTAGCAGCTTTGAAGAACCAGCCCAAGCCGACCTCCCCACGCATCTCCTCTAGGCTTGAGCTGAGCCAAGCCCCTGGCCCATGCCAGCCGACTCTCTTGCCACGTATTTCACACCTCATCAGCCCCCGTCGAGCTAATTTTTCAAGTCCCAAGACTCCCAAAAAATTCAAGAAGAAGACAAATCAATTTTTTCTTACCTTGGTGTGGCACGGAGAAGAAAAACAACAACGAGAGACGACTTTTTGCAGGGGCAAAAGAAGAAGAAAGCTAAGGGAGGGGGAAGAAAAATTTCATCTGGCTTCTCTTCCTTGTTGGAATGAAAGTTGTTGTCCAAGTTTATTTTATCCCCTGCTTAAGGCGTAATTAAATAGGTATTGGGGGCAATTAGTTTCCTTTTCTTAGAAGAAGTCTATCTCCAAATCAAGAAAGAAGATCAAGTTCAAATTGGGAAACAACTTTACAAGCCTAAGCACCTTGGTATTACTACACCTACAACCATTTCCCTGCATATAGGCCAGTAGGTGTAGGGGCATTTGTGGAGCCTAAAATAATCCCAAAAATTCTAGAGGCGACACGTGTACTTTTGCTAAAGAAAGACAAGATTGCCCTCATTAAATGGGTAGGCTTCTCAGATGCTCCCACGCACAGCTCACACCCCTTGGGGTCCCAGTAGCTGAATATGGTTGCCCACAACTGACCTGCCCTTGGCAAGGTAAAGTCAAAGCATTAAAGATAAGGATTAATTACCCAAATCCTATCTTTAATACATTCCTAATTCAAGATTGACTCCAATCAAGTAAGTAATCCCAATTTAAATCAATTAAGGATAATTACTCCATTACCTCAAGGTATTATTTCCTATTTAATATCTTGAGAATATTTCTCCATAAACCTTGGCCAATAAGATGTCGCCACGTGTAGGGTAAAACCCTAACACTATGTTGGAAATGTGCCCTAAAACCAATCATATGATGATACTTTACGGACATTTCACATGTTAAACTAATCTAGTTTAATATAAAGGGCAAAGATTATTGTTTGAAGCCATCTCATATCAATGTTATATGCTTAAACGATAAGTCCAAGGAATATGTAATTGAGAGAATGTGATCTAAAGAAGTTAGATTCATGAGACCATTCTCTTTCGTATACATATCCTAAACGTTCCTGATCATAGGATTGTCAATTGGGCATTGACAGTCCGTTAAGATCAGTACGTGTTATGTCTTCTCTTAGAGAGAGTGACTGGTCTCGAGTCATTGGTGTGACTGACACCAAGACAAGCATGTAGGTGCTCAATAGAGAATGAGTCCACTGAACATGATCAACAAGGAGTTCTCATACTCATGTCACATGAGAACTCATGGTTGGGATAATACAAAGTAGTCCCTTGACCTGAGGTATCATAGTTGTCTTGTGGTTATGTCCTTGATCTTTGACTATGTCAAAGTCACTCCATCAGAAGGTGTCCACGACATATTTGGGGTTAAGCCACTTAGCCATAGAGGTAAGTGAATGCGCAACAAGGGATCTCTAACCTTCAAACCGTTTGAGGGAGAATACTTTATGATATGATTAAGAATCTCTGGCCAGAGTATGATTGAGATTTAGGAAGTCATTCTAAATCACATTCAAGGTAATCATATAAGTAAGAGAATCACATTGGATAGTAGAAATGAATAAACTATCAAACCAAAAAATGTGGTCAATAGTATTGTATTAGAGAAAGACTGTATTGCATTGTAATCATAAACTGAATAGGCTATCCACCTATTCTAATTAGCTTGGGTAGCCATGACATACTGCTAGGTGTCACTCATGGTTTGTGGAAGCCCTAAAGGTGAGTAATCACTAAAGGGAGAATTGAAAGTATGTTTCAATTCACAATCGATCGTTAAGAGTAACAATCGCCCACTACCTCGCTAAAAGGAACCTAATGGATCGTACACCGAGTAAAGTAGAGATTGAAGAAACAACGGAGATGAGTAAGGATAATTAAATGGTTTAATTATTTATGGCTAGGATTAATTAATATGTTAATTAATCAAACAAATATGCTCGTTATAGACCTCGGGTTAGTTTTGGGCCGCAAGGCCCAATGGGATTTGAATGTCAAGCCCATTAACTCAAGTTGTAAGACAACTTGACAACACAAAGGGCTTGAAAGCCCAATGAACCCTTAATGGTCGGCTATATAGAGAGGGATAGTGAACTTGGCTTAATTGCAAGTTTGCCACTCCATTGTGAGGTGGTATAAAGACAACTTTATAGCCATTTCATCCTTAGGGTTTCTTTTGGAGAAAATATGAGAACACAAGCTCCCTTTTCTCTCTAAGAGGCCGGCCACTCTAGGAAGGTTTTACTAGCATCTAAATCTTCCTAGGTCACTCATATCTTCATCAATGCTCTCCTTGGTGTGGAGACTTGGAGGTTCCCTTTTTTGGGAACTTGGAGAATCCATTCTACCATCCTCATCCAAGAAATCCATGGAGCTATGAAGTAAGGAATGAAGGCCCTATCTCTTGGGTGATTAGTCTTTGCTTATGCAAAGAGGAATCAACAAAGGTATAATATTTCTCAACTCACTTTGTTCTTGAGTTGAGTCTTGGTTCACCACACTCACTAGGCCTTGAATTTCATGGGTAAAGTTTTGTTTTTGAGTGTATACAAGCATGATTCTGCCCTTAATTGTTAATTGCATGTTGTAGATGTTGCTCAAATGAACTTGTTTTCACAAATATTTCCTTCACAATATGGCCGGCCCTATCCTTATAAATACTCCATATTCTACTAAATTTCATAAGCTTTTGCTACCCTAAAAAAGCCCATGTTCAAGAACTAATACTTTATTCCTCAAAAGGTTCGACTAATGAACATTAGTCTTATTCAAGGAAGAAAATATCGGTAATATCGGAAATATCGGTAGTCCGAAAACACGGATATATCGATGGAAATATCGGGATAATATCGATATCGATAAAAATTACATGGAAACCACGGAAATTGTAAGAAAAACTTGGAAATTTTTATTGAAACTTTGCAGGATGTTTATTTAGTCAATTATCTATTAGTTTATCACAAAAAATTAGAAGGAAATGCATTGCATGATGGATTTAACTGATTTAAGTTGATTATATAGCGAGCTGGCAAACATTGTGAGTGTAGAAAATATGCAGTAATTAATGAAAGAAGTTTAAACACACAATAATCATTTATATATAATGAATTAGTACAATATTTTACACTTTATACATTGCATAGTAAGATACATGAGTGACTAAGTACCACATAGAGTTCCTATGAGGTTCAAAATTTTCACTATCATCATCTCTATGTGTAGAGTAAGTGTATTGTGAAGAGTAGTCAGCAATCATGGCAATGACTTTCAAGAACCGAAACCCAAAAGTCAATAGGAAACCGAATACTTCGGTATTTTTCGGGATTTCGGGATTACCAAACAAATGGGATTTGGAAACCAATCCCATATCGAAAATTTCGGTGTTTTTCGGGATGGGATTCCCGAACTTTGGGATGGTTTTGGTTTGGGATTTTCGGGAATTTTTTCCAACCCTACATGTAAGTGACCAAATAAAAATTAGAAAAATTAAAAACCACATGCCATTGACTAAGTAATTAATTGACACAATTTAAAATATAATACCACAAAAAATTTAGAATATGTGCAAATTTGTTTCTTGCAAAAAGAATTCAAAACAAAACCATATATATAAATATTTTAGCATGTTTTCACAAAAACATAAGTGGTATAGTGGTCAAGACGCCGAAGGAGATAGATGGTAGGGGTTCGAATCCCTCTATGTGCATGTTTTAGACTTTTCAGAAATTTTCAAATATTTTTAGGTTCATCTCGCGATAATATCGATATTATCGCGATATTATCGATATTATCTATAATATCGCGATATATTAGCGATAATTAAAAGAATGCTCGCGAAATATCGTTATATGAAAAAAACGATAATATCGGCGATATTTCGCCGATATTATCGATATTTTCATCTATGGTCTTATTACAAGGAAAGCAAAAAAATAAAAAATAAAAAGAAATAAAATAAAAAATACACTAAAGACGCTACTTTAAAACCAAGTCCCTGAATCCATGTCGTCTGGTTTCAAGCAAGCCCTCTAAGGTCTTCAAAGTATTGGCATCGATCGGGTTTCAAGTAGTCATTACCTTCTCACCCTCCAAGCGGGTGATCTTATCTCGATGCTGAAAAAGGAAAGCCTCATGCTCAAAAAGGGAATGTTGAAGTCAGGACACCTCAGCTTCTAAAGTTCTCAAAGCGGGTGCTCTTGTTCCTTCTTCAACACCTCTATTCGCAAGTTCGTAGAAGCTAGAGAGTCTCTCATAAGTTGATAGCGATCAGTGGCAGCTTGCTGAAGTGATCAAGCTTGAGTAAGAGACAAGCTGCTAGTCTCGAACCTCTGGAATTTTCTTATTTGAATAAATGACATGCAAAGAGGAGTACTCAGTGGAAGTAGCCATAAGCTTGGCAATTCGGGCCCTAAAAAACGAGGAATCAACTCCAAGACTATTGATCGCAAAAGCTAGTTTGGCTAAGTCATCTCTGAGCAATGGAAGTTCTTCCAAGAAGCACTTCAAGATTCTCTTATGTATATGGTTTCTGATGCCAACAACTGCTTGAAGGTTGATGCGGTGGGTAATCTACTTAATACCACATGGGTTAGGCCCTCTAAGCAAGATCTCAGAATTAGCTGGCTAGCTCATCGAATGTGAGATAGGCTCTTGTGTATGCAGACCTATGTTATGCCCTCCTGGAATAAGCCAATAACAACCTTTGTCATAGGTGGATCGCCAATTTCATCCT
The DNA here is from genome assembly GCA_035220775.1 of Malus fusca. Lineage (NCBI taxonomy): Eukaryota > Viridiplantae > Streptophyta > Magnoliopsida > Rosales > Rosaceae > Malus > Malus fusca. Next base: position 25,136,260 of record CM069071.1, on the reverse strand, counting down.
TCGTAGGTAGGTCGCTTCCAAACAACATCTTAGTGAAGGTAGGAACCGTCATGCCCTCCATATCCACCGAACCAACAAGCACAATCTAGGCAATGGTATGTGTCAAAAAATGAAGACAAAAGATGAAGAAAAAAAATGATGACAAGAAAAAGTACCTCATCCCCATGAATCAATTCCAAAGACGAAGGGACGCCACCAAAGACCAAGTCACCAAGTGGGAATAAGTCGCGGTCATCATGATGCGAAAGTATTGAACTTTTCTTTTTGTGTCTGAAGTTAACTTTGCTATCATCTTGAACGTTGTCAAGTGGTCGCTTGCCGTGCAATACTTTATGTCGCCTCCTCAAAGCAAGTTGATCCTCGTGTTAATTGACTACACCTCATTCTTCTTCAGAGTCATCAGGGCGTTGAGTGGAGCATGAAGACAAATGCGAAAGTTGAGGAAGTAAGGGCATTGATCCAACTTTCAAAGAAGCCGCACTGGCACTATCAAGAGGCGCTGACCTCACAGAAGCAGGAGGACGGTCATTTCTCAACATATCATCTTGCAGACAAGAAGATTGTATTGCTCGCCACCCTCACTAAGTCAAAGCGATGTACCCTTGACCCCCAACTAACATAGGCACGAGTAATCGGGTTATTTTTTAACTCATATTTGGTGGGCATAGTTATCGAAGAGTTCGTACCAGCCTGGGTGCAAGATTCCTAATACAAGTACACAGACTGTAATTAACCTGTCCAAATATCACCTTTTATCTTACTAGGGACATGCTGAACAAAGCCAAACTGCCTGCTAAACCAGTGAGGGCTATAAGGTTGAATGAAGCGCCGATTCTCTTGTCTCAAATTAACATACCCAGAACAGAGGCTCATAAGGTAAGCTAACTCCAAAAGGCGAAGTTGCAAGTTGTTAGTGAGTTTTCAGCGCCCTGAACCTACTCTAGCTAGACGATCCATTCGAAAGCTTTCACATTCTCTCAACAAAACACACGCCTGTGAATCATCAAGGTTCTTTGTAGAATGCACTCCAGAATACCTAGTCATTTGAGGCGCGGACTTGTCGAAAGTTTGAGATGAGAAGTGGGTGTTGATATATTCGCCCAACCAACCATACATATATTGGAAGGGGAGGACAGCTGCACAATCTTCAAGATTTGCTAAATTCAAAATCTCATTCAAGCAGTCATATATATTGGCCAACACAGGGATAGCAAGACTAAAGAGTTTACCCGTGGCAATTTTACTAGCAACTTTGAGCACCCCTCGGTGAATAAAATTGACGTCTTCTTTGGGAAAAATGAATATGCATAGCCAGCAAGCAAGAAAGCTAGCCAAATACAATTCCTTTACATGTTCAAAAGCTATACCTAGCTCATCAAATACCTTTTGCTCCGCGGAAGTATGTCGTCTAGCCGACCCAATAACACCTGTTGGATCAGAGTCACCTTTTGGCTTTGTGGTTTTGTTCCTTCCATTCTTTTTAAAAGGTTTCTTATACTTTGTCCTACTCATATACCAAAATCGTATCCACAAAGTGACCTTGACCCTAGATTTACCTTTGATTTCTTGAGAAAGCTTATGATATGCAAATAACAAATACCGATAACTAGCAGGTAGGCCTTGGCTATTTCGATGAGAAAACTCTTCAACACAAGGAACAACTTCGTCATAGAATTTCCCATGAATCGGCATGCCACTAATCGTGTGCAGATCCAAGAGCGAAACATATAGCTCCCCTTATGAGGTCTGACGAGTGTTGGTCGCTACACACCAATGTTTTAGGAAGGCACGAACGACTGGAGGATGACGATCATAGCTAAACAAAGAGGTGAACACGGTGTTGTAAAGCCCCACACTCGTAAGAACGTCTTTTGACCAGCTCAGAAGGTCTTCAAGCCCCTCCCAATAGAGCTCCAAAAATACGAACTCTCCGGCGGTTAGAGAGTTACCACTCTAAGTCACGGTCCCATTAGGATATGGTCACCAAGGAGTTCGAAATAGGCGGATGTGCTGTCACGAGCATGATGCAAAGAGTTTAAAATCAAAATGTTGGACGCACATTCCCTATCATTAGATCTGGACCGCCCGAAGTCCGTTACCTCCCAATTTACTTCATCAGTCCCCGACTCAATATGCATATAGTTATATCTTTCCGAACAGATAAGCACCTTAGGACCAGTCAATGGTGCATGAAGTGGTAGCGTGGTTCCCTTGTCTTGAGATTCCCCGTCTTTTGTAAGGATGGTGATGGTATTATTCTTGAAGCACTTAAGGAACACCATAACTGCATAAAAAAAAAAGGAAATATAAATAATAACGACAAAGGTACGGCATACAAAATCTGCCTCGTAGAGGTCAATAAATAAAGACAGTTAAAGGCACTCCTCGCACCTTTTTATCTTCAAAGCAGTAAGCAGTAGCATTGCAAGCAGCAAGCACAGCGGCAGGCCGGGAACACAGCAGCAGGCAGCGAGCACAGCAGTAGGCCGCACAGCACGCAAGTAGCAGGGACGGCAATGTGAAAAAGCAGTGGCGACAATGAAAAAAAACAGGGATGACAATGAAAAAGCAGCGACGACAATGGGAAAAAAAACAGTGATGGAAATGACAAAGCAGCGATGGCAATGGAAAAAATAGCAATGGCAATGGAAAACAAACAGCGACAACAACGAAAAAACAGTAGTAGCAGTGAAAAGTAGCGACGACAATGAAAAAATAGCGACGGCAAGGCAACAACGATCTTTGTCGCAGCAAGGAAGGCATAGCAGCACAAAATCGTAGCAGCAACAAACTCTAAAAGCTATGTAGTCCAAAATCAACGCAGATGTAGAAAGGGCACCTAAGGAAAAAAAAGAAATTTAGAATACAAAAAAAAAAGTAAAAAAAAAAGGTTGAAAAAAAAAATAAAAAAAAATAAAAAAAAATAGAAAGAAGCCCTCACCTTTGAATCTCTGAAAAAGCAAGAGGAACAGCTGGAGTTGTGTGGCTTTGGTTTATGCATTCTAGCCAATTTATAGGCACACAGCTACTTGGAGTCCAAGCAATCATCAAAACCTCCCAATATGAGGAAATAAAATCCCACCTTAACTACGATTCCCATTCAATTCTTCCAAAAATCAAACCAGGAAGTGCAATCTTTCAGCCAAAATTAGGAAAGGAATCAGCCAAGATTTATCAGGAAAGAAAAAAAATTTGAAGAAAAAGAGAAAAGATCGAAAAAAAAAGAGGTCAAATTTTTAACAAAAAAATAGGAAACATGCAAAAAATGACGCGGTTGGAATTCTTGTAAAAGGTGTCCGAGCTCCAGTTTCGATGGGCCATACCTTTCCGGAAAGGTAACGACGCCATGATAGAAGACGGATTTTGCCGATCCGAGGTCATTTAGGCCTCCAAAACTACGTTTTAAAGTTTTGGGAAATTTTCAAACTTTTCATTTTTTATCCAAATTACTTCCATTACACTCCCCTAGGCTCCCCTACATCCTTGGAGAAGTTTGGGATCATTACATGTTAGAATTCATCATATCCTCGAAGAAGAAAGCTAAGGCAATTAAGGCTTTGTGGTACTAAAGGAGCAAGGTAAAAATGGGCATTTTTTTTTACGAAGACAAGTAGGAGGCTCCAAATTACAAGTCCAAAAGAGGAATGTGGGTCTCCAACTAAATTAAATAGTTAATTTATTGATTGTTTGATGAAAATAAATCACGAACCAAGCCACAAATCAAGTCCAAATCCATCCGTAAACAAGGCTCAGAAAGTCTATAAATAGAAGGCCCCAAGGCATAGGAAAGGGATCCAGAAATCATTCAAGCACCCAGACGTTACCAAAGCTCAAGCACCAAAATCGCCAAAACACTTTGAAGAATTTAAAAAACTCTTTGCATTCTCCCCAAACCTTCGAAGAATCATCAAGCACTACGACCCATGTCGATCATTCAAATTGCCAAGAGCCAAAACCTCGTGGCAACCGTTCATCCGAGATCAAGTCATCGCGACCCTTGAATTAACAACTTACACATCTACACATTCTTTCAGATATCGAATCAGAGAAAACCAACATACAGGACAGTCGACCTCGGACCCAAATGCACCAGCCCAACCCGTCTGTTTTGGTGAAGAACGGCCCAAATGCAGAGACCCAATGGAAAAATTGTGAATAATGCAAAATCAACTCCCTGATGAATAGTACAATTGAATCCCCGACTTTATACTACAGTTATGTTATCAGGCAGTAGTTAACACCACACATAAAATAAGTGCAGAAGATCTGATCTCCAAGTTTAGCGTAGATTCCCTAGGAGAAACGGTCTTTGCTAAAATACGTGGTGGCATTGTCATTATCTTTGCAACTCCTCAATATTTCTCATTCCCCACAACCCATGAATGAATTGCATAATTCTCTGTTTGCGTCTGCGTTAAGAGAAAAGTAATGATAGGTGAAATGTTTACATCTGATTTTACACCATAAATTGTATCCATTTCTTGAGCTCAAATGTCAAATAAACCTGTACTTATTGTGATATTTTTCTTCTTAGAGTAAACTGCCGATTTCTACTCTAAACTTTCATGTAGCTTTCGATTTATCCTCTGAACTTTTCTATTTGAAAGTTCAAGACTTAAACTAATTTTTTTAGTAACTTTCTCCCCTCCCATCAGTTTTACATATACTCCACCCAAATTAAATTCTCTATTTTTTTGTAATGAAGGATATATACTTGCCTGCATGCCTTATACAGTTACAAATGAAATAGAATCTTCCAACTCGTCTTTGTTTACGCCAAAACGTGTTTTCTTTTCTTTTCTTTCTTGTTTTTGCTGAAAATGTCAAACTTGTTCATAGCAAAGTTAATTTACGCGTTACTTGTGCTTGTGTGACTGACAATTGATAGTAACTTGTCACAAAATGATATTTTGAATTTTTAAGATGATTCGAAAGCAGCATAGGGAAAAGGATATTTGCACTTTAATTTTAATATGCCATGGTCCATTCTAGCGTACATAATTTCCAATTTTCCGACGTTGGCATATGATAAAACTTGGCCACCAAGTTTTGAGCATCATCCAATGCTCATAATTTGACCACGAGGCCTGCTTTTGCTCGCGACTTTCATTTTTAAGAAAGGAATTTTGCTGCCTTTACGATTTGGTCAAGGATTAAGAAAAAGCCTATATTTAATGAAATATTAGCTTGTCAACCCTTACAGTAAGTTCTGAACCAACCGATTCAATTAAGTAAATGTATTAAAATCCATTTTTCTTTCTTCTAATAAAGTACTAATTACTTGTAGCTCTCTTTCTTCTTGTTTAATGCTATTTGCAAACTAATGAAATTTGTTAATTCATAATGAGTTTTAGTTTTAAAGTTGGCTTTTCCTTTAGTTATAGATTTTGCTTTCTAATATCAATATATTGTTATAAAATAATCTAGTATTTTCTTGAAATATTATGTTAAGGACTATCTCGTTTATCTTTTTTACACAGAACTCTGTTTATCTCAGCCACAACACTGCCAATGAAGGCTGTAAACTTGATAATATATCTTGATCCATGTAAATGAGACCAAAAGACTCAAAACAGACTCTAGGGACTATATGGACGAATTTAAGACTAGTAAGACTTAAAACACTAAATTGGACAAATTTAAACACTTTTCTAACTAATCTAAGACACTTAATTAAAAGGGGATTGATTTGGACGAAATTTAAGTAAGCTAAACAGATCGCAAAACAAAGTAAATTAAGTGATTTGAATGGTGAAAACTTAGCCAGAGGATCGTTCTCCACACATGAGCCATATGCAACATAAACCAATTTCCAGTATTGTTCCCTTAGACTATGAATGACAACACCCCAAGTTAACCGTGACAACACAAATTAACCATCAGATTTTCCTTAACTCATTGAATTGGACGGGATACGCATCACAACCAAATTATCCTTATCAAGTTCCCTAACTATGAAAAGCATGATAGAAAGACATATCAAAGGTCATTAAGTTCTTTGAAAACCATAAGCATTGACGAGGCATTCGTAACTATGAAAAGCATGATACTCCTGCCTAGGATTCACTTAACACAATCATGACTAGTGACTTTTACTACTTGTGAATATAAGTTCATAACGATTAGGTGATACTCCCTTATATTCTAGCATCAAGTTCATGCAAGCAAATTAAGTATGCATCCTCAATCAACATACATAAACAAGTTTTGATAACTCAGATAAGCAAATCACATTCAAGACTCAAGAAACAATAACTGGACGTAATCAGTTCATATAAAACATATAATCATGGCTTCGAATTCACCTCCAACTATAAAGAAATTAGTTCCTCATGTCTTTGAAAACATAAAACCAAATTAAAACAAACATTGAACTAAAACTAAGGATAAAATACACCTAGAAACGTTCTAGCAATCCAAACTTGAATGGCAGGCACGACTCCAAGGGTCTCCTCTCCTTCCTTCCTTGCAAATATGCCCACAAGTATGTATTTTCTGATGTTTTGGCTCTTGTATGTGTGGTCCACGAAATTGTGGTGATAAATATGTATTTATAGGCCTAGGGTTTGCACAATTTTTGAAGGAAAAAGGATTGCACAATCCTAGGATGACAGGGAGTAGGATACACAGTAGGTTTCTAGAAAAGAAGGGATTAAATTCGTCAGATTTCTAGGGGAAAAAGGGATCAGGTTATTTGCATTGTTTCAGGGCTTCTAGAATCAGATATTAAGTATTCTAATGTGATAAGGAGTCCCCCTTGCAGCTGGAATTAAGGTAGGATAGGATTAGGATAGGATAAGATAAGATAAGGTTAGTTTGGATAAGATAAGATTGGATAATGTTTTGGATAATGTTCCTTCTTTTTGGCTGATTCCTTATCTTCTTTGTCTTGAATTCATTTCTTCCAGATCTTTAGCACATTCCTAGCCTCTTTGAACTTAAAAAACGTCCATCCACCTTGCTTCATGCATGTGCTATCCATTCTTGGCCCAAAACTACTTCAAAATGCTCCAAAATGCACTTTCTTGCCAACTTTGTCATTTGGACCTACAAACACACGAAAATAGCTTAAATCACTATAATAAACAGAAACTAACTATGAAAATGCAAAGAAACAAGCTAACTAAGTCGCATAAATATGCTCCTATCAACAAATAAATTATTAATACCTCTTTTGGCATAAAAAATCTAAAGATTTACTTTGATGTCTTGAACTGTTTACTAGAACCTTTGTCTTGGATTAATTGTTTATAATTCCCAAGAAGGTCGTTACAAATAGTGGTTTGTGGTCCGAACCTTGGATTGTTTACCAGGTCAAATCTCCACCGTCTTAATGGATTTGGTATGTTAGTTGAGGTTAGAATTACGTACATGATTAATTAAGATATATTTAAATATCTTACCAACTAATTACTTAACCTAGCCATGTGCCCATGTGGGTATAAACTGAGATACATGAATGAGGTTGCAATAGTTAAATATTCTAAGCAAAACCTGAACAGCAAATTGATCTGAAATTTTAAGTCAAGGGCAATATTTTCCTGATGGGGTGTGGTATCCACATACCATTTTTTACTTCTCACACACCCTTCTAATTTTCGGCCGTCGGATCGGATGAATTGAAGAATATCAACGAACAGAAATTAACAAAGAGTGTGTGAAAAGTAAAATGGGGTGTGTGGATAGCACACCCCTTTCGTGATATGGTAATCATGCACATTCCCTGCTTTACAAATATATTAGTATTAGATACTGATAACCTTAATTTTTCATAGATGATGACTTAGCAAGCGTCACATGGTAATTTTGTAATCACGTACGTATGGTTAATATAATGGAGGCAACAACTCAATTGTGTACGGCCTTCAACTACTATCACTTTCTTGATTTGGGGGAGGGGGGATTTTTTTTTTTCTTTATACAACTATGTTGGTATTTGTAATATTGAACTCAAGAGTTGAACTTAAAAGGAAAAATTAGTATCCGGTTTCTAGTTAATAATATTTATTAGCTGAGACATTATAAAGACTAGTAATTGGTTTAAGGTTTTAATACTCACACCCTTATTAAAGTCTTAATTAATTTGCAATTCAAAATAAATAAATAAATTAGATTAAGTTTTTACCCATTAACTTTTTTGTGAAAAGACTTTTAATTTTTTAATTTAAAATGTACCCATTCATATAATTTTTTTTTTATAATTTTTTTAGTGTTAAATGTATTCATTCTTAAATATATCAATTTGTTATATGCATTCAATTTTTTTGTAATTCATTTTCTAAACTTATATGGGTACATTCTATATAATTGATTTGAGGCGCCAGGTCTTCAGTTCAAATCCAGGTGCTCTTTGTCCTTTTTCCTTCTTTATCAACTCTCGCCAAAGGCGACACCCCCTCCCCTTAGTATAGATAATATCGATTTGTTCAAAAAAATAAAAAAAATTATTTGAGAATATGTGCATGTCAAGTTTAATCGAAGAAATTTAATATTGATATCAAGCCTGATATCTATTATTATTATTTTGTCGTTTTGAAAAATGTACCCATGTTTCAGTTCAACAAACACGCATAATTTATCCTTTAATATTTTTAATCCCACAAATTATGGGTTTTATTTAAAATCTCATTAATATAAACACGTACAATTTATAGTTTAAAAAAATATAATAACCTACATAAAGGTACATTATTATATTATTGTCAGGGACTTCGATTAAAAACTAAAAACCAACAAGGTTTCCGTCAAAGAACATTGATAACTAGGGACCGCATCCAAATTAAGTCCCCCAACCTAAAGCCTACCACTTAGAAGTTAACAAAAGGATAATACTTACATTTCCCTCTTGGAGAGATGAGCTCATTCCCCTCTTGCAAATAACGTACATATATTGGCCGTACAAAATTCAAAATTAGAATGGTTCAATTTCTTAATCGTCATTCGAAGATACAAAAATGAATTTCAATCAAAGACCATTTAGTCATTCAAATGTGTAAAACAAATTGATGGTGTAAGTACTAAGTAACATGTTCATACAGAACCGTCCATTTATTTGATACGTTTGGATATGAATTCAACAATAACCAATTCAAATAATTTTTTAGAAGTGATCCTCACATAAAGATTAATAAATTGAGCGGCTTGAATCCTTAATTTTATTTGGTCAAGGTACGTCATTCACAAATGAACGATATGTGCATCCTCACATGAGGAGATGCAAGTTTCGCTTACATGAAAAAAACTAAAATAAACAAGAATATGCATGGTGAGAAAAAATAATCTGCAAAATTCACTTTCATTTTCCCTTGCGGAAATGACAATATTATCTCATTTGTGGGTCGATTTCTGGCCAATTTTGCTCAAACGTTAGACTCTTTCAAAGCTAAATAATATTCAATTTTAGAGAAATTTTTTGAAATGTCATATGAATTTATACACTTATTTCAATTTGTAAAATAAACTAGCGATTTGTCAATACCAATTTTTCGAAATTATTAATTTGTCTCTCACTCTAACTCCGTTAAGTTTTCCATTCAAAATATGTCATGACTTATATTTAGTGTTATTTTGAACATTTCAACATCCAACTCCCCTTCTAATAAGTTGCTTTCGACAAGAATATTCTAGGGTTTATCAACAAAAGCAAGGGGGTTGATTTGGTATAAGAGGATCTGAGGGTTTGCCGTTCGAAAAAGAGGAACGACTTACACTCGCTTCTTTGTGTTTCAAATTGAAGATGACTAAAAAATATAGTCATTGGGGACCCTCCAATCTATGGTAAAGTTGGACGATGTTTTTTATGTTGAAATGTATGAAAGAACCATGAACATAAGTCATGTGCAAAGCGTGTGATTTATTTTGGACGGAAAACTTAATTGAGTTAGGGTGAAATGACAAATTAATGATTGGAAAAATTAATATGACAAATCACTTAAAATTTTAGTTATATGAATATAAGTGTACATGTAAGATCTCACATCGCCCAGGGGTGAGAATCTTGTAAGCCTTATATGTATATTCTCATCTCTACCTAGCACGAGGCCTTTTGGGAGCTCATTGGCTTCGGATTCCGTAGGAACTCTGAAGTTAAGCGAGTTCGCGCGAGATCAATCCCATGATGGGTGACCCACTAGGAAGTTCTCGTGTGAGTTCCTAGAATCAAAACCATGAGGGTGTGGTCGGGACCCAAAGCGGACAATATTGTGCTACGGTGGAGTCGAGCCCGGGATGTGGTGGGGGCCCGGGTTGGAATGTGACAGTACAAGCAATGGCGTCGCCACCCACAAGGCTAAAGTGTGATGTAGCCCAGAGAGGTTTTCTGTAAGGGTAGTGCTATCCATGCACTCATTTTTACTTCTTACACACCTCTCTTAATTGTCGGTTGTTCGGATCAAATAAATTGAAGATGATCACTAACAAAATATTAATAAGGCTGTGTTGGAAGTAAAATGGGTTTGTGAATAGATCTATTCTTTTGTAAACTCATGCTTATAGCCTACTCAATTTCAATACAGATTATTATTTAATGTATATTTAGAAGAGGATAGGTAGTAAATAATACATTTTATGCTAAAAATTATAAATTAGTTCTATATCCAGTCCCCCTTTATTCTATTCTTTAAAGAAAAATACCATTTACCCTATGTAATTTAGCTTTTGTGCTTCTTACTCAAGAAAAGATTAATAAAGTTCTTTAAATACACAATTAAATCCCTATCTCCGCAATTCTTGACTTTCTGTTGCAATTTTCCAATGAATGTCACTTTGGAACGTTCTTAATCTCTTTATTTACTTATTCTTGATTTAATTAGTAGGTTAATTATTTATATTGTGACGCCACGTCCCTAATTTTCATACGTAATTTCTCCCTGAATATGTAATTTGACGATTATGCCCTTATTGGCAAGTGACGTGGACTTATTCTTATCTCTTTCCTTTTTATTTCTAACTATCGCATTTAATTGTACACGTTGTTGCGGGTGTACATAAATATTATCAGTACAAAAATACTATTCCGGATAGATTTTCAATACTCTTTTCTATACAAAAGTCTCAAGTCTATCCCTAGCTTCTACATAGTCCATCCCGTGCACCCTCCTCCATTATTTACTCCCTCACCTATCCCATCTCTCCCTAATTTCTGTCCCCCAATCAGAAAAGCAACCTCACATCACTCACTCTCTCTCTCTTCTCTCTCTCCCTCGCCGAGCTCCCTCTTCCTCTCTGCAACCTTCACAAAAACACACCAAAACTCACAAACGTGACAAACCATCTACACCATTATGTTCATCTCAGTCCCACGATCACAACCATGTCCTTGAAATCTGGTGTAGACGAGTTTTAACTCACCAACTCGGAAGGTCGACTCGGCGAGTTCGACATAACGATTTTCAGGCCATTCATGGCTTAGGTAAGCCTCGAGAAACCCTTAGAACCTTCATTTCACTTCTATGGGTTGATATTGATCTCTTGTTTGTTTTTCGAACGTGTGGTTTTACCCATAAAACTTAAGAAGAAGAAGAACCTGCACGTTTTTCAATCAAGGACCATGACCATTTGGTCATTTTCAACCCATTTTTCCGGTCAACCTCGACCACATCTGGGCTCCTACTAGGTACAAACTTGCTCTCTACATTCCTAACTTCATAATGGCTTTTGAATCACTGAGTTTGGTTAAGTAACGAGTTAGAAATCAACTCTGGAAGTTGGGAAAAAGATTTCAGTTTCTGGAAAATTTGCAACCGTGGCCATTTGGCCAACTTTTGTAGAAGTGAATTTGGTTGAGAATCGAGCTCATTAGGAGCTCTGGAAGTTGGCCAAAAATCTGCAAAAACTGCAGAAAATCGCGAGAAAGGCGAGTACGCTTGTACTCGCGGGCACGTGGGCGCGTGGGCGCGCGTGACCATTTTGTGCAGCCACTTTGGGCGGCGCGTGACGGCACGTGATGGCGCGTCTGGCCTCTGGCCGGCGTGTGGCCAACACGTGTGTGTTCGTGTCGTCGAGTAGATCGATTTCATATATTTAAACCTAGGTTTGAGCAAACTATGGGGGTTTTATTTAGGTTTCCGTTATGTGCTTTAATTAATGTTATTTTAGTTATTTCACATATAGGGGAAACTTATCCCGATGATTTACGAGGCCAAGCTAGGCTCGGGGGCTACGACCCAGCAACGTACTTGTGAGTGGGCAGTTGTTTTATACCTATACATATTTATAGTTTCCATAAATGCGTATTTACTTCACTTTTACGCTTATATTGCCAAGTATCGTTATTGTGATATATATTGTGAAAAATGCTACTATATGGCTGAGATATTACTGTCATGACATTTATACATACTTATATACATGCTTATCTTGTTGCACCCCGATGTTACTCGCCCCAGGGCCAGGGCCAGTCCTTCACGTGTATGTTCACATCCGCACCATTCGCTCGCCTTGGATCCAAGTTAGGTGCCAGTCCTGTCTGGTAGATTGCATTAGGCAATCCAACTTGTATGCGATGTGCTTCTGCACCAGTCTTTACGTGATCGTAGTACTAGAGCATATTGATTACACCTATTCCTGTTCGTGTCAGAAACTATCTGTTCGAACTTGTGTGTCAGTTTAGATGGATGAGCACTTAGTTATACTTGATTATCACATGATTATTACTGTGGCATTTGATACATCATTACTTGGCATATTCCTGGTTATATTACTGCCATAATATTATCGAATTATTGTTTATATACCTAAGTAGTATGTTTCAAGGAAACTATACTTGTTTTACGGCGAGGAGTTAGTATTTTCAAAGTTAAAGGTTTTCTTATAAGCATTGTTTTACTGACCCACTCAACTTTGTTTTTCGCCCCTCCAAGACCTAGATAGATGTAGTCTTTGTGGCACTCGAGGAATCTCGGCAGTTCTGACATTTCCTTTTGTTTAGACGTACGAACTTATCACTATTATGTAATAAGTGTACTTTGGTTGTTTTGACTACTCTTCTGTAGTCTCACTGTCTATTACGCTGTAAATAATTGTATTGGTTTCAACTCATAATTGTGCACTCTTTCACTATTTAGTTCTAATTAGTTTTAATTTTATTCACTTTTTGCATCACTTACCCTTATGGTTACGTCACCTCACGGTGATGGCCAGCATGCTTCGACCTTTCCAGGTCGAGGTATGTCAGTTTGGTATCAGAGCATAGGTTTAGACAGTCCTGCACTTCCTAGTGTGTTTTAAATCTTGTTTTCTTATGTCAGAACCATGCCACCTCGTAAAGAGCCACGTTCTCCAGTTGAGAATAACTTTCCAGACTTTGGGCAGTTTGGTGAGGCTATCGCCACTGCTATTCAGTCTTCACTCTGTCTTACCCCAAGGAATACTCTGGATATTGTATCTCGCCTGAAGATTAATGATTTCTTTGGTAATGAGGGATCAGAGAAGTCAGAGATATGGTTCGATCATGTGGAGAAGACTTTTCGAGTTATGCACAGGCAGGGTAATCTTTCCCTAGAGAGATGGGTCGAGACAGTGAGCTGGTTCTTTCGGTTGGGGACAGAATCTTGGTGGGATCAAGAGAAGAGATCATTATCTGATAAGGATGCTATAAATTAGGATGTTTTCAAACGGTTATTTCAGACCAGATTTGTTCCTCCGGAGTATTTGGATAGTAAGAAGAATGAGTTCATAGACCTGAGGCAGGGCAATATGTCAGCCACTGAGTATCATTGAAGGTTCACAAACTTATGTCGTTATTACCCCGAGATTGCCGCTAATCCCCGGGAGATGCTTCGTTTGTTTAAAAGGGGAACTTGCATGAAATGGCGTACTATAGCAACCTCTACTCCCTGTGCTACTTACCAGGAGTTCTTTGAGGTCTTGCTTCAAATTGAAGATTCAGATAATGCTCATGACGATGAGGATGAGGATATTGGAGGGAATGTCCAGAGGTACGGTAACAGGGGGCAATCGTCACTTGGCCCGAGAAGGGCTCAGAATTTTAAAAAGAGTGGAAACAGCTCTGGATCGTCGAGTAGGGGTTCTAACTCCGATACACCTCATAGAGGAGGTAGATCCGCTAGTGGTTCTCGTTTTCAGAATCAAGGAAACTCTAGCAGTTCAGGTGTTCAGTTTTGTCGCAGGTGTAACACCCTCACTATGACTAGTGTAAGAGAGGAAGCAGAGGATGTTTCACTTGCGGACAAACAGGGCATATGGCCTATAATTGTCCTCAGAATCAGAAGAATCAGCCTGCTAATCTACCACTAGCAGTCCCCCTACAACAGCTTCCAGCACTGGTAACCGTCAGCAGATAGGTCACGGTGGAGCTTTCCACTACCAAGGGGGCGTAGCCCCGAATCAGGGAGGACCATACCAATATACACCTGAGGTTCCCTACTATCAGAGAGGCTATCAGCGGACTCAGGGAGGTTATCCACAGTTCCAGGGAGACTATACGTCGTATCAAGGCGGCGAAGCACATATGTATACTGGAGGGCAGTATCAGAGCCTAGACGTAGCGTCTAGCAGTGGAGGTTCAGGCAGATAGGCAAATCCACCTCAGTAGGGTCGAGGTAATCAGGGTCGAGGAAATTAGACTCAAGCAAATAGGGGTCGTGGAGGCAGACAACAAGTTAAAGGAAGAGTTAACAACATCACCCTTCAGGATGCTCAGGCTAATCTGGACTTGATCATGGGTACGTTGAATGTTCTAGGCCATTTTGGTAAAGTTTTAATTGATTCTGGTACTACACATTCAGTTATTTCCCATAAATTTGCTCAAACGACTCAACCACATCCTACTTCACTAGACTACGAGTTGGAGTTCTCTATGCCTAGGGGTGAAATCTGTTATGTTAGTTAGGAATATTAAGGATGTCCTATCCTTGTCGAAGATGTAGTCATGTCGGCTAATCTGGTTCCTTTGGATATCATTGATTTTGATGTTATCTTAAGCATTGATTGGTTACACTACAATCGTGCCAGGTTGGACTGTTATGAGAAAGTTGTTACTTTTCACTGACCGAGAATGCCTACTATTACGTTTGTTGGTGAACGTAGTGGTCTAAAGCAAGGAGTTATCACTGTTATACGGGCAAGACGACTGTTGAGTAAAGGTTGTCAAGGTTACTTAGCTCATGTTGTGCTAGCAAATGAGACTACTGCATCTGTGGAGGACGTCAGAGTAGTTAGGCACTTTCCTGATGTTTTTCTCGAGGAATTATCTGGTTTACCCCCAGATCGTGAAGTGGAGTTCACCATCGATCTACTTCAAGGTACTAATCCTATTTCTCTTACACCTTACAATGTGGCTCCTGCAGAGTTAAGGGAACTTAAAACTCAGTTGCAAGAATTGGTTGATAAAGGTTTCATTCAGCCAAGCACTTCCCCATGGGGAGCTCCAGTTCTGTTTGTAAGAAAGAAAGATGGAACTTTGAGGTTGTGCATCGATTACAGGTAGTTAAATCGGGTGACGATTAAAAATCGTTATTCGTTACCTCGTATTGATGACCTCTTTGATTAGCTCAAAGGTGCTTGTGTGTTCTCAGACTTTGACCTGAGGTCTGGTTACTACCAATTGAAGATCAGAAGCGACGACATTCTGAAAACAGCTTTCAGAACTCGATATGGTCATTACAAGTTCCTAGTGATGCCATTTGGATTGACTAATGCACCAGCAACTTTCATGAACATGATGAATCGAGTATTCCATCCATATCTCGACAGGTTCATCATTGTTTTCATAGATGACATTTTGGTGTATTCGAAGAACGAAACTGATCATGCCAGGCATCTGCGTGTGGTTCTAAAGACGCTAAGGGCGAATCAGTTGTATGCTAAGTTCAACAAATGTCAGTTTTGGATGGATCAAGTGTCATTTTTAGCGCACGTGGTATCAGCTTAGGGTGTGCTTATGGATCCTCAGAAAATAACAGTTGTGGAAAATTGGGAACAACTTCGGACAGTTACGGAAGTTCGAAGATTTCTTGGTCTTGGTGGTTATTATCGATGCTTCGTTAAAGACTTTTCGACCATAGCACTACCTCTGACAAAATTGACTAGAAAAGACGTTCCTTTTGTGTGGAGTAATGAGTGTGAGCAGAGTTTCCAACAGTTGAAGTATCTTCTCACTCATGCACCTGTCTTAGCATTTCCCGATGATGGTGGGAACTTCGAGATCTATAGTGATGCGTCACTGAATGGTCTTGGTTGTGTGTTAATCCAGCATGATAAAGTGATTACTTATGCATCGCGGCAGTTAAAGCCCTATGAGAAGAACTATCTTATTCACGATCTCGAGTTGGCAGCGATCATCTTTGCCTTGAAAATCTGGAGGCATTATCTTTATGGGGAAAAGTGCAAGATCTTCACTGATCACAAGAGCCTTAAGTATATCTTCAATTAGCCGAACCTCAATCATCGGCAGCGGAGGTGGGTAGAGTTGCTCAGTGATTATGACTGCACCTTTGAGTATCACCCAGGTCGTGCCAATTCAGTAGCTGATGCTCTTAGTAGGAAGTATCATGGCCAACTTAATGCTCTTTATGTTGGTCCCGTTCTTCTTTTCATTTACCTAAGATCCACTAGAGTAGCATTGAAAGAGGGTCGTTGGGGGGCCCTAATTGCCAGTTTTCAGGTCAGACCAGTTCTATTGGATCGTGTTCTCGAAGCCCAGATGAATGATACAGAATGTCAGGATTTGATACAGGCAGTGTCAGACAGGAAAAAGAATGACCTCTGGATTAGAGATCCAGACGGCATGCTTATGCAAGGCAAACAGATGTATGTACCGAATGTTGAGGAACTGAAGAGAGACATATTGGATGAAGCGCATATTTCTGCTTATGCGATGCATCCAGGGAGCACCAAGATGTATCATACCATCCGACACTTTTATTATTGGCCAGGTATGAAAAGAGAAGTTGCAGAGTATGTTAGTCGTTGTGCAATTTGCCAGCAGGTTAAGGCAGAAAGGAAAAAGCCGTTTGGATTGCGACAACCACTCCTGATACCTCAGTGGAAATGGGAAGATATTACAATGGATTTTGTGTACAAATTACCTCGTACGCGAAATGGTTACGATGGTATCTGGGTGTTAGTTGATAAACTTACCAAGTCAGCGCACTTCATACCCGTTCGTGAGAATTACTCATTAAATCAGTTGGCTGAACGGTTCATCTCTGAAGTGGTTAGGTACCACGGAGTCCCAGTTAGTATCATTTCTTACCGGGATCCACAATTTACTTTGAAGTTATGGGTAGCTTTTCAGGAAGCTTTGGGATCGAGATTACTTTACAGCACCACCTATCATCCTCAAACTGATGGGCAGTCAGAGAGAACTATCCAGACTTTGGAAGATATGTTGAGATCGTCAATTCTACAGTTTGGAGACGCTTGGCACAAGCGCTTACCATTGATAGAGTTCGCGTACAACAACAGCTTCCATTCTAGCATTAGTATGGCACCATTTGAAGCGTTGTATGGGAAACCGTGTCGTACTCCACTTTGTTGGTCCGAGGTCGGTGAACGAGTTTTGGTGGGCCCTGAGATCGTGGAAGAGACGACACAGAACATTCAGGTGATAAAGGCTAACCTGAAAGCGGCCCAGGATCGGCAAAAGAGTACCACAGACAGACATTCTGCAGAAGAGTACCCTTAGAACCTTCATTTCACTTCTATGGGTTGATATTGATATCTTGTTTGTTTTTTGAACGTATGGTTTTACCCAGAAAACTCAAGAAGAAGCTACGCGTTTTTCAGTCAAGGATCGTGACCATTTGGTCACTTTCAACCCATTTTTCCGGTCAACCTCGACCACATCTGGGCTCCTACTAGGTACAAACTTGTTCTCTACATTCCTAACTTCATAATGGCTTTTGAATCACTGAGTTTGGTTAAGTAACGAGTTAGAAATCAACTATGGAAGTTGGGAAGAAAATTTCAGTTTCTGGAAAATTTGCAACTGTGGTCATTTGGCCACTTTCAGGCCAAATGTCTAAACAACACAGACCATATTCGAACTTTCTATGAATCGGGATTGATACATCACATTCCTAGCTTTAATTTGGCTTTTGTAGAAGTAAATTTGGTTGAGAATCGAGCTCATTAAGAGCTCTATAAGTTGGCCAAAAATCTGCAAAAATTGCAGAAAATCGTGAGGAAGGCGAGTACGCCTGTACTCGCGGGCGCGTAGGCGCGCGTGACCATTTTGTGCAGCCACTTTGGGCGGCGCGTCCGGCCTCTGGTCGGCGTGGGGTTGACACGTGTGTGTTCGTGTCATCCAGTAGATCGATTTCATATATTTAAACCCTAGGTTTGAGCAAACTATGAGGGTTTTATTTAGGTTTCTGTTATGTGCTTTAATTAATGTTATTTTAGTTATTTCATATATAGGGGAAACTTATCCCGAGGATTTATGAGGCCAAGCTAGGCTCGGGGGCTACGACCCAGCAACGTACTTGTGAGTGGGTAGTTGTTTTATACCTATACATATTTATAGTTTCCATAAATGCGTATTTACTTTACTTTTACGCTTATATTGCCAAGTATCGTTATTGTGATATATATTTGTGATAAATGCTGCTATATGGCTGAGATATTACTGGCATAACATTCATACATACTTATATACATGCTCATCTTGCTGCACCCCGGTGTTAGTACTCGCCCCAGGGCCAGGGCTAGTCCTTCACGTGTATGTTCACATCCGCACCATTTGCTCGCCTTGGATCCAAGTTAGGTGCCAGTCCTGTCGGGTATATTGCATTAGGCAATCCGACTTGTATGTGATGTGCTTCTGCACCAGTCTTCACGTGATCGTAGTACTAGAGCATATTGATTACACCCAGTCCTGTTCGTGTCAGAAACTATCTGTTCGAACTTGTGTGTCAGCTTAGATGGATGAGCACTTAGTTATACTTGATTATCCCATAATTATTACTGTGGCATTTGATACATCATTACTTGGCATATTCCTGGTTATATTACTGCCATAATATTATCAAATTATTGTTTATATACCTGAGTAGTATGTTTTAAGGAAACTATACTTGTTTTACGACGAGGGGTTAATATTTTCAAAGTTAAAGGTTTTCTTATAAGCATTGTTTTGCTGACCCACTCAACTTTGTTTTTCGCCCCTCCAGGACCTAGATAGTTGTACTCTTTGTGGCACTCGAGGAACCTCGGCAGTTCTGACATTTCCTTCTGTTTAGACGTACAAACTTATCAATATTATGTAATAAGTGTACTTTGGTTGTTTTGACTACTCTTCTGTAGTCTCACTGTCTATTACGCTCTGAATAATTGTAGTGGGTTCAACTCACGGTTGCGCACTCTTTCATTGTTTAGTTCTAATTAGTTTTAATTTATTCACTTTTTGCATCACTTACCCTTATGGTTACGTCACCTCTCGGCGATGGCCAGCATGCTTCGACCTTTCCAGGTCGGGGTGTGTCATATATGGTCCTGGAATTTATCAGTTAGGATTATGATTTTGAGAATAGTTTATATTATATTGTTGTTCTTTTATATTGATTATTATATAATTTTATATAAGCAAAAAAATAAACATATAATTTTATGGTACTATTTTCTGCTAGCCCACACAAGAAAAAAATCTTGGCTCCACCCTTGAGTACAAGTTCACAAGTTCATATGACATTTCAAAAATTATCCTTCAATTCAGTGAAAGTACACAACACAATTAATATAAATCTAAACACAAAGCTAGCAGAAAAGAAAAGAGTATCCAATGAATTCTCTTTTCTTGACCAGTACTGTTGATTCTCTGATAGATTAGTTCTTCCAACCTTCAACTAATTAACACGTTCTTTCATTTCTATACGCATCTTTCACCAATTGCCAAGCAACTTCGCACATACATATTCATTCAGCACACATATATATTTACCAATTGCAACTTAATTATTAACACATCTTTCCTTTACATCACATTCATCAACTTAAAACATTGGTCTTCGTTCCCCAATTTAACATGAAGACGGACAAGTGGTCTTTATTGAGCCGCCTTAGGAAGGCCGTGAAGAAGGTAAGCTTACTACTAAACCTCAACGTGAATCGCTGGCGAATCGCTTCGGTGATCGGCCGTACTATTTCTGGCGACCACCGGTTGATGAGCTTCAATGACCGACCGGGGCTGAGAGCGGCGTGTAGCGATGAGAACAGCTCCGAGGAGGACTCGGGGTCTTCTAGGGGATATCTTCAGAGGAACATAAGCTATCCATTGGATCAAGATGATATTGACCAAAGAGCAGAGATGTTCATAGCGAATTTCCGTCGCCAACTTCAGGTGGAGAGACAAATTTCGTTGGAGCTTCGGTATTGCAGAGAAAATAGTTTTGACTTGAAGTCTCCTTGATCACTCTGATTGGTGTAAATGGTGGAGCTAGGCAGTGATTTTTTGCCATGAAGGTCTCCATTGAAATTTTATGATCCTGATAGGAGTTTGTTTTATTTTTTATTTTTATTTCCCCTTTTTTATTTTGGGGTCAAGGACAAACAACATACATTTTTTGATACTTTTATTTATTTAAACTTATGTTACTTTATTTTCATTCTTTGTAATATTTATTCTTTGAACTTAGGAGAAATTTTATAAGGCATTGTTTGGGGATGATATTTGGGATTGTTTTGTAAACTGTCTTTATCTTTTAGCTGGATACATAGATATTGTGGCTGATATCAAGTTTGTCATTATAGTTTTTGTTCATATTTTGGAGAAAATTTTAAATTTTGATATGAGGTAGATTATCAATGTAATTACAACCTTATTATTTTCACAAATTGGAGCTCAGATGAATTTATCTTGCAGAAACAGTTTTGCTTAATTAATCGGAAACCATTACTAGACATGTCGATACTAATTAACTGAAAAATACAAAATCCAAGAAACTGAAAAAACCACGGACAATTGGGGGGAATCAACGCAACCTATGTGTTCCCAGGAAAAAACAGGACAGCGAGTGAATTATTAAATATTGGTTGCTATCACAACAAACAATGTGTTGCACCAAGTCTTGAATCGCGCTTAATGGGATTGATTGAGATTGGGATTGGATACGGCTGATGCAGAAGTGGAGGCAGTACAGTTGTCAAAGCGACTGCCTTGTGTGAGCCTGAGATTACTGCTCACATGATCCGTGACACGCTTAAAGGAATCATGCATTTGCTTGAGTCCTTGCAAGTCAAGATCCTTTATAGGAGGTTTCCACCAGACTTTCTGTTCGCCGCTTCCCCTTTGTCCTTCCAATTGTCGGAGCGCCTTGCGGCACTCTTTCACTACCTCAAGGTGCTCTACCAACTCATTATAGTTCTCTATGGCCTGGAGGATTTTTTCCTGCCGGTAGGCCTCCAGAATAGATTCCTGCTGGTTATGTAAAATCCGGTTCAACACATAATCAATAGAGGGATTACCGAAGGAATGAGGTTTTCCCGTTGGCGAAAACACTAGAATGCCTACTTGTGCACCGCATAACGCCCCTAACTCAGTAGCCTTCTTGTATATTCCTGATCGGCATTTTGAAAAGACAACTAGACGATCATCTTCCTTTTCTATCCTCTTCATCTCAGTCTTTTGCCTGCCTCTGGTCTTCTTGGCTTCCATAGTTTCCCAAGGTTTTCAACTGATGGACAAAACTCAAGGAAGAGCAAAACAAAAGCTACATACAAGTAACTGGGCCTTTTCCTTGGCTTTCTTTACCTTGATTGGGGAATTTTTCTATAGAAAGAAATTGAATCCGAAGCTAATTCATTGTATTAGTTGACTAAATTAGCTAATATATTTTGTCTATGTAAGTTGTCATTTCCATTTTACACGGACAACCAAATCTAAGTAGAACAAACCATTTGTGTTTGGCACTTTGCATTTGAAGTGCATGCATATCGTATAGTGTGGCGTGGTGCTGTGTGATGTGGGTTTGCATTGCGGTAAACTTCAAAACAAACGATCACGGCCGAGAAAAGAATCTCTCACCCTTGAGTTCTATGGCCTGAAGGCAAGGCTGTTTAAATTACTGTGAAGCTCTCGATCTTGGTTGTTGGGTTTGGCGTCAGAGATAATATTGGTAACGACGTAAGTTTGCCTAACTAAACACAAGCTATCGGACAGAGATCTAGACTCCTCCAATTAAAGTTCCATCCCTCATGGATTATGTTCTGCCGATTGTGGAGTAAAAAATAATCAAAAAAATTATGGAAGCGACACATGCATTTTTGGGTAAAAAGGACAAAATTATCCTCGAGACACACCAAGATTCTCACGCACATGCAACAAACAATAACGGCTCAATCAAGGAAGAGTCAAAGGTGATCAAAATGATATTTATTCAAAACCCTCCCATCACTCCTCATCAAATCCCCACTCAAAAGGTAACTCCCAATTTTAATTTGGGATTAATTGTCAAGTTAATTGCAAGATATTATTGTTGTAGTTTTGAATTCCTCTAAGTCCCACATCGGGGAACTCAAGGAAACTTGAGGTCCTTATATTACTTTAGTCTCCTTTATTAATGATTAGGTGTTGGACCATTTGGAATGTTGATTGAGGCTTGGGCCACTAATTGTGTGGATTAGGCTTGATGATTATACCATAATATTAATACAAATTAATATTAATTAATCAAGACAAGAGCCTTGGGCCTCCTCAGGTCTATCGAAAATGATCTTTTCTTCTTCCTTCTATTCTGTACAAACATTCAAAGAAAGTAAACACACAAATCAATTCGCTAGAATTCTATAATTTAGTGCGGGTTGTAGAATTAGGTAGTTCTATCTTGGTCGAGCAGACGATGTAGAACCACAAGCACAAGAGTGGGACGGAAATACTGTTCGAAGGACATAGCTTTTGCGCTAGCCTCTACTGGTTGTAATCAAGTTAGTACCATTTTAATTCTTGTATTTGTTTATGTAATTTCATTATGCATAGCAAGTATTTATTGTTAATAAAGTATTAGAATTTCAAGTTCTGTTATTTCTGTTATTTTATTTATTTTTGAATTGTTCTCCAACAATCTTCGAACAGTATGGAACAATCAGGAACTATACCTCATTCTGAAAAGCCTGAGAAATTTAAGGGCGGAGACTTCAAAAGATGGCAGCAGAAAATGTTGTTTTATTTGACAACCTTGAATTTGGCTAATGTTCTGCGCGAGACTGTACCTACTGCAGATGGAGAAACTTTAACGGCTATAGATGCCTGGAATCATAATGATTTCCTCTGCAGAAACTATATTATCAATGCATTAGATGATTCGTTGTATGATGTCTATGTGATATGCAAAACAGCCAAGGAACTTTGGGAATCACTTGAGAAAAAAATATAAAACCGAGGATCCTGGTTCAAAGAAATTTGTCATGGGAAAATTTTTGGACTACAAAATGGTGGATTCCAAGTCCGTTGTCTCTCAAACTGAAAATCTCCAGAAAATCATCCATGACATTCATGTTGAAGGGATGGTGATCAATGAGTCTTTCCAAGTGGCGTCCTTTATAGAAAAACTGTCATCTTATTGGAAAGAGTTCAAGAATTATCTCAAGCACAAACGTAAGGAGATAACCCTTGAGGATCTCATTGTAAGGCTGAGAATAGAGTAAGATAACAGAAAGAATGAGAAGGGCCTGGTTTCGAGTATGGAAGCCAAGGCGAATGTTGTTGAAGGAAGTTCATCAAAGCAAAGGCCGAAATTCCAGAAAATTAAGAAGAAGGAAAAGCACATTATCCCTGGTGTGAAAAGCAAAGACTTCAAGAAAATTAAGGGAAGTTGCTGGGTTTGTGGAAAGCAAGGCCATAGGCCTCAAGAATGTCGCCATTGAAGGGATCAAGGTCCTGGATATCAAGGCAACAACAACCACACAAACCTGATTGAAAACTATGTGGATGCCCTGGCTGCAATGATTTCTGAAATCAACCTTGTATCTGACCATACTGATTGGTGGATAGATACCGATGCTTTATGGGAAATGTATCCGCATCTGTTGTGGCTGGAATAGGGAAGTGTGTTCTAAAATTCACTTCTGGAAGGGAATTAACCCTCATTGACGTGCTGCATGTCCCCGATATAAGGAAGAATCTTGTTTCTGGTCTTATCCTTAGTAATAAAGGATTCAAACTAGTTTTTGAGTCCAATAAGTTTGTACTAACTAAAGGGGGAATGTTTGTAGGGAAGGGTTACCTTGCTGATGGATTATTCAAACTAAATGTACTTGTTAATGTTATGAATGAAATAAATAATGCTTCTGCTTATATTGTTGATTCGTCTAATTTGTGGCACTCTAGGTTAGGACATGTAAATTTTCGTTCTCTTTCTAGAATGCATAATTTAGGCTTGCTGCCCAAAATTGATTATCTAGGTAATGTTAAATGTGAAACTTGTACAAAATCGAAATTTGCAAGTCAAAGCTTTAAATCAGTGCATGAAACATCCAATGATTTGTTAGATTTAATTCATAGTGACTTGTGTGATTTTAGATCATATCCAACTCATGGTGGAAAGAACTATTATGTAACATGTATAGATGATTTCAGTAAGTATTGTTATGTTTATTTACTTCATAGCAAAGATGAGACCTTGGATATGTTTAAGACATATAAGGCAGAAGTTGAAAATCAACTTAACAAGAAGATTAAAGTCTTAAGGTCTGATAGGGGAGGAGAATATGAGTCTCATGCCTTTGCTGAATTTTGTGCCACACATGGCATAATTCATCAAACAACAGCCCCATATATGCCGCAACAAAACGGTGTTGCTGAACGGAAAAATAGGACTTTTAAAGACATGATCAATTCTATGTTGAATAGTTCTGGGCTTCCACACAATTTGTGGGGTGAAGCTTTACTTACTGCAAATAAAATTTTGAATCGAATTCCACCTAAAACGAGAAAGGAGTCACCATATGAATTATGGAAAGGAAGAACTCCAACGTTTAAATTGCTTAAAGTGTGGGGTTGCCTTGCAAAAGTACAAGTCCCCTTGCCAAAGAGAACAAAATTAGGGCCTAAAACTATAGATTGTGTTTTTATTGGTTTTGCATCTAATAGTTCAACTTATAGATTCTTAGTTTTTCATTCCGAAGTAAGTGATATACATGTCAATACTATTATAGAATCTATAAATGCAACATTTTTTGAGGATATATTTCCATATAAAATGGGCAAGTCTAATCTCTTGAAAAAGAGATTACATGATGATGTATCTGATGTTAACGACAAACCTAGTGAACATAGTGATGGTTCATCCTCGTCTATAGTTCAAGAAGAAAAAGAACTTGAACCTAGAAGAAGAAAAGGACAAAAATTCAAGGAGGCCATGTCTACTCCTGAAGCTCCATTTTGGAAGGATGCAGTTAACAGTGAGATAGATTCCATTATGCAAAATCATACATGGGAATTAGTCGATTTGCCCCCTGGCAATAAGCCAATTGGGTACAAATGGATCTTTAAGAAGAAATTAAAATCATATGGTACAATTGACAAATATAAGGCTCGTTTGGTAGCTAAAGGATATTGTCAAAAACATAGTTTGGATTTCTTTGATACATACTCACCTGTTACGAGAATTACTTCAATAAGACTATTGATTGCTATAGCTATACTCCATAACATGGAAATACATCAAATGGATGTAAAGACTGCGTTCTTAAATGGAGACTTAGATGAGGAAATATATATGGAACAACCTGAGGGGTTTGTGGTTAAAGGTCAAGAACACAAAGTTTGTAAACTTGTGAAATTGCTATATGGGCTTAAACAAGCTCCAAAGCAATGGCATGAAAAATTTGACCATATTATGATCACATATGGTTTTAAGATAAATGAGTGTGATAAGTGTGTCTACACAAAAACTCAAAATAATGCTTGCGTTATGTTGTGTTTGTATGTAGATGATATGCTTATAATGGGAACTAACAAAGAGATAATAAATTGGACCAAGAAGATATTGAAATCAAGTTTCGATATGAAAGATCTTGGTCTAGCTAATGTGATTCTTGGTATAAAAATCAAAAGAAACCAAGAAGGTTATATTCTTACACAATCCCATTATATAGAAGCGACACTAAGAAAGTATGGTCATTTGGAAAGTAAAGATGCAATTACTCCTTTTGATGCCAATAGCAAACTAAAGAAAAATAGTGGTGATGCTATATCTCAACGTGAATATTCACAAGTCATTGGAAGCCTTATGTACATTAGGAACTACACAAGGCCTGATATAGCATACTCAGTGAGTAGACTGAGTAGATATACATGCAATCCTGGGCATGATCATTGGGAACCTTTAGTTCAAGTATTGAGATACTTAAAGCATACCATGAATTATGGATTACATTATATGAGGTATCCTCCTACGCTTGAAGGATTTACTGATGCGAATTGGATATCCGATAGTACTGATATGAAATCCACGAATGGATATGTATTTACTTTGGGAGGAGCAGCAATATCTTGGAAATCTTCCAAACAAACATGCATAGCCCGATCGACGATGGAATCAGAATTTATAGCTCTCGATAAAGCTGGAGAAGAAGCTGAGTGGCTAAGAGATTTTTTGGAAGATGTTCCCATATGGCCTAAACCTGTAACGGCAATATGTATACATTGTGATAGTTTAGCTACACAATATCGTGCTAAAAATAGTGTATACAATGGGAAGTCTAGACAAATTAGACGAAGGCATAATACAAAAAAGCAATGGCTCTCAAGTAGTGTAATTTCTATTGACTATGTCAAGTCAAAAGATAATATTGCAAATCCGCTTACTAAAGGTTTATCTAGAGAGCAAGTTAAGAATACATCGAGGGGAATGGGTTTAAAGTCAATAGAGTAAAATGAAACTGCCAAACGGAAACCTAACCTAGCTGATTGGAGATCCCATGGTCTAGGTTCAATAGGCAAACTGGTTTGGCTAGTTTCAAAGAAGAAACACACTTACATACCCATTCCTATGATGGGAGAAGTGTGGTGTCTGCTGATGGGTGTAGGATACATTAGTTTAATGATATTGATACTTGTAAATCAAGTGGAATAGTAGCAGCCTATTCTTAATCAATATCACCTATATGAGAGTAGATGTGGGGTCGCATTTATGAGAATTACATGGCTACATTCTCTAAAGCTCTCATGAATCCAGGATTCGTTCAGGACCAAAATGAACACAAACGTATGAATTTGCGATGTGTTGGTGTGACATATGTTTTGCTTATTGTCTTGGTTTACTGCGGAGATGAACAGTTCAAGATTTTATATTCGTCATCTAGTAAATCCGATAAGTATATACTAAGGTAGGTTCAAGTCCAAAAGACACATCTCCTGATGTGTGTCACATCTATTGTTTACTCTCATTTTTCACCTTTCCCTAGGACCTAATAGTTGGCTCAAAATGTGGGGTATTGTTGGAGTTTTGAGCTCCTTTAAGTCCGACATCGGGGAACTCAAGGAAACTTGAGGTCCTTATATTACTTTAGTCTCCTTTATTAATGATTATGTGTTGGACCATTTGGAATGGTGATTGAGGCTTGGGCCACTAATTGTGTGGATTAGGCTTGATGATTATACCATAATATTAATATAAATTAATATTAATTAATCAAGACAAGGGCCTTGGGCCTTGGGGCACTTGGGGCCTAAGAATTAAAATTAATCTGATCAATTAGTTTTAATTTCGAATTAAGTTTTTAATTACAATTAATTAAAAACATTTTGATTAATAGACACAACTCTTTGGAAAGAGTTGTATAGCTTCAGATACATCCAAAAGGTATTGGAAGAGGTATGAAAGAGCCTATATAACTGGAGTCATCAGGTCTATCGAAAATGATCTTTTCTTCTTCCTTCTATTCCATACAAACATTCAAAGAGAGTAAACACATAAAGCAATTCGCTAGAATTCTATAATTCAGTGCGGGTTGTAGAATTAGGTAGTTGTATCCTGGTCGAGCAGACGTTGTAGAACCACAAGCACAAGATTGGCACGAAAATACTGTTCAGAGGACATAGCTTTTGCGCCAGCCTCTACTTGTTGTAATCAAGTTAGTACCATTTTAATTCTTGTATTTGTTTCTGTAATTTCATCCTGTATAGCAAGTATTTTTTGTTAATAAAGTATTAGAATTTCAAGTTCTGTTATTTCTGTTATTTTATTTATTTCTGAATTGTTCTCCAACAATTATTTCACATAATATCTTGCAATTACACTCACAATTTGACCATATGTGGCTGGCCCCTATTCTCGAAAGAGGGTCGGTCACTCCCCTATAAATAGCCATGTTTTCCCACTAAAATACTAGGCCATTCTCTACCCACAAATTCGTAAACACATTCTTTTTAGAATTCTAACTTTGGTATCGGAGATTGTTCTGTCAAAGCCCCTCATTCATTATGGGAGCGTGAGGTTTTTGGCCTTAATCTTAGGTGTTATTATTTTGCAGGTGTAATTTTATCACAGGAGAAGATGACATAAATTTACATCAACACCGTCACTTTCTATGAGAATGCGAATCTCAATGGAAATCCTATTCGAGCCAGGATTTGGACTTTATAAAAGTCAATTTTTAATCTGCCCGGCAAGCCTCTTTATTTCTTATCTCATCCAAATCTGGCTCAAAGGCCTTGTAAATTTGGGGAGACAAAACACTGATATTATGCGAGTTTAAGATAATGGAGAATGTGATTATTGGAAGAAGTAGCTAAGGCTTGGAAGTCCAACTGGAACAAATCAATCAAGTCACACCTTTTGTTGTAGAACTCTCGGCTAAGGCTAGAGTTTTATTCAAGATATTATTTCCAGCTTGCTTTAGCCTAGAATTAAGGGATTGTGTTTCCTTGTTATTGTAAATAGTTGGTAGCCCTTCAAGGAGTGATATAAGGAGACTGATGAAGGTTGCTTCCCAGCTGCTCTCTTTCTATCCCTTCCTTGTTGCTCCCTTCCATTCCTTTTCTCATATATATGCTTCAACCTTGTAAATGTTACTTATGAAATATACATCCAAAATTCAACATGTTATTAGAGCAAGAATTCTAAAATCCTGACTTTGAATTTTTTCGTTGCATCTTCTTTTTTCTTCACGCTACGATGGCGGAAGACAATTCCTCTGAAGCTGAAAGTTCTTTGGCTACTGCAGCAGGTTTCGACATTGAGGTTAATCCAAACCAACGTCTCAATTTTATCTTGTTAAATGAATTCAACTATCTTCCATGGGCTAGAGCCATATCTCTTGCACTAGGAGGAAGATCTAAGCTTGGATATGTCAATGGTGCTACACAGGTGCCTGCAGCCACGTCTCCTACATTCGAGTCATGGCTGTGTAAAGATCAACTGGTTATGTCCTGGTTACTTAATTCTATGGAGCATATAATTGCTGAAATTTTCAGTTATTCAGAGTCATCCATGCATCTCTGGAATCAAGTCAAAGAAATGTATGGGAA
This sequence comes from Malus fusca, assembly GCA_035220775.1. Classification (NCBI taxonomy): domain Eukaryota; kingdom Viridiplantae; phylum Streptophyta; class Magnoliopsida; order Rosales; family Rosaceae; genus Malus; species Malus fusca. The sequence continues at coordinate 25,106,832 of CM069071.1, read as the reverse complement.
TCAAAACAATGATGCTCGTGTTTTTCAGCTTAAGAAAGACATTGCAAATCTGCAACAAGAAGGCAAGTCATTTGTTCAACATCTTGGTAGGTTGACGAGTTTGTGGAACGAACTTGATGTTTATAGACCTCATACCACTTATGCTACTGTCCTAATAAAGAGAGATGAGGAAGATAAGATCTTTCAACTCTTGGCAAGCTTAAGCCCAGAGTTTGAAGATTTTAGAAGCCATGTACTTATGAATTTCGAGCTGCCATCTTTCACATGTGTGTGTGCTATCATTCAAAGAGAAGAATTGAGGAAGAAAATGATGAACTTGGAGACTAAGTCAAATATACCTAAAACTAGGGATTATGTTTCTAATCATAGTCGCACTGAAGGAAGACCTTATAAAGGTAAAGGCCTGACTTGAAATGCAACTATTGTGATGCTGTTGGGCACACTCGAGATAGATGTTGGATTCTTCATCCAGAGCTGAAGCCAAGCTCCTTAAAGGATAGCAAGGGCCCCTAGAAGAGTTTGAATCACCTCTCCCACTGAGCCAATCATGCAGCTGGTCCTGCAACTGAGGGAATGATAAATTTCATAGCAAATCTTGCCGTATTGATCAACGAGTTTGCAGCATATCTTCACAAGAAACAGTCGCACAATGATTGTTTGGAAACCACCATGTCTGAAAGCAAAAATCACACTACTTTATTGGGAAAGTTCGCTGGATTTCTTGCAGAGACTGACTGTGTTCCACAAGGTGATATTCCAGGTATCTTAAGCTCCTTCTCAACTACTCTTAATGCTAGTTATGTGCATGATTATTGGATTATAGATTCAGGAGCTACGGATCATATGACAAAATCAACTCACCAAACTGCATGATTTTAAAATAATGCCCATTCCATCTTAAGTCTCAGTAGCTAATGGGAAAAGAGCCTCAGTTGTAGGAAAAGGAAAAATCAATCTTCTTTTAGACCACATAGAGTCAATAGCCCTTTATGTCCTTTCATTTCCCTGTCAACTTTTATCTGTTGGAACCCTCACATAATCTTTAAATTGCCTGGCCATTTTCTCTCCTCACAATGTCGTTTTTTAGGATATCATCACCAAGAAGACGATTGGTGAAGGTTTCCTTTTGAATGGACTTTATTACCTAGCTAAAGATTTCAAGCCTTCCAAGGTTTTTCAAGCTAGCTCCAGTATACCACTAGACCAACATCTTTGGCACCAATGGTTGGCTTACCCCTCTGAAAAAGTGATGCCTTTTTTGTTTCCAAACTTGTGTAAAGACAAGATTCAATGTGATGTTTGTCACTTGTCTAAATCTGTCAGATTACCCTTTGATTCATCCTTGTCTAGGGCTAGTAATCCTTTTGAAATCATTCATTCAGATATTTGGGGACCAGTTGTTGAGTCATTTGATGGATATAAGTATTTTGTAACCTTTGTGGATGATTTTACAAGGATCACTTGGTTGTACCTCTTAAAGTTTAAAAGTGAATTTGCAAGTGTGTTTCAAGATTTCCATAAACTTGTTAGCACTCAATTCATCCAATATCCACATATTAAGATCCGATAATGGCACTGAATATATGTCCAATAATATGTCACAATATCTTAGCAACCATGGCATTCTTCATCAAACAAGTTGTGTCGGCACTCTCCAACAAAATGGGGTTGGCGAGAGAAAAAATCGAGATCTTCTTGAGAAGACAAGAGCTCTCATGTTTCATATGCATGTACCTAAGAAGTTTTGGTCACAAGGGGTACTTACAGCTACATACCTCATCAATCGACTCCCTAGTAAAGTGCTAGGTTTCAAATCTCCTTATGAAGTGTTGAAGGAGAGAAAGATGATCTATCTTACTTAAAGGTCTTTGAGTGTATATGTTTTGTTCACACTCAACCTACTCATCGTGATAAACTTGATCCCCAGGTCGTTAAGTGTGTGTTCATGGGTTATTCATCTACACAAAAAGGTTATAAGTGTTATAATCCAGTCACTATGAAGCTTCTAGTGTCTAGAGATGTTAGATTCGATGAGTCGACTCCCTACTTTACACAGAAATTGGTTGATTCAAATCAGTGGTACTTTCTACATGATTTTTTTCCATTACCTAACATCCCTTCTTATCAAGAAAAAGAAGCAAGGAATGACACTCCAAGCTCACATACAAAGTCATTTTCTCAAGTCTCCGAGTCACTGCCTCCACCACAAGTTCCAACTCGGAGAAATCCCACAAGAGATCACCATCCTCCATTTAGGCTTGTTGATTATGTTACCTATAATACAAGATATCCCCTTGCAGATTTTATCACTTACAAAAAATGTTCATCCTTTCATGCTATTTTTCTCAGTGCCCTAGATGACACTCATGATCCACAAAGCTTTCAAGAAGCAAATGAGCATGAAAATTGGAAAACTGCTATGAAAAATGAACTTTAAGAGCTCCATGACAATGGAACCTGGAGTGTCACTAAGCTTCCTCAAGGAAAAAAGGTAGTGGGCAGTCGTTGGGTGTATAAGACAAATTTCAACTCTGATGGAACTATTGAGAGACACAAAGCTCGCTTGGTAGCTCGTGGTTTTACTCAGACCTATGGAGTGGATTATAAAGAGACTTTTGCTTTAGTTGCCAAGATGAACACAGTGAGAGTATTGTTGTCCGTTGCAGTTAATCAATCTTGACCTTTATATCAAATGGATGTGAAGAATGCAGTTTTACATGGTGAGCTAGAAGAGGAAGTGTACATGAAGTTACCCCCGGGTCACCCTCAATTCCATGATCCTGACATGGTGTGCAAACTTCATAAATCTATCTATGGTTTAAAGCAATCTCCGCGTGCATGGTATTCAAAACTTAGCTCAGTACTTGAAGAAGTTAGCTTTCAAAGAAGCAATGTTGATTCCTAACTTTTTGTTCGAATTGGTTCAGTAGGCAAATTGGTTGTTTTGATTTATGTTGATGACCTCATAGTGACAGGTGATAATACTGAGGAAATTAATTTCCTCAAGCATGCCCTCCGAGTCAGGTTTGCTCTCAAAGATTTGGGAACTCTCAAGTATTTTCTTGGCATTGAAATGACCACATCTCAGAAGGGGCTCTTTCTGAATCAAAGGAAGTACGTTCTTGATCTTCTAAAGGATGCTGATATGGTGGATTGTACGCCTGCTCAGACTCCCCTTGACAATAAACTTCAACTCGACATGCAAAGTGAGGCTCCCACCAATCTCACTGACTATCAAAAGTTAGTTGGGAAATTGATTTATCTCACAATCACACGTCCTGACATTTCCTATGCCGTGAGCATTGCCAGTCAGTTCATGCATGCTCCCACCATCGCTCATTCACACGTTGTTAAAATAATACTTCGTTATCTCAAAGGCTTATTTGGTCGAGGTATATTGATGAAAAAGAATGGTAACACTGCCATCATGGGGTACACATATGCTGATTGGGCTGGAAACTCTTTTGATCGTAAGTTAACCACTAGATTCTGCACATTTGTGGGTGGAAATTTGGTCACATGGAGAGGCAAAAAACAAAGCGTCATAGCTCGATCAAGTGTTGAGGCTGAGTATCGAGCAATGGCATCCACTGCTTGTGAGCTCATTTGGCTAAAAGGTCTTCTCTTAGATTTAGGGTTTCTAAGCAATTAGCCTATGTCATTATTCTGTGACAATTAAGCTACTATGCACATTGCTTCCAATCTAGTTTTTCACGAGAGGACTAAACATATCGAGGTTGATTGTCATTACATTCGAGCACAAGTTCAATCGAAGGTTATTAACACTCACTACACATGCAGTCATGATCAGTTGGCTGATATTTTTACGAAATACCTTCCCACTGCTGAATTTCAGCATTTATTGTTCAAGCTTGGCCCAACTAACCCCCTTGATCTAGCTTCAGGGGGAGTATTGGAAGAAGTAGCTAAGGCTTGGGAGTTCAACTGGAACAAATCAATCAAGCCATACCCTTTGTTGTAGAACTCTCGACTAATGCTAGATTTTTATTTAAGATATTATTTCTAGCTTGCTTTAGCCTAGAATTAAGGGATTGCGTTTCCTTGTTATTGTAAATAGTTGGTAGCCCTTCAAGGAGTGATTTAAGGAGACTGATGGAGGTTGCCTCCCAGCTGCTCTCTTTCTGTCCTTTCCTTGCAGCCTTCCGTTCCTTTCTTATATATATGCTTCAACCTTGTAAATGTTACTTATGAAATATACATCCAAAATTCAACAGTGATTGACTGCAACCTGATAGTTTGTTGTAGGATTATGAATCAACTAACAGTCGTGCCTTAGTTACTGCAAATGCAGTGCCGTGCTTGATACCATGCCAACATTTTAGAGAGACGTCACTCACTTCTAACCACACTGACATTATCTCGCAACTTACGTGTTACCACAATACGACATGTGTAGGAGTTTTATCACAAAAGACTTGTGCAACAAGAAGTAGTGAAATCACATTATTAGGGCTCTTCGTAGTTTAGTAAAAATGAGGGGGGATTTAATCTGGGTTATCCCAATTTACCCCTTAAACTAGCACAATAATTTCAATTTACCCTCTAAATTTGTTTTTCTTTTGCTAATTTCCCCCTCAACTAGTATGGATTTGCCAAAGTACTTCCTATCGTTAGATTTGAACCAATTTCATCGAACTTTCTATCAGTTGGCGTCATTAGAGATGCACTTGACTCATTTTTAGGCATGAACCTCTTCACCAAAACTATTCTCCCTAGCTTTTATCACTCATGTTTTTTTTTTAATTTTTTAATTTTTTAATTTTGAGAAACTAGGAATTCTATTACCAGGGCAAAGATGGCAAAACATATAAGGAAAGCCTACATCAAGGCAAACATGAAGCTAAGCAAGCAATAAACTGAGCAGTGCAGGGAGGTACAACTACGAAGATGTTGCAACAATGCTAAAGCGTCACCCCTACACTGTCAATACAAAAGCTTAATGAGGACAAGGTAAACCATCATTGTTAACAACATGCACCAACAGAGATGGGGGTCAGTTGACCCACGTTACATTGCACATCTCCAGATTTCTTGCTGGCGCCAACATATCCACCGCCATATTGGTTGATCTTGGGATCCAAGACCAGGGACAGTCTTGAAATGACTCCACCAAGCATTTGACTTTCGCCAAAGTAGGAAAGTCCTCCCAACTGCCATTTTCCAACGAATCCGATAAGGAAGAAATTGATTAATGAGAGTTAGATGCAATGATTATCGACCTACGACCCAAGGAGGCGACCATCTCACACCCCCCCCCCTCTTACATCACAATCCCCACAAAGCAAGAGTTGGTCGAGGCAGACCAGCTAGCATCGATTTTAATTTTTTAGAAGGAAGAAATTAGAGGAGACCAACTGACCACTTGATCACCCTTACCCAAGACCGGTATCAATGGATCCTGGGGTATTCTAGACGCTTTTAAAATTATGAAAAGGTCTTGACATGATCTATATTTATAAAAAGTGAGAAGTCAAAAAATGTGAAGCTTTCAAAATGCCTAAAATGGCCCCTTTTTTATTTTTTTATTTTTTTAAGATTGCAATTTAATTAAGTAGGAAAAAAAACTGCATAAATACAAAATTAAACTACCTCACGTACAGGTAGGCCTGGCAAACCGGTCGTGTCAGTCGTGTTCGTGTCGTTTTCGTGTAATCTTAACGGGTCGTGTCGTGTCACACCCGTTATCTTAACGGGTCCTTAACAGGTCGTGTCACTTTACCCAACGGGTAAAGTGACCCGACCCGTTATGACCCGTTAAGAAAAATATATTTTTTTTCTTAAATTTGCACATACCACACATTGCCACATAAATATTACTTCAAAACATTAAAATACATTTGTCGTTTAAGTACTACATCTACACTCGAAAATAAGAGCCTAATAAAAAAATAATACATACACTACTAATCTATTACAAATTTTAAATGTGCAAGGATATGCAAAATGAAACAGTTTTTGTTTTCAAGGTTGTGAAATCTTTCTCAAAAGTTTAAACCTCAATTTACAAAATCCTCGATTTACATCGATCATCATGAAATTGCATTGGAACTTTGGCTTGATCTATTGCCTTCAAGAGTTATGTTGATGATGTTTTCAGTAAGGTTTTCCACGTCATAACTCTCTTCTGCATAAACTAAGCATAGAAAAACCAAACATTAAAAATCATTCAAATTATGAGAAGTTTACCAAAATAATTATGAAAACAAATAAAACAATAGTACTATACCATACTTTTATTAAGTATAATATAAGATTTTGTGGTATCCACTAGTGTAAATATTTTAAATTGAAGATCGAATTCAATCATTGTATTTATATAAGGTCAAGGAGTGTAGTTGTAAAAAATCATCAAAATCGGAGTTAAATTAACCGTTAAATCGTAATTTTTTGTTTATAACCGTCGAAAAGTTTTGTCCCGTTACTTGCTCTCTGAATGTTTGTTTTTTGCAATTTTTGGCGTATGCGATCTCGAAATATATACAAACATGTTTGACGGTTGGATCATTGAAACTAGTTTCGTAGAATGAGTATCCCATCAAAACAATAGATTCACTAATACTTAAGAGTTTATTCATACTTTTATTAAGTATAACATAAGATTTTGTGGTATCCACTAGTGTAAATATTTTAAATTGAAGATCGAATTCAATCATTGTATTCATATAGGGTCAAGGAGTGTAGTTGTAAAAATTCATCAAAATCGGAGTTAAAAGGACCGTTAAATCGTGATTTTTCGTTTATAACCGTCGAAAACTTTTGTCCCGTTACTTGATCTCTGAATGTTTGTTTTTTTCACTTTTTGGCGTATGCGATCTCGAAGTATATATAAACATGTTTGACGGTTGGATCATTGAAACTAGTTTCGTAGAATGAGTATCCCATCAAAACAATAGATTCACTAATACTTAATAGTTTATTCATACTTTTATTAAGTATAACATAAGATTTTGTGGTATCCACTGGTGTAAATATTTTAAATTGAAGATCGAATTCAATCATTGTATTCATATAAGGTCAAGGAGTATAGTTGTAAAAAATCATCAAAATTGGAGTTAAATTAACCGTTAAATCGTGATTTTTCGTTTATAACCGTCGAAAACTTTTGTCCTGTTCCTTGATCTCTGAATGTTTGTTTTTTGCAATTTTTGGCGTATGCGATCTCGAAATATATACAAACATGTTTGACGGTTGGATCATTGAAACTAGTTTCGTAGAATGAGTATCCCATCAAAACAATAGATTCACTAATACTTAAGAGTTTATTCATACTTTTATTAAGTATAACATAAGATTTTGTGGTATCCACTGGTGTAAATATTTTAAATTGAAGATCGAATTCAATCATTGTATTCATATAAGGTCAAGGAGTGTAGTTGTAAAAAATCATCAAAATCGGAGTTAAATTAACCGTTAAATCGTGATTTTTCGTTTATAACCGTCGAACAGTTTTGTCCCGTTACTTGCTATCTGAATGTTTGTTTTTTGCAATTTTTAGCGTATGCGATCTCGAAATATATACAAACATGTTTGACGGTTGGATCATTGAAACTAGTTTCGTAGAATGAGTATCCCATCAAAACAATAGATTCACTAATACTTACGAGTTTATTCATACTTTTATTAAGTATAACATAAGATTTTGTGGTATCCACTAGTGTAAATATTTTAAATTGAAGATCGAATTCAATCATTGTATTCATATAGGTTCAAGGAGTGTAGTTGTAAAAAATCATCAAAATCGGAGTTAAAATGACCGTTAAATCGTGATTTTTCGTTTATAACCGTCGAAATGTTTTGTCCCGTTACTTGATCTCTGAATGTTTGTTTTTTTTCAATTTTTGACGTATGCGATCTCAAAGTATATATAAACATTTTTGACGGTTGGATCATTGAAACTAGTTTCGTAGAATGATTATCCCATCAAAACAATAGATTCACTAATACTTAATAGTTTATTCATACTTTTATTAAGTATAATATAAGATTTTGTGGTATCCACTAGTGTAAATATTTTACATTGAAGATCGAATTCAATCATTGTATTCATATAAGGTCAAGGAGTGTAGCTGCAAAAAATCATCAAAATTAGAGTTAAAATGACCGTTAAATCGTGATTTTTCTTTTTATAACCGTCGAAAAGTTTTATCCCGTTAATTGATCTCTGAATGTTTGTTTTTTGTAATTTTTGACGTATGCGATCTCGAAGTATATACAAACATGTTTGACGGTTGGATCTTTGAAACTAGTTTCGTAGAATGAGTATCCCATCAAAACAATAGATTCACTAATACTTAATAGTTTATTCATACTTTTATTAAGTATAACATAAGATTTTGTGGTATCCACTAGTGTAAATATTTTAAATTGAAGATCGAATTCATTACTTGTATTCATATAGGGTCAAGGAGTGTAGTTGTCAAAAATCATCAAAATCGGAGTTAAATTAACCGTTAAATCGTGATTTTTCGTTTATAACCGTCAAAAACTTTTGTCCTGTTACTTGATCTCTGAATGTTTGTTTTTTGCAATTTTTGGCGTATGTGATCTCGAAGTATATACAAACATGTTTGACGGTTGGATCATTGAAACTAGTTTTTGTAGAATGAGTATCCCATCAAAACAATAGATTCACTAATACTTAAGAGTTTATTCATACTTTTATTAAGTATAACATAAGATTTTGTGGTATCCACTAGTGTAAATATTTTAAATTGAAGATCGAATTCAATCATTGTATTCATATAGGGTCAAGGAGTGTGGTTGTAAAAAATCATCAAAATCAGAGTTAAAATAACCGTTAAATCGTGATTTTTCGTTTATAACCGTCGAAAAGTTTTATCCCGTTACTTGCTCTCTGAATGTTTGTTTTTTTCAATTTTTGACGTATGCGATCTCGAAGTATATACAAACATGTTTGACGGTTGGATCGTTGAAATTAGTTTCGTATAATTCGTATCCCATGAAGTTCAATGGTGTGTGTGTGTATATATATGTATTTATTTATTAAGTAGATTTAACTCTATTTATTTTGTATGTATAATTATTATAGTTTTTAGGGTTATAAAATTTAATATATATATATATATAATTATTATAGTTAATATTTTGGGTATAATTATTATAGTATATATAATTATTATAATTATTATAGTTAATTTAATATATATATATATATATATATATATATATAATTATTATAGTTTTTAGGGGTATAAAATTTTTAAATTAATATATATATATATAATTATTATAGTAGTTTTTTAGGGTTATAAATTATTAAATTAATATTCTGCTTATCGTGTATCGTGTTACCCACGTGTATACCCGAACAAACCCGTTATCTTAACAGGTGCTTATCGGGTTACCCGATAACGACCCGTTTCGTTATCGTGTCGACCCGAACACCTGTTAATTTTGTGTCGTGTCGTGTCGGGTTATCGGGTCGTGTCAGGAATTGCCAGGCCTACGTACAGGAGGGAATAATTACTGATATAGCTATTTTTTTTAAACACGAAAATGAGCAAATTGTCATATGCCTAGGCGTGTGGCAAGAGGTTAATAAATACGAAAATGAAAAGATAAAAAGACATTGTGTGAATTAATCAAATTAAATAACTACCAGATTAAGTTACTGCCATATAGCATGATGAATAGGAGGAGGTGATATGGCAGTAGATCAGATCTCCTTATGTCTGACTTCCATCTATCATATTGAGATCGACATTGTGAGGCCATAGCATCGTCTTATGGGGCTAAGGGAGATATGCAACTGACGAAGAAAAGTAGAGCATGGTTCCATGAGGTTTGGAGAGAGTATGGTTTTATGAGGTTTGGTGAAGCCTTGTGACTCCAAAGTAGGGTTCTGTTTTTCTACCGTAAAGATTTTTTATTTTTGTTTTTAAATGGAAGGAGAGAGGAAGGGAGTGAGAGAACGTGAGAGTGGGGAGAGAGGTTTTTTTTTTTAATATTAGTGATATGTTAGAATCACATGTGGGTGGGGCAGTAAGGAAAAAGAAAAATTTAGTTTGAAATTACATTACTGCATTTTTTTTATTTTTTTATTTCTGTTAAGTTTTCATTTGAGGGTTAGAATGGGAGTTATATGGATTTGGAACATGTCACTCCCCACACGATGACACCTTGGTCACCAAAGTTAAAATCTCCAATTTAATGGTTAGTCGCGCCTTGGTGGGCAATAGATATGGGGTCAACATCCTCTTCAAGGACGCTACCAAAAAGATGGGGATCCTAGACAAAATCAACAAGTATAAGACAACCCTCCACACCTTCAACGGAACTCATGTTTGATCTCTCGGAATAGTGAGGCTGGCGGTTCAGCCGGAACCATATAATTATCAGGTGACCTTCCTCGTTATCAATTGCCCTACTCCTCACAATGCCATACATTGCCAGAACTGGCTCCACGAGATGAGAGCAGTCCCTTCATAAAAACATCCACGACTCTGCAACCTAGTAGCTAAAAGAGTCAAAGAAATCAAGGGAGATCAAGCAACAACATGATGCTATACAATGGAGAGCATGAACATGATTCGCAAGAGCAAAAGTTTCAGTGCTTCCATGGAGGAATCGACATAGCAATCACAGGCTAGGGGTTAACAAACGAGCTATAAGGAATTTGACCTTGACATTAGCCCTCAAGATGACAGCACTCTGCAATCTAAGGCCAATGAGGACGCCGTCTACATCAACCTGGACCCAAAAAAATCAAAAAGCAAAGCTAGGATCAGATTAAAGTTGAACGATCGAGAGAAAGAAGTGTTCATCATTTTCCTGAGGGCCAACAAGAATATGTTCACCACTTTCCTACAAACCAACAAAAACTGTTAACCGTTTTCCTGTGGGTTACAACATTCAGACCCGGGCTACATCATTCGAGAGAATAGTAAAAAAAGCAACCCGAAAATCATCTGAGGGCGGCTCTCAACTCCGACCCTGAGTACGACTACTTCTATCCCAGTCCAACATACCAAGTCAGTTATGCTCTGTAGCACCACATGTTTAACAGGTTTGAAGAGAGCATCCAGACTAGGCAATCCCAAGTGTAATTTTATTCCAATGAAGCTTTGATACGCGAAAATTCTTTGACCAAGCCAGTCAGGGTAGTCCGATGAGAAACGCTCAGGTTCAATGCCTAGGGTTTGACAAAAGGAATCTAAAGGTGTTTTTTTGATCCGCATGTAGCCGACCAAGTCCCCAAAGAACTTTCGTTTAAGATTCACTGGGGAAGGACAACCAACTCAAACTAAAAGAGAATTCCCCTTTAGTGTCACATTGGAAAATGTCAAAACCCTTGAATAAGGGCAAATGGATAGATGAGACAAAGACGGGAAGCCATTCCAGACACAAGACAACATTTTCTCATCCTTAACCGATCAATACATTAAGGCAAGTGTAGAGCACAAGATTTGCCATGGGTTTAATACTTGGTACCTGGTATTGGAGTAAGCTGGTATTCTAGATATCGTGATGGAAATCTTCATAAGCACTAAGTTGGAAAGGTGATGTTTTTCCCAACCAACATTGCCAAAGAAGCTTTGAGCTCTGTCTCGCACCCACAGGCTTACTCTCTGCTCTATCACTCATTACTCCAAAGGTAGTTTATCTCGGAAAGATTGTCGAATTAAATTATATTCTACGATGTAAGCAAAGGATGGAAAGTTCTTAGCATTCAAGCGTCACTCAACTAGAAGGATAAATATCATTCCAAGAAAAGTGCATACATATATGAAACAGGAAGCAAGGAAAGCACAAAAAATTTGCCACTGGGGCAAATAAGTTTGAACCATGGAAGTACATGCCCCCATCTTGGCAAAACACTAAAGTTATCCCCTTCCGCGACTTCTTTACCCTTGGCAAAAGCTAGAGGATCTGTGTGCGCATCAGGAGTTGGGTTATCACTGGTGTAAAGTTAAGTCTTAAGTGTTTGGTTTTCCTTGTCAAATATTGTATTTGTGTATCACATGCTCAATTTAGTTTTAGACTACATTATTTGATAATGGGATGCCGCTACTGGGATTAAACGTTCAAGGAAGTGGCTCACCTCACGTCAAAGGTTTGTTCACACATGGGCATCTCATATCTCTATTTTTGTTGCATTATGTCTAGTTTAATTGTCTAGTCAGTTTTGTGCGATGACTTCCAACTATCTAGGCACACAGATTAAGACAGTCCATATGGGCTGACTAACACCTTTATGATGGTAGTCAGCTTCTAGCCATTGATCTACCTATAATTCTTTTGTAGCCAACAAGTGTCATTGGGACAAGTTGGCTAATGGAAAATCTGATTTCCCTTGGTATATTTGTTCCATAGGGTTTCATTTTGGTGCTTGGGGGTTTTAGAACTTAGTTTTTGGAGAGAGAGAGAGTTGCCTTAAAGGCTATAAGCTTGCATTTTCTCCATTTATGAAACCCTAACTGCCAAACCTTCCTCATGCATTAAACACCCAATCATTGTATATTAAGGTTGCATTGTTTTAAGGTTTCACATTTATGTCTTGGTTTGGTTTTAAGCTTTAAATTCGATTTTAGACCAAGCTTTTGGATTCAAGTTATATTCTTCCTTCAACTGTTTGATTGGAGAATCTAACTCGTCATTTGAATCAAGATTTCATGTGCATATCATAAAATAATATCATATCATTGGTCATGTTGATCTCAAGGCCACAAGGTGATGAGCTAAGGAGGAGCTGCCACTTCATGAAAACCAAAGCAGTCTGTCTCGTGTAAGGCAATGATTCACAAAGGTAAAGTTGCTCTGTAGATAAAGATCTAGGAATTGAGCTTGTGTGGTCTTTGTATGAACCTTTGTTTACACTAGTGGTTTGGACTCAGTGGAGAGTACCCGATTTCTTTTTAGCCCATAGGTGGGTTTTTCCGGCCAAAAATATCTTGTGTTCAAGTTATTTTTATTGTGACACACATCTCACATACATGATACATATATCTGTTGAACATTTAAATAGTATGTACACATACATGATACATATATCTGTTGAACATTTAAATGGTATGTGTTCATAATCTTGCCCACTTGACACATTAATAACTTGCAACGAACTGTTGCCTTGCTGACTAGGATAATTTTTGGTAATTGAAATTGGTAATTGAATCTTTGATTTATTGACTAACAAATCTATCTTAGTTGACTAGCGGGCTTGTTTTTTCAGTCCAGCAGATTATAATTTATATATAGAGGATATTTCGTGTAGTGCCAATTTCAATTGGTATCAGAGCCTAGCTCTAGATATACATAGAGTGATCTCATGGATTTGCTGGTATTGGGTGGAATCTCACCATGGATCATATTGTGTTAGTGGCTCATGGAATACACCTCCATTCTTTAATGGAAAGTCCGTGATTAAGCCAAACGGTGAATGGACTCAAGGAGAAATTGCTTCAGCCATGACTAATAGGAAAGCAAAGAATGCAATTATTTCCATTTTGTCTAATCATTTTACACATGTTCGATATTGCACAACTGCCAATCAAGCTTGGGATAAACTCTGAATTCTTCATAAGGGTGATAAACAAGTGGGAGATTTAAAGCTTCAAATGACCCTTTCGAAATATGAAGATTTAAGAATGCTTGAGTCTAAGACTTTCTTAGCCATCTTTGAGAAAGTTGAAATTTTAACAAATGAAGCCTTGGGGTTAAGGAAGCCTATTGATGAAACAATCGTTGTTCAAAAGATTTTGAGATGCTTGCCCAAAAGATTTCAAGCAAAGAAGGCTGCCATTCAAGAGTTTCAAGACCTAAATGAGATCAAGCTTGGAAAACTGGTTGGGAAGCTCATTACCTATGAGATGGATCTTGACATTGATGAAAGTGACTCTAAGAAGAGACAAGAAGTGGCCCTTCAAAGTGTTGAGAACTGTGAGGTTGTTGGTGATGTGTGTAGACATGCCTCAAAAAATGATCTCGCCCTATTCGTCAACCAATTCAAAAGAATTCTCAAAAATAAAGGAAATGATTGTAAATGGTTTGGTGAGTCATCAAGCAATCGAAAAAAATAATATACTGGAGTGAAGCACAAAGGGTTTCTAGAAAAGGAGACAAATGTGTGTTAAAGGTACCTGGTCCCTGCTTTGCATGTAGGGGAAGTGGGCACTGTGTTGCTGATTGTGCTAACACCAAACTCCTTGGTCAAAAGCACAAAAAGGCGATGATGGTTACTTGGAGTGATAACAATGATCAAGGTTTTGTGCATTCTAATGAGTTGTCAGATAATGAAGAAAAGGTTGACCAACAAAAAACAAACAAAAGTCAGTTACCATGGAAGATTATCACAAAATCACAGGACCCAGACAATCTAAATAGAGTGGGTTCTACGGGGTGGAAGAAAGCACAAAAGCTATTGCCGCGGTGGAGCAAATCAGGGAAGGCAGGGTAGAGAAGACGCCACCAAGAGAACCCAAGACCAGTGAATGGAGGGGATGCCCCTTCTAAGATCAGGGAATGGAAGCAAATGGGCTTTTTCACTACTTTCCTCGCCCTTCAACTGCTTTACTTTTTGGGATCACCAACACGTGTACACGTGGGGCAGAAAAAAAAAGTAGCAATTGCAAAAAAAGGCGAGAGAGAAGCAAAACGAAAGGCAAAGAAAAATACCAAGTCTATATATCATTTCAAAATATAAAACCATTTAATTAAGTTTTCTGGGAAAAATACCAAGTATATATATATACTGAAAACCAAAAGCATACTCACTGATATGTGGAAGGGTCGTAGCCCCTGAGTCTAGCTTGACTGCGCTTTTCCTCTGGATAGGTCTCACCTGACGCCGTTACCATATTCCATCAACTTTGACGGAATATTCTCCTCATTCTTCCTTGGTTCTCCGGAGTCCGGCGCCGGCTACAGCTGCTATCGCCGGATTCTAGAAAACTTAAAACCTTAATAACTCATCCATTTCTCAACCAAAATTCATAAAATTTGCACCAATTTGAAGCTTAGGACGAGAAGAACACATCCTTACCACTTTTTGGACCTAAAACCAACGGAATCTCGATAGTCTGGGCACCCCTGCAACTCGACGAACTTGAGTGTTCCGACGTCCAAAACCTTCCAAAACTCCTCCGTAAGCTTCGTGAAGATGATTTAAGACCTCCAAAAAGCTCAAAACTTCAAGAAACACTAGCGATCATGTCGAGTGAACAGTGCACCTCCTCGGAGCTTCTTGGTTCTCGAGTTCCCGATGTCCTCACGTCCAACCAAAAGTATGCATGAGTTCGTATGGTTACAAGGAAGGTGATGATGGTGTTTGTAACCTCGATCCATGCCTGAAAGGGTAGTTTCACGAGTTGACCGTACAAGTTGTACAGACAATGGAGGAAATCCTAGAGAGAAGAAAGAGAGAGAGAGTCAACGGAAGAGTGAGGGTGTGTGTGTGGTCCAGTTTGGACTACCAAACAAAAACAACATAAACCTAAGTTCTAATTGGGTCCAAATACTTAGGAAGAAAATGGATTGGTCCAAATCCATAGCCCATTTACACATACACAACTCAACGCTCAAGGGTATAATCGTCATTCCACGCAATCAAAGACAAAAATAGATTATTTTTCGGGACGGGCTGTCACAACCTACCCCCCTTAAGAAAATTTTGTCCCCAAAATTCACACGATAATGTACAAACCACTAATAATCATAAAACAAACGTGGATACATTTCCTTCATACGACCCTCTATCTCCCAGGTGGCTTCCTCTACTGAGTGATTTCTCCATAAAACTTTCACTAAGCGCACGGTCTTATTCCTCAGAACCTTATCTTTCCAATCCAAAATCGTCACTGGCTCCTCATCATAAGTTAAATCTGGATTAATTTCTAATGGTTGAGGAGGTATCACATCTGATGGATCAGAGATATAATGACGAAGCATAGAGACATGAAAAACATCGTGCACTTTAGATAACTTTGGAGGCAACTTAAGCCTGTAAGCAACTTCACCGACCCGCTCGATGATTTGATACGGTCCGATGTACCTAGGGTTTAGCTTGCCCTTTTATCCGAACCATACCACACCTTTCCAAGGTGACAACTTCAAAAATACCCAATCACCAACTTTATACACTCAGTCAGTGGCATGCTTGTCTGCTAGACTCTTTCGTCGATCCTAGGCCGCTTTCAGGTTAAATTTAATTACCTGAATATTCTGAGTTGTCTCATCTACAATCTCAGGGCCCACCAAAACTCTTTCACCAACCTCTGACTAGCATAAAGTAGTACGACAAGACTTGCCATAAAGTACCTCAAAAGGTGACATACCAATGCTCGAATGATAGCTATTATTATATGCAAACTCCATCAAATCTAACCGCTGATGCCAGGTGTCGCCAAACTGCAATACCGATGATCTTAGCATATCCTCTAACGTCTTAATAGTCCTCTCCGATTGTTCGTCTGTCTGGTGATGATATGCCATACTACAGAGTAATCTCGAACCCAGAGCCTCCTAAAATGCCATCCAGAACTTAGAAGTGAACCTAGGATCCCGGTCCGAGATAATACTAACTGGAACCCCATGGTATTTAACAATCGGCTCAAGGAATATTTCTCCCTTACTGGAATAAAATGCGCTGACTTAGTAAGCCGATCAACTATCACCCAAATTCCATCATAACCATTTCGTGTACGAGGAAGTTTGTACACAAAGTCCATGGTAATGTTTTCCCATTTCCACTGTGGAACGGGAAGTGGTTGCATCAATCAAAATGGCTTTTTCCTTTCAGCTTTGACCTGCTGACAAATAGCACACCTACTCACATATTCAACAATTTCTCTTTTCATACCCGGCCAATAATAAAATGGTCGAATGGTATGATACATTTTAGTACCCCCCAAGATGCATTGCATAAGCCGATACATGCGCTTCATCAAGAATTTCTTTCTTTAACTCTGCATTGTTCGACACATACATTATTCCCTCCTGCATAAGCATGCCATCCGATTCTCTAATCCTTAGATCTTTCTTTTTCCCATCGTTTCTTGCTTGAATTAATTCCTGGGTTTCCTCATCATTCATCTGAGCCTCGAGCACTCGATCAATTAATATTGGCCTGACCTGAAAATTAGCAAGTAAAGCTTCCTCTTTTTCTTCCACCCCTAACTTCACTCCAGTGGACCTCAAATCCACAAGAACAGGAACATGACAAGCGTACAAAGCATTAATTCTTCCTTGAGGTTTCCTACTAAGTGCATCATGTTGGAAGTATGCCCACAAAGCCACTCATTTGATGTAATAGCTTTTGGAATACTTAATATGTTAAACTTTTATATGTTTAACGGAAGGGCAATACTTATTATTAATCACTATTTATTGTATCATGTGTTTAAGCAATAAGAGAATCCAAGGGATGTATTTGACATAAGAGATAAGTGATCTAATGAGTTAGATTAAGGAGACCTTTCTCTTATGCTCATTCCTAAAACGTTCCTAACCATAGGATTGCCAATTGGGCATTGACAATCCGCTAAGGTTAGTATGTGTTATGTTGACTCAAACGTGAGTATGAACTAGTCTCAAGTCATTTGGTGTTGGACACTAAGACAAACACATAGGTGCTCGAAAGAGTAATCGAGTACACTGAATTGCGATTAATGAGAGTTCAAACATACATGTCATGTACGAACTCTAAGGTTACAATATGCAAAGTAGTCCTTAGACCTGAGGCATCATAGATGTCTAATGGTTAGGTCCTTGATCTTTGATCATGACAAAGGCATTCCCTCGGATTGTCCACGGCATTGTTGGGGTCATGTGATCTAGTCATGTAGGCATATGAATGCACAACAAGGGATCTCTAACCTTCCATGGTGGAAGGAGTATACTCTAAAATATGATTCTAAAGTCTTTGGCCAAAGCAAATGAATATGACTAAGGAAGATGTTCCAAATCATATTCAAGGGAATCATATAAGAAAGTATCACATTGGATAGTAGACATGAAACAAACTATCACTTAAAACAATGTGGTTAAGAGTATTGTATTAGAGAAGGACCGTATTGCATTGTAATTGTAACTGGATAGGTTCTCCAACCAATTCTACTTAGCTTGGGTAACCATGACATACTGCTAGGTGTCACTCATGGTTTGTGGAAGCCCTATTGATTAGCAAACACTAATCATCAAAAGGGAGAATTGAAATGTGGTTTCAATTCACAATCGATAGTTAAGAGTAACATCGCCCACTGCCTCGCTAATTGGAACCTAATGGATCGCACACCAAATAAGGATATATGTGAAGCAATTAAATGAAATGGATAAGCAATTAAATGGTTTAATTGAAGAATGGTCAAGATTAATTAATTAGTTAATTAATTATACGAAATGTTCGTATTGGGCTTTTAAGTTGGTTTTAGGGCTTCGGGGCCCAAAAATGTTTTGGTCCACAAGGCCCATTATGTTTAAGTTGTATGACAACTAAAACAAAATGGGCAATAAGCCCAATAACCATATAGGCCAACCATTTAGGGTGAGGGTATGCAAGTTTGCTTAATTGCAAGTTTGCCACTCACCTAAGAAATGAAGTATAAATTCATCTTTATAGCTTTGTTTTCAATTAGGGTTTTCTAAGCTACTTGGGGATAGTTATCTAGCAAATTTACTTCCCTAAGTGATCCATTTTCATCCTCACAAATTACATCCTTGGTGAAGAGACATAGAGACATCAAACTTTTGGTGTTTTGGAGAACTAATCCTCAAATCCTCAAAGAAGCAAAGGAGCACTAAAAGGAGGAAAATCACAAGGAAGATCCAAGGAGCAAGGAGGTGACTTGAAGGCCCTCCACTTGGGTGAATCCCTTGTGTAATCAAGGATGAGCTTCAAGGGTAAAGAATCTCTAAATTCTTAATTATCTTTAATGTTGTTAAAGAGTCTTTTGGTTCACCATATACTAGGCTTTGAAAGTCATGGGTTTCATGAATTGTTTTTGGATGCATGCCTACTTTAAAGAGTTAATTGTTAGCATATGTATTCAAATGTTCATACATGTTCTTAGCTAGGACAAAATTTTTCCTTCAAGTGGTATCAAGAGCCTAGGTCTAGTGTATGGTGGATCCTTTTGGGTTTTGTGATTTTCATGTTTTATGATTTAAATGTTGTAAATGTTACAAGCTTTGTTCTTGCTTTGAATATAAATTTTGCTAGAAAATTTAGCATCTCAAATGTTGTAGATGTATTTCATTTAAGCATGAATATTGGAACTAAAAATTTGGTGCCATGTATTTTGAGTTTTCATAAGTGTTCTTCAATGTTCTTGGAGTTCTTGCCAAGAACAAAAAGTTTTGAAGTTTTGATTCAAAAAGTTTTATGTTTTTACATAAAGTTTTGATTTAATTTTAGTGGGTGATGGTTAATGATTAAGTAATTTTAATGGGAGACAAACTTTGTTTTAAAGAATGACATAAATCATTTCTTACAAAATTTTATTTCATCTTTACCTCACCTAACATAACCCACTTACAAAACTTTGTATAAAATTTGAATTTTACCAATAAAAACCACTTATGGCTGGCCACCCTATTAAATAGGGTATTTTTGGGTGTTTTGTGCACTTACATAAAGTTTTGATACTTTTGTGTATTTGCATTTTGGCCCAAAAGTTTACGTTTTTACGTTAAGGTCCAAAAACTTTAAAGGACAAATTGTTTTGCTCCTTTAATGATGTTTTTGACATTATTAAAAATGTTTGGGTTCTAAGTTGTAATTACATGAAGTTGTGGACTCTTGTGTTTTTACAAAGTGACCCCAAAAGTTTTTGTTTTTAGAAAATGGCCCAAATTAGATGAGAACAAAATGGTTTGTCTCTTTAAATGAGAATTGGATTTTCATTTTATTTAGTTTCATTTAAATCAATTCTATGGATCCAAAAACCAATTGTTTTAAAGTTGTTTTCTTAATTAAATGTGTTTGATTAAGAGAAGGATGATTATGAACCAAATGCCTCGATAATTGAGCTATGTGATTGGCCGCTTTACATTATGAATGTTTGGGCTTGGTAGTGTAGATTTGAATGTAATTTGATTAATTCAATTTGTTGTAAATGGACATAAGTCCATCATTTGTGTTGTAAAAGGGCATAAGCCCTTATTATTATTTCATGTATTCCTTTTGTTTAAATGTATGCAAAATGGAATAGTTGGGTCCAACGCCCAATAGGAAATAACGGTTTAATTGGATTAAACGCGTAACTAAAATCAACAACTACATACCTTAGACCCAAGGTCCAACACAAGGCTCGTGTTGGATCAAATCAAACGGTTCATAATCATCCTAAAACCTAATATGACTATATAGTCCATATGAGGATGCAAGGCATTCGTTAGTAGTTCCATATAGTCTCGCTTGTTTCAACGAAACAGTGGGAGTATTATATACTACTAATTCATATAAACTTGGACCAATGGTTGTGATAGGCCCAAGTTCTTTTAATGTGATTAAAATGTTTTGATGTAGCCCAACGCTATTCCCTCAAACAAATATTTAAGTTGATAAGCGAGAGATGTTTAGAATATCTCTTCGTAGGCCTTCCACCGTGGTGGGTTCCAAGCGTTTGTGACTCATGCACCGGCTTCACCCTATCATGGGGGAGTACAAAGCATGTGCTTATATCCAGGAGGAATCCATATACATATGATGAGGTGAGTGTAGGCAACGAGGATAGCCAACATCGTATCATCGTGAGGCTATTCTTGAACCCCTTCACGAACTAAGCATGGTGGGAATAACTTAAACTAAGTGCAATGGTGCCAACATCGTATCATCGTGAGGCAACATTCTCTAGAGGCCAAACGAGATGGGTAATTACAAAAGGTTGTAAATGAATAATGCGTTATTCTCTCATCATTATTTTTGCTAGCCAACATCGTATCATCGTGAGGTGGGCTTGGTAATGGTGAGTCTCCCATAACCCACTAAGAGTTCAATATAACTCTCGAATTCTATTGAGGGATGTGGAATTTGCCAAAAATGGTGGGTGATACTATTTGATTAAAAGACCCAATCAAAATAGTTTTAAACAACAATGCTAATTCGATTTCTGTTATGTTATGTAGTGAACGACATGCCTAAAATTATACCCACCATTATACTTGACAAAAAGGGCCTAAAGGGCCAACGTTTCCTTGCTTGGTATCGCCACATTGAGAATGTCTCAAAGGTGAAAGACATATTGTATGTACTTAAGCAATCCCCTCCTCATGTACCTCCTACGAAACTAGCTTCAAGAGAGGGGTGTCAAAATTATGTTAGACACTATGAGGATGACTTACAAGCCAAATGCTTAATCCTCACTTCACTTAGTGAGGAGCTTATGAAGCTACATAAGCACATGGACACTTCTTGTGCCATGGTTGAAAGTTTGCATAAGATGCATGACATTGAGACTAGTAATGTACGATTCTCAAATATTTGTAGTCTAATGAATGCCAAAATGGCAAAGGGGACATCGGTCCATAAACATGGACAAAAGATGGAAAGGATCTTTCAAGATCTTCAAAGTTTAGGAACTTCCATCGATGGGAAAATGGCCCAAGACTTTTTCCTTGCATCTCTCTCGGATGATTTCACTAAGTTTATCGTAAACTATAAAGTGAATAGATTCGATCATTCTTTGAAAGAGATGATTGACATGTGCTGTAAATTTGAAAAAGGTTTCAAAAAGGACAGTGGGAGTGAGAATGCAATGATAAGGAAAAGGTTGCGTAAGAAGAAGGCAAAGAAATCCAAAGGAACATGCTTTCATTGTGGAAAGGATGAACGTTGGAAGAAGAAATACAGGGTGCGCATTGCGAGCCTTATGACACGGACTTTTGAAGAGACTATTTCTGTCATAGAGAGTGCTTTTACAGTGAGCTCCAATTCCTGGATATTTGATTCAGGCGCTAGTCAACATATCTGTAATACGTTGCAGGGACTAACAGGGAGCAGATCACTGCGCAATGAGGAGATGGTTGTGCGAGTTGAGAACGGCACTAAAATCTCTGCAAAAGCAATAGGCACCTATATGCTTAACCTACCCTCTGGGGAAGTCCTGGAACTTAAAAATTGTTTATATTTTCCTTCATGTATAAAGAATTTGATTTCCATCTCTAAGCTTTTACGAGATGGGCACTCAGTGTTGTTTGACAAAATGAGTTGCACTTTATACTTGAACGGTCGTATTATCTCTCATGGTAATATGATAGAGGGACTTTTTCACCTAGAGACGATTAGTGGGATGCACTGTATTGAATACCTCAAAATCCAAAAGGGCTAGAGAAGAAGTTAACCAAGAAAAGATGTGGCATCTTAAACTTGGACATGTGAACCTTGATAAGATTCGCAAGATGTCGAAAGACGGATATTTCCACCCATTAGGTAATGACCGGATGGGTACTTGTGAATGTTGCTTGAAAGGGAAGATGACCAAATCTCCATTTACTGGAAAAGGAGAGCGTGCCACTGAAATTCTAGGGTTAATCCACACTGACGTATGTGGACCTATGTCTACTACGTCGAGAGAAGGCTTCTCATACTATATCACATTCACCGACGATCACTCTCGGTTTGGCTATGTATATCTTATGAAGTACAAGTCAGAATCCTTTGAAAGGTTCAAAGAATTCAAGAATGAAGTTGAGAAGCAAACTGGGAAATAGATAAAAATCCTAAGATCGGATCGAGGGGGTGAATATCTGAGTAATGAGTTCCTAGATTATCTCAAAGAGTGTGGAATAATATCACAGTGGACTCCACCGGGAACTCCACAACTTAATGGAGTTTCTGAAAGGAGAAATCGAACCTTGATGAACATGGTTCGTTCTATGATGAGTTCCGATGATCTACCAGTAACATTCTGGGGATACGCTCTATATACAGCAGCTTACTTGCTTAATAGAGTACCTTCCAAATCAGTTTCACAAACACCCTATGAGATATGGCATGGAAGAAAGCCAAGTCTTAATCATATTAAGATTTGGGGTTGTGAAGCATATGTCAATAAGCTTGAGGCTACTAAGCTTGAAGCGAGATCAGTAAGATGCTATTTTGTGGGATATCCTAAAGAAACTATGGGATATGAGTTCTACCATCCTGACGACCAGAAAGTCTTTGTCGCCAGAACTGCTAAGTTTCTAGAGGACGAATTTGTTCTCAAAGGAACTATAAGCAAACAGATGGAAATTAATGAGATTAATAATGAACCACAAACAAGCACTCGACATATTGACAACCCTGTTCCTGAACCCCTAGCTCCACGTAGATCTGAACGGGTTAGTAAGCCACCTATGAGGTTTGGCTTAAATAATGACTTTGATGAATTGTACCTTCTAGGTGACAATGAAACAAAGGAGGACCCTAGGAACTACACTGAAGCAATGTCCGACATTGATTCAAAGAGATGGCAAGAGGCCATGAAATCCGATTCGGATTTTGCTTGCTATAGCTGCGTACCATGATTATGAAATCTGGCAAATGGACGTGAAGACAGCTTTTCTGAACGGCTACCTACAGGAAGAGCTCTATATGACTCAACCCAAAGGTTTCGTGTCCGAGTCTGAAGAGACTAAGGTATGCAAGCTTCAAAGGTCCATTTATGGACTTAAGCAAGCCTCCAGGAGCTGGAACATTCGTTTCGACACTGAAATCAAAACGTTTGGTTTTACTCAAAACGAAGACGACAATTGTGTTTATCAAAAAGTCGTTGGGGATGCAGTAGTATTCCTAGTGTTATATGTAGATGACATATTACTATTCGGGAATAACACTGCAGTACTTTCTTCTGTAAAAGTGTGGTTGTCTAAAACCTTCCACATGAAAGATTTAGGAGATGCATCTTATGTACTTGGGATAAAGCTCTATCGTGATAGATCCAGAAAATTAATTGGATTATCCCAATCTATGTACATTGATAAGGTGCTAAGTAGGTTCCAAATGGAAAAATCTAAGAAAGGTTTTCTTCCTGTGAGACATGGAATTCACCTTTCTAAGTCCATGGGACCTAAGACTCCTGAAGAGATATGGCTAATGAATGAAATTCCTTATGCTTCCGCCATAGGGAGTCTCATGTATGCCATGATATGCACAAGGCCTGATATTGCATATGCTGTGAGCATTACTAGTCGATATCAATCTAACCCAGGATCAGAACACTGGGCAGCTGTCAAGATGGTCCTTAAGTACTTAAGAAGAACTAAGGACATGTTCCTCGTTTATGGAGGAGCATCAGAGTTGCGAGTGGAAGCTTATACAGACGCAGATTTCCAATCTGACGTCGATGATAGAAGTTCCAACTCCGGATATGTATTCACTCTGAATGGTGGGGCTGTCAGTTGGAAAAGCAAGAAACAAAGTGTAATTGCTGATTCCACGACAGAGGCTGAATATGTCGCTACAGCTGAAGCCGGCAAAGAAGCGTTCTGGATGAAAAAGTTCATTACTGAACTTGGAGTGGTTCCAACCATCACATCACCAGTAACTTTGTACTGTGATAATAGTGGGGCGATAGCTCAAGCCAAGGAACCCAGGGCTCATCAAAAGAACAAGCATTTTGATAGGCGCTTTAATATCATAAGATGATATGCTGCCGAGGGGAAAGTCAACATCCTCAAAGTTGCTTCAGCCGATAATGTAGCAGATCCACTGACAAAGCCAATGACTCAAATCCAGCTTGATCGTCATATGGATAAGATGAGTATTAGATACATGGGAGGATGGCTTTGAGTGCAAGTGGGAGATTGTTGGAAGTATGCCCACAAAGCCACTCATTTGATGTAATAGCTTTTGGAATACTTAATATGTTAAACTTTTATATGTTTAACGGAAGGGCAATACTTATTATTAATCACTATTTATTGTATCATGTGTTTAAGCAATAAGAGAATCCAAGGGATGTATTTGACATAAGAGATAAGTGATCTAATGAGTTAGATTAAGGAGACCTTTCTCTTATGCTCATTCCTAAAACGTTCCTAACCATAGGATTGCCAATTGGGCATTGACAATCCGCTAAGGTTAGTATGTGTTATGTTGACTCAAACGTGAGTATGAACTAGTCTCAAGTCATCTGGTGTTGGACACTAAGACAAACACATAGGTGCTCGAAAGAGTAATCGAGTACACTGAATTGCGATTAATGAGAGTTCAAACATACATGTCATGTACGAACTCTAAGGTTACAATATGCAAAGTAGTCCTTAGACCTGAGGCATCATAGATGTCTAATGGTTAGGTCCTTGATCTTTGATCATGACAAAGGCATTCCCTCGGATTGTCCACGGCATTGTTGGGGTCATGTGATCTAGTCATGTAGGCATATGAATGCACAACAAGGGATCTCTAACCTTCCATGGTGGAAGGAGTATACTCTAAAATATGATTCTAAAGTCTTTGGCCAAAGCAAATGAATATGACTAAGGAAGATGTTCCAAATCATATTCAAGGGAATCATATAAGAAAGTATCACATTGGATAGTAGACATGAAACAAACTATCACTTAAAACAATGTGGTTAAGAGTATTGTATTAGAGAAGGACCGTATTGCATTGTAATTGTAACTGGATAGGTTCTCCAACCAATTCTACTTAGCTTGGGTAACCATGACATACTGCTAGGTGTCACTCATGGTTTGTGGAAGCCCTATCGATTAGCAAACACTAATCATCAAAAGGGAGAATTGAAATGTGGTTTCAATTCACAATCGATAGTTAAGAGTAACATCGCCCACTGCCTCGCTAATTGGAACCTAATGGATCGCACACCAAATAAGGATATATGTGAAGCAATTAAATGAAATGGATAAGCAATTAAATGGTTTAATTGAAGAATGGTCAAGATTAATTAATTAGTTAATTAATTATACGAAATGTTCGTATTGGGCTTTTAAGTTGGTTTTAGGGCTTCGGGGCCCAAAAATGTTTTGGTCCACAAGGCCCATTATGTTTAAGTTGTATGACAACTAAAACAAAATGGGCAATAAGCCCAATAACCATATAGGCCAACCATTTAGGGTGAGGGTATGCAAGTTTGCTTAATTGCAAGTTTGCCACTCACCTAAGAAATGAAGTATAAATTCATCTTTATAGCTTTGTTTTCAATTAGGGTTTTCTAAGCTACTTGGGGATAGTTATCTAGCAAATTTACTTCCCTAAGTGATCCATTTTCATCCTCACAAATTACATCCTTGGTGAAGAGACATAGAGACATCAAACTTTTGGTGTTTTGGAGAACTAATCCTCAAATCCTCAAAGAAGCAAAGGAGCACTAAAAGGAGGAAAATCACAAGGAAGATCCAAGGAGCAAGGAGGTGACTTGAAGGCCCTCCACTTGGGTGAATCCCTTGTGTAATCAAGGATGAGCTTCAAGGGTAAAGAATCTCTAAATTCTTAATTATCTTTAATGTTGTTAAAGAGTCTTTTGGTTCACCATATACTAGGCTTTGAAAGTCATGGGTTTCATGAATTGTTTTTGGATGCATGCCTACTTTAAAGAGTTAATTGTTAGCATATGTATTCAAATGTTCATACATGTTCTTAGCTAGGACAAAATTTTTCCTTCACATCAGCCACCATATTTGCACGACCAGGGTGATACTCAATCATGCAATCATAATCACTGAGCAATTCAATCCATCTTCGTTGTCAAAGATTAAGATCCCTCTGAATGAAAAGATACTGAAGACTTTTGTGATCCATAAAAATCTTACATTTTTCACCATAAAGATAATGTCTCCAAATCTTCAAGGCAAAGATAATAGTTGCTAATTCAAGATCATGAGTAGGATAATTCATCTCATGAGATTTCAACTGTTGCCATAAGCAATCACCCTACCATGTTGCATCAACAAACAACCTAGACCATTCAAGGAAGCATCACTGTAGATCTCAAAATTACCACTATCATCTGGAAGCGCCAAAACAAGTGCATGAGTGAGACAATACTTTAACTGCTGGAAACTCTGCTCATAATTATCATCCCACTCAAACTTAACATCCTTCTTGGTCAACCTCGTCAGTGGTAAGGCAATAATTGAAAAATCTTTAACAAACCGTCGATAATAACCAGCTAGGCCAAGAAAACTTTGTACCTCACTGACGGTTCATGGTTGCTCCCAATTCTCAACGGCTGCTACCTTTTGAGGATCCACCAAAATACCTTGAGCTGATAACATGTCCCAAAAATGCCACTTGATCTAGCCAAAATTGGCATTTGCTAAACTTAGCATACAACTGGTGTTCCCTCAATTTCTTCAACACCAAAGTGAGATGTCAAACATGCTCTGATTTAGACTTAGAGTACACCAAAATATGAAACAATGACAAATCTGTATAGATATTGCTGGAATACTGGATTCATCAAATCCATAAAAGCTGCAGGTGTGTTAGTCAACCCGAATGGCATCACAAGAAACTCATAATGACCATATTGAGTCCTAAAAGTCGTCTTAGGAACATCCTCACTTTTAATCTTCAATTGACAATAACCAGACCTCAAATCAATCTTAGAAAACACATAGGCGCCTCGAAGCTGATCAAATAAATCATTTACACGCGGCAACGGATAACGGTTTTTAATTGTTACCCAATTCAATTGCCTATAATCAATGCATAGCCTCAAAGTTCCGTCTTTCTTTCGCACAAATAAAATTGGAGCTCCCCAGGGTGAAGTACTAGGCTGAATAAAACCCTTATAAACTAATTCCTGCAAATGGATTTTTAGTTCCCTCAATTCAGCAGGAGCCATTTGATAAGGAGTTAATGATATAGGATCTGTACCTGGAAGTAAATCAATAGTGAACTCCACATCTTGGTCTGGCGGCAATCCAAGTAAATCATCAGGGAATACGTCAGGAAAATGCCTGACTACTCTACATCCCCCACACTACTAGGAGTATTATCATTCAACACCACATGAGGCAAATATCCCTTACAACCTTTCGTTAATAACCTTTTAGCCCTTATGGCAGAAATAACACCATGCCTCACTCCACTACACTCGCCCACAAATGTAACCTCAGATAATCCAGGATGAAGAAAAGTGACTGACTTCCCGTAGCAATCTATATTGGCACGATTATAATGTAACCAATCTGTGCCCAAAATCACATCAAAATCAACAATATCTAACGAGATGAGATTAGCGGGCATAACTACATCCTCCACCAACACTAGACATCCTGGGTAAACACAACTAACATAACATATCTCCCCTCTAGGCATCGCAAACTCTAAGTCATAACCAAGAGGTGTAGGATGAGGTTGTGTCATTTGAGCGAACGTATGATAAATAATAGAATGAGTAGCACCACAATCAATTAATACTCTAGCAAAATGACCAAGAATATTCAACGTACCCATGATCAAATCAGGATTATTTTAAGCATCCTACAATGTCATGTGGTGAATACGTCTCTGGGCTTGTTGTCTTCCTCCACGACCTCTGTTAACCTGATTACCACGTCCATGCAAACAACGCCCCTGACTAGGCTGCCTCGATGATCTTGCACTGTTAGAAGCAACCTCCACGTGCTGGGACTGTCTTTCAGGATACCACTGAGATCCACCTACTGAATAGGGAGGATACGACGTATAACCTCCAGGATACTGAGGGTGACCACTCTGATAATATGGATCCTGAGGATACTAATACTGCCTTACAGAATAAGGAGCTACATCCATCTGGTAATGATAAGCACCTTCACAACCCGTCTCGGCATAATAACTAGGTTCATAAACTTGCTGGATCGGAACTGGAGGTGGTAAGGAAGGCGGCTGGGGCCTCTGCTGATTATGTGGACAATGCATAGCCCAATTCCCTAATTGACCACAAGTAAAACATCCTCTACTACCCTGCATGCACTCCCCAAAATGTCGACTGTTACATCTACGACAAAACGGACCACCAGAACCACCAGAATGTCTCTACCTCTGAAAACGAGGACCTTCAGAAAATCTACCACCTCTCCTCTGCCCAGTGGAACTCATACCCCCATTAGAAGAACTGGAACTAGCATCACTTCTCTTAAAACTTTGAGTCTTATGAGGTTCCTGAGACGATTGACCCTTACCTTTATCATATATCTTCTGGTTACCATCTTTTTCTTCCTCATCCTCGCTATCACTGGGCATGTTTTCTAAATCTTCAATTCACAACAGAATCTCATAAAACTCCTGGTAAGTAGCACAGGAAGTCGTGGTCGCCATAGAACGCCACTTCTTTCGAGTACCCAACCGGATTAGCAGCAACCTCCGGGTGATAGCGAGATAAATCAGTAAACCTCCTGTAGTACTCATTAGCTGTCATTTTTCCCTGTTTTAGGTGCGTGAATTCTTGCTTCTTGCGATCTATATACTCTGGAGGAATAAATCTCTTCTGAAATAACTGCTTAAAAACTTCCCAATCAGCAGCTTCCTCTGGTGATAACTGATAAGACTCATGTCTCCACCAGGAAGCAGGCTGCTCACCTAAAACCCAGGTAGTCGTCTCAACCCACCTATCCTCCGGAAGATTCCCCTGTCTATGCATCAAACGGAAAGTCTTCTCAAGATGATTAAGCCATTTCTCTACTCCTTCAGACCCTTCATTACCCATGAAATGATTCAACCTCAGATTATACACAGTCTCCAGATGAGTCATTTGGGGAGGACGAAACGAAGACTGAATAGCATTAGCTATAGCTTTCCCTAACTGAGCAATATCAGGAAAACTAGACTCAGCTGAAGGACATGGCTCTTTACGAGGCGACATAGTTCTGACAGAAGACACCAAGATAATTAGAACATTCATAAGATATGCAGGACTACAAAACCTAGGCTCTGATACCAAACTGACACACCCTGAACTAAATCGAGGCATGCTGGCTGTCACGTGAGGGTGACGTAGCCATGTGCGTAGTGCGGAAGAATAACGATATAAAGAAATGCGAATAAATAAAAACCAAACTGACTAAAACACTAGATAAGATAATGTGAAAGATGAGAATAAGTGTGACTACACATAACCAGAGCGTAGGTATCCTAAGTGCAGTCCAGCAGGACAAATACTAATTATACAATACCAAATATGATCCTACATTGGTGATAATCTGTCAGAACCTCCATCAAATCCTCGTAAGCCACCAACAAGCACTCCTACCTAAAACTTAAAAGGGCGTAAAACAGAAAGTGTGAGTGGACAAAAACAAATCTTTTCAAAACGATTTCACTTATCAAAAGTAGTAACCCCTCGCCGTAAAACCTGTATAATTCCCAGAAAATAACATACATGTTTATATCTCAAAACCATATTCGAAACAACAATTCCACAAATATACCATGTCAAATCTCAGCACAAAAATAAGTAAGCCAAGTGAAATAAACCAATATGAAATAGAATGCCAGCCAAAGTCACCCAAAGTGACCTGTACGGCTGGGTCCACAACTCATCAATCAAATCCTGCACATGAGTCGGAACCACCTAATGTGGTATGTACGACAGGCTGGGTGTAAATAAATACATTCAAGTGCTATGATCATATGAAGGCTGTGCGAAGTATGGTAAGTCACCTACGAGTCGGAACCACCTAGTGTGGTCTGTACGACAGGCTGGCACCTGCCTTGGATCCAAGGTGAGCGTGTGGTGCGGGAGGTGAACGATCACGTAAAGGTTAGGCCCTGCCCTCTGGCAGAGCACTAACACCGGGGTGCAAGATAACAATCTCTATATGCATCTCAACACAATTACTCACTACCATCACTACCATTAATATACTCACCTGAAGTTTACCTGAGCGTCCGCAGCGCCAAGCAACAATATATATAACCATACTAATGCATAATCAAACATAGAGAGCATTTGACATGTCATTTCAAAATATAAAACCATTTATATATACTGAAAACCAAAAGCCCACTCACTGATATGTGGAAGGGTCGTAGCCCTCGAGTCTCGATTGACTGCGCTCTTCCTTTGGATAGGTCTCGCCTGAAGCCGTTAGCATATTCCATCAACTTTGACGGATTATTCTCCTCCTTCTTCCATGGTTCACCGGAGTCTGGCGCCGGCTACAGCTGCTATCGCCGGATTCTGGAAAACTTCAAACCTTAATAACTCATCCATTTCTCAACCAAAATTCATAAAATTTGCACCAATTTGAAACTTAGGATGAGAAGAACACTTCCTTACCACTTTTTGGACCTAAAACCAATGGAATCTCGCCGGAAAAATCTAGATAGTCTGGCCACCCCTGCAACTCGACGAACTTGAGTGTTTCAACGTCCAAAACCTTCCAAAACTCCTCTCTAAGCTTCGTGAAGACGATTTAAGACCTCCAAAATGCTCAAAACTTTAAGAAACACTCGCGATCACGTCGAGTGAACAGTGCACCTCCTCAGAGCTTATTGGTTCTCGAGTTCCCGACGTCCTCACATCCAACCAAAAGTATGCATGAGTTCGTATAGTTATAAGCAAGGTGATGATGGTGCTTGTAACCTCGATCTGTGCCTAAAATGGTTGTTTCACGAGTTGACCGTACAAGTTGTACGGACAGTGGAGGAAATCCGAAAGAGAAGAGAGAGAGAGAGAGTCAAAGGAAGAGTGAGGGTGTGTGTGTGGTCCAGTTTGGACTACCAAACAAAAACAACATAAACCTAAGTTCTAATTGGGTCCAAATATTTAGGAAGAAAATGGATTGGTCCAAATCCATAGCCCATTTACACACACACAACTCAACACTCAAGGGTATAATCGTCATTCCACGCAATCAAAGACAAAAATAGATTATTTTTCGGGACAGGCTGTCACAATAATTATTATTAATTTTATTAATTTTCACTCAAATAAAAAAATATTATTCATAAGATTTGGAGGGTTTTAAAAATCTAAACGACCATCTAACCATCGTCTAAGCATAAAGGATGCATTCACGAGCATTTATATATGATTTCACATTTTTCAGACTTGTTAATGATTATGAATTTTATTTATTTTGAACTTCCTTCAAAATACTATTCATGACGGCATGTATGTTTTTATTTCTAATGAGCGTTATAATTTTTTAATCTCACTCTTTGCCTATAGTATACTTATAAAAATAAATAAAACTTAAATTTTTTAATTTGTATAGGATAATAATACAATAATATATATTAAATATACAATACATACATATACACTATAACTATTGTATTTTATAGTAAGTTTTTTTAGTAGTTTGAAAAATTAAAATCATCAAAATAACTTTTTTCTTAATGGGCTACGTGCGTGTCACCCTTGTGCGTTATCGTATTGACTCAAAATCTATTATTTTCGTCTCGTTTACGTGTCGTGTAAACAAGTTTTGCAAGAATTGTCAGGCATAATAACATTAAGAATGGATGATTTTCTTAATATTTTATGTTTCCTCTTATTAATTTAGCAATTCAATTTGAACTCTCAAGTTCCTAGTTGATTTGTTCCTAGTCTAACCAAGAATTTGGTTGACGAAACTTTAAAACGGGCCCGGCCTAGTCCCTTTAAATTTGGATCCGACCCGGCTGTGCCCCGTAGTTACCCTTAAAGTTGGTTATAAATAAATCGCTATATTGAAAGAAAAATTATATATAAATTGCCACTTAGTACTACGATCTAGTGGTATTCCTCTGCATTTGTAAGATGTCTTAGGTTCGAGTAGCACGAAAGGCTAATTTAAACCACTTTATTACTAATCTACTGTGAGACTAAACTCACTCCAATATCCCTCGGTATAGATAATACCATTTATTAAAAATAAAATAAAAAAGGGCTGAGGGCATAAATGTATTTGTATCATTCAGAAAAACACCAACACTATGCAAACAAAACCATAAAATAAAGACGATCCCCATACCATACATCTGAAATCTGAACAAGAAATATGATTCACAAGTGCTTCGCGCCACTACAATGCTTCCATGTTCCCCACCATCCAACTGTTCATCCCAACGTCACCTCTCCAACCCCATCATCGTTAATCACAACTAGAAGGGGAGCATTATCCACTACTTTAATCTCCACCACATTATTCACGCTGACACCTCCTTCAAAGTCCGCCACCATACCCGAATTCTCAGAGCTTCCAAACTCCGGCGGGGTCAAGGCTCTGGACCTTCGCCTTGGTGATGGTCAAGTACCCGCCGATGGCGACCAGGTTATATTTCTCTCCCTTATCCATAATATGTGCATGCGTGAATGTGTGTATACTTATAAGGTTATAACACTGAGATAAGGGGATGTTGCGTATGTGGCAATGACAAACTGCACATTTTGTCTTTAAATATTTCTTATTTGGGCTATAATCGTAGCAATATTTCCCTATACCACGAATTTAGTTTTAGTCAACGTAGTCTAATAATAGTTGCTCTTGTTCTCCAATTATGTTCTGTGCTGCACTTGTGGTCCTTTTCACAAGTTTTAGATTGGATACTAGGATAATCTGAAGGCCTTTAGCAGTGATTGGAACGGAATGTGCATATCCAATTATCCATCTAATTGTTTACAATTTGATTGTGAAGGTTTCTGTTCATTACTATGGAAGATTGGCAGCAAAACAAGGATGGCGATTTGATTCAACATATGATCATAAAGATGAAAATGGTGAACCAATTCCTTTTGTGTTCGTGATTGGGTCCGGCAAAGTAAGTCCTCGTCATGTCAATATGATATCCTTGTGTTAGTATTACTACCACCTTTGGATTATATTTATCTGTAAGATTAATCTCCACTGTGATCTTAACAATTAATAGAGTTGTTTCAGTGCTGCAGCTTATATTCATTCGTGTGATTTGATATTTCATATAAGATTAAAATAAGTAGGTCTCTTGAATTTGGGAAATCCTGTAAATCAGGAAGCCCGAAGGGAAGTTTCGTTGACATATTCTATTTTGTCAGTAGTTGTTATCGGTCTACATCTATTGGATATTGTACTGTGCTTCAGTTTCTACTATAGACTTGTGCAGATAAATGTGTTGATCTTTGAAAAGCTTGTTCAGGTCATTTCAGGGATTGAAACAGCAGTTAAATCTATGAAAGTGGGTGGTGTTCGTCGGGTTGTTATACCGCCATCCCAAGGGTATCAAAGCACGTCACAAGAACCTATACCACCTAATGTAATTCCTCTGCATCTTCAAGATTATTTCTTTTAGTCTTTTCTCTTGGTAAATTTATTCTTAAACAGATGTATACACATCTTAATCGAACAAAATAGAGACTACTTACGCCACTCAGAAGACCTTTTGCTTGTTTGTTTTAATAGTCTGCTATCTGTGTGTGTGTGTGATATACTTGACGCATCATATGTCATACGTGTAACTTTGAATGAGTAGATGGATAGATAAACAACGACTTGCCTACTTTGTACTGCGATTAAAATCCAACGATTCCAACCTAATTCCGCCCTTGTTACTCAACTCTGAGGGTTTGTTTTCTTTGTCTTTCCTCAGATTTTTTACAGACAGAGACTGTTTACAACCATTTTTAATCCAACTCGTCTTGCTAATGGAGAAGGATCAACATTGGGGACTCTCGTGTTCGATATTGAGTTAGTCAGCCTGAGGCATCAATGAGATCACCTTTTATCCCGAGCAGTACTAATAGAATTTTACAGCTTAATTCTCATGTATTGCATAATTTGATATATAAGTACATACAGTCCTTGTTCTCCAAGGAAACAAAAAAGGACACAAAGAAATATCCTTCCTAATAAAGGACTCTAATATTTACACAATATTTACATTCCTATTTCCCTAAAGATTACACATGCCAATACTCCCTCTCAAGTTGGAGCATAAATGTCACACATACCCAACTTGATAAGTGAGTTACCAAAAACCCTACTACACACGGCATAAGTGAGAATATCTGCAAGTTGTTATTCCGAGTTCACAAACGGTAGTGACACAATCTTCTTCTCCAGCTTTTCCTTAATGACGTGTTGATCAACCTCCACATGCTTCGTTATGTCATGCCGGATTCTCTGCGATCTCTCTTGCCGACTTATTGACACAGTATAGATTCGTTGCCTCTCTTTGTTTGAAACCAAGACCCCAAAACAACTTATGCAACTAAAAGACTTCACACACTTCATGCGCCATGCCTCTAAGCTCGACCTCCGCAGAAGACCTAGACACCACCTTTTATTTCTTACTCCTCCAAGTAACTAAATTTCCTCCAACGAACGTAAAGTATCCAGATGTAGAACGCTTATCAGTCACATCACCTGCCCAATCAGCATCAGTAAACCCCTCAATTCTTAGATGACCGTGATTCTTATACAAAATTCCCTTCCCTGGAGCAGACTTTAAATATGCTAAAATCCGCATAACCGCAACCATATGATCCACACTCGATGAGTGCATAAATTGACTCACCACACTTACTGCATAGGCTATATCTAGACGAGTGTGAGCCAAATTCCCAAGTGATGTTTCTCCACAATAGGAGTATCCACATGCTTACACCCAAGCATACATGTTTCCTTTAACAAATCTAGAACATATTTTCGTTGAGACAAGAAAATACCTTTGGACGAACGAGCAACCTCGACTCCAAGAAAATATTTTAAATCACCTAAATTCTTCATCTCAAACTTAGCAGCAAGGTTTTTTTTCCAGTTTGACAATCTCATATGAATCATCACCTGTTATTATCATATCATTCACATAAATAATTAAGGCTGTTACTTTACCGTTTCTCCGTTTCACAAATAGCATATGATCAGAATAACTTTGATAATACCCATTCTTTCTCATGGCCTGAGTGAATCTTCCAAACCATGCACGAGGTGACTGCTTAAGTCCATAAAGCGACTTTCGCAATTGGCACACTCCATCCCCCCCCTCCAACATTATACCCAGAGGAATATCCATATACACTTCCTCCTCCAGATGTCCATGAAGAAAAGCATTTTTGACATCAAACTGTTTTAATGGCCAATCCAGATTTGCAGCTAATGAGATAAGAACTTGTACTGTATTCATCTTGGCCACCGGAGAAAAAGTTTCCTAATAATCAACACCATACCTTTTGCTACCAACCTTACTTTGTACCTGTCCAGTGATCCGTCAGCCTTGTATTTAACTGTATAAACCCATCGGCACCCAACTAGTTTTTTTCCCTTTGGCAGTTCCACTACTTCCCATTTATTATTTTTCTGTAGTGCCATCATCTCTTCATCCATTGATTCAATCCATTTTTTATTCTTCAAAGAATCCTCCACAAGAGTTGGTATTTGAATTGCCTCCACATTTTCACTCAAGCTTGACGTTCGGGTGAAAGATTTTTACATGACACATAATTAGCCATTGGATACTTCACTTTTCCTTCCGAAGAAAACCTGTCAGGAGGTACACCATGATTTTGCCTTGGTGGCAACTTATATGTACTTACAGCATCATTAGTTACATGAGCATCAATAGTACTTACCTCAGGGATATTTAGAGAAGACGTATTGGACGACGACATTATTGAGCTAGAAAGAGATGGGGAAAACAAGCTTGGCAAGAGTCTTAGTAGTACCAGTACTAGACTCGACAGCAACCTGCTGTGGAGCTGTTTCCTCTTCAGCAGAAGCTGGTTGAATGCTAGCACATTCTTCATCTGCAGACAGTTGCTGAACACCTGCAACAATCTCGGTAGATGGCTGCTGAACACTTGTAGCAGTCTCAGCAGGAATGAATTGAGGCTCTGTTGCTCCAGTTTGCATGGGTTTGTACTCCCCCTGAAGCGATTATCATGTCATCCTAGACATCCAACTGTTAAAGGAAAGAAATTACACGATCTGATTGAGAGTGATTGTAGCTTCTTAAATTGTCAACTCTTGGGATAGAGCGATTATAGGATGTAAATGTAATTAGCTTTATTCTAGGATCTGTATACTTAGAATAGCACATAAGTTTTGTATAAAATCTTACCTTGTGTACCAATATTCATATCAATGCAATATACAAATGCTCAATTTAAGTTGGCATCAGAGCACCGATCTTGGTGACTCTATCATGCTTCCGCCACCATAACCACCGTCGTCCTCCCATAACCACCACAAATCCCACAAACACCATTTCCAACACTATGACAGAACCAACCAAAAACATGAAACCAGATGAGAATCCCATGGAATTCTCAAACCCATACGCCATACACCACTCAGATCATACTAGGTTCATTGAACAAGATTGGGTTCATTGAGGTACTGTTTGGTACGCAGACAGGACGGGACGGAACATGACGAAACAAATGATGTAAATATTGAAAAAGATAAGGAGAAATTTTGTCATAAAATGTTATAAATTTGTGTTCCACGGATGTGGAACGGGTCGTTCCAGGGGGAAGAGGTGGAACGAAAAATCAGCCAAATTTCGTCCCATGGGACAACCCGTTCCACAGTTTTTAGACGCACCAAACGTGGGACAGAATGGCTCGTCCCGTTCTGTCCCGTCCCGTCCCACGTACCAAACGGTACCTGATGGAACCATTAAAGCTCCATCACTCCTGGACGTAAAATATGCAGCTTTAAAAAAATGCAATGACATGGTAACACTGTGGATTGTGAACTCAGTCCACTCAGACATTGCTGCCAGCATCATGTACACTGAAACTGCTACTGCAGTTTCGAACGATCTCAATGACAGATTTTCACATAGCAGTGACTCGAGGATCTACCAAATTTGACAAGAAATTGTCGAAAATCGTCAAGGGCGGCTCTTGGTTTTTGCCTATTACACCAAGATGAAAGCCTTGTAGGACGAGTTAGTGTCCTACCATGATCCACTCACTTGCACTTATGCAGGCTTGAGAGGACTCGCTAAATAGGAGGAAAAAGAAAGAGTTATGCAGTTTCTGATGGGATTAAACGACTCTTACTCGACTATACGAGGCTCGAGTCTGATGAAGAATCCGTTCCCTGACACACGTCGAGTTCATGGCCTCATTCTCTAACATGAACTGCAGATGGATATAGCCAGTCGCCGAGATATGGGGACAAACTCTCATGCAATGCAGGTCCAGCAAACCCCGCAAACCCCAATGCAGGTCCAGCAAACCCCAGCACCGCCTCCAACACATATTCACATTAGTCACTTAAATGTACCTACTGCGACGGAGATGGACACTTGGTGGACCGTTGCTACTACATTATTGGGTTTCCAGAATGACACAAATGGCATGGCAAGAACATGAATCCCAAGAATAAGAGATCAGTACTCAACAATGATAAGGCTATCAACTCTGATGCAACCACCAAGCCTAATGCTTCTGACGGTCATATGTTCACTACCGAGGAGTATAATCAGATCATTGCCATACTCCGCAATGGTAATGGACAACCACTTGCAGACGCAATAGGTATTTTCTCACCTAAATGCAATATAGCACAAACAGATCCAGACTTGACTCTATATTGGATTATTGATAGAGGAGCAACCGACCATGTATCGCATTCACCACCAACCCACAACATCGTTGATGCTCAGCATGACTCCGTTGGTTTACCAGATGAGGGGCAAGTGGAAATAAAAAATATTGGCTCTATAAAATTGTCACATGATCTATCTCTTGATAAAGTTCTTTATGTACCAAAGTTTCACGTCAATTTGTTGTTTGTTGGTGAATTGACAAGAGCTTTGCGCTATATAGTGACATTCTATCCGGATTTTTGTGTTGTGCAAGCCATGGATATGAGGAGGGTGATTAGTCTGGGCAAGCATTTTGATGGGCTCTACTATCTTATACCAAGACAAAACCCTCACCTCGCCAACCACATCCATCATACCACTAGCCTATGGC
The DNA here is from genome assembly GCA_035220775.1 of Malus fusca. Taxonomy (NCBI): domain Eukaryota; kingdom Viridiplantae; phylum Streptophyta; class Magnoliopsida; order Rosales; family Rosaceae; genus Malus; species Malus fusca. The sequence continues at coordinate 25,068,037 of CM069071.1, read as the reverse complement.
ATCGACGCCTTGGGCACCCATCATCTGCACCTTTACTTTCATTAGCCAAGAATAATGTTGAAATAATGTTTGACTCCAAACACATTTGTGAAGTTTGCCCTTTAGCAAAGCAAACTCATTTACCCTTTCATCATAGTGAAATTAAAACTTCCGCACCATTTTACTTAATTCGTTGTGATATTTGGGGACCTCACAGAAATCAAACACACTATGGGTCACGATATTTTCTTACTATTGTGGATGATTTCACTCATTTTATTTGGGTGCATTTTATGAATTTCAAATCCGACACACAAACAATTTTGAAATCCTTTTTCTCTTGGGTCAAAACACAATTTCAACATGACATTACAGCTCTTCATGCAGATAATGGTAGTGGATTTCTTTCCATGCGTTTTTACCTAGACTCATGTGGAACCTCTTTCCAATATTCTTCCTTACACACCACAACAAAACGGGGTGGTTGAACGTAAACATAGGCACCTTTTAAATGTTAGTCGTGCTCTTAGGTTTCAGGCCAACTTACCTTTAAAATTTTGGGGGAAAGTATCCAACTACTTGTTACCTCATCAATCATCTACCTACACCCTTGCTCTCTCATAAGTCTCTATACAAACTTTTGCACAACACACCACCAACTTATACGCACTTACGCGTTTTTGGATGCCTTAGCTATGCCACCAACCTCACACCCACCAATAAGTTTGACGTCCGTGCTCGTCGTTGTATTTTTCTTGGTTATCCTCTTGGCCAAAAAGGTTATAAGGTATATAATCTAGCCACACATAAAATTTTTACCTCATGTGATGTCATCCTGAGCATATTTTTCCTTACACTTCCTCACCACCTATAGACCAAACCGACATGCATGTTACTCCCATTATCCATCCAACACACAGCTCCAATATCCATGACCACACCAACTTCAACCTTGGCCCACATCAAACGATGCTTGATTCACCACACACCACGGTCCCCATTTCCCCGACCGACCTCGAGCCTTCATCACCACTTCCACCAAATATCATGTCTCCCACCCTCGAGCCTTCCTCACACACCTCAAGCCTTCCTATGGCACCTACCACCACCTACACACCACCTAAACCTGTCACTTCCAACACCTTTCTTCCTCAACCATCAAGATCACAAATACTAGCATTATCCCCCTTGTGATCTGAATGTGATGATACCAGAGCATAAAAATATTCTAATTCAGAAAAGGTAACATCCATTGTCACATACATGTGTCGAGTTTCAAGGTGGTAGCATTTATAACCTTTTTGTTGGGATGCAAATCCAACGAAGACACACCAAAGAGCACATGGATCCAATTTACTACGATGAATCTTGTGAATATGAACATATGCTACACATCCAAACACACTAGGAGTTAGGGTATTGGTGGATACTACGGCAACATATTCTATCAATACTTGAAGAGGTGTACAGAAGTCCACAACCCGAGATGGCATACGGTTAATCACATACACATCATAGGTAACGACTTCAGGCCAAAAATGTTTATGCACGGACACACCAATAAGCAAGGCACGAGCAGTTTCCAAGAAATGACAATTCTTTCTCTTAGCAACCCTATTTTGTTGTGGAGTATGCAGACAGGTAGTTTGATGAATAATTCCACGATCTTGTAGAAACCGGGATAACTTAGAATTTATGTACTCTTCACCATTGTCAGAACGCAAAACTTTAATATAAGAGGAATACTGAGTTTTAATCATCTGTTGAAACAGACAAAACACATCATAAACCTCACTTTTACTTTTCAACACATACAACCACATCATACGAACCACCTAATTCCCGAAATAGTACTAATAGGGGAAGGCCGTCACACATCAGAGTGTACTAGCGCAAATGGTGAAGATCTTCTATTCATACTTGGAGGGAATGAAGTATGATGACTTTTGGCTAAAATACATACTTCACATTTCAATTCTGAGTCTTCAATACCACTAAACAAATCAGGTAATATATGTTTCAAATAAACAAACGATGCATGCCCCAAATGATGATGTAATAACAATACCTTCTGTAGATTACTATTACGTGACTCATGAACCAAATTAGCTCTTCTTGGAACCACGTCATCCACATAATATAGCCCCTCTCTTAGTGCCACGCCCAATAATCTCCTTTGTCTGAATATCTTGGAGCAAGCAAAATGAAGGATACATTAATACAACACAATCCAATTGTTCAGTGACTTGAGGTACAGACAATAAGTGATGGGACAATGACGGAACCAATAATCAATTATGTAAGGTGAAGAGAGGGTGTAAGAGACACTGTTCCCACTCAAACAACATCAGTAGTAGTACCATTGGCAGTTGCCACACACTTTCTACGAGGATCTTTCATGGATTGAAACAAAGTTTTATCATACGTCATATGATTCGTTGCATCAAAATCTAAAATCCAACCTATATTCTTCATAACTCACGAGACAGTAATACACGACAATCACAACACCACCCCAATTATGGAACCACACGATGCAAGGAACACAAGCATTAGCAATGTGTCACGCTACTATTCAAGTTGGATCGACACAAAAACAGTGGACTGCAGACTTATTGCACGGACTGCAGCAGCTAAGTATGCACGGCATAAACCAGCAGCAAAAAAAAAAACCTCACGCAATAGACAGTAATATAAGCAATGATGAAAAGCTAACACGTAAGAAAATATCCCAATTTGTTTGGGAATTCTCAAAGCAATACAATTGTTTTGCTTGACATTTGAGCACTCACTTTTTGCCCAATAATATACTTTGCACTAGGCAGCAACTGCAATCCACAATTGCTGAAATACGAGCAATTATACACAATTGCTTAAATACGAGCAATTATACACGGCAATTACCCAAAAAGAATCCACTGCACAGCAACAGCAATACACGGTACAGGTTGCACAGCAGCCATTACTCAACATACGACACAGATAAAATTCACCCACAGCAACACGGTACAGGTTGCACAGCAGCCACTACTCAATACATGGCACAGAGAAAAATTCACCCACAGCTATAAGTTGACTGTAACCATCTTATACCAAATAGAATTTTACGGCGTAATTCTCATGTATTGCATAATTTGATATATAAGTACATACAATCCTTGTTCTCCCAGGGAACAAAAAAGGACACAAAGAAATATCCTTCCAAATAAAGGACTCTAATATTTACACAATATTTACATTCCTATTTCCCTAAATATTACTCACGCCAATAGTACTGTGCCTCCTATGCCAAAATATAGTTGTAGAAGAGTTCTTATTCATCTTGAGGAACTGTCACTTCAAAGGTCTTATGCATCTCGCAGGAACTGTCGCTTCTACTGTCGATGTGAATGTGTCTTACAAATGTATACTTCATCTATAATACAAAGACCAAATGACCGAAGACACTGAAATTTGATATGTGAGAAAACTTTTGCGTACAATTCTCTTACTTCTGTATTCCTTCTCTATTTACGATCTTATGACATGTTGGGTGATTCGAGTGTATGATATGAGATTAACCTAAAGGTTCATAAGTTCTGCAATTTATGCCCTTCCCAATCCCACAGCGGAGAAGAATTTGGATGATCTTGCAATTTATGCCCTTCGTCAATTCTTTCCAAGCCAGCTTTGGATGATCTTGGATTCTGTCTAGTTGAAACTTGAAAACAAGGTGCGAATAACCCCAAATCAGGCCGTCGTCTGGTGACATGGCAGCCAATGGATAAGGTCAAATGCAGTAATTGAATGGAGTTTAATGAAGATGGAAACGATTCGTGACAGTGGGACTACTGCTTACTTAGTGAACAGTTGAGTAAGCGAACGGAGGGCTTTATTAATTATCGATTGTGTTTATCATCTGGAAGAACGTTGTTGAGTTTTAGAGATATTCGAGATAATAAATATCATCTTGAAACCACTGAAGATCATGGTTCTGAATTTCTTTGTATCACTTCGTATGACTATGGCCAGAAGCATATTCACGAGAAGTTGGAACGCTTGCCGAATGGGTTGTACATCACAACCATTCACGACATAGAAGCCCAAAGTGTGGCTGGCCCTATGCCTGAGTTCCCGGACACTTTGTTGCTTTGGTATGATCGTTTGGGACATCCTGGATGTGACATGATGCGCCGTATCCTCAAATCTTCACACGGGCATAAGTTACATCCTTATGTTAGACTCCCACCATGCAAAGCATGTTCTTTAGGGAAGTTGAATACTCAACCCTCATCTACAAAGATTATTCATGACCCCCCTAAATTTCTTCAGAGGATTCAAGGGGACATTTGTAGACCAATCCAACTAACCTGCGAACCATTTAAATATTTTATAGTGTTGGTTGATGCATCGACAAGATGGTCACATGTTTGCTTGTTGTCCACACGCAATGCCGTGTTTGCTAAACTCCTAGCTCAAATCATTAAGCTAAGGGCTCACCACCCTGATTATCCGATCAAGTTGATTCGACTGGATAACGCTGGAGAGTTTACATCACAGACTTTTGACGATTATTGCATGTCAATAAGAATTGATGTGGAACATCCTGTGCCCCATGTTCACACCTAAAACGGCCTAGTAAAAGCTTTCATAAAGCGCTTTCATAAAGCGCTTTCAATTGATAGTTCAGACTTTGGTTATGAGAACCAAACTGCCGATATCTGCCTGGGGCTATGCAATATTGCACGCAACTATGTTGGTCTGCCTAAGGCCCACCGCTACCCAACCACATTCATTGTTATAGTTGGTCATTGGATACGAGCCTGACCTCTCGTATTTACGGGTGTTTGGGTGCACCATTTATGTGCCAATAGCGCCGCCGCTACGTACCAAAATGGGTCCTCAGAGAAAAATGGGAATCTATGTCGGGTATGATTTGCCATTAATTGTTCGCTACTTAGAACCCTTGACAGGAGATCTCTTTACCGTACATTTTGCGGATTGTCACTTTGATGAGACAGTCTTCCCGTCGTTAGGGGGATATAAGCATGCTAACGTTCCCGTAGAACGTTGCGAATTGTCATGGTATGCTCCCACTATGTCTCATTCAGATCCCCGCACTGCCTAGTTTGAAACCTAGGTGCTTTGAATTATAGATCTTCAGAGCATTGCTCAAAGCATGCCGGATGCTTTTAATGATCTACCAAAGGTGACAAGATCACACATACTCGTTGCAAACACACTTGTAAGGATAGATGTACCCCGTGTATGTCAACAACCCGCCTGGGAAGGCTGGACCATCCCCGAAGATGGGGAGGCCGCACCCTCCACGCGGCAAGGTACATTGGCGGCTAACTAATCATCTGCTCCGACCCTGAAGCGTGGCAGACCCCTTGGTTCAAAGGATTCACAACCCCAGAAGAGGAAAATGGCATCAACTAGTGACCCTAGTTTGAATCCGACCATCGCTCACTCATCCGTTCCAAAGCATGAGGTATTCTAGATTACGGTGATGCTTCAAATGAAACATGCCTGCCTCCCGAGAATCGCGAGATTTCGGTCCACTACACAGTATTGGATGAGGTTTGGAATAGGAATGAGATGATCATCAACGATGCATTCTCGTACTCAGTAGCTACTGCCATCATGCTCAGCGATGACATTGAACCACGTTTCATCGATGAATGCCGACGTAGAACTGATTGGTCAAACTGGAAACAAGCAATCCAGGTCGAACTCGATTTGCTCATGAAATGTAAGGTATTTGGACCTATCGTTCCTACACCACCATACGTGAAGCCCGTTTAAGTGGATTTTCGTGAGGAAGCGTAATGAGAATAATGAAATAGTGAGATACAAAGCACGCCTCGTAGCACAAGACTTCTCTCAGCACCCAGGGATTGATTACAAGGAGACGTAGTCCCCCGTAATGGACGTTATAACGTTCCGCTACCTAATCAGTTTGGTAGTTTCTGAAAAACTGAATATACAGCTTATGGACATGGTAACCGCTATCTCTATGGAGATATAGATACGGATATATATATGAAAGTTCCATAAGAACTTCCATTGACTGGTGCAAATAGTTCTAGACCACGGAACACTCTCTCAATTAGGTTGAGGAGGTCACTCTATGGATTAAAACAATTCGGGCAGATGTGGTATAACCGTCTGAGTGAATATTTCACAAGTCAGGGTTATGTGAACAACGAACTATGCCCATGTGTGTTCATAATGAAGTCACATTCCAGATTTGCAATCGTTGCAGTTTATGTCGATGACATGAATCTCATTGGGACTCCCGCAGAGCTTGAGGAAATTGCTGCACACTTGAAATCAGAATTTGAGTTGAAGGATCTTGGGAAAATTTGATATTGTCTCGGCCTGGAGATCGAGCATTGTTCGGATGGAATCCTAGTACATCAAACGAACTGCACCCAAAAGGTGTTGAGACGTTTTAATGAGGATAAAGCGAAGCCTTTGAGTACACCCATGGTCGTTCGAACTCCAGATGCTAAACGAGATCCCTTCCGTCCAAATGAGGATGAGGAAGAGATTTTGGAACTCGAAGTTCCTTACCTAAGTGCAATTGGGGCTTTATTGTACTTGGCTCAGTGCACTAGACCCAACATCTCCTTCGCTGTGAATGTATTGGCTAGATACAGCAATGCGCCCACACACAGGCACTAGAATAATGTTAAAGACATTTTCCGCTACCTCAAAGGTACTACGGATTTGGGTTTGTTCTATACCCACGAATCTCCAAGTGTTGCCACCCCCTTATGGCCTCAGATTGATTATCGCCTTGTTGGTTACGCATATGCTGGATATCTGTCTGATCCACATAGAGCACATTCTCAAACGGGTTATGTCTTTACCGTTGGAGACACCGCTATATCTTGGAGGTCTACCAAGAAAACGCTAGTTGCGACTTCGTCTAACCATGCTAAGATTCTCGCCCTACATGAAGCATCGCGTGAGTGCTTTTGGCTGAGAGAAGTTATGGAACATATTCGAAGCACTAGTGGTCTTACATCAGTCGTTAACCTTCCTACGACAATCTTTGAAGACAATGCAACATGTATCTAGCAGCTGAAGAAGGGATACATCAAGAGAGACAACACCAAGCACATAGCGCCGAAGTTCTTTTACTCACACCAGTAGCAGCAGCATCAGAACATTGAAGTTAAGCAATTCCGTTCCCAGGACAACCTGGCCGATCTCTTTACCAAGTCATTGCCCAAGTCTACATTTCAGAAGCTCGTCCAAAGAATCGGTATGGGTAAATTATCTGAGTTGAATCACTTGTAGTTCTCTTATTTAGAAGTTATGTCTAACTCAGGGGGAGTATCTAGAAGCATATTCACATGATCATGTACTATTTTTCCTACGATTAGGAGCATTTTTTCCCACTAGATTTTTGCTACCTAACGAGGTTTTAATAAGGCACCCATCTTGGGATGATCATACTCCGTTGAGTTTACTACCTTCATCCAGTTTGATGTTCGTTTTAGACATTATGCATACTTCTCACTTTTCTCCTTAGTCTATGGGTTTTCCCCATGCCTTGGGTTTTACCATAGCAAGGTTTTGTGAGTTTTACTACAAATGCATACTTCACTTAAATTTGAGACTCGCGATCACCCGTTGTGTCGATGACTTCATCAACTATTCTGCTGAAGATCTGATGCGATGGTTTGTTGAGTATTTACACACTCAATGGGGAGTGTTGCAGTCATAATTAGAATAGGAATGTGATTGTGCAAATCCTAAGGAATCTGGGAAAGTATCTTATATTCCTATTAGGATTACCTATTAAATATAGTAATCCTAAGGGGAAAGGTTTTACCCTTCCTACTACTATAAATAGAGGCACAATGGGGTGAATCGAACACACCTAATAATTAAATCAATCTCTCTTCTCTCTCAATATTGTTGAACCCTTCTCTCTCTCTAAACCTTATATCATTGTTGACCCTAAAAACTACCAAGCCTACGTGGCGCACAGGCCGAGTAACTAATGAGCCAACTACATTCTTTGGTTGATGCGGGGCGTGCCAACTCGTCTGCCGAGGAGTAAAATATGTTGATGTTGCGTTGGGTGCGCTGCTGACTTCTCGGTCTTGCAATTGTGGCCAAGAAAAGAACACTATTGACCTTCAGGTTCTAGAGCCTGAAGACAAGGCTGCTAGTTCTACAAAGTTCACAAATTGTCGACGTCGGATTCAGTCACGGTGATTATATTCGTAGGAGTATAAGCACGCTGAATCGACACCAGACTATATGGACACAAGTATTTAAAGCAGATGTACGTTTTAATGGTAAATGTGGTTCGGCCGTCAGAATGTCGAACTCTAAATCCAACTTGTGAATATCCAATCACAAAATAACTCGGTGTTCAACGCACCGAGTCTGGTGATTCGTAACACATCACTTCATCGAGAAGGTTCGTGAGATGACCTCTGCCAATAAGGATTTGAAAACCTTCCTCGACCGAGACTTGGATAGATAACCAGTCGGCCTTGACGCAGTGCCGTTTATCCAAATTGAAGGTGCTTCATGGTCGGCTAATTTTATGGCAACAATACTGCTTATCCAAACTGAAGATGTTAGCCGGTTGCCTTCACAGTGTTGTTTATCCAAACTAAAGATGTGTCGGCGAAAAAGAAAATAAAAATCTCAAGGTTGTTGAGAGGTTTCGCATAGAACGAGAGTTTGCGCATGGCAATTTGTGTGCTGAATTGGAGGGGTTTGAATGCTCATCCCTCTATTTATAGTAGCAAACATACTTCTGATCGAATCAAAACTATACTCGGATTAGGACTCTTCATCCCGATCCAATCTTATCTCGGCCAGTCTTACTCCTATTAGGACTTTGAACTCAACCCCTTATCAGGCCGCATTCATTCCCAAGTTTCAGCATCCTCATCCTGCCGAGACTTCTTATTATATCAGGATTCAACTACCTCATCCTAATAGGACACGGCTGGCTCCTGAGCAACGCTTCCAGGCTGAGAACAATTCTAAACTCATTTGGGCCCAAACATTGCCCCTCGCTTCTAAGGTCGTCAACCTACATTCTTTGGTTCAAGCCTCGGCCTTGAAGAAGCAAAACTGACCTAAAACAAACATTGAACCCTCTCAAGAAATACCACCATGCGTATTTATGAGACATGATCTCACAACCTCGATTCTCCCAACCGTTCTGCCATGTGTCGATCCCTTGGTTAACCTAGCAGCCCTTAATCATGACCCTCGAAAATGTACGACAGCCGAAATGTCTCTTTTACATTAACCCGCTGCAACACGCAATCGGACATCCTCACACCGCGAAAACCTCGGTCATTTCGCCTGGATTCTCTAAATATCCACAATGATTAACAATTTTCCCACTCGATTTTATCCCCAATTTTGAAAATCAAACCTTTAACCTTCCTTCCAAAATGCCTATAAATACCTGAATCATTTCCATTCGTACTTTACACTTTCCAGAACCCTTGAAACCTTCTTGCCATTTTTCTTTCAAAAAACCCCAAGCTCTTAACCCAGAAATCCTCGAGTCTTCATCAATGGCCTCATTCATCTCCAAGCTTTTCGACAAATGTAACAAGTGCAAAGACTTCATAGACTGGAGCGCTGTCAAGACTCTGCGCTTCTAGAGTGATTTAAGAGCCACTCATCAAATCCTGGGACCACTTTTCAAGGATTCAGTGCCATCGTCCATCACCAACCTCTTCAAAGACCATTGCCTGACACTCTTGCTGCAAGGGTTTGATTGGTCGACGTGGAGCCTGACGAAGCCCCAAGGAGTCTGGCCTTCGACCAACGCGACCTGGGCAGCCTGGGTCGAACAGATGGAAAAATTCTTTAGCAAAGAATGAGAGGCTCTTGGCATCCATGATGCCATTAAACTTTCGACCATGGAGATTGTCATGTATAAAGAACTCCTTATGGCAGCTTTGAGCTTCTGGTGCTCGGCCACCAACACCATGATCCTTCTTTTTGGCCCTATCACCCCCACCATCCTCGACATCTTAGCTATCCTTGGGACTTCTCCTTCTGGCATCCTAATAGATGCCACCCTTTTTGGGTGCCCATCGAATCTCGACCTTAAAGCACTATTCGACGAACGGGTTGTCGAGACGCTGAGCCAAGAAGGTCAAGAGCCTTCAAAAGAAGAAGTTCATCAGTTACACAAGAATTTCTTCAACTACAACACCATCATCCTCTATTTTGCTGGCCGAGGGCTGGAGAGTCTACGGAATGGAGAGCACGAAGCCTTCCTATTTTACTGGTACAACAAGTTTATCTGTTGTACCAAGTTAAATAAGTGCTTGGTAAAAAATATGCCGGTGGCTGAAGCCCTGGGTAATGGTCACTCCCTGGCGCTTAGTCCAACTATCATCACCAACCTCATGCGCTATCTAGCCAAAATGACCATCAACAAAATCGACCCGCACTAGAACGGACCGCTCTGGGTATTCCAATTCTGGCTGCCGGTTTATTTTTCCACATTTCGGCCAAAGATCCCCAACTTTCAGTCTACTACAACGATAGGCCTTCAATTGGCCTCTCGACCGACGCCTCATCTGAAGGAAATTTTGTGAAAAACATGTTCATTTGAGCAACATCAATAGCATGCAATTAACAAATTAAAGGCGGAATCATGCTTACATGCACTCAAAAACAAAAACATCAACCATGAAATTCAAAGCCTAGTAGATTGGTGAACCTTGACTCAACTTTTAAATCAACATTTGTTAGTTGAGAAATATTTACCTTTGTAGATTCCTCTTTGCATATGCAAAGGATAATCACCCAAGAGATAGGGCCTTCATTCCTTGCTTCTTAGCTCCATGGATTTGGTTGAAAGAATTGGATTCTCCAAGTTCCCAAAATAGAGAACCTCTAAAGATTCTACACCAAGGTTGGATTGAAGAAGAAATGAGTGACCTTGGAGTAGTAGGATTGCTAGATTCACCCTCCAAGGTGGTTGGCCTCTTAGAGAGAAAATGAAGAAACAAGTTCTCACCAATTTTCTCTAAAATCAACCCATTTTGAATTTTAGGCTATAAAGTTCTTTACATAGTCACTTCTTTAAATGACCTAAAGAACCAAAAACCCTAATTCTACACAAAATGGATATGGGCTTTTGGGCCTTTGTGAATCTTTATTCATTAAGTTGTCATACAACTTAAGTCAATGGGCTTTGACGTTCGAAGCCCATTGGGCCTTAAGGTCCAAAACTATCCCGAGGTCTTTAACGAACTTATTTGTTTGATTAATTAACATATTAATTAATCCTTGCCATAAATAATTAAACCATTTAATTATTCTTACTCATCTCCATTGTTTCTTCAATCTCCACCTTACACGGTGTACGATCCATTAGGTTCCTTTTAGCGAGGCAGTGGGCGATTAAAACCATTTTACATCGATTGTGAATTGAAACTTACTTTCAATTCTCCCTTTAGTGATTACACACGTTTAGGGCTTCCACAAACCATGAGTGACACCTAGCAGCATATTATGGCTACCCAAGCTAATCAGAAGAGGTAGAAAACCTATTCAGTTTAGGATTACAAATGCAATACGGTCTTTCTCTAATCTAATACTCTTGACCACATTGTTTGGTTTGATAGTTTATTTATTCATGTCTACTATCCAATGTGATTCGTTTGCTTATATGATTACCTTGAATGTGATTTGGAACGCATTCCCAAATCTCATTCATACTCTGGCCAGAGATTTTAATCATATCATAGAGTATTCTCCCTCAAACCATTTGAAGGTTAGAGATCCCTTGTTGCACATTCACTTGTCTCCATAACTAAGTGGCTTAACCCTAATGATGTCGTGGACACCCCGATGGGGTGACTTTGACATAATCAAAGATCAAGGACTTAACCACCAGACAACTGTGATGCCTCAGGTCAAAAGACTAATTTGCATTATCCCAACCATGAGTTCTCATGTGACATGAGTATGAGAACTCCTCGTTGATCGTGTTCAGTGAACTCATTCTCTATTGAGCACCTACGTACTTGTCTTGATGTCACACACACCAATGACTCGAGACTAGTCACTCTCCCTGAGAGAAGGCACAGTACGTACTGATCTTATCGGACTGTCAATGCCCAATTGGCAATCCTATGATCAGGAACGTTTAGGATGTGTCTACGAAAGAATGGTCTCATGAATCTAACTTCATTAGATTGCATTCTCCCAATCACATATTCCTTGGACTTTATCGTTTAAGCATATAACATTTATATGAGACGGCTCAAACAATAATGTTTGCCCTTTTATATGTAAACTAGATTAGTTTAACATGTGAAATGTCCGTAAAGTATCATCATATGATTGGCTTTAGGGCACATTTCCAACAATCTCCCACTTGCACTAGAGCCAATCAGTTTGTTCATCTGTTATGATTCCTCTTCTGTAGTCATTTCATAAATGGCTGAGTAGTAGGCCTAGGCAATGGATATCTATATGTTATCCATAGAAGCAACCTTGAGAATATCGACGTCACCATTATACTTGATTCCCAATCATGTGGTTCAGTCTCTCATATGAGTTCAGATCTTGATGAGACCTTGATTCCCTGGCTTGAGCTATCGCCCCATTAGTGTCATACACTTTCTGGTTGGAACCGAATAGAGAGTTCATAAATGAACTTTCCCATCAAAACAACATTGTTGTAAACTTCTATATGGCAATATATTTTGCATTCATAATGGAACACACTAAAGTTATTACTTTAATGTTTCCATCCAAATATCTTTTTAATCATAATAAAGAGATATCTGTTTATTTCTTCATTCATAATGAAGAAACATCCAATGATGGATTAGATTCACAATCTAATACATTTACGCTTCCATTACGTTACTCTAATTCTTCCTCATTCTTCGAGGAACCTATCCTTTAGTATTTCTTAAATACTTAAGGACTCACTTGACAGTTGCCATGGTTCTGATCCTGGGCTTGCATTGATATCGCCTTGTACCTTTCTAGGTACAACTCATATCAATGTTTTTCATACAATATGAAATACATAAATCACCTTTCTGCGTATGCATAAAGGATTCGATTTACGCATTATTTCTTTGGGAGTCAAAGGGTACGTTCCCTTTGAGAAGAGCTACCTCCTAGTCTCACTAGAGTTGTTCTTCTGATTGAAGTTTATCATCATATGAGAAACTTCCTAGCATCCTTTTTGTCTATTATTAGGGCATGATATAATCCAATTATATCCTAAAATCTATCATTATAGATTTCCATCCCATGTAAATAGACTATGTCTCCCATATACATTCTATCTTTATAGAATGTTTAAAGTCATAACTTTAACAATGAAGTATTCTTTTCATTTCCAAAATTAATATATCATACATATATTTAAATTTAGGAATATGATTAACTCCCACTAATCTTTTGTAAACCTAGTAAACAAAAGATTCATTTACATCTTTATGAGAAATCAAACGTTTTGATCTTTCTCTCATAAGACGCTTATGGCTCCCACTAGCTTGCTTAGATTCATGATGGTTGAATCTCTACAACTTACATGTTTTGTGATTCATAGTTTTAGACATATATTATTAGGACTATCTTAATAATGGTTTCGGAAACCTATATTATGTCCAAACATTGAATCAACATTTAGTTGTAGCTAGCTATCTTCGAATTAATTGAAACTAAGACTACGTCAAAAATGGTTCCTTCAAAGTCAACCATTCTCTTTGATTGTAGCCACCTTAAGCTACCAATTAGCTATGAAGGTTTCATTATTTCGGGTCAAATGGTACTTTACCATTTCCTTGAGTATATATTGTATATACACTCAATGTAGTCATAAAGTTCAAACCATTCAACTGAGACGGTTTAAAATTCGTTTTGACTACCTTGGAGCTTGTGGTATAGGAACTAGGTTGTTATATTTGTTGATTATCATCTTGTCTCTCAAAGAACCCATTCTTTTGAGTTCTATTCCTAGTTCATTTGCACTAAGGCAAATCACATTGTAGGATTACAATGAACTACTCAACAAACAACATTTGTTGGTTGGTTTATAGAAGTGATATCCAAAGGTTAATTTAAGGATATCCACAAGATAATTTTTAAACAAATATTGCTTATTAGCACACAACCCCAAATCTTAACATGATTAAGATTTGTCTTTCTTTCCAACTACATCCTATGGAGTCATGAAAAATTTTGGAAGATTTTCTAATTGACAATCATATTGTTTTAAAAGTATATATCCTATATATGGGTAATTGATAATGTCCAACGAACTAAATCTTATTCAAGTTCGTTCTTCTCCTAATGGAAAAATCCATTATCTTATGATGCTTCTTTCCTTGATATTTTTCAAGGAAACTATTCTAAAGTGTTACCATTCCTTGGATCAAATCTAAGGATGTATTTACTTTAGACGTCTTACTCATCAACTTACATTTCTTGAATTCTTTGAAACCTTTTACAAAGTATTCGGACTTGTGTTTATTCAAAATAAACTATAGTCCAACCGAGAGTGATCTTCGGTGAATGTCAAACAACATGAGTAGTATTATGTTGTGGACAAGTGCCACTAACATCTAAGTGAATTAACCTCAATAACTTTGTGATTCTTTCTTCTTTCCAAAAGAATAAAGATTCGAACATTTCGCCTCTATACAATTTTGACAAGAAGGTATTGGATCCGGATCTAACGATCCAAAGCATCCATCTATGACCAACTCGTAATTTATGTTTTAGAGGTATCACAACTCAGTTGGGATTAGTCACTATCTTGCAACCTTTTGGGTTTTAAGCATCATTATATTCTAAACAGTTAACGCTACCATATCATCTCTACTATAGAGACAATCAATTAGATTACTATAATCCAATCAGTGATTAATAAAGAACAATATTTTGTCAAATAAAACATTCATCCATCTCTACTATAGTGACGGAATTAAGTTCCTTAAAATTGGAATGTAAAGACAATCTTTGGTTTTTCCAATTTCTTTGGTAGTTCATATGAGGAAGTTAGTACCATCTGCTTTCGCAGAGATCTATATTTTATTCACGTTCCGAATGTGAAGTACTTTCTCTTCTCTCATTAATCTTCTACTTCTTATTAGCCACATTTTTACAACGATTGTAAAACATAGTTACTAATACGGAATCAAGCATTCAAGTAGAAGAACCAACTGTTTTGAACTATTCAAGAACAATTTACAACACCTTCGAAAGGTGTGTTCTTGACATTTGCAAGACATTTCTTGCAAATACCCCTTCCAATGTCCATCCTTTCATAGAGAAAGTTTGTTCCCTTGGAGTTAATTTTATCTTCTTCATTTGACTTCTCCTTTGACTACAATAGTCATGGTCCCTAAACTCCCACTATCTCTCTTGAAACCTTTTTCAATTGTGTTATACACATCAAACATTTTGGAGAGTGTGTGGTTATTGTTCACTACATAGTTTACAATAAACTTAGTGAACCATTAGGATAGGGACATAAAGGTGAAGTCCTAGCTTAGTTTCCGTCTCGTTAAATGGTTTATCACTTCAACACTCAATGATTCAAAATCATCATAAGTCCATGTTGATGGACTATTTTTGTCAACCAACCATTATGTTCTAAACATAATTACAAACTTTCAAGAGTTGTTCAAGGCAACTCTTATTTCTTCATACAACAATTTGTAAGTGAAGAATCATGGCACTAAAAGTGTCCTTGTCTTTATGCTAATCTTCGTAAGTTCCTTTGTTCATATAACGAAGGAATAAGCATTGGTTGTTTGTGTTGTCCTCTTCATGATAGACATTTCTAACATGTTCTTCCAATGATACATTATCAATAGGAAGATTGTGAGGATGAGACTTCTTAGGTACATGCACAATCCATTTAAGACAATCTTTGGGATTGTGTTACCAAGTCCGGAAACTAAAACATTCGGCTTTTCTTTGTCAAGTTTTGGATAGCGTTTGCAAATATATATTGGTAAACAAATACATAACGAATATAAATTGATTGATTTTAAGCCATTTGATTCGGGTCTTTAAATCAAATAGCACCACCCACTATTTTTGGCAAATTCCATATCCCTCATTGGAATTCGAGAGTTTTTGGAGAAAACTCTTAGTAGGTTATGAGAGACTCACTATTACCAAGCCCACCTTAGAAGAAAATCATATTGGCTAACGTTAATAATAATGATAGAGTACACTTACTCATTTGCAACTAATGCAAGTACCCATCAATTTGGCCTCTAGAGAATGATGCCTCAGAAGAATATCATATTGGCACATTGCACTTAGTTAAGTCATTACCACCATGCTAGTTAAAGTAGGGGTTCAAGAATGGCCTCAGAAGAATATCATATTGACCACACTCGTTGCCTACCTTTACTTCATCATATGTGTATAGGCTTCTCCTGAATGTAAGCACATACTTTGCAACCCCAGAACTGGACGAATACGGTGTATGAGTCACAAACGATTGAAGCCTACCATGGTGGAAGGCCACGAAAGAGTGTTTAAAGCACTCTCACGCTTATCAACTTAATAATGATTTGTTTGAGGGTTTTAGGTCTCATCACATATAAGTATTCATTTTAATCTTCATTAAAACAATTTTGGTCCTATTACAACTATTGGTCCATTTGATTCAATTTAGTTGTATATAATACTACCACTATACTTATAAAACGGTTTTTAAAGCAAGAGTATATGATACTACTAACATAAGGTTTGCATTCATTTGATGGACTATATAGTTGCATTAGGGCCTTAGGATGACTATGAACCTTTGTTTAGATTCAACACGAGCCTAGTGTTGAATCTCGGACTAGGGATGGAGATTGATTTTAGTTACGCGTTTAATCACATTAAGGCGTGTTGTCTTAGGGGCGTTGGACCCTCTACTCCATTTTCATGCATATCAAATAAAGCAAGAAAGAAGTACTTCAAAGTAAAGGTGAGCTTATGCTCATTACAACATTTGCATAATTCAAATTACTTTAAAGTAAAGAAGAGCTTATGCTCTTTTACAACATTTGATCAAATCAAATTACAACCAAAATTAATCTACACATTCCCATGGTTCAAACAAATTTGAAACGGCCTTTCACATAGCTCAATTATCGTAGGCTTAGGTTCATAATCACCCTTTAATTAATCAACACTTTAATTAATTAAATTGAATGCAACATTTTCATTTGGTTTTTGTATCCATAAAATTGATTTAAATGGAGCTAAATAAAATGAAAATCCAATTCTCATTTAAAGAGACAAAACAATTTTTGTTCCCTACTTAATTTGGGCCATCATGCAATAACCACAACTTTTTGGGCTATATTGCGAAACACAAACTTTTGGGGTCACTTTGTAAAAACACAAAAGTCCACTACTTCATGTAATTACAACTAGAACCCAAAAATTTCAACAAATACAAAAAACTTCATTAAAGGATCAAAACAATTTGTCCTTTAGCGTTTTTGGACCTAAACGTAAAAACGTAAACTTTTGGGCCAAAGTGCAAATACACAAAAGTATCAAAACTTTATGTAATTGAATAAAAGACCCAAAAATACCCTATTCTATTAGGGTGGCCGGCCATGATAAAAAAAATAAGATTTTTACAAAGTTTTTGTAAGTGGGTTTTGTTAGGTGAGGTAAAGATGAAATATATATGATATATTTTGAATTTATGTCAAACTTTTTTAAAAAGTTTGTCTACCATTATAGCCATTAATTGAATTTACTTTTAAAAAAGTTTGTCTACCATTAAAACCATTAATAATACTTTACCAATAACCATCACCCACTAAAATTAAATCAAAACTTTATGTAAAAACATAAATCTTTTGAATCAAAACTTCAAAACTTTTTGTTCTTGGCAAGAACTTCAAGAACATTGAAGAACACTCATGAAAACTCATAATAGCTCCATGAATGTTTTCACTCACCAAAACTCAAATTTTCACCACTCAAAAGAGGGCTAACATCCTAGGGTACTTAGGGGTTCCAAAAGTCACTTTAAAACCATTTTAACAAAACAAACATCAACCCAAAAAATCACCCTTTGGATTTGGCCGAATTTCCCCAAAAACATGGCACCAAATTTTAGCTCCAAAATTCATGCTCATATGAACTACATCTACAACATTTGAGATGACAAATTTTCTAACAAAATTTACATTCAAAGAAACAAGAATAAAGCTTGTAACATATTACAACTTTTAAATCAAAAACTATGAACTACAAAACCCAAAATGATTCACCAACTACTAGACCTAGGCTCTTGATACCACTTGAAGGAAATTTTGTGAAAAACATGTTCATTTGAGCAACATCAATAGCATGCAATTAACAAATTAAAGGCGGAATCATGCTTACATGCACTCAAAAACAAAAACATCAACCATGAAATTCAAAGCCTAGTAGATTGGTGAACCTTGACTCAACTTTTAAATCAACATTTGTTAGTTGAGAAATATTTACCTTTGTAGATTCCTCTTTGCATATGCAAAGGATAATCACCCAAGAGATAGGGCCTTCATTCCTTGCTTCTTAGCTCCATGGATTTGGTTGAAAGAATTGGATTCTCCAAGTTCCCAAAATAGAGAACCTCTAAAGATTCTACACCAAGGTTGGATTGAAGAAGAAATGAGTGACCTTGGAGTAGTAGGATTGCTAGATTCACCCTCCAAGGTGGTTGGCCTCTTAGAGAGAAAATGAAGAAACAAGTTCTCACCAATTTTCTCTAAAATCAACCCATTTTGAATTTTAGGCTATAAAGTTCTTTATATAGTCACTTCTTTAAATGACCTAAAGAACCAAAAACCCTAATTCTACACAAAATGGATATGGGCTTTTGGGCATTTGTGAATCTTTATTCATTAAGTTGTCATACAACTTAAGTCAATGGGCTTTGACGTTCGAAGCCCATTGGGCCTTAAGGTCCAAAACTATCCCGAGGTCTTTAACGAACTTATTCGTTTGATTAATTAACATATTAATTAATCCTTGCCATAAATAATTAAATCATTTAATTATTCTTATTCATCTCCATTGTTTCTTCAATCTCCACCTTACACGGTGTACGATCCATTAGGTTCCTTTTAGCGAGGCAGTGGGCGATTAAAACCATTTTACATCGATTGTGAATTGAAACTTACTTTCAATTCTCCCTTTAGTGATTACACACGTTTAGGGCTTCCACAAACCATGAGTGACACCTAGCAGCATATCATGGCTACCCAAGCTAATCAGAAGAGGTAGAAAACCTATTCAGTTTAGGATTACAAATGCAATACGGTCTTTCTCTAATCTAATACTCTTGACCACATTGTTTGGTTTGATAGTTTATTTATTCATGTCTACTATCCAATGTGATTCGTTTGCTTATATGATTACCTTGAATGTGATTTGGAACGCATTCCCAAATCTCATTCATACTCTGGCCAGAGATTTTAATCATATCATAGAGTATTCTCCCTCAAACCATTTGAAGGTTAGAGATCCCTTGTTGCACATTCACTTGTCTCCATAACTAAGTGGCTTAACCCCAATGATGTCGTGGACACCCCGATGGGGTGACTTTGACATAATCAAATATCAAGGACTTAACCACAAGACAACTGTGATGCCTCAGGTCAAAAGACTAATTTGCATTATCCCAACCATGAGTTCTCATGTGACATGAGTATGAGAACTCCTCGTTGATCGTGTTCAGTGAACTCATTCTCTATTGAGCACCTACGTACTTGTCTTGATGTCACACATACCAATGACTCGAGACTAGTCACTCTCCCTGAGAGAAGGCACAGTACGTACTGATCTTATCGGACTGTCAATGCCCAATTGGCAATCCTATGATCAGGAACGTTTAGGATGTGTCTACGAAAGAATGGTCTCATGAATCTAACTTCATTAGATTGCATTCTCCCAATCACATATTCCTTGGACTTTATCGTTTAAGCATATAACATTTATATGAGACGGCTCAAACAATAATGTTTGCCCTTTTATATGTAAACTAGATTAGTTTAACATGTGAAATGTCCGTAAAGTATCATCATATGATTGGCTTTAGGGCACATTTCCAACATCATGACTTCTTTGACTGGTGGGAAGGATACACTCATGACTTCTTTGGCGCTTCGGTCGAAGACGTGGTCAGTAGAATTTTTGGCGACCGACCAAAAAAAACCACTGCCCCTCAATCCAAAGAGACGACCCAAGGTATATGGCTATGTCTACCTTTATTCTTCAAACACTTACTCGATTTTACTAACTCGACTTCGCTTTCTCAGGCGGTCGAGTACTGAAGCAAGCAGATGTGATCACTGCGACTGCGGCTAGGAAAAAGTTGCCCCATTCCTCCAAGAAAACTAAAACTGCCGCGCAAACCTCGCCGAGCAAACGGCCTCGCTAGGAAACCCAGACGGCAGGTGAAGCTCCTCGTCCTACAAAACGCGTCAAGAAATTAGCGAAGAAAGGGGAACGGGAAATTCACGTGATCTCCAGCCAGACCACGGGAAAGACAACTTCTAATGCCTCTCCTCCTGCTCCAGTTGTCCAGGCTTCGACGGAAAAACGGCCAACTCCGACTAGCCCAGCACCCTAAATTCAACCCGTCACTGATGTTCCTGAGGTCGTGGTCGAACGAGTTGCTGCACCACTGGTCGGAAAGCCTGCAGCTTCGGGGTCGACCGTTGCACCAGTCTTGGAAGAGGTAACCCCTTCAGTCGGGAAAAGTCTCCCCAAAAATCCAAAACAATCAGCGATCATCTTGGAAGAGGTATGATTATGTTGTTGGTAACTCCATTCTCTCATTAAATTCAAAAGTATTAACAGCTTTTTATTTCAGGATGACGAGAACGACGAGATTCCTCTGGCGAGTCGCCCTCGACTAACCAAACCTCCTTCCATCGAGCCTTCCCCTGTGGTTGAGGCGACTGACCAGGTCGATTCTCTTACAGCCGATCGTGGAAAAAGGCCTTATGTCGTGCCTGAAGTGACGACAGAAACACCAGTTCACCCGCAAGATCAAGGCCTCGGCATTCCCCCTTAAGAAGCGACTTCGGCTTTTGTAAGACTCAATTACTTTCTCTTGTTAACTTTGCTATAACGAGTCTAAACCTAGAAAAATATTACATGTCAGGTGCCCAATTATTCATTTCACCGAAAATTTTATGCGCCGAATGGCATTATCTATATTTCCTGGCCACCTCAGTGGCCGTCGAACGTAGATAACCTTTATCGGCCGCGTGAATTGAGAAGCAGTCTAAAACACTGGGTTGGACCATTAAGCTCTCTAGGTTCGAGCAATGAACCAGGAGACATGGCCGAAGTCTCTTCTCGACAGGTCTAAAAACAAATTCTCTCTACTATACTCTTTTACATTTTCCATTTGCCTAAATTCTTTTCATGTGCAGCCTTCATGGGAAATCGAGTTCGATGCTCTTCTTTTGAATACTTCAGGAGTGGCTGGCCCTTCGGCAGCTACAACCGACTCCTCCGTATCAAGGGCCGAATCAAATGCTCTTGTTAAGTTGCAGGAGCTTTTGTCTCTCTCAACTTTACAAGTTCTTGAACGCCAGGGCTTCAACTCAGTGGGTGCGTGTCTGATTGATCTTGCAGCTGATGGTCAATTGAGCGCGGAAGCTATCACTCAAGCGTCTTCTTCCCTGGAACGAACCTGAGAATATTTCGATATTTTTTAGAAAGCACTTCGGGCTGAAGACGACTTGAAAGCTGCAACAACTGTTCGAAAAGCTCTTCATCCAAAGGTCGAAGTTTTGAAGACGAAAAAAGAAACATTGGCCGACCTTGACAGTCAAATTACTGAATTCCAAAATCAAAGGTCAGTTGTTGCTTCTGAGATTGCAAAGGATTTTGAGTTGAGCAGCAAATCTTGCTTAACTAAATACGCGGCTAGCATGAAGCGGGTCAAACAGCTGAAGATGGATAAGAGGAATCGGCAAGCTGACGTCACTATGGGCGAGGTGAGATGGTTGGAGTTGAAGGCCGTTCTTGAATCTCTCATTCCTTCATCACCCTAGAGTTATTGAATTGTAAGTTGGTCGACTAACTCTATTTGTACACCCTTTTGCAAACTTAATGAAATGAACTTTTATTCCCGCATTTCCCATGTGACTGGATAGTATTTCTTTAAAAACTTCCCATTGATTGGCAACTTATGAATTACACCAGTTCGATCCTTAAGATGGTATGCCCCTTTGCCGAGAACTTTATGAATAACGAATGGCCCTTCCCAATTCGGCGACCACTTGCCGAACCTGGGGTCTTTAAATCCTACGGGTAGTACGGTTTGCCAAACCAACTCCCATTCGCCGAACATTTTTTGTTCGACTCGTTGATTATAAGCTCGCTCGGCGATCTTCTTTTGTACCACTAATAAGTTATAAGCATCAAGCCGAGCTTCTTCTAAATCTTCTAACTCTTGTCTCATGGCCCGACTGTACTCGGTACTAAACAAACTACTTTGTTCGATTACTCGCAACTTAGCTCGACCGGCAACATTGCGTTATGTCCATAAGTCAATGCATATGGAGTCATTCCAGTGGATGACCGGAGAGAAGTTCGATAGGCCCATAACGCTTCGTTTAGCTTTAGATGCCACATACCAGGCCTTTCTCTCACCATTTTTTTCAAGAATACCAATCAAAACTTTATTACTTGCTTCGGCCTGCTCGTTTGCCTGCGAGTAATATGGTGTAGACTGCTCAAGTCAAGTTTTCAAATTCGCCGTATACCCCTTAAACCTGTCGGACGTGAAGATCGTACCATTATCTGTTATGCTTGTTTCTGGTACGCCGAATCTAGTCACGATGTTTTCTTCTACGAAATTACAAACTTCTTTAGACGTTAACTCAGCATATGACTTCGTTTCGACCCATTTGGTGAAGTACTCTGTCGCGACAAGTATCCATGCATGCTTTGCGGACCCGGAAGATGGCGTAATTTTGCCGATTACATCCATGGCCCATCCTCTAAACGGCCATGGTTTAGTGACCGAATGTAGTGATTTGGCCAGGACCCTCTGTATAGGACCATGAATTTGGCACTGTACACATCCTCGTGCAAACTCAATACAATCATTCAGTATACTTGGCCAGAAATAGCCGTGTCGATGAAGCAACCATCGCATCTTGCGGCCAGACTGATGAGCCCCGCAAATTCCTTCATGAACTTCTGCGATTGCTTGGGCAACCTCTTGCGTTCTAAGGCATAACAGTAATAAAACGTCCTCACATTTTCAATATAATTCATTTTGGTATAATACGTAGTTTGTGGCATGGACCATTGTCCGTCGGTCGTGTTTTTCACTGGGGTTATCAATATATCGCATCATCGCCCTTCTCCAATCGTCAGGTAATGCCTCGACAGCACAAACCTCAATAGTTTCATTTCATTCTAACAACGAAGGTAAAGACATGACCCGTGTATGGATCACGCAATCGCGTTGGAGAACTTGATGATTAATCAAGGCCGAGTGTGCTTGTCATGACACAGGTATTTCTCGACTTAATTAACCCCCCAAGAGTTGTGCTTCGAAGGCTATTTGAGCTAATTCGTCGGCATCGGTGTTATGAACTCGTGAAATGTGTTTGAAAGTAATGTCGTCAAAAGACTCGGCCAAATAGCTGGCAACCATGTGGTAGGACGCTAGAGTACAACTCATGCAACGAAAAGTCCCATTGAGTTGATTAATTACAAGTTCGGAGTCACCAAGAACAAGGACACGAGTCACCCGCAAATCGTGTAGTATACCGAGGCCGATGACAAGGGCTTCGTATTCGGCTTGATTATTTGTACAATTGAAATCGAGCTTGAGAGAAAAATACCAACGGTTATGAATAGGGGATTGAATAACAATCTCAACGCCAGCTGAGACTGAAGTATTAGAACCATCAAAGTACATCGTCCAGTAATTATCACATGTTTTTACCATGCCGATTTCAACGTCATTACCCCGAACTCGTACTAGGAAGGGTGTTGGGCCAAGAAATCAGCCAACGCTTAGCCTTTGACAGCTTTCTGGGGCATATATTGCAAGCTGAACTTATAGAGGGCCATCGTCCACTTACCGATTCGGCCATTTACGATCAGCCGAGTGAGCATGTAACGAATGACATCAATTTGGGCGATGACCTGAGTGATTGACAGGAGCATGTAATGTTTGAGTTTTGATGCAACGAAAAATAGGGTGAGACAAAGCTTCTCGACAGCGGAGTAATTAATCTTTGGTGGGTTGAGATTTCGGCTAAGTAAAAAATGGCATGTTCTCGCCCAGCGTCATTGTCTTGTGCCAGAAGGCATCCGATGGATTCTTCGGCCACCGAGATATATAGCTTAAGAAGTCTACCACGTCGTGGTGGGACGAGGATGGATGGAGTTGTTAGGGACACCTTGATCTGCGTAAATGCCTCTTGGTGTTCTGCACGCCATTCGAAGATGTCAGAATCCTTAAGTTTCAAAAGCATGGAGAAGGCTTTCATTTTCCCGGCCGAATTAGCAATAAATCGACGGAGAAAGTTAATTTTGTCGAGCAACGATTGTAGTTGTTTCTTAGTCGTTGGGGATGGAGCATTGATGATTACGCGAGCATTGTTGTTGTCTACCTCAATACCACGATGATGTACGAGGAATCCTAAAAAATTGTCGACTGATACGCCGAAAGCACATTTGGCGGGATTCATCTTAAGATTGTGTCGACGCATACGTAGGAAAGCCCGACTGAGGTCATCCAAATGTGTCTGCCGACGTTCTGATTTGATTACAACATGGTCGATGTAGACTTCGACGATGGTACCAATCAAATCATGGAAAATAGTGTTCATGGCTCGTTGGTATGTGGCATCGGCGTTCTTGAGGCCGAATGGCATGACGACCCATTTGTATGTGCCAAGTGCCCCGAGGCAACGAAAAGCGGTTTTATGGACATCAGCTTCGGCGATGAAAATTTGGTTATAACCAGCATGTCCTGAAGGAAATTTTGTGAAAAACATGTTCATTTGAGCAACATCTATGGCATGCAATTAACATTTAAAGGCGGAATCATGCTTGTATGCACTCAAAAACAAAACATTACCCATGAAATTCAAAGCCTAGTAGAAGGGTGAACCAAGACTCAACTCAAGAACAAAGTGAGTTTAGAAATCTTATACCTTTGTTCATTCCTCTTTGCATAAGCAAAGGCTAATCACCCAACTAGAGGGCCTTCATTCTTTGCTTCTTAGCTCCATGGATTTCTTGGATGAGGATGGTTGAAAGGATTCTCCAAGTTCCCATAGTTGAGAACCTCTAATTTTTCCACACCAAGGAGAGACTCGAAGAAGTGATGAGTGACCTTGGAAGAGGGAAGATTGCTAGCTAATCTCCTCCAAGGGGGGCGGCCTCCTAGAGAGAAATGGAGAGACATTGTGTTCTCATTTTTTCTTTAAAAGAAACCCTAATGAAGAAAAGGCTATAAAGTCACATTTATACCTACCTTCATTGGAGTGGCAAACTTGTAATAAGTCCAAAACCCACTCCTTTATCAATATGGCCAGCCATAGGGTTTTATTGGGCTGTTTGGGCCTTTGTGAATTATTAGTCATTAAGTTGTCATACAACTTAAGTCAACGGGCTTAACGTTCGAAGCCCATTGGGCCTTGAGGCCCAAAACTCACCCGAGGTCTTTAACGAACTTTATTCGTTTGATTAATTAACATATTAATTAATCCTTGCCATAAATAATTAAACCATTTAATTATCCTTACTCATCTCCGTTGTTTCTTCAATCTCTACCTTACACGGTGTACGATCCATTAGGTTCCTTTTAGCGAGGCAGTGGGCGATTAGAACTCTTTCAAATCGATTGTGAATTGAAACTTACTTTCAATTCTCCCTTTAGTGATTATACATGTTTAAGGCTTCCACAAACCATGAGTGACACCTAGCAGTATGTCATGGTTACCCAAGCTAATCAGAAGAGGTGGAGAACCTATTCAGTTTAGGATTACAATGCAATACGGTCTTTCTCTAATACAATACTCTTGACCACATTGTTTGGTTTGATAGTTTATTCATGTTTATTATCCAATGTGATTCATTTACTTATATGATTACCTTGAATGTGATTTGGAACGACTTCCTAAATCTCATTCATACTCTGGCCAGAGATTCTTAATCATATCATAGAGTATTCTCCCTCAAACGGTTTGAAGGTTAGATATCCCTTGTTGCACATTCACTTGCCTCCATGGCTAAGTGGCTTAACCCCAACTATGTCGTGGACACCCTCGGATGGAGTGACTTTGACATAGTCAAATATCAAGGACCTAACCACAAGACAACTATGATGCATCAGGTCAAAGGACTACTTTGCATTATCCCAACCATGAGTTCTCATGTGAATGAGTATGAGAACTTCTTGTTGATCGTGTTCAGTGAACTCATTCTCTATTGAGCACCTACGTACTTGTCTTGGTGTCAGTCACACCAATGACTCGAGACCAGTCACTCTCCCTAAGAGAAGACATAGCACGTACTGATCTTAACGGATTGTCAATGCCCAATTGGCAATCCTATGATCAGGAACGTTTAGGATATGTATACGAAAAAGAATGGTCTCATGAATCTAACTTCTTTAGATCGCATTCTCCCAATTACATATTCCTTGGACTTATCGTTTAAGCTTATAACATTTATATGAGACGGCTTCAAACAATAAGCTTTGCCCTTTATATTGAACTATATTAGTTTAACATGTGAAATGTCCGTAAAGTATTATCATATGATTGGTTTTAGGGCACATTTCCAACATGTCCATCCATAAAGGATAAGATCTCGTGGTGTGCCGCTGCGTCGATTAACAAATCTAAAATTGGCATTGGATACTCGTCTTTAGGCGTTGCCAAGTTCAAATTTTGAAAATTAATATAGAGGCGCAGGGCACCACTTTTCTTTAAAACAGGGACGATGTTCGCCAGCCATTCGACGTATCGAGTTGTCCGAATAAACCCAACTTTTAAAAGTCGAACGAGGTCGTCTTTTATGCCGAGTTGTACTTCGATTAAGAATCGTCGAGGTGGTTGGCGGAATGGTTTACACCCAAGTTTAACGCACAATTCATGTTCAACTAGTGTGTGATCTAGACCAGGCATCTCATGGTAACTCCAAGCAAAACAATCCTTAAATTCTTTAAGCAAATTACAAAGCTCAATTTTTACATGTTGGGGTAACAAAGCACTAATGAACAAAGGTCGTGGCTCTTCGGCTGTTCCAACATTTATTTCCTCTAATAGATCTTTAACTTGAGGTTAATTATCCTCGAGCTCGGCCGGTGCAGCCTGAACTTTGTCTAGTGATAGTATGGGGCCGTTGTCTTCTTCGGCCAAAAATTCGACTAAGTTGACGCCCAAATTTGGGTGTTTGGAAATAGCATACCAGTGGGCCAGCAGTCGTTCCATGGTAAATAAAATCGCGGCTCAGTCCTGTCTTTCTTCAGGCATCAATGTCGGTTATCAGATCGGCCAACCCAAGTCTCGCCGAATCCTGATAGACAGTCTCGGCGCCTACCTCGATCGCTTTCTGGACCAAAATTTTAGTCGGTCGCCCTTCCTCGTTCAAACCCTGTAAGGTAATATAACCGACATGGTCATCGTAATACCGTGCTTGAATCATATTGGCTTCGAACGGCTGACTGTCGGCCGGATGAACCACAACTGATTTGCCGTCCCAAAAGATGAGAACTTGATATAAAGAAGAGGGAATGCAATTCGTTTGATGAATCTAATCCCGACCGAACAATGCATTATACTTGATCTTGGAGTCGACAATAAAAAATACGGTCATGTGAATACGACCTGCAATGTTTACCTCTAAAGAGAGCACTCATTTGGTTTGGGATTTGTCACCGACAAAGCTGCTCATGGTTATTCCTGATGGGATGAGTTCGTCGTTAGACCGTCGTAATGCTTTCATGACGGATACGAGCATGATATTGACCGTCACCCCACAATCGACAAAAATTTTGGAGATTTGATAACCTTCAATGTGAACCGTGACATATAACGGCTTTAAATGTTGGAGATTAACCGAGAATGAGCGAGGAAACAATATGGCCAGAGCTGCTTTAAGTTTATCGTCGTTATTTGCTTGCCCATCTTCGGCGGTGGCGACGAAATCGACTTATGTTGCTTCCTCGACGACCACATCACCATCCAAGAAATTTGGTTGGTATGCAGTTGGCTGGAATTCAACAGGTAGAACATGAACCATGCTGATTTCCATGTTCTCAAGGACTGAAGGGCCCATCGGATCCTGGTCGTCGTCTTCCTAGTTATCGACGACTGCAACATCGTGAGTTAGAGCATCCTCAGCCTAATCATCATGTGCCTCAACAGGTACTTACTCTTATGACATGTAACTCGACCTTGCTTCCTTCTGACTGTCGTCTTCGAGCCCGTTCGTTTCTGGTGTCTGACTTTGCCCATGCAATGCTTTACGGGCTCGTTCCTCATAAGAGATCCAAACGTCCCTTGTGTCTAGGTAGGCGTCCAAACGTGCCACTGGATCATTTTCATCGACCGTAAGACCGAAGAGAGATACGGCCAAGAAGACTTCGAAGTGTTGTCGTAAGTATTGAAGGTCGTCAAGATAAAAATGAAGCTCGACCATATCAATGTCCGTGTATGGATCGACTTCGAAGCCAAGGACCCTAGCTTCTCGTATGTGCTGGAACCTGGCCTTCATTGCTAGATTGGTGGTCTTTTGGATAATCTGTTCAGCATCAGGACAAGTTAGTGCCAGGTCAAGAGCTTCTTGACACGCCTTGGGTTGGTCGTACAAATCGTTGGCAGAATATTTCTTATGAAACTCTCTCATGTACTCCAAAGATTCACCGAGGAATGGAAGGTGTAGATTCCATCGAACTGTTATTAATGGCTCTTACAGGGGTAACGGGGGAAGTTTGCGTTCGACATCTTTCCCAAACTGCTCGAAATGAACTTTCATCTCCCCAGGCCGAAGGAAAAGTTTGATGCGCTTCTCGGATTCTTCAATGGTGGTTTCGAAGTCGTGATCGGTTCCCTTTCGCCTTTGTAATTCAGCCATAATTGTTGGTGTTTGTCGATCATCTCCACTTCTTATCGTTTTTTTCTATTGCCATTTAGAGGTCGAAATGGTATGGGCTGCCTGTCGTCAAGCCATGCAATCTATCCGCTGGCGTCGACATTTTTGAGATTTGGATAGTGCAGTATACATGCCAGTGGAAGAGTTGTACCTGTACCAACGTTGGTCGCATGGCTCAGGCGTCTTGAAGGTTTTTTTATTCGCCGATGAACCTGAACTGCTGGAATTACGTGAGTAATAATCCTCGTTATAAGACAGCGTGTCGAAATCAAGACACCGTTTGGCCGAGGTAGGGTCGTCTGTCCGTTCCTGAGGGCCGAGCCTTTCGAAGACTTCTAGCGCTGGCATTCGCTAAGTTCCTTTAAAGGTGTCGCCGCAGCCTTGGATGGTTGTCGTGGTGTTGGTCTCTCCTTCGGTTCGGTTAATACGACGCGTGCCTTACAATTGCTACACAAAATCATCGACCCGTCAGTTTCTTCTGCACTGGAGTCTGACATAGATTCGACTACAGCCGGCCCTGAAAACTCAGGGGGTGGTTCATTGGAAAATAGATCAATTTTGAGTCGTGGCCGAGAGTTTTGCTTTGGGACGTGTTGTACTGGGACAAACTCGGCCTTCCCTTTCCCTTTACTCTTAGGCAAATGGGCGTCTACCATGCCAACTGTTGCCGAAGGGAATGGATCAACGTCGACCGCCATTTGTTTTTCAAGAAACTTTACCTTGCCTTTATCAATCCAACTTTGAATATCATCACGGAACACGACGCAATTGTTCGTGGTATGCCTAGTCGAGTTATGGTACTTGCAATACGTATTTCCTTTAAGCTCTTTGGCCTTGGGAATGTTATGTCCTGGCCGAAGTTTGATAATCTTTGCTAACAACAACTGGTCTAAAATTGCATCGGCCTTGGTGATATCAAAAGTGTAAACTTTTGATGTTTTCGTGGTCTCTTCAGTGGCCGAGCGGGTTTTGGCATCCTTGGAATTAATTTGAGTCAATGCCTTGTAGACATATGGTTTATCTATTACTATCTCGGTCACATCCACACTGACGTATTGGGAATCTTCGTCTTCGGCCGAATCGTAGATGACCGTGGGATTTTTGTAAATCGTTCCTCGGGATGGGGAGTTTGAGATCTTTTCCTCTCGGAGCAAATAATCATAGTGCTCGACATGTTGGGCTAATTCGCACATATCTCGGAAGCTTGCCCCTAGGAATTTCTTTTTGTACTCCACGTCTAGCCCATTCAGTGCAAGCCTAACAAATTTGACTTTAGGTAGAGGTACTCGGCACCAATTCTTGGCCAATTTAAACCTTGTAAGATAGTCCATTGGTGACTCAACAAATGCTTGAGCCATCCTGGCCAATGAAGAAACTGACATTTCCATCCCCTGCCGATAAAATTGCGTGTGAAATTTCTCGACCAGCTCCTCCCAACTTTGGATGGAATTAGGTGGAAGGTTGATATACCATGCGAATGTTGAGCCTGTCAACGAAAAGTTGAACAATCGTAGTTTATGGAAATCACTATTGACGTATCCGTATTGCGCAGTGAACTGGGCCACATGTTCTAACGAGGACAATGACGATTCTCCAGCAAAAAGGTTAAAATCTGGGATCTTGAAGCCTTTAGGATATTCGAATTTTTCCCCATAAGCTGGATATGGATGGATGAATTTCGGGAACTTCGGCCCCATTTTCATGGCCAAATTGATCATCCTTTGGACCTCGATCATATCGACGGATGCTACTTCCACTTTCTGGTTGGATCCATCTGACCTACTACCTGATCCTCCCTTTTTTTTCCAAGTCAATTGTTTTAGGCCGAGTAGATCCTACTTCGGCCTGTAGCGGATTACTTTTGAGTGGAAATTGTCGAGACTGATCAGCAGGTCCCCCTGCGAAGACTTTGCTAACTAATAATTCGAGCAATTGGGTGTGTGTCTCACCATTACTTCGTATTACCTAGAGCAAACTGTTCATTTTTTGGATATCTGTCTGTTCAACCTGCCGAGATTGCTCGTCAAGTCGTCTTCGAAGAAACGACCTAGTTGGAGGGTCAGAGCCTTCACCACCATCTTCTTCGCAGTGCTCCACTATTCCTTCAATGAAAACACCTGCGGTTCGATTGGGTACTTCTGTGTTTCGGGGCTGGGTGTCGAGACAAACTTCCTTTTCTCGGTGTGTCACACTTGCAGCCTCAGGGGTCACTACAATGAGGGGATTTCACGCATGTGACACTTCTTGTCCAGGACTCTGAACTGGCAGATCGGTCGTTGACTTTTCCTATGATTGTTTTCTTTTTAACCGATCGTGTCTCAATGGTCATGAACTTCGTAATTTTAGCACTTGGTCCCACCAGGCGTGCCAAAGTGTTGACCATAAAAACTACCAAGCCTACGTGGCGTATAGGCCGAGTAACTAATAAGCTAACTACGTCATTCGGTTGATGTGGGGCGTGCCAACTCGTCAGCCGAGCTCGGCCGAAGAGTAAAATACATTGATGTTGCGTTGGGTGTGCTGCTAACTTCTCGATCTTGTGATTGCGACTGAGGAAGGAACACTCTCGACCTTCGGGTTCTAGGGCCTGAAAACAAGGCTGCTAGTTCTACGAAGTTCACAAAGCGTCGGCGTCAGATTCGGTCATGGTGATTATATTCGTAAGAGTATAAGCACGCCGAATCAACACCAGACTATATGGACACAAGTATTCAAAGCAGATGTACGTTTTAATCGTAAATGTGGTTCGGCTGTCAGAATGCCGAACCCTAAATCCAACTTGTGAATATCCAATCATAAAATAACTCGGCGTTCAACACACCAAGTCTGGTGATTCGTAACACCTCACTTCGTCGAGAAGGTTCATGAGATGACCTCTGCCAATAAGGATTCGAAAACCCTCCTCGACCGAGACTTGGATAGATAATCAGTCGGCCTTGACGCAGTGCTGTTTATCCAAACTGAAGGTGTTTCGCGGTAGGCTGATTCTGTAGCGACAATGCTGTTTATCAAAACTAAAGATGTTCGCCGGTTGCCTTCACAGTGCTGTTTATCCAAACTGAAGATGTGTCGACGAAAAAGAAAATAAAAATCTCAAGGTTGTTGAGAGGTTTCGCGTAGAGCGAAGGTTTACGCAGAGCAGTTTGTGTGTTGAATTGGAGGGGTTTGAATGATGCACTCATCCCTCTATTTATAGTAGCAAACCTGCTTCTGATCGAATCAAAATTATACTCGAATTAGAACTCCTTACCTCGATCCAATCTTATCTCGGCCAATCCTACTCCTATTAGGATTTTGAACTCAACCCCTTATCAGGCCGCATTCATTCCCAAGTTTCAGCATCCTCATCCTGCCGAGACTCCTTATTGTATCAGGATTCAACTACCCTATCCTGATAGGACACAGTCGGCCCTTGAGCAACGCTTCCGGGCCGAGAACAATTCTAAACTCGGCCCAAATCAATATTTTAGGCCCAAACAATCATTCAATCAAATAGGCCTACAACAAATATAGTATTATACTATTTTTGGTAATTTCACACAGTCATAGCTGTTTTACATAAAAATTTACTAAACACCATCATACTACAACAAATATAGTATCATACTGCTTATTTTCCAAAAACACTGAAATTTTGCATTTTTTTTTTCTGGATTTCAATTAAGAAATGGATAGATTTGGGAGTTTCTGATGGCTTTGATCCTCATCACCTGCCAATACCAGTGCCAGAGATAGATCTACGGCCACCACCGCCAACCTCGCCGCTGGGAATATCTTAGATTGAAAACTGGAACTTTGTACGAGGTTTCATGAATATAGGAAGTGTGCTTGCTCACTCTCTGAGTGTTTCGTTGAGGGGTGAGCACGGTATGCTTGATTATTTTTACTTTATTGTCTTATTGTAATTATTACTGAGATTTGTGGCTTTATCATTCTTACATTCATTGCTTTTTGTTGATGAATGTAATCTGATTTTGTAGGGCAAAGTTTTTCAATAAGAAAATGAAGCTGCAAATTAAATTGAGGTATGAATGAATTTATCCAATTTTAATTATTTTGGTCTGCGTTTCCTTTATTTTTTGAAATTAGGTATTTTTGTAGACATTTTTCCTTAAAATTGACTAAATTACTCATACTTTTACGCATGCATCAGCTATGGCTCAATGGTTTAAAAATTAAAAAACCAGAAAGATGGTAATTCTAGCTTTCTAACCAGGTTTGTATCTATTTTTATTTTTATTTTTTGCAATGCTCCTCTGCACTACAAGGTCTCTCTCTCCCCCCCCCCTCCATCTCAAAAGATTCAATTTTTGTTTCTGGGTCTTTGTTTTCTCATTGTTTCACTGGTGAGTTTTTTTTTTTTTTTTTTTTTGTTACATTGGTGGGTTTTTGTTTTTTTTTTAATTGTTACATTGACCGGTTTTTGTTAATTTATGTGTCCATTTGCAAGAATGTGTAATTTTGTTAATGAGGTGGAGTTGCAATAAGAATTGCATTGCATTTGGTTGCAGGGTGTTTGTTTCCACCGCGTTATCAAAGGCTTTATGATACAAGGTGGAGACATTTCGGCTGGAAATGGCAGTGGGGGAGAGTCAATTTATGGGTTGAAGTTTGAAGATGAAAACTTTGACATAAAGCATGAGAGAAAAGGAATGTTGTCTATGGCTAATAAAGGCCCTGACACCAATGGCTCTTCAGTTTTTCATTACCACCACTCGGACTTCCCATCTTGATGGGAAGCATGTTGCGTTTGGGAAGGTGATCAAGGGCATGGGTGTGGTTCGTTCAGCTGAGCATGTGAACACGAAAGGAGGAGACTTGCCTATCCAAGAAGTCGTTATTGCGGATTGTGGGCAGCTTCTTGAGGGAGCAGATGATGGGGTGTGTAACTTCTTCAAAGATGGTGATGCTTATCTTGATTGGCCTGCTGATCTTGATACAAAACCAGAGAACATTTCTTGGTGGGTCCCGGCTGTGGACGCTATTACGGCCATTGGAAACGAACAGTTCAAGGTAATGAGTTATTTCATTTAATATCACAACTATGGTATTTATGTCATACATTTCATTCACGAATACCAATAGTATGTTTTTTAATCTGTATACAGAAGCAAGACTATAAGATGGCCCTTAGAAAGTATCGTAAGGCTTTGCAGTACGTGGATATATGCTGGGAGCTGGAAGAAATAGATGAAGGTAAACCAGTTGCTTTGCACTATAGAGTGTCCCTTGCTTTCTTTGATCATCTTATGACATTATCTTTGTGATTAAACAGAGACGAGCTCCTCTTTGTGGAAGACAAAAGTCCAAGATATTTACTAATAGCTCAGTAAGAATTTTCATTTATCAAATTTGAAAGCACTGGATGTTAAATGAATTCTCTAGGAAACCCTCTTGAAATGAAAACAAAATTACTGTCTGGATAAGTAGATCAATTTCAGTTAAGCAGTGTAAATGACAAGTTGTTGAACTATGGTTATTGCAGAAAGTGTACATTTATGAGTGGCAATGATTGACATCGAAATTGTATGATAGTAATGTTGGTCCTGAGTTGCTATGAAGAATCCTTGAAATGACAAAATGAAAATTAATGTTGGTCCTGAGTTGCTATGAAGAATCCTTGAAATGAGTGAAACCAAAAAGGCAACTATGAATATGGTAATCAGGCCTCGCATTAATACTTCTCTGAAGGCTAACTTGATTATGTTCATAGGGTATTCTGTATTCTTTTGTGGTACATTGATTTTAACGCCATCAACTAAAAAGAAATACATTTCCCTTTTTCCACTTGATTGATAGGTGAGTTTTCTGTTCAGGCTTGCAGGTTGAAATTAGGAGACCTAGAAGGAGCATTGTTGGACACAGACTTTGCATTGCGTGATTGGGAAGATAATGTGAAGGCTTTGTTTCGCCAATGCCAGGTAATAATCTTTAATTGGCAAGAATTCATAAAGCCTTCTGGTTGCTGTTTATTACATTTTTTTAATTAAAGTAGTTGTGTCTTTTTTTTTTTTTTTTGCACGGGATAGAAACGGACTCAAATGTGGGTAAGAACCCTGAATCTCTAATCCTCTTCCTCTGATATAAACAGGCATCCTGCATCTTTCTGCAGTTTTTCACCAAATAAACATATTATAAGCAACTTATTTTCCAATTTTTTCTTGCTTTTAATGATCATGAGGTTTGTAGATTGAAGGTATTAAGAGTATTGCTCTTTCGTAACATATAAAATTACTAAGTCGTGTAACATTTTCCCTTCTATTTTTTTTTCATCAATTTGCTTCTGATTCATGTTTTAACACATGTTGAATAATTTCCAATTAACGACTGGTTCTTGCAGCCGCGTGAAGAGACTGACTATTCAAGCTTCGCAAGTTAATTCAAGGGCCTTAATCACTATATAAGGTTTCCATTTCTAATGCTTATTACTTCCGCCTTTTCCCTTATTAAGAAAATTTTACTAATTGCAATTGTTATTAAGGTGAGAAAGGGATCATCAATCTGAAATGAGCTTTTTATGTAAGCAATTTATCCACTCATTCACCTCAAATTCTTTTTCTTCATAGATTGTTCTGGTACCTGCTCTCTCATTTTTCTTTTCATAGGCACAACTCTTTATTTCTTCTACTTCTTCATCATACTTTGAACTTCATTTCGTTTTCAGCTTTGAATTCTGGATGACAAGCTATACGCAAGAAGGTAAGCTATTTTAGTTTTTTGTCCATATTTGGAATATCCCCTCTTTTGGAATTTTAGGGATTTGATTCATTTTCGTGTTGCATGTTTAACGTTGGTCTGGGTGATGATCATTTGAGGATGTACAAACTTGAATGGTTGTCAGTATACTTGAATGTGGCCAAATTTGGGTAAGAACCGTGACACTCCAATCCTAATTTTGTCCTCTTTTGAATTTAAGAGCAAAAATTGGTGTATTTATACCCTTTTTGTGGTGAATCATGCAAATTAAGTGTCTTTAGAGGTATTATGGGTATTTTCTCGGAATTAGGGTTTAGGGTTGATGAATTTTGTGTTATGAAACTTGATTGTGCCTTCTTTTCAGTGCTTGCTGTAATTTTTTTTTTCATATCTCAAATAAAAATTGTATTTGCTTATTTTGTTTTTCAAGTTCAAACGAAAACATAAGTTTTGTCGGTGTTAGTCCAACTAGGTCGTTAATTGACACAGTGGCCTATTACAGAATGGCCACAAAGGTAATGATGTGACTCAATGACAAGCTATTAGTTGATAGGCCAATCTGGAAGTGTATTTGCTTAAAAGGATTAATCATACACAGAAATATAGATTGTATGTTTTATACCGTATTGTATCTACATTACAGTATTATACACTGCAAGTCTATTTGTATAAAAGTCATTCAACTGGTGATTCAAGTAGTATATTGCTTATTTTATTTTGTTTGTATATATGTTTGAACAGATAAATCTTTAGTTTAGTATATATGTTTTTCTCCAGTGAATTTTTTCATGATTCTCATGACACAGAACCGAGCGCAATGACATTCTAGGATTCATATAGCCGACTCCACTTAGTGGGAAAAGGCTTTGTTGTTGTTGTTGAATTTTTTCATGATTCTGCATCTGTACAGAAAATAGTTGAGTCTTAGTTTGTCTGCTTCATGAGATCTTTCTACATAGTAATCTTTTGTACTCATTAATTTTTTTTTTTTGTTTGAGTTCATATGATGTGTTTTTAGGATCCTGAGGTTTTAAATAAAATAAATATTTGACTTCAAGTTTTCTGTATGGATATGGTTTGATCTTCACAGCTGATGTCATGATTAGGCCTGGCAATTCCTGACACGACCCGATAACCCGACACGACACGACACGAAATTAACAGGTGTTCGGGTCGACACGATAACGAATCGGGTGTTATCGGGTAACCCGATAAGTGTCACAGCCCGTCCCGAGATTTTCATATCGAGGGTATGAAATGACGGAATTACCCTTAGCGGGTATTAAGGTACGTTTGTGTGGCGTTGTTGGTTCAATTACTAATATAGATTAAAAGGAAATATTTATGTGAATTGAATTATTATTTTGGTTGATTATAATTTTGGAAGGCTTGGATTGTTGTTGTTTAGGGATAAGAAAATTTGGATGGTGTGGATTGAATGGGGTGATCCCAAACTCTCCCTGATCTCTCCCTTTCCCCGTCACTCTCTCTCTCTCTCCTCCCTCACGACACTCTCACTCTCTCTCACCCAAAGCGTACGGACGACACCCAAAACCACCCCAAACTTCGTGGATCGACGTGGAAAACTGTACCATCGTGTTTGTGAGTGTCCTACGAACTCAAAGACACCAGTTTCAGGTAACCTTTCCTTCGGGAACCCTAGTTTTTAAACTCCCCGTGATGGTGCACTGTTCATGCACACGTAAATCCTTATGTTTTTGAGAATTTGAAGCTTGTAGGAAGCTTGGTGAAGTCCTAAGGAAGCTCGGAGTGCTTCATTTGGAAGAATTGGACGTCGGGATCACCTAGTTCGAGTTTGGCCGATTTTCTTGGATTTTTGGAAGGTACGATCCCGTGATTTTTAGTGCTTAAAACTAGTCCAACGTGATAGTACTCTCTTAGGGCTTCAATTTGGTGTAAAGTACGAGAAAAATGCATGAAAAACGAGTGAGAATAGCGACTTAGAAGATTTTCCAGTTTTCCGGTGATCGGAGTCCGGCGAGGGTAGGTCGGAGAAGACAGTGGCATATTCCGTTAAAGTTAACGGAATATGCTAACGCTGTTAGTTAACTCTGATGGTAACCGTTAGCTTTTGACGGAATATTCCGAGGAATATTCCTGACGCCGGCCGCGACTTCCGTTAGGGCACCTGCGCGTGGGCCGCGAGTAGGGCCGTGGCCTAGCCGGCGCGTGAGGGCGCGTGGAGGGTCCAAAAATTGTTCTAAAAATATGTCGACGTCTGTGACGTCGAGTAGGTCACCGTGGTATATTCATATACCCAATTTGAGCACCGTATGAGAAGTTATTAAGATTTGTTGGTTAGGTGCTTTAAATAACGTTTTATAGTTATTTCGCATTTAGGTGAAAATGTGAATTGACGATCCGACCGTTGGATCGTCACCAAACTTTGATGCGTTGTAATACGTAATATTTGAGGATTGTAGGAACTTACGGATTGGGAATCCGATTTACGGATCTTCCGGAATTGGAGTTGTAAGTCCATAATATAGAATGTTAACCGTCACTTGGTTTAGTTAATTGACGGAGATCCGACCGTTGGATGGTAATGAAATTTTAGGATGTTGTTCTAGGGTTATATTGTGGACCTCTGAAAGTTATGGATTGGAAATTTGAGTTGCAGATCTTCCGGATCGAACTGCGTAGTGACGTGTTTTATATAAGTTATATTCTATTGATATGATTTCTGAGGTTGGATTTGATTATTGTTCTAGGCACCGATCGTCATGACGCCTTGATGTGTTGTGCTAGGGAGTTGTTGGGCAAACTCCAGGTGAGTGGGCAGTTTTGTTTTCGTATTCCTTTATACTATTGATTTTTCCCAGAAAATGAATTTATATGAAAATATGTTTTAAAAATGCCATGCATAGAATTATTGGAAAAATGTGATTTGCGTATGAGTTATATGATTGATATATGATGCATACATGTTGCATGGTGCTGTGGAGGCACAGGTAAGTCAGGTGAGTTCATTATTTATTTAATTGATTGATGTTGAGATGTTTGAGCTCATAATCTGCACCCTAGGTGTTAGTGCTTATATTATTCACCACACCGCACGCTCGTCTTGGATCCAAGTAGGTGGATGTCGTACAGACCATGTGAGGGTTCCGACATGCTAGTCGTATAGATCACTAGGCGTGATTCCGACTAGTGGGTGACCTTAGTTATGCGCGCTGATGATTGATGAGAGAAGCACTAGAGCGTATTTTTACACCTTTCATCGTATAGACTACCTTACGTAGTTCCGAGTGATGTGCAGAGTAGGGCCGTATAGGTCACTGTGGTGACTCCTGCTTAGTGGGATATTGAGCTATCGAATTAATCGTATAGGATCAACTGCAGGGTCTCCGATTGATTCCTTATTTCACCTGATTTATATTTTGATTCATGGCATGGCATGTTTTTCTTGAAAAATGTTAAAGATTTGGGATTTGAGTTTTGAGATTATATATGGTTTTATATATACTATTTTCTGGGAAAGTATACAGGTTTTACAGCGAGGGGTTAGAAATGTTTTAAATGAAAAGTTTTCAAAAAACTTTGTTTTACTGACCCACTCAATTTTGTTTTGCGCCCCTCCAGGTTCCAGTTAGCAGAGCTTTGGTGGCCACGAGGAATCCAACGGTGTTCTGACAGAATTCACAAAAGTAGGATTCACCCTCGGGGGTTTCCATTTAGTAATTGTATTTTAAGAGCTTCCGAACTGTGTAAATGGTTACGTCACTCTCACGTGACGGCCAGCACGCCCTCCTTCGGGACGGGGTGTGTCAATAAGCACCTGTTAAGATAACGGGTTGGTTCGGGTATACACGTGGGTAACACGATACACGATAAGCAGAATATTAATTTAATAATTTTATAACCCTAAAAAAATACTATAATAATTATATATATTAATTTAACAATTTTATACCCCTAAAAAGTTTAAAACTATAATAATTTTATCTATATATATATATATATATATTATATTAACTATAATAATTATATATACTATAATAATTATACCCCCAAAATATTAACTAAAATAATTATATCCACAAAATATTAACTAAAATAATTATAATAATTATATATACTATAATAATTATACCCCCAAAATATAAACTATAATAATTATATATATATATATATATATATTAAGTTTTAAATTAAATTTATACCACTAAAAACTATAATAATTATACGTACAAAATAAATAGATTTAAATCTACATAATATATATATATATACACACACCATTGAACTTGATGGGATACACGAAACTAATTTCAACGATCCAACCATTAAACTTGTTTGTATATGCTTCGAGACAAGACTTTTCGACGGTTATAAAACAAAAAATCACGATTTAACGGTTATTTTAACTCCGATTTTGATGGTTTTTTACAGCTACACTCGTTGACCCTATATGAATACAATGAATAAATTTGATTTTCAATTTAAAATATTTATACTAATGGATACCACAAAATCTTATGTTATACTTAATGAAAGTATAAATAAACTCTAAGTGTTAGTGAATCTATCGTTTTAATGAGATACAAATTCTATGAAACTAATTTCAACGATCCAACCGTCAAACTTGTTTGTATATGCTTCGAGATTGCATATGCCAAAAATCACAAAAAACAAACATTCAGAGATCAAGTAATGAGACAAAACTTTTCGACGGTTATAAAACAAAATATCATGATTTAACGGTTATTTTAACTCCGATTTTGATGATTTTTTACAACTACACTCCTTGACCATATACAAATACAATGAATGAATTTGATCGTCAATTTAAAATATTTACACAAGTGAATACCACAAAATCTTATGTTATACTTAATCAAAGTATAAATAAACTCTAAGTGTTAGTGAATCTATCGTTTTGATGAGATACAAATTCTATGAAACTAATTTCAACAATATAACCGTCTAACTTGTTTGTATATGCTTCGAGATCGCATACGCCAAAAATCACAAAAAACAAACATTCACAGATCAAGTAAAGAGACAAAACTTTTCGACGGTTATAAAACAAAAAAATCACGATTTAATAGTTATTTTAACTCCGATTTTGATGATTTTTTACAACTACACTCCTTGACCCTATACGAATACAATGAATAAATTTGATCGTCAATTTAAAATATTTACACAAGTGGATACCACAAAATCTTATGTTATACTTAATGAAAGTATAAATAAACTCTAAGTGTTAGTGAATCTATCGTTTTGATGGGATACGAATTATATGAAACTAATTTTAACGATCCAACCGTCAAACTTGTTTGTATATACTTCGAGATTGCATATGCCAAAAATTACAAAAAACAAAAATTCAGAGATCAAGTAATGAGACAAAACATTTCAACGGTTATAAAACAAAAAATCACGATTTAACGGTTATTTTAACTCTGATTTTGATGATTTTTTACAACTACACTCCTTGACCCTATACAAATACAATGAATGAATTTGATCGTCAATTTAAAATATTTACACAAGTGGATACCACAAATCTTATGTTATACTTAATGAAAGTATAAATAAACTCTAAGTGTTAGTGAATCTATCGTTTTGATGGGATACGAATTCTAGGAAACTAATTTTAACGATCCAACCGTCAAACTTGTTTATATATGCTTCGAGATCGCATATGCCAAAAATCACAAAAAACAAACATTTAGAGATCAAGTAATGAGACAAAACTTTTCGACGGTTATAAAGCAAAAAATCACGATTTAACGGTTATTTTAACTCTGATTTTGATGATTTTTTACAACTACGCTCCTTAACCCTACACGAATACAATGAATGAATTTGATCGTCAATTTAAAATATTTACACAAGTGGATACCACAAAAATCTTATGTTATACTTAATGAAAGTATAAATAAACTCCAATTGTTAGTGAATCTATCGTTTTGATGGGATACGAATTCTATGAAACTAATTTTAACGATCCAACCGTCAAACTTCTTTGTATATGCTTCGAGATCGCACATGCCAAAAATCCCAAAAAACAAACATTCAGAGATCAAGTAAAGAGACAAAACATTTCGACGGTTAGAAAACAAAAAATCACGATTTAACGGTTATTTTAACTCCGATTTTGATGATTTTTTACAACTACACTCCTTGACCCTATACAAATACAATGAATGAATTTGATTGTCAATTTAAAAAATTTACACAAGTGGATACCACAAAAATTTGTGTTATACTTAATGAAAGTATAAATAAAATCTAAGTGTTAGTGAATCTATCGTTTTGATAGAATACGAATTCTATGAAATTAATTTTAACGATCCAACCGTCAAACTTGTTTGTATATGCTTCGAGATCGCATATGCCAAAAATCACAAAAAACAAACATTCAGAGATCAAGTAATGAGACAAAACTTTTCGACGGTTATAAAACAAAAAATCACGATTTAACGGTTATTTTAACTCCGATTTTGATGATTTTTTACAACTACACTCCTTGGCCCTATACGAATACAATGAATGAATTTGATCGTCAATTTAAAATATTTACACAAGTGGATACCACAAAATCTTATGTTATACTTAATGAAATGATAAATAAACTCTAAGTGTTAGTGAATCTATCGTTTTGATGGGATACGAATTTTATGAAACTAATTTTAACGATCCAACCGTCAAACTTGTTTGTATATACTTCGAGATCGCATATGCCAAAAATTACAAAAAACAAAAATTCAGAGATCAAGTAATGAGACAAAATTTTCGACGGTTATAAAACAAAAAATCACGATTTAACGGTTATTTTAACTCCGATTTTGATGATTTTTTACAACTACACTCCTTGACCCTATAGGAATACAATGAATGAATTTGATTGTCAATTTAAAATATTTACACAAGTGGATACCACAAAATCTTATGTTATACTTAATGAAAGTATAAATAAACTCTAAGTGTTAGTGAATCTATCGTTTTGATGGGATACGAATTCTATGAAACTAATTTTAACGATCCAACCATCAAACTTGTTTGTATATGCTTCGAGATCGCATATGCCAAAAATCACAAAAAAAAAAACATTCAGAGATCAAGTAATGAGACAAAATTTTCGACGGTTATAAAACAAAAAATCACGATTTAACGGTTATTTTAACTCCGATTTTGATGATTTTTTACAACTACACTCTTTGACCCTATACGAATACAATGAATGAATTTGATCGTCAATTTAAAATATTTACACAAGTGGATACCACAAAATCTTATGTTATACTTAATGAAAGTATAAATAAACTCTAAGTGTTAGTGAGTCTATCGTTTTGATGGGATACAAATTATATGAAACTAATTTTAACGATCCAACCGTCAAACTTGTTTTTTATTTGGCTCTTATTTTCGAGTGTAGATGTAGTACTTAAATGACAAATATGTTTTAATGTTTTGAAGTAATATTTATGTGGTAATGTGTGGTATGTGCAAATTTAAGAAAACAAATATATTTTTCTTAACGGGTCATAACGGGTCGGGTCACTTTACTCGTTGGGTAAAGTGACCCGACCTGTTAAGGACCCGTTAAGATAACAGGTGTGACCCGACACGACCCGTTAAGATAACAGGTGTTACACGAAAACGACACGAACACGACAGACACGACCCGTTTGCCAGGCCTAGTCATGATCAGGCACACACAGAGAAGGAAGAGGTAGAAAAAAACTATTCAGATCTTTTCTTTACTGTTGAGTTAGGTTAGAGAACAGGCTTTTGTGGTTTCTAGAGTTGATTTTCTTTCTTTTATGCCAAACTAACTGACTTATTTGCGCTCTCTCTCTCTCGCCTTTTCACGTTTTTCTCACCGATTGCTCAAGACTTTCAACTCCCTCTCTCTCTCTCTCTCTAAGTTCGAACCAGCTCTCACATTTTCACGTTTTTCTCACCGATTGCTCAAGACTTTCAACTCTCAAACATCTCAGATCACACACATGGAATAATGATGGATTTTTCTTTTTCATTGTTTCCTCGTTTGAAATTTGTCTCTGTTAGATTATTGTTTTTCAATTTAAATTTTACTCTTTTCCAACTTAGGGTGCTTCACTGAAGAAATGATAGAGATTTTTCTTGAAGTCATTTCGTTGTTTGTTTTCATTTGGAGGATTGTTGTGATTCAGTTGGTACCATGTGTCAGTTGGCTGTTTTCTTTTTAGTGTTTTTCAATTTGTTCCTTTTATTCTGTTTGCACTTTTTTAATCTGTGGTTATGCATCAGTTTCTCTGCTTCTTTGTAAATCTTGCAGGTCAGGACGACACACCTATCAGGGCAATGTCGGGATGTTTAGGCTCGGGTGTAGACGTGGACTTATGGAAGAGGTGAAGTAGCTTTCTCTGTCATTAGCTTTATCTGTTCTATGCATCTCTACAATCTTACAATGCTCTTTTATTAAATTGCAAGATGTTGGGACCGGTTACTGGAATACAAGATTTGGAACAAAGGTGGTTGACAATGCAAGAGTCGAAACCAAGTGTGAAATTCACATTGAAAATGACAGGTGAGAATGCTAATCATATTCTAAAACAATGTTGGGTTTCCTGATGAGTTCTCTTGCCGAATTCAGGAGCCTAATTTATTGATTTGGAGTTAATTTTGTAAATTTATTGAATTAAGTCATTTGTTATTTAGCTTATCTTGCGTTTGGTTTGGTTTTAGGAGAGGGTTGCGCATGATCTGTAGGTTCAATCAACCTCGCTGTTTTTGTTAGAATCACTATTAAAGGTCAGTTTTTCTATATTTTTTATTTTTTTTTCTTTTTGCTGCATGTTTGTGCATTTTGGTCTTTCCATTGCAACATTCTGCGTTTCCTACCCAATGATTTTTTTTAATAAAGATGTAGTTAAAGCAATTACATCCTCTATTAAGTATGTTTTATATGTAGTTGTGGTAGTTGCAAGGAAATGAAATATTTGTGCTGATAATTTGTAGTTTAAATATATAGAAATAGAGAATAATTATAATGGAGCACCTAGGATATTTAACATTGTTTTCTTTTCCATGTAATTGTTCTCATGTTTAAAATCTGCTTTTATTTATGCATTTGATTCAAGTGCTATTTTTATTAGTGTTAATTTTGGATT
Source organism: Malus fusca (assembly GCA_035220775.1). Taxonomy (NCBI): domain Eukaryota; kingdom Viridiplantae; phylum Streptophyta; class Magnoliopsida; order Rosales; family Rosaceae; genus Malus; species Malus fusca. Next base: position 25,023,107 of record CM069071.1, on the reverse strand, counting down.
GCATATCCACAAACTGACCCAGTTAATTTTGCTTAGTGTTGATCTATAAGGAGAATTCTCATTGCATCAACTTGAACAAACATTCTTCTACTTAGTTGCTTAGCTGCTGAATCAAGAACGAAACACTTTTTTTATGTTTTTTTTGTTTAACTGCTAATACAGGTGGCTGACATGCAGGACATATATTTTACCATCTTAACTTCAAGGGCAATATATGTGTAAAATGCATGCTGCTTCTGTTTCTTAGGGAAACAGAGCATTTTTTGCAACCACATCTTTTGTAATCAGCTAGGTTGAATGTATATAAAAGTCAAGCTGCTTATCTTACCGACATCATTCACTCATCTATCCTTTTTGTTTGTTCATGATTATGTTGAATTTGTCAGGTTAAATGTGTCTTATTCATGTAGTAGCTGATGCATTCAAGTCCCACATCAACGCGCAAACATATTACTAATTTCACTCTAAAAACAAAGTAAAATTCATCCTTTTCAATCAATCTATTTTTTGTTATCAGCAAATCACAAGAATTGATAGCCACTACTGCTTTCCAAACATCAAACCGAATGAAATTGATCCTTAATAAAAAGTATTAATTGAAACTTTAGTCTCAAAACAGAGTAAATTCCTTGAGCATTCGTGTCATTGCATCTTGCACTTTCATATCATTATCACGAGTCTTCGTGGTGCTTGTCATTTGAGAGCTCATCAAAGCCTAATCCTTCTTTGGTGCTTGTCATATGCTTATGTTCCATTGGCTTCACGAGATTCGAAACAGAGTAATACAATATGAGAGTTAAATTTATATATGAATAAGAAGCAAGAAAATTATGAAGGATTCAAAATATACAGACGAGTGTTAAAATATTAGTAAGGAGACATAAAAGAGACACACGGAAGGGGACAGTAGACCTGGAGCCCCTTAACTCTCTGTTAGTACTTCTTGCTACATAGCAAGTTGAGCGACAAACACCGTCCATGGAAACGTGTCACGTTTTATAAGAGTTTAATTTGATTTATAATTAAAATTCTACAACAAGAAACAATATTTGCTCGGGTCCATTAACCAAATGTGGATCTATGTTGGTCCTAGCACTGTTGATGCGACCCTTAATTACTTGCAAGAAAAAAACCAATTGAACATTAGTTTCTATTTTTCTGAATTTCTTTTCGGATCAAGAGTGATAATAGTAAGTAAAAAATTGCGATTGTTGGGTTCAAATGCAGACATTACTCCCACCTTGATACTGCCAGTACTTATGTGCTACGTGGCAGGTCGAGCGACTAACACTGTCTATCAAAACATGTCACGATTTATAAGATAAGTTGATTTATAATTAAACAACTTAATCTGTCACGTGGTAAAGAAGTCCCTACCAAAAAAAAAAATTCCACAAAAATGCGATGGCATAATATTCCGCATAATCCCATTTTTAATTTGTGGTTCTTTTATTAGTTAATAGTACCAATAATTAAAATTGCTTGATTTATACCAATATTGAATGCACTTGACACTCGTTTTTTCTTCAATTCTAGTACAATATAATACTCCATTTCGTTCTTGGATCACTACAAAGCACTTTTGAGGGTAAGCAAAATTGGGAATCATAATTTTGGAGTTCCCTTGACATTTTTTGGGTTGCTTGAAATTCAAGCATATATGGCGTGAGCATTGAAGCCGATCGATACCGTGTACATGCAAGAATACCTAATTACGAAAAGTTGACCAAAATCACTTTTCCTCATGTGCAAGTGCAATTTCAACCTAAAGATTCATGGAAAGCGACTGATGCTAATTTTAGGCTCAACTCCACCATCCTGCTCGGTGCCAAAAGACCATATTTATTACTAAATTTCCTTGATGCCAGCCTTCTATTTGGGAACTACAAAGCCAACCAAGAAAGACCAAAGCACCATAAGTGGTCCCTGACAAATATGATGTTTTTCTTCAACTCATTGGTTTCGAGTTTAAACCCTCTCTTTTTCATAGTATAGACAAATTTATTTATTTATATTTTTTTATCAAACGATATTATTTAAACTAAAGAGGAGGGGGATGGACTAAGACTCACAATGGGCCAGCAATAATGTGGTTCAAATTCGCCTTTGACGAGAATTAAACCTAAGACCTCTCACTTACAAGTGAAGAGGAATAGACAAATTTAGTCTAGATTACTTTATCAATTTGTCATATAAGAAAAAGACCAAAAAACCCCTCCACTCCCAAGATGAAACACACCATGTTGCTTCTATGTGAAGGACCAAAATCGTAAACTAGTTATTATAACCCTTTTGCCTCTTATCACGATTCACGTTCCTTGCAGCCAGTAAAGTCAAAGTTTTAGTCTCAATTGCACGAAAAATGACAAGTCATGCGTTTCATCTAAGAAAACTTTGAATTTATTAGTATAACTTTCCATTGAGAACCTCTCCATACATGCATTACAACCCTCCATCACAGGCTTCAACACCATCTCTCTGCCCTCCGCAAGGACAATGAAGACCTCGAGGCCGGACCGGCGTCGTTTCATCATTTATTCCTTCTTCTTCATTTGTTTCCTCTGTGCCCTAGCTTCCATCAACGAGGTTCGATTTGATAGTCTTTTGAAATTCGGTCGCTGTGCTCTTTCCAACATCAACGCTCCCAATAGTACTTCAACAGCAAATGTTCTGCTCGCCCCGAACTCTTCCTCGGACGATGAGATTCGTATACTTTTCGGCATTCTAACACTTCCTGACCAATACCACCGCCGCCACTTCCTGCGTATGATCTACGGCACGCAAACTCCAGTGGGGGCAACAGTGGACGTGAAGTTTGTGTTCTGCAACCTCACGAAGGAAGACCAGAAAGTACTTGTTGCATTAGAAATAATGCGTTACGATGACATTATCATTCTCAATTGCAAAGAGAATATGAACAAGGGTAAGACTTACACCTATTTTTCGAGCTTGCCAGAGATGTTCAACGATACGAAGGGGCCAAATCGGCCTTACCATTATGTAATGAAAACAGATGATGATGCGTATTTTAGGCTGCAAAGCTTGGTGGACTCGTTGAAGCCGTTACCAAGACAAGACTTGTACTACGGTTATGTTATTCCATGCCCAAGTATGGATCCATTTGTGCATTACATGTCTGGAATGGGGTATTTGATTTCTTGGGATATAGTGGAGTGGATTAGAGAGTCCGACATCCCCAAGAACCATTTGGAAGGGCCGGAGGATAAAATTTTCGGGGATTGGATTAGAGAAGGGCATCGCGCGAAAAACAGGTACAATGCTAAGTGGTCTATGTACAATTTTCCGGAGCCGCCCACAAGATGCACACATGAGCTTTGGCCAGACACGATCGCAGTTCATTTGTTGAAGAATCAAGAAAAATGGATTACGACGTTGAAGTATTTCAATGTCACTGATAATCTCAAGCCTTCGAAATTGTACCATATACCTTAATTAGGTAATATATATATATATATCTGAACAGTTCATTTTAATTATTTTCCAATTATTTGCTGAATTCAGAAGATCCAATCTGATTTTGATCATTCATTCTTGCTGTAATCTTGTGTTTTTCTTATCCTGATGTGCTCTGTACTACTTAATTGATTTGAAATTCAAATGGGTGATTGACCTCCTATGAAATTGAATGCATGCCTACTGCCTTCAAAATTATTCAGTTGATCAATCAATGTTGCAACTTTTTCCCAGCTTCTACTTTAGAGGAGTGATTGAAATGGGAAGCTATTGTAATTTTTTTAATTGCTAATAATTTAATTACCTTAAAGGGTTTATATCATAAATCGTCCCTGAAATCGACCTCCATCATCAAAATAGTTCCTGAAATTGAAAATCGATTAATGTCGTCCCTGAAAATAGGTGTCACAAATCAATGTGGTCCTTCCGTCACAATTCTGTCAAAAATTTTGTTATGTGTTGATGTGGCACATAAATAGAGCCCACAAGATGTAAGAGTTTTTATCACAAATGATCCCTGAAATTAACCCACACAATCAAAATGGTTCCTAAAATTGAAAATCTATCAGCGTAGTCCCTGAAAATAGGTGTCACAAATTAATGTGGTCATTCTGTCACAAACTGTCAAAAAATTTGTTTTGTTTTGATGTGGGCTTAATAATTAATTAAAAAAGTTGTCAAAACAACCTTTTGCAAAGTGAGATTATCTCAGGGCAGAGCTTGCCATTCTTTGCGTCACCAAGATCACCTGGGGAGCGCCCAACAAGCTCTCCAAGATTAAGGTTGTGAGGTTGTTGATCGCCCAAATGTTGACGGTGGAGTCACAAAAGTCGTCACCAAAGGTAGTCTTGATCCTGGTCCAATTCGATGAAGTTTCGAAGTGTGTAAAGATGGGTGTCTTGAGAAATTTTTTTATTTTTTATTTTTTATTTTTTTTTCAGAGAAGAAACGGTGAAGGCTACCATAGATGGAGGTAGAAGAGTATGGGTGGGATCAGAGGTAATTGCAAGACCAGTTTCTGCGTTGACAATTTTTTAATTAATTATTAAATTATTAGACCTATTGCTAATTCATTTGTTATTTAGTTTGATTTGTGGGTCCATTTATGTGCACATCAGTAACAATTTTTTTAAAGAATTACAACAGAAGAACCATATTGATTTGAGACATCTATTTTAGGACTACATTGATCGATTTTCAATTTCATGGATCATCTTGATGGTGTGAGTCAATTTCAAGGACCACCATTTTTGTGCCACATCAACAAATAACAGAAATTTTGATAGAATTGTAACAAAAGGACCACATTGATTTGCGACACCTATTTTCAAGAACTACATTGATCGATTTCAATTTCAGGGACCATCTTGATAGTATGAGTCAATTTCAAGGACCATTTGTTATATAAACCCTTACTTGAATTGTTAATAAGACAATGTTTAGTAGAGCATTAAATTAGGATCAAATAGTTGGAATCGGGCAGAATGAGAAGGCTTGGAATCAATCTAGATGTAATGTTCAATCAGAGAACTCACTTTGTAATTTGTTCTAGAATGTCATGAATCAGTTTAAGAATTGTGTTTCTAGTTTAATCCATCTTTTCTGGTGCTCAAAGTTCTTCAAATCTATCCAGCAAGCAGCTAGTAGCTTAGTTGAATAAGAGCATTTACCTTTGTTATCGTAGGGCAAGTCTCAACAAGCCTTATCACGTGTGGCAACATTTTGACATGTACTACTGGCTCAACAACCAGAGTCTGCTCTCCTAATAATAATTGGTAACGTGTATGAGGGAGATGCCGAATTTTGTTTGAACTTGCTTTTCCAATGTATCAACTCAATACATCCATCTAACTCGGTCTTGTCTGATAAAGTTGGCGGACTGTTTTAAAGGGGCCTCACGCGAACAATGTGTAATTTTGTTTATTAAACTAAACCTTTAGGTCGGTTTGTTTCGTTTAACTCGTTTCGGTTGGCAGCATTGTATTTTTCTGTTCAATAATATTTTGGTATATGTATTCAAATTATCCTTTCGCTTGGCAGTCTTGTATATTTCTGTTCAATACCAACATGTTGTGTGTGTGTATATATGTATATATATATATATATATATATATGTGTTCAAATTATCCTTTCGCTTGGCAGTCTTGTATTTTTCTGTTCAATAACAACTTGGTGTGTGTGTATATATATGTGTGTGTGTATTCAAATTATCCTTTCGCTTGGCATTCTTGTATTTTTCTGTTCAATAATATGGTAGAGTGCTGTGTATTGTGACAATTAGGCGGGATTGTTGTGATGAGTTGGCAAGTGCTGACTAAGACAAACAAGAATTAGTTAGAATTGTTGTATGTGAAGGTGGTTAGAGAATGACTTAGGGAGGAAGCTACCTAGTCACTATAAAAGGGGACACTGTAAGAAGAAGGTTGTTGTAATTGTTGATATCGTAATAAGAAAAATACATCTCTCCATACATTGAGCAGAGCAGAGTTGCAGGATTGTATCATTGGTATCGAGTCGGTGCCATCGATCCTCCTCAATCTTACTCGTGTATGCTTCGCGCCGCTTCCAAACGACCAATGGAGTCGTGTGTTTCCAAGCTGGAAACCTTGTTTGAAGAATTTAAGCAAGAATTCCATGAATTGCGATTGGAATCCTGAGCTGCGAATGAGTTGCTTTTGCAGCAGATTCAATCTTTGTCAGCGAAGGGCAGTGGGTCAAATGGCGAATCCTCTGAAGCAACACACTCGGATCCCAATTATCCACCGGGTATGAACCCTAATTTCCCACCCAATTTCGATCGCCCTGATCCGCATTCACAATCTTTCCATCAACGCCCTCCATTTATCAAAATGGACTTTCCCCGTTTTGGTGATGGTGATGAACCCCTGTCCTGAATCTATAAGGCCGAACACTATTTCGATTTTTTTAACATCGACAATTCCAAGAAAGTCAAGATGGCTTCTTTCCATTTGGAAGGGGAACCCCTTCAGTTCCAATGGGCAAATTGTGTAGTCAATTACCCTACATGGGAGAAATTCACAGCAGCTTTGTGTCAAGAGTTTGGGCCAACAAAATTCGAAGATTCAGCAGAAAGTTTGGTCAAATTGAGACAATCAGGGACATTGCAAGATTACATTTTGGAATTCAGGCGTTTGGCGAATTGCACCTCAGATATCTCTTCTTCCTTGCTGAAATCTTGCTTCATTGGCTGCCTTAAGGCCGAATTACGCCATGATGTCAAGATCTTGAAGCCCAGAACTGTCCTCGAAGCCACAGCCTATGCACAACAGATTGATGCCAAGCTCTCGGATTTAAAGGTTAAGCCTTTTTCTCGTTCTTTTGGTACTTCTACAATTCGAACTCCTTTACAGAATGTGAGTAATGTGCATATAGAAGATAACAAGTTGAAACCTGAGAATGTTAGGAGAATAACCTCTGAAGAAGTTGAGTACTGTAGGAAAAATGGGTTGTGTTTTCACTGTAAAGAAAAATATTCCAGAGGGCATATTTGTGAAAAGAAGCAATTATTACTTATTGATGTACAACCATTGTGTGATACTGATACTTCTGAGGATGAGAACTTGGAACCTGAAATCACATCTCGTGCTCTTTTTGGTACTCCTGCACCTAAATCCATTAAAACTATGAAAGTGTTAGGCTCTATTAAAAATTGTCTTGTGGTCATTCTCATTGATTCAGGAAGTTCACACAACTTTATTGATTCTTCATTGGTGAAAAAGATTAAAGGGCAACTGGACACATCTCATTCCTTTAGTGTGAAGATTGCAGATGGTGGGAAGGTGAACACTATTGGATCTTTAGGGGCAGAGGCGGAGCCACAGTGGGGTCAATGGGGTCGCACGACCCCTTGGAAGCCTTGGAGCTGCTGGTGCGACCTCTTGGAGCTGCACACCACGTGTTCGATGAAATGTCTGAAAGAAGAAAAAGACTTCGGTTGCAGGTTGAAGAAGAAGGAAGGGCACGCGCGCGAGAAGAAAAAGACTTCGGTTGCAGGTTCTGTGTAGAGTTTCGTTGTGTGCACCTCGTTAGTTTCATAGTTGTAAGTACACTGCGCTACCTCGCCTCTTTCTCTCCTCCATTTCCGCTTATCTCGCACTGCGCACACCCGCGTAGGTTAGTCAATTCGCTCTGATGAATTCTCACTTTTCAAATTTCTTGCACAGGTTGTAAAGAATCGCCTGGAAACTTCTGGAAGCTCTGTGTTGTCGCTGGGAGAGTCCGTCTGTAAGGCGAGCCTGGTCGCTCTGCTCTTGGCTTCTCTGTTCGTAGCCAATCCTGCATTCGCCTTTAAGGTACGTGTTTAATCCTGAATTCCAATAATCTGTTTGCTTCCTGAGAAAGTGAAGGAAAATTACTCAATGTACTGAGATTTTCATCTCGTTGTTGGTGAAAGGATGGGGGTCCGTACGGTGCGGAGGTGACTAGGGGCCAGGACCTCACCGGCAAGGACTTTAGCGGCAAGACTTTGATCAAGCAAGACTTCAAAACGGTCCAAAATCGATCGAATTTGTTATATGCAAAGCGTTTGATGCTTTTACGTTCGAAAATTTTGAATCTTTGTGTGTTGATTTTGTTGCAGTCGATATTGAGGCAAGCGAATTTCAAGGGCGCCAAGCCTGGCTCTTTCCTTATCATACAGTTCGTACTTGCAAAGTTTGCATTTTTTTTCAATTTGAGATCTAAGATTACATTGATGCTGATTAGTTGTGGTATTTTTGGTTGTCATGGAAAGTGAAGGCACCTTTCACTATCGGTGAGAGGCTGATCGCACTATCCTACCAAGACCTGATGAAATGACGATATGCATGTCGTTTCTGTTAAAAAAAAATTCGCGCTACGTGCGCTATCCTTATTGACCCCCCAAACATTATTTCCTGGATCCGCCACTGTTTAGGGGCAATTTCTTTGAAAATTCAGGATTATCAATGTATCACTGATTTGTATGCTATGGCGAATGACTCACGGATCGACAATCTCAGGAGTTGCAGCAGCTATTACAAGACTTTGAAAAGGTTTTTCAAACTCCAACCACTTTACCTCCTCATCGGTCTCATGATCATCACATTCCATTGTTGGAGGGTAGCAAGCCACAGAGTATGAGGCCTTATCGATATGGACCATTGCAGAAATCGGAAATTGAAAAATGTGTGTAGGAACTGTTGGATGCCGGGTTTATCCGAGTTAGTAACAGTCCATATTCTTCCCCGGTTATATTAGTTAAGAAGAAGGAAGGTACGTGGCGAATGTGTATGGATTACAGGGGACTTAACTTGATTACAATAAAAGATAAGTTCCCCATTCCATTAATTGATGAGTTACTTGATGAATTATTTGGCGCTCAATTCTTTTCCAAACTAGACCTGCGATCTGGCTATCACCAAATCAGAATGCATCTGAACGATGTGGAGAAAACGGCTTTCCGAACACATGATGGACATTACGAGTTCTTGGTTATGCCATTTGGCTTAACTAATGCGCCGGCAACATTTTAGTGTTTCATGAATGAGACTTTCCGACCATATCTTCAACAGTTTATTCTAGTCTTTTTTTATGATATTTTGGTTTATAGCAGCTCTTGGGAATCTCACCTAGCTCATCTTCGAGTGGTTTTTCAGTTAGAATTGTCGTATGTGAAGGTGGTTAGAGAATGACTTAGGGAGGAAGCTTCCTAATCACTATAAAAGGGGATACTGTAAGAAGAAGGTTGTTGTTGTAATTGTTGATATCGTAATAAGAAAAATACATCTCTCCATAAATTGAGCAGAGCAGAGTTGCAAGATTTTATCATAATAACTTGGTGTGTGTGTGTGTGTGTATGGGATAGGGGACAAACATTTTGACAAATATTTTTACACTTTTTTTAAACCTTTAGATTAGAAAATATCCAAAGGTTCATATTCATTCATTAAATGACATGGATACTTAAGTGGATTTTAACTAATATTAAACATAAAAATAAAATTCAAAAAGCATAAAATATGGGAGGTAATTAAAAATAAAATTAAAAAGGAAGAAACCCTAGTTTTAAGCGTGCAAACAAGAAAAGAGGTAGAACTCCATTGATTTGAAGTATTGTAACCTCCATCTCCCTCTTTGCCGATGAGGTCTGCAACTTTCATAGGACTGATATGAAATTTGATGCCTTCTACAACGAATCAAGCTATTAGTCTCTTGAATCTTCATTACGTAAACAAAACGTACAAAACCCTAAACCGTATATTATTGTTCATATATGTAGGGTGATTAAATTAGGTTTTGCAAAATCTTTTTAGTTTTGTCGATTTAGGTCATTGATGATTTTTCTACTTTTTTTTAGCTTTTCAAATCAAACAAACAACTTGATTTCATTCGTCTGCACTTTCATTATTTTTTTTATAGCAGTTTCCTTTTCGCTGAGTATTAATCCAATCCCTGGTATCACCTTTTTTTAATCATTCCTTTTTTGTTATTTATTAGGGTTCATTTTTTTATAAAATGAAAGAGGAGATTTCATCCAAGGCATTGCAGGGAGGGAGATGGAGGTTACAATATTTTCATGTTTTTGTTTTTCTTATTTTTTTACGCTAGGTTCAATGACACACCCCGACCTTGAATCTCTATTAGGACTCCGAATCGAGTTGTGTTGGCCGACATCTGGAAGGTGACAAAGCCATAAAGTATAGTGATGTGGAAAATGTGAATAAATTTAAACCTAAAAGTGCCTAAAGACAAGAGTGCGCTGTGAGCGGGAATGAACCCATTTCACACGCGACGTCAGAGCATAAGTAAAGTACAGTAGTGTGGGTAAGGATCATACCCTTAGAGGTAGCCACCTATACTGAGATTCGCCATGAATCCTCGCCGATACGAACTTTCAGCAGCTAAAACCTGGAGGGGCGCAAAACAAGGGTGAGTGGGTCTGAAAATAAAGTTTTTAATAAAAACCTTTTGAAAACGTTATAATTCCTCACCGTAAAATTCGTATAATTTCCTAGAAAATAATAATACATACGTATATAGAAATCATGCTCGAGAATAATGAAAACCAAGTATATGCCATGTCAAGTATATTAGCAATGAAATAATTAAGCCAGGTGAAATAAGTCAATGTAAAATGATATGTCAGCCGGAGTCACCTAACGTGACATGTACGGCTGAATCTTTAACATGAATATAGAAGGAAAGAAGCCACTGTTTTAATAAAATTTGGCATAATCTTTAACATGAATATAGAAGGAAAGAAGCAAAATAGGCCTCAAATGGATGTATATGTGTAGAAATTATGTTGGAAGGTTAGTTAAACTTAGGCTTATTCTCAAGTATAGTATAAATCCTTGGGTTATTTGGATTTCAGTATTTATCAAACTTTGCCTTGCTTATGTATTGATCTCATAACTGTCGCTTTCGTACAACAACCCAAATATGGAATCTGCCATCTGGATTCTATATGGAAGTTGTGAAGCTTTTTCCCCCCAAAATTTTGGTCTTTTTGTTTTTGTATGTTGGTTTAAAACAAATAAAAAGTTTTGGTATTGGTATTTTGCTTTTGTTCCTAAACAAGGGCAATTTTTTACTTCTGAAATGGTTGTCACCTTATTATTTGTTCATGTGCCAGTGCCAAGTTATGATGGTGCTCATTGCTCTAGGAAAATTGAGAGGGGAAATTTTCATATGCTTTGTGGAATCTTTGATGCAATTAGCATTTAAAATTTGACTCCTCCTATTAGTATTTTATCTTTCTGATAAATTCTGTTGTAATCTATGTGTGTTGTTGATTAAAGAAGATAAAGGTTTAGCCATGATCCTTAAATGGTCCCTGAAACTCATGGGTACTTTCACTTGCTATGCATACGGTGATAATTGTGGCTGATGCTGTTATGATTCATAATTAATGATTTTCTTTTGTCCTAACTTCACTTGCCATCATATGTTCAGGCTTGGGTTACCCTTGGTAGAGCACAGTTAAACTTTGGGGAGGCTGATAGTGCCATTCAAAGCTTCGACAGAGCATTAGCCATCAAGGTAGTGTTTCACCTTTCAAGAAATTATAATCTGTAGTTCTCAAAGCTTCTTACGCTATTTTCTGATGCGTCTTTGAGCCACTGACCTTAGGTGGAGTCTGATACTGCAATATTATGTGCTAATCTAATAAACCCTGCAGCTTATTCGTCTTTGTCATGAGTAATTTTTTATTTTTTTCATTGAAATAGGGATTTAGTGGATGATTGTTTTTAACGCATATTAGTTAAAATGAGTTGACTATTGGGTGCCAATCCCATGTCTGCAAATCACAGTACCCTAAGGAAGAAGCACTGTCTGCACGATCTATAATACCTGTTCAAGCAAGAATCTTTCCCAGACTAAAAAGCTTACATTTCAATTGATCTTTCCTTTTCTTCTCAGTGAAAACACATACTAAAGCAACAATGCTATGGTGGTGGGAATAAGCGTTCTTAGCTATGTATGGATGTTTGATATGAATTAGGTGACTGATGTTGAATCAGTCAATAAAAAACAAATAGGATCTAATATATTATACATTAATCCATACATAATGTTTTTGTTGTCCGTCCGGTATCAAAGGTGTTACATCCCACATCGTCTTATATGTATATTCCTATATCTACCTAGCACGAGGTTTTTTGGGAGTTCACTGGCTTTGAGTTCCATCGGAACTCCGAAGTTAAGCGAGTTCGCGCTAGAGCAATCCCATGATGGGTGATCCACTGGGAAGTTCTCGTTTGAGTTCCCAAAAACAAAACCGTGAGGTCGTGGTCGGGGCCCAAAGCGGACAATATCGTGCCACGGTAGAGTTGAGCTCGGGATGTGGTGGGGGCCCGGGCGGGATGTGACAATTTGGTATCAGAGTCGATCCCGAAGTTAAGCGGAGTTCGCGCGAGAGCAATCCCATGATGGGTGACTCATTGGAAAGTTCTCGTTTGAGTTCCCAGAAACAAAACCGTGAGGGCATGGTCGGAGCCCAAAACTGATAATATCGTGCTACGTAGAGTCGAGCTCGGGATATGATGGGCCTTCTTTATTTCGGACTCAATTATTAATTGAAAACTCATTCATATTTTTTCATAGAAATTCCGTCATTGTGCATTGCTATTTAATTGTTCCTTTTGGGTTTTCTAGCCGAAAAGTAGGTCAGTGTATATTTAATTTAGCTCCCCTAATTTTCTTTTTTAATTTATCTTTTTTTGTTGTAGTTTGATCAAATCAGGTTGAATTGAATAATCCTTGAAATGACAAGAAGGAACGGACTATGCAAGTAATAATTCTTAACTACTTACATGTTTTCATTTTAATTTTATGATTTGATTGGCCCTTACTTATATAAATTTCGAGCTCCATAATTGTTGGACCATTGATATGTTATGAGCAAGGTATTAAATATCGGTAATATCGGAAATATCAGTAGTCCAGAAATACGGAAATATCGATGGAAATATCGGGATATTATCGATATCGATAAAAATAATATGGAAACCACGGAAATTTTTATTGAAACTTTGCAGGATGTTTATTTAGTCAATTATCTATTAGTTTATCACAAAAAATTGGAAGGAAATGCATTGCATGATGGATTTAACTGATTTAAGTTGATTATATAGCGAGCTGGCAAACATTGTGAGTGTAGATAATATGTAGTAATTAATGAAAGAAATTTAAACACACAGTCATAGACTATAAAAAATTGTACATGTAAAAGCTGTAAAAGTTGAATTATTTAGATGCTTTTTTTTCTTACACGCCACCCACACACACACACACAAACTCTCACACGCCAACACACACGCACACACAGATCACACACGCATACACACATCACACACGCAGACAGAGACTGAGGTCTCTCTCTCTCTCAATCCTTCTCTCTTCTCTCTCGATCCTTCTCTCTTCTCTCCGACAGAGACTGAGGTCTCTCTCTCTCTCTCTCTCGATCCTTCTCTCTTCTCTCCCTTCTCCATTCTCCCACACACACACACACACACGGATCTCTTGATCTATCTTCTCCCTTCTCCCACACACACGCACAGAGACATCGCCCCTCGTCATCGTCATCGTCTCCCACACACACGCACAGAGACCTTGCCCCTCACCCCTCGTCATCGTCTCCACCGCATATCTAGGTCTTTGAACGGCAAAGTTTCGAGCGCGCCTCAGATCCAGGCGATCTGATTCTGACGTCGTAGTCGTCGCCGCCGCCACCAACTTCCTAAGCCAAGAATGAAGAACCTGATCTCGTTGGTAAACAAAATCCAGAGAGCTTGTACTGCTCTAGGGGACTATGGCGAAGGTAGCGCATTCGTCGTCGCCGTCGTCGCCATCGCCGTCGGTGGTCAGGTCAACTCCCGGTCCCTCACCTTCTTACCTCTTCGATTGATTCATGCATATGAATTGTGGTTGTGTTTTCAATCGCTCTGTAGCTTAGATCTTGATCTTAATCGTGTTTTTGCAAGGTTTTTGGGACGAAATCGGCTCGGGAATCGGCACACCCATTTCCGACGTTCTTCTCCGAGTAGCCCAGTTCCAAAAATATTGCGATAATTTCGGAAATGTCGCGATATTATCGATATTATCGATAATATCGCGATATTTTGACGAAAACCCTTTGGATACCTATTAAAATATCGGTCCGGCGAAAAACCGATAATATTGGCGATATTATCGGCATTTTGATCCTTGGTTGTGAGTGGTGATTAGTGAATGTGTGTAAATATTGTGTTTGGGTGTTAAATACTTCAGAGATTATCGAACTTCTCAGGAGGGAAGGGCTATCCCCTTCTTCTTCTTTTTCTCTCGAATTGTCTCTTAAAAAACTAAACCACGGCCGCCAGTTTTCTTATCCCCTAATCACTCACTGATCTCCTCAGGTTTTGCCCAAGCCAGCAAAAGATTCAGGGGAACGGAGCTCAGACTATTAGAGGTATAAGTTCACATCCCTAATTTTTTTTTATTATAATAATTTCAACTGGATCTGAGTAATTCTAAGTCATGGATCTATGAATAGTGTGTGTTTGAGTCTCTCAGCGTCTATCTTTTTTCATCGAATGGTCTCTGTTGTGTCTGTGTATTTGTGCATCCGTGTATGAATATGCTCTCTAAAAGCTCATTATTGTCCTGGGAAGCCTCCTAAATTATCGATTCCTTGCTTTCTATGTACAATGTTATTAAATTCTATTTTCTAATTTTCTGATTTTGGGGTGGAGGGAGTGAAAATATAGTAATTTTCAGATGATTTTGGGTCTTTGCGGGATTTTTTTGGGTAAATTTGTGATTTGCAGTTGATTTTAGGAATTGATTTATAGGTTTGGTTTGATTGCACTGACAGAAGTTATTGTTTCTGTTAAGGGTTATTATACAAAATGATCTCTGAGATTTGCATGATCAATAGAAATGGTCCGTGAGATTGTCTATCATCCATGATTTTGGTCATTCTGTTAACAACTCTTTGGACAATTTTCAAAGCTTCGTAACTCAATCGATTCTTAACCAAATTCAACCCATAATATATCAAAATAAAGATAAGAAAGTGTAGAACATGATTATAACTATTTGGAAGCTCAATGATTGTCGGAGATGGCCGGAAAATAGCCTGAAAGGTGACTGGTCCGCTGGAAAACTGAAAAACTCGCCAGAAACTGGGTAAACTTTAAACATTCATAACTTCTTCAATACTCAACCAAATCGAGTGATTCAAAAACGAAAATCATACTTCTCGACGAGACGAAGAGAATGGTACATTTTTAGATTGCAGGGTCTGATAGCATGAAGAATATAGACCGTTAGCAGCTATAGATTTATTTTTCAAAGCATTTTGGATAGGACAATTAATGGATGGTAGAAGTAAAACTGAAAATCTTTTGCATAATCATTTATATGGGGCACTTATACAATAGCTCTCTTGCACAAAAAATCTTTAACAATATCAATGTATAAAAGGCACTTCTACATGATATGTTGGCATCTTACAATTCAAGAGAGCTACCATTCACATTCACATACACCATATTAATCGTTTACATATCTGGCAATTTCATAGCATTTGACGTTTTATCCTATCTACAACATCTCAAGCCTCATTACTTTATGTAGAAAATTACTTTATACATATGCAATTTACATGTCTTGAAGTTACTGCAGTATCCTTTGCTTCAGAGACAATTTCTGAAATTTCTTATCTTTTTCTCTCCTAATTTCAGTCAACCATGCTGAGCGAAGATTACGGAGTTGAGTACCCAGATGAGGAGACTAAGGAATGAGTTTTGGCTCTTAATAATGGCTGCTCTGTTGCTTGGAATTGTCAGTGCTTTGAGTTCTTCATTTTCTTTTCTTTTGGAAGGCATGAGTGTGAAGTTTGTTCACTGAGTTTGACAAACAAATATGTTGAAGTTTTAAAATTGATTTAAATCTGCCTCATAGATTTTTTTCTTTCTTTTTCTGATTGGTGTTGGCATGGTGCTGAGAAAAAAAAGTATAATAACGGCTGTTCGGTTGCCTTTGTAGTATTTCATAGTTATTCTGATCTCCCCTGGTTCTTTAAACGGTTTGCTTTTTAACTCTTGCCATCTTCTCTGTATTTTGGCTGCTTCTCTCTCCCGCACTTCCTTTTTTACTCTTGGTTCTTTGGTTCTCCGGCCGCCGTTAGGTTTTTATGGTCGGACAACGATGGAATCCAAGGACGATGACTACTAGAAATTTTTATTTTGAATTCGGAATTGGTTTGATTGAAGCCCCTTAATTGATTATAATTTCAATTTAGGTTTGATTTTTATGCATCAGGAATTTCAATTGAAGCCTCCTAATTGGATAATGCTTTTCCCATGTTAGGCTTCTCTGACTGTGGTGATGCAGATACCAAATTGGAGCGGTGCTATTAGTGGAGGAATCTGGTAGAAACGATGAGTTTGTAGATTGAATTTGTATATGATGATAATGAAACATAATATGTTGTTTTCGTAATTCTTTTTTCTTTCAAAGTTTATTGCTCGGTTGTGTTCGTAACCTCTGGGTTCTTACGGTTCTTCGTCTCTCTTACTTCAGATTCTTTGCGTTTTTATCATTCATTTGTGAAGAAATGAGTCGTACGAAGTGGTAAGGCTCTGAGGAAGGCACTTGCCACCAAGGTGCGTTTCGTTTGGTTTTCTAATGCTGAAGATTAGAATTGATAATTGCAAGCGATTTTTTCCGAGAAACAATCAAATTATTGAATCTAAGTTGCTAATTGTTTTAATTTTGTATGTGCTGCAATTAAATCAGCACCCGCAACTGGAGGAGTTAAGAAGCCTGACTGCTACCGCCCTGGAATCGTCACTCTTCGGTAAGTTTTCAACACAATATAGTTCGAATCCTTTGAATCATGTTCTTGAATTTTACTATATGTATCGTGTTCTTTGCATTTCGTTATCTGAACTCTGTTCTTTGAATTTGGTTACCGGAATCGTGCCTATCATTTGGTGTTTAATTAGTTGGTTGTTTCGTAATCAGATTGCTGAACAAATGTTTTGTGTCAATTTGGCTGTCATAGTAAGATTACGTCATGGAACAGTGTCATTGTTGTGGCATGTGAATGTTGAATTTTTTTCTTAATTTAATTTGGGAAAGAAATGTGTTTAACTGTAGTACTATATGATGAAGTTAGCATCATTATAGGTTGGGAACTCAATTAATGTACCATTAGTTGTGCACATGTCTGAATATTGGTGCTTAAGATGCATGAGCTAATGACATTAGCACAGCACTATAATTTCTCGACATGTCGTGAGCTGAAATGCTAGAAAGGAAAAAAAATGTCCCACTTCCTCTGGCCTCCTGAAGTGTTTCCATTCCAGTGCCACCATCTTTTGTTTCATTCGTTTGTATTTTTCTGATGGATTAGACTATTGGGAACTTAGTTACTTTTACTTTTTATATATTTTTGTTGGGTTTTTTGTTTTTCGGAAAATGAGTATTTGATTAATCGCTTGACTTTCGCTTTCAAAAGGACTGTTAGAAGTTTTGTGTCAATTTGGTTGTGATGGTAAGATTACTTCATGTAACATTGTGTTGTGGCATGTGAGTGTCGAATTTTTTTCTTAATTTAATTTCGGAAAGAAATGTGTTTAACTGTAGTCCTATATGATGAAGTTAGCATCCTTATAAGTTGGGAACCTAAAACAGGATTGGTGTACTCATAAATTCCTACTTTTCTCTGGCTCCTTCCCCTCTACTTTCACCAGTTGTGACTTATTTTCTTTTTTGGTTCTATCTCAGGAGTTTGTCAAGGAGAAAGTTCGTGAACGAAAGAAATCTAATCGAGAGGTATTTTCTTTTTGGCATATATCATGAATTATGTTTGGGTGTTTAAACAGTATTTGCCTAAAAGTATACTCTGTTTTTTAGTGCTATTTCAAATAAGGTAACGTCCCCAAACACTGATATTTTGGTTTTCTATTGGTATGTGTGAAACCAGCTTGATTCAGGTTACAAGGTTGAGGGTTGCGGATAGTTAATCATGTTCAATAACCTTAGTTACAAGGACATTCACTTAAATTTTGGTTTCAAGTTGTAGAAAGACGGCTTTTCATTCTTTCTTAATATAAGCTTGCATTACAGCTTAGTTTCACATCATTCGTCATTGGATTTGCTATATAAGTTTTTAGTGAGAGAATCTTACTGGTGAATTGTTAAAATGTAGGAAGAGAGAAGGCGGCCTGCAAATTTATAAACTAAAGTTCAGATGCATTTTCTGTGGTATGGGGTGTCCGAGAGAAAGGGTTTCAGAGATTAGGTTTGGGTGGGATTTCAAGGATTAGGTTTGGGGTTTTGTTTGTACGATTTGTAGAGAGATGGGGGGTGTCCGAGATAGGATTTAGGAGATTTGTTTTAGGAATTGCAGAGAGAGATAGGGAGTGTCCGAGAGAAGTGTGGGAGGATTTAGATGTAATGGCTGCCTTCGTTACATTATGATTTATGTTTTTTGCAATAGAGTCGAAGATGTCCGGTCTCAGAAAAAGTGAACAGCCACGCTCTCTGTGATCGAATGCTGCACACCATGCTGCATATTTTTTTGTTTGAACATCTGTGCTTGACGACTTACCTGCTCAAACACCGTTTTTTCTGTGTTTTGCTAATTGCTAAGTGAGGTATGTAGGCTGCAGGGCATATATTTTACCGTCTTAACTGCAGGGGCAAAGTACGTGTAAACTGCAGCTTGCTTCTGTTTCTTCAGTTTCGTATGGAAACATACCTTCTGCTTATTTTTGCCTTTGAACAGTTGTGGTTACAAAATTACCTGTTGAAATGGTTGCCTACACTACAGGACACATAATATATGTGTGAACTACATGTTTCTTCTGTTTCTTAAGAAAACAAAACTTTTTTGGAAACCATCTCTTTCTAATCAAGACGTTCAGTTTTTTCCCACTCATTGTACAATGTGTTTACATGCTAGCTCACTTGAATGTATATAAAAGCAAAATTGCTTAACTTATCGACCTCATTCACTCATGTATCCCTCTGTTTGTTCATAATTGTGTTGAATTTATTGAACTTAAATGTGTTTTATTCATCCAATTATGCCTAAAACAGTTGGTTCCCGCAGCAACGTACGGGCGTAATTTCTAGTAGTTTTCTAAGACATTGGTTGACGTGTAACTGTAGACCTTTAATACAAAGCTTTCAGTGTTTGAACTGTGTAACTAAGACCTTTCTTTTTCCCTTTTGTTGTGGTTTGGATTTGGGGATGCTGTTTGTCTAAGCATTTAAAAGGTAATTGATATCCGATGGTTGACATGATAAGTGAAATTATTTTGGAGTTCAAATGGTAAGCTTGTGGATGAATGGTTGATATAATGGACAATTTAAAAAGTTTGATCCTTATCCTACCTTAACAAATATGTACATTCTTATTAGTTAAAGGCATTCAACCCCTTCAGACTTTGATTTTGGTCCAGGAGCAAATTTGATCACAAATCTATTTGCCTTATGGTCACATTGATAATTTAAAAAAGTTATTTATCTTTTGGTTACTTGTTATCAGCTTTACATTGCCAACTTAGTATAACTTAAGCTCGAGAAAACGCTAAGCAGGACAAAAGGTCAAAAGCGTATAATCTTTCTTAGCACTACGATAATTTTCTGCGTCCTAGAATATTTTTAGTTTTATCAAGAAATTTTTGTGCATGCATTTTGTGAAATGTTAAAAGACTCACCAAAATTGACAAGAAAGTTATGGTATCTTATCTAGCATTTCAGGATTTTTAACTGTAATATATGTTAACAGGAAGTATATTTACTTTAGAACAAACAATTGTGCTTCATTGGGCGAGCTACTAGACATAGCATCTTAGTTTCGTCACGTTCTTTATACTTTCAATTTCTGTCACGTTCTTTATACTTCCGATTTTTGTCATGTTTTTTATAATTTTTGTTACTTGAGTGCTTGCTATAATCACCTTCCATTATGTGAAGACAAAAATCTTCTATAGCTTGTGTCGCTCCTAAAGAAGCATTTCTATTTGGTATTGATTGAATTGAACACTGTGATTCAAGAAGTATGCCTCTCACTCTCACTCTCTCTCTCTCTCTCTCACTCACTCTCTCTCTCTCTCTCTCTCTCTCTCTCTCTCTCTCTCTCTCTCTCTCTCTCTCTCTCTCTCACGCCCGTGCACACACACATGCATAATCACACTTGAGGGCATTTTCTTCGACTTACGCTTTTCAGGTTAGACCAATTTTAATTGATCGAGTGCTCGAGGCCTAGATGAATGATGAGGAAACCCAGGAATTAATTCAAGCAAGAAATGATGGGAAAAAGAAAGATCTCAGAATTCGGGAAACTGGCGGCATGCTCATGCAGGAAGGAAGAATGTATGTGCCGAATAATGCAGAGTTAAAGAAAGAAATTTTGGATGAAGCGCACTGTTCGGCATATGCGATGCATCCTGGAGGTACAAAAATGTATCATACCATTTAACCATTTTATTATTGGCCGGGTATGAAAAGAGAAATTGCTGAGTACGTGATTAGGTGTGTCATTTGTCAGCAGGTCAAAGCTGAGAGGAAAAAACCTTTTGGATTGATGCAGCCACTTCCTGTTCCGCAATGGAAGTGGGAAGATATTACTATGGATTTTGTGTACAAGCTTCCTCGTACACAAAATGGTTATGACGGCATTTGGGTAATAGTGGATCGCCTTACTAAGTTGGCGCATTTTATTCCCGTGAGGGAGACATATTCTTTAAGTCGATTAGCTGAATTATTCATATCGAAGATTGTTAAATACCATGGAGTTCCGGTTAGTATTATCTCGGATTGGGATCCTAGGTTTACTTCTAAGTTCTGGGTGGCATTTCAGGAGGCTCTTGGTTCGAGATTACTTTATAGTACGACATATCATCCTCAGACAAACGGAAATTCATAGAGGACTATTCAGACGTTAGAGGATATGCTAAGATCTTCTGTCTTACAGTTTAGCGATGCCTGGCATCAGCGGTTAGATCTGATGGAGTTTGCATATAACAATAGCTACCATTCGAGTATTGGTATGTCATCTTTTGAGGCACTTTTATGGCAAATCTTGTCGTACACCCTTGTGTTGGTCAGAGGTTGGTGAAAGAGTTTTAGTGGGCCCGGAGATTGTAGAGGAGACTACTTAGAATACTCAGGTAGTTAAGTCTAACTTGAAAGCGGCCAGGATCGACAGAAAAGTTTAGCAGACAAGCATGCCACTGATCGAGTGTATAAAGTTGGTGATTGGGTGTTTTTGAAGCTATCACCGGGGAGAGGTGTAGTGCGGTTCGGGAAAAAGGGCAAGCTAAGTCCTAGGTACATCGGACCGTATCAGATCACCGAGCGAGTTGGTGAGGTTGCTTACAGACTTGAGTTGCCTTTAGAGTTATCTAAAGTGCATGATGTTTTTCATGTCTCTATGCTTCGTCATTATATCTTTGATCCATCACATGTAATACCTCTTCAACCATTGGAAATTAATTTAGATTTGACTTATGAGGAGGAGCCAGTGACAATTTTGGATTGGAAAGATAAGATTTTGAGGAATAAGACCGTGCGCTTAGTGAAAGTTTTGTGGAGAAATCACTCAGTGGAGGAAGCTAATGGGAGTCAGAGGAGCGTATGAAGGAAATTTCGGGGACGAAATTTTATTAAGGGGGTAGGTTGTGACAGCCCATCCCAAACGTATATGTTATTTTATCCTCAAGAGCGTGGAAATTTCTATTATGCCCTTTAATTGTTGAGTCGTGTGTGTGTATAGGCTAAGGTTTTGGACCAATTAGTTTTATTCCTAATTAATTGGAACTAATTAGAACTAAAAGGCCTAAGGTTTTGGTTGATTGGCTGCAAACTGGACCACACACCCAACCAATCCCATTGACCCTCTCTCTCTCCTCCTTCTCGAATTTTTTTCCATTTCCGTACAACCGTACGGACAACCTCGAACATAGCTCACTAATCACAGATCGGGGTTTTGGTAGTTGTTTTCGTGCTCCTTTCAAGCTCAGGAGTCGAGCAATACTTTTGGTTGGACGTGAGGACGTTGGGAACTCGAGAACCAGGAAACCCTCGAAGAGGTGCACAGTGACTCGACGAGATTGCGAAGGTTTCAGGTAGTTTTGAGACTTAAGAAGGCTCTATTCTTGCTCTTCTAGTACTTTGGATTAATTTTGGAAGGTTTTGGACATTAGGAAGCTCGGGTTTGACAAGTTGCAGGGTGGCCAGATTATCGTGACTTTTTCCGGCTAGTTTCTGTTGGTTTTAGGTCCCCCAAAGTGGTAAGGAATTGTTCCTCTCATCCTAAGCTTCAATTTGGTACAAATTTCGTGAATTTTGGTTGAGAAATGAAGAAGATATTCAAGTTCAAAGTTTTTCCAGAATCCGGCAATCGCAGAAGTCACCAGTGCCGGACTCCGGTGAACCAAGGTTGAAGGAGGAGAATATTCCGTCAAAGTTGACGGAATATGCTAACAGCGTCATGTATATATAATGGTATATGCTATTATTTAACGGAATATTCCCTAACGCCGTTAGGAGATCCGTCAGTGTGTCAGGCATGTGCTTGCGGGTGGGCCGCGCGTCTGGCCATGCCTTGGTCGGCGCGTGAGTGCTCGGAAATTTTTTCTAAAAATATGGGGATGTTCCTGAGGTT
The DNA here is from genome assembly GCA_035220775.1 of Malus fusca. Classification (NCBI taxonomy): domain Eukaryota; kingdom Viridiplantae; phylum Streptophyta; class Magnoliopsida; order Rosales; family Rosaceae; genus Malus; species Malus fusca. Next base: position 25,000,483 of record CM069071.1, on the reverse strand, counting down.
GAGTAGGTCACGGTGGTATATTCAAATACCCCAATTGAGCAATGTATGAGAAGTTATTACCTAGTTTTGTGTATGTGCTTTAAAATAGCGTTTAAATAGTTATTTCTCATATAGGTGAGACCTATCCTGAGGACGAGCGCAGTCAAGCAAGGCTCGGGGGTTACGACCCTTCCATATATCAGTGAGTGGGCTTTTGGTTTTCAGTATATACTTATATACTTGGTATTTTTTTTCCCAGAAAATATGTTTAAATGAAATTATGTTTTGAAATACCATGCCTATTGATTTATGCTTAGACTGTGAATTAGTATAGTAATTGCATATATCTATGTTCGATGATGTGGACGCTCAGGTGAGTACAGGTGAGTTGTAGATTGTTATGTGAATTGATGATTATGTGAGATGTGTTGAGAGCTCATAAACCTGCACCCCGGTGTTAGTGCTCCCGCCCGTGGTTAAGGCACAATCCTTCACGTGATGTTCACCTCCCGCATCATACGCTCGCCTTGGATTCAAGTTAGGTGCACAATCTTGTCGTACAAACCACTTTAAGTGGTTCCGACTCGTAGGTGACCCACAATTATTCACACAGTCTTCACGTGATCATAGCACTAGAGCGTATTCATTTACACCCAGTCCTGTCGTACATACCACTATAGGTGGTTCCGACTCGTGTGCATGCATACTTTTTGAGCTATAAATTCAGCCGTACAAGCCACTTTAGGTGGATTCGGCTGATATGTTATTTCTCATGAGTTTATTTCACCTGAGTCACTTATTATGTTATTTTGAGATATTTGGCATGGCATACTTATGAATATCGCTTTTCTGAGCAAGGTTTTGAGTTATGTTTTAGATTCTATTTTCTGGGAAATTATACAGGTTTTACGGCGTGGGGTTAGAACTTTTGATAAATGAAATTGTTTTGAAAAGCTTTGGTTTTGCCCACTCACACTTTCTGTTTTGTGCCCCTCCAGGTTTTAGGTAGGAGTGCTCGTTGTGGCTTACGAGGAACTCACGGCAGCTCTGACAAATTATCACTAGTGTAAGACTATATTTGATATTGTATAATTAGTATTCATCCTACTGGACTGCACTTAGACAACTTATGCTCTGATCATCGCACTTACACTTTACCTTATTTAGTGTTCTAGTTGGTTTGGGTTTTCTTTTTATTTATTCGTTTTCCTTATTAATATTGCTTCCGCATTGTGCACATGGCTACGTCACTCTCACGTGACGGCCAACATGCCTCGGTCTAGGTCGGGGTGTGTCATGCACTTCATAGTTGTTTGCATAAAACTTGTGTTGATTTCATTTAATTTGCTATGTTTTGTTGCTATAGTTGATCAGTTTGTAAATTGTCTCTAGAAGACATCACTGAAATTAGTCATTTGAATACTTTTAAGCTATTGAGTTATTACAATTTATTTTTTTTGTTGGGTCAAAGGTGAATAAAGATTTGGAAGAAAAAACATAGCAATTTTTATTCCTAAAGAATGTTAAACACGATCTGTAAATAAAAAAAGTTAATTACAAAACTATGGGGGTCTAGTGAATGGTTATTTTGTTCTAGTTATTTTCAAGGACAAAAGTGGGTTGTCTGCTTTAGCGCGAATATTAAAATAATATTATCAAATTGGGATAAAAAATTGTTTCATAATATGGGTTTTTAATTGGTGGAATGGTTGCAACATTGATTTAGAAGGAAAAAAAATTGAAAATTAGATTAGTTTGTTTTTATTTGATTTTTTGAGCTCGATTGCAATGTTGTAAATAATATAAAGTTGTGTTAACAGATTTTGGATAATTTATGTCAGGAGCAAAGTTGGAAGAAAGATTTGATGTTGCATGTTAGGCTAAGTTGGCCTAAACCCTTTTCATTAAAGCTCCATATTTTAAAATGTTCTTATGAGAATTGAAGTTTATTTTGAAATGCAGAAAGTTCATAAATTATCTCATTTTGAGAGAGTAACTTTAGCATTTTTTTATGTAGAATGTCACATTTACATATTGCACAATCCCAACACACACACACACTTACTTTTTTGCCTTTTCTTTCATAGAATTTTTCTAAGGTGAAATGTGGTTTTGAATGCAAAGCAACTTTTAGATTCATGGAACTTGACTATAGTAGACTTAATAATTGTGATACTTCCATTAAAATATAGAAAAATTAACGAAAAGGCTTCAATTCTTTGCATTTTAACAAAAAACCATCCATCTTTGTGTGACAGGCCAAGGGAAGATCTTCGATCGGAACTATTTTTTTCCTTTTTCTCCCTTCCCAGGTTTAATGGGGTTCACGTTAAATTTGACAAATTTCTTCTTTCTCCCTGCAATTTATTGCTTGGCTGTTCGGAAATTTTAATTTCTGGGAACATATCACATATTAAGATTTTTATTCTTGGTGTATAGGTGTTTTTGGTTGGGTGAACAAAAGAAGTCAGGAATTTGGGATGGAGGACATTGGTAAAGATTGGGTTTTGGGGTGTTTAATTTTGTTGGATTGATTGATTTTTGGTTTGAAATCAATAACAAAGATGGATGTGTTGAAAAATCTGAGATGTGGGAGGTGAGGGCAATGTGAAAGGTGAAATGCTGAGATGCAAAATGGGACAGAGGAGAGAAAAATGTCACTATTTCTAAAACTAAACCATTAGGTGGAACCTATTTATGAAAGTAGACCAATAACTAGGCACTGCTTATGAAACCGACCAAGAAAGAGACATTACTTATGAAGTTGTACCAACTACTATACACTATTTATGAAATTGACCCAATAACTAGGCACTATTTATGAAACATGACCACGAACTATGCACTATTTCTGAAAGTGGATCAAGAACTAAGCACTATTTATGCAACTGGACCAATAAATAATGTAGTACAATTTCATAAATAGTGTTCAGTTGCATAAATAATATTCAGTTTCATAAATAGTGTTTTGTTTCATAAACAATGTGTGTGATGGACGCATGGGTCCCGTGCATCAGTTTTTTTTTAATTTTTTTTTTTTTTACATTGTGTCATTTTTCATTAAAATTTAAGTTCTTTTGTCATTTTTATTAAAATTTAAGGGTTTTTCATTAATATTTAATTCTTTTTCATTAAATAAAGTTATAGCATAACAACATGAGAAGACAAAAACGTGAAATCAAGGGACTACAAGAGTGGCAGAACTGTCCTGAACTATCAAGCACAAAATGTATTGCCCAGAAGCAAGTACAACATAAAATCACCAAAGAAAAACTAATCTCAGTTTGTTCAACATTTTATAAATAGCATTCATCACCAATTATCCTTCCACTGAACTTCTTCTCTAGCTCCCTAACAAGACAAACATGGATCTTGCGGTAAGCTTTCCTCAATCTATAGGGAACATGTAAAAACTGTCAATGTGACAATTATAACAATTTTATATCGAACTCACTATTTACGGGAGTCGAATATAATACTTCTTACAAGTAAAGATGATTACCGATAGCCTATAGTACTAAGCCCAAATCCCACATGGATATTTATCTTCCCTTGATTCTCCTTTGACTTATTGACTTGAATGTTCATTAATAAACAAGTTTCTAAAAAAGAAAGAGAAATGTTTGAGATTCACTTCCTTTAGTTAATATCCTTACCCTCGGTGTACCAAGTAAATACTCACTTCCACATTAAGGAAAACCGTTAAAAGGCATTACAAATAAAAATTAATGAATAATTCAACCTCAAAAGGGATCTTGAGAACTAGATTTAAATTTTTTTTATTAAAGCATGATCATTCGTAAAGCATGAGCAAAACCATTTTGTTGAAAGTCGAACTCACTAGGAATCACAAAATTACAATATGTTGATCCTAAAAACTACTTAGCCTATGTGGCGCGCAAGCCGAATAGCTAATAAGCTAACTAGGTCCTTTAGTTGAATGCGGGGCGTGCTAACTCGTTGGTCAAGCTCGGTTGGGAGTAAATGAATGTTGTGGCGTTGGACGCACTGATGACTTCTAAATCTTGCGATTGCGGCCGAGAAAGGAACACGTATCGGCCTTCAGGTTCTAGAACCTAAAGACAAGGCTACTAGTTACTATAAAGTTCAATAAATATTCGGCTTTCAATGTGCCGATTGTCGTAACTTGGTAACACCTCACTCGCCGTGAAGCTAATGAAGTGACCTCTTCCAATAAGGATTCATATGATTCCTTGTTGACCGAGACTTAGATAGGTAACCAGTCAGTCTAGAAGCAGTGTTGTTTATCCAAACTGATGGTGCTTTGCCTGATTCTATGGCTCCAGTTCTATTTATCCAAACTGAAGATGTCGCATGTTGCCTTCACAATGATGTTTATCCAAACTGAAGATGTGTTGGCAGGAAAAATAATAAAATAAAATTCTCAAGATGTTTGAGAAGTTTCACAGAGTGAGAGTTTGTGCAAGGCAGATTTTCGTGTTGATTTGAAGGGCCTTGAATGATGCACTCCCTTCTCCATTATATAGTAATAATTTCACATATGGCCGAAGTAGAATCCCATTTGGATTATAATTCCTCAAACCTTCCATTCTGTGTTGGCCTCGGCCTATCCTAACATATTTAGGACTATGAACCCAGCCTCATTATCTTCCAGAATCAATCTCTAATCCTCAGTAAATGCTCCTTGATTCTTGAGGCATCACCTGCATTTGAAGACTCCCTATTATATTAGGACTCGGTCAACTTTATCCAGGTTTACAATGGAGCTGACTCCTGGTAGGACTTGGCCATCCCTCCTTGGGCTAGGCTTTACTTGGAAATATTCCAAGTATTTTGGGGCTTCTCCCCTAGGTCGAGCCCATAATTAATCTCGGTAGAGAACTGTTAATTTGGTTCCAAACACAATGATATATATGATCACCAAATCTTGTGTTACACGAAGATCATATGGCAACAAAAACTCCCAAACATGGGATGATGACCATGAATCTAACCGCATCACTTGATCACTACCATGACCCTAGAATATCAAGTGACAATTGTAGTGAGCCCTGGTTTGGTACTAAGGTGATTTTAAAAAAGTGGGTATAAAAAAAAGTTGGAAGAGTTTTTGGTGTTTGATAAACACTCCAAATCAGCTTGATTTCAAAGTTTTGGATGAAAATAAGCCCAAAACCTGAAGTTGCAAAAAGCAGCTTAAAAAAACCAGCTTATTGAAAAACACGGATGAACAGTAAAACCTTTAATGAATTGTTCAAATTGCCAACATTACCCTCCTTTATCCTGCCTTCCTCATACTTTCAGCAGGCCTCTCGCAGAACCAGAAAACTTTCAGCACGCCTCCTTGCAGAACCAAAAAACTTCAATCCCAGTGATCTCTCTCGTTCTCCCAGCGACCTCTCTTGTTCTCTAGGTCTCGTTCTCCTGCTCGGCGTCCTTCCTCTGGTAAGCTTCTCTTGTCTAAAATTTTGTTATTTATTTGTTTTGATTTTTAAATTTGGGGATGGGAGAGTGAGAATGAAAGAGGGGTGGGAAGAGCAAAGGGATGAGTGTATGGTTGTCGGAAAAAATTGAGTTTTACATGCTTGCTCAACACTCCTACAGGTCCGATTCGCTGTGGGAGGCTATAAGGAAAGATATTACAAATACAAATTTTCTGCAGAAGGTCCAAGGGATATTGAAGGCAAAAGGAAGTAGTATGTCTAACTGCCATGGTTCTTTTTTCCCCTTTCAAAAAACTGCTGCTTTCATTCCATGAAGTTTTGGTAAAAGCTATAAAAGCTACAAAAACTTTTGATGAGATTTAGCGTTATTATACCGGGTTTACTTCCATTGAAGTTTATTTTATCCCTGTGTATTTCAGAGACCTTTGTTCTTTTTTAAAGCTTTCCCTTACTTGAAAATTCCAATTGCTGATATAATTATAGGTTAAATGCTACACTAAAGGACTACTCTGGGTTTTATTGTACTATTTTTTGAAGCCCCCATCATGGACATGGTAAGACATTTATGTAATATGAACTTCACATAGCTACTAGATACTGATATGAAAACTAATGATACAAAATTATTTCTTCGGAACATCATTTCAGGTTTTATCCTTTCCATTGCGGGCCATTTGCTTCAGACCTCAAGGGCCTCGGTCAGGTGAAAGCGAAGTTTCAAAAAGGTTTCCTTTTAAGCCTATTGATACTCCATGGCTGTGTTACCTCCAAGAAGGTAATTCTGTTATTTTCCTTATTGTTCCTTTGCCTTGCAAGTTTGGTCTTCCTAGGGGTGGATTGTTTTGCCAAATTGCCGTGCCATACCAATTTTGTGCCAATCGGTAATGGTACGGTATTGGTAATGGATACCATTACCACAGTATTACCGTACCGTACCGAAAATATAATATAATATATAATTATATAACACATATTTATAATATATATTTATAATATTCCAATAATTTGAAAATAAAACCCTACAGACACAAAGTCACAAACTACTCACTCTCTCATTTCAGCCGTTCTACTTCTATTCTCTATGCTAGAGACAAAAAATCACCCACCCATCTCAGATTCTCCCATCAAATAGTTTCATCCATCTCATCTTCGTCTCTTCCGCGACTCCATCTATCAAGGTTAGTTCTCTAGAGTTAGATATAAAAAAAAATTCAGAAACCCTAAATTGATAAATTGGGGATTTGTAAAATGGAATTAGACTCAATCGATTAGGAATTGCATGACCTTATGATCGAGTTATCACTTGTCAATGATGCATATCTTTTTTTTTCTTCTATGTTTTTCTGCTTTTGTATAATTTGCTTTGTTGGGTTTAGTTTCGAGGTTTTGGGTGTGAAATGTGAAGGGAGGAAGGATTAACTTTAGCTGGGTGTGTCCGTGTGTGATAGAAAGGTGTGAGATTTGGAGCTGTGTGGGATGGATGCAGCATGCCTACTATCATTTCGTATATAAAAGTGAGATAACTATAGGGAGAGGGAATTTCCTTTTTCCATAATCCAATTGCTTACTTTGATCATGACATTTTTAAAGGTGATGCATGATTCTGCTTACTTCGAACAACTTCAATTAATTACTTTGATCATGAGTTGTTTTTTATTTGCTTTTTAATTGATACAATTGGAATGGGTGCTATTTTTGGTATGATGTGTATACGAATTAGCTTCTACTATATTTGGATATGATGTGTATACGATATAATGTTGTGTTTTATTTTCGGTATTAGGTCAAGATGAAGTCTAGGACAAGCCAATCTCTGTGTGGCTCTACTACTAGTACACCTTCCACCACTCAACCCCAACCCCAACCCCAACCCCAACCTCAACCCCAAACACTTAAACACAACCTCAACAAAAATCAAGGAGAAATGAATGAAAGTGTGGGAAGTGGTAAGAGAGATGTGCCCGATGAATAAGAAGATGTAAGTGGGTTGTGATCGGAGTGTTGGTTACGTGCTAAGAGAGTGAAAAGAACCTTGAGTAAAGGGAAATACATTCACCTGCAATTTGCTCATATTGCAAAAAAGAGGTTCCGACCGATCCTGGAAAAAATGGGACATCAAGCATAGGACATCACGTTAGAAAAGCTTGTAAAGACTCACCTCTTTATATGAAAGTGGATAATAATCAACCGGTCTTAACAAATGAGTCTATGGGCGGTGGATTGGTCCCCCACACCTTTAACCAAAAAAAACTTGAGTTAAAGGTTGTGATGTTTGTCATTAAGGATGGACAACCATTTAAGATGGTTGAAGGTAGTGGGTAAATTGATATGGTGAAAGAGGCTCAACCTCGGTTCAAGATTCTAAATAGGAAGAAGATTACGGCCGGTGTGTGGGATTTATATGTGTTGGAGAAGTCTAAGTTATTTGAAGCAATGCATAATCAAAGAGTAAGTATGAGGTGTTCTTGTCACATCTTAAATTTAGTTGTCAAGAGTGGATTAAAGGAGCTTGCTAAGTCGGTTGAGGGGATTTGAAATTGTGTCAAGTACATTCATTCTTCACCGGCTAGATTGGATAAGTTTAGGGATCTTGCTATCTTATTCAAGATGGACAAGATGTCAAATGTGCCTTTTGATGTGTCTACAAGGTGGAATGCAACATATAAAATGCTTGACGTTGCATACAAGTTTAGGAAGGTGTTTCTTAGAATGGCGGAGGAGAATGTGCAATTTTGTGATTATTTTGAAGAAATGGAGATGGATTCAAAGAAGAATTTGGGAAAGAGAGTGGGGCCTCTAGATGAAGAGGATTGGGAGAAATCACTAGCCTTTACGCATTTTCTTAAGAAATTTCATGATTCTACTTTGAAGTTTAGTGCAACAAAATATGTTACATCAACTTTGCTATGGGATCAAGTGGTTGCTTTACAAATAGAGATTGAGAAGAAAAAGAAAGATCCTGCCAATCCTACATTGTAAATGGTGGCTACTACAATGATGCATAAATTTAACAAGTATTGGGGAAGTTTTGAGAATGTGAACCATTTATGTTTCTTGGCCAAGTTCTAGACCCTTGTTATAAACTTCAAATGATTACCATTAGCCTCAAAACACTTGGATGGGATGATTGAAAGATAGCTTAGATGCTTAAGGAGATTAAAAAATGCTTGCTTGATTTGTATAATGAGTATAGGAGGGGTTCTTCTACTACCATTGGGGCTCCATTGGGAGATGTGGAACCAAATGAGGAGTACATAATTCAAGCTTGTGGGGGTGATGAGAACAAAATTGAAATGATGAAGGAGCTTATACAAGAATGGAGGGAGCAACATCTTTTGGAGATATCCAATGAAGTTGATAAGTACTTTGCCGCTCCTTATATTAGCATTGTTGTTGGTGGCTTTGATCTCTTGAATTGGTGGAAATCAAACACAAAAGAGTTCCCAATTCTTTCACAAATAGCCAAACATATCTTTGCAATCCCCACTTCTACTGTTGCTAGTGAAAATGCATTTAGCCTAGCAAGGAGGGTTGCAGACCCTTTTAGGGCGGATGAAGTAAACTTCTACAAGGAACCAATGGAAGATATGCTTCAATTTTACAAGGAAATAGAAGAAGTGAAAACAAGTAAGATATGCTTTAATTTTTTTAGTAAATTTGTTGTTAAATGGTTTTCAACTTTAGTTCTTCTTGCTACTAATATGTTTTCTTTGTTTGTAATGTAGGCTTGACACAAGCTCAATCTTCTACAAGTTCAATGCCTCCTCCAAATTCTTCGACATCTCAAACTTGAAGAATTGATCAATGAATTTTACTTTTTGAAGTTTAGTTTCAATTTTCATTTGGTTTGAAACTTTAACTTCTATTTGGATTGTTAACTTCTATTTGTTTTGATTCATAGCTTCTATTTGGATTGTAAGCTTAATTTTCATCATAAATCTTGATGCATCATTTGAATTATTGTGCGTGTGAATTATGAATGATGAATAATAGATGAATTTAGGGTACAATGTATGAGATAAAGGTACAATAAAAAAGTTTTGCCCTTGAATTGGGTTAAAAAAACAAAAACTGATTTTTTCCCAAAACAAAGTGGCAATTACCATTGCCATACCATGCCAACCGAACTATTTGGCAATACCGAACTTCGTTATATCGAAAGTTTGGTATGGTAATGGTAATAGATTTTGTCAAACCGAAAGTTTGGTACGATAATTGGTACGAGAGTTTTGGTACGATAACCGTACCGAACCTACCCCTAGATCTTCCTAAGTTAAGTTCTATAAAAGATAAGACAAATGTTCTCCTTTTTGTAGCGCTCATACGCTTCCTAAAGATTATCAGAAATTAATGGCTGAATAAAGTTCCAGCATTATTGACTTTTATCCTACTGGTAAGTCCTATTCTGTAATATCAATAATGTTATATCTAAGGGATTTCCTAGAAGTTAACTACAAGCTTCTGTTTCATTTGTAGATTTTGAAATCGACATGGATGGGAAATGCTTCACATGGCAGGTTTGGTTGCCTTCTTAGCTTTTGTTTTTGTTTTCTTTAATAATTTACGTACACCATTATTCAAATTACCGTTATTTATTCGTTAATTGGTATGACTCGTATGCAAAAGCAACTAATTGCAAACTCTGCGAATACGCAATAGTTAGCAACTGTAAATCCTCATTATTTTTAGGATTGTATTGGTGCCATAAATGGTAATCTTTATACTTAGTATAACTAACACACCCCGACCCGGAATGTCCACTAGGACTCCGAGTCGAGCTGTGTTGGCCGACACCTGGAAGGTGACGAAGCCATAAAGTATGATGATGTGGAAAAATGTGAATAAATTTAAACCTAAAAGCGCCTAAATACAAGAGTGTGCCGTGAGCGGGAATGAACCCATTTCACACGTGACGTCAGAGCATAAGTAAAGTACAGTAGAGTGGATTGAAAATCATACCATCGAAGGTAATCTCCAATACAAAGACTTGCCACGAATCCTCGTCGATAAGAAAGTTCTGCTACTAGACCTGGAGGGATAAAAACAAGAGTGAGTGGCCAGAAATAAAGCTTTAATAAAGACCTTCTAAACGATATAATCCCTCACCGTAACACCTGTTTAGTTTCCAGAAAATCATACTACGGATAAACATGAAATCAAAAGTATACTAACATTAATCCAGAAGTATACCACATCACAGGATTTCATTAGCAATATAATTAATCAAGTGCTTAATAACCCATACTAGCACGCCAGTCGAAGTCACCTACGGTGACCTGTACGACTACAACCACATCTCATCAATCAATGCTAGCTCATAAGTTGGAGTCACCTATAGTGACATGTACGACAGGACTGGGTGTAAATAAATGAAGGAAAAATTTTGTCCTAGCTAAGAACATGTATGAACATTTGAATACATATGCTAACAATTAACTCTTTAAAGTAGGCATGCATCAAAAAACAATTCATGAAACCCATGACTTTCAAAGCCTAGTATATGGTGAATCAAAAGACTCTTTAACAACATTAAAGAATATGAAGAATTTAGAGATTCTTTACCCTTGAAGCTCATCCTTGATTACACAAGGGATTCACCCAAGTGGAGGGCCTTCAAGTCACCTCCTTGCTCCTTGGATCTTCCTTGTGATTTCCCTCCTTTTAGTGCTCCTTTGCTTCTTTGAGGATTTGAGGATTAGTTATCCAAAACACCAAAAGTTTGATGTCTCTATGTCTCTTCACCAAGGATGTAATTTGTGAGAATGAAAATGGATCACTTAGGGAAGTAAATTTGCTAGATAACTATCCCCAAGTAGCTTAGAAAACCCTAATTGAAAACAAAGCTATAAAGATGAATTTATACTTCATTTCTTAGGTGAGTGGCAAACTTGCAATTAAGCAAACTTGCATACCCTCACCCTAAATGGTTGGCCTATATGGTTATTGGGCTTATTGCCCATTTTTGTTTTAGTTGTCATACAACTTAAACATAATGGGCCTTGTGGACCAAAACACTTTTGGGCCCCGAAGCCCTAAAACCAACTTAAAAGCCCAATACGAACATTTCGTATAATTAATTAACTAATTAATTAATCTTGACCATTCTTCAATTAAACCATTTAATTGCTTATCCATTTCATTTAATTGCTTCACATATATCCTTGTTTGGTGTGCGATCCATTAGGTTCCAATTAGCGAGGCAGTGGGCGATGTTACTCTTAACTATCGATTGTGAATTGAAACCACATTTCAATTCTCCCTTTTTGATGATTAGTGTTTGCTAATCAATAGGGCTTCCACAAACCATGAGTGACACCTAGCAGTATGTCATGGTTACCCAAGCTAAGTAGAATTGGTTGGAGAACCTATCCAGTTACAATTACAATGCAATACGGTCCTTCTCTAATACAATACTCTTAACCACATTGTTTTAAGTGATAGTTTGTTTCATGTCTACTATCCAATGTGATACTTTCTTATATGATTCCCTTGAATATGATTTGGAACATCTTCCTTAGTCATATTCATTTGCTTTGGCCAAAGACTTTAGAATCATATTTTAGAGTATACTCCTTCCACCATGGAAGGTTAGAGATCCCTTGTTGTGCATTCATATGCCTACATGACTAGATCACATGACCCCAACAATGCCGTGGACAATCCGAGGGAATGCCTTTGTCATGATCAAAGATCAAGGACCTAACCATTAGACATCTATGATGCCTCAGGTCTAAGGACTACTTTGCATATTGTAACCTTAGAGTTCGTACATGACATGTATGTTTGAACTCTCATTAATCGCAGTTCAGTGTACTCGATTACTCTTTCGAGCACCTATGTGTTTGTCTTAGTGTCCAACACCAAATGACTTGAGACTAGTTCATACTCACGTTTGAGTCAACATAACACATACTAACCTTAGTGGATTGTCAATGCCCAATTGGCAATCCTATGGTTAGGAACGTTTTAGGAATGAGCATAAGAGAAAGGTCTCCTTAATCTAACTCATTAGATCACTTATCTCTTATGTCAAATACATCCCTTGGATTCTCTTATTGCTTAAACACATGATACAATAAATAGTGATTAATAATAAGTATTGCCCTTCCGTTAAACATATAAAAGTTTAACATATTAAGTATTCCAAAAGCTATTACATCAAATGAGTGGCTTTGTGGGCATACTTCCAACAATAAATACGTTCAAGTGCTACGATCACGTGAAGACTGTGCGAATAATCGCGGGTCACCTACAAGTCGGAACCACCTAAAGTGGTCTGTACGACAGGACTGTGTACCTACCTTGGATCCAAGGTGAGCGTAAGGTGCGGGAGGTGAACATCACGTGAATGACTGTGCCCTGGCCATGGGCGGGAGCACTAACACCGGGGTGCAGGTTTATGAGCTCTAACTACCTCTATTGTAACATATATGACTCATGGGCAACCTGTACGACAATGTCGGAGTTGCCTAAAACATACATTTAGTCATGCCATAACTCCATCATTTCAACTAATACCATAAACTCACCTGAAATTACCTGGGTGCCCTGCGTTCGCCTTTGCACTTCAAAGCATTTACAATAATTATGTGTAGGTAATATACATATAGATAAACCATGATGCAATCTAATACTCAACCATGTTATAGCATTTTCAATTATATACATATGTATATATATATATATATATATTATGGCATAAAAATGCATAAGCTGTAACGCCCTACTCCCGAACTATTTATTTTCGAGAATAATTATCGGTGATAAGCCCAACTAGACACTAGTTTAATTAACTATCATTACTTACGTTTCCTTACTTCAAATTCTTGATTCTTCACACATTGATTTATGACTAACATTTAACCACCAATTTAGAAGGTTAAATCTCACTTCTTGTATGGCTGCATCTAACGTCTCATTAGACTGCCTACATACCATAAACAGGGATCAAGTCATTCGTAGTTCACATTGGTACTTCAAAGCATTTACAGTAATTATGTGCAATAATCAGTTTATAACCGTTTCAGGAATTACCAATCATATATATATATATATATACGATAGAAAGGAAAAGACTCACTCACCTAAGGTCCGCACTACGACTCCCTAGAACGCATATCGAGATATCACGAACCATCATCGCCTATGACCAATTATCAAATCACATCTTAGAGTTCATACCGATAAAACACACAATTTACATAAAACACATCCCTACGTAATTCAATTCGGAAGATCTGCATCATGGATTTCCGGTCCGTTGCTTCGAAAGATCCACATTATATTTCTAGGACAACATCCTAAAGTTCCATTGCGATCCAACGGTCCGATCTCCGCCAATTGCCAAAACTAAGTGGTGGTTAACCTTTTATTTTATGAATTTACAAATCCAATTCGGGAAGATCCGTATATCAGATTCCCGATCCGTAAGTTCCTATGGTCCTCAAATATTATATACTATAACATACTAAAGTTTAGTGACGATCCAACGGTCGGATCGTTGATTCATATCTTTACCAAGTAACGTATCCTAATGAGTTTTGGTCCAAACGATCAACCTACAATATACAATTGCCAAAACTGAACTCAAGACATCTAATTTAGCCTAAGGATAACATCAACGGTCCCCTGGCCACGCGCCGCCACACCCTCCGTCGCGGGTGGCGGTCAGCCGCCCCGACTTTCCGGAAAATCCAACTATTTCCAAAAATTATCAAAATTTACAGGAATGAAGATCTCAATGAGTAGAGTAAACTTTATACCTGTGGCCAAGTCCAATTTGTCCGGGAAAAGCTCCAATTTTGCTCAAACCCGCCGGAACCCTAGAAAATGGTGTGCTCCAATTCGACCTCCATACTCACTCCGACGCCTCAACCATTGCTTGGGCTTTGTTCTAGGCCTCAAGGGAAGTCTAAAGGTGATGGTAATTAGATGAAATCATTTCAAAATTTGGGGAATCTCGGCCAAGAACCGTCGCACCCACCGGTGCGATTTTTCCCAATTTCAAGCCCAAATCTCTTGAAATTTGAGGTGTGGTAGGAAGGGGGAAGGGCTAGATGATGTTTGAGAATGGTGGCTAGGTCCAATTCGTGGAAATTCGATGGAAAACCATCAGAAATTATGGTAGAAACGGGTTAAGGGGTGCGGGTCGAAGGGGAACCCGGCTGGTTCCTTTCATTCTCCCCCTTCCTCCTTTCCCCTCCTTTCCCTTTCTTCTGATTGGCATTCCCCCTCCTGTGCTTTCTTCCTCCCCTCTCTTCCGCTGCCATTGGGCAGCCTCTCTTTCCCCCTTTTCCTCATTATTTTTTATGATTTTTCATTGGGTTGTTGCCTTCTCCCCCCCTCTTCTAATTGGTTCCTTGTCCCTTTAATTTAATTGGTCCATTATTCCCACTTGGTGGGAGTTCAAAATTAAACTAACAAGTAACCAATTTCAAATGTCCGTAACTATATCGTTATAATCCGGACTCGCAAACGGTTTTCGCCTATGCGTTCGTCTCAACGAGTACTATGAGGATATGCTACAAGAATAAGTCATAAGTATCTCTAACCAATGGTCAATGGAAGTCAAGCCTTCGCCTCTAGGGTATTTTCGTAAATTCATATTTTTAAAATTTAAAAATCGTAGAACTAGGGACGGGTTGTCACAATCTACCCACCTTAAAAAATTTCATCCCCGAAATTTGAAATCATTAGCTAAACATAATGTACTTCAGAAGATAGGAAAGAGTATATATATATATATATACATATATGGAAAGTGGAAATCAAGCTAGAGCGGTAGCAGAATAGAGAATGTCATTCTGTCGCGATCGGAATGTAATTATTCCTCTTTCATACTTTCAAGTTCAACCTTCCTTATGTTTATAGGTATAATAATGCTATATAATAGATGGTAAAATGATTTTCCTCAAAAATAATCGACACCCAAAACACCGCTTTCATGGGCCCTAAGGTGTTAATTTCGGGAAACTGAAGTGACCAATATACCCAAAAAGGCTCAACAGATTCATAAGCCCAAATCTCTCTTTCATAAAGCAAATAAATAATTGTTGCACTTGTCTGGAAAGGTTGTTGCTCTCTCATGGGGTTTTGATCACTGGCGCACGCGCCCGCCAAATCGATCTATTATGAATTCCTCACTAATCAAGCGTGAAATCATGTCGATGAGGCTAACAGGACACCCAAGAATTTGAGCGTCAAGATAAGTTCAAAAATCTAGAGTACAAGGTATCTGGATTAATTATGCAATGTCAATGTCTAAACGGTCCTCCCGGACAACTTATCAACCTCCTAAATGATATGAGGAATATACTAGTGACTCAAAAACAACCCACTTATTTTTAACAGCATGAGGTAAAACTGAGAGTACAACCATAACTGACACAGACTAAAATATTAAAGAGTCGAAAATTTTCAAAAATAAGATAATAAAAAAAAAGATGAATTACGCTAGAATGCTAGACAATTCCGTTATTACCTCAGTCCAAGAAGTAGGGAGGTCGAATTTAAGAATGAACTAACAAGGTTTCTTGATGATCGAAAAGTAACATCACAAATTATTAAAACTACCAGGGACCAAAAGTAATTTCCCCAAAATGTTCTTCCGTCGAATGCTACTACTTTTGAACCATCGTTGCGCAAGACAGTTCTAGAGTCTTGACAAGAATAGACTTCGCAGGAATTCTAATAGGTGATATTCTAACAGATACTATCAAAAAAATCAAAACTAGCTGAAATTTCCAATCTCAAAAGGATCAATACTAATGGCGGAAGAATAATGATAGAATTATTTGGTAAGAAGTGAAACACGCCATACGATGAAGTATAAATACCACTAATTGGAACACCACATGAGCGTAACATTGGTTCAACATCACGATTATTGATTTTTGCTCTCTCTACACATACAAAATACTTCGAATTGAGAGTGTATAATGATACTTCCCAACTCTATTCATTTAACAAATGATTATAATCATTCAAACCATTTTTTTGATAGGTTAAAGGTAACTCCATATCAATACTCTTTTTTTTTTCCAACTAAAATAGAGTGGGACTAGCTGAAAGTGTTCAAAAGTAAATATGTCCTTTCCGTACAACCGGAAGATACACGATAATGTACTCATAGTTGCTAATTAAATTCTTCTACTGCCACTGTCCGAACTTAGTCCGTTCCAAAAAGTGAGTGTATTTAAGAAGTTCTAAGGTTGATAAAGACTTTGGACACGTTCTTCACAGAGAAATGTTATTCGATTTCCAAGCAAAGATGATAATTGCTAACTTTAAATCACAGATAAAATAGTTCATTCCAAATGGTTCTATACATTGATGAGACTACTATGGATTTAACATGTTTCACGAGGATACTCTGAGTTTCAAAAGTTTATTACATAGAACACCAATTTAAAATAGGGTTTGTGCGAAAAGATGCAAGAAAACTAACGTAGTACGAAAAATGGAATGGTGGTATTCTCCCGGATATCACCAAGGAATCAAAACTATTTTTGATTTCTGCTCTGAAAAAGGTTTAATAATGACGGTTAACAATAGTGATGAGATTGATCCATAAATCTCTGGCGATGCACCAATAGTGATACAATAACCCCACGTTAGGGCTATCAACTAGTCTCAATTCCACACCTTTCCTTGGCAGAAAAGTTCATTGATTATAATCTAGAGACACTTGCCCAAAATGATCTTCTAAAGATCGACAAGTCATCAATTTTGATCAAAACTTAGGAACAACAAACCTATTTTCTGTATTCGACGAGATGGTAAGATTCAAACATTAGACTCGAGAACCAAGAATGCTCACAGCACGCGTGTGATGAACGCAATACTGCCCAACTAATGCTCTGATACCAAACTAACACACCCCGACCCAGAATGTCCACTAGGACTCTGAGTCGAGCTGTGCTTCCAGGTGTCGAAGCCATAAAGTATGATGATATGGAACAATGTGAATAAATTTAAACCTAAAAGTGCCTAAATATAAGAGTGCGCCGTGAGCGGGAATGAACCCATTTCACACGTGAAGTTAGAGCATAAGTAAAGTACAGTATAGTGGATTGAAAAGCATACCATCGAAGGTAATCTCCAATACAAAGACTTGCCATGAATCCTCGTCAATACGAAAGTTCTGCTACTAAACCTAGAGGGATAAAAACAAGAGTGAGTGGCCAGAAATAAAGCTTTAATAAAGACCCTCTAAACAATATAATCCCTCACCGTAACACCTGTTTAGCTTCCAGAAAATCATACTACGGATAAACATGAAATCAAAAGTATACTAACATTAATCTAGAAGTATACCACAAATCTATAAGGTTAAATCTCACATTTTCCACCAATGTTCCTTACATTACTCAATTTCCTAAACCAGGCTGTTGTCTCAATTATTTAATTTCACTTCTTGTATGGTTGCATCTAACATCTCGTTAGACTGCCTACGTACCCTAAACAGGGATCAAGCCATTTGTAGTTCACATTAGTACTTCAAAGCATTTACAGTAATTATGTGCAATAATCAGTTTATAACCGTTTGAGGAATTATCAATCGTGTGTATATATATACGATAGAAAGGAAAAGACTCACTCACCTGAGGTCCGCACTATGACTCCCTAGCACGCATATCGAGATATAACACACAATTTACATAAAACACATCCCTACGTAATTCAATTCTGAAGATATACATCACGGATTTCCGGTCCGTTGCTTCCAAAGATCCATATTATATTTCTAGGACAACATCCTAAAGTTCCATTACGATCCAAAGGTCGAATCTCCGCCAATTGCCAAAACTAAGTGGTGGTTAACATTTTATTTTATGAACTTACAAATCCAATTCGGGAAGATCCTTATATCGGATTCCCAATACGTAAGTTCCTATGGTCCTCAAATATTATATACTATAACATACTAAAGTTTGGTGACGATCCAACGGTCGGATCGTCGATTCATATATTTACCAAGTAACGTATCCTAATGAGTTTAGGTCCAAACGATCAACCTATGATATACAATTTCCAAAAATAAACTCAAGACATCTAATTTAGCGTAAGGATAACATTGATGGTCCCCTGGCCACGCGCCGCCGCATGCTTTGCCGCGGGTGGCGGTCGGCTGCCCCGACTCGCCGAAAAATCCAACTATTTCCAAAAATTATCAAAATTTACAGGAATGAATATCTCAATGAGTAGAGTAAACTTTATACCTGTGTCCAAGTCCAATTTGGCTGGGAAAATCTCCAATTTTGCTCAAACCCGCCGGAACCCTAGAAAATGGTGTGCTTCAATTCGACCTCCATACTCACTCTGACGCCTCAAGCATTGCTTGGGCTTTGTTCTAGGCCTCAAGGGGAGTCTAAAGGTGATGGTAATTAGATGAAATCATTTCAAAATTTGGTGAATCGGCCAAGAACAATCGCACCCACCAATGCGATTTTCCCAATTTCAAGCCCAAATCTCTTGAAATTTGAGGTGTGGTAGGAAGAGGGAAGGGCTAGATGATGTTTGAGAATGGTGGCTAGGTTCAATTCGTGGAAAATCCGATGGAAAACCATCGGAAATTATGGTAGAAACGAGTCGAGAGGTGCGGGTCGAAGGGGAACCCGGTTGGTTCCTCTCCTTCTCCCCCTTCTTCCTTTCCCCTCCTTTCCTTTTATTCTGATTGGGCATTCCCCCTCCTGTGCTCTCTTCCTCCCCTCTCTTCCGCTGCCATTGTGCATCCTCTCCTTCCCCCTTGTCCTCATTATTTTTTCTGATTTTTCATTGGGTTGTTGTCCTTTCCCCCCTCTTCTAATTGGTTCCTTGTCCCTTTAATTTAATTGGTCCACTATTCGCACCTAGTGGGAATTCAAAATTAAACTAACAAGTAACCAATTTCAAATGTCCAGAACTATACTGTTATAATCCGGACTCGCAAACGGCTTTTGCCTATACGTTCGTACCAACGAGTACTACGAGGATATGCTACAAGAATAAGTCATACGTCTCTCTAACCAAAGGTCAACGGAAGTCAAGCTTTTGCCTCTAGGGCATTTTCGTAAATTCAAAATTTTAAAATTTAAAAATCATAGAACTAGGGACGGGTTGTCACAACAACATTTTACATACTTGCTTTGTATAATTATTACAATACAAAACAAAAATTTTCAGTTTTCAGGAAAATATTACTTGGTAGATGCGGGGTACCCACAAATAAGAGGTTATTTGGGACCATATAAAGGTGAAAGATATAAAAGAAAGAAGCGCATCAAGATAAAAACTAGAATGAAAGAGTTCTATGAAAAGAATCCAAAGCCATAACTCCTACTGAAAATCTGCTAATCATTAAAGAAAGTCCAACTATAACAGTGTCGCCCTACCGCATCCTCCTAACTTCCCATAGAGAGTCATAGAGTCATAGTACCAAGGGCGGAGCCAAGTACAAGGCTCCCCTAGGCTATAGCATAGGGAGAGTTTGATTCTTCAAGCTTAAAAATATTAGTTTTTGGGTTAGTTTATGATTTTTAATTGTCATATTTCACTTAAGAAATGAAATTTTTTTATTAGTAAGGTTGTTTTTAAGAATAATAAGAGCTAATAGATGTTAAATAAACTCATCACTTTAACCAATATTATATTTAATAGTAGTAAATTAAAACTTTCATACCACAAATGGTTCCTTATTTTATTCACTTGAAAGCTTTGAAGGCTAGAAACCTAGAAAAAATAGCATAAAATTCTTGCTTCAAATTACTACATTCAAGTTTTTACTATTATATAACTTTATGAAGACAAAATAGGATTAAAATTTTGATTTCGGATTAATAATTTTAGCTTAGCCGACCCATGGAATAATTTCTGACTACGCCATTGCATAGTACCATACCAACTAGAGCCCTAGTGACGTACCAACTAAACCAATAGTGTCATATCGGCTAAACTCCTGATGTCGTACTGGCTTAAACCCAAGCTCGGGGCAATTGGACAACTTTGACGCATGTCGAACGTAACAATTGGAGCCAAATTCTTGTGCTATCTTTGCGCGTGAGCCAAATAAGGTCATTATCAACCCTCACGCACGTTTTATTGTTTTGATTTATTTCATCTCTCAGTCCCTAACGACTACGTTTTCTAAAAATTCCCATTTCCTAATACCTCTTCCCTCCCGACGCCACACCCAAATTGCTCGATCACTAGATCTCCCCTCTCTCTGATCAGATCCAAACTCCGGAGACCAAAACAATGTCGCACTCCGAACGCGACACCGTCCCCCTCCACCCCTCCTCCCAATCCGACATCGACGAGATCGAAAACCTAATCAACGCCAGCGTCCAATCGGGCCCCACCAACGTCCTCCCCGCCAAACCCCCCAGTCCTCCCCGCGCCTCCATTCCCGTCTCATCATCCCCTTTCATCCCATCAAACCTCCCGCCCCCAGCCCCCTCCTCCGCCGCGAAGCAGAAGCCTCCCTCCGTCCCCGCCCCACCTCCCATTCCCTCCGCAACCAACGGCCCCAGTATCTCCCCCTCCGGGTTCGGCTCCCCGCCCAACACCCTAACCGAGCCCGTTTGGGACACCGTGAAGCGCGACTTGTCGAGAATCGTGAGCAATTTGAAGCTTGTGGTGTTCCCTAACCCGTATCGTGAGGATCCGGGAAAGGCCTTGAGGGATTGGGATCTCTGGGGACCCTTCTTCTTCATTGTATTCTTGGGTCTCACTCTTTCCTGGTCTGCATCTGTCAGAAAGGTCAATTTCCCTTCTTCTTTTCTTTCATTTTTATTATATGTATATATGTGTTGGGTTTTCTGAAGATTATGGTTTGTGGGTTTTTCTCATTTGATTTCAATTGGAATTGTTGGTGAACAGTCTGAGGTTTTTGCTGTTGCTTTTGCTGTGCTTGCTGCTGGTGCTGTGATTCTGACACTGAATGTACTCCTACTGGTAATTGCCCACTCTCTTGCGTTCTACTTGTATCGATTTGTTCATGTTGGGTTTTCGAAATCAAGAATTGCGTGTGAATGGGAAGTCTATATAAGAGGCCTTTCTTATTTTGTGTGAATGCTCTATCTAATATCAACACCACTGTAATCTCAAATTTGTTACGATGTCAATTATATGCACGTATTGTAGTAGCTAAAAGTAAATGAAGGGCGAGAGTGAGCTCAGATTTGAGTAAATGGAAAACTGATGCATCACTTGGTGAAAAATTAGGAGTGATCTATCTATATATACAACCTCGATTGATTTTCCCATGCTTGTTGCAAGAAGTATAGCATGTTACAAGTATTCTTGCTTGTATGTGTTAATATAGACAGATTAGAGTAATTTTCTCGCGTAATGTGAGGTGTGGCTGTTAGATTGTGAATCATACGGTTAATGAGGGATAAATATGCACGAATGCCGCAATTTGCGTCTTGATTCACATTCTTAAGATATAGCAAGCTAGGCCAAGAGACGTTCCTTTAACAGAATGACTAGATTGAGAAAAGTTTTTTCTTTCCAGGGTGGACACATAATATTCTTCCAGAGCCTTAGTCTTCTCGGTTATTGCTTATTTCCTCTGGACGTTGGAGCTCTGATATGTATGGTGAAGGATTATGTGATATTGAAGGTGGTGGTGGTAAGCGTAACACTGGCTTGGAGTTCATGGGCTGCATATCCTTTCATGAGTTCAGCAGTCAACCCCAGGAGAAAAGCCCTTGCACTTTACCCTGTTTTCCTATTGTATGTATCCATCGGTTTCCTTATTATCGCTATTGATTGACACACCAAAAGTAAGCAATGCTGTTAGATATGATTTTTTGGGGTGCTTCATTTTCTCTCTTGTTGCTTGGAATTTTGGTGCTCTGTCTGCCTATATCAAATCTGTCGTATGAAACTTCTTACGTGATTTTAATTCTATCACGTCTTCATACTTTTCGTTACTCCTGTCCTGTGATCCGATGAGTTCATTCTTGTTCATTGTGAGACATGTCAATTTACTAAATACCAAACAGTGATATATTTTAGAACTTAGCAGCAGCATCTTTTAACTTCCCAACTTTTTGAAATAAATTGCTATTTGTAAACGTTAGCGTTAATTACGACAATGGTCGCTGACCTTGTCACCGTGTTTCCTTTTCGTCCCTGTATCTATTTTTGCTTTCTGTGGTTCTCAAACTCACTCACGTTTGGCGTTTTTGGTCCTTACCGTTAACTCCATTTCTTTTTCTATTAAAACTATGTGTAAATTTGAAAATTCAATTCACAACCTTAAAAACTAAATAACAAAATAACATAAAAGTTGAAATAAAATTTGTTGGATGCATAAAAAGTCCTAATCACCCCTATATTTAACGGAAAATGCATGGAGTTGACGGAAATGACCAAAATGTCTCGCGAAAGTGAGTTTGAATGTTGATGACCATAAAAGATTAAATTGTAGCAATAGTCCCTCAACTTTAATCAAATTGGACCAATGGTCCCTCAACTAAAAATTCATTACCATTGGTTCCTCAACTCATCAAAATATATAGCTATGGTCCTTTTCGTCAGCTTAGTCAGAATTTTGTCAAAATAAATTATGTTGGAAGGACCAATGCTACAATCGAGGTCCCTCAACTCATCAAAACGTGTAGCTACGATCCTTTTGGTCAACTTCATTAGAAATTTTGTCAAAATGAGTTATGTTGAAGGGATCATTGCTACAATTGAGTTAAAGTTGAGAGATCATTTCTCCAGTTGGATTAAAGTTGAGGGACCAATGGTAATGGATTTTTAGTTGAGGGATCATTGCTTCAGTTGAGTTAAAGTTAAGGTACATTGCTACAATTTAAGGTACATTGCTACAATTTACTCGACCATAAAAAAAAACCGAAAAGAAAAACAAGTTAGGGTATGAAAAATGAAACACTGTGGCAAGTTCATGGACTAGTTTTATAGTTAACCTTAACTATTATTATTCATTTTTTATGCGAATTAGTATTGTTGTTCTCTGCGGAGTTTGTAAACTATCAACCGTGGTTGCATGCAATCGGTGTATACGACCTTTCGTCCACAAGATTGATTGACATGCGACGACATCCAAACCAGAAAATGTAAATGGGAGGATGTTTAGAGCATCCTCAATGGGGCTTTATCCTCCATGAGGCTACCACATTTCCAGCCTTAGCGCAAAATTTCATCCCCAATGAGTTGGAAAATGAGGCTAGATTCACCACTGGGGCTAGCAACTTCAACAGTGGGTCCCAAAAAGAAAGTAGCAACCCATGTGAGCAAAATTCTATCGCTATTCATCCATTTGCGAATACACTTATATTCTCCTTTTATTATTTTTTTAATTATTTTTTCTTACTTATTTGTTTTGCAATTTGGCTAATTAATGATTGTTTTAAATTCCATACGAATTAAAATTTCAAATTGATTTAATGTTCATGGGCAATGATGGGTGAAATTTTCAAGTAATTTTTTTCAAAATTGTATGATACTAATTTACCAATTGGTGCTAGGTAAATTGTTGTGGTATACGTGAAAATCAAATTATTTCAGAGGGTGAAGTGGGGGTTTGGTTCTTTCAAAGGATGAAATTGAGATAAGGGAATCTAATCTAATGAACGATTCATAAGTGATGAAATCTAACTTTGTCACAATTTAAACTTTTTAGGTTGAAGGGTTCATAAAAAATTTAATATAGCATGTCCAAAAATCAACTTAAGAAAAACTAACACAAAAAAAAAAATTATCGATTCATCAAATTACTACATAAATATATATATATATATATATAGCCCCATATAGAGCCCGAAAGATATAGCCCCTCGTTGGGAGAGATTCTTTTATAAAGCTCTAAAGATTCCTCGAAGCTCTAAAATAGGCTATATCCACAACTTTTCCAGCCCCATATAGAGCCCCTGACTGGGAATGCTCTTACAACGGTTATGTTCATGCTTTTGGTTACTATTTTACCTTTGAGCTGCTTGAGGATTGAGCATCAGTTATTGTGACAACCCGTCCCTAAATTTACGTTTTTATTTATTTTAATCGAGGGAATTGACTAAAATGTCCTAGAGGCAAGGATTTTGACTTATGTTGACCATCGTTTAGAGGAACATATGATTTATTCTTTCGACGTATTTGTGTAGTACTTGTTGATACGAACACATAGGCGAAAGCCGTTTGCGAGTCCGAATTATAATGGTATAGTTACAGAGGTTTGAAATTTATTATTTAAAGTTAGTTAAATAATTTGAGCTCCCATTTTGTGGGAAGGAAGCCATTTAGTTTTTAGGAGGGAAAAGAAAGGAATCGGGAGGAGCAAGAAAAACAGAACAGAGGAAAATGAGGGTTGCTGCCCAGTTGGAGAAGAAAAAAGGAAGGCGCTTTTGCCCAATCAGGAAGAAGGAAGAGAGATAGAAGGAACCAATGGGAATAGGAAGAAAGGAGGGAAATGAGAGAGGGGAGTGGCACCCAACCAAGAACCCTTTTCCCCCTGACCCGTTTCTTCCACCCCGACCCGGTTCGGCCGGTGTCCATTTCCAACGCCCTCGTGGCATTTTCCGAGCAAAGAAAAGCTCCCCATCACTACCAAATTACTTCCCTGCTATTTTCCCATCAATTTGTTGGAAATGTGCCCTAAAACCAATCATATGATGATACTTTACGGACATTTCACATGTTAAACTAATCTAGTTTAATATCAAGGGCAAAGATTATTGTTTGAGCCGTCTCATATAAATGTTATATGCTTAAACAATAAGTCCAAGGAATATGTAATTAGGAGAATGTAATTAAACAAGTTAGATTAATGAGACCATTCTCTTTCATATACATATCCTAAACGTTCCTGATCATAGGATTGCCAATTGGGCATTGACAGTCCGTTAAGATCAGTACGTGCTGTGTCTTCTCTTAGGGAGAGTGACTAGTCTCGAGTCATTGGTGTGTGTGACATCAAGACAAGCATGTAGGTGCTCAATAGCGAATGAGTCAACTGAACACGATCAACGAAGAGTTCTCATATTCATGTCACATGAGAACTCATGGTTGGGATAATGCAAAGTAGTCCTTTGACCTGAGGCATCACAGTTGTCTTGTGGTTAAGTCCTTGATCTTTGATTATGTCAAACGTCACTCCATTCGTGGGTGTCCACGGCATCGTTGGGGTTAAGCCACTTAGTCATGGAGGCAAGTGAATGCGCAACAAGGGATCTCTAACCTTCAAACCGTTTGAGGGAGAATACTCTATGATATGATTAAGAATCTTTGGCCAAAGTATGAATGAGATTTAGGAATGTGTTCCAAATCACATTCAAGGTAATCATATAAGCACATGAATCACATTGGATAGTAGACATGAATAAACTATCAAACCAAACAATGTGGTCAAGAGTATTGTATTAGAGAAAGACCGTATTGCATTTGTAATCCTAAACTGAATAGGTTCTCCACCTCTTCTGATTAGCTTGGGTAACCATGATATGCTGCTAGGTGTCACTCATGGTTTGTGGAAGCCCTAAACGTGTGTAATCACTAAAGGGAGAATTGAAAGTAAGTTTCAATTCACAATCGATGTGAAATGGTTTTAATCGCCCACTGCCTCGCTAAAAGGAACCTAATGGATCGTACACCGTGTAAGGTAAAGATTGAAGAAACAACGGAGATGAGTAAGAATAATTAAATGGTTTAATTATTTATGGCAAGGATTAATTAATATGTTAATTAATCAAACGAATAAAGTTCGTTAAAAGACCACGGGTTAGTTTTGGGCCTCAAGGCCGAATGGGCTTTGAACGTCAAGCCCATTGACTTAAGTTGTATGACAACTTAATTCACAAAGGCCCAAAAGCCCAATAAAACCCTTATGGCCGGCCATGTTAGAGAGAATGGGCTTTTGGTTCTTTAGGTCACTTATTTGAAGGGACTATATAAAGGACTTTATAGCCTAAATTCATTAAGGGTTCTTTTGGAGAAAATTGGAGAGAACATGTCTCTCCTTTTCTCTCTAAAGAGGCCGGCCCCCCCTTGGAGGGTGCATCTAGCAATCCCACTACTCCAAGGTCACTCATTTCTTCTCCAATCTAACCTTTGTGTGGAGACTTAGAGGTTCTCAATTTTGGGAACTTGGAGAAACCTTTTCATCCATCCAAATCCATAGATTTGAGATGCAAGGAATGAAGGCCCTCTCTTTGGGTGATTAGCCTTTGCTTATGCAAAGAGGAATCTACAAAGGTATAAATTTCAACTCACTTTGTTTTGAGTTGAGTCTTGGTTCACCAATCTACTAGGCTTTGAATTTCATGGGTAATGTTTTGTTTTTGAATGCATGCAAGCATGATTCCTCCTTTTAATTGTTAATTGCATGCTATAGATGTTATTCAAATGAACATGTTTTCACAAAATAATCCTTCACAATTGTCAACCAAACCCGACATATTTGGCTTTGTTTTCGTGAGGGACCTCCCCCCACGGGTCCGAGTGAGCACCGGCGGCAATTCACCAAATTTTAAACGTTCTCCTTTCAATTACCACCACCAAAACACTCCTCAAGAGGTCAGGAGCAATGCCCAATAAGTGGTTGGAACATTGGAGTTAATTTGAGGACGAATCAAGAACACCCAAATTTTAGGGTTCCGGCGGATTCGTGGTGATTTGAGGCTTTTCCCGGCCAAATTGGACTTGGCCACAGGTATAAAGTTTACTCTACGCATTGAGATCTTCATTCCTGTAAATTTTGGTAATTTTTGAAAATAGTTGGATTGATTGTTGGACCTAAATTCTCTATGTTACGTTAATAGGTCATTATATGAATCGACGATCTGACCGTTGGATCGTCACCAAACTTTAATATGTTATAGTACGTAATATTTTAGGACCATAGGAACTTACGGATCGGGAATCTGATATACGGATCTTCTCGAATTGGATTTGTAAGTTCATAAAATAAAATATTAACCGCCACTTGGTTTTGGCAATTGGCAGAGATCCGACCGTTGGATCGTAATGGAACTTTAGGATGTTGTTCTAGAAGTATAATGTGGATCTTTGAAAGTAAGGGATCTGAAATCTGTGATGCGGATCTTCCGAATCGAACTACGTAGGGATGTGTGTTATGTAAGTTGCATATTTTATTGATAAGAACTCTGAGACGTGATTTGATAATTGTTCTAGGCAACGATGGTTCTTGATGTCGCAATATTTTTGCTAGGGAGTCGTAGCGCGGACCTCAGGTAAGTGGGTCTTTTCCTTTATATATATATATATATGATTGATAATTCCACAAACGGTTATAAATTGATTATTGCATATAGTTACTGTGAATGCTTTGAAGCTCTAATGCGAACTACGAATGGCTTGATCCCTATTTAGGGTACGTAGGCAGTCTAACGAGACGTTAGATGTAGCCATACCATAAATGAGACTAAATAATTGAGACAATAGCCTTGTTTGGGAAATTGTGCCATGTGAGGGACATTGGTGGAAAATGTGAGATTTAACCTTATGATTTAGTGATTGGATGTTGGCCATAAATCATTGTGTGAAGGATCGAGAAATTGAAGTAAAGAATCGTAAGTATTGATAGTTAGTTAAACTAGTGTTTAGTTGAGCTTGTCACCAATAATTATTCGTGAAAATAAATAGTTCGAGAGTAGGGCGTTATAGATTGTGCATTTACGCCACATTATTGATATATATATATATATATATATTTGGAAGCAGTACGATATGGTTAAGTTTTGGATTTGCATCAGGGCATGTCCATAAGTATATTATAGCGCATAATTATTGTGAATGCTTTAAAGTACGAAGGTGAACGCATGATGCACAGATAAGATCAAGTGAGTATATGTTGTGAAATGTGGAATGCATGGCTATGATTACATTTTATTTAGAACGATTGAGTGATGGCATGACTATATTATGTTTTAAGCAACTCCGACATTGTAGTACAGGTTGTCTACAAGTCGTGCATGCCATATTAGATGCATTTAGAGCTCATAACCCTGCACCCCGGTGTTAGTGCTCTTGCCCGAGGACAGGGCCTAGCCTTCACGTGATCGTTCAACTCCCGCACCACACGCTTACTTTGGATTCAAGGTAGGTGCCAGCTTGTCGTACATACCATATTACGTGGTTCCGACTCGTAGGTGACTTGCGATACTTTGCACAGGTCACTATAGGTGATAAGTCGTACAGGTCACTATAGGTGACTCCGACTTATGAGCTAGCATTGATTGATGAGATATGGATGAGTCGTACAGATCACTATAGGTGACTCTGACTGGCGTGCTAGTACGAGTTATTAAGCACATGATTATTTATATTGCTAATGAGATGATGTGTGGTGGTATACTTCTGGATTCACTGTTAGTATACTTTTGATTTCATACTTATACGTAGTATGATTTTCTGGAAACTAAACAGGTGTTACGGTGAGGGATTATATCGTTTAGAAGGTCTTTATTAAAGCTTTATTTTCTGACCCACTCACTCTTGTTTTTATCCCTCCAGGTCTAGTAACAGAGTTTTCGTATCGAAGAGGATTCGTGGCATGTCTTGGTATTGGAGATTACCTTCGATGGTATAATTTTCAATCCACTCTACTATACTTTACTTA
This sequence comes from Malus fusca, assembly GCA_035220775.1. NCBI lineage: Eukaryota > Viridiplantae > Streptophyta > Magnoliopsida > Rosales > Rosaceae > Malus > Malus fusca. The sequence goes on along the minus strand of CM069071.1, from coordinate 24,971,494 downwards.
TGCTCTGACGTCACATGTGAAATGGGTTCATTTCCGCTCACAGCGCACTCTTGTATTTAGGCACTTTTAGGTTTAAATTTATTCACTTGTTCCACATCATTACACTTTATGGCTCCGTCACCTTCCAGGTGTCGGCCAACACTGCTCGATTCGAAGTCCTAGTTGACACTCCGGGTCGGGTTGTGTCAGTTATTCTTCAGGAAAATGCGAGAGAATTGTGCTCTCCTCCTTTTCTCTCTTATACTTTTTGGTGACTTCTTATGAATATCAATAGATAATTATGGATTACGAATGGAGGAGTGTGAAAATCTCCACCCCTAAATTAAATAAACATCTCACTTTTGCAAAATTGGCACTACAACAAATCATTATAAATAATAAACAAGCTAATTGCACCCAAGTTCAAAATGCCTTCCTCATAAATTCGACTTTCCATAGTGGGCCGAATAATCGATAGAGGTGTCTGGTCCATTGTACTTAAGTTCGAATTGCCTTTCTCATACATTAGTCCTTTCACAATGGGTTGGAAACTTGAGTGTGATAAAATTATATAGGAACTAAACTCTTGCAGTGGTCAGAAAATCTGAGTACAAGGAGAGCAATTATTATTTTTGAGTTAAATATTAAACTCATAACTCTGAAGCCTATATAATAAAGAGGTGACTAATCATAAAATAAGGAAAAAGAAAAAGTACCACGGGTCCTACAGTTAATATATAAAACGCACGCCTACCAAACTTACACTGTGGAGCACAAAATAATCAAGAAAATTATGGAGGTGACACGTGGAATTTTGGGTTAAATGGACAAAATTACCCTCCAGGCACACCGGGATTCCCACACGCATGTAACAAACAATAACATCTTGATCAAGGAAGAGTCAAAGGTAATCAAAATGGTATTTATTCAAATTTCTCTCATCACTCCTCATCAAATCCTTATTCAAAATAGCTCCCAAAACTTCCTATTTAATTTGGGATTAGTTACCATGTTAATTGCAAGATATTAATGGCGGAAATTTGCATCCATAAATTGGTACTTTCATTGAGAGCTTGATTCACACGCTCGAAGAAGACTCTCGCATTCAAAGTTTCTCGTTTCTTATTTCTCATTCATATGTAAATTTTCATATGTCCTTATTCCTATAATTTTTTTTAATTCTTTGAATAGACGTAGGAGAAAAATACAATGGTGGGAAATTTGGAAATCACGACGAACGGAAATTTCCTAATTCAAAGATCCAAATCAAGCAAAAGGAATAACTTTGCCACCACAGAGTACCATCACCACGACAACCATGGCAACCACTGTGGCAGTGGGGAGTGTGACAGCTTTATGGCAGCAAGGCCACGAAGTAACAACAGTTGCCACCTTGCAACAACGACCCCAGGCTCGTACCATAAGGCAGCCAACCCAGCAAGAGGCAGCCCAGATCTAGCAGGCCCATGACGCTGCCATAGCAGTTGAGGCCCAAAGCACGGCTCAAACAGCTGTAGCTGCGGCAAATGGAGCAGCCCAACACTCGCAGACCAAGGCTAGCGCAAGCCCAATGCACCCTCGGTCTAAGGCCAAGCAGGCCAAACTGCACCGCACCCACGTGCCCTGCATGTGGCTCAACCCATTTATGTAGCCCAACCTGCTCCCACGGTCCACCTAGTGATCCCAACCGGTCCAAGATCGGTTCAACCGTCTCGCCTTTAGATTTCTGGACCAACGATTGAACCGGGGGTATTTTCACCCTATTTTTTCGTAGATTTGACATATCCCAACTCAAATATCGCGCCCGAAGGCCATTACACTTCAACTACTTAAGAAGATGCATACCGTCCAAGCTATTCCAACCCAAGTGGCGAACAACACTTAACCCGACAAGTCATAGAGTTGACAAGCACCTTTGCACAGCAGATGACCTTGGTGAATCAACTTTTGTAGCGCACCGAGATGCAGCGTTCCCCAGACGAGGTGTCCCAAAGCTGGACAAGGGTAGACGACGACCCTCTTCAGCAGCGTCCAGGCAAATAGCCTTTCGACCAGCCACGAACCGAGCATTCTGGCATTGTATACTCCTGCTTAGGATCCCGAGATAGCGTTGTAAACACGAAAATTCTGTAACGAATGAAACGAGAACACATGTACAAAGTAGATTTGTATTGATGAATTTGTATGGTTACAATCTCTGTTTACAATTTTCCTCTAATTTAGTCTTCAAATTTGATGTAGATACGTAGGTTGTTGATCCAAGGGTTGCGATGACTTGATCTCGGCCGAACGATTGAATGATTGCTTCAAGTTTTGAGCTTGAAACAATGCATGGATAATCTTCACCTCAAAGTTGCGCCAAAGGTGATGTTGATGTGGGATTTTGTTGATTCAAAGGTCTTGGCGACTTGATCTTGAATCGAACGTCGTTACAAGTTTTAAGCTTGCAACAAAGTCTAGAAGGAATCGGCACAAGTGCTTGTTGATTCTTTAAGGGAATGTTTCGGCTTTGGTTGTGTGTTCTTCGAAGAGAGCTTTGGCAGCGTATTAGTCTTCAAAGATTTGGTAGAGGTTCTTCTCAATGTGAGAATTTCGGCCCTTCAATGTAGAAATTGTCCACCTTATGCTTGTCTTAGGACCTTGTATTTGTAGACTTCTCAAAGTTTGCCTTTTGGATGGATTTGGCTTTGATTTGTGTCTTGATTCGTCCATGGGAAAATTTAAGCATGTTTTGTGTCTTAATTTCAGCCACTTTTGATAAGCTCATATTTATACATATTTTACATCAAATTCTCTCGTCTTTTCTTAGTTATTTCCTCATATTTATGTGCTATTTACTTTATTTTTGTGTTTTATCGAATTTATCTAGCTAAGAAAATAAAAATAGCACAAGTGTGATTTTAAGTAATAAATTCGTCATTTCTACCTTGCTCACTTATTTTATTAACTTAAGAAAACATTTTGGCAGCAAAAAGAAAAGAAGAAAAAAATAAAACAAAAAGAAAGCACAAAAGACAGTGGGCAAAGCACTGCACAAAGGAAATAATAAAAGAAGAATAAGTGGAAGGGAGAGTGGAGCTGGTAAGGAAAGAAAATAAAATAAAAGTGATGGAGGAGTCAGACGCCAGGAAGGAAAAGCTAGTGGACAGCAGAAAAGAAAATAAAATAACGTGGATGGAGAAAATAATAAAGAGGGCCTCGAGGAGAACCAGAGAACGGGGGGGGAGCTGCTCTGGAGGAGGAGAGAGCTGGGGGAGACTGACAAAACAGAAAGAAACCAGCTGCACTTGGCAGCTGGCAGCGAGATATTGGAGAAGGGAGAGAGACGTGAAGGACGAACAGAAATAATACAGAGGGAATAACAGGAGGGCCTCGGGGGGAATAACCAGGAGCTGCCTTCCTGGCAGCTAGATAGGAGAGAAGACGCGAAAAGGAGCACGGAAGGCAGCAGCGTGTGAAGCAAGAGTGGAGGACTGGCGCTGCCAGTTGCAGCGAGAGAGAAGTTAGCAGGGCAGTTTGTGCAGGCAAATGAGGTCAGCACAGAAGTCAGCACGACAGCAGGTCAGCACGCGTGAGAGGGTTGTGCAGCTTACGCGAAAAAGAAACTGTGCAGTGCATGCACAGGGAGAGCTGCCAAGTGTCAGGGTGCAGAAGAAAAAGACGTGTGCTGCCTCGGTTGGGGAAAATAAATGCACAGATCCTTGCACATTTCTATCGGTTAATTCGTTCCTCAAACTCATGTTTAATTTCTGTTTTAATTTATAAATAATGTGTAATTAATTTATTTTGGCTAGAGGGTGATTCGAAACCATGAATATGCTTGCAATATGATTTGATTACGTTCAGTTGTTATTTCATAAGTTGTGGTTTCAATTCGTTCATCTACTTGATTGATAACTTATTTGTGTATGTTGATTGAGAGTGCACGCTTAGTTTTCATGCATGAATATGATGCTAGATTATGAGGGAGTTTCACCTAATAGTTACAATCTTATAATCACAAGTAGTGAAGGTCGCTTATAAACGATCGCGTTGAATGAATTCTTGGCATTAGTTTCATGCTCATCATAGTAACGAATGCCTCGTCAACACTTATAGTTCTCATTGTGCTTCATGATTCTTGATTGTATCCTTATTGTGCTCATCACGTAAGGAACCTTTGAGGAATGCTTTGAATTGTTGTATGCGCTTTCCCATCCAATTCATTAACTTAAGGAGAACTTGAAGGTTAATTTAAGCGTATCTAGTTAACTTGGGGTGTTGAGTTTCATAATTTATTGGAAGAACAACTGAAAATCGTTTTGTTTGCAAGTGTGTCATGTGTGGAGAAGAACCTCCTAACTAGCCTTTCGCCCATCCTTTCACCTTAATTTCATGTTTTTGTCAATTCTGTAATTTATTTAAGTTTAATTTACTTTTCATCAAAAATCAATCCCCCATTTATTTTAAAGTGTTAGATTTGTTAGAAATCAATTTAGTTTGTGTTTTCTAGAGTCTTGAATTATTTTGAGTCTTTTCATTTGTTTTAGATTATTTGTTAGTTTTATTTTGAGTTATTCTAGTTAAGTGTTTTGAGTCTAGTTTAGTATTTTAAATTTTGTTTTTACGTTTTTAATTTAATTTTACTTGGGTTAGCATCCCTAGTTAATCCCCGGCCTAGAACGATCCCTACTTATCCATATACTACAACTGTCACAAATAGGGTTTAATTTGTGCGTTAATTTATTTTCGCATCAAATTTCCCTTGCTTGGCCGAATTATAGGCCTTTCTTGCCTATTTTGTGAGCAATCTTCAATTCTTGCTTGTTTTGTGAAGATGCTTTAGCTTTCTTTCCGGTTTTGGGAGCAATTTGGACCCCTTGCCTATTTTAAGAGGGATCATCTCCCTTTTGCCGACTTTTGGGAAGGTTTTGTACTTCCTTTGCTTGATTTGTGCCACATGTCTTTGATGACTTGTCCATTTGTGATGAGTTATATGCCATGTGGAGCTTTGTGATGCATCATATGTATGTAATGAAATTTACATGTCTACAAGCATATACTCTTGCCTTAGCACGCAGAGGAGCGTGCACTCCCGGTTAGGCCCACAGACGAGCATACATTCACGATTGAGGCTGTTGGAAATGTGCCCTAAAGCCAATCATATGATGATACTTTAAGAACATTTCACATGTTAAACTACTCTAGTTTAATATAAAGGGCAAAGATTATTGTTTAAAGTCGTATCATTTAAAAGTTATATGCTTAAACGATAAGTCCAAGGAATATGTAATTGGGAGAATGTGATCTAAAGAAGTTAGATTCATGAGACCATTCTCTTTCGTATACATATCCTAAATGTTCCTGATCATAGGATTGCCAATTGGACATTGACAGTCCGTTAAGATCAGTACATGCTATGTCTTCTCTCAAGGAGAGTGACTGGTCTCGAGTCATTTGTGTGACTGACACCAAGACAAGTACTTAGGTGCTCAATAGAGAATGAGTCCACTGAACGCGATCAACAAGGAGTTCTCATACTCATGTCACATGAGAACTCATGGTTGGGATAATGCAAAGTAGTCATTTGACTTGAGGCATCATAGTTGTCTTGTGGTTAGGTCCTTGATCTTTGACTATGTCAAAGTTGCTCCGTCAGAGGGTGTCCACGACATGGTTGGGGTTAAGCCATTTAGCCATGGAGGCAAGTGAATGCGCAACAAGGGATCTCTAACTTTCGAATTGTTTGAGGGAGAATACTCTATGATATGATTAAGAATCTCTGCCCAAAGTATGAATGAGATTTAGGAAGTCATTCCAAATCACATTCAAGGTAATCATATAAGTAAATGAATCACATTGGATAGTAGACATGAATAAACTATCAAACCAAACAATATGGTCAAGAGTATTGTATTAGAGAAAGATCGTGTTGCATTGGAATCCTAAACTGAATAGGTTCTCCACCTCTTCTGATTATCTTGGGTAGCCATGACATACTGTTAGGTGTCACTCATAGTTTGTGGAAGTCCTAAAGGTGTATAATCACTAAAGGGAGAATTGAAAGTAAGTTTCAATTCACAATCGATTTGAAGAGTTCTAATCGCCCACTGCCTCGCTAAAAGGAACCTAATGGATCGCACACCGTGTAAGGTAATGATTGAAGGATATAACGAAGATGAGTAAGGACAATTAAATAGTTTAATTGTATATGGCAAGGATTAATTAAAAGTTAATTAATCTAGAACGAAAGGTTCGTTTTAGGCCTTAAGTTAGTTTTGGGTTTCGGGACACAAAAAGGGTTTTGGTTCACAATGCACATAAGGTTTAAGTTGTGTGACAACTAAAACAAAATGGGCAACTAACCCACTAAAAATAGGGAGGCCGGCCATGCTTAGAGCGGGAGTGGGTTTTGGACTTATTACAAGTTTGCCACTCCATTGAAGGTAGGTATAAATGTGACTTTATAGCTTTTTCTTCATTAGGGTTTTCTTGAGAAATTGGAGAGAAAAAAAGCTCTCATTTTTCTCTCTAGGAGGCCGGCCACCATGGGAGAATTTACGAGCATATAATTCTTCAATGGTCACTCATCGTCTTCCTTAACCATATTTGGTGTCGAAACTTAGAGGTCTCCAACTTTGGAAACTTTTGGAGAACCCAATCCTTCCATTCATATCCAAGAAGACATAGAGCCAAGAAGCAAAATTCCTCCATCCAAATCCATGGAGCCAAGGAGCAAGGTGACAAAGAAAAGAATGCCCTCACATGGGTGATTAACCTTTGCTAAGCAAAGAGGTGCTTCAAAGGTATAAAGTTTCTCAACTCACTTTGTTTTGAGTTGAGTCTTGGTTCACCATAACTACTAGGCTTTGAATTTCATGGGTTAAGTTTTGTTTTTGAGTGCATACAAGCATGATTCTGCCTTTTAATTGTTAATAGCATGCATAGATGTAGCTCAAATGAACTTGTTTTCACAAATATTTCCTTCAAGTGGTATCAGAGCCTAGGTCTAGCAGTTGGTGAATCCTTTTGGGTTTTGTATTTTCATAGTTTATGATTTGAATGTTGTAATTGTTACAAGCTTTATTCTTGCTTCTTTGAATGTAAATTTTGTTAGAAAATTTGCCATCTCATCAAATGTTGTAGATGTAGTTCATATGAGCATGAATTTTGAAGCTACAAGTTGGTGCCATGTTTTTGGGGGAATTCGGCCAAATCCAAAGGGTTGCTTTTTGGGTTCATGTTTGCCTTCTTAAAAATGTTTTAAAGTGACCTTTGGAACCCCTAAGTACCCTAGTATGGTAATATGTTATTTCCCTTTACTTTGAGAGTTTTTGGGGTGTCTTTTGGGTGAAAAATGTTCATGGAGCTCTTATGGGTTTTCATGGATGTTCTTCATTGTTCTTGATGTTCTTACCAAAAACAAAAAGGTTTGGTGTTTTGATTCAATGTGTTTGTTGTTTTTCATAAAGTTTTGGTTTGTTATTGATTGGTGATGGATGATTTTGTTTTATTATTTGATAAATGCTACACCTTACCTATTTGGGGCTTTTTTACAATTACATAAAGTTTTGATACTTTTGTGTATTTGTACTTTGACCTGAAAGTTTACGTTTTTACGTAAATGCCCAAAATCACTAAAGGACAAATTGTTTTGCTCCTTTAATGAAGTTTTTGTGTTTGTTGAAACTTTTGGGTTCTAGTTGTAATTACATGAAGTAGTGGACTTTTGTGTTTTTACAAAGTGACCTCAAAAGTTTGTGTTTTGCAATATAGCCCAAAAAGTTGAGGTTGTTGCATTTTGGCCCAAATTAGTTGAGAACAAAATAGTTTTGTATCTTTAAATGAGAATTGGATTTTCATTTCATTTAGCTCCATCTAAATCAATTCTATGGATACAAAAACCAAATGACAATGTTGCATTCAAGTTTAATTAGTTAAAGCGTTAATTAATTAAAGAAAGGGTGATTATGAACCTAAGTCTAGGATAATTGAGCTATGTGAAATGCCGTCTCTCAAATCTGTTTGAACCATGGGAATGTGTAGATTAGCTTTTGGTTGTAATTTGATATGATCAAATGTTGTAAAAGAGCATAAGCTCTTCTTTACTTTAAAGTAATTTGTTTTGATCAAATGTTGTAAAAGAGCATAAGCTCTTCTTTACTTTGAAGTATTCATTTTCTTGTTTTATTTGATATGCATGAAATTGGAGTAGTAGGGTCCAACGCCCAATAAGAAAGCATGCCTTAATGTGATTAAAAGCATAATTAAAATCAATCACCATCCCTAGACTGAGATCCAACACTAGGCTTGTGTTGGATCGAATCAAAGGTTCATAGTCATCCTAAGGCCCTAAGTCAACTATATAGTCCATCAATGAATGCAAAGCTTATGTTAGTAGTACCATATATTCTTGCTTTAAAAATAGTTTTACAAGAATAGTGGGAGTATCATATACTACTAAAACAATCACATGGACCAATAGTTGTAATAGGACCATAATTGTTTTAATGAGATTAAAATGCAAGCTTATATGTGATGAGACCTAAAAACCCTCAACCAAACCATTATTAAGTTGATAAGTGTGAGAGTGCTTTGAACACTCTTTCGTGGCCTTCCACCGTGGTAGGCTCCAATCGTTTGTGACTCATAGATCGTATTCGTCCAATTATGGGGTATACAAAGTATGTGCCTACATTCAGGAGAAGCCTATAAACATATCATGAAGTGAAGATAGGCAACGAGTATGGTCAATATGATATTCTTCTAAGGCCATTCCTGAACCCCTACTTGAACTAGCATGGTGGGAATGACTTAACTAAGTGCAATGGTGCCAATATGATATTCTTCTGAGGCATCATTCTCTAGAGGCCAAACTAGATGGGTAATTACAAAAGTTGTAAATGGCTAAAGCATTATCCTCTCATCATTATTGTTGCTCGTGAATATGATATTCTTCTGAGGTGGGCTTGGTAATGGTGAGTCTCCCATACCCTATTAAGAGTTTCTTCCAAAACTCTCGAATTCCGATGAGGGATATGGAATTTGCCAAAAATAGTGGGTGGTGCTATTTGATTTAAAGACTCGGATCAAATGGCTTAAAATCAATCAATTTATATTCGTTATGTATTTGTTTACCGATATATTTGCAAACGCTATCCAAAACTTGACAAAAAAAAAGCCGAAGGCTTTAGTTTCCGGACTTGGTACCACAATCCCATAGATTGTCTTGATTTGATTGTAATGTACCTAAGTAGTCTCGTCCTCACAATCTTCCTATTGATAATGTATCATTGGAAGAACATGTTAGATAAGTCTATCATAAAGAGAAAAACACTTTTAGTGTCATAATTCTTCCATTACAAATCATTGTATGAAGAAATAAGAGTTGATTTGAACAACCCTTAGTTAATGCAAAGACTAATGCTTGTTTCTTTGTTAAATGAACAAGGAACTTGAGAAGTAAGCACAAGGGCATGGACACTTTATGTGCCTTGATTCTTCACTTACAAATTGTTGTATGAAGAAATGAGAGTTGCCTTGAACAACTCTTGAAGGTTTGTAATCTTGTTTAGAACAAGATGGCTGGTTGACTAAAATAGTCCATCAACATGGACTTGTGATGATTTTGAATCATTGAGTGTTGAAGTATTAAACCACCTTAGGAGACGGAAACTAGCCAAGGACTTCACTGTTGAGTCTCTATCCAAATGGTTCACTAAGTTTATTGTAAACTATATAGTGAACAATAACCGCACTCTCTCCAAATCGTTTGATGTGTATAACACAATTGAAATAAGTTTCAAGAGAGATAGTAGTAGTTTAAGGGACCATGACTATGTAGTCAATGGAGAAGTCAAATGAAGAAGGCGAAATAACTCCAAGGGAACAAACTTTCTTTATGATAGGATGGACATTGGAAGGGGTATTTGCAAGAAATCTCTTGCAAGTGTCAAGACCACACCTTTCGAAGGTGTTATAAATTGTTCTTGAATAGTTCAAAACAGTTGGTTCTTCTACTTGAATACATGATTCCGTATTAGTAACTATGTTTTACAATTGTTGTAAAAGTGTGGCTAATAAGAAATAGAAGATTAATGAGGGAAGAAAAGGAGTATCACATTTGGAACGTGAATAATGTTGGAAATGTGCCCTAAAACCAATCATATGATGATACTTTACGAACATTTCACATGTTGAACTAATCTAGTTTAATATCAAGGGCAAAGATTATTGTTTTAAGCCGTCTCATATAAATGTTATATGCTTAAACGATAAGTCCAAGGAATATGTAATTAAGAGAATGTAATTTTAACAAGTTAGATTTATGAGACCATTCTCTTTCGTATACATATCCTAAACGTTCCTGATCATAGGATTACCAATTGGGCATTGACAGTCCGTTAAGATCAGTACATGCTATGTCTTCTCTTAGGGAGAGTGACTAGTCTCGAGTCATTGGTGTGATTAACACCAAGACAAACATGTAGGTGCTCAATAGCGAATGAGTCCACTGAACATGATCAACGAGGAGTTCTCATACTCATGTCACATGAGAACTCATGGTTGGGATAATGCAAAGTAGTCCTTTGACCTGAGGCATCATACTTGTCTTGTGGTTAGGTCCTTGATCTTTGACTATGTCAAAGTCACTCCATTCGCGGGTGTCCACGACATAGTTGGGGTTAAGCCATTTAGCCATGGAGGCAAGTGAATGCGCAACAAGGGATCTCTAACCTTCAAACCGTTTGAGGGAGAATACTTTATGATATGATTAAGAATCTCTGGCCAGAGTATGAATGAGATTTAGGAAGTCATTCCAAATCACATTTAAGGTAATCATATAAGTAAATGAATCACATTGGATAGACGACATGAATAAACTATCAAACCAAACAATGTGGTCAAGAGTATTGTATTAGAGAAAGACCGTATTGCATTGTAATCCTAAACTGAATAGGTTCTCCACCTCTTCTGATTAGCTTGGGTAACCATGATATGCTGCTAGGTGTCACTCATGGTTTGTGGAGAATTGAAAGTAAGTTTCAATTCACAATCAATTTGAAAGTGTTCTAATCGCCCACTGCCTCGCTAAAAGGAACCTAATGGATCGTACACCGTGTAAGGTAGAGATTGAAGAAACAACGGAGATGAGTAAGAATAATTAAATGGTTTAATTATTTATGGCAAGGATTAATTAATATGTTAATTAATCAAACGAATAAGTTCGTTAAAGACCTCGGGATAGTATTGGACCTTAAGGCCCAATGGGCTTTGAACGTCAAGTCCATTGACTTAAGTTGTATGACAACTTAATGAATAATGATTCACAAAGGCCCAAATAGCCCAATAATAACCCAATGACCGGCCATTTAGAGAAGGAGTGGGTTTTGGACTTAATTACAAGTTTGCCACTCCAATGAATAAAGGTATAAATATGACTTTATAGCCAAAATTCATTTAGGGTTTTCTTTTGGAGAAAAGATGAGAACACAAAGCTCTCTTTTCTCTCTACGAGGCCGGCCACCCTAGAGAAATTTAGCTAGCAATCTTACTTCCTCTAGGTCACTCATCTCTTCTTCACATCTTACCTTGGTGAAGAGACTTAGAGGTTCTCAACTTTGGGAACTTGGAGAATCCTATTCTTCCATCCAAATCCATGGATCTAAGAAGCAAAGAAAGAAGGCCCTCTCCTTGGGTGATTAGCCTTTGCTTATGCAAAGAGGAATCTACAAAGGTATAAATTTCTCAACTCACTTTGATTTGAGTTGAGTCTTGGTTCACCAAACTACTAGGCTTTGAATTTCATGGTTAATGTTTTGTTTTTAAGTGCATACAAGCATGATTCCGCCTTTTAATTGTTAATTGCATGCTATAGATGTTGCTTAAATGAACATGTTTTTTCACAAAATTTCCTTCAAATAAAATATAGATCTCTACGAAAGCAGATAGTACTTACTTCCTCATATGAACTACCAAAGAAATTGGAAAAACAAAGATTGTCTTTACATTCCAATTTGAATAAGGAACTTAATTCCGTCACTATAAGAGATGGATGAATGTTTTGTTTGACAAAACATTGTTCTTTATTAATGAAGGATTGGATTATTACAATCTAATTGATTGTCTCTATAGTAGAGATGATGCGGTAGTGTTAACTGTTTAGAATATAAGGATGCTTAAAACCCAAAAGGTTGCAAGGTAGTGACTAATCCCACTGAGTTGTGACACCTCTAAAACATAAATTACAAGTCGGTCATAGATGGATGCTTTAGATCATTAGATCCGGATCCAATGCCTTCTTGTTAAAATTTTATAGAGGCGAAATGTTCGAATCTTTATTCTTTTGGAAGGAATAAAGAATCACAAAGTTGTTGAGGTTAATTCCCTTAGATGTTAGTGGCACTTATCCACAACATAATACTACTCATGTTGTATGACATTCACCGAAAATCGCTCTCGGTTGGACTATCGTTTATTTTGAATAAACACAAGTCCGAATACTTTGCAAAAGGTTTCAAAGAATTCAAGAATGTAAGTTGATGAGTAAGACGTCTAAAGTATTTATCTCCTGAGATTTGATCCAAGAAAAAATAACATTTTAGAAGAGTTTCCTTGAAAGATATCAAGGAAAGTAGCATCATAAGATAATGGATTTCTCCTTTGGGAGAAGAATGAACTCGAATAAGATTTAGTTCGTTGGATGTTATCAAATACCCATATATAGGATGTATACTTCTAAGACAATATGATTGTCAATTAGAAGATCTTCCAAAATTTTCATGACTCCATAGGATGTAGTTGGAAAGAAAGACAAGTCTTAAGCGTGTTAAGATTTGGGGTTGTGTGCTAATAAGCAATATTTGTTTTAGAACAATCTTGTGTGATATCCTTAAAGTAACCTTTGGATATAACTTCTATAAACCAACTAACAAATGTGGTTTGTTGGGTAGTTCATTGTAATCCTACACTAGGATTTGCCTAAGAGCAAATGAACGAGAGATAGAACTCAAAGAATGGGTTCTTTGAGAGACAAGATGATGATCAACAAATATAACAACCTAGTTCCTACACCACTAGCTCCAAGGTAGTCGAGAAGGATTTATAAACCGTCTCAGTTGAATGGTTTGAATTTTATGACTATGTCATAGAGTTACACCTCTTAATTCGAAAGAAATAAGAATGAAAATCCTTATGACTACATTGAGTGTATATACGACATATACTCAAGGAAATGGTATAGTACCATTTGACCCGAAATAATGAAACATTCATAGCTAAATGGTAGCTTAAGGTGACTACAATCAACGAGATTGGTTGACTTGGAAGAAACCATCTTTGATGTAGTCTTGGTTTCTATTAATTCGAAGATTGCTAGCTACAACTAAACGGTGATTCAATGTTTGGACATAATATGGGTTTCCGAAACCATTATCAAGATAGTCTTGATAATATATGTCTAAAGACTAGGAATGACAAGACGTGTAAGTTGTAGAGATCCATCCATCATGAATCTTAGCAAGCTAGTGGGAGCTATAAGCGTCTTATGAGAGAGATCAAATCGTTTGATTCCTCATAAGATGTAAATGAATCTTTTGTTTACTAGGTTTACAATAGATTAGTGGGAGTTAATCATATTCCTAAATTTGAACATATATATGATATATTAATTTTAGAAATTCTTCTTCGTTAAAGTTATGACTTTAAACATTCTATAACGATAGAATGTATATGGGAGACATAGTCTATATGCATGGGATGGAAATCTATAATGATAGATTTCAAGATATAATTGGATTATATCAATCCCTAATGATAGACAAAAGATGCTAGGAAGTTGTTCTTCTCAAAGGGAACGTACCCTTTTACTTCCAAAGAAATAATGCGTAAATAGAATCCTTTATGCATACGCAGAAAGGTGATTTATGTATTTCATATTGTATGAAAAACATTGATATGAGTTGTACCAAGATCGGTACAAGACGGTATCAGTGCAAGCCCAGGATCAGAACCATGGCAACTGTCAAGTGAGCCCTTAAGTATTTAAGAAATACGAAAAGATAGATTCCTCATGAATGAGGAAGAATTAGAGTAACTCAAAGGAAGCGTAAATGTATTAGATTATGAACCTAATATCGTATCCAACATTGGATGTCTCTTCACTTTGAATGAAGAGATAATTAGATATCTCTTTATTATGAATAAAGAGATATTTGGGTGGAAACGATAAAAGTAATGACTTTAGTGTGTTCCATCATGCAAAATATATCACCATATAGAAGCTTACAACATTGTTGTTTGGATGGGAAAGTTCATTTATGAACTCTCCATTTCGGTTCCAAACCAGAAAGTGTCTCTAGTGTGCCAACACTACGACACTAATAGGGCGATAGCTCAAGCCAGGGAATCAAGGTCTCATCAAGATCCGAACTCAAATGAGAGATTGAACCACATGATTGAGAATTATGTATAATGCTCACGTCGTTATTCTCAAGGTTGTTTCTGTGGATAACATATAGATATCCATTGTATAGGCCTACTACTTAGCCATTTTGAAATGAATTCAGAAGAGGTATCATCACTGATGACCAAGCTGATTGGCTCTAGTGCAAGTGGGAGATTGTTGGAAATGTGCCCTAAAGCCAATCATATGATGATACTTTACGAACATTTCACATGTTAAACTAATCTAGTTTAATATAAAAGGCAAAGATTATTGTTTAAAGCCGTCTCATATAAATGTTATATGCTTAAGCAATAAGTCCAAGGAATATGTAATTGGGAGAATGTGATCTAAAGAAGTTAGATTCATGAGACCATTCTCTTTCGTATACATATCCTAAACGTTCCTGATCATAGGATTGCCAATCGGGCATTGACAGTCTGTTAAGATCAGTACGTGTTATGTCTTCTCTCAAGTAGAGTGACTGATCTCGAGTCATTAGTGTGACTGACACCAAGATAAGTACATGGGTGCTCAATAGAGAATGAGCCCGCTGAACGCGATCACAAGGAGTTCTCGTACTCATGTCACATGAGAACTCATGGTTGGGATAATGCAAAGTAGTCATTTGACCTAAGGCATCATAGTTGTTTTGTGGTTAGGTTCTTGATATTTGACTATGTCAAAGTCGCTCCGTTAGAGGGTGTTCATGGCATGGTTGGGGTTAAGCCATTTAGCCATGGAGGCAAGTGAATGCGCAATAAGGGATATCTAACCTTCGAACTGTTTGAGGGAGAATACTCTATGATATGATTAAGAATCTTTGGCCAGAGTATGAATGAGATTTAGGAAGTCGTTCCAAATCACATTCAAGGTAATCATATAAGTAAATGAATCACATTGGATAGTGGACATGAATAAACTATCAAACCAAACAATGTGGTCAAGAGTATTGTATTAGAGAAATACCGTGTTTCATTGGAATCCTAAACTAAATAGGTTCTCCACCTCTTCTAATTAGCTTGGGTTGCCATGACATACTGTTAGGTGTCACTCATGGTTTGTGGAAGCCCTAAAGGTGTATAATCATTAAAGGGAGAATTGAAAGTAAGTTTCAATTCACAATCGATTTGAAGAGTTCTAATCACCAACTGCCTCTCTAAAAGGAACCTAATGGATCTCACACCGTGTAAGGTAGTGATTGAACGATATAACAAAGATGAGTAAGGACAATTAAATAGTTTAATTGTATATGGCAAGGATTAATTAAAAGTTAATTAATCTAGAACGAAAGGTTCATTTTAGGCCTTAAGTTAGTTTTGGGTTTCAGGACACAAAAAGGGTTTTAGTCCACAATGCACATATGGTTTAAGTTGTGTGACAACTAAAACAAAATGGGCAATTAACTCACTAAAAATAGGGAGGCCGGCCATGCTTACAGAGGGAGTGGGTTTTGGACTTATTACAAGTTTGCCGCTCCATTGAAGGTAGGTATAAATGTGACTTTATAGTTTTTTCTTCATTAGGGTTTTCTTGAGAAAATTGGAGAGAACAAAAGCTCTCCTTTTTCTTTCTAGGAGGCCGGCCACCATGGGGGAATTTACTAGCATCTAATTCTTCCATGGTCACTCATCTTCTTCCTTAACCATCCTTGGTGTTGAAACTTAGAGGTCTCCAACTTTGGGGACTTTTGGAGAACCCAATCCTTCCATTCATATCCAAGAAGACATGGAGCCAAGAAGCAAAGTTCCTCCATCCAAATCCAAGGAGCAAGGTGACAAAGGAAAGAAGGCCCTCACATGGGTGATTAACCTTTGCTAAGCAAAGAGGTGCTTCAAAGGTATAAAGTTTCTCAACTCACTTTGTTTTGAGTTGAGTCTTGGTTCACCATAACTACTAGGCTTTGAATTTCATGGGTTAAGTTTTGTTTTTGAGTGCATACAAGCATGATTCCGCTTTTTAATTGTTAATAACATGCATAGATGTTGCTCAAATGAACTTGTTTTCACAAATATTTCATTCAGAGGCCACACTCCAATAATCAACATGGACAATCTTCCACATGAAGTGTTCATTCACGGCTAGACCCGTAAGGAGCATCCTTCACCTCACATCGGAATAGGTAGTACAACGAACGAAGAGAATCAGTCACTCAATCTGACTTAAGTTTAACCAGTAGCCTACGAGTAACCTGCTCACCTGCCAGGAACGTATCACATGCACCGAAGCAACGACATAGACGAGTCGAGCATAGGGAAGAGCAGCCTAGACCAACAGGTCACGACCGAGGGCAACCGAAAGCTCTGTTGCCCCAATAGAAGCAAGTTCAGGAAGTTGAAAGGCCCTTGACCGCACGATTGCACGATTTCCAACGCAACGAAGTTATTGATGAAGCGCTCCGACGAGACATGACTAATATAATCAGGTCACCTTTCATTGACAAGATCGACCAGATGGAACCATCCCATATACACTACATATATAATGATTACTTTTGTTCTGACAAACGCATTAACTCAACCTAATCACCAGAAGGCAAGAACTAGGAGCATGTCTTGTTTTCATCACAACTTCGCGCTTAAAGTCATGCCTACCTGCTCCACAGCTCTCGGCAGCCCTTGATTTGTCACCATGGCTCCCAGCCGTGTTGATCTTACACCACGACTCCCAGTCGTGCCACCTTGCGACTTCTATCTGCGCCGACCAAGCCCACGACACTTCAAACTTCAAAGCATCTAACGACGGAGCAGAATACGAGGCTTTGCTAACAGCTCCTGCTAGCGAAAGACTTAGCGGTGAAGAAGCTTCCAATCCATTCAGATTCTCATCTGACCATCAACCAAGCCTCAGAAGAACATACGATGGTCCGGGAGCAGCACACTGCGCTTCCCACTTACACCTTTACACAGGCTCTACAAGCAGTTCAAAGTCTTAAGCAGATCGCCAAGCAAGACCTCACAGGCTGAGGATTATTTTAATTATCTAGCAGTCCATCTTTCGTCAGTTGCGCTCACGACAATGACTTCCATGTTCTCCAGTGCGAGAGGGTAAACTAATTGCTCTCAAGTGCGAGAGGGTAAACCAATTCTCGGACACCCATTTGGGTATGCTCTCCAATGTGAGAGGGTAAACCAATCCCTTGACATCCATCTAGGTAAGTTTTCCAGTGCGAGAAGGTAAACTAATTGCTCTCCAGTGCGATAGGGTAAACCAATTCCTTGACACCCATCTGGGTATGCTCTTCAGTACGAGAGGCTAAACCAATTCCCCAACACCTATTTGGGTATGCTCTCCAATGCGAGGGGGTAAACTAATTCCCCAACACCCATCTGGGTAAACTCTTCAGTGCGAGAGGGTAAACTAATTGCTTTCCAATGCGAGAGGGTAAATCAATTGCTCTCCAATGTGAGAGGGTAAACCAATTCCCTGACACCCATATGGGTCTGCTCTTCAGTGCGAGAGTGTAAACTAATTGCTCTCTAGTATGAGATGGTAAACTAATTCCCCAATACCCATTTGGGTAAGCTCTCCAGCGCGAGAGAATAAACCAATTCCCAGACACCCATTTGGGTAAGCTCTCCAGTTCAAGAGGGTAAACCAATTCTCTGAAACCCATATGGGTAAGCTCTCCAATGCGAGAAGATAAACCAATTCTCCGACACTTATCTAGGTAAGCTCTCTAGTGCGAAAGGATAAACCAATTCTCTGACACCCATCTGAGTCTACTCTTCAACAGAAGAGGGCAAACTGCCTATGAAGTTCCACACAACTACTCATTTTGATGTGATTAGTTAACGATTTTCATATACCACATATCTTTATCATGTTTTGATGCAGGCCACACAACTCAAAGGATCGAATACTCGAATACCAGCTAAGCAGCAAATGGTCAAGGGGCAATAACCGACGACGAACTCAATAGCTAGACGCCCCAAGAAGCCAAAACTCACGGCCATAGTGACTCCGTCGAACCGTCAGCCTTTTTCGAAGCAGCGTGCTCAATCGATGGTTTTATGGCTAAAAGTTTTGCAAGACGCTTTAAGCAAGCAAAGTTTCAAGAAAAACAAAGATGGAGTAAAGCGAAAGCAGTTTATTTAAGTTCTAGCAAATTGATATACTTATACGAAAGTTGCCGAAATCTGACACAAGCTAAACATAGTTGACTACTCATTTAGCAGTTTGGATGACCTTGAGCTCTCCAGCAGCCATCTTGCCTTTAGTAGCCACTTCGTACTCAACAGTTTTCTCACTCGACACTTCATCTTCAGCAGCTCCGATCTTGGCAGTACCATCTTCGATTACTCCATCTACGGTAGCTGAGAAATCAAACTCAAGTAGTTTCATCCTTCTTGGCAATTAGCACAGACGTGGCAGCCCAAACCGTGGCCCATGCCACACCACTTCCTCAGCCCATGCCAAGCCAGCCTTTGGCTCTATCCAAGTCAAGCAGCCCAAGCAGTGGCCCCTATCACACCACCTCCTCGGCCCATGTCGAGCCAACTCCTAGTCTCTACTAGCCGATGTGTCACATCACCCTAATGGCTGCCCCATGGTAGCACCACCCAAGAAGAAGACAAAGAAAATTAAGTTTTTCTTACATTGGTGCGATGCGGAGAAGACAAAGAAATCAACGGAAAATGGTTCTTTGCACGGGCAAGCGAAGAAGAATGTTAAGGGAAGGGGAACAAATATCATCTAGCTTTCTCTCTTTTTTGTAGGGATAAATAATTGTCCTTCGAAGTTGATTTAATCTCCTACTTAAGGTAGACTTAGGGCTGGTTTGGTAGTGCTGTGCTTTGAAAAAAAGCTGCTGTGAGAATAAGCGGTTGTACTGTGAGAATAAGCGGCTGTGAAATAAATCAGCAGAGTGTTTGGTAAACTTTTTTGTAAAAGTGCTTTTGGAAAAAAAAAAGCAGTCTGATAGTGGGTCTTTTCATTAAAGGAGCACTGTAGCTCCGTGTGCTTTGAAAAAAAAGCCAGTTTTCCAAAGCTGCAAATAGCAGCTTCAACTTTTTCCTTTGATTTCAGCTTATTCTCACAGCAGCTTCCGAAATAAGCCCTTTTTTTTTTCAGTTTACCAAACACCTAAAACCCTCACAGCTTTTTTTCATGGGTGCTTTTTTTTAAGCACCTCACTCCCAAACCACCCCTTAAATAGGCTTTGGAGGCGATTTATTTCCCTTTCCTAAAAGAATTTAATTCCAAGTCCAAGTGGGAATCTGCATCAAAGTTGGAGATCTTTACACATGCTGCCCTTTCCTGGGAGCAGCCCAGCAGGTGTGGGGGCATTTGTGGAGCCAAAAATAATCAAGAAAATTTTGGAGGTGACATGTGGACTTTTGGGTTAAAAAGACAAAATTACCCTCGAGGCACACCGGGATTCCCACGAGCATGCAACGGATAATAACGGCTCAATCAATGAAAAGTCAAATGTGATCCAAATGGTATTTATTCAAATCCCTCTCATCACTCCTCATCAAATCCTTATTCAAAAGGTAACTCCCAAAACTTCATTTAATTTGGGATTAATTACCATGTTAATTGCAAGATATTATTTCGCATAATATCTTGCAATTATTCTCAATTTACACCATGTATGGCTGGCTACTATTCTCCAAATAGGGTCGGCCACTCCCCTATAAATAGCCCTATTATCCCACTAAAAATCTAAGTCATTTGCTACCCACAAACTCCTAAACACATTCTTTTTCAGAATTCTAACTTTGGCATCGGAGATTCTTAGGCCAAAACCCCCCTCCCCCCCCCCCCAATTCATCGTGGGCTCATGAGGCTTTTGGCCTTAATCTTAAATGTTATTATTTTACAGGTGCATTTTCGTCAAAGGAGAAGATGACGGAAATTTGCATCCACATACACCACTATTACAATAGTGTAATACGAATCAAATTCATCGTGCCTGATTTGAAAGAAAAGCTTAGACTATGTAAAGATTATTTGAGCAACAGTTGAATATATTAACAATCAAGGTCCCTTCTTTCTTCGATATGGGATTGACACTCTCAACACACCCCCTCATGTATGAGGAATTTTCAAGCCTAACATGCTCTGATACCATGAAAAAAGTTAGGATTCGACCATAAACCAATTGGTTATATAGGAGTAGTCCAACTACTTATAATCACATGCAATGTCCTTTCTTTCTTCGAAGTGAGATTGATACTCTCAACAAATATGAAATGGTGTAAAAATTGGGTTCAATTTCTCTTATTTTGCCATGAAATTGTTATTATATCAAAAGATGTATTTAATTTTGTTTGAAATGATGAAGAAATTTTGGATTTGAAAGACATGAAAAATTCTAACCGAAAAGTTACGATTTTGTTAACGCGTGATACGGTTGACCCATTAACATACCAGGTGTTCTCGTATTGAGCCGTTTTCACTCTTTAACTTAACGGGTCAAATTTAGGTGACCCGTTAAAAAAAAGGTTTGTGACCAACCCAACCCGAATCTTCAAAACCAACCCATTTGCTAAGTCTAGGTTTAGGGTGGGCTAGTAGAGAAAGAACAAAGAGAGGTGGTGGTGGTAATTGAGATGGTGATGACAATAGTTGGGTTCATGGTGGCATATAACATGGTCCCTTAATTTTAGTTCACAAAAAAAAAAATGCAGAAAAAAAAACTCATAAACTTATTAGTTTCCCCCAATATCTTGATTGGAGTTTAATACTGCTTTTCCCCCCACCACATTACTAACTATCATGGATATCAGACTCTTGACAAGTTAACCACTTATTTCATGTGGTTTGGTCATTCACAAGGATCATGCTAATGAAAGCTAATTGGTGGGCATGGTGCTTGTTGAGCAATGAGCATTCAGGTTAGTTGAGGACTTGAGGTTTATTTCCACGGATACATACACTTATCAACTTCAAATACCTCCACTTTGAATTTTTATACGACCACTTTGAATCTTAATACGACCCCTATTATAGCTAAGGCAAACAAAATAACAATTTTTTAATTGAAAAGAACTAAAAATTCGTCAACCCCACTTGGTGGTATAAGGCTTGGTGGTTGTTGTTGAAAACATACCAAAACTATAACCTTTCAAAGTAGGGAGAACATTTCCAAAATATGATAACACGAATTAAAGGCTAGGTTTAGATATTCAATAAGGGGACTAGGTTTGCAGATGGAAAAAATTCGACATGACGTGAAACCTTCTCTCTTCTTCTTTTTTAAAAGTTTTATCAATTAGTATTTTGTTTCCGAGTAACAAGAATTATTTAAGTTGATAGCTTCATTTACCGTAAGATTAATTTGATGGCCCATATAAAAAAGGACCTAACAGGTTCTAAAAATGAGGACCTTAGAACCTTAGGAAAGCAGCTCTTAGAGTTGCTATGATGGTTTACAAATGAGCCTATAACCCCATGTAGCAATAGTATGTACTAGTTGCGTTACTAAGACAACGTACAAAGTGCGTAACCTATAACTTAATTATACAAAAAGACCCATAAACAAAGTTTTGTTCCACGAAAACAAACACAAATCGTGTAACCTATCAAACGTGTATGAAACTTTCCACATAAACAACAAAGCATGGAATCTAAAATGCAACTTGAAACCCCATGTATGTGAAAAGAGCTCGGTTCCCCGAGACACTCCAATCTACACTACCCACTCTTGTGGCTAAAAATTCTGTACCATGACACACAAAATGTCATCATGCACTCCTCATTCAAATCACATTTGATCCAGTTTGCTATGCAAACAAGTAAACTCAGTTGATGCATTAGATGAACGATATAAACCATCAACACATAGATAGACAAACGACATAAACCAACAACATATAGAATAAAGCAAATAAATAATCCCCAAAACAAAACACGTGCAGTGAATATTCAAGCCAAATATAACACCCCACATACGGTTTTGAAAAGACAACTCTGAAATGATATGATAAGTACAACTATTCAAAAGTAGACAACAAAATCCTTTCGACTGCACTACTAAACCACGTCCTCAAAACCAAAACTTTAAAGTGACTGCATGCAGAATTCAAGTCTTCAGAAAATACAAGTAAAGGTCAAGGGGTATTTAAAAGGTGGCATCACAACGTATTTCTAAGCATCAGTTATTGGGTACTCAAAGACAACATCCTTTCCTGAAAGCGTCCGATAAACTGCAGAAAAGCTCTCCAACTTGTATTCGGTGTTGTTCCGTTCCTTAGGGTCCAAAAACACCTGTCCAACATTACAATCAGATATAGATAAATATGGTAACAATCCAGCAGAAAACTGTACAAAGAAACCAGTGACAACCCATATATGCACTTCTATTTGAAATCTATCACTTTATCCATGCCACCAAAGGTACTATCTTCTCAGTTTGTGTACACGAGTGTATTCAAATCTTCATAAGGGTGACATCTTTTCGATGATCAACCACAAACCTTTTCCCTTTCCAAGTGTGTATCAGTGAAAATATTTTTTTTTCCTTTGAAAATCATGGCAATACCTTCATTATCTTGGATCCATCATGGTGATATCTGATGCGCTTCCCAACAATCTCAGCAGGCGAAACAACATCCTCCAACACTGCCTCGTGCACACCAGTTAGGGTACGAGTGCGGGGCCGTTGAATGGCAGAACCCTTCTTAGGAGGCCTCACTATCCTACGAGTGGCAATCAGGATCACATCCTACCACATGAAAAATTAGAAGGCACCATAAAATTACTGAAGAATACCGAATTGCTGCAATAAAATACAAATTAGGGTACAAGAGAGTTAAACCGGAATCACTTATTTTAGACAGATAAATAAATATGAGAAGACAAAAACGTGAAATAAGGGACTACAAGAGTGGCAGAACTGTCCTAAACTATCAAGCACAAAATGTATTGCCCAGAAGCAAGTACAACGTAAAATCACCAAAGTAAAACTAATCTCAGTTTATTCAACATTTATAAATAGCATAGATCACCAATTACCCTTCCACTGAACTTCTTCTCTAGCTCCCTCACAAGACGAACATGGATCTTGCGGTAAGCCTTCCTCAATCTATAGGGCACATGGATAACAACAGCTTTCTTCCCAGTCCCAGCCACATCTACTTGACTGCATTGAACGGAGGACCTTAAGTCAAACAATGGGAAAATTTTAAAACACACAAGCATTCAATAAACCATTCTTACATTGCTGAATTTATATATAGATCCTTGAGGTCACTTTTCAGCTCCTGGTTTGTGTTTTCCAAATCAAATATCGCCTGCAGATATAATAACATTTTTCGGTAAGAGCTCCTGATCATAACTTACAGTTATGAACAACAATTGCAGGACCGACAAGCACAATAAACAACAGCAATAACTTACCTGTGCAACAGACTCTTCAAATTCAGTGGGTTCAGCATCCTTATCCTTGTGAATCTTCTTTCTTGAGGTAAACATGTTGACAAATCTGGAAAATAAAATAAGCATTGTATGAATATCTAAAAATAAATCATAAAACTCGAAACGTTGTTGTATTAATAATCCATACATCGCAAATTCCGGTTAGCTCATCTTATCAGTCCAAGTTACCGCAAAAGGGCATATATTTCTGCAACTCCACTTATTTTACCACATTTCCCAGAAATTACTCAAAATAATCAGTACAAGTTACTGAACCAACACCAAAAAACGCAATCTAAACTTTCTCCTATATCCAATTTCACACACACCCAACCCCTTTTACACACACACACACACACACACACATATTTATATTGTAATCCTGGGATTTTTTCGCGTCACAGGATACTGAAAAGCTTATTGCTTTTTTTTTTCTTGGCGCAGAGGAAAATTCAGAAATTTCCTACACTTTCTCGGGAAACAACAGAGCAGCAGCGAATTAGATGAGATAAATCGAAATGAAGAACATGAAATGGGCATTGGAGTTTACCTGAGGAGAGGAGGAGAGAAAGATCTGCTCAGAGAGTGGCTGAAGAACCTAGCTTTGGTTTCGGCAGACAGGAGAAACCCTAGCGGATTGAGTAAAATAGCGGGTTGAGATTGGCTTAAGAGAATCGGGAGAATTGGATCCTGCCCGTTCAATTAGAGAGACTTTTTAGTGTGCTAGTAACACAGCCAGTACACCAAATAGAATAATGCATTTCATTGGAAATTTAAAAATAGAAAATTTTCAACTAATTGTATTTATATATACTTAGTGTAACGGACTGTTTTCCGACACACTCAAAATTTGTCATTCAATTACCACTTTTTGTTCTTTGATTTGTTTTTGACAAAAAATTCGTATTGCTTCAAAAATAATTAGTTGTAGAATAAAATGGTCTAGCGTTTGATAAACCGTATTTTTTAAAATGTTGTGAGTATGAAAAACAGTGTATAAACGTTTGATAAATTTTAATGTTAGTGTTGTGGTTAGGGACGACAACTACAATGATGATAGTGGTAGTGGTGGCAGAGGCAATGGTAGGGATGTAGTGATGGTGCCAATAGTAGGATGTGGTTAGTGACGGATTCAAAAAAATAAAAAATAAAAAAATAATAATTATTTGGGAGGTCACGTATAAGAATCCCAACATTTATTCGACAAATAAATAGCCTTAAAATTTATTTGGGTTTATATGAATCCGGATCCTTTTTGTGAGGATCTGAGGGATCCGTGAATCATATCTGTTAATCGTACATCATGCAGTCAAAAATCATTTTAAATATTTTTATTTAAAATTAAACACAAACAGTACCTGATAAAAACTGACCGCACGATATATGATAAACAGACATGATTCACAGTTCCTCAGATTCTCAGGATCCTCACCAAAAGGATCCGGAGAGAATCCTGTTGGGGGTTTACACATGTCTAGACTAGAAGGTTATGTAATTTTTTATTTTTTTAAGTGGTCAGGTCTTTATATAAGATGACCTAGTTTTGCTGCATATCAGCAGCAAAAAAGAGACTTTGTATCAGCGACAAAGGAGCTGCTCGCTGCACACAATGCCTTGCCCTGCCCAATGTTCATTGAGGCATTTCTTCGAGCAGGTGGAGGGCATATCTCAATGACAGTTGTAAGCTTCAAAGAGGCAGCACTTAGGTCTTCCATGGAGGTTTGCCAAAGTTGGGAGGGTCAGCAGACCCATCCCGCCCCTTAGTGGATGTGGTAGTTGGGATGTAGAGGTAGCAGTGATAGCTGTAGAAGTAGTGGCAATTGTGATGGTGGCTGTAGTGGCATCGTTGGCCGTGGCAATGATGGTGGTTGTGGTGTCGGTAGTGCTGTAAGGCTGGTGGTTGTTTATAGATGGTGGCAATGGCGACAATGACGGTGGCGGTTGGGGTTGCAATGGTGGGATCTATGGTGGTGATACGAATAGTGGGGTGTGGTAAGTGGGTGTCAATAAGAAACTGTCAATGATTATACATTCAAGCGATCTCATACCCAACATGACACTTCCGTATATTTGCATATCATCATTGGCAAGTCTACTTTATTCACTTACATCTCATGTCAAGACAGGTTTGGATGCATGCTGTATTAGTGCCTAGAATTAATCTGTTTGCTAACATTCCTGTAATAATGTCTTAAATTGACGTGAAACTTTAGATATGTTAGTGCCCACCGATGCTTACCAGCATGCAAAAGGAGCTTAAATTTTCACCGTATGCGATCAACTTTAACAAGCCAGATTTCTCTTTAAATGATCTTAATGAATTGCGGCTTCAAAGTGCATAGCATTCAATGTTACGGATCTTTTAGCCGTTATATTTAATTTTCACAGTTACTAGATCTTTTATTTTTAGTTTTCAGCAATTTATTTTTTATGTCACTCAGTGTTATGTGTCATTGAAGAAAAATTGGGAAATGAGCTATATTTGGTTGCTAGTGAAAGTTTCATTTCATGATTTCATCAATGGTTATTTGCCTTGAACTGCAAATTCATCTTTAACATTCATTGCTTACTGGAAAAGCACCAATAATGTTTCTAAAAGCTAATGAATGTTTTGAAAGTGTTAGATGTAAAAACTGTCTACACTATGAGACAATTATAACAATTTGATATCGAACTCATCATTTACGAGAGTTGAATATAATATTTCTTACAAGTAAAGATTATGGAGCCAAAAATAATCAAGAGGCAACACGTGGATTTTTGGGTGAAAATGACAAAATTACCCTCGAGGCACACCGGAATTCCTACATGCGAGTAGTGGACAATCATCCCTCAATCAAGTCAAAAGTGCCCAAATAGGTATTTATTTATAACCTATTTCATTCATCCCTCATCATATCTTCTCCACAAAGTAACCCCCAAAACATTCCTTTTAAATTAGCTAATTAATGGATTTATTACCTAATTAATCTATTAATGGCTAATTAAACTACCAATTACACCCAAAAAACACACAAGAGGCCGGTCACCTTCTCTCCCAAGGGGGCTGGCCATGCCTTATATATTCTACCTCATTTTCTCTAAAAACCTAAGTCTTCACTCTGGCTAAACACTCAAAATTCTCCAAACATTTTTCCCTCAAAATTCTAACTTTGGCATCGGAGGTTCTTATGCCAAAGCCCCCCTCCCCCAATTTATCGTGGGCGCGTGAGGCTCTTGGCCTTGACCTAAGGTGTTATTTGTTTTGTAGGTGCAATTTTGTCCAAGAATAAGGAGGAAGAAATTTGCATCCACAAATTGGTGCTTTCATTGAGAGTTGAGTCCCACACTCGTAGAAGACTCTCGCATCCAAAAAATTTCTATTTGCTTGTCCATTTGTAGATTTTTCGTACATTTTTATTATTAGAATTTTTTTTTTGTGAAAATTCTTTGATAAAACGCAAAAGAGAAGTACAATGGCTAGAAATTTAGAAAATTCAACAAGTGAAAATTCCAATATTCAAGAGGTAGGACCGCAGCGATCCACGAGGCTAAATGTGATAATAAGTAGAGCGGCACCACCACCACGAGTTTCCACCACGGGAACCACCGCAATGGCCACCACGGTAGTCATCCGTGGCGAGGTCCATGGTGTCACCACCACGACCCAAGCCGTGCCATTTAAGCAAGCCCGAGTCGTGTCATCCAAGGCTCATGGCACCAAGGCCACGACCCAAGCCATGTCACTCCACGCCCAACGCGAGGCCAACACGTTGCCAAGCCGAGCCCAAGCCTTGCACTGGCGTGCATCACACGCCGAGCAGCCCGCGGCCCAACCTGCTCTCGTGGTTTCCCAAGCAGCCCAAGTCGGCCCAAGAATATCCCAACCATCGAGCCGGGGGCATTTTCACCACATTTCTCTGCGGATTTGACGTTTATCAACTCAAATCTCGCGCCCGAAGTCTACTACCTTTCCACTGCTCAATGAGGCATATTCCTTCCAAGCTCTTCCAATCCAAATGGCGAACAACACTTGTCCCGATAAGTCATAGAATTGACGAACACCCTTGCACAACAGACGACTTTGGTAAATCAGCTCTTGCAATGCACCGAGATCCAACGTGCCCAAAATGAGGTGTCCCGAAGTAGGACAAGTGCAGATGAGGAACCTCTCCAGCGGCTTCTTGGCAAGCAGCCACTCGACCAACCACAAACCGAGCGTTCGGGCAGCGTACACTCCCGATTGGGCCTTCAAGATAGCGTATACTCCCGTCTTAGCGCGCGGATAAGCATGCACTCTCGATTAGGCCCACGGACGAGTATACACTCACGGTTGAGGCCATGATATAATAGTCAACATGAGCAGCCTTCTAGGCAAAGCTTCATTCGCGGCTAGGCCCTCAATGAGCATTTTCCACATCACATCGGAGCAAGCAGCACGACGAACGGAGAGAAGCAGTCACTCAATCTGGCTCAAGTTCAACCAGTAACCTACGAAGAAATCCCTGGCCTGCTAGGAATCTACCTCATTCACAGCAGTCGCGGCATAGACGAGCCGAGCATGGAGAAGAGCAGCCTAGACCAACAGGTCAAGACCGGGGGCAGTCGAGGGCTCTGCTACC
This sequence comes from Malus fusca, assembly GCA_035220775.1. Lineage (NCBI taxonomy): Eukaryota > Viridiplantae > Streptophyta > Magnoliopsida > Rosales > Rosaceae > Malus > Malus fusca. The sequence continues at coordinate 24,943,129 of CM069071.1, read as the reverse complement.
CTAACAAAAGCAAATTCAGGAAGAGGTAGAGAGGCTCCTCAATGAACAGTTATGTGATTTCCAATGCAACAAAGTGGCCGATGAAGCACTACGGCGGGATATGACCAACATGAGTAGGTCACCCTTCACGAACGAGATCGAGCAGGCAGAGCCTTCACGCAAGTTTAGCATGCCACACTTCACATCTTTTAAAGGAGATGGAGATCCGAAGAGGCACTTTAAGCACTATCGAAGCGCGATGGTCCTTTACCGAAACAATGATGCCCTTATGTGCAAAATATTCGCCACCACTCTACAAGGCGAGGCACAAGATTGGTTTCACACCTTGCTACCATGATCTATTCAAAATTTTGATGATTTTTCCTTGGTTTTCACCAAAGAATACTCATCTTACGGCTCGATCAAGAAAAAGTTCGACCACTTGTTCAACATGAAGAAAAACCCAAAAGAGTCGCTCTGCGACTATGTAGGGAGGTTCAAAACAAAGAAGGCAAAGATCGTCTGATGCGACGACTCAATAGCAAGTGCAACCTTCTAAAAATGACTCCTAGTAGACCACCCACTGTTCGAAGAAATGATCATGAAAGAAGACTTAACTCTAGTAGATTCATTTGCCCTGGTAGAGAAGCATGCACTTTAGAACGTGGCTCGATGAGCAGAAAATGTGCTCGAGCAGCCTTGAAAAGAGTCGGCAATGGCTCAGAGGAAGGAGGACGAGAAGCAGTCCAGCAAGGGCAGGCAGGAGGCCAAGCGTAGGGACCGACCCACTACCAAAGAAGGCCCGATGACCAAGAACTATTCTAAGTTCTCAATTCTGATCCATCAGATCCTTCGCGACAACAAGAATGAGTCATGGTTCAAGCTGATGAAACAATCAAAATGAGATACTTCCAAGTTGGACCACACTAAGTATTGCGCATTCCACCGAGGTCCTGGTCACACAATTGACGACTGTTACACTTGGAATAACTACCTAGAAAAGCTCGTGAAATAAGGCAAGGTCGATAAATACTTGGACAAGCCAGCTGCGCAGCCAAGAAGGAACGCAAACGATGATGAAGAGCTACCAATTAAGACGATTCGAATAAATGGTATCTTCGCCGAGTCTGAGCACTTGGGGGCCACTAGCAACTCTAAGAAGAGGAAGATCCATCAGTTGTCACCCAACCTGAACCCATTATTAGCTTCACCGAGCAGGATGCAGAAGGCGTCGATTTCCCACACGACGATGCACTAGTAGTATATGTCCAACTAGCCCATGCCATAGTCGACAGAATGATGGTTGACAACGGAAGTGCAGTCAACCTACTTCAACTCTCAGTCATTTAGAAAATGGGCCTGGAAAGCATAATCATACGCCGAGCAGAGGTACTCACCGGATTCAACGGACACACCTCAACTGTCATCAGCCACATCATACTTGACGTGAAAACACCACCAATTGTCTCAAAGCAGACGTTCACGATTGTAAGCCACCCATCTCCCTACAATAGGATTCTTGGGAGACCTTGGTTGATCAAGCTGGATGCCGTCACTTCCGTCAAGTATCAAAAAATCATAATCCGCATCTCGGGAGGAGGAGTCGGAGAGATCAAGTCTGACCAGGCCTCATCCCGACGATGCATTGTACAAGTGTTGAAATAGTCAAAGAATAAGACTTTTACCCTCGTGGAGGCTACCGAAGTCTAAAGGGACGAATAGGCTACCAAATAACAATTACTACAGGCGGATCAAGAAGATGGTGCCCAAGCAGACGAGATAGGATGGAAACCCAAATAGGACACCGAAGACATCATTCTTGATCCCCAGCAGCCAAAAAAGACGGCTAGAATCGGCTCACGTCTAAGCCCAACCGAGAAGGAAGAACTCACGGATTTCCTTAGAGAAAACCGAGATGTCTTCGTATGGTCACCATCCGACATGCCCGGCGCCTGCCACAAGCTGCACGTCGACCCCGCTACTAAACTAGTGATCCAAAAGAGAAGACATTTCACACCCGAGTGAATAGCGATCATCAAGGCGAAAATTGACAAGCTATTGGAGGCCGGATTCATAGAAGAGGCAGCACACTCAGCATGGTTTGCCAACATCGTGCTAGTCATGAAGAAAGAGAAGGGCAAATTGAGTGTTTACGTAGACTACACCGACCTCAACAAAGCATGCCCAAAAAGATCTTTATCATGTTCTTATGATCGGTCTATTGGTAGATTCAACTTCTGGGAACCAGCTGCTCAGCTTCTTGGACGCATACTTCGGCTACAACCAAATAGCCATGTACAAGCCCGACAAGGAGAAAACCGTGTTCGTGATCGAGCACACCTACTACTACAAGGTTATGCCTTTTGGCCTCAAGAACGCGGGAGCCACTTACCAAAGGTTAGTAAACATGATGTTCAAAAAGAAAATTGGGGTAACCATAGAGGTTTATGTTGACGACATCATGGTAAAGGGAAAGCAGTGGTCAGACCACATCCACAACTTGGCGGAAACTTTCAACATCCTCAGAAAGTACAAGATGAAGCTCAACCCCACCAAATGCACGTTTGGAGTATCTTCATGTCGATTTCTAGGGTACTTAGTAACGCAACGAGGAATTTAAGCACATCCCAAGCAAATCCGAGCGATCCTAGAGATGAAGTCTCCAATTACCTTGAAGGAGATCCAAAGCTTGACTGGACGAGCAGCAACCCTCAACCGATTTCTCTTGCGATCCATCGATCGATGCAAACCCTTTTTCAATGCTATCAAGAGGGCACAATGAGACAAATGGGATGAAGAGTGCGAAAAAGCCTTCCAAGACCTAAAGAAGTATCTCACATCACCTCCCTTACTAGCCAAGCTGGAAGCAGCGGAGGATTTATACATCTACCTGGCAGTTTCCGAAGTAGCAGTCAGCTCTGCCCTCATACGAGAAAAGCTGGGGGCCCAATTGCCGGTATTCTTCACTTCTAAAGCTCTTCTCGATGCGAAACAAGATATCTGAAGATCGAAAAATTAATTTTGGCACTAGTTATTGCGGCTCTGATGCGAAAATTAACTTAACACACAAATTTAACCTTCTTTTGACAATTGTAGTATAAGTATAAGTAGGGATCGTTCTGGACCGGGGATTAGGAGGGCTTGCTAATAACCTCTAAACTAACTCAAAAACATAAAACTAAACTTAAAAACACTTAACAAGACTCACAAGACTCATGGTAAACTTAAAATACTCAAAACAGCTTAAAACAACCAAATAAACTTAAACTAGACACTAGGAATGACTTTGGACGAAAATTGACTTTTACTTGAATCAAAACACTTAAAAACACAAACTAAAACAGATTTGAAACACTTTGAAACAAGAAACTAAAACGGGGGTTTTGATTTGGATGAAGTTGAAACAAACAAACAAGTATGAAAAATTAGATAGATTGTAAAACAAATTTGAGAAATAAGATGATGGATGGGATAGCTAGAGGCTTTTTCTCCACACATGACATGTATGCAAACAACTCGATTTCCAGTTACTACTTCATTGAATTATAAACAACAATGCCCCAAATTAACTGTGACATCACTAGTTAACCTTTAGATTTTCCTTGTATTATTGGATTGGATGACATCATTCGACAACCCAAAACATTCTTCAAAAGTTCTCTACATGACATCATAATAGAGATACAATCAAAGATCATTACGTTTAATGAAAATCATAAGCATTGACAAAGCACTTGCAACTATCACATCATGTTACTCATGCTAGGAATTAAACTTAACGCGATCGTTTATAAGCGACCTCCACTACTTATGAATATAAGTTTGTTACGATTATGTGAAACTTTCTTATATTCTAGCATCGGATTTATGCATGCCAATTAAGTGTCGACCCTTAATCAACAAATACAAATAAGTTATCAATCAAATAGTTAAGCCAATTGCATTTACGATTCAAGAGTTCATAACTGGAATTTATCAAATCATATTACACACATAATCATGGCTTTGAAATCACCCCTAACCAAGAGGGGTTTAGCTACTCATAATTGCAACAAAATCAGAAAATAACAAAGTAGACATTGAAAGCAAGAACGAAGTACACCTAAAACGCTCCAAAGTTTCAAGCTTGAAACGCCAAGGACCTTCGTTTTCACCACCTTGTTGCAGCACAAGTGTCTAAGGATGTGTATGGATATATGGAATGGTTATGAATGTATTTAGGATTGGTGAATGTCTCGGCCAAGGGAAGGGAGTGTATGGAGTTGTGTTTTGAGATATATGGGAAATGAATGGATGAATGGATGGTGCTCACGGCCAAGGAATGAAAGTGTAAGTGTATGAAGTTGTGAGATGTGAATGTAGTGTCTTTGGATGGATCTCCTATGGTGAAGGGTGGATGGATGTATTTATAGGCTAGGGAGAGGATGTAGTGGGTGGTGGTAATGAGTGGATGTAGTGGTAGGTGAATGTGTTGGGTGGGTGAAATGAGTGGATGTAGTGGTAGGTGAATGGATGTGTTAGGTGAAATGAGTGGATGTAGTGGTAGGTGAATGTGTTGGGTGGTTGTAATGAGTGGATGTGTTGGGTGAATTGAGTGGATGTAGTGGTAGGTGAATGTGTTGGGTGGTTGTAATGAGTGGATGTGTTGGGTGAAATGAGTGGATGTAGTGGTAGGTGAATGGATGTGTTGGGTGAAATAAGTGTGCTAAAATGGTTATTTATAGGGAGATGATGATGCACAAACTTCAAATTTCGTCCATTCCTTTTGCTCCAAGCATATGCTATCCATTCCATGCCCAAAAATGCTCCAAAATGCACTTCTTTGCCACATTAACCCTTTGGACCTACAAACACACAAAAATAGCTTAAAATACTAAAATAACTACGAACTAACAACATAAATGCCAAGAAACAAGCCAACTAAGTCGCATAAATATGCTCCTATCAAATTCCCCCACACTTAGCTTTTGCTAGTCCTCGAGCAAAACAAAACAAACAAAACACAACCTAGACATTCCAACAATTGCCTCAGGGATTTTTAATGAAACATGACATGTTAAAAATCATCATTCCTACAGATTTTGGTCATCCTTACACTTGAGCACATACTTAATCACAGTCACCACTTACTAGTTCACAATTAACCAATTAAAATGATGTTTTGGATGTAGTAACATGCCTTAGAGAATTTGCTCAATTCCTTACAATATACTCTCTATTTTCACACACATTTTCTGACTACACACCCTACACTAGTATATGTGAGAAGTTTGATGTAAACACGAAAGATTAGGACTCACATATGTTATAACAATGAAAGCAATTTTCTGGAGTTATTAAGCATGTTTAGATATGATCTCATGAATGGAATGCTACTACTTAGATGCGAGAACCAGTGACACCATATGCTCATACCAATTTCGAACTCCACAAATTGAAACACACAACACTCAAGATTGAAGTAACGGGTTGTAACAGGGCTTGGGGGTAATGGCTAACAAAGAAAGGATAGGGATAACAAATGTTCTTAAAGCGATAGCAAGCAAAGCAATGAAATAGACACTTGGAAATCACTTTAGAATGCAGAATCAACTTTTAAATACAAAGGTAAGATTCATGCAACACTTAGGGCCAAATTCAATGTTTTGGACCCTTTCTTTGACAAACAACACTTTAGAGCTCTTTTTCATACTTTTTTTTTTCAATTCTTTTTTTTTTCTTTTCTACCCGTGCCTTATTAAGGACTTTGGCACACACACACACAAGAATCACTTCCCCCTAACTTGTTTTTCTGCAAGAGTTCAACAAAAGGAATCCCTTCTAAATTATGCTTTACTATGCTTCAAGAACAAGGGTATGGATGGTCCTAATCTAGGCTAGGTGCGGATAGTGTGGGTAACAAAGAACATAGGCTACACAAGGCTCAACGGGGTTAAACTTAAACACATAATGAACGGGATAGGCTTTTTGGCTCTTGTCTCACTAAACAACTTCATCTTGAATATGTGTTATGCAAATCAATAACATGCTTTGAATGAAATAGGCATGAGTTCTAGCATTTTGAACTAAATGATGAAACGCCTTCTAAGTACCAACCAAGCAAAGAATAATGAGATCATGCAACGACATTAGAAAACAACAATGCACAAATTATTAACTCTCCAAATAAACGTTTTAGGCTCAAGTCTCACAAGGTTGTAGCGTTACTTTGAGTTCCTTCCTTCAAGCATGTTACAAAAACTTATTTTTTTCCTTTATGATTGCATGTGAATTTATAAATTATAACCACAACCAAGCATAAACAAAGGAGTAAATCAAACTTCCATCCATGTTTATAACTCTCTTTAACAGTCATGCAATTAAAAACCAATTCCTCATCACTGTGTTGGAAGGTATCCTAAGACACAAACAAACACACAAAAACAACTCTTTTTGGGTTTTTCAAAACAAATTTTCAAATTTTTATGAGATTTTCGGATTTTTATGTCAAAACACACTAAAACACTCCAAAACAGCATAAAAACACTTAAAAACAGCAAGGAACGACACTAGAAGTAATGGGTGATAAACTCCCATGAATTTAATGCAAAACAACTTGGTTACCCCCCCCCCCCACACTTAAATCAAACATTGTCCTCAATGTTTCAGGCATAAACTCACACAAAAACAAGCAAACAAACAAACAACGAATAAACATGATAAGTATGGCAAAGTAAAAACCAGACATAGTAGAGTTTAAGAACGCAAATCTGGTTATGGAGAGATGATCTTGTTGACTTCCCACAACTTTGATCTCGAACTGGGCTAGGGAACTTCTTAGCAAGGAAAAGGAGACTTGATTGGTGGTGGTGATTTGATGGCCTTGGCGACTGATGCATCCATATGTTGTTGAAGCTTCTCGAGCTCTTGGTTTCAACTCAGACTCCTTCTGTTGGGTTGATTGAGTCTGCAGGCAGCATTCTTCTCTGCTTGTTTCTTCTGCACGGTAGGTAGGCACGAGGTAGAGGTGATGGTCTGTTTCTTTATTCAATTTGTCCAAGTGCCGACCGATTGCTTTCTTTCTCCTTGTCTCGCAGGTAAGAGCAAGAGTAAAGGAAAAGCATGCCATGAGATATCTTTTCCTTTGACTCTGATGATATGAGATACTTTTGCTTTTGAAGAAGTATCTTTCCACATGTTTATTCTTGAATTGGGTTGGGGAACTTCTTAGCAAGGAAAATGAGACTTGATCTTGAAGATGAATTAGCACGTTGTCTCCACATGCTTCAAGGTATCATTTTCACTTGCCTTATCTGTTCTCCAGGCAGATGTGGCATCTTCTTCGGAAGTACATCAACAATTGAAGATGAGCACTCGAGAGCAATGCTAGGTAAGCAATCAGGAAGGAGTTCCAGGTAGTCGATTCTTAGATCGAAAGATTGACACCAAGTGCTGGCTGATTGCTCGCTTTCTCCTTGTCACAAAGACAAGGAAAAGGACAGGGAGAAATCATGATATGAGATACTCTTGCTTTCAACCTTCATGATATGAAATACTTTTGCTCTTGATGACTTGATTGCAGAGGTACCCCAAGGGATGAGGAACACTGAGTGACGCGAGAGGCTTCGTTGGGAATGCATTTTCGGAGATGAAGAAAGGTTGAGTATGTCTGCCTTGCTGTGAAGGTTGACATTTATAGGGATTTCTTCATAACTGGTAGCGGCACTGTTCTTTTACTCGTGTCGGCAACCATTGGATGATTAAATAGTATGGCCTCACGTGCTTTCTTCTTCATCAAAAATCTTCGACAAATTGCCCGTAATTTCCTCAAAGCTGAGTGTGCATGTGAGAGGTGATGACACGTCTGAAAAAGACTGGTGCCTCTTCGATATCTGAGATCGGCGCATCGACAAATTGACCGTGATTTCCGCAAAGCTGAGTTTGCGTGTGACAGGTGCTGGCGAGGCTGAAAAAGACTAGCGCCTCTTCGATATCTGAGATAGGCGCTTCGACAAATTATCCGTGATTTTCGCAAAGCTGAGTGTGCATGTGACAGGCGATGACACGTCTGAAAAAGCAAGTGCCTCTTCAATTTTTTAGATCGGCTCGTGGTTTCTGAGCATCCCAGCTTTTGAGAAAACAGGCGTCTCTTCGATTTTTGAGCTCGCCTCTTCGATTTCTGAAGTCGCCTCTTCGATTTCTGAAGTTGCCTCTTCGATTTCTGAAGCTCCGTCGAGTGCTGATTTTTATAGAGAGGCACACATTACGTTTCAAAGCACGCTTGAATTTCCGCATGTAGAAGCTCCCTTCTTGCACTTCTAAGAACTTGATTTTTCCGACCTCTTTTTTTTTCTTCACACCTTCGAAAATGTCTTGCCCTTCTGACCGTCGTCTTAACTTGAATGTCGGGGAAGATAGTGACATATCTTCTCCAAACAACATTTGGCAGCCGTCCTTCGTATCTCCCAATGGTCATCTTACAGTTGGGGATTCTATGATGATGAACGATACAACCGCTTCGGTGGTGGCCAGAAATCTTCTCACTCCCAGAGACACTAGGATACTTTCCAGGCGGTCCGACGAGCTGGCTGTTCAGGACTCTCTGGCCTACAGCGTCCGATGTGCAGGCTCAATTTCAAACATGGGCCAACGTCTTCTTGCTCGATCTCGTCAGGTTGAGTCGTTGATGGCTGAGGTGGCCAGTCTTCGGCAAGAGGTCAGAATGCTTAGGCACGAAAATAAAGAGTTGCACATGCTCGCAACTAATTACTCAACAAGCATGAAGATGAAGCTTGACCAGCTGCAGGAGTCCGAAGTTCGGATTCAGAGTGATCATCAGAGGTTTGTGGCGTTACTCCAGCAACAACTTATGCCTTCGTCCTCTGGCGCTTCACCAAGTGTTGAGGCTCCGGATAATCAATCTCTGGTGCTTCGTCTTTCTGGAGCTCAGTCGAATGTTGAGGCACCTCCTGACCAATGAAGAGTCCTTACTGTTTATTTGCATTTTCTTGTACTTTTCTACCTTTCTACCTAATGTTCCTTTTCCATGGCAATTAATGTAAAAATACTTTGTTTACCTGTCAATGTTTCAAACATAAACCCACACCAAAAACAATCAAACAAGCAACAAATAAAAATGACAATCATGGCAAAATAAAAATGCAGAAAATGGAAGGTTTTTAGAAACGCAAAACTGATTGTGAAGCGATTCAAAGATCTTCCTTTTTTGAATACATGGGTTGCCTCCCAAGAAGCGCTTGCTTTAACGTCTTCCAGCCGGACGAAACTTCCTTCTAAGAATTGATCCTCGAATGGAAGGTGATACTTGATGTGATCCGGCAATGGTTTAAATTCTAGTGTAGGTGCCTGAATCATCAAAATCAGCAAGTTAGTATAAAATAAAATCGAAGTTGGAGAATATGGCTTACTTGCTTGCTCCGACACAAACTCAATTACGAACACCACATCTTTGAAGGTTGCAGGGATATTGGACTTGGCCAGATTTGGTGTTTTGAGAGTTATGACTTGTCTCGTCTCACAAAATCCAACTTCTTTGGGAATTTTCGTCTCAAGTGTATCTTCTTTGATGAATTCTAGACATTCCCCATCCACTTCTTGCTCTTGATTCTTTGGAAAGGTTTCGAAGATGCCTTTCTCACCCTCTTCTTCCTTGGATTGCATGATCCTACAAGGAATGGGTGCATTGGGTGGAATGGAGTTAGAAGTAATGGAATTTGAACCCAACTTATCTTTGGTGGCCGAATTAGGGTGTGTAGGTGGCTGCGGCAAGGATTGCTCAATCCTTGCCGTGGGCATGCCTTGTTCCTTCTCCTCAGATTGCATCTTTTCGTCATCTTTTCGATTGGATTTAGATGGGTTGGGATCAGATCCAACTTCTTTTCCACTTCGCAAGGTGATGGCTTTGGCAGATTTGAAGCCTCCATTTGGATTCACATCCGTCGAACTAGGTAACTTACCTTGTTCTCTACTAAGTCACCTCTCAAGCTTGATTTTGCATTTCCTTGGCGTAATTGTGCATGTCTTTGGCTTGATTTTCCTGACCCTGCGCCAACGTAATTAGTAATTGAATAACTTGAGCATTATCAAAAGACGAACCTGAGTTATTTTGGGCAGGTTGTGCTTGGGGTTGTGTGGGTGCATACGGCCTTTGGTAGAATCCCGGAGGTTGCTGTCTAAATGCACTTTTTTGTTGGGTTTGTTGGGGGTCCCTCCATTTGAAATTTGGATGATCTTTCCAACCTGGATTGTATGTATTAGAGAAAGGATCATTCCTTGGTTGGTTTTGACTCCCAAAACCCACGGCATTGGCAGATTCCCACCCTCCGTTCTCGATCAATTGAGGGCACTTATCCATGAGATGTCCATTCATTGAGCACACGCCACAAGCAGCCACACTTTGTACCTTCGGTATTTCAACCACCTGCGAAAGAAGAGTAGTAAGATTAACCATTTGATTTTGAAGTTCGGAAATAGCACTTACCTCATTAACTTGTTGCTGTCGTGGGATGTCCTTTTGACCAACGCCTTCATATTGTTGAGCATTCAACGCGCGGTTAGTAATTAAGGTCTTGGCAGCCATGGGTGTTTTGTCCACCAAAGCTCATCCTGCTGAGGCATCTATCATTTGGCGTTCAATTGGTAGAAGCCCTTCATAGAAATATTGAAGAAAAAGCTCATCCTTCATTTGATGTTGTGGACATGAAGCAACAAGAGTTTCAAAACGTTCATAATAAGTTGGAAATGATTCACCTTGGTTTTGCTGAATGCCACTAATCCTTTTGCGTAGAAGAATTACTCGAGAAGTTGGGAAAAACTTCTCCAAAAACGCCCGTTTCATACTCTCCCATGATGTGACAGTTCCGGGGGCTAGTTTATACAACCAATCTTTAGCCCTTTTCCAAGAGAGAAAGGGGAAAAGCCTTCATCTTTAATATGGTCCCATCGACGTTGACAGGAGTCATGCTTGAACACACAACTTCGAACTCCTTCAAGTGCTTGTTTGGATCCTCTATGGACAGCCCATGGAACTTGGGAATATGGTGCAGCAAGCTTGACTTTAATTCGAACTCATCGGTCTTCCCTTGGGCCGCCACGGGATATTGAATGCAAAGGGGTATGGCATTGTCCAACCCCGAGGCTGAAAGTTCTTTTATTGTATGATTGTCCGCTGCCATGACTTCCTCTTCTTCTTGTTCTTCAAACTCAGATTCGACATCTGAGCTTGAACTAGGTGGATTAGGTTCTGGTTGCTTCCTCTTTCTTCTCAAAGTTCTTTCAAAATAGTCGTCGAACTCCAAGATGTTTGCACTAATGTGTTGAGAACTACGAGTCATCAACTAGTACCTGAAACGAAGAAACAAACACAAGTAGTACACAAGGCAGAAACACTCAAACACACACACAAACACACGTTCTTGGAACTAAAGTTATTATTTACACTGATCATGCAGCTTTGAAGTATTTGCTCATAAAGAAAAAGGCCAAGCCAAGGCTTATTCGTTGGATGCTACTTCTCCAAGAGTTTGACGTGGAAATCCGGGACAAGAAAGGAAGTGAAAACGTGGTGGCTGACCATTTGAGCCGAATGGTGCATGAAGAAGATGCCAATGTCGTGCCCATCCCAGAGACATTCCCAGATGAGCAGTTGTTGTGCATAAAGGTAAGTGAGCCATGGTATGCCGATCTAGTTAATTATTTGGTCACTAAGCATGTCCCAAGCACCCTAAATAAGCACCAAAGTGATAAACTCAAGAAAGATGCACGGTTGTATGTTTGGGATGACCTTTATTTATGGAAACATTGCCCTGATCAAATTCTACGTAGGTGTGTGCATGATTCCGAGTTTCATTCGATTTTAACTTTATGTCACACTTATGCATGTGGGGGTCATTTTGGCACACAACGCACAACACATAAGGTTTTAGAATGTGGATTTTATTGGCCTACTATCTTTAGAGATGCTAGAACCTTTTGTATAACCTGTGATCGTTGTCAAAGAATGGGTAATATAACATCAGAAGACCAAATGCCGCAACATCCTATATATTCTGTTGAGATTTTTGATGTTTGGGGTATAGATTTCATGGGTCCCTTTCCTTCCTCACATGGTTTTCTTTTTATATTACTTGATGTGGATTATGCGTCGAAATGGGTGGAAGCAAAAGCCACCTGTACTAATGACTCTAAAGTGGTTGCAGATTTTATTAGAACTAACATATTTGCAAGGTTTGGAATGCCAAGAGTACTCATTAGTGATGGAGGATCACATTTTTATAATCGAACCATTGAGGCGTTGCTCAAGAAGTACAATGTCACGCATAAGGTTTCCACACCTTATCATCCTCAAACAAGTGGGCAAGCCGAGGTTTCGAATAGGGAAATCAAGCAAATTTTGGAGAAGACAGTGGGACCAACTCGAAAAGATTGGAGCTTATGTTTAAATGATGCATTGTGGGCATATAGAACGGCCTACAAAACACCAATTGGGATGTCCCCATTTTGGCTCATCTATGGGAAACCATGTCATCTTCCGGTTGAATTGGAGCATCGTGCACATTGGGCCGTCAAAACATTCAATATGGACATTGATGCCGCTGGGATCCATAGGAAATTGCAATTGAATGAGCTTGAGGAGATTAGGAATGAAGCTTATGAGAACGCTCTCATTTACAAGGAGAAAGAAAAGGCCACCCATGACAAGATGATTCGTGGGAAGACATTCTCTATAGGGCAGAAAGTGTTACTTTTCAATTCCCCTCTTCGGTTGTTTCCGAGTAAGTTGCGTTCTAAATGGATTGGACCTTTTGTTATTACTAATGTTTTTTCTCATGGTGCAGTCCAAATTCAAAGTTTGAAGACGGGACATGAATTCAAGGTCAATGGACACCGTTTGAAGCCCTATTATGAGACATGTGAGGAGCATGCCGTGGAGGACATACCCCTCCATGCCGTAGGCCCTATTCAAGCTTAAATAGAGGTATCGTCCGGCTGGAAGACGTTAAAGCAAGCGCTTCTTGGGAGGCAACCCATGTGTTCAAACGAGGGATTGAAGGAATTCGAGCTCCATAACCAGATTTTCGTTCTTAAACTCTACCCTTTCTTGTTTTTACTTTGCCATGTTTGTCGTGTTTGTTAGTTTTGTTGTTTGCTTGCATATGTGTGAGTCTATGTTTGAAACATTGAGGACAATGTTTGGTTTTAGTGTGGGGGGGGGGTAAACAAGTGTTTTTATTGCAAATTCGTGGGATTTTATCACCCATAACTTCCAAAGTTGTTCTTTGCTGTTTTTAAGTGTATTTAAGCTGTTTTGGTGCATTTTAGTGTGTTTTGACATAAAAATCCGAAAATCTCATAAAAATTTGAAAAATTATTTTGAAAAACCCAAAAAGAGTTGTTTTTGTGTGTTTGTTTGTGTCTTAGGGTACCTTCCAACACAATGATGAGGATTTGATTTTTAATTGCATGACTGTTAAAGAAAGTTACAAACATGGATGGAAGTTTGATATACTCTTTGGTTTATGCTTGGTTGTAGTTAACGTTTACGAATTCACATGTAATCACAAAGGAAAAAATAAGTTTTTGTCACATGCTTGAAGGAAGGAACTCAAACTAACGCTACAACCAGGGCCGGTCCTGAGTTTTTGGGTGCCCAGTGCGAAAGTTCAAAATGTGCCATTTTTAATACAAAAACATATGTTAAAAAAAAAATTTAACGAGGGCTGGAACCCAGTCGAAGCTGGGGGGCTAGGCCCTCACGCCCAAATTATATTACCTGAGAAAATATACAACGGGGGGGGGGGGGACATAGTACCTAAACCCCGACAATCAAAAGTACAATCATATATAACCACTCCTAGCAAATCTCCTTCAAATTTCAACCTTTAAGAAATTGTCTTCTAGTATTTTTTGAAGCAAAATCATCAATTATATCATCATACTCCAAGTCTTCAATCTCATCCTTTTCAATGCATAAGATTGCTAATCCATTTAGCCTATCTTGAGTCATAGTGGTCCGCAAGTAAGATTTTAATAATTTCAATTTTGAAAAACTTCTTTCTGCAGATGCCACGGTCACAGGTACAGTCAACATTACACGATAAGCAATCAAGACATTAGGACACATGTCAATTTCTTTGACAAAGTTTGCTATTTCCATGGATGTCCAAGGGTTATTAGAGAGAAATGATTTTTCAGGTAACATCATTTGCAAAACCTGTAATTCGGAACATAAGTCGGCTCCATCTACATCCATGGTATTTTCATGTTTCAAATGTGCTTCAAGATTCATACAATTTTGTTTTAGCTCTTGATCATCCAATGAAATTAACTTCGATGCATCAAAAAAGAAGCCAAAAATATATTCAAAAGCCTTTCCCATGTGCAATTTCTTTAGCATCATTCATGGCAGAAGCAAAACCAGTTTCTCTATAGTTTTCGAAAAACGTAACAAGTGCTTCCAATGCCTTTACAGCAACATCAAGACGCATGTCTTCAGATTGTAATTTTGTACTCACCATGTTAATCTTCAACAAAATGTCATACCAAATAACCAAACTTAATACAAAATCAAAACTTGAAAGTTCTCCTGATGCTAAACATTCTGCATCCCTACTCAATTGGGGATTTTCAGTAATTTCCACCAATTGAAACAAAGCATTTCTAACCTGGGCTACTTGGGACTTAATCGCTTTAACACTTTCAATGTGACTTTCCCATCGAGTAGTTGACAATGACTTCAAAGTTAAACCATCAATATGTTCAAGCAAAATATTCCAACGCTTTGTAGAGTTGGAAAACACTGTATATATGCATTGACACGCTCCAAAAAAAGATTTTGCTTTAAGACATGAACTTGCCATATCACAAACTATTAAATTAAGACAATGAGAACCACATGGCATGTAAAAAGCTCTGGGATTTATGTCTAGCAATCTTTTCTGGACACCTTGGTGTTTCCCTCTCATGTTAGATCCATTATCATAACCTTGTCCCCTCACATTATCAATATCAAGATCAAGAGACTTTAGGACATCTTGCAACTCATTAAAAAGTCCTAATCCCGATGTATCTTCTACACTTAAAAACTCCATGAAATACTCCCTTATATTTATTGACCTACTTGACAAGTCAACACATCTCAAAATTAAAGTCATCTGTTCCACATGACTTGCATCAGGAGTACAATCAAGAATGACAGAAAAAAATTTGGCTTCTTTGACTTTTTTAATGATTGCGGTTTTGACTTTTGAAGCTAAAGTAGCTATCAACTCATTTTGAATTTTATGGCTCAAATAGTGATGATGAATCTCTTTATTCTCAATGAGTCGAAAATGCTCTTGCATTATTGGATCAAACTCTGCAATCATTTCAAGTAAACCTAAGAAGTTGCCATTAGAGTCTTCATAAGGTCTTTCATTTGTTCCACGAAATGCTAAATTATGTATGGCAAGACATTTCACAACAGCAATAATTCTAAGCATCACTTGTTTCCAATGATTTGTCTGTTTCTTGATTCGCATTTGAAATTCTTTGTCAATTGTCTGATTTTTTGTCAATCTACTTTTCAACTCAACCCAAGTTCTCGAATTAACGAGATGCTCTTTACTCTTTTCATGTTGGTCAATCTTCTCACCAAGATGTCTCCAATCACTAATTCCATCTTTTGCTAACTCACTTTTTGAGGCAATTGTTTTAAACAATTTACAACAAAAGCAAAAGACTTTATCCAACTCTTTTGAGTACACAAGCCATTTCCTATCATAAATTTCACCCGTTCGTAATTTTCGACCATAGTAGTGTGATGAAAATTTTCTAGAGAGTTTGTCCTTAGGATACGTGAAATTAGTTTCTCGAATTGGTCCCTTTTCTATAAGTAAGTCTTTCATTTATGCATTAAGGCTATCCCAAACTTTTGGATCATAAATGTTTAAATGGAAAATAGGTTCAGGAGATTCAATATTTTCCTCTACACCAATATGATCATCATCAACATTTAAATCCACATCACCACCATTTTCATGATCTTGAGACTCATCACCAACATTTTCATCTAAATCACTACTATTTTCTTGGTCATTAACATCTTCCTCCACATAATCACCAATTTCATGATCATGAGACTCCCCAACAACATTTTGTGACTCTTCACCAACATCATTTTCTCTCAAATTTTCAACCAACTCATTCTTTGTAGAAAAAAATTTATTAAGAGATCCTCTTAAACTTTCGGCTATTTCGTTATCCTTTGCCTTTTTTTTCCTTTTCATATTACCAGAGAGTTGTTTCCTAAAAGACATGGCTTTGATAATTTGTTTGCAAAAATTACCTACACATGATATAACAAAAATTTCCTATTAAAATTATCATTCCAAGTCTAACACATATTATATATTATAAAAACACTAACATCTATACATCAATTAATTAATCAAGAATTCAATCCATCAACAACAACAATTCTATACATCAATTATCATATAATTCTATGTCACTTGCAAAATTTAATTTAAATTATGAATTAATAATTCAAATTTTTAAAATTAGTTTATCAAATTACCTCAAATTACCTCAAAAGTTACAATGGCAACCGGCAGCAGGAAAGGAATTGTGGCTGAGAAAGACAGAGACTCTGTGTGTTGTCGGGGTTGGAAGGCTGGCCTGGAAGCTGCAATAGCAGTGCAGATGGGAAAATAACAAAACAGGGGAAACAAAGGGGCGGGCGGGTGGGGAATTAATTGGGAAAAGGACAATTAGGTTAGGTGGGAGTGGGGGGGGGGGACCGGGGAGGTCCCTTTAGGCTTTACATTATTGTTTTTTTTTTTTTTTTTTTAAAGCTAAAATCTGACCGGTTCAATTTTATATATATATATATATATAATTTTTTTTTTTTTTAAATCTTGAAACTTGGGCCCTTTCCTTTATTGTCAAATTTGGGCCTCTTGCCCTCCATTCCTTATTTTGGGCTCTAGACAAAATTTTTTTTTATACCTAATTATTTGGACTTTTTTTTTTTGGTGCCCCTTTAAATTTTGGGCCCTGGACAATGGCCCTGGTTGCACTGGGCCTGGGCCGGCCCTGGCTACAACCCTAAGAGACTTGAGCCTAAACTTTATTTGGAGAGTTATTAATCTGTGATTTATTGTTTTCTAAAGTCGTTGCATGATCTCATTATTCGTTGCTTGGTTGCTACTTAGAATGCGTTTTATCACTTTAGTTCCAAATACTAGAACTCATACCAGTTTCATTCAAAACTTAAAATTGAATGCATAACATATAACAAGATGAAGTTGTTAGTAGTTACCACCAGAGCCAAAAAGCCTTCATTCCATGCATTTGTTTTTGTAGGTTTAACCCCTTTGAGCCTTAATTAGCCTATTTTCTTTGTTAGTCACATTATCCTCACCTAGCCTAGAATAGGACTATCCACACCCTTGTTCTTAAAGTATAGTGGAGCAAGACTTAGAGGGAATTCCTTTTGATCAACATTGTTCCAGAAAACAAGTGAGGGGGAAGGTTTTCAAAAGTGTGTAGGTGCCAAAGTCTAATAAGAGGCACGTGTAGAAAAGAAAAAGAAAAAAAAATTCGTGGAAAATAGAAAGAAAAAAGAAAAGTTGTGAAAAGAATAAAGAAGAGCTGAAAAATATGTGAAAATGAGCTCTGAAGTGTTGGTTGTTGAAGAAAGGGTCCAAAAAGCTTGAATTTGACCCTAAGTGTTGCATGAATCTTCCCTTGTGTTTAAAAGTTGAATTCTGAATTCTAAAGTGAATTCTAAGTTGATTTCATTACTTTGCTTACTCTTGCTTTAAGAACGTTTGTTTTCCTTACCTTTCTTTGTTAGCCAATACCCTTAGCCCCGTTATAACCCTTAGACTTTAATCTTGGTTGTTGTGTGTTTCAATCTGTGGAGTTTGGGATTGGTATGAGCATATAGTATCCCTGGTTCTCGTGTCTAAGTAGTAGCATTCCGTTCATGAGATCATATATATATACATGCATTAATAATTCCAGAAAGTGCTTTCTTCGCTTATAACATATGCGAGAGTTAGTCTACATATTTACATCAATCTTCTCACATATACCTAGTATAGGGAGTGTAGTCAGAAATTCTGTGTGAAAATAGAATGTATATCTGGTGAGGAATTGAGGGAATTCTCTAAGGCATGTTACTACATTCAAAATGTTGTTTTATGTGATTAAATGCGAACTAGTAAGTGGTGACTGTGATTAAGTATGCGCTTGAGGGTAGGGATAACTAAAATCTATGTGAGTAGTGATTTTTAATGTGTCATGTTTCATTGGAAATCCCTGAGGCAAATGTTGGAAGGTTTATGTTATGTTTTGTTTGTTTTGTTTGCTTTGTTTTGCTCGAGGACTAGCAAAAGCTAAGTGTGGGGGAATTTGATAGGAGCATATTTATGCGACTTAGTTAGCTTGTTTTCTTGCACTTTTATAGTTAGTTTGTGGTTATTATAGTGTTTTAAGCTATTTTCGTGTGTTTGTAGGTCCAAATGACAAAGTTGGCAAGAAAGTGCATTTTGGAGCAGTTTTGGGCACTAAATGGATAGCACATGTATGGGCCAAGATGGATAGACGAATTTGGAGTTCAAAAGGTTAGGAATCTGATAAGAAGATGAAGAAATTAAATTCAAGACAAAGAAAATAAGGAATAAGCTCAAAAGAGGAAACATTATCCACAACCTTATCCAA
This sequence comes from Malus fusca, assembly GCA_035220775.1. NCBI lineage: Eukaryota > Viridiplantae > Streptophyta > Magnoliopsida > Rosales > Rosaceae > Malus > Malus fusca. The sequence goes on along the minus strand of CM069071.1, from coordinate 24,924,445 downwards.
CCTTATCTTATCTTATCCTATCCTAATCTTATCATGTCTTAATCCTAGCTGCAAAGGGACCTAAATATATATTTCTAGAACCTATTTCTAGAAGATTTCCCTTCTAGAAGTCCCAAATCAGCCACAAAACACATTGTTTCTAGAAACCCTACAAAAGTGGCGCCTATTTCCCTTCTAGAAGGCTTTTGCCTTGCCTTGCAAGCTATTCTCTTTTCCCTCCAATGTGTGCCGCACCCTCTAGCCCTTTTCCTTTGTGGATTCTGATCTATTAGGCCTTATTCCTTGTGGATTTGGGTTATACAAATCCTTTTCTGAAATTAATTGGGCTAAACCTTTTCCTTAGTGGATTTAACTCCTAGTGCCGAACCCTAGGGCCCTAATTCTCCTAGTGTGCTGATTTCTAACCCTAATCTGATTTACCTTAGGGTTTTGTTGAGCCTATATATACATATTTTCAACACAAATTCGTCACAACCCTTCATACCATTCAGAAATACCTTTGCCGCAACCCTAACCACCATTCTACATCACAAAACACCATCCTACATCCATATACATCTCTGCCGCACCTTTTGGAGAAGAAGGAGAGCTTTGCTGTGCATTCCATTGATGAAGGAGGGCCTTGTGCGCAAGCCATCTGCATCATTGGGAGTTTTAAGAGTTCTTTCTTCCCTCATTTCAGTTTCTATGTCTATTTCAATTTGCTTTTCAATTGATATGAACATGTGGAACTAAATTCTTATTAGTTAGTGGTGAATTCGAAGCCATGGACATATGTTAATATGAATTGATTCCTTTCAGTTATTGTGTCGTAAAACATGAATGTGATTTACTTATCTATTTGATTGATAACTTATTCTTGTGTGTTGATTAAGGAGGCCTACTTAGTTTGCATGCTTGAATCTGATGCTAAATTATAAGGGACTTTCACCTAATCGTTAGAAACTTATAATTACAAGTAGTGGAGATTGTTAGTCACAATCGTGTTAAGTAGATTCTTGGCAAAAGTATCATGCAGTTCATAGTTATAATTGCCTTGTCAATGCTTATGATTTCCATGGAATTTAATGATCTTTGAATGTATCTCTATCATGTGTTCATATAGGGAACTTGAGAAGAATAATTTGGGTTGTTGCATGCATTCATCCAATTCAATGAATTTAGGGAAATCTGATAGTTAATTTGTGCATTCATGATTAATTTGGGGCATTATCGTTCATGGTTTAAAGAAACAATACTGGAAATTGATTTATGCTGCATATGTTCATGTGTGGAGAAGGATCCTCTAACTAGCTTTTCACCCTTAAATTCATCTCAATTTCGTATTAGTTTACTTTGATTTGCAATTTGTTTAGTTTTAATTCAATTTCGTCAGAAATCAAACCCCATTTTCTGTTTTATGTTATTAGGTCAAAATCTGTCCTAATTAGGTTCTTTAGAGTGTTTTGAGTCAATATAGGTTAGGATTAGTCCATAAACATTGTTTGGGTCTTAGTTTAGTCTTAAATTCGTCCAATTTCATCTCTAGAATCTGTTTTGAGTCTAATTGTTAGTATTGTGTTGTTTAGAGTCTTTTAAGTGTTTTCTGAGTTAGTTAAGTTACAATCTGTTTTCTTTTAATCTTTTGAGTCAAAGTAAGTTTTAATTTCGTCCAAATCACTTGTTAGGTCTAGAATTGAGTCAATTTCATTTAGTTTTGCAGATTTGAGTATTTTAGGTCAGTTTAGAGTCTATAGAGTCTATTCTTGTGTTTTTAAGTCTAGTTTAGTGTTTTAGAGTTTAATTTGACTAAATTAGCAGCCCTAGTTAATCCCCGGTTTAGAACGATCCCTACTTACATCTTTGCTACAATTGTCATCAATAGGGTTTAATTTGTGTGTCAAGTAATTTTTGATGCGAAAATTAACTAACGCACAAATTTAAACCCTATTTGTGACAATTGTAGTATATGGATAAGTAGGGATCGTTCTAGGCCGGGGATTAACTAGGGATGCTAACCAAAGTAAAATTAAATTAAAAACGTAAAAACAAAATTTAAAACACTAAACTAAAATCAAAACACTTAACTAGAATAACTCAAAATAAAACTAACAAATATTCTAAAACAAATCAAAAGACTCAAAATAATTCAAGACTCAAGAAAACACAAACTAAATTTATTTCTAACAAATCTAACACTTTAAAATAAATGGGGGATTGATTTTTGACGAAATTGAATTTAAAACAGAAACTTAAAAACAAACTTCAAAGAAAATATATTTTATGGAATTAAAATGATGAGACGTTAGTTAGAGGGGTCATTTTCCACACATGAACAAATGCATATAATTTGATTCCCAGTTATGACTTCAACAAACGAATAAATGACAACGCTCCAAGTTAATTAGGTCCGCTTAAATTAACCTTCAGATTTCCCTAGATTCATTGAATTGGACGGGATACGCATCACAACCAAATTATTCTTATCAAGTTCCCTAACTATGGAATACGCATGATAGAGAGACATATCAAAGATCATTAAGTTTAATGGAAATCATAAGCATTGACTAGGCATTCATAACTATGGAATACGCATGTTAATCCAACCTAGGGTTTACTAAACACAATCGTGACTAGCGATTTTTACTACTCATGAATATAAGTTCATAACGATTAGGTGAAATTCCCTTATATCCTAGCATCAAGTCTAAGCATGCAAATTAAGTGTCGACCCTTAACCCACATACATAAACAAGTTATTAATCAACACAGAAAAATAAACCACATCCAACGTTCAAGAATTCATAACTGGAGTAAATCAAATTATAATAAACAAATATTCATGGTTTCAAATTTCCCTCTAACTAAACAGAAATTAATTACACATTATTCATAAATTAAACCATAAAATAAACATAAGTTTGGAGGATTAAACCGAATGAGGAATTTCTTCCTCTGTCCCCGTGCTGCTCAGTGGCTGCCAAAGCAGCCTTTCTTTTTGTTCCACTCGCACCGCGCCTTTGCTCTCCTCTGCCCGCGTGTTCTGCTGCAAGGCAGCTTTCTGACTTGCTGTCTGCCCACGCTGCCAAAGCAGCAACCACCTCGCGACTTTCCCCCTTGCTTTCCGTGTTTCCTCCTGCGTCACCTGCATGAGCTCCCTGTGCCCGAGGCCCTCCTCATTCTTGCTGTCCCTGTACCTCAGCTGCCCAAGCAACTTGCTGCTCCCTTTTTCGTGCGCTGTCTCTCGCGCTGCCAATTTCCGCACGCTGTCCAGCTCTCCTGTTGCCAGCTGCAAAGGCAGCTGGTTTCCTGCACCTGACCCTTTCTATATTCCCCGCAACAGCACTAGTCCCCGTGCTTTCCTTCATCTCCCCCAAGAGCCCCCCTCCTTAGCTGCGCAAGGCAGCTGTCCGTGCCTGCACAGTCTGCGCGTCTCGCTCATCTCCGTCCGAGGCCCTCCTCGCAAGCTGCAAAGGCAGCTTGCCTTCTCCCCTTCCTGTTCTCTCTTTCACGCTGCTGTCCTCGTCTCCATTTCCGCGTGTCTCACTCGCAAGCTGCCAAAGGCAGCCTGCCCTTTCTTTCCACTCCCCTCCCCCCTTTTGAAACCCCAAGGCAGCTTCTATATATATCCCTTTTATTCCCCCCAGCACGACTAATCTTTCATCAAATCTCTCTCCTCTAGCTGCCACAAGGCAGCGTGCCTTCATCTATTTCTTTATTCTTTCTTTATTTTTCTGTCTGTCAGTCCATTCCTTTCTTGCCAGCTGCTCCTTCTTTTATTATTTTCTTTTTCTTCCGCCCCCTGGTGCTTTCTCCACTCTATTCTTATTCCTTTAATCATCATGCAGCTTGTCACCTTGCACTTCACCGAAGGCAGCCCTCCATCATTCATCATCATTTTCTTTCTTATTTTATTTGCTGCACTCACTCAACATCATAAATATATATATATAAATATATATATATTTATAATACTATCTTATTTTTATTAACCAAAAATAGTGGGCAATGCAGTTTTGACGATTTTATTACTAAAAATATACACTTAAGCTATTATTAATTTCTTTGCTAGACAAATCACAGAAAACACGAAAATAAAGTAAATAACTCAAAAATACAAGAAACTAACTAAGAAAAGACGAGTGAATTTGATGTAAAAATATATAAAAATATGAGCTTATCAATTTTCACATCAATAAGTTATCAATCAAATAGTTAAGCCAATTGCATTTACGATTCAAGAGTTCATAACTGGAATTTATCAAATCATATTACACACATAATCATGGCTTTGAAATCACCCCTAACCAAGAGGGGTTTAGCTACTCATAATTGCAACAAAATCAAAAAATAACAAAGTAGACATTGAAAGCAAGAACGAAGTACACCTAAAACGCTCCAAAGTTTCAAGCTTGAAACGCCAAGGACCTTCGTTTTCACCACCTTGTTGCAGCACAAGTGTCTAAGGATGTGTATGGATATATGGAAAGGTTATGAATGTATTTAGGATTGGTGAATGTCTCGGCCAAGTGAAGGGAGTGTATGGAGTTGTGTTTTGAGATATATGGGAAATGAATGGATGAATGGATGGTGTTCACGGCCAAGGAGTGAAAGTGTAAGTGTATGGAGTTGTGAGATGTGAATGTAGTGTCTTTGGATGGATCTCCTATGGTGAAAGGTGGATGGATGTATTTATAGGCTAGGGAGAGGATGTAGTGGGTGGTGGTAATGAGTGGATGTAGTGGTAGGTGAATGTGTTGGGTGGGTGAAATGAGTGGATGTAGTGGTAGGTGAATGTGTTGGGTGATTGTAATGAGTGGATGTGTTAGGTGAAATGAGTGGATGTAGTGGTAGGTGAATGTGTTGGGTGGTTGTAATTAGTGGATGTGTTGGATGAAATAAGTGGATGTAGTGGTAGGTGAATGGATGTGTTGGGTCAAATGAGTGTGCTAAAATGGTTATTTATAGGGAGAGGATGATGCACAAACTTCAAATTTCGTCCATTCCTTTTGCTCCAAGCATATGCTATCCATTCCATGCCCAAAAATGCTCCAAAATGCTCCAAAATGCACTTCTTTGCCACATTAACCCTTTGGACCTACAAACACACGAAAATAGCTTAAAATACTAAAATAACTACGAACTAACAACATAAATGCCAAGAAACAAGCTAACTATGTCGCATAAATATGCTCCTATCAGGCTCGAAAGCTCAGACCATACTTTCAAGCTCATACAGTCATCATCATGACTTAGTATCATCTACGATCAATCCTACATGGTCCAGACGCTTCTCAATGAGTGATGAAGTGGGCGTTGGAACTTGGCCAATACAGTTTAGTTTTCCAACCCCGCATGGTGATAAAGGGCCAAGCCTTGGCAGACTTCATAGCGGAATTCAAGCCTAACCTAGGCGACGCAACAGAGCAGCCTAGCAATGCCTTAAAAATAGCCGAGCACACCTTAGCCGCTCCTGCTCCATCCAACGAAGATTTCTGGCATTTGCATGTCGACGACGCATCCAACTACAAAGGCTCGATAGCAGGCATTGTCCTTGTCACCCCAGACGGTTCAATGCTTGAGCAGGCAATCACTTTAGGCTTCAAAGCATCCAACAACGAAGCAGAGTACGAGGCCCTACTAGAAAGCCTCCGAATGGCAAAAGACTTGGTGGTGAAGAAGCTCGCAATTCATTCTGATTCCCAGCTAATCACTAGCCAGGCCACTGAGAGTACATAGTAAAACATCCGAGGATGGCGCAATACCTAGAGAAGGTACGCAAACAGCTTGAGGCATTTCAGACTTACACTCTCACTCAAGTTACGCGGGCAGACAACACCCACGCAGATGCGCTAACTGGCCTAGGCTTCGCCCTCAACCACCAACTCAAACGCTTTATTCCGGTGGAATATCTAGACAAGCCAAGCATAGAGATGGAGTCGGCAGCTGAAGTGTCACAGGTTAGTATAACTCCCAACTGGAAAAGTTCTATTATAGACTACCTGGTCAACGGCACACTCCCCTCGGAAAGATTGGAGTCTAGGAAGCTCCAAATCAAGGCAGCACGCTACTACATGTGGAACGGCATTCTCATTCGAAGATCCTACACATGACCACATCTCCGCTCCCTAGCACATCTCGATGACTTGAAGGTTCTAAGCTCAATCCACGAAGACGTTTGTGGAAATCACTCTAGATGACGATCCTTAGCACATAAGGCTCTTAATGCAGGCTACTATTGGCCTACCATGCACCAAGATGCTAAAGAGTTAGCAAAAAAGTGCGACCGTTGCCAACGCTACAAGCCGGGTACCAGCACTGCCTGCCAGTGAGCTACACCCAAAACGAGTCATTGGACGTTCATGCAGTGTGCAATCGACCTGGTAGGACCTATGCCGTCTGCTATAAAGGGCAGAAGCATGATGATTATGGAAACCAACTACTTCATCAAATGGGTAGAAGCAGAGCCCATGACGACCACGACTCAGACGAACATAGAACGCTTCATATGAAGGAACATCATTTGCCGATTTGGCATGCCTCAGTCCATCGTCACCGATAATAGCCCGCAATTTGTGGGCAAAGATTTGGCGAAGTTCTTCCAAAAGTATGGCATCAAGCAGCACATGTCCACGCCGAGATATGCTCAAGGCAATGGGCAGGTCAAAGCATCCAACAAGACGATCCTTGACTACCTCAAGAAATCCCTTACCGACAAAAAGGGAAAATGGTCAGACGAATTCCCTGGATGTCTATGGGCATATCGCACCACCAAAAGACGAGCAACCGGTGAGACTCATTTCTCTTTAGCATTTGGTTTGGAAGCAATCATTCCTTCCAACATCATCGTGCCAAGCATCAACACTCTACTGCCAAGCATTGAGCAAAACAGTAAAGAGATGGCCACAAACTTGGATCTGGCAGAGGAGAATCGCGAGCAGACCGTCATTCGCATTGCAACCTACCAGCAGTAGCTACTCTCCAGCTACAACAAAATGGCCAAGATCCGACAGTTCCAACTCGGAGATCTAGTCCTAAGAAAGGCCTTCATCACTGCCTGCAAAAAAGGCTCCAAAAAGATGGATCCCATCTGGGAAGGTCCGTACAAGATCAGCATAGTAGGCAGTAAGGGTAATTACACCCTCGCTACCATGAACGACAAAAAGATCGAGAAGTAGTGGAACGTCTACAACCTGAGGAAGTACCATATGTGACCTTCCACTATATTAAGATCTAAAGACTCAAACAGCTCATCGGGCACCACCTCGCAAGTCGAGGACTATCCAGTTGTTATGCAACATTTACAGTTAAGTTATTCGTTCGTTTCACTCGTTCTTCAATTAGTAATTCAGAAGTAATTTACAACTTGGCTCGACTATAAGTCTACAACAATTTATCTCTCCTACACTTCAAAAGAAGATTGAGCCCTTCCTAGGGACTCATCGCAGGAATTACACCCCCCCCGAGGGACCAACCATGATCTCCAATGCGAGACGGTAAACTAATTCTCTGACACCTACATGAGTCTGTTCTCCAAAGCGGGAGGCTAAACTCTACACTCCGAATATCCAGACGTGGATGAGCTTGGTTGCCCTAGTATAATTAGATGCACGATGGCTTGCGCCGGGATTTGTAGAAATAGCCACAACGATCTTTTTCAAGGCTTAGCTAACTGAAGGATTTTGGGTCTCTTGGCCTAATTCGTGGGGAACCGGGCCCTAGCGATGGAGGGGGCACATTACGCAGTATGCCTTATGGACGGCTGCCCTGGAAACCTAAAGCTGCTACCGAGTACACTAAAGTAGCCTACGATTTTCGGAAGACTGCCTACGGCTTACCCTTCAAGCAGTAAAGCCATGCTAGACTTATACAACTGCACATTCTTGTGAAAGGTTAAACAAGATAGCGTGCATATACGAAGCCTTATCCACTGCCGACATGCTACGTAGTTGATAAGCTTCACCACTGCCAAGCGCGGAACAGCCTACTTCAAGTCCTAAAGTGTTGTGACACTTGCTACGCAACCTACGGAATTGGAGAAAGCCAAGGTTAGACAGCCTAGTGGTTACGCGGACTTGTCTGCTTCTGTAAGTAAGGCATCCGACTTCCAACCCTATGGCTAACAACTTTGCAAAGTTCTACACCAACACTTATGACTACATCGGTTACGCAAGCCTGTCTGCTTATAGAAAAGTAGCATGCTTGCCACTGGTCTATAAAGTCTAAAGGTTAGGGCATGAACGAAAGAAGTGAAGATGGAGAAAAGAGAAGGAAGCAAGTTTATTAAATTTTCTAACAAAATTGATAAATAACTAGCAAAGACCGAAAGAGTTCAAGCAAAGCAAAAAGCAACGAGGGAAACAAAAAAAATCCTAAAGACTACTTAGAAAACTACTCTTCAGTAGCTTGGACACTCCACGACTACTCAGTCGCCACACCTTCAGCAGTCGCGACATTCTCAGCAGCGGCACCATTCAGCGCTTCACCCCTGGCTGCTCTAGCCTGGGCACCAACATCTCCGACTACTTCACCAATGAAGGCCTCAAAAGTAAAGGCAAGCAAGTGTTCTGGAGAAATAAAGAAGGTTTCAAAGTCTCTCCCAGCAAACTCGAAGTCAGACGGTTTACCAAAAAGATGATCTACATAATCCAGCTTGTTGAAATCGGCCTGACTTTGAACAAGCAGAGCCTTGAGCCCAGTTTTCTCACCTTTCAGCTACCTGATCTCCTCGAGCAGACCAACACAGACGCGCTGTAACTCATCCATTTATTTCTTCAAACTTTCGTTGATCTTCAATGCACCTTAGAGTTCCAACACTTGGGGTTCAAGCCTATCAACGACCTTCTTGAAGTGGATCACTTGGTTATAAGCAGCAATCAACTCTTTATCCTTTGCATAAACAGCGGAACGAAGCTCATAAATGGCACGCTCAAGATCTTGAATCTGAGGTATGTGACATCTGATCTCCTTCTATGCACTTTCATACTTAAGTTGGATCGCGTCAAGCCTAATCTTCAAGTCGACGATCCCTTGGTGAGCGATCTCAACCTGCAGAGAAGTGGGGGCATAAATATTATACCCCTTCAAAACGACAAGCTCAGATTCCAACCTCTTGATCTTCTCGGCTGAAGAATAAGCTTCAGCTGCCACAGCCCTTGCCACCTCTTTGGCAGCCTTGGTATCTTTTTGGTCAAGGAGCATAGACTCAGCTGCCAGGATAGTCGTCTTCTGCATCATGGCAAGTAGGGCAGTCTTCCTATACCCGGTCGTATGCTTTGCAAAGGAACTTGGGCAAACAAACCCTCTAACGCCATCAACAAACTTGGCACAAGCGTCCATGTCTTTAAACAAATTTGGTTTCAAAAGTGCACAAATCTCAGCAGCCTCCCCAGAAGCAGGCTTAGTGGATTTCTCACAACTACCTACCCAAGCAGTCTCATCATTTCCAACAGACAAATCAATCTCAACAGCAGAAAAAATAGGCCTTAGCGCCATTTTAGCAGCAGAGTCCACCTTATCGCTTTTCATAATAGCAAGCCTCTCCAAATGTGAACCGGACTTAACTCTCAACGGATATCTTGGTACAAACTTTTGCACTTGGGGCATGACGGGACCTCTACGTTGAGCAATCATATTAGCAATCGCACTAGCTATTCTCGACATTGCAAGTGCCACAGGCTCAGATCTAGCAACCTCATTTTTCTTCCCATTAAAAGAAGTCATGTCAATCACAAGCCTCTCGGCAGTAGGGGGACCCTCACGAACAGCGGAGGAAGTCTTTAGTTTTTTTCTCAACAGGCATCTCTTGAGCAGGCGGGAAGATCTCTTCTTTCCACCTTCATTCATAGTAGGCTCCACGATAGCGATCAGACGAGCCAATGCATCAGTCTTGATCGTCTTTACCTCCTCTATTGGGAGCAGCCCACATTTCTCCCAACGAACAGAACTAAGCAGCAAACGCCATTCATGGTACTCAGCAAAGAAGTTCAACCCATACTGGCTTTTCCCTCATTTTTTCTCTTAGACCAGCAGGTAGGAGGGCTGCATACCCAGCATTCTAGCAGCCCATGAGGCCCGCGACCTCTTCATTTCTCTCAATCGCTGGCCTGGCCAGCGTCAGGTCCAAGAGCCCAAAGGACATGAGTCATGCAGCTCGCCTAGCACTGCGCCCCAATGCCTCAATCCGCGGCCCCAGCCGCGTAAGCTGCCCTTGGCTCTAGCCAAGTCGAGCAGCCCAAGCAGTGGTCCCTACCACAACACATCATCGACCCATGTCGAGCCGACTTTTGGCCCTTGCCAGCTGACGTGCCACACCACCCCAACGACTGCCCCTCGACATCACTATCTAAGAAGAAGACAAGGAAAATTAAATTTTTCTTACCTCGGTGCGACGCGGAGAAGAAGAAGAATGCAACGAAAGACGGTCATTTGCACAGGCAAGATGTAGAAGATTGCTAGAGGATGGGGAACAAATATCCTCTAAGCTCTCTCTCTTGTAGGGTAGACTAAATCGTTCTTCAAAGTTGATTTAATAACCCACTTAAGGTGGACTTAAATAGGCTTTGAGAGAAATTTATTTACCTTTCCTAGAAAAATCTAATTTGTGGAACCAAAAATAATCAAGGCGACACGCGGATTTTTGGGTAAAAATGACAAAATTACCCTCGGCACACCGGAATTCCTACGTGCGAGCAGTGGACAATCATCCCTCAATCAAGTCAAAAGTGCCCAAATAGGTATTTATTTATAACCTATTTCATCCATCCCTCATCATATCTTCTCCAAAAGGTAACCCCCAAAACATTCCTTTTAAATTATGTTAATTAGCTAATTAATGGATTTATTACCTAATTATTCTATTAATGGCTAATTAAACTACCAATTACACCCGAAAAACACACAAGAGGCCGGTCACCTTCTCTCCCAAGGGGGGCCGGCCATGCCTTATATATTCTACCTCATTTTCTCTAAAAACCTAAGTCTTCACTTTGGCTAGATACTCAAAATTCTCCAAACGCGTGAGGCTCTTGGCCTTGACCTAAGGTGTTATTTGTTTTGTAGGTGCAATTTTGTCCAAGAACAAAGAGGAAAAAAATTGCATCCACAAAGATGATTAACGGTAGACTATAGTACTAAGACCAAATCCACATGGATAATTTTTCTTCACTTGATTCTCTTTTGACTTATTGACTCGAATGATCATAAATAAACAAGTTGTTAAAAAACAGAATTCTTTTTTTGAGATTCACTTCCTTTAGTTAATATCCTTACCCTCGGTCTACCAAGTAAATACTGACTCACTTCCACATTAAGGAAAACCATTTAAAAGGCATTACAAATACAACTTAACGAAGAATTCAGCCTCAAAAGAGATCTTGAGAACTAGATGTAAAAAAATTACATTAAAGCATGACCATTCGTAAAGCAATGAGTAAAGGCATTTTGTTGAAAATCGAACTCACTAAGAATCACAAGATTACAATGATATATATGATTGCCAAATCTCGTGTTACACAGAGATCATATGGCAACAAAACTCGCAAACATGGTACGATGACCATGAATCTAACCACATCACTTGATCACTACCATGACCCCAAAATATCAAGTGACAAGTGTAGTGAGTCTAGCAAATCAACAATTCTAGCTTTTTACATATAGATGTAAAAGACAGAAGCACATCAAGATAAAAACTAGAATGAAAGAATTCTATGAAGAGAATCTAAAACCATAACTCCTACTAAAAATCTGATAATCATTAAAGAAAGTCCAACTATGGACTCGTTTGGATGTGCTTTTAAAATGACTGAAAGCGCTTTTAGAGAAAATATTTTTGGGTTCTAAAAGCACTTTAAGTGCTTTGTACAAGAAGCACTAGTTATGTGCTTCTCCCAGAAAGCACTTTAAGTGCTTTTCAAAAATTTACTAACATTTTTACCAAAGATTGTTTTTAAAAATATTTTCACCAGAAGCGCTTTCAGTTATTTTAAAAGCACATCCAAACAAGCTCTAATAATAGTGTCGCCCTACCACATCCTTGATCCTCCCAACTTCCCATAGAGAGTAGGAGTGGGTTTAAAAAACCGAAAACCGAAAAAAAAACCGAGCCAAACACCGAATCAGAAATAAATCTAACCGAATCGGTTTATATTTCATTATTTAATATATATATATATATATATATATTAATTATATAAATTTGTAACAAATACTGAAAATCTAGAGGGCAGGTGTTTCGAATCCCTGACCTCCAAGTTGAGAATGTTTGCTTCAACCAACTTGACAACAAGCTTTGTATTGCTATAATTTTATTGGTAAAATATTTATACGGATTCTAGATCTTTAATTCTTTATAAGATTTCTAAACACAAAACCCTAGCCGTCCCATTTACTCCCATTTCATCTCCTCTTTCAACTGACTTCTCAGCCTCTCTCTCCCACAGTCGAATTCTTGCACCTCCATGCTCTGCTTTCTTAGTTTCTTCCTCTCTTCCTTCAAATCAGACTCTCTCTCTCCCTCTTCTCTGGTTCCCCTCGTGAATTTCTTCTTCCAAACCGTGATTTCCCCTCGCCCTTTTCAAATCGGAACCTCCTCCAAATCAGAATATTCTAATCAGGATTTTCCAATCCTTCTAAGTCTCGACCCACGACTTCCTTTGCAAGGTTACTCTCATGTTCTACAGATTTTCTTTTCAATTTCATGGGTTTTGCAAATTTTATTTTCAATTTCATGGGTTCTGCAGTTTTTCAATTTCATGGGCTTTCTCATGTTCAGTCGGATAAGCAAAAAAAATTCTAGATTGATATTAGATGTCGAAGCTAAGTTGGCATTTGCTGCTACAGCGGTTGCTGTTGCGAAGGCAGCAGCTGCAGCTACCAACGTTGCATCAAATGCTGCATTACAAGCAAAATTGATGGCTGAAGAAGCCTTGGTTTCATATAATGATGGGAATGCAAGCCAAAGTATAAGAATGACAACTCCTGTGCCCATTTTAAGGGGTGAAGATGGAACAAATAGTTCAAGTTTGATCCTTGTTGTTGCTAGGGAGGATGTTAGAAGGAGAGTTGAAGTTGCATTTGCGCAGACTTGTGGTGGGTTAATGTTAGGATGATTATATGTTTCATTTAAAAAATAAGTAAAATAAAAAACTGAAACCAAACCGAAAAAAAATCAAACCGAATCGAACCGAACTGAAATTTTGATTCGGTTTCGATTTTGGCAAAAAACCGAACCATTTTGAACCGAACTGAACCCTAATAGAGAGTCAAAGTACCGTACTGACTAGAGCCCTAATGTCGTACCAACTAAACCGATAGTGTCATATTGGCTAAACTCCTAATGTCGTAGTGGCTAAACCAATTGTACCGATTAAACCAAAGTCAGTGCAATTTGACAACTTTGACGCCTCCAAACGCATGTCGAACGTAACAACTGGAGCCAAATTCTTGTGTTGTCTATGCGCGTGAGCCAAATAAGGTCATTATCAACCCTCACGCAGATTTGTTGATTTCATCACTTTCCTCTATCAGCCCCGTAACGACTGCGTTTTCTAAAAATTCCCATTTCCCAAATACCTCTTCCCTCCCGACTCCACACCCAAATTCCTCGATCACTAGATCTCCCCTCTCTCTGATCAGATCCAAACTCCGGAGACCAAAACAATGTCGCACTCCGAACGCGACACCGTCCCCCTCCACCCCTCCTCCCAATCCGACATCGACGAGATCGAAAACCTAATCAACGCCAGCGTCCAATCGGGCCCCACCACCGTCCTCCCCGCCAAACCCCCCAGTCCTCCCCGCGCCTCCATTCCCGTCTCATCATCCCCTTTCATCCCATCAAACCTCCCGCCCCCAGCCCCCTCCTCCGCCGCGAAGCAGAAGCCTCCCTCCGTCCCCGCCCCACCTCCCATTCCCTCCGCAACCAACGGCCCCAATATCTCCCCCTCCGGGTTCGGCTCCCCGCCCAACACCCTAACCGAGCCCGTTTGGGACACCGTGAAGCGCGACTTGTCGAGAATCGTGAGCAATTTGAAGCTTGTGGTGTTCCCCAACCCGTATCGTGAGGACCCGGGAAAGGCCTTGAGGGATTGGGATCTCTGGGGACCTTTCTTCTTCATTGTGTTCTTGGGTCTCACTCTTTCCTGGTCTGCATCTGTTAAAAAGGTCAATTGCCCCTTTTTTTCATTTTTATTATATGTATATATGTGTATATATATGTTTGGGTTTTCTGAAGATTATGGTTTGTGGGTTTTTCTCATTTGATTTCAATTGGAATTGTTTGTGAACAGTCTGAGGTTTTTGCTGTTGCTTTTGCTGTGCTTGCTGCTGGTGCTGTGATTCTGACACTGAATGTACTCCTACTGGTAATTACCCACTCTCTCGCGTTCTACTTGTATCGATTTGTTCATGTTGGGTTTTCGAAACCAAGAATTGCGTGTGAATGGGAGATCTATATAACTATGTGGCCTTTCTTATTTTGTGTGAATGCTCTATCTTATATATCAACACTGCTGTACCCTCAAATTCATTATGATGTCAATTATCGTGAGTAGTAGCGGTAAGTAAATGAAGGGCGAGAGTGAGCTCGGATTGAGTGTATGGAAAACTGATGCATCACTTGGTGAACAATTAGTAGTGATCTATCTACATCTACAACCTAGAGTATTGCAAGAAGTATAGCACGTTACAAGTCTTCTTTATTGTATGTGTTGTATATAGACAGTTAGAGTAATTTTCTTGTGTAGTGTGAGATGCAGCTGTTAGATTGTGAATCATACGGTTTATCAGGGAGAATTATGCACAAACGCCAGAATTTGCGCTTGATTCGCATTCTTAAGATATAACAAGCTAGGATTGTGAATCATACGGTTTGTCAGGGAGAATTATGCACAAACGCCAGAATTTGCGCTTGATTCACATTCTTAAGATATAACAAGCTAGGGTAAGAGATGTTCCTTTAACAAAATGAGTCGATTGAGAAAAGTTGTTTTCTTGTCAGGGTGGACACATAATATTCTTCCAGAGCCTTAGTCTCCTCGGTTATTGCCTATTTCCTCTGGACGTTGGAGCTCTGATATGTATGGTGAAGGACAATGTGATATTGAAGGTGGTTGTGGTAAGCGTAACACTGGCTTGGAGTTCATGGGCTGCATATCCTTTCATGAGTTCAGCAGTCAACCCCAGGAGAAAAGCCCTTGCACTTTACCCTGTTTTCCTATTGTACGTATCTGTCGGTTTCCTCATTATCGCCATTGATTGACACATCAAAACTAAGCAATGCTGTTAAATAGGACTTTTTGGGGTGCTTCATTTTCTCACTTGTTGCATGGAGTTTTGGTGCTCTGTCTGCCTATATCATATCTGTTGTATCAAACTTCTTACATGATATTAATTCTATCACGTCTTCATACTTTTCATTACTCCTGTGATCCGAAGAGTTCATTCTTGTTCATTGTGAGACATGTAAATGCACTTTATACCAAACAGTGATATATTTTAGAACTTAGCAGCATCATCTTTAAGTTGTTACTTTTTGAAATAAATTGCTATTATTATTATTACTCGTTTTTTATGCAAATTATTATTGTTATTCGCTGTGGAGGTCGTAAACTATCAATCGTGGTTGCATGTAATCGTTGTATATGACACTTCTTCCACAAGGTTGATTGACATGTGACGACAACCTCACCGGAAAATGTGAACGGGAGGACGTTTACAGCGGTTGTGTTCATGTTTTAGGTTACTGTTTTGCCTTGAACTCTGCTTGAGGATTGAGCGTCAGTTATTCTTCGGGAAAATGCGAGAGAATTGTGCTCTCCTCCTTCTCTCTTATACTTTTTGGTGGCTTCTGTCGAATATCAATAGATGGATTACGAATGGAGGAGTGAAAATCTCCACCTTAAAATTAAATAAACATCTCATTTTTGCTTTGCAAAATCGCCACTACAACAATTCATTCTGGATAATAAACAAGCTAATTGCACCCAAGTTCAAATTGCCCTTCTCATATATTAGGCTTTCCACAGAGGGCCGGATAATGGATATAGGTGTCTGTCCATTGTACTCAGGTTCCAATTGCCTTCCTCATAAATTAGTCCTTTCACAATGAGCTGGAAAATTGTGTGAAAAAATTAGGTGTGCTATCTACACCTCTTTTTACTCCGCACATACCCTTCTCAATTTCCGACCGTCAGATCAAATGACAGAAAGTAACAAGATGTGTGTAAGAAGTAAAAAATGTTGTGTGGATAGCACACCCCTAAAATTAGTTGGGAATCAAATTCTTACAGTGGGCCGGGAAAATTTGAGTGCAAGGAGAGCAATTCTTATTTTTGAGTTCAAAATTGAACTCATAACTGAGATGCCTATATAATAAAGAGGTGACTAATCATAAAATAAGGGAAAAGAAAAAGTACACGGTCCTAACATTTAATATATAAAGCGCACGCCTATCAAACTTACACCACTGTGACAATAGTGTAATATGAATCAAACTCAAGGTGCCTGGTTTGAAGGAAAAGCTTTGGCTATGTAGAGATTATTTGAGCAACACATGAATATATTAACAATCAAATGAAAGCATGAACTCAAAACAAATGTAGGTCCCATGAAATTCAAGGGCTTGAGGTGAACAAAGACTCTTTTCATAAAAGAAAGAAGAAAGATTGAGCTTTCATACCCTTGAAGTTCATTCTTGTTTTCACAAGGTTTTCACCCATGCGAGGACCTTCAATTTTCTTCTTATGCTCCATGGATTTAGCTCCTTGAATCCTTGGATCTTTGCTCATTCCTTGCTCCTCTGCTCCTTGAGGATTTGATGAAATGATTCTTCAAGCATCAAAAGGATAGTGCTTCTAACTCACACCAAGGGTGAGATGTGAAGATGAGATGGAAGAACTAAAGGAGGATTATCCTCCTATAGTGGCCGGGCTGTTATAGAGAGAAGATGAGAGAATGTACCTCCAAGTTTTATACTCTAACAATCCTAATGAGGTTGTAGTTATAACACCCCTTTTACAGTCACTCTAACTTGAGTGGCATGGGTGTATTAGTCTCTACCCTCTAGCATAGCCCGCCTTGCCCTTTAATATTGGGGTTTTTGTTCCTTTGGTCTTAAGTTGTCATAAACTTAAGCCTAATGGGCCTTATGAAGCAAAGCCATTGGGCCTCAAAAACCCTAAACTATTTTAGAGCCCAATACAAACTTATTCGTATGATTAATTAACTTATTAATGAAACTTCACTATACTCAATTAAACTATTTAATTGATCTTATCCATCTTATTTATATTTCTTCATATTCTTCATTATACGGTGTACGATCCATTAGGTTCCAATTGGCGAGGCAGTGAGAGATTGTACCTCTTACTAATCGATTGTGAATTGACTTACTTTCTATTCTGCCTATGATGAAGATTAGTGATTGCTAATCTTTAGGGCTTTGACAAACTATTAGTGACACCTAGCAGTATGTCATGGCTACCCAAGTTAAGTAGAAGTAGTTAGATAACCTATTTAGTTACAACTACAATGAAATATGGTCTCACTCTAATTCAATACTCTTGACCAAATTGTTTGGTTAATAATTTATTTCATGTCTACTATCCAATGTGATACTTCTCTATATGATTCTAGTGAATATGATTTGGAACATTCTTCCTAAGTCATATTCATATGCCTTGCCAAGACTCTCGAATCATATTTTAGAGTATTTTCATTCCACTATGGAAGGTTAGAGATCCCTTGTTAGAGATCCCTTGTTGTACAATCACATGTCTCTATGAATAAATCAATGACCCCAACAATGCTCTAGGAACAGGCCCAAGATGAGCCATGTACTTTGTCACATTGTCCAATGATCAAAGACATATCCACAAGGCATGTGTGGTGTCTCCGACCCTTGCATCATTGCAACTAATGAGTCCATAGATGACACTAGAAAAAGTGCCCGCGCGTTGCCGCGAGTGTTTAAAATATTTTGGAAATATATCCATAGATATAACAAAGGTGTCCTATTTTGTGTTTCAAAACTGTATAGAACATGTAAAGGCAAGTTTTTCAGATGATACAAATATTTAAGCATGAACACAAACCTCATCTTCAGATTCAGAGCTCTCTTTAGATTCAGAGCTGTTAATGTATGCCTTCTTAACAGTCAGTGATGGGCCTTTATTTGCAGCTGAGCAGGGTTTTTGGGTAGTAACCTTTGTAGTGGTTTCCTGCGAATACAAAAGTTGAGGATCACTATTAACCAAACGGTACCTTTTCCAATCTAACAAAGAATAATTACAGAACACAATGTATTCCAAATATACAGATATGAGTGACTCAAGGCATGCTCTGCTTTAATTAAAATCAAACTGAGGTTGAAGAAGATAGAGAATATACCGAAAGTGATTGCCAACGGAATTCGCACAGGATTGACCGTATGATCCACCTAGTGCTAATAGAACTGCAACTGTGGACATCGTTAAAAGCAGCCTTCACATGAGACTCATGAATTGTGGACCAAGCACTGAGATTTAAGATTTAAGATTTAAGATGTATTCAGATAACTCAATAAATTTAGCTCAACAACAACAACAAAGCCTTTTTTCACTAAGTGAGGTCGGCTATATGAATCCTAGAACGCCATTGCGCTCGATTCTGTGTCATATCCTCCGTTAGATCCAAGTACTCTAAGTCTTTTCTTAGAGTCTCTTCCAAAGTTTTCATAGGTCTTCCTCTACCCCTTCGGCCCTGGACCTCTGTCCCGTAGTCACATCTTCTAACCGGAGCGTCAGTAGGCCTTCTTTGCACATGTTCAAACCACCGTAACCGATTTTCTCTCATATTTCCTTCAATTTCAGTTACTCATACTTTACCTCGAATATCCTCATTCCTAATCTTATCCTTTTTTGTGTGCCCACACATCTAATGAAGCATCCTCATCTCCGCTACACCCATTTTATGTACGTGTTGATGCTTCACCACCAACATTCCGTGCCATACAGCATCGTCGGCCTTATTACTGTCCTATAAAATTTTCCCTTGAGCTTCAGTGGCATACGACGGTCACACAACACGTCAGATGCACTCTTCCACTTCATCCATCCAGCTTGTATTCTATGGTTGAGGTCTCCATCTAATTCTTCGTTCTTTTGCAAGATAGATCCTAGGTAACGAAAGCGGTCGCTCTTTGGTACTTCTTGATCTCCGACCCTCACCCCTAACTCATTTTGGCCTCCATTTGCACTGAACTTGCACTTCATATATTCAAGACACAAATTTATTCAACAAAAATATTCAAACATAAATAATATTTAAGACACAAATTTGAAAACCCAATTGCAATAACAAATAATGTAATTATTACCTTGCAAGAGGAGAACATGGTGAGCCTTGAAACCGGAGTGACCTTCTCGATAACCTCAACTGCTAACTTGTTAATCTTTTCATCAGGATCACACATTATCTAGTGCCTACCAAACCAAACAATTAACTAAAAAAATGAACAACAACAACCAAGCTTTATCCATTTGGGGTCGGTTTAATTGAAAATCCAAAAGTTGACAAATTTAAAGCCTAACTATTGGGAGTTTAGATTGCAGGCAACCAACCTCTACTTGTTTTTTGCCCGTTTGGTTTCAAGTTGGAGGCTTTTGGTGGACTGGGCGATCCTGATGGAAAGACTCATTTGGGTTGTTTCCTTTAGTTTAGTATAGAACTATCCAAGGTAATTATAAACGTTAGTTGGATAATAGAGTTAATGTTGCAGGACTGAACGTAAGGAAAAATCAGAAAGATGCAAATGCAGAAAACTAAATTACTGCCTATAACACATGGCACCTCAGTTTCTCAGAGTGGCTTAATCTGTGTTGCACCATTTTGTAATCTGTTTAATTCCAATTAATATTTCTCTGAAAATGGCAAGACCACATTATAACTCATTTATGCAGAAATTAAGGTCCTGTTTGATAACCATTGTCTTTTGATCAACTTAAGTTTACTTCTCAAATGTAACAGAATGTAAGGTTCTCAACTCAAACACACTTAAGCGAACATCTGAAGGAGTAAGAGCAGCACTATAATGCAACAAAAGGTTTAATACTACTCAAAAGAATGTAGTTGGAGAATCGATGTTCTAATTAGTACTAATACTGACACGAATACACTAAAGTTGAAAGTTAAGTGAAAAACAATGGAAAACAGATGCATGATGACAGGAAGACATGAATGTAAAAAACAATCAATACCTTTAACTCTTTCTTGATAAGAAATTCAGTAACACATTCTTAAAGTTGCAACCCGTCTGTTTAAAGGGGGAGAGGGATTGGAGTCAACACATTCTTATATCTTTTTACCAGCAATCGAATTCGGTTCCAATGTGCAGAAAACGAAAATAATATATTGGAGTCAACACTAAAGATTTTAAGATCAAACTGGTTAAAATAGTTAAAAACAAAAGATATTGGTTGAGAATAGATCGGGTGATTAAATTTATTCAATGAAAGATTACAAACAGAGGACGATGGGTTCAACAAAAGTGAAAAAGAAGCGGATAAAAAGGGGGAAAAAGGGAGGGGGGGGGGGGAATAAAGGCGAGGCAGCAACGAAAGTAACAGAAAATTAACAATGCAAAATATTTGAGATATTGAAAGAATAATAAATCTCTCCCCACCTAAAACGGTCAGATTCTCGTTCTCATCCAAGGCCCCGATGATGTTTAAATACTCTATGGCGTTTTGCACCTGTAAAAGATATCAAAAGACAAAAGGTGAATTGCAGATGAGCAGCAAAATTTACAAATAAGCACAACATCATTTCAGGAGGAACAATTTGGGGTCATCCTTGAGCTGCATGTGTGCAGGGTGCAACTAAACCACCATACGCCACTAAGATAACAAACAGACATTAATAAGCATATGCACTGAATGCTAAGGAATTAACAATCTTTAGCTCTAATCAGTTTAAGAAAGTACTACAATGAAAAGAAAATTACAACAATTCTCAATAAGCTTTCAGATCATTTTAGTTATGACAACTTAAATATTTCCATGTGATCTCAAATAATTGGAGAACCTCACATGACCCATCATCCATGTGATCTGTCTTCTTTTTCAAATGGGTCGCCTCCAATCGATCTAATATCTACTGAGTAACACTCAAAGATCAATACTTTAAGCAAAAAACATATGGGGTTCCATTTATTTCCCAAATAAAATCAATGGTTTACATAGAAATTAGAAAAGCTGACCAGCGAGCAAAGAAACACACATAGTTAACCCACCAATTTATCCCAGACTTGTCAAAAATATGAGCTGAAAACAATTACAACACATTTCATACCCCACGCAATTATCTTTGCTTAACAGGAATAATTCTTTTAGGACCAACTACCTGTGTTATAACAGAATAACCAAACTCTCTCTCTCTCTCTCTAAGTTTCTGAAAACCTGCAGCAAGCATTCATGGATGATGTTGCCAATTGTGAGTAAAAGACATGGTCATTAAGAAGCACAACCTAAAACCCGTGAAATCCTCTTTGATTTCTGAATTTTTGACAAACCCATGTCAAAAATTTCCATTTTCTCCTCTGGTTTGAAAACTGAAACCCAGACCTCTCTCCCCACAGGCACCGACTCCTCTCAGAGTTTAAAACACTAAAATCCATAAGAACCCATCACCCAATCTCTCTAAACGCAACAGAAGAAAACCGACTGAAACCCAGACTTCTTTCCCCACAGGCAGCAACTCCTCTCAGAGTTTGAAACACTAAAATCCATAAGAACCCATCACCCAATCTCTCAAAACACAACAGAAGAAAACCCATTTCACAAACTAACACAAAAATCTACAAAGGAAGATAAAAATGGAAAAAAAATCACGCACCACAGAGTTGTCCAGAGAAGGAAGCAACTATGAAGCGAGAAAAGCGGGGATGAGATGACCAAAACACAAAAGCGCGCGAAAGGGAAGCAGACAATGGAGAACAAAAGGAAAAACAAACCGAGAGCGACAGAGAAGAGGGAACGGGAATAAGAAAGGAAAGAAAACAGAAACGAAGCAAAATAAACCCTAAAAAGAGCACAACACGATGACCAACATGTGGCATAGTCAATTCCCAAATTCTCCCTGCAGGAACCACCAAAACCAATCAGAGCAATTCCACCCTTAACACGCCAGCATTCAGCGCATTTATCCACTCAGTCAACAATGATAGACCCCAATGAACAGTAATAGGCCAAATGCATTTCCACCCCTAAAAAAATGCGCTGGCACAAAGTCTAAAAATGCGTTTGCACAAACGATCTCCACCCCTACAAAATGCGTTGGCACTCAGCCCATTTTAAATTTTTTAAATTTTTTTATAAAAGAATAAATAAATAAAATAGTTTTAATTTCAAATAAGATTTTTAACCAATCTCGTCATGCCACGTGTCATTATCCGAAGGTACTATTTTGTGAATAGATTTCCGCTAAGATTTGCAACCAATCCCGACGCGCCACGTGTCACTATCTGTTTACAATAATTTAGCCAAGATTATGATAGGATTTTCAATCAATCTTATTACGCCACGTGTCATTATCCGAACGTACTATTTTGTGGATAGATTTCCAATAAGATTTTCAACCAATCCCGACATGTCACATGTCACTTTCTGTTTGCAATAATTTAGCCAAGATTTCGATAAGATTTTCAACCAATCACGTAGTGCCACGTGGCATTGTCTAGAACCTCATCCTTTCTTTTTTTGTCCATATAAACCCTACATCTCTACATCCATCCTCACACCAAACTTAATCCTTCTTTTTAGCTCAGAATCCTTCTTCATCGTTTTCAAATCTTGAGTTTTTTTTACAATGTCTTCTTCAAGAAGAGTGCATAAACAATTTGAGGAGCAACAGAAAAGATTGTTGGCACACACAGGAAGAATTGATCAATCTCGAGGAAGGTGGAGGTGGAGATGAGGCTTTCGCAATGGAGGAGGGTGAGGATGATGACCATAGAAGGCAGAGGGCCTCACATTCCCATCGTGTTATGGAAGCTATGGGTTAGATAGCCAAACCCAGACATGCCGCAAACTTTGATAGAAAAAGGGAAAGACGCAGTAAAGATCTCTTGGAAGATTACTTTATTTCCAACAGTGTATTCCCTGATCATATTTTTAGATGTCATTTTAGAATGCAACGAAGTTTGTTCGACAAAATCATGAGTGCTATTTGCAACCATTATCCATATTTTGTGCAAAAAGAGGATGCTTTTCGTGTTCTAGGTCTTCTTCCTGAGCAAAAAATTACGGTTGCCTTGCGAATGCTTGCATATGGAGCATCTGCTGATCAAGTGGATGAGATCGCGAGGATGGGAAAAAGAACTGTTCTGGAGTCCCTGATGCGGTTTTGCTCTGCAATTGAAGCCTTGTACACCAATGAGTACCTCCGAACACCCACGCCAAGGGACATGCGAAGGCTTCTATGGAAGGGTGAGATGCGAGGCTTCCTCGGCATGATTGGAAGCATCGACTGCATGCACTAGACTTGGAAAAACTGTCCAAGTGCGTGGCAAGGAGCTTATGGCGACAAAAAATGAGCCAAAAGTATCATTTTGGAAGCAGTGGCTTCATTTGATACATGGATTTGGCATGTGTTTTTTTGGTGTTCCAGGAGCTCAAAATGACCTAAATGTCCTTGCCTAATCTCAGTTGTTTGACGAACTGCTGCAAGGAAAATCGCCGAGATGCACATATTGGGTTAATGACCATAAATACGAGGGACCATACTACCTTACAGATGGCATTTACCCAAGGTGGTCAACCTTTGTCAAAACAGTGCCACATCCACAGAGTGAAAAAGAAAAACACTTCACAAAATGTCAAGAGGGGTGTGGGAAGGATGTGGAGCGTTGTTTTGGTATCTTGCAAGCTCGTTGGGCGATTGTCATGTCTGCTACTAGAATGTTTGATGTCGAGGCTCTTCGATCCATCATGATGACGTGTATTATTCTCCACAACATGATTGTGGAAGATGAGTATGATTATGATGTCGTCGATGAATACGAGCCGTATTCGATGAACAACTCAAGAACACATATCTGCTGTGCTCATGACCGGACTGAAGATCCCGTGCAACACGAGTTGTTGGAACGACATGGACGTTACAATGAATTGATCGTTCAGCGGTACACTGATGTGCAAGAGCCATACTAGCACGTAACCCGCCAGAATGACTTGATTAAGCACCAGTGGGGATTGCAAGAAGGTGAAGATAATTAAAATGAGCTTGTGGTTGAAGAATAAAGTGTATTTTTTTAAGTTTATTTGGTGTGTTTTTTTTAAAGTTTATTTGGTGAGGTTATGTAAACTTATTTGATGTGTTTAAATAAAGTACAAGAAATAAATTTGAAATTGCATAAAGTTCTAAAAATAAATAAGAATTTACATAAAATACTAATAATAAATAAGAAATTACATCTATAAATAAAAATAAATAAATAAGAAATTACATAAAGTACTAAAAATAAAGACGAAATTACATAAAAATTACATAAGAAATTCAATAAAGTACTACAAATAAATACGAAATTATACAAAGTCTCTGGAGCTAGGATTTGTGTAGCTATAACCCCTTCGACTTGTTTCCGCATCTCTTGCACGCCTCCTTCACACGACGTCTTTTTTTTCCGATGTCCAAAAATATTTTGAATTCGGAGACAGCCCTACTAGAGACTTGTTCATAATGTCACGATCTACTTGAGCTATCCTTTCTTCTTTAAGCATCTCATTTTCTCGATTAAGTGCTTCTCTAATCATCTCGTTCTCTCGATTAACTATTTCTCTTTGTCTCTCAGCCGCCACTTCACGTCTCTCAGTAGTTGCTAATATTGCTGCCATAACAATAGCATTTTCCTCATCTCTAGCCGCTTCCCGCGTCATGTTCTGATCACCTTGGCGAGCAAGTTTCTCCATATATTTAGTGTAGTCATTTTTGGAAGAACTACCTTTTTTCTTTGATGCCTTTTTACCTTGAGGCTTGAGGGACTGACGAGTCGGTTAGGTTTCCGGCACTTCTTCAGCCGTCCCTTCCGTGTCTTCAAATGTGTCGCCTTCTTGTTGGGCCGTGTCTGCTTCTGGCGAACTGTGTAGACCCATGTCGTGCATGACAACTTCTGGACCGGTGGCCACAATTTTGTATCTGGGGCAATCTTTGACAATTTCCCAACATTCCCATTTGTTGAATGATTTGTTGTGGTTCTTCGCATTGTAGAAAGCTTGTGCTTGTAGTGTCTATAAATGTGGGATAAGACAGTATTATAAAATGTGGGTGTAACACAAATAAATAAATTAAAATATTGATGCGGGTGGAATACACAACAAGTAAAGGATGCGTTGAGTTTTTTCCAACGACCTTGACTACTTCTGGCTCCTTTTCCATGTACATCGCAAAATGCTTTCGTAATTTTACTCCACATTTCTCGCTTATCCATCTCATTACCCATAATCGAGTCATGAGTTATGTGAACCCAACATTCACGCAACGTAACATCCTCAATGAGCTTCCACGAAGTCATTTTTTTCTCTCAAAGTGTATAAAATATTGAAATGTAGAAAGTGTAGAAAATATTGAAATGTAGAAAGTATAGAAAATATTGAAATGTGTTGAAATGAGGGTTAGGTATTTATAGAAAAAGAAATAAAATTTTTAAAATTTTTCTGTATTTTTTTTAAAAAATTCATAATTTTTAATTACTTTTAATTTAGTTAATTAATCTGGACCGTTGGATTTGAAAAATATTCAAATCCAACAGCCTATAAGGTGCTACGTGGCCAACTGTCATAATTCTGACCGTTGGGGCCTTTTATTTATTTATTTTTTTAATTTTTGGGTTGAAAAATGGAGACCGTTGATCTGTGATCGAACGGTCCAGATCAAAATTATAATTCAAATTTTTTTGACCATGGGAAATCCAACGGTCTAGAAAAACTAGCCGTTGGAAATCCAACGGCCCAGGCTGGGCCACGTGGCCTCCCCCTCAACTTGGCTGAGTGCACTGCGCATGCGGGCCAGGTCTACTTTTTATGTTTGCTACTCGCACCCACTCGCGTATCCGTGCCATGCGCCTGGCGCATAAGGTCACACGGGCTGGTCCCAAGGTCTGTCAATTTTAGGCTGGCTTGGAGACCAGCTTGGGCTGAGTGCCAGGCAATCTGCTGGGCTGGAGAGAGTTCCCTAGGTGTCGGGCCATTTTTTTGGCTGTGTGCTGGCCTATCCCACCCCCGGTGGAAGTGCTCTCATAAACCATAAAAAAAGCCAAAGGGCAAATCCGTCAACCAGAAAAATGGCCAAGGGGTGAGACAAACGGTAAGAAGAGAGAAAAGCCAGGGGCATTTTTGTTAGCGGAAGAGTCACTTGACTATACAAAGAAAGCAACAGCAGGCCAAACAGAGGAAAAATCGAGGGGCAAAAATGTCCAAGCATTGGTCATCCACAGTACCACCCGTATTCGGTTTTAGTATATAAAGATGTATGCCATAACTCTCTGTTGATCGTTGTTCAGTGTACTCAACAACCTTTGGAGCACCTATGTGTTTGTCTTAGTGTCTAACACTAATGACTTTGATAATAGTCATACTCAGTGGCGGAGCCAGAAATTCATATGAGGAGAGGCCTTTCACAAATGTAAAAAAAAAAATTGGCGGATAACACATTACAAAACTACTAAACAAAACATCATAGTAACATATTCATTGTCAGTGGTGTGTTTGAAAGTGTTTTGGAAATGACTGAAAATGCTTTTAATGAAAGTGTTTATAGAACCAATCCTTAGTTAAAGTGCAAGTGAATCCGAAAAAGAACTTGAATTGCTTCTTATAAGAAGTATATAATTGGTGATTCTTCCATACTTTTGAAACCTAAAAACACTTTCACCAAGAGCTCTTTCAGTCATTTTAAAAGTACATCCAAATGTACACAATTACTTGTTACATGATAACCTTGCCATCTATACTATTAAATTTAATAGTGTGAATCAATAAAAAAAATTATAAGCACTAAAACTTAAATAAGAGGTAAGATAGAGGATAAACAATAAAAAGTTATAGAGAATAAGATATAGTTCACAAATCTTGTTGTTGAATTAATTTGAATTTGGTATGACAATATATATGAAATTTCATAAAATGAGAAGATTAGCTTTGTAGATTTGGAGTCCTGCTTCTGGGTTGCACCGTGAAATAGAAAAATCAAAGTAGATTTTTTTTTTCATTTAAAAGTGAAGGATTAGTGTTAGGGTTTTTTTTTTTTTTTTTTTTATCAAATGCTATGTGACATACATAATAAAGTAATCGAGTTAGTGGTGGGATGCAATCAGACTTGGAAGTTGAAATTTGGAATACGAAAGAATAGGTTTGAATTGTTGTACCAATGACCAATAAGAGGGGGATTTTAAATGAAAGAAGAATAATACCAATAGGAGGAGGGTTACAAAGAAAAACTCAGGATGGGCCTAGGCCAATCCTTGTTTCAAGGTTCTGCCGCCATTGATCATACTCCCGATTGAGTTGACATAACACATACTAGACTTAGCGGATTGTCAATGCCTAATTGACAATCCTATGTGTGGTTTTAGGTTTGAACATAAGACAAAGGTCTCATTGATCTAACACTCAGATCCCTTCTCTCTTAGGTTGATTAATTTCCTTTGATTCTGTTATTGATTAAATACATAATACAGTAAATAGTGATTAACAATAAACATTGCCCTTCCGTTAAACTAAATAAAAGCTTAACAAAATAAGGAAGGCAATTCGAACTTGGGTGTAATTAGCTTTTCAGTTATTTAGAATGTATTGTTGTTGTGGCGATTTTGCAAAGCAAACATGAGATCTTTATTTATTTTTAAGGTGGAGATTTTCACACTCCTTCATTCATAAATTAAACAGATTTTTGCCAATTTAAAAAATGAGGCATAGTGAGAGACGTTATATACTTGTTCTCTCGTAACTATGCGAGTAAGAAAATGGGATGAAGTGAGAAAAAAATGAGTTTCACACGGTATAGTGAAAGCGAGTTTGAGTTTTAGGGAGTGCAGCCGTAAATAAGCCTGAATCATGCCATCAAAGAACCAAAGTAGTTCTCTTTTCTTCGTAGTTTTGAATTGCTTAAAAAGGAAAACTTTTGGTTTTCCACATCTAGCTATGCAATTGTGAATTTCATTCTTACTTTCAAGCTTACTTGACACACCCCGACCGGAGTCGAGGCATGCTAGCCGTCTCCTGAAGGTGACGTAACCATAAAGGAAAGTGAAGTATAAAAATGTGGATAAATTTAAACCAAACTAACAATTATTTAAACTAAAGTAGAGAGTGCGCAGTGGTGGGAAGAACCCATAAAGCACAAATGTTCATACCATATATGACATAAGTAGTGCAGTCGAAACTAGTTAAGTACTTATTACATAACAAGAAAAGTTCCTACATTTATTTAGACGTATGTCAGAATCACCAGAGATTTTCTCGTATGCCATAGAGAATTCAGCTATCTAGGACCTGGAGGGGCGAAAAACAGAAGGGTTAGTGGGCAAAAACAAAGGTTTATAAAACACATTTATTTTCAGAACACGCTAACCCGTGGCCGTAAAACCTGTATAGTTTTTAGAAAATCATACTACATATAAGTATGAAAACAACTATAAATCAACAGTAAATCCATAAATACGCCAAATTGCAAATATCTCAATAGTAGCATAATAAAATCAGGTGCTCATCAATCTATGCTAACACACGAGTTCATGCAGATAATTTCTGATATGAACAGGACTGGGTGTAATATACGCTTTAGTACTAAAATCACGTGAAGACTGGCGCTCAACGCAGCACATACAAGTCGGAGTTGCCTAGGGCAACTTGTACAACAGGACTGGCACCTACAATGGATCCAAAGTGAACGTGCGGTGCGATGTGCACATAAACGTGAAAGACTGGCCCTGACCCGGAGCGAGTACTACACCGGTGCAAGCATGTATGATGAGCAAAATATAATATATGTGAATATGCCATGACAATATATAAATCTCAACATCATAACAGCATTTTCAAAATTAAATAAATCATGGCATATAGGCGTAAAATCAATCTAAAAGCATTTATGGAAACTATAAAACTTTATATATAATATATATAAAAACAAAATGCCCACTCACTGACACGTCGATGGATCGTAACCTTCTAGCCGTGCTTGTCCTCGTACGTCCTCGAGATAGTTCTCACATATATGCAACACAACTATACTAATTAGTTAATTAGGACATATACTAAAAGGCTAGGAAAAACCCCCATTGTTTGCTCAAACAAAGGGTTTAAATATACCAAAACATTCTCCTCAACGTCACGGACCCGTACACGTCAAGCACTCGCCGGTCGGAGGCTAGACGCACCCTCACGCGCCGCCTAGCCCACGGCTACACGCGCGCCCATGCGTAGGTCAGAAACTGACAGACTTCAGGGAATATTCTGTCAGACTTGACGGAATATTCCGCTAACGGTAACGGCGTCAAAATATTTCGTTAAGTTTAACGGAATATTCAGTCTTCTTCTTCGGTGGACCTCCGCCACCGTCGTCGCCGACACCTCTGTCTGGTTCATTAGAAACTATGAAAGGTCGTCGGTTTCTAGAAATTTTTCAAAACTTTATATCTTGCTCATTTCTCAACCATTTTCAACGTGCTTTATATGGAAATGAAGCTGGAGAAGAGTAGAACAAGATTGTACCTTCCAAAAGTCCAAAAATGGATGGGAAATGGCCTGAAAAAGCCTCGAAAGTTTCAAACTTATTTTCTTTGCCTCGAAACCCTGTGTTTCCACGTTAACTCAACTTCAAACTTAGGCTATTTACTCGAGGGAGTTGTGTGGAGGCTTCCAAACGTCCCAAAAGCTTGTAACTCGGCCGAGAACAAATCGGGGAAAACTCGCACGAGTCGGAGCTTCTGAGTTGGTTGTTCAAAACTCAACCATTTTACGATCGGTTTGTACGGTTGGATTCGTAAGGATGAGAGGAATGTGATGGTGGCAGTTGCAAGCTCGATCTGTGAGATTTGATGTATGGTCCTTGTTGTTGTAGAGAAGAGGGAGTCATGGTGAGAGAGAGAAGGAGAAGATGAGAGAGAGAGAGAGAGATGATTTGATTGGATGAGAGAAGTGAGGCAGTGTATGATTGGTTGAAAGGAAATGAGGGAAAATGAGTGAGTGATTGATGGTGAGGAAAAAGGGGACACATGACAGTTTTTTTAAAAAGTAAATGATAAGGTTTGGTACACATTTCAGATTTCACGAAATATGTCCCCTTATCAAAAATAGTGTTTCTAACACTGGATAATTAACACACGCGTGTACAATTTTACCCATTGTTAACTTACTTTAACTAAGCATAACTTTTTTGTTACCACTCCGATTCGGGTCTAACTCACACTCACGCGATCGTAACAACGAGTACTAATTAATTATGATAATGAGGAAAATAATTTAAAACCGAATAGCCACGTCCACGTCACTTTGCCAACCAAGGCATAAATGTCAATTTACACACTCAGGGAGAAAATTACATAGAAATTTAGGGATGGGTCGTCACATTACTTGGTCACCAAAACATCTTTCAACTAAAATATGTATTGATTGATATATTAATTTACATACACTTTATTTTTGCAAAAGAAGATTTATGTAAATGGCTTGTAGCTCAAGCAGTTAAGAAAATTCACTTTTGTACTTGTGGTCCTAAGTTCTATTTCCCTCTGTCCCCCTTCCCTTCCCCAAAACTATTGCTTGTATGATGTTGTACCAAAGTTTGGGCCTTTTACTATTTGTTATGAATATTATTTAATATGTGATTGTGTAAATCCCAATTAGATTTGGAGTCTAGATTAACGATTTTTCTAGTGATTATTTCCTTATAGGATCTTACTTGGAGGACAAGTTAATCCTCTCCCCTTGGTTTACTATAAATAGAGGCACTGGCATAGGGAGAATCACACAATCATTTTCGATTATTCCCTCAAATGGCCAAAGCCCAAGTTTGAGTGTGTAACCTACACCCTTAGGTTGCATAAATTTTCAGAAGTCGGATGGTGCATTAGAAGCTACCGGACAACGAGGCCATGTCCCCATGTCTGTAGTCTGCTTAATCGTAACCGCACTTAAGACTCCTCTTACACTAACACTTTGGAGTTTTTAGACTTGCATTTTTGCATAATTTCAAAGTAGTGTGATATATGGGATATTATGCTATATCATGTACCGTTAAAAAGAAAAAAAGGAAGGAACAAACAAATAAAAGTCATGGAATAATCAAATTATATTTCTTATTATGAAAGAATGAGAGTTTGAGGTTTGATTGGGGGGGGGGGGTTGTGGTTGAATCCATATTGGACTACCTACATATCTCCAAACTTGGAGAATAAATCACATGTATAGTTCTAAGAAAAGATGATACAATGTGCATATACATCGGGGTTCATCTTTGACGAAGGTTCCTCAAGATTGTAGCCTTCGTCAAAGCATGAGCATGATTTTGCATATTCGTGAAAACAAGACAAAAAACTAAAGGAAGCAACATCAAATTATTAAAGAAGTAAGAAGGACTCACCATGTATCGGCTTTGGTAGCAATTCCTGACCAAATGATCAGACTCTACAATCAATTCCTCGAAGTCAGTAAGGCAAGTTGTCGAACGGATCAGAGCTTGAACATGATTTATGTTGTGAAGATCGCTTACATTGAAGGTGAACACTTCGCGATCGTAGACATACTTGATTATAAGAGAAGAATGGACTCCTCTCACGACCTTATCAGAAGAACTTGATGCTCCGGCGAATGATGGAGGGAGCATAGCAGAGTTGCTTATCACTGCTTCGCTCCACAGAATAAGGGCAACACATCGCTTAAAATCTACCCCTTGGTTAGGAGTAGGGGCAAGGTCATCTTGTTGTTGTTTTGCTTCGCTCCTCGGAACAGGGGCACCACGCCGCTCAGTATCTACCCCTTGGTTAGGAGTAGGGGCAGGGTCATCTTGTTGTTGTTGTTGATAATGATGTTATTATTATTGTTGTTGCTGATGTGGCTACTGATCATATTGTTGTTCCCTGACCATAGGAACCTGGCTTTCAGGAACGTCGACAAAACCTTCACCGTTGCTTAAGGAAAGTCTCGTATCCCCTTCTTCCTCAACTATCAAAGCTTGTTATTGTTCCACCTCAAGTAGCCTTAGCTCGAATGAAGTGGGATCCCAGAGTTCTTCTTGGAAAGCCTAACATCATCGTCCTTTTCGTAGCACATTATATGCTTGTTCCCCATGTTTTCATTATGTTCCAATACTTCATAATATATATATATATATATATATATATATCATTCTACTTTGTAGTTTATGATGAAATTATATATATTTTAAGTATAAACAGACACTTATATACACGAAATATAGTAGATTTACTTAAATCCGCCTAGTCCGCCTAGCCGCCTTGGCGTTAGGCCCCAACATGTTGCCCGACCAGTGCCTATCGTCTTTTAGAACTTTGTTGATCAATACCTTCCACGTCATTATCACATCAAAAATTGATCAGGGGAATATTTCGAACTCTGGTCCAAGAAATGTCGCCCTCTCAGTCTTCATTAACAATCAAAACATCTTTGTACCAGGCTTTATCTGGCGAGGCAAATCGATGATGTAGGCAAGCCATCTGATGCTTGGCTGGGACTGAAAAAAATAGTCAGGATCAACATTTTTTTGTATGGTGTACAACATGCGAAATTCCTAAATACCAAGCTCCACTCCATACAGCGCAATTAAGAGTTCGAAGTAAGTAATAATGTGGAATGATGCATGCGTAAGATTGCATAAGGCAACCTTATAGCAAATCAGGATTTCTTTCAGAAAAGGGGAAAGAAGAAATTTAGCCCCAAATCCAAGGGCGGAGCTACCTAAGGCCCAGAGGGGGCATCCGCCCCCACTCAGATTTTTGGGCGATGAAAAAAATTGTCATGACAATTAAATTTTTTATTTTGGTTCCTAATATTCCACGTTTTCTAACCTAAATCAAACTCAATTGAACTGGGGGTTTCATAAATAGATTGGATTCAACCGATGAAGTATCATAACTTGACATAAAAAATTTACTCTGCAAAGTATTTTATATGAATTTATTTCATCCATTCGTTTGTGGCATTACAATTTAAAATTTAACTTTTTAATTTAGAGATTTTTCATTGTACCTGACCCTCAACAACTTAACACCCATTATTTTACTTGGTTGTTTTAGGACGCCCCCAGTCAAAAACATTTCTAGCTTCGTCATTGCCCAAAGAGAGAGATAGCCAAAGCCTAAAGAGAGAGATAGCCAAAGCCCTGCTGAAGCCCAGCCGAAGCCTAGAAAGCAGAAAAAGCCTTTTCTGACTTGGTGCAGCTCATGTGAACCACTTGCTCACCTACCCAAAGGCCAAGTGGTATAGAGTGACCAGCTATATAGCCCATAAAGTACTTTATAGTGGCAGTACAAGTAAAATAGCTGATGAGTCACTACCCTTCAAACCGCATTCGGGCAAGGTTGCTGCTACAGGAGGCCAAGCTTAGTTGTCTATAAAAGAAGAAAGATAAACCAGGAACAAGGACACTCAAACAAACAAACAAATGCAAGCACAAACTCTGCTCAAAAGCCAGATTTGCCTTCAAACGAAGCTGTAGTCAGCAAGCCTTCATCCCTCTCGGGATAAACCTTCATTCAAACCTTTGTAATAGCTCTGCTACCATGTTCAACTCTTGTTGTAGTATCGATTTCTCTCTGTAAACTCATCTCCTTACCCCATTTTCTAAGCTATCAAACCCCCTTGATAAACCACAAAGATAGGAAGTTGCAAGACGACCAGTCTTGCCCGACAAGGTGAAAACCTTGCCCGACCCTCTTTGCTTTTGTCTTTTCATTTATTAAACTAGCAATATGTTGTATACTTCCAGTTGTATTCAAGTTGTTCCTAGTAAAATGATGATTAAAAGACTCTCTCAGTTCTTGAATCCGATTTAAAGATGTCTTCACCATTTAAACCAGATCTAAGTGCTAAGCTCTCGGGCATATAAGATTGATCATGTAAAAGTCCTTGGCCTCAAGGCATAAAAAAAGAACCTTATGTGGGCTTAACCCATCCACGACAGTCCTTGATAAACAAAGAAGTCTGAAGTTACTTGGGGCGCAAGTAATCGACTTATCTCTTAGTTTTGTCTCTGCTATATTATGGTTATTATAGAACGTTGGAGTATAGAATGTGTTCTGATAGGAAGCCTCAAGGCCTATACCTAAGGCCCCACAAAGGCACATATTTGGATTCGTTCTAAGCTCTTCGGGCTAGAACGTTCGAGTATAGAATGAGTTCTGATAGGAAGCCTCAAGGCCTATAGCTAAGGCCTTACAAAGGCACCTATTTGGATTCATTCTAAGTTCTTCGGGCTAGAACGTTCGAGTATAGAATGAGTTCTGATAGGAAGCCTCAAGGCCTATACCTAAGGCCCCACAAAGGCACTTATTTGGATTCGTTCTTAGCTCTTCGGGCTAGAACGTTCGAGTATAGAATGAGTTCTGATAGGAAGCCTCAAGGCCTATACCTAAGGCCCCACAAAGGCACCTTTCAAGGTTAACTTTGTCCTTCTCTTTCAGTCTTGCCCGACGAGCCTTGCCCGACAGGCCAGTCAGTGAAGCAGAAGCCCGACAGAAAGCATCAACTGGCGCCAAACTCTCGGGGAGCTGTGTGCTCGTTGGGAAACATCCCCGACGGAGATTCCTGCCACGAACATAGTTTTGGCACGCCCGGCGGGACACATTTGTTTTAATTATGCATGTCCAAAAGGAAAAGCCATAAACCTTGCAGAAAGACTACAAAGGACAATTCCCCTTTGCTACAAATGGCAGATCAATCAGTAAATCTTTCTTCCCCATCAGGACAGGTGGTCCTAGAAAGCCCGACTTCATCCGAGAAGTCTGAAGTTAGAGGAACTAATGAAGAACTACAGGCTACCATGATGCAGGTATTAAAGAGCATGGAAAAAATCTCTTTGGAAACTAAGGTAGAAGTGAGTAGATTGTGTACCTTGACAAGAAATCTACAGAGAAGATTAGATCTAGAGTTTTCTACTCCAAAAGGTGCTCAAGGAAATGGAATGAGCCAGGTTACCATCAGAAGTGAACCAGTTATTCCCTTGTTCCCACTCTTAGAAGAAGGAAATGATAAGGGAAAGAAGAAGGTAGTTCTTGAAGGAAGTCAACCTGTGATAGAACCAGTTCTAGAAAAAGAGTTTCCTAGCTTCCCATTATTATCACTTAATAATAGGGGGCAGAGCGAGCGGGAAAGAATGAAGTATGAGATGCCTATATCAACAGGAGAGTCCAGCGGAAAAGAAAGCTCCACAACTTCAGACAAACCTCTTCCTTATAGGCCACCCCCATTGGCCAGTAAGGGAGGAGGAGCCAATTGGAGGAAGCCCGAGTCAAGAAAAGAAGCAGGCACGGGGAATGACCGAAGCCCGAAGAACGAGTCAGCCTTTCTCTTCCAAAATAATAATACTGCTACTCAGCAACTGAGGGAGGAGTTAGCTGAATTAAGAAGGACGGTGGCTCAGAATGCTCAACCAAGGGCTCGCCCAATGTTCAGGGTTACTTATCAAAAGCCTTATCCTGAGTACATTGATGAGCAGAATCCATTTCCCATCAACTTCAAGATCCCTGCATTCCCAACGTTCACAGGTGAAGATAGCAACGTGTCCTCCAGATACCACATTTTCAAATTCTCTAATCATTGTGTGGCATATGAGGATAACCCAAACTACAAGTTGAGACTGTTTGGGAATTCATTGGCAGGGTTAGCATCTCAGTGGTACTCCCTATTACCCCCTAACTCTATTGCCAACTGGGGGCAAATGGAGATGGCTTTCCACGAAAATTTTTACAGAATAGAGCCAGAATTGACTATCAATTACCCTGTTGAAGTCAAACAATACGATCATGAATCTACTGAAGATTTCATGATGACATTCAGAAGAACAAGGATGAGATGCCAATTCCCCGTCAACCAGGCACAGCTTATATCTATTGCTCAAAGGGCTCTGAAATTACCTTTAAGGAGAAGATTTTATGATACACAATTCAACGAGTTGCAGGAGTTAGTAATTGCAGCTACGAAATATGAAAGGCTGTTGCTAGAAGAGCAACAAGTGAAGCATACTTCCAAAGCCCCTCCCTTCTACAAAAACAAAGCTGCAATTCATCATGTGGAAGTAGGAGAAACCAGGCCAGAGCATGAAGATGGCCATGATGGAGAGGACATTGAGGTGTGTGCCACTGAAATGACCACGCCTTTCAAACCACTAACGGTGAAAGGGCTAGTTCAACCTATTAAAGATCAGAAAATCGTGATGAATGATGGAGGCTTCGTCCCCATGAAACCTCCTAAGTACCAGAGTTATTCGTTTGATCTGGCCAGGGCACCGGAGATCTATGAAGAGTTGGTGCGGGCAAAAGTGATCTTGCCCGATAGTACTAAAAAGATGCCCAAGCCAGAAGAACTGAGGGGGAAGAAGTATTACAAGTTACACTATACCTTCAACCATTCTATAACCAATTGTGTTCAGTTCAGAGATTGGATACAAGACCTTATAGTAAAGGGAAAGCTATTGCTTGATAAGCCTCAGGCTAGTATGATGGTTGATACAAACCCTTTCCCAGAGGCTCATGTCAGTATGATCAACCTGATTTGGGTGGAGAAGCCAGAGTTATCAGTCATTACAGCAAAAGAGGGAAGTAGATCCCAGGTTGTCCCAATACCCCAGTTTAAATAAAAGTACCATAACGGGGACCAAGAGATCATGATCAGGTCCTAAAATTGGTAATAGTTGGGGAAGCAGAAGAAAGAAGAAAATAAACAAGGGGGCAGATAGTTGCCCGAAGTGAATTCAGACAGAACCAAGAGCAAGCCGAAGGCAAAGCACATATTCATTCCAATAAGAGAAGAGTTACAATTACTCCTAGTCTAAGAATTTTACATCCTCACTTAGGGTGATTATTCTAGAATGATATGTATGTATGATGGCAAAAATCCTACTAGGTTCGGCCAAAACAGTATGGCTATTTGCAAGTTGGGACCTAGTATTCTCTAACTCCAATTTTGACTTCTTCACTTCTTCGATTCGGTTTTCGAGGTTGTCAAGAAGAGTTGCTTGCTCAGCTTTAAGAACAACCAGTTGTTCCTCTAGCTTCTGGATTTCAGAAGTAACAACTCCGATCCTTTCTTTTGTCAATAAGCTTTCACCCAGCAGCCGTTCGAACTGAGCAGATGTGCTTGATTCTTTCTCCATCAAGCATTTTACTCAATTGGCTTGTCGGTCAGCTCGTTGATATTGCTCCCTAAGAGCCCTCAAATTTTCAAAGAAGGAAAGGAAGGAATCATGCTGGGCTTTTGACAGTTGACCGGCTTTGAAAAGCTCAATCATAACCTTTTCCAGGTCACAAAAAGCCTTGAGGCTGAATGAAGCTGAGAAGTCATTCCTTGCCCATTCTTGGAAAACTCGTTGTTGTTCTGGAAAGCCGGGAGGTGCTGAAGGATGCTTTGAAGATTTCAAATTCGTGTCAAGTTGCCCGAGTTCTTCAAAAAGCTTGGGCTAACTTAGCAGCTTTTAAGAATGAAGAAGAATGAGGAGGACTTTGCACTCCAGTTTCCTCCACTGGAGTAGTATCCTCTGATGAGGTAGTTTTTCTTTTCTTGGTCGTCTTCTCAACCCCAGAATGAGGTCGGGGGAGCTTTAATTTACGCATTAAACGAGGATGAGAGGTTCCTTTCAGAACTTGCTGCAAAAAGCCAAAAAGACCAGGTTAAGACAAGAATACAGTTTGAGGTAAAGAGAGGCTTTGAAGGGAAGAAATGCCCGACCTAGCCAAAAAGGGATTTGGGGAAAACCAGTTATCCCTGGGCATGTTGCTCTCTACCACTGAAGGGACCGGGGAAATCCATGCGGGACCCAATGATTGTGCCACATGCACCTCAAAGAAGAGCTCGGAATGCAAACCTGCCCGAGGGCGATGCAACCCATTGAGTAAATGACGCAGAGTGGCGATTCCTTCGCCAGATTCATAGGATGGTTGGGTTTGGCTAGATCGCGAAGCCATTTAATGGAGTTTGAAAGGGGAATGCCAAAGAAGACGAACATAGGGTGAAAGATATCGGGCAGAAAAGTGAAAAAGGATCTGAAAGATTTAAGAGAAGAAAAATGGTTGGGACAGTTAGGAAATTTTCAAATTATAGAGGGATTTCTTGCTATGAACACAAGAGATTCGTGGGTTTTAATAAGGAACTTTTTCAATTGATATTGGCGCCTGGAATTCCAGGCTAAATATCAATTGAAGGGGGCACTGTTTGGATCAAAACTTGAACTTTGGGCTCAAGAACAGGGCTGGCCCAAAAGGAAGCCTAAAGGGAGAGATAGCCGAAGCCCAGCCGAAGCCCAGCTGAAGCCTAGAAAGCAGAAAAAACCTTTTCTGACTTGGTGCAGCTCATGTGAACCACTTGCTCACCTACCCAAAGGCCAAGTGGTATAGAGTGACCAGCTATATAGCCCATAAAGTACTTTATAGTGACAGTACAAGTAAAATAGTTGATGAGTCACTACCCTTCAAACTGCATTCGGGCAAGGTTGCTGCTACAGGAGGCCAAGCCGAGTTGTCTATAAAAGAAGAAAGATAAACCAGGAACAAGGACACTCAAACAAACAAACAAATGCAAGCACAAACTCTGCTCAAAAGCCAGATTTGCCTTCAAACGAAGCTGTAGTCAGCAAGCCTTCATCCCTCTCGGGATAAACCTTCATTCAAACCTTTGTAATAGCTTTGCTACCCTGTTCAACTCTTGTTGTAGTATCGATTTCTCTCTGTAAACTCATTTCCTTACCGCATTTTCTAAGCTATCAAACCCCCTTGATAAACCACAAAGATAGGAAGTTGCAAGACGACCAGTCTTGCCCGACAAGGTGAAAACCTTGCCCGACCCTCTTTGCTTTTGTCTTTTCATTTATTAAACTTGCAATATGTTGTATACTTCCAGTTGTATTCAAGTTGTTCCTAGTAAAATGATGATTAAAAGACTCTCTCAGTTCTTGAATCCGATTTAAAGATGTCTTCACCATTTAAACCAGATCTAAGTGCTAAGCTCTCGGGCATATAAGATTGATCATGTAAAAGTCCTTGGCCTCAAGGCATAAAAAAAGAACCTTATGTTGGCTTAACCCATCCACGACAGTCCTTGATAAACAAAGAAGTCCGAAGTTACTTGGGGCGCAAGTAATCGACTTATCTCTTAGTTTTGTCTCTGCTATATTATGGTTATTATAGAACGTTCGAGTATAGAATGAGTTCTGATAGGAAGCCTCAAGGCCTATACCTAAGGCCCCACAAAGGCACCTATTTGGATTCGTTCTAAGCTCTTCAGGCTAGAACGTTCGAGTATAGAATGAGTTCTGATAGGAAGCCTCAAGGCCTATACCTAAGGCCCCACAAAGGCACCTTTCAAGGTTAACTTTATCCTTCTCTTTCAGTCTTGCCCGACAAGTCTTGCCCGACGAGCCTTGCCCGACAGGCCAGACAGTGAAGCAGAAGCCCGACAGAAAGCATCAACCGGCGCCAACCTCTCGGAGAGTTGTGTGCTCGTCGGCCAGGAAACATCCCCGACGGAGATTCCTGCCACGAACAGGTTCCCACCAAGCTGTGCACCCATTCAGAAGATGTAGGTGATGGTGAGCAAAGGCTTCTCTATTTTCTTTACTATGAACCCTAACCATCATAGGGTCAAATTGAGAGTCGAAATTAGCGGCTAGGGCAGAAAGAACACTTGAATTAGCAGCCGTATTTTATGGGTATTGAAGAAAGGAAGAATTTAAAAGCAGAGAAATTTAGGTGAAAAAAGAGGGAAGTTGATTGAGTTAAGAGGTACAATCGCTCATGAGTATAAAAATCAATGGACGTTTATTGAGTTAAGTAGATCCTTTGAAAAAGTAACATTGTTTTCATAGTTATAATTGTTTGTCAATGCTTATAACTTTCATAGGTGATCTTTGATTTGCATTTCTACCATGACGCTCATTCAAAGATATCTTGAGAATAATAATTTGATGAGAAAAGTGTTTTCTAATTCAATGAATATAGGAAAAGCTAAAAGTTAATTAGTGTGTAACGGTTAATTTGGGGTATTGTCATTTACGGTTTACAAAAGAAATAATTAGAGATTAATTTGTATGCATATGTTTCATGTGGGGAGAAGAATCCTTCACCTAGCTTTTCATCCATCAATCACTCAAAACTTTCGTTCACTGTTGTCATTTACTTTTGTTTACTTGTTAATTTTGATTTTCAATTTCAATTGAATCAGATTGATATAAAACCCTCATTATTTACTTAATTGTTAAGTTTGTATTTGTTTAGTTTCTATATTGACTAGCAACCTTTTTAATTCTCGGAATAGAACAATCATTGCTCACTCTTTACTACAATCACATCTTTTGCAGGGTTTATTTTTAGTGTTTTATTTTTAGTGTTAACTTTTAGCATAACACAAACATGGCTAGACATAGGCATGATCACCGATGCTGTTAAGAGTCATCCCTAAACAAAACTCCTAATTCGTCCCCTCATCACGTCTCCCATAGTCAACCATTGTTGGATGAATGAGCGAGATAATGTGGGGTACAAACCAACTACATAAGGTTTGCCACGAGTGCCCATGAATCATCTTAAAGCCCATAACCTGGCACTATATACTGGCAATGTATACACGCATTGAAACGTTACTGTTCCTTAGCCAATAGACCTATAGTTTGAGATTTATTTTCATGAGGTTAAGTCTAATTTAGGCATCGATCACTTTTGGCTCACACCACATTAGTGTGACAGTCTTGCGCATCTTTTCATTTTTTTTTCTTCTTTTTTTAATTGCAAAAAATACCAAAATTATTCTACGATTGTGTGGAATCCGTATTCTTACCAACCTCAATTTGAAAATTTTCTTTTTATAGACAGAGATAGAAGAGGTTGGATGCTAGGAATGATGCACTAGTTGGGTGTTAGTTGCGAGTCTAGGGAGGCTATGTTTGTTTGTTGCCGTTGTTCCTCTGTATTTTCCTTAATTTCGTTTTAAGTTGTGTTTTATCCACGTGGCAGTATGTCTTTAGTTGTGTAAACCTCCCATGGATGATAGCCCATTAAGGAAGATTTTATCAGAATTCAACAACATGGCGCAAAGTGAGATGCCCAAAGTGAGACACCTAGTGAACACTTGGGGGTTAAGTGAGAAATTTTAAGTTTCAAAAAAAATTGAGTTTTATGGGCCTTTGGTGCAAATAAGTTCATCAAGAGTTTTGAATGAAAATAAAAAGAGGACATTACTACAGCACCCAATGAATAAATATAGAGAAAATTAAAAGCTAGATGTCAAATCGTCTGAGATGCTCTGTCTTTGTGTGTGTTGGCACTATTTTTCTGTTTTATGATTACGTGTTGTACGGATATATACAGACGGAAGCGGCAGCAGGGGAGGGAGAGAGAGAGAGAGAGAGAGAGAGAGAGAGCAAATTTAAACAGGTTTGGTTAACGTAGCGGATGAGGTTTACTTGCAAGTGTGGTCGTCTCTGCTGTGTATACTTTAGCGTCTGTAGCTTTGGTTTTTAATTAACTTTTGTTTTTATTTTATTTTTGCATGCAACATGTGACGAAATTGTGTAAAATGAGTCAGAGGATCGAAGGCTTCGAAGCCCCAAAAGGATTCTCTTCCTCTCTTCTTATATTTGCGATTTAACATCTCCTGCACTGCCAAGCAAATATGGCTTGGGATTTGGGATAA
The DNA here is from genome assembly GCA_035220775.1 of Malus fusca. Lineage (NCBI taxonomy): Eukaryota > Viridiplantae > Streptophyta > Magnoliopsida > Rosales > Rosaceae > Malus > Malus fusca. The sequence continues at coordinate 24,882,575 of CM069071.1, read as the reverse complement.
CAATGAGCTCGGCCAGCTACAAGAAACCCTCCTCTCTCTCTCTCTCTCTCAACACCCCAACAGTGTCACTTCTCATTTGTCATTAATATACAGAAGAATAAAACGAGAAAAATAGGTCACTCACTAATTTTATTACTTCGCTTCTCAGAAAAAAATTTCCCCAAATCGTCGTAATTGTGTTTGAATTTCAAGTTGTTTAATAACATTAAAAGATAAAGGATAATACTAGTGGAGGAATGCAAATATCCTATCACTTCCGGGTAATTCTGTATAAATTTTTTAATTTTTATTTGAAGATTATCTTTACAAAATAATTAGCTCTGCCATTTAACATCTCCTGCACTGCCAAGCAAATATGGCTTGGGATTTGGGATAACAATGAGCTCGGCCAGCTACAAGAAACCCTCCTCTCTCTCTCTCTCTCTCAACACCCCAACAGTGTCACTTCTCATTTGTCATTAATATACAGAAGAATAAAACGAGAAAAATAGGTCACTCACTAATTTTATTACTTCGCTTCTCAGAAAAAAATTTCCCCAAATCGTCGTAATTGTGTTTGAATTTCAAGTTGTTTAATAACATTAAAAGATAAAGGATAATACTAGTGGAGGAATGCAAATATCCTATCACTTCCGGGTAATTCTGTATAAATTTTTTAATTTTTATTTGAAGATTATCTTTACAAAATAATTAGGCCCTAATTAGGAGAAATTAGGTTCACATCTTTCTTTTTGCTACTCCATTGATTAAAATCCTATTCATTTTCAATTTTTGATCAAGGTCCTTGGGTATTAATAACATCATTAATTATTTGAATAATAAAATATTTTTATTTTTAAATATTTTCCTTTAGTGTTAAAAATGTTACAATTAGTATATTTATATTTATGGCTAAATTTTTATCATATATTTTTATTTTTAGTTTGTAACTATTTTTAATTTGTACCAATCTTTTTTTCATTTTTAATTTGTACCCATATATTAGTTTCTTTTTGTACCCATATTTTTTAAAGTTTTATTTGTGTTTCACGTGACATTGTATATTTAATCAATGATAGAAAAATTATATATGGTATATTTATGTTTTATGCCTAAACTTTGTATCATATATTTATATTTTTAGTTTGTACCCAATTTTAATTTGCAACATTTTTTAAAATTTGTAGTATTTTCTTTTTAGTTTTATTTTGTACCCATGTATTAATTTCTTTTAGCGCCTATATTTTTAAAAAATTCATTTGTACTCATAATTTTTTAATTTTTTATCTGTACCCTAATTTATTTATAATGTACCCATTCTTCTTTATTAATGTACCACTTTGTTATATGTGAAATGTACCAATTTTTTTGTAAAATGTACCAATTTTTTAAACACTATGGATACATTCTTTTGCCATTTATTATTTCTTATTTTTGCATAGTTTTTATCCATTTATTCAATTAAAATGTTTGAAATTTTTTATTGTAATCGTTTCTAATAGTATAATAATTAGGGATTTTAAATTTATAGGATTATAAATCTCATAAAATATCAAACAATTAATGTCAAAACTATAAAAATATAAATATTAATTGTAATATAAAGAGGTGTACAAAGTCAAGAGACTTTGATCAAACTTTGAATACTATTAAGGTTTTAGTTAAAGAATATTAAGGATTAAGGAACGCATCCAAAGTATCCCAAATAATTATCTAAAACTGACATAGTTTAGTCGTTTAAAAGTATGTAATAAATCGATAATGTGAATATCAACCGTAAAACATTCATGTTAAACATTTCATTTATTTAATGCATTTGAATGAGTAAACAATTACTGATTAAGAGGTTTAAGGTTTAGAGTAAACAATTATCGATTCAAATAATTTTCTTTATAGAGTGATATTAAATGAAGAAGAAGCTGAATAGTTACGATTATGAAATTTATATGGTGAAGATACCATAAAATCTTTGCAGACATATGATCATAATACACTTATCCTTAGATAATACTTGCACCTCTCATATAGAATGCACATATATGACCGCTTCATACTTTTTATAATTTCAACTTATAAAGAAGTAAAAATTGATTTTACACCTGTTATCTTTTAACTAGTTTTTTTAGATCTTTTTTTCTTTAGGATCAATCTTTTTACATGCATATGTATTTATTCGTAGCTGGCTTAAGCTGTTATCATGCTGGAAGAGATTAAATGGTGACAAAAAAGCTTAGTTTCATCAATCACACCCAGACAATAAACATCACAATAATTATTTCCAACACTGATTGGTAATACCAAGTTTTCTTTTCTTTTTCCACTTGAGAGCAGTGCATCAAACTGTGGAATCTAGCTCTCTCACTTTAATCATACTACAATAATGCTAACAGCATTTTCACCTGTATGGAACATTAGGAGACGTTTATACTTGGCAAAAACAAAAGTAGTCCACAAATTGATCAAGTGGAGTTTGAAATACTCCTTCAAATAATGGTATATATGCTTTCCATATTGTTTATGTTGCTTTGAATTTGAATACCTTATCATTTGTTTCATGCATGTGGGATATACTGCGGGATCTACATATGTTTCTAGCTGACAAATTAAATATGAGCGATGCTAGGGAGATTTCATTTTGAGAGACTAGATTGTATTATTATTTTAGTATAGGTAGAACTCATCAATACACGAAAATGTCTCACTTCTATTAGAAAGAGGAACATTATAGTCTCTATAACATTTTTCATCATACATATTAGACGACGTATTGTTTACATTTGTTTGCACGCTCGTGAAAAACTATTGCTATAGAAGGGTTATTCGTCATCATCCACTCCTCCTCGTTCTCTTTTTTTCGTCGTCATATTCACATCTAATCTGAAGGTTACAGACCTCTCTATAATAATAATAATAATATGACTACAATTATTTTTCGACTTTGTTATCCTTGAAACAAGTTTTATGGTTACAAAATACTACATTAATATTGGAGCATAACCAGTGCATATATGGATAGGAAAGGTATGTAAAAGGGTCATGTTGAGGGGTCGCAGGTTTGTTGTCCCCAATTCTATGTCTCATTTGTGTCTTCTTTCTAGTTTTTTAACACATGTCCTTCAACTTAACTCCAAATCTAACATTGTTATTCTGTTAACTTATCATAAAATTAAGTAAAACGATACAAACTAGATATTTTTTTTCAAAGTAAAAACTAGAAATTAAGCATAAACAAAAAACCAACAGCAACCTTCCCAACAACCCTAGCCCCGCAACCACCAACCCCAACCTCCCCCACCATGCATGTCGACTGCAATAGCTTACCAACAACGAAGCTTCCTATTAGAACCAAAATCACGCACATCCGCGGACGGAGGCGAAATCCAGTCAGAATTACCCATGAACTTCGGCGAAGAGAGAATGTGGTTGATTGGGGGGTGTGACTAAATCCATATCAAATTGCCTACATATATCTGGGGATGGAGAATCAAATCAGAGGTGTAGTTCTAAGGAAGAATGGTGTGATACATGCACATCTTGAACCATCCTTGACGAAGGTGCCTTAACTTAGGCGCGTAGGAGATACTTTTCCATGTCTCCGTGTAGACGACGACATGTATGAGAGAATATGTATGAGTGATAACGTAAGAGATAAATACCCCAAGCGAGGGTATTTATAGAGATCTTGAGAGTCATTGCAAGGAGAGTAATTTGAATTAAATCAAGAGACAATCTAGGAGGGAATCTAAGATAAGATATCCAATCCTCCTAGGATTACGATTACGTTGCGTAATCCCCAAGATACCCTAATTTGACTTGATTTAGGATTTCCTTACTTGGGAGACAAGTAAAATCTTCAATGGGTTTAGAGTTAATGGAGCCGTGTCGGACTACCTTGGCCTGTGGTAATTTGACCGCCCTAAGTGCCATGTGTCATGGGTCTAGAAAATCATGGCCCTACAATTGTCCCTAATTATGCTTTTGAGAGTGCGGCTCCACTCAAAGATAGATGGTTACCCACGGACAATGAACAAACCTCTCTCGAATAACCGCTTCTTGAATACGCTTCAGTACGACCTTCAAGCTACTTGTTTGTTTTGAGGCTAGCCAAGTTCAGGTAGTGCTACTTGCTTGTCTCTAAAAGATATGATATTCCGAAGTTTTGAACCATATTGTAGACCCCTGGTTAGATTTTTCGAATGTACAACTGAAAAGCTGGATGCAAAGCGGAATGCGCCTATGTTACTTTATCCTTGGATAGTCTTAGATGCCTTAGGAGATATTTTGCTAAGTTTATTTCACTCAAGTCTTTAATCCTGTTAGAGTAAAATACTTAGAATTTTCTTTCTTTTCTTTCTTATCGTGGAATATAGTTTAATCCAACAATCTTTCCAAAGTAAACCAACTTCAGAGCTAAGTAACGGAGTCAAACATGAATAAGCTTGTAGGTCCGAGACGGGTCTCTATATCCCTTGATAATATTGAAGTGAAAAATTGTTATCTCCCAAACTTAGTGTTTATAACGATTTTCACTACGATAATCAGAGTGCCACCCTACTCCGACACCATGTCTAAGACCTATGAAAAAGCTTTTGCTCCTAACTTGTTCTGATGCATTGATCAGATTAAGGATGAAAAAGTGATGAGATATTCGGAATGGCATCCAGGTTTTAATATCAGTCTGACAAGTTTGAGTTACCTTGTTGGTTGAGTCATAATAGTTCCTAACACTTGCAAAAAATTAATCTAAGTGTTGTTGTGAAAAGTTGAGCATGACTTTGATTTCGTTTGTTCTTTCACCTTGCCCTATTCGAAATCTGAAGATTTTTATAATCCCAAAATGTCATTAGGAAGCTGTTTCCTTCCTAGTCTGAGTTGCATGAACGTCCTAGTGAACCTTAAACAAAAGTTTCGTTAGAACTTGGTTGCTTGCATGCAAGTTGGAAACACCTTTGGAATCCTTTTGTTAAACTATATGTGCATCAAACCTGTGCAATTTGGATCAGACTACACTTAGCTGTTTGGCTAAAGCACTTTTGTGCGTTATAGCTCATTTGGAATAAAATTCCATCTTGGGATTTCCTAGTATGGGTGGGCCTTTCAGACCTGCATATCGCCTTAGAACGTGCTTGATTTAGTACGCTGGTCTGAGATAAAAGTAATCATATAAGGTTGGAGTTCAAAGCCACCACTCAGATGATTTCTGGATTTCCCCTTCGATTATTACCTCGAATTGCCAAAGCCCAGGTTTGAATGTTTATAACGCACAACTGTTATGTTGCATAAACTTTCCAAGGGTCGGATAATGCATTGGAAGCTTCGGATCAAGGCCATGTCTCTATGTTTGTAGTCCACCTATCGTAATTGCACTTAATGCGGGTTAAGCTCCTAAGCTGCTAATTAGAATACCACAGAATGGGCTATAGGAGACTCATTTAACACTAAGACTTTGAGTATTTTAGACTAGAACATCTCTTGCATAATTACAAACTTAGTGAGATATTTGGGAAATTGGGGAGTTCCCTGTACGACAAAAAATGGTGTAAGAAATAACAAACAAAGTCACTCAAGGATCTGAAAAGATCATTCCCAGCTTTGAGATTTATGTCCTGAGTGTGCAGTTTCCGACGTCTGCCCATGTTACATGCTTAAGTCATTGCCTTGGTGTTAGTTCTTTGACCAAGTTGTCTTACTTGTGGTCAATTGATGGAATCAACCTATAGCCAAGTATAGGCTAATTAGAAAGGAGCCGCACATGATTGGGGTTACCTTTGTCACATCCCGGCCCGGGCCCGCACCACATCCCGGGCTCGACTCCACCGTAGCACGATATTGTCCACTTTGGGCCCCTACCACGCCCTCACGGTTTTGTTTCTGGGAACTCACACGAGAACTTCCCAGTGGGTCACCCATCATGGGAATGCTCTCGCCCGAACTCACTTAACATCAGAGTTCCGATGGAACCCGAAGCCAGTGAACTCCCAAAAGACCTCGTGCTAGGTAGAGATGGGAATATACATATAAGGCTTACAAGATCAACTCCCTGGGCGATGTGGGATGTTACAATCCACCCCCCTTAGGGGCCCGACGTCCTCGTCGGCACACATCCGGTCGGGGATTGGCTCTGATACCAAATTGTCACATCCCGACCCGGGCCCGCACCACATCCCTGGCTCGACTCCGCCGTAGCACGATATTGTCCGCTTTGGGCCCCAACCATGCCCTCACGGTTTTGTTTCTGGGAACTCACACGAGAACTTCCCAGTGGGTCATCCATCATGGGAATGTTCTTGCCCGAACTCGCTTAATTTCAGAGTTCCGATGGAACCCGAAGCCAGTGAGCTCCCAAAAGGTCTCGTGCTAGGTAGAGATGGGAATATACATATAAGGCTTACATGATCAACTCCCCTGGGCAATGTGGGATGTTACAACCTCAAGTCCGAGTGTAGCTCATGCGCATGTCTCATTATGGTTTCATGCTCTAATCTTGGTTAATAATTTCTAAATCACATATCATCCTGCATTCAATTATAGATACAACTAAATAATCAAAAGTACTTATATCTTGGAACGCTACCATGGCTTGTACCAAGGTTGTTTAGTAGATGGATGGGTTTTCAAATTTTCTCCTCGTCAGAGTTTGAACCTGAACAAGTGAACTATGTAAATATGCAGAAAATCTCTACTTGCATTGTTCCTATTAAAACGGAGATATTTTCTTCATTAAAAAATTGAATCATAAGACGTAAAGTGATGTTGAAAGCTGACATCCATAGCTTTCCAATGATATAAGCCTCATTGTTCAATTATGGCTGAGGAATTCCAAGTTAGTCCGCAAAGTAGATTGATATGCATAAATAGATTGTTGATTACCTTTTTTGCGTTAGAACTATGCTTGGGCGAGTCTGGAGTTACAGACACACTCATATCCTCAGGATAACTAATACTTGCACTTTAGCTTGTAGACGATGACTTGTTGTTTAAGCCTAGTTGCCTCACTCGTTCATTTTAGATGAAGCATTCACAATTTGCAGGATCGACCTAAATATTAAGATCACTTGCATTCGCCAATTCCTAAATTGTAAGAATCTCCAAGAACATAGGAAACCTGCTTGATCCCCAATCGGATTAGGCTTCCTTATCTTGGGGAGCAAGTAGATCTTTGTCTGGAACCCTACAAAGTGTAGTTGTTCTATGGGTCTGTTTGTTCAACATTTATGATCGGAGTTGTTTAGTCCATGACCAGACTAAGAAGGCATACTTACTTTGACTCGACTTACTTCGAATAGTTTTAGAGTAAGTCAGAGTAATAACATTGTTCGGATTCATTATGTGTGGGAATTTGAATCCATAACAACCATATTGTGTAGAAGTCATTCTATTCACGTGTGAGTACGTTGAAAGTTGTTCCAGCATACGCATATCTCAAAAATTAGCTTCTTACTCCATATAGTATGCCCCCTAACTTTTTACATTGCAAACCAGTAGTGGAGGAGGACAAGTGTGGAGTTGTCACGTAGTGTTTTGCGAGTGACCTTGTGTTTAGCTCGTAAGAGCAGACTTGCATTAGGTTAACCTTTAACTTAGTCATTATTGTGCGTATCCTGAACTCATAGGTTATTGTAGCATGTTGAGCATCGTTTGATATGAGTTCAAAGGAAGAACTTTGAGGAATTTCGCAGAGAATTCCAACCTGTAAAATGACTATTACATTTTCCAAATAGCTCGAAATTGCATTCTGCAAAATTTGACAAAATTTGACGTCTGTATCTTCGCGATGGTGCATGACTCGAAACCCCATCCAATTCGAGACGATACAATTTTATCTGCCAAGTTAATTGCATTAATGTGATGTGCTGGTTGGGTTGGCTTGTTGTTGAGTGCCAGAATTGAGATTGTTCCATCCTCTAGAAAATTATGGGAAAATAATAATGTTTTAGCTTTTATTTCTTAGCCTTTCAGGCCTATAGTATTTCATTTTAAAAAATTGAGAAGGCTTTGAAATCTCCATTTTCCCCACAGCTGTGCAGCTTTAAAGGGAATACAACTTCAACTATCTTTGTGTGAAAAACTGGAGGTATTGGCTACGTAAAAAATTTTGAAAACTTGAAGCAACAATCTTCAGCTTCTTACCTTTCTTTTCAATTGGCCTTGTGTCGAAATTCATCCGGAAAATCAAATTTTCGTTAAAAATCATTTAAGGGCACATATTGGGTTTAAGGCACAATTACATTGCCACCAAATTTTTGCGAGCACTTACCCTAGCTGGAGTGTTGATGGATTCGAATTGAGTTGCATGAAACGCTAGTTGTAGATTTCATAAGAGAGGTTTTTTAGTTGAATTCATGATGAAGTGTTGGTTCGCACGGAGCCAAACCTACTCTTTCTTCCAACTTTGTTATTTCGTGCCTTGTATCTTTGCGAGCCTTTCTGACTAAGCAATTAGTCGGAACATGTGTTGCAAAGTGGCACCTGGGTTGTCATGTGCTCCAAATGGGATGCCCCCAGTTCATTGCATTTTGAGTTGTAGGTGGAGTTCTGGATTTGAACTCAAGACAGAGTTCCGAAGTTGAACATATGCTTTCTTTGGGGGTGACATCCCCCTAGTGAATTTCTTCCCAAATTGGGATTTTCTACTCTCATCAGAGTTGTTGTGTAGTTGTTAGAGTTACTGGCTCCACCATAATAGTTGGCGGAATTTACCAAATCTTTTACAGACGGTTGATATTTTCCTTGCAATAAAAACAAACAAAGAAAGAAACAATCTTGTTCTGCTTATCATCGTTGTCTTCCATGAAAGTTGCAATATCGATGAGGATATAACATGCTAAGAAACAACAGACTTAGCGTGGAAGCATAAGAATAAAGCAAGCATACACTACTACAAAAGGGACTTATAGTGTCAGTGGGTGGTGTCGGTTTAATATAATGTAGTAGCGCATAAGACAGTTGCGACACTAAATGAACATGACGTTGGATTTACTGTCGCTTATAAGCGTTATAAAATGTCACATCCTGGCCCGGGTCCACCACATCTCGGGCCCGTTCCACCACCGTAGCACGATATTGTCCGCTTTGGGCTTACCATTCCCTCACGGTTTTGTTTTTGGGAACTCACGAGCAACTTCCCAGTGGGTCACCCATCCTGGGAGTGCTCTGGCCTCCTTCTTGCTTAACTTCGGAGTTCCTACGAAACCCGAAGCCAGTGAGCTCCCAAAAGACCTCGTGCTAGGTAGGGATGGGAATATACATTTAAGGATCACTCCCCTGGGCGATGTGGGATGTTACATAAAATGTCTACGTCGCTTTTAAATCGACGTAAACATTTAATGTCGCTTATAACCGACATATATTTTAATAATTTTAAATACTGGCATCGCTTTAAACAAAACAGTGTCGCTTTTAAGCGACATAAAGTATTGGTGTCGCTTCTAGGCGACACTAATTATTGTTTTTAAATATTTTAAAGCCTGCGTCGGTTCTGAGCGACATAGATTTTAGTTTTTTTAAATATTTTGAAACCCGGTGTCAGTTGTAAGTAGGCCTGGCAATTCCTGACACGACCCGATAATCCGACATGACACGACACGAAATTAACAGGTGTTCGGGTCGACACGATAACGAATCGGGTTGTTATTGGGTAACCCGTTAAGCACCTATTAAGATAACAGGTTGGTTCGGGTATACACGTGGGTAACACGATACAGGATAAGCAAAATATTAATTTTATAACCCTAAAAAAATACTGTAATAATTATATATATTAATTTAACAATTTTTTACCCCTAAAAACTACAATAATTATATATAAATATATATATATATATATATTAAATTAAATATTAAAAATTGGTGACCATTGGATCGGCTTAAATATACATATCATTCAATTTCTTAAGTGTTATACGTACAAAATAAATAAATTTAAATCTACTTAAGAAATATATACACACACACACACACACACCATTGAACTTGATGCGATATGAATTCTATGAAACTAATTTCAACGATCCAACCGTCAAACTTGTTTGTATATGCTTCGAGATCGCATCAGCAAAAAATTGCAAAAAACAAACATTCAGAGATCAAGTAACGAAACAAAACTTTTTGCCGGTTATCAACGAAAAATCACGATTTAACGGTTATTTTAAAAATCAAGATTTAACAGTTATTTTAACTCCGATTTTGATAATTTTTTACAGCTACACTCCTATATGAATACAATGAATGAACTCGATCTTCAATTTCAAATATTTACACTAGTGGATACCAATAAATCTTATGTTATACTTAATGGAAGTATGAATAAACTCTTAAGTGTTAGTGAATCTATTGTTTTGATGGGATACGCATTCTACGAAACTAGTTTCAACGATCCAACCGTCAAACATGTTTGTATATACTTCGAGATCACATACGTCAAAAATTGCAAAAAACAAACATTCAGAGATCAAGTAACGGGATAAAAAATTTTGACGGTTATAAACAAAAAATCACGATTTTGATGATTTTTTTACAGCTACACTCTTTGATCCTATATGAATACAATGAATGAACTCGATCTTCAATTTCAAATATTTACACTAGTGCATACCAATAAATCTTATGTTATACTTAATGAAAGTATGAATAAACTCTTAAGTGTTAGTGAATCTATTGTTTTGATGGGATACGCATTCTACGAAACTAGTTTCAACGATCCAACCGTCAAACATGTTTGTATATACTTCGAGATCGCATACACCAAAAATTGCAAAAAACAAACATTCAGAGATCAAGTAACGGGATAAAACTTTTCGACGGTTATAAACGAAAAATCACGATTTAACGATTATTTTAACTCCGATTTTGATGATTTTTTTTACAGCTACACACATTCACCCTATATGAATACAATGAATGAACTCGATCTTCAATTTCAAATATTTACACTAGTAGATACCAATAAATCTTATGTTATACTTAATGAAAGTATGAATAAACTCTTAAGTGTTAGTGAATCTATTGTTTTCATAGGATACGCATTCTATGAAACTAGTTTTAACGATCCAACCATCAAACATGTTTTTATATACTTCGAGATCGCATACGCCAAAAATTGCAAAAAACAACATTCAGAGATCAAGTAACGGGATAAAACTTTTTTACGGTTATAAACGAAAAACCACGATTTAACGGTTATTTTAACTCCGATTTTGATGATTTTTTTACAGCTACACTCTTTGACCCTATGTGAATACAATGAAGGTACTCGATCTTCAATTTCAAATATTTACATTAGTGGATACCAATAAATCTTATGTTATACTTAATGAAAGTGTGAATAAACTCTTAAGTGTTAGTGAATCTATTGTTTTGATGGGATACGCATTCTACGAAACTAGTTTCAACGATCCAACCGTCAAACATGTTTGTATATACTTCGAGATCGCATACGCCAAAAATTGCAAAAAACAAACATTTAGAGATCAAGTAACGGGATAAAACTTTTCGACGGTTATAAACGAAATATCACGATTTAACGGTTATTTTAACTCCGATTTTGATGATTTTTTTACAGCTACACTCCTTGACCCTATATGAATTCAATGAATTAACTCGATCTTCAATTTCAAATATTTACACTAGTGGATACCAATTTACTTGGGGATATAAAAATTTCACTTTTGAATCTTCTACGCATTTCTCTTGTGCAATGGTTTTAAGGTTTCCAATTTACTTGGGGATATAAACCAAGTTCACAGTCGGTAAGAATCAATTGTTTTATTATTTTTTGTTGCAAAATATTTTAATGAATTTTTCTTTTTTAAAATTTATCAGATGTCACCCAAATTTTACTATTTGATATTTCTAATTTTACTATTTGATGTCATTGATTAGTCCCTCATCTCAGCCGTCCATTGTCAATTTCATTCAGAAAGTATCAACCGTCCAATTCCACTTGAACTCACCGATCTGGCACCAATCCGCTTGATCCAGCTTAACACATCGCAACCGTCAAGTTTTGAACTTTCCCAAACCCAATCCACGACCAAATCAAATTCCAGACAGCGATCCTCGTCAAACCACTTTAGCCAATAGAATCCAACCGCTACCATTGTATAAAAACACATTCTCCTCACCTTTTAAGTCCATCTCAAAAATATCCAACTCTCAGAGTCTTTCAATCCAAATCGAACAATCCCCAAATCCGCGAACTTTTATGTCACCCAACTCCATCAATGGCGCCCAAAGCCGAGAAGAAGCCCGCTGAGAAGAAGCCCAAGGCCGGAAAGAAGCTCTCGAAGGAGCCCGGAGCCGCCGCCTTGAAATCAAGTCTGGTACTGGAAATCAAGTCGTATGGGTCTAGGGGTAGGGTTTTAATTAGTAAATGTGTATTTTGCTTTCAATTTTTTTTGTGAATTTACGTTGATTTGGTACTCGATCTTTATCTTGGTAGGAAGTGAAATACGATTGTGGTTCATATAATCCTTGGTGCTTATATATATCTTGTGTGGTTTTCAATTGCAACATTATCTTGGGGTTACTTCTCTATCAGGGATTCAGAGCCCGTTCTTTTGAAGAAGAAATCAACCTTCGAATTGAGGGTTTTTAGTCATCGAATACTATCAAACTCTAGGTGTATGATTCTCCAATTGTGTTTGTGTTTTGTCAAAACTGCATTGCGATGATCACGAACGCCATTCCATCTCTGTGTTGCTCTCCAACACGCGCAAGTGGGCTTATTTTCATATAATTTGTTGTAATTGTTATTAACTAAAAATGGAGGGAGTTCTGTTAAAGTTTATTATTTTTAATATATCTGGTGTCGCTTTATGGACGACAGTAGCGAGATTATTTTATTTATTTAACTTACATGGTGTCGGTTTGGACCGACAGTAAGTCTAATTATTTAATTGTTTATTTGTTACTTAATGTTGCTTTTAAGCGCCATCATGTCAGATTTTCATGTCGTTTTAAAGCGACGTAAGGGATGATGTCGCTTTTAAGCGATGCAGTTGTTTATTTATTATTTATATTACTTTACTTCTTGGTGGCGGATTAAGGGGGCTAAGTGACGTCATTACCCTTTTGTGACGGTAGTATTGGTGTTGGTAACTCTATCAGACATTGCACGATTTAATGTCGGATTTTTACCAAATATCCGACATTAACTGGTGTTTCTTGTCGGTTTTAAAACGCCAGTGATATCCCCTGATAGATTATTGTAAATTGTTTTTTGACTCTGGCGTTCATTAACTTATAAGGCCATAAATTAAATTTAACAAATTTGAACAAAACCCTTTATGCATGGACCTAGAAGCAATCTGTTTGATGCAGTCATACAACAACAATTTAATTGTGTAATCAAACAAACAATTTAAGTAAAGCATAAAAGATGCGAAGTAAACGATAGGAATCTTCTGCCTTCGTTCAGGCCTTGTGGGCTTTCAGTAAATCATAAAGTTATTGTGACCGGTGCCCTTACTTTTTTTGTTGTTCATAGTAGAGGCTGTTGGCCTGTGGAATATGAGCTCAGTCTCAATAAAAACATCAATTGTTAGAATTAAAATCACGCACATAATCGGACGGAGGTGAAATTCAGTCAGAATTACCCATGAACTTCTGCGAGGGGAGAATGAGGTTGATTGGGGAGTGTGATTGAATCCAGATCGGATTGCCTACATATCTCCGGGGATGGATGATCAAATCACGAGTATAGTTCTAAGAAAGAATGGTGTCATGTATGTACATTGTGAACCATCCTTGACGAAGGTGCCTTGACTTAGGCATATAGGAGATGTTTCTCCATGTCTACGCGTAGACGACGACGTGTACGAGAGAATATGTGTGAGTGATAGCGTATATCAGTATTGAAGAGATAAATGCCCATGTTAGGGTATTTATAGTGATCTTGAGAATCCTATTGTAGGGAGACTAACCCCAATTAAATCGAGAGACAACCTGGAGGGTAATCCAGGATAAGATATCCAATCCTCCTAAGATTACGATTACGTTGTCTAATCCTCAAGATACCCTAATTTGACTTGAATTAGGGTTTCCTTACTTGGGAGACAAGTAATATCTTCAATGGGCTTAGAGCTAATGGAGTCGTGTCAGACTACCTTGCCCTGTGATAATCTGATCCGGAATACTTTGTAACTCTGATCTCATTCTGAGCTTTCAGGTCATTCCGAAATTTTTTTTCGTTGTGACGGGAACACAAATGGTACATCACTTGTTTTAATAGAAGTGGTGAAATTTTTTATTATTTTAAGTTATTAACTTTTTAGCATACATATCCCACAAATTGTATAGTGACACATAATGTACCACCCCGTGTACCGGTCACATTAAAAAATCTCTCGATCATTCCAACTACCCTGAGTGCCACGTGTCATAAGCCCATAAAAAGGGTCCCACACTTCATTTTGTCTCCATCTATATCTCTCATCCTTTCTCTCATCGGCGAAGCCGTATCAGATTTTTTCCTGTTGTCACTTTGCGTCGTTTTAGATATACGGGTTCGTCGTTGTCATATCGTTCCAGATTTCCTTTACCGTTGTCGTCGTGTAGTTTCCAATTTCAACTGTATCGATCAATTAGATATCTTCCTTGCAAAGATCATGATCTAGTGCGGGCTCTGAAGAGAGAAATGGTGAGGGGTGAGATATAGAGAATGGAAGGGAAGCATAGTCGGTGGTGAGAAGTGAGTGTGGCGATAGGGTGGTGTGGTTGTCGGAGTTTTAAATATGCAAGCACCATAAAAGTATTTTTATTCTGCATAAATTTGCAAAACAAGTTCAAGGTAACAAATTTAAATATGGACTCTCAATCGACATCTCGGTTTAATTAGAGAGAAAAGTAAATAAGAGACTTTAAAGATGACTCTGTTACGTGTCTTCTCAACTCTTTTTTTAATGTTTACATTTTGGAAATGTACATGATCCAATATTAATGCAAATACTCTGTAATGGGACATCTTTTATATAGAATTATTTAGTCAAAAAGTAACGTTTGTAAATATATATCTATTAAGTAATAATCTAATTCTCTCTTTATCGTAATAAAATTTGTTTGGTCTCAATATTATTACAATAGAAAGATTTCATGTGTATATGGTTGGAGGATAATTTTCTTTTAAATTGGAATATTGCAAGAATATATCATTTAAAACTTTTTTTTTTGGGTAATCAAACTTCATTAAAAAAAGAAACCACGAATACAATAAGTACCGATACAATCAAAGTTCAAGGCAAGAAGCAAATTGGGGAGTTACACAAATGTGATTCGACGGACTACATAATCCATACTTGGTAAAAGCATCTGCCACAAAATTTGCTTCCCTAAAAATATGGTTCCACTTGATAGTAGATAACTTCTTGGTCATTGGGATACGTCATTTAAAACTTTTGTTTGTTGAGTAACATGAAAGAAAAAAAAAACATTAAAGAACAACTATGCTAGCTCTAGCAACACTAGAGCAGTCATCAAAATTTTTATTTTTTATTTTTACTTAAATGTTCAAAGCTTTATTTTAAAGTTTGAAGTTTGAGTATGAGTGAAAATGTCTCCAAGACAAACAAAAACACACTGGTGAAACCCATACCTACACACGAAGTGATGGGTTTTAGACCTTCTAGATTTATATAAGTTAATATTCAGAGACAAGATCACAAAACGCATCCATTAAACTTTGGTCTCAAACCAATGATGGTAATTTTAAAATGAGTAATGTTAGGGAGATCAAATTTTTTAAACAAATTTGTAAACCAAATGATGTAGTTGTTGATGATTGAGTTATTATTTAAACGTGAATTAACGTGTTTATTTCTTTTTTGTGACACATAATTTAATTTAAAATTTTAGTCTACTTCTGTCACATTCCGGCCTAGGCCCCCACCACATCCTGACTCGGGCCCCCACCACATCCGGAGTTCGACTCCGCCGTAGCACGATATTATCCATTTTGGGCCCCGACCACGCCTTTAGGGTTTTGTTTCTAGGAACTCACACGAGAACTTCCCAGTGGGTCCCCCATCCTGGGATTGCTCTCGCTGCGAACTCGCTTAACTTCGGAGTTTCGATGGAACCCGAAGCTAGTGAGTTCCCAAAAGGCCTCATGCTAGGTAGAGATCGGAATATACATACAAGGCTTACAGGATCCACTCCCCTGGGCAATGTGGGATGTTACAATCCACCCCCATTAGGGGCCCGACGTCCTCGTCGGCACACATCCGGCCAGGGATTGGCTATGATACCAAATTGTCACATCCCGGCCCGGGCTCCCACCACATCCCGGGCTCGACTCCGCCGTAGCACGATCTTGTATGCTTTGGGTCTCGACTGACACACCCCGACCTAGATCGAGGCATGCTGGTCGTCACGTGAGGGTGACGTAGCCATGTGCGCAGTGCGGAAGACAATGATAAAACGAAATGCGAATAGGATTTAAGTGTGAATACACACAATCAGAGCATAAGTAGCCTAAGTGTAGTCCAGCAGGACGAATATTAATTATACAATACCAAAGATGATCCTACATTGGTGATAATCTGTCAAAACCGCCGACGATTCCTCGTAAGCCACCAACAAGCACTCCTAACTAGAATCTGGAGGGGCACAAAACAGAAAGTGTGAGTGGGCAAAAACAAAGCTTTTCAAAACCATTTCACTTATCAAAAGTAGTAGCCCCTCGCCGTAAAACCTGTATAATTCCCAGAAAAATAGAATGCATATATAAATATATCTCAAAACCCTGTTTAAGATAGCAAATCCATAATCATGCCATGTCAAATATCTCAGCAAGGAAATAACAAAGTCAGGTGAAATAAATCAATATGAGATGGTACGGCAGCCGCAGTCACCTAACTTGACCTGTACGGCTGGATCTAGAACTCATCAACTAGTTCTCTGCACACAAGTTGGAACCACCTAAAGTGGTCTGTACAACAGGCTGGGTGTAAATAAATACGCTCAAGTGCTACAGTCACGTGAAGGCTGTGCGAAGTATCGCAAGTCACCTACGAGTTGGAACCACCTAAAGTGGTCTGTACGACAGGCTGACACCTGCCTTGGATCCAAGGTGAGCGTGTGGTGCGGGAGGTGAACGATCACGTGAAGGCTAGGCCCTGTCATCGGGCGGAGCACTAACATCGGGGTGCAGGATAACAATCTCTAAATGCATCTCAACACAATTACTCACTACCATCACTACCATTAATATACTCACCTGAAGCTTACCTTAGCGTCCGCAGCATCGAGCAACAATATATATAACCATACTAATGCACAATTAAACATAGAGAGCATTTGGCATGGCATTTCAACATATAAAACCATTTAATTAAAGTTTCTGGGAAAAATACCAAGTATATATATATATTGAAAACCAAAAGCCCACTCACTGATATGTGGAAGGGTCGTAGCCCCCGAGTCTCGCTTGACTACGCTCGTCCTCAGGATATGTCTCACCTATATGTGAAACAACTATATAAACGTTATTTTAAAGCACATAACCAAAACTAGGTAATAACTTCTCATACATTGCTCAATTGGGGTATTTGAATATACCATCGTGGCCTACTCAACCCCAGAAACGTCCCCATATTTTAGAAAAATTTTCCGATGTCCCACGCGCCCTCACGGCGTTAGGGAATCCGTTAAATATTAGAATATACCGTTAAAGATACCTGATGCCGTTAGAATATTCCGTCAACTTTGACGGAATATTCGCCTCCTTCTTCCTTGGTTCGCCGAAGTCTGGCGCTGGCCACTGCTGCTATCGCCGGATTCTAGAAAAAACTTTAAACTTCAATATCTCACTCATTTCTACACCAAATTTCACAAATTTTATACCAAAATGAAGCGCTCAACAAGTAGAACATGATCGTACCTTTCAAAGGTCCTAAAATCAACGGAAACTCATCGAAAAAATTTCGTGAAAATCGGCCAAACCTGCAACTCCATAAACCCGAGTGTTCTTACGTCAAAACCACTCCAAAATTGATCCAACATGCTAGAAAAGCAAGAATAATACCTTCTTAGGTCTCAAAAAAACCTAAAACCTTCGCGATCATGTCGGAGAAAATTCACCCCTCACCGGAGCTCGGGTAACTTGAGTTCTACGAGTCCTCATGTCGAACTAATGGCATGGATGAGCTCCTGGACTTGCAAAGAACACAAAGATCACCTTCACAGCCTCGATCTGTGCATGAAATGGTTGCTAGAGGAGTTGTCCGTACAATTGTACGAACAATGGAGGAAATCCGAGAGAAAAATGAGAGAGAGAGAGTCAACGGGAGTTTGGGTGTGTGTGTGGTCCAGGTTGGGTCACCAACCAAAAACAAATAAAATCTAAGTCCTAATTGAATCCAAATAATTAGGACTTAAAATGATTGGTCCAATTCTTTTAACTCACTTCATTTTCCTTAGACCAAATATCCAATTACGACCCAACGCTAATGGTAAAGTCGTCATTCCACACTAACGAGGACAAAATAATTAATGTTTCGGGACGGGTTGTCACACCGACCACGCCCTCACGATTTTGTTTATAGGAACTCACACGAGAACTTCTCAGTGGGTCACCCATCCTGGGATTGCTCTCGCTGCAAACTCGCTTAACTTCGGAGTTCCGATAGAACCCGAAGCCAGTGAGCTTCCAAAAAGCCTCATGCTAGGTAGAGATGAAAATATACATATAAGACTTACAAGATCCACTCTCCTGGGCAATGTGGGATGTTACACCTTCGCATTACTCTTTCAAAATTAAATATATAATCAATCTTTCAAGATTTTTCTTCACCAAATCAAAAGTATTTTGAAGAATATGTGGCAATTAGTATTAGTAATTAAATATGTTTGACATGTGACCAAAAAAGCATAGTGGGTCTTCATATACGTTGAACTTTTTTCATCAATATTCTTTCTGCTTTCCATTCTTATTTCAAGCAAAATATCTGTTAACTTGGTAAATTCATGATAATAATTTCTTATTTCATGCAAAATATCTGTTAAGTTGGTAAATTCATGAATGATAATAATGTCTCAAAATTATATTACTTATTATATATTATTATTTTGATTATTATACATTGCCTGCAAAGCCCACATTAACCAATTTCCTCTGAGGTTTCCAAGCAGCAGGACTGCAGCCATCAGTGAAACCCTCCCTCCTCCGGTGGTTTACCACATTCTTTGTCCATCCTCTCTCTCTCTCTCTCTCTCTCTCTCTCTACCATTGGCTATACATTCAAATCTTGCATAATAGTAAACAGGGTAAAAGTCCAAGAAAAACCCCTGTAAATCACTCAAAACATCAAAAAACACAATAGGGCAGGAGGCCCCATCTCTGATTCTTTCCCGAACTCCAGAAACCCCTTTTGTTTTTTAGCCCCTCCCTCTTGCTGTTCTTTCTTGTACTTATATGTTATATCCCCCCTCCCTTCCTTGGCCAGCCAATTCCCCCCCATCCCAAAAGCCATCACTTTTCAAACATTTTTTTCTTTTCTTTTCCTTCCTTTTCTTTTCACCTCTGCTTTATTCTCTCCCTCTCTCATCCACTAATTTCATACAAACAATTCCCAAACCCCATCAAATCCCCACTCTATAAATTCAGAGCAAAACCCATTTGTTAGTAAAACCCAAGAACTCCAAAATCCCCCTCCCCCTCTCTCCTCCCTCCATAAAATAACCACAACCCATTTCTCAAAATACCCCAAAAACTCCAAAGTTCATTACTTTTCTCTATATCCAGCAAACCCCATTTGAAAAATACTCAGAAGTTCCAAAATTCTATCACTTCTCTCTAAATTGTGCGAAACCCATTCCTCAAAATCTCATCATCCCTCCATAAACTGAGCAAAACCCACCACTCAAAATCCCAAGTATTTTCACACCAAAAATGAAGGAGTATTGGACCTCTTTGGCTTCTTTGCTAGGCGTTTTGGCCTTCTGCCAGAGCCTCCTCCAAGCAGTGTTCCCACCGGAGCTCCGCTACGCCTTCGCCAAGCTCTTCAACAAGATCTTCCACTGGTTCTCCTCCTACTACTACTTCGACATCACGGAGATCGATGGCGTCAACACCAACGAGCTCTACAACGCCGTGCAGCTCTACCTCAGCTCCACGGTCTCCATCACTGGCACCCGCCTCAGCCTCACGCGCGCCCTCAACTCCAGCGCCATCACCTTCGGCCTCTCCAACAACGACTGCATGGTGGACAACTTCAACGGCGTTACCGTCCTCTGGGAGCACGTTGTCACGCAACGGCAGAACCAGACCTTCTCCTGGCGGCCGCTGCCGGAGGAGAAGCGAGGATTCACCCTCCGCATCAAGAAGAAGGACAAGTTACTCATCCTCAACAACTACTTGGACTATATCATGGAAAAGGCCAATGAAATCCGGAGAAAAAACCAGGATCGGCTTCTGTACACGAATTCCCGTGGCGGATCGTTGGATTCCCGCGGACATCCTTGGGAATCCGTGCCGTTCAAGCATCCGAGCACGTTCGAGACGCTGGCGATGGACCCGAAGACGAAGAGGGAGATCATGGACGATCTCATGGATTTCGCCAATGGCCAAAACTTTTACCAGAAAACAGGGAGAGCTTGGAAGAGGGGTTACCTTTTGTACGGACCTCCGGGGACCGGAAAATCGAGCATGATCGCTGCAATGGCGAATTATCTTGGTTACGATATTTATGACCTTGAACTCACGGAGGTGCACACCAACTCCGAGCTGCGGAAGTTGCTGATGAAGACTAGTTCCAAGTCGATTATTGTGATCGAAGATATTGATTGTTCGATCAATCTGACGAACAGGAAGAACAATGGTGGCGGAGGGAATGCGGGTAGGAATTACTATGAATCAGGGGAGATAAGAGGTGGTGTTGGTGGTTCTGGGGAGGAGGGTGGCGGAGGAAATTCGATTACGCTTTCGGGGTTGTTGAATTTCACTGATGGGTTGTGGTCGTGCTGTGGGAGTGAGAGAATTTTCGTGTTCACAACCAACCACATTGAGAAGCTTGATCCTGCATTGCTGAGGAGTGGGAGAATGGATATGCATATTTTCATGAGCCACTGTTCGTTCCCGGCGTTGAAGATTCTGCTGAGGAATTATTTGGGGTACGACGAGGGGGATTTGGATGAGGAGATTACAAGGGAGTTTGAAGAGGTTTTGGAGAAGGCGGCAATGACTCCTGCGGATGTGAGTGAGGTGTTGATTAAGAACAGGAGGGATAAGGGCAATGCGGTGATGGAATTGCTGGAGGCCTTGAAGGCGAGGGCGGAGAGGAGGAAGAAGAAAGAGAGTAATGGGGGTGGTGAGTTGGAAGAGGAAGAAGATGTAGAAGAGGAAGAAGAGCAGGAGAAGAGGGCATTGGAGAGTCCTAAAGATGAAGGGTCATGTGACCTTGTTCAGGACAGCTGCAAGAAAGGTGATGAAGAGGATGATCAAAAACAAGATGATGACATTATAGAAAAATGAACGTAGGGTATCAGTGACGGATTCAGGATTTAAAAAGGGAGTGGGCAAGTTTGAGATTTGAAAAGTATTGGATATTCAAATTTTGATTTGTGGGATTTGGGGATGAGAAAATTAGAAGCTTTCTACATTATCCAATTCTAACATGTTATAAAAAGAATCTCTAGTCTTTGTAGTATTTTGAATAATGAAATAGAAATCCAATTTACTTGCAGCCAAAAGAATATTGAAACCAATATGATCTTTGCATTGCAATGGCATAGATAAGTCTATTTATGTGCACGTGGTTTGGTGACCATATGATCTGATTTGCTTTCTACGCTGCTTTTGGGTGTTAAAAAAAAATTGGTGGGAGATGTTTGGTATTACATAATATTGTTAAAGATGCTATCCATTAGCTGGCTGACCTGGGGCTGGAGTTCACATGGCCACTTTTGCCTCTTGGTGGAGATGTCGGCATTTTAATTACGAGAATGATTTTCGCACCATCTTTTTTTACTTCGTTTTTTAATTCTATCTGTTTTTTTTTTATTGAAGTATTTCATCTAACGAGTAGAAAAATAAAGTGTACAAGGTGAATCATTCAATCTAACGGCTCGAAGTAGCATAGGATAATGAGTTAGGGCTGAGATTATCATAGGTCTAGATTCCAATGCAACAAGAATTTAACCAAGACCCATGACAATTTAAGAGCAACAAAATTCTTGAGGGCATTGATTTAAGGGCAAAAAGAAGAGAGTAAGTCATTGCTGATCTCAAAGTGCATTTGAAAGCAAGATAAAGGGTTTGGTAACCTAATTGAGTTTTTCTTAGAACATTTTGAGTTTGGTTGGTCGGTTTGTATTTAAGTTTGATATTTCGGGACAATAGACAAATGATGTCAGTCGTTAAATTAAAAGATCTGAATTTATAAAAAAAGGGTTACAGGAGATCACTCTCGTTTCCACTATATCGAAAGAGTTTTGTACGTACTAGTATAATGATGATAGTATAGAAAAAAAAGGGAAAGAAAGGAACTGTGTGAATAGATAGGAACACAGGAGAGGGGGTAGTTTGGGAATAGGAGGCATGAAAAGGTGGAAACAGGCAAACAAGCCCCAGATTTTATGTTTGTAAAAGGAGGATTGAGTTTGCAAAAGCAGCAGAAAAAGTCTTGGCTTCTAATGAGTAAAAAGTTGACAATTTTCATTTTTGGGTTGATGATTTTGATATTTGAGTTGGAAAGGCAAAAGAGATTGGATTGTCAAGCTGCCTAGACAGAGTATGAGTAGATCTTGGCCTACGTGGTGACATGTGACAAACAACTTCTTATTAAAGTTGTTCCATGAAAAACATGCCTTGTGAGTAGCATATCGTATCGACCATCAAATTTGAAAGCTGCACCTTTTTAGTTTTGAATGATTTTTAGCTTTCCCTTCTTTTATTTTTTTTGGGAAATAGACAAAAATGACTCATTTTGTATATATTGGGATCAAAATAGGATTTTCGGATATGCACAAACTACGCACACGACATGAACAACAATATGACAGAAATAAGATTTTTCTAAAACTTACAATTACCAAATTGCCCTCCCATGTAAATGGGTTACCTAGAAATTCCAACTTTCATTTCTCATTTTGTAGAGAGAGAAACAGAGAGGAGAGAGAGAATAAGGAAAGAACGGCAACCTTGGAGTTAGGGAAGCCAACGAGATAGGTGTCGAGACTGCCTAACTTCTCGACGTGGCAGGAGCCACTCGATGGGTTTAGGGTTAGTGGGTGGGAGCAGCACTGAGGATTTGGACATTTTTGTTTTTGTTCTTGTTTTTATTTGAAATAAACACACAATTTGCTAATCTGATCGAATGGTTTACAGGGTGGTTAGGGACTTATGGTTAGCGCTTGTCCTATTGATGCAATGGGTCATTTTCTGAGATTCAAGTGTCGTGGCAAAGATTGGAGCTTTCAATTTTTCAAATTGAGATTTTTGTTTTTACTGTGAGAAATTAGGGTTCTTGATGCAGTATTTGGAGGAAATCTTCGGTTTAGTTGTGTACGTGCAATTAACGGGGTTGGGGGATATATGGAGGCCTAAATTCTGGAAATCTCTTAAAGATCTGTAGTTTACAAATCTTTGACCTGAACCTAGATTCTAGAAATTTCATTAATAATCATCTCTTTCCAGTGACATGCACATGATATGTGATAGGGATTTTACTACTAATGTGAATGGGATAAAAAACCTCCTAGTTTACTTGCAAGAATCACAAGGTTGTTGTAGTATAAACGGATCTCGCAAGGTCATTCTCCACAGGGATTATTAAATAATTCGAAACAAAACAGATTCCAATTAATTATTGTAAAGTAGAAGTTCAGGTGATTGATTTTATGACCTAATTAAAATAAAAACGAAATTAATGAATTAAAATAAACAATCTGCAATATTAAAACTAGAGAGAAAAGAAAACAGTTTTGGGAGAATCAAATTAAGAAAACACTAGGGTTCCACCATCACCTAGCAATCCTATGAACTTTTACCAATTACTTATGATCTACACATGCCACTTTGAAGGTTAGATTTTCCTAATTCATATTCTACTTGGAACCTCCAACATAGAACGTATATCTAACATGCAACCCGTCCGGACGTTCAGATCAAATCTGAACATGAAAGACTCATTATGCTTTATGAAAATCCTTTGAAAAACCATGCAATCCTTAAGACGTGATATTCATCTTAAGCGAAATTACAATTATTAATCACAAGAAGCCAGCGTCAATTTCAGGGAACCTTCCGATCAAAATTGCATCAAATTACTTTTCTAAAGATCCTAATGGTGATCAAGCATTAAAACAATTAGATAGTTTTTATCCCGGTGATTAACAATTCAAAGTATGCATGCAATCAATCATAAGCAATTAAATAAAAATCACATATTCATGCTAAGGCTCAAGGCTTCGCCCTAGCAAAAGAAATTAGTTACGCATACTCATAATTGAAATCATAGAAAATATTATTAAGAAAAGGATTGAAAACACCTTAGAGTAGAAAATCTCCAAAACCCTAGCAATTCTCTCTGTCTCCAAAGTTGCATAAAATAAAGCGTTGTAAAATATGGTAGACGGCCAAGCAATATATCTGCTAAGCCTCCACACAAACCCTAGGAAACTAAAATTAATAAAAACCCAATAAATTAGGAAACATAACCCTAAATTAAATGGTAAAATTCGTCTAAAATCTGAACAGCCACGTTTTGGACCCATAAGCTGCTCTAAAACAGACCCAATAAAGCTGGATTTAATGTTTGGAATATTCTGAACACTTCTCCAGAAGGCCACGAACCCATCTGAGGTCATCTTGGGCTCCAAAAACGCAATTTAAGCCCAAAAACGTTATTTTCCAGCACTGCGCACTGCTTCTTTATTCCATCGCCAGAAAATAACCGCTTGGTGAAAAAATCCCAAATTTTGATACGATCAAGCTAAGTGACTCACGAACGTCCTCCAACTGGAATTACTCCAAAATTCGTCCATTTGGTCCTGTTTTACTCCAGAGGAAGTCGAAAGTCCTATATTGAAAATACAATTCAAAGTATCAAAATTCTTCCAATATATTAACCAAAATATATTAAGATTAGGGTAAAATATATAATATAAAATCTACTCATCAATATGCTCACACATTTGAGCCAACCTAAAAACCAAGAGCTTACAGCACTCTTTTCGAAATCAGAAAAATGGCATCATCACCTGTGAGTCTTTACATTTTATATGTGGATATTTTGTCATTCAGTTTTGTGCATGGCTAATTTGTCCTATTTCAATCCTAAGATTAAGAAAATGGATCATTTTTGGCAATTTCCCTATTTTCTTTCGGAAGGTAGTGTTGGGGGACTTTTAGGTCTAAATGGACTTAGGATTCGCAGGTGTCCCTTTGTCTCTCTTGGTCTTTTTTCATACCAAGTTCCAAGATATCCCGAAGGGATAGGCACGTCTTAGGAAATATCCTGGTTAGATCAATGACTCAAAGGTAACATGATTAAGCAAATAAAGACTTGCTCAAGTGAGGCATGTGTGGAAATTAGTAGTTTATCAATTTAGCATGAGAGAGAGAGAGAGAGAGAGAGAGAGAGAGAGAGAGAGAGAGAGAGAGAGAGATTGCATGGTTATATGACATTCTAGGTTGGGTATATGAGTTTCCTAGGGTAATAACAATGCTTCTAATGGTTAAGATGCTTAAAAGGAGGTTGTGGAAAATACTAAGTTTGCAGAGGTGGCCTTCCTGAGGCTTGAGACTGTTTGCATTTAGGGAGTGATTTCCCTAGCTTGGTGCATCACAATCCTTAAACACCTCATAACGTTCTCCTTATTAGTCTAGTCTTTTTGGTCAAGTTCCTCTTCTTCTCTCCCTTTTTGATACCTCTTTTAGGTGAATGATTCATTTCCAGGTTTCCTAAGGAATCTCTAGTTGTGGCTAAATGCTCCTCTTACATGCAACCTTCCTTTTTGGTGTGAGACAGCTGAGCACTAATGCGCTAGTGAAGACTACAATGCGCTTCCTTCCAAAGACACTTCTTTTTCGGGTCAGCTTCCACATGTGTTACTTCTGGTAACGCATCTCCTGGCTTTCATGTGTCATTCTTCTGCGTGGGCTTGGAAGTGAAAGTTAACCTCTCTTTTTATTAAATGCATGTTTGGTCGGGTTATCACGTGAACTTAAGGCCTGGGATTTGGTTCCTTCCTAACTAGATTGGTTGGCTTGCTATGAAAAGAAAAACACTAGGTTTGTTCTCTCTCAAACTTATCCGGTGGACTTCAAAGATTATGGGCTTGAATCTTGGGCCCAAGCAACCCAAAGTCTTCCATAATCTTGACTCCGCGTAGACCCAATAAACTTCTGTAACCATCCACATCGCAATTCACTTAGCAAGTCACATGCATGTGATTTGAGCTTAGTTTAGTGTGAATAGTAGTTAGCATGATAAATATGCATGGATTTTCATGGGCCTGGCATGATTTATGCAAATACCCAATTTAATTACCGTAGCGTGGCATAACTGTGAATATTTTCCTTTCTCGATTCCGCACCTTTGCATGTGTTTACGCATGACTTGGGGTTTGTATGAGAATTGAGTATTGAGACTTGCTTGCGCTTGCATGTGACATTTTTGGGTCTCAACAAGGATGAAAAAAAA
The DNA here is from genome assembly GCA_035220775.1 of Malus fusca. Classification (NCBI taxonomy): domain Eukaryota; kingdom Viridiplantae; phylum Streptophyta; class Magnoliopsida; order Rosales; family Rosaceae; genus Malus; species Malus fusca. The sequence continues at coordinate 24,855,957 of CM069071.1, read as the reverse complement.
AACAAGATCTCACTTGTTAGCTTATCAGGATACACATGAGAATTGGAGTTGGTGCTTCTCAAGATGGCACATTCTGAATTTGAAGGTTAAAATACGTTGTCGTCGCATGTATGCATCAATAGTCGAGAATCATCTATGAGGGTTTAATTGACCATCACATTGATAAATTATAATCATTTTTATGCTTCAAACTTAGCAGAAATGCTACCTTTGGTATAAAAATATTGTTGTATAAACTATAATCATTTTTACCTGCACACCTAGGTTGTACGCATGGTTTGCACATGACTTGTATTGACAACGTATTTCTACTATATTTACAGTATAATGATGATACTATCTATATATAATCAACATTGTGAAAATACGTTGTGAATACATTATCTACCCCGAGTCATGCACAATCATACAAACAACCTAGCCCAAGTGCGCAGGTGACCAAACCTACCATACTTAGTGATACTCAGTTTGCTGCACCAGATTCAATTTAACCCCAAAATATCTCAAATTCCTAACCCTAACACCAACTTAGTTCTCTTTCATTTCTGTATCACTTACTATTTCTCCATTACCATCTCACTCCTCCACTACAATTCCTCCAATTACTTGCTACATGCTTGCTTTCGATTGAGAAGCCTCATTTAGCCACTGTGTTTACTACCCACCTCGGGAGCGAGTCGTCGCTCACTCAAACAAAGGTGTGCAAAACCACTTTGGTGGTTTTTGTCTTTGTGCTGCCCCATTCTATGATTTTGTTGGTGTTTTGTCTATTTGCTTTGTTGGCATCTGAAATTTTCCCTTGCTTGTCCTCGGGGTGAATATGATTGTTAGTGTTGGCCGCTTAGTTTGTTTGTTGAGTCTTTAAGAGGAAATTTTATGTATTATTTGTGGATCTTTAATGTTGTGAAGCTAGGGATAAGTTTAGTTTTTTCTTTTGGGGCTTGTTTGTATCTATATTTTTTATGTGGGGCTCGTGTGGTTTGTTGGTGCTGACAGCGAATCGGTTGACCCAAGCGGCAGAAGGGTGAGGTACATGGTGGTTGTGGTAGAGACAACTTGTGTTTAAGGGACTAAGTTTACTGGGGATATCATGTGTTTTGTTTGGGCTTCTATGTCCACTAGGCCTATTTGTAGCTTATATTTATGTTATCTAGTTCTCTTGTAACATTTTCCTCTATCAATGATAGGTTTAAAAAAAAAAATTTGCTACTTCCAACATGTTCTTCTTTATTACAAAGGGCAAGAAATGCATAGGAAGTACAAGTTACGTGCTAAACTAAGGCATTCAGAAAAAAAAAAAAAAAAGTCTTTACGATTGGTGGAGCTTAACGAAGACATTCAACAAGTTGAAAGAAACTAACAAAGTTGTACTTTCACACATTTTAAGTGCAAAGAATTTGGACCATTCTTGTATTCTTTACCTATAGGCTTAAATGTTAAAATGGTCTATAGGTTTTACCCTTATGACCTGATCATGTGTTTTCAATTCGGCCAATTTGATTTTTGTGTTTAACTCAGTTAGTTAATTTGCTCATTTTCCATCCAATTACCGAAATTTACATTAAAAATAAAGAAAAAGAAAATAATGAAAATTCAACAACAACAAAATTGAAACTGTTCGTCTAGAGGAATTTCCGATGGGGACGTTTCCTGGCCTATGAGCACACAGCTCCCCGAGAGGTTGGCGCTGGTTGATATTGTCTGTTAGGCTTCTGCTTATTGGCGGGCTGTAAGAGAAGGACAGAGTTAATTCTGAAAGGTGCCTTTGTGGGGCCTTAGGTGTAGGCCTTGAAGCTCACAATCAAAATTAACTTTAGGTGTTCAGGCATGCCACTGCCATCTTTAGCATGACAGATGTAAAACAGATGTTTAGTTTGATTGTATATGCCCGATAGACCAAGTTAGTTATGAAATGTGCCTTTGTAGGGCCTTAGGTGTAAGCCTTAAGGCTCACAATCACAACTAACCAAGTACTCGAACATATAGTGGTTGTTTCATTGTTGCAGAAGTATTACAACTGTTATACTTTAATCACCCGAGCCCGAAGAGTAGAACGAACCCAGATAGGTGCCTTTGTAGGGCCTTAGGTGTAGGCCTTGAGGCTTCCCATCAGAATTAATTCTATACTCAAGCGTTATGTGGCAATCATAATATAACAGAAGTAAAACTAAGAAATAGGTTGATTACTTGTGCCCCAAGTAACTCCAGACTTCTTGTTATCAAGGATTGTCGTGGATGGGTTAAGTCCACATAAAGTTCTTTTTTTTATGCCTTGAAACCAAAGACTTTTGATTAATCAATCTTGTATGCCCGCAAGGTTAGAACTTAGAAGTCTTTTACTCATAAACTTGCTAGAAATAACTTGGATACAGATGGCAGTATACATCATATTACTAGATTTATGAATAAAAAGACAGAACAAAGAGGGTCGGGCAAGGCTGATCGTCTTGCAACTTCCTCTCTTTGCAATTTACAAAGGGTTTGAGTGCTAGAAAGGAAGATTGGGAGATGCGTTTATAGGAGGGGATCGATACTACAACAAGATTCATACAAGGTAGCAGAGATTTTACAAAGGCTTTTTGGTGAAGGTTGATCCTGAAAAGGATGAAGGCTTGGTGCTGACTACAGCTTCGTATGTAAATCTGGCTTGAGCAGAGTTTATGTATTTGTTTGTTTGATTGAGTGTCCTTATCTCTGATTTCTCTTTCCTCTTTTATAGACGATTTGGCTTGGCTGCCTGCAGCATCAATCTTGCCCGAATGCAGCTTAAGGGTAGTGACTCATCAGCTTTTTACTTGTACTGCCATTGTAAAGTACTTTTTGGGCTGATTAGCTGGCTGGTCTACACCACTTGACCTTTATGTAGGTGAGCAAGTGGCTTAAGTGATCTGCACTTAGTCGGGAAAAGGGCCTCTCCTGCCTTCTGGGCTTCACCTGAGCCTCGGTCTTCTTTCCTTCTGGACCTTCTTTTAGGCTAACTTCCTTTTGAGCCCAAAGTTCAAGTTTTAACCCAAACAGAAACCCTCCTGCCTCCTACTTTTCCTCTAATCCCAGCTACCACCATCATCGAATCCATCCATAAGCCAACACTCCAACCACCATGAATTGCCCCATAACCACCCATCCTCTCTCTCTCCGAAAAATTTCACTCTCGTGGTCTCCCACCTGCAATCGAATTCTGCGTCATTTCTCCAGCGATGCGTCGACGTTGCGTTGCTCTTCACCTTCCACTCCTCTATGCTAACGTTGACCCCATATGACCCCAATCTGAGTCATCTCTGCATCTACCACCTTCGTAGCATTGATCTGCACCATTCTCCTCCTTTGTGGATCATCCTTTCCCCATTGCACGCTCATGGTTGGAGATGTTGGCTTGAATTTTTAATTTGAACTTTTATTTTATTTTTATTTAACTTTTATTTTTAATTTTACATTGAGCTTTTCATATTTCTTAAATAAATTGGTTTTTAATAATTTAAAATGAAATATTTAACAGTAAATTAAGGAATTGGACAAATTAGGTAACAGTTTAAAACACAAGGACCAAATTGGCCAAATTGAAAACACAAGGACTAAATGGACCGTACAAGTAAAACACAGAAACTATTTTGACATTTAAGCCCCAATTGTATATAGCCGACGTGGAATTTATTTTTTCCGTTTATTTTTCCTTTTTGGCATGATACAAATCAGGAAGAATCTGAAGAAACACAAACATAAACCAAAATTCTCATGCAGTTCACAACTTCATATAGACCTGGCATTCTTGTCGTGTTTTCCGTGTTCGTGTCGTTTTCGTGTCATACCCGATATCTTAACGGGTCGTGTCGTGTAACACCCGTTAAAATAAACGGGTAAAATGAGCCAACCCGAAATCGACCCGATAATATTAACAGGTAATATGACCCGACCCGTTACCCGTTAAGGAAAATATATTTTAAACCAATAAATAATCAAATGAAAAACATAATACTAAATAAGTATATACATTCCATATTATCACATCCAAAACATAAAAACGCAATTTTGTTTTAAGTATATTTTCGATTACCTAAAGTCTTTAATAGTTTTTTAATTAATGTAGAAGTGTAAAAAAATATAGAAAACAAATATATAAACACTCGTAATGACAAGCTTTATAACTTTCATACAGAGCTTAACTTCGAAATTCGCCACTATAATCATATAAATCATAGATCAAAATTTAACCGTTGATTGTTGTTTACATTTATGCTTCATTGTTCTCATCAAATTTCATTTTTTTAGATTTTCTTTTTTGAAAACATGATCTATTAGAGGGTGTAGGTAGATGAACGGTTTGGATCGTTGATATTATATTTAGAGTTTTACGGTTAGTGAAAATATTGCTTGATGTTTATAAAGTTTCTACAAATTATATGACATTGACTCATATTTCAGTTAACCGTAAATATCGAAACGTGATATCATCTTCTTACATTCGCTAGATGATCATGTTTTCAAAAAATAAAATTTTCAAAATGAAATTCAGTAAGAAGAATAAAGCGTAAATGACAATCGACGGTTAAATAAATTTAAGGTTTTACTACTACAAAATTATCTATTGCTGGCGGTCCAAAAACTTTTTTCAACGATCCAACCGTCAAACTTATTTGTACACATTCCAAGATTGCATACGTCAAAAATCGTAAAAAACAAACATTCAGAGATTACGTAACGAACAAAAGTTTTTTACGGTTATAAACGAAAAATCACAATTTAACGGTTATTTTAACTCCGATTTTGATGATTTTTTACAGATACACTCCTCGACCCTATAAGAATGTAATGAATAAATTTGATCTTTAATTTAAAGTATTTACACTTGTGGATACCACAAAAAACTTATTTTATACTTAATAGAAGTATAATATTAACTCTAAGTGTTTGTTTAATCTACTGTTTTGACGCAATATGCATTCTACAAAACTTTTTTCAACGATCCAACCGTCAAACTTATTTGTACACATTCCGAGATCGCATACGTAAAAAATCATAAAAAACAAACATTCAGAGATTACGTAACAGAACAAAAGTTTTTGACGGTTATAAACGAAAAATCACAATTTAACGGTTATTTGAGCTTCGATTTTGATGATTTTTTACAAATACACTCATCGACCCTATAAGAATGTAATGAATAAATTTGATCTTTAATTTAAAGTATTTACACTAGTGGATACCACAAAAACTTATTTTATACTTAATAGAAGTATAATATTAACTCTAAGTGTTTGTTTAATCTACCGTTTTGACGCAATATGCATTCTATGAAACTTTTTTCAACGATCCAACCGTCAAACCTATTTGTACACATTCCGAGATCGGATACGTAAAAAATCGTAAAAAACCAACATTCAGAGATTACGTAACGGAACAAAAGTTTTCGACGGTTATAAACGAAAAATCACAATTTAACGATTATTTTATCTCCGATTTTGATGATTTTTTACAGATACACTCATCGACCTATAAGAATGTAATGAATAAATTTGATCTTTAATTTAAAGTATTTACACTAGTGGATACCACAAAAACTTATTTTATACTTAATAGAAGTATAATATTAACTCTAAGTGTTTGTTTAATCTACCGTTTTGATGCATTATGCATTCTACGAAACTTTTTTCAACGATCCAACCGTCAAACTTATTTTTACACATTCCGAGATCGCATACGTAAAAAATCGTAAAAAACAAACATTCAGAGATTACGTAATGGAACAAAAGTTTTCGACGGTTATAAACGAAAAATCACAATTTAACGGTTATTTTATCTCCGATTTTGATGATTTTTTTACAGATACACTCATCGACCCTATAAGAATGTAATGAATAAATTTGATCTTTAATTTAAAGTATTTACACTAGTGGATACCACAAAAACTTATTTTATACTTAATAGAAGTATAATATTAACTCTAAGTGTTTGTTTAATCTACTGATTTGACGCAATATGCATTCTACAAAATGTTTTTCAACGATCCAACTGTCAAACTTATTTGTACACATTCCGAGATCGCATACGTAAAAAATCATTAAAAAAAAACATTCAGAGATTACGTAACGGAACAAAAGTTTTCGACGGTTATAAACGAAAAATCACAATTTAACGGTTATTTTAACTTCGATTTTGATGACTTTTTTACAGATACACTCCTCGACCCTATAAGAATGTAATGAATAAATTTGATCTTTAATTTAAAGTATTTACACTAGTGGATACTTATTTTATACTTAATAGAAGTATAATATTAACTCTAAGTGTTTGTTTAATCTACCGTTTTGACTCAATATGCATTCTACGAAACTTTTTTCAACGATCCAACCGTCAAACTTATTTGTACACATTCCGAGATCGGATACGTAAAAAATCGTAAAAAACAAACATTCAGAGATTACGTAATGGAACAAAAGTTTTCGACAGTTATAAACGAAAAATCACAATTTAACGGTTATTTTATCTCCGATTTTGATGATTTTTACAGATAGACTCCTCGACCTATAAGAATGTAATGAATAAATTTGATCTTTAATTTAAAGTATTTACACTAGTGGATACCACAAAAACTTATTTTATACTTAATAGAAGTATAATATTAACTCTAAGTGTTTGTTTAATCTACCGTTTTGATGCATTATGCATTCTACGGAACTTTTTTCAACGATCCAACCGTCAAACTTATTTTTACACATTCCGAGATCGCATACGTAAAAAATCGTAAAAAACAAACATTCAGAGATTACGTAATGGAACAAAAGTTTTCGACGGTTATAAACGAAAAATCACAATTTAACGGTTATTTGAGTTCCGATTTTGATGATTTTTTACAGACACACTCCTCGACCCTATAAGAATGTAATGAATAAATTTGATCTTTAATTTAAAGTATTTACACTAGTGGATACCACAAAAACTTTTTTTTATACTTAATTGAAGTATAATATTAACTTTAAGTGTTTGTTTAATCTACTATTTTGACGCAATATGCATTCTACGAAACTTTTTTTAACGATCCAACCATCAAACTTATTTGTACACATTTCGAGATTGCATACGTAAAAAATCGTAAAAAATAAACATTAAGAGATTGCGTAACAGAACAAAAGTTTTCGACGGTTATAAACGAAAAATCACAATTTAACGGTTATTTTAACTCCGATTTTGATGATTTTTTTACAGATACACTCCTCGACCATATAAGAATGTAATGAATAAATTTGATCTTTAATTTAAAGTATTTACACTAGTGGATACCACAACAACTTATTTTATACTTAATAAAAGTATAATATTAACTCCAAGTGTTTGTTTAATCTATCGTTTTGACTCAATATGCATTCTACAAAACTTTTTTCAACGATCCAACCGTCAAACTTATTTGTACACATTCCAAGATCGCATACGTAAAAAATCGTAAAAAACAAACATTCAGATATTACGTAATGGAACAAAAGTTTTCGACGATTATAAATGAAAAATCACAATTTAACGGTTATTTTAGCTCCGATTTTGATGATTTTTTACACATACACTCCTCGGCCCTATAAGAATGTAATGAATAAATTTGATCTTTAATTTAAAGTATTTACACTAGTGGATACCACAAAAACTTATTTTATACTTAATAGAAGTATAATATTAACTCTAAGTGTTTGTTTAATATACTGTTTTGACGCAATATGCATTATACGAAACGTTTTTCAACAATCCAACCGTCAAACTTATTTGTACACATTCCGAGATTGCAATCTTAAAAAATCGTAAAAAACAAACATTCAGAGATTACGTAACGGAACAAAAGTTTTCGACGGTTATAAACGAAAAATCACAATTTAACGGTTATTTTAGCTTCGATTTTGATGAATTTGTACATATACACTCCTCGACCCTATAAGAATGTAATGAATAAATTTGATCTTTAATTTAAAGCATGTACATTTTTTTTATATATGAGTGATTGTATATATATATTTTTACATTTTTTACACTTCTACAATAATTATTATTAATTTTATTAATTTTGCCCTCAAATAAAAAACATTATTCATGAGGGTTTGAAGGATTTTAAAAATCTAAACGATAATATAAGTTTAACAATTATCTATTCGTAAAGGAATAATGATAAATCCCGAGTGTTTATATATTCTTTCACATTTTTCATACTTGTATGTATGTCTTCTTAGTTCTTGCATATACAAATACTATACTAGTATATTTTAATTTTGGACAAGAATATGTTATGTAAAATTTATCCTAGTAATGATAATAAGGAACTCTCATAATAAAAATAAATAATGACTAAATTTTTTTTTTTAATTTTTTTATAATTTATATAGAACAATAATACAAAACTATATATTTAATATAGAATACATTGTATATATTAATATGACTATTGTATTTTATAATAAATCTTTTAGTAATTAAACTTTAAAATTATTAAAATAATTTTTTTCTTAACGGGTCGAAACGGGTTACCCACGTGTTACCCGCGTGTATACCTGTTAAGAACCCGTTATTAACGGGTTCTTAACGGGTCACCCGATAGTGACCCGATAAGTTATCGTGTTGACCCGAAACCCGTTATTTTCGTGTCGTTTTCGTGTCGTGTCACCGTGTCGTGTCAAAAACTGCCAGGTCTAACTTCATAGCATAAAGAACCTAGTAATTAACTTAATTTAATTTTCGGGTGTTTTCCTATGTATTGTAATCCGAGTTGGTTGTTTTGCTATATGGATTCCGAGAGCATGTGGGTATCGTTTTCTTTCATTTGAATTTTTCTCACGTGGTTTTATCTGGGTGAGATTTTTTAACACAAGAAACCAACTTATTTGCCCCAAAATTACTCATAAGGAATAATGAATCTTCTAGCTTATTATGAATCCGACAATGAACCCAGCCATCAAAACCTTGCAGACCGATATCAAGTTGAGAATAAGAGCAAAGGATCACAAGTTCACGAAAACAACGAACATGATTAAACATGAGCGTGTAAAAAGTTGGAAAGAGTGTGTTTATCCTATTTTCGAATGCAAACATGTGGCAAAATAGAACATTGCATGGAAAAGAACGAACTATCGCAACGCATGCGCGCATGACCCCTCAGTGAGTCTGAGACGTCGAAGGTGAAGCATGCATATGTCTGATCCAGCAAGCATCTTCCACTCCTAAACATCACCATCCATGTTCTGCAGAAAACATCACACTACTATTTCAGTATTTCTCTTCCATAGAAATCGATTCAAAGATTATTATTCTTATTGTTCCCCATTGAGCCATGTTACTTGTCCCACCAAAAAAAATAAATTTAAAAACAAGTTCCGTTTCCATTTTGTCCTAACAATTAGTCAAAAAAGGAGAATAAATTCACTGGTGTGCGGTTACTGAAAAGTTTCAAAAAATAAAATGCATTTCAACTATGAGGATCTTGGACCAATTACTGAGACAGTGAAAGCTGGTGAATTTGTTGACTGGACTGATTAAAATAAAGCAAGATTTCAAGCGTTCAAATTTGAATCCCAACAAATTAAAATAAAATCCTTCTTAATGCTGGTAGCAATTTGTCAAATAAGAATCTATATATGGCTTTTTATGCATTTGTGAACCACTGAAAAATATTTATTACGAGGAATCTACATGTCCGTGGAAGCCCCTATAATAACATTTTCAAATGAACAATATTTGGCTCCACAAATATTGTGAAAGCGTTTGTAGCTGATTTATGAAACTTTATGCTTATAATCGGAATTGTTTACATATCTTTTTATTGAAACAATTTTTATGGAAAAGCAGACATTACATCAAATAATAGAAAAGAGAGCCAACTAGGCTCCTCCTGTCACTTAGTATTACGTCTAGTGATATTCCTCTTCACTTGTAGTGAGAGTTCTTAGGTATGATTTTCGCCAAAAGCAAAGTTGAACCACATTATTATGGCAAACCCATTGTAAGTGATAAGATTTTTACCACCTGCAGAAGTAGGGATAAAAAACACTTAAAAATACTTAAGATAACAAGGTAATTGTAGTATAGAGTTTATAGACGGCTCAAGCAAAGTCGTTTTCCACAGGGATAAAATGAATAATTTGTATTTAAACTAATTCTTAATTAACTATTTAAAACAAGGTTTGGAAAATATTGATTTTGTGACTTAAAATATTGAAAACGAATTTAAAATAAAAAAACAATTAAAGAAAAGTAAAGCAAACAAAAGTAAATGGTTTTGAAAATCAATTTGCAAAAGCCTAGGGTTCTGTTGTCACAACAATCCTACATAACTTTACCAATTACTTATGAATTACAAATGCAACTTTGAAGGTTAAGTTTTCCTAATGCATATTCTCCTCGTGATATTCAAGCAATAATGTATATCTAACATGTATCATGTCTGTGATATTCAGATCAAATATGAATATGCAAGACGCATTAAGTTTTGTGAAAACCCTTTGAAAAACCATGCAACCCCTAAGAGCGTGATATTCGCCTTAGGTGAAATTACAATTATTAACCACAAGAAGCAATACTCAATCCTTCGGCGATATTCCAACCGAATTGCATCTGATTACTTATCTAAACATCCTAATGGTAGCTAAGCATTAAGATATAGAGACAGTTTAAACACATTTATTAATAATTCAAAGTATGCATGTATAATATCATAAGCAATTAAATAAATACTATATATTCATGCTAAGGCTCGTGACCTCGCCTTAGCAAAGGAAACTAGTTATGAACAACTATAAACAAAATGAATTTTATTGAAATAGAAAAATTTATAGAAAACACCTTGAAAATAAACTTGAATCGTCAAAAGCTCTCTAAGTAGTGCGTGCTTCTCCTCATAGTGCGTCCCCTTTTTCATATGGCTAAATAGCCTTATTTATACTAATGCAAAATAAAACCCTACCTAGAAAAGGTCTTAGAATAAAACTAGGAAACAAAATAAAATAATAAAACAGTAAATTAAATGTTTCCTATTTGAATTGAAATTCGGAATTCATAGAAAATTAGATTTTTGACAGACCAAATAAACTTCGATTTAGTCCCAAACTGTCTCTTTTGAAAGCTTAAGTCGTCCCCTACAAATCCTCAGAAGAAATTTTCCTCAAAATATGTCATATTGACCTCCAAATTGCCCAAAACATCCAAAAACAACAATTTGGAAAAGTTGCACGCTGGGCCTTTATTTCATTGCCACGGTTAAACGGCTTGGTAGAAAAACCTAAAACTTTGATACAATCATCTTGAAAGACTCTTGAACATCCTCCAATTTGAATCACTCCAAAATTAGTCCGTTTGATTAATTTATGCTCAAGAGGAAGTTGATTGTCCTACATTAGAAATATAATTCAAATTATCAAAATCTCACCAAAATAACCAATTAATTAATACTAAGAATAGGGTAAAATAAAGGGAGCCTTACTTGACACAAATATATACCATATTTCACACAACTCCACACCTTTTCAAACATTATAAGGAGGGACAAAAAACCCAATAACAGAAAACCAAGCCCAACCCAAAAAGAAACGGACCGACTAAATTACGGCCCATGCCACTCGACTATAACAGTTAATAAACGGTCATGTTAACCACTACACGACAAAAATCATAAAAACTAACTGGTTCCTTTCCCTTTTCCCTTATTCAATACCTGCGTTCCTCTTCCCAAACCTATCATTTCAAATTCCTATCACACAAAAGATACTTCCCCAGAAAAAACCCCTAAAATCTCCATAGTTTTCGGCACTTTCAAGCCGGATTTTTAGTAAGTGATTCACAAAGTTCAGCCGGATTTCCATAAAGATCAATGTTTCAAAGATTTTCCTACTACTCAAAATTGTCCTTTTGCATGTTATAGTTTCGCTTTTTTAGTTTATATGTATACTAATTCTTAAACATCTGAAAAAGAAAATGAATATACGTCAAAATTTTGTGAGTAAAAACATTAACTGTCTAGCTTCGATGCTGCACTTTGAACTGATGCTGCACTTTGTACTAATGCTACACTTTGTAAATTAATTTGGGTTCTACTTTCTATTTGTAAATTGGCTCTGCACAATTATGCATCTACATTGTGCGTTGACAACCAATTCTGCATCTACCTTGTTTGCTAAGTGATGCTACATCTACTTGTGCGCTAAGTGAGGCTGCATCTACTTGTTTGCTAAGTGATGCTGCATATAGCTTGCGTGCTAAGTGATGCTGCATATAGCTTATGTGCTTAGAATTGCTGCATCTAGCTTGTGTGCTAAGCATCTGCCCTTGGCATCTAGTTTGTCATTTATATGACTTCTTATTATTTGATAATTTACTATACTCATGATTGTTTCATTTTTTTATGAAGATGACGACAAAAGTAAAACATTTTGCAATAAAAAAGAAACCAGCTCCAAAATCTCCTGCCGTAAAGCGTCGGGCAATAGATGAGAACTATGCTCAAATAAGACTGAATCTCTTGGCCGCTAATACAAGAGCTCAAGCCAAAACTTGAAGAAAAACCAAAAGTCTTGGCATTCATATATAAGTCACCTTTTGGCAGACTAGTGAAAGCTTACATAAAAGGTGAATTACAAATGAAGAAATCAGACTGGGATGTCATACATATAGTGAACTGATATGACACTGAAAATGGAATGTTCAAATTCAAAAATGGATATTGCAAAGTAAATGTTGACGATGTCCAACGCATTTTGGGATCCCAAACTGAGGCAGAGAAGCCCCTTAGTCAACAAGAGACTCAAGAATCCCAAAGCCGAAAGAAAAAATAAATTTGTTGATAAATACTTCTCGGAAATGACAAGAATTGGTAGAAGAGAAATTGCACAAGTAATTCAAGTTGCATTTGATACTGGTACAACTAAAGGGGATCAAAATGCAGCCTGCCTTATAATTCTATATTTGTTCAACACAAATCTGCTTGGGAGCTTAGCGGGGAAACTCCCGTGGAGTTTGGCCAAGAATTGCAACTCCAACGATAACATAAATCAGTACAACTGGGCCAACGAAACAACAAGATACTTGATAAAATCAATCGATAGAACACAGAAGAGAAAAATAGACAAACAACCAACCGTCGGTGGTGTTGTTGTACTTTTACTGGTATGCAAACAAAAAATAATAAATTTTTTATTTTTTATCTTATTTTACAAAAATATACAAATCTCTAACTTTTATTTTGCCTACAGTATTGGATTTGTGATCACACCACAATCATCAACCCAATAGAAGGAAAGGTGAAACGCTCGCCAACAACAGTGAAGTGGGATTTGGCAAATATACATGAAAAAATCTATAAAGAAGCAAATGAAAATTTGGAGGTAAAACTAATACTGCATATACTTTTATGTAAAACATGATTCTACTTGTACTTTGTGTGAAAAGATATTCTACATGTGCCTGTTGCGTGTTGATTTCAAACAAAGTATATAAGAAAAACATAACTCTTTAACCTTTCATAGATGGACAATGCAAAAAAAAATTGAAGAGTCAGTTGAACAGCGCCCAGAAGATGATGATGACGACTTTGTCGATCCTTCACCTGCATCAAAAAAGAGGAAAATGGAAAAGCAAGTAGCTAAGAAGGGACCACAAGCCAAGAAAGCTAAAGCGTAAAAAAAATTAATTCTTCAACATGAAGATCCTGAAGAAGTTGAAACGGTAGTGGGACCTGAGCAAGTAGCCAAGAAGGATGAAACTGTAGTAACACCTAAACTTCTAAAAGGTGATGCAGATGATGAGATGATTGACGTTCAACAGCAAGAAAAGGATGATGATGAAAGAACTGTTTCAGATGTGTCGGAAAAAGGCAATGATCAAACAGATGATGAATAATTTCAAATGACACTGTCTGCGTGGATGATAAAAACACAAAGCCAAGATAAGCTAAAAAGTCAAGACGATGACCCATCAGACAAAATGGTAAACAAAAAAAAAAAACTAATTCTGCTTAAATTTATATTTTATATAAAATCATGAGTTTGCCATAAAAAAATTAAAATGCCATCAACTAAATGATTATAGTATAACTAATGATGCATACTAAGTCTGGTATAACTGATGCTACATACTAGGTCTGGTATAACTGATGATGCATACTAGGTCTGGTATAACTGATGATGCATACTAGGTCTGGTATAACTGATATTGCATACTAATTTTTTATCACTGATGCTGGATACTAATTCTTGTATAAGTAATAATGCATGCTAAAAACTTTTACTAAATCTGGTATAACTGATGTTGCATACTAAGTTGGGTATAACTGATGTTGCATGCTAAGTCTGGCATAACTGATGCTGCATACTAATTATGGTATAACTGATGTTGCATACTAATTCTTGTATAAGTAATAATGCATGCTAAAAACTTATATAAGTTTGGTGTAACTGATGTTGCATACTAAGTCTGGTATAACTGATGTTGCATACTAATTCTTGTATAAATAATAATGCATGCCAAAAACTTATATAAGTTTAGTATAAATGATGCTGCATACTAAGTTTTTAGCTTTGTGATTATAATTCATAACTGATGCTGCATAATTATTCTGCTATAAAACTGAATCTTTATCATTATAATCAATAACTAATGTTGCATACTAAATCTTTGTATAAGTAATAATTCATAACTGAAGCTTTGTCATTATAATCCATAACTAATGCTGCATACTAAATCTTTGTCATTTAATTCTTGATTTTGAATACAATCAGGAGGAAGAGGGTGGAGAACAAAATGAAAATGGAGATCACTTTGACACACTAGTTGATAATCAGAGTATCTTTGGCACCCAAATTCCAAATGAGCAAGTCCAAGATGACCAAAATATTGCACATGATTCTGCCTATCAAAGTGTTGAAAATGAAGAAAGAAATGCAGACATCACAGACATGGACACGATTGAAATTGATAGGGTGATCAATAATGTGGTTCATTTCCAAGCAGAAGAGGCAGTACAAAAAGAGGCTCCAGGTACATCAATTGAAGAATCAATTCCTCCAATGCAAGAAGTGGCAGTGCAAAAGAGCTTCCAAGTACTTCAATCCAAGAATAAGTTCCTATAGTGCAAGAAGAGACAGTGAAAATAGTGGGTCCAAGCACCTCAGTTCCTCCACTGCCAGTTCAAGCTAAGGAACAAGAAGGAAATGCAGCATTTGTTCCTCAACTGCCAGTTCACCCCAAAGAGTCGACAATCAAGACAATGAAGCAACAAATATTCTATGAATGACTTCTTGCTCCTTTTACGGGTGAAGAAAAATGGGAATGTGAAAATTTAGAAGAGGAGTTAACATAAGAAGAGCTCTCTCAAAGCAAACAGATGCTTCAAATTTTAAAAGGTGAGAAAAATTCTCTTGAAGAATTGGTGAAGAAGCAATAAGAAGAAATTTCGGAGTTAAACAAGACCTTGGGTTTCATCAATGAGGTTGAACCAGAAAAAGAAGAGAAAACCGAGAAACATGTTCATCAAGATTCTGCTACTGATTCTGTAACTAAAAGCGAATCTGTTAAAACTGGGGACAAAATCGTAATCGCTTCTGATCAAGAGGTAGATATCTAGTCCAAACAGGTTTTGCAAACTCCAGAAGAAGTACCAACAGAATCTCAAACACTTGTTCAACCTCAAACTCGAACAATGGTCAGACACATCAAGCAAAAAGCCAAAAAAAAAAGAAGAGAAATATGCAATTCTATTACACTGCCATGGAGAAAACAAGAGAATGAAATGAGTGGAAAGGTCATCCAACATACTTTCACCTACCCACAATGGACAAAAAAACAATCAACATTTTCTGGGAAAAAACACTAGTGTAAGAAAAATTTACAACTAAATCTATAATTTATGTTATACTTTAAAATACTGATCCTGTATTAACATATTTCTATGTATATTGCATTTCAGGGACATATATTGGTCATCAACTGCAAATGAGTTCAACTACTATGACAATTTTGTGATGAAAGAGGATATGAATGAATTCCTTGGAGATGAGAGAGTTACAAATACTGTGATTGATGCACACAACTACATTCTCAGGGACCAAGAAAGCAATTTGGATCATCAAAACTTCTACTTCTCGGTCAATCTCTTTGTAAGTTATAAATATTGAATTTAGACAAAATCTATTTAATGTCATTGAAATTATATACTGATGTCTCATACACATGTCCACACTGATGATTCATACTGATGCTGCATACTGAGTGTCCATATACTAATTATGTTCTGGATAAACAGATGAACTTCACCAATTATGAAAATGACAAAGTTAAACTAATTTTTGCAATGAATAAGATAGTAAAATGATGCTGCATACTAAGTCTAATATAACTAATGCTGCATACTAATTCTGGTATAACTGATGTTGCATACTAAGTTTGGTATAACCTATGCTTAGGAATAAATGTTCAGTTATAAAATGATTCTACACCAATAATTAGATTCCATATAAAATAATAATTCTACATATTGAATGAGTCTACTATTCCTGATGCTGCATACTGAAACTATATTCTTCCATAACTCAAGCTGTATACTTAGTCTGCTTTAACTGATGCTGCATGCTAATTCTATTCTTCCATAACTAATGTTGCATTAGTCTGCTTTAACTGATGTTGCATGCTAATTATGCAAACTTATTTTACAGAGATGGTTGTGGTGTATTTGTGCTATACTACATCGAAATATAGCAAAAGGCGGAAAGATGAAAAAAGGTCCTTAACCAAGCGAGAAGTCAACTATGTGCGCCATGATATTGCATCTAAAATAATACATCATAGATTAAGCTGGAGCATGAAGTTTGAGGAGCAAAAGCAAGCAGCTGAAGTAAAGGACAAACAAAAACCACTTTGAACCAATAAAAAAGAAGAAGCTGGACTTCTAACATTTCAATTGTTATGAACTTTGATGTTTAAAATTACATTGTTACATTTCCTTTTGCAAAAAAAAAAATTACATATGTTTATGTTTTTCAAATATTACATTTCTTTTTTAATCTATCCATTTCAAATGTTACATAGCTTTTTCATTTGTTCATTCATTTTCTTCATGATATAAAATTTGCAAAATTGGGAACAACGAGCTTCTCCCCAATAACTCCTTGTTATAAAAACATGTATATAACAGAAAATGAAAAAATGCCAAAAATGATTAAATAATCCCTTAACTGGTTTCTAATCCATTATCCTTTACATAAATGTTTATATAAAACTGATGCTGCACAAGTATTATGTTGATTATATAAAACTGATGCTACACAAATATTATGTTGAAAATTATTATGTTTTTCGAGTGTTACATTTCTTTTTTAATCTATTAACTGGTTTCTAATCCATTGTCCTTTAAATAAATGTTTATATAAAACTGATGCTGCACAAATATTATGTTGAAAATTATTATGTTTTTCAAATGTTACATTTCCCTTTTAATCTATTAATTGGTTTCTAATCCATTATCTTTTAAATAAATGTTTATATAAAACTGATGCTGCACAAGTATTACGTTGAAAATTAAACTTATGCCAACTGATTTTGCAAGATTCTATGAGCTAATGCATAAGTATTGCGTTGAAAAATATTGTTTTTATAAAACTATTGTTGCACAAGTATTACGTTGATTATATAAAACTAATGCTGCACAAGTATTACGTTGAAAAATATTATGTCTCATATCCATAAAAACATGAACTCAATTGCTAAAATTTATTCTTCATAAATTGGGGAACCAAAAATTGCAAAATACAAAAAACTGATGCTGCATACAAAACGTATAACCTGGTTCTGCATAAAATCAAAAACATATTTTGAATGAAAAATAACAAAAAACTGATTTGATAACAAACTTCCATAATACAAAAAAATTCAACACTCAAAAAAATAAAAATAAAAATTAAATTAAAGCCGGACATGTATGCTTGTTATGGTGTGAAACATGATGACAACGACCACATCTTACACCCCTTGTCTTATTTTTAGACTTGTAACGATGAATACGTGGTTTACCACCTTGTCTCCTTGTAAGAGGGGGCTTAACATGAGCATTTAGTAGATCAAAAGTGGGCTTGTTCAAGTCAGAAACTGGAACAATAGGAAATTGATAGCTTAGCTTATAAGAAGAAACTTTCCAGTAGTCATCTACATAATCTTTAATATCACGATGATCATGCAGAATAACTTGCAAAGCATGAGCACAAGGAAATCATTTATGCTTCCATTGAACATATGAACATTGGTATTGATTCAACATAACAACAAAAGAGTTCTTATCCTCCGAACCTCAAACACATCATCAGATGACCTACAAACAATCCAATGACTACCTTCTTGAACAAAACCTCTAAGATCATCTTCTTTTTTTGGACATAACAAAGAAAACCTTTTTTTTTTGAAACACGCCTCATGTCGGACATTATGACTATCAACCTTCCCTTAATTGATTCAATCAAATCAAGAGTAGGCATCTGACCATTTTCAGAAATTATTGCGTTAAATGATTCTGCAGTTGCATTACTCATTTTGCCCCATCATTTTGGAAGATCATCTAAAAATGAATCGGAAATATCTCCGTCAACACTTCTCATTTTCTCAATATTCCTATCAAAATCTTCAACACTACATGCATATGCACAATTTTTGAAATATTCACACAACTGATCTTTCAAAAACTTATTACCTGCACATCGCCTCTCTAAATTTTCCCTCAAATGTATAATGCAGAAACCATGAGAAGCAGTAGAGAAGTACTTTCGAATAACATTCAGAAGCCTATGATGTCAGTCGGTAATAAACGTGATCTTCCTTCTTTGGTAATTTAATATCCGAGCCAAATGTTTAATAAACCACGTCCAATTCTCTTCATTTTCTCTGTCAACAATACCATAACACACAGGGAAAATCTCTGTATAGAAAAAAAGAATTAATAATTATATCAAAAATCAGGTTCTGCATATAACATTACTGATGCTGTACATTATTAAACTGATGCTGCACATTATTAAACTGATGCTGCACTTTAATACACAGAATGCTGCACATTATTAAACTGATGCTACACTTTAATAAACAAATGCACATTATTAAAATGATGCTGCACTTTAAGAAATTTAAAAAAACTTACCATTATTTGCACTTTTAGCACAACAACCAAGAAGAGTATCAATATATCTTCCATTCAAAAATGTACCATCAAGGAACAACATTGGTCTACATCATAGGAATCCTTTAACACAAGCTCCAAAAGATATGAATAACCTTCAAACCAATTACTATCATTATCAAGTTCTAGTGCACAAAAGGATCCATCATTGACACACATAAACTCATCAAGGTACCAAGGTAAAAATACAAATGAGAGAGCCTCATCACCATTAACCTCATTATATGCAATCTTTTTACCATGCCAAGCTGCATAGTATTTAACATCAAAACCATAACTCTCCTTCATATCTCTCATAACATCATTTGCCTTAATAGACGGATTCGAACGAACCTTGGCAGCCAAAAAAGAGGACAAAACAAAAGGGTCAAACCTTTTATTCTCCTTTTGACGAATACGTCCAGTGCAAGTATGAATATTATTTAATTTTTTTAATGATAAAACAACCACTAGGCTGTTGCACAACAACATGAATGCGCCATTGACACGCCTCTGACAGTTTCTTTGAGCAAATAGCAGTAACACGCTTCCAATCATTCCTAGTGAACTTGAAAACAAAACTAACCTCAATAGAGTATTGTGTAAGTTTTCTACGAAACTCAACTGCACCATCTTCATAACTTTGACCCCATAAGAAATATAACTCTGCCACTCATTTGTTGCATAATGGTGAGGTCCATAAGAGCCATACTTACCCAAAAATTGGTTCTTATCTCCAATACTAGTAGCTTCACTTAGGCAAAACAACACACTACTAGTAGAAACAATAGACATCTCCTTCTTAGCTTGAACATAAACATCAACAACTGGATTTGAAATCAAGTTATTCACCAGTAGAAGAGTTTGAATATCTTCATTGCACTCTAATAAACAGTTTGGTTCACCTCCGTATAATGAATATTTCAACAGAAAGCCTCCTGATGACAAACTTGGAACCTCAAAGTTAATTGCCCACACAAATTATCACAACTAGTATGCGGATAAAGCAGCACAACTGCTGCACATTTTTCATATACACGCTTCAACATTTTAACAACGGACATGATCTACACCAAAAAAAAAAAATATAAAGTTAAACTGATGCAGCACAAAAATAATTGGATATATATATATATATATATATATATATATGCATTTTAAAATGTAAATCTAATAATCAATAAAAACTGATGTTGCACAAATATCTGTAACATAGATGCAACACAAAACACCAAAAACGATTAAATAATCCATTAACTCGTTTCTAATCCATTGTCCTTTAAATAAATATTTATATAAAACTGATGATGCACAAGTATTACGTTAATTATATAAAACTGATGCTGCATAAGTATTACGTTGAAAATTATTAAATGTTTTTTTTTTGGGAGGGGAACCCCCCTCCATCATCTCAAAACTTATGCCAACTGATTTTTCAAGATTTTATGAGTTGATGCTGCACAAGTATTACGTTGAAAATTATTAAATGTTTATTGGGGGGTCCCCCCAACCCTCCTCCACCCCCCCAAAAAAAAAAACTTATGCCAACTGATTCTGCACGATTCTATGAACTGATGCTGCATAAATATTAATAACCTTTGCCAAATACTAAACTAACTCATAATACATTCTAATTCTAACAAATATATATGATAACTATACTGCAAAAAACAAAAGGAACTTCAATGAAAAACAAAAGCAGCACAACGAAAAATCACATTCGCCAAATACTCGATCAAATAAGGTCCAATCGAATCAAAATCTTCAAAACTAAAAAACCGTGACTGCAAAAAACAAGAACAATAAAAAAAAATGCGACCAATAAAAAACTGAAAAATCAGAGACTCTTTCGAAATCTAAACCGAAAAAAAATTCAAAAGCACACAACACATCGAGAATCTAAATCGGAACACATAAAATTCAGAGAGATAAACTTGAGAGAAACACTTACCTTCGAAGAAAACTTGAATGATTCGAATAGAAATTATGGCGAGAGATAATTGAGGGAGATGACGAAATATAAATCGGAATAGATAAACTTCAGAGAGAAAGAAAAACAGCAGATAAATGAAAATATAATTTGAATGATTCGAGTCACCGCCAATCGCTATTTAACATAATACGTAACTTCGTTTCTAACGGAAAACCCAAACATGACGTCATCTTACGTGGGTTTAAAAAATGTCATTTCTTGAAATGTTTAAAAAGTGTTGTCTCAATATATAATTAAGTATTGAAAGTATAATCTAAGTGTAATTTTTCCTAAAATAAATAGTATGAAAGTGACTCATCAGTAAAGCTTAGCTCCCCCATCTCCTTAGTATCATCCGTTAAAAAAAAAACTAGGCTCAATCAAAGAATGGAAATCATCAAACCTAAGCACAAATTGAGCAAGCTCATGCATGACAACATTTGAATCACGACGTTGCCATCTCCAAGAGAAACTTCGAAATCTTGTACATAGCACCTCTATTTCTTCCACTACACAACCATCTGAATCATGGCTTTCCTCCAGTGCATTAATGCTCTCCACCACCTCTTTGGCATCTACATCAAGTAATATATAACATAAATCGTTCCAAAAGCACGATATTTTATATATCAACTCAAAGTGTTTTGTAGAGAAATTCCTTCACAATTTTGTGAAGTCCATCATTGTTCTTTCCAAATTCCAAACTGCAATGGAAATATATGCATTTGATTTTGTAATTGGAAACCGATCTAATTACCAAATACATCCTGAGGTTTAGTGCGACTTCTAAAAGAGATCCAATAATTTCTTCCACATTAATGGCTCGTTTACTCCTTTTTTTTTTGCACAATTGGCTCGTTTACTATTTTGTAATTAGATTGAAAGTAATTGAATTGAGGAGAAATTGGATTGAAAAGTAATTAGAATGAGGTAGAGTTAGAATCAAATTCATGATGAATTTGTTTACTAAAACTATTTTGGATCAGGAGTATGAATGTTAACGATTCATATAAACTGTTTATTAAACTCACATGAATCATAATGAGAACCAACATCATTACTAAAATGTCCCTAATCCAAGTATTATAGTTTGTGTTAATTCTTTTTCATCCTTAGTTAAACTTTGATTCTTTTATGTTTAAAATTTGTAAGAAGGCTTCAAGTCCTCCTTAATTTTTGTTGGTAAAGAGAATAAAATCAGTGGTATTAATCCACTATGTGACCACTTCTCTACCTTCCCCCACCGCTACCATAGCCAACGCTAATTTTCTCTCTCACACACACACCCCTTATAAATTCCTCTATGTTTGATTCTATTAATATATAATTTGCGCCGTTGCCAACCGACGAGATCGAGTCGATGGATGAGTCGAAGTGATTTTGGTGTCTTGGTGCTTTCATGAAGGTGGGTGGTGTCGTGGTGTCTTGCTGGTGGAAGGGTGCTTTAGGATTATTGTAAAAGTACATGGATATTTTAGGATGAAAAGCTTGATTCCAAATAGACAATTTCTTGTTGGAATCTGAATATCACCTCCATGCACGTAATCCAATTTTCCGTTAACAATTCGATTTTGGATATTAGACGGATCCCACTCATTTTCTGATTCCCCAAAAGTAAATTAGTAACGTTAGAATGCTTTGGAAGGCATACAATTTCGTTCTCCCACTCCTACCCGGTTTGGTAAACACTCCATAATAGTTTACCTAGTTTCTGAAAATACATGGGAAGGAAAAATTAGTATCCGGTCCCTAGTTACTAATGTTTATTGACTGAAAACTTATTAGTTTTCAGATTTTGATCCAAGTCCCTAGCATTAATGTAATAATGAATTTACATGTCAATTACATAATTTTTTAAAATAAAAATTAATAATTGATTTAGGATTTAGGATTTTAATACTCACACCTTTATTAAACTCCTAACTAATTTTCAATTCAAAACATTTCCATAATAAATAAAAAATTAGCATAAGTTTGTACCATTAGTTTTTTTAATAGAAATGTTTTCAATTTCTTATATGTACCCATTCATGTAATTTTTCATATTTTTTTATCTTAAAAATGTACCCATTCTTAAATATATCAATTTGTTATATGTAAAATGTACCATTTTTTTTTTATATAAAATCTATTCAGTTTTTTTCTAATCCATTTTTAAACTTGTATGAGTACATCATTTTTCTTTGATTTGAGAAAGTATCCATGTCAAGTTTAATCGAAGAAATTTACAAATGTTATTAAGGCTAATATCTTTCTTTTTTTTGTGGTTTTGAAGAATGTACCCATGTTTTGGTACAATAATTTTTTATATTTTAATATTTTTAATCCCACAAATTATGGGTTTTTATTTAAAATCTCATTAATATAAACAAGGGATACTTTGGATGCGGTCCTTAATCCTTAACATTCTTTGATTAGAACCTTAATAGTATTCAAAGTTTGATCAAAGTCCCTTGACTTTGTACACCTCATTATATTACTATTAATATTTATATTTTTATAGTTTTGACATTAATTGTTTGATATTTTATGCGATTTATAATTGACACACCCCGTCCCGAAGGAGGGCATGCTGGCCGTCACGTGAGAGTGACGTAACCATTTACACAGTTCGGAAGCTTTAAAGAATACGATTACTAAGATATAACACCCGAGGGTGAATCCTACTTTTGTGAATTCTGTCAGAACACCGTTGGATTCCTCGTGGCCACCAAAGCTCTGCTAACTGGAACCTGGAGGGGCGCAAAACAAAATTGAGTGGGTCAGTAAAACAAAGTTTTTCGAAAACATTTCATTTAAAACATTTTTAACCCCTCGCTGTAAAACCTGTATACTTTCCCAGAAAATATCATAATAGCATATAGTTTTTCATAAATCTCAAATCATCATCTTTCTTAAAACCAGAGAGTACGCCATGTAAAAACTTTAAAAAGAAATCAGTTTGAATGATGCATCAATGTAACAGGTGAAATAGTGAATTAACCGGAGACCCTGCAGTTGGTCCTGTACGGTTAATTCTATAGTTCAACATTCAATCCGACCGGAGTCACCTCGGTGACCTGTACGGTCTAACTCTGCACGTCACTCGGAACTACATAAGGTAGTCTGTACGATGACAGGTGTATAATTACGCTCTAGTGCTTCTCTCATCAATCATCTGCGCGCATAATCTAAGGTCACCCACCAGTCGGAACCCCTCTAATGGTCTGTACGACTGGCATGTCGGAACCACCTCTAGTGGTCTGTACGACATCCACCTACTTGGATCCAAGGCGAGCGTGCGGTGTGGTGAATAATAATATAAGCACTAACACCTAGGGTGCAGGTTATGAGCTTAAACGTCTCAACATCAAACAATTCAATTAATAATGAACTCACCTGACTTACCTGTGCCTCCACAGCACCATGCACATGTATGCATCATATATCAATCATATAATTCATATCATTCATCACATGCATATCATTCCTATCATGGCATTTCATTCATATCATGAATCTCGTTCATGCATGGCATTTTAGAAACATACATTCATTAAAAACTCAGTTTCTGGGAAATTCAATAGTATATAGGTAAATACAGAAAATACTGCCCACTCACCTGGAGTTCGCTCAACAACTCCCTAGCACAACACATCGAGGCGTCATGACGATCGGCGCCTAGAACAATAATCAAATTCAACCTCAGAAATCATATCGATAGAATATAACTTATATAAAACACGTCACTACGCAGTTCGATCTGGAAGATCTGCAACTCAGATTTCCAATCCATAACTTCCAGAGGTCCACAATATACCTCTAGGACAACATCCTAAAATTTCATTACCATCCAACGGTCGGATCTCCGTCAATTTCCAAAACCAAGTGACGGTTAACGTTCTATTTTATGAACTTACAACTCCAATTCCGAAAGATCCGTAAATCGGATTCCCGATCCGTAAGTTCCTATAATCCTCAAATATTACGTATTACAACGTATCAAATTTTGGTGACGATCCAACGGTCGGATCGTAAATTCACATTTTTGCCTAACCACGATTCGTAACGAACTTAGGTTCAATCACGCAATTTACGTCCATCAATTATCAAAACTGAACCTAGAACATTAAACACATGCTAAGAATAACATTGGCGGGCCATTGGCCACGCGCCGCCGCACGGGCCGCCGCGGATGGCGGTTGGCCGCCCCGGCTCGCCGGAAAATCTAACTATTTCCAAAAATTACCAAAATTTGCAGATTTGAAGATCTCAATGAGTAGAGTAACTTTCATACGTGTGGCCAAGGCCAATTTGGCCTGGAAGTGCTTCAATTTCACCAAAACCGTGAAGAACCCTAGAATTGGGTGATTTCAATTCGACCTTCAAATCAACTCCGTCGTCCTAACCAATGCTTGGGCTTTGTTCTAGGCCTCAAGGGGAGTCTAATGATGGCAACAATCGAGAGAAATTGTTTCAAAAATAAGAGAATCGAAGACATAAAGTTGCCGCACCCTTTGGTGCGTTTTTCCCAATTTCAACACCAAATCTCTCCAAATTTGAGATGAAAATGATGAGGAAGGAGTAGTAGGATACTTACTAAGTGAAATCATGGCTCAATTTGCCGGAAAAATGGAGAAATTTCGACGAAAGTGGGTGGAAAACCCACCGGGTCGCGCGGGTCGCGGGTTGAAACCCATTTTCTGTTCTTCCTCCTCCGCTTCTCGGCCTCTCTCCTTTCCTCCTTTCCCCTTCTCTGGTTGGCCAGTCTCTTCCTCTCTCTTCTCCCCATTCGCCAGCTCTCTCTCTCCTTTCTCTCCCGGAGCTTCGGCTCTCTCTCTCCTCTGGTTGGGCAGATTTGCCCAATCCCCATTTCTGTTTCTTCCTCTTCTTCACACACACACACACACACAAAACCTTATTTTTATTTTTATTTTTTTATTTTCTTTCCCTCACATCCAAGCCATCCCTTTCAAATTTTCATTAAATCTGGGCCGTCCATTTTCATAAAATAAATTCCAGATTTTATTAAAATTATAATTCCTAAAATGCCCAAATTTTCAAAAGTTAATAACTTCTTCGATATAACTCCAAATCACAAACCGTATGCGCCCACACGTCCGTAGCGACGAGTACTACGAGGATATGTCAAGAAAACAAAGCTTAGATGGCACGACACGACGATTAACCTCGAATAATGTGCGTGCCTCAAAGGGCATTTTTGTAAAATCCTTTATTAAAACTTTAAAAATTATTAAAATTAGGGACGGGCTGTCACAATAATCCTATAAATTTAAAATCCCTCATTATAGTACTATTAGAAACGGTTACAATAAAAAAATTCAAACATTTTGATTGAATAAATGGATAAAAACTATGAAAAAATAAGAAATAATAAATGGCAAAAGAATGTATCCATATTGTTAAAAAAATTGGTACATTTCACATATAACAAAGTGGTACATTAATAAAGAAGAATGAGTACATTATAAATAAATTAGGGTATAGAAAAAAGATTAAAAAATTATGAGTACAAATGAATTTTTAAAAAATATAGGCGCTAAAAGAAATTAATACATGGGTACAAAATAAAACTAAAAAGAAAATACTACAAATTTAAAAAAAAAATGTTGCAAATTAAAAGTGGGTACAAACTAAAAATATAAATATATGATACAAAGTTTAGGCATGAAATATAAATATACCATATGTAATTTTTCTATCATTAATTAATATATACAATGTCACGTGACGGTATACACATGGGTACAAACACAAATAAAACTTTAAAAAATATGGGTACAAATTAAAAATGAAAATAAAATTGGTACAAATTAAAAAATATTTGCAAATTAAAAATAGGTACAAACTAAAAATAAAAATATATGATAAAAAATTAAGCCATAAATATAAATATAAATATACTAATTGTAACATTTTTAACACTAAAGGAATATATTTAAAAATAAAAATATTTTATTATTCAAATAATTAATGATGTTATTAATACCCAAGGACCTTGATCAAAAATTGAAAATGAATAGGATTTTAATCAATGAAGTAACAAAAAGAAGGATGTGAACCTAATTTTCCCTATAAACAACTATAAATTTCAATTTTTAATTTAAAAAATATAGTAACATACAAAGAATATTGATAGTTAGGGACAACATTCAAAGTCTCCCTAAAAACTATGAACAAAAACAGAATTACAAAATTATTGATTGTATACATTGTATTGTGAAAATACAAGTGAAAGTTAAAAAGTTTAATGACTATGGTACACATATTTTAGTAAATGTAGAAAATACAAAATTAAAATAAATTTAATTCTGGATGCAATCATACCAAATTACATGCACCAGATCCCATCACAACTTCGAAGTTAAGCGAGTCCCCTAGTGTAGATAATATCATTTATTAAAAGAAAAATATTGTTCCTTATTCTTTTTCTTATAATTAAGGACTTTCTTATTTCTAGTACTTGTACAGGAGGGTACATATTTCTTAAAAAAAGAGTAAACTTCATTTGAATTAAGTGTAAACAGGGTGTCTAGAATTAGAGTATGAGACGTGTTCCTTCCTTGATCGTAATTGCTCAAAGTACATAAGTCACTAGCGTATTCGAAGCCACCATGACCACGACCACCACATCTCTTCTACTCGTCCAACCGAGCTCGATTGCGAGTTGGCACATCCGCATTCACAAGAAGGACGTAGTTAGCTCATAGTTACTCGACTTGCGCGTCACGTAGGCTTTGTAATTTTTAAAATCAACAGTCGGTAGAGAAAAAGAAAAGGTAGAGAAGAAACAACGTGAGAAGTTAGCATAAGAGGGAAAGATTAGAAGATTGATCACCCTACATGATAGATTTATCGGAGAGACATGAAAGGGGGGAGAAGAACAAGGAACACAAACTTTTGTAAAATAAAACTTACTTTTGAATCCGTTGGAGAAGACAACATTGGAAGAAATAAAATATATGCATTCAATTGGCATAATTTGCATTGAATTAGAAGTTAAGGAGTTTCTTTCTATAGACAAATGAAGGGCACTCAATATAATAAAGAGTGAAAACTGCACTAGTAATTGTTAGTACGACTCGTCAACATAGTAAGAAAAGTTTATAGAGGTGGTAAGATGGTCAAAGAGCTTAATTTGATGTGGGTTATTGATATGGCCACTATAGTCTTATTTATAAAACTCAATAAGTGGGTTATTTGGAGATGGTCATATTGATTCAATCATTATTTATATGAGTAAACTGTCATTTAACCCCCTAAACTATCACGTGAGTTTCAATTTCCCCCCAGAACTATTTTTTCAGCCAATTGACCCCCTAAACTATGTTAAACTGGCCAATTAACCCCCTACCGTTAAGTATCTTTAACTCCATCCAATTTTCTGTTAGAAAGTGTCATGTGCTTGGCACATGACCACCTTTTTACATTTTATGTCTAAATCTTTACAAAGAAAACATATAAAACAAATATTAAAAAAAAAAAAACATACAAACCTTAAACTTAATCATTCAAAATAATAGAAAAGGTAAGACTTTTTATATTAACACCCCATAAAATGTTGAATGCACCTCATATTAAAATTTAATATTAAATGACTTATTTACTCCACTATGTAATGACAATTTTGACCTTATTAGGTTTTAAAAAAAATTTATAAATACACTCCAAATCACTTTTAGCGTATTATTTATCTTCTCAACTATCAAAACCCTCTCATCCTCCATTGTTGAACAAAACCCTAACCAATGAAACTACAAACATGTTGATTGAGAAAAATTGTTTTTGACGAATGAAACACGAAATCGATGTTTCTGAAGCTTCACATGAGGTAAGACTTCACATTTTTCATTGTTTTAGTGATTTCGATGACATCGATAATTATTTAATCTTGCGTTTGCTGCATTATTTAAACTTATATATTCATATTCATCTTTTAGGGTTCATATTGAAAAATAATGCAGCAAACGCAAGATTAAATAATTATCGATGTCATCGAAATCACTAAAACAATGAAAAATGTGAAGTCTTACCTCATGTAAAGCTTCAGAAACATCGATTTCGTGTTTCATTCATCAAAAATAATTTTTCTCAATCAACATGTTTGTAGTTTCATTGGTTAGGATTTTGTTCAACAATGGAGGATGAAAGGGTTTTGATAGTTGAGAAGATAAATAATACGCTAAAAGTGATTTGAAGTGTATTTATAAATTTTTTTTTTTGAAACCTAATAAGGTCAAAATTGTCATTGAATAGTAGAGTAAATAAGTCATTTAATATTAAAATTTAATATGGGGTACATTCAACATTTTGTGGGGTGTTAATATAAAAAGCCTTACCTTTTCTATTATTTTGAATGATTAAGTTTAGGGTTTGTATGTTTTTTTTTTTTAATATTTATTTTATATGTTTTCTTTGTTAAGATTTAGACATAAAATGTAAAAAGGTGGTCATGTGCCAAGCACATGACACTTTCTAACAGAAAATTGGATGGAGTTAAAGATATTTAACGGTAGGGGGTTAATTGGCCACTTTAATATAGTTTAGGGGGTCAATTGGCTGAAAAAATAGTTCAGGGGGGAAATTGAAACTCACGTGATAGTTTAGGGGGTTAAATGACAGTTTACTCTTATTTATATTTATTTTATTTAGAATATCAAACTGTTAGTGATGATATGGGCCCAAATTTCATAACTGATGTTCTTCGAGGATACCTTTATGTAATTTTCTTTTTCATGTTGTTCTGGAGGATAATTAATTCTAAGTTGATGTGCGAGACATTCTTTTCCTTTTGACCATATTGAAAAAGGAAAACTAATGAAAATGGCTTGAAAACTTTGAGTTTTAATGATAAGGACAAAATAAAGAGTAAAGTGAATACTACCAGGATTGACTTTTTAGTGTAAAAATGTGGTTTTTCGTTAAAGTGAACAGTACCGGGTGCTTTTCATTAAAGTTCCCGAATGAATATTACTTCTTAAAAAAAAAAAAAAAAAAAAAAACCCTCTCTTCCTACCCACTTATATTCCTAAAATATTCCTAACAGTTATTATTATTATTATTATTATTATTATTATTATTATTATTTAAGAGAGTGTTTGATTTTTTAAACTTTTTATGGGGCTAATGAAAAGTATAACCTGAGTGGAAAAATATAACTATGAAATAGGAACTCTTCCTAAAATATATTGATACATTTGGGTGTAATTCTAATTGTCTATATTCATTCAAAGGAAAACTAATGAAAAAGACTTGAAAACTTTGAGTTTTAATGATAAGGACAAAATAAAGGGTAAAGTGAATAGTACCAGGATTGACTTTTTAGTGTAAAAATGTGGTTTTTCGTTAAAGTGAACAGTACCAGGAGCTTTTCGTTAAAGTTCACTTCATTCAATTTCACCTTGCGTGGCACCATATAACAATCAAATCAATATGACCATCTCCAATGTAAGGGCCCAAATCATCATATTTGAATATTAATTGCATAATTACATTCAAATCAGTGGTTTGCATAGAAGGGAAAAATTAATTGATCCTCAAACCGCCTCTCTCTTCCGTTTACCCCTCTGTTTCTCTCATTTTTCTGTCGTCAATTTCTTCATCTTCATCTTTTCTTTTAAGAATTGAACATAAATGTGTGCAGATTGTGTGGTAAGGGAGTATAGGAGTTGGAGAAATATGAATGGGTTTTGATTTTTTTATTTCTGTTATTATTGTTTCCATCGTCGTCGGCAATCGGACTGGTCGGAGTTAGAAAGAAAGGGAGGTGGCACGGAGGTCGGCAGAGCCAGGGAAGTGTTGGCAATGGTTTTTACCTGTTCATAAAAAAATTGCTGGGTGTATAAAGAAAATTTCTATTCCAAAAAGAGAAAGTTCGAAGGAATTGGGGTTTTTTGGCAAGTCATTGTGAAATAACTCCAATGAGAAGAAAAAAGAAAGGCGTTAAGGGACTTTCCTGGCCCAACCCTAGACACTCTAAGATCATTTTTCCAAACCTGCTCCCATTTCGAGTCAAGAGATAAAGAAAATCCGAATACCATAGTTTTATTATGAATTCTTTCAGACATAATAATTGGGTGTAAAAAACAGTATTAGTTTTACTAAAATAAAATAGGGAAATTGTCAACCATTTTCTTAATCGTAGGATTGAAATAGGACAAAACAAATATGCATAGATCATGCACACGACATGCACAAAAATAAGACATAAATAGATTTTCCTCCCACCCAGAGATCATTTACACCTTTCTTCGAAAATCTCTTTCGCCCAACCCCAACTCGAAGAACCCTAATCCCCAAACGACGCGACCTAAATCCGTCTCCAATTTTCCGACCGACGCCAAACAAACACAAGCGAAGTTTCCTTTCGTGTTCAATTCCCATGAGGTGGGTGCCCCAATACCCATTTGGCCCCCAATCATGCCTTGCTTTCGTGTTCAATTGAATTAGGCCTTTTGTTTCAAGGGTTTTGTGGTTGAATTTGACATGATTTCTTAATTTTCTTACAAAATGGTAACTTTCCTAGCAGCTGAAATGGTGGATGGCTACTAGAAAATATTATTTTGCCGACACATTCTAAGCCTACAAAGCAAAATTGTGTCGGCACAAGAGTCTTCTACTGACTAAAATTTTTTTGTTGACTAAATATTCAAGCCAAAACCAATTTATAGCATAAATTTTAGCAGAGAAAATTCGAATGTTAACCAAGGATGATTTTGTCGGCATAAATGCAATGTCCCAACGAATTTAATTTTGACAGGTAAATTGTCTTTCCCTGCTGTCTTAAGAATACTAGGCGACGAATTCGGGGCAACAAAAAGTATTTCCTCGGCTAAGGAAAAAACCATTAACAAAAAATGAGGCGCAAAATAAAACGGTTTCAAATTAAAAGCGCAGAGTTAGAATTAAAAAGGAAAATAATTAAGCGCTTTAGTCAAACACGAAGCGGTTGTTTCTCTCCGTCCCACTCCCTCTCCCTCTCATTCTCCCTCGTCGCTGCAAATGCACAGACAGACCGATTGCATCCTTCCGCTGGAGATCGAAACCGCTGTCAAATTCAAAGCCCTCATCAAAAAGGTTTTTTTTCTTCTTTCTTTCCCTTCTAATTGTCATCTTCGCATGAACCCGAACTTTTCATCGCTTCTATGATTTCTTTAGACTTTCTAATTAATCATAACACCTAATTAATCCAATTAATTAATTCCATCAGCCTTTAGTTGTCTCACCACAAGAGTGTATTGGTTTACAATCGTTTTAGGTTCTAATTAGTGAGGCAGTGAGGTGATTAATACCAATCCAATTGATTAGTATTTATCCAATCATTTAGTGAATTAAAACTTACTTTAATTCTCCTTCTTCTTTGATGACTACTTATTTAATCATCTAGAAGAACCCACAAGCCATGAGTGACATCTAACCATATATCATGACTACCCAAGCTAATGTAGAATTTGGTCGAAGAACCTATTCAGTTGGAATTACAATGTAATTCGATCATTCTCTAATACAATACTCACAGTCACATTACTAGGGTATGGATACTGAATGTCAAACCCCTAATGTGATTATACTTAGTTATATGATTCAATTGAGTCGTATAGGAACACCTTCCATCATTACGCTCGATACTTCGGCCAAAGATTCCCGAATCATATCTTAGAGTATTCTTCCTCTCGTAACGAGGATTAGAGATCCCTTGTTGATCATTCACATGCCTCTGAGAATAAATCACTGACCCTAACAATGCATAGAACACATCCAAGATGAGATGTGGTCACGTCTCATTATCAAATGATCAACAACGTATCCCCAAGACAACCATGATGTCTCTGGTCAAAAGATTACTTACATTATTCCAACTAGTAGAGTTACTTGTTTGACATGTGAGTAGACCTCCATGCAAGTACTCTCGTTTGATTGTGTTCAGTGAACTCATTCCCTTAATGAACACCTACATACTTGTCTTAGTGTCACTACACGAATGGCATGAGACTTTCCATCCTTCCCATTAGAAGGGGACATAGTATGTATTGGTCTATGTATTGTCAGTGTCCCTCTGACAATCCTATGACCAGGAACCTTTTTGGACATTATGGTTATGTGAAGAAGGTCTCTGCAGTCTAACATCATTAGATTACTTTTTCCATCGATCCATTGTCCATGGATTCACTATTTTGGACGTATATCGTTTATTGAGATAGTCCTAATGAGTGACTTTTCCTTTTGCTGTATTAGAGTTATCTATACATACAGACATTGTCCTGAAAGGTTTCTTCCAAAGATTGACTTGCAGGGCATATCTACAACAATTATCTTGATAAAATCAATAGAAACTTTCTTTGGGGTAATGTGGATGATAGAGCCAAACCACATCTTGTGAGTTGCAATAAAGTTTGTTGTCCTATGATTAGAGGGGGTCTTGGCATTAAAAAAGTAAATCAAATGAATAGGGCCCTTCTTGCTAAATCAGGTTGGAGGTTACTGAATAAGGACAATGGTTTATGGGCTAATATGTGTAGGAAAAAGTATCTCAAACATGGTGAGGCTAATCTTTTTAAAATTAAAGTTTGGAAGGGTGCTTCTTCTTCTTGGAGGAGTATTACTCATGGTGTTGAGACTTTACATAAAGGCTTGAAATGGAGAATTGGAAATGGTCAAAATACAAATTTTTGGTCTGATATTTGGGTTGGAAATGATACCTTGATTAATTATGATCTGCCTTCAGTTCATGGTTTTGATCTAAATTTAAAAGTTGTAGACTTCATTGAGAATGGGTCTTGGAATGTTGATAAGTTAAGTCTTATGATTCCTCCCCAAGTGATTAAGAAAATTCTTTGTTTTCTGGTTGCTTTGTCCTATGGTGGCAATGACTCAATGATCTGGAGTGGCATTAATAATGGAGAGTTCAGTGTGAAAAATGGCTATCTTATGAATTTTCTTAACCAGGAATTTGCTGACAGTTCTTAGGCTTTCATTTGGAAAATCAAGTTGCCTCCTAAAGTTAAATGCTTTCTTTGGATTTTGTCTCATGGCAAGCTATTGACTAATGAGCAACGTTTTAAAAGACACATGTCTAGCAACACTTTTTGTCAGATTTGTAGTTCTACAGTGGAGAATATCTCGCATGTTTTCTCAAGCTATCATGCTGCTATATGGGTTTGGAGAAATATTTATGTTCCACATCATCTTCATTGGAACCAATTTGATTCATTCCTTGGTTGTGTGGAGGCAAATTTAAAATGCAATGATCCGCATGAGCTTGGGTTGCCTTGGAATCTTGTTTTTGCTATAGTGGTTCATATGGAAGTGAAGATGTTGTGCAGGAGGTAAAAAAAAAAAGATTTGTAGGTAGGTATCAATTTATGAAAGAAAAAAAGATACAGTAGAGGTTTAACCCTAACTCCAACTCCCTCCGTCACTCTCCCCTCTTCCCACCACCATCCAAGCTTCACTAACAAACAATAATGAAATGGAAGATGAGATTAAAAGTATTATACTAATTTCATATAGACAATTGAAGGCTGGAGAAAAAAAATGAAGAACAAACCTTTTGATACTGTCTACGTCGGGTTCTTTTTTCTTTCAATTTTCTCTGTTTTTTTTGTTCGTGTTAAACAAATTAAGTGCAATTAGTGTGGATGCAAATTCCGTCAAGGGTATCATACCTACAAACCAAGAAATACCATTAGCCTAATTGTTAAGTACCTTGGCCAGGTCAAGAATCTTGCTGATCACTTGGCTTCGATTGTGCAGCCTGTTGCCAATGGTTTGGGATCAGAGTATAGTGTACTCATTCCTATGCTGACTAATTTTCCTCATTTTCCTCCGTTCAATGAATTGAACTCGTCTTCTTTTATTTGAGTCACAATTGCCCGTGACTCAGGGTGTCCCTTCTGTTGGAGTTTAGATTTTTATTAGTTATCTTGTGGGCCAATGATTAGTTACTTGCCCATTAACTATTTGTTTTTGTCTATGATTTGTTTTAGGGTTTTAGTCTAGGGTTTGCTTTAGTCTTTCTCTATATAAAGGCCTCTTTGTATTTGGTATTTTTATCAATCAATAAATATGGTTTTTCCGATATAAAATTCAACTTGGTATCAGAGTAAGGTCGCTATCTCGGGAACCATCGTGCATTCCGCCTGATTAGCCCACCACCACACCAGATCACTCCGCACCGCTGCATCTATATGGACCCTCCCGACTGCAACCTACCTGTACCGGTTTGAATTTGTACCTGCTTGAATTGCTGCAATCATTGCAGCCATGTTGATGAGCTGGACTATCGTCGCACCGCTTCGCCGTACTCACAATCTTTGATTTTGCAGCTTTGCACCTGCATCAGTTTGCATCTGCATCAGTATACATAACCAGATCAAAACTCGTCTGTTCAAGTCGCCTACTTGCTATCAGGTATCTTGTTCCTTAGTGTTGTCATGGCATTTGCAAAGGATGATTCCTTACAAGCTATTGGTGTGAAATTGAATGGAAATAATTATGTGTATTGGGCGTATGTGATGAAGAATTTTTTTATTGGAAAAGGTTTGTGGGGCTATGTTTCTGGAATGATTTCGATTCCAAATAACCCCAAAGATGAGAAACATGTTGAATTGTTAGCTGTATGGGAGATGAATAATTCGAAGATTATTACTTGGATTAATAATTCTGTTGATTTGACTATTGGAATGCAACTTGCTAAGTTCTCAACGTCTAAGGAAGTTTGGGATCACTTGGCAAAGTTGTATACCAAGGCCAATTTTGCTAAGAGGTATCAATTAGAAATGGAGATTCGTGGAATCCAGCAGGGTGATAAGAGTATTCAAGTTTTTTATAATGAAATGACCAATCTTTGGGATCAACTTGCATTGACTGAGCCTAAAGAACTTGGCATTGTCGAGCTCTATTGTCAATATAGAGAAGAACAACATCTTGTTCAGTTTCTAATGCCTCTTCGGGATGAGTTCGAGACACTCCGTAGCTCCATCCTTCATTGAACTCCTCTTCCATCTGTTGATTCTGTTCTTAATGAGTTACAAGCCGAAGAAGTTCGTGTGCAGTCGCATAGGCTCTCTTCATCTTTGTCAAACACTTCAGCATTGGCTGCGGCAAGATCTCGTATTAGAACTGGGGTTGCTATAGATGAGTGTTCTTATTGTAAAGGGAAAGGGCATTGGAAATCCCAATGTCTGAAGAGATCTCAGCAACATGAATTTCCACAGAAGTCACCACTTGGAACAGGAGCAGCTTCTGTTTTGCATATTGCAACTGATTCAGAATCTGAATCTAGGAAAGATGATTG
Source organism: Malus fusca (assembly GCA_035220775.1). NCBI lineage: Eukaryota > Viridiplantae > Streptophyta > Magnoliopsida > Rosales > Rosaceae > Malus > Malus fusca. Next base: position 24,819,540 of record CM069071.1, on the reverse strand, counting down.
GACATGGTAGCTTGAAGTCGGCATTGGCATCCGCATCGGCATCTGCATTGGCATTAGCACTGGTGTGAAATCCCATCCCCGGAATTTCACAATTTATTACGTATCTCATATTTTAAATTTGTATTTTGCGCTTACGTTATCTTTATTAGTTAATTTTAATTCCATTAATTTTAAGTTTAGTAATTGATTAGTTATCGAGTTGGAAATTTCATAATCAATCTTTATCTTTCGTTGACAATTCGAAGTTGCAACTAGTGTTTTTAATAGATCTTGAACCCACGAATGCATAGGCGAAAGCCGTTTGCGAGTCCGAATTATAACGGTATAGTTACGGACGTTTGAAGTTGTGAAACTATAGATTGTGGGAATTATTTTAATTTCCACTTGGGGGAAAAAGGCCCTAACACTTTTGGGATTAAAGGGCCGGCTATTATAAGGGAATTGGGCAAAAATTAGAAAGGGAAGGAAGAGAAGAAAAAAGAAAAGAAGAAGGGGGATTTTCTTTTCTTCCATTCGGCTAACTGTGCACCACAACACCATATCTTCAGCCGGTCCAAACTCAGCCATCTTCCACCATATTTTCGGGTAATCTTCAACCATCCCACACCTGCCACATCTTCCACCACCTTCCATCTTCCATCTCCACCAAAAATCAAGGGTTTTAAGGCCAAATTCGGGTGGAACTCCATAGGAGAACCCAGGGGGTTCTCGACGACGAATTGTCATTTCGGAGAGTATCACCATTAACCATCACCCTTAATCAACTTCCCTTGGACCCAGGAACAAGACCCAACTGGTGGTTGGGGCATTGGAACACCAAGGAAGCCGAATTGAAGAACACCCACCTTAGGGTTCGTTGGGTGCGAGCCAATTTGAGGGCCTTCCCGGCCAAATTGGACTCGGCCACAGGTATAAAGTTTACTCTACTTGTTGAAATCTTTATTCCTGTAAAATTTGAGAATTTTTGGAGAAAGTCAAATTTTCCGGTGTGTGACATTCGATTTATTTGTTGGTTGAGTATTTTATCAATAAGGTCCGCCACTTGATTATTCTAACGATTGACGATCTTACCATTGAATTGACACAAGATTTTAGTATGCTATGGTAGATATTGTTTAAGGACCTTAAGGACTTACTAGTGAAAATCTAGTGATTGGATCTGACGGAGCAAGTGACGTAAGATCATGGACCCTACCTTAGAACGACGGTTCGATTCCTCGTTAAATGTCGTTGTGGGAGACTTATGAGAGTTTTGGGTATATGAATTTATCAAGAGAAACCTAAATGTAGATTTGTGCTTTGTTTTAGGCGGTGATAGAGCTTGATGCCTTGAATTCCATGTTTGAGTGCGTTAGTGTGGATCTCATGTGAGTGATTCTAATCTATGTGATATGGTTATTACTTTGAAATCTTTTGTGCTAATAAACTGTGTGGTTACACCATGGATTCTTAAAATAGTTATGATGCTAAATAATTGTTGCTATTAAGTTGCCGTCGATCTACTTATGAAACATTAGGTGACTTGGATATTTGAACTGTTGATGGATTGTGTTTGGAATATATATTTGATGGTTGATAAAAATGATGGATTGTGTTTTGGAATATATATTTGATGGTTTGATAAAAATGATGGATTGTAAAGGACCATTATCCTAGTGTCATGGGGTTAGGTGACACTAAGTCTGCACCACGTAGCAATGGTACTGGATGGTCCTGCTTGGTTAATCCGCGTTAGGGGACCATACTATTTGTGGATCGCGCTTGGTTAATCCGCGTTGGGCGATCCTTATATCCTAGGTATGGCCATACACATTTAAAGGTGATCATGCTTGGTTAATCCGCATTGGGTGATCACTTTCCAATAGTTGTAGGAGTGACTCTGCTTGGTTAATCCGCATTGGGGGTCACTACCTATTTGGTTATTTTCTCAGGGGTGACTCTGCTTGGTTTATCCGCATTAGGGGGTCACTACCTACTTGGTTACTTTCTCAGGGGTGGCTTTGCTTGGTTGATCCGCTTTGGGGGGCCACTTCCTATTTGGTTACTTGCGTAGGCTTCGGCTGAACGACGTCTCTCTAACTCTAGTTTTGAATGTATTTGTGAATGTGGCTTTGAGAACTCTGAGTTTTAATTTAGAAAACTCGTTGGATGTATGTGTGGCTCCTTCGGAGTTTGCAAGGTTTGGTAGCGATTTCTTATGAATGATTTATATTCAAGGTTTATAAATTGTGAATGATGGCTGGTTTTATTATTAGTATCATATACTTTGTATTATTTGTCGCTCACACAAGCTTCGTAGCTTATCCAGGTTGTTGTTTGCCCGGTGCACCATTTCGATGGTGTAGGCACTGATCTTACAGGTAATAAGTCTGAGTAGCTTCGAGAGGTTCGTAGGTGGGGTAGCGGTACAGTTATCAGAGATTTGAAGTGCTAGGTTACCCCTATATCCTATCTTGTACTTTATCTTTGGGACTTTCTTTTGAGCACCTCAAACTTGTTCTTTGTAAAGCAAAGATTATGTTTCTTTTTGGGATGTACATATTTGTAAATATTTTGTGGAGAACTTAGCCACCTTCACATTATTTTGATTTATCAGTTAAAGTATTTCATTCCGTAACTTATACCGTATTCAACGAACGTTATTTTCCTTGTCACGTGTCGATTCTCGACGTATGTTGGGATCGAGGCGTGACAACTAGAATTTGGAGTCTTGCATCCACATCTACTTTGGCAAACTCATGTTTGTGTTCCGCCATGAGTTTGACGGGGTGTGTTGGAGTTTAGATTGTTATTAGTTATCTTGCGGCCCAAGGATTAGTTACTTGCCCATTAAGTATTTGTTTTTGTCTAGGATTTGTTTTAGGGTTTTAGTCTAGGGTTTGCTTTAGTCTTTCTCTATATAAAGGCCTCTTTGTATTTGGTATTTTTATCAATCAATAAACATGGTTTCCGGTATAAAATTCAATACACCTCAAGCCTTTTACTCTATGCACAACAATGATGGTAGTACGTCCGGAAATCGTGCCAATGAGGGATTACACCAGCAGCAGTATGGTAATTATAGTGGTGGAGCTGTTGCTCCACGTGGAAATCATGGCAACTTTGGTGGTCATAATGCACCTGTTTGGACCAAAACTTAAACTTTGGGCCCAAGCAAATCTGGCCCAAAAGGAGGCCTGAAGGAAGAGTCGGCCGAAGCCCAGCCGAAACCCAGAAAAGCAGGAAACGGCCTCCTCTGACTTGATGCAGCTCATGAAGACCACTTGCCTACCTACCCAAAGACCAAGTGGTGTAGACTGACCAGCTACACAGCCCATAAAGTACTTTATGGTGGCATTACATGTAAAAAAGCTGATGAGTCATCACCCTCAAACCGCATTCGGGCAAGGCTGCTGCTACAGGACGACATGCTAGGTTGTCTATAAAAGAAGAAAGAGAAATCAGGATTAGAGACACTCAAACAAACAAACAAAGCAAAATCTCTGCTCAAAGCCAGATTTGCCTTCAAACGATAGTTGTAGTCAGCCAAAGCATTCATCCCTCTCGGGATCAACTCCCCCTCAACCCTTTTTGTAAGCTCTGCTACCTTGTCCAAAACACTTGCCGTAGTATCGATCTCCCTCTGAAAACTCACCTCTCAAACCTCTTTTCTTCTAAACTCTCAGCCTACTGATAAACCCTAATCCCAAGAAGTTGCAAGACGCCCAGTTTTGCCCGACAAGGTGAAAACCTTGCCTGTCCCTTCTTGGTTTTGTCTTTTCATTTAATTAAACTAGCAGTATGTTGTATACTTTCAGTTGTATTCAAGTTGTTTCTAGTAAAATGATGATTAAGAAACTCTCTCAGTTCTTGAATCCGATTTAAAGATGTCTTCAATATTTAAATCAGATCTAAGTTCTAATCTCCCGGACATATAAGAGTGATCATGTAAAAGTCCTTGGTCTCAAGGCATAAAAAAGAACTTTATGTGGACTTAACCCATCCACGACAATCCTTGATAAACAAAGAAGTCCGAAGTTACTTGGGGCTCAAGTAATCGACTGATCTAGTAGTTTTACCGCTGTTATATTATGATTATGCTAGAACGTTCGAGTATGGAATGAATTCTGATAGGAAGCCTCAAGGCCTACACCTAAGGCCCCACAAAGGCAGCTATTTGGATTCGTTCTAAGCTCTGCGGGCTAGAACGTTCGAGTATGGAATGAATTCTGATAGGAAGCCTCAAGGCCTACACCTAAGGCCCCACAAAGGCACATATTTGGATTCGTTCTAAGCTCTGCGGGCTAGAACGTTCGATTATGGAATGAGTTTTGATGGGAAGCCTCAAGGCCTACATCTAAGGCCCCATAAAGGCACCTATTTGGATTCGTTCTAAGCTCTGCGGGCTAGCTGGTCAGAAGTATAACGGTGGTAATACTAGGTGCGACAATGGAACCAGCAGTGTATATGTCTAAGAGTTGGATTGGTTATGGATTGGAAGCCTCAAGGCCTATATCTAAGGCCCCACGAAGGCACCTGTCATAATCAATACGGTCCCTCGGATATATACATGTATATATATATATATATAATTGGATTCAACATCCATTCTACGTCTGCCATGCTAAAGATGGCAGTGGCACGCCTGAGCATCCAAAAGTTAACCTTGATTGTGAGCCTTAAGGCCTACACCTAAGGCCCCATGAGTTAACTATGTCCTTCTCTTTTAGCCTTGCCCGACAAGCCGTGCCCGACGAGCCTTGCCCGACAAGCCCGATAGTAAAAGCAGAAGCCCGACAGCAGCCCTCAACCGACGCCAAAACCTCTCCCGGGGTGTTGTGTGCTCGTCGGCCAGGAAGCCTCCCCGACGGAAATTCCTGACGCGAACATAGTTTTGGCACGCCCGGTGGGACTCCCCTCGTCAAAGCCATATGTCAGGATTATTAGAAGATCTGCAAACTACCCTGCTGCAAATGTTGCAGAGGTTGGAAGGTGTCTCCACAGATTTCAAAAAGGAAGCTGGTATGGTCCCAAGACCAACTACTCCTATATCTTTACCTCATCCTGGGGAAAAAGATAATAGGGAGAAGAAGAGGCTCAAAACTAGCCAGTTAGAAGAAGCAGTGATGAACAGACCCGCAGAGCCCTTCTCAGAAGCCCCAATAAATATGATCAATATGGCGTGGGCGGAGAAGGGGAAGGAAAAAGTCACGGAGCCAATAGAGAAAGAAAAATTGGCTGACAAAACTATAAAAGGGGTAATTAAGTTGCCCGAGTATCCAAAAGCTGCCATAATCAAAGGGATGGTTTTATGCAGCAAGTGCCAATGCGAGTACGAGCTCGAAATACAACATTCAGGAGTTCTCATTGATCAGGAGTTGATTAGAAGAAAGGAGGCCCATGAGAAATCTAGACGGACTGCAGGAAAATGTGCTTCTCGAAGTATCTTTCAAAACCATGAAGCTTTATCAGAAGTTTTTCGAAACCATGAAGCTTCTGAAGAGGTAGAAGACATAGAGGCCAAAATACGAAGGAGTGCGGATCATCCTCAATATGGCCATATGGGGAGAGAAGTTAAGGATAATGATGGGATAGCATATCCTGTCAAGAGAAATAACCCTGCCCACCTCAGACGAAAATGGTACGTGGTTGGAAAGAATGGACAGCCTACCAAACCGATGGGAGCCTCTATGATCAGGAGAGTTCAAAGACAACACAAAGCCTACATGAATTCCCTGAAGACCCCCGCAACATCAGAAGCCTCCCAGAACAAAAAACTGGAGAAGACATCATCTGATGGAAGTAATCAACTCCGTTGGAAAAGTAAGAAAGAGGTGGAGAAGGCCAGTAGCAAAAAAGAAGGCGAGGGGAATCACGTGCCGCAGAACCAGCACCCTGGGAAGTATAGGATCTTGAGGCGGGCTCAAGAAGATTTAATCATGGTCCCAACCCCGGGGTGGAAGACAGAGCAGACAAAGCCTATTTGTTTTGGAACTGTTTCACTCGAAAGAAAACCACCTTTTCTGCCATTGGTGGATCATTTTGGTGAGGTTCCAAAGCAAACGTTGGATGCAGGCAGGAATCAATTGGAGGAGGCACCAGAACCACTACTACCACCCGATGCCATGGCCTGGTTGGATGAATTCATGGACCAGATCGAGAGCAAGAAAGAAGATGTGCTCAAGCCTAATGATTTTCATATCAACATGGCATACATATTATCTGCCACATTTGGTGCCCAACCTGATCAGCTCGCTACTATGGAGGGTCATTACTTGACAACTGAGCCAATGATGGCACATGTCAATGTAGAGGAAGTCGAAGAAGGAGAATCGGGCAAAGTTGAAACTTCTGAAGCGTCCAAAAGAGGTCCTGTAAGGATTTATACCAACGAAATGGTGTTTAGCCGCCCGAACATCTCGATGGCCAATCATCTGAAGCCCATATATGTCACGGCTCATTTGGAAGGGGTGTCTTTCAAAAGAATTTTAATAGATGGCGGAGCAGCTGTTAATGTGTTACCAGCCAAGCAGATGAGGAAAATGGGAAGAAGTACGGAAGATCTTATTCCTACGGACCTCACAGTCTCTAGCTTCTCAGGCGCCATCACCAGGACCCATGTGATATTACCCTTAGAAGTGGATTTGGGGTCTAAACAAATCATGCTGGCATTCTTTGTGGTTGACTGCACTTCCACTTATGGAGCATTACTTGGAAGAGACTGGATCCACCAAAGTCTTGCCATACCCTCCACCCTGCATCAGAAAGTCGCTGTCTACCATGAAGAGGGACCAACATGACCAGGTTTCTGGGAAATGGTGGAGGCCGAATCACGACCATTCCTCCCCACAGCCAACATTGCGGAAGCAAGTTTCTACAACCCCAATGTAGGAATCTTGAAATGTTCAGGAGCTGACGAGAACGGCCGCCCTACCAAGGTGACGGTCCAAAAGCTTTTGGAACAAGGAATGCTCCTTACTAGAGAGGAGTGGGATAGACCTTGTATCATCCCAAATCCCCTACGCCATCAATGACTGGACAAAAGAAGAAGGATCAGGTAATGGCAGTCAGATCCTTGATTAAAAGACTGTTGGTATATGGGAAAGAGAAGAAGCAAGAAAATGAGCTTTTAGGAGAAGAAGAGCAGGAATGGCAACCAGGAACTTCAACCAGCCAAGATGAAAGCAGGGAAGAACTTTGTAAAAAAGAGTTGGAGAGGGCCATACAAATGGCCGAATGCATTTATGACCTGGATGGGCCAGACGACTTGCCCGAAAGCCCGGAGTTAGTCGAATTTTTATGTGCAGAACCTGATAAGCCACCACCAGAAGTGCAGGATCCTTTGGAAGTTATTGATCTAGGGACAGAGGTTGATCCAAGACCAATACAAATCAGTGGCTTATTGGAGACTCATGATCGGGCAAAGATTATTTGTCTCTTGCAAGAATTTAAAGATTGCTTTGCTTAGCATTATACTGAGATGCCAGGTTTAGATTCAACCTTGGTGGAACACAGGATGCCTATCAAGGAAGGATATAAACCTGTTAAGCAAGCACCACGAAGGATGTCCAAAGAGATAGAAGAGAAAGTTAAAGAAGAAATTGAAAGGCTTGTAAAAGCCGGATTCATTAGGCCAGCCAAGTATGTGGAGTGGTTAGCCAACATTGTACCCGTTTTGAAAGCCATAACAAAAGCAGTGCGCTGTTGTGTTGACTACAGAAATATTAATGGCGCTACGCCGAAAGATGAATATCCCATGCCCATGGCCGATCTATCCATAGATGCAGTAGCAAAGCACAAAGTTCTATTTTTTATGGATGGAAATGCCGGGTATAATCAGATAAAAATGCCCCCTGAAGATATACATAAAACAACTTTCAGGTGCCCCGGACATGTGGGGGCATATGAATATTTGGTTATGCCATTCGGGCTCAAGAACGCTGGTGCAACATACCAAAGGGCAATGAATGCCATTTTTCATGATCTAATCGGGCAGAATATGGAGGTATACATCGATGACATCGTGGTAAAATCCAAAACATAAGGACAACATCTGGTAGACCTCAGACAACCTTTGACAAGGATGAGGATCCACAAGTTGAAGATGAATCCGAAGAAATGTGCGTTTGGAGTAAGAGCGGGCAACTTCTTGGGATTCCTGGTTCATCAAAGAGGTGTGGAGGTGGATAAAAACAAAGCTCGGGCTATAATGGAGTCACCTTCACCTACCAACAAAGTGCAACTTCAAAGGCTGCTGGGGAAAATTAATTTCTTACGGAGATTCATTGCTAATTTGGCGGGCAAGATCCAGCCACTGACTCCTCTGCTAAGACTGAAAGATAAAGAGAATTTCGAGTGGGGACCACCACACCAACAGGCCTTCGACAACATTAAAACCTATTTGACTTCTCCACCAGTGTTGGTGCCACCTCAAAGGGGAAAACCCTTGAAGCTATATATCTCTGCTTCAGAAAAGTCAATTGGGAGTTTGTTAGCTCAGAACAATGAAGGAGGAAAAGAGCAAGCAGTATACTACCTCAGTAGGATTCTGACCGAGATAGAAACTAGAAATTCCCCAGTAGAGAGATTATGCTTGGCTCTAGATTTCACTACCAGCAAGCTAAGGCATTACATGTTACCTTGTCACGTACACATCATCGCCAAGACAGATGTGATAAAGTACATGTTGTCAAAGCCAATGCTAACAGGGAGGATTGGGAAGTGGATTCTAGCATTATCAGAATTCAGTTTCCAGTATGTACCCCAGATGGCTGTCAAAGGCCAAGCGATTGCTGACTTTCTGGCCTAGCATCAGGAATCTCAAGACGAGGTAATCAATATCCCAGGAAGCCTGGAGGTCACTAGCATTTGGATCCCGCCGAGAGAAGATATCTCGGGCAGAGAGGATTGGGTCCAACAAGAGATAAGAAGAGTGACTGGTATCTGGATCACTCCTTGGAAGTTATATTTTGATGGATCTCACACTCAGAAGGCTTCAGGAGCAGGAATTGTGATTATAAACCCTCATGGGGTCTATCATTATTATTCATTCCTCCTAGACTACTAAGGAAATACTAATAATCGGGCAGAGTATGAGGCTTTGATAATTGGTCTGGAAATCTTAATGGAGCTGGGGGCAGCAGAGGTGGAGATCTTTGGAGATTCAGAGTTAGTAATAAACCAGCTAAACGGGGAGTTCAAGTGCAGACATATTACCATGGCAGGATATTACTTGGCGGCTACGCAATTGCTGAGTTTCTGGGATTTTGAGATATCAGTCAATCATGTTCCCAGGGGATCCAACTTAGCGGCCAACGAGATGGCACAACTAGCCTCAGGGGTGCCAATACAGGAGAGAAGACATGGAATAGATGTCGAGATCCAAAGAAGAAACCTCCCTTCTATCTTAGAAAGGGGATTCAACCTGGATGTAATGAATCTAGAAACTGAAATAGAGGATTGGAGGTCCCCTATCATTCATCATTTGAAGGATCCCTCTTCGCCCACGAGCAGAAAGAACAGACAGCAAGCAACCAAGTATGTCTTGTGGGTGAGGGACTTGCTAAGGAAAACTCCAGATGGATTACTGTTGAAGTGCTTGGGCCAAGAAGAATCCATGAGGGTAATGGCCGAAGTACATGAAGGGGTATGTGGAGCACATCAGGCGGGAACCAAGATGAGGTGGTTGCTTAGAAGATATGGTTATTTCTGGCCCGACATGGAAAAAGATTGCAAGTCTTACGCTAAAGGTTGTGAAGAATGTCAGCGGCATTGACCTCTCCAGCATGTACCCTCAGTACCTTTAAATCCAGTGGTCAAGCCGTGGCCCTTAAGAGGATGGGCAATGGACTTCATCGGGCAAATCTATCCAGCTTCTAGTAAAGGGCACACTTTCATAATTGTGGCAACGGATTACTTCACCAAGTGGGTGGAAGCATCAGCAGTAAAATCCATAACTTCAGCTGCGGTCAAGAATTCTATCGAGACTAAGATTTTGCACAGGTATGGGGTGCCCGAAACTATAGTAACGGATCGTGGGCCATCTTTTATCTCAAAAGAAGTTGAGGAGTTTGCGAGCAAGTACAAAATAAAGATGATCCAGTCCAGTCCATATTACCCTCAATCAAATGGCCAAGCAGAGGCAAACAACAAGATCTTGGTCAACATCATCAAAAGAATGGTGATGGATAGTCCAGAAAAGTGGCATGAAAGACTGGGGAACACTTTGTGGGCATACAGGACTTCCAAGAGGGCCGGGACAGGGACAACTCCTTATGCTTTAACTTTCGGGCAGGATGCGGTGCTCCCCATGGAGATAAATGTAAGTTCGGTCAGAATTCAAAACCAATTTGGGTTACATAGTGAAGAATATATTGAAGCCATGTGTCAAGGAATTGAAGACTTGGATGTAGCCCGAATTGAAGCCTTGAACCAGATTCAAGAAGGAAAGAAAGCTGTCGCCCGAGCTTATAACAAAAAGGTGAAGATAAAGTCTTTCAAAGAAGGAGATTTGGTTTGGAAAACAGTCCTCCCTCTAGGGGCTCAGCTCAGGGGCTTTAGAAAGTGGAGCCCGACGTGGGAAGGGCCTTTCATTATTAGTCGAGTTTTGGATAAAGGAGGATACTATCTAGCGGACCTCGAAGGAAATGGGCAGAAACATCCCATTAATGTTAAGTTCTTGAAAAAATACTGTCCTACATTATGGGATGTTAGAGATTGCTACATTGAAGAGGAGACAAAGTAAAGCAGGCATCGGAAGTTTCATATGCAGTGTTTGTTCATCAACCATTCAAAGAAGACAAAAAGACAAAAGTTGCTGAAATAAAATTTATTTCATGTCGACAAATTGATAAAACTAACAAAAGGTTCAATTTCTAAATATTACATTTGATTCTCTCTGAGTATGGTAAATGTCGACAAGCTGGTTTTCCGATGTCTTCATGGATGGAACCCGATCAGGTGATCGGGTTGTGCGGCCAACATGTGCTTGGTAGAGGAACCTCCGACAGAGCCACCACCATATGTGATGATGAAGGCTGACTTATAACGGCAGCAAGCAGGAAAGCAAGCCTTCGTGAGGAAACCGCCTGACTAAGGATGTTGGGGATAGCGGGATGTTCGACCAAGGGTGTTGGAGATAGCAATCATTTGATGAAAACCCATTTTTCTCACGAAAAGGGAGTTTTAGGAAACTCCACTCAAAGCCTGAGGAACCCATTTCTCAGTTTTCTCTCGAGGAGAATGGATGAGAGGACCAAAGAGGATTGGATGGCTTGACAAAAGGGGTCCAAGCCAGAATTTATAGGGCCTAGAGGACAGTTCAAAGGTCGTGGGAAGATCAAGAGACTCTAGGTACTATTAATTTCATCCAGAAAACACAAGTTCCAAGGGCAAGGATACAGCCGCATGAAGAACTTTTCAATTGATATTGGCGCCTGGAATTCCAGGCTAAATATCAATTGAAGGGGGCACTGTTTGGACCAAAACTTAAACTTTGGGCCCAAGCAAATCTGGCCCAAAAGGAGGCCTGAAGGAAGAGTCGGCCGAAGCCCAGACGAAACCCAGAAAAGCAGGAAAGGGCCTCCTCTGACTTGATGCAGCTCATGAAGACCACTTGCCCACCTACCCAAAGACCAAATGGTGTAGACTGACCAGCTACACAGCCCATAAAGTACTTTATGGTGGCATTACATGTAAAAAAGCTGATGAGTCATCACCCTCAAACCGCATTCGGGCAAGGCTGCTGCTACAGGACGACATGCTAGGTTGTCTATAAAAGAAGAAAGAGAAATCAGGATTAGAGACACTCAAACAAACAAACAAAGCACAAACTCTGCTCAAAGCCAGATTTGCCTTCAAACGATAGTTGTAGTCAGCCAAAGCCTTCATCCCTCTCGGGATCAACTCCCCCTCAACCCTTTTTGTAAGCTCTGCTACCTTGTCCAAAACACTTGCCGTAGTATCGATCTCCCTCTGAAAACTCACCTCTCAAACCTCTTTTCTTCTAAACTCTCAGCCTACTGATAAACCCCAATCCCAAGAAGTTGCAAGACGCCCGGTTTTGCCCGACAAGGTGAAAACCTTGCCTGTCCCTTCTTGGTTTTGTCTTTTCATTTAATTAAACTAGCAGTATGTTGTATACTTTCAGTTGTATACTTTCAGTTGTATTCAAGTTGTTTCTAGTAAAATGATGATTAAGAAACTCTCTCAGTTCTTGAATCCGATTTAAAGATGTCTTCAATATTTAAATCAGATCTAAGTTCTAATCTCCCGGACATATAAGAGTGATCATGTAAAAGTCCTTGGTCTCAAGGCATAAAAAAGAACTTTATGTGGACTTAACCCATCCACGACAATCCTTGATAAACAAAGAAGTCCGAAGTTACTTGGGGCGTGATGTAATCGACTGCTCTAGTAGTTTTACCGCTGTTATATTATGATTATGCTAGAACGTTCGAGTATGGAATGAATTCTGATAGGAAGCCTCAAGGCCTACACCTAAGGCCCCACAAAGGCAGCTATTTGGATTCGTTCTAAGCTCTGCGGGCTAGAACGTTCGAGTATGGAATGAATTCTGATAGGAAGCCTCAAGGCCTACACCTAAGGCCCCACAAAGGCACCTATTTGGATTCGTTCTAAGCTCTGCGGGCTAGAACGTTCGAGTATGGAATGAGTTTTGATGGGAAGCCTCAAGGCCTACACCTAAGGCCCCACAAAGGCACCTATTTGGATTCGTTCTAAGCTCTGCGGGCTAGCTGGTCAGAAGTATAACGGTGGTAATACTAGGTGCGACAATGGAACCAGCAGTGTATATGTCCAAGAGCTGGATTGGTTATGGATTGGAAGCCTCAAGGCCTATATCTAAGGCCCCACGAAGGCACCTGTCATAATCAATACGGTCCCTCGGATATATACATGTATATATATATATATAATTGTATTCAACATCCATTCTACGTCTGCCATGCTAAAGATGGCAGTGGCACGCCTGAGCATCCAAAAGTTAACCTTGATTGTGAGCCTTAAGGCCTACACCTAAGGCCCCATGAAGGCACCTTTCAGAGTTAACTATGTCATTCTCTTTCAGCCTTACCCGACAAGCCGTGCCCGACGAGCCTTGCCCGACAAGCCGTGCTCGATGGGCCTTGCCCGACAAGCCCGACAGTAAAAGCAGAAGCCCGACAGCAGCCCTCAACCGACGCCAAAACCTCTCCCGGGGAGCTGTGTGCTCGTCGGCCAGGAAGCCTCCCCGACGGAAATTCCTGACGCGAACAGCACCAAATCTAGGGTATGGCCCCAATAACAACAACAATAATAGGGCCCCTCATTGAGGTCTTTTTGCAGCTCCTAGACTTCTTGGGTCATCACCAAATTCTCGTGGTCCTTGCTAGATTTACCGTCAACAAGGCCATCTGGCTGCACAATGCCCGCAGACCCTTCATCCTAACGATGAGTTATCCCGTGCATTTGCTGGTATGCACCTTGCTCAATGTTCTGATGCGCCTTGGCTTCCGGACACAGTAGAGAAACTGTCAAATGACCCGTTTCGTCAATGAGATTCTGGTACTCAGTCTTAAATGTAGGACGTATTTGTGAATCTTTGGAGGCACAATGTTAAGTAAAGTAAGAAATGCCAAACTAATCACTGTGCATTATTTTATTTCAGAATCTTTTTCATTTATGCAGTTTCTAAACAATCAACAACCGTCAATATATCCATTTTACAATTTGTAAAAATTTTCATATCCGTTGCTAGTTATCTTTCTTGTTCTTGCGTACTAATTAGTGTCTGGTGGTTTTTTTGTGCTTATGATGAGTTAGCTGAGTTGTTTCTACCATCATCCTTTTAACAATTGTTTTTTTTCTTTTCTTCTCATTTTCTTGCAGAAATTGCTACAAGATAAGAGATTTAATACCAGGCAGCAAATCCATGTTAAAAGGTCTTCAGATCCTAATTGGCTCAGTACCTCTTTGGAAGTAATGCTTCAGATAGCAACAATCATAGAATCAACTGAGGTAGTCTGTCACTCTGCTCTTTAAATCAAATGGTCGTTAGTCTGAAGGATGCCCAGAGTCTATTACTGGAATATATTGTACAACTAGAACAAAACAGAATTGTTTTTATTTTCGGAAATATGAGGCCTAGAAATTTTGTCCATTTTGATGCTTGATGAATCCATCTTGAGATCCTTCAAACTCTTTCTGATAACTTCTTGGACTGTTTAGGCACATAAGGGTAGACAGATGACTTTAGAAATTACAACTGCCTGATAGTACCTTGATCACATATATGATTAGCAGACCAATGATGAAACAATGGGCTTTAATGAGGTGCAGGCATGCAAAAGAATGTCCTGCAAGAACTACACAATGCTATTGTTGATATGATTTGTTGGTCTTCTGACAAGCACAATTCGAAGACTGCAATTGTAGAAGGCTATAACTCTGATAAACAAAAGCAACTGTTACGAAGGTGTGAGAACAGTGGTGTTAAAACAAGGTTGCAGATAGCTTGTAAGTCTTAACTTTTCACTGCTGTGATTTCTGCTGGTATGATTGTTTATTCTTTCCCCTTTTGAGGGGGTTTTCCTGCACAAGAGAAGGAAACTAGCCTTGAATATATGACGTCTTTTGTTCTTCATTCATCATAATAGATGTGGAAGAGGCTGGCAGAGGAGCCATAGCTGCAGACGATCTGAAAGTTGGAGATACTGCTCTGGAGATCCCAATGTCTTTAATAGTTTCTGAGGAGCTTGTGCAAGCTGATATGGTATGTTTTACCGCTTGAGAAACATTTTTAATACTTTTAATTTGTCAGCATTTGTTACCTCTGGGTTTAGTTAAGAGGCTTCTGAAAATATATTAGGGGAAATAGAAAAATTAAAGTGAACCTACATTGACTCCACATCTAGCAAGAGGTGTACTGCTCTAATATGAAAGTAATAAATGGCTCTAGATGTGGATGATGATCAATTTTTATAAACATATGTTTACCTACCACATGTGGAGTTTGAGCATCATTCTTCCCACATGTGGAGTTTGTTTTCCCAAGCCACATTAAGTTACCAATTCAGCCATTGAGAAAATTGATCTTTATCACAGTCGTGATCCAACTTTACTCATCTTGTAAGCATAAATAAGCTCCTCTCTATAGTGCCTAATATGAATCCTTGTCCCCTGTGTATTCGCCAAGGTGGAGATTGTTGTGTTTGGCTCATACATTTGTGAGTAATTATGAGTCATGTGTTAACAACAATGAAGTGACATGTGTTTGCTTTCGGTGGAAATATCACATGGTGTGTGGGTTGCATGAAAGTTGCAGACAAAGTAAAAGTAAAAGTTTGGTGGACATCATCATGAGTAAAAACATAATGATGATGCTTGCTTTTACTTTAATGATGATGTTTGTGGAAAAAGGGAAAGTTGATTCCTTTTTCTTTTGCTATTTATTTGCTAAGAACCGAAGGGAGAGAGAGAGAGCATTCGGCTCTCTCCTGATAAAGCATCAGAGAGTATTCAAGGGGGAGAGCATTCGGCTCTCCCATGGGAAAGCATGGGCACGGGTTGAGAGAAAATCAAGAGAGCTAGAGTGAAAAGTATTCTAGTGAAAGAACTTTTGGGGTAGAGTAAGGCTCTTGGGAAAATTCTATGAGTGGGTGTGAAAGGGATTAGAGATTGGGTTATGTTGATTTAACTCATGTGTACTTGTACTGTTATTCTCATAGTGAAGAGCAATATCTCTCCGGGGACGTAGGCAGGATTTTTGCCGAACCTCGTAATTTCTCGGTGTCTTTATTTCTTGTATTTTATTCTGTTCAACTATGAGTGTGATTTGGTGAGGTTGTAATCTGAATCTCGTTTCCGCACTAATGAACGGGCCAAGGCACAACAATTGGTATCAGAGCATCGTTGGAGGCTTGGTTCGTTGGAGGTCCAGATTTGTTGTTCACCATGGAATTTTCAGTTGAGCAGTTTAATGGGAGATATGGTTTTACTCTTGGTAAAGGAGAGTAATGGAAGCCGTGTTCAGGGATGCTTGGATCAACTGCGAAAGTTGATGTTGAGGAAGAAAAAAAAAAGGCCTCTTTCTTCTTACCTCACTTTCAGATTCGTACGAGAACCTTGTGAAACTTTACTGCATGGAAAGATACAGTAAGTTTGGAGCAGGTGCAAGCTTTTTTGGTGTGGAATGATACACAAAGGAGACCATGGATGATGGTGGGCACAAGACTGCTTAAGATATTCAAGGTTGGAATCGTGGAAGAAAATTGGAAAGGGGATCTGAGAGAGACAACAGGTTCAGATCCGGTTCCGGAGGCAAGGGTCCACAGTGCTACGGTGCAAGGCCGGGTTGTAGCAAGTTTGTGGCATAAGGCTTCGAGTATGCCCTCTAGGTACTCGAAGAAACACTTCTCCTGGTGATGTTTAGTCTCAAGTGTTGTAGGGGTTTTGCAGCAGGTAGAGCTATGGGATTCACAGGTGATGAGATGGTCCTGAGGTAGGAGGAAGTGTGGGAATTTTGTCTGGCTCGATGGGTTGTTGCTGGAAACGGGCGCACTGACGAGTTTCCAGGTTGCAGACAATGAAGAGGAGGAAAACCTGTTGGAGGAGACGAGGATGTGTCGAGATCCTGTCTGAAGCTAAATTGTGATTTTTTAGCTTGCAGCAGCTACACATGCATTGGCAGTGACTGAATCGGAACAGGACCAACGAGGTGGATTCAGAGTGTGCATGCTGGTACGTAAGGCCAATGGACTTTGGTGATGGGTGCAAGGATTTTTGCATGGTGTATTCGCCAAGGTGGAGATTGTTGTGTTTGGCTCATACATTTGTGAGTAATTATGAGTCATGTGTTAACAACAATGAAGTGGCATGTATTTGCTTTCGGTGGAAATATCACATGGTGTGTGGGTTGCATGAAAGTTGCAGACAAAGTAAAAGTAAAAGTTTGGTGGACATCATCATGAGTAAAAACATAATGATGATGCTTGCTTTTACTTTAATGATGATGTTTGTGGAAAAAGGGAAAGTTGATTCCTTTTTCTTTTGCTATTTATTTGCTAAGAACCGAAGGGAGAGAGAGAGAGCATTCGGCTCTCTCCTGATAAAGCATCAGAGAGTATTCAAGGGGGAGAGCATTCGGCTCTCCCATGGGAAAGCATGGGCACGGGTTGAGAGAAAATCAAGAGAGCTAGAGTGAAAAGTATTCTAGTGAAAGAACTTTTGGGGTAGAGTAAGGCTCTTGGGAAAATTCTATGAGTGGGTGTGCAAGGGATTAGAGATTGGGTTATGTTGATTTAACTCAGGTGTACTTGTACTGTTATTCTCATAGTGAAGAGCAATATCTCTCCGGGGACGTAGGCAGGATTTTTGCCGAACCTCGTAATTTCTCGGTGTCTTTATTTCTTGTATTTTATTCTGTTCAACTGTGAGTGTGATTTGGTGAGGTTGTAATCTGAATCTCGTTTCCGCACTAATGAACGGGCCAAGGCACAACACTATGAACAAGAAACGTGGTCCAATATATTACCTCTTTTTTTTACTGCAGTATCATGTATTAGAGAAGTTTGAAGGCATTACTCCTCCTAAGACAATGTTGTTGTTGTGGAGCACGAAGGAGAGGCGCAATTGTGATTCAAAATACAAGATGTACTTTGACACACTTCCTGAAGATTTTAATACTGGTATTTTGACTGCTTGTGACTTTGTTTTCCTATTAAATCTATCGTGTAACTTTGTGCAACTATAAAATTCCGCTTAAATGAAATTCTAGTTCGCTTTTAGTATTCTCTGTAAAAGTATAATATTTCTTTATGTAGATAGTAATAATTTGATGTTAGGTCAAACATGGAACTTATCCATTATGTTTTCAAGGAAGTTGTTTATTCATAAGCTGCTCAGTGTTAGTATATGTGGTAATAAATGATAAACTCATGCTATGAAAATAAATTCAGACAACATATATGTGACTTAGAAAAGATAGCTACCTAATAGCCATGAAGCTGTGTTCCATTTTTTGGATAAAAGTTCTTGATTCTCTATGGTCAATTTTTTATGTTTAATTGTTCAGTAAGAGTAATACTATCTAGAAATGCCGGAAAAATTAGGCAAATGAGTTTGTCAAGCATGAGACCCAAACATTGGGAAAGTTTGTGGTTGTGCTATCGTATGTCTGTTTTATCTCTTCTGCTTAATTGTAATGCGAAGACACACCTTTTGTCCTGTGGTTTCTGTGGTTGTAAAGGATAATAAAAATCATCACTGTTGGCAATTCAGTTAGAATAAGCCTAAGATGGCAATCATGCTCTTTGCAGTGGACTTTTTGCTAGATAGATTTGTACATGAGGAAAAAAAAAGATGCCAGGAAAATGATGTTTAATAAAACTACAAATTTCTTATTGTCACATATTTGCATCTTAAAAGCTTTCAACTAAGGTGGACTTGCAATAAGGTGTTATTAGATTACCTTTTTTGACATTTATGACCTCTTTTTTCAGTTATAGACAAAAAAATTGTCCATACTGTTGCATGATTCATGCATATAAGAATGGGTGGTCACTTGTAAATGGGAGATATCCATGTAAAGGATCGCTACCGGCAACTGATTATAACCATCTAGCCAATATGCTTTTGTGAATTGGTTGCCACACTCCTAGACAGATTGTTTATTTTACTGATGGCAGCTCCATCTCCAACTGGACCACTCACATGCTGTGGAGTACATGGTTCTCAAAGAATCGTGATATTTTCTACTACGGCCTGCCCTCCCCATTGTTGGACTTCTCAAGGATATGCAACGAGGTATTGTCTCTTCAGTTTTTAACTTGGTGTTATTGTGGCCTCAAACTGGTGAAACACGAATTGTCTAAAATGGATGGCTGACGGCGTTGTCTAAAACGCATGGTTGACGGAATTTGTCTGAAATTGGCGAAAGACGAGAGGCTCGAAGCCAATGTACGTTTCAAAAAAAGAAAAGCATTTTAATGTTTGAGTTGAGTATATACCATACCAAACTAGTGATCATAAACCTTTGATTGTTAAAAGTTTAGGACAATAATCTCTATCAATCAATTTGTCTGGCAAAGTGAAGATTTTTGTTTGTCCTCATTGTATGGTCATAATTCATTAGATTTGTAAACCAATCAATTATTCTTGTTATTCTTATTTTGTTAGTATAATAATAATCCCATCCCACCCCCAACTAATCATATTTATGCACATTGTTTTAATTGTGGTCAATGAATTTCTTGCCATTTTTAATATTTGGGCAACTTTTTGTTTATTTTTTGTGGGACATAAGGATACCAACTTTTGACTTTGAGCCTCCAAAACGGTTCAATCTACAAATTATATGATTCTAATGGGCCCGCATTTAAGGAGAATACATAAGGGCATAAGATGTGAGACTGAAAAACGTTGGACAGTTGGAGGCTCTCGAACTCTGTGAGGAGACTAATAAACTTCCATATCTTGTTGCCACTTAGTACTATGGTCGAGTGGTAAAGAAAAAAAAACTTTCATATCTTGTTGGATATGCAACGGTGACACATGAAATTTTCCCTGAGCTAAGGCCCAATCACCGAAAGGTAGAAAATACTTTCATTAATTTACTTAGTATTGTAACTTATTTTACTGGAGGGAGAGAGGGTGCAACAAAGAGAGACAAGAAGGATGAGGAAATTTTTGTCTTTCTTTATAGTAAACTGAATAGGATTCCTTGTCTTGCAAGTAATACATTCATAAAGGGATAAGATCTTCTAGAATGCTACATACAATGTACTGATGATTTGCACAATCACATGTGCTATAATTAATAACACTCTCCATGAGTGTGTAAATATTCAAGTAGTGGTCGCATCATATCATGTATGATGTAGAAGCAGGTAATGAAGTCATCTCGTCTAGTTTGCACAATGAGGGAATGCGAGTCTAAAAATAAATTGAAGAATGCATAAGAAGTAAAACTTACAAAACTTGGCTATGGTAAAACCCAAGGTGGGATAAAAACCCCATAGTCTAAGGAGAAAGGTGAAAAGATGCATTAAGTTAAAACTAAACGCATTTAGGACGTAAGTAGAATGCACATAAGGGTATGACAAGTTTAGTATGGGTGCCTCATTAAAACCTCGTCAGGTAGAAAGAACCCAGTGGGAAAAATGCTCATAATCTAAGGAAAAAATAGTATATTAAGGTCAAATGAGCATACTTCTAGATACTCCCCCTGAGTTCGACAAAACTTCCAAATGAGAACTACAAGCATTGCAAATCAAACAATTTATGCATACCAATTCTTTGGATATGCTTCTGGAAGTAGAGTTCAGAAGTGACTTCGTGAAGAGGTTGGCAAAGTTCTCTTGGGATTGGATTTGCTTGACTTCAATCCTCTAATGCTCGTGTTGCTGATGTGAAAAGAAGAATTTCGGTGCAATATGCATGGTGTTGTCTCCTTTAATGTATTCTTTCTTAATTTGGTCAACACAAGCACCGTTGTCTTTATAGATTGTTGTAGGTATGTCAACGAATGAAGAAAGTCCACAAGTGTTTCGAATATGCTCAATAACAGCTTTGAGCTAGAAGCATTCACGAGTAGCTTCATGAAGGGTGAGAATTTCAGTTTGGTTTGAGGAAATCACAACTAAGTTCAATTTCTTTGACCTCCAAGACATTGCAGTGTCTCCAATGTTAAAGATATAACCCGTTTGAGAACGTGCCTTGAGCAAGACAATTTTCTCAAGCTTTTCAGAAGTTCTAATGAGATACATGTCATTGAGATGAACTGAAACTATAGCAAATCTAGAATGTGACTTCTCGATAACACGCATGGGCATAGTTCATTATTCACATATCCCTGGCTAATCAAATACTCACTCAGACTGTTATACTACATATGCCTCAATCTAATCGAGAGGGTGATCCGTGGTCTAGAACTATTTGATCCAGTCAATGTAAGTCCTTCAGGAACTTTCATATAGATTTATGTATCAAGATCCCCATAGAGATACAATTACCACATCCATAAGCTGCATATTCAGTTTTATCACAAACCACCAAACTAATAAGGTAGTAGAAAGTTATGACGTCCTTTACGGGAGAATATGTCTGCTCGTAATCTATTCCAAGGTGTTGAGAGAAGCCTTGCACCACGAGGCGTGCCATATGTCACACTATCTCATTATTCTCATTACTCATCCTTACCAAAACCCACTTGTAGCCAACAAGCTTCACATGTGGAGGTGTAGGAACTACGGGCTCAAACGCTGTACTTTTCGTAAGTGAATCAAGTTCAACCTGGATTGTTTGTCTCCAATTTAACCAATTAGTTCTATGTCAACATTCATCAATGGAACATGGTCCAATGTCATCGTTCAACATGATATTAGTAGTTACTGTGTATGCAAATGCATCATCGACTATCATCTCATTCTGGTTCCAAAGTACATCCATGCTTGCATAATGGACCTAAATCTCACGACTCTCAAGAGGCGGATTCATCTATTCAAGGACACTTCCATAATCTAGAATAATCTCATGCGTTGGAATGGATGAGTTAGCGATGGTAGGATTCAAACTAGGTTCACTAATGTGTGTCGTGGGTTTCCTCTTTCAGGGTTATGAATCCTTTGAATCAACAGGTTTTCCACGCTTCAGGGTAGGAGCTGATGATTGGCTAGCGCAATTTTACAGGGTCACGCAGTAAGTGCAGCCAATTGTCTTTCAAGAACAACTTGTCATTTCAAGGCAATGTTTCGATGTATGCATGACACATTTATCTTTGCAAGCACTTTTACAGCTGGAATATGCGACCTCATCACTTTCTCTAGATCATTAAAAGCACCTGGCATCCTTTGAGTAATGCTATGTAAATCTAAAATACGCCGCACTTAAGTTTCAGACTGTGCAATGCAGGATTTAGATGAGACACAATGGGATTAATCCACAACAATTCGCAAATTCTTGAGGAATATTATTGTTCTTATCTCCCCTTAACTATGGGAAGACTATTTTATCAAAATGAGAATACGCACAAAGTGAGCTATAAAGTGATCGCCTGTCAAGGGCTCTAGGTAGTGAATAATTGATGGCGAACCATAACCGATATAGATAAATTTTCATTTTTCTCCAAGGACCCATTTTAGTACGTAGTGGCGGCGCTATTGGCACATAAACAACACACCCAAAAGCACGTAAGTGCTAGACGTCAGGCTTGTACCCAGTAACCAATTGTAACGTTGAAATAGATTAGGTGGCAATGGGTGTCAGGCAAACCAACATGGCTAGTTTTTGAGGTGATAGCAAAATCAAGCAGGGAAGCGAAAGCAAGTAGTATTCAAAGATCTTTTGTGTAATAAAGCTTCTAGGTCACATTTCTTTGGTCTCTAAGGCAAAGTCTTGCTTAATCATTCATTGATGTTTTCTTTTTCTTCAACCAGTTATATTTGATCTAGAGATGGCCGCGATGTCACAGCCCGTCCCAGAGATGTACGTTAATTATTTATCTGAGGTGTGAAAAGTCAGAATTACCCCTGGACGTTGAGTTGTATTATTGGTTTAATTGTGTTTTGGACCAATATTCTTAAATCCTAATTGTTTGGAACCAATTAGGATTAGAGTTGGTGTATTGTGGGTTGTTGACTATTTTGGACCACACATCACTCCTCCATTCTATCTCTCACTCTTGTGCATTATCTCTCTCAGCTTCACTCTCTCTCTCCTTCGAACTCGTACGGACAATCACCCAAAACCCTTGAAACTTCACGGATCATGGTCAAAGTTGGCACCATTGTGTTCGTGAAGCTCAGACGAGTCGATTGGTACCCATTTCAGGTAAGGATACCTTCGAAAACCCTAGTTTTTCATAACCCCCGATTTGTCCACTGTTCATGCACACGTAATTATGGATGTTTTTGGGAATTTGAAGCTTGTAGGAAGCTTAGTGAGGTCCTAAGAAATCTCGGAGTGCTTCGTTTGAAGGTTTTGGACGTCGGGATCGTGGGACGAAGTTTGGCCGGTTTTTCTTGGAATTCTCCGATGAGATCCCGTGACTTTTAGAACTTTAAATTAGTATGATTGTGTTCTACAAGTTAAGGGCTTCATTTTGGTATAAATTGCGTGAAAAATGGTGCAACAATGAGCGAGAAATAGGCAGTTGCAGGTCTGCCTAGAATCCGGCGCCGGTGACACTATTCCAGCGTCTGGAGGTTGAAGATGACTCGCGTGAGGCCGTGCCCTCCCCGGCGCGTGAGGGCGCGTGAGCCACAGAAAAATTTATCTAAAAATATCACGATGTTCGTGAGGTTGTGTAGGTCACGTTGGTATATTCAAATACCAAAATTAAGCTTTGTATAAGCAGTTATAAGCTAGTTTTGTATATGTGCTTTAAAATAACGTTTTTATAGTTAATTCGCATATAGGTGAGACTTATCCCGAGGACGAGCGTATCCACGAGCGACTCGGGGGCTACGACCCTTCAACATACCAGTGAATGGGCTTTTGTTTTCAGTATATATTTATATACTTGATATATTTCCCAGAAATGCATTTTTAAGGAAAGTATGCTTTGAAATAATATGCCAAATGCTTTTATATTCTGAATATGCATTTCATGGTTGCATATATATATATATATATATAAATGTGGTGATGTGGAGGCACAGGTAAGTTCAGGTAAGTTATGTTTGGTTATGTGAATCACCGATGATGTGATATGTGATTGAAGGATGTTGAGCTCATAAAACTGCACCTAGGGTGATTGTGATTTAGCCAGAGATATGAAGTATAGGCCTGTTTATTTATGTCACCTCCCGCACTGTATGCTCATATTGGATCCAACTTAAGTGCACAGTCTTGTCGTACATACCTTATTTATGGTTCCAACTCGTAGGTGACTAGCTATTTATCGCCCAGCTATTATGAGAGAATAGAATTGAGCATAATTATATTACACCCAATCTTGTCGTACATACCCCTTTTTAGTGGTTCCGACTTATGTGCAGTATATTGCCGTATAGGTCATTGTAGTGACTCCGGCTAGATTGACTTTTGAGCTATGAATTCAGCCGTACAGACTACCACAGGGATTCCGGCTAACATATCATATTTCTATGAAATCATTCTTACATGGATTGTTTACTTTGTTATATTTTGGCATGGCATACATATGAATATGATTATGTGAAGCATGAATTGAATTGTTATGATTTCAGATATATATATATATATATATATATGTATGTATGTATGTATGTATGTATGTATATGTATGTGTATATATATATATGTATGTGTATATATATATATGTATGTATACATATATATATGTATGTATATATATATATATATATATGTATATGTATATGTATATGCTTATATCTTGATTCTGGGAAAATTATACATGTTTTACAGTGAGGAGTTCGATATGTTGATAAATGAAATGATTTTGAAAAACAATTATTTTTGCCCACTCACATTTTCTGTTTTGCGCCCCTCCAGGTTTTAAGTAAGCTTGTTGTTGGTGGATTGAGGACGTCGACAGTTCTGACTTATCTAAATAATAGTAGGACATTCCTGGTACTGTATAACTAGTACTTGTCCTACTGGACTGCACCTAGACTTTATGCTCTGATTATGAGTGTTTACTGTTGTAACTAACTCCTATCACTTTCTGTTTAATAGTACACTCTAGTAATTTGGTTTTCAATTATTCGTATAATTCTTATCATTATCGCTTTCGCACTGTGCACATGGCTACGTCACTCTCACGTGACGGCCAACATGCCTTGATCTCGGTCGGGGCGTGTCAGTTTGGTATCAGAGCCTAGGTTTAGCAGTCCTGTATAATTCTTGAATATTCTAATCCTTGTGATGTCTTATGTCAGAACTATGCCGCCTCATAGAGAGCCTCATCAATCAGTTGAATCTTGTTTCCCTGATATTGCTCAATTAGGGGAAGCTATAGTTTCTGCCATTCAGACAGCATTCCGTACTCCTCAGATGACACCTCTTGAGACAGTTCATAATCTGAAGTTGACTCACTTCATGGGAAATGAAGGTCATGAGGGGGCAGGAAAATGGCTGAATCATGTGGAGAAGACTTTTCAGGTGATGCAGAGTCAGGGGAATCTTTCTTCTGATAGGTGGGTCGAGACGACTACCTGGTTTTTGGGAGAACAGCCTGCATCCTGGTGGAGACAGGAGTCTTACCAGATGACCTCAGAAAAGATTGTGGACTGGGGAGTGTTTAAGGAGCTGTTTCGGAAAAGGTTCATTCCTCCTGCGTATATCGATCTTAAGAAACATGAGTTTACTCATCTGAGGCAAGGAAAGATGTCCGCTAATGAGTATTACAGGATGTTTACTAATTTGTCAAGATATGATCCGGAGGTTGCTGCTAATCCGGTAGAGATGTTTCGCAGGTTCAGTTTCGGTACTAAGAAGAAATGGCGTTCCATAGCGACATCGACTCACTGTGCCTCTTACCAGGAGTTTTATGAGATTCTACTGAGGATTGAGGCCTCAGAGAACATGCCTGGTGAAAGTGAGGATGAGGAAGGAAAGAATGGGGGCCAGAGACGAGATGACAAAGGAAAAGGGCAAGCATTTCAGGGACCCCGCAAGACCCAGAACTTTAAGAGGAGTGGTGGCAGTTCCAGCTCTTCTAGCGAAGGATTGAGTACTAATATGCAGAGGAGAGGTGGTAGATTCACTAGAGGTCCGAGGTTCCAGAGATAGAGAGATTTTGGTGGTTCAGGTAGATCTGGTGCTCCCTTATGCCGTAGGTGTAATAATCGGCATTTTGGGGAGTGTAGGAGAGGCATAAATGGATTTTTACTTGTGGACAGATGGGTCATAGGGCTGCCCAATGCCCTCAGAGTCAGCAGAGACCCCAGCAGCCTTCTTTCTCACCACCTGCACCGACCCAGCAA
Organism: Malus fusca; assembly: GCA_035220775.1. Taxonomy (NCBI): domain Eukaryota; kingdom Viridiplantae; phylum Streptophyta; class Magnoliopsida; order Rosales; family Rosaceae; genus Malus; species Malus fusca. The sequence continues at coordinate 24,793,639 of CM069071.1, read as the reverse complement.
GCTTCAGGATCTGGTGGTTATTCTCAGATTGGACGAGGAGGTACCTACCATTCTCAGGATCCTCAGTATCAGAGTGGGTATCCTCAATATCAGGGAGGATTTATGTCCTATCAGCCACATTCAGCCGGAGGATCTCAGTGGTACCAAGGGGGACAGCCCTAGCAGGGAGAGATTCCTGCTAGTAGTACAGGATCTTTGAGGCAGTCGGGTCAGCAGAGGCAGGGACGTGGTGTTCATGCCAACAGAGGTCGCGGTGGACGACAGCAGAACCAGGGGCGTATCCACAACATGTCATTGCAAGATGCCCAGAATAATCTAGATTTAATCATGGGTACGTTAAATATTCTTGGTCATTTTGCTAGAGTATTGATTGATTGTGGTGCTACACATTCTGTTATTTCTCATACATTTGCTCAAGTGACAACCTCATCCTACACCTCTAGGATATAATTTAGAATTTTCTATGCCTAGAGGGGATAGATGTTTTGTGGATCGGGTATATCCAGGATGTCCAGTGATAGTAGAGGATGTTATTATGCCGGCTAATCTTATGCCGTTGGATATTATGGATTTTGATGTGATTTTGGGCACTGATTGGTTGCACTATAATCGTGCCAAGATAGATTGTTATGGAAAGATAGTCACATTTCATTGTCCTGGATTACCTGAAGTTACATTTGTAGGAAAACCTAGTGAGGTGAGGCATGGTATTATTTCAGCCATGAAAGCAAAGAGACTGTTGTCGAAATGTTGTCAGGGATATTTGGCTCATGTGGTGTTGAATGATGATGCTCCTAGTAGTGTGGAGGATGTTCGGGTGGTCAGATATTTTCCGGATGTATTCCCTGAGGATTTGCCGGGATTGCCGCCAGATAGAGATGTGGAGTTTGTTATTGATCTACTTCCAGGTACGAATCCCATATCCTTAACTCCTTATAGAATGGCTCCTGCTGAATTAAGGTAATTGAAAGTCCAGTTGCAAGAGTTAGTGGATAAAGGTTTTATTCAGCCGAGTACTTCACCTTGGGGAGCTCCAGTTTTATTTGTGAGGAAGAAAGATGGAACTTTGAGGCTGTGCATTGATTACAGGTAATTGAATAGGGTAACCATTAAGAACCGTTATCCATTGCCTCGTATAGACGATTTATTTGATCAACTCAGAGGTGCCTGCGTATTTTCTAAGATTGACTTGAGGTCGGGATACTATCAGTTGAAGATTAAAAATGAAGATGTCCCTAAAACTCTATTCAGGACTTGATATGGTCATTATGACTTTCTTGTGATGCCATTCGGGTTAACTAATGCACCAGCAGCTTTTATGGATTTGATGAATCGAGTATTCCAACCATATTTGGACAGGTTTGTTATTGTCTTCATTGACGATATTCTGGTTTACTCTAAGTCTAAGGCTGAGCATGCTAGACATCTGAAGTTGGTGTTGAGTAGTTTGAGGGAACACCAACTATATGCTAAGTTTAGCAAATGTGAATTCTGGTTGAATCAAGTGGCATTTTTGGGACATGTCATTTCTGCTCAAGGCATTCAAGTGGATTCTCATAAAGTGGCAGCTGTGGAGAATTGGGAGCAACCTCGAACCGTCACCGAGGTACGGAGTTTTCTTGGCCTAGCAGGTTATTATAGACGGTTCATTAAGGATTTTTCAGTAATTGCTCTGCCATTGACAAGGTTGACTCAAAAATATGTTAAGTTTGAGTGGGATAATAAATGTGAGCAAAGTTTCCAACAGTTGAAGTATTATCTCACTCATGCACTTGTTCTAGCACTTCCAGATGATAACGGTAATTATGAGGTTTATAGTGATGCTTCTCTGAATGGTTTGGGTTATGTATTGATGCAACATGGTAGGGTGATTGCTTATGCTTCGAGACAGTTGAAACCTCATGAGAAGAATTACCCTACACATGATTTGGAATTAGCAGCTATCATCTTTGCCTTGAAAATTTGGAGACATTATCTTTATGGTGAGAAATGTAAGATCTTCACAGATCATAAGAGTCTTCAGTATTTGTTTACTCAGAGAGATCTTAATCTTCGACAACGAAGGTGGATTGAATTACTTAGTGACTATGATTGCACGATTAAGTATCACCCTGGTCGTGCAAATGCAGTGGCAGACACACTTAGTAGAAAGACTCCAGCCAAACTTAATGCCATCTATGATTGTCATGTTCCTCTCTTAGCAGATTTGAGGTCCACTGGAGTGGAGCTAGGAGTGGAAGATCGAGAAGAAGCCTTGCTTGCTAATTTTCAGGTTAGGCCAGTTTTAATTGATCGTGTGCTTGAGGCTCAGATGATTTATGAGGAGACCCAGGAAATAATTCAAGCAAGGAACCAAGGCAAAAAGAAAGATTTTGGGATTCGAGAAACTGATGGCATGATTATGCAGGAAAGCAGGATGTATGTGCCGAATAATGTAGAATTAAAGAAAGAGATTTTGGATGAAGCACATATTTCGGCATATGCGATGCATCCAGGAGGCACTAAGATGTATCATACCATTAGACCATTTTATTATTGGCCGGGTATGAAAAGAAAAATTACCGAATATGTGAGTAGGTGTGCCATTTGCCAACAAGTTAAAGTTGAAAGGAAGAAGCCGTTTGGGTTGATGCAGCCACTTCCTGTTCCACAATGGAAATGGGAAAATATTACTATGGATTTTGTGTACAAGCTTCCTCGCACACATGATGGTTATGACGGCATTTGGGTGGTAGTTGATCGGCTTACGAAGTCAGCGCATTTTATTCCAGTGAGGGAGAAGTATTCGCTAAGCCGATTAGCTAAGTTATTTATATCGCAGATTGTGAAGTATCATGGTGTGCCAATTAATATTATCTCGGATCGGGATCCCAGATTTACTTCCAAGTTCTGGATAGCATTCCAGGAACCTCTTGGTACGAGATTGTTTATAGTACGGCATATCATCCTCAGACAGATAGACAATCTGAGAGAACTATTCAGACATTAGAGGATATGTTGAGATCTTCAGTGCTGCAATTTGGAGATAGTTGGCATGATTGTTTAGATTTGATGGAGTTCGCCTACAATAACAGTTACCATTCGAGTATTGGTACGGCACCATTTAAGGCACTTTATGGGAAATCTTGTTGTACGCCTCTATGTTGGTCAGAGGTTGGCGAAAGAGTTTTAGTGGGCCCTGAGATTGTGGATGTGACTACTCAAAATGTTCAGGTAATTAAGTCTAACCTGAAAGCGGCCCAAGATCGACAAAAGAGCTTAGCAGACAAGCATGCCACTGATCGGAAGTATGATGTAGGCGATTGGGTATTTCTGAAGCTATCACCTTGGAAAGGTGTTGTACGATTTGGAAAGAAAGGAAAGTTGAGTCCTAGGTACTAAAGGGAAATAATGAGATTTATGTGGGATTTCTAGTGACTAGCATGCATATACAATTCAAAATTTATATACATTAGCAACGGAAGCATGTTATCACATAATATCAAAGCAATAGTCATGCAAATCCCCTTCAAGAAGCATAGGTCCATATTTTGATGCATCTAAGAAATTATTGAAGAACAAAGTGAAGGTATAGTTTTATACCTCTTGATCTAGACTTGAGACCAAGGATGGACCACCTCCAAGCTCTTTGTTCTTGGAACTCCTTGAGTCTAGCCTCCCTCCTTGCTTCCTCCACCTTGCTAGAATGAGTGCTCCTTGGTTCTCCTTTAGTCTCCAAGATTGAAGACCTCTAAAGATCCACACCCACTAGTGTAGTGAGATGGATGGAAGAATGACCAAAAGGGGAGAGAAGATGATTAGCTATCTCTCCCTTATGGTGGCCGGCGTTATGTGTGTTTTTGAGAGAGAAATGGTTTTCTTCTTTTGTGAAAAATGAACACACAAAACCCTAATGAAACTTTTTCACTAAAAGTTCCTTTTATATCTCAAAGAAAGTTAGCCAACAACTTGACTCCCTCTCTCTCCCTTTCCCTTTATTTGGCCGGCCCCTTTGTGTTGTTTGAGCTTTTGGGCTTTTATCATTTCAAGTCATCCTATGCTTGAATAAAAGGACCCAATGAGTTTGGGCTCAATGGGCCCAAATGAACCCGAACTTTTCTTTAAGCCCAAAACGATCTTTTATCGCTTTTATGATTTCTTTAGACTTTCTAATTAATCACAACACTTAATTAATCCAATTAATTATTTCCATCATCCATTAGTTGTCTCACTACAAGAGTGTGTTGGTGTACAATCATTTTAGGTTCTAATTAGCAAGGCAGTGAGGTGATTGGCACCAATCCAATTGATTATATTTAATCCAATCACTTAGTGAATTAAAACTTACTTTTAATTTTCCTTCTTCTTTGACGACTACTTATTTAATCATCTAGAAGAACTCACAAGCCATGAGTGACATCTAACCATATATCATGGCTACCCAAGCTAATGTAGAATTTATTCGGAGAACCTATTCAGTTGGAATTACAATGTAATTCGATCATTCTCTAAAACAATACTCTCAATCACATTATTAGGGTATGGATTTATTATGTCAAACCCCTAATGTGATTATTTCATGTTATATGATTCAATTGAGTCGTATAGGAACGCTTTCCTTTATTACGCTCGATACTTCGGCCGAAGATTCCCGAATCATATCTTAGAGTATTCATCCTCTCATAACGAGGATTAGAGATCCCTTGTTGATCATTCACATGCCTCTGAGAATAGATCACGGACCCCAACAATGCATAGAACACACCCAAGATGAGGTGTGGTCACGTCTCATTATCAAAATGATCAGCAACGTATCCCCAAGACAACTATGATGTCTCAGGTCAAATGTTACTTACATTATTCCAACCATTAGAGTTACTTGCTTGACATGTGAGTAGACCTCCATGCAAGTACTCTCGTTCGATTGTGTTCAGTGAACTCATTCCCTTAATGAGCACCTACATACCTGTCTTAGTGTCACTACACGAATGGGATGAGACTTTCCATCATTCCAATTGAAGGGGACATAGTATGTACTGGTCTATGCATTGTCAGTATCCCTCTGACAATCCTACGACCAGGAACCTTTTTGGACATGATGGTTATGTGAAGAAGGTCTTTGTAGTCTAACATCATTAGATTACTTCTTCCATCGATCCATTGTCCATGGATTCACTATTTAGGACATATATCGTTTATTGAGATAGTCCTAATTAGTATCTTTGCCTTTTGATGTATAAGAGTCATCTATACACACATTCATTGTCCTGAAAGGTTTCTTCCAAAGATTGACTTTCAGGGCATATCTCTAACAATCTCCCACTTGCACTAAAGTCAATCACTAGTGTATCTTATAGATGCTAGTCGAGTGAACTTATGCTCATAGGTAAACTTGGTTATGTATTAATCCTTTTAATTTAAAAGGGATTTACTTATCAAATGTTTCCAAAACATTTGATGATGTCTCTTTCTTGTGTTCAAATACTTTGATGAGACCTTGATTCCATGGCTTGAGCTATCGCCCCATTACGTCGTAGTGTCCTACTAACGACCTTATGGTTTGGATTCAATCATTGGATTCACTATTTAGGACATATATCGTTTATTGAGATAGTCCTAATTAGTATCTTTGCCTTTTGATGTATAAGAGTCATCTGTACACACATTCATTGTCCTGAAAGGTTTCTTTCAAAGATTGACTTTCAGGGCATATCTCCAACAGGTACATTGGACCATATATGATCACCGAGCGAGTCGGTGAGGTTGCTTACAGGCTTGAGTTGCCTCCAGAGTTGTCCAAGGTGCACGATGTATTTCATGTTTCGATGCTTCGACATTATGTTTCGGATCCTTCACACGTTTTTCCTCCTCAACCTTTGGAAATTAATCCGGATTTGACTTATGATGAGGAGCCAGTGACTCTGTTCGATTAGAAGGACAAGGAACTGAGGAACAAGACCGTGCGCTTAGTGAAAGTACTATGGAGAAATCATTCAGTGGAAGAAGCTACTGGGGAGACAGAGGATCGGATGAGAGAGATGTATCCACGCTTGTTTTATGATTGTTAGTGGATGTATTGGTTGTATGTAATTTTGAGGACGAAATTTTATAAGGTGGGAAGATTGTCACAGCCCGTCCCGGAGATGTACGTTAATTATTTATTAGAGGTGTGAAAAGTCAGAATTACCCCTGGACGTTGAGTTGTATTATTGGTTTAATTGTGTTTTTGGACCAATATTCTTAAATCCTAATTGTTTAGAACCAATTAGGATTAGAGTTGGTGTATTGTGGGTTGTTGACTATTTTGGACCACACATCACTCCTCCATTCTCTCTTTCACTCCCGTGCACTCTTTCTCTCGGCTTCACTCTCTCTCTCCTTCGAACTCGTACGGACAATCACCCAAAACCCTTGAAACTTCACGGATCGTGGTCAAAGTTGGCACCATTGTGTTCGTGAAGCTCAGACGAGTTGATTGGTACCCATTTCAGGTAAGGATACCTTCGAAAACCCTAGTTTTTCATAACCCCCGATTTGTGCACTGTTCATGCACACGTAATTATGGATGTTTTTGGGAATTTGAAGCTTGTAGGAAGCTTAGTGAGGTCCTAAGGAAGCTCGGAGTGCTTTGTTTGAAGGTTTTGGACGTCGGGATTGTGTGGACGAAGTTTGGCCAATTTTTCTTGGAATTCTCCGGTGAGATCCCGTGACTTTTAGAACTTTAAATTAGTATGATTGTGTTCTACAAGTTAAGAGCTTCATTTTGGTATAAATTGCACGAAAAATGGTGCAAAAATGAGCGAGAAATAGGCAGTTGCAGGTCTGCCCAGAATCCGGCTCCGGTGACACTATTCCGGCATCTGGAGGTTGAAGATGACGTGCGTGAAGCCGTGCCCTCCCCGGCGCGTGGGGGAGCGTGAGCCACATAAAAATTTATCTAAAAATATCACGATGTTCGTGAGGTTGTGTAGGTCTCGTTGGTATATTCAAATACCAAAATTGAGCTTTGTATGAGAAGTTATTAGCTAGTTTTGTATATGTGCTTTAAAATAACTTTTTATAGTTAATTTGCATATAGGTGAGACTTATCCCGAGGACGAGGGTATCCACGGGTGACTCGGGGCTACGACCCTTCGACATACCAGTGAGTGGGCTTTTGTTTTCAGTATATATTTATATACTTGATATATTTCCCAGAAATGCATTTTTAAGGAAAGTATGCTTTGAAATAATATGCCAAATGCTTTTATATTCTGAATATGCATTTCATGGTTGCATATATATATAAATGTGGTGCTGTGGAGGCACAGGTAAGTCCAGGTAAGTTATGTTTGGTTATGTGAATCACCGATGATGTGATATGTGAGTGAAGGATGTTGAGCTCATAAAACTGCACCTAGGGTGATTATGATTTAGCCAGAGATATGAAGTACATGCCTGTTTATTTATGTCACCTCCTGCACTATATGGTCATATTGGATCCAACTTAAGTGCACAGTCTTGTCGTACAGACCTTGTTTATGGTTCCGACTCGTAGGTGACTAGCGATTTATCGCCTGGCTATTATGAGAGAATAGAATTGAGCATAATTATATTACACCCAATCTTGTCGTACAGACCCTTTTTTAGTGGTTCCGACTTATGTGCAGTATATTACCGTATAGGTCATTGTAGTGACTCCGGCTAGATTGACTTTTGAGCTATGAATTCAGCCGTACAGACTACCACAGGGGTTCCGACTAACATATCATATTTCTATGAAATCATTCTTACCTGGATTGTTTACTTTGTTATATTTTGGCATAGCATACATATGAATATGATTATGTGAACATGAATTGAATTGTTATGATTTCAGATATATATATATATATATATATATATATATATATATATATATTTGCTTATGTCTTGATTCTGGGAAAATTATACATGTTTTACAGTGAGGGGTTAGATATGCTGATAAATGAAATGATTTTGTAAAACAATTAGTTTTGCCCACTCACGTTTTCTGTTTTGCCCCCCTTCAGGTTTTAAGTAAGCTTGTTATTGGTGGCTTGAGGACGTCGGCAGTTCTGACTTATCTAAATAATAGTAGGACATTCCTGGTACTGTATAACTAGTACTTGTCCTACTGGACTGCACCTAGACTTTATGCTCTGATTATGAGTGTTTACTGTTGTAACTAACTCCTATCACTTTCTGTTTAGTAATGCACTCTAGTAATTTGGTTTTCAATTATTCGTATAATTCTTATCATTATCGCTTCCGCACTGTGCATATGGCTACGTCACTCTCACGTGACGGCCAGCATGCCTTGATCTCAGTCGGGGCGTGTCACGCGAAATGAGGAAATGTTGTGGAATAGTCTATTTTATTTGTTAAAGTCGCGAGTTTAAGGGGCCAGATAGGTCAAGTATGGCCTCTAAAAACATGCGATAATCAACTTTTTGTAGTATATGTCATTCCTGGCCTGGTTTTGTCAATAGTGCTCTTTCTTGAATGAAAGTTGGTCTTCTTGGTCCACGAATATTGCCCGTTGTCCTATACTTATTTAGTGGGTTCTGTCTGAAGGCATCTGGAATTGTTTGTTTTCATCTTAACTCTTGTAAAAGGTCGCAAATGCTCATATGTTCACGAATATGATTCCCTTCTTTTTCGTAAGATATAACTTTTATTTAATTAGGGCGAATACCTTGTGACCTAATTTTTCCCAAGCAGATTGATTTTTTTTTCTTTCACTTAGATGGTGCATCTCATACGATGGTTCTTCCTACTATGATCCTACAAAAAATAGAGTACAAACTCTACATTTGGGGATATCTTAAAAGAGAACCGCTTATGTCGGCACATCACTTCGAAGAACAGTTCTGGGGATGATCAATCACGCAGACCCACACGTTATTTTCACAAGCACAACAACTCGACTTTAGGAAGTAATACCACCATTCAACATTGGTATAGGAGTGGGGAGGATTTCCGAAATGCTCTGATCGGTGAAAATCATTTTAAGCTAAAAGTATCGATTTTCTCCCTACTAGTTACCTTAGTAGAGTGCTTTTGTCATTGAAGTTCTTTCCTATTTCTATGCATTTCATCGATTCACCAGGTTTCCCTTTACCCCGACCGTACTCTAGCTTGGTAGTTTGCACCGCCTACATAAGGTTAAGCCTTGAGATTTGACAGCGGACTTAAAAAGCCACCTATTTACGCCCTATCATTCTGAATAACACTTTCATCATTTGTATTACAACGGCCGAGCCACAGGCAAATTTTAGAAGCTTGGTGCGATGGCCAAGGTCCAAGCGATCAATTGGAGGCGTTTAATGAATGTTTCTGCTAAGCCATTTTAGATGTGAACATGGGGTACAAGATGTTCAACTTCAATCCCAACTGTCATGTAACAATGGTCGAAAGTCTGTAACTTAAACTCTCCATCATTATTCTGTCGAATCTACTTAATCGGATAATCAGGGTAGTGACCCCTAAGTTTAATAATTGTCCCATGAGTTTCGCTAATGCAACATTGCGTGTAGAGAGTAAGTAAACATGTGACCAATGTTTGAATGCATCAACCAACACCATGATTAACAAAATGGTTCACTGGTTTATTGGATAGACCCACAAATGTCCTATTGAATCTGCTGAAGAAAGGTTGGATGGTCTTTTCGAACTTTTTTCGAAGATGGCTGAGTAATAAATTTACCCAAAGAACAAGCTTTGCAAGATGCGCAACCAAGAAAGATGTTCTTACTAGAGGTAAGCGGATAAGTTGAATAAGGGGTGGGGTGGGGTTCATCCACTTGGGGAATTTGGCCATTAAGGGGAACTCGACCACATAATGGCCCATGTCTAAAAGTTCTAATCTTCCATCTATGCATATGCCTCTTGAAAATTAGAAATCTCCATAGTAGTACCTTTGGTATTATCCACTCGAACAAAGTTAGTTTTCATGGCTTTGTAACGTGAATGGTACTCATCAACAACGTGAACAGAAGCTCGCAAAGGCAGGACCAATGATCCTGGGAACCACATCGGTAACACATATCTGCTTCTCTAGTGACAGTTTCTTTACCCTTATTTATGAAGTTGAAAGCCTTGGGAGCTAGGGAATCACACTTTGGGGTTGGATTTCCTACCTTGGGTGGGCCTCTGCTCTGTCAACCTTAAGCCTTTAGCTTATTACTGGGCCCATCACCACAGCATTAACACTTTTTGCGCCCATTTGGGCCTCGAGATATGTTTGCATATGTTTCAAGCGCAGTGCTTTAGGACAATATTGGTGGCATGGAAATTTGAATAGGATTTCTTCAAGAGATCATATTTAGTCAAGTCCTCTTGAGGAGTGATTGGTCGACAAACTTCTGAATTGTATTCATTCATAGACTTGAAATCTTGGGAGTATAACTGCTGCCATTCTTGTCTTACTTTAGGTAAGAAAACATCTTCTTTTATTATTATTTTTTAATTATTTTTTTATGATGAAACGGTCTTTCAGAGTGAGCCATAAAGCTCTTAGATCCTCTTTAGTGAGGTACTCAATCTGCAGTGCGTCGTGCATATGTCTTCGGATGAGATCATGGCGCTTGATTTCTCAAGACGCCAACCGAGTTATTCGTTTCAGTTTCTATGATGGCCTTGAAACTCTTTGCAGTGAGGTGGAGCTGGACTCACTTCAGGTGATTTCTTCCAAAGACTTTCACATCGATAAAGTCAAGTTTGTTAAGGTTCGGCATGTTACTGCAATAGAATGAGGAAGATCGTGGTCAATACTATGGGAAAAAACGTCCATATTAAAAAAATAGAACATTCGGGTTCTATAGACATGTTTCGGTTTAAATTAAGCATGATAAACTTTGGGTTCCATGGGTGTATGTTTTATGAAAAACTCGGGTTTCTATGACACTTTATTCGAAACTTCAGATTCAAATCAGATGTATGAACCTTAGGTTCATAGTATCTGCAACCAACTGCATATATATATATATAGAGCAATTGAAAATCAAATAAAAGTGGGTAGCTTCAGGACCATTTGTGTGAAAGTATAGGGAACGACTCTAAAAGAACGTGGAGCTTCAGGAGCAAATTTAAATTATTATTTTAATCAGCTAGGCTAGGGGCCAACTAGTGGGAATAGGTGGGTTTATAGAACCCAGGTCTAAATGGGCTAAAAAAGTAAAAATCAAAACCAAATCTTGCGAAATAGGGTTTAGGATTTTATACAGGCTAAATTAAATACAACCCTGAATTAAAAATGTTTATTTTTCACATTCTGGACATGTTTAGTATAGAAAAAAATGGGCTGGAGGCCGAAATAAAAAACCAAGCCCAAATTCAAAAAATGGGTTTGGGTTTCGTTGGGAAACCTCAACCAAAAGCCGCTGCAGGCAGCGGTCTACAGACACAAACACAAACGGTGTTGAAGGGAGTTCCACTGGAACCCTTGTTTTCGTGACAGAGAGTTCTCGATGTGAGAATCACGATAACTACGATTTCAAAGCCCGAATCCTTGCAAGATTTATATAGAATCTCATGTTTCCATGATGGAAACATTTCCTTGAAGATGAGGGATGAATGTAAGTTGTTGGAGGAAGTTGCAAAAGATCGGTGTGGTTGTAGGGATCGAAGGTTAGGTATGACGCAAGAACAACGTTGTTTCGGTCCAATGGATTATGGGTTTGGCGGCGACTCGGCTCGACATGGCACGAGTTTAGGCTTGGCTCACTCGATTAGGGTTTTTTTTCTTCATTTTTCGTTGATTATTCACATAGATTCAGTTCACCAAAATCATAACAACAGTAACGTAATATAATTGCGAACAATAATTTGAGTAGAATATATAACTTGGTAATAAAAAATTAGTGTTCATGCTCAATGACGAATGTTTCATGCAATCAAACTGAAAAATATCAACGTCAAGATCATGTTTTAGAAGAACATGGAATGCGATGATGAATCTTGTGGACGTGTTTGTAATAAAATGTCCTTCAGTTCCTTAGCGCAGCGTCAGAAGCGTGTTAATAACGTATTGTAGCCTATTTTACTGAAGAGAGAGAGTGCGGTAGAGAGGAAAAAGAGGGCTGATGAATTTCTGTTATGCTTGTTTCCCATCGCCTGTGTCTTTATTTATAGTAAACTGGATAAGATAACTGGCTTGCAAGTAATTCACTTATAAAGGGATAAGATGCTCTAGTATCTTAAATACAATCTACTAGCCACTTAGACCTAGTTTGGGAGTGAGGTGCTTAAAAAAAAAGCACCTATGAAAAAAAGCTGTGAGGGTTTTAGGTGTTTGGTAAACTGAAAAAAAAGGGCTTATTTTGGAAGCTGCTGTGAGAATAAACTGAAATCAAAGGAAAAAGCTGAAGCTGCTATTTGCAGCTTTGGAAAACTGGTTTTTTTTCAAAGCACACGGAGCTACTGTGCTTCTTTAATAAAAAGACCCACTATTAGACTGCTTTTTTTTTTCCAAAAGCACTTTTACAAAAAAGTTTACCAAACACTTTGCTGATTTATTTCACAGCCGCTTATTCTCACAGCAGCTTTTTTTCAAAGCACAGCAATACCAAACCAGCCCTTAGTATCATGGTCTAGGGGTATTCATTTTCACTTGTAAGTGAGAGATCTTAGGTTCAGTTCTCGTCAAAGATGAATTTGAACCACATTCTTACTAGGCCATTGTGAGACTAAACTCACCTCCTCCCCTTTAGTGTAGATAATATCATTTATTCAAAATAAAAATACAATCTACTAATGGTTACAGAACCACACATACTATAATTAATATTACGAGACTTATATTATTGTTGATTAGCAATTTACCTAGTCCCAACGGAATGGTTACCAAGTATAATACAATATAATTTTGTTTTGCACTGAATTTTGAGCTGTTGAATATAGTATAGAATCACCAAGTAATTATGTCACACTTGTCCAAAACAATAAAATTTACTAATATGGTCAACCAAACTCATTAGAAAGAATTATTATTTTAATAGGTGGAGAGGAGTGTTGCCCTTGCACTACGATGTGGGTTTGAATCATGTCGTCTCCCTAATCTAACATCTAATCTAACAAATCTATCGTTTATCCAAAGAAAAAAAAGAAGAGAAATTTGTTGTGGCTTATTTTATTTGACAAGGGAGAGAGAGGGTTGGCGGCACAGAGAGAGAATAAAGAGATGTGTTTATAGGTTTGTGTAGAGGATGCTGTTATAGCCCCTACGCAGTGCCTTTATTTATAAAAATAAGAGAGGGAAGAATCCTTCTCCAATACAAGTCCTAATAGGGAAGAATAACCAGAATAAAATCTAATCTAGGATTTACACAATCACACTTAAATACAAAGTTTATCACTGACTCTTGAGTGTGTAAATACTCAAGTAGATTCAGCATCATGTAGAGTTGAGAAAGTCGACTTCTCGGCACTGATTCTGGGAACACGCTAGTCTCAAAGTAAAGTAGGAACTTGCATATGGAACTAAGCCTCACATAAAACCCAATGGCTATGGTGAAACCCAAGTAGGAACAAACCTCATAGTCTAAGGAAAATGCATGAGAAAATGCAAAGTCAAATGAAACATTTACTGGACGTCATCAGGGATATGATCAACCCAAGGTGGGTCCCTCGTCAAAACTTCGTTAGGTAGCAAAAACCCAGTGCGAAAAATGCTTCTAATCGAAGGGAAAAATAGTACATTAAGATTAAACAAATATACTTCATGATACTTCCTCTGAGTTTGACATAATTCCAAATAAAACTAACAATGTTACAACTCAGAAAGTTTACGCATACCTATTCCTTGAATAAGCTTCTGAAACGTCACATTCGGTAGTGATTTGGTGAATAGGTTGACCAGATTGTCTTGAGAACGGATTTACGTGACTTCAATCTTCTGATTCTCTTACTGTTGATGTGAGAAGAAGAACTTGGACGTAATGTGCTTGGTCCTCCTTTGATGTAACCCTTCTTGAGCTATTTGATGCATGCTGTGTTGTCTTCATAGATTGTCGTCGGAACATCAACGACGGGGTAAAGACAACATGAGCTTCAAATATGGCCCACAACTGCTCTCAGCTAGAAGCATTCCCGAGTTGCTTTGTGTAAGGTAAAATTTCAGTAGGGTTAGACAAAGTGGCAACTAAGATCTGTTTAGTTGACCTCCAAGAGATTGCAGTGCATTTAGTTGACCTCCAAGAGATTGTGGTGCCTCCAATGGTAAAGACATAACCCGTTTGAGAACGTGCCTTGTGCAGTCAGATAAGTAACCAGCGTCGACATAACCAAGAAGGCAAGAATCGACTTGAGATAATGGGGTGCGGCATCACTCGAGGATCCGTAGGGATAAAACAAGCCCAGATCCGTAGTACCCTTAAGGTAATGGAAGATGTCTTTAACACCAGTCCAGTCTGCGCGTCAGTGCATTACTGTATCTTGCCAAAAGATTAACAACGAAGGAGATGTCGGGTCTAGTGCATTGAGCTAAGTACAATAAAGCGCCTATCGTTCTTAGATAAGGAACTTCATGCTTTAAAATCTATTCATCATCCTCCTTTGGACGAAAAGGGATCTCATTTTGCATTTAGCGATCAGACGACCATAGGAGTACTCGAAGGCTTCGCTTTATCCTCGTTAAAGCGACACAACACCTTCTGGTGTGGTTCGATTAATATACTAAGATTCCATCTGAATGGTGCTCTATCTTGAGACTGAGACAGTATTGAGTCTTTCCTAGATCTTCCATCTCAAATTCTGACTTCAGGTATGCGACAGTTCTTTCGAGCTCTTCATGAGTTCCGATGAGGTTTATGTGGTCGACATATACTGCAACAATCGCAAAACTGGAATGTGACTTCTTAATGAACACGTAAGGGCATAGTTCGTTGTTCACATATCTCTGACTAGTCAAATACTCACTCAAACGGTTATACCACATTCTTTCGGATTGCTTCAAACCGTAGAGTGAATGCCTTAGCCGAATTGAGAGCATTGTGGATGCAAATTTCCACCATCTTCTCATTTGACGAAAATGCACCTGCAAATAGAGATGGGCAAAATACCCATGGATTTTGGTAACCGCGCTTACCTACCTGTTTAATGTTCACAGTTACGGTTATGGGTAACCATTTAGATGAACAAACAGTTATGGGTATAACCGTTTATCCGTGAAATTTAAATGGGCGGTTATGGGTATTACCTATGGTTATAACGGGTATCCATCGGTTATGGGTATTACCCGCGGTTATAACGGATATCCATTTACCCATTTAATTTAATATATGTACAATTTAAAAAAAAATTAAAAACCCTAAATTTTCAATCTCTCCGCCAGACTTAGAGTCTCAAACGTCCCGTCCCCCGCTTATCTTTCCTTCCTCGATACCCTCTCTCTCATCTTCGCCGCTCATCTATCTCTCCTCGACGACTTGGTTCACCTTTGTTGTACTATTTTTTTCATTAATAAAAGTTTGTTTCATGTAAAAAAGAATATTAATCAGTAACTCATGAATCAAAATCTCCGCTTCAGTTATTCTAGTTTTGGCTGACAAGTATTATAATAACTTCGAAGGAGTATGTTTCGCTCATTACCCGAGGAACAAATATTCTGAAACATGGAGCATTTAGGATCAGGATCCTCTCCTGGCCCTTAAAAACTGAGCTTGCTGAGCAGGCAATCGTGACTGTTGAAATTTGATTGAACGGCTACAAACAGGGGGCCCTTTAAAAGTTATAATAATTGTAGCCGTTAGATCAAATTTCATTGGTCACGATTGCCTGCTCAGTAGGCTCAGTTTTTAAGGGTCAGGAGAGGGTCCTGATCTGTGAGCATTTATATCATGGATGTGCTTTTGTATACAGTGCTTTCTTAAACTCTTGGATTACATGGTTCCCATTTACATGGATAATTTATATTGCCTTGACAATTTCCATTTCATTTTGTTATCTGAGTTTGATTGTGTTCCATTTCAGGCCAAAGACAACTCAGCAGTAGAGGACCAAGCGCCTCTCTTTTATTTAGCATTAGCTAAGATACTAAATTAGGCATCTCGATGCATGCTAAAATGTACCTATAACGGTGTTTAATTGTCAGAAACGAAAATTATGACAAATTTTTCTTTTGTAATTTTCAAGTTGTTAAAAAAAAACAAACATGTAGATGGGTGAAAAAGGGGTAAATGGGTAAAAAAAGGATAAATGGGTAAATGGTTATGGTTAAATGGGTACACGGTTATGGGTATGGTTAACCATTTATAAACGGTTATGGGTATGGGTATAACCGTTTATGCAATTACCTAACGGGTAAATGGTTATGTGGGTATGAACATAAACGGTTATGGGTAAATAACCGTGGTTACCCGCTCTCTGTAACCGTAAACCATCCCTGCCTACAAAGCAATAACACCTAAGATTAGAGGGAATTGAATAAATATTATTTTGATCACCTTTGACACTTCCTTGATTGAGGCGTTATTTTATGTTGCATGTGCGTGGGAATCCCGGTTTGCCTCGATGGTAATTTTGTCCTTTTAACCCAAAAGTCCACATGTCACCTCCATAATTTTTTTGATTATTTTTTGCTCCACAAATGCCCCCACACCTACTGGGCTGCTCATAGGAAAAAGGCAGTAGGTGTAAAGATCTCCAACTTTGACGCAGATTCCCACTTGGACTTGGAATTAAATTCTTGTAGGAGAGGGAAATAAATCGCCTCCAAAGCTTATTTAATCCTACCTTAAGTGGGGGATTAAATCAACTTCAGAGAGCAATTATTTATCCTTGCAAGAAAGAGAGAAAGCTAAAGGATATTTATTCCCCCTCCCCTAGCATTCTTCTTCGCTTGCCCGTGCAAAGAACCATCTTCCGTTGATTTCTTTGTCTTCTCTATGCCACACCAATGTAAGAAAAGCTTAATTTTCTTTGTCTTCTTCTTGTGTGATGTTGCCGCGGGGCAACTGTCGGGATGGTATGACACGTTGGCTTGCAGGGGCCAAGAGTTGGCTCACCATAGGCGAAAGAGGTGGTGTGGCATGGGACATGACTTGTGATACTCGGCTTGACTAGAACCAAGGGCTAGCTTGGCATGGGTTGAGGAAATGGCGTGGCATGGGCCACGGTTTGGACTGCCTCGTCTGTGATGCTTGCAAAGAATGAGGAAACTGCGTAAGTTTGATTTCTCAAGTGCCGTAGATTGAGCAATTGAGGACGGTGTTACCAAGATCAGAGCTGCTGAAGATGAAGTGTCGGATGAGCAAACTGTTAAGTGCGAAGTGGCTACTGCCCCTGACCATTTGCTGCTTAGCTAGTCTTCGAGTATTTGATCTTTGCGCTGTGTGGCCTGCATCACAACATGATAAAAATTTGTGGAATATGAAATTCGTTAACTAATAACATCAAAATGAGTAGTTGTGTGGAAATTCATTGGGAGTTTGCCCCATTCCGTTGAAGAATAGACCTAGATGGGCATCGGAGATTTAGTTTACCCTCTCGCACTAGAGAGCAATTAGTTTATCCCCTCGTACTGAAGAGTAGACCCACTCCCCACTGCCACGGTGGTCTCCGTGGCTGCCATGGTGGTGGTGCTCCGTGGTGGAAAAGTTGGTCCTCTTGCCATCGTTTTAAGCCTCTTGGATCTCCGTGGTGGGGCTACCTATCGTCCTACATCATTCGATACAGATCTTTGAACGTAAGAAGTTCCGTTTGTCATGGTTTCTGAATTTCCTGTCATTGTATTTTTTTCCTTACCTCTATTCAAAGAATTAAAAAATTCTAGGAATAAGAAAGTACGAAAAATTTACGAACGATTGAGAAATGAGAAACTTTGAATGCACCTGCAAAATAATAACACCTAAGATTAAGGCCAAAAGCCTCACGCGCCCAAGATGAATGGTGGGGGGCTTTGGGCAAAGAATCTCCAATGCCAAAGTTAGAATTCTGAAAAAAAATGTGTTTAGGAGTTTATGGGTAGGGCTCTTTATAGGAGAGTGGCCGGCCATATATGGTGTAATTGGAGAATAATTGCAAGATATTATGTGAAATAATATCTTGCAGTTAACATGGCAATTAATCCCAAATTAAATAGGTTGTTTTGGGAGTTACCTTTTGAATAAGGATTTGATGAGGAGTGATGAGAGGAATTTGAATAAATACCATTTTGATCACCTTTGACTCTTCCTTGATTGAGTAGTTATTGTCTGTTGCATGTGCATGGGAATCCCAGTGTGCCTCGAGGGTAATTTTGTCCTTTTAACCCAAAAGTCCATATGTGACCTACATAATTTTCTTGATTATTTTTTGCTCCACAAACATGTTCCGGGGTTTGGAAATTTTTTATCCAGTCAATGTAAGTCCTTCGGGAACTTCCATATAAATTTTCGTATCAAGATCCCCATAAAATACGCAGTTACTACGTCCATCAACTGCATACTCAGTTTTCCGGAAACTACCAAACTAATAAGGTAGCGAAAATTATCACATCCATAACGGGTGAATAAGTATCATCATAGTCAATCTTGGGGTGTTGTGAGAAGCATCGCCCAACAAGACGAGCTTTGTAATGCACAATTTTGTTCTTTTCATTATGCTTCTGAACGAAAACCCACTTGTAGCCAACAGACTTCACATGTGGAGGAGTAGGAGTTACAGGTCCAAACACCTTACGTTTCACAAGCGAATCGAGTTCAGCTTGGACTGCTTGTTTCTTGTTTGACCAATTAGTTCTACGTCGACATTCATCAATGGAACAGGGTTCAATGTCATTGCTCAACATGATCGCAGTAGCTACTATATATGTTAATGCATAGTCGATGATCATCTCATTTCTACACCAAACATCGTCCAAGCTAGCATAATGGACCGAAATCTTGTGATTCTCGGGATGTGGATTTGTCTCTTCAAGGATGTTTCTGTAATCTAGAATTTCCTTATAAGTTGGATAGAATGAGTAGGCAACAGTCGGATTCACGGTAGGCTCAAGAAGAGCCTGTGTCGTGAGTTTCCTCTTTCGAGGCGGTGAATCCTTTGAACCAAGTAGTATGCCACACTTTTGTGTAAGGGCAGAGGATTGGCTAGCTGCTAATGTACGTGGATCGGCCAAGGTAGCGTCTCGGGCTTCCAGGAGGGAAGTATGTCATACATTTGGTACATCCATCTTTGCAGGCACATTCGCAGCTGGAATATGTGATCTTGTCACTAGAGCTAGTTCAGTGAAAGCATCTGGCACGCTCTAAGCTACACTCTAGAGATTTAATATGCGTTGCACTTCAGCTTCAAACCGAGCGGTGCAAGGATGTAAATAAGACAAACTTGGAGTTGTCCATGGTAATTCGAGTCGTTATTCAAGAACAGTGATGTTCTTATCTCCCCCTAACGATGAGAAAATTGTCGCATAGAAGTGACAATTTGCGAAACGAACGGTAAAAGATCGCCTGTCAAAGATTCTAAGTAACGAATAATTGAAGGAGAATCATATCCGACATATATTCTGATCCTTAGCTGAGGCCCCATTTTTGTACGTAAAGGAGGCGACATCGGCACATAGACAGCACAACCAAAAACGCGCAGATGCCATATGTTGGGTTCGTATCCAGTAATCAATTGAAAGGCATTATATGGTTGGGTCGCAACAGGCCTCAGGCGGACCAACATGGCTGCATGCAATATTGCATGGCCCTTAGCAGCAATCGGGAGCTTGGTATGTATGACTAATAATTGAGCAATCATTTGTAAGAGCCTAATGAATGCCTTTGCCAAGCCGTTCTGGGTGTGAACATGGGGTACAGGATGTTCAATTTCAACCCCAACCGACATGCAATAGTCATCAAAAGTTTTAGATGTGAATTCTTCAGCATTATCCAATCGAATATATTTGATCGGATAATCAGAGTGGTGAGCTTTGAGATTGATAACCTGAGCCAATAGTTTGGAGAATGCAGCATTCCTTCTGGACAACAAGTGACACGCCTAGACCCTGATTTTCCCTGAATACTAGGATAGACACGTGCTGGCCGACATCAAAGGGTGATAAAAGCCATTAATTGATACAAAAGCTAAGAATAAGAGGTAAATGAGGGTTATGAATTTAAATACAATGAGTTAAAAATTTAGGAACGTGTTCAGAGCATACAACTAACTAGAGCTCTAAAAGAATTAATATAAAATTGAATAAATAAGAAGATGTGGGTCCTACACCGAGAGGACTTGAATATGCCAAAGCGAAAGCGTTGACGTCGGGATCGTATGCCTCGATTCTAAATCCTGAAAGGGGGCGCAAAACAAGGGTGAGTGGACCAAGTTCATATATATACATAATACGAAAACAGTTATGAACATACTAACCCCCAGATTTATATATAATGAAAACTACTAACATAATAAGTGATAGGTTTTCTGAAACTCTAGCATGCCATAAAACATCTCAACAGGTATAACGCGGAAAAACATCGCAGAAATCAAAGCATCAATAATCTCACAGATCGTCTCGTAAGCGTGGTGTGCTGCCAGTAAGATCACTGAATAATAATACTCCCCGTCCAATGCCTGCACCTAAGTCTCTGTGTCCGTAACCAGAGATAACTCCCTCTCGGCCCAATGCCTGTCTCCGTGTCCCTCAGCCTTTCGCTAGGGATTATTTCTCCCAGCCTAACTGCCAACATCAGATCCTCGCCCCAGGCGGCATAGTGTCCACTAAGTACGCACAAATAGTTACGCCTCTAAAAAATAACTACTTCATAGTATAAAGTCATCCATCGTCTATACTATAAAGAGGGGTTTCTAAAACATGTTCTAGCATTCTATCGTCATCCATCAGATAGTCTACCAATTCATGGGTTTTATATAAAATACGATATATTAAAATATAGCTCAATATAGGCCAACAATTAATTCCTCACCAAAAACACGAGACGAAAATCAACATATTCAATAAACATGCTTAACATAAAATCAAATCATAAACTCATAAGGCATGTTATTCATTTATACAATTTTACTATAAAATCATGTAATTTTAGAAGGGGTCCACTCACAGATACTCCTTAGCAGCAGAATTGTGCGGAAAAAGGATTAAGGAAATCCCCACTAGCAACTTCACCTAAGCACAAAAAGGTAATAAATAAATAAAAGGGTTTTCTAAAGGATTTGGGCTTGAATTAAATAAAAATAAAGGATTTGGCAAGATACAGCCAAGCCTTCGAGTACTCCTATGGTCGTTCAATTGTTAGATACAGCCAAGCCTTCGAGTACTCCTCTAAATGAGGATGATGAAGAGATTTTGGAGCCTGAATTCCTTATCTAAGTGTGATAGGCCCTTTATTGTACTTAGCTCAATACACTAGACCCGACATCTCCTTCACTGTTAATCTTTTGGCAAGATACATTAATGCACCAACACATAGACACTAGACTGGCATGAAAGACATCTTATGTTACCTTAAGGGTACTAAGGATTTAGGTTTGTTCTATCCTTATAGATCCTCGAGTGATGTTGGACCCTCTGCTTCTTTAGTCTATTCTTGCCTTTTTAGTTATGCCGACACATGATACTTATCTAATCCGCACAAGGCGCGCTCTCAAACGGGTTATGTCTTTACCGTTGGAGGCACCGCAATCTCTTGGAGGTCAACTAAACAGACCTTCAAGGAAATATTTGTGAAAACAAGTTCATTTGAGCAACATCTACAACATGCAATAACAATTAAAAGCGGAATCATGCTTGTATGCACTCAAAAACAAAACTTTACCCATGAAATTCAAAGCCTAGTTGTCACGCCCCGATCCCAACATACGTCCAGAATCGACACGTGACGTCACCAATACCCGTACATCTAACATACCCCGCCTCCGGGATATGTACAAAGCATAAATCAAGATTCAAATTTCATAGCATTTTTCGTACAATTTATGGCTGCATCTAACCTCTTCGTTAGACTACCTACGTACCCTCAATAGGGATCAAGCCATTCATAGTTCAACATTCGTCAAACTTTAATCTTTTCGTAAAATACTTATAGTGAAAAAAAACATAGGGTACCACACTACGCATCAACCATAAGCCATACAGAACTATCATCTTGTCATGCACGCAGGTATGCTATGCCCACACATATATTTTCCACTTCATCCTTCATATAAATCACTACATTTCACATGATTCTCCATTTCATAATATGCAACATCTCAAAGAACAATCAATGGATCACCATGCTATTCTCTAGCCAAAATAGTCAACGAGTCTAATTATAATGACAAAAATCACAACCAACATTATTCCACAATCACATCAATCAACAACACATCATATACCAAAATGCAGGGCTAGAGTGACACATTTTGGCCGAAGCCTACATCTCAAAAGTTGATATAAATCCAAGGAACTAACAAGTCAATGATACGATTCCGGACCATCACTCAACGGAATCCAAACCAGGATACGATTCCGGACCATCACTCAACAGAATCGCAGAGTATAAGGGATTCCGGACCATCACTCAACGGAATCCAAACAGAACTTAGTTCCGAACCATTCAACAGAACCGAACGGAAGTCCAAGAAGCATAACTACGGCTCGAAGGAACAAGACAGGATTCAAGTTACTCAATTCACGAAGACTCAACAAAACGAACTAATATCGAGCAACAAATCCCCATCACAACGGGTTATCGGTCCATTACTAGATCTCACATCTCCCAAGCAATTCAATAGGCATTTCAATCACATGACACAACCATTTCCAATTCACAAGTCAAATCACATTTCACTACATCATACCAATCACTATGCTTCCAACATTATATCTCTATCCATAGCTTGTAACATATCAGGGAATCACGAAGCACAATATTAATATTTAATTACGTTAATCAATCAGTGAGATAGCACATCATTTCACGAGTTTAATTAAAGAACTCTACATAGTTCCCTACTTGAGTTATGAATAATAACATGATAATTCTAATTTGTATGCACAAGATCCATTGTGCGTAATTCTCATTCACTCGAATCTAAGATTCTAAGATAACCTTATGGAAATGAGCAAAAGCAAGGATTCCGAACCACTCAACGGAATCCAACAACACTGGGTTCCGGACCACTCAACGGAACCAAATTACAAGTATGAGATAATCTATAAAAAGAAAGACCATTGATCATAGTTTATAACCTCAAATATAAGTTTGTAAATATGAAAACATAATCAAATCTCTAACAACTCCGAAGAAGTCACCCAGACATCCAACGACTTATCCCATTCAAACCATCAAGATTCTCAAAAACCATCATTCATATGTACATTAAAACTAGGGCTAGAGGGACGCAATTCAACTAAAGCCCACATACGTAACCAAACAAGAAGTGGGCCCCCCCCCCCAAAGCAGATTAACCAAGCAGAGCCACCCTTAAGAAAGTAACCAAGTAGGTAGTGACCCCCCAATGTGGATTAACCAAGCAGAGTCACCCCTACAACTATTAGGAAGTGATCACCCAATGCGGATTAACCAAGCATGATCACTCCTAAGCATACATGGCCATAAGGATTACCCAACGCGGGTTAACCAAGCGCGATCCATATATAGTATGGTCCCCCAATGTGGATTAACCAAGCAGGACCACTAATGACCCCCCAATGCGGATTAACCAAGCAGGGTCAAAATAATCAGGTAGGTAGTGATCACCCAATGCGGATATACCAAGCATGATCACTCCTAGAATGCGTATGGTCCCCCAATGCGGATATACCAAGCAGGACCATCAATGTACAACTACTACATGATGCAGTAAACTCAACACCTCAACTTATCCACATCTCAACCCCTATGAGTTACAATGTAGTCGCCTACACCATCAACTTCTCGAGGTCACCACTAATATGTCACCCAAGTATATAAGTGATACAACATACCTCTAATAGGATTCTAGGATCACATTGTCATGAAAATAATCATACTCATCATTCACATTCCGAAAAGGATAATTAAACTCACATATATCACAACCATCATCAGTACACAAGCCAAATCATGCTAATAAGCATATGTCTACGGCTAAATATATAAAATCACATTTCAATAGAAATCACATTTATAACACCAAGCCATATTCACAAATGATATAAATATAAGAATTTAAAGTATCGTCAACTGTTAGAATATCCAAGTGGTGGACCTATCTAAATATACTCAACCAACAACATTTCATAAATCGAATGCCACACATCGGAAAATTCGACTTTTTCCAAAAATTCTCATATTTTACAAGAATGAAGATCTCAACAAGGGAAACATTATTCACAACTAGGCCAACAACAAATTCTAACCGGAAACCATCCAAATTCATCGAGGAAAACCGGGTTTCTAGGGTTTTAAACACCCAACTCTAAAACGAATACGAAAGCACAAACCAAGCATAACAACTTGGAGATTATGAAGAGTAGATGAAGTTTCATACCTCACTCGAAGGAAATGGTTGCCGAAATCACCGGAAAAATGACACAATCCCGGAAAACCCACGGGACTTTGCTGCCTCGAACTGGAAAAGTGGATCAGGAAATGGGAAATCTAACACCACAGGGCTGTAGGGCTCTTCAAGAGCTTTCCATGGACACCAAGATCACCCAAAACGGAGCTCGGATGAAGAAGATATTAGCGGGTTAAGTTTATGGGTCAAAAGGGTCGAAAATGCCCAAAAACGGGTCAAAATCAGACCCTCCTTCCCTTGTTTTTTTTTCTGTCCGTTCCCTTTTATTTCCCATTTCTCCCTGGTCCCTCTCCCATTATGTGGGAGTTTTAAAATAAATTAAAATATATAAATTAGTAACACAACTTCAAATATTCGTAACTATACCGTTAAAACTCGGACTCGCAAGCGGCTTTCACCTATACGTTCGTGATCTCGAAATCTATTCAACGATATAAATTGTGACCTCGAAAGGTCCACGGATTTTAAATAATTAATCTCCAAACTTCAAACTTCGTAACTAATTTAATTAAAATCTTAATTCAAACAAATTAAAATAAATTCTCGAAAAATAATATAAAATCTCAATAATACAAATACGTAGATTATAACAGTGAAATCCAGGAACGGGATTTCACACTAGTAGTTATGGTGAACCAAGACTCAGCTCAAGAACAAAGTGAGTTGAGAAATATTATACCTTTGTTGATTCCTCTTTGCATAAGCAAAGGCTAATCACCCAATAGATAGGGTCTTCATTCCTTACTTCTTAGCTCCATGGATTTCTTGGATGAGGATAGTAGAATGGATTCTCCAAGTTCCCAAAATAGAGAACCTCTAAGTCTCCACACCAAGGAGAGCATTGATGAGGAGATGAGTGACCTAGGAAGATTTAGATGCTAGTAAAACCTTCCTAGGGTGGCCGGCCTCTTAGAGAGAAAAGGGAGTTTGTGCTCTCATCTTTTCTCCAAAAGAAACCCTAAGGATGAAATGACTATAAAGTTGCCTTTATATCACCTCACAATGGAGTGGCAAACATACAATTAAGCCAAATTCACTACCCCTCTCTATATGGCCGGCCATTAAGGGTTCATTGGGCTTTCAAGCCCTTTGTGTTTTCAAGTTGTAATACAACTTGACTTAATGGGCTTGACATTCAAATCCCATTGGGCCTTGTGGCCCAAAACTAACCCGAGGTCTATAACGAACATATTCGTTTGATTAATTAACATATTAATTAATCCTAGCCATAAATAATTAAACCATTTAATTATCTTTACTCATCTCCGTTGTTTCTTCAATCTCTACCTTACTTGGTGTACTATCCATTAGGTTCCTTTTAGCGAGGCAGTGGGCGATTGTTAGTCTTAACGATCAATTGTGAATTGAAACATACTTTCAATTCTCCCTTTAGTGATTATTCACCTCTAGGGCTTCCACAAACCATGAGTGACACCTAGCAGTATGTCATGGCTACCCAAGCTAATCAGAAGAGGTGGATAACCTATTTAGTTTAGGATTACAATGCAATACGATCTTTCTCTAAAACAATTCTCTTGACCACATTGTTTGGTTTGATAGTTTATTCATGTCTACTATCCAATGTGATTCTCTTACTCATATGATTACCTTGAATGTGATTTGGAACGACTTCCTAAATCTCATTCATACTCTGGCCAAATATTCTTAATCATATCATAAAGTATTCTCCCTCAAACGGTTTGAAGGTTAGAGATCCCTTGTTGTGCATTCACTTGCCTCCATGGCTAAGTGGCTTAACCCCAACTATGAGTTCTCATGTGACATGAGTACGAGAACTCCTTATTGATTGTGTTCAGTGGACTCAGTCTCTATTGAGCACCTACATGCTTGTCTTGGTGTCAGTTACACCAATGACTCGAGACCAATCACTTTCCCTAAGAAAAGACATAACACATACTGATCTTAACGGATTGTCAATGCCCACTTGACAATCCTATGATCAGGAACGTTTATGATATGTGTACGAAAGAGAATGGTCTCATGAATCTAACTTCTTTAGATAACATTCTCCCAATTACATATTCCTTGGACTTATCGTTTAAGCATATAACATATATATGAGATGGCTTCAAACAATAATCTTTGCCCTTTATATTAAACTAGATTAATTTAACATGTGAAATGTCTATAAAGTATCATCATATGATTGGTTTTAGGGCACATTTCCAACAATCTCCCACTTGCACTAGAGCCAATTAGCTTGGTCATCAATGATGATACCTCTTCTGAATTCATTTCATAAATGACTGAGTAGTAGGCCTAGATAATGGATATCTATATGTTATCCATAGAAGCAACCTTGAGAATAACGACGTCACTATTATACATGATTCCCAATCATGTGGTTCAGTCTCTTATTTAAGTTCGGATCTTGATGAGACCTTAATTTCTTGGCTTGAGCTATCACCTCATTAGTGTCATAGTGTCAATACACTAGAGACACTTTCTGGTTGGAACCGAATGGAGAGTTCATAAACTTTCCCATCCAAACAACATTGTTGTAAGCTTTTATATGGTGATATATTGTGCATGTATGATGGAACACGCTAAGTCATTACTTATAACGTTTCCATCCAAATATCTCTTTTAGTCATAATAAAGAGATATCCAATTATCTCTTCATTCAAAATGAAGAGACATCCAATGACGGATAGGATATTAGATTCATAATCTAATACACTTACGCTTCCATTGCGTTACTCTAATTCTTCCTCATTCTTGAGGAATCTATCCTTTAGTATTTCTTAAATACTTAAGGACTCACTTGACAGTTGCCATGGTTCTGATCCTGGGCTTGCACTGATATCGTCTTGTACCGTTCTAGGTACAACTCATATCAATGTTTTTCATACAATATGTAATGAGTAAATCACCTTTCTGAGTATGCATAAAGGATTCTATTTACTCATTATGTTTCTTTGGGAGTCAAAGGGTACGTTCCCTTTGAGAATAGCATCTTCCTAGTCTCACTAGAGTTGTCCTTCTTATTGAAGTTTATCATCATATGAGAAACTTCCTAGCATCTTTTTGTCTATCATTAGGGCTTGATATAATCCAATTATATCCTGAAATCTATCATTATAGATTTTCATCCCATGGATATAGACTATGTCTCACATATACATTCTATCGTTATAGAATGTTTAAAATCATAACTTTAACGAAGAAGAATTCCTAAAATTAATATATCATATATATGTTCAAATTTAGGAATATTATTAACTCCCACTAATCTTTTGTAAACCTAGTAAGCTAAAGATTCATTTACATCCCACTGGCTTGCTAAGATTCATTATGGATGGATCTCTACAACTTACACGTCTCGTGATTCCTAGTTTTAGACATATATTATCAAGATTATCTGAATAATGGTTTCGGAAACCCTTATTAAGTCCAAACATTGAATCACGGTTTAGTTGTAGCTAGCAATCTTCGAATTAATAGAAACCAAGACTACATCAAAGATGGTTTCTTTCAAGTCAACCAATCTCGTTGATTGTAGTCACCTTAAGCTACTGATAAGACCAATATTGCATACATTTTAATGCCCTTTAGTTAGATTTTTGTTATGTTTTTTAGTGAATTTAGTTTGTTTCATTTAGTTTTATGTTTTCTTAGATTTGAAGAGTGAAGATGAAGAAAGAAGAAAAGGGAGCACTTTTGCGATTGAAACGACTTTGGCACGTTGGAAGCAAAGGCTGTTTGTGCGGATCAGCCAACTTGACGGAATAAACTGTACTTCCTCAGAGTGAACCAACTGTTGAGCCTTATACCATTGGAAAGATATGGAAGTTAGCTTTCAGAGGAATTTTACGATTTGTGATTCCAAGTTTCCTAGACAATGTTATGAAGATTTTTGTACAAGACGTTAGTCAGCTAAGTCTACGCGGAAGTTGCAAAGTCTGTTGGGTTTTTCCAGTCATAATTCAGTCGAAGCCCAAAGTCCAAGATAGAACGTGTTGAGCTGACTTTAATCCTATTTCGAATGGGTTTGAAGTAATTATTTGGGAAGTTTACTTGCCACATCATTCAATTCTGCAATACAAAAGATATCACAAGACCTAATTATGTTAGGACTTGTCTACCATATAAGGAGGGCTTTTGAGAACGTGCTTTTGGGGGGTTTCTTTAGGGGATTCTCTGCGACATTTTGGAGAAGAAGGGCAGCAGCCGCCAACCATCTTTCCTAAGTTTTTCATGTTCTTAAAATTTTTAATTATGTTTTCTTATTCTATGAGTAACTAAACTCTTTTTTTAGGGTTAGGATAATGCCCTAGCATGGATGTTTATGGTTTTTAATGTTATTCATTGGATTTCTAGCTTCTTTTAGATGAATGCTTAATCACTGTTTGAATTGTTACTTTTTGTTTGAGTTCTTTGATTGATCACCTTAGGACTTTGCATCTAGTAAGATTGGAAGATGAATTTGAGGCTAAACTAGCAATATAATTCAATTAGCTTCTTGTGGTTAAGTGTGGTAAATTACATTATTGCTTGACAAAGAATAATGGTTTGCTTGGTTTCCTTGTTCTTTAGAGCGTAAAGAGTCCTACTTGTTAAATTTATGCCTTAACCAGGATAGATTGCATGTTAGGATATACGACCTCTGCCTGAACTAGGAGAGAATCATTCACTTAAGGAAAACTATGGTCTAACGTGCCTGACAAGGACTTAGATACGGGAATTATCATCTAAAGAATCGAAAGATCCGTTGAATGCATTGAAACCTAAACTAGATTGCTTGTGGTTGATTCTGAATCCCTAGATTTTCATCACTTTCCTTAAAACACAACGTTTTCTTCTCTTTAATTTTAGTTTTAATTTAAGGTTCTATTTTTGTTCGTTTATAAAATCATCACAACAAACTCTTCACATCTTTGATTGATTTATTAATTAAGATCGAGTCTACTTCGTTGTTTGGGTTTATATTTTATATTTTTGGGTTTGTGCCTTTAATATAATTAGATTTGGTTTAGTTTATCTAATTGGAGATTGAATTAGAATCCTCGTGGGAACGATACTTAGACTTGCACAACGCTATATTACGACTATCTTGTGCACTTGCAAGTTTACACCAGCTACCAATTAGCTATGAAGGTTTCACTATTTCGGGTCAAATGGTACTATACCATTTCTTTGAGTATAAGTCGTATATACACTCAATGTAGTCATAAGGATTTTCATTCTTATTTCTTTTGAATTAAGAGGTGTAACTCTATGACATAGTCATAAAGTTCAAACCATTCAACTAAGATGGTTTATTGATCCTTCTCGACTACCTTGGAGCTAGTGGTGTACGAACTTGGTTGATATATTTGTTGATTATCATCTTGTCCCTCAAAGAACCCATTCTTTGAATTCTATCTATCATTCATTTGCTTTATGTTAGGCAAATCCTATTGTAGGATTACAATGAACTACCCAACTATTAACATTTGTTAGTTGGTTTATAGAAGTGATATCCTCAAGCCACAAGATTGTTCTCAAACAAATATTGCTTATTAGCACACAACCCCAAATCTTAACCCGATTAAGACTTGTCTTTCTTTCCAACTACATCCTATGGAGTCATGAAAATTTTGGAAGATATTCTAATTGACAATCATATTGTCTTAGAAGTATATATCCTATATATGGGTAATTGATAACATCCAACGAACTAAATCTTATTCGAGTTCGTTCTTCTCCTAATGGAGAAATCCATTATCTTATGATGCTATTTTCCTTTATATTTTTCAAGGAAAGTCTTCTAAAGTGTTATTTTTACTTGGATCAAATCTAAGGAGGTAAATACTTTAGACGTCTTACTCATCAACTTACATTCTTGAATTCTTTTAATCCTTTTGCAAAGTATTCGGACTTGTGTTTATTCAAAATAAACGATAGTTCAACCGAGAGCGATCTTGTGAATGTCATACAACATGAGTAGTATTATGTTGTGGACAAGTGCCACTAACATCTAAGTCAATTAACCTCAACAACTTTGTGATTCTTTATTCTTTCCAAAAGAATAAAGATTCGAACTTTTCGCCTCTATACAATTTTAACAAGAAGGCATTGGATCTGGATCTAAAGACCCAAAGCATCCATTTATGACCAACTTGTAATTTATGTTTTAGAGGTGTCACAACTCAGTGGGATTAGTCACTACCTTGCAACATTTTGGGTTTTAAGCATCAATATATTCTAAACAGTTATCACTACCACATCATCTCTATTGTAGAGACAAACAATTAGATTACAATAATCCAATCATTCATTAATAAAGAATAATGTTTTATCAAACAAAACATTCATCCATCTCTTATAGTGACGGAATTAAGTTCCTTATTCAAATTGGAATGTAAAGACAATCTTTGGTTTTCCAATTTCTTTGGTAGTTCATATGAGGAAGTAAGTATTATCTGTTTTCGCAAAGATCTATATTTTATTCACATTCCGAATGTGAAGTACTTTCTCTTCTCTCATTAATCTTCTACTTCTTATTAGCCACACTTTTACAACGATTGTAAAATATAGTTACTAATACAGAATCAAGCATTCAAGTAGAAGAACAAACTGTTTTGAACTATTCAAGAACAATTTACAACACCTTTGAAAGGTGTGTTCTTGAAACTTGCAAGACATTTCTTGCATATGCCCCTTCCAATGTCCATCCTTTCATAAAGAAAGTTTGTTTCCTTGGAGTTATTTTGCCTTCTTCATTTGACTTCTTCTTTGACTACAATAGGCATGGTCCCTAAACTCCCACTATCTCTCTTGAAACTTATTTCAATTGTGTTTATACACATCAAACGATTTGGAGAGTGTGTTGTTGATGTTCACTATATAGTTTACAATAAACTTAGTGAACCATTTGGATAGGGACACAAAGATGAAGTCCTTGCCTAGTTTCCATCTCTAGAAGTGGTTTAACACTTCAACACTCAATGATTCAAAATCATCATAAGTCCATGTTGATGGACAACCATTATGTTCTAAACATAATTACAAACTTTCAAGAATTGTTCAAGGCAACTCTCATTTCTTCATACAACAATTTGTAAGTGAAGAATCATGGCACATACAGTGTCCATTCCCTAGTGCTTACTTCTCAAGTTCCTTGTTTATTTACTAAAGAAACAAGCACTAGTGTTTGCGTTAACTAAGGGTTGTTCAAAGCAACTCTTATTTCTTCATACAATGATTTGTAAGTGAAGAATTATGACACTAAAAGTGTTGTCCTCTTCATGATAGACATATCTAACATGTTCTTCTAATGATACATTATCAATAGGAAGATTGTGAGAATGAGACTACTTAGGTACATATACAATCCATTCAAGACAATCTATGGGATTGTGGTACCAAGTCCGGAAACTAAAGCCTTCGGCTTTTCTTTGTCAAGTTTTGGATAGCGTTTGCAAATATATTGGTAAACAAATACATAACGAATATAAATTGATTGATGTTAAGCCATTTGATCCGGGTCTTTAAATCAAATAGCACCACCCACTATTTTTGGCAAATTCCATATCGCTCATCAGAATTCGAAAGCTTTGGAGGAAAATCTTAGTAGGGTATGGGAGGCTCACTATTACCAAGCCCACCTCACAATTATATGATATTGGCTAACGTTAATAATAATGAGAGAGTACACTTACTCATTTACATCTCATGTAAATACCCATCTAGTTTGGCCCCTAGAGAATGATGCCTCATAATTATATCATGTTGGCATCATTGCACTTAGTTAAGTCATTCCCACCATGCTTGTTCGTGTAGGGGTTCAAGCATAGGCTCAGAATTATATCATGTTGGCTAAACTCGTTGCCTACCTCACTTCATCATGTATGTATATAGAACTCCTCCTGAGTGTAAGCACATACTTTGTACTCCCCCATTATAGGGTGAAGTCGGTGTATGAGTCACAAACGATTGGAGCCTACCATGGTGGAAGGCCACGAAAGAGTGTTCAAAGCACTATCACGCTTGTCAACTTAATAATGGTTTGGTTGAGGGTTTTAGGTCTCATCACATATAAGCATACATTTTAATCTTATTAAAACAATTTGGTCCTATTACAACTATTGGTCCATGTGATTGATTTAGTAGTTTATGATACTCCCACTATGCTTGTAAAACAGTTTTTAAAACAAGAATATATGGTACTACTAACATAAGCTTTGCATTCATTATGGACTATATAGTTGCCTTAGGGCCTTAGGATGACTATGAACCTTTGATTCGATCCAACACGAGCCTAGTGTTGGATCTCGGTCTAGGGATGGTGATTGATTTTAGTTATGTGTTGGATCTCGGTCTAGGGATGGTGATTGATTTTAGTTACGCGTTTAATCACATTAAGGCGTGTTTTGTTATTGAACGTTGGACCCTCTACTCCAATTTCATGCATATCAAATAAAACAAGAAATGAATGCTTCAAAGTAAAGAAGAGCTTATGCTCTTTTACAACATTTGAACAAATTAAATTACTTTAAAGTAAAGAAGAGTTTATGCTCTTTTACAACATTTGATCATATCAAATTACAACCAAAATCTAATCTACACATTCCCATGGTTCAAATAATTTGAGAGACGGCCTATCACATAGCTCAATTATCATAGGCTTAGGTTCATAATCACCCTTTCTTTAATTAATTAACACTTTAACTAATTAAAGTTGAATGCAACATTGTCATTTGGTTTTTGTATCCATAGAATTGATTTAGATGGAGTTAAATGAAATGAAAATCCAATTCTCATTTAAAAGATACAAAACTATTTTGTTCTCTACTAATTTGGGCCAAGATGCAATAAACTCAACTTTTAGGCCCTTTATTGTACTTAGCTTAATACACTAGACCCGACATCTCCTTCATTGTAATCTTTTGGCAAGATATAGTAATGCACCAACACACTAGACTGGCGTGAAAGACATCTTATGTTACCTTAAGGGTACTAAGGATTTAGGTTTGTTCTATCCTTATAGATCCTCGAGTGATGTTGGACCCTCTGCTTCTTTAGTCTATTCTTGCCTTGTTAGTTATGCCTGATGCGAAATCTATTAAGCACACAAATTAAACCCTCTTTTGATAATTGTAGTAAAGTATGTAAGTAGGGATCGTTCTAGACCGGGGATTAGGAGGGATTGCTAAACACTTGCAAACTGACTCGAAAACATAAAAACAAAGTTTAAGACACTAAACTAGACTCAAAGAATGCAAAACAAAACTTAAAAACACTAAAACAAAGCAAAGGAACCAAAACAGCAAATAAACACTCAAAACTGCCTTAGAAGCACAATCTGGGCAGTTTTGAGCACTAACACAAATTTGGACGAATTTATGTTATAACTTGACTCAAAACACTTAAAAACATAAACTAAAACACTTTCTAACTAATTTGACTCAATAAAGTAAAGGGGGTTTTGATTTTGGACGAAAATAACTTGCAAAACAAAGAAGACAGATTGTAACTAAAACAGGTTGTAAAAACGATTTTGGATAAAACTATGGATGGAAAGCTAGCTAGAGGGTTCTTCTCCACACATGTCACACTTGCACATAAACCAATTTCCGGTTGTTCACTTGATAAGTCATAAAACTCAACACCCCAGGTTAATTAGGTCCGCTTAAATTAACCTTCAAGTTCTCCTTAAGTTATTCAATCGGATGGGAAAGCGCATACACAATTCAACACATTCTTCAAAAGTCCTTTACGTGAAAAGCACAATAAAGATACAATCAAAGATCATTAAGCAATATGAGAACTATAAGTATTGACGAGGCATTCGTTACTATGATGAGCATGAAACTAGTGCCAAGAATTCATTTAACGCGATCGTTTATAAGCGACCTCCACTACTTGTGAATATAAGGTTGTAACTATTAGGTGAAACTTCCTTATATTCTAGCGTCATATTCATGCATGAAAACTAAGCGTGCACTCTCAATCAAGCAGTTAAACGAATTGAATCCACAACTTATGAAATCACAACCAAAGGTAATCAATTCATATTGCAAGTATGAACATAGTTTCGAATCACCCCCTAACTAAGAGGGGTTTAGTTCCTCATAATCGCAAAGCAAAGAATAACAAGTTTAGACATTGAAAACAAAAGAAAGAAAACACCTAAACGCTCCAGTGATCCAAATTGAACAGCAAGACGTCCAAGAACTTTCCTTCCCTTTCTTGATTGCGGCACAAGGTTTGGTGATGGGTTTTGGGGGTTATGGATGGTGTAGAAGGATGGAATTGTGCTTAGGATGGATGTATGGTGCAACAAGGGATGTTTGGGGTCAGAAATTATGGTGTTTGGTGAAGGAAAGGTGCAGCAAAAGTGGGTGTATTGTTTTAGGCGTGAATGGTAAAAAATGGTTCCTTTGTGGCTGAAACAAGAGAGTTTATTTATAGGGATGGGAAAGTCCTAATCCCTAATTAATTTAGAATGACATAATTTCAGCCCAAGACAAAAGTTGTGGCAGATTTTAGGGAAAAGGGGATCAGATTTTAGGGAAAAGACATGGCATGTTTTAGGGAAAAGGTATGGCATGTTTTAGGGGAAAGAAACCAGATTTTAGGGAAAAGGAAATCAGATTTTAGGGAAAAGGTGTGGAGATTTGAATTAATTTTTCTTCCTCTCTTTGGCTGATTCTTAGCATGCTTTGGTCTTCAATTTCGTCCATCTACATTGCTCCAAGCTTATGCTATTCATTTCATGCCCAAAACTGCTCCAAAAGGCTCCAAAATGCATCTTCTTGCATACTTTGTCCTTAGAATCTGAAAACACACGAAAATGACTTTAAACACTAAAATAACTAAGGAAACACAACGTAAATGCCAAGAAACAAGCTAACTAAGTCGCATAAATATGCTCCTATCAATGCCGACACATGATACTTATCTAATCCGCATAAGGCGTGCTCTTAAACGGGTTATGTCTTTACCGTTGGAGTCACCGCAATCTCTTGGAGGTCAACTAAACAGACCTTCAAGGAAATATTTGTGAAAACAAGTTCATTTGAGCAACATCTACAACATGCAATAACAATTAAAGGCGGAATCATGCTTGTATGCACTCAAAAACAAAACTTTACCCATGAAATTCAAAGCCTAGTAGTTATGGTGAACCAAGACTCAACTCAAGAACAAAGTGAGTTGAGAAATATTATACCTTTGTTGATTCCTCTTTGCATAAGCAAAGGCTAATCACCCAATAGATAGGGCCTTCATTCCTTACTTCTTAGCTCCATGGATTTCTTGGATGAGGATGGTAGAATGGATTCTCCAAGTTCCCAAAATAGAGAACCTCTAAGTCTCCACACCAAGGAGAGCATTGATGAGGAGATGAGTGACCTAGGAAGATTTAGATGCTAGTAAAACCTTCCTAGGGTGGCCGGCCTCTTAGAGAGAAAAGGGAGTTTGTGCTCTCATCTTTTCTCCAAAAGAAACCCTAAGGATGAAATGACTATAAAGTTGTCTTTATACCACCTCACAATGGAGTGGCAAACATACAATTAAGCCAAATTCACTACCCCTCTCTATATGGCCGGCCATTAAGGGTTCATTGGGCTTTCAAGCCCTTTGTGTTTTCAAGTTGTCATACAACTTGACTTAATGGGCTTGACATTCAAATCCCATTGGGCCTTGTGGCCCAAAACTAACCTGAGGTCTATAACGAACATATTCGTTTGATTAATTAACATATTAATTAATCCTAGCCATAAATAATTAAACCATTTAATTATCCTTACTCATCTCCGTTGTTTCTTCAATCTCTACCTTACTTGGTGTACTATCCATTAGGTTCCTTTTAGCGAGGCAGTGGGCGATTGTTAGTCTTAACGATCAATTGTGAATTGAAACATACTTTCAATTCTCCCCTTAGTGATTACTCACCTCTAGGGCTTCCACAAACCATGAGTGACACCTATCAGTATGTCATGGCTACCCAAGCTAATCAGAAAATGTGGAGAACCTATTCAGTTTAAGATTACAATGCAATATGGTCTTTCTCTAATACAATACTCTTGACCACATTGTTTGGTTTGATAGTTTATTCATGTCTACTATCCAATGTGATTCTCTTACTTATATGATTACCTTGAATGTGATTTAGAACGACTTCCTAAATCTCATTCATACTCTGGCCAGAGATTCTTAATCATATCATAGAGTATTCTCCCTCAAACGGTTTGAAGGTTAGAGATCCCTTGTTGCACATTCACTTGCCTCCAAGGCTAAGTGGCTTAACCCCAACTATGTCGTGGACACCCTCTGATGGAGTGACTTTGACATAGTCAAAGATCAAGGACCTAACCACAAGACAACTATGATGCCTCAGGTCAAAGGACTACTTTGCATTATCCCAACCATGAGTTCTCATGTGACATGCGTACGAGAACTCCTTGTTGATCGTGTTCAGTGGACTCATTCTCTATTGAGCACCTACATGCTTGTCTTGGTGTCAGTCACACCAATGACTCGAGACCAGTCACTTTCTCTAAGAGAAGACATAACACGAACTGATCTTAACGGACTGTCAATGCCCAATTGGCAATACTATGATCATGAACGTTTATGATATGTGTACGAAAGAGAATGGTCTCATGAATCTAAAGAGAATGGTCTCATGAATCCAACTTCTTTAGATCACATTCTCCCAAATACATATTCATTGGACTTATCGTTTAAGCATATAACATTTATATGAGACGACTTCAAACAATAATTTTTGCCCTTTATATTAAACTAGATTAGTTTAACATGTGAAATATCCTCATACCCCGTAAAGTATCATCATATGATTGGTTTTCTATTCGCCCTACTTCAATATTACTTGTGTAAAAATAAAAGAAATAGGCAGAACGAGATAGGGTTTTTTTTTCTCTAATACACAAGCGACATTGGGGGAGAACGGATTCGAAACTCTGTATAAAAAAATTTATTTAATCATTTGAATTACAAATTTCTTGTGGAAAAATATCATTAACTAATGAAACAAGGTTAGTAGCCAAGATTAATATGCTATTTTATTATCAAGACATTTTTTAATGATATAAATTATAATGTAATGTAACGTTTACACATGTGAGTGAGTGAGTGAGTGGGTGAGTGGGAATGGTAGTTAAGGTGGTGGTTAAGGAGGTTGTGACTTAATTGTGAGGTTGACATGCTACGTCTTTCCTTCCCAATGCGATATTATTCTCCATCAATTTGATCAAAACAAACATTATCCTCCATCATCATACTTCATGTCTTAGAAATTAATTAGGGATTTTTGGATTATGTTTTTGGATTATGTGTGATTAATCTAACTATGACCAGTAAAGAAGGACAAACAAATTTAAGAGTTGTATCCATCTCAATGAATTATTGGTAATACTTGCGTTAAGATGCAGGTGTGAGTGTAGCCGCATTGGCTAGAGCGCACATGCTCCTTCTATATCGCTTGTGTAAATTTAGATGAGTTAAATAAAAGTTCATCGCTTGACCTTGATTTTTGTTACATGCTAAAAAAGTGCACTACTCATTCAGTAGACAATTGTTATTTAGTGAATTAGTTATATGAAAGAATATCTCGTGAGTTTGAGTCACATCTGCACTTGTGATGGATTAATCATAATCAAATTTCAAGTATTCGAGTTGAATTATTCACAAATGTAGAGTTTAAGCTGAAAAAAAAATACAAAATCCTCAAATATTGTTTTAAATGTGTAAAATTAATTGATAATGGAGTTGAGATGGCATAATGTGACTCATCACCCATTTTGGTAATGTTTTAAGGACCGAGCTGGCAAAGTCCCAATAAGAAGCACACACATTGGCTGTAGCCAAGTGGGCTGCCCACCACCTCTTTTTTGTCTATTTGTTCTTCTTGACCTGTCTCCAACCGCCGACCTCATCTCTTGCCAACCAATACAAAATCCACATACCTAAAAAAATATAGGATAATTGTCATTTAATACTATAATCTAGTGGTAATTTTTTTTATTTGTAAATAAAAGACTTTAAGTTCAATTATCGTTAAAAGCGAATTTGAACCACATTATTGTTAGCCTATTGTGAGACTTAGCCTGCTCCTCATCTCCTTAATGTAAATAACATCGTTTGTTCAAAAAATATATATATAAGGCAATTTTGTCAAAAAAAGTAACCGAAAATTGGCTAAATAGGCTTTTTTTTTTTTTTTTTAACAAACGATATTATCTATATTTAGGGAGAAATATGATAGGCAAAGCTTCACAATAGGCTAACAATAATGTGGTTCAAATTCGCCTTAGGCGAAAATTGAACCTAAGACCTCTAACTTACAAATGATGAGAAATACCATTAATCTTTGATTGCTAAACAAATAATATT
This sequence comes from Malus fusca, assembly GCA_035220775.1. Taxonomy (NCBI): domain Eukaryota; kingdom Viridiplantae; phylum Streptophyta; class Magnoliopsida; order Rosales; family Rosaceae; genus Malus; species Malus fusca. The sequence goes on along the minus strand of CM069071.1, from coordinate 24,754,828 downwards.
TCTTTGACGAATTTAAGAATAAATTGATATCGAAATGAACTAGCTATTCACTTGATTCCAACTTAAATGCTGTAAAATTATCGTTCAAGACTTGATGTTATAGAATCACGAGAACAAATCTCAGTGATGAATTGCTACATCTTTTCTTTGGCTGCTGCAGCACATTACCACCTTATACTATAGGTTTTATTTAATATTTGTTTTGGTCGAATATTAAATATTTTTTTGAAATAAAGAAAAAGAAAAAGAAAAATTAAGAAACATAGACACAAAGATACAGAGGGAAAGAATGTAGTGAGAAAAAACAGAAATAAATATTACGTCTCCTCTCTCTCTCTGTTAGCTTTCTTTCGTACATCTCTTCCTTCTTTGCTTCCTCCCTAGCAAAGAAGAGAAGAGAGGAAAGGAGACGGCCAAGCAGCAAAAAACCACCTGCCGGAGCATCATAAATACCCGTTTATGTGAAAATTTTTGAAGCATTTTTTCGTTAGCTTGAACTTTGAAGGCTCGGAAGGGAATTGGGGGTCCTTGCTTTCAATTTCATTGGTGGGCTTTTGTTGTTGGTGAAGAATCAAGATGATGGTCGCAACCAGTTTTGATCTTTGGAAAAAGGACGTCTTCTTTCCTGCAGCTGAGGAGGTCCAAGAATCAGCTGACATGTATGTTCATGTTTTCCTTTTGCTTTTCATTGTTTTTTTTCTCTTTTTTTCTAATTTTATTTTATTTATTTATAATTTTTATCATGTGGGTTCAGCTGCTTTGATTGGTTTCTGTGTTTATTTAGACTGTGTTATTGGAAATTGGATATGGGTTTTTTGAATTATGTTTTTTCCAGATTTTTCGAAGTGAAATACGCATTAATTGTTTGTGTTTTATCTTTCATAGTGCTTAAATTATATAATTTGTTGGAAAATTTTTCATTTGGGCGGTTGTGCTGCTGGTTTTTGAGTATCAATTTGTTGGAATTCTGGGTTGTGTGTTTCTCTCCCCTTTTCCCATTTTTTCAAAGTTTTGATGATGTGCCTGATGTTTATTTTGGGTTGAATTTGAAATTCTAGATAGGTTTATGATGAGTACTCTCTCATGGTGGTTTGGAAATGATAACTTGTTTACGGGTATAGCTTCTGTACGCTGTAATGGAGTGCGTTAGCGTGATTTTACCCTTCATTTTGGATGATAAGAAAAAGGGATGTGATATCCACACACCCCTTTTTACTTCTCTCACACCCTTTTAATTTTCGGCCGTCGGATCGGATGAATTGAAGAAGATCAAATGACAGGAATTAACAAGGAGTGTGAGAGAAGTAAAAAGGTGTGTGTGGATAGCACACCCCTAAGAAAAAATATTCTCAACTGTACTGGGAATGGGGAAATGATAAATTGTTTGTATTTTAATCATTAAGGGAAATGCTCATGATGTTGGATGACTTTGTGAGCCAGTCATGTTTGGTGATTGCACTGTGAAGGTGATGGTAGACGGTAGACCGCCCTATATCCCATGGAGAGGTGAACTATAATTGAAAGGTCACTTTCTTCCCGGCCTAAGAAAAAGATCATTTTCTTCCAGTTTAAAATTTGAGTGTTTATTCTACAGATTGTCAACTCCTGATGTTTAGTAGTCAGTGATTATAGGGATTTAGTGGTATTATACTGCTATTCCATCTATAAGTTTTTGCATGAGCCCATTCTCGTTTTCGGATACTTGGAAACGACCACCATCTTGATATATGTTTTTTTAGAAAGCTCAGTAAAATTGGTACTCGAAATAACTTATTCTCTAACTCCCCCTTTTATTTTCCGTTTATTTTGTTTTCCAGAATGGAATCTACGTACAGGGTATGGGTTCGACAGAGGAGTGAAAGGCTAGCACCAAAACATTTGGATGAACTCTGTAGGGAGCTGCAAACTGCTTTAGGTACTGCCAAATGGCAGGTATGTCTCGTCTCTCTTTAGCTATCCACTCTTCTTCTTCTCTTGTTTATTCACTGTACAAAAATATGATCAGAATTTATGAGTGTATCAATACTATCCTGGTGATTGTTAATAAAGTTGAACAAGGAAGAATCCAATTTAGATAAGTTTTCCATCGATTCTTTTGAAAGTCAAAAAACTCATCTCAGCTTTAACCATTGTTGGATATTTTGTTCCCTAAGATGAGATATACACTTTCTTTGCCGCCAATCTCTGTTAGCATTTCAATCTTGATTTGGACTGTTAGATATTATTACCAATTAGAAATCAGAGAAAGTGTTTTATATAAATGGTTTAGCTGGTATTGCACTTTTTCTAACTGTATTCTGTCATGTTGAATTGTTAATGCGTTTTAGTTGGAAGAGTTTGATAAGGCTGTCAGGTTGAGCTATGGACAACGTGGTGATGATCATACAGCAGCTAGACATGGACAATTTATTACTGCTATTGAAAACCAAATTTCCCAAGTTGAAACAGCACTAAGGGAATCGTTTAGTGTGGAAGGAAAGCAACCCCTTCGATGGGTACAGCTGGATGAAGAAGAACATGATGATTTTGCTGCATTTCTCTCTGGGACATCCCAAAGTATGCGAACTGCCAAAAATGAACGTCTAGAACTCGGACCTTGTGGGAGCAGCTCTGGGGAAAGTGACATTAGAAGAAAAGAGATGAACCTTAAATCTAGTGCTGCATGCAATGGAGACATCTCTGATGAAATAAAGGGTGTTAAAGATGTTATTACTATTTCCAAGGATCCAAATTTCGTCATGGAATCAAAAGGAAAAGAAATTGCAGGAATGAGGGATGATATATTTTATGATACAGAAAAAACAACCAATACAAGGAAGGCATGCAGTTCACCAAATTACGGTGAGCTGAGGATCGTAATAGCGGATGAAGTTGAACAGAGAAGAAATCTAATTCCGGGGTATGAGGACACACCCAAAGAAAAAGGATCTAAACTTGTCTTCTGGAGGCAAAGGTGTGGGCAATTGCATCAGGGAACTGGAGCAGTTAATTTGTTCAACCAGGTCAGATTATTACGTACTTGAAGGGAAGAGTTGATTATAACGTATGAATAAAAGGCAATATATCTTTCACATGCAAGGAGAAAGAAAAGAACGAATTTGGTTTTTGTTCTTTTCATCCTCTCTCCTCTGCTTTCTTTCAGTTGATAGATTTTTTTGTTTGTTTATTTTTTATTAATATTTAGAAAAACTCATAGATTGTCTTTGCAGATGTTTGGTCGGGTTGGTGCATCTCAGAAGCAATTGCAAAGTCCACGGAAGCAATGGCAAACACCACTACGCTTGCACAATCGTTGTTCAGTTCAAGCTACCCTTGGTTTGATGCTCACTGTTTTTTTGCTTGGTAAGCTGTTGATTTGCTTGAACTTATCTCAGTCATTAAGAAGTCAATGTGCTGTATGCTAAACTGAAAATGGCCTTTCAATACTTTCGAAACCATTTTAATCAATTGCTCAAAAATATAACCCTCTCAGGCAACATGGCATATTTAGATGAAATAGTATAAATATTAGATGTAAACTGAGCCAACTGTATGTAACATTTTTGAAAATCATACTTCGTCATATCAGACTTAGGTGATGGTATTCATGTTTCAAACAAATCATATTTTTGTAATGAACACTTGATTGTACTAGAACTGTTTGGGGATTATCGTCGTATCTGCTGGCAAAATTTAGTAGGAAAGTCTTTTAACAGCGGCTAGAATATTTTTTCTGGCCTAGCTTATGTAGACACATAATTAGATTTTATAATATCTAATGTCTATGGACTTTTGCAATTAATAATGCACGGCTGCTGCCTCACTTGCACTCTTCCAGTTTGTATATTGTCTTACCTCTGTTACCACGGCTAGAAAATCAATACGGGCTTGCAATTATTTAGATATTACTTTCTGGAAGTGCTAACATACTTTTAGTTCTATAAAAATGTGCTTATCAATGGTTCTCTTTATGCAGTACCGTTTGTATTTTATTCAAGTTAAGAAAAAGTGGTAAACACACTGTACCCGAGCAGGATGAAGACTGAAAGGTAATTTTACCGCTTTGACACTCATATATTATCCTATAAATTTTGACAATTCCTAAAGTGGAATAAGATTCACAATTCAGTTGTATGTCAAAAGGGGATAAAAATAAAAACAAAAAGGCGTTCCTTATTTATTATCGAAAGTCCTATCTTGGTCAAATACTGTGGAAAACTTGGTTAAAATGTATAGGATATCCTAAGTATCTTTTATATGGCCTACAATTGTTCTAGATTGCATGCTCTTAGAATGAGTTTTTGACTGTTAGCGAGGATTTTGTCTTGGTGAATGACGATATCTTGAAATATGAATCATGTGCCATAATCATTAGTAGATGTGTAGTTTTCATAGGATTTGCTTCACGATAATTAGTTTGATAATTAGTTAGAACTTTGATATCATTCTGAATGTTGTCTATCCAGTGATGGTCAAGTTGGTCTTTGATCTGATCATCGTTGGTCCAAAGAGGAGGAAGTAAATTTCAGCCACCCTACCTCAGCCTCTTCTTTGTGGACAATACTTTGAACTAAATTAACAGCCAAAATAAATGAATTCTACTCTTTGTTTTGGGAATATATGCCTTACCGTCAATTGAGTAAAGTAAAGAGAGTTTGAGTAAGCATTTATGAGGAGTTTTACTTGCCTTTGAAGGCTGTACTCAAAGTTAAACACTATCTATTCATGTGGATGCTTAACCTTGACCTTGATTACCCCTTACTGACAAGTAAGTTGGTAACCACTTGAAAAGATCGGATCACTGGATGTAGCCACATTTCTCCTCTAAAGAGGCCTCATAATTCACATCCCGCATCCCACACATGGACTTACTAGTAAATAAAAATTATAGCTTGAGCATTCTATTTAGTTAGAATGATATCGTTTGGGTCAATTTCAAAACACTTTGATGTGAATTTTCTGTAGGTATTGAAGCTGTTGCTATTGTGACAAGAACCGGAAAAGGGAATGCTTGTAACTAACATCGCCTCAGTTGCTTTTAGGGCTTTGGACGAATATGCCAAGTTACCCCTTGTTCGAGCACTAGGAGCGAAAGAGTCAACATGAATGAGGTAGCGATCTTTTCAGATTTCCTGATGCCATTAAAAATGTATATGCATTCAGATAGCATTTAAAACATAAGAACAATATTTGGTAATGTAGACATTCTACAGTCCCATTACGCTTGAAACTTGAATTATGATGTCAATGGTAACATTGTTAGGGGGTGAAGACTCAAAATCCATGTCGAAGATGTACTTCCCGATTTGCTTTTACTTGTAAAGTGCTTTTTAGGGGTGCTTGATTCACACAAAACGAATGATATCGATGGATTCATGCATTTCTTTACCAACATTTAGGTGAGAGAGTGGGAGGATGGTGGGATGTTATGGGAATTACATTACAATTCAGCTCCCTTATGGGATGAGAATCAAGGAATTCTGGGATTGATGTGGGACTTGTGTAAATTTCTTTTACGTAAGAGCCACATTGATTTGAACAAAAAACAAAAAAAAAGAGTTCTATAGCATCTTTCCGAGCCAACGAGTTATTCTAGTAATACTTCTCTAACCAATGTTCAAAGCGGTCTTCAGATCCAATTTTGCGCTTCATTGATGAAATAAAAAAAAAAAATCATTGCTAACTCGTACGTATAAGGTTGGGAATCGGTTGGGGTCTAGAGAAATTTTCCGTAGGAAACCCACTCAACCTTTGTTCATATTTTCTTCAAGCTAGTTGTTTTCAAGTCCTTTTAATTAAATTTCCCTAAACATATTGGTCAAAGAGAAATTAAAAGCAACTGAAAAAAAAAATCAATAGTAAACAATTCTAAGCTAATTTATAGTGAATATTTTTGCTCACCAACCTCAAGTGATGGTGATGCCTGCGACTCTATTTATCACCGTTAAATGAGTTTAAATTTCGAGATTTGTGTAGTGGATGGACACAAATCTCAAAATTTAAACTTGTCCAATAGCAATAAGTAAGTTGGCTACTTGAATGTGGTGAGCAAGAATGCACTCAACCCTATATGATCATTTACTAAAAAGTAATAATTGTATAGAATACATATCCAAAAGAGAAATTATCAAATAAAGTGAAGAAGTGGCCCTTAATTTCAACAATGTTAGTTTTTATAAAAACTTTCAAATATATCCAAAAATCCCACTTAAATAGACACAAATAATCTCAAATTAAACACCAAATAAACTAAAAAAACAGAAAATCCTATTAGATGAAGAATTAGAGAATCTAAAGACAAGACCGTAGACATAAGAAATGGTGGAAACTTGTGCTGTTGTACATAAGAGAGTGAAGGCATCGGCTACTAATGAGAAACAGTGAGATTTGAAATTTAAAGATAATGACTTGCAGAAAAGGCACACCTTATTGATAACAAACCGTTTTTCTTTCCAAATTAGTCTGTCCATTGTGTGACTTAGCCGAACTCGCATTCCCCTTAGTGTAAAAATATCGATATACTAAAAAAAAAAAACCGTTTTTCTTTCCATTTTCCTTTGGTATGAAACACTCTTTTTGGACTGTCTGAGTCTTTGACTGTAAGTCGTTTCATTATTATTGACATGTATGCATTTGATCACATACGAGGAATCGTTTATGAGAAGCAGTTCGTAGGATTGTTTGGGAAATTGAATGATGTAGATAAAAAATATTTCATTATGTGTTTCACTTTTTTCTTTTCTTATTGTTTTGCTTATATTTTAGGAAGCTGTCTAGTTTGACAATTTTGGTAAGCTATGGTGGGAGGTGGACTAACTCAACGTACAAAAATTGCAAAACAAAATGATTAATTGTTGCAAGTTTTAATGAAGAGGGTTTGGGCTAACTTTTTATTAACCAAAAACCATCTTGAACTTTTATTTAACCATAAGGACAAAACTATTCATATCACAGCCTTACAAACATTAAAAACACGAGTTGATTAAAGCCTAACCCCCAATAAAATTCTTTCTCAACAACTACCCCTAAAGGAGGCTAACCCAAGCCCGTTAGCCACCAATCACAATATATGAGAGCAACTGGAAAAGAAAAAAAAAAAAGTCCTTTTGATACGATTAGACCAAGGGCGGAGCCAAGTACAAGGCTCCCCTAGACTATAGCATAGGGAGAGTTTGGTTCTTCAAGCTTAAAAATATTAGTTTTTGGGTTAGTTTATGATTTTTAATTGTCATATTTCACTTAAGAAATGAAATTGTTTTATTAGTAAGGTTGTTTTTAAGAATAATAAGAGTTAATAGATGTTAAATAAACTCATCACTTTAACCAATATTGACACACCCCGACCCGGAAAGTCTACTTGGACTCCAAATCGAGTTGTGCTGGCCGACACCAAGAGGGTGACGAAGCCATAAAGTATAGTGATGTGGGAAAAATGTGAATAAATTTAAATCTAAAAGTGTCTAAATACGAGAGTGCGCTGTGAGCGGAAATGAATCAATTTCACAGGTGATGTCAGAGCATAAGTAAAGTATAGTAGAGTGGATTTAGAATCATACCATTGAAGGTAATCTCCAATACCAAAATTTGCCCTGAATCCTGGTCGATAAGAAAGCTCAGCTAAAAAAACCTGGAGGGTGGAAACAAAGCAAGGGTGAGTGGCCCTGGAAATAAAATTTTAATAAAAACCTTCTAAATCGTTATAACCCATCGCTGTAACACCTGTATAATTTAAAAAAAAATCATAGTTTGTTTATTCGTCCATTTATTACTCTGATTTTCAACTCCATCTTCTACCTTAAAAATTGTGGCTTATTCATTTTAATCCAGTATCTTGTACTAAACGAGGCCTTTAGTTCATACCACAAGCGTCGGTTGATATACCTTCACTCCAAAACACTTAAACGTTATCATTCAATCATTCTAACTTCATAATTATTTTTGACGTAGAGGACTTGCACCTCCCTTTCCATCCCCTACTTAATGCTGTTCTTTTTAATTAATTAGTATTTAGTGTTGCTTGCCAAGGATCACATGATTAAACGGCAAATGCGGTTGGATTGTCGATTAGGAACGACCTTGCAAAATTGTTTCTAGTGAGTAACCACCCTAGACCCGGTAGTTTCTGATACGACATGAAAACGACACAAAAATAACAGGTTTCGGGTCAACACGATAACTAATCAGGTCATTATCGGGTGACCCATTAAGAACCTGTTAATAACGGGTTCTTAACAGGTATACACGCGGATAACAAGTGGGTAACCCGTTTCGACCCGTTAAGAAAAAAATTATTTTAATAATTTTAAAGTTTAATTACTCAAAGATTTATTATAAAATACAATAGCCATATTAATATATACAATATATTCTATATTAAATATATAGTTTTGTATTATTAATCTATATAAGTTAAAAAAAAAGTTTTAGTCATTATTTATTTTTATTATGAGAGTTCCTTATTATCATTACTAGGATAAATTTTTGTATTTTTCATTTTAAGTTCCGTTGCTGCTTTAATCGATCTCTGCAAGAACAAAGTTTTACTGTACTTAGAATTGCCTGATGATGTTGATTTATATTCATTGTGGGGAGGGAATTTAGGGGTTAAAAAAGGATGAGGATACGGATTTTGGGAAGCCTAGGATGGGGATGCGTATTTATATATCCTGTCGAATTGGAGAGAAAGAAAGAGGGCTAGAGAGAGTTCGATCAGAGGGGATACGAAAAGGGAGATCGGGGTTAGCGAAGAACATGTGGGTTTATGATTCCAAATCCTGTTGACCTGCAGCTTGAAAGTGTCATATCCCGGCCTGGGTCCACCACATCCCGGGCCCGTTCCACCACCGTAGCATGATATTGTCCGCTTTGGGCTTACCATTCCCTCACGGTTTTGTTTTTGGGAACTCACAAGCAACTTCTCAGTGGGTCACTCATTCTAGGAGTGCTCTAGCCTCCTTCTCACTTAACTTCGGAGTTTCGACGAAACTCAAAGCCAGTGAGCTCCCAAAATGCCTCGTGCTAGGTAGGGATGTGAATATACATTTAAGGATCACTTCCCTGGGCGATGTGGAATGTTACAATCCACCCCCTTTAGGGGCCCGACGTCCTCGTCGGCACACTTCCGGCCAGGGATTGGCTCTGATACCATTTGTCATATCTCGGCCCGGGTCCACCACATCCCGGGCCCGTTCCACCACCGTAGCATGATATTGTCCGCTTTGGGCTTACCATTCCCTCACGGTTTTGTTTTTGGGAACTCACGAGCAACTTCCCAGTGGGTCACCCATCCTAGGAGTGCTCTGGTCTCCTTCTCACTTAACTTCGGAGTTTCTACCGAACCCAAAGCCAGTGAGCTCCCAAAAGGCCTCGTGCTAGGTAGGGATGAGAATATACATTTAAGGATCACTCCCCTGGGCGATGTGGGATGTTACAGTAAGACTCTGGTAATTATTCCCAAAATTGTTTCTTGTTTCCTTTCATACTTACTAGAAAAATGCGTTCTTATGTTTTGGATGTGACAATATGGTATGTATATACTTATTTAGTATTATGTTTTTCATTTGATTATTTATTGGTTTAAAATATATTTTCCTTAACGGGTAATGGGTCAGGTCATAATATCTGTTAATATTATCGGGTCGGGTCATTTTATCCGTTTATTTTAACAGATATTACACGACACAACCCGTTAGGATATCATGTATGACACGAAAACGATACGAACATGAAAAACACGACACGAATGTCAGGTCCAAACCACCCCCACCAAATTTGGAGAAAATTCGAATATATGATTCAGTTACATTTTCAGTTATGATGCTAAAATTACCGCCTCGACGTCTCAAAACTCGATAGAGAATTGTTCATACATAGTTACAAGAATATTTTTTCATTGATAATAATAGGAAACGTTGCACAATAATGCATCGCCCGGCCAACAGAAATAAGTATGGGAAATTACAGGTATATGATTATCAAAATCTGTAACTTTCACGATTATAGAAATGGCACATCTGTGTCTCAGACAGGCTGTATTGCCACCCCTATTATCTTAGCATAAATCATTTTAGAAATACCGGGTTGCTCTTATAGAAACGTCAAGGTCCTTACTAGAACAAAGCGTAAGATCAAGGACCTACCAGCACGTGAGAAAGAAATGTCAATTCTCTGTCCATTCCAATCTAAATATTGACGATGTAAGAGAAGGGAAAATAATTGGATCCTCCTCAGTTGTAATTTACAGTTGACACAAATGCAGAAAGTATAAATCACATTAATTGGTACCGTTCTGAAACATATGCCAAAGCAAAGTGCAAATTAACCAAATGTAGAGAGGTGATCACATTCTCTTTGCTCTTGGGATATTGCACAACTACTTGAGATGATGGCGTCGTGGGACAGTTGGGTCGAAGAGGGTCCTCAGAAACTCGAACGCCTGCAACTCATTGGGTCTATCAGACCCATTTAACTCCATAGAACCCAAGATGATACCCAAAAACCTGTCGATGAAGATGAATTCGAGGTGTACAATGAGATTCAGCCGTGGGATCGATCATCTGTGGAGGTTCACATTCCGGAACCCACGTTCCAAAAGTGGCTCAATGAAATTCCCAGTTCCGGTATATATGCATGCGTGCATGCATGGTTCAGTTCAAATCAATTTATTTCAAATTTTTTAGGTTAAGATTATGAACTATTTACAGTTACCCTTTTCTGCTGGAATTAAATTTATAGGAGATGAGTTGGAGGAAGGCACGCACAAGTTCAAAAAGCTACTACTATTTTCTGGAAATGACTATTTGGGCTTGAGTTCACATCCTGCTATTCGAAATGCTGCTGCTAAGGTATATATGTGTGTGTGTGTGTATAGTGATTAGATTTGTATGTATCTTGAATTAACCATGCATGTTGTAATTAAAATTTTAAATGCAAACCGTGATTCCTAGGCAGCCTTTGAACATGGAATGGGACCAAGGGGTTCTGCTTTAGCCTGTGGATATACCAATTACCATAGGCGACTGGAGTCATGCCTGGCAATATCGTACTAGAAATATCGTACATACTATGCGTGCGAGGTATTTACTGCTGGAGGTATAATTTAGGGGCTTTTAGATCCAGATCCAAAATAATCATAGAGTGTTTTTAGGAGTGAGTCCAATTATCTAATTAAATGTATTTATTTCTTTTATACTCATTGACACACCCCGACCCGGGATGTCCACTAGGACTCCGAATCGAGCTGTGTTGGCCGACACCTGGAGGATGACGAAGCCATAAAGTATGAAGATGTGGAAAAATGTGAATAAATTTAAACCTAAGAGTGCCTAAATACCAGAGTGCGCTGGTGAGCGGGAAGGAACCCACTTCACACGCGACGTTATAGCATAAGTAAGTACAGTAGAGGGGATTAAGAATCGTCCCCTCGAAAGAATCTCCAATACTAAGAATCGCCACGAATCTTCAATGATAAGAAAGCTCAGCTAATAAAACCTGGAGGGTGAAAACAAAACAAGAGTGAGTGACCCATAAAAGTTTAGTAGAACCATATAAAACATTATAACCCCTCGATACAACACCTGTATAGTTTCTAGAAAAATCATAAATATACCACAACACAGCATCTCATCAGCAATATCAATAATCATGTGATTAACAACCCATACTAGTACGCAAGTCGGAGTCACTTATGTTGACCTGTATGACTGTACCCATATCTCATCAATCGATGTTAACTTATAAGTCGGAGTCACCTATAGTGACCTGTACGACTTACCTATATTTCATCAATATGCTAGCTCATCACATATCGTATCACATATGCTAGTTCATCACATATTTCATCACATATGCTAGCTCATCACATATTTCATCACATATGTTAGCTCATCACATATCGTATCACATATACTAGCTCATAAGTCGGAGTCACCTCTAGTGACCTGTACGACTATAATCATATATCATCAATCAATGCTAGCTCATAAATCGGAAGTCACCTCTAATGACCTGTACGACATATTCATATCTCATCAATCAATCTAGCCGGAGTCCCCTATAATGACCTATACGGCATAATCATATATCATCAATCAATCTAGTCGGAATCACCTATAGTGACCTATACGGCATATTCATATCTCATCAATCAATCTAGCCGGAGTCACCTATAGTGACCTATACGGCATAATCATATATCATCAATCAATCTAGCCGGAGTCACCTATAGTGACCTATACGGCATTACGCTTGCACACGAGTCGGAACCACTGTAGTGGTCTGTACGACAGGACTGGGTGTAAATGAATACGCTCAAGTGCTACGATCACGTGAAGAGTCACCTACGAGTTGGAACCACCTATAGTGGTCTGTACGACAGGCATGTGCACCTATCTTGAATTCAAGGTGAGCGTATGGTGCGGGAGGTGAACATTACGTGAAGTATTGTGCCTTGGCCACGGGCGGAAGCACTAACACAGGGGTGCAAGTTTAAGAGCTTTAAATGCATCTAATACAACATGTACGATTCATAAGCAACATGTACGACAATGCCGGAGTTGCCTACTATTGCAACCTGTACGACAGTGTCGGAGTTGCTTAAAAAACATAAATGTAGTCATACCATAACCCCATCAATTCAACTAATACCGTATGCTTACCTGAACTTACCTGTGAGTCCTGCGTTCACCTTTGCACTTCGGAGCGTTCACAATAATTATGTGCAAGGAATATACAGATGGAAATACCAAGATGTAAGTCTAAATTCAACATATCATAATATTTCCAGATATATAAACATATAAACAAATGGTCTAGAATGCATAAACTGTAATGCCTCATTCCCAAACTAGGCTATTGTCTCGATTATTCATTCTCATTTATTATATGGCTGCATCTAACGTCTCGTTAGACTGCCTACGTACCCTAAACCGGGATCAAGCCATTCGTAGTTCCCAATAGTATTTCAAAGCATTCACAGTAATCATAAGCAATAATCAATTTATAAACATTTATGTAATTGTCAATAATATATATATATATATAAATAATATACAGTAGAAAGGAAAAGACCCACTCACCTTAGGTCCGTGCCACGACTCCCTAGCACGCATGTAGAGACATCACGAATCATCGTCGCCTATGACCAATTATCAAATCACATCTCAGAGTTCGTACCGATAAAATACACAATTTACATAAAACACATCCCTACGTAATTCAATTTGGAAGATCTGCATCACGAATTTCCGATCCGTTGCTTCCAAAGATCCATATTATACCTCTAGAACAACATCCTAAAGTCCCATTACGATCCAACGGTCGGATCTCCGCCAATTACCAAAACTAAGTGGCGGTTAACCTTTTATTTCATGAACTTACAAATTCAATTCCGGAAGATCCGTATATCGGATTCCCAATCCATAAGTTCCTATGGTCCTCAAATATTACTTACTAAAACATATTAAAGTTTGGTGACGATCCAACGGTCGGATCATCGATTCATACAATGACCTATTAATGTATCGTAGAGAATTTAGGTTCCAACGATCAACCTACGACATTCAAATATCAAAACTGAATTCAAGACATTTAACATAGCATAAAAATAGCATTGGCCGCTTGCTGCCGCCGCGGGTGGCAGTCGGCCGCCCCGACTCGTCAGAAAATTCAACTATTTCCAAAAATTACCAAAATTTACAGGAATGAAGATCTCAAAGAGATGAACAACATTCATACCTGCCACGAAGTCCAAAAGTGGACGGAAGATGGTCAATTGTGCCCACAAAGTCGGCGGGTGCCTAAAACTTCCCGTTATCGATTCGTCGTCTACGGTGGTCCAACGGGGTCAAGGTTGGTTGGGTTTTGCTCCTGGGATGATGGGCTACAAAGCCCAAGTGGTGGAATCGACCATTGCTTTGCCAATTCGCCGGAAAATTGAAAAGGGTGGCCGGAGCATTGTTGATTTTCGTCGACTTTCGTGGCCTCAAACCGCCACATACCGTGGTTAATCAAGGTGGTTCTTGCATGGGTTTTGTAGAGGGGAATGAGAGCTTCAAGATGGTGGTGGCGGCGTCGAAAAAATCCATCGGAGTTAGCCGGAATCGGCCTTGGAAGATGGGTGGTCGTGGTGGTGTACGGACGGAAAACCCACGGGAAAAGCTCCCAGCTTTTCCCTCTTTTTTTTTTTTTTTTTTTTTTCTTCTTCTTTCTCATTTCTGATTGGGCTGTTGCCATTTTCTTCTTTTTCATCTAATTGGTCCTTCTTAATCTTTTAACGAACTCTCAATAACCAACTTCAAACGTCCATAACTATACCGTTATAATCCGGACTTGCAAACGGCTTTCGCCTATGCGTTCGCACCAACGAGTAGTACGAGGATAGGCTAAAAGAATAAGTCATACATCTCTCTAGACGATGGTCAACGGTAGTCAAAATCTTTGCCTCTAGGGCATTTTCTTAAATTCACGCTTTTAAAATTAATAAAAACGTAAAATTTAGAACAGGTTGTCACACTCATTTAATGTTTTCTAAAAATATTAAAAATCAATTAAAATCTTTTAATATTATGCATTTTCCAACTCCAAAATATCTAATTAATATCTTATAACAAAAAAACTAATATACTAACATAAATCTATCTGCAAAACATTCTACTCTTACTCAAGTAGCAAATTTATGAATGTATATTATACCTATAAGTGAGATATGAAACCTAACTAAAAGGTAGAAAAAACATAATATACCTACAAGCAAGACACATTAATCTGTGACAGGTTGACTATGAAAAAAACATGTTATATAGGAAGATAAATACAATTAACCTGTAATATAGGTTGATTATAAAAATTAAAATAAAATCTATAAATAGGATAAAGCAAGAGGAAGAACAAGAAATAACAAAAAAAGAAATAAAAAGAAATAATCAAAGAGATAATTAGGAAGAAATTTGATTTTTACAATAAATTTTTTCATTGAAGAGATAATTATTTATAATTAAATAATTAAATTTAAGGAATTGGACTTATTTTAATAAATTGGATTATTCCTACTATTGACTCAAAAAATTGGACTTATATCAATCTTTATATTTATTCTTTTATTTATATAATATATTTTAAGGGGTGAATTAATAATTTGATATCAAACTTGTTATTTACAAAAGGGGTGTGCTATCCACATACCTCTTTTTACTTCATACACACAATCTTAATTTGCGGTCCGTCGATCGACTGAATTAAAGAAGATCAAATGACATAAATTAACAAGAAGTGTGTGAGAAGCAAAAAGGGGTGTGTGAATAGCACACTCCTTTACAAAATTCGAACATAAAACCTCTCACTTACAATTGAAGATACCACGTAGAAACTGTTGGCGTGAGTCAACCATTAGTTTAGGAATGTAATCCTATAATTTATTTTCCTTGTATAATTGGGATTCTTATTTCCTGTTATGTGAGATATTGTACAACTATATATTTACCTCTTAGAGAGAAGAATAAACATACAATTCAAACCCTAAACACTTTTATCTTGGCATCAGAGCGGGTTTCGACCTGTCTCTTCCTCTATACCCTAAGTTCACCCATCGCCGACTTGAGATTTAATTGTTGGCTGCCTAACAACCATCTGCACCCAACAACCATATTCAAGCCCAAAGGTTTCGAAGCAAGAAACCTTTCCGTCTTAATACAGAAACCAACCACTAAATTCCTAGGTTTCGAAGCAAGAAACCTTCACGTGTAATCTCAATTCAGGAAAAAAAATTTAGGGTAAAGTACAAAAAACTACCTCAACTATTGGTGTCACGACACTTTCATACCTCATCTTTTTAAAATGACAATGTCATACCTCATCTTTTTAAAATGACAATGTCATACCTCATCTTACGAATTTGTGACAATGTTATACCTTCCGTCAGTTTGTCTGTTAATTATTCTGTTAAACAGTGACGTGGCTTAAAAAAATAATAAAATATTAAAAACTAAAATCATAAAATCATTTAACAATTTTTTTACATAGGGACCCACCCCTTATCCCCTTCACATTTCTTCCCTCATCCATTCTTCCCCCACCCCAAACCCAGATCCCAATCGCTCCCGTCTTCCCCTAACACACCCCTCAAACTCATCACCCTCAACCTTCTTCCCCACCTGTCTCCCCAGAACTCATCACCCTCACCTTGCTTCCCTATTTCAGTCCCCACCCTAATTTCCCCACTTCGTTCTCCCTCGCCGTGCCCAGAACCACCATCCCTCATCTCTCTCTCTCCCCTTTCCTCCCGTATCCTCTCACTTTCTCCCTTTCACGCTGCAACAGCAGCCTCGTCAGCTCCGCCATCGTTCTCAAGCTCCAAGCCTTAGACTTCACGAACCTCGTCATTCGTACCCACGAGGAGAGCTTTTTGTCTCCGAGAACCTGACTGATTCGGTCGTCGACATGCATCTCAGCGAGCTCGTCCTCCGTACCCACAGCTCCACCAACAAGTCTGCGTCTTTCGACGAAGAGTACCTCCAGCTATCCCAAGCCTTCAATGATTTCTCCGCCTGCAGCAACGACATATCGAGAGAATTAAAACAGCTCGCAAGCTTGCCGCCGCCTGAAAACGCGCTGACCTCTAAATTATCTGAGGCTGCGCCAGAACTGAAGCCATGCCAAGGGTTTTTGCAGAGGGAGAAGTTCTCGACCGAGATCATCGAGAGCATTTAGCCGGAAGATCTTCAGTTGAGGATCAAGATCTGCGTCGACGGCCTCCAATCGCAGTCACTTGCCATGAAGCAATCTACAGCGGCCAAGCTCAGGCTTTTAGCGAAGAATCGGGTTGATAATTGTGCCTTGATCGGTGAGTTCGGTGCCTTTCCCGCTCTAATTCCTCTACTGCAGTGCAGCGATCCATGGACGCAGGAGCACGCCGTCACGGCGCACACCCAGTTTGCGAAATTCCAGTTGGGATTTGAACAGTGGAGAAAGAAAAGGATGGATGCACAAGGCAAAGGTGTCAAAGGGGTAGCAACAGAGCACACCCAATTTGCGAAATTCCAATTGGGATTTGATTTGTTTGAGTGATTAAAAATTGGGGACTGAAATGGGGAAGAAGGGTAAGGGTGATGAGTTCAGGAGAGACAGGTGGGGAAGAAGATTGAGGGTGATGAGTTTGGGGGGTGGGTTAGAGGAAGACGGGAGCGGGTGGGATTTGGGTTTGGGGGTGGGGGAAGACGGGAGAAGGGAAGAAAGGTAAGGGGATAAGGGGTGGGTCCCCATGTTAAATGATTTTATAATTTAAGTTTTTAATACTTAATTAAGTTTTTAATATTTTATTAATTTTTTTAACTCACGTCAGCATTTAACAGAGAAATTAACAGAAAAAACTGACAGAGGTCTGACATTGGCACAAATTCGTAAGATGAGGTATGACATTGTCAATTTTAAAAGATGAGGTATGAAAGTGTCGTGACACCAATAGTTGAGGTAGTTTTTTGTACTTTACCCAAAAATTTAAACATGTTTCTTTTCCCATTGGGGGATCACCTATCTTCATCAAGTTTATTTTCCCATTGGGGGATCACCTATCCCCATCAAGCCTTGCAAATCTTCATGCCAGCGGGATGGGCTGGTTAGGCTTAAAGCCAAGGTGAAATAGGCTAACAAGCAAACAACGCATGCACATGCGATGGGCCATGCGCTGATGTAAGCAGCTATAACATTTATGTGGGCTTGCCGAGCCCAGCAGCAGACAACTTGGAAAACAGTTTGGACCCAGACAGTATGGGCCAGCAGCTTTCATTATTGAATTTGATTTCATCCCAAGAACAATCTGATGATCCAAGTAAAATTGGCACTGCATTCACAGCATCCGCTGACCGAGATTCTGGTTGGATAATTGACTCTGGGGCTACAAACCATATGACATATGATGAATCCTTGTTTCACTACTTAACCGTGCCACCCAAGGAGAATGTTATCACAGCAAACGGTGAAATTGCTCCAGTTAGAGCAGTGGGTTCCATCGCACTTACTCCCTCTCTATCTCTACATAACACTCTTCTTGTTCCTTCATTGTCGAATCATTTACTTTCTGTTGGTCAAGTTACGGAACAATTAGATTGTGTTGTACTCATGTTTCCCACTTTTTGCCTACTACAGGATATCCAGACACGGGCGATCATTGGGCGTGGTACTAAGAGAACAGGGTTATATTATGTGGATGATGTGGTACCGGGCCTAGTCAACCAAGTGCGCAGTGGTCACAACAACAAGGTTAAGAGAATCTGGTTATGGCATCGTCGACTAGGACATGCATCTTTTGGTTATTTAAGAAAATTACTTCCGTCTTTATTTAATGGCGTTTCAGACTCTGATTTTCAGTGTCAGGATTGCATTCTTGCAAAAAGTCATTGTACTTCTTACCACTTGAGTCTCAATAAAAGATCAGTGCCCTTTGAGTTAATTCACTCCGATGTATGAGGTCCTTCACCAATAGTGACACGCCATGGTATTCGGTGGTTTGTTACATTTGTAGATGATTGCACCAGAATGACTTGGCTTTATACCATGAAACAGAAGAGTGACGTTGGGCAAATTTTCCCACAGTTTTATCAGATGATTGGAAATCAATTTTCTCTTCCTATCAAAGTCATGTGATTCGATAATGGTGGAGAATATCTTAATTCTGAACTATCAGAATTTTTCACAGAGCACGGCATACTTCACAAGATTACTTGTCCTCAAACTCCTCAACAAAATGGTGTGGCAGAACATAAGAACAGACATATCTTGGAAACTACACAGGCTCTTCTAATTGGGGGTCATGCTCCTCATGCCTACTGGGCGGATGCAGTTACGTATTCTGTTTATCTTCTTAATTGAATGCCCTCTCGAGTTCACAACTTCCGAACTCTCATGGAAGTCTTGACGGATTATGTCACTCTACCATCTTCTCTTCAATTATCACCTCGCATATTTGGATGTGTGGCTTATGTGCATCTTCACAAGAATCAAAGGAGTAAACTGGATCCGTGTGCTGTTCGTTGTGTATTTCTGGGATTTAATAGCCAACAAAAAGGATATCGATGTTATCATCCACCTACTAAGCATTTCTATGTCACCATAGATGTCACGTTTTCCGAAACCGAGATGTTTTTCATCTCTGATCAAACCTATGGTACTCTTCAGGGGGAGTTGAATAGTAAAAATGAAGACTACAGTTTGTTTGATGTTCCACATGAAGACTACAGTTGGCATGGTCCCAGTAGTACAGGCGAGACCAAGACTAAAAACTCAGGTGTTATGAGCAACCCCCCTGATCGTGCCTCACCAGAGGGTCACGACATAGCAGTTCAGAGCCCGGTAGTGGCCAACGACACAACAAGCCAAAGCCCAGTAGATCTTGATCGTGAAACCCCTGACCGAGAGATAGCTCATGCAGCATCGAATAGTAGGCCTACACCATTTATGGATTTAGTATAAGGTAATGGGTCCACGAGTGATACTGAAACTATGCAAACAGAAAACAACCCTCATTCTCCTCCACTAGTACACACTCATGTCCCCGTGGATATTCAAAAGGTACGTTCTCATACTCCAGATATTGTTGAAAATTCATATATTTTACCTCCTAGGCAAAAACCGTGGGAAACCACCTGACAGGTTTTCTCCGGAAGGAAAAGTGAGATATGCAATTGCACAGTATGTGTCCACTCATCGACTATCACCCAAGTACCAAGCCATGGTGAATCAAATGGCTGGGATTAAAATTCCAATAAAAGTGGAAGAAGCTTTCTGAGATCCCCGTTGGGTAGAAGCCATGGGAGTAGAAATGGAAGCCTTACAAAGAAACGGAACGTGGAATGTAGTGTCACTACCACAAGGGAAGAGACCAATGGGATGTAAATGGGTGTTCACCATAAAGCACAAGGCGGATGGATCCATTGACAGATACAAGGCAAGATTGGTAACTTAAGGGTACACACAGACATTTGGAGTTGACTACCAAGAAACGTTTGCTCCGGTCGCAAAAATGAATACTATTCAAGTCATTTTATCTTTAGCAGCTAACCTGGACTGGCCTTTGAAACAGTTCGATGTGAAAAATGCTTTCTTACATGGAGATCTAGAAGAAGAAGTATACATGGATCTTCCACCAGGATATGAAACACCGAATGAAGCAGGAAAAGTATGTAGACTCCGAAAGGCTCTCTATGGACTCAAACAATCACCCAGAGCATGGTTTGGAAGGTTCACTGAAGCAATGAAAAAGTACGGCTATAGACAGGGAAATGCGAACCACACCATGTTCATCAAACGCATGGAAGGTAAAGTTACTTTGTTGATTATCTATGTGGATGATATGGTAGTTACTGGTGATGACACAAAAGAGATAAAAAGGTTGCAGGGGTATCTTTCATCAGAATTTAAGATGAAGGATCTAGGAGGCTTGAAATACTTCTTGGGCATTGAAGTTGCTCGTTCTCGTGATGATATTTACTTGTCTCAACGGAAGTATGTTCTTAATCTTCTCTCTGAAACTGGAATGTTGGCTTGTAAACCAGTTGAAACTCCTATTGTGCAGAATCATCACCTGGCGATATACCAGGATCAAGTTCCTACCAACAAAGAAAGATATCAGAGATTGGTAGAACGGTTGATTTACCTATCACTTACACGTCCGGATATTGCGTATGCAGTTAATGTTGTAAGTTAGTTCATGCATGCTCCTAGTGAGGATCACATGCCAACAGTGATGCGTATATTGAGTTATCTGAAAGGTGCACCGGGTAGAGGACTGATCTTCATAAAGCATGGACATATGGAGGTAAATGGGTATACTGATGCTGATTGGGCGAGAAACGTTACTGATCGTCGCTCCACATCAGGCTATTTCACATTCGTAGCAGGAAATCTGGTAACTTGGAGAAGTAAGAAGCAAAATGTAGTGGCTAGATCCACGGCCGAGGCAGAGTATAGAGGGATGGCAAATGGAATTTGTGAATTGTTATGGCTCAGGATTCTTCTCACTGAGATTGGGTTCAAGCCTCAGGGAGCTATGTTATTATACTGTGACAATCAAGCTGCAAGAGAAATAGCCAATAATCCCGTTCAACATGATCGTACAAAGCATGTGGAGGTAGATAGACACTTCATCAAAGAGAAGTTAGATGTCAAATTGATTGATATTCCATATGTGAGGTCTGAAGAACAATTAGCAGATGTGTTAACTCATGCGGTTTCAGCAAGGGTGTTTCAAGACTCACTTGACAAGTTGGGCTTAGGAGATATCTATGCACCAACTTGAAGGGGAGTGTTGGCGTGAATCAACCATTTAGTTTAGGAATGTAATCCTATAATTTATTTTCCTTGTATAATTGGGATTCTTATTTCCTGTTATGTGGGATATTGTACAACTATATATTTACCTCCTAGAGAGAAGAATAAACATACAATTCAAACCCTAAACACTTTTATCTCTACTGCTTTTACTACTTTCACTTCTTTAAGTGGACGATGTTATTCATTCCATGCCTTTTACAGTTAATAATTTTTTAGTGTATCCAGAGCACAATCACGTGACATTATTATTCAACTCAAATTATAACACGCATATTTTGTATATACTCTAAAAGTGAGACATATAAACCATATC
This sequence comes from Malus fusca, assembly GCA_035220775.1. Lineage (NCBI taxonomy): Eukaryota > Viridiplantae > Streptophyta > Magnoliopsida > Rosales > Rosaceae > Malus > Malus fusca. Next base: position 24,733,215 of record CM069071.1, on the reverse strand, counting down.
ATTTTGGTACTTTTGTGTTATAACACGTAAAATAGTATACAAGGTCTTTCACCATTTGTCATTCATGATTTATCTTTCAGTCTGGTTTTAGGTATCTGAGTTTTTATTTGAAACCCTTGGACTGTTGTTTGGAGGTCTAAAGTATTTGCTCTATGATTTGTTTGAATTCTCTTCTATCTATATGTGTTTTAGCTGAAAACTGATGCAATCCTGTTTAACTTTCCATCCACTGTACTTGTAGGATTGTCTTCTTTGTCCTACAGGATATGCTGCCAATGTAAATGTAGCCTTGATAGCAGCTTTGGGATCTCTTGGCTCTTTCTTGGCTGCGAAAAAATCAGCTTTACCAGATGAAAAGATTGCCATTTTTTCTGACGAATTGAACCATGTATCGATAATCGATGGTGACATGGCTCACCTTAATGCATTGTTGTACGTCTTAGTTAAACTTTTGTTTCAATCTTTCTGTATGCCACTGTTTATGGGATCGATACATAATACATTTGTGCTTTGACATGCAGATCAAGTTGAACAATGAGGAAGAAAGTAGTCGTGACTGATAGGTACGCAAGTCATATGCTCTTTTACAATTCTACGTACTTTCTATATTTTAGTTCGAATCAGTTTCATCTTTATATGAGACCAAATAAAATAAACATCAATCTTTTATATATATAAAGTCTCTTATGTTTTCTGTTATCTTTTCTATAACTTATTAAAATTATGGTCGACTACAGCGTGTTTAGTATGGATGGAGACTTTGCACCAATGGCTGAGCTTGTGAAGCTACGCAAACAGCATCACTTTCTGTTTGTTATTGATGATGTAAGTCAACCAAGGCCAACCGTGTATGGCGGGCGCCAGGTTAGGCGACTGCCAAGGGCTCCGCATCGAAAGGGCCATATATATATATATATATATATAGAGAGAGAGAGAGAGAGAGAGAGAGAGAGAGAGAGAGAGAGAGAGGAAACCTTTAAGGGAATGGATCTTTTTTTTTTTTTTAAATGAGGATTAGTTGTGGGGTTCACATCACATCAAACTTTAACGATCCGAACTGTCTACTTTTCAAGTTGCACCTCATAGATCATTCTTGCAAAGTATTAGCCACCAGGTTAGGCGACTGCCAAGGGCTCCGCATCGAAAGGGCCATATATATATATATATATAGAGAGAGAGAGAGAGAGAGAGAGAGAGAGAGAGAGAGAGAGAGAGAGAGAGAGAGAGAGAGAGAGGAAACCTTTAAGGGAAGGGATCTTTATTTTTTTATATAAAAATGAGGATTAGTTGTGGGGTCCACATCACATCAAACTTTAACGATCCGAACGTCTACTTTTCATGTTGCACCTCATAGATCATTCTTGCAAAGTATTAGCCAAATCATAAATGTTTAAGACATCTAATTGAGTTCAAAGAAATGAACGAATACTTTGTTATATAAGAAACAATGAAATTGTATCTTGATAATTAAATAGGCAAATGGTTTTGGATTGAATTGAATTTTTGTAAAGATGATCTATGAAACGAGACTTACAAAATAGACGGTTAGAATCATTGAAGTTCGATGTACAATAGGTCCCACACCTAATCCCCATTTAAAAAAAATGAGAACCCTTTGCATAAAGGGCCTACACACACACACACTTTATATTCCTTAAATTAATCAAGTCACCGGTACTGAAAAGCTTATATAGTTGCTGGTCCGACCTTGATCTGTAATGCTGTGTGACAATAAGATAGAAATCAAACTATAATTTGACAAATTAGAAAATTGGAATTCACCAAAAAAGCATGAGAAAAGTCGAATAACCCTAACACCAATCGTTTTATAGTGCATCTCAATCCTAGGCTTGCTAGGAATCCTAATGAGAAACAAAATACTAACACAAAAATACAAATAGATCATTACAACTTAAAATGTTGTTGCAACCTTGTAAATTAATGTGGAAATTCGGCTTTAAATGCCATGTGTTAACGTCATTCTCTCAAATGACGGGTTATGGGACTAAAGAGAGAGGATCCTCACCGGATTCTCTTTGTCAGGATTCTAGGGATCCTCAAACCACATCCATTCATCATACATCGTGTGGTCAGAAATCATTGTAAATTTTTTTATTTAAAATTCAATATAAACAGTACTTGACAAAAAATGGCTGCACGATGTACGATGAACGGATATGATTTGAGGATCTGGTGAGGATCCTCACTCGGAACTAAATTGTTGCTTAGAAACCAGATCTACAACACATGGACTTAATTGTTGTCGGATCTGTCTTTTCGGTCCATTCTATTCTACATCATTTTAAGGGCTAGTTTGAGATTGTAGTACCTTAAGAAAAAAAAAAACAATTTATTAAACAATTTGGAACATCAAATGTGTTTGGTAAAACAAAAAAAAGTGGTTTAAAAAAAAACTGTTGTCAATGACAGTAAAAAAATCATAGGAAAGCAGAAGTACGGTCTACCATGCTTCTAAAAAAAGTATTTATTTTTCAAAGCATAGTAATCAATGCCCATTTAATGAAATTTTCAAATGGCAAGTACATCCCAACATATTTACAAAATTACAATCATTGCCCCTACATCATTATTCTCTGACAATTATTATATCACATTAAATATCATATCATTTTAGTCATTTCACATATTTACATCAATTTATATAAAAGTTTACCGAACACTTAAACCCTATTTTTTGTTAAACGCACTTTTACAAAAAAAAAAAAAAAGTTTACCAAACACTCAATAACTTTTATTCTCATAGCCTAGCAAAAATAGTTTTTTTTTTTTAAATTTTTTTTAAAGCATAACAATATCAAACTAGCCCTTAGTAACAAATGGATACAAAACTTAGATAAGTAGATAGTCTTCGGGTTCTGGAGTATATGGAAATGCAGGAATGAGGCGGTGTTTAATGGGGTGCGAACTCCTCCTCATGTGGCTATTAATCTTTGGCAGCGATAGGTGGAGGAGTTTAGGGATGCTATGAGGGATATGGAGGGCGAGGGAGGGGAGCTTAGGATGGTTGGTATGGCTGGTGTGGGGAAGAATTTAGGGGAAAGGTCTGGGGAGGGTACGGGATCAGGGGAGAGGCAGCATGTAAGGGTGGGAATGGGGCATTGGCTGAAACCTCTTTTTGGGGTGCTGAAACTTAATTGTGATGCAGCTTAGAGGAGAGATACGAAGGAGGGAGGAGTGGGGTGGGTACTTTGGGATTTCGCTGGGCTTCCTAAGCTTGCGGGAGAGGTGGGAGGGTTGCGGTTTTGGGATGTTTTGATGGCGGAGGCGGATGCAGTTTGCCAAGGCCTGGAGTGGATTGTGGGGAGTGATATTATAGGGGCTACTACTCGGATGGTGGTTGAATCAGATTCCAAGGGTTTGATCCAGATGTTAAATAAAGAGACAGTGGCTAATGTGACTATAGAGATTTATCTCCAAGATATTTGGAGATTGGCAAGTTTATTCTAGTTGGTGAGGTTCTGCTTTACCCCTCATCATTGCAATCGTGCAACTCATTCGATAGTGGCTTACATTGTTAAGCATGGCGGAAGACTTGGCTGGGATGAGTTAGGGCCAGAGTTTTTGTTTAATGTTTTAGCAGAAGATGCACTTGTATCTGTTCGTATTTAAGTTAATAAATTCCCTATCTTTCGACAAAAAAAAAAAGATAAGTAGATTTAAAATAGGATTAAATACTTAAAAACCCTAATCTTTTAGTGTCATTAATTCCAAATTAATCTCAACCGTTTTAAACATTCCAAACAAGTACCCAACCTATTAAAAATGTCACATTCGTTAAACCCCAGTTAATTTTTAAAACATAGATTATATTCAACCCCACCAACTGGGTATATCATGGACAATATTAAAATTAGTTGCCTCTAAATCTAAATTTCAAACATAAATTATGTAATATATATGAAACCTAATAATCAAAGAGGTGTTGATTTGAATAGAACATGGACCTAAATTGAAATTACATCGGGAGGGAAATCTCTTAACAAAAAGGGTTAAGAATTCGTATAGGGTTTCAAGAAGCTTGTTTCTGCTCATGTGATTTCCTGTTTCACCGATTCTCGATTCGTAAAACTTCCAATTATTCTTTGTGGACGATGAAGATGCATGATTGTAGCCACACCATAGCAATCTATACTATTTCAGCAACCTTCATGACCTTTTTCCGATGTTGGCGGCTTGAGGTGTAGGGTGGAGTTGATGGTGTTGCGTTGGGTTTAGAGGTGATGGCCTGATGAGAGTGGTGGTAACTGGTAGTTGGTGGAGGCTAATGCTTCCATCACCTTCTATTGATTTTATAAACAAAGTAAGCCTAGTTAATCTAATAGATTTTTAACTAGGCTTAACGGATGTGACATTTTCAATAGGTTGGGGACTTGTTTGGAATGTTTAAAAAGGTTGAGACTAATTTGGATTGACATTAAAATGTTGGGGGATTTTTGGTACTTAATTCTTTATTAAAATAACTAGATGCAATGTCACATCCCGGCCCAGGCCCCCACCACATCCCGCGCTAGACTCCACCGTAGCACGATATTGTCCTCTTTGGGCCCTAACCACGCCCTCACGGTTTTGTTTCTGGGAACTCACACGAGAACTTCCCAGTGGGTCACCCATCATGGGATTGATCTCGCACGAACTCACTTAACTTCGGAGTTTCGACAAAACCCGAAGCCAGTGAGCTCCCAAAAGGCATCGTGCTAGGTAGAGATGGGAATATACATATAAGGCTTAGAGGATCCACTCCCCTGGGCGATGTGGGATGTTACAATCCACCCCCTTTAGGGGCGCGACGTCCTCATCGGCACACTTCTGGCCAGGGATTGGCTCTGATACCAAATTGTCACATCCCAGCCCGGGCCCCCACCATATCCCGGGCTCGACTCCACCGTAGCACGATATTGTCCGTTTTGGGCCCCGACTACGCCCTCGCGGTTTTGTTTCTGGGAACTCACACGAGACCTTCCCAGTGGGTCACCCATCATGGGATTGCTCTCGTGCGAACTCACTTAACTTTGGAGTTCCAACGGAACCTGAAGCCAGTGAGCTCCCAAAAGGCCTTGTGCTAGATAGAGATGGGAATATACATATAAGGCTTAGAGGATCCACTCCCCTGGACGATGTGGGATGTTACATGCAATGCACTTAATGTAGATGAATAACTTGAAATGAGTTATTTGACAAATATTATTTAGTGATTTTGTAATGCTCACGTCGTGCATTTCAGTCCTTTATCTTGATTGTTTTTTTATCTTTATGCGCTAGAACTCAAAATTTTGATGCAATGCACTTAATGTAGATACTATCGCTTGTTCAAAATAAATAAATAAGTAAAAATAAAAATATTAGCCCACCCCTTTGAAAAATCTTGGGTCAACCCTTTTACATATGTCAGAATTGAAGTTCATAATATGAACTATCTATTGTTTAATTCTTCAAACATCATCCTTCCTAAAATTAAACAAATTTAAAACCACTAAAAAAATCTAATTACAACCAATAAAAATAGACGAACATTGTATTTCAAGAACACAACCACTTAATTGAGTGGTTTAATGATCTCAAACGTGAATGATTTTTTGTATAGATAATTTGTGAGGGAAAACTTTAAACCTCAATGGTTTGAATCATTGAAATATAGCAGAGAGGGGCACTACACGTATCTCTCAAATAAGTTTGTTTGAGGGAACCCTCCATTGAATCTTCATCTGCAAACACAGGTCCATAGTATATATCAATTTATGTCTTGACATAACAGACCTGGTTATAAGCAAGTTAACTAGAACAATGTGCTTCCTCGTTCTTGTGCTTTATTTTAAATTAGAATATCACTCGAATCAACGAAAACATGTCTCTGTAAAGCACTTATGCTCATAAATGCTTATGCTAAAAGTGATTTATTATAAACACATTGAAATTCTTATTTTTATTATAAACACATTGAAATTCATTTTCCTTTAGTAAGCTAGTAGCATTAATATTTAGCAATTTTTAAAGCTGTAGGTTGTCATGGCGGATTCGTGTTTGGTTTTTAGTTTTCATAATTTTACCATAAATAAATGAGAAATGAAGAAAAGTTGGAGGGAGGAAGAAGAAATGAGGAGAATATATGGACGAAGAAAAACATGGAAGTGTAAACGATTAATTAATTAAAATTTGCTTTCATATTTTAGTTTTCATTTTATGCACCCTTCCATGTTCATTTCTTCCACGTCATTCCCACCACTCTTCTTCGTCTTTACTTTCTTCAATATATATTGAAAACCAAATGATTACCAAACAGACCTCAAGTTTCTAACAATAAAAATTGAAATTAAAACCTAAAACCATATACCTACCGAGCGGACCCTAAATTTCTGTGAAATGTGCTAAATAATACAGAGAAACCATGGTAGTTGATGACTTTCTGTTAAAGCTACTTTAGGCGTTCGTTGGAGTATTGGATTCTTGCATGCATGTTTGATAAATCAATTTGTATGTGAATAATTATGAAATTGAGTTGAGCATTTTCTTATTACCATGAACAGTAAAAGGTGGAAGCTGTTAAGCATAGTGAAGAACTCAAGAATATAGAAAACAGAAAGAGAAGAAATTAAAGAGAGAAGAGTTAAAGATTGAGAGAGAAGATAGAAAGAAGATACACAGAAAATCATTTATATTTTTCTTCAGTGTTCGATCTTACACATATATGCTTCTTTATCTTGTTACAACAACCTTATCCTTCTATTACAACATTATTCATTACAACTAAGCCTAACAACCTTTATAACTGCCTAGTGTAATCTATCCTTCCAATTACTGACACGTGGCCTAATCCTCATCATTCATTTTTCATACTCTAACATCCCCCCTCAAGCTCATGGTGGGATGAACCAAGCATGAGATTGGAGTAGTGAGTATTGAATAAAGGAGAGCTAAGTCCCTTGGTAAGGATATTAGCGAACTGTTCAGAAGAAGATACAAATTGAACCAAAAGCTTCTTTGCTGCAACTCTCTCGCGGACAAAATGGACATCTACTTCTATATGCTTAGTGAGCTGATGTTGAACCGGATTAAAGGATAGAGCAATGGCAGACATATTATCGCAGAACAAGACTGGAGTATCTTGAAGTTTGATCTTCAGGAAGTGAAGTATTTGTTGAATCCAATCCAACTCAACAGCTGTAGAGGAAAGTGCCCTGTATTCGGCCTCAGTAGAGGACCTGGATACGGTCTGCTGTTTCTTGGATGACCAGGATATTGGATTATTACCCAGAAACACAACCAAACCTGTGGTAGAGCGCCTGTCATTTGGGTCCCCTGCCCAGTCAACATCACTGAAAGACTTTAAGACCATCTCTCCTTTGGTATAAGTAATCCCAGTAGATAAGGACCCCTTAAGATATCGTAAAATACGCTTAACTGCTGTGAAATGAGACTCCATAAGAGCCTGCATAAATTGAGAAACCTGATGAACATAAAATGCAATATCCGGCCGTGTAAACACAAGATACTGCAGTGCCCCAACGATACTTCTATACAAAGAAGGATTATTATATGGCTAACCATCATCTTTAAGCAGTCTACTATAAGGAAGACAAGGAGTTGCAGCAGCTTTGGAGTCGAACATTTCTGTTTTCTTCAACAAGTCTTGGATATACTTCTCTTGAGATAAGAATAAACCAGCCTTGGTTTTAGTAATCTGAATTCCCAAGAAAAAGTGCAAAGAGCCAAGATCTTTAATATCAAACTCCTTTCTCAAAGCAGAAATAACCTGTTGTATACCATCAGTGGCACTACCAGTTATTATAATATCATCGACATACAAAAGCAATATCACAATTGAGCTGCCAACATGCTTCACAAACAGAGAATTATCTGAATAGGTATTACTGAACCCCAAGTGTGGTAGAAACTGAGTAAATATGTCATTCCAAGCTCGGGGAGCTTGTTTTAATCCATAGAGCGATTTGTGTAACTTGCAAACCAATGAAGAGTACCTAACATCTTCAAAACCAGGTGGTTGCGACATATACACCTTTTCTTGTAATATGCCATGCAGAAAAGCGTTCTTGACATCTAACTGCCTTAATTCCCAATCAAACTGAGAAGCCAGTGCAAGAACCAACCTTACAGTTGTTGGTTTGACAACAGGACTGAACGTCTCTCCATAATCAAGACCTTGTTCTTGACTAAAGCCCTTTGCTACTAAACGAGCCTTGTGCCGTGCTATTGTCCCATCATCATTTCTTTTAATCTTGAACACCCATTTACAACCCACCAAATTTTTCTGAGAAGGAAGATTAACCAAGGTCCAAGTCTTTTGAGAATGCAATGCCTCAATTTCCTCTTTCATAGCACCAAACAACACAGGAACCTTCAAAGCAGTTTTATAAGTTGTAGGTTCTGTTTGTGTAAAATCAACAGTAGAGTCACTGTGAAGGGGGGCAATAAGAGCTTTCTTCTTAAAGATGCCACTTTTAGACCGAGTTTGCATAGGATGAAGATTCATAGGTGGTATACTCATAACCACTTGCAAACTGTCAGTACTAAATTCAGGGACCACTGCTGCAGGAGAATCTTGGGCAATAATTGACTGAGAGGCAGGTATAGGTGACGGTGGAAATGGAGGAACATTTATAATTGGTGAGGAAGATGGTTCAATAGTAGATACCAAAATATTCTGAAGGTTAGGGACCAAAGAAGGGGGAAGTGACTGGAACATGTGATGTTTGTGAAGGTTGTGATGTTGCAGTAAAGGAAGCATAAGGAAAATCTAACTCATCAAATATTACATGCCTTGAGATATAGATTTTCTTATGACTTAGCTCATAACATATGTAACCCTTATAACAAGATACATAACCCAAGAAGACACATTTCAAAGTCTTAGGTTGTAATTTGGTGGTGTTATACGGTTTTAAAAGAGGATAGCATGCACATCCGAATACTCTAAGGTGCTGGATATCAGGTATGGCAGAATGAAGACTTTCAAAAGGTGAATTATGATCAATAACAGAATATGGCATTCGATTAATGAGGTAAGTAGCTGTTTGACAAGCATAAGACCAGAACTTGGATGGTAATTTGGCATTTTGCAGAAGTGTAATGGCAGTTTCAACAATATGTTTGTGTTTTCTCTCAGCTAAGCCATTTTGTTCTGGGGTATAAGGACAAGATTTTTGGTGAACAATACCATTTGTGGTGAGAAAAGATTGAAATGTGTGTCCTATGTACTCTCCACCCCCATCACTCTGTAATATTTTGATCTTTGCAGAAAATTGAGTATACACAAACTGATGAAATGTAGCAAAGACAGAATGAAGATCTGATTTATTGAGTAAGGTAAACATCCAGCAAAATCTGGTACATTCATCAACAAAAATGGCATAATACCTAAACCTATCAATGGATATACATGGTGCAGGTCCCCACAAATCAATATGGATGACTTCAAAAGGAATTACAGATCTAGTTGACACAGATTGAAAGGGAAGTTTAGCAAACTTTCCTTCCATACAACTTTGACAAACCATAGGAGATGTATCCTTTACAACCGACACTTTGGACTTATGAAGCATAAGAGAAACAATAGGGTTTGAGGGATGACCTAATCGGTTATGCCACAAGGTAGAAGTGACAAGTTTCCCAAGACAAGTAATGGCTTGATTTGCTGAGAACACTGGAGCAGAAGGAAGTGCACCTAAAGAAGGAATGGGATAAAGTCCATTATTGCAGAGCCCCTTAAACAAGATTATCTCGTTGGCCTTGTCCTGAATCCAAAAACAGTGAGCATAAAAAATTAGCCAGCAATTGTTGTCCAAACAAATCTTATGAACTGACAACAAATTATGAGACAGTTTAGGCACATAAAGAACTGAGTTTAATTTGATGGATTGAACTGGAGTTGTTAAGAGAGAATCGCCTATATGTGTAACATGCAAACCTTCCCCATTAGCAGTTTGCACAGTATCATGTTGAGGATATGGCGAAGCAAGAGATAAATTGTTCAGATCATGTGTCATATGATTGGTGGCACCAGAATCTGTTAACCAAATTTGCTGAGGAACTCCAGTGGATGTAGAGGCAGAAACGGAAGGCATGGCATATGAAGTAGAGGCTGACATTTGATTAGGCATATGACTAGGGACCATATTCACTAGTGAAGAAGGCATCACAGGGTGAGACATCATTGCAGGAACATTATATGTAGGCTGAGAAGCCATCATAGCAGGATGTTGTACTCCATAAAATGTAGTTTGCATTGCAGCCATGGGGGAAAAATTATTCTTAACCTTATTTCTATAGAAGCATGTCTTAGCAGTGTGATTACTCCTATCACATATCTGACAAATTTCAGAGACATCAGTACTTCGATAAGCACAATTAGTAGCAGTATAGCCTTGCTGTGAACACAACTGACATATAATGGTAGAAGAATATCCACCATCATGAAACTGTGAGGGACTACCAAGAATTCCAGGTGAAAAATCATGTATAACGGGTTTAGGGTATCTCTGACCTTGATTGCTATAGTGTCTTTGACCTTGATTGTTGAAAGCCTTGCCTTTGCCTTTGCCTTTAAACTTGGATCGGTTGCCACCATTGTAAAAATTTGGCTGTCCAGAAAAACCATTATAACCAGAAGACCCATGAACTTTAGAATTTCCATGAAAACCAGAAGATGCAACAACATTATGGTCCATATCTGAATTCTTGACTACCATTGCTGAGAGAAATGGAGTGGTTGATGTATTCTCAATAAGCGATTCCTCAGCAAGTAACTGAGCACGAAATTCCTTTAGGGAAATGACATTTTCTCGACCACGAATCACACATCGGAATATGTTGTATTCTGCAGGTAACCCATTTAAGGCCAAGATTACGATATCTTCGTCAGCAAACATGACTCTAGCAGCTGCAAGATAGTCTCGTGCTTCTTTGATGCGTTGAAGATATTGAGTAACTGAGTCTGCCCCTTTCTTGATTGTTTGCATATCCGACTTCAACTGAAAGATAGAGGTTTTACTGACTGTAGAAAATTGCTCCTGAAGACGAACCCATAAGTTTCTCGCACTGGAACTACCAATAGCACACGAGATTGCCATTGAAGACAAAGTAGCAGTAATGAGTTGCATTAATGCCCGATCATGCATCTTCCAGACCTTGTATGCATCAAACTCAATTCCTGATTCAGACCCACTAGAAGCAACTCCAGAATCACAAGAAGAAGGGGACATGAATTGAGAAGGACAGGGTTTGGTGCCATCAACAAAGTCCATAATACCATAGCCTTCGAGCATAAGCTTCATCTGAAAATGCCATTGAAGATAATTTGTATCGTCTAATTTGACTGTCACCGACGTCGAAACCGACGAAATCAACCCAGTAATCGGTGATTGCAGAATTTGCAATTGCGAAGCAGTAACCATTGTAAGAAATTTCTCTCTGAGAACAAACGTCAAACACCTGGTGTGCAAGAAAAATAGAAGATGAAGAATACCAAGAAGTTGGTAAGAAATGCCCAGAAAAATTAGAAAGAAACCAGCCAAAGAAACTTTAAATCTTGATGAGAAGCGGAAGCAGACAGATCTCAGGATCGAAGAAGCTTAAATCTAAGCTATACGGGCGAGTGATACCATGTTAAGCATAGTGAAGAACTCAAGAATATAGAAAACAGAAAGAGAAGAAATTAAAGAGAGAAGAGTTAAAGCTTGAGAGAGAAGATAGAAAGAAGATACATAGAAAATCATTGATATTTTTCTTCAGTGTTCGATCTTACACATATATGCTTCTTTATCTTGTTACAACAACCTTATCCTTCTATTACAACATTATTCATTACAACTAAGCCTAACAACCTTTATAACTGCCTAGTGTAATCTATCCTTCCAATTACTGACACGTGGCCTAATCCTCATCATTCATTCTTCATACTCTAACAGAAGCAATTCATACAATCAAGGGGTCGCTCTTTCATATTTTCAACTACTAAACCAGTGCCAATTGCTGCTGCTGCCCATAGTAAATCATATATTCTTTTCTTGGAATTAATAGTTTTCTGAGGGTGATTTAATTGAATACGATCCATTTTAAACATGTCATACTTTTGATTAAACATAGAAGCTTGAGCTCTGCTCGACCTTGAGTTGTTATGTTGTGTAAGGAGTAATTTTTCCCCAAGTCAACGTAATATATATCAATCATGTCGGTGATCCATATTGTAATACGTGGATTAACAACACTAGCTAGCATATGTGACCATTTGTTTTTCCTTCTCTATATTGGATTATTTCATCTTGTTAACACTACAGATGTGACTAAATTTGCAGCTGCGATCTTATTGTGGCAAGAAAGGAAACGTGGCGTAGAAGGGCAATTTGGAATCGGGTGCAAGACTTTCGTGTTCTGACTGGAATCCCCATAACTAGTCACATAATCTCTCTTATCATAGGGAGCAAAGAGAAGGCTCTACAAGCTAGCCAGCTTTGTTTCCCTCTCTATCTGTTTGTTATGTGATTTGGAGATCCTTGCAACAGCATAAAATAACTTTGTTTATCATCGATGAACATGAGTTTGTTGAAATCTGGTTTCCTTGTAACTGCAATCAGACCCCCTGTGGTGCCACCCAACTGAAGCAGGTTAGCTTGTTTCAAGTTTTCCTTGCACTTAATGTGGGTGTGTACTTATATAAGCTCTCTCTCTCTCTCTCTCTCTCTCTCTCTCTCTCTCTCTCTCTCTCTCTCTCTCTCTCTCTCTCTCTCTCTCTCCAGTTTATATCTTTAATTGTATCTTTTTTTTCCAGGCTACGAGTGACTTTGAGCGCAGCCCACACGAGGGATGATATTGAGAGGTGTGAGATGCACTCTCCCGTTGTATCAATTTAAAAGAAATTAGCATCCATGGCTCAAATGGATATGCAAGGCATTAGGGTTTTTATTCAATATATACTTCGTAAGTAAGATTGGATGTGATATTGGAATAAGTATATAAATGCAATTATGAATCATAATTCAAATCAGTGTGTGTATTTGGGTTTGTTATAATAAAGCTGGCGCTTGAGCCTTTGGAAGGATATTCCTTGAGTTTGAACGTAGGCGGTCATGTGCATGTGGATATTTGTATGATGTTTTTTTCTTTATACAATATATATTCTATTTTAAATTCAACAATACTTGAATATTCAAAGATGAGTAGGAGCTCTTACTCAAATTTCTTAGTGTTTGAATCAAATAGTATTGTGCTTATGACTAGAACCGTTTATATTATGAATCACACTGTAGAGATCATGTCTGCAAAAAATGAATTAAAATTAAGGAAAACTAATGAAAATGGCTTGAAAACTTTGAGTTTTAATGATAAGGACAAAATAAAGGGTAAAGTGAATAGTACCAGGTTTGACTTTTTAGTGTAAAAATATGGTTTTTCATTAAATTGAACAGTACCGTGGGCTTTTCGTTAAAACTCCCTTAAAATTAAGGTCGTTTAAACAATCTATTCTAGCAAATACATAAACGGTTCGTAATTGTAACAGCCCTCCCAAATTTTACGTTTTTATTAACTTTAAAAGCGTGAATTCACGAAAATGCCCTAGAGGCAAGGACTTTGACTTTCGTTGACCATCGGTTAGAGAAATGTATGATTTATTCTTTTAGTATATCCTTGTAGTACTCGTCGCTACGGACGCGTGGGCATGAACGGGACGTGATTTGGAGCTATAGCGAGGGAGATATTAACGTTTGAAGTTTTGTGCATATTAATAATTTGGTTATTATTAGAAAACTCTAAAAAAAAATTAAATGAAATCTGGTGTGCCACGTGGGTGGCCCAGAGACAAGGATATGGATGGTTGTGATGGAAAGGCAAGAAGATAGATGAGAGATAAGTGGAGCAATGAGGAGAAGAGAGAGAAGGGTGGACCAATGAGGGAGGATAGGAATGAGAGAAAGGAGAGAAGAAGAAGAGGAGGGAACCGGCCGGGTTCACCATGACCCATGACCCGACCCGGTTCCATCTCCCGATTCTGACCACCATAGACGGCGAGGTTGGTGTCAAAATGATCCTTAGCTCGAGGTCATTCGATAATTCTTCCTATTTCACCCCAAAAATCAAGGGATTTGGCATTGATTTCACAAAACCCGCATGGTGGGGTACGGCGGTTTTGGGTTCAAACCACACAATTCCGAAGTTAACCACATCTATCACCACCACCACCCATAGCATCCTCTTGAGGCCTGGAATAAAGCCCAAATAAGTTTGGGGGCGGCGGAGTTGTTTTGGAGTCAGATCGAACACACCCAAATTCAAGGGTTTCGTACGCTTTTAGTAGAATTGAAGCTTTTCCAGGTCAAATTGGCCTTAGTCATAGGTATAGATTGATTCTTCTCGTCGATTACATAAATTTTCATGTTTCGATCGTGTGATTTGGTTGAAAAATAAGAAAGTTATAACGATTTAAAGTTTGCCCAGTTTCCGGCGACCTCCGCCACTTTCGAGGCATTTGCCGGCCAAACCACTGCGAGTTAGCCTTCAAGAAAGGTATCAATCTCCTCCTCTTGTCAAAAACTAAGATTTCCGTTTTCGAATCACTCGATTTCGTGGAGTATTGACAAAGTTATGGACGTTGAAAGGTTGCCCAGAAATTCCGGCGAGTTACCAGTTTTCCTGCCGACAGCCGTCTTTCAGACCATTTTCTAGACACCTCCGGCCACCATTTGGACTCCAAGCTGATATAATTTGTTCTACATTTCTCTAGCTTAGATTTGGTATATTATGGGTTGAATTTGGTTGAGAAACAAGTGAGATATGGAGTTCTAAAGATTGCCCGGAAATCTGCGAAATCTGCAGAATCCGGTGAAGTTCCATTAAGGTCCACCAATTGATTAGAATAGTAATCGATGGTCTGACCATTGGATCATCACCAAACTTTGTTACATTTTAGTACGTAATATTTGAAGAATGTAGGAATTTACGGATTGGGAATCCGACGTACGGATCTTTCTGAATTGGATTTGTAAGTCCATAAAATATAATGTTAACCGCCACTTGGTTTTGGAAATTATCGGAGATCCAACCGTTGGATCGTAATGAAATTTTAATATGTTATTCTAGAAGCATAATTTGGATCTTTGGAAGTTGTGGATTGGAAATCTGATATGCGGATCTTCCGGATCAAGTTATACAGGGTTGTAGACCCTACCATCGATCTATGATCGACGGTTGACTGATGGTCAATGAGTCTCAAACTATTTTAGAATGTCCTTGAGGATGTATTTTATGTTAATTACGTATTCTATTGGTAAGAGTTTTGAGATGTGATTCAATAATTGTTCTAGGCGCCAATCATTCGGGACGCCTCGATGCGCGTGCTAGAGAATCATAGCGTGGACTCTAGGTGAGTGGGTCTTTTCCTTTTATTATAGGCATATAATTGATAGTTCCACAAACGCTTCTATAGTGATTTATGCATGTTACCTACAATTAATTATTGTGAACTACGAATGGCTTGATCCCTGTTTAGGGTACGTAGGCAGTCTAACGAGACGTTAGATGCAGCCATACAATAAGTGAGATTAAATAATCGAGACAAAAGCTTTGTTTGGGAAAATGAGCAATGTGAAGGAATCTGGTGAAAAACGTAAGATTTAACCCTATGTTTTGGGTGAATAAATGTTGGTTATAAATCAACGTGCGAGGAAACAAGAAATTGTGGTTTTATGTTTTATAAATGCCATGCCATAATTAGTTTACATTTTAGTATGTGATTTAGTACAACCTTGCACAGTGTTGCACACCAATGCAGAGGCTAAGGTAAGTTCAGGTGAGTATATAATGTTGGTATGATTGAATGGTAATTAGTAATGAATGGATGTGATGAGATATGAATGAATCGTATAGGTCACTACAGGTGACTCCGACTTATATGTTAGCCATGATTGATGAGATATGCGATGAGATATGAATAAGTCATACAGGTCACTACAAGTGACTCCGACTTATATGCTAGCCATGATTGATGAGATATGCGATGAGATATGAATAAGTCTTACAGGTCACTACAGGTGACTCCGACTTATATGCTAGATTAGTTTCCAACCAATCATGGAAAATACCTAACACAAGTTGGTTCAGCCCCAAACCGACATAACTTAGGAATCCCAATCACAATTAAATATCGGGAATGCATCGTAACTATATCAGTCAATCAACAAGAGTGATGTTAAGGAGATCACATATTGTAAACCATATCCAAACGCACACTCTCTCTCTCTAACAGAGTATAAGTACATCCTATCTCTACTAAAGAGTTTAAATGTGATCTCCCTAGTGCTCTTCTTCCTATTAATGCATCATGGGTTCACTCTTGATCAAAGCACATAGCAAACACATGTTAATGACTCCGAGCCTAAAAGCTCTAACATTATCCTACTTGGGAAAACATCATTAATTGAATGCACCAATTAACTAGAGCATCCCTTACTTCTTTCTTTCTTGCTCACTTTGTCCCCCACTATCTAGTGAAAATAATAGGGGGTCGGGCAACTCTGTTTCCCGGATTTCCTCCAATACTGGCTGACTAATTCCAGATCCCTCCTTATTTTTTCCCTTATCCTTCTTTTCCTCAAGCAAAGGAAATAGGGGGATCTGGTTCTTTCTCAGGGCTTGTTCTCTCATCATTTCCCTGGCATAACCATTTTTTGGAGTAAAGTACTCCAGATCTAATCTTCTTTATAGACTCCCTGTTAAGGAACAGAGCCTACTCACTTCTCCTCTGGTTTCCAGAGTAATCTTTTCCATAGCTTTCAATACTTGCATCATGGTGGCTTGCAAGTCTTCATTGGTCACCTTTCCTCCTAACTTCTCAGATGAAGTCTAACTCTCCAGAATAGCTGGTCCTCGTAGATAGGGGAAATCTTCTGGATGATCTGTCATTTTTTATCTTGGTAAACAATGAGGTGGTCCGTACTCTGTGTTCCACCTTAAGGTTCGCTCATTCTTTCTCCTTTTTGGCATATAAGACTAATATGATCCCACCGGGCGTGCCAAAACTATGTTCGGGCAAAGATTTCTCTGAAGAAGGATCCTCAAACCTCAGCACAGCTCCCCAAGGGATTGGCACTTTAGATGTGTAGTCGGGTTCTTACTTGTTGATGTGCTACAAGAAGAGAACAAAGTTAGTTCTGAAAGGTGCCTTTATGGGGCCTTAGGTGTAGGTCTTGAGGCTCGTAATCAAAACTAACGAAGTGCTAGGCATGCCACTGCTATCTCGGTATAGCAGATGTAGAACAAGTGTATTTTAAGTCGGTTACTTGCTCCCCAAGTTACTCAAACTTCTTGTTATCAAATGATTGTCATGGATGGGTTAAGTCCACATTAAGTTCTTTTTCTTGCCTTGTAAACAAGGACTTTTAGTTCATGGTCTTGTATGTTCGAATGAAGGGAGTCTAGAGCCCCTTAAGTCATCTATTTGGTCCTAAATTGCTTTTAATGAAAACATATTCATTAAGTTAACCAAATCCATATGAAAATAAGACTCTCAAAATGACAACACAGGTGGAAATGGCTTGAATACATGTTGAAAAGTATACTAAGCAATATATCTACTAATTTAGAAAACAAACAAAGAGACTCGGGCAAGACTTCACCTTGTCTGGAAAGGTTGAACCTCTTGCAATCACTTCTCTTTGAGTTTACAGAGATTGTATGCTAAAAAGGGATGGATGGTAAACAAGTTTACACGAGGAAATAGATAGTACACTACTAAGGGAGGTACCAAAGCTTTTATACTAGACAAGAGATAGCTTTTCAGAGAACTATCGCTTAAAAATGATTGAATCTGGGTTGATTTCAGCTTTTGGATGCAAATCTAGCTTGAGAGCAGAGTTTGTATGTTTGTTTGTTTGATTGGTTGAGTGTCTATGTCTCTGGGGCCTCTTCTTCCTTTTATAGGCAGTTTGGCCCAACTGTTGTAGCTTTTGCTCTTGCCCGAAAGCATTTGGAGGGTAGTGAGTCATCAACTTTTTACTAGCAATGCCACTGGAAAGTGTTCTTTAGTTGATAGTATGTTAGTCTCCATCACTTGTCACTTCCAATATAGACACGTGGCTTATGTCTCTTGGCTGAGAAAGCCTCAATTAGCTTCTGGGTCTGATGCTGGGCTTCGGGCAAGTCCTCTTTCAATTGGCATCCTTGGGCTTTCCATCATTCAAGCCCAATGTTCAAATATTAACCGAAACAATGTGACATTTTTTTTTCCTTCTCCATATTGGATTATTTCCTCTTGTTAACACTACAGATGTGACTAAATTTGCAGCTGCTCTTATTGTGGCAAGAAAGGAAACATGGCGTAGAAGGGCAATTTGGAATCTGGTGCAAGACTTTCGTGCTCTGACTGGAATCCCCATAACTAGTCACATAATCTCTCTTATCATAAGGAGTGAAGAGAAGGCTCTACAAGCTAGCCAATTTTGTTTCCCTCTCTATCTGTTTGTTATATGATTTGGATCGAGATCATTGCAACTGCATATATAATAACTTTGTTTATCGTCGACGAACAGGATTTTGTTGAAATCTGGTTTCCTTGTAACTGCAATCAGACCCCCAGTGGTGCCACCCAACTCAAGCAAGTTAGTTTGTTTCAAGTTTTCCTTACACCTAATGTGGGTGTATGCTTATATATGTTCTCTCTCTCTCTCTTTCTCTCACTCATAAAGTACAAGTAAATCCTACCTCTATTAGAGAGCGTTTAAAATGTGATCTCACTAGCACTCTTCTTTCCTATTAATGCATCATGGGTTCACCCTTGATCAAAGCACATAAAAGACACATGTTAATGACTCGAGCCTGAATGCTTCTAGTCTGTGTTTTGGTTTTTCAGTTTCTGGACTTCATGCTTCTGGTCTGGCGAAGAGGAAGAAGATGAGAGAAAATTAGTTTCTCTCTTCCTTCCACACCCACGTGATCACTTTTAAACTATTTAGTTTTTTTTTCTAAGTAAAAAGGCTGTTAGTTCATCCATAGCATCAAGTGCTATTAATTTTTTTTTTCTCATTAAAAAAACATAGATTGTCAGGCTATCAATTCATAGCATCAAGTGCTATTGATTTTTTGGACTTGTTAGATACGCATTTTATTATTCTTTTACTATCTTATTCAGGGATTTCATACAAGTATGATTTTTTGTAAGTGTCAGTATACACTTATTTACAAGATATATAAGAAATTTACATAAATCTGCCTAGGCCGCCTAGACCCCGCCTAGCCGCCTTGGCGCTAGGCTCCAACTCGGCGCCCGACTAGCGCCTAGCGTTTTTTAGAACCTTGCTATGAAGTAGTTATTCAATATTTTTTACTTTAACCAACTAGTATTATGGCTTAGTAATATTATTTTTCATTTATACGTGAGATGTCTTAAGTTCGACTCACATAAATAATGAAGACATATTATATTTGTGTTGAGTTTGATACCTAATAAATGGCTAATCCATTATGATGAATATCGTTGATAAAAATAAATAAATAAAACATTTCCGTTTTCTAATTGACCAAAAGAATATTCTCCTAAGTTTTCCTTACACCTAATGTGGGTGTATGCTTATATATGTTCTCTCTCTCGCTCTCTCTCTCTCTCTCTCTCTCTCGCTCTCTCTCTCTCGCTCTCTCTCTCTCTCTCTCTCTCTCTCTCTCTCTCTCGCTCTCTCTCTCTCGCTCTCTCTCTCTCTCTCTCTCTCTCTCTCAGTACAAGTAAATCCTACCTCTATTAGAGAACGTTTAAAACATTATCTCACTAGCACTCTTCTCTCCTATTAATGCATCATGGGTTCACCCTGGATAAAGGCACATAGAAGACGCATGTTAATGACTCGAGCCTGAAAGCTCTAACATTAATCTCCTACTTGGGCAAACATCATTAATTGAATGCACCAATTAGGTTCACCTTTGAATGCATTTCCATAGAAGAAGGCTCAGTTTTTGCCTCAAAAGCTATGAAGTAATTGTTCAATATTTTTTACTTTAACAAACTAGTACTACGTCGTAGTAATATTCTTTTGGGTAAAGTACAAAAAACTACCTCAACTATTGGTGTCACGACACTTTCATACCTCATCTTTTAAAATTGACAATGTCATACCTCATCTTTAGAATTTGGTCCAATGTTATACCTTCCGTTACTTGGCCGTTTATTTTTCAGTTAAATGCTGACGTGGCTTGATCCAGATCCCACTTTCTATTAAAAAATTAAAAAAATATTATTAAAAACTAAAAAAAATCCTTTAATAATTTCTAAATAGTAAAATAATAAAACAAAAGTTAAATAAAAACTTATTTTCTTTCCCCTTCCCCCCGTTTCTCTCTCTTCTCTCCCATCTTCTTATTCTTCCTCCTTTTGCAGATTTGGGCTTTTTTTTTTTTTTTTTTTTTCTTCTTCTCTCCTCCTCCTCCCCCCTCCTCCCCACCCTCCTCCTTCTTCTTCTTCTTTCGTTGCAGATTTGGTTTCTTTTTTGTTTTTTTTTTTCTTCTTCTTCCTCCTTTTTTTTCTGGGTTGCAGGAAGGGGACTGGAAGGAAGAATTCTTCTTCTTTCTTCGTAGCAGATCGGTTTCGTTTTTTTTTTTTTTTCTCTTCTTCTTCTACCTCCTTTTTTTTCTGGGTTGCAGGAAGGGGTCTGGGAGGGAGAAGATGAAGATGGGGGATCTTCTTCTTCTTATTTCTTCGTTGCAAATTCTGTTTCGGTTTTTTTTTTTTTTTTTTTTTTTTTTTTCTTTTTCTTCTTCCTCCTTTTTTTCTGGGTTGCAGGAGGGGTGCTGGAAGGGAGAAGAAGATCTTCTTCTTCTTCTTTCTTCGTTGCAGATTCGATTTCGGTTTTTTTTTTTTTTTTTTTTCTTCTTCTTCCTCAGTTTTTTATGGGTTGCAGGAAGAGGACTAGAAGGGAGAAGAAGATGAAGATGGGGATCTTCTTCTTCTTCTTTCTTCTTTGCAGATTTGGTTTCGGTATTTTTTGTTTTTTGTTTTTTCTTCTTCTTCCTCATTTTTTTCTGGGTTGCATGAAGGGAACTGGAAGGGAGAAGAAGATGAAGATGGGGAGAAGAGAGAGAAGGGGGGAGGGAACGAACATAAGAAGGAGGAGGAGAGAAGAAGAAAAAAAAAAGCCCAAATCTGCAAAAGAAGGAGGAAGAAGAAGAAGATGGGAGAGAAGAGAGAGAAACAGGGGGGAAAAGAAGCAGGAAGAAGAAGAAGAAGATGGGAGAGAAGAGAGACAAACGGGGGGGAAGGGAAAGAAAATAAGTTTTTTTTTTACTTTTTTTGTTATTATTTTAATATTTAGAAATTATTAAATGATTTTTTTAGTTTTTAATAATATTTTTTTAAATTTTTTAATAGAAAGTGGGATCTTGATCAAGCCACGTCAGCATTTAACTGAAAAATAAACGGCCAAGCAACGGAAGGTATAACATTGGACCAAATTCTAAAGATGAGGTATGACATTGTCAATTTTAAAAGATGAGGTATGAAAGTGTCGTGACACCTATAGTTAGGTAGTTTTTTGTACTTTACCCTATTCTTTTATACGTGAGATGTCTCAAGTTCGACGCACATAAATAGTTAAGACGTATTATATTTGTGTTGAGTTTGGTACCTACTGAATGACTAGCCCATTGTGATGGATATCGTTGCATTAAAAAACATTTCCGTTTAATAATCTCCTAATTTTTCTTTTCAAGAAGAATAATCTCCTAATTTAGAAATTAAGACAAATTAATTAAATAATCATGAAATTGGATCAATGCTTGAGCTAAATTGGCCAGCGGGTAGTCATTTGCATCTAGGTGAGGCCGGCCTGTTAAATTCTCCTCCGGCCCATAACCACCGTCTTCCCCATCAAACTCTGAGCTTTCCCCATCGGAGTCTCACCGAGTCATCATCTCTCGCAACTTCACAGAATCACAGCAAAGCAAAACGTCGCAACCCGAGACCCTGGATCCGATCCGACCTTGATCCGATCACACCATGTCCTGCTTAGCCCTCTCTCTTCAACCCGCCAATGGATCCGACATCCTGCTCCAAACCCGAGAATGGTTCCCGCCTGCCCGGGCCCTCGTCGCCGTCTCCTCCTTCCGCCAGACCCGCCTAGCTTTCGCCGCCGCCAAGCAGCAACAACTCCACACCACCAAAGACAATTCCCACAGCCACTCTGACTCTTCCTCCGATACCACTGCCGACTCCGTCGCCTCCCTCGGCGACGACCCACTCGCCGCCTCGAGTGGCCAGCTCATCGTGGGTGTCGAATCTCGGTACCGGGTCGTCTACCGCCTCGTCAACTCCATCTACGTCCTCGGCGTCACCACCGCCGATCACGACAACTCGATCAACGTCTTCGAGTGCATCCACATCGTCAACCAGGCCGTCAGCGTCATAGTCACCGCTTGCCGCGGCGTCGATGTTACTCCGGAGAAGCTGAGTCGGAAGTACGCCGAGATCTACATGGCTCTCGACATTGTTCTGAGAGGTGTCAGCAATATTCGATTAGCGGCGATGCTTTCGTCGATGCACGGCGACGGCATTGCCAAGATGGTGCACTCGGCGTTGGACACTGAGAACAAGATCCGTGGGGCGGAGAATTGGAGAGCCGTTGAGGCGCTTTCCGTCGAACACGAGGCGGGCATTGTGGCGTTCAACAATTTAGGGTTTGAATTGCCGCCGGAGACGATCGCTGCTGGAGATGATGTGGCGGCTAGCTTGGCGCCGGTGGTGCAGAGTGAGGAGAAGGATCAGAATTTAGAGAATGAGGAAGAGAGCCAAGCTGAGAAGGACCCATTTGCGGCAAGCGAGAAGATTAATCAGCCTGAAGAGCTGGTGAGTGGGTTCAAGAAGAACAAGGATCCTTCCGCCACGGACCTAACAACAGCGCTGGCGACACTTGAAGTGACTACATTGCCACCGGCAGAGGCGACCCAGAGTACCCATATTGGGGTGGAAGGGTTTGAAGGGGAGTATGGTGGGATTGAGTTTGGGAATGACCAAGCTTCTTTGGGTGAGACTTTTGAAGGGTTTAGTGATGCTTGGGGAGGTGGGTTGGATGCTTCTGAGTTTGTTGGATCGAAGAAGGTTGCGAAGAAAGAAGGGCTGGGCGGGCTTGAATTGTTGCAGACCGGGCCTGATGCTCCAAAAACTGCTGATGCCACTGCAGGTGGTGCAGCAGCAGGTACTCCCCTTGATACCCTTGTAAAAAGTGAAATGAAGGGTCCTGAGATGCACATTGTGGAAGAGATCAGTGCTGAGTTTAGAGAGTCATTGCTTGCTAGAGTGGGATTAATGGGTGTTGTTTATTTGAGAACTTTGCCTACCAAAACTAGTGGTGATAAAGAAACCGAATTTTCTTTCCGGGTTGAGGGAACCAGCCCGGTTAAGAGGTTTATTATGCAGAATTCTCGCGTTAGTAGTCTGGGGAACGGATTGTTTCATGTGAGGACCGCAGCCTCCGATGAGCCTTTACCCATTTTGAAGTATAGTCTGCTGCCCAGGTTGACACCATTGCCCCTGAGGGTTCGTCTTGTGCAACGCCATACAGGAAGCTTACTTTCTGTGATGATACAGTATGTGTCAAACCCTGAGTTGCCAGCGCCTTTGACTGATGTGACATTTGTTTTAAAACTCCCACTTGATCCTACATTGTTGAAGGTATCACCAAAAGCTATATTAAGTAGGTCTGACAAAGAACTGAAATGGCATATCCCCGAGATTCCGTTGAATGGATCTCCTGGTCGGTTGAGGGCAAGGATGCCTGTGGATTCTAATGAAGGAGATGGCAGTGAGGAGATTGAAGTTGTTGCTTATGTGAAGTTTTCTTGGCAAGGAACTAAATCATTGTCTGGAGTTTGTTTGCGGCCAGCTTCCGAGGGTAATACAGACTTTTATGAGGTTAATCACAGGTATGAGAATGGGTTATACATGTGCAATTAATAGACCCATGATGAAGTCACTGTTGTATTGTAGAGTAGAGGGTTGTGTCTCCTTTTATGTTGTTTATTTTGAGAGGTTTCTGTTGATTGTATCTTGTTGTAGCATTCTTTGATAATGAGCTTGTAGCTTAGTTTATCGGTCATTTGAAAGCTTTATGTCTTTGTGTATTGTGTGAATGGATATACAAGTTTCTCTTTACATGCTATCTTCCATCTCCTGGTTTATTAATTTTACCATCACATGAACGTGTAGGTTTTGTAATTCAATAAGAAAACAAACTTGTATAATAATACAGAACACAACATAGTGAACCTTATACTCTAATCGAGACTTTCTGACTAAGGGATCATTGGTAATAAAACAAACTCTGTTAAACAGAAATAAAACATTGTAATGAAACTTATATTGTAACTGAGATATTCTGACTAAGGGAGCATTAGGACTCAATCTATTGAAATTAAGACATTACCAGCAATGTTCACAAAAGTCGGGTGGCTTTTATGCATTTTGTGTATTGTGTTCTTACATCTTTGCCTATTGGTTTAATAATTTCTTTTGTGATCAGGAATAAAAAGATGTAAGAAATAATATGGTAAAATGACATAGAGTGTGAACTTGTTCAAAACATTGGACTTCCACTATTGGTTCCTTTTGAGTTTAAAGACCTCTCTTACATTTGCCTATCACATTCATTCTCATGATACAGGTTTCAAATTTTTGTGTTATTCATATTTCTGTCCGATGTTATATCATTCTTTTGTACAGAGCCGAATTGGCTTCCTTTATATGACTTTTATCTGTTTGTTACCGCTAACAGTTTTAGTTTATCACCTATTCGAACCTTACCGAAACCCTAGAGTTGAGGCCCAGCCTTTTTCTTTTTTATTTATAGAGGACACATACATTTATGTGGTAACTGCAGATTGTGTAGAAGGGTGGAAAATGGCACATTAAAGATTAGGGATCAAAATGGAAACCAACTCTTAGGGGTCATCAATGGAATTTACCAAGTTTTATTTATCACACTGAACATTTGGTTAATTTGTTTTGTTTAAATGTTCATTCATCAAATACATGTTGAAGTTTTCGATGTTTGGGCATCCAAAATTCGGAGTGAGTTTGTATCGTTGTATTTGTACCATGTAGCTCTAGCTGGAAAGTGCTACTTTTCAGAAAAATGTAAGCAAGCAATCTTTTGTTTTCCAACATGTGAATTAGAAGTTAGATGAGGGCTAATCAGGCTACAATTTATCAGAATTCTTCTCAATCGTCCTATTTGCTGAAATAGTCTGCTAAGCATACGATGGATTAGCCATTTGGTTTCTGCCAATCATAACTAACAGTGCAGTCTGCACTCAGTGTCGTCTCCTGTAGTCTTTAAAGGTCATTCTCTGTAGTATCTAAATCGATTGCAAATGTATTTTATGAACCCAAGATCCATGACTACTGGTAATTCAGTGTGATAATTCGCTTTTGTACTTGTAGAATTTCAGGGCTACATGTAGCGGCAAGTTGAAGTCGGGTAAAAAGTTATACTTCTCCTGTAGTTGCTTTGATTCTTTTGATCCCTGTTAGTTTTACTTCTCCTGCAGTTAGACCTAAAGTAAGAGAATTAAAAGCATAAGTTTAGGTATTTAATCAAATTTTAGTTATGCAGGAATAGCTTCAATTTTTCTCTTCTCTGGGAAGAGCAAATTGTTGAACCAAGAATGCAATGGTGTAGATTAATTAGATGTAAGGTGCTCTGCAGGAGCTTCTTTCTCCTGAGATCCAACAGGTCCATAAGCACTTCTCGATCGACAACCGATCGGCCGGGTACCTTCACTATGGTATATGATGTAGTTTGTTTCTACGAAGGTGACCTGCTTTGCAAGCATGATGATAATAACATCAGTGGAGCTCTTTAGGTATGTCGGTTTGTGGGTGCAAAAAATAAGGCTTAAGCAAGCAGCCACTTCCTAAATTTGGGGGAGTGGGGCTAGAATAAAGAGGCATGATCATGGAAGATGGAACATGGAGAAATAGAAGGAAAGTGGGACTTGGAGCCTAAGTATTTTATGCCTATAAAGGAGGGAACTAGAATATGGGGAAAAGAGGGGGGAAGATCGTTATATATTTTATAAGCATTCTGAACAAATACTGACTTGAGCGTCGAAGTGTTTTCTTGTAGGTCCCCTCCTCCCTCATTGATGGCAAGCGAAGATGGAGTTGTAGTCTTCTCAACATGGTTACAAGATTTACTTGTTGGAGGATTAGAGGAACCAAAATTTTCTGCTCCAACAGTTGGCGCCGTCTGTGGGAATTGAACAAAAAGCCAAATTGAGAAGCGAACGAAATAGTATCCATCCCAGCTACACCATGGGGGCACGGGCTGAGACATCAAACAGAGAAGCGCTCCTACTTCCTCTCTTATAATACTTCTACCAGTTTACATATGGTAATATGATGATTATTAATTGTAGAAAAGCAAACCAATCGGATTATGAGAAAAGGCGGTTGAGTCCTTTAGCAGCCGCCAACCAACTTCGGCAGCGTACGAGCCTCCATCTTCTGTGGTTGCTCCATGGATGTTGTTCAAGCTAGGATCGGGGCATGATTCCAAGACTTCGAATAGGCATTCAATGGCTAACGAACAATCAAAGTCACAAACTAATTAAGACCAGTGTGTAGAAAATTCTGTATTAGCAGGAAAGGTTGAAAATGAAGGAAAAGCATTCGTGGTGAATTACATCAAGCGAAGCGTTCGCTAACGACTAATGGTCACACTCAAGCTTCTGTCAACAACAAGATAAAAACCCTCTTATCTAATCCATAATGTTTTTCGCATGATATATAGTAGATTATTCACAATGTTTACATGCATAGATGATTTCGTTAGGGCTTATTTGCATACAAATTTCAATGTTTACTATGTAATTGCCCGACGCCCTGTATTTGCTTGAAGTTCTTATTTGGCTGAGCTGTACCATTATTATTTTTAATTCCTATAATGGGAGCGAAAGTGAAGGAAAATCAGAAATGCGTTATGGTTGTTGGACGTGAGACTAGCCGATAATTTGGGCACGTCGTGTACCATGTGAACAAGGAGATAAGGACTTATTTGCTTATTTATGTAGTATTTACCAACAATAAATGAACAATAACATTTTTATGATAATATATGATCCTGAATATCAACAATACTAATCGTGGTAATCAATTCAGAGTCCTAGTGTAAAGCAACGATTCAGAATTCAACGTTGGACCAACCAACTTTACACATGTTGTCTTAGACTGAAGCGATCATACCTGATATTCAAATACTTACAAATGAGAAACTCAAAGGAGATGTCATTTCAGATAATACTCGGATCGGCGTTGGTGGCGCGCCGGACAATACTGGCGGAGATGGGATACCATTTCACAGTCGTGACTGCAGATATTGATGAAAAAAATAAGGATGGATAAGCCTAAAGAATTGGTCATGGTTCTAGCTGAGGCCAAAGCAGATGCTATTATTTCAAGGCTCCAAAGTGAGAACAATTGAATGGGGATGCTCCTGCTACACTGTTCATTACTGCAGACACGGTGGATAATAAGGGAGAAACCATCCTGCAAGGAAAAAGCATGGAATTTTATCAAGGCTATTCTGGTGGTCAAGCAGCAGTTATAGGATCTGTACTGGTAACCAACCTTAAAAACCGGAAGAAGAAACGGTGGTTGGCGCAGAGCAGAGGTTTGTCTTTATGTCATACCAAAGGAGGTGATCGATAGCCTGATAGAGGAGGAAATTACGCTCGATGTTGCTGGCGGTTTGATGCTGCAACATCCATTGATTTTTCCATTTGTAGAAGCAGTGATACTGATAGGGTTGACACCGTTATGGGATTGCCTAGAGAAGTCACAAAAAACTGATTCTGGAAACAATCTAACTATATATTGTTGTGGAGTGGTGATCGGGTTCTTACTCGAAACTTAGCAGCTGCTGATGAATCTACGATTTCCCAAAAACTCCTAACACCACGAGGACAAAGAATGCATGCAAGATGCAAAAGTTTTGGAAAATATTGAAAGGCTTCAACACACTCTTAGAAATTGCCTAAAAGATAAGAATTCCTTCCTTCTTTTCAATTATAAATTAAGATCAATGCAATTCACAGTCTCTCTTTGGAAGGAAAAGAAAGACAACGAAGTTTTGCTGCATACCAAAAATGTACATGGGCAAATATTGCACAAGCATGATCAAGTCAAAAGCTACAAAGAAAAATGAGGTTACTTATTCGGCAAGCACTTAAGGCTTGAAAGCAAAAGAAATACATTGAATTTGCTTCGACAACAACGAAGTTGTGTAACAGTGGCAAATAATTCACCGGAAGAGAGCAAATAACGCTCACTGTAAATGAGGCAAGGCCATTGAACACTAATTGGTGCAGGGAGCATGAGCTAAACCCAAAAGGGGAAGATTTCTATTCTTTCTGTTTTTATTATTCTACGAGTTATTGCATGAAATGCATTTTTAGCGTAATACTTATGATATAGCAAAATGGTATAATCATCTTATATTTTATTGCTGTAGTGCAGTATGATAAGTAGTTGTTAATTTGTTAGAATCATAAATCATTCACGTTTTGAAATTTTAAGAAAATTTTGGTTGAAAAATCATTAAATCGGAAGTTTATCCGATAGTAACATATGGAATATGTGCAGAGATATTAGGTTCAGTTGAAAATTCATTTATTGAGTCTTAAATCTTTAGATTGGTGAAGGTCCTGTAGAATTGGGGACATGCATGGCTTAAAACTTTCATAAAGGTCTATCTAAATATTGCTGCAACTGTATTAACCATGAAATGTTTTGATTTATAAAGAGAACAAAGAAGCCAGAATGGCCAAAAGAGAAACTGAAAGGAAGAGGAAAATTAGACAGCGCACCAATTAAATTGGGTTGGGGGGCGTGGGAGCACCACCTATCAAATACATAAAAGTGTTCAGCCTTAATGCATTTATCACCAAATTATTTGACTCTTTTTGTCTAGTTGAACAGGGCATTTGTTACCATGGTATATTTGCTAATACACATATGGGCACCTAAAAGGAATTGCCACCGGCCCTGTATAATCAAGGGAAGACATCACGTGTTACAAGGAAGTGATTCATTCAAAGTACATGTTGATTTCCCAATCCACATCAGAATCATATTGTGATTTAGTAGAAAGTTAAAGAGTATTGTTTCACTCAATATCTAAATACTTTGGTCACCGTGAATATATGTTTATTGGTCTGATCTCGATCAGAGCCTTGTGTGTTCTTGATTTTGTACATGTTGGATAAAGACTTACCCATAAAGATTTTAACGTGATCAGGAGCTCTTAGCAGATACAAGTGTTTGTATTGTGCCCACCAAGGAAGTAAACACCAATGTAGATGTGCGTTCCACGCTACTAGGAAAGCCATGTGCGATGGCTATACGGTATTTGAACGTCACTTGGTTGCGGATCAAGATTTGAAATTCATGCTATTCATTGTCTAGAGAAGTGAACTCATCAGAGCATGAACGAGCCGAATAGATGGAGATGTTCGTATCATGATAATGACAGGTTTTGTGGCGATAAGGGCTTCCAGGCGAGGAGCCTATTCAGACTTCGACCTCTATCGGAAACGAGAGCCACTTAATTTCATTAAGGGTAAAATGACGGTTGGGGTTAGCTATTACTCTAGCGAAAACAAGTCAGAAAGTTTAGAATTTTTCTTTTTTTTTCTATGTTTCGATGTTCATCAACTTTTTATATGGTGTGTCAAACTAGGCAATGCTACTCTTGAAATTTTGCTTAGTTATTGTCAGAGAGAGAAAACCAATGCATTTGAACAATTCTGGGGGCATGAGTGTACTACCAAAATCAAGATCGAAAACCCAAGATTGAATTAATGGGTTAAGACCGAATTTAGATCGAAAACCCAAGATCGAATGGGCTAAGACCGAGTTAAGATCGAAAACCCAAGATTGAATTAATGGGTTAAGACCGAATTTAGATCAAAACCCAAGATCAAATGGGTTAAGACCGAGTTAAGATCGAAAACCCAAGATCGAATTAATGGGTTAAGACCGAATTTAGATCGAAAACCCAAGATCGAATGGGTTAAGACCGAGTTAAGACCGAAAACCCAAGATTGAATTAATGGGCTAAGATCGAAACCCAAGATCAAATGGGTTAAGACCGAATTAAGATAAAAAACCCAAGATTGAATTAATGGGTTAAGGCCGAATTTATATCGAAAACCCAAGATCGAATGGGTTAAGACCGAGTTAAGATCGAAAACCCAAGATTGAATTAATGGGTTAAGATCGAGTTAAGATCGAGAACCCAATATTGAATGGGTTAAGACCGAATTAAGATCGAAAGCCCAAGTTCGAATGGGTTAAGACCGAACTAAGATCGAGAAACCAAGATCAAATGGGTTAAGACCGAATTTAAATCAAAATCCAAGAACGAAGGTTAAATTATGATCATGAGATCGTAACCAAAGGCTAAATTATGACCAATTGATCATGTCCGAAGGATAATGTATGACTTTGTGATCGCAACCAAAGGCTAAACTATGATTGTAGCCAAAGGCTAAACTCGTAATGAAATTTCAAGTAAGATGATTTTTTGCAAAAGAAATATTTTTCCTCTACAAACTAAGATGATATACATTTGCAAAGGAAAAATGGGGCATCTGTGGGTGCAAAAAATAAGGCTTAAGCAAGCAGCCACTTCCTAAATTTGGGGGAGTGGGGCTAGAATAAAGAGGCATGATCATGGAAGATGGAACATGGAGAAATAGAAGGAAAGTGGGACTTGGAGCCTAAGTATTTTATGCCTATAAAGGAACTAGAATATGGGGAAAAGAGGGGGGAAGATCGTTATATATTTTATAAGCATTCTGAACAAATACTGACTTTAGCGTCGGAGTGTTTTCTTGCAGGTCCCCTCCTCCCTCATTGATGGCAAGCGAAGATGGAGTTGTAGGCTTCTCAACATGGTTACAAGATTTACTTGTTGGAGGATTAGAGGAACCAAAATTTTCTGCTCCAACACGGTTTATACGATTGATCGGAGGCCTGGCAATTCCTGACACGACCCAATAACCCGACACGACACGAAATTAACAGGTGTTTGTGTCGACGCGATAACGAATCGAGTCGTTATCGGGTAACCCGATAAGCACCTGTTAAGATAACGGGTTGATTTGGGTATACATGTGGGTAACACGATACACGATAAGCAGAATATTAATTTTATAATTTTATAACCCTAAAAAAATACTATAATAATTATATATATATATATATTAATTTAACAATTTTATACCCCTAAAAACTATAATATATATATATATATATATATTAAATTAACTATAATAATTATACCCCCAAAATATTAACTATAATAATTATATATATATATATATATTAAATTTTAAATTAAATTTTATAAAAACTATAATAATTATTAATTAATATGCATCCATTGATTCCATAATTTCATTCCATTCATGCCGCACCCTTTGAAGAAAAAGGGAGGGAAAGTGAAAATTATAAGAAAAGTTGAAAAGGAAACAAAAAAAGAGAGGGAAAGATGGGTAGGCTGCTGCCCTTTGAAGAAAAAGAAGGGAGGGAAAAATGAAAAATATAAGAAAAGCTGAAAAGGAAACAAAAAAGAGAGGGAAAAATGAAAATTAATAAAAGTGGTGAGAAATTTTATCTTTTTTAAGTTATTAACTTTTTATCACACATATGACATATCCCACTATTTTTATAATGACACGTGATGTACTACTCTGTGTACCGGTCAATTATACGTACAAAATAAATAGATTTAAATCTACTTAATAAATATATATATATATATACCATTGAACTTGATGGGATACGAATTACACAAAACTAATTTCAACGATCCAACCGTCAAACTTGTTTGTATGTGCTTCGAGATCGTATCAGCAAAAAGTCGCAAAAAACAAACATTCAGAGATCAAGTAACCGGACAAAACTTTTCGATGGTTATAAACGAAAAATCACGATTTAACGGTTATTTTAACTCCGATTTTGATTATTTTTTATAGCTACACTCCTTAATCCTATATAAATACAATGAATGAATTCGATCTTTAATTTAAAATATTTACACTAGTAGATACCACAAAATCTTATGCTATACCTAATGAAAGTATGAATAAACTCTTAAGTATTAGTGAATCTATTGTTTTGATGGGATACTCATTCTACGAAACTAGTTTCAATGATCCAACCGTCAAACATGTTTGTATATACTTTGAGATCGCATACGCCAAAAATTGCAAAAAACAAACATTCATAGATAAAGTAACGGGACAAAACTTTTCGACGGTTATAAACGAAAAATCACAATTTAACGGTTATTTTAACTCCGATTTTGATGATTTTTTTACAGCTACACTCCTTGACCCTATATGAATAGAAAGAATGAATTTGATCTTCAATTTAAAATAGTTAGTGGATACCACAAAATCTTATGTTATACTTAATGAAAGTATGAATAAACTCTTAAGTATTAGTGAATCTATTGTTTTGATGGGGTACTCATTCTACGAAACTAGTTTCAATGATCCAACCGTCAAACATGTTTGTATATACTTCGAGATCGCCTACGCCAGAAATTGCAAAAAACAAACATTCAGAGATCAAGGAACGAGACAAAACTTTTTGACGGTTATAAAAAGAAAAATCACGATTTAACGGTCATTTTAACTCCGATTTTGATGATTTTTTTGCAGCTACACTCCTTGACCCTATATGAATACAATGATTGAATTTGATCTTCAATTTAAAATATTTACACTAGTGGATACAAAAAAATCTTATGTTATACTTAATGAAAGTATGAATAAACTTTTAAGTGTTAGTGAATCTATTGTTTTGATGAGATACACGCATTCTACGAAACTAGTTTCAACGATCCAACCGTCAAACATGTTTGTATATACTTCGAGATCGCATACGCCAAAAATTGCAAAAAACAAACATTCAGAGATCAAGTAACGGGACAAAACGTTTCGACGGTTATAAAACGAAAAATCACGATTTAACGGTTATTTTAACTCCGATTTTGATGATTTTTTACAGCTACACTCCTTGACCCTATATGAATACAAAGAATGAATTCGATCTTCAATTTAAAATATTTACACTAGTGGATATCACAAAATCTTATGTTATACTTAATAAAAGTATGAATAAACTATAATAATTATATAATATAATTATATATATATATTAAATTAAATTTAAAAAATTGATGACCATTGGATTGGCTGAGATCAAGCCAAAGTTCCAATACAATTTCATGATGATCGATGTAAATCGAGGATTTTGTAAATTGAGGTTTAAATTTTTGAGAAAGACTTCACAACCTTGAAAACAAAAACTTTTTCATTTTGCATATCCTTGCACATTTAATATTTGTAATAGATTAGTAGTGTATGTATTATTTTTTTATTAGACACTTATTTTCGAGTGTAGATGTAGTACTTAAACGACAAATGTGTTTTAATGTTTTGAAGTAATATTTATGTGACAATGTGTGATATGTGCAAATTTAAGAAAAAAAAATATTTTTCTTAACGGGTCATAACGGGTCGGGTCACTTTGCCCGTTGGGTAAAGTGACCCGACCTGTTAAGGACTCGTTAAGATAACGGGTGTGACACGACATGACCCGTTAAGATAACAAGTGTTACACGAAAACGACATGAACACGACAGACAATATCCGTTTGCCAGGCCTAGATCGGATGTGTCAAAATCTGATATTCGAAGGAAGACTACCCATAATATTTGAAGGGAGATTTAAGCAATGTTTTTTATAGTATCATTCCATTAAGTCTTTAGACTCTTAATCCTAGAGTAGAGTATACTATATGACTAATAACTAATTAAACCAACAACTCAATTAATCAGTACCAATAATTATATAAATTATTCAATAAACAAAATTTCAATTCAATTGCCCAGTATCAATAATTATATATGTATAGATTATTCAATATTCAATAATTTAATTAATCAATAATCAAGAATTCAAATTTTCAGTAATCAACAATTCTATTCATCAATAATCACATGGTTCATATCAATAATTAATATTCATATTACGCTATAATTCTATTTTTATTGTGATCAGAATGCGGGTGGTACACCACTTGTTTTTATGTAAGTGGTGAGAAATTTTATTTTTTAAGTTATTAACTTTTTAACACATATATCTCACCATTTGTATAGTGACACGTGGTATACCACCCCGTGTATCTGTCACACAGAAAACTCTCTCGGACAAGTGGTCCTTCTTTTGTTAGTTTTTTTTATTCTCCAAAACCACAAAGGAAAAGCGACAATGTTCATTAAGTTTTGGTCTTTGGTTTCTGAGAAGAATACACTACGTGCAGCTACGCAACAGCAGGCATGCCTTCACCAAGTTGCAGTTTTTCTGACAACACACGAGGGGATGACAGTCACTTCTGGGTAGGCCTGACAAACGGGTCGCGTCAGTCGTGTTCGTGTCGTTTTCGTGTAACACCTGTTTTCTTAACGGGTCGTGTCGTGTCACACCTGTTATCTTAACGGGTCCTTAATAGGTCGGGTCACTTTACCCAACGGGTAAAGTGACCCGACCCGTTATGACCCGTTAAGAAAAATATTTTTTTTTTCCTTAAATTTGCACATACCACACATTGTCACATAAATATTACTTCAAAACATTAAAACACATTTGTCGTTTAAGTACTACATCTACACTCGAAAATAAGAGCCTCATAAAAAATACATCCATACACTACTAATCTATTACAAATATTAAATGTGCAAGGATATGCAAAACGAAAGCGTTTTTGTTTTCAAGGTTGTGAAGCCTTTTTCAAAAGTTTAAACCTTGTCAATGGAACTCAAAGCTTAATGAAAGTGACCCACTAATGTGTTTATTCGTACTTTCATTAAGTATAACATAAAATTTTGTGGTATCTACTAGTGTAAATATTTTAAATTGAAGATCGAATTCATTCATTGTATTCATATAGGGTCAAGGAGTGTAGTTGTAAAAAATCATCAAAATCAAAGTTAAAATAACCGTTAAATTGTGATTTTTCGTTTATAACCGTCGAAAAGTTTTGTCCCGTTACTTAATCTTTAAATGTTTGTTTTTTGCAATTTTTGGCGTATGCAATCTCGAAGCATATACAAACAAGTATGACGGTTAGATCATTGAAACTAGTTTCGTAGAATGTGTATCTCATCAAAACAATAGATTCACTAACACTTAAGAGTTTATTCTTACTTTCATTAAGTATAACATAAGATTTTGTGGTATCCACTAGTGTAAATATTTTAAATTGAAGATCGAATTAATTCATTGTATTCATATAGGGTCAAGGAGTGTAGTTGTAAAAAAATCATCAAAATCGGAGTTAAAATAACCGTTAAATTGTGATTTTTCTATTATAACCGTGGAAAAGTTTTGTCCCGTTACTTGATCTGTGAATGTTTGTTTTATGCAATTTTTGGCATATGCTATTTCGAAGCATATACAAACAAGTTTGACTGTTGGATCGTTGAAATTAGTTTTGCAAAATGCGTATCTCATCAAAACAATATATTCACTAACACTTAAGAGTTTATTAATATTTTCATTAAGTATAACATAAGATTTTGTGGTATCCACTAGTGTAAATATTTTAAATTGAAGATCGAATTCATTCATTGTATTCATATAGGGTCAAGGAGTGTAGCTGTAAAAAATTATCAAAATCGGAGTTAAAATAACCGTTAAATCGTGATTTTTCGTTTTTAACCGTCGAAAAGTTTTGTCCTGTTACTTGATCTCTGAATGTTTTTTTTTTGCAATTTTTGGCGTATGCGATCTCGAAGTATATACAAACATGTTTGACGGTTGGATCGTTGAAACTAGTTTCGTAGAATGCGTATCCCATCAAAACAATAGATTCACTAACACTTAAGAGTTTATTCATACTTTCATCAAGTATAACATAAGATTTTGTGGTATCCATTTGTGTAAATATTTTAAATTGAAGATCGAATTCATTCATTGTATTCATATAGGGTCAAGGAGTGTAGATGTAAAAAATCATCAAAATCGAAGTTAAAATAACCGTTAAATCATGATTTTTCGTTTATAACCGTCGAAAAGTTTTGTCCCGTTACTTGATATCTGAATGTTTGTTTTTTGCAATTTTTTGCTGATGCGATCTCGAAGTATATACAAACAAGTTTGACGGTTGGATCGTTGAAACTAGTTTCGCAAAATGCGTATCTCATCAAAACAATAGATTCACTAACACTTAAGAGTTTTTATTCATATTTTCATTAAGTATAACATAAGATTTTGTGGTATCCACTAGTGTAAATATTTTTAAATTGAAGATCGAATTCATTCATTGTATTCATATAGGGTCAAGGAGTGTAGCTGTAAAAAATTATCAAACTTGGAGTTAAAATAACCGTTAAATCGTGATTTTTCGTTTATAACCGTCGAAAAGTTTTGTCTCGTTACTTGATCTCTGAATGTTTTTTTTTTGCAATTTTTTGCGTGTGCGATCTCAAAGTATATACAAACATGTTTGACGGTTGGATCGTTGAAACTAGTTTCGTAAATGTGCATCCCATCAAAACAATAGATTCACTAACACTTAAGAGTTTATTCATACTTTCATCATGTATAACATAAGATTTTGTGGTATCCCCTAGTGTAAAAATTTTAAATTGAAGATCGAATTCATTCATTGTATTCATATAGGGTCAATGAGTGTAGCTGTAAAAAATCATCAAAATCGGAGTTAAAATAACCGTTAAATCGTGATTTTTCATTTATAACCGTCGAAAAGTTTTGTCTCGTTACTTGATATGTGAATGTTTGTTTTTTGTAATTTTTTTCTGATGCGATCTCGAAGCATATACAAACAAGTTTGACTGTTGGATCGTTGAAATTAGTTTCGTATAATTCGTATCCCATGAAGTTCAATGGTGTGTGTGTGTGTATATATATTTATTTATTAAGTAGATTTAAATCTATTTATTTTGTCTGTATAATTATTATAGTTTTTAGGGGTATAAAATTTAATATATATATATATATATAACTATTATAGTTAATATTTTGGGGGTATAATTATTATAGTATATATAATTATTATAATTATTATAGTTAATTTAATATATATATATATATATATATAATTATTATAGTTTTTATGGGTATAAAATTGTTAAATTAATATATATAATTATTAAAATATTTTTTTAGGGTTATAAAATTATTAAATTAATATTCTGCTTATCGTGTATCGTGTTACCCACGTGTATATCCGAACCAACCCGTTATCTTAACAGGTGCTTATCGGGTTACCCGATAACGACCCGTTTCGTTATCGTCTCGACCCGAACACCTGTTAATTTCGTGTCGTGTCGTGTCGGGTTATCGGGTCGTGTCAGGAATTGCCAGGCCTACTTCTGGGTTAAATTTCTGGCGAGAGGGCCGAAAATATCATCAACTAATTTTATTGTAATTAAATTTATTGGACCGGGATTCTGTTTTGGCGCTGATGATGTTTATCTAATCACAAAGTATGATTAACCTTTTGGAATCTCGAGTGAGTATTGTAAAGCTTTTTTTGGGGTTCTTATTTTTCGGCATCTTTCTTTATTTTCTTGAGCCAAAATGAATACAGATGGCCTTGCTAAAGGTAACCACGTCTTGCGGCTAGTGGTGGGGTTTTTTGAGATCCTGCGAGTTATTTTCTTGGTGCTTTCTCCCTGAGTTTGGGGCATCATACTTCTTTCTATGCAAAGCTTCATGCTGTCACCCTTGCTGTGGAGTTGGCTCTTGTTCAGGGTTAGCCAAATTTATGACTTGAAAGTGACTGTTCTAGTGTGATATCTTACTTTGCTTCTAGTTGCAATACATGGTTTTCCGTTGCTCTCATATATTTCGAGAAAGGAATGTCATTGCTGATATATTAGCCATGTGAAACCCCGTCGCAAATTTAGTGTATTTTCATATTGCCGGATTTATGAAATTACCTTTTTACCCTTGAGTTGACTTTGTTTGACTACCTCGTCGAAACGCGTAGTTTTAATGTTACTAATTTATTCTTAACGTACTTATCGCCATGAGCGCGTAGGCGCAAACAGATTCAAAATCGAATTTATTCTACGTCCGAATGTCGAACGTTTTCGGATATTTTGTGTTTCGTCTTTCACGTTCTTAATCTACGAACCAAAGGGGACCCACATTGAAATTTTGTCCCCTTATCCCCTCACCCTACCCGGATTCCCTCTTTCCCTTTTGGGATATTTTCCATATCTTTTTATTATTATAACTTCCTCTCTCTCTCTCTCTCTCTCTTCTCTCATTCTCTTTAACCCTCACCCCCGGACCCTTTCACTCCCCGACCTCTCTCTCTCCTATCTGAAACACACACACACAAAGCAACCCCAAACTGTAGAATTCTAAGTACACACAGTTTCTGAATATGCTTCAATTGTATTGAAATCATCATAAGATTACACTGGTGCTGCAGTATATATAGGCAATGCACCAATTACATTTATACCCTTGACTACTCTATCAATTTACACAAGAATTATAACAAACATCTAACTAAATTTACTTGACTCTTTACACCCCCTTAAGCTGAACTTGGATGCATCAATAGTTCCAAGAGAAAGCTTGGATTGCAAGTATAATAACCTGGATTTAGACAAAGATTTAGTATAAATATCAGCTAGTTGGTCCTAAGTGCACACATATTGGACCTTGAAAAGATTAGCTAACACCAACTCTCGGATATAATGGTAATCAAGTTCAACATGCTTGGTTCAAGCATGAAAAACTGGATTAAAAGCAAGTGAAATTGCAGAAATATTGTCACACCAGAGATGAGGAATATGAGGAAGATGGAGACCAATATCCTTGAACACTTTACAGATCCATGTTAATTCAGCTGTTGTGTGAGCTAAGGATCTGTATTCTGCTTCGGTGGAGGACCGAGCAACCGTTGGTTGCTTCTTAGCACTCTAGCTAATAAGATTTGACCCCAGAAATATGCAATACCCACTAGTAGATCTTCTATCAAATATACATCAAGCCCAATCAGCGTCAGAGTAAGCACTAAGATGGATAACACCTTTCTTGAACCACAAACCATGACTCACTGTGCCTTTGAGAAACTAGAGAATTCTTTTGGTTGCTTGGAAATGTGGTTCTCATGGAGCATGCATAAATTGACAGACTTGATTTACAACAAAAGATAAATCAGGTCATGTCCAAGTCAAGTATTGTAGTGCACCAACAATATACCTCTACTCTTTGGGATCATGTAACAGAGGGCCTATGTGATCAAGTTTGAGAGAGCCAATAGGAGTGAGACATGGTTTAGCACCTTCCATATGTGTCTTTTGAAGCAAGTTTAGAAGATACTTGCTTTGATGTAAGAAGAGACCTGCAGAACATCTTTGAACCTCAAGACCCAAGAAATAATGCAAGGGTCCCGAATCCTTCACAGGAAAGATAGCACCCAATTTCGAAATAAATTGTTGACAAGCTGTAGAATTAGGGCATGTGACAAGTATGTCATCGACATACACCAAGGCAATAACAAGAACATGTGCTTTGATTACAAATAGAGAAGCATCATATTGTGATTGATGAAATCCCATAGACTTGAGAACTGCAAATAATTTATCAAACCAAGCCCAATGGGCTTGTTTCAAGCCATACAAGGATTTTCAAAGTTTGCAAACATGATTGAGGTAGTTAGGATCAATGAAACTAGGTGGTTGGTGCATATAGACATCTTCCTGAAGATCCTCATGCATAAATGCATTACTGATGTCCAATTGGTTGAGAAACCAATCGTACTGAACTGCTAAAGAAAGAAGAATTCGAATTGTTACTGGCTTTGCTATAGGACTAAACTTTTATTTGTAATCCAAACTAGCTTGCTGATGAAAGCCTTTGGGCACAAACCGGGCTTTATATCTATCAATAGTCCCATCTGGATTCTTCTTAACTTGAAAAATCCATTTACATCCAACTATCTTCTGATGAGGTCTAAAAAGGACTAAAGACCAAGTACCTATTAACTGCAGGGCATTGTACTCATCCTTCATAGCAGATCTCCAATGAGCATGTTTGGAAGCCTGAAGATAAGTATTAGGGATAAAATCAACAGATGCAGGTAAATGATGCTTGGTAGATGAGTAGGCTTTTGGTTTAGAGATTCCAGCCTTGGAGTGACAGATTGTGAACCTGACGATGTAGGAGAAAGATGTTGTGTAGCAGGTACATTGCTAGTGGTAGGATGAGCAATAGGTGCTTGAGGAGAAATGGGTATAGTAAAGTGTAAATTGACATTGGGATTCACTGTTGAAGAACCATTAGTAGAACATGGTGTAACAGTTGATATAGAATGAAATGGAAAATTGGTTTCATCAAATAGCACATGCCTTGATATGTATAGTCTTTGGGTAACTGGATCAAGACAACGATACCCCTTGTGTTGAAGACTATACCCTAAAAAGACACACTGTTTACTTTTGTTGTCCAACTTGGATGAAGTGTATGGCTTGAGCTAAGGAAAGCATCCACAACCAAAAGTTTTAAGTTGAGAATAATATGAAGGGGTACCAAAAAGAAGTTCCCAAGGGGATTGCAGTACGCCACCAAAAGGAAGCCGATTAATCAAATAAGCTGCAGTGGAAAATGCTTCAACCCAAAAAACATGAGGAACTTTAGATGCAACCAATAGTGTTTGTGCAGTTTCAACCAAGTGACGATGCTTCCTTTCAACACATCCATTTTGCTCCGGAGTGTGAGGGCAGCTAAATTGTTGGAAAATACCATGAAGTTTAAGAAAATTCTGAAATTGATGACTAGTAAACTCACCCCTTGAATCAGATCGAACAACCTTGATTTTATTGCCAAGAGTATTTTCTACATAGGACTTGTACTCCACAAATGTTGAAAATACATAAGACTTAGACTTTAAGGGAAAATACCAGCTATACTTGCTGTCATCATCAACAAGAAGCAAATAATACCTATAACCACTCACTGAAACAACATGAGATGGTCCCCAAACATCACAATGCAACAATTTAATAGACATAGATCTAGGAACACCAAAAGGAAGCTTGTGATTCTTTGCTAGAACACAATCATTGTAGAAGAAGTCCAGAGAGGATTTGCCTTGTACAACAACTTTATTTGTTGACAAAACTTTACGAAATATAATTGAAGAGGGATGACCAAGCTACCTGTGCCAGATTTTGACATTGGCAGAAGTACTTACTAGTGCAACATGTGTGGAATGAGTAGCTTTGTAGGGAGTAGGTGAATTGTGAAGAGTAAAGAAACCATCTTTAACTTGTCCTCGCAAAAACGTCATCCCTGTAAAACGATCATTGACAGAGGATCCATGAATATCAAGAGTTAATGAACAATCATTATCTTTGATAAATTGATAGGCAGAAAGTAGACTATGCTGCATTTGAGGCACATGAAGAACATTTTGCATTTTAAAAGAATGAGCAGGAGTATGCTAAACAGATGTGCCAACATCCTCTATAAACAGACGTTTACCATCTCCAATGTATACCTTGTCTTCACCATTGTAGGGATTAGGAGATTGGATATTGGAGATATCATTGGTGATGTGAGAGGTAGCACCCGAGTCAATGAGCTAAGAATGGGAAGGCTTAGCAGTGTAATGAGCACACATGTCATTAGGTTTAGCTGGAGGAACCTTGCCTGAGATCTCTGGATTCATTCGATCGAAACAGTCAATAGCTTCATGACTGTAAGATCCACAAATTTAACATGGAGATTTTTAACCAGAAGAGGATGCAGTACGATTGAATCCAGAATAATGAGTGCCATGATTGTAACCAGAGTTATGATTGCCATGATTTGAACCCCGAAAACCACGATTATGTCTTCCTCAGTTAGAATTATACCAGAAAGAATTCTGAAGTGGCTGAGTTCCATGATTCTGAGTAGCAAGAGCTTGTGGTGGTGTGAGAATGAATGGCGGTTGGTCTTGTACAGAGAATGCCTGAAAAGGCTCAGATGAGGAAGTCTTCTTGCGACGTGACATGAATAGTTCTTTAGTAAGCAACAAGCCATGTAATTCATCCAAGGAAGTAGACGAAAGGCAAAGTAGTATGAAATCAGTGAATGATTCAAATTCATTAGGAAGACCAACAATAGTTGCTGCAATGAGATTGCGATCAATGATAGAGGCTCTAGCAACAGTAAGGGAATCAAAGATCTCCTTGATTTGCTGAAGATAATCAGACATTGACTGAGAACCTTTCTGAATGTTTTGAAGCCGGGATCGCAATTGATGAATATAGGCATCCGAGACACCACTAAATTGCTGCTCAAGTTTGAGCTAGAGAACACAAGCAGAAGAGACACCAACAGTGAATGAAATGTCTTCCTCAGAGAGAGTCGAGTTGAACCAGATGAGCAGATTTTGATCCTTCTCATACCAGTGCTCGAAGGCTGGATTTAGCGAGCTATCAGGAAGAAAGGGCGATGGGCACGGTTCAGTGCCATCAACAATACCAAGAAGCTTGTAATGACGAAGAATCGATGCAAATAACGCTCGCCATGGCAAGTAATTGGACCGCTGGAGTTTGATCGGAACCATACTGCCGATATTCTGGTTTGAAGGAGGCACCGACTCAATTAGAGAAGAAGAATCGAATGGAGACACCATCAAGATTCAAGATTAACAAGTCAAAAATCCGAATCTGAGAACACAATTGCTCAATCAACACACCGGAGAAGAAGATAAAAAAAGAGCGGAAGATCGGAGATGAAGAATACAATAGGATCAGAGAGGCCATGAGGCGGTTGGCAATGGTACCATGTAGAATTCTAAGTACACATAATTTCGGAATATGCTTCAATTCTATTGAAATGATCATAAGATTACACTGGTGCTGCAGTATATGTAGGCAATGCGGCAATTACATTTATACCCTTGACTACTATATCAATTTACACAAGAATTATAACAAACATTATAACAAACATCTAACTAACTTTACTTGACTCTTTACAAACCACCACCACGTGGACAGAGAAGCTTCGGAAACCCCGTGCCAAGTTGAGGAACCCTCTAGCAACGTTGTCACTATTCATTGTCTTCCCCAACGTGTTTCATGATTTTCCAACATTGGTAGGCTTCTAGAAACACTTGGGATGTGTTTTAAGAGTAGATCGAAGCTTGTTTGAAGTTGTACATACGTGTTAAATGCATAAAATAGCTCGGAGTAGCTTTTCCTAATTTTTCGGCGAGCACCGCCACTTTCGAGGTCCTTTTCGGCCAAACCATGGCGAGTTAGCCATCATACAAGGTACCATTATCTTCATCTCAATGAGTACTACAACTTTGGTTTTTGAATCACTTGATTTGGTTGAATATCGGAGAAGTTATACGCGTTTAAAGTTGTGCCCAGAAACCGGCCAAACCTTGGCCTAAAAACGGGTTAAACCCGACCCGATAACACTAAAGCATGATCCAAGCCCAAGTTATTACCTGACCCAATTGTCCAGCCCAGCCCAAAACCCCAAAGCTCAGGCCTCAGCCTAGAAGAATAGGCCCAGACCCAAGTCGGCGCATGGGCGCCTGTCTTGGCCGGCACGTGGAGCGCGCCTCCACCAGAGGCATTATGCTCCGCCGTCGTCCACGGCGGCGCTGGCGACTTTTCCAGCGACCCAAATCAGCATGTGGCATTTCGGGCCACCACCCCGTCGTGATGCGAGAGGGCGTGTTGGGGTACCCGAG
Source organism: Malus fusca (assembly GCA_035220775.1). Taxonomy (NCBI): domain Eukaryota; kingdom Viridiplantae; phylum Streptophyta; class Magnoliopsida; order Rosales; family Rosaceae; genus Malus; species Malus fusca. The sequence goes on along the minus strand of CM069071.1, from coordinate 24,689,402 downwards.
GTGCCCCTTTATGTTTTTCAACGTCCTGAATCTGTTTATGACGTCCATTTTCCGAAATTCAATCATTATGGTAGAGTTTTATTTTGGACCATTTATGTGCTTAGGTACGATTATTAGTGACGTTTACGTCCCTCCTATTTTGTACGGCTCTTCGATGACGGAGTATATGTGAGTGGATCCTTTCTAAAATGCATATTTTACTATTAGGTATGCATACATGAAAGCATGATTTAATGGTTACGTTTTAAGAAACGTTTATGAGTAAATTGGATTTACGCTTTATGATATTCATGTTTTATCGACTTTACGTTCTTCGTAGTATATATGATTGATGACTATATACTACGAATATGTTTTATGATATGATGTTTGAGCTATTGAGCTCCGATGATATATATGCATATGTATTTTGGAAAGATTATATTCAATGATTTTTTTGCTTATCTAGTGGTCACTATATGCCTTCGGGTGGGTGCTGTAGGAGCCTACGGGCAAATGAAGTGTTCTATATGCTTTCAGGCGAATGAAGAGTTCTATATATTTTTGAGCGATACAGATACCACTATTTAGCACACTATATACGATATATGTTTTATAAAGGTTTTATGGCATGCTAGGGTTTTCGGAAAACCTACTATTTATTATGCTATATGAGTTTTCATAAACTTTGGGGGTTAGTACGTTGTTGAATAATTATGTTAGTACTATTTATATACCAACTTGGTCCACTTATGTTTGTTTTGCGCCCCCTCAGGACATAGGAACGAGGCATACGATCCGAGTTACGAGGCATTCCCCTACTAGTGATATCGTGTCATCCTCTCTGCTTTCGACATCACTTGTAATAGCACTTTCTGTCACACCTTCCGCTTGTAACATGTCATGCATTATCACTATCATTTTATTGACGACTGAATATTATTATATTATTTTGGTAAGGTTTGTATTTGAATATTACATTATGTAGTTCACGCGAAATTTATATGCATGTTTCACATGTTCTAGGTTTTAGTCAGGCGGTGAGCTAGGGCCTAGCGCCTAGACAGCTAGGTGGGGGCCTAGATGGACTAGGTGAATTTAAGTAAATCTATTTATATCATATAAATAAGTGTCTATATATACTTTAAAAAAGTACATAATTGTATAAGGACACATAAAGTACAAAATAAAATGACATTAAATGAGTGAGAGTCACAACTTAGGCGGGTGCCTATGCGAGTTTAGGCGGGCAAGTCGGTTGCCTAGGCAGGCTAGGTGTCCTTCTAAAGAGGTCTAGGCACCCTCGCCTAGGAATTAATCGGGATGGTGGTCAGCCGCCTAGCACTTAGGCATGACCTAGGTGGCGCTACGCGAGGATTTTTAGAACAATGTCATTTACACAATAATTGTAATGAAATAAGTTAATTAACTAATAAAGATATAATATAATAACTATGACAAGTGGCCCAGTGGAAAAGTGCGAATAACAGCTCCTTAAAGAAAAAACAGGAGGTTCTGCGTTCGATACTTTGTAAACTATGAATCTTCTTGATCGTGACCTCGGATTGTAACAACCCAACTTGATTTTTATTTACGGATTTTGGAACGAGGACATTTTGGAAATTTCACGGGTGAAAGATATTTTGGGCTGTTACGTTTGGGCCTTAAATGGTTAGCCGGGCGGGCCTACCTTTCTTTTTGGTCCCCGAACCTCCCTTCTTCTTTGCCTGCCACGTGGCACCCCTACTTCATCTCTCCCTTTTCTCTCATTCTCCCCGAGCTCCCTCACTCTCTCTTACCTCTCTCCATATTGCATACCTCTCTCTCTCTCTCCCTATCCTATGTGAAGCACAGAGAACCCAATGATTTCCTCCGGCAATGGACTGCAGCTCCACTTGGATTTCCCGACCACTTCCCGGCCAAGGCTGGGCCTCGAAATGGTATGTTTCACTTCCCCTCACTCGTAGCTTCATTTCCTTGGTTTAGTCACAAAATATGGTTGAGAATCGGAATCGATCGGAGCTCGGGAAGCTCCGGCCTTCTCCCTCATCAAAACCAGGTCAAACCGACCCACACTCGGAAACCTAGTTATTACCCGGCCTAAATCCTTGGGCCAAGCTACCAGGCCTAACCCAAATGAACCCAGCCCAGTTGTTAAGCCCAAACCCAATATAACCCAGGCCTTCGGCCCATTGAACCCTCGGCCCAAACCCATTTGGGTGACCCACTGAACCCAGGCCCATGCTCAACCTTGTAGCCCAGACCCATGGAACCCTTGGCCTAAAACCCTTAGCCCAACCCATGTGGAACCAACCCAGAAACTAGAACAAGATCCGACCTGGATTTGGCCCAACCCAGTAGGATCAGGTCCCTGGCCGCGCGTGGGTCGACGTGTGGGCTTGCACATGGGCGAGCCTGAGGGCATGTCTTGGCCGGTGTGTGGAGCACACATGCCTCCACCATCCACGGCGACGTCATCGACTTTTCCGGCGACCCAAAATGGAGTGTGGCGGCACGTAGGGGCACCCGAGGTCCCCTATTATGTTTTTTTGACGTCCTGAATTCGTTTATGATGTTCGTTTCCCGAAATTCAATCATTTGAATGGAGTTTTATTAATTGGACCCTTTATGTGCTTAGGTGCATTTATTGTGGCGTTTCCGTCTTTGCTAGTTTGCATGGCTATTCGACAGCAAAGTATCTATGAGTGGACCCATTCTAAAATGCATATTTTACTATTATAAATGCATACATGAAAGCATGATTTAATAGTTACATTTTATGAAACGTTTATGAGATATCATGCTTTACTAAGAATATTTTGGAATACCATACTTTGTCGATTTTTACGTTCTTTGTAGTATGTATGATTGATGACTATATACTATGAAGATGTTTTAAGATATGATGTTTGAGCTACTGAGCTCCGTTGAGATATATCTACTTATGTTCAAAAATATTATGTTCAATGGTTTTTGTGCTTATCTAATGGTCACTGTTCTGCCTACGGGCGATGATACTTATATTGGCTTCGGTAAGGGTTGTAGTGCCTACTGGCGAAGATAATTATATTGGCTTTGACCGGGGGTTGTAATGCCTACGGGCGAAAGATATTTATATGGCTTCGGTCGGAAGAGTTCTATATGCCTTCGGGCGGGAGATGATACCACTACTAAGCACACTAAATATGATATATGTTTTATGAAGTTTTATGGCATGCTAGGGTTTTCGGAAAACCTATTACTTATTATGCTATATGAGTTTTCATAAACTTTGGGGGTTAGTACGTTGTTGAATAACTATGTTAGTACTACTTATAGATCCACTCGGTCTACTCATGTTTTGTTTTGAGCCCCCTTATGACTTAGAGTCGAGGTGTACAATCCCAGCATCAAGGCACTCCGCATCGGCATCTTTGAGTCCTCTCGGTGTAGGACCCATTCCTTTTTTCATTCAATTTTATATTATTTCTTTTTAGTGTTCTAGATTAGTGTATGCTCTGAACACGTTCCTCATTTGCATATTAATTATATTTAAATTTATAAGTCTTATTTATATTCATTGGTTCTCATGCATATTAGTATGGCTTCGTCACATTCGGGTGTCGGCCAGCACATGCCTACCCTAGTGTTAGGAGAATATAACACACCCCAACCTAAATCAAGGCGTGTTGGCCGTCACGTGAGGTGACGTAACCATGTGCACAATACGGAAGTGATAAGGATATAAAATGTGAGTAAATAAAAACCAAGCTAACTAATTTACAGTACACAAATATAAGTCCAAATAACAAAATTTAGGTGTGATTACACATAATCAGAGCGTAGATAGCCTAAGGGTAGTCCACCAGGACAAGTACTAACTATACAATACCAGAGATGGTCCTACATTAGTGATAATCTGTTAGAACCGCCGTCAATTCCTCGTAAGCCACCAATAAGCACTCCTACCTAAAACCTGAAGGGGTACAAAACAGAAAGTGTGAGTGGACAAAAACAAAGCTTTTCAAAACCATTTCAATCATCAAAGGTAGTTACCCCTCGCCTTAAAACCTGTATAATTTCCCAGAAAATAGAATACATACATATAACAAAGCCATACTCAAATTACCAAAATCCACATATATACCATGTCAAATGTCTCAGCATAATGAAATAAGTAAACCAGGTGAAATAAATCAATGAAAGTAACATGTCAGTCGAATCCATCTATTGTGGCATGTACGGCTGAACCTATAGCTCATCAAGTATGCCTGCACATGAGTTGGAACCACCTAGAGTGGTTTGTACGATAGGACTGGGTGTAAATAAATACGCTCAAGTGCTACGATCACATGAAGACTGTGCGAATAATCGCGGGTCACCTACGAGTCGGAACCACTTAGAGTGGTCTTTACAACAGGACTGTGCACCTAACTTGGATCCAAGGTGAGCGTGTGGTGCGGGAGGTGAACATCACGTGAAGGACTGTGCCCTGGCCACGGGCGAGAGAACTAACACCGGGGTGCAGGTTTATGAGCTCTAAATGCATCAAACATAATTATAACCATGCAATTCACATTCACAATCTATAAACTCACCTGGAACTTACCTGAGTGTCCGCAGTGTCAACAATAACATATGCAACTACTAAATGCATATTCTAAATAATAAACATTTGACATGGCATTTCAAAGCATCAAACCATTTAAATAAGTTTTCTGGGGAAAATACCAAGCATATATATATATATATATATATATATATATACTGAAAACCAAAAGCCCACTCACTGATATATTGAAGGGTCGTAACCCCCGAGCCTCGCCTGACTGCGCTCGTCCTCAGGAAACGTCTCACCTATATGAAACAATTATTTTAACGTTATTTTAAGCACATAATCAAAACTAGGAAATAACTTCTCATACGTTGCTCAATTGAGGTGTTTGAATATACCATCGTGGCCTACTCAACACCACGAACAACCCCATATTTTTAGAAAAAATTTCTACGTTCCCATGCGCCCTCATGCACCGGCCAAGGCACGGCCACACGCGCCGCCCACGTGCTTGTGCTTGGATTCCCTAACAGCATTAGGGAATATTTCGTTAAATAATGGAATATACCGTTTAATTTACCTGACGTCGTTAGCATATTCCCTCAAAGTTGACGAAATATTCCCCTTCTTTTTCCTTGGTTCGCCGGAGTCCGGCCCCGGTCACTGCTGCACTCACTGGAAACTGAAAAACTTCACTATCTCTTCCATTTCAACACCAAAATTCATGAAATTTGTACCAAAATGAAGTTCTCAACTAGGAGAACATGATCTTACCACTTTGGAGTCCTAAAACCAACAGAATTTAGCCGAAATAATTTCGTGGAAACCGGCTAAGTCTGCAACTTGAGTGTCCCAAAACCTTCCAAAATTCCTCTAACAACTTCGTAAAGTCTTTTTAAGAATCTCTCGTACCTTGGAACCCCGTGAAACACTCGTGATCAAGCTCGAGCAACAGGGCACCTCGTTGGAGTTCACAGGTTCTCAGGTTCCCGAAGTTCTCACGTTAAACTAATGGTATAGTTAGACTCCTGAGCTTGCAAGAAACTCGAAGGTAACTACCACTAGCTCGATCTGCAATGGTTTGAAGGGATTTGGGCTGGTTTCCGGTGTATGGAAAGGGAGAGGGTTCGAGAACAAGAGAGAGAGTACGGGAAAGGTTGCACGTGTGAGTGTGTGTATGTGTTGATCCGGATTGGGCACCCACCTAATATCCGTAAATTCTAATTGGGCTATTCAAACTTGGTCCTAACAACCCTACAATTTCAATTGGATCCCAAAACTTAGGAAATTAGATAATTGGTCCATTCTTTTAGCCCATTTTTCCCATTTTCTTAATCCATTAATACTATCACAACCCAACACTCAAGGGCAAAATAGTCATTTCCACGCTATCGGGGATAAATAAATATAAATTTGGGACGGGGTCATCACAGAATATCAGGGTCGGGAGTGTCATGGATAGGGTGCAATTCCCAACTAGCTTCCTCCGGGCCCGAAAGTGGTGGATAACCGTGGTTCACCCGTAGTTGTCCCCCGTTTAAAAGGAAAAAAAAATAAAGAAATAATATAATTAATTAATTCCTTTAGGACATGACAAATTGAATATAACATAAAGGTTCTAGGAAGGTTGTTTACATATATATATGTCATTTCAATTCCAATCGTGAAAAATTGTTTTCGGAGGTGGATTGTCTGCCCTCCCATTTCCATACTCTTCCCATCCCCTATTGTTTGTGTGGTCACGGTTAAGCCACATCAACATTTTATATTGATTTTTTTTATAAAAATAATAAAACAAAAAGTAATAGGAATATAAAATGTTGACGTGGTTTAACCGTGACCACACAAAACATGAGGGGATGGGAAGAGTATGGAAATGGGAGGGCAGACAATCCACCTCCATTGTTTTCACCATTTGACTCGTATCTTTACATTATATTGTGATAGATAGTATAACGACATTTGTCGTAGCAAATTTCTACTTTCTTCAATTTTGATGAAATAGTACCTACAAAACAATAAACACCTTTGAGCAAATAACCAAGCCTCACGCGCCCACGAGGTGGGGGCTTGGGCAATAGATCTCTAATGTCTAAGTCAGTAACTCTGAAAAAGTGAGTGTTTAGGGTTTTTATGAGTAGTAAAAAGCTTACCGAAATTTGGAAGAGATGGAGGTATTTATAGAAGGAGGTGGCGGCCATGGGGTTAGGATTGTGCTCTACACATGACGGCATCCTATTGGCGAAGGTTTGCCATCCATAAGATGCACCAGGAAATAATATTCCCAATATATTTATTAGACAATAGTATCTTGGGATGATGATGGGAATATCCCTGATTGATTGTTATAGGGTTTCCTTACTTGATGGAGATGACCTTCAATTGGGAATGTATTAAAGGTAGGATTTAATAATTAATCCTATCTTTGATGCCTTTGACTTTTTCATGCCACAAGCATGGGAGCTTTAATCAGTCTAGTCTGTTACTTGCACTTCTAGGGATGCTAAGATGGACGTGGGAATATTTGTGTGCCATTCTCATTTAATGATGGCATTCTTGTCTTTCTTGAAGAAAAAAAAATCCATGTGTTGCCTTGTATATTTTTGGTTTTGGCTCCACAACATTGATTTTCCGATCCTGTAGTTTCCAGTATTTCTATAAAGTTAATAGCTAGCCATCAATGGAAGGATCTTGCTGAGTAAATTGAGTATTGTTTTCTGTTTTGTTGTTTTCTCTTAGTTGTGTGGGTAATAATAAAAACTTAATGAGTTGTCTGGAGTTTTGAATCTCGCAATATGCGAGTTTGGTCGTTTTAAAACAGTGCAAGCATGTGTGGGAGCAAAAAATGACTCCTCCACTAAATAAGCCACTCGTACAAGAAACATGAGGAGTGGAGCTACAATCAAGCAACATAATACCCACTCCATGGAACATGGAGACATAGAAGGAGAGTGGAACTTGGAGCCTAAGACTTGAATGCCTATAAAAAGGCAATAATCCCATCAGCATGGAGAGAAAGAGAGAGAGAGGTATGAGATCATTCTATATCGTACAAGCATCTTGAATAAAGACTGACTTGAGCGTCAGAGTGTTTCCTTGCAGGTCCCCCCGCTCTCATTAATGGAAAACGAAGATGATGTTTGGCTTCTCGATGTGATTACAAGATTTACTAGTTGGAGGATTTAAAGGATCTGAATTTTTCCGCTCCAATAGTTGGCGCCGTCTGTGGGAAACGTACAAAAAGCCAGTCTAAGCTACAATAGGGCCATGGATTAAAATCCCAAAAAACAAAGACTTGCTGCCCTTCTTTATGATTTCTCAAATTGATAATAAAAGTGGCAAGGATTATGAGGGCAAGGACCTTCAACAATGTGGGAAGAATGAAAGATCAGTAATGCATGATGGCTGCTGGACATAAGACTAGCCGAGAATTTGGGGCACGTTGTGTATCACACGAACAAAAAAGTCCTAGCATAAGGCAATGATTTAGAGTTAAGTGTTGCACCAACCAGCTTTACACACTTCTCTTAGGATGAAGCGACTGGACATGATCGACATAAAACGTGTGTACTGAGGGAATATGTTTGTCACTGGAATGGTTTCTACCAACTACAATGGTGAGTGGAGAAGGGAAAAAAGAATCATGCATGATGATTATAATGCACACTACTTGACTGCAAAGATAATACCGGCCACAAGCATTTACACCGCTTTTGACAACCACGACTGTGTTAAAACCAAGAATGAACATTTGACATAAATGTATATTTGATCAAGCACACAAGAACTGGGAGAATATTTCTTATTGAATTCAAGAGCATACAATGGCATTAAATAGCCATGCCAAACAAACTGGAAAGGAAATCATAACAACCCATGTTTACACAGCCCTAATTACGTGGTACATGACTAGTGATGGAAACAAACTAAACAAGCGTATCCCTCAAAGTTAGGGATTATTATCCACTACTTGAAACAAACCTACAAACCAAGAAACCCAACCCTCATGTCTAGGTAACCCTAAAACTTCAACATCCTGCCTTAAACTGATTCCTATTAGCAATTAGTTTATACTTGGATATAAACAAATACCCAATAAGTCATGTAGCTTCAGAAACACATCAAGCTTTAGAGGTTTAGTCATTATATATGAAACTTGCTCTTGAGTATTGCACTGAACCAACTGCACAACTTCATCTTTGGTGAGCTGACGAAGAAAGTGAAAGCGCATATCTATGTGTTTGTTATGGCCGTGCATCATAGGATTCCTTGAAAGCTTAATTGCTAAGCTATTATCACAATATACTGTGGTAACCTTACATTGAACATGACCAAGTTGCTGCAGGATTCTCGTTAACCACACTGCTTGACATGCACTCGATGCTGCAGCAATAAATTCAGCTTCGGTAGTAGACAAAGTGACCATTGGTTGTTTCTTCGAAGACCATGACATTGCCTCTGAGCTCAGCATAAAATCCTACTCTGAAGTACTCTTCCTATCATCCTGATCACCAGCATAGTCACTGTCTGTAAACCCACTAAGCTCCTCATTTCCTCCCTTCCTGTAAAACATCCAGGATTGATTGTGCCCTTCAAGTATCTCAACGCCCTTTTAGCTGCTCATAGATGAATTTCAGTTGGACGCTCCATGTATCTACTAATCAAACTCACTATAAACATCATGTCAGGACGTGTGGCAGTCAAGTACATTAGACTGCCCACGATTTGTTTATAGAGAGTGCTATCAACCCGTACCCCATCTTCATCTTTGACAAGCTTGAAACCAGAAACAATAGGATTATGGACTGGGTTGCACTGATCCATGTTGAACCTCTCTAATACCTTATGAGCATATTTCCGTTGACCAATAAATATACCATCCGGCCTCTGTAGCACTTCAATACCGAGGAAATAACTCATCCTCCCAAGATTAGTCATATCAAACTCAGCCATCATAGAATGCTTAAACTCTTTGAACATTAACTCATCATTTCCAGTAAATATAAGATCATATACATAGAGACAAACAATCAACATTTTACCTCCATCTGTTGCTTTGATGAACAAAATGTGTTCATAGGGACACTTTGTAAATCCTTCCTTGAGAAAGTACGACTCTACACGACTGTACCAAGCTCGGGGAGCTTGTTTAAGGCCATATAGAGCCTTTTTGAACTTGTATACCTTTTGTTCGTGACCCTTTTGTACATATCCAGGAGTTTGTGCAACGAAGACTTCTTCACTAAGTTCTCCATGTAAGAAGGCTGATTTGACGTCTAACTGGTAAATGGACCAGTTTTCTTGTGCTGCAAGTGAGATCATAAGTCGAATGGTGTCCATGCGATCAATTGGAGCAAACACCTCAGCATAGTCGACTCCATAGGTTTGGCTGTACCCTTTTGCAACCAAGCTAGCTTTGTATTTATCCACTTCACCCTTCTCGTTGATCTTCGTTTTATAGATCCATTTTACACCAATCATTTTCCCCCTCGTGGCAGGTCAGTTAACACCTATGTGTCATTTTTCTCTATGGCTTCAATTTCTGAGTTCATTGCTTCTCTCCATTTTGCATGCTTCTCGGCTTCTTCATACAAAATTGGATCACTATCAACAAACATGGCTAGGTAGGCCATGTCTTCTTCCTCAGAAAGTCTCTGCCCGCTCTCGTAATCCTTCATCCATATGGGTTATCTTCTGATTCGTCCTTCACTAGGGGTGCTAGAGTCTTCATTTGTTAACTCATTAGATGAGTTATCTAAGCTATCAATTTGGTCAGAATCTCCATCTCTCATCAGTTTCCTCTCAATTTTCTTCAATGTCCTCCACTTCTTCCATTGGCCATTCAAGATCTTCCATAGTTGCCTTATGATGATTGTTGTCCCATTCCCAGCCTTTGTCTTCTTCAAACTCTTGTCATCAAGCTTAACTCTCTTGTTATCAGGAACATGAACATGAGAGATACACCCAAAAACCCTGAAATGGTTCACTGATGGTTTATAGCCACTTCAAGCTTCTTTTGGAGTCATATTCTTCACTGCAAGTGTTGGGCTCCTATTTAAAACATGAATTGTCTAGTTCACTGCTTCTGGTAAGAATGTCTTTGGAACCTTCTTCTCTGAAAGCATGCTTCAAACCATATTCACGATGGTTCGGTTCTTCCTCTCTGCGACCCCATTTTGTTGGGGAGTGTACGCAACAGTTAATTGCCTTTGTATCCCATTTTCATCACAAAAGTTTGTGAACTCATGTGATGTAAATTCGCCCCCTCGATCCATACGAAGCCTCCTTATGCATGCTCCACTTTCTTTTTCAATTTTAGCCTTATAGCTTTTGAAAGTATCAAAAGCTTCTGATTTTTCAACCAAAAAATACACCCATGTCTTTCAACTAAAATCATCAATAAAGGTAATGAGATACCTTTTCTTGCTGTTTGAAGTAGAGTTAATTAGGCCACATATATTAGCATGTACTAGTTGAAGAATCTGAGAAGCTCTTTATGTGCTTGCTTTTGGAAATGGATCTCTTTGTTGTTTTTCCACCAAACAGCTCTCACACACCTTTGCAGGGGCCTTGAACTGTGGTAATCCTTGCACCATCTTCTTCTGTTGAAGTACCTTGAGACCATTCCAACTTAAGTGACCATACCTACGGTGCCAAAATTGAGATTGATCTTCAATAGTCGAGTTGAAGCAATGTTGTTCTTTTAACAGTGAGCGAGCAAGAATGATAAACATTCTGTTGGAAGACATTTCTATTTCCATGACCAAACCCCTCCCAGGATGATAAATTGAGCATCTTCCATGTTGCATGAGGATGGCAAAGCCCATTCTCTTGCAGCTGACCAATGCTCAGTAAGTTGTTCTTCAATTATGGCACATAGAATACTCCAGTAATCACTTGCACGAGACCATTCACTTCCATTCGAATGTTCTCTTTCCCCAACACAGCAAGGCTTGAGTTGTTTCCCATCTTCACGTGTTCTCTAAAGCTTTCATCTAACTCTGAGAACAACTCATTTTTCCCACTCATATGGTTGCTGCAACCTGAGTTGAGAAACCAAAGTTCTTCTCTGCCAGCTTCATGGACATCCACATATGCCATCAGCAACATCTCTTCACTAGTTTCTGCGTAATTGACTTTTCCATCTTTGTCTTTCTTGGTGCACTCCCACTGAAAATGACCAAGTTCGTAACACTTGTAGAATTCAATGGTAACCTATCAAGGCCATACCTACCCCTTCCTCGACCTCGTCCTTGAAATGCACCACGTCTGCCTCCTCTACCTCCTGATTGAGGGTCATAGGTAACCTTCAGTGCTTGCTTATCCACGGTGTGCCTATTCATCCATTGTTCATGAACCAACAAGCTACTTTGCATCTCATCAATGGATAGGGCATCTAGATCGTTAGACTCCTCAATAGAACATACAACATAGTCATATTTTGGAGTCATGGATCTCATAATTTTCTCAATAACCACCATATCCCCCATTTTCTCTCCATGAACCCTCATCTTGTTGGCTATGATGAGGGTCCGTGCAAAATAATCGTTCACATATTCGCCTACCTCCATATGAAGTACCTCAAACTCTTTGCGAAGAGCTTGCAACTGTGCACGCTTGACTTGAGCAGTTCCCTAGTAGTTCTGCTTCAATGAATCCCAAATGTCCTTCGCTGTTTCTTTCTTCAAAATTGTCTCTAGGATAGAGTGGTCAATAGCCTGAAACATGTAGTTTTTTGCCTTCAAATCCTTCAACTTTTTATCTTCAATCGTCTTCTTCTGTGCATCAATGGGATCAACTCCTTCTGCTGCTGCAGGGATCCCGGTCTCCACGAAGCTCCAATACTCCTTGGAACGTAAGAAATTTTCCATGAGCATACTTGAGTGATCATAATGCCCATCAAACTTTGGTATCGCAGGTTGAACGAAACTACTCTCCGCTGCCATGTCGTTGTTCTAGCTCCGGTCTTTTCAAGCTTTGATCAGGCCCCGTGATGGGGCTTTGATACCAGATGTTAAAACCAAGAATGAACGTTTGACATAAATGTATATTTGATCAAGCACACAAGAACTGGGAGAATATTTCTTATAGAATTCAAGAGCATACAATGGCATTAAATAGCCATGCCAAACAAACTGGAAAGGAAATCATAACAACCCACGTTTACATAACCCTAATTACGTGGTACATGACTAGTAATGGAAACAAACTAAACAAGCGTATCCCTCAAAGTTAGGGATTATTATCCACTACTTGAAACAAACCTACAAACCAGGAAACCCAACCCTAACGGCTAGGTAACCCTAAAACTTCAACAAATTGCACCGACAGATGAGACCATTTGGATTAGAGAAACTCCAAAATGTGTCAATGCTGAGCCACTCACATTAGTTGCCCTGGTCATACCAAAATTGGGGCAAAGTTAAACCCTCCAAATCGATAAGAATTCTTAGACCATCTCTTTTACAATTTTAGAAATTACATGAAAGTACGGTATTTTTATGCTTTTTCATTACGATAATTTATGTGATACTACAGATGGTAGGTGCGATCGAACCTGTCTAGCATGATGAGAGTGAGTTTGAAATGAGATTGTGATGGGATCTAAATTGCAAGTCTTGAAGGAAGTCCAAGCCAATCAAACATGGCGTAATATTGCAAATAATGCACGAGGATGATAGAGTCAGAAGCTACGAAGAAAAATGAAAAGTAACCTATTCGGCAAGCACTCAAAGCTTGAAAGCAGAATAAATGCACTGAATTTGCTTCGACAGATAAGAACTATTGCACTATTAATTAGTTTCGTATTCGTGCAATTCATGGTTTTTCTTTGGCAAAGAAAGCCGAGAACATTGAATCACTAACTGAATCTCAATTTATTTATCATTTACTTTATCAGTTATGGCAATGAATAATATGAGTATTTCACTATTAATGTCGTGGCCTCATATTGAGGATTGTTGGAGTTGTTTTGGCAGTGAATTGTTCCAATTTGTGAGAATATGGAGGGGAAGTGGAAATGCTTACATTGCACATCATTTGGTTTCATATTGAAAAGGCACTTATTCGGCAAACACTCAAGGGTTGTAAGCAAAGGAAATCCATTTAATTTGACAACCACGAAGATGCCCAACAGATAAGAGTTTCTATCTTACACATGCTCATTAGTACTATTGATGTTGTTCGAATTTTAATCACTCTGAGGGCATACTATTACTATATAAATTGGTGATCGAAGATCATGAGACCGTGGGTTGAAGAACTAGACCGAATAAGAGCCGAAGGCTCAAGATCGAAGGTCGAAGACCCAAAATTCATGGTCGAAGACCAACATGATCGTGGCCGAAGGCCAAACTCATGGTAGAAGACCAAACTCATGGTCGAAGACCATATGATCATAGCCGAAGGCCAAACTAATGATGAAATCTCAAGTCGAACGAATTTTTGCAAAGAAACATTTTTCCTCTACAAACCCTCAACGATGTGTTTGCAGAGAAAAAAGGGGGCAATGTGGGAGCCCAAAATGACTCCTCCACTAAATAAGCCACTAGTACACCAAACATGAGGAGTGGAGCTACAATCAAGCAACATAATACCCACTCCATGGAACATGAAGACATAGAAGGAGAGTGGAACTTGGAGCCCAAGACTTGAATGCCTATAAAAGGGCAATAATCCCATCAGCATGGAGAGAAAGAGAGAGAGGTATGAGATCATTCTATATTGTACAAGCATCTTGAACAAAGACTGACTTGAGTGTCAGAGTGTTTCCTTGCAGGTCCCCCCGCTTTCATTGATGGCAAGCGAAGATGGTGTTTGGCTTCTCGATGTGATTACAAGATTTACTAGTTGGAGGATTTAAAGGATCTGAATTTTTCCACTCCAACAACATGACACTCGCAAATGATGTCCGTCTCCCTCCCCGCGCCCGGGTATACGCACACACACTCGCGGAATATATCTGTATTGGATATACACGCAGTCACCAGCACTTATTTTGAGCTCACAGTTGAGTGTTCACTTTCTGTTTGGTTCCCGAGAAAATGTTTTGAAAGACTAGAAGCACTTGGAAGTTTTGGGAGGACCTTATATTTGTTCTGCTTTCTGTTTGAGATTTCAAGCTTCGTCTTCTTCCTACAGTTCTCCCATGGTTTCTGGGAAAGGGAACGCAGTTTTCAGTTGTTGGAATGGGCTCCTTTTAAAATTTGTGATGAGTATTAAAGTCAGTGACACAGAGACTTACGACGGCATTCTCTATGGTCGGAGTTTTGAGTGTCTTTTTTCTTTAATTCGGTACAGGATTCAGATAGAACAAATAAAAATTACGAAATGTATGCAGTCTCTCTTGTTTATTGTAAGTGAAATTCAAAGTGAGAGCTGACAGAACTGATTTTTTATGATCTGGAAACTGGCATATTTTTTGTTTCTATTTTACATTGTGCAAAGACAACTCTATAAATGCTCTTAACTTGTAATCAAAATTCGACAACCAAAACCGAATCACAATGATGGTAATAACCAACTGTGAACAAGTTGCAACTTACTATTAACAAATAAATTTAGATTCCCTTCCACAGTTCTGAATTGTTCTGTTTCTTTTCTTCTGCTCAACTTCTTTCGACAAAATTTGTTATCGCCAAGTAGAAATCCAGTTTTGAATACATTAGGTTTATTTTCCTGAGTGAACTTGGGCATCATTTCAATCATTTCAAGAAAAATGATGTCACTTTTCTTGTGATGCCTTTGTAAAACAAAGTCAATTTTCATGTATTATCTCATTTTGCTTTCTTACATTGTATCCGTGTAGTTCCTGTTAACTTGACAGAAACTTTTATATGCAGTATCCAGAGGGGCATGTTTCGAGAAGTGTATACACCATTTTCAAATTGGTGAGTGCCTCTCCAACTTCAGGTCGCTTATTAAATGAATATTTCCAAGATTTGTCTAAACTCATCAGGAAAGTACCACAAAAAGAAAAGCTTTACGCTTATATTCATCTCCATTATTTACTAATAAGCTGTTTACTGAAGCTGCCTGTAGTTATTTTTGCTAAAATTTTCTTTGCCCTAGATTTGTAGAAGAAACTTCTTGATCTTAAGTTGTTATTTAGTCAGTCATCTCTGTTCTTAATCTGTTTCATGCCTTGTGTTTGGGAACAGTGTCAACTGTTTGTAATTAAACATTAGCTTGAGTTGGAAAATTTGATGAATTAACTTTGAAGAGAATGTACCGTTAAAATCTTCGCATCATCTCACTTGTAATATAACTTGCTACGCAACTAAGGATTCTCATCTTGCTGGTAATTTGAATGAATTAATATTTGTTTTCCTACGTAAGCATTCTCACTTGTAGATATGAGCACCTTCCTTGGTCATTTAAGTAATAAATTTACTCTCCCCATTTCATTTCACAGCGATCGCAGTGAATGCCAAGCTTTTATATGCCATCGTTGAAGTACAGTCACTCTCAGAAGATTCTTTATCTGATGGAAATCAAAAGGAAAGGCCTGGAAATCTTTTGAAGGAAGAAATATAAGCCTAGCCTTATTGTTGCTTCAGATCTTGTGCCAGTGTTAGAAGCAAAATGGGTGTGAAGCGCTTGTTGTTAAGAAAAGGGTGTCGGGTCAGATCTTGAAAACTGCAGGTTACGGATTTAAAAAGATACCTATTGAGAAGATGTATTTATTTAACATAATTACCTCCCTTTTTCAATCGCAGATGAAACTGAAAACTATTGACTGAGGTGTGATTTCTACTTTTCATTACAGATATGTTCATCCAGTTTTGAATAAGGGATGCCCAGTTGTCATTGGAGGAGATCATATTACAAAGGAATCAGGAACGGGACTGGTCCATACAGCTCCTGGACATGGTCTGGAGGATTATGTCACTAGCCAGAAGTACCGACTACCCATGCTTTCTCCAGTAAATGATGATGGAAAGTTCACTGAAGAAGCTGGAAAGTTTTGTGGGCTTGATGTACTTGCTGATGGTAATATTGCTGTTGTGAAATACTTGGATGAACATTTATCAATTATCATGGAACTTTTTTATTATTTTTTTCATTCGGGTTATAGCAAGCTGAGTCAGAGACAAGCTCTTCCCGCTGTTATGCAGAACAGAAGTATCCATATGATTGGAGACCAAAAAAGCCCACAATATTTAGGGCAACTGAGCAATGGTTTGATTCAGTAGAAGGGCTTCGCGGGGCTGTTATGGATGCAATTGGTCATGCAATTGGCCATGCAATAGGTCTGGATTTACATTTTGTTCAGGCGGAAAACAGAATATGTGCATTGACTTCTAGCCGCTCTGATTGGTGTATATCACGGCAGGGAACATGGAGTGTTCTAATTCCAGTCTTTTATCCTGTGGAGTCAAAGGAAGCTCTTGATGAATGAAGTGTAAGAGCCAGTTAGATACACACTTCCTCTTTCTGTCTACGTATTTCCAAATATTAGTGTGTCTAATTAAGATCTTATAGAAGTTGATATTTGCTTTAATTTTGAGCATCAGTTGGGGATATTTTCACTTTTGCAATTGCATGTCTGCAAACACAGGTGTGTATTTGTGTGCTTTTAGTACATATATGAAGATAGCTAGATAGTTCAATCAATCAATATCCATATATACAAAGACTGCTCTACTGATTAGCCCAATTTTAATTATTTTAAAGATGAATGGTGTATTTAATAGATTAAAATTTGATTCCTTCAGTCATCTATTTTTGCAGAGATAATATCCGAAAAGGTTAGTGACGCGTGGTGGTACATGAAGGTGAAGGATCTTCTCCCTGATAAATATCATGATAAAGCATTTGAATATGAAAAGGGGACTGATACAGTGGATGTGTGGTTTGATTCAGGTATTAATACAGTTATTGTTTAACCTTTTCAGCTCTACCTTGTGCTGCTATACAAGAATATTATCTAATTACTTGCTAATAACAAGAAGATAGCAACCAATCTAAGTCTGGTTTGCATTCTCATTGTACTACTTTTAGTCAGCTAGGAAGCAATACTCAAAAGTGCAAGGGTATGTAATTTAAATAGTTTCAGCAATGCCAGTATATACTTGTGTATGTCCAGATGTTCATTCTTCTGCATGGATTTAAGCCACGGAGGCTGATTTCATTTTACAGAGAAGTATTTGTTTGAAAGAGTGACACGACATGAAACTGTTACTTTTCTTTGGTACGGGAAAGGCTCCATATTCCAGTGTCATGACACATGGATTTGTATTGGATGAGAAAGGTTTGAAAATGAGCAAATCTTTTGGTAACGTAGTAGATCCATGGATGTAAAGTAAATTTAAACGTACTGAATTATCACCTGAATCAATCTTCAACAGTATCTCTAGATGCTAAAGTCTTGTTTTTTTTTTTTTTTTCTGCTGGCAGGATGGCTATGGACCAGATATCCTGCGTCTCTTGGTTTCTAGTGTAGATTATACAGGCGATGTAACAATCCGCCCTCAATTTCTCCATCAAATGTCAGATATCTATCGGAAAATGTGAGGAACATTGAGATACCTTCTGGGAAATCTTCATGATTGGAATGTATGTTCAGCATTCACAATCAGTGCTTTTGAATTCAGATGTCTCACGCAATAAAAAAATTCTACGTGTTTAGTTATCTTAAGACTCCCATCTTTACTACCTCTCGCTGGATAAATACTTCTTCTTATTCCCGCATACACAGATTGGCGCACATGCACACAAGTTGTTTGGATTAAAACTTGAACTTTGGGCTCAAAAAGGAGTTGGCCCAAAGGGAGGCCTAGAAGGGGAGATGGCCGAAGCCCAGCCGAAGCCCAGAAAGCAGAAAAGGCTATTTCCGACTTGGTGTAGCTCATTTGAACCACTTGCTCACCTACTTAGAGACCAATTGGTGTAGACCATGCAACAAATCAGCCCAAAAGCACTTTACAGTGGCAGTACAAGTAAATAGTTGCTGAGTTATTGCCCTTCAAGCCGCATTCGGGCAAGGTTACTGCTACAGGAGGCCAAGCCGAAGTGTCTATAAAAGAAGGAAGAGAAATCAGAGATAAAGACACTCAATCAAACAAACAAATACAAGCACAAACTTTGCTCAAAGCCAGATTTTCCTTCAAATGAAGCTGTAGTCAGCCCAAGCCTTCATCCCTCTCTGGATAAACCCTCACTAAAAAAACCTTTGTAATAGCTCTGCTACCTTGTCAAGAACCTGCTGTAGTATCGATTTCTCTCTGTAAACTCATCTCCCTACCCCCCTTTCTAAAAGCTCAAACCCCTTGATAAACCAAAAAGATAGGAAGTTGCAAGACGATCAGCCTTGCCCAACAAGGTTAAACATTGCCCGACCCTCTTTGTTTTTGTCTTTTCATTCATTAGCCTAGCAATATGTTGTATACTTCCAGTTAGATTCAAGTTATTTCTAGTAAGATGGCTATTAAAAGACTCTCTCAGCTCTTGAATCCGATTTGAATATGTCTTCACAGTTCAAACTAGATCTAAGTTCTAAGCCCTCAGGCATGTAAGATTGATCATTTAAAAGTCCTTGGCCTCAAGGCATAAAAAAGAACCTTATGTGGACTTAACCCATCCACGACAAGCTTTGATAACAAGAAGTCCGAAGTTACTTGGGGCGCAAGTAATCGACTTATCTCTTAGTTTTATTTCCATTATATTATGATTATCGTAGAACGTTTGAGTATAGAAGGAATTTTGATGGGAAGCCTCAAGGCCTACACCTAAGGCCCTACAAAGGCACCTATTTGGGTTCATTCTGCTCTGCGGGCTCGGATAATCAGAAGTATAATGGTTATAACACTTCTGCAAACAATAAAACAGACATCGTATATGCGAGTACTGGGTTAGTTTTTTATCGGAAGCCTCAAGGCCTATACCTAAGACCCCACAAAAGCACCTGTCATAACTAACACAATCTCTCGGGTATATATACAACTAAAACTCAACATCCGTTTTACATCTGCCATGCTGAAGATGGCAGTGGCACGCCTGAGCACTTAAAAGTTAATCTTGATTGTGAGCCTCAAGGCCTACACCTAAGGCCCCATGAAGGCACCTTTCAAAGTTAACTCTGTCCTTCTCTTTCAGCTTTGCCCGACAAGCCTTGCCCGATAAGCCCGCCAGTGAAGCAGAAGCCCGACAGAAAGCATCAACCGGCGCCAACCTCTCGGGGAGCTGTGTGCTCATCGGCCAGGAAACATCCCCAGCGGAAATTCTAGCCACGAACACAAGTCATAATTAAATAAAACCTGTTTAATGCTTCTTTTTGTAAGTTTATGCTGCAAGTGACAATGCTGTTTCAGGCAGTTTTATCTCTTGGTCTGTTGTTTTCACTTTATATCTACATCTTGTTGGCAGGCGGATAATGCTATATCATACCACAATCTTCCCATGATTGATCAGTACGCACTGCTTCAGCTTGAAAACTTTGTGAAGAACAGTAAAGAGTGCTATGAAAACTATCAGTTCTTTAAGATATTTCAGGTGAACATTTTCTTAAGCCTGTCGATTTTATTTAGTTAGTTATGCTTCTGTCGATTTTATTTGCTGGAGAACTTCTTCATACAAGTATCTAATTAGCTTTCTTCTTATTCTCGGGTAATACAGCGGTTTGTTATTGTTGACCTGCCAAATTTCTATTTTGATGTCGCCAAAGATCGCCTTTATGCTGCGTATTTCTTCTCCTACTCAATCTATCTACCAGTTTCTAAGCATGTGCATGACTCTTGTACCCTCATGATGTTCATTTTCTCTATTCTTTCTCATGTCCTTCAGTTCTCATTTCGGAGGGGCACTCAAAGTGTTCGTTTCTGTATTTCCCCAATGTGGTGGAATATTTAAATCGATGATTTTTCTCTGAAAAAAATTCAGGTGTAATTATGACTTTGAGGTTGAAATAACACCTTATAATTGGTGACAATTATCTATCGAATGAATCCTATAGTGTTTGAATACATGATGATCATCTGTTGCACCTGTGATATCACTAAGACAATTATCTATCGAATGAATCGTATAATGTTTGAATACATAACGATTATCTATGTCACCTATGATATCACTAAGACAATTATCTATTGAATGAATCGTATAGCTAGTGTTTCTATCATCCAGACTTGGTAAAGGAGAATTCTGGAAGGAAGGAAGGTAAGAATGGGGTTGAATGCAATGCACTCACGCACATTCGAGAGGCCTTTTTCTAATCACGGGCGCTACGCGCCTCTAAAGATGTGTTGCATTAGTTATTTACCATTGTTATCCATTTGGTATAGACATTAATAGTGACACTACAGTTTTAGGTTACATACAAACTCACTAAACTTGGTTGGTCGCTCCACGTTTAATGAAACTTGCATTTTTATTGAGAAAAAACACGTTGTCTTCTTCTTTTAACCAATCCAATATCAAATAAAATTGTCTCACTCTCTTTAGTGTTTTCTAACAACCCACACAAACAATTAGCATGGAGATCACAATTAGCTACCAAGCTAAACAGCCAAATTCCAGTACGATAAACTATTATTATTAGGACGTACACCGTTCCACCATGATCATGGAAAAGACTTAGACTCGTTCATATGTTGTTTTGAGTATAAAATTAACAAATAAATAAGATGAAATGACCTACTATCAATTCTCTATTCTTTTCTTGGTCCTCCCAAATTTGTATGCCAAACCACCAAAAAGTACAGTTCAACGGGTCAATAATCTATGCTATGGATAATCGTGTTTGTTAATCATATGAACTCAATCCCCATATGAACTCAATCCCCTTCTTGGCTCCCAACGTGGATGCTGAATGCATGCACTCTTTTTATTTTATATGCAAATAAAATTTAACCTTTTCTTGATCCTCCCAAATTTGTATTTTCATGGGATAATTGGAGAAGTCAAAATAACTTGTCTTTGAACTGAGATGTTTTAAGCCTCAAAACTTGAAAAGAGAAAAGCGGATAAACAGAGTGAAGCTAAACATGATGTTCTTGATCAATCTCTTACATAGCAAAGGCCACTAAAGAGTAGAACTTTATGTCTAAATGATAGCAAACAAAACAACGCTTTAAATTGCCATCAAATTAAATTTAAGTACAAAGAATAAAAATTGGCTTGTTTTATTAACACCCCACATACTTAATACACACCACATTTTTTACATACATCCCGCATTTCTATATACACCCTACATTTTCTACATACACCCCACACTTTTATACATAAACCCCACACTTTTCACATCTTAGGTGCAAATACATATTTTATTTTTTACTTCTGTATAATCACAAAACAATGAAACCGGTTTTAAAAGGTAGAATTTATGTAGAAAATTGACCAAAATGCTTCCATGATTCATTGGATAGAAGAATTTCAGCTCTCGAAAGTTTAAAGCCAATCGAAACTCCTTGACCTGCATAAGCATCTGAGTAGATGCTTTAAGGGTGAGAGTCGATTTCATGCCGATCATCCGGCCATATTATCCCGCCTGGCTTTCACTGTGAGTGGGGGCACAATCACAAACACAATGGCATGCAGGCTGAAGCACATAACAATAAGATAATTATAAAATAACAGAATTAGGCCTCTCAATCTTGAGCCACAACCCCAGCAAGTAGTAACAGATAGCAGTTTAAAACCGAGTGTTATTTCTGAAAACGTGAGTTTCATGTGAAACCTTGAAACTGAAACTGAAACTCTGATACTGATTGGAATGAGTTTCATGTGAATACGTGGGAGATTGGAAATCGAAAATAGCAGTTTAAAACTGAGTGTTATTGCTTCTCCATGTAACTGCAGAGAATGTGCTGTTAATGCTGAAAACGTGGAGGAGATTATGTCCTTCTTTTCCTTTTGAAATTCCAATGGAGAAAGGCGCTTTGGTAGAAAGAAAGGATGTAGTTCATTATTTATGTGATGGGAAATCCAAGGGTCTCAATTAATTTCAAAGTGTTGGTGCCTTGTGTTTGATGGTTGTAAATTCTCATTTATGATATGTGCAGATATATTGTCCGCATCTAAACATCTCTCAATGTTTTATTTTTTGTATGACAATTTTAACCCTATTATATTTGTGTATTACCATTTAACCGTATTATATTAGGATAGCCCTATAGTTTTTGTTTTTTGTTTTTTATTTTAAATGAGGGTATTTTGAATGTTTCACTTTTTTATTTTTCTCACTTTATATATATACTAGTCTCTTGCCACACGCATACGCGTGTGACAAATGACCTTTTTATATTTTTTATTTAAATAATTAATTTACATATTTTTAAAAAAATATTTAAAAAAAAAAGAAATGAATTAAGGGGCTTTTAGATCTAGGTCCAAAAACATAGATGATTTTTAGGAGCGAGTCAAGTTATTTAATTACATGTTTTTATTTCTTTTATACTCATTTTATATTTTTAAAAAATATTGATCCCGATGATGGGGAGCTACCTGATGCTGCATGTAGATCTTTGATCAATGAGTTTTCCGAAGTTTTTCAGGCTGGATTCATTATGAAACCATGTCAAGGTTGGATTTACAAGCCGTCTGAATCTGAAGGGCTACATTTCTAAATCCTTTGTGGATCTGAAATAGACATGGCTGTCTACGCTCTCAGAATGAATACTTAAGCCTACTTAGATTGAAATTGTTAGAGTTCTCAACTTGTAACTTGTTATGCACGTTAAAAGATCTACATGAGAAGATTAAGTTAGGTTCGGATCCTTGCTTCCCACCACCATGGAATTTGCATAACTTCTTTGCAAGATCAACTTGTAATTTGTATATTTGATAGATTTTGATTAAATTGATTGACTTATGTGCATGATG
The DNA here is from genome assembly GCA_035220775.1 of Malus fusca. NCBI lineage: Eukaryota > Viridiplantae > Streptophyta > Magnoliopsida > Rosales > Rosaceae > Malus > Malus fusca. Next base: position 24,666,067 of record CM069071.1, on the reverse strand, counting down.
ATGCCTTTCTATTGATCAAAGTCTTATTTTTTTGTTCTGTTCTGAAACTCGAACCTGATCTCAGTTTCTTCCTTAAAACTTAAATATCCCCAGTTTGCAACTGGAAACTCAATTGCTTCATTTTGGCAAGATTTTGTCAATTTCGTTACATATATGTTACGTTTGCTTATGTTGCATAAGTGGGGCTCACTTCTTGTTGATGTGGCATATGCATAATGCTAACTTATGATACCACCCAATAAAATAAGCTCAAGATAGTGGGGAGAAGAGAAGACGGGGATGAGAAAGGAAGAAGGGGTTCATCGAAAATGATGGGGTCTGAATCTTGAAACGAACATTTTATATTTTAAAAAAATATTAAAAATCAATTAAAATCTTCTAATATTATGCATTTTTCAACTCCAAAAAATCTAATTAATATCTTACAATAACAAAAACTAATATACTAACATAAATTATGTACAAAACATTCTACCTTAACTCAAGTAACAAATATATGAATATATATTATACATGTAAGTGAGATATGAAACCTAACTAAAATGTAGGAAAAAACATAATATACCTACAAGCAAGACATTAATTTCTGACACGTTGATTATAAAAAAGAATCTGTCATATAGATACATAAAAATAATTAACATGTGATATAGGTTGATTATAAAAATTAAAAATAAAATCTATAAATGGGGTTTAAAGCAGGAGGAAGAACAAGAAATAACAAAAAATAAAAATAAAAAGAAATAATCAAAGAGATAATTAGGAAGAAATTTGATTTTTATAATAAATCTTGTCATTGAATAGATAATTATTGATAATTAAATAATTAAATTTATGGAATTGGACTTATTTTAATAAATTGGACTATTTGTCACATCCCGGCCCGGAACCCCACCACATCCCGGGCTCGACTCTACCGTAGCACGATATTGTCCGCTTTGGGCCCCAACCACGCCTTCACGGTTTTGTTTCTGGGAACTCACACGAGAACTTCCCAGTGGTTCACCCATCATGGGATTGCTCTTGCGCGAACTCGCTTAACTTCGGAGTTCCGATGGAACCCGAAGCCAATGAGCTCCCAAAAAGCCTCGTGCTATGCAGAGAAGGGAATATACATATAAGGCTTATAGGATCCTCACCCCTGGGCGATGTGGGATCTTACAATCCAACCCTCTTAGGGGCCCGACGTCCTCGTCCGCACACTTCCGGCCAGGGATTGGCTCTGATATTAAATTGTCACATCCTGGCCAAGGCCCCCACCACATCCTGAGCTCGACTCCGCCGTAGCACGATATTGTCCACTTTGGGCCTTGACCACGCTGTCACAGCCCGTCCTGAAATATTTTATCGATGGTGTGAATTGACCATTATACCCTTGAGCGTTATGTGGTGTTGTGGCTTGAGTTTGGGTTTTAAACTAATTTAATTAGTTCCTAAGTTTTTGGAACATAAAGTTGATGGTTTTGGGTTGTGATTAGTGACCCAAAATTGGACCACACACTCACAAACTCCCGTTGACCTTCTATCTCCTCCCTTTCTTGGATTTCCTTCCATTTCCGTACTACCGTACGGACAACCTTCGAACCTTCACTTCCAGTCACGGATCGAGGTTTTGGAAGCTATCTTTGTGTTCCTTGTAAGTCCAGGAACTCATCTACACCTTTGGTTGGACGTGAAACCCTCGAAAACCCGAGAACCCAAGAACCCCGATTTTTGTGCACTGTTCATGTGATCGTGAATATGATGTTTTTTTGGAGATTTTAAGCTGCTAGTGAGCCTTAGGACGTCTTCGCGAAGCTCGAAGAAGAAAAATGAAGTGTTTTGGACGTCGGGAAGTTGAGTTTGGCAAGTTTCAAGTTTGGCCGGAATATCGAGGTTCCTCCGGCCAAATCCCGTGGATTTTAGGGCTTTAAATTGATAAGGTTTTGTTCTTCTAGTCCTAAGATTCATTTTGGTACAAATTTCATGGATTTTGGTGTAAAAATGAAGAAGATATGAAGGTTTCTATATTTTCCAGTTTTCGACGATCGCAGCAGCGCCAGCGAAATTCTCTGACGAACCAAGGAAGACGAAGGCGAATATTCCATCAAGTCTGACGAAATATTCTAACGGCGTTAGGTAACGCCGTTAACTTATTTTAAGATTTAACAAAATATTCTTAACGGCAGTTAAGTTTCAGTTAAGGTTTGGATGCGCGTGGGGGCGCGTCTGGCCGTGCCTTGGCCGGCGCGTGGGAGGTTGAAATTTTTTTCTAAAAATATGGGGATGTTTCTGAGGATGAGTAGATCATGGTGGTATATTTAAATACCCTATTTGAGCAATGTATGAGAAGTTATTTCCTAGTTTTGTGTATGTGCTTTAAATAACGTTTATTCAGTTATTTCGCGTATAGGTGAGACCTATCTTGAGGACGAGCGCCATCAATTGAGGCTCGGGGGCTACGACCCTTCGACATATCAGTGAATGGGCTTTTGGTTTTCTGTATATACCTATATACTTGAGATTTTTCCCAGAAAATGAATTTGAATGATTATACGTTTTGAAATGCCATGCAAAGTATTCGCCTATTTTATTTATGCATTAGTAGTTGCATATAATTATGATTGGTGTTGCGGACGCACAGGTAAGTACCAGGTAAGGTCATAAATTAAAGATTTAAGGTTACTTCAGTTATGTGAGATGATGTGATGTTTTGATAGCTCATAAACCTGCACCCCGATGTTAGTGCTCCCGCCCAGAGTTAGGGCACAGTCATTCACGTGATGTTCACCTCCCACACCATATGCTCACCTTGGATCCAAGTTAGGTGCACAAGCTTGTCATACATACCACTTTAGGTGGTTCCGACTCGTAGGTGACCCGCGATCATTCGCTCAGCCTTCACGTGATCGTAGCACTAGAGCATATTTACTTTACACCTAGTCTTGTCGTATAGACCACTTTAGGTGGTTCCGACTCGTGTGCAAGATTTGATTTGATATGATTGAGATTGGTTATGAGCTATATACTCAGCCGTGCAGATTGAGTTAGAGGGATTTGGCTGATGCGATATTTGACATTGATATATTTTGCATGGATTTCTTATAGCATTGCATTGAGATACTTTGGCAAGGTATACTTCTATGGATTTTCATCTTGAGTATGATTTTTGATACAACTTATTATTACTATTATTTTCTGGGAAATTATATAGGTTTTACGGCGAGGGGTTAGAACTTTTGAGAAATGAAATGATTTTGAAAAGCTTTGTTTTGCCCACTCACACTTTCTGTTTTGCGCCCCTCCAGGTTTTAGGTAGAAGTGCTTGGTGGATCACGAGGATTTCGACGGGGGTTCTGACAGAACATCATTAATGTAGGATCACCTTTAGGTTTTGTATAATTAGTACTTGTCCTGCTTGACTGCACTTAGGATTTTGGTGACGCTTGGCATAATCGGTTGGAGTTTGGTGACGCTTGGCATAAGCGGTTGGATTGGAATTTGCCTACAACAACAACTTTCATTCCAATATCAGTATGTCACCTTTCGAGGCTCTTTATGGTAAATCTTCTCGCATACCCTTATGTTGGTCAGAGGTTGGTGAAAGAGTTTTGGTGCGTCCTGAGATAGTGGAGGAGACTACTCAGAATATTCAGGTGATTAAGTCTAACCTGAAAGCGGCCCAGGATCGACAGAAGAGTCTAGCAGATAGACATGTCACTGACCGTATGTATAATGTAGGTGATTGGGTATTTCTGAAGCTATCACCATGGAAAGGTGTTGTGCGGTTTGGAAAGAAAGGCAAGCTGAGTCCTAGGTACATTGGACCGTATATGATCACCGAGCGAGTCGGTGAAGTTGCTTATTGATGCGAAATTAACTTAACACACAAATTACCCTCTTGTTGACAATTGTAGTATGGATAGGTAAGGATCGTTCTGGACCGGGGATTAGGAGGGCTTGCTAATAACCTCTAAACTGACTCAAAAAATACTTAAAATAAACTTAAAAACACTTAACTAGACTCTAATGACTCAAAACAAACTTAAAAGACTCAAAACAGCTAAAAACAACTAAATAGACTCAAACTAGACACTAGTAATGACTTTGGACGAAAATTGATTTTAACTTGACTCAAAACACTTAAAAACACAAACTAAGACAGATTCTAACCTAATTAACACTTAAAACAAAGGGGGGTTTTGGTTTTGATGAATTTGAACTAAAACAAGACAGAAACTAAACTAGATAAAGTTTGGTACGAATTTGGTGATTTGAATGGATGATGGGCTAGCTAGAGGGTTCTTCTCCACACATGACACACTTGTACATGAATCGATTTCCAATTGCTTTTCAATAAATTATGAAGCTCAACACCCCAGATTAACCGTGATGCACTAATTAACCCTCAGATTTTCCTTTACTCATTGAATTGGATGAATGCATGCGACAACCCAAATCATTCTCCAAAGGTCCCCTACATGATTGCATAATAGAGATACAATTAGAGATCATTACGTTCCATGAAAATCATAAGTGTTGACGAGACATTTGTAACTATGAATGCATGATACGTTTGACAAGAATTCAATTAACGCGATTGTGACTAGCAACCTTCACTACTCATGAATATAAATTTGTAACGATTAGGTGAAACTCATTTATTTTCTAGCATCAAATTCATGCATGAAAACTAAGTATGCATCCTTAATCAACATACAAGAATCAGTTTTGAAGAAAACAGTTAATTGAATTGCATTCACAACTTATCAAATCGCAATTGGACGAAATCAATTCATATTGCAAATATGATCATGTTTCGAATTTCCCCCTAGCTAAAAGGGGTTTAGTTCCTCATGTTTGCAAAACAAAAATACATAAACTTAAACATTGAAAACAAAGAATGAAAACACCTAAGAATGCTCCAGCAATCCAACTTGAATGGCAAGTGCAACTCCAAGCAATCCTCATTCTTCTTCTTTGCAGCGGCACAAGGTGTGGGATGATGGATGAGTGGTAAGTTATGGTGGTGGATGGATATAGGTGAGTTATGGTGAAGGGTGGATGGGTCTCTCCAAATGAAATGCATGGCAATGGGTATTTATAGGGAAATGATGAATTAGGTGAGTTAGGTGAGTGCACATTCCATTCAATTTAGGTGAGTTAGATGAGTGCACCATCCATCAATTTAGGTGAGTTAGATGAGTGCACCATCCATTCAATTTCTGGTAGGTTAGGTAAGTGCACCATCTATTCAATTTCTAGTAGGTTAGGTAAGTGCACCATCTATTCAATTTCTGGTAGGTTAGGTATGTGCACCATCCATTCAATTTCTGGTAGGTTAGGTGAGTGCACCAACCATTCTTGCAACTTTCATTTGTTTCTCCAGATTTGTAGCATGTTCCTAACCTCATTTAAGCACCAAAAACGTCCATCCAACTTGCTCCCCATGCATGCACTCCAATTCAGCCCAAAACTGCACCAAAATGCACTTTCTTGCCAACTTTGTCATTTGAACCTACAAACACACGAAAATAGATTAAATCACTATAATAAGTAGAAACTAACTAAATAAATGCCAAGAAACAAGCTAACTAAGTCGCATAAATATGCTCTTATCACTTATAGGCTTGAGTTGCCTCCAGAGTTATCAAAAGTGCATGATGTTTTTCATGTCTCTAGGCTTCATCATTATGTCTCATATCCTTATCATGTGATACCTCCTCAACCACTAGAACTCCTCCCTCTCTCGGATTTCCTTCCATTTCTGTACAACCATACGAATAACCTTCGAACCTTCACTTCCAGTCACGGATCGAGGTTTTGGAAGCTATCTTTGTGTTCCTTGTAAGTCCAGGAACTCACTATACCTTTGGTTGGACGTGAAACCCTCGAAAACCCGAGAACCCAAGAACCCCGATTTTGTGCATTGTTCATGTGATCGTAAATGTGAAGTTTTTAGGAGATTTTAAGCTGCTAGTGAGCCTTAGGACGTCTTTACGAAGCTCGGAGAAGAAAAAACGAAGTGTTTTGGACGTCGGGATAAAGGTTTTTACAAAACATTGTTTTACTGACCCACTCAACTTTGTTTTTCTTCCCTCCAGGTTTAGTAGTTGTGCTTGCGTGTAAACGAGGACTCTGGCAAGATCTTAGTAGATGGGTACCTTAGTGGTATAACCCTCACCCTAATTACTATACTGTTCTTATGCTCTACCATCACGTGTGAAATGGGTGCAATCCCGCTCACCCTCGCACTCTTTTGTTTTAGGCACTTTTAGATTTAAATTTATTCACTTTTTCACATCACTTACCCTTATGGTTACGTCACCTCATGGTGATGGCCAGCATGCTTCGACCTTCCCAGGTCGGGGTGTGTCACTATTCCTACTATTGGCTAAAAAAATTGGACTTATATCAATTTTTCCCATGAATTAATGACGTGAAACGTGGGAGGTTTTGTTTTTGTTTTTTTTTCTATAATTTTAAATATTAAATTCATTCAAAATAAAAATATGGTTAAATACTTTAGCTTCTTTTGGTTCAATTGTAATTTATGAAATTCTTATAGGGCAATTTATGGTATTTTGAATGTTTCACCATTTTAGGGTGCTCACTTTATATATATATATATATATATATATATATATATATATATATTGAAAACCAAATGGTTACCAAACAGACCCCAAGTTTCTAACAATAAAAATTGAAATTAAAACCTAAAACCATATAGTTATCGAACAAACTCTAAATTTTTGTGAAATGTGCTAAATAATACAGAGAAACCATGGTAGTCGATGACTTTGTGTTAAAGCTACTTTAGGCGTTCGTTGGAGTATTGGATTCTTGCATGCATGTTTGATAAATCAATTTGGATGTGAATAGTTATGAAATTGAGTTGAGCTCCCTTTTCTTATTACCATAAACAGTAAAAGGTGGAAGCAATTCATACAATCAAGGGGTCGCTCCTTCATATTTTCAACTACTACCTCAGTGCCAATTGCTGCTGCTGCCCTTGGTAAATCATATATTCTTTTCTTGGAATTAATAGTTTTCTGTGGGTGATTTAATTGAATACGATCCATTTTAAACACGTCATACTTTTGATTAAACATAGAAGCTTGAGCTCTGCTCGACCTTGAGTTGTTATGTTGTGCAAGGAGTAATTTTTCCCCAAGTCGACGTAATATATATCAATAACGTCGGTGATCCATATTGTAATACGTGGATTAGCAATACTAGCATATGTGTGTTTGGGCAAAGATTTCTCTGGAGAAGGATTCTCAAACCTCATCACAGCTCCCCAAGGGATTGACACTTTGGATGTGTAGTCGAGCTCTTGCTTGTTGATGTGCTACAAGAAGAGAACAAAGTTAGTTCTGAAAGGTGCCTTTTGTGGGGCCTTAGGTGTAGGCCTTGAGGCTCGCAATCAAAATTAACTAAGTGCTAGGCGTGCCACTGCTATCTTGGTATAGCAGATGTAGAATAAGTGTGTTTTAAGTCGGTTACTTGCGCCCCAAGTTACTCAAACTTCTTGTTATCAAAGGATTGTCGTGGATGGGTTAAGTCCACATTAAGTTCTTTTTCTTGCCTTGTAAACAAGGACTTTTAGTTCATGGTCTTGTATGTTCGAATGAAGGGAGTCCAAAGCCCTTTAAGTCATCTATTTCGTCCTATATTGCTTTTAATGAAAACATATCCATTAAGTTAACCATATGCATATGCAAATAAGGCTCTCAAAATGACAACAAAGGTGGAAATTACTTGAATACATGCTGAAAAGTATACTAAGAAATAGATCTACTAATTTAGAAAACAAACAAAGAGACTCGGGCAACACTTCACCTTGTCTAGCAAGGTTGAACCTCTTGCAATCACTTCTCTTTGAGTTTACAGAGATTGTATGCTAAAAATGGATGGATGGTAAACAAGTTTACACGAGGGAATCGATAGTACACTACTAAGGGAGGTACCAGAACATTTATACTAGACAAGAGATAGCTTTTCAGAGAACTATTGCTTCAAAATGACTGAATCTGGGTGGATTTCAGCTTTTAGATGCAAATCTGGCTTGAGAGCAGAGTTTGTATATTTGTTTGTTTGATTGGTTACGTGTCCTTATCTCTGGGGCTTCTTCTTCCTTTTATAGGCAGTTTAGCCCGACTGCTGTAGCTTTTGCTCTTACCCGAAAACATTTTGAGGGTAGCGAGTCATCAACTTTTTACTAGCAATGCACTGGAAAGTGTTCTTTGGCTAATAGTAGGTTAGTCTCCATCACTTGTCACTTCTATCATAGACACGTGGCTTGTGTCTCTTGGCTGAGAAAGCCTCAATTTGCTTCTGGGTCTAATTCTGGGCTTCGGGCAAGTCCTCTTTCAATTGGCATCCTTGGGCTTTCCGTCATTCAAGCCCAATGTTCAAATATTAACCTAAACAGTGCCCTCTTTAATCATTGTTGAGTCTGCAAATTGAGGCGTTAATAATGATAAACAGTCGTTGCATGCCTTCACTTGGGACTTGGGCCGTTGAAGACAGTCATTGTTTAACAAAACCTTTGCACTAACCCATGATTTACAATGTTAACTAACCATTTACTATATAATCCTCACTTAAATCCCTCGGCCAAGTACCTTAGTAATCTCAAACCTTCAAATTTCCAGAATCCCAAATTTCTCAGAATTTCCAGAATTTTCTTGCTCCTTCTTCCTTTCTGCCTTCGAATTTCTTTTTCTTTCTTTCTAAACTCATCTAATGGCACCCAAAGCTACTCAAACTCAATCTTCCTATGAGACTGGTGATGGGATTGTTACCATGGGTCGTTTGCTCAACGACCTTCATCGCCCTCGGGTAAGCCTGCAGACCTCACTTTTTTTCAAGGAAGGGGGAGTGCACTCCTTGGGACCTGCATGGACTTCTCAGGTCCCAATTGCAGTAGAGACGAACATGCCCAAAGCAACTTGGTTCACCCCTAATCCATTTTTGGCCGAGTCGGGCATTTCGGCCTCCAAATAGTCTAACCACCGTCGTGGCTTCCCTTTGATAAAGGATGAAGGTTGGGCGCAATGGATAAATAAGCTCGAGCTTATCTTAAAAAAGAAATGGATGAACAACGACATCTATGATTTTATTATGCTCTCAAAAGCCACGGTGATTGCTAAGCCTGAGCTTCTGACTACGACTCTTCTCTTCTGAAGCTCAGGCACCAATACTTTTGACTTCAGGATGGGCCCCATGTCCCCTTGACATAGCACATGTCTTCGGGTCTTAGCCCTCGAGCAGAGTCGTGGATGTTACCCTTGACTGGTCACCTCCTTCTCGCCCGACCGCTGAGAGCTCAAGCACCTCTGATCCCACAACCCAACTGGACTATAACTCTTCTACTTTCAAGAGTTATGAGACCTCATTCACGGGTTTCATCCCGTTTGTCAAGAAGACCTTTGGGGCCCTTCTCCTCTAATGTCAACCTAGACCAAGAGCACATGTACTTCCTTCTGTACTGGCTCAACAAGTATGTCTTCCCCAACAAGTCCAAGGGAGTGAAAGTTGAATGGATCCCTTTGGTGGAAGCTCTGGACAATTTTGATGATGTGGCTACATGCCCCTTTCTCCTTTCTCATTTATATCATCTTCTATATGAGATGACCAGAGGCGAGCCTTTTTAGACCAACCTCAATGTGCCAACTTGGTTGATCCAACTGTGGCTCCAATGGTACTTCCCCAGGCTTCGGGTACCCAATCTGGAATTCCCTGAGGGTGTTGGTCTTGCCCGAATCTTGGCCGATACCTCACTCACCAACCACTATACCTTCTATTATATGTATTTCTTCATATCCTACCGCACTTAGGCAGACTTGAAGTGGGGAGCTTCAGTTCTAAGGAGATATCCTTGGTTCTCTGACCAAGCTTTCCAAGATTCTTTTGGGGAGGACGCCAGTGCAGAGAGAACTTTATCAGCTGCATTCAACCAAGGGACCTAGCCTAGGGAGTAAGGAGCGACCACTATGAGCGCGGGCTGGAAGTTTATCATCCAAACTTCTGCAGCAGGCAACTGGGCTTTAGGTAAGCCATCCCAGTGCCCTTTTTTGACTCTGTGCACTACAGCACCTCTTACCGTCTTTGTTCCCCACAAGAAGTTACATTCTGAGCTACCCGACATAGTCTCGAAGTTATGAGTAAGATTGCTCGAAAGCCCTTAGCTCTTAATTTTGAATGTACTTCTTCCTTCTCTACCTGGTAAGAGGCTAAGTGGGTTCGCAAGTATGGAGGGGACCTGCTGGAATCTCACGACCGTCTTTTCAATCAACTTTCAATCAAGTCTTATCCTAACTCAGGCGAGCTCGAGAATTGGAAGGAAATGATTCACCAGAAGAACTAGCTTCTTCTGATAGGTATTTCTATCTTCTTGACTTGTATTTTCTGATATTTTATGAATCTGTCTTCTTCTAATCCTTTCCTTGGTTCCTTTATACTTATAGCCTAAGGCAACACCAAAGAGGTGGATGTCGGGCTAGAGGAAGAAGCTGCAGATACATTTGTCCTCCAATAGGCTAGGGCTGAGGCTAAGAGACAATGAGCTAGAGCAAGTGGAGATGTCTTTGAATTATTTGGGGACTCTGAGGGAGAGGCTGAGCCCGTGGTGGGGACTAGGGCAACACGGTGGACAAGGGCGACAGTGGTAAAATCATCATAGTCCGAGCTCGAATAACGACCTCGAGCTCAACTCTTCATACCAGGTTTGCGGGCAACCTCCACAAAGAAAAGAACTCGGGCTCAATCCTCCAAATCCTCCAAGTCTTCTACTTTTGTAGCTGAGGCAGGCAAGAAGAAACAAAAGGCTTCTAGTAAGTTATTCTTCCTTCTTCTTATTTAGTTGTAGTTTTAAATTCTCTTGAAGTGTGAGCTGATATTTCCTTTTTATCTTGTCACTAGCGCCTTAAGTAACAAAAAAGGACACTTTTGTATCGAGGGAAGAGCCATTGGGTGTGGAGATACACCAGAGAGCCAAAGATCTTCTTGATACCACCCTTGAAGAATTAGAGGTATGGCATGTGTCTCAAGTTGCTCCTTCTAATTTTTCCCTTCTCTCTCCCCCTTTTTCTTTTTTTATTAATTATATGCCCAACTGCCTGAAACAGGCCATAAGGGAAGAAATGATATCTCCGCCCAAGGCTTCTTCCCCCCCAGCCCGAACGGCACATACTTCTCTTCCTCAGGCTAGATCTTCAAAGGTATATCTCTTATTCACTCTTTGAGACTTGTATTTTTATCACTTTTAGAGCTTTAATACCTTACTTTCATTTTTGTAGGCTAAGTTTGGAGCAGTTGTACCTTCAGTCGAGCAAAGCTCTACTTCTATTCCCTCAATTTATCTTCCCTTAGTGGTGGCTCCTACTTCCCAATTTGACCCGACAACTGGGGAGATGCTGCACTTTTTGGAAGACGATAGCAATCCGGTTAGTACCTTTAGCTTGAATATTTCTGTTTTAACCATCTTTTTTATTTATACTTATTTTCTGTCTTATTTTTCCTAGCCATCCCCAGCGTAGGAGTTTCATCAACCATCAACAACAACCTTCGAGGAGCCCATAGTCCCTGAGATCCCTGTGGTCTCAGAGGTAACTAGCCCGTAAGCTTCTCAAGTTGCTGCCCAGGTCAATCTACCCACTTCTTCTCAGGAAACAGCGACTACATAGGTGCATTCTCTTCCTACTCAGGGTCCTGCTAAGGTATGGAAATTTTTACACTTCTATTTCTCTTTCCTTCATAAGTAGGTCTACTTATACTCATTTTTCTTGATGTTTATAAGCCTCTGGTGAGGGCTCGAGCATCATTCCTTCTTCTCAAGCAAGTGAGAAAGATACCCCGCAGCCATCAAGGGAAACAACTATTCCACTTCCTTCCAAGGCTTTAGGTTCAACTCAGGTATATTATTTCCCCTCTCTTGTTTTCTTTTTAACTTTATTTGAGGGCTACCCTCTTACTTTGTTTTCCTTGGTTTGTGACAGGGTCTGGGAGAGGGTTCGGGCAAATCTCATCCACCCTTGGTGCGCAAGGTAGATCTTCCCCATCCTCCTCTAGTTTCTGGGGTCACAAGGATCCCTATTCCTCGGCCAAAGAAGCAAGCCAGGACTGCTGCTGTCTCTACTCCTCGGGTATCTTCTTCTACTAAGACTGCTCCGACTACGGCATGCTCTGAAGGAATCAGAGAAATGCCCCTACCTCCGAACCTCCCTTCGAACCTCAAGGTTTCCAAGATCAACACCAGGTCTTCCAAGAGTGGGTTAGGAGGGACTTCTCAGCTTCTTTTAGTCTCAAGGCTCTCCATAATGTAAAGAAGGCCATTACTGAATTGCACAAAGTCGATCAATTATCAAAGGTTTAGTATGAGTCATTCCTCTCTTATTTTGAGAATTTGCGAGCACTGAGGCATCATCATCAACGAGCTGATAGGCAAGCCAATCGAGTAAGGTGCTTCAAGGAGAAACAATCCAAGACTTCAGCTCACATTCAACAACTGGTGGATGAAGGCTCAGCTACAGAAGATAGGATCAAAGTGGTTACTTCTGTGATCCAGAAATTAGAGGAGCAGTTAATTGTGCTGAAGGCTGAACAAATGACTCTTCTCAGTAAACTTCATCAGCAAAGCAAAGAGGTGAAGAGGGAGAGCTGGATGATGATGAATCTCAACTTGCCAACAGCAGCACTCTTTTGGTCAAGCCTAGCAAAATCTTTATAATTATGCTATCACTTGAGAATAATCACTTTGGGTGTAGATGTAAATTTGTTAGGCTAGGGCCATTGTAATTTGATAAGCTCATATTTATACATATTTTACATCAAATTCTCTCGTCTTTTCTTAGTTAGTTTCTTATATTTTTGAGTTATTTACTTTGTTTTTATGTTTTATCGAATTTATCTAGCTAATAAAATAAAAATAACATAAGTGTGATTTTATGTAATGAATTCGTGCCAAAACTGTTTAGCTTTTAAATTAAATAAAATATTTATATATATATATAATAATAATAATAATTGTTTGTTTTGTAGAATAAGGAAAAGTGGAGAATTGAGTGGGGATGGTGCGGAGCAAAGAAAGAGATAGAATAAATAAACAAAAGAAAGTGGGCAGTGGGGTTTTGGCAGAAAGCATGCAAAAAGAGGAAGGCAGCTTGGCTGCCATAATTAGAAATGATGAGTGGGTTGTGCATGTGAAGCAGAAAACTAAAATAAGTGGGGGGTGCTCTCGGTGTGAAGGAGCTGCGAGAGGCGCTGCCTTTCAAGCAGCGAGAGAGAGGAAACGGGGGACAGCTCGCAGGGGAGGATTGAACAGCACAGAGGGCTAGCAAGGCAGGAGCAGCGTACGCGGGGGTGTGTACAGAGGGAGGTCTGTCGCAGAAGGAGGAAGGACAACGAGAGGACACCTGGCAGCTTGCGAGAGCAGGTCTCGGCCCTTGGTTGGCAGCGCGGAAATAAGGACCAACGCGCAGGTTGCGAGGTCAGCACGGGTCAGCACAGCTGCCATTTGGCAGCAGTGAGGACAGAGATGCAGAGAAAGAAGAGCTGTCTTTTCTCTCGGGTTAATTCGTTCTTCAAACTCACATTTTATTTTTATGTTTTAATTTATAAATAATGTGTAATTAATTTATTTTGGCTAGAGGTTAATTCAAAACCATGATATATTTGTAATTTGAATTGATTACCTTCAGTTGTGATTTCTGAGTTGTGATTTAATTTGCTTAACTGCTTGATTGATAACTTATTTTTGTTTGTCGATTAAGGATGCATACTTAATTTACATGCATGAATTTGATGCTAGAATATAAGTAAATTTCACCTAATCGTTATGAACTTATATTCACAAGTAGTGAAGGTCGCTTATAAACGATCGCGTTAGGTAAATTCTTGGCATAAGTTTCATGCAATTCATAGTAACAAGTGCCTCGTCAATGCTTATGATTTTCATAAAACTTAATGATTCTTGCTTGTATCTCTATTATGCAATTCATGTAGGGAACTTGTAGGGAATGTTTTGGGTTGTCGTATGCAATCATCCAACCTAATAAAAGTAGGAAAATCTGAAGGTTAATTTAAGCGGACCTAATTAACTTGGGGCGTTGAGAATTTACAATTTATTGAAAGAACAACTGAAAATCAATTTAGGTTGCATATGTATAATGTGTGGAGAAGAACCCTCTAGCCAGTCCGTCATTTATCATTTTACCTTAATTTTATGTTTTTGTCAATTCTGTAATTTATTTAAGTTTAATTTACTTTTAATTAAAAATCAATCCCCCGTTTATTTTTAAGTGTTAGATTTATTAGAAATAAATTTAGTTTGTGTTTTCTAAAATCTTGAATTATTTTGAGTCTTTTGATTTGTTTTAGATTATTTGTTAGTTTTATTTTGAGTTATTCTAGTTAAGTGTTTTGAGTCTAGTTTAGTGTTTTAAATTTTGTTTTTACGTTTTTAATTTAATTTTACTTTGGTTAGCATCCCTAGTTAATCCCCGGCCTAGAACGATCCCTACTTATCCATATACTACAATTATCACAAATAGGGTTTAAATTTGTGCGTTAATTTATTTTCGCATCAAATTTTTGGCGCCGTTGCCGGGGATTAGCAGAGCAATGTGAGATTGTCTTATGAGAAATGTTTGTGAAGTACTTTGAAGGTGTTTGGCAAAAGAATAAGTGTGGGGGTTTTTCATATTTGTTTCTGTTTGAAAAAAAAAAAAAAAAAAGAAAAAAAGAAGAAAAAAAAAAAAAAGATTGTATACAAAGAAAATAAAAAGTTTTTAAAGTTTCAGTTTATGGGTGTGGTTGGAGATGTCTGAAGAATCGTTGGAGAGCTTGAGTTCTTATAAATCTAAAGAAAATAATTGCTTGCAATGTAGCTTGGAACTTGTGTTTTCCTATTCTTTCGTTTCAATAACCCTATCCCGAAGCCTCATTACATCCAATAAAAGTCCTCTTGATTTAAGTTTTGCAATTATGACTGTGGAGAAGTGATCTTTATGCAAGCTTATGGTAGAACTTTCACATTTGTTTCTTTGAGCGAAACACATTAAAACTAAACACATGTGTGATTTAGTGCATATCCAGTGAGAAGGTCGCTAGTTTGCATATGGTGATTTTAAAAATAAAAATTCGAAATTGCATTAACATGGCTATCTCACACACTACACTTCAAGGATGTTTCAAAGATTGCTGCTAATATTTGAATAAGGAAAATGAACTTGAATTGCTTATTGGTGTTAACTATGGTTCTTGATGATTGTGTTCTCAAATGAAATTCTATGAGGGTCATATAGGGGGAAACTAATATTTTCATGTTATTACTTTTTCTGTTTTCTCTGTTTTGCTCGAGGACTAGCAAAAGCTAAGTGTGGGGGTATTTGATAAGCTCATATTTACACATATTTTACATCAAAATCTCTTGTCTTTTCTTAGTTAGTTTCTCATATTTTTGTGCTATTTACTTTATTTTTGTGTTTTATCGAATTTATCTAGCTAAGAAAATAAAAATAGCATAAGTATGATTTTATGTAATAAATTCGTGTCAAAACTGTTTAGCTTTTAAATTAAATAAAATATCTATATATATATAATAATAATAATTCATATTATGGTTTGTTTTATATAAAATAAGAAAATAAAAAGGAATAAATAAAACAAAGGTGGGACGGAAAGCAAGTTGGTGCTTGGCTGGAAGAATAATGAAGGTTTAAAGGGGGGAATCCAAAGAAACAGAAAACAAAAGCTAAAAGGGGTCTCGGTCTTGATGGGCTGTTTTAATGAAAAGAAAGAATAATCTAAAGGAAGAAAGAAGGTTGCTGCCTTTGCAGCTGGTAAAGGTCAGTGCGGGCAGGGAATAAAAAAAGAAAAGGCAGGAGGTCACTAAGTGGACCTCGTGGAAACGCAGAAATAAGGAAGGAATAAAAAGACCGCAAGAAGACGGAGGCGCGGGAGCTGTGCAGGTTTTGGAGAGACGGGATTGGAAGGCAGGCCTAGCTGCCTTGTGGCAGCTTGAGAGAGACGCAAGACGTGGAAGGTCTTCCTGGCAGCTAGGAAGAAGCGGGGACGCAACAGGGGTTGCACGGACAGCTGCCACGAGCAGCAGGAAAGGAGAACTACCTGACTGACGCTACAGGCAGCTGGCAAGAAACGTGAAGTGGGAGGACAGCAAGCTGTCCTTTGACAGCTTGCATGGAAGCAAGTCAGTGACAGCGTGGGTGAGTACAGGAAAGCAAGGGGGTGAGTATTGGAAAAAGGCTCGGGCGCAGGAGGATAGGTCAGCACGGAGGAATTTGGAAGGCATGCAGTGCATGCATGTTCAGTCAGCAAGGGAAAGCCAAGCAGGAACCAACTCTCGTCTCTCGGTTTATTTTTCCTAAACTCACGTTTTATTTCTGTTTTAATTTTAATAATGTGTAACTAATTTTATTTTGGCTAGAGTTTAATTCAAAACCATGGTTATATTTGTAATTTGAATTGATTACCTTCAGTTGTGATTTCTGAGTTGTGATTTAATTTGCTTAACTGCTTGATTGATAACTTATTTTTGTATGTCGATTAAGGATGCATACTTAATTTACATGCATGAATTTGATGCTAGAATATAAGTAAATTTCACCTAATCGTTATGAACTTATATTCACAAGTAGTGAAGGTCGCTTATAAACGATCGCGTTAGGTAAATTCTTGGCATAAGTTTCATGCAATTCATAGTAACAAGTGCCTCGTCAATGCTTATGATTTTCATAAAACTTAATGATTCTTGCTTGTATCTCTATTATGCAATTCATGTAGGGAACTTGTAGGGAATGTTTTGGGTTGTCGTATGCAATCATCCAACCTAATAAAAGTAGGAAAATCTGAAGGTTAATTTAAGCGGACCTAATTAACTTGGGGCGTTGAGAATTTACAATTTATTGAAAGAACAACTGAAAATCAATTTAGGTTGCATATATGTCATGTGTGGAGAAGAACCCTCTAGCCAATCCGTCATTTATCATTTTACCTTAATTTTATGTTTTTGTCAATTTTGTAATTTATTTAAGTTTAATTTACTTTTCATCAAAAATCAATCCCCCATTTATTTTAAAGTGTTAGATTTATTAGAAATCATTTTAGTTTGTGTTTTCTTAAGTCTTGAGTTGTTTTGAGTCTTTTGATTTATTTTAGTTTATTTGTTAGTTTTATTTTGAGTTTTTCTATTTAAGTGTTTTGAGTCTAGTTTAATATTTTAAATTTTGTTTTTACGTTTTTAATTTAATTTTACTTTGATTAGCATCCCTAGTTAATCCCCGGCCTAGAACGATCCCTACTTATCCATATACTACAATTGTCACAAATAGGGTTTAAATTTGTGCGTTAATTTATTTTCGCATCAAATTTTTGGCGCCGTTGCCGGGGATTAGCAAATTTGCTAATCCTTTTGTTTTTGTTTTTGTTTTTGCTTATGTTTATTTGTGTTTGTGTATGTTACTTTTGATATTTGATTTATTTTTCTTTCTTTGAATTGAGGTACAAATGGAGCAAGACCTGGATTCTACTAGCATTCAAGATCTATTGGCACAGCTCACTGCTCAATTAACTCATAATGCCGAACGGACCACAATGTCAAGTGTCCCTACATTTGGTGCATCCTATGGGCAAGGATATCAAAGTCCTCAATTTTCTGCCAATGAAGATGTTTGGGGATATCAAGGCCATAACCAATCAAGGGGCAACATGTTTTCCAACGCTTACAATTCAGATTGGAGAGACTATTCAGATTATATGTGGGATGAACCTCAACACTTTCAACAAAGCGGATATTGGCAGCAAGACGAATTCGATTCAAGATCTATGCAGCCACCACAACATCCCCCACAACAATTCCAATCGAATCAAAGTATGCCCGTGGATTATAATCAAATGCTTGAAGAATTAATTTCTTCGGTACAGGGTTCACAAAAAGAAGAACAATTGCCTCCATCGGAAGAGTTCTATCAATGGCCATATGAACCACCACAACAATCTCCCCAATCAAATTCAGGTACGTCTTCGGATAATGACATTTTGAATAAGTTACTAACCTCTTTGACCCAGGACGTAGAAAATCGAAACATGGAGATGCAAAATAAAGCCAACAAGGTGGATGCATTGGAGGAGCAAGTTGGGCAGATTATGGAATTCATGGCACAGATTCGAGATCAAGGTAACATGGAGGATGAAGTTGTTCCTGAACCATCCAAACAGAGCCCGAACATGGATGAATTGCCAATTCAAGAAGAAGATGAGGATGACGACTTGGGCAGTTTAGAAGAATTCTTATCGCAAACCCCCCAAGTCCTTATGTCATCCAACTCAGGTGAGGAGGTTCAAAATTCAATTCATTCTAACATCGTTCCACCAAATGTCCTTTTTCCTTGTAGGTTTTTAAATCTCAAGGAAGAAGTGAATGAAAAAGACGTTGTGGAAGATATTCCAGAAAATGAGGTGGTCGAAGAATTTGTTGAACTTATCAAAGAGGATGTAGTTGAGACAACCAATGCCAAAGAAATTGAGTTTGATAACAAGGGCCATGTCACAATCATCACATGCAATCTGGCTAAATGCAAAGTTCCTGAAACGTTCAAAGACGTGGTGTTTGTGATTGAGTTTGATCGAGAATGTAAGCCATCTTCTCCATTTTTAATTTTAATTTATACTAACTTTTTTCTGATTTTGATGATTCAGGCACCGTCATTAGAACTTAGACCGTTGTCGGATCATTTCAAGTACCACCGTCCGTTTAATGATAAGCCCATGCATTTGAATAATGAAGGGAGGCCTAGGAATCACCCACAATCAGATTTGCATTCCTAATCCCTTCTCTTTACTGAATTTATTTTACTTTGTTTAGTTCTTTCATTGTTTGTTTGCTCTTGTGTGAATTTATTTTACGTTGATTTTTTTTTTTTTTTTTTTTTTTTTTTTTACGTTGATTTCATTCTGTTTTGTTTATTTAGTTGTGATTTTTGTTTAGAAAGTTAAACTTAGTCTTTTTACTTTGTTTTACTTATTTTACATTGTTATTTAAAAAAAATAAATAAATAAATAAAAAAAATAAAAAAAAACTTAAAAACATAAACATTCATATAAATAAAAATAAAAAAAAATAATAAAAAAAAAAAAAAAACTTAAATGCATAAATAATTTACAATAACTTGTAAACTAATTTCGTTCATTGGTCGTTGGTTGGTGGTGCCTCGGTGGTCGACGGAACCCCTGAAAGACGAAGCGCCAGAGCTGGATCATTCGGAGCCTCAATACTTGGTGCTGCTCCCGAGGACGAAGGCAACACAAACCTCGGGAGTAACGCCATAAACCGTTGATGATCACTCTGAATCCGCACTTCGGACTCCTGCATCTGATCCAGCTTCCTCTTCATGCTGGTTGAGTAATTGGTTGCAAGCATGTGCAAATCCCTGTTCTCATGCCTAAGCACTCTGACCTCCTGCCGAAGACTAGCCACTTCAGCCATCAACGATTCCACCTGACGAGTTCGTGCAAGAAGGCGCTGGCCCATGTTTGATATTGAGCCTGCGCATCGGACGCTGTAGGCCATAGAGTCCTGAACAGCTAGTTCGTCGGACCGCCTTGAAAGTATCCTAGTGTCTCTAGGAGTGAGCAGATTTCTGGCCACCACCGATGCGGTTGTTTCGTTCATCATCATGGAATCCCCAACTGTAAGAGGACCATTTGGGGATATGAAGGATGGCTGCCAAATGTTGGTTGGAGAAGATATATCACTATCTTCCCCAACATTCAAGTTAAGGCGACGGTCAGAGGGGCAAGACATATTTGAAGATGTGAAGAAAGATGAAGAGTCGAACTGATTAAGATTAAAGTTTGCAGGAGGAAGTGTTTACAGGAGGGAGTGTTTATAGGGGGAGCTTAAGTGTGTTGTGGAACAAAAATGAGCGTTCTTATAAGAAGAAGAAATCGTTGAGGCATCACTCAGCAGTCGAAGAGGCGCCCTCTCGCAAATCGAAGAGCCGGGCTCCTTTCTCAAAAGCCGGATTCTTTTCTCAAAAGCGGCGTCGCCGTTCTCAAAAGTCGGGCGCCTTTCTCAAAAGCCGGAGCAGTCAGGAATCACGAGGCGAGCCGCTCCCTGATTTGTCCAGACGTGTCACATGCAATTCCTTTCTCAAAAGTCGGGATTGCTCAGAAACCACGAGCCGCCCCCTGATTTGTCCAATTTTGTCGTCACTCGTCACGCGCTGTCAGCTTTGCGCAAATTACGGGCTGCTTTTTCAGAAAGCGCGTGACCTGTACTGTTCATCCATCCACCGGCTGCCGACAGGGGTAAAAGAACAGTTTCGATTGTGAAGAAAAGTCCTATAAACGTCTACCTTCGCCTTCAACAGCAAAGGCAAACTCTCTCAGCACTTCTTCATCTCCGAAATTTTTCATCTCCCAAAATGCCTTTCCAACAAACCCTCTCGAGTTTCTCTGTGTTTCTCATTCCCTGGGATACCTTTGCAAATAAGTCATCTAGAGCTAGAGTATTTCATATCATGAAGGTTGAAAGCAAGAGTATCTCATATCACGCTTTCTCCCTGTCCTTTTCCTTGTCTTTGTGATAAGGAGAAAGCGGGCAATCAGCCAGCACTCGGTGTCAATCTTCCAATCTAAGAACCGACTGCCTGGAAATCCTTCCTGATTGCTTACCTAGCATTGCTCTCGAGTGCTCATCTTCAACCGCTGATGTACTTCCGAAGAAGACGCCACATCTGCCTGGAGAACAGCCAAGGCAAGTGAAAATGTTACTTGAAGCATGTGGAGACAAGGTGCTGCTTCATCTTCAAGATCAAGTCTCATTTTCCTTGCTAAGAAGTTCCCCAGCCCAGTTCAAGCATACACCTGTGGAACGATACTTCTTCAAAAGCAAAAGTATCCCATATCATCAGAGTCAGAGGCAAAGATTTCTCATGGCATGCTTTTCCTTTACCCTTGCTCTTGGCTACGAGTCAAGGTGAAAGAAAGGCAATCGGTCGGCACTTGGACAGATTGAACAAAGAAGCAGACCACCACCTCTTCCTCGTGCCTACCTGTCATGCAGAAGAACAAAAAGAGAAGAATGTAGCCTGCAGACTCAATCAACCCGGCAGAAGGAGTCCGAGTTGAAACCAAGAGCTCGAGAAGCTTCAACAACACCACCAATCAAGTCTCATTTTCCTTGCTAAGAAGTTCCGAGGCCAGTTCAAGTTCAAAGCTGTGGAAAGTCACCAAACATGACCAATGATCACTTTTAGTTTTATTATTATCTTTTATTTTCATTTTCAATTTTTCGTTTATTTGTTTTTTATATTTTCTTGCGTGCTTAACTGATTTATTTCTTTTCTTTGCAGGAACTTTTGGTTATTTCCACCCTTGAAGTTGATTGCAGAATTTTAGCTTGGGGGTCATCGCTTGATTTTTCTGCAAATTAGGGAAGTTTTCAGTCCTATTGCTTTATTTTGTTTCTTAATATTTATTTATTTTATTTTTATTTGCATTTTATTATATTTTCGGACATTGGGGACAATGTCTAGTTTAAGTGTGGGGGTAAAGAGTATGAAAAATGACCAAATTGAAAATTTTTGTACCTTCGACTTTGAACTGGTTTCATTTGTTTCCATGTTATTGCTTTGTTTTCTTAATTAGTTTTGTTTTATGTTTAAAAAAAAAAAAAAAAAAATATTCGGAAAATTTTAAAAATCCAAAAATATTTCCTTGTTTTCCTTATTGTTTTGAATTAGATTTTTGTTAGTTTCCCGACCCAATGATATAATTGGATAAAATTTGAACCATGATCATCAAGAACTTAGTTAACATGTGTTGTGTGAAATTCCTAATTCTCGTGTTAGTTTGTACATATTTGATTATCTTTGAAAAACCAAATGCACATAGCCTTGTTGATGTGAAATTAAAGCATGATTTAAAGCTCCATATGTGAATTTAGTGACCATATACATCCTATGTGAGTTTTTGAGCCTATTGAAAGTGTGTGCATTTTTCATACACTCCTATTCTTTCATGTGTGATGAACTTATGTGAAATATTTCTCTAGAACTTGCATAACGATCTTTCGAAATATTTGTCATTGATTGCATGAACTTGAAAATGATAGAGGCATTAGGTTTACCACCATGGCCCAAATAACCTTGTTCCCAAAGAAAAATGATATCATTAGATTGCCAATTTGAGCCGTATTTGTGAGCCTTTTATTTCTTATCACCAGATATGTCTACCCTTATGCCTGAAATAATTTTCCTTACCCTTTCCAAGCGAGCAATGCAAGATTGTCTTATGTGAAATGTTTGTGAAGTACTTTGAAGGTGTTTGGCAAAAGAATAAGTGTGGGGGTTTTTCATATTTGTTTCTGTTTGAAAAAAAAAAAAAAAAAAAAAAAAAAAGAAAAGAAAAGGAAAAGAAAAAGAAAGATTGTATACAAAGAAAATAAAAAGTTTTTAAAGTTTCAGTTTATGGGTGTGGTTGGAGGTGACTTGTAGAATAGCTGGAAATGTTGAGTTCTTATAAATCTAAAGAAAAAATCGCTTGCAATGTAGCTTGGAACTTGTGTTTTCCTATTCTTTCGTTTCAATAACTCTCGCCCTAAGCCTCATTACATCCAATAAAAGTCCTCTTGATTTAAGTTTTGCAATTATGACTGTGGAGAAGTGATCTTTATGCAAGCTTATGGTAGAACTTTCACATTTGTTTCTTTGAGCGAAACACATTAAAACTAAACACATGTGTGATTGAGTGCATATCCCGTGAGAAGGTCGCTAGTTTGCATATGGTGTTTTTAAAAAATAAAAATTTGAAATTGCATTAGCATGACTATCTCACACACTACACTTCAAGGATGTTTCAAAGATTACTGCTAATATTTGAATAAGGAAAATGAATTTGGATTAGCTTGTTGGTGTTAGCTATGGTTCTTGATGATTTGTGTTTTCGAATGAAATTCTATGAGGGTCACATAGGGGGAAACTAATAATTTTCATGTTATTACTTTTTCTGTTTTCTCTGTTTTGCTCGAGGACTAGCAAAAGCTAAGTGTGGGGTATTTGATAAGCTCATATTTATACATATTTTACATCAAATTCTCTCGTCTTTTCTTAGTTAGTTTCTTATATTTTTGAGTTATTTACTTTGTTTTTATGTTTTATCGAATTTATCTAGCTAATAAAATAAAAATAACATAAGTGTGATTTTATGTAATGA
The DNA here is from genome assembly GCA_035220775.1 of Malus fusca. NCBI lineage: Eukaryota > Viridiplantae > Streptophyta > Magnoliopsida > Rosales > Rosaceae > Malus > Malus fusca. The sequence continues at coordinate 24,642,847 of CM069071.1, read as the reverse complement.
ATTCGTGCCAAAACTGTTTAGCTTTTAAATTAAATAAAATATATATATATATATATATATATAATAATAATAATAATTGTTTGTTTTGTAGAATAAGGAAAAGTGGAGAATTGAGTGGGGATGGTGCGGAGCAAAGAAAGAGATAGAATAAATAAACAAAAGAAAGTGGGCAGTGGGGTTTTGGCAGAAAGCATGCAAAAAGAGGAAGGCAGCTTGGCTGCCATAATTAGAAATGATGAGTGGGTTGTGCATGTGAAGCAGAAAACTAAAATAAGTGGGGGTGCTCTCGGTGTGAAGGAGCTGCGAGAGGCGCTGCCTTTCAAGCAGCGAGAGAGAGGAAACGGGGGACAGCTCGCAGGGGAGGATTGAACAGCACAGAGGGCTAGCAAGGCAGGAGCAGCGTACGCGGGGGTGTGTACAGAGGGAGGTCTGTCGCAGAAGGAGGAAGGACAGCGAGAGGACACCTGGCAGCTTGCGAGAGCAGGTCTCGGCCCTTGGTTGGCAGCGCGGAAATAAGGACCAACGCGCAGGTTGCGAGGTCAGCACGGGTCAGCACAGCTGCCATTTGGCAGCAGTGAGGACAGAGATGCAGAGAAAGAAGAGCTGTCTTTTCTCTCGGGTTAATTCGTTCTTCAAACTCACATTTTATTTTTATGTTTTAATTTATAAATAATGTGTAATTAATTTATTTTGGCTAGAGGTTAATTCAAAACCATGATATATTTGTAATTTGAATTGATTACCTTCAGTTGTGATTTCTGAGTTGTGATTTAATTTGCTTAACTGCTTGATTGATAACTTATTTTTGTTTGTCGATTAAGGATGCATACTTAATTTACATGCATGAATTTGATGCTAGAATATAAGTAAATTTCACCTAATCGTTATGAACTTATATTCACAAGTAGTGAAGGTCGCTTATAAACGATCGCGTTAGGTAAATTCTTGGCATAAGTTTCATGCAATTCATAGTAACAAGTGCCTCGTCAATGCTTATGATTTTCATAAAACTTAATGATTCTTGCTTGTATCTCTATTATGCAATTCATGTAGGGAACTTGTAGGGAATGTTTTGGGTTGTCGTATGCAATCATCCAACCTAATAAAAGTAGGAAAATCTGAAGGTTAATTTAAGCGGACCTAATTAACTTGGGGCGTTGAGAATTTACAATTTATTGAAAGAACAACTGAAAATCAATTTAGGTTGCATATGTATAATGTGTGGAGAAGAACCCTCTAGCCAGTCCGTCATTTATCATTTTACCTTAATTTTATGTTTTTGTCAATTCTGTAATTTATTTAAGTTTAATTTACTTTTAATTAAAAATCAATCCCCCGTTTATTTTTAAGTGTTAGATTTATTAGAAATAAATTTAGTTTGTGTTTTCTAAAATCTTGAATTATTTTGAGTCTTTTGATTTGTTTTAGATTATTTGTTAGTTTTATTTTGAGTTATTCTAGTTAAGTGTTTTGAGTCTAGTTTAGTGTTTTAAATTTTGTTTTTACGTTTTTAATTTAATTTTACTTTGGTTAGCATCCCTAGTTAATCCCCGGCCTAGAACGATCCCTACTTATCCATATACTACAATTATCACAAATAGGGTTTAAATTTGTGCGTTAATTTATTTTCGCATCATAATTTTTATATGAAATGAGTCTCATCTTCCTTTTTACTTATCTCACTTCTTGGTTCACATTGAAGTTTTACTGCACCATCTAACTTTAATTTTCTCTTAAATAACTAACCTTCTTCAATATAACAATCTCTGACATCCCACAAAGTTGGATGATATTTCTTTAAAAACTTAGCATTAATTCGATGACATCACACAAGGATCTTCCCAAGTAGGACTCCATTTCCCAAAGCCTCTAACTTGAGCTCCTAAAGGCAAAATTGCCTTCGATACTAACTTTCATTCCTTGAAGTTTTTCAACTTCACATTCTTATTGTATGTTCAGGCAACAACTCTCTTCCCTTCTTGAATTTTATCTAGAGCTTCAATTCGGGCTACATCTAGATCTTCAACTCCTTGACATATAGCTTGAATGTATTCTTCACTGTGCAGCCCAAACTGGTTTTGAATCCTAACAGAACTCACATTTATCTTCATGGGGAGTACATCGTCTTGCCTGAAGGTTAGGGCGTAAGGAGTGGTTCCAGTACCTGCCATCTTGGAGGTTCTGTTAGCCCACAAAGTGTCTCCCAACCTCTCGTGCCATTTCTCTGGACTATCTGCCATCATTTTTTTAATAATGTTTACCAAGATCTTGTTAATGGCCTCTATTTGACCATTTGATTGGGGATAATAGGGACTAGAATAGATCATCTTTATCTTGAACTTACTCGTAAACTCTGCTACCTCTCTTGAAATGGAAGATGGCCCGTGGTCTGTAACAATTGTATCGAGCACCCCATACCTATGTAAGATCTTGGTTTCAATGAACTTTTTTACAGTAGTTAAAGTGATATTCTTCACAGCTGAAGCTTCTACCCACTTGGTAAAGTAATATGTTGCCACAATTATGAATGTGTGTCCTTTGCTAGAAGCTGGGTAAATTTGCCCGATGAAGTCCATTGCCCATCCTCTGAAGGGCCAAGGCTTGACCAGAGGGTTTAAGGGTATCGAAGGCACATGTTGGAGAGGTCCATGTCTTTGACATTCCTCACACCTTCGGGCATAAGCCTTGCAATCTTTTTCCATGTCGGGCCAGAAATAACCATATCTTCTGAACAACCACCTCATTTTAATTCCAGCTTGATGTGCTCCACAGATTCCTTCATGTATTTCAGCCATCACTCTCATTGATTTTTCTTGGCCTAAGCATTTTAACAACAACCCATCTGGAGTTTTTCTTAGTAAATTCCATTCCCATTAGACATACTTGGTTGTTTGTTGTTTATTTTTCTTACTTATGGGGAAAGAAGGATTCTTCAAGTATTGAGTAATAGGTGATCTCCAATATTTTACCTCCGGTTCTTTAATCATCACATCTAAGCTGAATCCTCTATCAAAGATACATGGGAGATTTCTCCTTTGCATTTCCACCTCTACTTCGAATCTTCTTTCTTGGATCTGTGCTCTAAAAGCCAACTGCATCATCTTATTGGCCATTGCATTTGATTCTCTGGAAATATGACTGACTGATATTTCAGTGCTCCAATAACTCAACAATTGAGTGGCTGCTAAGTAATAACCAACAATGGTAATATGTCTGCACTTGTATTCTCCATTTAGCTGATTGATTACCAACTCTAAATCACCAAATACTTCTACTTCAGTTACCCCCAACTCTATCAAGATCTCCAGACCAATTATCAGTGCCTCATACTCTGCCCGATTGTTGGTAGTCTCTTGATAATCTAGGAGAAATGAATAACAATGATGAGCACCCTTGGGATCAATGATGACAATCCCAGCCCCTGCAGCATTTTGAGTGTAAAATCCATCAAAGTACAGTTTCCAATGAGTGATCCAAAAGCTAGTTATCCGCTTTATCTCTTGCTGAATCTATTCTTCTTTGCCCGAGAGGACTTTGCTTAGTGGAATCCAGAGACTGGCCACTTCTAGAGTTCCTAGGATGTTGACAAGCTCATCCTATGACTCTTGGTGCTCGGCCAAGAAGTCAGCAATTACTTGTCCCTTGATCGTTCTTTGAGGCATATATTGAAAACTGAACCCTGATAGTGCTAGAATTAATTTTCCAATCCTTCCAGTTTGCATTGGTTTTGACAGCATGTATTTGATCACATTTGTCTTAGCAATAATGTGGATATGGCAAGGAAACATGTAAAGCCTTAGCTTGCAGGCAATGAAGTATAGAGCTAAACACAACCTCTCCACTGAGGTATATCTTGTTTCTACCTCAGTAAGGATTCTATTGAGGTAGTATATTGCTTGTTCTTTCCTACTTTCATTGTTTTGAGCCAGCAAGCTTCCCATTGATTTTTCAGAGGCAGAAATATAAAGCTTTAAAGGCTTCCGTCTCTGAGGTGGCATGAGCACTGATGGAGAAGTCAAGTAAGCCTTAATTCTGTCAAATGCCTCCTGGTGTGGTGGACCCCACTCGAACTCTTCTTTTTCTTTTAATCTAAGCAAAAGAGGTAGCGGCTAAATCTTGCCCGCCAAGTTAGCAATGAATCTCCTCAAGAAGTTGATTTTTCCTAGTAGTCTCTGTAGTTGTACTTTGTTGGTAGGAATAGGTGATTCCATTATTGCCCGAGCTTTATTTTTGTTGACCTCCACCCTTCTTTGATAAATGAGGAACCCCAAAAAGTCGCCCGATCTTACCCCAGAAGCACATTTCTTAGGATTCATTTTCAACTTATAGATCCTCATTCTTGTTAAGGCTTGTCTAGGGTCTACTAGGTGTTGTTCTTCAGTTTTAGATTTTACCACAATGTTATCAATGTATACTTCCATGTTATGGCCAATCAGGTCATGAAAAATGGCATTCATTGCTCTCTGATAGGTTGCCCCAACATTTTTATGCCCAAATGGCATGATTAAGTATTTATATGCTCCAACATTACCTAGGCACCTAAAAGTTGTTTTATGTATTTCTTCTTTAGCCATTTTTATCTGATTATAACCAGCATTCCCATCCATGAAAAATAACACTTTATGTTTTGCAACTGCATCCACGGATAAGTCAGCCATGGGCATGAGGTATTCATCTTTAGGCATAGCCCCATTAATGTTCCTATAGTCAACACAACACCAAATTGCATTAGTTATAGCTTTTAATACAGGTACAATGTTGGCCAACCACTCAACATACTTGGCAGGCCTAATAAATCCAGCATTTACCAGCCTTTCAATCTCTTCTTTGACTTTTTCTTCGATCTCTTTTGACATTCTTCGTGATGCATGTTTCACAGGTTTATACCCATCCTTAATAGGCATTTTGTGTTCTACTAAGGTTGAATCTAAACCTGGCATCTCAGTGTAATGCCAAGCAAAATAGTCTTTAAACTCGTGCAGAAGTCTGACTATCTTTGCACAATCTTCAACTTCCAACAGGCCACTAATTTGTATAGGTCTTGGGTCCTCCTTAGTCCCCAAATTAATGGTTTCTAAAAGGTCTTGTACCTCTGGTGCTGGCTTATCAGGTTCTTCACACAAAAATTCGACTAACTCTAAACTCTCGGGTATATCATCTGGCCGATCCAAGTCATATATACATTCACCCATCTGTATGGCTGCTTCGAGTTCCTTTCCAAAAAAAAACTCTTTACTGTCTTGATTGCTTTGGGACCTCTTTGCCCCACTCTTCTTCTTTCTTAGCTAAACTCTCACTTTCTTGCTTTATCTTTCTCATACACCAACAATCTCTTGATTAAGGACCTAACTGCAACTACTTGGTATTTCCTTCTTTGTTCTAACATTATTGGTGTTAAGGAGTTGGACGATATGGAGCATGTCCCATTCTTCCCTAGTAAGGAGCAATCCTTGTTCTACGAGCTTATGGGTCGTCACCTTAGTCGGGCGACCGTTCTCATCAACTCCCAGGCACTGGAGAATCCCAATACTAGGATTATAAAAACTAGCTTCTGCAACATTGGTTGTAAGAATGAATGGCCATGATTCGGCCTCCACCATTTCCCAAAATGCTGGTCCCATAGTTCATTCCTCGTGGTAAACAGCTACATGTTGATGCAAAGTGGATGGCATATAGAGACTTTGATGAATCCAATCTCTACCAAGCAAAACTCCATAAGTAGAACTATTGTCCACCATAAAGGAAGCTAACATGATTTTCTTGGAACCCAAGTCAACCTCCAAAGGTAATATTCCATGAGTTCTGGTAATGGCTCCAAAGGTAATATTCCTAACTTCTTCGTTTGTTTTAATGGTATTACATTGACTGTAACTCTTCCATCAATCAAGACCCTATTGAAGGGTACTCCTTCCAAATGAGCAGTTACATATATGGGCATGCGATGGTTAGCTAAGGCTAAACTCGGGTAGCTAAAGACCATTTTATTTGAATATACCCTCTCAGGCTTTTTCTTTACAAGCTCGGGCAAACCTATTCTGCCTGAATCTCCTTTTCCTACTTCCTCAACACTAACATGTGCCATCATAGGTTTTGTTGCCAAGTAATCACCTTCCATCGTGGCAGGTTGATCAGGCTCGGCGCAAAACATGTTAGATAGAACATATGTCATGTTTACGTGGAAGTATCTAGGTTAAGGTAAATCCTCCTTCTTGCCCCCAATGTGGTCCATGAATTCATCTAACCAGACATGTGCTTCTTTTGGCAACATTAGCTCAGGCAACTTTTCTTCTCGAGTTATACCAAAGTCATGCACCTGCTCTAGGACTTCACAAAGAGTATCAACCAACAAAGGTGAGGGCATTCTCTTTTCAGGCGAGATAGTTCCAAAATATATTGGTTTTTTGGACTCCATCTTAGGGTTGGCATCATTACTATATCCTCTTAAGCTCTCCTCAAGATTATGTATTTTCCCGGATGAGGGCTTTGTCTCACATGATCTCCCTCTCATTCAGTCTTGCTATTAACTCTTTCAACCCATTTTTGGCTCTTCCATTGAAGTTGATTTCTTCCCCTATGAGGTACTTTCTCAAACTTCACATTTTCAGAGTTTTCTGATATAGTAGGAACTCTCAGTGAATTCATATGAGCTTTGTGCTGCCTCTGGACTCTTCTAATCATAGAAGCTCCCATTTCCTTGATAGGTCTCCCATCCTTTCCATCTACATACCATTTCCGCCCAAGTCGAGCATAATCCTTCTTGGTGACTGGTGATACTAGATTCCTTGTTTTCCCCTTCATCCTAACATTACCACCTTCATAACTTGGCTGGGGAGGCCTAACCTCCACCCATCTTGGTATTTTGGCTTCTTTATCTTCCACTTCTTCTGAGGCTTCATGGTTTCTAAATACCTCGGACAAGTTTTTTGGTTCAGAATCTCTTCCTAATCTTTGGAAAACATTCCTGGAGGTCTCCTTCTCAACTGCCCGCATGATGCTTTTGAGGGCTTCTTGCTCTTCTTTCTCTTTTCTTCTGATCAATTCTTGATCAATTATAGCTCCTGATGCTGGTACTTCTAGCTCACATTCACATTGGCACTTATTACACAACATCAACCCTTTAACTATGGCTGTTTTAGGTTTCTCAGGCAACTTGATAGCTCATTCTGTAGGCATGTCAACTTGCCTTCTTTCTGCTTTTACCTCCCAGATGGCTTTTCCTTTCCCTTTCTCTGCCCAAGTTAGGTTAATCATGTTTATTGGGGCTTCTGAGAAGGGATATGTGTCAATCATCATATTAGCCTAGGGTTTCTCCAAGAACAACTTCCCCTTGCCTATAAGATCTTGTATCTAGTCCCTGAACTGGACACAGTTAGTTATAGAATGGTTGAAGGTATAGTTCAGCTTGCAATACTTATTTCCTCTTAATTATTTTGGCTTCGGCATCTTCTTGGTGTTGTCGGGCACAATTACTTTTGCCCGCACCAACTCTTCATAGATTTCTGAAGCCTTGGTTAGATCAAAAGAATAACTCTGATACTTGGGGGGCTTTATAGGTACAAATCCGCCATCATTCATTACCACCTTCTAGTCTTTGACTGGCTGGACCAATCCCTTCACTATTATAGGTTTAAAGGGAGTAGTCATCTCTGCTGAACACATCTCTATTCCCTCTCCTCCATGACCATCACTTCCTTCTAGCTCTATTCTTTCAAACTCTACTTGGTGAATTACAACTTTATTTTTGTACAAATGAGGCACCTTGGATGAGTGCTTTACTTGTTGTTCTTCATTCAACAGCTTCTCATACTTTGTGGTAGCAATCACCAACTCTTGCAGTTCATTGAACTGTACATCATAAAACTTTTTCCTCAAAGGTAGCCTTAAAGCCTTCTGAGCAATAGATATAAGTTGGGCATGATTGATAGGGAATTGGCACCTCATCCTTGTCTTTCTAAACCTCATCATGAAGTCTTTTGTAGACTCATGATCATAATGTTTTATCTCCACTAGATCGTTGATAGTCATCTCGGGCTCCATCCTATAAAACTGTTCATGAAAAGCCATCTTCATTTGCCCCCAGTTAGCAATGGAATTAGGGGGCAACAACGAATACCACTGAGATGCTAGGCCAACCAATAAGTTCCCAAACAATCTTAACTTATAATTAGGATTGTCTTCAAATGCTACACAATGGTCGGAGAACTTGAAAATGTGATCTCTAGAGGATACACTACCATCTTCTCCACTAAAAGTGGGGAACGCGAGCATCTTGAAGTTGAGGGGAAAAGGATTATGCTCATCAATATACTCGGGATATGGCTTCTGGTAGGTGATCCTAAACAATGGGCGAGCTTGAGGTTGAGCATTCTGGACTATCATCCTTCTTAACTCGGCTAACTCATCTCTGAGTTGCTGATTGGCTGTGTTGTTATGTGGGGTATGAGGAAGTTCCAACTTCGGGCTACAATCATTGCCCGAGAAAGTTTCTTTTTTTTGTTTGGGCTTCCTCCATCCGGCCCCTCCTCTCTTATTAGCCAATGGTGGTGGCCTATAAGGGGGAGGTTTGTCCATAGTTGTGAGCTCACCTTTCCCGCTGGATTCTCCGATTAACTACAGCATCCCATACTTCTTTCTTTCTTGCTCACTTTGCCCCCCCACTATCTAGTGAAAATAATAGGGGGTTGGGCAACTTTGTTTCCCAGATTTCCTCAAATACTGGCTGACTAATTCCAGATCCCTCCTTATTTTTTCCCTTATCATTCTTTTCCTCAAGCAAAGGAAATAGGGGGATCTGGTTCTTTCTCAGAGCTTGTTCTCTCATCATTTCCCTGGCATAACCATTTTTTGGAGTAAAGTACTCCAGATCTAATCTTCTTTATAGACTCCCTGTTAAGGAACAAAGCCTTCTCACTTCTCCTCTGGTTTCCAGAGTAATCTTTTCCATAGCTTTCAATACTTGCATCATGGTGGCTTGCAAGTCTTCATTGGTCACCTTTCCTCCTGACTTCTCAGATGAAGTCTGACTTTCCAGAATAGCTGGTCCTCGTAGAGAGGGGAAATCTTCTGGATGATCTGTCATTTTTTATCTTGGTAAACAATGAGGTGGTCTGTACTCTGTGTTCCACCTTAAGGTTCGCTCATTCTTTCTCTTTCTTGGCATATAAGACTAATATGATCCCACCGGGCGTGCCAAAACTATGTTCGGGCAAAGATTTCTTTGAAGAATGATCCTCAAACCTCAGCACAGCTCCCCAAGGGATTGGCACTTTAGATGTGTAGTCGGGTTCTTACTTGTTCATGTGCTACAAGAAGAGAACAAAGTTAGTTCTGAAAGGTGCCTTTGTGGGCTTTAGGTGTAGGTCTTGAGGCTCGTAATCAAAACTAACGAAATGCTAGGCATGCCACTGCTATCTCGGCATAGCAGATGTAGAATAAATTGTATTTTAAGTCGGTTACTTGTGCCCCAAGTTACTCAAACTTCTTGTTATCAAATGATTGTCATGGATGGGTTAAGTCCACATTAAGTTCTTTTTCTTGCCTTGTAAACAAGGACTATTAGTTCATGGTCTTGTATGTTCGAATGAAGGGAGTCTAGAGCCCCTTAAGTCATCTATTTGGTCCTAAATTACTTTTAATGAAAACATATTCATTAAGTTAACCAGATCCATATGCAAATAGGACTCTCAAAATGACAACACAGGTGGAAATGGCTTGAATACATGATGAAAAGTATACTAAGCAATATATCTACTAATTTAGAAAACAAACAAAGAGACTCGGGCAAGACTTCACCTTGTCTGGAACGGTTGAACCTCTTGCAGTCACTTCTCTTTGAGTTTACAGAGATTGTATGCTAAAAAGGGATGGATGGTAAACAAGTTTACACGAGGAAATAGATAGTACACTACTAAGGGAGGTACCAAAGCTTTTATACTAGACACGAGATAGCTTTTCAGAGAACTATCGCTTAAAAATGATTGAATATGGGTTGATTTTAGCTTTTGGATGCAAATCTAGCTTGAGAGCAGAGTTTGTATGTTTGTTTGTTTGATTGGTTGAGTGTCCTTGTCTCTGGGGCCTCTTCTTCCTTTTATAGGCAATTTGGCCCACCTACTGTAGCTTTTGCTCTTGCCTGAAAGCATTTGGAGGGTAGTGAGTCATCAACTTTTTACTAGCAATGCCACTGGAAAGTGTTCTTTAGTTGATAGTATGTTAGTCTCCATCACTTGTCACTTCCAATATAGACACGTGGCTTGTGTCTCTTGGCTGAGAAAGCCTCAATTTAGTTCTGGGTCTGATGCTGGGCTTCGGGCAAGTCCTCTTTCAATTGGCATCCTTGGGTTTTCCGTCATTCAAGCCCAATGTTCAAATATTAAACGAAACAATGTGACCATTTTGTTTTCCTTCTCCATATTAGATTATTTCCTCTTGTTAACACTACAGATGTGACTAAATTTGCAGCTGCTCTTATTGTGGCAAGAAAGGAAACATGGCGTAGAATGACAATTTGGAATCTGGTGCAAGACTTTCGTGCTCTGACTGGAATCCCCATAACTAGTCACATAATCTCTATTATCATAGGGAGCGAAGAGAAGGCTCTACAAGCTAGCCAATTTTGTTTCCCTCTCTATCTGTTTGTTATGTGATTTGGATCGAGATCATTGCAACTGCATATACAATAACTTTGTTTATCGTCGACGAACAGGATTTTGTTGAAATCCGGTTTCCTTGTAACTGCAATTAGACCCCCAATGGTGCCACCCAACTCAAGCAAGTTAGTTTGTTTCAAGTTTTCCTTACACCTAATGTGGGTGTATGCTTATATATGTTCTCTCTCTCTCTCTCTCTCTCTCTCTCTCTCTCTCTCTCTCTCTCTCTCTCTCTCTCTCTCTCTCTCTCTCTCTCTCTCTCATAAAGTACAAGTAAATCCTACCTCTATTAGAGAGCGTTTAAAATGTGATCTCACTAGCACTCTTCTTTCCTATTAATGCATCATGGGTTCACCCTTAATCAAAGCACATAAAAGACACATGTTAATGACTCGAGCCTGAATGTTTCTAGTCTTTGTTTTGGTTTTTCAGTTTCTGGACTTCATGCTTCTGGTCTGGCGAAGAGGAAGAAGATGAGAGAAAATTAGTTTCTCTCTTCCTTCCACACCCACGTGATCACTTTTAAACTATTAAGTCTCACAATCATGGAAAAGACCTAACACAAGTTGGTTCAGCCCTAAACCAACATAACTTAGGAATCCCAATCACATTAAAATATCGAGAATGCATCGTAAATATATCAGTCAATCAGCAAGAGTGATGTTAAGGAGATCACATATTGTAAACCATATCCAAACACACTCTCTTTCTCTCTCTAACAGAGTATAAGTACATCCTATCTCTACTAAAGAGTTTAAATGTGATCTCCCTAGCGCTCTTCTTCCTATTAATGCATCATGGGTTCACTCTTGATCAAAGCACATAGCAAACAAATGTTAATGACTCCGAGCCTAAAAGCTCTAACATTATCCTACTTGGGAAAACATCACTAATTGAATGCACCAATTAACTAGAGCATCCCTTACTTCTTTCTTTCTTGCTCACTTTGCCCCCCCACTATCTAGTGAAAATAATAGGGGGTCGGGCAACTCTGTTTCCCAGATTTCCTCCAATACTAGCTGACTAATTCCAGATCCCTCTTTATTTTTTCCCTTATCATTCTTTTCCTCAAGCAAAGGAAATAGGGGGATCTGGTTCTTTCTCAGAGCTTGTTCTCTCATCATTTCCCTGGCATAACCATTTTTTGGAGTAAAGTACTCCAGATCTAATATACTTTATAGACTCCCTGTTAAGGAACAGAGCCTACTCACTTCTCCTCTGGTTTCCAGAGTAATCTTTTCCATAGCTTTCAATACTTGCATCATGGTGGCTTGCAAGTCTTCATTGGTCACATTTCCTCCTGACTTCTCAGATGAAGTCTGACTCTCCAGAATAGCTGGTCCTCGTAGAGAGGGGAAATCTTCTGGATGATCTGTCATTTTTTATCTTGGTAAACAATGAGGTGGTCCGTACTCTGTGTTCCACCTTAAGGTTTGCTCATTCTTTCTCCTTCTTGGCATATAAGACTAATATGATCCCACCGGGCGTGCCAAAACTATGTTCGGGCAAAGATTTCTTTAAAGAAGGATCCTCAAACCTCAGCACAGCTCCCCAAGGGATTGGCACTTTAGATGTGTAGTCGGGTTCTTACTTGTTGATGTGCTACAAGAAGAGAACAAAGTTAGTTCTGAAATGTGCCTTTGTGGGGCCTTAGGTGTAGGTCTTGAGGCTCGTAATCAAAACTAACGAAATGCTAGGCATGCCACTGCTATCTCGGTATAGCAGATGTAGAACAAGTGTATTTTAAGTCGGTTACTTGCTCCCCAAGTTACTCAAACTTCTTGTTATCAAATGATTGTCATGGATGGGTTAAGTCCACATTAAGTTCTTTTTCTTGCCTTGTAAACAAGGACTTTTAGTTCATGGTCTTGTATGTTCGAATGAAGGGAGTCTAGAGCCTCTTAAGTCATATATTTGGTCCTAAATTGCTTTTAATGAAAACATATTCATTAAGTTAACCAGATCCATATGCAAATAGGACTCTCAAAATGACAACACAGGTGGAAATGGCTTGAATACATGTTGAAAAGTATACTAAGCAATATATCCACTAATTTAGAAAACAAACAAAGAGACTCGGGCAAGACTTCACCTTGTCTGGTTGAACCTCTTGCAATAACTTATCTTTGAGTTTACAGAGATTGTATGCTAAAAAGGGATAGATGGTAAACAAGTTTACACGAGGAAATAGATAGTACACTACTAAGGGAGGTACCAAAGCTTTTATACTAGACAAGAGATAGCTTTTCAAAGAACTATCGCTTAAAAATGATTGAATCTGGGTTGATTTCAACTTTTGGATGCAAATCTAGCTTGAGAGCAGAGTTTGTATGTTTGTTTGTTTGATTGGTTGAGTGTCTTTGTCTCTGGGGCCTCTTCTTCCTTTTATAGGCAGTTTGGCCCAACTGCTGTAGCTTTTGCTCTTGCCCGAAAGCATTTGGAGGGTAGTGAGTCATCAACTTTTTACTAGCAATGCCACTGGAAAGTGTTCTTTAGTTGATAGTATGTTAGTCTCTATCGCTTGTCACTTCCAATATAGACACGTGGCTTATGTCTCTTGGCTGAGAAAGCCTCAATTTGCTTATGGGTCTGATGCTGGGCTTCAGGCAAGTCCTCTTTCAATTGGCATCCTTGGGCTTTCCGTCATTCAAGCCCAATGTTCAAATATTAACCGAAACAATGTGACCATTTTTTTTCCTTCTCCATATTGGATTATTTCCTCTTGTTAACACTAGAGATGTGACTAAATTTGCAGCTGTTCTTATTGTGGCAAGAAAGGAAACATGGCGTAGAAGGGCAATTTGGAATCTGGTGCAAGACTTTCGTGCTCTGACTGGAATCCCCATAACTAGTCACATAATCTCTCTTATCATAAGGAGCGAAGAGAATGCTCTACAAGCTAGCCAATTTTGTTTCCCTCTCTATCTGTTTGTTATGTGATTTGGATCGAGATCATTGCAACTGCATATATAATAACTTTGTTTATCGTCGACGAACAGGATTTTGTTGAAATCTGGTTTCCTTGTAACTGCAATCAGACCCCCAGTGGTGCCACCCAACTCAAGCAAGTTAGTTTGTTTCAAGTTTTCCTTACACCTAATGTGGGTGTATGCTTATATATGTTCTCTATCTCTCTATCTCTCTCTCTCTCTCTCTCTCTCTCTCTCTCTCTCTCTCTCTCATAAAGTACAAGTAAATCCTACCTCTATTAGAGAGCGTTTAAAATGTGATCTCACTAGCACTCTTCTTTCCTATTAATGCATCATGGGTTCACCCTTGATCAAAGCACATAAAAGACACATGTTAATGACTCGAGCCTGAATGCTTCTAGTCTGTGTTTTGGTTTTTCAGTTTCTGGACTTCATGCTTCTGGTCTGGCGAAGAGGAAGAAGATGAGAGAAAATTAGTTTCTCTCTTCCTTCCACACCCACGTGATCACTTTTAAACTATTTAGTTTTTTTTTTTCTAAGTAAAAAGGCTGTTAGTTCATCCATAGCATCAAGTGCTATTAATTTTTTTTTCTCATTAAAAAAACATAGATTGTCAGGCTATCAGTTCATAGCATCAAGTGCTATTGATTTTTTGGACTTGTTAGATACGCATTTTATTATTCTTTTACTATCTTATTCAGGGATTTCATACAAGTATGATTTTTTGTAAGTGTCAGTATACACTTATTTACAAGATATATAAGAAATTTACCTAAATCTGCCTAGGCCGCCTAGACCCCGCCTAGCCGCCTTGGCGCTAGGCTCCAGCTTGGCGCCAAACTAGCGCCTAGCGTTTTTTAGAACCTTGCTATGAAGTAGTTATTCAATATTTTTTACTTTAACCAACTAGTATTATAGCTTAGTAATATTATTTTTCATTTATACGTGAGATGTCTTAAGTTCGACTCACATAAATAACGAAGACGTATTATATTTGTGTTGAATTTGATACCTAATAAATGGCTAATCTATTATGATGAATATCGTTGATAAAAAAATAAAAATAAAAATAAAACATTTCCGTTTTCTAATTGACCAAAAGAATATTCTCCTAAGTTTTCCTTACACCTAATGTGGGTGTATGCTTATATATGTTCTCTCTCTCTCTCTCTCTCTCTCTCTCTCTCTCTCTCTCTCTCTCTCTCAGTACAAGTAAATCCTACCTCTATTAGAGAACGTTTAAAACGTTATCTCACTAGCACTCTTCTTTCCTATTAATGCATCATGGGTTCACCCTGGATCAAGGCACATAGAAGACACATGTTAATGACTCGAGCCTGAAAGCTCTAACATTAATCTCCTACTTGGGCAAACATCATTAATTGAATGCACCAATTAGGTTCACCTTTGAATGCATTTCCATAGAAGAAGGCTCAGTTTTTGCCTCAAAAGCTATGAAGTAATTGTTCAATATTTTTTACTTTAACAAACTAGTATTATGTCGTCGTAGTAATATTCTTTTATACGTGAGATGTCTCAAGTTCGACGCACATAAATAGTTAAGACGTATTATATTTGTGTTGAGTTTGGTACCTACTGAATGACTAGCCCATTGTGATGGATATCGTTGCATAAAAAAAACATTTCCGTTTAATAATCTCCTAATTTTTCTTTTCAAGAAGAATAATCTCCTAATTTAGAAATTAAGACAAATTAATTAAATAATCATGAAATTGGATCAATGCTTGAGCTAAATGGGCCAGCGGGTAGTCATTTGCATCTAGGTGAGGCCGGCCTGTTAAATTCTCCTCCGGCCCATAACCACCGTCTTCCCCATCAAACTCTGAGCTTTCCCCATCGGAGTCTCACCGAGTCATCATCTCTCGCAACTTCACAGAATCACAGCAAAGCAAAACGTCGCAACCCGAGACCCTGGATCCGATCCGACCTTGATCCGATCACACCATGTCCTGCTTAGCCCTCTCTCTTCAACCCGCCAATGGATCCGACATCCTGCTCCAAACCCGAGAATGGTTCCCGCCTGCCCGGGCCCTCGTCGCCGTCTCCTCCTTCCGCCAGACCCGCCTAGCTTTCGCCGCCGCCAAGCAGCAACAACTCCACACCACCAAAGACAATTCCCACAGCCACTCTGACTCTTCCTCCGATACCACTGCCGACTCCGTCGCCTCCCTCGGCGACGACCCACTCGCCGCCTCGAGTGGCCAGCTCATCGTGGGTGTCGAATCTCGGTACCGGGTCGTCTACCGCCTCGTCAACTCCATCTACGTCCTCGGCGTCACCACCGCCGATCACGACAACTCGATCAACGTCTTCGAGTGCATCCACATCGTCAACCAGGCCGTCAGCGTCATAGTCACCGCTTGCCGCGGCGTCGATGTTACTCCGGAGAAGCTGAGTCGGAAGTACGCCGAGATCTACATGGCTCTCGACATTGTTCTGAGAGGTGTCAGCAATATTCGATTAGCGGCGATGCTTTCGTCGATGCACGGCGACGGCATTGCCAAGATGGTGCACTCGGCGTTGGACACTGAGAACAAGATCCGTGGGGCGGAGAATTGGAGAGCCGTTGAGGCGCTTTCCGTCGAACACGAGGCGGGCATTGTGGCGTTCAACAATTTAGGGTTTGAATTGCCGCCGGAGACGATCGCGGCTGGAGATGATGTGGCGGCTAGCTTGGCGCCGGTGGTGCAGAGTGAGGAGAAGGATCAGAATTTAGAGAATGAGGAAGAGAGCCAAGCTGAGAAGGACCCATTTGCGGCAAGCGAGAAGATTAATCAGCCTGAAGAGCTGGTGAGTGGGTTCAAGAAGAACAAGGATCCTTCCGCCACGGACCTAACAACAGCGCTGGCGACACTTGAAGTGACTACATTGCCACCGGCAGAGGCGACCCAGAGTACCCATATTGGGGTGGAAGGGTTTGAAGGGGAGTATGGTGGGATTGAGTTTGGGAATGACCAAGCTTCTTTGGGTGAGACTTTTGAAGGGTTTAGTGATGCTTGGGGAGGTGGGTTGGATGCTTCTGAGTTTGTTGGATCGAAGAAGGTTGCGAAGAAAGAAGGGCTGGGCGGGCTTGAATTGTTGCAGACCGGGCCTGATGCTCCAAAAACTGCTGATGCCACTGCAGGTGGTGCAGCAGCAGGTACTCCCCTTGATACCCTTGTAAAAAGTGAAATGAAGGGTCCTGAGATGCACATTGTGGAAGAGATCAGTGCTGAGTTTAGAGAGTCATTGCTTGCTAGAGTGGGATTAATGGGTGTTGTTTATTTGAGAACTTTGCCTACCAAAACTAGTGGTGATAAAGAAACCGAATTTTCTTTCCGGGTTGAGGGAACCAGCCCGGTTAAGAGGTTTATTATGCAGAATTCTCGCGTTAGTAGTCTGGGGAACGGATTGTTTCATGTGAGGACCGCAGCCTCCGATGAGCCTTTACCCATTTTGAAGTATAGTCTGCTGCCCAGGTTGACACCATTGCCCCTGAGGGTTCGTCTTGTGCAACGCCATACAGGAAGCTTACTTTCTGTGATGATACAGTATGTGTCAAACCCTGAGTTGCCAGCGCCTTTGACTGATGTGACATTTGTTTTAAAACTCCCACTTGATCCTACATTGTTGAAGGTATCACCAAAAGCTATATTAAGTAGGTCTGACAAAGAACTGAAATGGCATATCCCCGAGATTCCGTTGAATGGATCTCCTGGTCGGTTGAGGGCAAGGATGCCTGTGGATTCTAATGAAGGAGATGGCAGTGAGGAGATTGAAGTTGTTGCTTATGTGAAGTTTTCTTGGCAAGGAACTAAATCATTGTCTGGAGTTTGTTTGCGGCCAGCTTCCGAGGGTAATACAGACTTTTATGAGGTTAATCACAGGTATGAGAATGGGTTATACATGTGCAATTAATAGACCCATGATGAAGTCACTGTTGTATTGTAGAGTAGAGGGTTGTGTCTCCTTTTATGTTGTTTATTTTGAGAGGTTTCTGTTGATTGTATCTTGTTGTAGCATTCTTTGATAATGAGCTTGTAGCTTAGTTTATCGGTCATTTGAAAGCTTTATGTCTTTGTGTATTGTGTGAATGGATATACAAGTTTCTCTTTACATGCTATCTTCCATCTCCTGGTTTATTAATTTTACCATCACATGAACGTGTAGGTTTTGTAATTCAATAAGAAAACAAACTTGTATAATAATACAGAACACAACATAGTGAACCTTATACTCTAATCGAGACTTTCTGACTAAGGGATCATTGGTAATAAAACAAACTCTGTTAAACAGAAATAAAACATTGTAATGAAACTTATATTGTAACTGAGATATTCTGACTAAGGGAGCATTAGGACTCAATCTATTGAAATTAAGACATTACCAGCAATGTTCACAAAAGTCGGTGCCGTAGATGGTTAATAAGTTTTGAACCATCTAAAGTTCTGTCTCACTTTGTTTTACATGGCCTTTTCAACTTGAAACTTTGTAATGGTTTTTATTTGTTTCTTCTTTTTGGCAAGACACCAATGCCCGAGGCTTTCATGAAACAATTTGATTCCTCTTGTATTGCAATTTGTGTGAATCTGCGAACATAGTGACAAAATCATATATACCTCTTCCCATGTCCAACTGATTTAGGCAGTTAGTCCTTGAATATGATAATCTGAGCTTCCGAAGTTGAACATACGGGTGGCTTTTATGCATTTTGTGTATTGTGTTCTTACATCTTTGCCTATTGGTTTAATAATTTCTTTTGTGATCAGGAATAAAAAGATGTAAGAAATAATATGGTAAAATGACAGAGTGTGAGCTTGTTCAAAACATTGGACTTCCACTATTGGTTCCTTTTGAGTTTAAAGACCTCTCTTACATTTGCCTATCACATTCATTCTCATGATACAGGTTTCAAATTTTTGTGTTATTCATATTTCTGTCCGATGTTATATCATTCTTTTGTACAGAGCCGAATTGGCTTCCTTTATATGACTTTTATCTGTTTGTTACCGCTAACAGTTTTAGTTTATCACCTATTCGAACCTTACCGAAACCCTAGAGTTGAGGCCCAGCCTTTTTCTTTTTTATTTATAGAGGACACATACATTTATGTGGTAACTGCAGATTGTGTAGAAGGGTGGAAAATGGCACATTAAAGATTAGGGATCAAAATGGAAACCAACTCTTAGGGGTCATCAATGGAATTTACCAAGTTTTATTTATCACACTGAACATTTGGTTAATTTGTTTTGTTTAAATGTTCATTCATCAAATACATGTTGAAGTTTTCGATGTTTGGGCATCCAAAATTCGGAGTGAGTTTGTATCGTTGTATTTGTACCATGTAGCTCTAGCTGGAAAGTGCTACTTTTCAGAAAAATGTAAGCAAGCAATCTTTTGTTTTCCAACATGTGAATTAGAAGTTAGATGAGGGCTAATCAGGCTACAATTTATCAGAATTCTTCTCAATCGTCCTATTTGCTGAAATAGTCTGCTAAGCATACGATGGATTAGCCATTTGGTTTCTGCCAATCATAACTAACAGTGTCGTCTCCTGTAGTCTTTAAAGGTCATTCTCTGTAGTATCTAAATCGATTGCAAATGTATTTTATGAACCCAAGATCCATGACTACTGGTAATTCAGTGTGATAATTCGCTTTTGTACTTGTAGAATTTCAGGGCTACATGTAGCGGCAAGTTGAAGTCGGGTAAAAAGTTTTACTTCTCCTGTAGTTGCTTTGATTCTTTTGATCCCTGTTAGTTTTACTTCTCCTGCAGTTAGACCTAAAGTAAGAGAATTAAAAGCATAAGTTTAGGTATTTAATCAAATTTTAGTTATGCAGGAATAGCTTCAATTTTTCTCTTCTCTGGGAAGAGCAAATTGTTGAACCAAGAATGCAATGGTGTAGATTAATTAGATGTAAGGTGCTCTGCAGGATCTTCTTTCTCCTGAGATCCAACAGGTCCATAAGCACTTCTCGATCGACAACCGATCGGCCGGGTACCTTCACTATGGTATATGATGTAGTTTGTTTCTATGAAGGTGACCTGCTTTGCAAGCATGATGATAATAACATCAGTGGAGCTCTTTAGGTATGTCGGTTTATACGATTGATCGGAGGCCTGGCAATTCCTGACACGACCCAATAACCCGACACGACACGACACGACACGAAATTAACAGGTGTTTGTGTCGACACGATAACGAATCGAGTCGTTATCGGGTAACCCGATAAGCACCTGTTAAGATAACGGGTTGATTTGGGTATACACGTGGGTAACACGATACACGATAAGCAGAATATTAATTTTATAATTTTATAACCCTAAAAAAATACTATAATAATTATATATATATATATATATTAATTTAACAATTTTATACCCCTAAAAACTATAATATATATATATATATATTAAATTTTAAATTAAATTATATAAAAACTATAATAATTATTAATAATATGCATCCATTGATTTCATAATTCTATTCCATTCCTGCCGCTCCCTTTGAAGAAAAAGGGAGGGAAAATGAAAATTATAAGAAAAGCTGAAAAGGAAACAAAAAAAGAGAGGGAAAGATGGGTAGGCTGCTGCCATTTGAAGAAAAAAGAAGGGAGGGAAAAATGAAAATTATAAGAAAAGCTGAAAAGGAAACAAAAAAGAGAGGGAAAAATGAAAATTAATAAAAGTGGTGAGAAATTTTATCTTTTTTAAGTTATTAACTTTTTATCACACATATGACATATCCCACTATTTTTATAATGACACGTGATGTACTACTCCGTGTACCGGTCAATTATACGTACAAAATAAATAGATTTAAATCTACTTAATAAATATATATATACCATTGAACTTGATGGGATACGAATTACACAAAACTAATTTCAACGATCCAACCGTCAAACTTGTTTGTATGTACTTCGAGATCGTATCAGCAAAAAATCACAAAAAACAAACATTCAGAGATCAAATAACCGAACAAAACTTTTCGATGGTTATAAAACGAAAAATCACGATTTAACGGTTATTTTAACTCCGATTTTGATTATTTTTTATAGCCACACTCCTTAATCCTATATGAATACAATGAATGAATTTGATCTTCAATTTAAAATATTTACACTAGTGGATACCACAAAATCTTATGTTGTACTTAATGAAAGTATGAATAAACTCTCAAGTATTAGTGAATCTATTGTTTTGATGAGATACTCATTCTACGAAACTAGTTTCAATGATCCAGCCGTCAAACATGTTTGTATATACTTCGAGATCGCATACGCCAAAAATTGCAAAAAACAAACATTCAAAGATAAAGTAATGGGACAAAACTTTTCGATGGTTATAAACGAAAAATCACGATTTAACGGTTATTTTAACTCCGATTTTGATGATTTTTTACAGCTACACTCATTGACCCTATATGAATACAAAGAATGAATTCGATCTTCAATTTAAAATATTTACAATAGTGGATATCACAAAATCTTATGTTATACTTAATAAAAGTATGAATAAACTCTTAAGTATTAGTGAATCTATTGTTTTGACAATTTTATACCCCTAAAAAAATACTATAATAATTATATATATATATATATATATTAATTTAACAATTTTATACCCCTAAAAACTATAATATATGTATATATATATATATTAAATTAACTATAATAATTATTGTAGACATTGAAATTTCGGTAAATAAATGTTGACCGATAAATCAAAATTTCAACGCTCATGTATTACATAAATTTTACACGTAGCGTGTGTCTAAACGAAAAATTGAAATGAGTCGGGAAAGTCATCAAACAGGACACGTGTCAACACCTGGCAGAAACGACTTATTTCATCTGGGATATTATATTCAAAATTAGGCCTTGGAAAATTCTATAAATAGAAGCCAATTTCATTCATTTAAGAGGGAATTGATATTATACCAAAACCTTGAAGCTCTGAAACTCCGTAGCTCTCAAGCATCCAGGTTCCCGAAGAATCAAGAAAGCCCTATTCGTTCTTCGTTCATCATTCTTCCAAGATCAAGCCTCGACGGCCCTTGGATCAACAATCATCCACCTTCAAGATCAAGCCCCGACGGCCCTTTGAAGAACTTCCACCAATTCAAGATCAAGCCCCCGACAGCCCTTGAGGAAAGTGTTCATCGTTCATCATCCGTTCATCCTAAGATCAAGCCCCAACGGCCCTTTGGATCAACAACGTCGACAAATCCATACATCCAATCACTGTTCTTCAAAATCAAGCCCAAAAGCCCTTGAAGATCCGTTCATCACTGTTCTTCAAGATCAAGCCCAAAAGCCCTTGAAGATCCGTTCATCACCGTTATTCAAGATCAAGCCTCAACGGCCCTTGAAGAAACGCTCATCCTCAAGATCAAGCCCCAACGGCTCCTTGAAGATCCGCTCAAGTCCACCTTCAAGATTAAACCCACGGCCCTTGAAGAACGTTCATCCTTAGATCAAGCCCAACGGCCCTTTGGATCAATCGCACATCCACAAATCAACACCTTACGGAGATCGAATCAGAGGATCAAATTTGAGAGAGATTGTAACCCAAAATCATCAAATACAAATATTTGTTTGTGCACGTTGTTCTTGTCTCTTTCGTTTCAGGAATTTTCCGTGTTCACAAATTGGCACGCCCAGTGGGACAATCTCTGCCTCTCATCTCTTTCTTCATTCAAGAAATTCAAGCGCACTTCCAAAAATAATGGCATCAAGGAAGGCTCAAACTGTTCCCGCAACTGGCGCAAAGAACAGGAGCGTCCTCGTCGCAAGTGGTGTCACTTTAGGCATCACGACTCGAAGCATGGCAAGAGCTACTTCTGCCGCCTCTTTCACCTCTGCATCAACTCCGCCAAGGGAACAAGAGCACCCAAGGCATGAGCCTTTGATCACCTTAGCCTCACTAGGGGCACCAAGAGGGGAAAGCCCAAGGAAATACTCCGAATCCATGCTCTCCGATGCCGATTCAAGCGGCAGTTCAGCCATGCAAGTCATGACCATTGGAGCAACTTCAATCGATGAGCAGCTGGCTCAAATGAATGAAGCAATCGCAAGGCTAACCCGAACTGTGGAAGAAAAAGACTTGCAAATTGCAGCACTAGTCAACCGATTGGAGGCGCAGGACGGCGAGAAACCCGACCCAGAGAATGATCCACTAAAGAGAAGAGATGACGAAGAAGATGAGCCTCAGGTGGAGAAAAACGATGTGAAGCCGGAGCAAGACCAAGCAGCGGCACTCATGGGATCATTTTCTATCCAGCAGCTGCAGGAGATGATCACCAACACCATCAAGGCACAGTACGAAGGGAGCTCACATACCTCCTTGTTCTACTCGAAGCCCTACTCCAAGAAGATTGATGCCCTGAAGATGCCAAGGGGTTATCAACCACCAAAGTTCATGTAGTTTGATGGAAAAGGAAACCCAAAGCAGCACGTTGCACATTTCGTCGAAACTTGCAACAACGCAGGAACCGAAGGGGATTACCTCGCCAAGCAGTTTGTGCGCTCGCTGAAAGGAAACGCTTTTGAGTGGTACACAGACCTAGAGCCTGAGTCCATCAACACCTGGGAGCAATTAGAGCGGGAATTCCTCAACCGCTTCTACAACACCCGCCGCACTGTGAGCATGCTAGAGCTAACAAGCACAAAGCAGTGGAAGGACGAGCCAGTCATTGACTACATCAACAGATGGCGCACTCTGAGCCTCGACTGTAAAGACAGGCTCTCGGAAACCTCTTTAATCGAGATGTGCATCCAAGGCATGCAATGGGGTTTGCAATACATCCTTCAAGACATTAAACCACGGACATTCGAGGAATTGGCCACTCGCGCCCATGACATGGAGTTAAGCATTGTCCATCATGGGAAGAAAGAACCAATCGCCGACTACAAGAACGATAAAGTTTTGGGGCCAAAGGTGGATAAGGCTGCGTGGAAATCCACCAAGGAAACAATGATGGTCAACACAGCTCCCGTCAAAGTCTCTACACGAGGCAAAGCAATTCAAACCGAAGCTTTTCGTGATTAAGAGATGCGTAGACGCACTTTGAAGGAGCTTGAGGAGAGGACTTATCCATTCCCCGACTCTGATGTGGTTGCCATGTTAGAAGACTTGCTGGAAAAGAAGGTGATTGGTTTGCCTGAGTGCAAACGGCCAGAAGAGATGAATCGCACTGACAGTCCAAGGTACTGTAAATTCCACCGCTTCATCAGTCATCCGACAGAAAAGTGCTTCGTGCTGAAAGATCTCATCATGAAACTGGCTCAGAAAGGAATCATCGAGCTAGATCTTGACGATGTGGTGAAGTCAAACTATACCACCTTCACTTCTGGCTTTTCCGACTCAAAGTTTTCACCTCAACCGCTGGGGGCATCCTCCAAGACAAGCAAAGTTGAAGGATGGACTCAAGTCACTCCTAAGAAATTGCACAAGAAGCATACGTCTCCTCCACAAGTCCGCCAATCGGAAAGGGGGCAAAACAGCTCTTGTCAACCTTCAAAGCAACATGAACGTGTTGAAGATGACGAAATTTCGACACATAGATTGTCCATCCCCATCACCATGCGCGATTTCTTGCCCGAAGACTTCTTCAATCACTCGGTCAAGGCTCCTTTCCAAAATTGCTTGACAAATTCACCAATGCTCATTGTTCGCACGAGCCTAAACTGCACGAACCAAAGCTCCTTGTCCGCACGAGCCTAAACTGTAAGACACGAGGCTCCTCGCCTGCACGAGCCTAAACTGTATGGCACTACGCTCCTGGTCCGCACGAGCATAAAAGGCGACACCAAAGCTCCTTGTCCGCACGAGCCTAAACTGTAGGACACGAGGCTCCTCGCCTGCACGAGCCTAAACTGCATGGCACAACGCTCCTGGTCTGCACGAGCATAAAAGGCAATACCAACGCTCCTTGTCTGCACGAGTTGAAACTGCAAATGACACCAACACTCCTTGCCTGCATGAGCTGAAACTGCAAACGACACAAAAAAGAAAATACCAAAAAAATATATGTATGTATTTGAACTACGTTTCGACTTGATCTCTTTGGAAGGGTACGTAGGCAGCTTGAATATTCAATTTCAAGTTCAGTCACAACAAATAAAAAAATAATAATAATGTTTTATTAGAAAAAAATATACATATGTTTTATATATTAAAAAAAAAAGAAAAAGAAAAAAAAAAAAAAAAGGAGTTCTTTTACATACATATACATACATATATATATATATATGTATGTATGTATATCCATCAGCAGCCAACCTCTTAAAAGGAGGCCATCCAGGCCCAAGTGGCAGCCTCCAAGCCCAATTCGCGGTCAAGTCCAATGCCTGTCTCAAATCTCAGCCGCACCAAACCTCTCATCCTCTCCAATGTCGAGCTCTCGAGCTCTGCTTCAATGTGGCTCTCAACCGCCTCCCAACAACTCCCGGCCCTCTCCTTCACATGACCCTCAGATTCTCCAGACCCTCAAAGCTCATTCCTTTCAAGGTCTTCGACTTTTCCTCCCTCAGCCCAATTGAGGATGGCTCCGCCGACCAGTTTTTGCAGAACAATTCAATTGCGGATTTCATGCAGTTCGAAATGGGTCCCGATGGCGAAACCGGGGAGCTGCAAACAGATCCTCCACGGACGAGCCTCACGCTCCTAGGCTCTGTCAGATCCTCTCAGTACCCTCAGATTAAGAAGTTTCTCTCCACTCGCCGTCATCCTCCCCACTGACGCCGCCACCTCCGCATCCTTCTTCTTCTTCTTCCCCAATTTTCCTCCTCTGCAACCCAGCAGCCTCCACTTTCGGACTCTCTCTTTCTCTCTCTCATGGCGTCCCCAATTGAGCAAGGAGGTGATGCGGATTTAGGGAAGGGTCTGATGACTGCACAGCCGAGCCAAAACCCTCTGGCCGAGCCATCACCGTCGCCGTCTCCGTTTTCCACGGCGTCAGCGCCTGCTTTGGTGCTTTCCAACTCAGGAAAGCGGATTGACCAGGCGGGGAAGAAGAAGTACGTGATGCAGGTGACGGGGCGGCACAACGACACGGAGCTTCACTTGGCGGCTCAGCGCGCGGATCTAGCCTCCGTAAAGAAGATCCTCGACGATATCGATTCGCAGATGGTGGGGACCGTAAGCGGTACGGAGTTTGATACGGAGGTAGCTGAGGTCCGGGCGGCGGTGGTGAATGAGGTGAATGAGCTGGGAGAGACGGCTTTGTTCACGGCGGCGGATAAATGGCACCTTGATGTGGTTAAGAAGCTGTTGAAGTATTCGAACAAGGAGACCGTTACAAAGAAGAACAGGTCCGGGTTCGACCCCTTGCATGCTGCTGCAAGTCAAGGACACCATGCCATTGTCCAGGTACTCCTAGATCATGATCCTGGGCTAAGCAAAACCCGCCCCGACAAGTGATTTCTATTAGCCCAGCCTATAACTACACAACAAGGCGACCACCTCAAGTTCAACCATACATGGACCCAGCTTCAGGACAACCAATCTTGCAGCTGAATATATAACTTTCGAGATGGTGATATCAGAAACACTAGTTGGTGGGTTGATTGGTAGAAACGGTTCCAACATTTCAAGGATCATAAATGAGTCTAGAGCAAGGATCAAGGTTTATGGTGGAAAAGGTGAGCAAAAGCATAGGCAAGTTCAGTTTTGTGGTAGTGCTCAACAGGTGGCACTCGCAAAGCAAAGGGCTGATGAGTACATATATTCTCAGCTGGTACAACAACCTGGCGCTCAACAGCCAGTTTTACAGTGAAGATGAGGCATGAAACACCGATCTCGTTCATCAATTGCTCCAATCGCCACCTACAGAATCAGTTCATGTTAACTGCTGACCCTCGATGCTTCATTAGCATATTTGTGAATGCGAGTCATGCCGTTGGATTGCCTATGCTCTCTGCAGCAGTGATGTACCAGATATCGAAACTATCGACAATTTATAGTACTCTTGTTTGTAATGGTTGTGTGTTGCCAGATATTTGAAGATAAAAAATGGAAATCAATCAAGGTTGGGCTGTTGGAGCTGGAACCGGATGTGGTGGACCCCATTTCGTCTCTGTTCAAGAACTTGATGGATTATGCTCAGGGGAAGCAGATGTTTGATGAAAGTCCAGAGAGAGATTGCAATGGTGATTTTGAATACAGTAAGCTTGGAGATGACGCTTCCAGGATTTGTGCAAGCAATGACGGTGAAGATCTGGACTCAGGAGAACTGATTCATTTCTGTTGTTGTAAATGATTGCATCTGTGTCACAGAGATTTTGACTTGAGGAGGTCGGATCTGATTCTGCCCAGCAAGGATGCTCCGCTCTAGCTCTCTCTCCTCCACACCTACCCACATCGTGCTCCATCTTTTACCTAAACGTAGAACGATGATACCACTGATGAAGATGACCAAATGAGCAGTGGAGGATTGTACCAAAGCTTCGAGATGGAGACGAACCTGATAAAGTCTTCGTCAAGATTTGAAGGCATCGCGGAGCTGGCGATCGAAGGGCTCGAGCTTCATGTGCTTACTAATCGAAGATTCGAGCAGTACAACGATGGGTTTTGCAGTGGTGGCAGCCAGTACAAGTTCTACTCCGTCAAGTCCGCTTCTGCCAAATCTTAGAGATCACCACTATGAACAAGCTCAAGAAAATGACGCTGAGAGTGATCGCGGAGCGGCTGTCGGAGGAATGGCGTGCATGATGTCAGCATGGGCTCAGCAGGAATTGACGAGGCGAAGTCTATTGGCTGTACTATGTGCCTATGCTCAGTGGCAGTGCAACGGGTGTGTAATGACTGTGCTCGGCAGGCAGAGCAATGGCTGTGCTCAGTGGTTGTGCTCAGTGACGGTAGTGGTGGAGCATCTTCCTCTGCACCTCCGCCATGGCCGCCGCCTTTGAATGAGATCGACAAAACCAAAGTTTATCAATACACACCCAAAGACCTCCTCCGTCTCTTGCCTCGCAGCTGCCAACGACTTCAACGACCGCCGTCAAACGACTAGCCGGTCGTGAAGCTCGAAGCACCATCTTCTCCATCTCTTGCCTCGCAGCTGCCAACAACTTCAAATACCGCTGTCAAACGACTAGCCGGCCGATAAGCTCTTCCTCAAACTGCAGCTCTCCGTCCGTCTCCGTCCTTCCCTGCAAATTCCTCAACCCGTCATCCAAATTTATACAAAAAAAAACAACAACAAAAAAAATAAATAAATAAAAAAATAAAAAAATTTGGTGGAACACATCACCATGATTAAAGAAAAAATAAAATATAATAAAGTAATAAAAAGATGATGAAGGAACATGGTGCGTCTGGCACCATATGAAAAAAAGGGGAGGGGTGCATCTGGCACCATAATTAAAGGCAAAATATATATATATAATAATGAAAAAAAATAAAAAAAAAATTTTGATCTTTGGTGCGTCTGGCACCATGTGACAGAAGAAATATATATATAACAATGTGCTAAAAAAAAAATTAAAAAAAAAAAAAAAGGAAGGAATGATGCTCACGCACCAACAAAAAAATATGTACATATAGAAAAAGAAAAAGAAAATGTACATATAGACACTAAGTGAAATAAAGCTCATTTATTGATGTTTCCGATAAGTTACAAATATGTACATATACATGAATCAAAATAAACAAACAGGAATAAGCCTTCATTGTTCGCGAGCCGCCTCATCACTCGGCGGAGCTCCAGAAAGACGAAGCACCAGAGATTGATTATCCGGAGCCTCAACACTTGGTGAAGCGCCAGAGGATGAAGGCAGAAGTTGCCTCTGGAGTAACGCCACAAACCTCTGATGATCACTCTGAATCCGCACTTCGGACTCCTGCAGCTGATCAAGCTTCTTCTTCATGCTTGTTGAGTAATTAGTTGCGAGCATGTGCAACTCCTTATTCTCATGCCTAAGCACCCTGACCTCTTGCCGAAGACTAGCCACTTCAGCCATCAACGACTCAACCTGACGAGATTGAGCAAGAAGGCGCTGGCCCATGTTTGATACTGAGCCTGCACATCGGACGCTGTAGGCCAGAGAGTCCTGAACAGCCAGTTCGTCGGACCGCCTGGAAAGTATCCTAGTGTCTCTAGGAGTGAGAAGATTTCTTGCCACCACCGAAGCGGTTGTATCATTCATCATCATGGAATCCTCAACTGTAAGAGGACCATTTGGGGATACGAATGACGGCTGCCAAATGTTGTTTGGAGAAGATATGTCACTATCTTCCCCGACATTCAAGTTAAGGCGACGGTCAGAAGGGCAAGACATATTCGAAGGTGTGAAGAAAAAGAAGAGGTCGGACAAATCAAGTTCTTAGAAGTACAAGTAGGGAGCTTCTACAGGCGGAAAATTCAAGTATGCTTTAGAATGTGATGCGTGCCTCTCTTTAAAAATTAGCACTCGACGGAGCTTTAGAAATTGAAGAGGCGAGTTCAGAAATCGAAGAGGCAAGCTCAAAGATCGAAGAGACGTCTGCTTTCTCAAAAGCTGGGCTGCTCAGAAACCACGGGCCGATCTCAGAAATCGAAGAGGCACTTGCTTTTTCAGACGTGTCATCACCTGTCACACGCAAACTCAGCTTTGCGGAAATCACGGGCAGTTTGTCGAAGCGCCGATTCCAGATATCGAAGAGGCGCCAGTCTTTTTCAGCCTCGTCAGCACCTGTCACACGCAAACTCAGCTTTGCAGAAATCACGGGCAGTTTGTCGAAGCGCCGATTCCAGATATCGAAGAGGCATCTGCTTTATCCAGACGTGTCAGCATCTGTCACATGCACACTCAGCCTTGCAGAAATTATGGGCAATCTGTCGAAGATTTCTGGTGAAGTAGAAAGCACGTGAAGTTTACTGTTCAATCATCCAACGGGTGCCGACACGAGTGAAAGAATAGTACTTCTACAGGTATTAAAAAACTTCTTATAATTGTCCACCTTCACCCTCCATAGCAAGGCAGACATACAGAACCTTTCTTCATCTCCGAGAATGTCTTCCCAACGAAGCCTCTCGAGTCACTCAGTGTTCCTTATTCCTTGGGGTACCTCTGCAAACAAATGACACCAAAGCAAAAGTATCTCATATCATCAGGGTAGAAAGCAAGAGTATCTCATATCATGCGTTCTCCCTGTCCTTTCCTTTGTCCTTGTTCTTACCTGCAAAGACGAGGATAAAGAAAGCAATATGTCGGAACCTCCACTCAAACTCGGGTAAGGAACCGACTCTTGGAACCCTTCCCTGATTGCCTACCTAGCACTGCTCTCGAGTACTCGTCTTCCACTGCTGCTGTACTTCCAAAGAAGCTGCCACATCTGCCTGGAGAACAGATAAGGCAAGTGAAAATGATACCTTGCAGCATGTGGAGACAACGTGTAGAAGGAACGAGCAGAGAAGAAAGCGGCCTGCACAGTCAACTCAGCAGAAGGAGTCTGAGTTGAGGAACTCAAGAAGCTGCCATATCTGCCTGGAGAACAAATAAGGCAAGTGAAAATGATACCTTGAAGCATGTGGAGACAACGTGCTAATGCATCTTCAAGATCAAGTTTCTTTTTCCTTGCTAAGAAGTTCCCCAGCCCAGTTCAAGAATAAACCTATGGAAAGATACTTCTTCAAAAGCAAAAGTACCTCATATCATCAGAGTCAAAAGCAAAGATATCTCATGGCATGCTTTTCCTTTACCCTTGCTCTTGCCTACGAGACAAGGAGAAAGAAAGCAATCGGTCGGCACTTGGACAGATTGAACAAAGAAACAGACCATCACCTCTGCCTCGTGCCTACCTGCCGTGCAGAAGAAACAAGCAGAGAAGAATGCTGCCTGCACACTCAATCAACCCAGCAGAAGGAGTCTGAGTTGAAACCAAGAACTCGAGAAGCTGCCACATCTGCTTGAAGAACAAATAAGGAAATGCGGCGTGCACAATCAACTCAGCAGAAGGAGTCCGAGTTGAAGAATTAGAGAGAAGAAGGAGTCTGAGTTGAAGAACTCGAGAAGCTTCAACAACATTTTGAGGGCACCTTCGCCAAAGAGCAAAGTCTTGCCGTACAATGCCACCAAATCACCAGCACAAGGAACTCTCCTCTTCCTTGCTCAGAACTCCAAACCCAGTTCAAGAATAAGCCTGTGGAAAGTCAAACAATTGGAGGAAACCAGAAAATCCTCCAACCCAGTTCAAGATCAAAGCTGTGGAAAGTCAACAAGCGCAACGAAATACGTGCCAATTCGTCCACTACCAAAGCCAAAGATCATCTACCACATGAAGCTCCTTGGGGTCCAATTTCAACCTTCAAGATCAAGCCTCGACGGCCCTTGAAGAAATTTCAAACAAAGTTCAAGAACAAGCCTCAACGGCCCTTGAAGAAATCTCAAGCCCAATTCAAGATCAAGCCTCAGCGGCCCTTGAAGAAATTTCCAGTCCAATTCAAGATCAAGCCTCAACGGCCCTTGGATCGACATCTACAGTAAGGGACTTCAAAACGCATCTCCTACACGTGACAAGCACATGTATACGACGCGCCTTAAAGTGGGGGCATTTGTAGACATCGAAATTTCGGTAAATAAATGTTGACCGATAAATCAAAATTTCAACGCTCATGTATTACATAAATTTTACACGTAGCGTGTGTCTAAACGAAAAATTGAAATGAGTCGGGAAAGTCATCAAACAGGACACGTGTCAACAACTGGCAGAAACGACTTATTTCATCTGGGATATTATATTCAAAATTAGGCCTTGGAAAATTCTATAAATAGAAGCCAATTTCATTCATTTAAGAGGGAATTGATATTACACCAAAACCTTGAAGCTCTGAAACTCCGTAGCTCTCAAGCATCCAGGTTCCCGAAGAATCAAGAAAGCCCTATTCGTTCTTCGTTCATCGTTCTTCCAAGATCAAGCCCCGACGGCCCTTGGATCAACAATTATCCACCTTCAAGATCAAGCCCCGACGACCCTTTGAAGAACTTCCACCAATTCAAGATCAAGCCCCCGACGGCCCTTGAAGAAAATGTTCATCGTTCATCATCCGTTCATCCTAAGATCAAGCCCCAACGGCCCTTTGGATCAACAACGTCAACAAATCCATACATCCAATTACTGTTCTTCAAAATCAAGCCCAAAAGCCCTTGAAGATCCGTTCATCACTGTTCTTCAAGATCAAGCCCAAAAGCCCTTGAAGATCCGTTCATCACCGTTATTCAAGATCAAGCCTCAACGGCCCTTGAAGAAACGCTCATCCTCAAGATCAAGCCCCAACGGCTCCTTGAAGATCCGCTCAAGTCCACCTTCAAGATCAAGCCCACGGCCCTTGAAGAACGTTCATCCTTAGATCAAGCCCAACGGCCCTTTGGATCAATCGCACATCCACAAATCAACACCTTACGGAGATCGAATCAGAGGATCAAATTTGAGAGAGATTGTAACCCAAAATCATCAAATACAAATATTTGTTTGTGCACGTTGTTCTTGTCTCTTTCATTTCAGGAATTTTCCGTGTTCACAATTATACCCCCAAAATATTAACTATAATAATTATATATATAATTATATATATATATATTAAATTTTAAATTAAATTATATAAAAACTATAATAATTATTAATTAATATTCATCCATTGATTTCATAATTCCATTCCATTCCTGCCGCACCCTTTGAAGAAAAAGGGAGGGAAAATGAAAAATATAAGAAAAGCTGAAAAGGAAACAAAAAAAGAGAGGGAAAGATGGGTAGGCTGCTGCCTTTTGAAGAAAAAAAAAGGGAGAGAAAAATGAAAATTATAAGAAAAGCTGAAAAGGAAACAAAAAAGAGAGGGAAAATGAAAATTAATAAAAGTGGTGAGAAATTTTATCTTTTTTAAGTTATTAACTTTTTATCACACATATGACATATCCCACTATTTTTATAATGACACGTGATGTACTACTCCGTGTACCGGTCAATTATACGTACAAAATAAATAGATTTAAATCTACTTAATAAATATATATATATATATATATATATATGTCACAGCCCGTCCCGAGATTTTATATTTGGGGACGTGAAATGACGGATTTACCCTTAGCGGGTATTAAGGTATGTGTGTGTGACGTTATTTGGATTAACTTTATTTAAGTTTTGGATTAAAATTATTGGTTTGTAAAATATTGTGTGGTTAGGGATTAAATGGATGGTGAGGATTTGGTGTTTGACCACCTACACTCCCTGCTCTCTCCCTCTTCCCCGTATCACTCTCTCTCTCTCATCCCTCACGATTCTCTCACTCTCTCTCACCCATAAGCGTACAGACATCACCAAAACCCTCCAAAACTTTGTGGATCGAAGCAAATAAGGTATGATTCTTCACCCTTGTGATGTTCTGAGTCGATTGGTACTAGTTTTAGGAAGTGAAACCCTCGGAATCGTCGTGAAACCCTAACCCCGAAAATGTGCACTGTTCATGCACACATGAAATCTTGCATTTCAGGGAATTTCAAGCTCACAGTGAGCTTAAGGACATCCTCACGAGCTTCGGGGTGCTTCGTTGGTGATATTTGGACGTCGAAGGACCGAGAACGGAGGTTCTCAAATTTCCCGAACTATCGTGCTTCCCTAGGTAAAATCTAGTGAATTTTAGACCTTGAAACTTGTCCATCGTGATTCTACATGTTTGGGGCTTCATTTTGGTATAAAATACGAAGAAAATGGTTGAGAAACGAAGGAGAACAAGGAGTTACAAGTTTGGCCAGAAACCGGCCACCGGAAAGTTCAGTCCGGCGAGCCAAGGTTAGGGATGATGCGCGTGGGGGCGCGTGTCCCCGTGCCTGTCCTGGCGCGTGGGGGCGCGTGCGGCCTCCAAAAATTTATCTAAAAATTTCTCGACGTCCGTGACGTCGAGTAGGTCGATGTGGTATATTCATATACCCAAATTGAGCATCGTATGAGAAGTTATTTCGAATTGTTGGTTATGTGTTTAAATTAACGTTTTTATAGTTGTTTCGTATATAGGTGACACCTATCCCGAGGACGAGCGCATCCAGGGACGTCACGGGGGTTACGACCCATCGACTTACCAGTGAATGGGCAGTTTTGTTTTCGTATTACCTATATACTACTGTTTTTCCCAGAAAATGCATTTATATGAAAATATGTTTTTAAATGCCATGCATGCATATAATGAGATATTTGAATTGATAATTGATGCATATATATGTGAATTGACGTTGTGGACGCACATGTGAGTTTTTACATTATTCATACGATTTATTTTATGTGAATGGCATTGGAAGCTCATAACCTGCACCCTAGGTGTTAGTGCTTATATTATTCACCACACCGCACGCTCGCCTTGGATCCAAGTAGGTGGATGTCGTACAGACCATGTGAGGGTTCCGACATGCTAGTCGTACAGATCACTAGATGTGATTCCGACTAGTGGGTGACCTTAGTTATGCGCGCCGATGATTGATGAGAGAAGCACTAGAGCGTATTATTTCACCATCTTAGTCGTACAGACTACTATAGGTAGTTCCGACTTATGTGCAGTGTAGTGCCGTACAGGTCACAGTTGGTGACTCCGGCAGGGCCGTACAGGTCACCGTTGGTGACTCCGACTGGATGGGATATTGAGCTATAGAATCAGCCGTACAGAACCACTATAGGGTCTCCGGTTGATTTATTATTTCACCTGATTTATATCGATGCATTCATATTATAATTTGGCATGGCATGGCATATTCTTTCTGAGATGTTATGTTGATAGATGGTGAGCTGAGTTTTTATGATATATGTATATATATGTTTATATACTACTTTTCTAGGAAAGTATACAGGTTCTACAGCGAGGGGTTAGAAATGTTTTAAATGAAAGGTTTTGGAAAATCTTTGGTTTTACTGACCCACTCATCTTTGTTTTGCGCCCCTCCAGGTTCTAGTTAGCAGTTGGTGGCTCTCGAGGTCTTTTTCGACATTCTGACAGAAGTACTGCATGTAGGACTCACATGCAGGTGTTGTACCTTATTTATGGTCCTACTTGACTGCACTTAGACCTATGCTCTGAATTTATGTGTTTTACCTTATTTCTCCCCTATTATACTAGTAGGGTGTTCTGCTAGAGATTTGGTTTAAATTCCTTCTTATTTCTGTTATATCTTACTTCCGTGTCGCACTTTTGGTTACAGCACGCCTTGATCCTCTGGATCAGGGTGTGTCATATATATATATATATATATACCATTGAACTTGATGGGATACGAATTACACAAAACTAATTTCAACGATCCAACCGTCAAACTTGTTTGTATGTGCTTCGAGATCGTATCAGCAAAAAATCACAAAAAATAAACATTCAGAGATCAAGTAACTGAACAAAACTTTTCGATGGTTATAAAACGAAAAATCACGATTTAACGGTTATTTTAACTCCGATTTTGATTATTTTTTATAGCTACACTCCTTAATCCTATATGAATACAATGAATGAATTCGATCTTCAATTTAAAATATTTACACTAGTAGATACCACAAAATCGTATGTTATACTTAATGAAAGTATGAATAAACTCTTAAGTATTAGTGAATCTATTGTTTTGATGGGATACTCATTCTACGAAACTAGTTTCAATGATCCAACCGTCAAACATGTTTGTATATACTTTGAGATCGCATACGCCAAAAATTGCAAAAAACAAACATTCAGAGATAAAGTAACGGGACAAAACTTTTCGAAGGTTATAAACGAAAAATCCCTATTTAACGGTTATTTTAACTCCGATTTTGATGATTTTTTACAGCTACACTCCTTGACCCTATATGAATACAAAGAATGAATTTGATCTTCAATTTAAAATAGTTAGTGGATACCACAAAATCTTATGTTATACTTAATGAAAGTATGAATAAACTCTTAAGTATTAGTGAATCTATTGTTTTGATGGGATACTCATTCTACGAAACTAGTTTCAATGATCCAGCCGTCAAACATGTTTGTATATACTTCGAGATCGCATACGCCAAAAATTGTAAAAAACAAACATTCAAAGATAAAGTAATGGGCAAAACTTTTCGATGGTTATAAACGAAAAATCACGATTTAACGGTTATTTTAAATCCGATTTTGATGATTTGTTACAACTACACTCCTTGACCCTATATGAATACAAAGAATGAATTCGATCTTCAATTTAAAATATTTACACTAGTGGATATCACAAAATCTTATGTTATACTTAATAAAAGTATGAATAAACTATAATAATTATATATATTAATTTAACAATTTTATACCCCTAAAAACTATAATAATTATATAATATAATTATATGTATATATTAAATTTAATTTAAAAAATTGATGACCATTGGATCGGCTGAGATCAAGCCAAAGTTCCAATACAATTTCATGATGATCGATGTAAATCGAGGATTTTGTAAATTGAGGTTTAAACTTTTGAGAAAGACTTCACAACCTTGAAAACAAAAACTTTTTCATTTTGCATATCCTTGCACATTTAATATTTGTAATAGATTAGTAGTGTATGTATTATTTTTTTATTAGACACTTATTTTCGAGTGTAGATGTAGTACTTAAACGACAAATGTGTTTTAATGTTTTGAAGTAATATTTATGTGGCAATGTGTGGTATGTGCAAATTTAAGAAAAAAAAATATTTTTTCTTAACGGGTCATAACGGGTCGGGTCACTTTACCCACCTGACCTGTTAAGGACCCGTTAAGATAAGGGGTGTGACACGACACAACCCGTTAAGATAACAGGTGTTACACGAAAACGACACGAACATGACAGACACGATCCGTTTGCCAGGCCTAGATCAGATGTGTCAAAATCTGATAATCTTGGGCATATTGCTATTGGAATGGTTACCTATCTAGCCCACACATGGTCTTTTATAGGCCAGCAGCCCAAACTATTAGGCTTGAAGCTTGAAATACCCGATGACGAGTCCGGAAGACCCCCCCCATGCATAGGCTCCAAAGTTATCTCCTAAATTAAACTAATGACTTTAAATGGGGATTATATCTGGAAATTTTATTGTACATGTTTATCAATTGAATTGCTTGTGTATATTTGTGCGACTGTATTGTTATGAGAATACATGTACAATGAACCTGAAGTTCATACTAAACTTCGAACCGAACTTTTGAGTCATGCCATAGAAACCTTTTGTGTTTCCTAAAACCGCACCACTCATGTTGAACTCTAAAGTTCTCCATAATTAATCTGTTAAACCAAACTATGTCTTAGAACCTGAATGTTCTAACCTTGATGCTTGTGGAGGTTTTAATTTCTCGTAGCATCAACCATGACTTATTCCCTCCATTTAGTGGATTGCTGAAACTACTTTATGTGGGTATGAGTTTTGAACCTCCACTTAATTATCGAGAAGTTGAGAAACCATTGAAGCCAACAATTGCATTGATAGAGCTGAATAAGCCTCTATCATGATTTTCATTAAAAAATTTATAGGTGATCTTTCCGGAAATGACAAAAGTTTTTCCCTCGTATCTCGGTCACCTTTACTTTTTTGTTATTTCATAATCTCCAGGGTATGATACCTTATAGCTTTATAGTTACAAGTCATTTTCTTATTACTTTATGTCTCCCATTTTCTATTTTTATTGGCATTACTATAGTGGGATTTCAAAGAAATGGGCTTCATTTTTTAAGCTTCTCATTATCTTTGTTTCATTAGCAAAAGTATCATATGACAACAGTGTCGAAGTCAGGAATTGTTTGGGGGACAGACGAATTTAAAAAAGTGCAAGGTTAAAAAAAATGTAGACAAGCAAAAATTCGTATAATTAGACAATATTAGGAACGTCTGTAATGTATCAATACTCGAAGGACTACCCGGAATATTCGAAGGAAGACTACCCATAATATTTGAAGGGAGATTTAAGCAATGTTTTTTATACTATCATTCCATTAAGTCTTTAGACTCTTAATCCTAGAGTAGAGTATACTATATGACTAATAACTAATTAAACCAAGAACTCAATTAATCAGTACCAATAATTATATAAATTATTCAATAAACAAAATTTCAATTCAATTGACCAATATCAATAATTATATATGTATAGATTATTCAATATTCAATAATTTAATTAATCAATAATCAAGAATTCAAATTTTCAGTAATCAACAATTATATTCATCAATAATCACATGGTTCATATCAATAATTAATATTCATATTACGCTATAATTCTATTTTTTATTGTGATCAGAATGCAGGTGGTACACCACTTGTTTTTATGTAAGTGGTGGAAAATTTTATTTTTTAAGTTATTAACTTTTTAACACACATATCCCACCATTTGTATAGTGACACGTGGTATACCACCTCGTGTATCTGTCAGAAAACTCTCTCGGACAAGTGGTCCTTCTTTTGTTATTTTTTTTATTCTCCAAAACCACAAAGGCAAAACGTCAATGTTCATTAAGTTTTGGTCTTTGGTTTCTTGGAAGAATACACCACGTGCGGCTACGCAACAGCAGGCATGCCTTCACCAAGTTGCAGTTTTTCTGACAACACACGAGGGGATGACAGTCACTTCTGGGTTAAATTTCTGGCGAGAGGGCCGAAAATATCATCAACTGATTTTATTGTAATTAAATTTATTGGACCGGGATTCTGTTTTGGCGCTGATGAAGTTTATCTAATCACAAAGTGTGATTAAAAAGTGTGTGATTTTTGGTACACTAAAAGTCGTAAAGCGTCTCTTTGCTTTTATTGGTGAAGAGTAGAATGGTGATAACCTTTTGGAATCTCGAGTGAGTATTGTAAAGCTTTTTTTGGGGTTCTTATTTTTTGGCATCTTTCTTTATTTTCTTGAGCCAAAATGAATACAGATGGACTTGCTAAAGGTAACCACGTCTTGCGGCTAGTGGTGGGGTTTTTTGAGATCCTGCGAGTTATTTTTTTGGTGCTTTCTCCCTGAGTTTGGGGCATCATACTTCTTTCTATGCAAAGCTTCATGCTGTCACTCTTGCTGTGGAGTTGGCTCTTGTGCAGGGTTAGCCAAATTTATGACTTGAAAGTGACTGTTCTAGTATGATATCTTACTTTGCTTCTAGTTGCAATACATGGTTTTCCGTTGCTCTCATATATTTCGAGAAAGGAATGTCATTGCTGATATATTAGCCATGTGAAACCCCGTCCCAAATTTAGTGTATTTTCATATTGCCGGATTTATGAAATTACCTTTTTACCCTTGAGTTGACTTTGTTTGACTGCCTCGTCGAAACGCGTAGTTTTAATGTTACTAATTTATTCTTAACGTACTTATCGCCATGAGCGCATAGGCGCAAACGGATTCGAAATCAAATTTATAACTAAGATTCTACGTCCGAACATCGAACGTTTTTCGATATTTTGTGTTTTGTCTTTCATGTTCTTAATCTACAAACAAAAGGTGACCCACATGGAAATTTTGTCCCCTTATCCCATCACCCTAGATTCCCCCTTTCCCTTTTGGGATATTTTTCATATCTTATTATTATTATAACTTCCTCTCTCTCTCTCTCTCTCTCTCTCTCTCTCTCTCTAACCCTCACCCCCTGACCCTTTCACTCCCCGACCTCTTTCTCTCTGCAATTCCCTCTCTCCTCTCTGAAACACACACACAGAGCAACCCCAAACTATAGAATTCTAAGTACACACAGTTTCTGAATATGCTTCAATTGTATTGAAATCATCATAAGATTACACTGGTGCTGCAGTATATATAGGCAATGCGCCAATTACATTTATACCCTTGACTACTATATCAATTTACACAAGAATTATAACAAACATTATAACAAACATCATAACAAACATCTAACTAACTTTACTTGACTCTTTACACCCCCTTAAGCTGAACTTGGATGCATCCATAGGTCTAAGAGAAAGCTTGGATTGCAAGTATAAGAACCTGGATTTAGACAAAGATTTAGTATGAATATCAGCTAGTTGGCCCTGAGTGCACACATATTGGACCTTGAGAAGATTAGCTAACACCAACTCTCGAATATAATGGTAATCAAGTTCAACATGCTTGGTTCAAGCATGAAAAACTGGATTAAAAGCAAATGAAATTGCAGAAATATTGTCAC
Organism: Malus fusca; assembly: GCA_035220775.1. Classification (NCBI taxonomy): domain Eukaryota; kingdom Viridiplantae; phylum Streptophyta; class Magnoliopsida; order Rosales; family Rosaceae; genus Malus; species Malus fusca. The sequence goes on along the minus strand of CM069071.1, from coordinate 24,603,159 downwards.
ACCAGAGATGAGGAACATGAGGAAGATGGAGACCAATATCCTTGAACACTTTACAGATCCATGTTAAAGCTGTTGTGTGAGCTAAGGATCTGTATTCTGCTTCGGTGGAAGACTGAGCAACTGTTGGTTGCTTCTTAGCACTCCAGCTAATGAGATTTGACCCCAGAAATATGCAATACCCACTAGTAGATCTTCTATCAAATATACATCCAGCCCAATCAACGTCAGAGTAAGCACTGAGATGGATAACACCTTTCTTGAACCACAAACCATGACTCACTGTGCCCTTGAGAAACCGGAGAATTCTTTTGGCTGCTTGGAGATGTGGTTCTCGTGGAGCATGCATATATTGACAGACTTGATTTACATCAAAAGATAAATTAGGTCATGTCCAAGTCAAGTATTGCAGTGCACCAACAATAGACCTCTACTCTTTGGGATCCGGTAACAAAGGCCCTGTGTGATCAAGTTTGAGAGAGCCAATAGGAGTGAGACATGGTTTAGCACCTTCCATATGTGTCTTTTGAAGCAAGTCTAGAAGGTACTTGCTTTGATGTAAGAAAAGACATGCAGAAGATCTTTGAATCTCAAGACCCAAGGAATAATGCAAGGGTCCCAAATCCTTCACAGGAAAGATAGCACCCAATTTCTGAACAAAATGTTGACAAGCTGCAGAATTAGGTTTTGTAATTCAATAATAAAACAAACTTGTATAATAATACAGAACACATTATAGTGAACCTTATACTCTAATCGAGACCTTCTGACTAAGGGATCATTGGTAAAAAAACAAACTCTGTTAACCAGAAATAAAACATTATAATGAAACTTATACAAGTTATACTTTGACTGAGATATTCTGACTGAAGGAGCATTAGGACTCAATCTTTTCAAATTTAGACTTCACCAGCAATGTTCACAAAGTCGGTGCCGTAGATGGTCAATAGGTTGTGAACCATCTAAAGTTCTGTTTCACTTGTTATTTGATTTACATGGCTATTTCAACTTTAAACTTTGTAATTTTATTTGTTTCTTCTTTTTGGCAAGACATTAATGCCCGAGGCTTTCATGAAACAATTTAATTCCTCTTGTATTGCAATTTGTGTGGATCTGCGAACGTAATGACAAAATCATATATACCTCTTCCCATGTCCAACTGATTTAGGCAGTAACTCATTGATTTGTTCAATGATAGTCTGAGCTTCCAAAGTTGAAAATACGGGTGGCTTTTATGCATTTTTGTGTATTGTGTTCTTACATCTTTGCCCATTGGTTTAATAATTTATTTTGTGATCAGGAATAAAAAGATGATATGGTAAAATGGCATAGAGTGTGAACTTGTTCAAAACATCCGACTTCCACTATTGGTTCCCCTTGAGTTTAAAGACCTCTCTTACATTTGCCTATCACATTCATTATCTTGGTACAACTTTCAAATTTTTGGGGTATTCATATTTCTATCCGTTGTTTTATTATTCTTTTATACAGGGCCGAATTAGCTTTCTTTGTATGACTTTTATCTGTTTGTTACTGCAAACAGTTTTAGTTTATCACCTATTCGAACCCTACCGAAACCCTTGAGTGAATGCCCAGCCTTTTTCTTTTTATTTATAGAGGACACATACATTTTTGTGGTAACTGCAAGGGAGGAAAATGGCACATTAAAGATTAGGGATCAAAATGGAAACCAACTCTTAGGGGTCATCAATGGAATTTACCAAGATTTATTTATCACATTGAACATTTGGTCATGTTATTTTGTTTAAATGTTCATTCAAATATATATTGAAGTTTTCGATGTTTGGGCATCCAAAATTCAGAGTGAGTTTGTATCATTGTCTTTGTACCATGTCGCTCTAGCTTGAAAGTGCTACTTTTCAGAAATGTAAGTAAGCACTCTTGTTTTCCAACATGTGAATTAGAAGTTAGATAAGGGCTAATCTGGCTTTGCCCTAGTCACGGCACCCAGGCCCAAAACCTTTTGGGCTATGTTCTTCATGTTATAATTATTTTTGCTTCTATGATCGACCCCGAATTGTCTCAATCTATTGAATTAATTAAAGTGACCAACAGTCCACTAATCTGACAATTAATCCAAAATTACTGGCCTGAAGCTCACTTTTTGGCATTAACGATTCAATAAATTATTTCGTCTCTTTGAACCGTGGACTCTCACACTTGGGTTCCTAAAGCAATCCATAAATCAACTACACTTTATTGTATATTGTATTTTGTGTATTGCAGGTACCCCTATATATGAACTAAATGTTCATAACCAAATCGAACCTGTAGTTTCGAATTTAGTGCCTTTGAAACCCGAAGTTTTCATTCAAATTTTACCATATGAAACTTGTAGCTTTCATGCATAAATTAAACCAATACATGTCTATAGAACCCGAATGTTCTACAATGTATGTCTATGGCTTTCCATATGATTAACCACGTTTTGTTGTACCCTATGTTTAGGGACATGTCGAACTTGAACAAGCTCAATTTCACCGCTCTGGAAGTCTCGCTCCATCTGCTCCCAATTGTTTATGGACTTAGGCTCTAGGTTTGTGTACCAATAGAACTCGTTTCACTTCAAAGAACAGACAAACTGCTTTACGAGGTAGTCTCCCTCCGTCCCAGCGTTGTTGCAAGTTTCGACTAAATGAGCGATATGTTGCTTTGGATTTCCTTTTCCGTCGAACTGCATAAACTTTGGTGGTTGGTACCTCGTCAGCATCTACAAGCTATCAATCCTCATGGAGTATGGTTTCGAGTACATCAGTGCATCCCTTGAAATGCCTCCATATTGTGCCTTGATGGTATTGGTGATTATGTCTTGAAGTTGTTGGATAGAAAGAGAGCCCATTGATGTAGCTTTGGACTCTGGCTTTTGTTTCCCTTCATACTGATTCTTCTTTGGGTCAGGGTCGACTTCTCTATCATGCTGCGATTCCAACCTACTCATGAGCGTAACGATTTACGCGTCTTTCTCCTCGACGGTCTTTGTCAGCTTCGCGATCGCCTTGTTCATCTGTGCAAGTTGTTCCTCAATGGAGGTGGCACTGATGGTCATGACTTGCACAACCAAAGAATGTGACTCTCCTACAGACATCGAGGGTGCTAGCGAAGTCTCCGTGCGATGGTTACTAGTTGGTGATCTGTGGTAGGATCCGGCGCTTGAGTCCGCATTTGAACCCAGTGACAAGGAATGCTCCCTCAAGTTCTTTGAAAACAAAGAATCCTGCTAGCCGCTTTAGGCTGCCATCTTGCGTGCCATAGCAGCATGCTTTGGTGCCCCTAGCGAGGCTAGGTTGATGACGGGAGTGCGCCTCTGATGCTTCCCCTGCTTCTTTAGCTGCCCCAACTTGGAAGTGGCGCATTGAATGGTCACCACCTTTGCTTTGCTTCGAGTTTTGACATCAAAGGATTCTCCACTTGCAGCCGAGGCACTCACACTCTTTGCCGTGGTGGCGATGACAACTTGACTTATATTGGAAGTCATCGATTTCGAAGTGTCTTTGGATTTCTTGAATGGAGAAAGAGATGAGAGGCAAAGATGGTCCCACCGGGCGTGCCAAATTTGTAAACACGAAAATCCTGTGACAAATGAGACAAGAACACGTGTTACAATCTCTTTACAACTTGATCCTTTGATTTGAACACATGTTACAATCTCTTTACAACTTGATCCTTTGATTCGATGTCCTAAATGACTTGATCTTGGATGAACGAATGACGCAAGGTTTTGGCTCTTGGCAATGGAGGAACTGGCATGTGTAGGGGTGCTTGGTGGTTCTTCACAAGATTTGATGAAGAACACGAAGGGTTTTCCGAGTCTTCGTAAGTGTTTGAGTGTTTAGGTGCTTGAGAGCTTTAGAATTTCAAAGCTTTAGCGTATGGGCGTGAAATGATTTATGGATGCCTTTCTTTGTCTTGGAGCCTCCTATTTATAGACTTTTCAAGCCTTGACTACGGATGGATTTGGCCTTGATTGTAGGATTGATTAATTGACGAAAGAAGCAAGACTTGATTTGTGGGCCGGTTTGGGATTTGACTTCATCAATTAACATTTGATTTAATTAAATTAAAATTAAATAATTCCTTTCCGCCAAGTGTTGACACGTGTCCTTCTTGATGACTCGTCCGATTTTGTTCAGTTCACACGCCATGTATACAATTTGTGCGACACGTGGCACATGCCAAGTATGCCCTGGCATGTCGAAACTTTAGTGTGTTAGTGAACATTTATTTCACCGAAATTTCGATGTCTACAATACGATTAGGACGTTTTTGAGATGTTTTAGTGTTGTTACCTCGAGGGAACTTCCTCAGTTTCGATGAGGAATCTAGCAGCTTCGAGCCGTTTTCCGGCCAATTCTGGCCACGATAGGTCCCCATATTGGTATATTTCTCTTCCTCTCCTTTCGAGCTTCAAATTAGTATATTAGATTGCTAGTTTTAGTTAAGTTTCAAAGCTAAGTGGAGTTGTGAAATTTCCAGGCCAAGATTTCTAGATTCCGGCGGTAGCAGAGGCAACCGGCCAGAGAAGAAGAAGAAAAAAATAAATAAAAAAGAAAGGGCCTAAGCCCAAACACGGATCCGTGGGTTGGATCTGCGACTTGGATCCACTTAGAGATTGAAGGGGAATATTCCTTTGGAATATTTTGTTAACTTTAACAGGAATATTCCTTCTGAGGAGGGAATATTCTGTTAAAGTTAATTGTTGACCGTTAATTGACTTTTCGAAATTTTCTTGGAAACCCTCCTAGGCTAATTTCGACGCCCTGAGTCCGATTTTACATCCGTTTAGGGAAATTCCAAAGTTTTAACGTAGTTGACCACCGGGGCGTCTTAGTTGACTTTTTAGGATTGACCATTGACTTTTCCGTTGACTTTGTACAAAATTTGTCGGGAACCCTCCGTAGCATATTTCGACGCCCTGATTTCAAATTCGCAGTCCATTCTCCCAAATTTAATCATTTAGTTGAGTTTTACTAATGGGTCTCAATATTATGCTTAGGTACGATTACCCTCAGAAACTCCAGTTCTCCTAGCTCGAACGACTGCAACCTCGCAAGTATCTGTAAGTGGGTCTTTTCTTTTATATAGTATATTCATAAAGCATTGCAGACCGAGTACCTCGCAAAGGAGGATCCACGTATCCTTTGGCTCACCCTGGCGGATCGCTTTGATCACCAAAAAGACATTTTCTTGCTTGAAGCAAGACATGACTGGTAGCATTTACGCTTCCAAGACTTTAAGTCTGTGAATGAATACAACTCTGAAGTTTGTAGAATCCGATCACTACTTAAGTTCTGTAACGAGGACTTAACCAAACAGGATCTCCGGGAGAAGACCTATTCGGCCTTCAATGCCACCAATATTGTCTTGCAGCAACAATATAGGGCACAAAAGTTCACCAAATTTTTTGATTTGATATATGTTCTTCTTCTCGCTGAAAAACAGAACCAACTTTTGATGAAGAATCACCAAGCTAGACCTACCGGTTTGAACGCCGCACCTGAAGCACATGCAACAACTTTGAATAGCCACAACCGAAGGAGATCCCATGTGTCTGCATAAAGTCGATTTTTATCGGCGTACGAGGGTATGAGGCATTGTTAGGCTTTTTATTGTTGCGCATTGCTTGATGAAATGTCACAGAGACTATCGACGGCGTTCTCTATGGTCGGAGTTTTGCATGTCTTTTTTCTTTAATTCGGTACAGGATTCAGATATAACAAACAAAAATTACCAAACGTATGCAATCTCTAACTACAGTAGTAGAACGTTGAGGGAAATGGTATGCAATTGAAATAGTTTCAGCAATGCTACTATATACTTGTTTATGTCCAGATGTTCATTCTTCTGTATGGATTCTAAGCCACGGAGGCGGATTTCATTTTGCAGAGAAGTATTTGTTTAAAACAGTGACACGACATCAAACTGTTACTTTTCTTTGGTACAGGAAGGGCTCCATATTCCTGTGTTATAACACATGGGTTTGTATAGGATGAGAAAGGTTTGAAAATGTGCAAATCTCTGGGTAATGTAGTAGATCCAAGGACTGTGATTGAAGGAGGGAACAGTATCTGGATGCTAAAGTCTTGTTTTTCTGCTGGCAGGATGGCTATGGAGCAGATGTCCTGCGTCTCTGGGTTATTAGTGTAGATTATACAGGCGATGTAACAATCGGCCCTCAAATTCTCCATCAAATGTCAGTTATCTATAGGAAGATGCGAGGAACATTGAGTACATTTTTGGAAATCTTCATGATTGGAATGTATGTTCAACATTCACAATCAATATGCTTTTGAATTCAGATGTCTCCCCCAAAAAAAATTCTATGTGTTTAGTTATCTTAAGACTCCCATCTTTACTACCTCTCGCTGGATAAATATTTATACTCTTCTTATTACCGCATACACAGGTTGGCGCAAATGCACACAACTCGTAAATAAAACCCATTTATTGCTTCTTTTTGTAAGTTTATGCTGCAAGTGACAATGCTGCTTTAGGCAGTTTTATCTCTGGGTCTGTTGTTTTCACTTATATATAACTACAACTTGTTGGCAGGCGTTAATGCTGTATCATACCACAATCTTCCCATGATTGATCATTACGCACTGTTTCAGCTTGAAAACTTTGTGAAGAACAGTAAAGAGTGCTATGAAAATCTCAGTTCTTTAAGATATTTCACGTGAACATTTTCTTAAGCCTGTCGTTTTTATTTAGTTATGTTTCTGTTTGAAGTGTACAGTTTTATGCTCAATTAGATGATAGCAATGCATGTGAGGCTTGTTTCTCGGAATGGCACTTAGAAATATATGTTCACGGATGTAGCAACTTTGGGTTATCTTACAGTTGCCACTATAAAGCCAGTTCGTGGAAATTGAATAATGTGGTTGATAAGAAAGCTCTTAGAAGCTTGATATAATCAGAATGGTGCTTTCAATGGCGGCGTAAAACTCCCCGCCTGGTTATGTGCTTCAAGGAAAGGAGAACCAGGTATACAGATTAAAAAAGGCTTTATGTGGGCTGAAACATGCTCATCGAGCATCATACAGTCGTTTAGAGTCCTATTTCAAGCAATCCATGGATGAGTTTGAAATGTCAGACTTGGATTAATGCATTATTTCTTTAGCATCGAAGTCAAGCAATCTGTTGCTGAAATTTTCACAGAAGTATTTTCATCTCCAAGTTGCAAAGAGGATCCTACGGTACTTAAAAGGTGCATTTGAGTTTGGGATTTTGTACAAAAAGGAAGCAGAGTCAAGAGTTTTGTATGATTAGCTTCACTGATAGTGATTACGCAGGGGATTCAGAGGACAGAAAAAACACTTCTGGATATGTGTTTATGGTTACATTCGGGGCTGTTTCTTGGTCATTAAAGAAGCAACCAATTGTCACTTTTATCTACAATTGAAGCTGAATATGTTGCTACAACTTCTTGTGCCTGCCAAGCCATTTGGTTGAGTAGATTGCAAGAAGATGGGTTCTACACTAGTTTATTGTGACAATAGTTCAACAATCAAGCTACCTAAAACTCTGGTTCTACGTGGCAGGAGCAAACATATAGATGTTAAGGTATCATTTCTTGAGTAAACGTTGCAATAACGAGATTATTGCGTTGATTTACAGTATAAGTGAAGACCAAGTTGCAGATATTATGACTAGGTCCTCAAGCCTGCTGTCTTCTTGAAACTTGGAGCTATGCTCGGAGTGTGATCAAGGAAGGAAGCTGTCTGCAGTGATGCTGATAAGGAAAAAAGTGGTTGTTGGAGTTTCTTTTGTAAACTGATGTCTTTAGAACATTGAGTTTAAGAGAGGGTGTTGCTGTCTTCTTGAAACTTGGAGCTATGCTCGGAGTGTGATCAAGGAAGGAAGCTGTCTGCAGTGACGCTGATAAGGAAAAAAGTGGTTGTTGGAGTTTCTTTTGTAAACTGATGTCTTTAGAACATTGAGTTTAAGAGAGGGTGTTGCTGTCTTCTTGAAACTTGGAGCTATGCTCGGAGTGTGATCAAGGAAGGAAGCTGTCTGCAGTGACGCTGATAAGGAAAAAAGTGGTTGTTGGAGTTTCTTTTGGAAACTGATGTCTTTAGAACATTTAGTTTAAGAGAGGTTGTTAAAATACTTATTTATTTATGTTTAGATAAATTATGGGTTGTCCTATTCTTTAGGGAGTCTGTTAAAGAGGATTAGTGTTCTCTTTGCTTTAGGTGTACTCAAGTTATGGAGTCTCTTAATTAGTGGTTGTGTAGTCATGGTTTTATCGATCCTATTGTTTTGCTTAGTTGGTTATAGTATATTCTATTTAAGTTGTTGGAGTGGACCGGGTTGCCGACTCAGCGATGACTGCCTGCGTACCGCTAGTCACTGCTACTAGAATATCCACCATCTTTGTCGTCAAGTCATTTTGACCCAAGCAGAGGCAGAGCAGCGGCCGCTGGTGATCAACCCCGATGACATTTGTGGAAAAAAATCACAACAAAGCTAACACTAACTTGCTAAATGACATTATTTCATAATTCATACAAAATTACATTATTAAATGACATAATTTCACAAAGTTCATACAAAATCAAAAAAATTTAATATTTCTAATATTTTCGACAAAATTTAGCCATGGTCTCTCAACTATGATTGAATTTTAGCTATGGTCCCTCAATTAATAATTCATTAAGTTTGATCCTTCAATTTGGCAATAGGTGTAGCATTGGTCATTCCATGCTAACACTGTTAAGTTTTCCATCAACATGTTGACGTGATGGGCACATGAAACCCACGATTAATATAATAGTATATGAAAATTTTAAAAACTTAAAAAAAAATTAAAGAAAAGAGCTTTCTTTTTATCTCCATCACCAGCAACAATGCCGTCAACACCAAACCTTGTACCGAATTTTCTCCTCCATCCTCCAAACCTTGTACCTAATTCTCTCTTCAAAACCCAATCAGAACTTTAACCCCAAAACTCATCGCAAGCATCATACCTACCGGTGCGGAATTGGTTACGGAATGTGGCTGGAATGTCGACGGTGAGGCTGCGATGGTAGGATTGGTTGGGGCGTGCGGTTGGGAAAGATAAAAGAGTGAGTGTCGTCAAATGGGGGAGGATGGAGGCATGGCAGGACAACACCTCTCTCTCCTGGAACATTTCTCCTTTTAAAAATTCAATAGTATTATTTAATTATTTATTCCTGCCACATAAGCACTTTGACAGAAAATCTAATGGAATTAACACAGAGTGACCAATGCTATACATTCTATCAAATTGAAGGAACAAATCTAATAGATTTTTAGTTGATGTACCATAGTTACAATTCAGTTATAGTTCAGGAACTATAGCTACAATTTACTCAACTTCTAATGTTTCCTACAAATTACAAATTTCCTACATATTACAAATATTTCCTACAAATGTCTAATGTTTCCTATAAAATTACAAATTTCTAATATTTCCTATAAAATTACAATTTTCTAATATTCTTATAAATTTCAGATATTTCCTATAAATTTCACAATTTTATACAAATTTCACAGTTTCAAAAACTTCCTTTAAATTTCACTACAAATTTTACAAGCTTCTTACAAATTTCACGAATTTCCTACAAAATTTCACAAATTTCTTACCCAAAAACTCAAGATCTCACACATACAACTGATATAAATAAATGAGATGAGCAAACATACCTTTGGTTATTTGAGAATTTTAGCACTTAGAAAGGGGAGTGAACGAGAGGGTGAGTGAGCAAGAGGACAGAGAGAGAGCACAAAGAGGGGAGAGGGAGCACAGAGAGAGAGAGATCTGCAAGGACGTGAGGAAGAAGAAGAAGGCTCTCGACCTGATATGAAATATCAGACCTTCGCCCGACCAACCCATTGGTCAGGTAATGATTTTAAAATTTGACACGTGTATTTTGACCTAATAAATTCGTCTAGCAAACTAACCCTTTCGTAGGGCAAGGGGTGCATAAAAATAATTAATTACTAAATCTATCCTTAAAGTCAACCTTATTGAAGACCAACTCAATAAAGCGAGGAATCACAACCAAATCTAATCAATGATTACACGTAATAATTCTAAGATATTATTAGTTAAATAATATATTTGGGATAATTCTCTCCTCCGTATAATAGATGACACACCTTAACCAATTGGACCCCGACACAAGGCGTAAGATCCCTCACCCCATGCATGGTCGGCTATAGCTCCCATAAATACCTCATTCTACACCCAATTATGGCAAGCTTTTGCTACTCAACAAAGCACCAAGAGCAACTTCAACCCTCCATGGATTAGATGGGCAACAACACATCCCCCCCCCCACCCCCAAAAACCCAGTCTACCCCATCCAATCAGCTGGGCTCCAGGGGATGCCAGCCCCATGCCCAGAAAAAAAATTAGCTGGCCCAATACCCGGCATACTTGACGTTAGGCTGACGTTTGTGAAATCAAAATTTTTTTTTGCACCAGGCGCGTGGAAAACGCGTGCGCGTTCCTGACAGCGCGTAGAGGGGCGGGCCCGCACTGCAAGCGCACTAACGGAAGAAGGACATGGGGCTACATGGCGTAGTGATGCCCGTTAGATTTCCAACAACTAGTTTTTTGGATCGTTGGATTTCCAACAGGTCAAAAAAATTTGAAATTCAAATCCAACGTCTATTGACGTGGCAAAATCTGGACCGTTCGATTTCTAGATCAACGATCCCAGTTTTTCAGCCTTAAAAAAATAAAATCAAAATGTCAGAAATCTTACTGTTGGCTTGAAACCCAACAACCCAGATTAAGAATCTTAATAAAAAATTATTAAAATTGTTTAAAAATACCAAAAAAATACCTAACCATCATCTTCCACCTTACATCACATTTCAATATTTTCAATACTTTCAACCAAAGTTTTCATATACTTTTGTTTGCAAAATATATGGTTAATGAAGCACGTTCGAATTGGTCGGTCGTCGAAAATGTTAGGGTAAATTACACAAAACTACCTCAACTGTGCGTCGCGTAACAGTTTCATACCTCATTTTTAAACATTGCAATGTCATACCTCATCTTATAAATTAGTTGCAATGTTATACCTTCATTAACTTTTCTGTTAATTTTTTTGTTAAATGATAACGTGGCATGAATGGGACCCACTCATTTTCTAATTGAAATAAAAAATTAATTAATTAATAATAAAATATTTGTTATTTATTTAACAATTAAAATTGATTAAAAAAATAATTTTGTGGGCCCCTTCATCCCATTCTCTCTCATTCTCCCTCATCTCCCATTGCTCTCATCTTTTTCTTCTCTGTGTTCACAGAGAAGCCGAGCCCAGAACGGCCACCCATTAGACCACCCCCACAACCGTGTCACTCTCTCTTCTTTGCTCCCTCAACGCTCAACTCCCCAGTTTTTCTAACCTCTCATCTTCTTTGTACAACAACACAAATGGGAGTCACCACCACCTCGCGGTTTCCCGATGAAAATCTGGCAATTCCTCGTAAGATTGGACGAGACTAGGACCACGGATCACTGCCTTTTCATCCAGTGGCGAAAGGAATTCTCAGAGGGAGGGGCGAAATTTAAAAAATTTAGGGTCCCGAAAAAATGTGAACATTCATTCAAGGTCTAAGTCTAGGATTTGCAAGAAGATTATTTGAACTACCCGTAATATTCATAGGAGAATTTGCACTAACCGAAATATTCAAAAGAGGATTTGGACTACTCAAAATAGTCGAAGGAGGGTTTGAACAACAATATTATTTGAAGGATGATTTAGCACCGTTTCTTGTTGTATCGTTCTATTATTTAACTGTATAATTAGCAAAGTTTTAAAAGATGATGGACATGACTTTATTCTTAGGCGAGGACCTAGGCAAATTTGAATAAATTTATTATATACCGTATAAATAATTGTCTATTTATTATATAGATTATAATATCCAAAAAAACATTGATTATAAAACAGACAATATATAAAAATATTGAAAATTTTTCTTTATTACTTTTTGAATTTGATGGTAAGAGAAAAAAAAACAAATAATTACGAGTTCGTAATATTTTACAAATTATTTTTTGAAGCTCGTATAAATTTATAATCAATTTTAAGATAAATAACAGTGTCAAACAAGTGGCTTAAAAAATATTGGAAGAGTGGTCAAATTAATTGGACAATAATTAAAAAATAAAACAAATTTCAATATAAATCAGTTAGGTGGGGGAATTTGATTGGCCAATATTTAAAAAAAAAATTTGTAATTCTCAAAAGTCATGTAGGGTGGGATGGGAGAGAGAGAGAAAGTCTATCTCTTCTTCTTCGTTAGAAACAAACCAGAGCTTTAGTTTCAGTCTCCAGAAGCTGCAAAATGCAGATCTTCGTTCCTCCTTTCTTTGGCCTAGGTTTTTTCTTTTGGAATAAAAGAGAGCCCGCAATCAGCCTGTGCTACAATAGAGCAGGGAAACCCAAAAGGCCAGAAAACCAGATGGAATTTCATCACTTCCGACGAGACTGAAGAGGCGGAACCACCGCTCCTAGGCTTGGTTTCTGGCGAGGGGAGGGGCAGCCGCCACTCCTCGCCCTCACGTAGCTTCGCCACTGCTTTCATCTTGAGGATTAGATTAGAGCATGGGAAGCTCGAATCTGCCTAGATTTCGCGAGCAACCACAAACCCAGTTTTGGGCTAACAAGCTCAGACCGTTCTCAGGCCATTATTTGGCCATGATTTTGCCTAAAAATGGTATATTTCTATTCCTTCTTCTATGATCTTCATTTTGAGATAAAAATTTCATGTGTTTTGGTAGAGATTTGAGGTTGAATGAAGCATAAATTTTCCGGCCTTCTTCTTGGCAGAATTATGTGGTTGTAGCAGTGCAACCTGCAACCCAGACCAGGTTGACCCAATCACACTGACGGCGTGGCAATAGAGCAACGGACGGCGACAATGCAACAGACGGACGACGAATCGCTGCAGAAATTGTCGACTAGTGGGTGGTCATTTTCTGGCTCGGTTTCTCTGTGAGCACATAGAAAAAAGAGATGTGAGCGTTGCTGGAGACGGGAGAGTTTGAGGGAGAAAGAGAGAGATTGGGATGGGGGGGCCACAAAATTATTTGTTTTTAATTAATTTTAATTGTTAAATAAATAACAAATATTTTATTGTTAATTATTTAATTTTTATTTCAATTAGCAAATGAGTGGGCTCTGCTCATGCCACGTTAGCATTTAACAAAAAAATTAACAGAAAAGTTGACGGATGTATGACATTGGAACAAATTCATACGATGAGGTATGACATTGCAATGTTTAAAACAGAGGTATGAGATTGTTATGTGACTCATAGTTGAGGTAGTTTTGTATAATTTACCCAAAATGTTACGGTGCATACCTTGTTTTGCAAGAAGCTTGGCAACACAAGAACGAATCAAGGTCTTCAAGGTCGTTGGAAAAACCTCAACCAATTGCTTACTAGTTGCAAAAATGCCCTCTTGCTAAAGTTATTTCTAATCAGAGTAATGGCATAAGTTTAGCGGATCAAGTGATAATATTGGTTAAAAATCTTATCAAAATCTATTATAAAGGATTCTAAACAGATAGTGACATGTGGCGCGACAATATTAGTTCAAAATCTTATCGAAAATCTATCCACAAAATTCTTACATTATGATGACATGTGGCAGTATGGAATTGGTTAAAATTCTACTTAAAAATCTATTCAAAAAACTTGTACTTTCAAATAATGACACATGGCGTACATGACATGATTGGTTCAAAATCCTATCCAAAATTAAAAATAAAATCATTTTTTTATTATCTTATAAAAAAAATTAATAATATTTTAATACGAATTGACTACGCTATTCAGTTTAGGGGTGAAGATGCACTTAAACAGTCTATTCATTGCAGTCAATTACTATTCATTTGGGTGGATTGAATTGATTCTTGACCAGGGGTTCTTAGGGGTGGAGTTGCTTTAAGCTCTCTCTTTTTAGAAAAATCAACTTAGGCATCGGAGATCCATTTCTCGAACCCCCCCACTTGAAGCGTCTCGATCCGCAATCCCGAAAACTTGTATTTGACTATTTTTGGGATATGCCATCTCAAAATATGTACCAACTATATTGATGATTGGATTGTTGAAATTAATTTCGCATAGTGCAAAAATCATTGAAGGAATTGAATAGGTGAAAATGCCTTTCACTTTTTCTTGACGACATATTTCAATTTGCCCTACGAGCTGTAAACCCTAAATCATAAAATATACCATTGTCTGACAAAACTTAAAGGGTTCATTGTGCAAAAGGTAGTATATTACGCGCCAATTTTCGCACTTGGCGCAAAAACTTTATCCGACGAAGGTTACTTGTTACTTTGCCCATTGAACGTTTTTTATTGGCAAAAGTCTTTGAAAAAACAAAACGTTGAACGTTTCCTAGATAAATAACACAATGTCATGTGCAAAAAAATTAACAGCAATAACATTTTGATGCATTCCAATGTAGCTAGACCCGTTAGGTTGATAATTCTATGATACCCAGAGCATTTTGTACTTGAAATATTTATTAGATATTAATCATTGTATCTTTGACAAAAAAAAAAAAAAAAAAAGGGTAATTTTTTTTCAAGGATAGAGTGCCATGAAGTATACTAAAAGATCTCTAGAATCATATACAATAATTTCTCTGGTGCTCTGTATTAGAACCGCTGGTTCTTGTGATTATTTTGTGGTTCATTATTCTTTAAATCCATTGTGTAAAAAGATGGTAAACTTGTTCTCCTGTACAATTTCCTACTTTTTATTAAACTTGACTTTAAAAGGAAACTTTAGGGTCGAATCCTTCTCAAGTTCTCTCCTCTATCTACTGCAAACACATTGAAAATGAAACCGAGAAAGTAGCAGCGGTAGATTAACACTCTCCTCAAAACTCCACTCCTAGCAGGCAGCAGCTACAAATCCCTCATCTTCTTGTTTTGGTTATTTGTTTATTTTGTAGGGTTTTGGTTGGGATTTATCTTGTTGACTAAAACAAGAAAGATGTCTCCTTTTCTTTGTTTTACATCACAAATTCTGTTTTGCACACAACTTTTTTTCATTTTTTTAACCAAAACTTATGAAAATGATTTGAAAACTTTGAATTTTAACTAAAAGGGCAAAAATGTGTTGTAAGTGAATAGTACTAGAAGTGACTTTTTAGAGTAAAAATGTCTTTAACGTTAAAAGTGAACAGTATCAGGAATGTTTCGTTAAAACTCTCTTTTGTTTTGTCTTTTTTTTTTTTTTTTTTGGTCGCAATTTTTCACACAAGTATACTGTCACATCCCGGGCCCGTTCCACCATCGTAGCACGATATTGTCCGCTTTTGGCTTACCATTCTCTCACGGTTTTGTTTTTGGAAACTCACGAGCAACTTCCCAGTGGGTCACCCATCCTGGGAGTGCTCTGGCCTCCTTCTCGCTTAACTTCGGAGTTCCTAAGGAACCCGAAGCCAGTGAGCTCTCAAAAGGCTTCGTGCTAGGTAGGGATGAGAATATACATTTAAGGATCACTCCCCTGGGCGATGTGGGATGTTACATATACTCAGAATCATCACATCAAGTATGTTTCCTTTGTTTTTGAAAATAATTCCTACTGCTGGTCGCTCGATTGAACACAACATAAGTTAGATTCCTAGTTGGATCCACAAGAAGGTCAGAAATAAACTTCAAGGCTTCTGTTCACTGCATCTAAAGCGATTAGTTGCAATGGCTAAAAGCCTCTGATCAGTACATACAAAATCATATCTAGAAATAACTGATCTTAATTACCATCTGCTTAAACTAAACTTTATGCACTAAACAACGACATTCACTACATCATGTTCTCAAATGATTGAACTGCACGCGTAACAAATGTGGATTTAAGGTCATTCTCATCTCTTGTGGGTAAAAAGTTCACGTGTCGATTACAGGATTATCCAGATTATTTTTTGCTTTGAACAACAATAATATAGGATTGACTTATGAAAACTAATAACTTTGAACAATTTGGTGTAAATGGGGTAGTAGAGAAGTAAGGTATAAGAGATTGCAACTGTTTTGATTTCTTCATTTTCTGTTGACTGTACAAACTTTTGATCAAACTGAGGGATACTAAGATGTCAATTAAGGGGTGCTAAGTTGAGGTTTTATTGACGTCTTAGTGTTTGTTGATTTGCTGGTTCTTCAACCGTTATGATTCTAGCCACCAGCGCTGATGATGAGTCGAATGACGAAGTTATGTATAGGAGTTGTAGGTTCTATCAAATAACCGTTTAAACCTAATGACTCCACTGCCTGAAGAGGTCAGTCTGAAATATGAATGAATTGAACACAGCTGAAGCATTTTTGTCAGGCATAACCTTCTTCCGGTGCAGCAGTATTGACTTTTAATTGTAGTTCTTTCTTGTATTGCAAAGTAAAATCATAAGGTTACAAAAAGGAGGAAGAGATATTTAAGGAGAAGGATTCAGTGCATATTGCAGTGGACAAAGACATCCGGGAAAGCTCTTTGAAACACCCCACAAAGGCTAGTCTAGTAGTCTTACATCAACATACCTCAATGTTCTTAAATCAAGGAGTCTAGAGACCATACCCTAATCTCCTTAAATCAAGGAGTTGACAACAAGGAAAAGACTATCACCAATCTCCTTAAGTCAAGGAGAAAAAAGACCACTTACAAAAAGATAAAGTAATATAAAACCTAGAACCTATAACAGCCCTAATAACCACCATTCCTTCAATACTCCCCCTCAAACTGGATCCAACAAATTGATGGAGCCAAGCTTGCCCAATAGACGTTGAAACTGATGCATGGGTAAGGATTTAGTAAATAGGTCAGCAAGTTGATCAATACTTCGGACATAATGAGTTTGAATAACCTGTGTTTGCAGCTGTTCACGCATATAGTGGCAATCCACTTCGATGTGCTTGGTTCTTTCGTGAAACACCGGATTGGAGGCAATGTGCATGGCCACCTAATTGTCACAGTAAAAAGGCATGGACTGAGAGTTGAATACACCTAAATCACAAAGAAGACAGCAACCAGATTAACTCACAAGCAGTGGAAGCCATCGATCTATACTCAGCCTCAGCACTTGATTTGGCAACTACTGCTTGTTTTTTTTTTTTCCATGTGACTAAGTTCCCTCCCACAAAAATGCAATATCCAGTTGTTGATTTGCGATCAATTGAAGTTCCAGCCCAGTCAGCATTGCAATATCCCATTATTTGAGTGCTTCCATTGTTCTTCATGACTATGCCATGACCCACCGATCCTTTAAAGTATCGTAGGATTCTTTTAACAATATTGAAATGCTTAAGAGTGGGTGAGTGCATGAATTGACTCGCAATACTCACAGAATATGAGATGTCAAGCCGGGTTATAGTAAGGTATATCAACTTGCCAACAGGTCTTTGATAGTAACCAACGTTGGGTAGCGGTTCACCTTCCAAGCTGAATTTGAATTTATTATCAAAAGGTGTCGTGGTTGGTTTGACATCACTCATTTTGGCTTCCTTGAGAAGATCTAGCACATACTTTCGTTGGTTTAGAAATAGGCCTTTATGAGAGGATGACATTTCTATACCTAAAATGTATTTCAACAACCCTAGATCTTTGATGTCAAACTATTGTTGTAGACCTTGTTTGAGATTGGCAATTTCTTCATCACTATTTCAAGTGATAATTAAGTCATCAACATAGATTAAAACCACTAATTTCCCAGTAGTTCCTGAACGCACAAACATTGAATAATTTGCATTGCTTCTGTGAAAACTTGCACTGATGAAAACCGCGCTGAGTTTGGCATACCAAGCTCGAGGAGATTGTTTAAATCCATAGATAGCTTTATGCAACTTGCACACTATCTGTGAATCACAACTTTGTGGTGACCAGGAGGCAATTCATGTAAACTTTTTCTTCCAGATCCCCATGCAAGAATGCATTTTTAACATCCATCTGATACATTGACCATCCCTTATTTACAGCAACTGAGAGAAGTACCCTTACTGAGTTCATCTTTGCAGCAGGAGCAAAGGTTTCCTTGTAGTCCACATCAAGGGTTTGTGTGAATCCACGAGCTACCACTACTCCAATATATGCTATCACCGTCGGAGCAAAAACCGACGAGAAATCCGATTTCTGTCGGAATTTTGACAAAAATCCGACATAAAACAATGTAATGTCGCATTTTCAAAGCGACACTATTGCTAGCGTCACGAAAGGGCTTTAGCGTCGGTTTCGTGGCTTAAACCGACACTAAACAGCGTCGCTTTAAAGCAACACTAAAATTCAAGTCGGTTTAAAGCGACGCATACGTACAGGTTACGTCGCTTTAATGCGACGTTCATTAGCAATTTAATTGTAAAATATCCATCCTACTATCGCTTTTAAACGACACTGAAATAATATTAAATCAATTTAATATCCCATAAACCGATGTCAAATAACAATTAAATAAATAAAATATGCAAACTAATAACGGTCTTAACCGACACCACCTTTGTTAATAATAATAAAAAAAACCGACAAACTGCATTCGTCTTCAATTCATTGTAACAGAAAAAATTTATATAATTATATTAATAAATTCCAAGGCCAAAATAAACATTAATGAAAATAATTAACAAGAAAAATAGTGCCAAAATACACAAATATTGTACATACATTAATGAAAATAATTAACAATAAAAATAGTGCCAAAATACACAAATATTGTACATCTAACGTTCCGCTTAATATACAAAAACTCATCCGTCATAACAACTACTAAATCCGACATTACAAACATAACATAAAAAAACAAAAAAATAGAACGATTAAATTGTCATATTTAACCGACAAGAAAGCGAACCAAATAAACTACGGAACCGAATCTGCGCCTGAACGTGGTACATATCCTTCTCGTCCTTGAGGTCCTATATTTGATGCCAACATCCTCGACAAGCCCATATCAGATCCAACACCCGCAAGCATTTCAGCAAACCCCCAACTAGAAATTCAGGACAAGGAGCAGCCATCTCGGGTCGATATATTAGCACTTGATAAGGCGGCTCCTGCATGTATGGCATGGGAGGCTGCTGCATGTATGGCATAGGCGGCTGCTGCATGTATGTCGTGGGCTGCATAGGCATCAGATACATAGGATACGGAGGTTGCTGATTATGGCCAGCATACGGATATGCAGGGGGTGGCTGACTTTGACCCGTATGTTGAGGAGGAGGAGGCTGACTCTGGCCTGACTGTTGGGTTCCCGGGCTATACGGTGGTTGTGGTTGTGGCTGAAATCTTTGGAAAAGCCATGCAAACATCTGACTTTGCTTGTTCTCTAGGTCCGAAATCCGTTTATTGTTATTTTCGTCCCTCAATTTCAACTCATTATTTTGAGTCATCAGCAATGCCATTGCACTGTTAGATGACCTCTTGGAGGAAATTGATGTAGAAGACGAAGAAGACGCATAGGACACCATATCAGGAGTCACCCCATGACCGTATCCTCTGACTCTATTATACCTCTCAGGACCCATTGTTTCAACATACACTTGGGTCCTAAGATCTTCATTATCCTCTTTCCCCGACTGAATCAAAGTTTGCAGATTGCTCTCCATTGTTGCCTAGCATTACAATTTTTAAAAATAAAAATTCAATCGTAAAACAAAAAAATAAGCTATAGATAATAAAAATTAATAACAATGAAATACTAACACAGTAAAATAAATTACCCCTGTACGCTCCGATTCTTCATCAATCCAAGTTTCATTTTTTCGTGTATGACATTCACGAAAAAAGGTTACAGGATCGGCTTCTTTCCCATGCTTCTTCCGCTTTACCAAAAATAAAATTTCACACAAACAATTTTAGGCAAACCTCATTAAAATTAAAATTTATAACAACTATAGAATATTTAAAATAACATTTCTTCAAATTGTACAATCCATACATATTCTTGCCACTTTCTTGCAAAAGATTTTGTACCAGTAGTATGGTTCATTGTTTTCCTTTGCCGATTAATCTTGTTTTTTTTCAGCAACCTCCTGAAAATAAAAATAAAAAAATTATTACACAAATTTATAGTTATAACGAAATAAACTACATCGATTACCTTTGTTTTATCTCCACTCCAGTATGCCAACAAACTACCCCACTGGGTAGGAGTCACATCAGGACGAGGCTGGCGACGCTCCTCTGCTTCTCTCTCGGTATAATACTTTTTTTTTAACTTATTTCTAAACTCTTTATGTGCATGCTCAGCAACCTTAAGCGTCATAAAGCGGATCAAAGGCATTTTTGGTATATCTGCATCTTCAAAAACAATATTTCCCTACATCCATAAAAAAAATCAACCAAGTCAAATATTATAACAATCATTGAATTATTCTTTTATTTTCTAATAAAAATAAAAATACCTATACCTTAATTCTATTCCAGAAAGCTTCCTTATCTACATCCTTAATCTTACGCCAATGCTTCGCCAATGGGAGATTTATGTGGTCTCTAACCTCCGATGCCACATATTTTGAAAATGCACTAGAATTATCACTAATGCATTTTCCGGACATATCAAACGAACAAAGCTGTTTCGTCCATTTGGGAACTGAGGGTCCTCGCCTCCGTTGAGATGTTCCTTGTTCATACAAAAACCACAATTAAAACACACCAAAAAAGTAGGAAACAGATGTAAATTTTCAGTTTATAAGAATAATAGAAGATTAAACACACAAAAAAAAAACGAAACTATTAATAATATGGAAAAATAACCAGCTTCGACCTCCTCCTCTTCCACTTGAAGTTCCTCATAACGTTGATGATCACTACTACTATCCATAGCAAAAGTAAAGGAATCACGGAAGAAATGCGGAATACAGAAGATGGAGAAGGAGAAGGAGTGAAATGAGGGAGTGAAGGGAGTGAAAAGAGGGAGTGAAATGAGAGAGACAGAAATAGGTCGTAGAAGCTTAAATATGCAAAAAAACTTAGCATCGAAATATGCAAACATTACGTCAGTTCAAACCGACACAACCTCTGACACACTTTTGACTGCAAGGATTCTGGCGTTGAAATAGGGTCATATTGCGTCGCTTAAAATCGACGTTAGTCTGACAGATTTTCCTAGCGTCGAAATAGAAGACAATTGCGTCGGTTTGAACCGATGTTCTTCTGATAGACAGTCATTGCAGTGGCCTCGGAATTGGACGTGCGAATGAACGAGGCATCGAAATAATAAATCCTTGCGTCGAAACAATAAGTGGTTGCGTCGGTTTAAACCGACGCATGAAACGAGGCGTCGAAATAATAAGTGTTTGCGTCGAAATAATAAGTAGTTGTGTCGGTTCAAACCGACGCCACTACTTATTATTTCGACGCAACCATTTATTATTTCGATGCCTCGGTTCATTCGCACGTCCAATTCCACCCTAATTCTTCCAATCCATTTCCCCGTGCAAAAACAAACCGGGAAAATTCCCACCCAACATAAAAAAAAAAAAAGTTTAACTAAAAAAAATGGAAACGTAGGAGAAAAAAAAAAGTTTAACCCAAAATTAAAAAATAATGACACACCCCGTCCCGGAGGAGGGCATGCTGGCCGTCACGTGAGAGTGACGTAACCATTTACACAGTTCGGAAGCTTTAAAGAATACAGTTACTAATATAAAACACCCGAGGGTGAGTCCTACTTTTGTGAATTCTGTCATAACACCGTTGGATTCCTCGTGGCCACCAAAGCTCTGCTAACTGGAACCTGGAGGGGCGTAAAACAAAATTGAGTGGGTCAGTAAAACAAAGTTTTTCGAAAACATTTCATTTAAAACATTTCTAACCCCTCGCTGTAAAACCTGTATACTTTCCCAGAAAAATAGTATATAAACATATATATATAATCTCAAAACTCATATCCCAAATCTTTAACATTTTTCAAGAAAAACATGCCATGCCATGAATCAAATTATAAATCAGGTGAATAATAAGGAATCAATCGGAGACCCTGCAGTTGGTCCTATACGATTAATTCTAAGCTCAACATCCTCACTAACCGGAGTCACCTCGATGACCTATACGGTCTAACTCTGCACGTCACTCGGAACTACATAAGGTAGTCTGTACGATGACAGGTGTAAAATTACGCTCTAGTGCTTCTCACATCAATCAACTGTGCACATAATCTAAAATCACCCACCAATCGGAACCCCTCTAACGGTCTGTACAACTGGCATGTCAGAACCCTCAAATGGTCTGTACGACATCCACCTACTTGGATCCAAGGCGAGCGTGCGGTGTGGTGAACTAATATAAGCACTAACACCTAGGGTGCAGGTTCTGAGCTTAAACGTTTCAACATCAATAATTCAATGCATAATGACTCACCTGACTTACCTGCGCCTCCACAGCACCATGCAACATGTATGCATTAATATCAATTCATATACGTATTTATATATCAATCATCAACTCAAATATTCAAGGTTTTCATGCATGGCAATTTATATTCAAAACTTTCATAAAACGCATATTTTCTGGGAAACAATTGTATAAAGGTAATACGAAAATAAAACTGCCCACTCACCTGGAGTTCGTCCAACAACTCCCTAGCACCGTACATCAAGGCGTCATGACGATCAGTGCCTAGATCAATAATCAAATCCAACCTCAGAAATCCTACCGATCGAATACATAACTTATATAAGACACGTCACTACGTAGTTCGACCCGGAAGATCTGCAACTCAGATTTCCAATCCATAACTTCCAGAGGTCCACAATAAATCTCTAGAACAACATCCTAAAATTCCATTACCATCCAACGGTCGAATCTCCGTCAAATTCCAAAACCAAGTGACGGTTAACATTCTATTTTATGAACTTACAACTCCAATTCTGGAAGATCCGTAAATCGGATTCCCAATCCGTAAGTTCCTATAATCCTCAAATATTACGTATTACAACGTATCAAAGTTTGGTGACGATCCAACGGTCGGATCGTCAATTCACATTTTCACCTAAATGCGAAAACTATAAAACGTTAATTAAAGCACCTAACCAACAATTCTTAATAACCTCTCATACGGTGCTCAATTTGGGTATATGAATATACCACAGTGACCTACTCGACGTCACGGACGTCGACAATTTTTTATAATAAATTTTTAGTGACGCACGCGCCCCCACGCGCCGTGGGTGGCACGGACCTACGCGCCCCCACGCGCGTCTCCTTCTTCCTCGCGTCGCCGGCACAGTGCCACCGGCGCCGGAAACTGGGTAAACCTGCAACTCGGGTTTTCTCGGCCATTTCTTCACCATTTAGACTCAAATTTCTTCCTACATGCTCTAAATCAAGAGAGGAAGAAGTCCATACCTTCAAAAACCTCTAAAAACGCCTGAATCTCGACGGAGCAATTCCCCAAAAACCGGCCACCTTGGAACTTCGTGATCCCGACGTCCAAATCTATGCAACGAAGCACTCCGAGCTTCGTGGGAACCTCATAGAGTTCGTAGTGAGCTTGGATCGTCCTAAAAACCAACCAATAAAAAGTTCATGAACAGTGCTTAATTCGGTGCTCGTGATTTCGACGTGAAATCATACGAGTTCTTACCTGAAATGGGTATGGATGTGCTCGTAGGGTCCTCACGAACACAATGGTGACTTTAAAATCCTCGATTTGTGAAGTTTGCAAGGGTTTTGTTCTTGGTCCGTACGGTTCGAAGGAGAGAGAGAAACCGAGAGGGAAGAGAGAGAGAGTTCTGTGAGAGAGAGAGGGTACGGAAGTGAGAAAGAGAAATAATAGGGTTGTGTGGTCCAAAATTATACACCCAATCAAAACCAATTATCTCATCACTTGCAAATGGTTCCAAATTAATAGGAGCTTAACCTATTTGGTCCACTTCCATAATTTTAACCACACACACATACCATGAAAAATTCAACGTCCAAGGGCATCATCGTCTTTTCACGTCATCCGAAATTTATTTTTGGGACGGGCTGTCACAATCTACCCACCTTATAAAATTTCGTCCTCGAAATTTCATACAATCATAATCCACCAATAAACATACAATAATCTGGGATACATTTCTCTCATCCGCTTCTCTGTCTCCCACGTAACTTTTTATGTTGAATGATTCCTTCATAAAACTTTCACCAACCTCAATGCCTTTTTCCTCGTAACCTTATCTTTCCAATCCAAAATCATCACTGGTTCCTCATCATCAATCAAGTTCGGATTGACCTCCAAGGCTAAACTGGAGTCACATGTGATGGATCCGCTACATAGTGACGAAGCATTGTAACATAAAATACGCTACACACCTTAGCCAATTCTGAAAGCAACTCCAACCTGTACGCAACTTCATCGATTCTTTTAGTGATCTCTTAAGGTCCTATGTATCTAGGACTTAGCTTGTCTCTCTTTCCAAACCGTACTACACCTCTCCAAGGTGACAACTTCAAGAACACCAAATTACCCACACCATAAACTCGATCAGTAGCATGACTATCTGCTAAACTCTTTTGTCGATCTTGGGCCGCTTTCAGGTTAGCCTTAATCACCTGAACATTCTGAGTAGTCTCATCCACAATCTCTGGGCCCTCTAGCACTCTTTCACCAACCTCTGACCAACACAATGGCGTACGACAAGCTCTACCATAGAGTGCCTCAAGTGGTGACATACCAATGCTCGAACGAAAACTATTGTTGTAGGCAAATTCCATCAAATCTATGCGATCATGCCAAGAATCACAAAACTGCAACACTGAAGATGTCAACATATCCTCTAACATCTGAATAGTCCTCTCCGATTGTCCATTTGTTTGAGGATGATAAGCAGTACTGTAAAGTAATTTCGTACCAAGAGCCTCCTGAAAAGCTATCCAAAACTTAGAAGTAAATCTTGGATCTCGATCAGAAATAACATTCACTGGAACTTCATGATACTTCACAGTCTCCGTGATGAACAACTTAGCCAATTTATTCGGAGGGTACTTCTCTCTCACTGGGATGAAGTGTGCTGACTTGGTAAGTCGATCTACAATCACCCAAATGCCATCAAATCAATTCTGAGTACGGGGAAGCTTATACACAAAATCCATAGTTATATTTTCCCATTTCCACTGAGGAACGGGAAGTGGCTGCACCCGACCAAAAGGCTTCTTCCTTTCTGCTTTGACTTGCTGGCAAACAATACACCTACTTACGTACTCAGCAATCTCCCTCTTCATACCCGGCCAATAATAAAATGGATGAATGGTATGATACATCTTGGTTCCTCCTGGGTGCATTGCATAAGCCGAACAATGTGCTTCATCCAAAATTTCTTTCTTTAGTTCCTCGTTATTCGGCACATACATTCTATTTTCTTGCATGAGCATACCATCTGATTCCCGAATTCTGAGGTCTTTCTTTTTCCCTTCACTTCTTAACTGAACCATTTCCTGAATTTCCTCATTCAACCAACTGAGCTGCGAGTACACGTTCCACCAAAACTGGCCTGATTTGGAAACTAGCAAGAAAAGCTTCTCTTTGCTCTTCCATTTCCAACTTTACTCCAGTAGCTCTCAAATCTGCAAGAAGAGGAACACTGCAAGCATACAAGGCATTAAGTCAACCTTGAGGTTTCCTACTCAGTGCATCAGCTACCACTTTTGCACGACCCGGATGATACTCACTGATGCAGTCATAATCACTTAGCAATTCCATCCATCTTCGCTGACGAAGATTAAGATCATGCTGAGTGAAAAGATACTGAAGACTCTTATGATCTGTGAAGATCTTTCATTTCTCACCATAGAGATAATGCCTCCAAATCTTCAAAGCAAAAACAATGGCTGCCAACTCCAGATTGTGAGTAGGATAATTCCTTTCATAAATCTTCAACTGTCGAGAAGCATAGGCGATCATTCTGCTATGCTGCATCAAGACACATCCTAGACCATTCAAGGAAGCATCACTATAAATCTCATAGTTACCACTATCGATAGGAAGTACCAAAACTGGAGCGTGAGTGAGGTAATGTTTCAGCTGCTGGAAACTTTGCTCACAATTCTCATCCCAAACAAATTTAACATCTTTCCTGGTTAACTTCGTTAGTGGTAACGCAATCATAGAGAAATCTTGAACAACCCGTCGATACTAATCTGCTAGACCAAGGAAACTCCATACCTCGGTGACGGTTCTTGGCTGTTCCCAATTCTCCACTGCTGCAATCTTTCGAGGATCAACTTGAATACCTTGAGCGGATATAACATGTCCCAGAAGTGTCACTTGATTCGTCCAAAATTGACATTTGCTAAACTTAGCATACAACCGATGTTCCCTCGAACATTTTAACACCAACTCAATATGACTAGTATACTTTGCTTTCACTTAAGAATATATCAGACTTCAACTCTTTCCTAGAAAACACATAGGCACCTCTAAGCTGATCAAACAATCATCAATGCGCGACAATGGATAACAGTTCTCAATCGTTACCCGATTCAATTACCTATTATCCATACATATTCTTAAGTCTCGTATTTCTTCCTTATAAACAAAGCTGGGGTTTTCCAAAGTAACGTATTAGGTCGACTGAAACCTTTATCAACCAATTCCTGCGACTGAATTTTCAATTCCTTTAACTCTGTAGGAACCAATCTATAGCATAAAGTCTGTACTTGGAGACAATTCAATAGTGAACACCACGTCTCTGTCTGATGGCAATCCATGTAAATCATTCCGGAAACACATTAGGAAAATGTCTAACCACCTTTACATCTCCTAAACTACTAGAAGCAACATCATTTAGCATCATATGAGCTAAGTATCCTTGGCAGCCTTTTGATAACAATCTCTTTGCTCTCACAGCATAAATAACGGCCTAACTCAATCCACTTGCATACCCACAAAGTAATCTCTAGTCATCCAAATTGGGGGGAGGTAACTGGTTTCCTGTAGCAATCTATCTTGTTATAATTATAACGCAACTAATATGTGCCTAAATTCACATCCAAAACCTCGATGTCCAACGAAATAAGATTCACTGGCATAACTATATCTTCCCCCATCATTATGCATCTTGAATAACCCAAATCAACATAGAGTGCTCTACCTGTTTACTTGCTTAACGAATCCAACATATAAGTTATAAATATTACGGTCTGCAGCCCGCAATACAAATAACTCACTGTTGTCTCGATAAGTAAGTAACAATTCCTGAAGGTGTAATACTGTCATCTTGTTCTTCCCTAGAAACACATAAATACGCCTCGATCGTGCTCCAACATTACTTTCTTTGGCAACATCGTCCATAATAAGAAATATATCAGTCGGAGTCAGCTAGAATGACCTGTACGGCTGATTTTCTAGCTCAACCATCCATGCTAGTACATAAGTCGAAGTCACCTTGTCTTTAAGATCTGGGATCACCAGTAAATCTATCACTTTACCTCCGACCAGTGGCATTAAAACCTAAGCTGGAAGAATTAGTTCTAACTTCACTTCTTTTAAAGCTCTGAGTCTTTCAATGTCCTTGATATGACGGATCTTTAACTTTATCGTCTTTCCTCTAATTACCATTCTTTTCTTATTCTTCTTTACTCTCGCTGATCATACTCTCAGAGTCCTCAATTCTCAACAACATCTCGCAAATTTTTGGTAAATAGTACATTGGATAGTGGTCGCCAAAGAATGCCATTTCTTCTTATTATCCAGCCAAAAACGACATAACACCTTGACGGGATTCACCACAACATCCGAATGGAAACAAGGCAAGTCTGTAAACTTTCTATAATATTCATCCGTCGTCATTTTCCTTGTCTCACATTTGCAAATTCTTGCTTACCACCATCACAATATGCCGGAGGAATGAACTTTTCTTAAACAATTCTTTAAACAATTTCCAAACAGCTGTCCTTCCGATAACATCGGATAACATTCCTATCTTCATCAAAATGCAGATTCAACACTCAAAAACTAGGTAGTCATCTCGACCCACCTGTCGGGATGAAGATTCCATTGACTTTGCATAATCCGAAACGCCTTTTCCCAAATGATTAAGCCATCAATCTGCCCCCTTAGGTCATTCATATCCCTAAAGGGATTCAAATTTAACTTATAACCAGTCTCAAAAGTTCCTTTAGATAATAGACTGAATCATAATGGCAATAATTCCTCCCAAACTACTATATCAGGGAAATTAGGTTCATCCGAACTACGTGGCTCGCTACGAGGCGGTATCGTTCTGACAGAAGACGCTAGGAATTTCTCAAGATGTCCAGAATTGCAACCTAGGCTCTGATACCAACTGACACACCCCGTCCCGGAGGAGGGCATGCTGGCCGTCACGTGAGAGTGACGTAACCATTTACACAGTTCGGAAGCTTTAAAGAATACAGTTACTAATATAAAACACCCGAGGGTGAGTCCTACTTTTGTGAATTCTGTCATAACACCGTTGGATTCCTCGTGGCCACCAAAGCTCTGCTAACTGGAACCTGGAGGGGCGTAAAACAAAATTGAGTGGGTCAGTAAAACAAAGTTTTTCGAAAACATTTCATTTAAAACATTTCTAACCCCTCGCTGTAAAACCTGTATACTTTCCCAGAAAAATAGTATATAAACATATATATATAATCTCAAAACTCATATCCCAAATCTTTAACATTTTTCAAGAAAAACATGCCATGCCATGAATCAAATTATAAATCAGGTGAATAATAAGGAATCAATCGGAGACCCTGCAGTTGGTCCTATACGATTAATTCTAAGCTCAACATCCTCACTAACCGGAGTCACCTCGATGACCTATACGGTCTAACTCTGCACGTCACTCGGAACTACATAAGGTAGTCTGTACGATGACAGGTGTAAAATTACGCTCTAGTGCTTCTCACATCAATCAACTGTGCACATAATCTAAAATCACCCACCAATCGGAACCCCTCTAACGGTCTGTACAACTGGCATGTCAGAACCCTCAAATGGTCTGTACGACATCCACCTACTTGGATCCAAGGCGAGCGTGCGGTGTGGTGAACTAATATAAGCACTAACACCTAGGGTGCAGGTTCTGAGCTTAAACGTTTCAACATCAATAATTCAATGCATAATGACTCACCTGACTTACCTGCGCCTCCACAGCACCATGCAACATGTATGCATTAATATCAATTCATATACGTATTTATATATCAATCATCAACTCAAATATTCAAGGTTTTCATGCATGGCAATTTATATTCAAAACTTTCATAAAACGCATATTTTCTGGGAAACAATTGTATAAAGGTAATACGAAAATAAAACTGCCCACTCACCTGGAGTTCGTCCAACAACTCCCTAGCACCGTACATCAAGGCGTCATGACGATCAGTGCCTAGATCAATAATCAAATCCAACCTCAGAAATCCTACCGATCGAATACATAACTTATATAAGACACGTCACTACGTAGTTCGACCCGGAAGATCTGCAACTCAGATTTCCAATCCATAACTTCCAGAGGTCCACAATAAATCTCTAGAACAACATCCTAAAATTCCATTACCATCCAACGGTCGAATCTCCGTCAAATTCCAAAACCAAGTGACGGTTAACATTCTATTTTATGAACTTACAACTCCAATTCTGGAAGATCCGTAAATCGGATTCCCAATCCGTAAGTTCCTATAATCCTAAAATATTACGTATTACAACGTATCAAAGTTTGGTGACGATCCAACGGTCGGATCGTCAATTCACATTTTCACCTAAATGCGAAAACTATAAAACGTTAATTAAAGCACCTAACCAACAATTCTTAATAACCTCTCATACGGTGCTCAATTTGGGTATATGAATATACCACAGTGACCTACTCGACGTCAC
Organism: Malus fusca; assembly: GCA_035220775.1. Classification (NCBI taxonomy): domain Eukaryota; kingdom Viridiplantae; phylum Streptophyta; class Magnoliopsida; order Rosales; family Rosaceae; genus Malus; species Malus fusca. Next base: position 24,573,326 of record CM069071.1, on the reverse strand, counting down.
GGACGTCGACAATTTTTTATAATAAATTTTTAGTGACGCACGCGCCCCCACGCGCCGTGGGTGGCACGGACCTACGCGCCCCCACGCGCGTCTCCTTCTTCCTCGCGTCGCCGGCACAGTGCCACCGGCGCCGGAAACTGGGTAAACCTGCAACTCGGGTTTTCTCGGCCATTTCTTCACCATTTAGACTCAAATTTCTTCCTACATGCTCTAAATCAAGAGAGGAAGAAGTCCATACCTTCAAAAACCTCTAAAAACGCCTGAATCTCGACGGAGCAATTCCCCAAAAACCGGCCACCTTGGAACTTCGTGATCCCGACGTCCAAATCTATGCAACGAAGCACTCCGAGCTTCGTGGAAACCTCATAGAGTTCGTGGTGAGCTTGGATCGTCCTAAAAACCAACCAATAAAAAGTTCATGAACAGTGCTTAATTCGGTGCTCGTGATTTCGACGTGAAATCATACGAGTTCTTACCTGAAATGGGTATGGATGTGCTCGTAGGGTCCTCACGAACACAATGGTGACTTTAAAATCCTCGATTTGTGAAGTTTGCAAGGGTTTTGTTCTTGGTCCGTACGGTTCGAAGGAGAGAGAGAAACCGAGAGGGAAGAGAGAGAGAGTTATGTGAGAGAGAGAGGGTACGGAAGTGAGAAAGAGAAATAATAGGGTTGTGTGGTCCAAAATTATACACCCAATCAAAACCAATTATCTCATCACTTGCAAATGGTTCCAAATTAATAGGAGCTTAACCTATTTGGTCCACTTCCATAATTTTAACCACACACACATACCACGAAAAATTCAACGTCCAAGGGCAACATCGTCTTTTCACGTCATCCGAAATTTATTTTTGGGACGGGCTGTCACAAATAAGCACTAATTTTATTTCATATAATATTTTAATATATAAAATTTAACTTATAGATAATACTTAATAAAAAAACAGAAATATAATTTTATGATCATTTTGATATAGATGCCTTATATTTGAATTTTTTTTAATCAAACATCTATAACTTTGAAACTTTTGATCAAACATTCTTTTGTTAATTTTTAATTAAAATTTTGATTTTTATTGTAAATAATTGACCAACTAGTTCATAAAATAATATGATAAATATTCTAAAATCACCACAAACATCCTATCTTATCTTATCATAATTCGTTTAAAATGAATTTTTCTTATGCAAATAATTTGTTGTATTAAATTATAAAAACATATAAACATCATATTAACATACAATTATGAAATATAACATGCACAAATATTAAATATAACGTACCAATTTGTATTAATCTGGGTATAACACAAGATTTTGTGATATCCACTAGTGTAAATATTTAAATTGAAGATCGCATTCATTCACTATATTCATATAGGGTGAAGGAGTGTACATATAAAAATCATCAAAATCGGAGTTAAAATAACCGTTAAATCGTGATTTTTCGTTAATAACCGTCGAATAAGTTTTTCCCGTTACTTTGTCTCAGAATGTTTTTTTTTTTGCAATTCTTGGCGTATGAGATCTCGAATTATATACAAACATGTTTGACGGTTCGATCGTTGAAATTAGTTTCTTAGAATTCGTATTCCATCAAAACGATAGATTCACTAACACTTAAAGAGTTTATTCATACTTTCATTAAGTATAACACAAGAGTTTGTGGATAGTGTAAATATTTCAAATTGAAGATCGCATTCATTCACTGTATTCATATAGGGTGAAGGAGTGTACATATAAAAAAATCATCAAAATCGGAGTTAAAATAACCGTTAAATCGTGATTTTTCGTTAATAACCGTCGAATAAGTTTTTCCCGTTACTTTGTCTCATAATGTTTTTTTTTTGCAATTCTTGGCGTATGCAATCTCGAATTATATACAAACATGTTTGACGGTTCGATCGTTGAAATTAGTTTCTTAGAATTCGTATTCCATCAAAATGATAGATTCACTAACACTTAAAATAGTTTATTCATACTTTCATTAAGTATAACACAAGATTTTGTGATATCCACTAGTGTAAATATTTCAAATTGAAGATCGCATTCATTCACTGTATTCATATAGGGTGAAGGAGTGTACATATAAAAAATCATCAAAATCGGAGTTAAAATAACCGTTAAATCGTGATTTTTCGTTAATAACCGTCGAATAAGTTTTTCCCGTTACTTTGTCTCATAATGTTTTTTTTTTGCAATTCTTGGCGTATGCGATCTCGAATTATATACAAACATGTTTGACGGTTCGATCGTTGAAATTAGTTTCTTAGAATTCGTATTCCATCAAAACGATAGATTCACTAACACTTAAAGAGTTTATTCATACTTTCATTAAGTATAACACAAGATTTTGTGATATCCACTAGTGTAAATATTTCAAATTGAAGATCACATTCATTCACTGTATTCATATAGGGTGAAGGAGTGTACATATAAAAAATCATCAAAATCGGAGTTAAAATAACCGTTAAATCGTGTTTTTTCGTTAATAACCGTCGAATAAGTTTTTCCCGTTACTTTGTCTCATAATGTTTTTTTTTTGCAATTCTTGGCGTATGCGATCTCGAATTATATACAAACATGTTTGACGGTTCGATCGTTGAAATTAGTTTCTTAGAATTCGTATTCCATCAAAACGATAGATTCACTAACACTTAAAGAGTTTATTCATACTTTCATTAAGTATAACACAAGATTTTGTGATATCCACTAGTGTAAATATTTCAAATTGAAGATCGCATTCATTCACTGTATTCATATAGGGTGAAGGAGTGTACATATAAAAAATCATCAAAATCGGAGTTAAAATAACCGTTAAATCGTGATTTTTCGTTAATAACCGTCGAATAAGTTTTTCCCGTTACTTTGTCTCATAATGTTTTTTTTTTTCAATTCTTGGCGTATGCGATCTCGAATTATATACAAACATGTTTGACGGTTCGATCGTTGAAATTAGTTTCTTAGAATTCGTATTCCATCAAAACGATAGATTCACTAACACTTAAAATAGTTTATTCATACTTTCATTAAGTATAACACAAGATTTTGTGATATCCACTAGTGTAAATATTTCAAATTGAAGATCGCATTCATTCACTGTATTCATATAGGGTGAAGGAGTGTACATATAAAAATCATCAAAATCGGAGTTAAAATAACCGTTAAATCGTGATTTTTCGTTAATAACCGTCGAATAAGTTTTTCCCGTTACTTTGTCTCATAATGTTTTTTTTTTTGCAATGCTTGGCGTATGCGATCTCGAATTGTATACAAACATGTTTGACGGTTCGATCGTTGAAATTAGTTTCTTAGAATTCGTATTCCATTAAAACGATAGATTCACTAACACTAAAATAGTTTATTCATACTTTCATCAAGTACAACACAAGATTTTGTGATATCCACTAGTGTAAATATTTCAAATTGAAGATCGCATTCATTCACTGTATTCATATAGGGTGAAGGAGTGTACATATAAAAAATCATCAAAATCGGAGTTAAAATAACCGTTAAATCGTGATTTTTCGTTAATAACCGTCGAATAAGGTTTTCCCGTTACTTTGTCTCATAATGTTTTTTTTTTGCAATTCTTGGCGTATGCGATCTCGAATTGTATACAAACATGTTTGACGGTTCGATCGTTGAAATTAGTTTCTTAGAATTCGTATTCCATTAAAACGATAGATTCACTAACACTTAAAGAGTTTATTCATACTTTCATTAAGCGTCATTGCGTCGAAATAATCTTAGGTTGCGTCGGTTAAAATCGACGCCAACATGACACTCTGTGTCGAAATAAGCTTTCATTGCGTTGAAATAAACTTAGGTTGCATCGGTTAAAACCGACGCCAACTGAATGAAAAAACCGGGAAAAGTGCCGCCCAAAATATTTCAATTAAACCGACGTCGGTTAAAAGCGACAGGAAACAAGCAAAAACGTATGATTAATTAATTTTTCAAAGTTAAGAGAATTAATTTTTCAAAGTTAAGAGAATTAATTTTTCAAAGTTAATTAATTTAGATAATTAATTTTTCAAAGTTAAGAAAATCAATAAAACATTAAAACGTATGATTAAACGTTCTTACCTTCTAAATGAGTTCACTTCATCACAATTATTTAGAATGTATCTATGGCACTGATCAAGAGCATTTAGATCGAGCTCCACATGTGCTCCTGAACCCATATAACATCATTTGGAGTAAAAAATTGATAACCCACCAGACACTCCACGTCCAATACCATCTTCATTTCGGCCTCTACGGGTACGACGAGACTCGACACCTATAAGATACATGGAACAGAAGGACAAGCACTCATCCACCAAATATGCTTCAGCAATAGAACCTTTAGGACGACCCTTATTACGAACATAGCGCTTCAACGTTTGCAAATACCTATAATTATAAACGAAACACAAACAATTATAATTGTAAATTAAAGTTATGACTACAATTGTAAAAAATTTATAAAAAATTATTAATTACCGTTCAATTGGATACATCCATCTATAGGGAACAGGCCATGCAAGAGCTGCTTCATCTGCCAAGTGAACTGGAAGGTGCACCATTATATCAAAAAATGCAGGAGGAAATATTTTTTCAAGTTGACATAATGTCAAGGCAATTCTTGAACTCAGTTCCTTGAATCCTTCCTGAGACTCCTTCTTACTACACAACTGTTTGAAAATTGCACTCAACTCTAATAATACCATAGTAACAGCTTTACGCAAAACCGGGCGTATTGCAAGCGGGAGTAACTGCTGCATTAAAACATGGCAATCATGACTTTTCAACCCATGTATTTTCGTTCATTCACGTGCACACATCGCGATAAATTTGATGAATATCCATCGGGGACCCAAATAGTAGACAACACATTGCAAAACGCAGTTTTTTCTTCTCTTTTCAACGTGAACAAAGCTGGAGGTAGAATGTTCTATTTCCTTCTCTACGTGGGTGTTGACTGCGTCTTATGTTCAAGACTTCAAGATCTGCACGTGCAGCCAATCCATCTTTAGACTTTTCTATACCTAACAATGTTCTCACCACACTGTCACATATATTCTTCTCGATATGCATAACATCAAGATTATGTCTAATCAACAGATGCCTCCAATAAGGTAGTTCATAAAAAATAGATTTCTTCTTCCACTGACTGTTACCACTTGTACTGCTCGAAGTTCTTTTTATGCGTTGCCCAACTGAAGCATTTTTCTTTGGTTTTCCAAAAGTAAATCTCAATGTACAAAATTCTTCGAGACATTGTAAACCAGTCCACTGCCTTGGTGCACTACGATGCTCTCGACGACCATTAAAAGCTGTGGTTTGCCTTCGAAACCTATGATTATCTTCAAGAAAGCGTCGATGCCCCATATAACAAATTTTACGACTCGCCGGCAAGTAAATAGATTCTTTATCATGCATGCAATGTGGACAGGCTTTATAGCCATGTGTACTCCATCCTAACAACATTCCATAAGCCGGAAAATCACTTATAGTCCATAAGACAGCAACCTTCATCGTAAAACTTTGGTTGGAATACGCATCATAAGTTGGAGTGCCCACCTCCCACAACTCATTCAACTCGTCAATCAGTGGATGCATGTATACATCAATCTCTTTACCAGGACTGCGCGGTCCTGGTATTAAAAGAGACAACAAACAAATTTGGTTGCTTCATGCACATCCAAGGCGGCAAATTGAAAACAGAAAGCACCACAGGCCATGTGCTATGGTCATTCCTCATTTTTCCAAAAGGATTAAATCCATCACTGGCCAACCCTAATCGGACATTTCGAATTTCTGACGCAAAATCCGGATATAAATTATCCAAATGCTTCCATGCTGGAGAATCTGAAGGATGTCTCATAAACTCATCTTTAGGACATTCAATTGCATGCCACCTCATATGTTTAGCCGTATGCTTCGACATAAAAAATCGTTGCAATCGTGGTTTTAAAGGAAAATACCACATAACCTTAGCTGCGATCTTTTTTCTCGACCTATTCGCTGCGTTGGTAATTTTATATCTTGATTCACCACAAACCGAGCACACGGTCAAATCCGAAGTATCTTTCCAATAGATCATGCAATCATTGGGACATGCATCAATTTTCACATACGTCAGACCCAAGTCATTTATAAGTTTTTTTGCCTTATAACAAGATTCATGCAAACAATCCCCTTCAGGCAACATTCTTTTAATTAACTCCAGTAAAGTTGTGAAGATCTCGTCTGGCATTCCCGCTAAACACTTGATTTGATACAGTCTTACAACTGCTTCTAATTTCTTAAACTCCTTACACCCTGGCCACAAATCTTGATCTGCCTCTTCAAGCAACCTAAAAAAAGTCTCCACCTCTTCTGGACGCCCTTCCCCAATAGACGGTTCAGTAGACGGCCCAACATCTTCTTCTGTTAATGGTTGGACAAATACATCATTAAGAAAGTCATGCATGCCAATCACCTCATCTCCTGTTTCTTGTTCTCCAATTGCCACATTTTGCTCTCCAATGTTTTGTTCGCCATGATGTCGCCAGCAAGCATTTTTATAATCTTTATCCATATCATACAATATGAGATGTTCAATAATAGTGTTCCTAACAAAAGTATATCGATTACAACATCTTTTGCAAGGACATCTAAACTTATCAGGACCAATACCATTTGCAACTGCTTGATCCAAAAACAAATTAATTCCAGCTAAATACGCTTCAAAATTTCGGGGTATCGTCAACCAACTCTTGTCCATGTTTTACCAGTTTACGAGGGTAAAATATTACGCTGACACTAAGATGCCTACAATCTTGCAATCCCTATCATGTAGGCATAACTATTAGAATTTTCAATTTCTATCTTTCAACCCTCGAACTCTATCACGATTGCAATCTTTTAATTTTCAACACCTATTATAGTAAAAACAAATTAAAATAACAACAAAAAGTTATCAAAATTATGCTCATCTAATCCATTCTAGTAAATAACAACCAAAAGTTATCAAAATAACAATAAATTAAAATAACAATTATAGTGCAAAAGTTATATTTAATATTGTTAATTTAACATAAATGCTTATTTAAATTATTCATTCCATTTTCTCATAACAATTCAAATTGTAAAAAAAATTAATTTAACATAATATATTCTTATATTACTAAAAATGATAAGTTTATGTTATATTAATATTGTTAATTTAACATAAATACTTATAAATATTATTCATTTCATTTTCTCATAACCAATCAAATTGCAAAAAAAAATTATTTAACATAATATATTTTTATATTACTAAATATTATAAGTTTATGTTATATTTAATATTGTTAATTTAACATAAATGCTTATAAATATTATTCATTTCATTTTCTCATAACCATTCAAATTGCAAAAAAAAATTAATTTAACACTGAAATAATATTACTGCATATTATAAGTTTATGTTAAAGGGAAAAAATACTGCAAGTATCACAACTCAAACAAACGCACGACGAAGAACTGCGTCGTGTTCCGTGATGCTATTCATAGCTGGATCGACAATGGCAAACTGAAGTTCCCAGAGCAGTCACAGATGTTGGTCAATGCTGATCATTTCCCTTCGGCAACGGTAAGCATGGTAGACACCCATTTACTGAGGGATAAGAAAAAAGGAAAAGTTGAGTTCATCCTGGCCTACATCCCAAAACAGAATCCTCGGTCGAGCTTAAAAGTCAATTTCTCAAGCCAAAACGACCCGCCCAGTTTCTTCTCGAATCCAGTGTATTTCGAGCCAGTATCAGACTTATATTCCAATGAGTTTGAGAACCCAATAATTTTGTGTAGTAAATGCTAGTCAAAAGTCATCATAGCCGAGCCAAAACCACAAAAAACCTTCGGTCGAACCCACGTTTATGGTTTCGGCGAAAGCAAAGGGTTTTTTATAGGCTCGGGACAACGCTAGCAAAGGGTTTTTGATAGGCTCGAGACAACACCAGCAAAGGGTTTTTGATAGGCTCGGTCATCAACAATAAAATTACCATCCGCCTTCAGTTAGACGGCGACTTGATTTCAACGGGCCATTTTATGATGAGGATTACTATGGACATAACTCTAGAAGTTCAAGTTCATCCACGACTAAACGAAATTTCAAACCACCTAAGCCACGCGATCATCGGTGGCGTAATTACAATTCTCCTACCGGTGCATATATTGTTATGTCTAAATCCCAGAAACGTTGCCGATAAATGATGGATTGCATGGCCTGTCGACGAGCGACAAGCCATCATGATCGAGTTGCTTCGAGGTTGGACACTTACATGGATACACGAGATGCTCGCATTACGTATCAGGAGTAGGTTCACAAGGCTTTGCAAACACAAGATCAAGTCCCAGTGGCAATTGAACCAATTGCCGAAGCCGAGGATGAGACGGCCACGCCGAGTACCCCAGGTGCAACTATTTCACCTTTGGTTGCAGATGACGTCGTTTAAGTGGTTGAAAATCAAGATGTTCTGCCAAACAATCTAGAGGACGAGGATCGTGACCCCATGGGTTCCTCAGTCGTCAACAACATGGAAATTAGCATTGTCCATGTTTTACCCACAGAATTCCAGACGACCACGTTTCAACCAAGCTTTTTAGATGGTGATGTGGTTGCCGAAGAAACAACACAAGTCAAGGTTGTGGCTATTGAAAAGGCCGAACCGATTAGCAAGGAAGATAAGCTCAGAGCAGCCTTAGCGGAGCTTTTTCCTTATTCCTCGGCTGTTAACCTCCATCACCTAAAGCCGTTGTACGTAACGGCCCATATCGAAGGATATTCAATATCAAAAGTTTTCGTTGACTGTGGTTCAACGGTCAATATCATGCCCGTTTTCGTTATGAAAGCTTTACATCATTCCAAAGACGAACTCATTCCATCTAGTGTAACTATGAATAGTTTTGTTGGCGATAAATCTTAGACTAAAAGAGTCCTGCCTTTGGAAGTCAATATCGCAATTCGAAACATATGACCGCGTTTTTTATAATTGACTGCAAGACCGAGTACAATGCGTTGCTCGGTCGTGACTAGATCCACAATACTGGTTGTATTCCTTCTTCGTTATACCAGGTCCTTATATTTTAAGATGGCAAATCGGCCATAGTTCATCCTACCAATAGCCAGTCGTTCGAAGCCAACATGATTCAAGCCTGTTATTACGACCACCAGGTCGGCTGTATCACTTTACATGATTTTAGTGAAGAAGGCATGTCGACCAGAATCTCTATCCAGAAAGCCATCGAGGTTGGCGCCGAAACCATTCAGCAGGATTTGGCGAGACCTATATTAGCTGACTTAGCCAATTGTCCTAATGATTGATGCAACATGACGAGACGAACGAAGGGTCGCGGTTTCATCTACGATGAAACGGCTGCTGGCCCACTAGTACACCATTTCCAATGAGTCAAATTCTGGCGTGAACTTAGTGGAGTTCCTCACTGAAGGGAATAAAGGCCCAGAGTTGTCCGTCTATAAAATTTAAGCTGCACCGCCCAAGCTCAAAGATAATCGGCTTGAATTCAAAGATCATATAGAAGAAATAAATGTTGGGACGGCCGACAAACCTCGGCCTTTATTTATTAGTTCTTTGTTACCTCAGCATATAAAGGGCAACCTTTGTAAATTACTTGAGGAATTTAAAGATTGTTTTGCTTGGAGCTACCATTAGATGCCTGGCCTTGATCGTACATTGGTTGAACACGAGTTATGCTTCAAACCCAGCTGTAAACCTTTATGCCAACCTCATTCTCGATCAAAGTTCAGCTCGGCATAAAAGATGAACGTGTTCACCTTTTAAAAGCTGGCTTTATTCGGACAACTCAATACGTCGAATGGTTGGCGAATATTGTCCCAGTTTTAAAAAATAGTGGTGCTTTGCGCATTTGCATTGATTTTCGTAATCTGAATTTGGTGACTCCTAAAGATGAACACCCAATGCCAATTTCGGATTTGTTAATCGATGTTGTAGCAAACCACGAGATCTTATCTTTCATGGACGGCCACTCTGGTTACAATCAATTTTTCATCACCAAGGCCGATGTCCATAAAACTGATTTTCGATGCCCCGGAGTGCGCAGGACTTACAAATGGGTCATCATGTCTTTTGGACTTAAGAACGTGGTACCACATATCAATGTGCCATGAATACCATTTTCCATAACCTAATTAGCAAAATTGTTGAAGTATACATTGACGATGTCGTACTTAAGTCCAAACACTGCCAGACACATTTAGAAGATCTTCGGCAAACTTTCTTTCGCATGCGCCAGCATAAACTCAAAATGAACCCCGCTAAATATGCCTTTGGCATATCTGCAGGAAATTTCTTGGGTTTCCTTGTGCACCATAGAGGCATCAAGGTGGATAAGAACAAGGCTTGTGCGATCATCGACACTCAACCCCCGATAACAAAGAAGCAGTAGCAATCCTTGCTTAATAAGATAAATTTCGTTCGCCGATTTATTTCTAACTCGGCAGGAAAAATGAAGGTTTTTTCCACGCTCCTAAAACTCAAGGATTTTGACCAGTTCGAATGATGAGACGAACATCAGGACCCTTTCTCAAGTTGTATATCTTGGCTGCCAAAGAATCTATTGGTTGTCTTCTTTCACAAGATAATGACATTGGTTGGGAGCAAGCCATCTTTTACCTCAGCCGAAATCTTAACTCGGCTGAGACGAATTATTCGGCCGTCGAGAAACTTTGCTTAGCTTTATTCTTTACCACGTCTAAACTTAGGCATTACATGCTCCATTCAGTTACTCAAGTCATTGCCCAAACTGATGTTATTCGAAATATGCTCACTCGGCTAATAGTCAAAGGCCGAATTGGGAAATGGACTATGGCATTATCCGAATTTAGTTTGCAGTACGTTCCCCAAAAAGCCGTTAAAGGTCAGGCTCTGGGCGATTTATTAGCTCAACATCCTTCTCCATACAGTTTTGGGGGCAACGACATCGAAATATTTTGACTATTCTAGTACTGAGACCTCTGCCGGTGTCGGCCTTATCATACAATCACGCTCTCAAGTTAGACTTTGATTGTACCAACAATTAGGCCGAATACGAAGCCCTCGTCATTAGCCTTAACATTCTTCATGACTTGAAGGCAGCCCACGTACTCGTCCTTGGAGATTCATAACTTGTGATTAACCAACTCAATGAGACTTTCCGTTGCATGAGTTGTACTTTGGCACTCTATCATATGGTTGCTAGCTATTTAGCCGAATCATTTGTAGGCATCCCTTTCAAACATGTCTCTTGACTTCGGAATACTGATTCAGATGAGTTAGCTCAAATAGCCTCTGGAGCACAACTTATGGGGGGCGAGGTAGGCCGAGTCATACCAGTTGATCGGCCTCCATATCCAGCCTTGGTTAATCAACAAGACGGCGTAATCCGAACACGAGTTATGTCTTTGCCTTCATTCCTTGAACGAGAGGTTCCCGCGAACATCGATATGGTCGAGACATTGCCAGATGATTAGAGAAGATCCATTATACGATACCTTGATGACCCTAGTTGCAAGCAGAATCGCAAGACAAGGGTACATGTTACAAATTATATAGTATATCAGAATAAGTTGTTCCAAAAAGGCGAAGATGGTCTGTTGTTATTGTGTCTCAGCCCAGAAGAGGTCGCTCAAGCTATCACAGAGGTGCATGAAGGGATATGCGGTGCTCATCAATCTGGTCGCAAAATGCGTTGGTTGCTCCACTAACACGGATATTTCTGGCTGAATATCTTAAAAGATTGCATAGAGTGTGCACGGAGTTGCTTACAATGTCAAATCCATAGACCTATCCAGAGAATCCCGGCGGAATTGCTTCACTCGGTCACCAAACCATAGCCTTTTAGAGGGTGGGCCATGGATGTAATTGGCAAAATTACACCATCGTCTGGATCAGCGAAACATGCGTGGATACTCGTAGCAATTGATTACTTCACCTAGTGGGTTGAAACGAAATCGTATGCCGAATTAACGTCCAAATAAGTTTTCAATTTCGTAGAAGAACACATTGTAACAAGGTTCGATGTCCCATAAACAACTATTATGAATAACTGCATGATTTTCAAGGTCGATAGGTTTAAAAACTATATAGCAGGTTTGAGAATTCCGCTTGAACAGTCCATGCCATATTAACCATAGGTGAATGGGCAGGCCAAAGCAAGCAACAAAGTTTTGATCAGTATTCTCGAAAAAATGGTGAAGGCAAGACCTGGTATGTGGCATTTAAGGTTAAACGAGGCATTATTGGCATATCGAGCTTCACTTCGATAAAAAACAAGGACGACTCCATATGCTTTAACTTATGGGCACAATGCAATGTTGCCAGTCAAGTTGAGTATAAACTCAATGCGAATTATCGAACAAAGTAGTTTGTTCAGAGTCGAATATAGTCAAGCAATGAGGCAAGATTTGGAAGATCTAGAGGAGGCTCGACTCGATGCTTATAACCTGCTAGTAGCATAGAAAAGATTGCCGAGTGAGCTTATAATCAACGAGTAAAGCAAAAGACGTTCGGCGAATGTGATTTAGTCTGGCAAACAGTGTTGCTACTAGGGATCAAGGATCCCAGATTTGGAAAATGGTCACCAAATTGGGAAGGACCATTTATTCTTCACAAAGATCTTGGCAATAGGGTATACCATCTCAAGGATCCAACTAGTTTAATACCTAAGTTGCCAATCAATAGGAAGTTCCTAAAAAAGTGTTATCCAGTTACTTGGGAGATGCAAGAATAAGAAATATTTCATTAAGTCAGCAAAAAATATGTATACTAAAGTCAACCGGCCCACAAGTTGGCACCGGGAATATAATCTATAGGGTCGAAGGAAGGAAAGCTTCAATTGTGGTTTTTAGCCCCAGCCATTTTACTTTGCCCATAGTGATCTCGGCTTCCCGAGTCCTCTTGTCAGTCTTCAGAATTTATATTCGTTTTACGCCAACCGCATACTCTGCCAGCCGAGGTTTATTTGCCTCAAAGTCCCTCTTAGACTCAAAGGCAATGAAAAAACTTTGGGATTGAAGTTCAGCAAATTGACGATCAAGGTCGGCCATTTTCTCTTTCTTTGCCTTCATTGCCTCGAGCTCTAGTAGGATAGCTTCTTGAGTGGCTGTTGCAACCTTCAGGTCCTCGTTGACTTGAAGAGCTTTCTCAAAAATATCAAAGTATAGTCAAGTTCTCTCCAAAACGGTCATCAGGTGAACAACGCTTTCATTGCTTACCAGACCATCAACTGCAAGGTTGTTTAAGCATTTTCCCACAAAGTCGAGGCCTTTGTTTTGAAGAGCTTGCAAGGCTGACAAGGATACAGTCTCTTAAAGCTTGGTCAGAGTGTTAGACTCGGCCGGGGCTACAAAATAACCAGTAGTCCTGGATTTGCTGGCAAAATAGGCGTCGAGCTCCACTTCCCATGAAGGTTGCACAAAAAGAAAGGTTAGATGAGCAGAATCTAAAGGAAAGCATGACAGGATAAGTTGTTTTAGACTTGTCGAGAAGTGACTTCGGCCATATCTTCTAGGTTATTAGTCCAACCCAGATAACTTAATGGCTGAGCCCAATGTTTAAGACAACTTTTCAATTCATATGGCCGATGAAGGTTATTTATGTTTAATGACCACCTATGTGGCCATGAAATATAGACAATGACCTTTGGCGCATAAAATTTTCGATGGAATGATCGATTGGGAACCTAACAGTTGACGGTTTTATTTTCGTTTAGCATTCCAAGACAAAATTCAGAATAAAAATTAAACTTACAAAGGCTGAGGTGATGTCTTGTGCGGGGATGCTGAGATCTGTCCTAATGATAAACCGGCATCTTCGTGGTCGCTTCTTCCCCTGTAGAAGCCATCGGCTCGACTGCTGGCCTCTCAACTGCCACCTCAAGATTTGCATGACTAGTGGCCTCAGCTGGTAGTTGGATATCCTGGTCTGGATTAGGCGTAGATGATATGCCACATTTGCCTTTGTCCAGAGGTAGGATAACCTCATTTGTTTGCTCAGCCGGTCGAGGACACCTCACCAATGGGATTGGGTCACTGCCGTTTTCCTGGTAACAAAAGTGGATTAGATACCAATCAAAGATGTTTAAGGAAAAAGAAGCTTTGAAAACTCTGTACCCTTTCTAGAATATTCGACGGTGGAATAATTTTTGGATTAGGAAAATGAGTCATTTTGGTCAAGATTGTGGTCAGCTCCTCTAGAATAGCAGCTGTTGGGCCGACGCCAGTGGCATAAGGGATGGTCGAGGCTTATGACGCAAACTCCTCGGTCACTGGAGTAACGACTTGTTCAGCCACGGCAGCAACCTATACCATGAGTTGAATTGTGGCCGTCTGATTAACATTTAAGGCCGACGAATTTTTTGGTATCCCTATTGGGACCTCGACGCTAAGGGTAGGACAAAGAGTGTCAGGAGTTAAAGTTCGTGTTTCCTGGCTTGAAATGACAAGAATCTCATGTTCCCCCTTGTTGGCTATCTTCTTTGTCTGTTTCATAGGTCGAGCAACGTAATCAGTCACCTTGGCCGAAAGACAAAGCCGTTTGCCCGCCGTTGTAAGTACAACAGCAGCGTCCGCTGGAGTTAGAGTGGTTGAAGTCATCTTGGGAGAAGGGGCCATGACAGCAATAGCCTTCTTCGATGGAGGGGCGAGCTTTTTTCTAGCCGCGACCATCACGACTACTTCGGCCCGTTTTATCGAGCGACCACCTGGAAAAACTAATTGAGAGTCAGGGCGAAGATGTTTAGTCAAGTATATGTGCGTGTGTGTGTGTGTGCGCGTGCGTGTGTGTGTGTATAAGAAAAAAATAATAAAAATACCTTGAGCCATGTCTCTAGATTTTGGAGCAAGAGTTTTATTTGGTCAATCACCGAAGATTTTGTTCTTGATTTCCTTGGTTGATGTGCCAAAGAAATCTTTGGTGTAGATTTCCCACCAGTCGATGAAGGCACTGGTACTGTGGGTTTCAGGGGTATTCAACCGAAGGAAGAATTTAGTGCACCATTCTTGAAACTCTTGCTCTACTTCCTCACATTCCCTTTATGAAAAGCCAGAAAGTCGCTCTTAACTCAAAATGGAGCGGGAAGTGAGCATAATTACATGATAACCCTGGAGATAACCTAGTTATCGAGCCACAAAATGGGGATGGTAGACTTTCTAATTGGCCCGCCGAGCGTCATAACAAAAAAAAAAGGTCGTGAGCCAGCACAGATAATCCCCAGATCTGCTGTAGATCGGTGTCTTCTATTTCCTCCCATGTGAATGTGGGAAGCCTCATGGAGGATTGTTAATTTCTTCAATGACAGATCAGGAATTCGTCGTTGATAAGGTCATCTAGATAGAATAAATATTTAAAATTTCTTCGACTAAGTGAGTCGGGTTTGGGCGTGAAGCTAGTTGAAGGCTCATTGCTTCAGACGAGTCGAAGTTGAAGTTCTATGGCCTCAAGATGGCAAAATAGACTTACAACTAAAGTTGAAAGACCCAGAGTGGGCCGTATGGGTGTCAGTGGATTTTCCTAACTGTTGCTAAGGGCCAAAGTGTTGGCAAGGATGGCGGGGCTAAGGGCCAAAGTGTGACCGCTGACCACGACTTCGGCCACTGGTATATTCTCAACAAGGCATTTATTCGACTTGGTAAAAAAGTTGAACTTGTTGTACCAGCAGAACAAGAAGGCCTCGTGTTCTCCCTTCTTGAGTTTTTCTTTTTCTCGGCTAGCGAAGTGATTGATGAGAGTGCTGTAGTTGAAGAAATTCTTGTGTATCTTGTTTACTTCATCTTTTGATACTTTCCCTTGTTTATCTTTTTTTAGAACTTCAAGAGCGCGCTTGTCGAAGATTATTTTCAAATCCAAGTCGAGGGTTGAGAGGAAACACCATGGTGTTAGTGGTCGAGCACCTGAAGCTTAGAGCTGACATCAGGAGCTTTCGGTCCATGCTGACCTCAATGGTCAAGATCTTAATGGCATTGAAGGTGCCAATTGACTTCCAGTCGTCACCGAAGTGTGGTTCCATTCGGCTAACCCAAGCAGCCCAGGCTGTAGAGGTCGAAGGCCAGGCTCCCTGAGGTTTGGCCAATTCCCATTTCGACCAATCATAACCTTTGAATAAAGGACTCAGACAATGGCCCTTCATCATTTTAGTAATGACTTATGGGATGTCATCTTTAAACAAAAGGCCCATGATCTAGTTAGAGGCAACTGAATCCTCTTCAAATCGGAGAGTTTATATGGCATTCCGATCGATGAAGTCGTGACACTTGTCACATTCTTCGACAAGCTTAGTGATGAAGGTGTTAGCAGCCATTGAAGCGAGGGTTTATAGGTTCTTTTTGGGTTTCAAATGATGGATTTTCTTTCTGGGTTTCGAATGATCAGAGTAAAATGGCAAGAGTTCTGGGATTTTTGAAATCGTAAACGATAAATGAGACCGAAATTGGTATTTATAGGCAATTAGAAAAGAAGATCGATGGTTTCATATTTGAAAGTTGAGGGGTAAATCTAGCCGAATATTTTTCAATCATTACAAAAATAAAAAAATCTAGGCGAAGAGGCCGAAAAGCACGCGAATCAGGGTTGCACGATTGTGTGTGACGATGAACTTTAAGGCACGATCATTATGAAGGGATGTTTCGACATCTACGCGCCTCGAGCCTGGGGAGCATACGTCACCAAAGCCAGACAACCGCAATGAGAAGCTGCCATATGTCAAACATTTACGACGTTTAAGGATCGAAATGCAAGGTGGGAGATCGTACCTAACAAAGGCATCTGAGAGGAGAATGTTCATCTTTGCAAGGATTTTTTTATTAACCGACAAGTGTAGGCCGAAGGCTTATTTTTGTTTGGTAATAAATCGCTTCTTCAAGGTCAAAGTTCGGCCAAGTCGAATACCTCAGAAGCGAGGGGGCAATGTTTCGGCCCAAAATAACATTTTGGGACGAGCCTAGAGTTTCTCTCGGTCAAATAAGGAGTATCAAGAATATTATCTGTCATGGGCCGAGCCCAGTAGAGTTCTGTCGAATCCTATCAAAATGTGATTTCTGCCTGGATAAAGGTGAAGTGGCCAAATCCTAATTCAATAAAGATTCTTCATAGGCTAAAAGCTTCTGAATCAGAAATGATGCCGAAAGTCAAGGGTTGAATCTGAATGATTACAGAGCTTGGTTCATAATCCTATATGAGTTAGGATTGGTTGAGGCCAAATCAGATTGGGATGAAGAATTCTAGTCTGAGTAAAATTCTAGTTCGGTTATTGGGGAAATTGCTACAATAAATAGAGAAAGGTGTGCATCATTCAAAGCCCCTTCCAATACACACAATTGCCCTGCGCAAACCTCTCAAACACCTTGAGATTTTTATTTTCTTTTTTTCCCGCCAACATATCTTCAATTTGGATAAACAACACTATGGAGGCAACCGGCAACATCTTCAGTTTGGATAAACAACACTGGAGCCGTAGAATCAGCCGATCGATGAGCACCTTCAGTTTGGATAAACATCACTGCTTCAAGACCGACTGGTTATTTATCCAAATTTCAGTCAACAAGGATTTATGAGTCCTTGTTGGAAAATGTCATCTCATCAACCTTCTCGGCGAAGTAAGGTGTTACCGGGTTACTACATTCGACACATTGAAAGCAGAACAAGTAGCCTTGTCTTCAGGCTCTATAACCCGAAGGCCGAGATGTGTTCCTTCCTCGGCCACAGTCGCGAGATCAAGAAGTCAGCAGCACACCCAACGACACATCAACATATTTTACTCCCCGGCTGAACTCGGTTGACGAGTTGGCACACTCTGCATTCAACCGAAGGACGTAGTTAGCTTATTAATTACTCAGTCTGCGCGCCACGTAGGCTAGGTAGATTTTAAGGTCAACAATAAGCTTAGAGCAACTCCACTATGGGGCAATAGCTCTGTGGACTGGCAACAAAACCAATCCAATCGCTTTCCAAAGTAAAGCCAGCCCAATCAAGCAATTAGGCTAAAGATGAGCTTGTGGGAGAAGTCAGGTGCAAGTCCAATGCCGAAGCACCTGAGAGGGGAGTGATGTAACCCACGTTATAAAAATTTTTGCGTCAGGCGCGTGCATAACACGTGCATGTGAGGGTGCATCTCCGACAACATTTCAGGCGGTGGGACCCGCATGGTAGCCCATTTAGTAGTCGTTGTTGGAAGCAACGTGGCTTCTTGTATGCTGTTGGATTTTCAACTGCTCTTTTTTCTAGACCATTGGATTTCTAGCTATAAAAAAAATTTCAAACCTCCCTCAACGGCTAGATGACATGACACATTTGAACCGTTTGATTTCCAGATCAATAATCCATTTTTTCAACTTTAAATTTTTTTAAAAAATAAGAAAAAAAATCTTATATGTTACCATTAGGCCACATGTCACAATCTGGACTGTTGGATTTCAATTTTTTTGTAATCTAATGGTCCAGATTAATTAAGTTAATAAAAAATTTAAAAAAAGATTAAAAATTAATTAAAAATCCCAAAATCTACATTGGGTAGATGTTGTCTACTAGGTAGTATGCTCCTGAGTGTACGGTTCCATTGATTATATGTGACTGGAGGAGCTTTTCCTTGCAAGACATTGTTGAACACTAAGGATTGGGCAAGGACATTGAGGTCATTTTGAGCTCTTGGAACACCCAAAAAAGCATGTCAAATCCATGTATCAAATGATGTCACCGCCTCCAAAATGATACTTTTGATTCCTTTTTATGTCTCTATAAGCTTTTTGCCAGGCAGTTTTTCCAGGTCCAGTGCATACAATCGATGCTTCCAATCATGCCAGGAAAACCTCACATCTCACCCTTCTTCAGAAGCCTTTGCAGGTCAATTGTCGTGGGACTCTGGAGGTACTCTTTGGTGTAGATAGCTTTGATTGCAAAGCAAAACCTCATCAAGGACTTAAGAATGGTTGATTTCCCCATCCGCGCTATCTCATCTACTAGGTGTGCAGATGCTCCGTATACAAGCATCCGCAAGGTAGCAGTAATTTTTTGCTTAGGAAGGAGACCCATGATTTTGTTGAACAAATGTCGTTGCATTCTAAAACAACGTCTAAAGTACGCATTAGGGAATGCACTGCTACAGTAAAAATAATCGTCCAAGAGATCTTTACCTCATCATTGCCTGCTTCTATTAATGTTTGCGGACCACCTGGCCTAGAGATCTCAGTCGCCATAGCTTGGATGACTCGACGGGAATATGAGGCTTTCTCGCTTCTTGCTTCGTCATCTCTCCTTCTACGCTCCTCATCCTCTTCCTCTTCCATCTCATATTTCTCACTCCTAGAGATTAAACATTTCTTCTTCCTTAAACAATTCTTTCTCTTGCTCATCGATTTCCCACAAGATCCTTGAATAAAACATTGTAAGAAGTCAAGATTTATAAACTATAAAGACGGATATAGATTTGAGAGATTTTGATTTTGGTCTGTGATTTCTTATGACGGATGGTGGGTTATATGGAGAAAAAAGAAAAGATTAGGTTGTAGATAATGCCACATGGCATGCCGTGATTCGTTAAAAATCTTATCGAAATTTATCCTCAAAGATTCTAAACAGACAGTGACACGTGAGACAACGAGATTAGTTAAAATTCTTATCAAAAATCTATCCTCAATGATTCTAAACAGGTAACGACACATGACGCGACAAAATTAGATAATTTTTTTATTGAAATCTCTCGCCAAAAATTATACTTTCAGATAATGACATATGGCGTGATGAGGTCGGTTAAAAATCTTATCTAAAATTACAAATAAAATTATTTTATTATTTTATAATAAAAAATATTAATATTTTAATACGAATTGTCTAAGCTATTCAGTTTAGGGGTGGAGATGTAATAGGCAATTACTATTTATTAAAGGTAGTTACTATTCACTTAAGGTGATTGATTTACCTATTACCATAGGGAGCCTTTACACACTGAAACTGCTCTTACAACAATTAACCTCCATTGCAAAACACTCCTAAGGCGTTCCTTAATAGTTGATGTCACAGCCCGTCCCGAAATATCTATTCTCGACGGCGTGAGATTACTTATTTACCCTTGGACGTTTTGTGTGGTTATGTGGGTGAAGTTTTATTTGAACCAATTCAAAGATTTTCCTAAGTTTTTGGAACACTTAGGACTTAAAAGAGTTGTTTTGTGTATTGGAAGACCAAGTAGGACCAACATACCCACACATACTTACCCAACCTTCCTCCCGTGCACTCTCTCTCCTCTCCCTTTCGATTTTTCTGCAATGTCTATACAAGTGTACGGACAAATCTCGAACCCTATCTTTCAGACGCGGATCGGGCTTGTAGACACCATCATCAACTTCATCTTATCATCACGATCCCATCCATACCATTTTTAGGACTTGAAAGCTTCGGGATCGTGGGAACCAAGAACCCCGAATGGAGGTACTGTTCATGCATACGTTAATGTGGAGTTTTTGGGAGATTTCAAGCTTATAGGGAGCTTAAGGACCTCTCCACGAAGCTCGGAGAAGAAAAATAGTATGATTTGGACGTCGGGAAGTCAAGATCGATGCATTTGAAGTTTGGCTGGATTATTGAAGGTTCTCCGGCAAATTTCCATGAGTTTAGGTCCCAAATCAAGTATAGTTGTGTTATACTCGCCCTAAGCTTCAAATTGGTGCAAGTTTTACTAATTTTGGTTAAGTATTGGACGAGATATTAAGGTATTTGCATTTTCCAGTTTTCCGGCGACGGCGGCGACCGGCGAGGTTCATCGGAGAAGAAAGAAGAATATTCCATCAAAGTTGACGGAATATTCCTAACGGAAGGTAGCGGCGTCATGTAATTTGGACAGAATATTCCTTTATTTTAACGGAATATTCCTAACGGCAGTTAGGGATTCCGTTAGGTTTCCATGCGCGTGGCCGCTCGTGTTGTCGTGGACGTCGAAATTTTTTTCTAAAAATATGGGGATGTTCATGAGGTTGTGTAGATCACATTGGTATATTCAAACATCCCATTTGAGTAATGTATGAAAAGTTATTAGCTAGTATTGGTTATGTGCTTTAAATTAACGTTTTTATAATTGTTTCGCATAGAGGGGAGACTTATCTCGAGGACGAGCGCAGTCAAGGGCGACTCGGGGGCTACGACCCTTCGACATACCAGTGAGTGGGTTTTTGGTTTTCAGTATATATTTATATACTTGATATTTTCCCAGAAAATGTGTTTAAATGAACGTATGCTTTGAAATGCCATGCATATAAACTTATATTCAGCATATGAATTAGTATATGATGCATAATATGAATTGGTGTTGTGGACGCTCAGGTAAGTACTAGGTGAGTATTGTTTTGGTACATGAGATATTGATAATGTGACACGTGATTGAGAGCTCATAAACCTGCACCCGGGTGATTGTGATTTAGCCAGAGATATAGTACAGGCCTATTTATAATGTCACTTCCCGCACTATATGCTCACATTGGATCCAATTTAGGTGCACAGTCTTATCGTACAGACCATTATAGGTGGTTCCGACTCGTAGGTTACTAGCGATTTATCGCACAGCTATCATGAGAGCGTAGCATTGAGCATAACTATATTACACCCAGTCTTGTCGTATAGACCCTTCCAGTGGTTCCGACTCGTGTGCAGTATAGTGTCGTATAGGTCACCTATAGTGACTCCGGCTAGATTGATTAATGAGCTATGAATTCAGCCGTACAGACTTCTACTGGGGTTCCGGCTAATATATTATTTTCCATGAAATTATTTTCACTTGAGTTACTTACTCTGTTTTATATTTTGGCATGGCATAGTTATGATTATGGATATGTGAAGCATGATTTGAATATATATATAGATGTACATATGTTTATATTCTAATTCTGGGAAAATTATACATGTTTTACGGCGAGGGGTTAGAGTGTTTGATAAATGAAATGATTTTGAAAAGCTTTGTTTTTGCCCACTCACACTTTCTATTTTGCGCCTCTCCATGTTTTAGGTAGACTTGCTGTTGGTGGCATTTGAGGATTTCGGCAGTTCTGACAGATAAAATATTCGTAGGATATCTTCTGGTACTATATAACTAGTACTTGTCCTATAGGACTGCACCTAGACTTTCTATGCTATGATTAGGTGTATTTACACTTGTATCCCATTTCTAGCATTTTCTGCTTATTAGTGCACATTAGTAGCTTCTTGGTTTTTATTATTCGTATATTTCTTATCCTTATCGCTTCCGCAATGTGCACATGGCTACGTCACCCTCACGTGACAGCCAGCATGCCCTGATTCGGGTCGGGGTGTGTCAGTTTGGTATCAGAGCCTAGGTTTAGCAGTCCTGGTTATCTTGTGAATGATCTAATCATTATGATGTCTTATGTCAGAACTATGCCACCTCGTAGAGAGCCAAGTCACTCAGCTGAGCCTAGTTTCCCTGATATTGCTCAGTTAGGGGAGGCTATAGCTAATGCCATTCAGTCTTCGCTCCGTCCTCCTCAAATGACACCTCTTGAGACTGTGTATAACCTGAAGCTGAATCATTTCATGGGTAATGAATGACATAAAGGAGCGGGAAAGTGGCTTAATCATGTCGAGAAGACTTTCCTTGTGATGCAGAGTCAGGGGAATCTTCATCCTGATAGGTGGGTCGAGACGACTACCTAGTTTTTGGGTCCGGAGCTTGCATCCTGGTGGAGACATGAGTCTTATCAGATGCCACCAGAGGTAGTAGCCAATTGGGAGGTGTTTAAACAGTTGTTTCGGAAAAGGTTCATTCCCCCTGAGTATATTAATCGCAAGAAACAAGAGTTTATGCATATGAAACAAGGAAAGATGACGGCGAATGAGTATTACAGGAGGTTCACTAATTTGTCTCGATATGATCCGGAGGTTGCTGTTAATCTGGTTAAGATGCTCCGTCGTTTCAGGTTGGGTACTAAGAAAAAATGGTGTTCTATAGCAACATCGACCCCTTGTGCTACTTACTAGGTGTTTTATGAGGTTTTACTGCAAATTGAAGACTTAGAGAACATGCCCAGTGAAAGTTAAGATGAAGAAGAAAAGAACGGGAACCAGAGGCGAGATGATAAAGGTAAAGGTCAATCATCTAAGGGACCTCGTAAGACCCAGAGTTTTAAGAGAAATGGTGTCAGTTCCAGCTTTTCTAGTGGAGGTTTGAGCTCTAATGTGCAGAGGAGAGGTGGTAGATTTTCTGAAGGCCCGAGATTTCAGAGGCAAGAGGACTTTGGTGGTTTAGGTGGTTCAGGTGCTTCTTTATGCCGCATGTGTAATAATAGGCATTTCGGGGAGTGTAGGAGAGGCAGCAGTGCA
The DNA here is from genome assembly GCA_035220775.1 of Malus fusca. Lineage (NCBI taxonomy): Eukaryota > Viridiplantae > Streptophyta > Magnoliopsida > Rosales > Rosaceae > Malus > Malus fusca. The sequence goes on along the minus strand of CM069071.1, from coordinate 24,549,977 downwards.
TGCTATACTTATGGACAGATGGGGCATAGGGCTGCTCATTGTCCTCAGAATCAGCAGAGGCCCCAACAGCCTTCCTTACCACCACCTGTGCCGACCCAGCAAGCTTCAGGACCTAGTGGTTATGCTCAGACTGGTCGTAGAGGTGCTTATCATTATTAGGGCGACGCCGCTCTTTATGCTACATGGCAGTATTAGTACTCACAGAATCCTCATTTTCAGGGTGGTTACCCTCAGTATCAGGGAGGTTCTATGCCATATCAGCCACATTCAGCAAGTGGATCCCAATGGGACCAGGGGGACAGCCCCAGCAGGTAGAGATTGTTGCTAGCAATGCAGGATCTTCGAGGCAGTCTGGTCAGCCGAGACAAGGACTAGGTATTCATGCTAGCAGAGGTCGTGGTGGACGACAGCAGAATCAAGGACGTATCCATAATATGACACTGCAAGATGGTCAGAATAATCCTGATTTAATCATGGGTATGTTAAATATTCTTGGTCATTTTGCTAGAGTATTGATTGATTGTGGTGCTACGCATTTTGTTGTTTCTCATACATTTGCTCAAATGACACAACCTCGTTCTACACCGCTAGGATATGATTTAGAGTTTTCTATGCCTAGAGGGGAGATATGTTATGTGGATCCGGTATATCCAGGATGTCCAGTGTGAAGGAGATTTTGTGAAAAACATGTTCATTTAAGCAACATCTATAGCATGCAATTAACAATTAAAAGGCGGAATCATGCTTGTATGCACTTAAAAACAAAACATTAACCATGAAATTCAAAGCCTAGTAGATTGGTGAACCAAGACTCAACTCAAAACAAAGTGAGTTGAGAAATTTATACCTTTGTTGATTCCTCTTTGCATAAGCAAAGGATAATCACCCAAGAGATAGGGCCTTCATTCCTTGCTTCTTAGATCCATGCTTTCTAGGATGAGGATGGTTGAAAAGATTCTCCAAGTTCCCAAAATTGAGAACCTCTAACTTTCCACACCAAGGAGAGACTTTAAGAAGAAATGAGTGACCTTGGAGGATGTGAGATTGCTAGCTAATCTCCTCCAAGGGGGCCGGCCTCTTAGAGAGAAAAGGGAGAGATATGTTCTCTCCAATTCTCTAAAAGAAAACCTTAAATGAATTTTGGCTATAAAGTCATATTTATACCTACATTCATTGGAGTGGCAAACTTGTAATTAAGTCCAAAACCCACTCCTTTAACAATATGGCCGGCCATAGGGTTTCATTGGGCTTTTTAGGCCTTTATGAATTTTTAGTCATTAAGTTGTCATACAACTTAAGTCAATGGGCTTGACGTTCGAAGCCCATTGGGCCTTGAGGCCCAAAACTAACCCGTGGTCTTTTAACGAACTTTATTCGTTTGATTAATTAATCATATTAATTAATCCTTGCCATAAATAATTAAACCATTTAATTATTCTTACTCATCTCCGTTGTTTCTTCAATCTCTACCTTACACGGTGTACGATCCATTAGGTTCCTTTTAGCGAGGCAGTGGGCGATTAAAACTCTTTCAAATCGATTGTGAATTGAAACTTACTTTCAATTCTCCCTTTAGTGATTATACACGTTTAGGGCTTCCACAAACCATGAGTGACACCTCGCAGTATGTCATGGTTACCCAAGCTAATCAGAAGAGGTGGAGAACCTATTCAGTTTAGGATTACAATGCAATACGGTCTTTCTCTAATACAATACTCTTGACCACATTGTTTGGTTTGATAGTTTATTCATGTCGACTATCCAATGTGATTCAATTACTTATATGATTACCTTGAATGTGATTTGGAATGACTTCCTAAATCTCATTCATACTCTGGCCAGAGATTCTTAATCATATCATAGAGTATTCTCCCTCAAACAATTTGAAGGTTAGAGATCCTTTGTTGCACATTCACTTGCCTCCATGGCTAAGTGGCTTAACCCCAACTATGCCGTGGACACCCTCTGACGGGGTGACTTTGACATAGTCAAAGATCAAGGACCTAACCACAAGACAACTATGATGCCTCAGGTCAAAGGACTACTTTGCATTATCCCAACCATGAGTTCTCATGTGACATGAGTATGAGAACTCCTCGTTGATCGTGTTCAGTGGACTCATTCGTTATTGAGCACCTACATGCTTGTCTTGGTGTCAATCACACCAATGACTCGAGACTAGTCACTCTCCCTAAGAGAAGACATAACATGTACTGATCTTAACGGACTGTCAATGCCCAATTGGCAATCCTATGATCAGGAACTTTTAGGATATGTATACGAAAGAGAATGGTCTCATGAATCTAACTTGTTTAAATTACATTCTCCTAATTACATATTCCTTGGACTTATCGTTTAAGCGTATAACATTTATATGAGACGGCTTAAAACAATAACATTTTCCCTTGACATTAAACTAGATTAGTTTAACATGTGAAATGTCCGTAAAGTATCATCATATGATTGGTTTTAGGGCACATTTCCAACACAGTGATGGTGGAGGATGTTGTTATGCCAGCTAACCTTATTCCGTTAGACATTATTGATTTTGATGTGATTTTTGGCACTGATTGGTTGCACTACAATCGTGCCAAAATAGATTGTTATGGAAAGACAGTCACATTCCATCGTCCTGGATTACCTGAAGTTACATTTGTAGGAGAGCCTAGCGGGGTGAGGCATGGTGTTATGTCTGCCATGAAAGCCAAAAGATTGTTGTCGAAAGGTTGTCAGGGATATTTGGCTCATGTGGTGTTGAATGATGATGCTCCTAGTAGTGTGAAGGATGTGCGTGTGGTCAGGCATTTTCTGGATGTGTTCCCTGATGATTTGCCTGGATTACCGCCAGATAGAGATGTGGAGTTCACTATTGATTTGCTTCCAGGTACGGATCCTATATCTTTGACTCCATATAGAATGGCTCCTGCTGAATTAAGGGAATTGAAAGTTCAGTTGCAGGAATTGGTTGATAAGGGATTTATTCAATCTAGTACCTCACCTTGGGGAGCTCCAGTTTTATTTGTGAGGAAGAAAGACGGAACGTTGAGGCTATGCATTGATTACAGGCAATTGAATCGGGTAACAATTAAAAACCGTTATCCATTGCCGCGTATAGATGATTTGTTTGACCAACTCCGAGGTGCTTGTGTGTTCACTAAGATTGACTTGAGGTTTGGTTACTACCAGTTGAAGATTAGAAGTGAAGATGTCCCGAAAACAGCATTCACGACTCGATATGGCCATTATGAGTTTCTTGTGATGCCATTCGGGTTAACTAATGCACCACCAGCTTTCATGGATTTAATGAATCGAGTATTCCAGCCGTATTTGGACAGGTTTGTCATTGTTTTCATTGATGACATTCTGGTATACTCTAAGTCTAAGGCTAAGCATGCTAAACATCTTAAATTGGTGTTAAAAAGTTTGAGGGAACACTAGTTATATGCTAAGTTTAGCAAATGCCAATTCTGGTTAGATCAAGTGGCATTTTCGGGACATGTTATATCAGCTCGAGGCATTCGAGTGGATTCTCAAAAAGTGGCAGCTGTGGAGAATTGGGAACAACCTCGAACCGTCACTGAGGTACGGAGTTTTCTTAGCCTTGCAGGCTATTATAGGCGGTTTGTTAAGGATTTTTCAGTGATTGCTTTACCATTGACGAAGTTGACCAGGAAGAATGTTAAGTTTGAGTGGGATGATAATTGTGAGCAAAGTTTTCAGCAGTTGAAGTATTATCTCACTCATGCACCTGTTTTAGCACTCCCAGATGATAGTGGTAATTTCGAGGTCTACAGTGATGCTTCTTTGAATGGTTTGGGTTGTGTGTTGATGCAACATGGTAGGGTGATTGCTTATGCTTCGAGACAGTTGAAACCTCATGAGAAGAATTACCCTACTCATGATCTGGAGTTAGCGGCTATCATCTTTGCTTTGAAGATTTGGAGACATTATCTTTATGGGGAGAAATGTAAGATCTTCACAAATCATAAGAGTCTTTAGTATCTTTTTACTCAAAGAGATCTAAATCTTCGACAGCGGAGATGGATTGAGTTACTTAGTGATTATGATTGCACGATTGAGTATCACCCTGGTCGTGCAAATGCAGTGGTTGATGCACTTAGTAGGAAGACTTCAACTAGACTTAATGCCATCTATGATTGTCATGTTTCTCTCCTTGCAGATTTGAGGTCCACTGGAGTGAAGTTAGGAGTGGAAGATCGAGATGAAGCATTACTTGCTAATTTTCAAGTCAGGCCAATTTTAATTGATCATGTGCTTGAAGCTCAGATGCATGATGAAGGGACCCAGGAAATAATTTAAGCAAGGAATCAGGGGAAGAAGAAAGATTTCAGAATTCGAGAAACTGATGGCATGCTTATGCAAGAGAACAGAATGTATGTGCCGAATAATGCAGAGTTAAAGAAAGAAATCCTTGATGAAGCACATATTTCGGCATATGCAATGCATCCAGGAAGCACCAAGATGTATCATACCATTCGACCATTTTATTATTGGCCGGGTATGAAAAGGGAAATTGCCGAGTATGTGAGTAAGTGTGCCATTTGCCAACAGGTTAAAGCTGAAAGGAAGAAGCCATTTGGGTTGATACAGCCCCTTCCCGTACACAAAATATTACTATAGATTTTGTGTACAAGCTTCCTCGTACACAAAATGGTTATGACGGCATTTGGGTGATAGTTGATCGACTCACTAAGTCAGCACACTTTATTCCAGTGAGGGAAAAATACTCATTAAGCCGATTAGCTAAGTTGTTCATGATTGTTTGGATTTGATGGAATTCGCCTACAACAACAGTTACCATTCGAGTATTGGTATGTCACCTTTTGAGGCACTCTATGGCAAGTCTTGTCGAACGCCATTATGCTGGTCAGAAGTTGGCGAAAGAGTTTTGGTGGGCCCGGAGATTGTGGATGAAACTACTCAGAATATTCAGGTAATTAAGTCTAACCTGAAAGCGGTCCAGGATCGACAAAAGAGCTTAGCAGACAGGCATGCCACTAACCGGGTGTATGAAGTAGGTGATTGGGTATTTCTGAAACTATCACCATGGAAAGGTGTTGTGCGGTTTAGAAAGAAAGGCAAACTGAGTCCTAGGTACATTGGACCATATATGATCACCGAGCAAGTCGGTGAGGTTGCTTATAGACTTGAGTTGCCTCCAGAGTTGTCCAAAGTGCATGATGTTTTTCATGTATCTATGCTTCGACATTATATCTCAGATCCTTCTCATGCAATACCTCCTCAACCTTTGGAAATTAATTCGGATTTGACTTACGATGAGGAGCCAGTGACTATTTTGGATTGGAAGGATAAGGAGCTGAGGAATAAGACAGTGCATTTGGTGAAAGTATTATAGAGAAATTATTCAGTGGAAGAAGCTACTTGGGAGACAGAGGACCGGATGAGAGAGATGTATCCACGCTTTTTTATGATTATTAGTGGATTGTATGATTGTATAAATTTCGAGGACGAAATTTTATAAGGTGGGTAGATTGTCACAGCCCGTCCCGAAATATCTATTCTCGACGGCGTGAGATTACTTATTTACCCTTGGACATTTTGTGTGGTTATGTGGGTGAAGTTTTATTTGGACCAATTCAAAGATTTTCCTAAGCTTTTGGAACACTTAGGACTTAAAAGAGTTGTTTTGTGTATTGGAAGACCAAGTAGGACCAACACACCCACACATACTTACCCAACCTTTCTCCCGTTCACTCTCTCTCCCTTTCAATTTTTCTGCAACGTCCGTACAAGCGTACGGACAAATCTCAAACCCTCTCTTTCAGACGCGGATCGGGCTTGTAGACACCATCATCATCTTCATCTCATCGTCACGATCCCATCCATACCATTTTTAGGACGTGAAAGCTTCAGGATCGTGGGAACCAAGAACCCCGAATGGAGGTATTGTTCATGCACACATGAATGTGGAGTTTTTGGGAGATTTCAAGCTTATAGGGAGCTTAACGACCTTTCCATGAAGCTCAGAGAAGAAAAATAGCATGATTTGGACGTCGGGAAGTCAAGATCGATGCATTTGAAGTTTGGCTGGATTATCGAAGGTTCTCCGGCAAATTTCCGTGGATTTTAGGTCCCAAATCAGGTATAGTTGTGTTATACTCGTCCTAATAAGCTTCAAATTGGTGCAAGTTTTACTAATTTTGGTTCAGTATTGGACAAGATATGAAGGTTTTTTTCATTTTCCAATTTTCCGGCGACGACGGTGACTGGCGAGGTTCATTGGAGAAGAAAGAAGAATATACTGTCAAAGTTGACGGAATATTCCTAACGGAGAGTAGCGACGTCAGGTAATTTGGATGAAATATTCCTTTATTTTAACGGAATATTCCTAATAGTAGTTAGGGATTCCGTTAGGTTTCCCTGCGCGTGGCCGCACGTGTTGTCGTTGACTTGCCGGCGCGTGGGACGTCGGAACTTTTTTCTAAATATATGGGGATGTTCGTGAGGTTTTGTAGATCACGTTGGTATATTCAAACATCTCATTTGAGCAATGTATGAGAAGTTATTAGCTAATATTGGTTGTATGTTTTAAATTAACGTTTTTATAGTTGTTTCGCATATAGGTGAGACTTATCTCGAGGACGAGCGTAGTCAAGGGCGACTCGGGGTCTACGACTCTTCGACATACCAGTGAGTGGGCTTTTGGTTTTCAGTATATATTTATATACTTGATATTTTCCCAGAAAATGTGTTTAAATGAAAGTATGCTCTGAAATACCATGAGTATAAACTTATATTCAGAATATGAATTAGTATATGATGCATAATATGAATTGGTGTTGTGGACGCTCAGGTAAGTACCAGGTGAGTATTGTTTTGTTATATGAGATATTGATAATGTGACATGTGATTGAGAACTCATAAACCTGCACCCCGGGTGATTATGATTTAGCCAGAGATATAGTACAGGCCTATTTATAATGTCACCTCCCACACCATATGCTCACATTAGATCCAATTTAGGTGCACAATCTTGTCGTACAGACCATTATAGGTGGTTGATGCGAAAATTAACTTAACACACAAATTTAACCCTCCTTTGACAATTGTAGTACAAGTACAAGTAGGGATCATTTTGGACCGGGGATTAGGAGGGCTTGCTAATAACCTCTAAAGTGACTCAAAAACATAAAACTAAACTTAAAAACACTTAACAAGACTCACAAGACTCAAAGCAAACTTAAAATACCCAAAACAGCTTAAAACAACCAAATAAACTTAAACTAGACACTTGATGCGAAAATAAGTTAACGCACAAATTAAACCCTATTTGTGACAATTGTAGTAATGATGTAAGTAGGGATCGTTCTAGGCCGGAGATTAACTAGGGATGCTAACCAAAGTAAAATTAAATTAAAAACTTAAAAACTAGAATCACTCAAAATAAAACTAACAAATAAACCAAAACAAATCCAAAGACTCAAAATAATTCAAGACTCAAGAAAACACAAACTAAATTGATTTCTAACAAATCTAACACTTTAAAATAAATGGGGGATTGATTTTTTTACGAAATTGAAATTAAAACAGAAACTTAAAAACAAACTTCAAAGAAAATATATTTTATAGAAATAAAATGATGAGATACTAGTTAGAGGGGTCCTTATCCACACATGAACTTATGCATATAATTTGATTCCCAGTTATGATTTCAACAAACGAATAAATGACAACGCTCCAAGTTAATTAGGTCCGCTTAAATTAACTTTCAGATTTCCCTAGATTCATTGAATTGGACGGAATACGCATCACAACCAAATTATTCTTATCAAGTTCCCTAACTATGGAATACGCATGATAGAGAGACATATCAAAGATCATTAAGTTTAATGGAAATCATAAACATCGACTAGGCATTCATAACTATGGAATACACATGTTAATCCAACCTAGGGTTTACTAAACACAATCGTGGCTAGCGATTTTTACTACTCATGAATATAAGTTCATAACGATTAGGTGAAATTCCCTTATATCCTAGCATCAAGTCTAAGCATGCAAATTAAGTGTCGACCCTCAACCCACATACATAAACAAGTTCTTAATCAACACAGAAAAGTAAACCACATCCAACGTTCAAGAATTCATAACTGGAGTAAATCAAATCATAATAAACATTTATCCATGGTTTCAAATTTCCCTCTAACTAAACAGAAATTAATTACACATGTTTAATATAATTGAAAAGCAAATTAAATTAAACATGAGTTTAAGAAAAATAAAACCAAATGAGGGTATGCTCATCTGCCTTCTCTGTCGCTGTCCTTTCACGTCCCGCATGCACAGTACCAGCATCCCCCTTTTATATTTTTCTTCTTCTTCAGCTCCCCGTGTCTCTCTTTTTCCGCTGGCACAGCCCGCGCGCCTGCTCTCTCCTGCTGCCCTCTGTCATGGCAAGGGTAAAGGAAAAACATGCCATGATATGAGATACTTTTGCTTTTGAAGAAGTATCGTTCCACAGATGTATTCTTGAACTGGGCTGGGGAACTTCTTAGCAAGGAAAATGAGACTTGAGCTTGAAGATGAAGCAGCACCTTGTCTCCACATGCTTCAAGGTATCATTTTCACTTGCCATATCTGTTCTCCAGGCAGATGTGGCATCTTCTTCGGAAGTACATCAGCGGTTGAAGATGAGCACTCGAGAGCAATGCTAGGTAAGCAATCAGGAAGGATTTCCAGGCAGTCGGTTCTTAGATCGGAAGATTGACACCGAGTGCTGGCTGATTGCTCGCTTTCTCTTTGTCACAAAGACAAGGAAAAGGACAGGGAGAAAGCATGATATGAGATACTCTTGCTTTCAACCTTCATGATATGAAATACTCTAGCTCTTGATGACTTGTTTGCAAAGGTATCCCTGGGAATGAGAAACACAGAGTAACTCGAGAGGCTTCGTTGGGAATGCATTTTCGGAGATGAAGAAGTGCTGAGGGGGTTTGCCTTTGCAATGGATGGCGAAGGTAGACGTTTATAGAAATGATTCTTCACAACCGAAACTGTTCTTTTACCCCTGTCGGCAGCCGGTGGATGGATGAACAGTACAGGTTACGCGCTTTCTGAAAAAGCTACCCGTAATTTGCGCAAAGCTGACAGCGCGCGTGACGAGAGACGACAATTCTGGAAAAACTGTTCGCCTCGTGATTCCTGACCGCTCCGTCTTTTGAGAGAGGCGCCCGACTTTTGAGACGGAGTCCGGCTTTTGAGAAAAGAGCCCCGACTCTTCGATTTGCGAGAGGACGCCACTTTGATTTCTGATGAGCGCCTCTTTGATTTCTTCTTTTTATAGAGGCGCTAATTTTGTTCCACAGCACACTTAAGCTCCCTTCTGTAAACACTCTCTCCGAGTATTTTTTTTAATCTTGATCAGTTCGACCTCTTCATTCTCAACACCTTCAGAAAATGTCTTGCCCCTCTGACCGTCGCCTTAACTTGAATGTTGGGGAAGATATTGATATGTCTTCTCCAACCAACATTTGGCAGCCGTCCTTCATATCCCCAAATGGTCCTCTTACAGTTGGGGATTCCATGATGATGAATGAAACAACCGCTTCGGTGGTGGCCAGAAATCTGCTCACTCCTAGAGACACTAGGATACTTTCCAGGCGGTCCGACGAACTAGCTGTTCAGGACTCTCTGGCATACAGCGTCCGATGCGCAGGCTCAGTATCAAACATGGGCCAGCGCCTTCTTGCTCGATCTCGTCAGGTTGAATCGTTGATGGCTGAAGTGGCTAGTCTTCGGCAAGAGGTCAGAGTGCTTAGGCATGAGAATAAAGAGTTGCACATGCTCGCAACTAATTACTCAACAAGCTTGAAGAGGAAGCTTGATCAGCTGCAGGAGTCCGAAGTGCGGATTCAGAGTGATCATCAACGGTTTATGGCGTTACTCCCGAGGTTTGTGTTGCCTTCGTCCTCGGGAGCTGCACCAAGTATTGAGGCTCCGAATGATCCAACTCTGGCGCTTCGTCTTTCTGGGGCTCCGTCGACCTCCGAGGCACCACCTACCAACGACCAATGAAAGCTATTAGTTCACATTATTGTAAAATATTTATGCTTTTAAGTTTATTTAATTATATATAAAAATATAAGTATTTTTTTTTTTTTTTTTGTTTATTTTTTTTTTTTCAAATTATATGGATGTTTATATATATATATATATTTTTTTTTTTTTAAGGCAAAATATCAATGTAAAAATATGTAAATTAATGTAATAAAGACTATGTTTAACTTTCTAAACAAAAATCACAACTAAATAAACAAAACAAAATGAAAGCAGTAAAGAGAAGGGTTTAGGAATGCAAATCTGATTGTGGGCGATTCCTAGGCTTCCCTTCTTTATTCAAATGCAAGGATTTATCCTTGAATGGACGGTGGTACTTGAAATGATCCGACAACGGTCTAAATTCTAATGACGGTGCCTGAATCATCAAAATTAGATTGTTAGTATAACATAAAATTAAAATTGGAGAAGATGGCTTACTTTCTTTCTCCGACACAAACTCAATTACAAACACCACGTCTTTGAACGTTTCAGGGACTTTTAATTTGGCCAGATTTACTACGATGGTTGTGATTTGTCCCGTGTCATCAAACTCAACTTCTTCAGGCTTGATTGTCTCATGCACAGCCTCTTTGATATGTTCAACATATTCTCCGGCCACCTCCTTTTCTGGAATCCCTCTTCTTGGTGTGCAAGGTTCTTTGAATGATTCATCATCATCGGGAACATAATTTGGTGCACCAAAAATTGGGATCTCATTTTGCACCTCTGGAAGAGCTTCCACAACGTCTTTTTCATTCACTTCTTCCTTGGGATTTAAAAACCTGCAAGGAAAAAGGACAATTGGCGGAATGGGGTTAGAATGAATTGAATTTAGAACCTCCTCACCTGAGTTGGATGGCATAAGGACTTGAGGGGTTTGCGACAAGAATTCTTCTAAACTGCCCAAGTCGTCATCCTCATCTTCTTCTTGAAGTGGCAATTCATCCATGTTCGGGCTATGTTTGGATGGTTCTGGGACAACTTCATCCTCCATATCACTTCCCAAAGTGGTGGCTTCATTGATTTCCATTTCTCCCTTTGAATTTGCAAATGTGGAGTTGGAGAGTTCACTTTGATCTTGAATCTGTGCCATGATCTCCATAATCTGCCCAACTTGCTTCTCCAATGCATCCATCTTGTTAGCTTGATTTTGTGAACCCTGCACCAAAGAGTTTAATTCATTAAGAATTTGATTATAATCTATTGACGAACCTGAGTTTGGTTGGGGAGATTGTGATGGAGGCTGTGGTGGTGCACATGGCCATTGATAGAACTCCTCTGATGGCTGCAATTGTTCTTCGTTTTGTGAGCCCTGCGTCAAAGAAATGAGTCCATCAAGAATTTCATTATAATTCATGGGCATACTTGAATTCGATTGAAATTGCTGTGGGGGAGGTTGTGGTGGCTGCATAGATCTTGAATAAAACTCCTCATCTTGTTGCCAATATCCACTTTGTTGAACCTGTTGAGGTTCTCCCCACCTATGATCTGAATAATTTCTCCAATCCGAATTGTAAGCGTTGGAAAACATGTTGCCCCTTGATTGGTTATGACCTTGATATCCCCAAACATCTTCATTTGCAGAAAATTGGGGACATTGATGAGTTTGATATCCTTGCCCATACGATGCACCAAATGTAGGTACACTTGGCATTGTGGTCCTTCTGGCATTCTGAGTTAATTGAGACGTGATATTCGCCAATTGAGCTTGGATGGATGCAAGTGCCATGTCTCGCTCCATTTGTACCTAAAATCAAAGAAAGAGAACTAAATCAAATATCAAAAGTAAAAGACATAAAAATAAAATAAAATAAAATAAAATAAAATAAAATAAAATAAACACAAATAAAAAAATAAAACACAAACAAAAACATAAACAAGGGATTAGCAAATTTGCTAATCCCCGGCAACGGCGCCAAAAATTTGATGCGAAAATAAGTTAACGCACAAATTAAACCCTATTTGTGACAATTGTAGTAATGATGTAAGTAGGGATCGTTCTAGGCCGGGGATTAACTAGGGATGCTAACCAAAGTAAAATTAAATTAAAAACTTAAAAACTAGAATCACTCAAAATAAAACTAACAAATAAACCAAAACAAATCCAAAGACTCAAAATAATTCAAAACTCAAGAAAACACAAACTAAATTGATTTCTAACAAATCTAACACTTTAAAATAAATGGGGGATTGATTTTTTTACGAAATTGAAATTAAAACAGAAACTTAAAAACAAACTTCAAAGAAAATATATTTTATAGAAATAAAATGATGAGATACTAGTTAGAGGGGTCCTTATCCACACATGAACTTATGCATATAATTTGATTCCCAGTTATGATTTCAACAAACGAATAAATGACAACGCTCCAAGTTAATTAGGTCCGCTTAAATTAACTTTCAGATTTCCCTAGATTCATTGAATTGGACGGAATACGCATCACAACCAAATTATTCTTATCAAGTTCCCTAACTATGGAATACGCATGATAGAGAGACATATCAAAGATCATTAAGTTTAATGGAAATCATAAACATCGACTAGGCATTCATAACTATGGAATACACATGTTAATCCAACCTAGGGTTTACTAAACACAATCGTGGCTAGCGATTTTTACTAATCATGAATATAAGTTCATAACGATTAGGTGAAATTCCCTTATATCCTAGCATCAAGTCTAAGCATGCAAATTAAGTGTCGACCCTCAACCCACATACATAAACAAGTTCTTAATCAACACAGAAAAGTAAACCACATCCAACGTTCAAGAATTCATAACTGGAGTAAATCAAATCATAATAAACATTTATCCATGGTTTCAAATTTCCCTCTAACTAAACAGAAATTAATTACACATGTTTAATATAATTGAAAAGCAAATTAAATTAAACATGAGTTTAAGAAAAATAAAACCAAATGAGGGTATGCTCCTCTTCCTTCTCTGTCGCTGTCCTCTCACGTCCCGCATGCACAGTACCAGCATCCCCTTTTTATATTTTTCTTCTTCTTCAGCTCCCCGTGTCTCTCTTTTTCCGTTGGCACAGCCCGCGCGCCTGCTCTCTCCTGCTGCCCTCTGCCAGTCTTCTCCGCAAGCCCACCTCGCGCTGCCTAAGGCAGCAATCCTCCAACTGTCCTCCCCCTATTCCCGCTGCACACTCCCCCAGGCCGAGACTGCCTTTCTTTCCTGATTTTTTCTGTCTTCCACGCTGCCCGTGTGGTGTGGCCTGCCTTGCTGCCCAGCCTTCGGTTTCCTGCGACTTCTTGCGCTGCCAAGGCAGCGTTTTTCTGCCGTTCTATTTCCCCCCTTTCCATTTGTTTATCCTGCCACTTCCTTTGTTTTCTGCCAAAATATTTTCTTAAGTTACAACAATAAAATAAGTGAGCAAGGTAGAAATGACGAATTTATTACTTAAAATCACACTAGTGCTATTTTTATTTTCTTAGCTAGATAAATTCTATAAAACACAAAAACAAAGTAAATAACTCAAAAATATAAGAAACTAACTAAGAAAAGACGAGAGAATTTGATGTAAAATATGTATAAATATGAGCTTATCAACACTAGGAATGACTTTGGACGAAAATTGACTTTTACTTGAATCAAAACACTTAAAAACACAAACTAAAACATATTTGAAACACTTTGAAACAAGGAACTAAAAGGGGGGTTTTGATTTGGATGAAGTTGAAACAATCAAACAAGTATGAAAAACTAGACAGATTGTAAAACAAATTTGAGAAATAAGATGATGGATGGGATAGCTAGAGGCTTTTTCTCCACACATGACATGTATGCAAACAACTTGATTTCCAGTTACTACTTTCTTTGAATTATGAACGACAATGCCCCAAATTAACTGTGACATCACTAGTTAACCCTCAGATTTTCCTTGTTTTATTGGATTGGATGACATCATTCGACAACCCAAAACATTCTTCAAAAGTTCTCTACATGACATCATAATAGAGATACAATCAAAGATCATTACGTTTAATGAAAATCATAAGCATTGACAAAGCACTTGCAACTATGACATCATGTCACTCATGCTAGGAATTAAACTTAACGCGATCGTTTATAAGCGACCTCTACTACTTATGAATATAAGTTTGTAACGATTATGTGAAACTTTCTCATATTCTAGCATCGGATTTATGCATGCCAATTAAGTGTCGACCCTTAATCAACAAATACAAATAAGTTATCAATCAAATAGTTAAGCCAATTGCATTTACGATTCAAGAGTTCATAACTGGAATTTATCAAATCATATTACACACATAATCATGGCTTTGAAATCACCCTTAACCAAGAAGGGTTTAGCTACTCATAATTGCAACAAAATCAGAAAATAACAAAGTAAACATTGAAAGCAAGAACGAAGTACACCTAAAACGCTCCAAAGTTTCAAGCTTGAAATGCCAAGGACCTTCGTTTTCACCACCTTGTTGCAGCACAAGTGTCTAAGGATGTGTATGGATATATAGAAAGGTTATGAACGTATTTAGGATTGATGAATGTCTCGGCCAAGGGAAGGGAGTGTATGGAGTGGTGTTTTGAGATATATGGGAAATGAATGGATGAATGGATGGTTCTCACGGCCAATGAAAGTATAAGTGTATGAAGTTGTGAGGTGTGAATGTAGTGTCTTTGGATGGATATATGTCTCTCATGGTGAAGGGTGGATGGATGTATTTATAGGCTAGGGAGAGGATGTAGTGGGTGGTGGTAATGAGTGGATGTAGTGGTAGGTGAATGTGTTGGGTGGTTGAAATGAGTGGATGTGTTGGGTGAAATGAGTGGATGTAGTGGTAGGTGAATTGATGTGTTGGGTGAAATGAGTGGATGTAGTGGTAGGTGAATGTGTTGGGTGGTTGTAATGAGTGGATGTGTTGGGTGAAATTAGTGGATGTAGTGGTAGGTGAATGGATGTGTTGGGTGAAATGAGTGGATGTAGTGGTAGGTGAATGTGTTGGGTGAAATGAGTGTGCTAAAATGGTTATTTATAGGGAGAGGGTGATGCACAAACTTCAAATTTCGTCCATTCCTTCTGCTCCAAGCATATGCTATCCATTCAATGCCCAAAAATGCTCCAAAATGCTCCAAAATGCACTTCTTTGCTTCATTAACCCTTTGGACCTACAAACACACGAAAATAGCTTAAAATACTAAAATAACTATGAACTAACAACATAAATGCCAAGAAACAAGCTAACTAAGTCGCATAAATATGCTCCTATTAGTGGTTCCGACTCATAGGTGACTAGCGATTTATCGCACAGCTATCATGAGAGCGTAGCATTGAGCATAACTATATTACACCCAGTCTTGTCGTACAGACCCTTCCAGTGGTTCCGACTCGTGTGCAGTATAGTGTCGTATAGGTCACCTGTAGTGACTCCGGCTAGATTGATTAATGAGCTATGAATTCAGCCGTACAGACTTCTACTGGGGTTCCAGCTAATATGTTATTTTCCATGAAATTATTTTCACCTAAGTTACTTACTTTGTTTTATATTTTGGCATGGCATATTCATGATTATGGATATGTGAAGCATGATTTGAATATATATATATATATATATATATGTGTGTGTGTGTGTGTGTGTGTGTGTACATATGTTTATATTCTAATTCTGGGAAAATTATACATGTTTTACGGCGAGGGGTTAGAGCATTTGATAAATAAAATGATTTTGAAAAGCTTTGTTTTTGCCCACTCACACTTTCTGTTTTGGGCTCCTCCAGGTTTTAGGTAGACTTGCTTTTGGTGGCATTTGAGGATTTTGGCGGTTCTGACAAAATAAAATATTCATAGGATATCTTCTGGTACTGTATAACTAGTACTTGTCCTATTGGACTGCACCTAGACTTTCTATGCTCTGATTAGGTGTATTTACACTTGTATCCCATTTCTAGCACTTTCTGCTTATTAGTGCACATTAGTAGCTTCCGGTTTTTAATTATTCGTATATTTCTTATCCTTATCGCTTCCGCACTGTACACATGGCTACGTCACACGGCCAGTACGCCCTGATTCGGATCGGGGTGTGTACGCCCTGATTCGGATCGGGGTGTGTCAGTTGATGTCAGTTTGAGTCCAATATAAAAAAATCAGACTATAACATTATTATTGTACTATGCGAGTTTAATAGTTAAGGTTCACTATTTTATCAGATATCAAACTCCTATCATATTCAATTATTGGAAAATTGACTAAAATGGTCCATTGTTAAAATAAATGGCTTTCAGTAACGATCACTATGTCAGTTAATGATTGTCATGTCGTTGATATTTGATAGATAAATAATTATGTTGAAAATTTTCAACTAACCATTTCACTAATCAAACTGAGAAAGAGAGAGAGATTAAGATGGGAGAGAATTCTTCTTCTTATATGGCCGATTTGTTCCTAGCCATTCCAACGTTGGCAGAACCTATTCAGTCTACCAGTAGCATACTATGTAGTACGATTTATCTGGTGTGTTAGGACCGTTGTTTTTTGTGATTGATTTTTTGGTGCATTACTCCTTATATCCAACGTATAAAAGAGGTTAACTTGTTCTCTAATCAAAATCACCATTCCTCAAAATTTTAAATTTTAGGTTATGAAGGATCTGCGATACTTTTGGTGAAGATCATGGAGATCTGTAAATCCTGTCCGTTCATCGTACATTGTACAGTCAGTTTTTGTCAAGTATTTTTTGTATTTAATTTTAAATAAAATTGTGAGATCCCACATCGACCAACAGAGGGGGGTGATGAGCCTTATATGTACATGTTCCCCTCCCTATAGCACGAGGCCTTTTGGGAGCTCACTGGCTTCGAGTTCCATCGGAACTCCAAAGTTAAGCGAGTTACGGCGAGAGCAATCCCAGGATGGGTGAACCACTGCGAAGTTGCTCGTGAGTTCCTAGAAAAAAAAAACCGTGAGGGCGTGGCCCAAAGCGGATAATATCATACTACGGTGGAGCCGGTTTGGGATGTGACATAATGGTATCAGAGCCACTCTGCTGTTCGGTGCGGATGTGCCAGCAAGGACGCCGGGTTCCCCTTAAGTGGGGTGGATTGTGAGATCCCACATCGACCAACGGAGAGGGAGTGATGTGCCGTATATGTACATGCTCCCCTCCCTATAGCAAGAGGCCTTTTGAGAGCTCACTGGCTTCGGGTTCCATCGAAACTCCGAAGTTAAGCGAGTTCGGGCGAGAGCAATCCCAGGATGGGTGACCCACTAGGAACTTGCTCGTGAGTTCCCATAA
Source organism: Malus fusca (assembly GCA_035220775.1). Taxonomy (NCBI): domain Eukaryota; kingdom Viridiplantae; phylum Streptophyta; class Magnoliopsida; order Rosales; family Rosaceae; genus Malus; species Malus fusca. The sequence continues at coordinate 24,532,630 of CM069071.1, read as the reverse complement.
ACAAAACTGTGAGGGCGTGGCCCAAAACGGACAATATTGTGCTACGGTGGAGCCGGTCTGGGATGTGACACTTTAATAGTCAGATTTCAATTTATGTATTTATGCTCAATTACACGTATCTAGTGATATTTTTCTCAACTTTTAAGTGACAGAAATAAGTTCTAATCTTATGAATGGCTAGTTCGATTACACCCTTTTAATTTAAATATATTTTTATATGAAAAACAGAAATCTATCAATTAAAATAACTGTAAATAATGTCCACAATTTCTCATGCATTCTTGAAAAAATTAAAAAGGAACTCATCAGACAAATCCCTCTCAAGGCTCTCTCACTTGCAAGTGGCTTGTAGCTCAATTGGTAAAGAGCATTTATTCTTTCACCTGATGTTCCATGTTCGAATTCCCCTTCCCATAGTTTAGTATAGATTATCCTATAGTTTGCAAAACAAAACAATAAAAAAAGGAAATTGTTAGTGGCATTCTTAAATTCTCATTTTGCACTCCAAATTTTCTATATTTGAAAAGAAAAATACAATTGTGAGGATTGGGGAATAAGATTTTTTGAGACAAAAATGCATAATCATATAAAAGCAACACGCATCTCCTACCCTTTTCTATCATTTCACTGTGAAAGTGAGAAAAAGAAAGACAAAACTGAATAGTAAAATGGGGACATTTCACTCCTTTCACTGTGCTTAACAACAATAACTTGTCTCTTAAAGAGCCTAGTTTTTCTGCCTCCTTCAATTTCAGGCAAAAATGAAATAAAAGAACCCAAGTAGAGGTAAAAACATAATCACACTGTAGAATAAATAGTGTTTTAACTTGGCATTCGTGTCATGTTTTCCCTGTTCGTGTTGTTTTCGTGTCATACCCGATATCTTAAAGGGTCATCTCACGTAATACCCGTTAAAATGAAAGGATAATATGACCTGACCCGTTACTTGTTAAAGAAAATATATTTTAAACAATAAATAATCAAATGAAAAATATAATACTAAATTAGTATAAACATACCACATTATCACATAAATACTACTTCAAAACATAAAAACACATTTGTCTTTCAAGTATTACATACCCCAAAATAAGAGCCTAATGAAAAAATATTAGTACATTACAAAATATCAAATGTTCAAGGATACGCAAAATGAAGAAAGTTATGTTTCAAATGTTCAAAGATATGCAAAGTGAAGGGAGTATTGTAGAAGTGTTTTCTTTCAGATTTTCTTTTTTCGAAAACATGATCTCTTAGAGGATGTAGGAAGATAAATGGTTCAGATGGTTGATATTACGTTTAGAGTTTTACCATTAGCGAAATATTGCTCAGAGTTTCTTGAAGTTTATAAAGTTTCTAGAAACTATTTAACATTGACTCATTAGTGAAAAATGAATGATTCATATCGTTGACATCACGTTTCGATATTTATAGTTAACTGAAATATGAGTCAATATTATGTAGTTTCTAGAGACTTTATAAACTCCAAGTAACTCTGAGCAATATTTTTACTAGTGGTAAAGCCCTGTACATAATATCAACAATCTGAATCGTTCATCTTCCTGCATCCTCTAAAAGATCATGTTTTCAAACTTGGGACGGTTAATCCGGTGTAATAGATGCATCTACTGCCCTGGAAGAAGGTTATGCCAGACGAAAGTTGGCTTTCGAAGTTGACCCCTTCACGAAACAAACGAGCGTGTGTTTGATACCTCTTGGATCACCACCTTTGTTCCAAGGCCTAGCGAGTTCATAATATCCTTCAGTTACTCCAAGATTCCCTTGGTAGGTCATTCGGGACATACCAGGTGAGAAGTTCGGCTAAGCTGGAAAGATTGGGGTAGGCTTCTGTGTTCCCCCATTGTCCTAAAAAACTTAAAAGTTTTAATTTTCATTCAGTACCTAACTTGTTCATTTGAATGGAGAATTATATATTATATGAAGCTTATGAAATGCCAAAGCATATCTCCATAAGTAATTCCCTCAAGTATACATAGAAGCAAATTGTTATGTATAAATTTCAAGGGAGAATGTGTCATGAAGTGTATAAAATCCCTAAAGGATTCAAATTGTTTAAAGCAAACCCTGGAAGATAAAATAAAAATTATGTACTCAATACCAATAGATGGTATAAATTGCCTTAGTGAGTATTTTCATCATGATATTTTTGCAACATATAAATCTCAGGCAAGAGTTGTTGTTAGATCGGGACTCCTGAAGAGTCTAAAAAGATTATAAAGTGTGGAAAAGAATATTGTCTTGAGCTGCAAATCAAACAATATGCCAACACCATTCTTATCCATCAAAAGATTTATGGTATTAAAGAACCATGTGGTTTGAAGATCATTGAGTTGAATACTCAAATGATTAGTCAATATTTAGACACTAAGAAAGATCATTCATCATCGTGAGGAAAATGATGAACGAATACTTGTTTCAAAAGTATCATATCTTAGTGAAGTACGTACCTTACTCTATTTAGCATAATATACTAAATCAGATGTTACATTTTCTATGAAGCACAATACCAACGTATGGGTATTCAAACAAAATAAAGCTTATCTATTGATATCTCCAAGAAATTATAGACATGTGCTGGTTCTATTCCAATGAAGTCACTAAGCCATAGTCTTGTTGGGCAAGCAAAATTTGAATAGCCTGTATACATATCGCTCATAAAAAGGATTTATATTTACATATAGAAATAGATTGATCATACAATGCTCAAAGAAGAAAACATTGGTTGGTACATCTTCATATCTCTTAGAAATACATATCTCCAAAGTTTTTTAGTACATATTAGCTTCAGAAGGCTAAAGTTAGTTAAAGTCAAACAAATATGTTCCAACGATAATCTGGCATACCTATTCACCAAATCCCTACCAAAGTGTACATTTCAGAAGTTGATGCGTGTTATCGAATTACGCCTACTTATTAATCATCAGATTGAAGAATGCGGAATCAATACACATCAAGGGGAACATCCAACACACATGGTTCTAATGAGGCAACCGATATTGATATATGGGCATCTAAGGGGAGTGTTGTAAACTTGTGTAAATGCCTAAATCATTTGACTAAACATGGAAGAAATGAAGTCAAGTTTGTAGGATAAGATTGTAGGCTTAAATAGTATAAGTTTGGTTTTTTACTATTTTGGTATGTAAATTTCTCTTCGTACATTTAAAGAGGTGTTGGATCAAAACCTCTATATAAAGAGGTATTTGTATCATTGAACAACACAACAACAAATAGAGAAATTCATGTAAGTTATGCCAAGGATAGTGAGATAGAGAAAAAAATAGTGAGAATTATTTTTGTACTCCCATTATTTCAGATAATAAAAGAAAACACACAATTGTTGCCCCGAGAACGTTAGCACACTTGCTGAATCTCGTAAACACTATTCTAAAAATCCCCGCCTAGCGCCGCCTAGGCCCCGTTTAGGCGTTAGGCGGCTGGCCACCACTCTGATTAATGGCTAAGCATTTGAAAATTAAGAAAGGTCTAGGCCCCCGCCTAGACCGCTTAGGCACCCGCTTAGCCCACACAGACCCGCCTAGGCACCAACTAGGTTGCGACTCACTTAGACAGAAAATAGAAAGCTTGCGACTCACCTAGGCACAGATCCGCCTAGGCACCGACTAAATTGTAAAAACTTGTTGAATACTTAAATGAACACACATTATATGCTTGCTCCCCATGTTTTCATTATGTCCAATACTTTATAATATATATGTCATTCTATTTTGTAGTTTATGATGAAATTATATATATTTTAAGTATAAACAGATACTTTTTTACATGAAATATAATAGATTTACTTAAATCCGCCTAGGTGCTAGGCTCCAGCCCGCTGCCCGACTAGCACCTTTTAGAACATTACTCGAAAATATTGTGCATTATTTACTTTACATTCCAATGCACACATATCCTCAATTTCACAACACACCTATCCTTTTTTGCCAATATCTCTCTCACCTCTTTTTTCCTCTTGTTTTTGTCTCTAACCATGGCCATCCCAAGCCTAAGGAGTCTGGTGACAATAATCGTCAAAAACTTCAAACTCTTTTCTTTTCAGTGGGGGCCACGACCGCCACTCCTTATCCCCGAACTCAACGCCGTTAGCTGTCTCGGCTCTGCACCAGTCATGTTCCCATCGTCTCTACTGAAAGTCTCTGGCTACCACCGGTTAGTTGAGGCCATTGGTGGGTGTTTTTTTGGACGAAACATTGGGGTGGGAGTTTATGAACTGGGTTTGGTAACGGTTGAGTTTTGTCAGTTATTCTTCACAATTAAAAAAGGAATATTTAATATGAGAGTTAACTAGAGTTAGATTAAAGGACACGTGGTAGAGTTTAAAGTGTATAATGAGTGTCAACATAGCTTATGGTGTTGAGCAAAAATACACCCTTTCTATTAGCATGGATATTATATATTTTCGACATTCGTAATGGTGACAATATAATACTGGGGTCATGATTTATAGCATGGAGGTGTGATTACTAATCCTCATTTGCTTCGCATGCTAAAATATAATTGTTTAGCATTCATTGAGAATAAGTAGAACCAATGAAACTTATGATATGGTTTGAAACAATTATAACTTGGATTTTCCTTTATTTAAGACGCTTTGCCAAACTCATACGAAAACTCAAAGCATCATTTCTATTGTAGACATGATTGTCACTAGATGGCTAGATTATTCGCCTTTCGTCTTTTGTCTATGTGCTCAAATTTGAATGCTCCTTCTCATAAAATATCATTCGAATGACGAAAAAGGTTTTTCTTTATTGATAACAATTCTTTTAACCAAGTTTGCTAGCTTTGTGCCATTTAGTACTACAATATAGTGATATTCCTCTTCATTTGTAAGTGAAATGTCTTATGTTCAATTCTCGCCAAAGGTAAATTTGAACCATATCATTATGATTCATCCATTGTGAGGCTTAGCCGCCACTCCCCACTCCCCTTAGTGTAGATAATAAAGTTTGTTAAAAAAAAAAAAAAAAAAAAAAAAGAGTTTGCTAGCTTTGTGCGTCAAATTTATGTTAGAAATTTAATATTTAGACATTATTTGAATGAAAATTAGTTGGGAAATTTAATATATACTAGAATTCGGATGTTGGATGGAAAAGAAGAAAAGGGAAAGTTGAATAGGAAAAAATATAGAATTTTACAACTCTTGAAACAACACTCATAGGAAAAGATGAATAATATCCGGATGTTTTTTTTTTTTTTAACAAACAATATTATCTATACTAAGAAGGTGTGGAATGGAGCTAAGTCTCATAATGGACCAGTAATAATGTGGTTCAAATTCATCTTTATCGAGAATCGAACCTAAGACATACATCTCACTTACTATCCAGATGTTAGTAATAGATAGATAATATTATTAGAGTACATGGTATTAAATAAACATTATAAAACTGAAATGTTTCTAGCAAGTGTCTGTACATGGCATTTAGGATAAGTCTCTTCCTATAAACCAGGTTGCGGCTTTTTAATTGAAAACCTTTTAAAAACGATTCTGGTTGGGAATAGGTATTTTGTGCCTATGAATATAGCAACGTCCTGAAGCATTCATTCAATTTTTAGATTACAATTAGTTCTCATAGTCACATTAGACTGTCTGTTTTGAGAGTTCAAATACTATTTGGTTTGCTATATTTTGTGGATTGGAGTGCTATTTCCGTAAAGTGAAAGATCATTGTATTCTGAGAGACATTTGACAATACAAATATTAAGACAACAATGAGGAGCAATCTTGTCTTGAGGACATACTAGACTCAATATCAAGTTTCAGGTTTTTCTAACCCATATTCATATCCATTTAGTAATGTTTTTGCTTAAGATTTGCAATTGATTGGTATGTATTTACATGATTTGTTTATTGTAATTTTTATGTGATAAATATAGCAATTTAACCTTAATTTTTTCCAACAATTTATAGTGGTACTGAATTATGAATACAATTTTCACATGACAAAAATGGAATTTGATTTTTTTGCATAACTATTTATATATCTAGATTGATTGCCTGCAAATTCAAAAAAGGTCAACGAAATAAGTTCACATCATCATCATTATTGAAATTGGCTAAAGCATATTAGAACATAGGGTAAAGTACACAAAACTACCTCAACTATTGGTGTCACGACACTTTCATACCTCATCTTTTAAAATTGACAATGTCATACCTGATCTTATGAATTTGTGCCAATGTCAGACCTCCGTTAGTTTTTCTGTTACTTTTTCTGTTAAATGCTGACGTGTCCAGAGACGGGACCCATTTTTTATTAAAAAATTAATTAAATATTAAAAAAAATTAATTAAATATTAAAAATTAAAAAAAAAACAAAAAAACTCATCAACCCGTGTCCCCCCCTCCCCAAAAACCCAGATCCCCTTATCTGAGTTCTCTTTCCTCTCTCTCTCTCTCTCGCCTTTCTCTCTTCTCTTTCCCTGCAACCTGCATCCCTAAAATCCCAAAACCCAAAAATCCTTCCCACCCGTCCCCCCCAACCTTCCTCTCCGATCCCACCGATGACAACCCTACCTTTGTCGTTGACCCCAGCGATGACAGTCACGACCCCAATCGCCCCCAAACCCTAACTCTAGCCACAACCTCCACAACAACATTCCCTTCTCCTCCTCGCCCCTAGAGTCTGCCCCTCCGGCGATTTGCAAGAGAAAAACAAAACAATAACAACAACAATCCCAATAGAAAAACTCTCTGTTTTTCCCAGAAATTCCGAGATTTTCCGAGAAAATCAGAAGAGGCGCGAGAAACAGAGAGAGGGAGTTGTGATATGAGAGTGGCTCTCTTTGGTCGGAGTTTCTGATAAATGGTGTATATAGGCGGGTCGGATGAGGAGAGAGAGTGGAGGTGAAGTCCGCGGCGATGGGTTCTGAAAGGGCGAAGCCTCTGCACAATTTCAACTTGCCGTGGTATTTGAAGTGGGGGAACCAGAAGCACTTGTGGTGCCAAAATGAGAGCTCCGACGCCAACGGGAGTGGCGGGGAAGGGTCTGGGGTTAATCGGCGATCGTCGACTCAGAGGATTGAGAGCTCGCCGGCTGTGATGACTCAGGTGGAATGGTTTCTGGGTTTTGGGATTTTAGGGATGCAGGTTGTAGGGAGAGAGAAGAGAGAGGCGAGAGACAGAGAGAGGGTTGGGTGGGGGAGAACTCAGAGAAAGGGATCTTGGTTTTTGGGGATGGGGGACACGGGTTGAGGGGTTTTTTTTGTTTTTTTGTATTTTTGTTTTTGGTTTTTTTAATATTTTTAATATTTAATTATTTTTTTAATAAAAATGGGTCCCATTTCTGGCCACGTCAGCATTTAACAAAAAAAGTAACAGAAAAACTGACGGAGGTCTGACATTGGCACAAATTCGTAAGATGAGGTATGACATTGTCAATTTTAAAAGATGAAGTATGAAAGTGTCGTGACACCAATAGTTAAGATAGTTTTTTGTACTTTACCCTAGAACATATTTTCTATGCATTAAGCCAATACCTTTCACATAATTCAAATACAATATCTGGTAAAGCATATTAGAACATATTTTTGTCAAAGAGAGAACATTTTTCACATCTTAAATATAGGTGATTAGCCAACTTGCCTTTAAACATGTGGTACAACTAATGTTTCAATCATGTAGTTTTGTCGAACCCCCCCTTTAAGTGTAAAAATATCAATGTACTAAAAAAAAAAAAAAATTAGGTCGTATACCATATTGTCGGCCTAATAGATGTAGCCAAAAAGAAACATCCGGTAAGCTAGCATTGTGGATATTTACAGTTTAATACCAATATAATTAAACATGGACAGTTGGACTTGCTAATTTTTATATATTTTTTATTAGATTTAAATTTCCTTTTTTTTATATTAATTTACATGTCAATATCAATACCTCATTGTTAACGTAAATATATGCCATCCCCCTCCACTAATCACCAAAATCCAACCGTGTAGATAACAACTATATAATTAGAAATATAAAAATAAAAATAAAAATAAAATTCTTTGCTTCTAGCTTCATGCGGTTGTGCACTTGTGCCGGTGCACGATTCACTTATCCAAACGTTTCAATTTGTTAATGAATGATGATTATATCGTTGAGATTACAAAGTAAACACTAAATCAATTGATTTCATGTCTTTATTTATGAATTTTATTTTATTATAAAGCATATTTGTCATGATATCATCCTGCCAACCTCCACAATATAATTTCAATAAAATCGAAAATATTCGAAACTCAAACCGATATATTTATTACGAGCAACACAAAAGAATTAACATTACAATGAATAAATAAAATAAATAAATAAAAACAAAAACACGAGAATTTAATGTCGTAATCGGATTCTCGTGGTATTCATTAATTTCATTTTATGTGGCCACCAAACAACAAAACCTGCTTCTCTTCATCCTCAATTAATAAGCAGATGGAGGGGCGCCATCGTCGACCATGGCTCTTCTACTGTACACCCCTTTGCTTCTACGGAACGTCATAAACCATAATTATATTAATTTATCCTCACGTCCAAACAAATCCAGAATTTTAGTGACCATTTTGCCCCTCTCATGCAAAACAAATCATCATAAGAAAAGTTCTATGGTGACATAGTCTTCTACGTTAGTTAATAAATTGTCAGTATGAACCGTTGATTCAATAAATCTTTGTTTAAATGTGTGATTCAATTGACAATTTACTAAAGTAATGTGACAAAAGAATATTTACCTAAAATCATATAATCATATTCATGGGTTAGCTAGGGGGACTAGGGATATGATATTACAGTGCATGGCACGTGATCAGAAATAGCCTCTCACACTTGTGTACAGTACGGCGGCGTTACAGCAACACTTGCATGGTCCTTGCAGCTCAATGCCCTGAGCAGTTTCCAGGAGCCCTTTTCGGAGCTCCGATTGTCAGAGGCTTCACTCCGGAAGAGCGTGGTGGATGGGTTTCGTCGAATCTGCCTGTTCTTGATGTCGCTTAGGTCCATCTCAGACGGAAACCTCACAATCCCAAATATGAGGAAAAACCACTTTGGCTTGTTACCACTCTTCTTATCGTATTTTCCAACACTCTTCGTGGAAGAATTCCTCTCCATCTCTGCCGGGGTCGGGGATACCATCGAAGATTGCCGGTGAAGCTTTTGATAATCCAAGGATCTGCTGTTCCTCATCATGATCTGATTCTTTGTGCTGCTTGATCGTGCTACCGAACTTTGTAACCCAGGCAGCGACTCCGACCGCCTTCGAAAAGATGAATCTTTTTTGTGATAACCATTGGTAGTACATGTCGTCTTAGGGGCTTCATTTGTGTGATCTTTGAAGGGTATGAGTTTCCCACAGACGATGATATCTTCGGCTGAACACATGAAGCTGTCGGAGCTGAAGTCGCTGAAGAACTCGAAAAACTGATCGGCTGAAGAACGGCGAGCGTGCAGGTGCTTGGAGGACATGTCGTGGACTTCGTTGACTTGTTCGTGGATATTGTCTAGTGGAAGGTCGCTGAGAGAGAGTGCTTCTTCTGCATCTTCTTCTTCTTCTGATTGATCTCGATAACGAGGAATATTCTCAACGTAATTTTCGTCCTCCATTGTTGAAGAAATGATGAGGAAATGAAGGTTTTAGGCTTATTGGGTAGTTTAGAGAAGAATGGAGAATGGTTTTGTGTTGGAAAAATGGCTTGGCTTGTATATATTTCTAGAGAATTGAGAAGAGACCAAAGAGGGAATATATACATGGATCAGATCCTCTCCTGAGCTTAGGAGGCTGAGTCTCCTGAGCAAATCAATCGGGCCGTTGATTTTTGATCCAACGTTTACAATTATTATAACTTTTAGAATGACCCTCTATTTGTAGCCGTTAGATCAAAAATCAATGGCCCGTATGATTTGCTCAGGAAGCTCAGCCTCCTAAGCTCATGAGAGGATCCTGATCCTATATACATAATTCAATGGGTACCACCAAGAGAGAGAAAGTGTAATGTCGATGATTTCTTAGGAATAATATTAGTCCTAAATTTTATTTTATTTTTGTTTTGGAGTTTTTACAAAGCAACATATTTTGGGAGCGTTGTTATAGTAGTATTCTAGAAGAGAAGAGAAAGGTAAAGGAAGATGATAGACAAGGGGATTTATCTAGAAAGTCCAAAACAAAGTAAGAGAGAGAGTGACTGAAATACCAGATGAGTCCACAGAGAAAGAGGGGATTAGAGGCCTCAAATGCTCAGATCTAGTAAATTAATGTTATTAAAATGTAATAGCAGAAGTTTTTGGGTACCTTGCAATTTGTTGAAGCCATCGTTAGGTCATAGATGGTGGTTATTGGTAGATGTCACGTTTGCAGCATGACATTTTCTTGGGGCAGTTTACAAAATACCCTAACAAAGTTAGATCATTCTGACCAACATATTTCTAATTTTCCTTGACAATTTTCGGCAAAAAGATATATAACAGATAAGAATTGCCATCAAAACTTGTGATTCACAAGATTTGCTAGCATATGCATATGTAACTATAATAAATCGATTTTGATGGACTATAATTTTATGATGTAATTGGTACTCCGTTAAAAAGATGGGTTATAAAATTATGGGAGATTTCGCATATAGTTTCTAACTACTAATGTTTTTTGACTAAAACCTTATTAGTTTTTTTTATTGAAGTTCATGACATTAATGTATTAATTATTTCCATGTCGGTTATTATATTTTTTAACGTTTTTCATTTCATTTTCTTTTTTTTTTCCTTTTTTTATTTGATATTTTTTTAACTAAAAAAACTACCATGAACCCTTAAAAATTGAAATTTTGAGTTGCTTATATTAATGAGATTTTAAAATAAAACTCATGATTTGTGAGATTGAAAATATTAAAAGAAATTTTATCCTCCACCTCATGGAAGAAAATTCAAAATCAATAGAAGATCAAGTTTTTCCATAAAAAGTATGCATATATACATATATATATATATATATATAAACATGGGTACATTCATCAAAATTAAGCAAAAATTTATTGTACCATAAAACGTTTAGGAGATTTTTCAAACTAAAAACATGCATACATTCTTCAAAACTACAAAAAATAATAATAAAAACATTAGGCTTAATAAAATTAATAAATTTCTTCAAATAAACTTGACATGGATACATTTTAAAAACAACGAAGAAGAATTGTACCCTATAAGTTTAAAAATGGATTAAAAAAAAAGTGAATGGAATTTACATAAAATAAATGGGAACGGTTTACATTTAAAATATATATATATATAACAAATTGGTATATTTAAGAATGTAAATTTAAGATAAAAAAGTAAGAAAATTATAGGAATGGATACATTTAAGAATAAAAATTGGAAATCATTTTATACAAATTAATGAGTACAAACTTTTTTTTTTTTTTTTTTTTTTTGGAACAAATCCTTAGCAAAAGACAAGTAAATTTTGGAACAACACTTGAAGTGTTTCCAGCAAAATGCACATAACTGTTACTTTTTGCAGGAAGCGTACTATGGTTTGGTAGTATTCCTCTTCACTTGGAAGTAAGAGGTCTTAGGTGTGAATCTCGTGGATGGCGAATTCGATACCAAATTAAGTTGCCCATTGTGTGGCTTAGCCGAACTCCCCCTCCCCTTAGTGTAAAACTATTAAGTCATCCGAGACGATTCTCAAGCAAAACACCATAAAAGCATTTCAAATTAAGGGATGGTTTGGGAGTGAGGTGCTTAAAAAAAAGCACCCATGAAAAAAAGCTGTGAGGGTTTTAGGTGTTTGGTAAACTAAAAAAAATGGCTTATTTTGGAAGCTGTTGTGAGAATAAGCTGAAATCAAATGGAAAAACTGAAGCAGCTATTTGCAGCTTTGGAAAACTGGTTTTTTTTCAAAGCACACGGAGCTACAGTGCTCCTTTAATGAAAAGACCCACTATCAAACTGCTTTTTTTTATCCAAAAGCACTTTTACAAAAAAGTTTACCAAACACTCTGCTGATTTATTTCACAGCCGCTTATTCTCACAGCAGTTTTTTTTCAAAGCACAATAATACCAAACCAGCCCTAAAGCTAATTAAGTCATCCGAGACGATGAATTGCGCAGGTAATTAGAGTAATACATGAATACAGAATTACTTGATTTGAAGGCCAATGCGACGTGACTCAGTTATCATTCCTGCCACCCCCACCGATGCATATATCTAAAATCAGTTCAGTTGTGATCCAGAGAGTAGTATGGGTAATTTTGCATTTTCATTGATCCTACAGTCTACAGCTGCATGACTTATTGGGTGAGATGTAGCTATCACTTCCCCATACCGTTTAATTCAGGAAATATTGTTGTTTTGTCTCTCAAATAACCCAAAACGTGTTTTCGTTTTAAAAGAATATATATATCAGAATTCAAAACATGTTTTTGTTTTTTCCCTTACAGATCGAAATATGAAATTAAGGAGATGCTTGCCGATATCTGTATTAAAATACTCTTAAACTGCTCTTTGTTTATAGCCAATGGAAAAAACAAAAGATTCATATATTGAGGCCAACGTCTTAAAAAGAAAAACGATAGGATATTTATATAAGATACTTTTACAAGGCAAACATCTAAAATAAAAATATCTTACAACAATTGAGCCAATTCCACAACTTGTATTAAACTCATAGCACCTCTCTCTCTCTCTCTCTCTCTCTCTCTCTCTCTCTCTCTCTCTCTCTCTCTCTCTCGCGCAAGTCCTTTAAGGAAACAGGAAGATCAGTGGGGATCGAACTAGCACTAGAATGTATATAGACAATATTACTTTCCGTCACTACGGTAAAATGTAAAGAGTGGACCCCACAAAAATGTATGTTATAAATGTGTCATCGGATCCTAACCCATATATATATATATATATATAATGGTTGCATTATTGTGAGTTTAAGCTGAGATATTTTCCAATGAAGAGATATCACAACCCTTGGAGCGAAGGAAGCGACGACCACTACTACTATAGTACTTGATTATCAAAAGGCTAGTTGGTCTACTTAATATTGTTGTTGGTCAAGTCTATGCATGTATCTGGTTTTTTAACTTAAGATTAATTGGTATTAACTAGAAAGTTTTGCCCGCGCGTTGCTGCAAGATTAGAAATTGTGTGAAAAATTATCTTTAAAGTTATAAACACATCAACTTATATCACATCTAATTGAATTACTGCAACATATTGACGCACTTAATATGAAAATCCATAAACTATTCGACAATATGAAATCCAGCAATCTCTAAAGATGAGAAATGAATGTAGACATTCAACAATCTCTAAAGATGAGAAATGAGCGTAGAAATCCTACCTCATATATATTAAAACAATTAACAAATTCTCAGTAAATAATCACAAAAGAGGTATAAAAAAAGTAATTCAATTTCTTAATTTAAATCAGTTCTCACCATAACAAAAATAATGATATCGTTTTCACATTAACTTGGATTGATTTCGATCACCAGCATTAATAAAACCAGTGACTTCAACCTATGCAAGCAAACGACCGAATTAGATGCAAGCCAACCAACTTCGAATTTAACCAAATAAAAAAATTAATTACAATTAAACTAACCTCTTATTCCCATATGAAGTAGTTGTTGTTCCCTGTTTTGCCTTTGTGAACGGTACATTCTTCACTCTCTACACACAAAATGCACACTCACAATGCTCAACAATTTTATGAAAACTATACATATACAATATTGTATATGTATTTGGACATACCTAGGTTGCACATTTGTCATATGGGGCCTATTTTACTTCTCACACACCATTTTAATTTTCAACCGTCAGATCGGATGAATTGAAGAAGATCAACGGACAGAAATTATCAAGGGGTGTGTGAGAAGTAAAATAAGGTGTGGATAGCACACCCCTTGTCATATCCAGCAGCTCATATCAGCCACCCCCCACTGGAATCCAAGGCTGAGAGAAGCCTTCTGCCGGAGTTGTCATCTCAAGCACCACTCTTATTGTTGCATGCATCCCAAGTTGCTCCAACAGCCTTCGAAGTACCACTAGTACCAAAAACACTTTGCGTGACGTAGGTCCTTCGTCGCGCAAAGTCAAAAAAACGTCGCCCAAAAATTTGCCCGACGAACCTTCGTCGCGCGCCAAGCGTCGCGCCAAGCCTGTGAAAGAAGGGTTTGCGTGACGAAGAAATAACCTACGTCACGCAAAGTGGGTTTGCGTGACGCAAGCCCCTACGTCACGCAAACCCATTTTGCGTGACGTAGGGACGTGCGTCACGCAAACCCACTTTGCGTGACGTAGGGCCGTGCGTCACGCAAAGTGTTTTTGCGTGACGTATGGAACTTCTTCGTCGCGCAAACTCTTTTTTTTTTTTTTTTTGGACAAAAATATTTTAATTTAATTTTTAATAAATATTGTAATTCAATTTTAAACAATAAATAATAAACCAAGAAAAAGCATTTAATTATAAACTATATGAAAATGTACATACAAGATGTCCGAACAAAAAAAGAAAAAACTACAATAAGTAGTCTTCTAGGTTTGATACATCAAACTAGTGGGTATCGGCTGGGCGAAATGGTTGGGAGGTCGAAGGTGGAGTAAGATCAGATGTTGGCAACTGGATTTGGAGACCGAACATCGCTAAGGCATGTACAATCATACTCATCTGGGCCCTCAACTGCTCGCTATGGGCCCTCATCTTCTCATCCTGGGCTGCAAGTTGAACCGACACTGATTTGAAACTAATCAATTAGCATTTGAAACTAATCACACACGTCGTCCTGGGATACCACAAAATCTTATGTTATACTTGATGAAAATATAAATAAACTCTAAGTGTTAGTGAATGTATCGTTTTAATGGGATACGCATTCTACGAAACTAGTTTCAACAATCTAACCGTCAAACTTGTTTGTATATGCTTTGAGATCGCGTACGCCAAAAATCACAAAAAACAAACATTCAGAGATCAAGTAACGAGACAAACCTTTTCGACGACAATAAACGAAAAATCACGATTTAACGGTAGTTTTAACTCCGATTTTGATGATTTTTTAGAGGTACACTCCTTGACCCTATATGAATACAATGAACTAATTCGATCTTCAATTTAAGATATTTACATTACTGGATACCACAAAATCTTATGTTATACTTGATGAAAGTAATAAGAACACTTTGCGTGACGCACATGACGTCACGTAAAGCGTCTTTGCGCGACGCATGCACCTACGTCACGCAAAGACGCTTTGCGTGACCTATGGAACTTCTTCGTCGCGCAAACTTCTTTTTTTTTTTTTTTTGACAAAAATATTTTGATTTAATTTCTAATAAATATTGTAATTAAATTCTACAAGGATTTAATAGGAGAATCGTAGCCATTGTTTATCTACATAAGTATGG
The DNA here is from genome assembly GCA_035220775.1 of Malus fusca. Lineage (NCBI taxonomy): Eukaryota > Viridiplantae > Streptophyta > Magnoliopsida > Rosales > Rosaceae > Malus > Malus fusca. The sequence goes on along the minus strand of CM069071.1, from coordinate 24,517,214 downwards.
CATATGCTCACAAAAATCAACCCGCTCATTATTGAATTAAAACCTGTTGTCTTAGCATTGATAATTTAATAGTGATGATAAATTTAGCTTTGAAGATCATGGCTTTGGTAGGTTTTCTATATAATTCGTAATTACATGCAGTGCATTGGATTACCCTCAATTCAACCGTATAGCACAAATTAAGGAAATTTCAAGGGGAAACCAACATTTCTTACAATTTCTTCTATGTAAATATATAAGTTAACCCATATGCAAAATTAATAAAGATTACTAAAGGGCATAGCAAGTAGGCAAAGGTACCTAATAGGTAAAATTAATAAAGATTACTTCAAAATTCAATCTCACAAAACTCAACCATTACCCAAAAAGGGCATAGCAAGTAGGCAAAGGTACATATACAAAAATCCCATATGCAATATGAAGAAAATACCTTCAAATTCGTTCTTCAATGATAATCGTATACAAAAATCCTGTACAAAACAAATTTAGTAGTTTTAGTTTGAATTCTCAATTCAAAGTTACATATACAAAATCAAATCACTTATCGGATAGAAAAAGTTTGAGGAAGGGAGAGAATTGGAAAATGTTTTGAAGAGAGATGGGGGAGGGATGTAGCTGCTGCAACTAGTTTGCAGTTTCTACCTCCTAAACTGATTAAGTGATGTAAAAAAAAGGTCGTTAACTTTGCGCGACGCCACCTACGTCACGCAAAACAGCTTTGCGTGACGCATGTTTACCAGCGTCACGCAAAACAGCTTTGGGCGACGCCACCTACGTCACGCAAAGCTGTTTTGCGTGACGCTGGTAAGCATGCGTCACGCAAAGCTGTTTTGCGTGACGTAGGTGGTCCTGCGTCGTGCAAAGTCAACGAAAAAAGCGGTAAAGCCATCTTGGTTTGGCGCCAAAATCTTGCGGGACGCAAAAAACGTCCCGCAAACGGCCTTTGGGCGACGACACTTTGCGCGACGAAGACCGACGTCGCACAAAACAGTTTTGCGTGACGTATGTTCATCTACGTCACGCAAAACAGTTGTGCGCGACGTCGGACTTCGTCGCGCAAAGTGTCGTCGCGCAAAGGCCGTTTGCGCGACGTTTTGTGTTTAGCGTCACGCAAACATACTTTGCGCGACGAATTTTCCTACGTCACGCAAGTTTTCGTCGCGCAAAGTGTTTTTTCTACTAGTGTACATATATCTGAAATGCAGTATTGTCCTACTGTTAGAAACAAAGATAGGAGCCCTAATACCATATTATCAAGAGCTTCATAGAGAGCTCTTTTGTTTCTCTTTGTCAACCACTGCAAGGAGTGCAATTAAAATTTAATCAAAATACCTCATTTCGCATTCATAATAAACCCGAAAGTGACTACATAAGATGAAATTAATCCAATTACGTGTGAAAGGAAACCTTTCCAATTAAATGAATGAAATATTTGATGCGGATCGAAACCAAAACAAAACAACATCGACGACTGCCATAGTTGGAGTTTGCTCCAAAGGTCTTCCTCCTCCTCCTCCTGCCATACTTTAATTGAAACCCTAATTTTCCATACTACCAAATAATGTTATTTTCAATCTATTTCTTTCGGTATGTAGATACTAATTCTCGATAATTTTCAATCACTTCCTCTGTAATTAAAATAAGTACTGAGGTTTAGGTAATAGAAAATACGGTGCAAAGAAACTAAAGTTTGACCTTGATGAAATATTATGCATACAACAGTTTTATAATGTATAAAGTTCAGCATATTAAATTCACATTAACAATCGAGTGTGAAATATGGAAAAAGACTGAAACATTATTGGCAGAAAGTGAATTAAAATGGGTATCAATTATGGTTGCAGTAAAAGTTAAGAATTTGTTCAAATTGTAAACAAATAAATGAAAAACAATAATGGTTAGGAAATCATTTTTAAGCAAGTTGAGCAAGAAAGAAAAGAGTACTACCTTCATTGGGTTTCCTAGTTGGGAGCTTGTTTTTCTTCCATAAACATGGTTTTAGAATAATTTGAACCTGCAATGAAAATAGGCACATAAAATTTTAAGCTGACAATCCAAAAATTTTAAATCACTCACCTTTGGCACAAAAAATCTTGGAAGACGAACGCAAATGTTTCAAAACCCAAGAGCAGAACGTTTTCAAACGCTGTAAAAAACAAAACCACCGCTTAATATCAACTTAAAATTATAATCCAATCTAATAAACAGAATCCCAAAACTCAGATACCTGAAGAAAAATTATAATAATCCTATGATACACACACCAAAAGCAACAATAACCATAAACAAAACATACTTAATCTCCACATAAACATTAATCGCCGATCAGCTGACTCAATCGTTCAATCTTCTTTAACACAACTATGTGTCAATCCAACACTAATTTTTATTTTTTTATCATATTTACAGGAAGGAGCAAACATATACACATAACAGATGGTTAAGTTTTAGCTGATAATGGAGCAATGGTAACAAACAATGCAGCTATAACTCAAAGGTTAAACTGGTCTTGCAGTGTATGAAAAAATGTTTATTCGAGTGTGAGTTTGTCAATAATTGATAAGTTTGTGCATTGATAGTTAAGACGAAAGAAAGACTGAAGCCAATTAATATTCAAATGCAATAAATTTTTTTATGAAAGTGGATGGAAGACAATGTGAGAACAGCATACCTTATAATGAAGGATGATCGGAGACAATGTTGTATGTGAAAATTCGTTAGCCTGTTTACTGAAGAGTAAATGTGTGAAATAGTATGCTACAAAAGAAGAGTAAATAAAGTATAAGTTGAAATATAGACTCAGAGTCACATAGTAAAAAATTTGGGAAATAAATGAGTAAGAATAAACCGAAAAAGTATGCTACAAATGATCAACCACTACGAATCTTCTTGTACAACAGAAAAGCAAATTTTTTTTTTCCAAAAACATACAAACTCAGCTCATCTTTTGCATAGCAAAGATGGACCAAAAGGGATAGAAAAAAGAAAAACACACACCGGAAAAAAAATAAATAAATAAAAAGAGAAAACACTCTAGCAAACAACCATACTCTCAGAATGACCACCTCACAATTTAATTTTTTACTTTGACTTTTGCACCAACCAAACAAAGCTTATTTCATTTTACCATAAAACACATAGACTGGAGATTGCTCAAACATAAAACAAACAAACAAACAAACAAAAAAATTCGAATTCAGAACAAAGCATTAACAAATGCAATATACAATTGAAACATTGAAAAACCATAACTGATTAAAACAACGGGATTCCAGAAAAAGGAACCCCAAAGTAGACACGCTTTCCTTTCTGCCCACCACAGAGCTTAATCTCTGTCCACACACTATCCATACCCCATACTGAATCAAAACCCCTAAATCGAACTGATCACAAAACTGGATTACTGCTCCTACTCTGTTAGACATACCCACACTTATCAATTTACACATAAATTCCAATCCTTAATCATTTGGGTTTCCAAAAAATTCCACAGAAATGAAAAAGTAGACAAATAAACTAAAACAAAATTATGTGCACTGGGGAATTGTGACAGCCCGTCCCGAAATATATTTTCGATACTGTGAAATGCCCTTATTGCCCTTGAGCGTTTAGTGGTTGTGTGTGTGTAAACGGGCTAAGGATTTGGACCATGACATGTTTTTCCTAAGTTTTTGGACCCAATTGGAAGTAAGCTTTTGTTTGTTGGTTGGTAGCCCAAAACTAGACCACACACACACACACCCATACCACTCTCGTTGACTCTCTCTCTTCTCTCTCGGATTTTTCCCATTTTCCGTACAACCGTATGGACAACTCCTAACCAACCCTTGCATGCACGGATCGAGGTTGTGGTTGGGATTTTTGGACTCCTTGCAAGCTCAGGAGTCTATCTATACCTTTAGTTGGATGTGAAAACTTCGAAAGCTCGGGAACCAAGAAACCCCCGAAGAGGTGCACAGTAGCTCAGTCGTGATCGCGAAGATTTCATTGAGTTTTAAGGTCCTAGGGAGCCTTAGAACTTGTTGTCGAAGCTTAAGGAAGGATTTTGAAGTGTTTTGGACGTTAGGAAGCTCGGGTTTGACAAGTTGCAGAGGTGGCCGGATTATCATGATTTTTCCGGCGAGTTTCCGTTGGTTTTAGGTTCTAAAAGTGGTAAGGAAGTATTCCTCTAGTCCTAAGCTTCATTTTGATATAAATTTCATGGATTTTGGTGCTAAAATGAGTGTGAAATGATGGTTTGAAGGTTTCCCAGTTTCCGGCCGCACAGACGGAATCCGGTGACTCACCGGAGAAGAAGACGAATATTCCGTCAACTTTGACGGAATAATCCTAACGGCGACTAACGGCGTCAGGTATATTTAACAGTATATGCTGATTTTTTACGGAATATTCCCTAACGCCGTTAGGGATTCCGTTTGGTGTGCCTGCGCGTGGCGGCGCATGTGGCCGTGCCGTGGCCGGCGCATGACGGTGCATAAGTGATCGGAATTTTTTTCTAAAAATATGAGGATGTTCGTGGGGTTGAGTAGGCCACAATGGTATATTCAAATACCCAATTGAGCAACGTATGAGAAGTTATTACCTAGTTTTGGTTATGTGCTTAAAATAACGTTTAAATAGTTGTTTCGCATATAGGTGAGACCTATCCAGAGGAAGAGCGTAGTCAAGCAAGACTCGTGGACTACGACCCTTCTACATATCAGTGAGTGGGCTTTTGGTTTTCAGTATATATATATATATATATACTTGGTATTTTTCCCAGAAAACTTAATTAAATGATTTGATATTTTGAAATGCCATGTCAAATGCTCTATGTTTGATTATGCATTAGTATGGTTATTTATATATTGTTGCTTGACGCTGCGGATGCTCAGGTAAGCTTCAGGTGAGTATATTGATGGTAGTGAGTATGATTGTGTTGAGATGTATTTATAGTTCATTGTCCTACACCCTGGTGTTAGTGCTCCACCCGAGGCAGGGCCTAGCCTTCATGTGATCGTTCACCTCCCGCACCACACGCTCACCTTGGATCCAAGGCAGGTGCCTGCCTGTCGTACAGACCACATTAGGTGGTTCCGACTCGTAGGTGACTTGTGAGACTTCGCATAGCCTTCACGTGACCGTAGTACTTGAGCGTATTTATTTACACTCAGCATGTTGTACAGACCACATTAGGTGGTTCCGACTCGTGTGCAGAGAATTTGATTGAGGAGCTATAAACTCAGCCGTACAGGTCACGTTATGTGACTCCGGCTTGCATACTATTTCATATTGATTTATTTCACCTGGCTTACTTATTTCTTTATGAGATTTGACATGGTATATTCGGTGGATTTGCTATTTTGAATATGATTTGAGATATAATCGTGCATGCTATTGTCTAGGAATTATACAGGTTTTACGACGAGAGGTTATTACTTTTGATAATGAACGATTTTGAAAAGCTTTGTTTTTGCCCACTCACACTTTCTGTTTTGCGCCCCTCCAGGTTTTAGGTAGGAGTGCTTGTTGGTGGCTTACGAGGATTTGACGGAGGTTCTGACAGATTATCACCAATGTAGGACCACCTTTGATATTGTATAATTAGTATTTGTCTTGTTGGACTGCACTTAGGCTACCTATGCTCTGATTGTGTGTATTCACACTTAAATCTTATTCGCATTTCGTTTTATCAATGTCTTTCCGCACTGTGCACATGGCTACGTCACCCTCACGTGACGGCCAGCATGCCTCGATCTAGGTCGGGGTGTGTCAGTTTGGTATCAGAGCCTAGGTTTGGCAGTCCTGCATATCTTGTGAATATTCTAATTATTTTGGTGTCATATGTCATAACTATGCCGCCTCGTAGAGAGCTACGTCCTTCAGTTGAGCCTAGTTTCCCTGATATTGCTCAGTTAGGGGAAGCTATAGCTAATGCTATTCAATCTTCGTTTTGTCTCCCCAAATGACTCCTCTGGATACTGTGTGTAATCTGAAGTTTAATCATTTCTTGGGTAATGAAGGGTCTAAGGAGCAGAGAAATGGATTAACCATCTTGAGAAGACTTTCTGTTTGATGCATAGACATGGGAATCTTCCGGATGATAGGTGGGTTGAGACGACTACCTGGTTTTTAGGTGAACAACCAGCATCTTGGTGGAGACAGGAGTCTTATCAATTATCACCAGAGGAAGCTGCTGATTGGGAAGTTTTTAAGCAGTTATTTCAGAAGAGATTCATTCTTCCAGAGTATATAGATCGCAAAAAGTAAGAAATCACGCACTTAAAACAGGGAAAGATGACGGCTAATGAGTACTACAGGAGGTTTACTGATTTATCTCGCTATCACCCCGAGGTTGCTACTAATCTGGTTGAGATGCTCCGTCGTTTCAGGTTGGGTACTCGAAAGAAGTGGTGTTCTATGGCGACCACGACTCCATGTGCTACTTATCAGGAGTTTTACGAGATTCTGCTGCGAATTGAAGATTCAGAGAACATGCCTAGTGAGAGTGAGGAGGAAGAAAATGATGGAAATCAAAAGAAAGATGATAAAGGTAAAGGTCAATCATCTTTGGGACCTCACAAGACTCAAAGCTTAAAGAGAGGTGGAGCTAGTTCCAGTTCTTCCAGTGGGAGTTGGGGTTCCACTGGTCAAGGGAGAGGTGGTAGATTTTCTGGAGGTCCTCGTTTTCAGAGGCAGAGAGATTCTGGTGGTTCTGGTAGTTCGTTTTGTCGTAGATGTAACAGTCGACATTTTGGGGAGTGCAGGCATGGTAGTAAAAGATGTTTTACTTGTGGTTAATTGGGGCATCAGGCAATGCATTGCCCACAGAATCAGTAAAGGCCCCAACAACTTTCCTTACCACCACCAGTGCCGATCCAGCAAGTTCTAGGATCTAGCAGTTATGGTCAGACGGGTCACGGAGGTGCTTATCATTACCAGGGTGATGTAGCTCCTTATTATGTAGGGCAGTATCAGTATCCACATGATTCATATTATCAGAGTGGTTACCCTCAGTATCCTAGAGGTTATATGTCGTATCCTCCCTATTCAACTGGTGGCTCTCAGTGGTATCTTGGAGGACAGTCCCAGCACGTGTAGGTTGCTTCTAGTAGTGCAAGATCATCGAGGCAGCCTAATCAGCCAGGCCAATGGCGTAATGTGCAAGGACGTAGTGGTCAGACTAGCAGAGGTCGTGAAGGACGACAACAGGCTCAGGGACGTATTCACCACATCACACTGCAGGATGCTCAGAATAATCATGATTTGATCATGGGTACGTTGAATATTCTTGGTCATTTTGCAAAAGTATTAATTGATTGTGGTGCTACGCATTCTGTTATTTCTCATACGTTCGCTCAATGACACAACCTCATCTTACACCTCTTGGGTATGATTTAGAGTTTGCGATGCCTAGAGAGGAGAAATGATATGTTAGTTGTGTTTACCCAGGATGTCTTATGCTAGTGGACGATGAAGTTATGCCCGCTATTCTCATCCCGTTAGATATTGTTGATTTTGATGTTATTTTTGGCACATATTGGTTGCATTATAATCGTGCCAATATAGATTACTACGGGAAGTCAGTCACTTTTCATCGTCCTGGATTACCTGAGGTTACATTTGTGGGCAAGAGTAGTGGGGTGAGGCATGGTATTATTTCTGCCATAAGGGCTAAAAGGTTGTTAACGAAAGGTTGTCAGGGATATTTGGCTCATGTGGTGTTGAATGATAATACTCCTACTAGTGTGGAGAATGTTCGAGTGGACAGGTATTTTCCTGACGTATTCCCTGATGATTTACCTGGATTGCCGCCAGACCGAGACGTGGTGTTCACTATTGATTTACTTCCAGGTACAGATCCTATATCTTTAACTCCTTATCGAATGGCTCCTGCTGAATTGAGGGAATTGAAAATCCAGTTGCAAGAATTAGTTGATAAAGGTTTTATTCAGCCTAGTACTTCACCCTGGGGAGCTCCAATTTTATTTGTGCGAAAGAAAGACGGGACTTTGAGGCTATGTATTGATTATCGGCAATGAAATTGGGTAACGATTAAAAACCATTATCCGTTGCCGCGTATAGATGATTTATTTGATCAGCTTATAGGCGCCCGTGTATTTTCTAAGATTGATTTGAAGTCCGGTTACTATCAATTGAAGATTAAAAGTGAAGATGTTCCTAAGACAACTTTTAGGACTCGATATGGTCATTATGAGTTTCTTGTGATGTCATTTGGGTTAATTAATGCACTTGCAACTTTTATGGATTTGATGAATCGAGTATTCCAGCAATATCTAGACAGGTTTGTCATTGTTTTCATTGATGATATTTTGGTGTACTCTAAGTCTAAATCAGAGCATGTTTGACATCTCACTTTGGTGTTGAAGAAACTGAGGGAACACCAGTTGTATGCTAAGTTTAGCAAATGCCAATTTTGGCTAGATCAAGTGGCATTTTTGGGACATGTTATATTAGCTCAAGGTATTCTGGTGGATCCTCAAAAGGTAGTAACCGTTGAGAATTAGGAGCAACCACGAACCGTCACTGAGGTACGGAGTTTTCTTAGCCTAGCTGGTTATTCTCGACGGTTTGTTAAAGATTTTTCAGTTATTGCCTTACCACTGACGAGATTGACTAGAAAAGATGTTAAGTTTGAGTGGGATGATAATTGTGAGCAGAGTTTTCAGCAGTTGAAGTATTTGTTGGAAATGTGCCCTAAAACCAATCATGTGATGATACTTTACGGACATTTCACATGTTAAACTAATCTAGTTTAATATCAAGGGCAAAGATTATTGTTTTAAGCTGTCTCATATAAATGTTATATGTTTAAACGATAAAGTCCAAGGAATATGTGATTGAGAGAATGCAATCTAAAGAAGTTAGATTCATGAGACCAGTCTTTCGTAGACACATCCTAAACGTTCCTGATCATAGGATTGCCAATTGGGTATTGACAGTCCGTTAAGATCAGTACGTGATGTGTCTTCTCTCAGGGAGAGTGACTAGTCTCGAGTCATTGGTGTGTGTGACATCAAGACAAGTACGTAGGTGCTCAATAGAGAATGAGTCCACTGAACACGATCAACGAAGAGTTCTCATACTCATGTCACATGAGAACTCATGGTTGGGATAATGCAAAGTAGTCATTTGACCTGAGGCATCATAGTTGTCTTGTGGTTAGGTCCTTGATCTTTGATTATGTCAAACGTCACTCCATTCGTGGGTGTCCATGGCATCGTTGGGGTTAAGCCACTTAGCCATGGAGGCAATTAAATGCGCAACAAGGGATCTCTAACCTTCAAACCTTTTGAGGGAGAATACTCTATGATATGATTAAGAATCTCTGACCAGAGTATGAATGAGATTTAGGAAGGCGTTCCAAATCACATTCAAGGTAATCATATAAGCACACGAATCACATTGGATAGTAGACATGAATAAACTATCAAACCAAACAATGTGGTCAAGAGTATTGTATTAGAGAAAGACCGTAGTGCATTTGTAATCCTAAACTGAATAGGTTCTCTACCTCTTCTGATTAGCTTGGGTAACCATGATATGCTGCTAGGTGTCACTCATGGTTTGTGGAAGCCCTAAACGTGTATAATCACTAAAGGGAGAATAGAAAGTAAGTTTCAATTCACAATCGATTAGAAAGAGTTTTAATCGCCCACTGCCTCGCTAAAAGGAACCTAATGGATCGTACACCGTGTAAGGTAAAGATTGAAGAAACAACGGAGATGAGTAAGAATAATTAAATGGTTTAATTATTTATGGCAAGGATTAATTAATATGATTAATTAATCAAACGAATATAGTTCGTTAAAAGACCACAGGTTAGTTTTGGGCCTCAAGGCCCAATGGGCTTCGAACGTCAAGCCCATTGACTTAAGTTGTATGACAACTTAATGACAAATAATTCACAAAGGCCTTAAAAGCCCAATGAAACCCTATGGCCGGCCATTTAGTTAAAGGAGTGGGTTTTGGACTTATTTACAAGTTTGCCACTCCAATGAATTAAGGTATAAATATGACTTTATAGCCAAAATTCATTTAGGGTTTCTTTTAGGAAATTGGAGAGAACACAAAGCTCTCATTTCTCTCTAAAGAGGCCGGCCACCCTAGAGGAAATTATCTAGCAATCTTGCTTCCTCTAGGTCACTCATTTCTTCATCAATCCATCCTTGGTGTGAAGACTTAGAGGTTCTCAATTTTGGGAACTTGGAGAACCATTTCATCCATCCAAATCCATGGATCTAAGAAGCAAGGAATGAAGGCCCTCTCTTTGGGTGATTAGCCTTTGCTTATGCAAAGAGGAATCTACAAAGGTATAAATTTCTCAACTCACTTTGATTTGAGTTGAGTCTTGGTTCACCAATCTACTAGGCTTTGAATTTCATGGTTAATGTTTTGTTTTTAAGTGCATGCAAGCATGATTCCGCCTTTTAATTGTTAATAGCATGCTTTAGATGTTGCTTAAATGAACATGTTTTTCACAAATTTTCCTTCAAGTGGTATCAGAGCCTAGGTCTAGTAGTTGGTGAATCCTTTTGGGTTTTGTAGTTCATAGTTTGTGATTTAAAAGTTGTAATATGTTACAAGCTTTATTCTTGTTTATTTGAATGTAAATTTTGTTAGAAAATTTGCCATCTCAAATGTTGTAGATGTAGTTCATATGAGCATGAATATTGGAGCTAAAATTTGGTGCCATGATTTTGGGGATTTTCGGCCAAATCCAAAGGGTGGATTTTTGGGTTCTTGTTTGACTTGTTAAAAGTGTTTTCAAGTGACTTTTGGAACCCCTATGTACCCTAGTTTGGTTATATGTTATTTCCCTAAAGTTTAAATGGTTTTGGGATGTTTTTGGATGAAAAATGTTCATGGAAATTTTTTGTGTTTTTCATGAATGTTCTTCATTGTTCTTGACATTTTTGCCAAGAACAAAAAGTTTTGTGTTTTGATTCAAAGTTTGATTTATTTCATAAAGTTTGTGTTTTATGTTTTCTTTTCAAATGTTTTAATGCATTAGATATTTGTTTAAATGGTGTAAGAGTTATTGGTGGGTGTGAAAGGATTAATTCCCTTTCACACACACCACTTGCACCACTTGCATGCTTTATGTCAAAACTCACAAATCAACACACACATCACTCACTCTCCTCTCCAAAACCGGCCCTCCCTCAAGTGGGAGTACTTTTGGGTCTTTTATGCAATTACATAAAGTTTTGATACTTTTGTGTATTTGCACTTTGGGCCAAAAGTTTACGTTTTGACGTTTAGGTCCAAAAACGCTAAAGGACAAATTGTTTTGCTCCTTTAATGAAGTTTTTGCATTATTAAAATTTTGGGTTCTAGTGTAATTACATGAAGTAGTGGACTTTTGTGTTTTTACAAAGTGACCCCAAAAGTTTGTGTTTCGCAATATAGCCCAAAATGTTGTGGTTATTGCATGATGGCCCAAATTAAGTAGGGAACAAAAAATTGTTTTGTCTCTTTAAATGAGAATTAGATTTTCATTTCATTTAGCTCCATTTAAATCAATTTTATGGATACAAAAACCAAATGAAAATGTTGAATTCAATTTAATTAATTAAAGTGTTGATTAATTAAAGGGTGATTATGAACCTAAGCCTACGATAATTGAGCTATGTGAAAGGCCGTTTCAAATTTGTTTGAACCATGGGAATGTGTAGATTAATTTTGGTTGTAATTTGATTTGATCAAATGTTGTAAAAGAGCATAAGCTCTTCTTTACTTTAAAGTAATTTGAATTATGCAAATGTTGTAAAGAGCATAAGCTCTCTTTTACTTTGAAGTACTTCTTTCTTGCTTTATTTGATATGCATGAAAATGAAGTAGTTGGGTCCAACGCCCCTAGGAACAACACGCCTTAATGTGATTAAACGCGTAACTAAAATCAATCATCATCCCTAGTCCGAGATTCAACACTAGGCTCGTGTTGAATCTAAACAAAGGTTCATAGTCATCCTAAGGCCCCAAGGCAACTATATAGTCCATCAAATGAATGCAAAGTTTATGTTAGTAGTATCATATACTCTTGCTTTAAAAACCGTTTTATAAGCATAGTGGGAGTATTATATACAACTAAATTCAATCCAATGGACCAATAGTTGTATTAGGACCAAAATTGTTTTAATAAAGATTAAAATGAATATTTATATGTGATGAGACCTAAAACCCTCAACCAAACCATTATTAAGTTGATAAGCGTGAGAGTGCTTTGAACACTCTTTCGTGGCCTTCCACCGTGGTAGCTTCAATCGTTTGTGACTCATACACCGTATTCGTCCAGTTCTGGGGTTGCAAAGTATGTGCTTACATTCAGGAGAAGCCTATACACATATGATGAAGTGAAAGGTAGGCAACGAGTGTGGTCAATATGATATTCTTCTGAGGCCATTCTTGAACCCCTACTTGAACTAGCATGGTGGGAATGACTTAACTAAGTGCAATGGTGCCAATATGATATTCTTCTAAGGCATCATTCTCTAGAGGCCAAACTAGATGGGTACTTGCAAGAGATGCAAATGAGTAAGTGTACTCTCTCATTATTATTAACGCTAGCCAATATGATTTTCTTCTGAGGTGGGCTTGGTAGTAGTGAGTCTCCCATACCCTACTAAGAGTTTCCTCAAAAAACTCTCGAATTCCAATGAGGGATATGGAATTTGCCAAAAATAGTGGGTGGTGCTATTTGATTTAAAGACCCGAATCAAATGGCTTAAAATCAATCAATTTATATTCGTTATGTATTTGTTTACCAATATATTTGCAAACGCTATCCAACACTTGACAAATAAAAACCGAATGTTTTAGTTTCCGGACTTGGTACCACAATCCCAAAGAATGTCTTAAAAGGATTGCATATGTACCTAAGTAGTCTCATCCTCACAATCTTCCTAATGATAATGTATCATTGGAAGAACATGTTAGAAAAGTCTATCATGAAGAGGACAACACAAACAACCAAAGCTTAATCCTTTGTTAAATGAACAAAGGAACTTACGAAGATTAGCATAAAGAAAAGGACACTTTTAGTGTTATTAGTTCTTCACTTACAAAACGTTGTATGAAGAAATAATGAGTTGTTTTGAACAACCCTTATTCAATGCAAACACTAGTGCTTGTTTCTTTGTTAAATGAACAAAGAACTTAAGAAGAAAGCAAAATGGCATGGACACTTTATGTGCCATGATTCTTCACTTACAAATTGTTGTATGAAGAAATGAGAGTTGCCTTGAACAACTCTTGAAAGTTTGTAATTATGTTTAGAAAATAATGGTTGGTTGACAAAAATAGTCCATCAACATGGACTTATGATGATTTTGAATCATTGAGTGTTGAAGTGATAAACCACTTAACGAGACGGAAACTAGGCAAGGACTTCACCTTTGAGTCCCTAATCCAAATGGTTCACTAAGTTTATTGTAAGCTATATAGTGAACAATAACCACACACTCTCCAAATTGTTTGATGTGTATAACACAATTGAAATAAGTTTCAAGAGAGATAGTGGGAGTTTAGGGACCTTGACTATGGTAGTCAAAGGAGAAGTCAAATGAAGAAAGCGAAATAACTCCAAGGGAACAAACTTTCTTTATGAAAGGATGGACATTGGAAGGGGTATTTGCAAGAAATGTCTTGCAAGTGTCAAGAACACACCTTTTGAAGGTGTTGTAAATTGTTCTTGAAAAGTTCAAAACAGTTGGTTCTTCTACTTGAATGCTTGATTCCGTATTAGTAACAATGTTTTACAATCGTTGTAAAAGTGTGGCTAATAAGAAGTAGAAGATTAATGAGAGAAGAGAAAGTACTTCACATTCGGAACGTGAATAAAATAAAGATCTCTGCGAAAGCAGATAGTACTTACTTCCTCATATGAACTACCAAAGAAATTGGAAAAACCAAAGATTGTCTTTACATTCCAATTTTAAAGGAACTTAATTCCGTCACTATAGTAGAGATGGATGAATGTTTTGTTTGACAAAACATTGTTCTTTATTAATTAATAATTGGATTATTGTAATCTAATTGATTGTCTCTATAGTAGAGATGATATGGTAGTGTTAACTGTTTAGAATATAACGATGCTTAAAAACCCAAAAGGTTGCAAGGTAGTGACTAATCCCAACTAAGTTGTGATACCTCTAAAAACATAAATTACGAGTTGGTCATAGATGGATGCCTTGGATCGTTAGATCCGGATCCAATACCTTCTTATTAAAATTGTATAGAGGCAAAATGTTTGAATCTTTATTCTTTTGGAAAGAATAAAGAATCACAAAGTTGTTAAGGTTAATTCACTTAGATGTTAGTGGCACTTGTCCACAACATAATACTACTCATGTTGTATGACATTCACCGAAGATCACCCTCGGTTGGACTATAGTTTATTTTAAATAAACACAAGTCCGAATACTTTGCAAAAGGTTTCAAAGAATTCAAGAAATGTAAGTTGATGAGTAAGACGTCTAAAGTATTTACATCCTTAGATTTGATCCAAGGAATGGTAACACTTTAGAATAGTTTTCTTGAAAGATATCAAGGAAAGAAGCATTATATGATAATGGATTTCTCCATAAGGAGAAGAACGAACTTGAATAAGATTTAGTTCGTTGGATATTATCAATTACCCATATATATAGGATATATACTTCTAAAACAATATGATTGTCAATTAGAAGATCTTCCAAAATTTTCATGACTCCATAGGATGTAGTTGGAAAGAAAGACAAATCTTAATCATGTTAAGATTTGGGGTTGTGTGCCAATAAGCAATATTTGTTTGAGAATTATCTTGTGAATATCCTTAAATTAACATTTGGATATCACTTCTATAAATCAACCAACAAATGTTGTTTGTTGAGTAGTTCATTGTAATCCTACAATATGATTTGCCTTAGAGCAAATGAACGAGGGATAGAACTCAAAGAATGGTTCTTTGAGAAACAAGATAGTGATCAAACAAATATAACAACCTAGTTCCTATACCACAAGCTCCAAGGTAGTCGATAAGGATTTATAAACCGTCTCAGTTGAATGGTTTGAACTTTATGACTATGTCATAGAGTTGCACCTCTTAATTCGAAAGAAATAAGAATGAGAATCCTTATGACTACATTGGGTGTATATATATGATATATACTCAAGGAAATGGTAAAGTACCATTTGACCCGAAATAATGAAACCTTCATAAGCTAATTGGTAGCTTAAGGTGATTACAATCAAAGAGAATGGTTGACTTTGAAGAAAGCATCTTTGAGATAGTCTTGGTTTCAATTAATTCGAAGATAGCTAGCTACAACTAAATGGTGATTCAATGTTTGGACATAATATGGGTTTCCGAAACCATTATTAAGATAGTCTTAATAATATATGTCTAAAACTATGAATCACAAGACATGTAAGTTGTAAAGATCCATCCATCATGAATCTTAGCAAGCTAGTGAGAGCTATGAGCGTCTTATGAGAAAAAGATCAAATCGTTTGATTTCTCATAAAGATGTAAATGAATCTTTTGTTTACTAGGTTTACAAAAGATTAGTGGGAGTTAATCATGTTCCTAAATTAGAATATATATATATACACATATATGATATATTAATTTTGGAAATGAAAAGAATACTTCTTCGTTAAAAGTTATGACTTTAAACATTTGTTAAAGTTATGACTTTAAACATTCTATAAAGATAGAATGTATATGGGAGATATAGTCTATATACATGGGATTGAAATCTATAATGATATATTTCATGATATAATTGGATTATATCAATCCCTAATAATAGATAATAGACGCTAGGAACTTTCTCATATGATGATAAACTTCAATAAGAAAGACAACTCTAGTGAGACTAGGAAGTTGCTCTTCTCAAAGGGAATGTGCCCTTTGACTCCCAAAGAAATAATGCATAAATAGAATCCTTTATGCATACGCAGAAAGGTGATTTACGTATTTCATATTGTATGAAAAAAAAAACGTTGATATGAGTTGTACCTAGAACGGTACAAGACAATATCAATGCAAGCCCAGGATCAGAACCACGGCAACTGTCAAGTGAATCCTTAAGTATTTAAGAAATACTAAAGGATAGATTCCTCAAAGATTGAGGAAGAATTAGAGTAACGTAAAGGAAGCATAAATGTATTAGATTATGAATCTAATCCATCATTGAATGTTTCTTCATTATGAATGAAGAGATTAACAGATATCTCTTAATTATGACTAAAGAGATATTTGGATGGAAACATTAAAGTAATGACGTTAGTGTGTTCCATTATGAATGCAAAATATATTGCCATATAGAAGCTTACAACAATGTTGTTTGGATGGGAAAGTTCATTTATGAACTCTCTATTCGGTTCCAACCAGAAAGTGTATCTAGTGTACTGACACTATGACACTAATGGGGCGATAGCTCAAGCCAGGGAATCAAGGTCTCATCAAGATCCGAACTCATATGAGAGACTGAACCACATGATTGAGAATCATGTATAATGGTGACGTCGTTATTCTCAAGGTTGCTTCTATGGATAACATATAGATATCCATTGTCTAGGCCTACTACTCAGCCATTTATGAAATGACTACAGAAGAGGTATCATCACAGATGAACAAGCTGATTGGCTCTAGTGCAAGTGGGAGATTGTTGGAAATGTGCCCTAAAACCAATCATGTGATGATACTTTACGGACATTTCACATGTTAAACTAATCTAGTTTAATATCAAGGGCAAAGATTATTGTTTTAAGCCGTCTCATATAAATGTTATATGTTTAAACGATAAAGTCCAAGGAATATGTGATTGAGAGAATGCAATCTAAAGAAGTTAGATTCATGAGACCAGTCTTTCGTAGACACATCCTAAACGTTCCTGATCATAGGATTGCCAATTGGGCATTGACAGTCCGTTAAGATCAGTACGTGATGTGTCTTCTCTCAGGGAGAGTGACTAGTCTCGAGTGTGACATCAAGACAAGTACGTAGGTGCTCAATAGAGAATGAGTCCACTGAACACGATCAACGAAGAGTTCTCATACTCATGTCACATGAGAACTCATGGTTGGGATAATGCAAAGTAGTCCTTTGACCTGAGGCATCATAGTTGTCTTGTGGTTAGGTCCTTGATCTTTGATTATGTCAAACTTCACTCCATTCGTGGGTGTCCACGGCATCGTTGGGGTTAAGCCACTTAGCCATGGAGGCAATTAAATGCGCAACAAGGGGTCTCTAACCTTCAAACCTTTTGAGGGAGAATACTCTATGATATGATTAAGAATCTCTGACCAGAGTATGAATGAGATTTAGGAAGGCGTTCCAAATCACATTCAAGGTAATCATATAAGCACACGAATCACATTGGATAGTAGACATGAATAAACTATCAAACCAAACAATGTGGTCAAGAGTATTGTATTAGAGAAAGACCGTATTGCATTTGTAATCCTAAACTGAATAGGTTCTCTACCTCTTCTGATTAGCTTGGGTAACCATGATATGCTGCTAGGTGTCACTCATGGTTTGTGGAAGCCCTAAACGTGTATAATCACTAAAGGGAGAATAGAAAGTAAGTTTCAATTCACAATCGATTAGAAAGAGTTTTAATCGCCCACTGCCTCGCTAAAAGGAACCTAATGGATCGTACACCGTGTAAGGTAAAGATTGAAGAAACAACGGAGATGAGTAAGAATAATTAAATGGTTTAATTATTTATGGCAAGGATTAATTAATATGATTAATTAATCAAACGAATATAGTTCGTTAAAAGACCACAGGTTAGTTTTGGGCCTCAAGGCCCAATGGGCTTCGAACGTCAAGCCCATTGACTTAGGTTGTATGACCGGCCATTTAGTTAAAGGAGTGGGTTTTGGACTTATTTACAAGTTTGCCACTCCAATGAATTAAGGTATAAATATGACTTTATAGCCAAAATTCATTTAGGGTTTCTTGTAGGAAATTGGAGAGAACACAAAGCTCTCCTTTCTCTCTAAAGAGGCCGGCCACCCTAGAGGAAATTATCTAGCAATCTTGCTTCCTCTAGGTCACTCATTTCTTCATCAATCCATCCTTGGTGTGGAGACTTAGAGGTTCTCAATTTTGGGAACTTGGAGAACCATTTCATCCATCCAAATCCATGGATCTAAGAAGCAAGGAATGAAGGCCCTCTCTTTGGGTCATTAGCCTTTGCTTATGCAAAGAGGAATCTACAAAGGTATAAATTTCTCAACTCACTTTGATTTGAGTTGAGTCTTGGTTCACCAATCTACTAGGCTTTGAATTTCATGGTTAATGTTTTGTTTTTAAGTGCATGCAAGCATGATTCCGCCTTTTAATTGTTAATAGCATGATTTAGATGTTGCTTAAATGAATATGTTTTTCACAAATTTTCCTTTAGTATTGTCTCACTCACGCACCTGTTTTGGCGCTTCCAGATGATAGTGGTAATTTTGATATCTACAGTGATGCTTCCTTGAATGGTCTAGGTTGTGTGTTGATGCAGCATGGTAGGGTGATTGCTTATGCCTCACGACAGTTGAAGCCTCATGAGATGAACTATCCTACTCATGATCTTGAATTAGCAGCTATTATCTTTGCCTTGAAGATTTGGAGATATTATCTTTATGGTGAAAAATGTAAGATTTTTACGGACACAAAAGTCTTCAGTATCTTTTCACTCAGAGGGATCTTAATCTTCGACAACAAAGATGGATTGAATTACTCAGAAATTATGATTGCACGATTGAGTATCACCCTAGTCGTGCAAATGTGGTCGCGGATGCACTTAGTAGGAAGCCTCAAGGGAGAATTAATGCTTTGTACGCTTGTCATGTTCCTCTTCTTGCAGATTTGAGATCCACTAGAGTGAAGTTAAGGGTGGAAAAACAAGAGGAAGTTTTACTTGCTAATTTTCAGGTCAGGCCAATATTAATTGATCGAGTACTCGAGGCTCAAATGAATGATGAGGAAACCCAGGAATTAATTCAGGCAAGAAATGAAGGGGAAGAGAAAGATCTAAGGATTAGAGAATCGGATGGCATGCTTATGCAAGAGGAAAGAATGTATGTGCCGAAAGATGCAGAGTTAAAGAAAGAGATTCTTGATGAAGCGCATGTATCGGCGTATGCAATGCATCCTGGAGGTACTAAAATGTATCATATCATTCGAACATTTTATTATTAGCCGAGTATGAAGAGAGAAATTACCGAGTATGTGAGTAGGTGTGCCATTTATCAGCAGGTCAAAGCTGAAAGGAAAAAGCTGAAAGGAAAAAGCCATTTAGATTGATGCAGCCACTTCCAAATCCACAGTGGAAATGGGAAAATATTACCATGGATTTCGTGTATAAACTTCCTACATTGAATGGTTATGATGGTATTTGGGTGATTTTGGATCAGCTTACTAAATTAGCGCATTTTATTCCAGTGAGGGAGAAATATTCTTTAAGCCGATTAGCTGAATTATTCATATCGAAGATTGTTAAATACCATGGGGTTCCAGTTAGTATTATCTCGGACCAGGATCCTATGTTCACTTCTAAATTCTGGGTGGCATTTCAGGAGACTTTGGGTTCGAGGTTACTTTATAATACGGCATAGCATCCCCAGACAGACGGACAATCTGAGATGACTATTCAGACACTAGAGGATATACTAAGATCTTCGGTATTGCAGTTTGGCGACGTCTGGCATCAACGGTTAGATTTGATGGAGTTTGCATATAATAATAGCTACCATTCGAGCATCGGTATGCCACCTTTTGAGGCACTTTATGGCAAGTCTTGTCGTACTCCTTTATGCTGGTCAGGGGTTGGTGAAAGAGTTTTGTGTGAATTTCGGGGATGAAATTTTCTTAAGGGGGTAGGTTGTGACAGCCCGTCCCGAAATATATTTTCGATAGTGTGAAATGTCTTTATTGCCCTTGAGCGTTTAGTGGTTGTGTGTAAACGGGCTAAGGATTTGGACCATGACATGTTTTTCCTAAGTTTTTGGACCCAATTGGAAGTAAGCTTTTGTTTGTTGGTTGGTAGCCCAAAACTAGACCACACACACACACCCATACCACTCCCGTTGACTCTCTCTCTCTCTTCTCTCTCGGATTTTTCCCATTTTCCGTACAACCGTACCGACAACTCATAACCAACCCTTTCATGCACTGATCGAGGTTGTGGTTGGTGTTTTTGGACTCCTTGCAAGCTCAGGAGTCGATATATACCGTTGGTTGGACGTGAAAGCTTTGAAAGTTCGGTAACCAGGAAACCCCGAAGAAGTGCACAGTAGCTCAGTTGAGATCGCGAAGATTTCATTGAGTTTTAAGATCCTAAGGAGCCTTAAAACTTGTTGTCAAAGCTTAAGAAAGGATTTTGAAGTGTTTTGGACGTTAGGAAGCTCGGGTTTGACAAGTTGCAGAGGTGGCCGGATTCTCGTGATTTTTTCCGGCGAGTTTCCGTTGGTTTTAGGTTCTAAAAGTGGTAAACTTCATTTTGATATAAATTTCATGGATTTTGGTGCTAAAATGAGTGAGAAATGATGGTTTGAAGGTTTCCCAGTTTTCGATGACACAGACGGCGACGGCGAAGGAATCCGGTGACTTACCGGAGAAGAAGACGAATATTCCGTCAACTTTGACGAAATATTCCTAACGGCGACTAACAACGTCATTTATATTTAAAGGTATATGCTGATTTTTGACAGAATATTCCCTAACGCCGTTAGGGATTTCGTTTGGTGTGCTAGGCACGTGCCTGCGAGTGGCTGCGTGTGACGGCGCAGGAGTGATCGGAAAATTTTTCTTAAAATATGGGGATGTTCGTGGGGTTGAGTAGGCCACAATGGTATATTCAAATACCCCAACTGAGCAACATATGAGAAGTTATTACCTATTTTTGGTTATGTGCTTAAAATAACGTTTAAATAGTTGTTTCGCATATAAGTAAGACCTATCCAGAGGAAGAGCGCAGTCAAGCGAGACTCGGGGGTTACGACCCTTCTACATATCAGTGAGTGGGCTTTTGGTTTTCAGTATATATATATATATATAGGGATAGGATCAAGGGACAAACATTTTTACAAATATTTTTACACTCTTTTTAAGCTTTTAGATTACATGACATCCTAGGGTCCTAATTTATTCATTAAATGACATGGATGCTTATGTGGATTTTAACTAATATTAAAAATAAAATAAAACTGAAAAAACATAAAATCTATAAGGAAATTAAATATAAATTTAAAAAGGAAGATAATTTAAAACTAAAATTGGTGCTCCCATTCCCATTTCGATGAAGATTTGGATTCACACCCTAGCTGGAGTGAAAACATTATTATCAGACTTTGAACCCTGATGAAAAAAAACAAAAACAAAATCATGAAATCTCTTCTTTGCCGATGAGGTCTGCAATGATTGGATGAAATAGGTAATACCCATGGTAAACAAGGATTGAATAAAATATGATACCAGGCATAGGTAATACCCATCGTAAACAAGGATTGAAATAGTTTGTTTGATTCGAAACTAACAAGATTTTGAAGAACTAAATTTAATCATCCTACAGATATGAACAGTAATATAGGGTTTTATTTTGCTTACCTAATGAAGATTTACTAGACCAATAAGTAATGGCTTGATTCGTTGTAGGGGCCATTAGAATTTCGTATCAATCCAAGGCATGGAGTTGCATACCTCATAGGCAAAGAGAGGAAGATGGAGGCTACGAATTAATGGAGTTCACGCTTATAGGGTTTCTTCCCTTTAAATTTTATATTTCATTTCCTTATAGATTTTATATTTTTTCAGTTTTATTTTATTTTTAATATTAGTTAAAATCCACATAAGCATCCATGTCATTTAATGAATAAACAAGGACCCTTGGATGTCATATAATTCAAAGGCTTAAAAAGAATGTAAAAGTATTTGTAAAAATATTTGTCCCTTGATCCTATCCCATATATATATGTATACTTTGTATTTTTCCCAGAAAACTTAATTAAATGTTTTGATATTTTGAAATGCCATGTCAAATGCTCTATGTTTGATTATGCATTAGTATGGTTATTTATATATTGTTGCTTAACGATGAAAACGCTCAGGTAAGCTTCAGGTGAGTATATTGATTGTAGTGAGTTTGATTGTGTTGAGATGTATTTATAGCTCATTATCCTGCACCCCGGTGTTAGTGCTTCGCCCGAGGCAGGGCCTAGCCTTCACATGATCGTTCACCTCCCGCACCACACGCGTACCTTGGATCCAAGGCATGTGCCAGCCTGTCGTACAGACCACATTAGGTGGTTCCGACTCGTAGGTGACTTGTGATACTTCGCACAACCTTCAAGTGACCGTAGCACTTGAGCGTATTTATTTACACCCAGCCTGTCATACAGACCACATTAGGTGGTTCCGACTCATGTGCAGAGAATTTGATTGAGGAGCTATAGACTCAGCCGTACATGCCACGTTATGTGACTCCAGCTTGCATACTATTTCATATTGATTTATTTCACCTGTCTTACTTATTTCTTTTTGAGATTTGACATAGTATATTCGGTGGATTTGCTATTTTGAATATGATTTGAGATATAATCATGCATGCTATTTTTTGAGAATTATACAGGTTTTACGATGAAGGATTATTACTTTTGATAATGAACGGTTTTGAAAAGTTTTGTTTTTGCCCACTCACACTTTCTGTTTTGCGCCCCTCCAGGTTTTAGGTAGGAGTGCTTGTTGGTGGTTTACGAGGATTTGACGAAGGTTCTGACATATTATCACCAAGGAAGAAAATATCGGTAATATCGGAAATATCGGTAGTCCGAAAACAACGAAATATCGATGGAAATATCAGGATAATATTGATATCGATAAAAATTACATGGAAACCACGGAAATTGTAAGAAAAACTTGGAAATTTTTAATGAAACTTTGCAGGATGTTTATTTAGTCAATTATCTATTAGTTTATCACAAACAATTGGAAGGAAATGCACTGCATGATGGATTTAACTGATTTAAGTTGATTATATAGCGAACTGGCAAATTTTTCACTCTTTGAGGTTCAAATTTTTCACTCTTTCCCTGAAATTATATATTTTCACTTTTTCCCTGAAATTGAGTCATTTATCCTAATCTAATCTGGACCCCCAGATTAATTTATATTTTCACTCTTTCCCTGAAATTATATAAATTGTGCAATTGAATCATTTATCCTAATCTAATTTGGACCCTCCATCTTGATTCTCACTCTCTGTCACGCTGCCACATGGCAGACCACTAACCCTCACCCTATCTCTCTCTCTCTCTTTTCCCGAGTCCCTTTCGAACCCCTCACTATCTCTCAGTTCTCAACTCTATCTCTCTCTCGAACTCTCGTTCTCTCACCCCATTTTCTCCGGCGCCGACTCTGGCTTCGGCTGGAGTCGGTCGCCCTTTCCCGCTTTCTCCTCCTGTTTTTCTCTTGTTTTTCCCTTCTCGGTATGTTCCTCTGTCTTTTCTTCTTTCTCTTCTTCTTCTGTTTTTCTTTTTCCTTTCTCCTCTGTTTTTTCTTTTCCCCCCTGCGTCCTTTCCCGATCTGGCCATGTCCTCCTACCCATCCCCAGCGGCGATCATCCTCCTTCATCTTTCAGATCCGGCATGCAGCTGCTTTCAAACCGCGTTTTGCTGCGGTATTTCGAGAGGGTGCGTTGAGATCCGGTGTTCTCACCGGCTCGGGTGCGGAGCACCACCACCCTTTCAATGTCTCTCGTCGTCGTCGATTTCGAGATTCGGAGTTCTGGGTATGTTTCTTAATGGGTGGAGATCCCGAGTCGCCGCCGATCCGCAGTTCCCCTTCAAGGTTATGATGGAGGAGGTCTTTTACAGTCGGCCGGAGCTGTAGAAGCTCCGACATTCTTCTCTGATTAGCACAGTGCCAAAATATCGATATTATCGAAAATATCGCGATATTTTGACGAAAACCATTTGAATAGTTAGAAAAATATCGGACAAAAAAAAAAAAACGATAATATCGACGAAATATTGCCGATATTATCGATTTTTTCTTCCTTGATTATCACCAATGTAGGACCACCTTTGGTGTTGTATAATTAGTATTTGTCATGTTGAACTGCACTTAGGCTACCTATACTTTGATTGTGTGTATTCACATTTAAATCTTATTCGCATTTCGTTTTATCAATGTCTTTCTGCACTGCGCACATGACTATGTCACCCTCATGTGAAGGCCAGCATGCCTCGATGTGTGTGTCAGGAATCAAGACTCACCCAAAATTGCTATCACGGTCCGTTGTATGCAAATGCCCTACAATTGAGAACACGTTTACAAAGCCTTTCAAATATGCAAAGACTCTAAGCTCAAATTGTTCTTTCTCAACTCTAGTTACTTCAGCTGCATAACAGAAAGAAAAGAAAAAATTATTTAACTATAATTAACTAATCTGATTTAAGATTAATAAAAAAAGTTGGAAATTTCAGCTCTAAAATTACATCTCAGGCTGGAAGTCGAATAAAAACGTAGAATTTCAAAACTCCTCACCTTAAACACAGAGGCCTTCGCAGGGTGCAAAGAAATGTCAGAAACCCGAAAAACCGGATATCTTGAAACCAAAATAAATCTGAAGCCAAAATTCCCAAAATCACAACCAAAAAATTTAAATGAAAAACTCGTTTATAAATCCAAATTTACACTCCCAAGCACATAACATTCAAAGCCCACACCAAATCGGCAGCAGGAAGCGCGATCCGCTCCAAATTTTCTGCAAATTGAGACCAAACTGACTATTTTTTAGCAAGCGAGCGTTGTCGTCTGCAGCCTCCGACAAAAGGATCTAAACAAATTTTACTGACTTAACCATTTTTTGGAACAATCCGAGTCTTTACCTTTGCTTCTGGTGGATCTGGGAACTGGATCAATGTTTTGCTCTGAAACTGGAGGATCGAACATGGATCTGCGAGTTTGAGCGAAATATCATCCATGGGTTGTCTGAACGTTGCGATTCTTCCTAACCAAACAGAAAATAAAGCAACGCACGAACAAACACACCTAAACCAAAGCGATTCGTTCGTGGAAAACAACGAGACGATCGGAATCGAAACCGAATGACAGACGGAGAAATAGAGAGAAACGGAAAGACAGAGAGAAGAAAAGAAGAGGAAAGTGAAAAATGAAATATACTGGAAGCATCTTTCCACACAAAACGCACGCACGGGAACAAATCGAAACCTCGAGAGTTCGTATACGCGTGGACAGCAGGGGCAAACCTGCCATTTCAATGAGCAAAAACCTGAAAAAAGGCACAACCATCAGCAATTGGAGGGGTGTTTTCGGAACTTTACTGTTAATGAACAGTAAACCGGAGTTTGGATATATATATATATATAAATTTGTTGTTTGAATATTCAACAAAGAGTTGTGTCATGGACAAAGATTGGCATTTACATTACCAACACACTTGCTTGGGTGTTGGGTGCTGGGTTGAACAACTTGGATTATTCTTAAAGAAAATTAATGAAAATGACTTGAAAACTTCTATACTATATATGAGTCATCATTCATTAATACAAAGTAAGTGATATTGCGGATAATGATAAAAAATGTTTGTTGAATGAGAAATTAAGATATGACCGATTCTCTAGAAGCCAGATTAGATTCTTACATATGTTATTCTTAGATATGCAACACCCAGAGAGAAAAGTCTTAATTTAATTAAGATCCACCCAGTTGACATAAACAAATATTTGCCCCATCCATCATCTCCGATTAAGCCTAACTTTAGGCCTAATGCATGTATATTAAGTCGGTTTATGAATTAATGTAACACTGATTAAGTTTGTATAAAAACTACTATGTTTATCTTTTGTCAAGTAGTAGTTTTAGAGAAGTTGAATTTTAATAAAATTAATAAATTAAGATTGAGCGTAGTTTCTTATCCAATAGCCAATATGCCCACTTTTCTTCCAGCACTATGTCACATTATATATTTGAGTAGGTTTGATAAGATTAGTTTAATCCAATCCAATCATCCAATGTTTGGTACTCAAAAGTAAAGATTGTATTATAGGCAAATAGATAATTACACCGTAATCTTACTTACAGTAATAAGGAGGTAAATAGGCTTGAGGAATTTTGTGTGTTATTATTCAGTCCTTGTGCATTTATTTATAGTAATAAGGAAGAGAGAAACTTGCTCTCAAAGTAAAACAAAGTCTAATAGGAATGATATTTTTGATCCTGAAAGATTCCTAATCTATCTTTACTTAAAATTTACACAATCACAACATATATTAGAACGTATTTCGTGCATTTTTGTTAGGATAACTAATCCTTGAATACACTTGTGATAATTAATCCTAGAGTCTCGACATCTTGTGCTCGGCTTCATTAACCCATTTTTCTGGATCAATTGTGGTCCACTGGGCCTATAGGTGTCTGGTTTGGCCCAGCTGCTTACGTTGTGTGAACCTTTCTTTCGAGTCTCGACCTAAAGAAAAGAGGAAACACATGGGCCGCATGCCAATGTTAAGACGAGTCTGCCATTTGCAACGCAACGAGCAATACGGCCATCTCCAACCGAAATGGTTAAATATAATCATATTTAGAATTATTGTTCTGTAAAAAAATATTTTTAAATAAATATGTCAGGCTATATTCATTTACCATCTCCAAACAAATGGACTAAACATAACCCCCTCAATAATTTATTAGTTTTAAATTTATTGTTAATTTTAGTTAAACTACCATTAAATGTTTCCAAATCAAGTCATTGAATTTGAATCAATTGTTGCAACTGAGGAGCTGGGCCAAAAAAGTGGCTAAGAAGGGAGCTACATTTGGCTAGCCTAATGTCCCTTTGGCCAAATAATAACCTGCTAAACTCCATATAATTATAGCCTAGCTATCAGTTGATAATGAGTTTTTGAACAAATCAGACTATTTTTTTACTTTTAGACCTTTAGCCCTCTTCGTTTGAGGAGAAATTATGCAATGATACTGCGTCACCACGTCAAAGGGATACTTCCACCTAAAATATGCCATCTGTACAATATATTTACAGTTGGACTAAACATATGTTTTACTCTTACAAAATAAAAGTTAAAAAAATAGAAAATAAAATAAAATTCTACAGCCATGGCTGCTGCCTGTCGCCATTCCCTTTCTTCCCCAACATATATTTTTCTCTCTCTACAACTCTCAATTAATATTAGATTTGGAAAAAGTAATGTTAACTATCAATTGTTCAGAACCTTATTGAAGGTTTTGTGGATTTCGCAATCTGGCGTAGAAAAATTGATAGCCATAAACAAAGAACCTCAAGCCAGGGGAAAAAGGAAGGTTGGGTTTTGGGGAAGAAGGCAAGGTAACATGAGGTTTAGGGATCATCCTTTTTCTCTCATTAATTCTCTAAAATAATTAAACAAAGAAATCGTTGAAGTTGGGGCTTGGGGCTTGGGGAAGAAGAAAAGATGGGTTTAGGGAATAAGGAAGGCTAGGTTTTGGGGAAAAAGGAATGGTTGGGAAGACGTCAGGGACGGAGGGGGTTGGGTCGGAGGGGAAGGAGACTGTCCATATCCTCTGTTCTTTTTTTTCTTCTTTCTTTAAAGAGAAAATTATAACAATTGTCCATCAATTTTAATCCAATTGGAGTAATGGTCCCTCAATTAAAAATTCATGACTATTGGTCCCTTAACTCATCAAAACGTGCAACTATAGCCCTTTTCATCAACTTCAACAGAATTATGTCAAAATGAATCACGTGCCACGCACGTGAGGCTAAATCAAGGGAAAATATGAAAACTATATGAGAAAAATTGTTGTAGCAATGATGTGGCACATGAGGCTGAATCAAGGGCAAATATGAAAAACTATATGAGAAAAATTGTAGCAGTGATTCCTCAACTTTAACCTAATTGGAGCAATGGTCCCTTAACTTTAATCTACTTGTAGCAATGGTTCTTTCAACATGACTCATTTTGACAGAAGTCTGACGAAGTTGATGAAAGGGGCTATAGTTGCATGTTTTGATGAGTTAATAGATCAATGGTTACTGATTTTTAGTTGAGAGACTATTATCTAATTGATGTTGTAAACTTTCCTAGTTTAAGTGTGATTGTGTAAATCCTAGATTAGATTTGATTCTAGTTATTTTTTCCTATATGAACTTGTATTCCTTGGGGATGAAGGATTTCTTCTCCCTCTTATTACTATAAATAAAGGCACTACGTAGGGGGAATAACACCCACATTCCTCTACACAATTCTACAAAGACACATATTTCTCTCTTCTCTCTTTGTCGCCAGCCCCCTTCCCCTTGTCAGATAAAATAGGCCACAACACGTTATCAGCACGCTCCTACCACTGCACTTAGGAATATGACGTGGAAGCTTTTTCTGCATCAAACCAGTTCATCCATATCATCACGCAATCAAGTTCTTCCAAAACAACGGTTTTTATCTCGATATTTTTACAGCCCTGATAACATGAGCATTCACCATAATGCATGACCCAACTTTACTTTTTTCGAATTTTAGATTCTACATAAATTGTGTATGCATTATATTCATAATTGTTGAATTATGTGAATTTGATATTGCCATGAATTGCATCAAATATATGTTCGTTCATTCAAATTATATATGCTTTGAATTAATTGAAAAAAAAAAAGAAAAAACAGAAATCGGAAAACACTAGGGTTCTTCGAACCCATGACCTCGGCCACATAGGCTACAGGCATGGGTGAGCCGTGAGACCATATGTTGAAGCCATGGGCTTCTAGTTTGAAACCCATAACACACCCGACGCCATCCATGGCGTCTCCTTCACTCACAGATGGGCCTGCAGCCCAATCCTGATCTTGGATCCTCATCCCGACGACTTGTAGATTGTTTTCACCCCTTACCCCCGACGAGTTTTTGGAATCTCATCGGTTTTTCTTCGAAATTATGATTAATTTTCCTATGGTTTCTAACGCAAACGTTGAGAGTCTCCACTTTCCGTTTACTTGTATGGGTCACCATCGAACCCACAGTTCTTTGCCGTGATTTTTGCTCCTAAAGATGACCGCTTGAAGAGGTGGCGCTAGTCGTCTTCTCTGGTGATGTTCACCCAGTGCACGTTGGGGTGTCTGGTTCGAAACCTAAGCCTATGTGGGCTTGGCCCATTCTCGGTGAGCGCCAGCCCATTGGGCTTTGGAGCTTTCCTCGGCCCAACACACCGGCCTTCCTAGGCCACAGTGTTCCTGTGTCTCGCATCATAAAGGATCACAGCTCGTGTGGCTGTTATGGCTCCCATGTACCGCGACGCACAGGATTGAGTCCCCTCCCCCCCCCCCCGACCCTCGCGCGCGTGTTCGCGTATGCGTCACACCAGACCAAAGCCTTTTTTAGGCCTCTTATTTGGGCTTAAGCCTGCAGCCCAATAATTTATGATGCTGAGGCAGCCTACATGCTAGGCCCGAGCCCATTCTAGCCCATTTTTTGGCCTGGGCCGCACGGCTCCATTTTGCTCAACCCACATGTGGGCTTTGGCCCATGTTTTTGGGCCTCAAGCTTAATTGTTTATTTTTTTAGACAATTTGGGTTTTATAATTTTTCACCCACACTTTAAATTTGGCCCGAAGTCCAAATAATTAATTCAATTATAATTATATACCTGAAGTTCTATTTGCATATTTTCTTGTTGCATATTTCTGTGTATATATTTGCGTTTGTCTGTAGGAACATATGAACCTGAAGTTTCTAGAAACATGCCTTGTTTGAAAACGTGAAGTTTTTTCATGCGAATTTTAACCGATACATGTCTATTAGAACCTGAATGTTCTACTCCTCTGTGAATGGATTGATTTTCTTTCTCCATTACACTAATCACATCTTGTCCTTTATTTTGTCATAGGAATATGTCAAATTTGAAAAAACTCGACTTCACCGTTTTGGAGGTCTGTGAAATCTCGTTCCCTGATTTCATTATTTAAAATTACGTATTTTCGTATTATTAATTTCAACGCGTTTAAAATTATGTATTTACGACGCATGTTTTTTTTAGAAGCACTTCGATCGCATATTGTTGAAAAAGGAAGTCACGTGAGTGGCTGTAAAAAAAAAGAAAAAAAAAAGAAAGAAGGGGGGAGATCAGAAAAGAAGGGGGCAAGAAGGGAAACAGGAAAGGAAGAGAGAACGAGAGAGAAAAGGGGAGGATGGCGCAACGAATCAGGAGAGGAGAGAAGGAGTGGATGTCCCAATCAAAGAGTGAGAAAGGAAGGAAAGGAGAGAATAGAGAAAAAGGGGAAAACCTAGATTCCCCTTTGGCGAATTGCAACCACCCACTACCTGGAACCAACTCATCATCATCTTCTCTTCCATATTCATTCAAAAATTAACACGAATTGACCTCGAATTCTTGGGATAACACCGGTGGGTCACA
The DNA here is from genome assembly GCA_035220775.1 of Malus fusca. NCBI lineage: Eukaryota > Viridiplantae > Streptophyta > Magnoliopsida > Rosales > Rosaceae > Malus > Malus fusca. The sequence goes on along the minus strand of CM069071.1, from coordinate 24,486,805 downwards.
GGTGCATGGTGGCGGAATCCGCCATTTGTGAAATGATTTCCATCGATCCTCACCATAAAAATACCTCCCTTAAGCTCAAGAACAATGCCCAATTATTGGTTGGAGCGTCGGAGTCGATTTGAGGACGAATCAAGGAACACCCAATTCTAGGTTTCCGGCGGATCAAGGGTGATTTCAGGTGGTTCTCGGCCAAATTGGACTTCGGCCCAGGTATGAAAAAAATATCCCCTCACTGAGATCTACTTGCTTGTGAAATTTGGTAATTTTTGGAAATAGTTGAATTTTCCGACGAAACGGGGGCAGTCGGCCGCCACGTGCGGCGGTGCGTGGACCGATACCCCACCTGCCCTTCCTAGACTAATTTGGATACCCTGATTCCATATGTGACATTCGATTGACGAAATCCCATCGTATGACTATAATTTCGATAGAGACTGCCACTTGGACATTAAATGAATCGACGATTCGACTGTTGGATCATCACCAAACTTTAGTACGTTATAGCACGTAATATTTGAGAACATTAGAAACTTTCGGATCAGGAATCTGATGTACGGATCTCCCCAAATTGGATTTGTAAGTTCGTAAAATAAAACGTCGACCGCCACATGAATCTATGATTGGCGGAGATTCGACCGTCGGATCGTGGTGAGATTTTAGTATGATGTTCTATGAGAATAATGATGACCCTACCATTGATAGAGAGTTAACTTTTGGTCAACATGTCTCGAAACGTTCTAGATACTAAAATTGGTACTACGGGAGAGTAAGTGAAGTCTGGTGGACCCACATTGGTTAGAGAGTGACTTGAATATATGTGATATGGTTATTACCTTAATTTCTTATATTAATATCATTTGTGAATATGACTTGGTTTTATAAATGTAATTTCTTTTGAAATGTGATATATATATATATATATATATATATATATATATTTAGCCATAGACCTACGTTTATTAAACATGATTTGGCTTGTGTATTGATGATTGTAATTTATGTGTGTTTAATTATCTCTTTTTAGCAATGTGAATGATAAGTATGATAAATGCTATGACTATGATCTTAGAATCCTATTAGAAGTATTCTGTAGAATTTATATGCTTGTGTGACGTATTAGTTGGTGGCCATGAGAAGTTGATGGTGTAGTGACTACGTTGTAACCTATAGGGGTTAAGTTGTTGATAGGTTGTGTGTTCAATTTCCTGCACCATGTAGCAGTGGTACATAGATGGCTTGCTTGGTTAATCCACAATAGGGGACCATACTATTTATGGGTCGTGCTTGGTTAATCCGCGATAGGCGATCCTTATGGCCATACATACTTAAGGGTGATCATGCTTGGTTAATCCGCGATAAGTGATCACTGCCTAACAGATGCATAGGAGTGACTCTGCTTGGTTAATCCGCGATAGGGGGTCACTGCCTACTTGGTTAATCCACGATAGGGGGCCACTTCCTGTTTAGTTACTGAAGTAGACTTGGCTTAACTGTGTCACTCTAACCTTAGTTTTTATATATTTGTGACAATGGTTTCGAGAATCTTGTGAATTGAGTTAGAAAAGTTGTTGGATGTCTGTGTAATATCCCAAAAATTTTAAGTGGGGATTAAGAGTGAATCACTTGTGGTCTTTGTTAGCAAAAATTGATTTGCCTCATTTGAGGTTAGATCAATTGACCTTTGGCCATTAAAAGTTCTAAAAAAAAAAAAAAAAAGTAAAGATGACGTTTAGGATAAAAAGGGGGATGGGTTCTAGAACCCCCCCCCCCCCCCACATTTAGCTCATTTCCCTTCCAGCCGAAAGAAATGAAAGGGGTTTATCCCTTTTAGCTTTTAACTTGCCAAAAAGAAAATCTAAGGAAGATGAGTTTAGTTTCTTTGCTTGTGAAGATTAAAACAAGTGAGGATCTTTCCTTTGTCTCCATTTAAGGTATCTATTTCTTACCTTTGGGATCTATTTGATTTTTGGTTTGTTAACCCATGAATTAGTTTGGGTGGGAGTAGGAAACATGAAGGTATCATAGTTCATGTTATAGTTTTAGAGTTGAGCACCAAGTGTTTGATTAAAGTCCCCAATTAACCTTGAATTAGGGTATGTTGTTAGATATTTGTATAAGTGGTGTGTGATGATTTTTCTTGCTTATAGATAAAGAAGAGAAGGGCAAGGGGACTACGGCACAAGTCTACGAACACCCTGGAAGTTGAATGTCAAGAAATTTAGTTTGAGGTAGGGGAGCTTTAACTATAAAAGTATTTTCATTTTTCATTTTTACTTGATCAATGATTGTTGGCATTTGAGCACTATTTCAAGCTTATTTGAAATGTTTTTCCATTTTCGATTATGTGGAAGAAGTGAAGCAAATATTACTCTTTAGATTGATTTTAATAATTCGAATTTCGTTGCTATAACTTTGGGGAGTTTAAAGTGATTGCCATGATTTTTTTTAAATTTGTGTTTTGACGTGCATGCCTCTCATTTTACTCAATATCGATTTCTGAAGCATCTTGATACGAATGTTAAAATTGTGAAAGTAGGAAAGTGGTGTAATACCTATGCAGTTGAGAATGTTGAGAAATGTATGAATGGGCACAATGACCCGTGAAGTTGTTTGATTATGGGCACAATGACCCAAGGTTCCCCGGGGAAATTTCCATGTTTGGGGGCTGTGAGAATGAGTTACGAAAGTGATAAATACATGTGATATGTATATTGGCCAGGTATATTACGGTTCTTTCCAATCTGCTTGTCACTTGTTGGGATAAAAGAAGATCTTTGTGATTTGGTGTGCTAGTGATTCTTTAAATGATAATGGCTTTGTTATCCTTATGACAAAAGAAGTGATTTTGAACTTGTGTGTTGTACCGTTGTTATCAAGCTATTAATGCTCCGAAACCCTTGGTTTTTCTGTCATATGTTACTTTCCATAAAGTTTTGAGCATATTTCAAATTGTTGGATGACGTAGTAGTGAATATAAACGGTTTTGAATCACTCTTATTACTTTTGGCATGCACTAGAGATTTTAAATGACTACGAACTTACCCCTACTGGGCATTTTATGCTCACCCCGTTTTTCCTAAACATGTACTTTCAGGTGTGTAGAGTCGACTAGCTGAGTTTCAAGTGGCAGCTCTAGTGTGGGCTAGTTGAAGGGAGTCCAGGTGTACACGTCTTTTGGGTGAGTTACCAAAGTGTTGTATAGTGGGTCTCTGTCTATAATCGATCTTTTTGTTGTGTAGTAGACTAAGTTGTTGTAGACCTTAGTGGGTTAGAGTCTCTACTTACCTGGGCCATGAGAACCATGTATATATATATTACTCGTTTTTTGGCTTGAATATGTTTCCTTGTAAGAAGCCTTGAAGGCCTTTTGTGAACTCATTATAATATGTAAGGTTTTATGAGTGGCTTTTGAAGAACCACTATGAACTTGGTTATGTTTAAAATTGTGGGTGTGTATATCCTACGTAGGTGACTTTTTGGCAAAGTTCAGAATTTTACCCTTTGGAATATAGTCAGTTTTATTTACAAGTAACTTGGTGCTGCTGAAATAGTTTTTTTTTCAGTAAAACAGCAGCATGCCTATTTTAGATTTAAATTTTCCTATACTTCCCTAACTCGAAAATCAATGAAATTTTAACACAACCTAGTTTCATGTGTCTAATTTGAATCTGGAAATTTTCACATATTATGGTTGAACGAGTTATTTTTGGTAAATTTTACGGTTCAAGTCGTTTTTGTAGTTTGTATTACCACAAGAAGTCTTTAGCTCTATTTATGTATGTATGTTAGCTTTGTAGTTTGGATTAATGTATTTGCTGAGTTTAGATTTTTCAATGACAAAAACTTAAGCTAATCTTTGTTTCAGACCCTTAAACAACCACTTTGTTCTATTTATTTTACTTAATCTCACACCTCTGGATTGTAACATCCCACATCGCCCAGGGGAGTGGATCCTGTAAGCCTTATATGTATATTCCCATCTCTACCTAGCACGAGGCTTTTTGGGAGCTCACTGGCTTCGGGTTCCATTGGAACTTCGAAGTTAAGTGAGTTCACACGAGAGCAATCCCATGAGGGGTGACCCACTGGGAAGTTCTCGTGTGAGTTCCCAGAAACAAAACCGTAAGGGCGTGGTCAGGGCCCAAAGTGGACAATATCGTGCTACGGCGGAGTCAAACCCTGGATGTGGTGAGGGCTAGGGCCGGGATGTGACAATTTGGTATCAGACCCAATCCCTGGCCGGAAGTGTGCCGACGAGGATGTCGGGCCCCTAAGGGGGGTGGATTGTAACATCCCACATCGCCCAGGGGAGTGGATCATGTAAGCTTTATATGTATATTCTCATCTCTACCTAGCACGAGGCTTTTTGGGAGCTTACTGACTTCGGGTTCCATCGGAACTCCGAAGTTAAGCGAGTTCGCGCGAGAGCAATCCCATGATGGGTGACCCACTGGGAAGTTCTCGTGTGAGTTCCCATAAACAAAACTGTAAGGGCGTGGTCAGGGCCCAAAAAGGACAATATCGTGCTACGGCGGAGTCAAGCCCGGGATGTGACATCTAGGTGACTCTTTTGGGATTTTCTACGATTCGATTATGATTTCATAAGGTATGAATTTAGAAGATATGTGAATGATTGTTATTATTTTGATCAGATTAATTAATTAATGTGGCTAGAGAATGGTTTTGTGATTCGTCGGCTCTTAAATATGATGTATGTTGTGAATTGTGATATCATGATGAGAAATAATGATTTATATGTTGGGTGGAGGAGAAATCATGATTTTCATAGGGGTTTGTTATGTAGCCTGAGTCCAGGAATTTCATGCTGTCAGGTTATAATAAACGATTGACGAATGCTATGCTTTTTTGCTTGAACTCAGTGGGATAAACGTCTGATTTTGTGAATGGTGAACTACGAATGGCTTGATCCCTATTGAGGGTACGTAGGCAGTCTAACAAGAAGGTTAGATGCAGCCATAAAGTATACGAAAAATTCAGCCATAAAGTATACGAAAAATTACTTTGCAATTCGATTCTCGAGTTGTGATTTGCCATGTCCCGAAGGCAGGGTATGTTTGAGATACGACTATTTGGTGACATCACGTGTCAATCTTGGACATATGTCGGGATCGGGGCGTGACAAGGTCTCTGGAAGGAACTACCTCAAGTGCGTCCAAGATGTGAAGCTCCACCTCACTGCAAAGAATTTGCGTCCCACCATTGAAGATGGGACGGACAACCCGGTTGGCGAAGTTGAGAAAGCCACTGCCACGATCTTCATCCGAAGACATATTCATGACGCACTGCAAACCGAGTACCTTGCGAAGGAGGATCCACGAGCACTATGAGTCGTTTTGGCTGATCGCTTTGATCACCAAAAGGACATCTTCTTGCCTGAATGAATAAAAGCCTATGAATGAATGAATATAAGCCTATGAATGAATATAATTATGAATGAATGAATATAATTATGAAGTTTGTCGAATCCGATCACTTCTCAAGTTTTGTAATGAAAATTTAATCAAAGAGGATCTTCTGGATGAGACCTATTCAACCTTCTCTGCTACCAATATTGTCCTACAGGAACAATATAGAGCTCAGAAGTTCACTAAGTTCTCGGATTTGATCTATGTTTTACTTCTCACTGAAAAGCAGAATCAGTTGTTGATGAAGAATCATCAAGCTTGACCTATTGGGGTGACTGCTGTGTCTGAAGCACACTATAGCACGAACCAATGCCCAAAACACCAAAAGAGGCGTGGTAGGAGCAACTAGAAGCCACCCTATCAAGGTCAAAAGAGTCAAGGCCCATCTAAGGGAGGAAACAAAGCCCAAAACGCCATAACCTTGCTCCCAAGGCCCCAAACTTCAAGAATAAGGGCAAAGCACCCGAAACTATAGATGCGGATATGTGCTATCACAGTGGTTCAAATGACCATTGGTCCCGTGTTTGCCGAGTTCCCCAAAAGGTTATAGTTGCTTGTCGTAAGAAGTTTGAATCAAACTTTGTGCAAGTGGACGAACCGGAGAGTGCCAAGATGGAGGTTTCTGACTTTCAAGAGGTTATCACCCCTATAGAAGATTAGAATCTTAGACATAAACTATTTTTCTAGTTGAAATTTAGACATTGAGGCCGAATTCCACCTAGTGGCCGAACCCCCTTTTTGGTTAAATTTTGAACAATTTTCCTTTATGTTTGGAAATTTGTTAGTGATTTGTTTTTGGATATTAAGTTTTAAATTAATTACCATCCTTGAATACTTAAAATTATTTTGAATGGATATTTGTTTTTTTATATAACTTTTATGCATGTGACCAATTCAAATTAATTTTCATTCTAGGTATGACTAGTGGGGAAGTTAGTTGTTTGGTAGATAGTGCAACATGCACACTGTTTTACGTGAATGTATCTATTTCACTAACTTCATACCTAAGAATGCCCCGTTTTGCAACACATGTGCTTGTTGTCCACAAGGAACGCTGCATTCTCCAAACTGTTTGCTCATGTTATCAAGCTCAGGGCCCACCACCCTGATTATCTGATCAAATTTATTCGACTGGATAATGCTGGAGAATTCACATCTAAAACTTTTGATGACTATTGCATGTCGGTTGGGGTTGAAGTTGAACATCCAGTACCCTATGGTCACACCCAGAATGGCCTAGCAGAGGCATTCATTAAGTGCTTACAAATGATTGCTCGATCGTTGGTCATACATACCAAGCTCTCGATCATTGCTTGAGGCTATGCAATATTGCACGCAACCATGTTGGTCCGCCTAAGGCCTGTTGCGACCCAACCATATAGCGCCCTTCAATTGATTATCGGATACGAACTAGATATATCGCATCTACGTGTTTTTGGTTGTGCGGTCTATATGCTGATTTCGCCGCCCTTACGTACAAAAATGGGGCCTTAGCGAATGATGGGAATCTATGTCGGATATGATTCTCCTTCGCTTATTCGTTACTTAGAACCTTTGACATACGATCCGTTTACCGCTCGTTTTGTGGATTGCCACTTCTATGAGTCAGTTTTCCCGTAGTTAAGGGGAGATAAGAATGTCAACGTTTCTGAAGAACGACACGAATTATCGTGGACGACTTCCACTTTGTCTTATTTAGATCCCCATACCGCTCAGTTTGAAATTGAAGTGCATCGTATATTAGATCTTCAAAGTATAGCTCAAAGCATGCCAGATGCTTTCACTGATCTAGCGCGAGTGACAAGATCACATATTCCATCTAGGAAAGTGCCTACAAAGATGGATGTACTAAATATACGACGGACTTCCCTCCTGGAGGCCTGGGACGCCAACTTTAGTGATCCACGTACATTAGCGGCTAGCCAATCATCTGCCCCTACACAAAAGCGTGACAGACATCTTGGTTCAAAGGATTCACACCCCCGGAAGAGGAAACCCACGACACATGCACCTGAAGAGCTTACCATGAATCCGACTGTCGCTTACTCATTCTATCTAACGCATGAGGAAATTCTATATTACGGAAGTGTCCTTGAAGAGACGGATCCACCTATCGAGAATTGTGAGATTTCGGTCTACTATACTAGCTTAGATGATGTGTGGTGTAGAAATGAGATGATCGTCGATGATGCATTTGCATATGCAGTAGCTACTGAGATCATGTTGATGACATTGAACTCCGTTCCATTGATGAATGTCGACGTAGAAACCAATTCGTCAAACTGGAAACAAGAAATCCAAGTCGAACTCGATTCGCTTGCAAAACATAAGGTGTTTGGACCTGTAGCTCATACTCCTCCACATGTGAAGCACGTTGGCTACAAATGGGTTTTCGTTATGAAGCTTAATGAGAAAAATGAAATTGTGCATTACAAAGCTCGTCTTGTTGCGCAAGGCTTCTCACAATGCCCCAGGATTGACTATGACGAAACTTATTCACCCGTTATGGATGTGATTACTTTTAGCTACCTTATCAGTTTAGTAGTTTTTGAAAAATTGAGTATGTAGTGGATGGATGTAGTAACTGCTTACCTCTATGGGGATCTTGATACGGAAATTTATATGAAAAGTTCCTGAAGGACTTACATTGACTGGATCAAATATATCCAAACCCCGGAACGCGCTCTCAATTCGGCTGAGGCGTTCACTCTGCGGTTTAAAGCAATTCGGAAGAATGTGGTATAACTGTCTGAGTGAGTATTTGACTAGTCAGGGATACGTGAACAACGAACTATGCCCTTGTGTGTTCATTAAGAAGTCACATTCCGGTTTTTCGATTGTTGCAATATATGTCGATGACATGAATTTTATCAAAACTCTTGAAGAGCTCGCGAGAACTGTCGCACACCTGAAGTCGAAATTTGAGATGAAAGATCTAGGAAAGACTCGATACTGTCTCGATCTCGAGATAGAGCATCGTTAAAATGGAATCTTAGTACATCAAACGAACTACACCAGAAGGTGTTGAGCCGCTTTAACGAGGATAAAGCGAAGCCTTCGAGTACTCCTATGGTCATTCGAACTCTAGATGCAAAATGAGATCCCTTCCGTCCGAAGGAGGATGACGAAGAGATTTTGGAGCCTAAAGTTCCTTATCTGAGTGCGATAGGCGGTTTATTGTACTTAGCTCAATGCACTAGACCCGACATCTCTTTCGCTGTTAATCTTTTGGCAAGATACAGTAATGCACCAACACACAAACATTGTATTGGTGTTAAAGACATCTTTCGCTACCTTAAGGGTACTACGGATATGGGCTTGTTCTATCCCTATGGATCCTCGAGTGATGTCACACCCCCTTATCTTGAGTCGATCATCACCTTGATGGTTATGCGGAAGTAGGATACTTATCTGATCCGCATAAGGCGCGTTCCAAACGGGTTATGTCTTTACCGTTAGAGGCACCACAATCTCTTGGAGGTCAACTAAACAGACCTTAGTTGCCACTTCATCTAACCATGCTGAAATTCTCGCCTTACATGAAGCAACTCATGAATGCTTTTGGTTGAGAGCAGTTGTAGGCCCTATTCGAAGCTCATGTGATCTTTACCCTATCGTGGATGTCCCGACGACGATTTATGGAGACAACGTAGCATGCATCGAACAAATCAAGAAGGGTTACATCAAAGGAGACAACACCAAGCACATTGCGCTGGAGTTCTTCTTCTCACATCAACAACAAGAGCATCAGAAGATTGAAGTCATGCAAATTCGTTCACAAGACAATCTAGCTGACCTCTTCACCAAATCACTACCGAAGATGACGTTTCAGAAGCTTGTTCATGGAATTGGTATGCGTAAACTTTCTGAGTTGTAACATTGCTAGTTCTCTTTGGAGTTGTGTCAAACTCAGGGGGAGTATCATAAAGTATACTTGCTTGATCTTAATGTACTATTTTTCCTACGATTCTGAGCATTTTTTCCAATGGGTTTTTGCAATCTAACTAGGTTTTAACGAGGCACCCACCCTTGGGTTGATCATATCCCTGATGACGTCCCGTAGACGTTTCATTTGACTTTCAATTTCTCACGCATTTTTCCTTAGACTATGGGTTTTGTCCTTACTCGGGTTTTTACCATAGCCTTAGGGTTTTTTTTAGTGAGATTTACTTCCTTATGCAAGTTCCTACCTTATTTGAGAATAGCTTGTTCCCAGAATCAGTGCCGACAAGTCGACTTCCTCAAGCTCTACATGATGTCGAATCTACTTGAGTATTTACACACTCAAGGGGGAGTGTGTAAACTTTCCTAGTTTAAGTGTGATTGTGTAAATCCTAAATTAGATTTGATTATGGTTATTATTTCCTATATGAACTTGTATTCGTTGGGGATGAATGATTTATTCTCTCTCTTATTATTATAAATGATTTATTCTCTCTCTTATTATTATAAATAAAAGCACTACGTAAGGGGAAATAACACACACATTCCTCTACACAATTCTACAAACACACACCTCTCTCTCTTCTCTCATTGCCGCCGGCCTCCTTCCCCTTGTCAAATAAAATAGGCCACAACAATTGAGTTAAAATTGATGGACTATTGTTACAATTTCCTCTTTTTAAAAATTTTAAAAGGTCAAAATGATATTAAATTTCAGCTATGTAAAAATGAGAACAGATGGCAAAATTGGAATGGAAGTATTAGGCTGATGTGGTACTACTGTCCTACTCTATAATTTCTCCCGTTGGACATGGCCAAACTTTCCCAAATCCTCCCTTTGTTTGTCGCAGTCATAGTCTGAAATATCGATAATATCGACGAAATATCGAGGATATTTCGGTTTTTTCGAATCATGGATATTTCAGAACATATCCATGTACATATCGTACAAATATCGACAATATTGACGATAATATCGGAAAATATCGATGTCGATAATTTCGCTCACACTTCAACAATATTTTGTCAAAATATCGGTGTAATATCGCTAAAATATCGAAAATATCGATGTAAAGGAAGGAAAAAAAAAAGAAAAAGAAGAAAAAAAGGGAAAAAAAGGGAGGAAAAAGTCAAAATATCGGTGTAATATCGCTAAAATATCGAAAATATCGATGTAAAGGAAGGAAAAAAAAAAACAAGAAGAAAAAAAAGGGAAAAAAGGGAGGAAAAAAAAAACACAAAGGGGTTTTGAACACCTCCCATTTTACTCCTCCAACACCATAACCACCATATATCACTTATGTTTTAGTGATAATATGCTAAAATTTATATTTATATGAGTGGCATGTTAACAATTACATGCAAAACTATTTTGGGGATTTATCATTTGATGAATACTTTTTACAATAAACTTACTCTACACATAGAGATGATGAAGATAGTGAAAATTTTGAACCTCATATGAACTTTATGTGGTACTAAATCACTCATGTATTTTACCATGCAATGTATAAAGTGTAAAATATTGTAGTAAATCATTATATATAAATGATTATGGTGTGTTTAATCTTTTTTTCATTAATTATTACATATTTTCTATACTCACAGTGTTTGTCAGCTAACTGTATAATCAACTTAAATCAGTTAAATTCATCATGTAATGCATTTCCTTCTAATTTTTTTTGATAAACTAATAGATAATTGACTAAATAAACATTCTCCAAAGTTTCAATAAAAATTTCCAAGTTTTTCTTACAATTTTCATAGTTTTTATTCAATTTTTATCGATATCGATAATATTTCGATATTTTCATCGAAATTTCCATGATTTTGGATTATTTCCGATATCTCCCATATTTTATACCATGGTCGCCGTTGTGCAGAAAGAAGAAGCATCATCCCTCTTTCCCCAAAAGCAAAAGCTGTTGGGTAGTACTGCAATGGCGAATCCCTCCCAAGCTGTCGGCGGCAGAGGACCAATCACTCATGTCATCTTCGATATGGACGGCCTCTTACTCGGTAATTTCATCAAACACTTGTCCTACATCGTCTCCCCCTTTCAATCTGCTTCCGTTGCCTTTGTCTTGGTCTCACTCGAGTACTCTAGCAATAGTAGTATTTGAGCTCTTCCCTCACATCTTAACCTACCATATATCAATTCATTCATCAAGGATACACACACATATTTATGCGGACGCACGTTGATGCATCCTTTGTTGTCTTCAGATTTGCACGTTGCCCAGCCAGTATAAAGTTTATGGATTCGCCATGTATGTATATGTGTGTATCTACTAATAGTCTTGAGATTTTCACTTGGTCTTTCTTTTTTATTAATTTGTGGACCAATTTTAGTTGCTAATCATTGTTGGAAAAGTTAATTAGTCCCGTTGTTCGTCTGTTCTGCGTACATTGATTTTCAACCATAATTAATGCCATAACAGTTTTAATATCGTTTTCATTGATTTATGGGTTCTCATAGCTTGGTTGTTAAGTTGGAGAGAATTATAGTTTCTGCCCAGATTCTTGGAAATAAACTGATGGTGGGATATGATTTCTCTGCCCATTCAGACACAGAGAAGTTTTATACTGAAGTCCAGGAAAAAATACTTGCTAGGTATAATAAAACTTTTGATTGGTCTCTCAAAGCGAAAATGATGGGAAAGAAAGCAATCGAAGCTGCTCGGGTGTTTGTTGAAGAATCTGGAATTAGTGACACCCTAACTGCTGAGGGTTTTCTAGTTGAGAGAGAGGCGGTGTTGCAGAGTTTGTTTCCAACAAGTGAGCTCATGCCAGGTACCGTTCATATGCTTACAGACAAACACGAATACTTGGATACAAGTGCTGTAGACTTAAATTTGTTTACTTCTTATGTACTATCGAATGCCTATCAAAACTTCATGGTATCTGATTTAGCTTTCTATAACTTGGATATGAGTTACCCCATTTCTTAAAATCTTATGCTAGTTATGAAGGTTTCACTTTCTTTGAACGGGGATATTATTATCTTATGCTAATCATCATCATCGCCACAGCTCGCGTCTGCTAGTTTTAATTTATTCTTCTCGGTACAAATTGTAGGGGCTAGCCGCTTGATCAGACATCTTCATGCAAAAGGAATACCATGTGCCTTGGCAACGGGGTATAGTTCCTTGAATTTTCATTTTGTAATTTTAGCAAATGGAGATTAGGTCTATGTATAGCATGTCCAATAACTTCAAACCTTAGACATTTTGCGTTGTCATAAATCATTATTATGATTGGAGTTTTATAATGATAACTCACCAGACTACTACAACCATCACTTGTTTTAAAATGTGTCTTGCAGTTCTCAGAAGACACATTTTGAATTGAAAACACAAAAACATGGCGAACTTTTTTCATTGATGCATCATCTAGTCCTTGGCGATGATCCAGAAGTTAAACAAGGGAAGCCTGCACCAGATGTATTCCTTGCTGCAGCCAAAAGATTTGAGGTATAACCATCTCAGATATGTTCCTCTGTCATATTACTTGTCATGACCCTGAGCGGCTTGCCACATTGGCGTGGTGTCCCAAAATGACTAGTCACTAATGAGGTTTTCCATAATCAATCTATATAGCTGATATGATTAAACACAAAACCGATGTAGTACTTTCCACACATTCACACTACATATGCACAAATGAAATAAGGACATCAAAGTACTTGGAATCATTTGGTTATTACAGAAACAAGATTGGGTTGTGACATTTGTTTCTATGATAGTTTCTTTGTATGGGGATATCTGTACAGAATGGTTTGTACTATTACGTCCTTTACACATTAGTATTTTTGGTCAACATAGAAATTGATTAGGTAAAAGTGACTGATTACAAGATTTGTGTAAACAGGGTTCCCCAATTGATCCGAAGAAAATTCTAGTGTTTGAAGATGCACCAGCTGGAGTTCTTGCAGCCAAGAATGCTGGAATGTAAGTGCTGTAGTTTGAATTTGATTGCACATGTGAGATATCAGTTATCATATCATAAATAACTGATTTTTTATCATATTTACTTTCACATGTTAAAAGAGTGAATTATTGCTACATACATGTGTACATTTGCTGTTTTGGTTGGTGGCATTCCTATCTGTCTGCATACATCTAGCCGTTAATAATTTCACAAATCAAAGATATGATGTATGTGTATATTTTATAGAATAGAACAGTAAATACAAAAAGAATTTTGAGTGATACAGTGGCCGTTTCGTTTTGAGGTATTGCAAAATGGACTTGAAAAAATTAGACATTTCATGTCGTTTCAATAAAGGATGAGCTTAGCATGAAGGTTTATTTGTGCTAGTATTAACTTCCTCTTTCCAACCAAAGGGGATTGAGCTGACATAGTTCTTCTGCCTGCATCCATTGATCATATTGCCATGAAACAAAAGAACTTGCACTGTTGGCGGAATTGGATTGCAGTATGTAGCTTAACCACTGTCAGAAGGGCTACAAAATTTGTCCTGAGGTCTTTTAATGAGGCCTTGTTTCTTTTAGTATTGAACTGAGTGCTAGGTAATACGCATTGCATTCATAAATGTTAGGGAATGACGAGTCTTTAGTACCGAAATGAATACCTCGAAGGTAGAGAACATACGCTTGCAAATACATATATAATCTTAGATTACCTAAACTACAAACAGAATTCAAACATGAATTCATCGCTTGATTCTGACTCAACCAGGAAGGCCCTTGCACCAAATAGGCTAATTTGTCTTCTCTACTAGTGCCCTACCTTGAGTCGCCTTTACATTAGAATCTAAGCCTCTTTATGACATGTTCTTGGTGGCATCTCAAATGAATGATCGCCAATAGAAGTCATCTGAACTTTATGTCGATTTAAAAATACATTCCCTGCTTTTATGCTGCAATGTTTGGTTCAATTGAATATTATATCTATAAAAACTAGAATACAAACTTTGATTCAATTGAATATTTGGTTCTGGTTTTTACTAATATTATCATCACATGTGTTAAGCAGGAAGGTTGTAATGGTTCCAGATCCAAGACTGGACAGCTGTTTTTATGATATTGCAGACCAAGTTTTGAAATCCCTATTGGATTTAAACCCAAGCGATTGGGGTCTGCCGCGGTTTGACAATCCGGCGAGCTAAACCATGCTTCGTTGTGCGCACATTTACGATGAAATAGAGAAATAATCAACTATTATGCCTAGATTTGAAGGCACACTTTGATGGTTTTCGCTGGATTATCATTCGTACGTTGTTATTCCATTGATATTCTAAATTGGCCAGCGGCTTCAACAGTGACTATCGATATTCTGTTTTAAAACTTCCACAGCTGTTAATCGCTAGATGATGGATTACAATATAGGCCAACTAACGCTAACAGATGATGGATTACCCATCAATACTCAAATGACCCTTCTTTGACAACATAATTCCGGTCCATGAGGCCGACTTTAAGTATCGAAGAATTTCGACACAACATATGTAATATCAGGTCAAGTGTGTGACAAGTAAATTTTATCATTCTTCGTATGGTCAGGACGACGATAGTCGGTTTCCTTCATATACGCTTAAGAACACAATAATATGCCTCAATGGGTCGGCCTTCTTGTAGAAAATGCGCTTCACTCAAGTTCCGAGTTTGTTCATGGATGTCTAGATCCTATATCACTGAATTTGCACGATGCATATATCAGAAGTTTGCTCTTTCGCATCTCTTTCAACTATTGTATAACAATTGTCCAATGATAATGTATTAGTTTAAGCCGACTTATTTGATGATTTTCTTTTTCCACTTATTTGATACTTAATGTTCCAAACTAATCTACGTTGACAATTGTTAACGCTTAAAACTTGCAGGTTAATAAACTAAAACAACTAGTCCTGGTGGGCTTTAGGATAGAACTAAAATAAAATTGACTCATGATTTAAGTAGTTCACCCCTCAAAATTAGGCTACATCCATTGTGTTACTCAAATTATATTGATTTCAAATGTTACAAATAGCCCTTTCAAGAGGTTCTTACCGCTTTATATAGGCCCTCAATGAACCCATAAAGCTTTTCTCCCACATTTCTAGCATTTAATGTGCCAATTCCATTGACCAATGTGCTAACAACTTTTTTAACTATCAGTCGATATTTGGCGGTGAAGTGACGTTTGCTTAGTTATGATTGCATTCCCTTTTAGACCAATGTGTGACAAGCAGCTTGCTCGGCCTCGATTAGTTAACCATGTCACTTCGAGTAGCGGCCGACCACCTTCATGTCCCTTCCTAGAATTTTGCTTTTGGTTGTTGTTTAACACGTGGCTTGATTAGTGTTTGAGTAGGCCTTCTCCTAAGACATCATGCCATAAAGTTGTCAACCTTCCCACATGTCTTGTTGTACTTTTACACGCAAGCAGAAGCATATTCTAACAAAGTACCAAATATCAAACGTTGTAGGCGAAAGCTAAAACAAACAATCTCAAAATAAGAACACAAGTGATTAATGTGGTTCGGCATAAAGCCTACGTCCACAGGCGAAGCAGGGCAAGGAATTTCACTAAACAAAAGGAGATTACAAAAGAGTGTTTAACTCTCACAAACCCAAATCCTACAAATTACAAACCCAAAACCAAACGAGTAGAGAATCGAAAACAAACGGGGAATATTGTCCCAAATGCTCTCTAACTCACAAACTCACAAATTAACTCTAGCAAATTTGCCACATGAACGAGCCTTGAATTTGCCACACACTCATGACTCCAAATGGTGACCTCCACCCGAAACCCAATTAGAGAAACCTCTCTAAACCAATGGGAACGGAACACGAAATAAACTAACCCTAAGGTCCTATTTATATAGGACTTAGAGGTTACAATGAGAATCCTAATCCTAATTGGAAGTTAACCCAAATCCTAATCAAATAGGTAATTTACAAAATCTTTCCACCAAGTAAGGAATCCAACCAAGAAGCCAAATCTAAACTCAAATAGGACACCAAACGGAATAGGTAACACAAACCTAATTTCTACATCATCCAAATTTCAAGTCGTAAATCACAAAAATCTCCACCTCGGCAAGAAATTATCAAACTTCCAAATCAAATTTCAAATTGGGATAACAAATACAAACATAAATGTGCACCAATTCTTTTGAAAACTGATCTCCACAACGACTCAAAAAATCCAGAAGTCTGCAAAACTTGAAATTTCTTCCAACACCTTCTCCAACAAATTTCATTATGGAAACTAACAAATACGAGCCAAAAAATCTATGTAAAGCCCGAATAAACGACCAAAAATGCGAACTAGCACTTCACCAAAGTCTAGAACATCAAACTCCATCATATGACAATGCAGAGTGAACAAATTTTGCCTTAAATACAACCACATGGGATGGGTAAACAAGTTCTCAAACTTTAGCCACAACTCCGAAGCATATTTGACATCAACGACAACAAGATTGCTCCAAGTGCCTGCTCTAAGAGGTCGTCGTTTCTCCTTAGCGCTTTCAAAAGTCCTTGTTCAACTAACACTGCACGCATCTTCAATTGCCAAATACCAAAGTCATTCCTCCCCTCAAATTCTTCAAATATCAAATTTCACCAAATCCACAAAAAGGTTCATCATCAATGACAAACAAACCCCAAGTCAAAACCTAGGGCTTTGATACCACTTGTTGTACTTTTATGGTCAAGCGGAAGAATGTTTAACTCTCACAAACCCAAATCCCACAAATTCCAAACCCAAAACCAAACCGGTAAAGAACCCAAAACAAAATGGAGAAAATTCTCCCAAATGCTCGTTAACTCACAAACTCACAAATTGATTCTAACAAATTTGCCAAACGAACGAGCCATGAACTTTCTAGACACCCATGACTCCAAACAGTGACCTCCATCCAAAACCCAATTAGAGAAAACTCTCTAAACCAATAGTGCCGGCACACAAAATAACCAAACCCTAAGGTCCTATTTATATAGCACTTAGATTACAAGAGAATCATAATCCTAATCGGAAGTGATTCAAATCCTAATCAAATAGGTAATTAACAAAATCTCTCCACCAAGCAAAGAATTCAACCAAAAGTCAAATCGAAACCCAAAGAGAAGGGTCGATCTTAGCACTCAGGCATATCCTCTAAAGGTCATAAAGTACTTTATATAGTATGGTCGGACTGAGCTAGTGAGCGGTCGATCTTAGCACTCAGGCATATCCTTTTTAACTCTCTTGGGCCTTGGGTTATTTGTTTGATCCCAGCGCTATCTGTTTGAACCAATATATGTTTACTCCTCTAAGGGTGGTCGAGAATAACCTCCATTTGGTGGCGCTATTTTTCCCTCGGCCTTCAACAACGTCGATAAATCTGTCAAGATGGTTGTATGGATTTGTAAGTCCCTTGTAGCTTTTCATTTTTAGTGCTCAGGTATCGCCACTTGTCGGTTCGTTGAACAAGTCCTTAGAGAATGGTTGAGGAAACTCTTATTTGGAGTAGCCGGGGTTTTTGAGCTTAGACGCCCTGTTTCACAATCAGTCCCAAACACTTTTCATCACCTTACTCATGAGTTCCCTCAAGGTGCTCATCAAGTTGAGGTGATCGTGTGGGTTCTCGGTCAAGCCCTTGGATACTTGCTCCGCAGCTTGTACCCCTTTTACCCAAGCGTTTTCCTTTACTCGAAGCTTGCTATTTATGACTTCACAGGCATCTTCACTTCAACTCTTAACATCCCTTAGGGGAGGAGGACTTGCATTTCTTGGGTCGTTGGTAGGATCAGCCCCAAGTCGGGATGTGCTCTCGATCTTCTCGTTTGTCTAAGTGATTTGTTCCAGGACGTCAGCATCTTTTTCCTAGAGCAAGGTTTTTTTAGCATAGAGGAGGCTCCTTACCTCATTCATCTCTCTGACGTCGACAAGTATATCATTCATATTTTCCTCCAAGCTGGCAAGCCTAACCTTATCTTCTCGTCTTCTTGTACGGCTATTTGGACCTACTAGAAAGGGCTTTATCTCTCATCCACATGCTGATTTTTTTGCTTGGTTGAGCACTATCGAGGAATGTGCCTAAGATAACAAGGTAGAAAACACAACCAAATTGTTTGCGTTTCCCACAGACGGCAATAACTAAAATGAAATAGAGTCAGGATTTAAGTGGTTCACCCTTCAAAACTAGGCTGCATCCATAATGTTGCTTGGATTATATTGATTTCAAAGGTTATATATAACGCTCGGCTAAGACTATAATTCTATCTAGCTTTAGTTGTCTGAACCCCTACAAGAGGTTACCACCATTTTCTATAGGCCATTAATGAACCCAGAAAGCCTTTCTCTTATCTTTCTAGCATTTAATGTGCCACTTACATCGACCAATGTGCTGACAACTTTTTTAACCATCAGTCAATATTCGACGGGGAATTGATGTTTGCTGAGTCGAGAAGTGCATGCCCTTTTAGATCAATGTGTGCCAAGAGGCCTGCTCGGCGTTGATTAATTAACCATGTCACTATAAGCAGTGGCCTGACCACCTTTATGTCTTTGGTTTTGATTATTGATTGACACGTGGCCGATTAGTGTTTGAGTATGCCTGCTCCTAAGACCTTGTGCTATAAAGTTGTCAGCCTTCCCAATGTCTCTGGCGGTCGGAAAGTACTTTATGTAGCTTGCTCGAACTGAGCTAGTGAGCAGTCGGTCTTAGCGCTTGGGCATATCCTCTTTTAACTCCCTTGGGCCTTGGGCTTCTCAATCTTCTCTGGTCTTTGACTTTAATTGGGCCATGTGTGGTCTCTTTCTTGGCCTACACTATTTTGTGGGCCGAAAAAGACCCTACATTAACAACTTGTTATATACATTTCTACAAAGTATATATCTTGCCTTTTCATTTTATTTTATTTTTTATTGTATTATGTAGATATATACTACAAAAGTTGTCATAATTTTAGAAAGTTTTTGCAACTTTCTTTAATTGCCCCAGCATACATCAACAATAATTTTCAATTTCAGGGATCATCTTGATGAGGTGGATCAATTTCAGGGACCATTTATGATAAAAACCCTAATTGAAATGCGCTTGAAACTGTCATCTAGTCTCAATTTACCTCTTGAAACTGGTTTTGTCTCACTTTGCCCCCTACAACTGACATTTTCAACTATTTTGGTCTCAGTTCACCTCATTTCGTTAAAGAACTATTAAATTCAAGGTATTTTAGACATTTTATTTTTTACACTTCTATTTACCTCTAGCCTACACACTAAACCCATCTCAATTTCATTTTTGTCAATTCTAATTCTAATCCCATGAGTTAGGGCCTTTTTCAAACTAAATTATTCAATCAAAAGAAAAATTCCGAGAACAATGTGAAATTATTGGTTGCAAACTGTGAATGTTCATTAGATGTTTTTTTTTGTTTTTTTGTTTTTTTGTTTTTGGTTTGGGAAGTATTTTGGACATGATAGCTTAATGGTTTTTTTTTTTTTTTGAGATTATATTTAGTGTAGTTGATCTAATCTTTTTTTATCGATGAAACTTGTGGTTAGGCCAATTTCGATTAGAAAGATATCTCGAAATAGGTTGATCTTGTTTTCTTTCCGTTGTAATGAGTATTTTCCAAGTGAAATTGCCAATAAATGGTTGCCTTGCAAGTGAAATGACTCTAATAATAAAAATGTAACCCTTAGATTGGTTGATAATGATTTTGTTGCTTGGACTTTTTCTATTGATTGACTAATTTATTTTAAAAAATGCTTTTGGCCAAAATAGTCCATGAGATTTGCATAACTCCTTAATTTGGTTCTTGAGATTTGAAATCGATAGAACTGATCTCTGAGTTTGTCCACCATTGATCATTTTGGTCATTCTATGAAAAATCTCCATTAAATATGGATGAACAACAAAAAATACCCTCAATTTTTGTTAAATCATTTTGGCCCATTGTTTATTAAATTGAGGTATTTTTGTTCTTACTTAACATAATTTTTACGGAATGACCAAAACTCGCTTTAAATTAGAGTTGTCAAAAATGGAATTGAGATTGGTTTAGGCTAGAGGTAAATAAATGTGTAAAAAATAAGATGCCTAAAATAACCTTGAACTTAACAGTTCTTTAACGGAATGGGGTAAAGTGAGAACAAAAGAGTTGAAAATGTCAGTTTCAGGGGATTAAGTAAGACAAAACCAGTTTCAGATTGTAAATTGAGACTAAATGACAGTGTCCGAGAGTATTTCAATTGATAATCCTATAATATATACATGTGCTTTTCCTCTTTTGAATTTTAAGCGTCTTTTAACTATATTGAAGCTATTCATCTATGTATATTAACTACAGAATATGAAATCTTGCCAGCCCATTTGGTTTGCTTTTATAAAAGTGCAACTGTCCCTATTGAATACCAACTTTTTCTCAATTGCATTGGCACCATAGGCTTTTTCTTGTTCGATTTGATTGAAATTTAAGACCATTTATAGAACTTTAATGCTAATTAGGACCAGAGAAGTGGAAATAATCCACAGAGATAGAGTACAATGTCTAAACTCTAAAGGGTACTTCTACCTAATAGGCTCTAAATGATATTAATTTTTATTAACAGGCAAGTCATAGAATGCCAAAATACCTTAATTAACCTAATTAAAATGGTCCATATCTTAACCACTACCACTTGATAAGGTCAGGGTGCCTCTCACGTAGACGTAGACAATACACACACTATCTATATACAGGGAGCAGATTTGTAGTTTCATTTTTCCATACAACTTTTGATACACGTTTTTGTGAGCTCATTTCGTAATGTATTTCAACGATAAAAAAAAAGGTTATAAAATAATTTTCTTTTGAAATCGATGACAAGGGCCCATTTCATAATATACATATACAGGAAGCCTTTAAGGGAAGTGATCCTCATTTTTTTATAAAAGTGAAGATTAGTTATGGGACCCACACCACATCGAACTTTAACAATTTAAACTGTTTATTAGCCAAATTCTCTAAGAAACATTGAAATTTCATCATGATAGTTAAATAAGCAATTGCTTTCGGATTGAATTGAATTTTTGCAAAGATGATCTATGAATCAAGACTTACAAATTAGACGGTTCGGATTGTTGAAGTTTGATATGAAATAAATCTCACAATTAATCCCCTTTTTTTTTATATAAAAATAGAAATAATTTCCCTTAAAGGGTGTGTGTGTGTATATATATATATATATATATATATTTATTTATATTCCTTTTGTGCATTGTTCCATGTGCAACATAAATATATATTTTCGGTATGTGATAGGATGAAAGAGGTTGTTTACATGGTGGAGAACGCTAAGGAAACTCTTAAAAGTGAGACTCTCTATTGTTGACACGGAAATTAACATTAAACTATTAGGCGATAAAAAGTCTATGGAGAATTTCACTTTGAGAGAGTTCTTATCATTTCTCTACGTGGTGAATGCAAGAAGATAAATTGCAAATAATTTATAATCAATGCCAAACCCTAAAACGATACAGGCTAGAAACTTAACAATTAAGTGGTTTATATAGTTATCCTTAAGTATGTCGTACGATCGAGATGTTGATTGTGTTACATACATGTAAATAGCCAATATATATTTGAGAATAACCTCTCAAATTGTTTAAATACTCATATCAAACCCTGGCTCTAGCTCTGAAAATAAAATAAAAAGGAAAACCTACATAAACACCTAAAATTTTCTAAAACAATGAATTGAAGATTTGACACAGAGAACGACATTAAAATGCCAAAATTTCCCTGTCTGCTAACTGTTTGTATCATTCTAGTACACCTATCCCTGAAAGTGAAAAATATTTATTCCTTCTAATCTATCCTTTTGTTTTCTTAATCTATCCAACAATAAAACCTTTTTTTAACATTAAGAAGAAATATACTATAATGTAACGTTTGGTAAGTTAGAAACACCAATATGCATGCATACGTCCTTATATAATTTGGTTACAAATTAGTGAGAATAAAGGAAGACGGAATTCAAATATTCCATAACGAATTATATTTACATGTTGGAAACTTGCATGCTTGGAACCAATGGCAAATATTAAAATTAGTTTTCTTTTTAAATCAATGACAAGGAGACCGATTGGTTGTCATCTTCCCCAGTTCATTTTAGTGAACAATCAATTTGAATTCCTAATTTCATGAACACAAAAATGCATGCAAACGAGACTACTAAATTTCACCTTGGGAATGTTCGGACATCTTACGAACCTATAATATGGTGGCCAATTCAATGTGGATCTTTTACGGTCCTTAAACCATCCAAGTCCTAATGTATCCTAATATGACTTTGGTGGGTGTTGGGAATTGTTAAACCAAATACAAGACTGATTTGTAGTTATGTTCGATGGTAGCAAATCCGTCAGTAGCCATATTAGCTTCTTTGTATATGTGACTGTTTGGGCCAAAATAACACTTTGGGCTGAGCCTGGAAGTGTTCTCGGTCCAATAAGAAATATTGGGAATATTCCTTGCCATGGGCCGAGCCCAGTAGAATTTGGCTGAATTTTATTAGAGGATGGTTTTGCCTGGATAAGGGTGAAGTGATCGAATCCTAGTGCAATAAGGATTCTTCAGAAGTTAAGGATGCTTCGAATAAGAAAAGATGTCAAGAATCAAGGGATTTAATCTAAATGATTAAAGAGCTTGGTTCAAAATCCTATGAGAGTTAGGATTGGTCGAAACCTAATCATATTGGGTTGAGGAGTTCTAGTCCGAGTGAAATTTCACCTCGACCATTAGGGAAATTACTACTATAAATAGAAAGGGGAGTGCATCATTCAAGCCCCCTCCAATTAACACACAACTGCCATGTGCAAACCTCTCAAACACCTTGAGATTTTTATTTTCTTTTTTCCTACCATCACATCTTCAGTTTGGATAAACAGCACTATAGAGGCAATTGCTGACATGTTCAGTTTGGATAAACAACACTAAAGCTGTAGAATCAGCAGGTTGAGGAGCACCTTCAATTTGGATAAACAACACTGCTTCGCGACCGACTGATTATCTATCCAAGTCTTGGTTAATGAGGATTTCCAAGTCCTTATTGGAAGAGGTCATCTGACCAACCTTCTCGGTGAAGTGATGTGTTACCAGGCTCGGCACATTGAAAGCTGAGTTTATTTTATGACTGGATATTCGCAAGTACATTTTAGAGTTTGGCATTCAGACGGCCGAACCACATTTAAAATCAAGACACTTATCTCTTTTGAGTATTTGTATTCGTACAATCTGGTACCAGTTCAGCGTTATTATATTTGCATAAATATAATTACTGAGACCGAACCAGTGCCGACGATTCATGAACTTCGAAGATACTAGCAGCCTTGTCTTCAGGCTCTAAAACCTAAAGGCTGAGACAAGTTCCTTTCACCGCCGCAAACGCATAACATAGAAGTCAGCAACGCACCTAACGACACATTTACATATTTTACTCTCCAGCCGAACTCGACCTACGATTTGGCATACCCCGTATTTAACCAAATGACGTAGTTAGCTCATTAATTACAGGGCATGCGGGCCACGTAGGCTAGGTAGTTTTTAGGGTCAACATTTTAGCACGCCTAGTGGGACCCAATGTTAAAGCTACGAAGTTCATGACCACTGAGACATGATCAATTAAAAAGAAAACAATTATGGGTAAATCGACTACCAGTTTAGCACCTATAGTTCAAACTACAGTCCAAGGTATCGCGTCGCGGGCATAAGATCTTTCTGTTGCCGTGACACCTAAAGCCACAAGCACGGTTCGCCGAGAAACATAAATTAATCTCGGTGGTCAGAGCCATGATGTCGTGGTCTTCACCCAGACTAACAGGGCAGCAAAATATGGTTTTATCGAAGGCTTGGTAAAGGATTGCAACGACGACGATGAAACCTCTGGTTCACCGTCTAAATCTTTTTTCCGACGATGATGAAACCTCTTGAAGCGGTGTGTGATAACAACTCGGTGAATAATCAGTTGCTTGAAAAAATTAGTTAACAAAGCTCACGAGAATGAGCCTGTGGATCAACCCAGGCATCACCCTTTTTTAAAGAATGCTTCTTTAGGAGGTGAAAGGTTGTCGTTGGTATAGGCCAAGGTGGAATTCACTCGGCCTAGGATGATCGATCTTGGAAAAACATACAGTGAGCCAAGCACCAGTTAGGCCAAATTTGGCTGAAGAACAGTAATAACATATGTGGATATGGTTGAAGTCCAGTGAATGATTGATTCGGCCTTGAAAAAAAAAAGCCGAAATTCCCAAAGTTTATCCATCCATACCCGACCATTGTTGAAAGGTTTGAATATCCCTGAGGATTCAAGATTCTGGATTTCAATCTCTTCGCTGGAGAATTATCCTTGTCTTCACTAGAACACGTGACTAGATTCATCGCTCAATATGGAGATTTCAACAGTGATTTCCATAAACTACAACTGTTTAATTTCTTGTTGATGGGCATGACGTTCATATGGTATATCAACCTTCCATCAAATTCCATACAAAACTAGGAAGAACTGATTGAGAAATTCATAAGCCATTTTATCGACCCAAAATGGAAGTGTTAGTATCTTTTTTAGACGCGACCGAGATAGTGATTGACAAACCTTATGTATGCAAAACACTGGCTCATGCTAGTTCTAAGGATGTCAAAACACGCTCGGCCTCTATTGAAGCAACCATTAAAACATCAAAGGTATACACTTTTGACATCACCAAGGCTGATGCTATCTTCAACCAGCTACTACTTGCAAAGATCATTAAGCTTCGGACGGGGCATGACATTCCTAAGGCCGAAGATTTAAAATGGAAACCATATTGCAAGTATCATAACTCAAACAAGCATACGACGAATAATTGCATCATGTTTGGTGATGCCATTCAAAGCTAGATCGACAATGGCAAATTGAAATTCCCGGAGAAGACACAAATGTTGGTTGATGCTGATCATTTTCCTTCAGTAACGGTGAGCATGATGGATGCCCATCTGCTGAAGGATAAGAAAAAAAGAAAAGCTGAGTACATCCCAACATACCACGTCCCAAAACAGAATTCCCGGCCGTGTTTGAAAATAGATTTCTTATCCCAAAATGACTCGCCTAGTTTTTTCTCGAATCCAGTTTATGTTGAGCCAGTATCTGACTCATGTTCAGATAAGTCTGAAAGCCCAATGATCCTATGCAGTAGATGCCAATCAGAAGTCATTATAGCCGAGCCAAAACCAAAGAAACCTTCAGCCAAATCACCACAACCCGCACCTACGATTTTGGTGAAATCTCAGCCAGTGCTCGACTCAGGTCAATGCCAACAAAGGGTTTTTGACAAACTCGACCCTCAACAACATAGTTAAAAACTAGGGTAAAGTACAAAAAACTACCTCAACTATTGGTGTCACGACACTTTCATACCTCATCTTTTAAAATTGACAATGTCATACCTCATCTTTCGAATTTGTGCCAATATCAGACATCCGTCAGTTTTTCTGTTAATTTCTTAGTTAAGTGCTGAGGTGGCCATATTTTTTATTAAAAAATTAATTAAATATTTTTAAAAATTAATTAAATATTAAAAACTAAAAAAAAAAATCATTTATTTTATTTTTTTTTGCATAGGACCACCCTTATCCCCCTCACCCTTTCTTCCCTCTTCCGTCCTCCCCCAACCCAAAACCAGAACCACCCTAAACCCAGATCCCACCAGCCCCAACACATCTCCCTCCCCCCCACACCACCTGCTGCAACACCCAAACCCATCACCCCAACCCGCCACCACCAACACCGCCACCAGTTCCGCCCTTTTTTTCTCCTAAGATCCTCTCTTATTCTCCTCGAATTTTCGTCCTCGTCAGTGAAAATGGTTCGGGTCGGATGACCCGTGTCTGGGCAATCAGCTAAGTTGCAGAGATAGAGATGATGGTGGCCTCTAGAGCGCGGGTATCTGAGAATATGAGGAAAAATGCACAAAATTGCAAGCTTGATTTCGGAGCTCCGAAAACCCGCTTCGGCGAAGACTCGACTGACGACCGGGTCATCGAGAATCGATAGAATCAGGTGCTGGAGCTCTACTTTAATGGCGGAGATCGAGGACTGCTGTGAGAGCTAGTGGTAAATCTCGGGCTGCCTTCGCTGGTTGGCGAGTTCGAAACGGGCGGGTCGTCGGCGAGTTGGGTCGAGGAGACCTGGTCGAGCGAGGCGTTGAGGCAGAGCTTCATAGCGAGAGCTTGGAGAAGTGGGTTTGTGGCTGATGGCGGTGGCGAGTAGGGGTGGTGGGATGTTGGTGCAGCAAATGGCAGTGGTGAGGGGGTCGCTAGTGTTGGTGTGCCCTAGCCTGCAGAATGGGCAAGTTAGGGTGGAGCATTACAGGTCGGGCGGGAAGGGTTTCTGGGTTTTGGGATACAGGGAGAGAGAACAGAGAAAGGCGAGAGAAAGAGAGGGTTGGGTGGGAGAGAAGGGAATCTGGGTTTTTTGGGAGGGGGACATGGGTTGAAGGGTTTTTTTTGGTTTTTTGTTTTTTGTTTTTTTTTTAATATTTAATTAATTTTTTAATAAAAAATCTAGCCACGTCAGCACTTAACTGAGAAATTAACAGAAAAACTAACGGAGGTATGACATTGGCACAAATTCGTAAGATGGGGTATGACATTGTCAATTTTAAAAGATGAGGTATGAAAGTGTCGTGACACCAATAGTTGAGGAAGTTTTTTGTACTTTACCCTAAAAACTAACTTTAGTTAGACGGCTGCTTGATTTCAACGGGCCGTCTTATGATGAGGACTACTATGTACACAACTCTGGAAGTTCAAGTTTATCCACGACCCAGCGAACATTCAAACCACCTGAGCCATGCGACCACCTTTGTATAGTTATAATTCCTTTACCGGCGCATATACTGTTTTGTCTAAATCCGAGAAACGTAGTCGACAAAGGATGGACTGCATGGCCCGTCGGCGAACGGCTTAGGAAGTTTCAGTCCCAAAATGGCATCCTAAATAAATGGCAAAAAATGAGGATGATTGACAAACTCTGGCGATCATGACCGAGTTGCTTTAACGGAAGAAGGTAATTGATCGCGATTTTGAAACCAAGATTAAAGAATCAGAGAAACGAATCAAACTTCTTCTCCGACCTGGAGAAATGAAAGCTCACATTGAGCATTTTAGGAAAAAGGCCGAAAGCAAACTTCCTTCATTACCGCCACAAGAGCCATTGATTAAAGTCAGATGGAATCGCCATCTGCGATTTTTTGGCAAGGCTCTAGAATACATGCGGGAATTTCACAAGCAGAATTTGATAAACGACCTATATGACTTCCTAAAGGCATGTCAGGAGTTTCTCGATTTAGCTTTGACCAGCCCCGATGTCAAACAAATTATTCAGAAATCGTCTGATTTGGGGATAAAGGCCAGATTCCAACACATTCGTGAAGCCAGTGTTCTCGGCTTCGACGTCGACCCATACACCGATTTACACACTGCAGACCTCCCATTCTTTTTAGATGATCTGCAATATTTGCAACATCATTTTGAGGATTTTTCGGCTGTATCCTTATTTGGCCTCACAACCGAAGAGATGGAGCGAGTTGAAAGGTTGGATGCCTATTTAGACACACGAGATGCTCATATTGCATATCAAGAATGGGTTCACAAAGCTTTGCAAACACATGACCAAGTCCCAGCGATAATGGAACCAGTTGCCGAAACCGAAGATGAAACAGCCACGCCAGGTACACCAGGTGCACATATTTTACATGTGGTTGAAGATGACGTAGTTGGTGTGACCAAAGATCAAGATATTCTACCAAATGATCCAAAAGATGGAGATCGCGACCTAATGGGGCCCTCAGTCCTAGACAACATTGAAATTAGCATGGTCCATGTCCTATCTGCAGAATTCCAACCAACTACGTCTCAACAAAGCTTTTTAGACGGTGATGTAGTTGCCAAAGAAAAGCTCCGACCAACCTTAGCTGAGTTATTTCCCTGCTCTTTGGCCGTCAACCTTCATCACATGAAGCCGTTGTATGTAACAGCTCATATTGAAGGATATCTGATATCCAAAGTTTTCGTTGACTGTGGGGCAAAAGTCAACATCATGCTTGTTTTTATAATGAAAGCTCTGCGACACTCCAAAGATGAAATCATTCCATCCTGCTTGACCATGAGCAGCTTTGTTGGCGATAAATCTCAGACTAAAAAAGTCCTACCTTTAGAAGTAAATATCACAGGTCGAAATCATATGACCGCTTTTGTTATAGTTGATTCAAAGACCGAGTATAATGCATTGTTCGGTTGTGACTGGATCCACCAGACTGGCTATATCCCTTCGTCATTATACCAGGTCTTTATTTTCTTGGACGGCAAATCGACCGTAGTTCATTTGGCTGATAACTAGTCGTTTGAAGCCAACATGATTCAAGCACGTTATTACGACGACCAGGTCGACTATATCACTTTACAAGGCTTTAACGAAGAATGAAGGCATACCAGAATCTCTGTCCAGAAAGCCATCGAGGTTGGCATTGAAACCATTCAATAGGATTCGGCAAGACCTGGATTGGCTGACTTAGCCAATTATCTTAATGACTGACGCAACACGACGGGACGAACAAAAGGCCGCAATTTCATCTACGATGGAACGGCTGTTGGCCCACTGGTACAACATTTCCAAGCAGCCATATTCTAGCATAAACTTAGTAGAGTTCCTCACTGAACGGAATAACGGCCTAGAGTTGTCATTCGATAAAATTTGATTTGCACCGGCTGAGCTCGAAGATATTCGAGCTGAAGTCAAAGATCATTTAGAAGAGATAAATGTTGGAAATGCCGACGAACATTGGCCTTTATTTATTAGTTCCTTGTTGCCTCAGCCCATGAAGGGCGAACTTTGTAAATTACTTGAGGAATTTAAAGACTGTTTTACTTAGAGTTACCATGAGATGCCTGGCCTTGATCGAACACTGGTTTGACACAAACTGCGTATCAAACCTAGATGTAAACCTTTCAACCAACCTCCAAGACGATTCTCGACCGAAGTTCAGCTCGGCATAAAAGATGAACTTGTTCAACTTTTAAAAGTCGGCTTTTTTCAGACAGCTCGATACGTCGAATGGTTGGCGAATATTGTCCCAATCTTGAAGAAAAATGGTGTTTTGCGCATTTGTATCGATTTTCGTAATCTAAATTTGGCAACCCGTAAAGATGAATATCCAATGCTGATTTCAGATTTATTAATCAATGTCGTAGCAAACCACGAGATTTTATCTTTCATAGACGGCCACGCCGGTTACAAACAATTTTTTATTGCCGAAGTAGATATTCATAAAACTATTTTTCGGTGTCCGATGCACTAGCAACCTACGAATGGGTTGTCATGCCTTTCGGACTTAAGAACACCAGTGCCACATATCAACGTGCCATGAATACCATTTTCCACGACCTGATTGGCACAATTGTTGAAGTATACATCGATGATGTCGTAGTCAAGTCCAAACGCAATCGAACACAGTTAGAGGATCTTCGGCTAACTTTCCTCTACATACGCCATCATAAACTCAAAATGAACCCTGCTAAATGTGCCTTTGGCGTATCTGTAGGAATTTTTTGGGTTTCCTTATGCATCATTGAGGAATCGAGGTGGATACGAACAAGGCTCGTGTGATTATCGATGCTCCACCCTCAACGACAAAGAAACAGTTGCAATCCTTGCTCGGCAAAATCAATTTTCTTCGCCAATTTATTTCTAATTCAACAGGAAAAATGAAAGCTTTTTCTACGCTCCTGAAACTCAAAGGTTCCAACCGATTCGAATAGTGAGAAGAACATCAGGACGCCTTTACACAAATTAAGGTTTCTCTCACTAGCCCTCATGTTCTCATGCCGCCTCAGCTCGACAAGTCTATTAAGTTGTACATCTCAGCTGCCGAAAAATCCATTGGTTGTCTCCTAGCACAAGATAACGACACTGGTCGGGAACATGCCATCTTTTATCTCAGCCGAAATATCAACTCGGTTGAAATAAATTATTCGTCCTTCGAGAAACTTTGCTTGGCTTTATTCTTTGCCGCATCCAAACTCATGCATCACATGCTCCCTTCCGTTACTCAAGTCATTACCCAAACTGATGTTATTCGTTACATGCTTACTCGACCAATAGTCAAAGGCCACATTGGAAAATGGACAATGTCTTTATCTAAATATAGTTTGCAGTATGTGCCCCAAAAAGTCATCAAATGTCAGGCCATAACAGATTTCTTTGCCCAACAACCTTCTCCATACATATTTGGGGGCAACGATGTAGAAATTAGCATGGTGTTAACACACAAAAATTGTTGGACGATGTATTTCGATGGGTCTAGTACTACGACCTCAACTGGTGTCAATATTGTCATCCAATCACATGATCACTACATATGGTATTTTTCTCTCAAGTTAGATTTCGACTAGACAAATAACTAGGCCGAATACGAAGCACTTGTTATCGGCCTTAATATTCTATTCTTCTTGACTTGAAAGCAGCTCGAGTACTTGTCCTCAGCGATTCAAAGCTTGTCATTAACCAGCTCAACGAGACTTTTTGTTACATGAGTTATACTATGTTGCCCTATCACATAGTCGCCAACTATTTAGCCGAATCATTTATAGGCATCACATTCAAGCATATCTCTCAAATTCAGAATACTGATGCTGATGAGTTGGCTCAAATCGCCTCCGAAGCATAACTTTTGGGGGGCGAGGTAGGCCAGGTCATACCAATTGATCAACGTCCTTACCCGGCCTTGGTCAATCAACAAACTCTTAAACCGGACAACATAATTCAAACACGAGTTATGTCTTTACCGTCATTACTCGAACGAGAGGCTCCCGTAGGTATCTGCACAGTCAAAACATTGCCAGATGATTGGAGAAGGTCGATTATACGATATCTCGATAATCCTAATGGCAAACACAATTGCAAGACAAGGGTACACGACACGAATTATGTGGTATACCAAAACGAATTGTACTGAAAAGGTGATGATGGTTTGTTGTTGTTATGTCTCGGCCCAGAATAGGCCATTCAAGTAATTTCTGAGGTTCATGAACGAATATGCAATGCCTATGGTTGCTTCGACAACACAGATATATTTGGCCAAGTATTTTGAATGATTCTATAGAATATGC
Source organism: Malus fusca (assembly GCA_035220775.1). Taxonomy (NCBI): domain Eukaryota; kingdom Viridiplantae; phylum Streptophyta; class Magnoliopsida; order Rosales; family Rosaceae; genus Malus; species Malus fusca. The sequence goes on along the minus strand of CM069071.1, from coordinate 24,455,313 downwards.
ACACAGTTGCGTATAATGTCAAATCCACGAACTTATCCAAATAGTCTTGGCCGAATTGCTTCATTCAGTCACCAAACCATGGCCATTCAGAGGATGGGCCATGGATGTGATTGGCAAAATCACAAAGTCATTTGGATCAGCAAAACATGGGTGGATACTTGTAGCAACAGATTACTTCACCAAGTGGGTGGAAGCAAAGTCATATGCCGAGTTAACAAGATTCGACGTCCCAGAAACGATTATCACAGATAACGGCACAATTTTCACGGTCGATAAGTTTGGAGACTACACGGTCAATTTGAAAATTTGGCTCGAACAGTCCACGCCATATTACCCACAGGCGAGGCATGTCGTAGCAAGTAACAAAGTTATGATCGGTATTCTCGAGAAAATGGTGAATGAAAAGCCTGGCATGTGGCATTTAAGATTAAATGAGGCATTATGGGCATATAGAACTTCACTTCGATCAACAGGAACACCTTCATATACTTTGACCTATGGCCATGATGCAATTTTGCCAGTCGAGCTGAGTATAAACTCGTTGCGAATTATCGAACAAAATAGTTTGTTCAGCGCCGAATATAGTCAAGCCATGAGGCAGGATTTAGAGGATATGGAGTAGGCTCGACTTGTTTCCTATAATCTGTTAGTGGTATAAAAAAAGATCACCGAGCGAGCTTATAATCAACGAGTAAAGCAAAAGACATTCAACGAAGGTGACTTGGTCTGGCAAACGGTGTTACCAATTGGGATTAAGGACCCCAGATATAGGAAATGGCCGCTGAATTGGGAAGGACCATTTATCGTACACAAGGTTTTCGGCAATGGGGCATACCATCTCAAGGATCGAACTGGTTTAATACATAAGTTGCCAATCAATGGGAAATTCTTAAAAAAGTATTATCCAGTTACTTGGAAGATGCAAGAATAGAAGATATTTCATTAAGATGGCAAAAAAAATACATGTGTATGTATATAATAGTCAACCGGCCCATAAGTCAGCACCAAGAACATAATCTATGGGGTCGAAAGAATGAAGGCTTCAATTGTAGTTTTTAACTCCAACCTCTTTACATCGCCTATAGTGATTTCAACCTGCCGAGTCTTAATGTCAGCCTTCAGCTTTTGTATCCGCTTCGCGCCAGCTGCGTACCCTGCCAAATGGGGTTTATTTGCCTCGAAGTCCCTCTCAAGCTCAGACGCAATGGTAGACCTTTGGGATTGAAGTTCGGCAATTTCACAGTCGAGATCTACCATTTTCTCTTTCTTCACTTTCATCGCCTCTAGTTTTAGTAAGATAGTTTCTTGAGCGGTTGTCGCAGCTTTTAGGTCTCGTCGGCTTTTTTAGTTTTCTCGAAAATCTAAAAATATAGCCGAGTTCGCTCCATAATGGTCATCAAGTGAATAACGCTTTCATTACTTACTAGACCATCAGCTGTAAGGATGTTTAAGAATTCTCCTACAGAGTTGAGGCTTTTTGTTTGAAGAGCTTGCAAAGTCGAGAAGGACAAAGTTTCTTGAAGTTTAGTCAAAGATTTAGACTTGGCTGAAGGGAAATTTATGAGATTATAGAATGGGATTTCAATAAGACTATCATGCATATACAAATCAAATTTAATATACGAAAGCAGCGGAAGCCTTTATAACATATTATCAAAGCTATAGTCATGCAAATCCCCTTCAAGGTTCATAGGTTTATATATAATGCATCAAAACATTTTAAAGAGAAGAACAAAGTGAAGGTTTAGTCTTATACCTCTTGATCTAGACTTGAGACCAAGGATGGACCACCTCCAAGCCCTTTGTTCCTTGAACTCCTTGAGCCTAGCTTCCCTCCTTGCCTCCTCCACTTTGATAGAATGAGTGCTCCTAGGTTCTCTTCAAGTTTCCAAAGTAGGAAACCTCTAAAGATCCTCACCCACTAGTGTAGTGAGAAGGATGAAGGAATAACCAAAAGGGTGTAAGATATGTTAGTAAAAACACCCCAATGGTGGCCGGCCTTTGTGTAGTAAGAGAGCTATTTTTCTTTTGCCTCTTTGTTGTTTTAAACACACAAAAACCCTTTTGAACAATATCTCTATAAAGTTCCTTATATAGACAAAAGAAACCTAGTCAACAACTTGACTAAATATCTCACCCTTTCCTACCTAAAGTGGCCGGCCCTCTTTGTGTTGTTTGGGCTTTGGGCTTTCATTTATTTCAAGTCATCCAATGCTTGAATAAAAGCCCAATGGGCCCAATTAAACCCGAACGTTTCTTTAAGCCCAAAACGATCTTTATCGCTTTTATGATTTCTTTAGACTTTCTAAATTAATCACAACACTTAATTAATCCAATTAATTGTTTCCATCATCCATTAATTACTCACTACAATAGTGTATTGGTGAACAATCTTTTAGGTTCTAATTAGCAAGGCAGTGAGGTGATTGGCATAAATCCAATTGATTATATTTAATTCAATCACTTGGTGAATTGAAACTTCATTTTAATTCACCTTCTTCTTTGATGACTACATTTAATCATCTAGAAGAACTAACAAGCTATGAGTGACATCTAACCATATGTCATAGCTACCCAAGCTAATGTAGAAGTTTATTCGGAGAACCTATTCCATTGGAATTACAATGTAATTCGATCATTCTCTAATACAATACTCTCAATCACATTACTAGGGTATGGATATATTATGTCAAACCCCTAATGTGATTATTCCTTCTTATATGATTCTTTTGAGTCGTATAGGAACGCTTTCCTTTTAATACGCTCGATACTTCGGCCGAAGATTCCCGAATCATATCTTAGAGTATTCTTCCTCTCTTATCGAGGATTAGAGATTCCTTGTTGCGCATACACTTGCCTTCATGACTAAGTGGCTTAACCCCGACTATGCCGTTGACGCTCTGATAGAGTGACGTTTGACATAATCAAAGATTAAGTACTTAACCACAAGACAACGACGATGCCTCAGGTCAAATGACTACTTACATTATTCCAACCATTTGAGTTACTTGCTTGACATGTGAGTAGACCTCCATACAAGTACTCTCGTTCGATTGTGTTCAGTGAACTCATTCCCTTAATGAGCACCTACATACTTGTCTTAGTGTCACAACACGAATGGGATGAGACTTTCCATCCTTCCATTTGAAGCAGACACAGTATGTACCGGTCTATGCATTGTCAGTATCCCTCCGACAATCCAATGACCAGGAACCTTTTTGGACATTTGGTTATGTGAAGAAGGTCTCTGTAGTCTAACATCATTAGATTACTTCTTCAATCGATCCATTGTCCATGGATACACTATTTAAGACATATATCGTTTATTGAGATAGTCCTAATTCGTGTCTTTGCCATTTGATGTATAAGAATCATCTATACATCCATTCATTTGTCCTGAAAGGTTTCTTCCAAAGATTGACTTTCAGGGCATTTTTCCAACATTGGCTGAGGCTACAAAAAGACCGGTTGTCCCGGATGTGCTGGCAAAATAGGCATCAAGCTCGACCTCCCATAAAGGCTGCATAAAAAGGAATGTTAGATAAGCAAAATCTAAAGGAAAGAATGACGAGAGAAGTTGCTTTTAAACCTGTTGAGAAGTGACTTCGGCCATATCTTTTGGGTTGTTAGTCAAACCCAGATAACTTAATGGTCGAGCCCAATGTTTAAGAAAACACTTCAATTCATATGGCTGATGAAGGCTATCTATGTTCGATGGCCATTGAGGCCACCACGAAATATAGACAACGCCCTGTGGCGCATAAAATTTTCAATGGAATGAATGATTGGGCACCTGACAGTTAACGTTTTTACTTCGATTTAGCGTTATAAGATTAAGTAAAAATCAAAATGAAAAAGAGACTTACAAAGGCCGAAATGACGTCTTAGACAGGGATGCTAAGATCTTGGTCTTGAGGGTGAGCTGGTGTCATGGCGGTCACTTCTTGTTCTGCAGGAACTGTCGACTCGACGGCTGGCCCTTCAACGACTGCATCAGGGTCGGCACGGTTAGTCGCTTCGGCCAGTGGATGGGTATAAAGGATGCAACACTCAGCTGCTCAGCCTTGGCCTGGACTAGGCATAAAGGATGCAACAGCCTTGCCTTTATCCAGAGGAATGAGACCAACACTCAGCTGCTCAGCCGGTCGAGGGCTCCTTGTTAGAAGACTCGACTCGTTATCACCGTTATAATCACGACTTAGAAATTTCAGTAAAGTCAATAGGGATATATGCGAAGAATGCTATGGTGTTCCTATACCTCTTCGTCCAAGACAAGCAGAGCTATTATCTTTGGATTGGGCGAGGGAGCTGTCACGGCCGAATGAGCCATTGCCTCATCGGGAACGGTGTAGGGTTCTAGGCCGACAACAGTTACGTCGAGTTGGGGGTCAACTGAAGTTTGAATTACAGGTTTCTAGGCCGCCATGTTTTGTGTTTACTGTTCAACCAAGATAGCAGGTTCTACCATCGGTTGTACAGTGGCCATTTTGTTAGCAGTCGAGGCCAAAGGATCTGGTAACGTCCCCATGAGTACCTAAGCATCAGGAGGAACATGAGCGGTTTCAAGAGTGGTCGCTCTTGTGTCCTGACTGGAGATGACGAGGATCTCACGTGCCCTTTTCTTGGCTTTTGTCTTCACCTATTTTGAGGGTTACGCGGCGTCGACAGTTGTCCTAGTCAAGGAATGAGGCCGTTTGCCCGTCACCATAGGCCCAATAGCAGTATTTGCCGAACTTGGCATAACTGAAGCCACTTTGCCAGATATTAGTTTGCGCAGCAACGGCATCCGCTGGGGTTGAGGTGGCCGTGGCAGCAACAACCTTCTTTGGAGGAGGGGCGAGCTTTTTCTTGGCCTCGACCATTATAACCAATTTGACCAACATTATTGATCGACCACCTGGAAAAACTAATCTAGAGTCAGGATGAAGAATATTGGTCAAATATATATATATATGCAAGCAAAAACATTGGGAATAAAAGTACCTTGAGCTGTGTCTTTGGATGTTGGAGCAAGAGTTTTCTTCGGTCGGTCGCCAAAGATTTTGTTTATGGTTTCTTCGACCGACGTGCTAAAGAAATCTTTGGTGTAGATATCCCACCAGTCGGCGAAGATACTAGTATCGTGGGTTCAAGGGTATTCAGTCGAAGGTGGAATTTGGTGCACTATTCTTGAAACTCTTTCTCCACTTCTTCACATTCTCTTTCCGAGGAACCAGAGAGTCGTTCTCAGCTCAGGAGTGAGCGGGAAGTGAGTAGTGGCACAGGGCAGCCTTGGAGATAGCCTAACTGTTAAGTCAGAAAATGGGGAGGGTAAATTTCCCAACTGGCCCGTGAGGCATAACAACCAAAAGGGAGGTCACGAGCCAGCACAAATGATCCTCAGTTTTTTCAAAGATCGACATCTTCTGATTCTTCCCATACAAATGTGGGAAGTCTGATAGAGAAAGGATATTTAAAAATCTTCGACGATAGACCAAGAATTCGTCGTTAGTGAGGTCGTCTAGGCCGAAGAAATATTTAAAAATCTCTTCGGCCGAGTGAGTTGGTGTAGGGGTGTGAAGCCAGTTGAAGGCCTATTACTTTAGAAGAATCAAAATTAAAACTCCCTGGCCTCAGAGTGGCAAAGTAGACTTGTAACCAAAGTTGGAAGTGAAGGGAAAATTATGAGTTTACTAGATTTGGGATTTCAAAATGACTAGCATGCATATACAATCCTAGATTTATATACATACGCAACGGAAGCATTTATAACAAGTTATCAAAGTTATAGTCATGTAAATCCCCTTCAAGGTTCATAGGTTTAAATATAATGCATCAAAACAATTTTGCTTAAGAACAAAGTCAAGGAATAGATCTATACCTCTTGTTCTTGATTTTAGACCAAGGATGGACCACCTCCAAGCTCTTTGTTCCTTGAATTCCTTGAGCCTAGCTTCCCTCATTGCCTCCTCCACTTTGATAGAATGAGTGCTCCTAGGTTCTCTTCAAGTCCCCAAAGTAGAAGACCTCTAAAGATCCTCACCCACTAGTATAATGAGAAGGATGAAGGAATGACCAAAAGGATGAAAAGTTGTTAGCCAATTCACCCTCAAGGTGGCAAGCCTAATTGAGAGAGAGAGAGAGATGGTTGTTTTGATTTTGTGTTTCTAAAACTCACAAAACAATTAAAGGAATCAAACTCTATAAAGTTCCTTATATATTATCAAAACCCTAGTCAACAAATTGACCAAACAACTCTCCCAAACCCTTTAGTATGGCCGGCCCTATTGTGTTAATTTGGGCTTTGGGCTTTCATTTATTTCAAGTCATCCAATGCTTGAATAAAAGCCCAATGGGCCTAATTAAACCCGAACATTTCTTTAAGCCCAAAACGATCTTTTATCGCTTTTATGATTTCTTTAGACTTTCTAAATTAATTAAAACACTTAATTAATCCAATTAATTAATTCCATCATCCATTAATTACCCACTACAATAGTGTTTTTGGTGAACAATCTTTTAGGTTCTAATTAGCAAGGCAGTGAGGTGATTGGTCATTAATTCAATTTAATTTCAATCACTAGTGAATCAAAACTTCATTTTAATTCACCATTCTTCTTTGATGACTATGTTGATTTATCTTAGAAGAACTCACAAACTATGAGTGACATCTAACCATATGTCATAGCTACCCAAGCTAATGTAGAAGTTTATTCGGAGAACCTATTCAGTTGGAATTACAATGTAATTCGATCCTTCTCTAATACAATACTCTCAATCATATTACTAGGGTATGGATATATTATGTCAAACCCCTAATGTGATTATTCCTTCTTATATGATTCTTTTGAGTCGTATAGGAACGCATTCCTTTCAATACGCTCGATACTTCGGCCGAAGATTTCCGAATCATATCTTAGAGTATTCTTCCTCTCTTACCGAGGATTAGAGATTCCTTGTTGCGCATACACTTGCCTTCATGACTAAGTGGCTTAACCCCAACTATGCCGTTGACATTCTGAAAGATTGACGTTTGACATAATCAAAGATTAAGTACTTAACCACAAGACAACGACGATGCCTCAGGTCTAAGGACTACTTACATTATTCCAACCTTTAGAGTTACTTGCTTGACATGTGAGTAGACCTCCATGCAAGTACTCTCGTTCGATTGTGTTCAGTGAACTCATTCCCCTAATGAGCACCTACATACTTGTCTTAGTGTCACAACACGAATGGGATGAGACTTTCCATCCTTCCATTTGAAGCAGACATAGTATGTACCGATCTACGGATTGTCAGTTTCCCTCTGACAATCCAATGACCAAGAACCTTTTGGACATTTGGTTATCTGAAGAAGGTCTCTGTAGTCTAACATCATTAGATTACTTCTTCAATCCATCCATTGTCCATGGATACACTATTTAAGACATATATCGTTTATTGAGATAGTCCTAATTCGTGTTTTTGCCATTTGATGTATAAGAATCATCTATACATCTATTCATTTGTCCTGAAAGGTTTCTTCCAAAGATTGGCTTTCAGGGCATATTTCCAACAGGAAGACCTAGAGTGGATCGTTTTGGTACGGGTTGATTTTCCTAACAATTGCCTTGGTTAGGCAGTGTGTGAGGTGGCAATGATGGTGGGACTAAGGGCCAAATGGTTACCGCTGGCCAGGGCTTCAGCCACTGGCATGTTCTCGACGAGGTATTTGTTTGACTTGGTACAAAAGATGAACTTATTGTATCAGTAAAACAAGAAAGCCTCGTGTTCTCCCTTTTTGAGTTTTTCTTTTTCTCGGCCGGTGAAGTGGCTAATAAGTGTGCTGTAGTTGAAAAAGTTCTTGTGAACTTGTTCACTTAGTCTTTCGGCACTTCCTTTTGGTTATCCTTCTGTAAAACTTCGAGAGCACGCTCGTCGAAAACTGTTTTCAAGTCCAGGTCGAATTGATACCAAAAGAGATAGGTATCAACTGGAAGACCAAATGGAGAGTTGCCAATGATAGCTGTTATGTCAAGAACGGTTGGTCTAATAAAGCCGAGTGGAAGCAACATAGTGTTGGTGGCCGAGCATCAGAAGCTCAGAGCAGCCATCAGGAACTCTCGGTACATGTTGGTCTTGATGGTTGAGAGTTTAATGGTGTCGAAAATGCCAAGTGATTTCTAGTCAGCGCTGAAGTGTGGTTCTATTCAGCTAACCCAAGTAGCCTAGGTTACAGGGGTCGAAGGCCAGACCCCTTGAGGTTTAGCGATTCCCATTTCAACCAATCGTAACCCTAGAGTAAAAGACTTAAGCAATGGCTCTTCAGCATCTCAATGATGACTTCTGGAATGTCATCTTTAAACAAATGGCCTAAGATCTGGTGAGAAGCAAATGCATCATCTTCAAATTGAAGAGTTTTGATGGCACTTCGAGTAATGAAATCATTACACTTACCACACTCTTCAATAAGCTTGGTAACGAAAGTGTTGGCAGCCATTGAAGTAAGGTGAGAGGTTTGAGTTTTTGGGTTTCAGATATTAGAGTTCTGGGTTTCAAATTATCAGAGCAAAATGGCGAGAGTTCTGGGATTTTTTAAAACGTAAAATTGGAATGAGGCCGGAGTTGGTATTTATAGGCAGCTGGAAGAGAAAATCGACGGTCTCAGATTTGAAGATTGAAGAGCAAATTCGACCGATATCTTTAATAATCATTGATAAATTTGAAAATCCAAGCAAATAGGCCAAAAAGCACTCAAATTGGGGCTGCACGATTGCGTGTGACGGCGAACTTTAAGGCACAATCGTTATGAAGAGACGTTTCAAAAGTTTACGCGCCTCGGGTGTAAGGCTCGTGCATCGCCGAAGTTAGACAGAAGCGACGATAAGCTGCCACGTGTTAGGGTCTCACAACTATGAATGATTGACATGCAGAGTGGGAGATCGTGTCTACTAAATGCATCTAAGTGGGTGGATGGGGAATATTCGCAAAGATCATTCGTTTGGCCATGTAGTGTAGGCCAAAGGTTTATTTTTGGTTGATAATTGATCGCTTCTTCAATGCCGAAGATCGACTGGATGCTGTAGGTTGAAGACCTCAGAAGTGATGGGCCCAATGTAACACTTTGGGTTGAGCCTAGAATTGTTCTCGGTCTAATAAGGAATATTGAGAATATTCCTTACCATCAGCCGAGTCCAGTAGAGTTCGATTGAATCATATCAGAAGATGGTTTTGCCTGGATAAGGGTGAAGTGATCGAATCCTAGTGCAATAGTTGAATATCAGAGTGCGCAACGAACGAGATTAACAAAATAATAGGAATATTATTAAGCAAACTGAGAATGCCGAAACGGCTACAAAACCCTAAGAGACTACATTGTGGCTAACTTGTTCTCTAATGAATAACAAAGCACCCTATTTATAATAAACTAACCCTAATCTCTAACAAAACTTAATTCTAATGGGCTAAGCCCAGAAAACCAAACATTCAAATAAACCAAAATACTAATATTTTCCAACACCCCTGTCAAACTCATGGCGGTACACGACATGAGTTTGCCAACAAGCAAATGTGGATGCAAGCCTCCAAATTCCAATGCCAATGTCGATGCCGATGCCGATGCCAACTTCTGAACTAACAAACAAAAAATCCAACCAAATTTTTTTTTTCCCTTTGCCCGCATGGGCCTCAAACAAGCAACCAATTTTTTCTTGTTTCTTCCTTTTTTTTTTAACTCCCATTTTTTTCCTTCTTTTTTCATTCCATTCTACTTTTCCTCTTTTTTCCTTTGCAGCAATACAGACTTGCGGATACTCTTGCAGGCTATGGCGTTCAAAGGTGCAGAAGCAGAGTCACGGGACAAAAAACGAACGAACAAATTTTTTCTTCTTGCAAACAACCAATACCAACTAACAATCTAAACACGAACGACAACGGAAACAAGCAAACAGATACCAACCCAAAGCAGATTAAATCCCGAAGGATCAAACCTGCTCTAATACCAAGTTGAATATCAGAGTGCGCAACGAACGAGATTAACAAAATAATAGGAATATTATTAAACAAACTGAGAATGCCGAAACGGCTACAAAACCCTAAGAGACTACATTCTGGCTAACTTGTTCTCTAATGAATAACAAAGCACCCTATTTATAATAAACTAACCCTAATCTCTAACAAAACCTAATTCTAACGGGCTAAGCCCAGAAAACCAAACATTCAAATAAACCAAAATACTAATATTTTCCAACAGCAATAAGGATTCTTTAGAAGTTAAGGATGCTTCGAATCAGAAAAAATGCCGAGAATCAAGGGATTGAATATGAATGATTAAAGAGCTTGGTTTAGAATCCTATGAGAGTTAGGATTGGTCAAAACCTAATCAGATTGGGTTGAGAAGTTCTAGTCCGAGTGAAATTTTAGCTCGGCCATTAGGGAAATTACTACTATAACTAGAGAGGGGAGTGCATCATTCAAGCCCCCTCCAGTTCAACACACAACTGCCCAGCGCAAACCTCTTAAACACCTTAAGATTTCTATTTTATTTTTCTCGCCAACACATCTTCAGTTTGGATAAACAGCACTGTGGAGGCAACTGACAACATCTTCAGTTTGGATAAATAGCACTGAAGCTGTAGAATTAGTCGACCAAGAAGCACATTCAGTTTGGATAAACAGCACTGCTTCGAGACAGACTAATTATCTATCCAAGTATCGGTCAACGAGGATTTCCGAGTCCTTATTAGAAGAGGTCATCTCATCAACCTTCTCAACGAAGTGAAGTGTTACCAAGCTCGGCACTTTGAAAGCCGAGTTTATTTTATGATTGGATATTCGCAAGCACATTTTAGAGTTCGGCATTCAGACGGCAGAACCACATTTACAATCAAGACACTTATCTCTTTTGAGTATTTGTGTCTGTACATTCTGGTACCAGTTCGACGTACTTATATTTGCATAAATATAATACTGAGACCAAACCCGACACCGATGATTTGTGAACTTCGAAGAAACTAGCAGCCTTGTCTTCAGGCTCTAGAACCCAAATGCCAAGATGAGTTCCTTCCTCGGCCGCAATCGCAAGACGTAGAAGTCAGCAGCGCACCCAACGGCACATCAACATATTTTACTCCCCAGCCGAACTCGACCGACGAGTTAGCATGCCCCGCATTCAACCGAAGGACGTAATTAGCTCATTAATTACTCGACCTGAGCGCCACATAGGCTAGTTAATTTTTAGGGTCAACAATGACATATGGTAACATTAAGAATTTGGCTAAGTATTATATAAGTGAGGAAATGCGCCAAGAAATCCAAATCTCTAGTCGTCTTCAACATTGACTTGCTTAAGTTGCATTCAAACAACCCAAATTAGAGCTCTTGCATCTTAGATTTTCATTTTTTTAGTCTAACCTTGTGTACTTTCCAATAATCAAATAAATAGTGTTTAAATATGTTTAATAATTTCCGTTAGTTGAGGTTTTTTATTTTGAAAAGTTAATTTAATTATTCCGGAGAAGATGAGACGCAAAAAATGAAAGTGTTTGCAACACATACTGAAAGGATACTAATGAAGTTGATCATTAATGACTAGTTTGAACACCAGCAGCGGTCTGATCAAATAAGTTGATTCATAGAAGCTTCAAAAATTAGAAAATAATTTTTTCTTTTTTCTAAATCTAGCTTTTATAAAACAAAAACAAAAACAAAAAGATAGTCTTATTTGCCAAAGAAAGACTGTTGGTCTTGGAATAGCATTGTAATATACTTGCCTATATAGCTCAGGGATCCCTAGGAAGAAAATTTAAGGAGACGATTGATATGGGAAAAAACTTTATTCATATATAAGAAAAACAAAACAAAAGAAAAACAGTGAAAATGCTTCACATTTCAGCGGGAAAAGTACATATGATTCCATTAAAAGGTAGCTAGCTATATATGACATTAATCCATGCTTTCATGAGACACAAGTTCCTTGTTTTTTTTTTTTTTTTTCTTCTTTGAACGATCAAGTTCCTTGTTTATTACTTGCATAACTTCCTTGACTTTCTTGCCAACAAAACGTCTGCAAAATGCCAAATTCCAGCATATATATGCTAGCTCTATGTTCCCCTTCTTCCCCTCCTTGAATTTCCCTTGGCTGGCAGTATCCGAATTCTCTTCGCAACACGTACAAAATCCCTGTAACACGCACACGGACACATAAACGCGTCATCAGATGTATAAAGTCAAATTATGACCTTGTGTACTGCACGAAACCATAAGACTATCGATTAGATAAATTCTTATTCAAATGCATCGTTCGGATTCACAGTCTGATTACAAATTATAAGTAAGAGAATTTACACACAAATCATAACATCGAGACTCTATCATCTATGTAATTGTCAAATTAAGAGGGAAAACATAACGAGAATAATAGTAATAACCCACTTCCAATTGAGGTCACCGGCAAGAAGAAGATCATCTTCCATGTCTTCATAAGCAATAACATGACCAGGAACAGCATTTGAAAGATCAAGATCCTTCTCGTTAATGGTTCCCACATCGCCACCATCCACGAACATCTGGCGGAGGGCCTTGGCAAGACTTTGGTAGCTTGCATGTTTCTGGAGGCAAATGCGCTGGCAGATCGAACGGCCTTCAAGCACAACGGTGACCGGAGGGACCACGGTGGAAACAAGATCGTCGTCAAGAAGTCCTGGGAAGCCATGGAGACTACTGCCATTAGGGTTTCTGTTCAAATGAGAAGAAGTTGGAGTAATTGCACCACCACCACCAAGCTGTACTCTGCTCTCTTGCCATCTTCTTTTCAAGGAGTCTTGTCTCTGAGATTGATCAAAAGCATTCATGATTTTCTAAGAAATTAACTGAGAAGGGTTTGGTGTTTTTGGAGGGATATATGTTAGGAGAGAAGGATTCGAGTGAGGAAGCTGATCGAGATAGGTTTGGTATTTGTTGGGTTTGGACGAGGAGAGTGGTGTAAAACTTGGTGAGGAGTATTTAATTGTGTCTTGGTAAAAATGAATAGAAGAGTTCGGGAGAGGATAGAGAGAGGAGAAAGAGAGGAGAGAGCACAAATGTCGGAAAAGTGGTCAGTTCAGTTAGGTGTCTGAAACCGCCTCAACTTGGAGAGTGCTTAATTTTCCTTTGTTTTATCAAAGCCATTATATAGCATGTGTGAATATACCGACCTCGTCGATATATTTATACGTATAGATAGATGTAAAGGCGATTCTATATTTCAAGGCTTAGGTCCTAAAGTTTAGAAGAAACTAATAACTATGAAGAACTAATAACTAAACCACATAAGGTTTCTTCTTTATTCTTGGTCCATACTATCCTTTAAGAACCAGAATTGCTACTTAGTATTACGGTCTAGTGAAATTCATTTTCAGTTATAAGTGAGAAGTCTTAATTTTGATTCTCCCCAAAAGCGAATTTAAACCATATTATTACTAGTCCAATAAGCTAAATTCACACTCTTCTCATTAATGTAGGTAATATCATTTGTTCGAAGAAAAAAAACTCAAAATTTGTAGTTGAAAATCATTATTCGGGAAATAAAAGTCTCAATTCCAACCATATATGTCAAAATAATAAAACAAGTAGAGTGTGGCTTTGTCTAAACCAAATAAATTAAAATGAATGAACTGGAATGTTCGGATTGCCTCGTTTGGTATTTAGGATTAAAAGAATCGATAACACCATTAAACTAGTATGTTGAAGGAGCAAAAATGAAAAAATTGTCTCTCACGGTAGAAAATAGATTACTCTCATTAAGGAAACTTATCCATTCTAACCCTTTCTCCTCCCCACAAATATGAGGATTATAAATGGACAAGTTTCTTTCATGTCTAATCCTCTTCTACTCCACTGAAAATGAAAAATGACTCATCTCTACCTTCAATACACCTTTAATTTAGTAAGTTATCCATTAAAATCCAATCTTAGATATCAAACGAGGTCATATGGTATGCCACACATGGTGTACGATTCCCATTTACCAAACTGTAAAACATTACATTCACAAACTATACCCTATATGTATAAAACTATTATTGATCTCTTGTTATAAGTTGAGTAGATTGGTAACACAGTATAATTCTGGTCACACAATAATTTTCCTTGTAATCACACACCAGTTGAGTAGCACTCAAGAAAGAATTAATCTAGCCATGCATTACTACAAAAGTTAGTGATTAATTAGTTATTTATGTTGATCCAGTTCACTTAGTACGTACCCATGAGCTTCCTTTATAGGGAAAATGGCAAAACCTAGATAATAAATAACAATGCGTAGGGTTAGAAAAGAGTGAGGGATGTTTGCTTGTGAAAGCAAAAGAGGGTGTGTGCGTGTGTCCCCATTCTTGTACTGTTCTTTTATATTTAACTTAAGTTTTTTTGCATTATATATGTAGGGGTTAGGTTGCTGCCATGAATTTTATTTTATAAAATAATTATGGTATTGGGATGCTGATAAAATGCGTGAACGAAAAGCAAGCTGAAACTGTAAAATGACAATAATAAATAATTAAAATAGAAATAAAATATTGTTAAACATAAACAACGAATCTTGTAAATTGAAATGCATGGGCTGTGGTGACGACCGCGCTGCGGTCGCCGAACGGCTCTTTGGTTTGACTCTCAGATGGTCGGAACCCACGCATTCATCTATATGAGAAATTTTTTATTATGACGAGAACACGGCCGGGATATCATGTGTTTTTATATAAGTAGAGGAAAATTTATTTTTTAAGTTACTAACTTTTTAACACATATATCTCACTATTTGTATAATAATATATGATGTATTATCTCGTGTTCCCATCACACTGAAAAATCTCTCATTCTATATGATCATATCAAAAGTAACTGACGCTCCTAGTTTCTACCCTTTTATTTCCTAGCAAAAGACCACTATGTCCCTTATTAACTGATCTTTAATTAAATATTAGGTTTAGCTAACCATAATTGAAGCTAATTACAATTCCCTCACTTCTAGATAATACTACAGTGATTTTTGTCACCACAATAAATGAAAGACTCCAAATATACTACTACAGTGGTTTAGCTAACTTGATATGAATTATGTGTCAATGACACTACAGAAAATGAAAGACTTCGGTGAATAAGGATGGCAACGGTTCGGTTTGAAGACGGAAATACTATATTCATCCCTATAATAACGGAAATTAACCATATTCATAACTGGAAAATTAACCATCGGGTATTATCCATAACCATACTCACCGGGTAACGGATTCTCCATCGGTTAACGGTTATATATATATATTCATCAATACAAAAAATATATTCGTTCAGTTGACGCATTATAATTTAATAAATATAGATTTCATCATTCAATATTTGATGTATAAAATAATTCAATGAATAGATCTTGTGGAGTATCAAAATTAAAGCTAAACATCGATGATGTTGGCTAATATTTGATTTCTCCCATAGGTACCATTGAATCTTATTGATTTTGTTTCAAAACTTTTGAATTTTCTCACAAAATGCAACTCACACAATGCAACTTTTGTACTCTCAAGGTAATGGATTTGGTGAATAACGAATATATTTGATTTCTCTCATAAGTACCATTGAATTCTTATTGATTTTGATTCAAAACTTTTGAATTTTCCCACAAAATCCAACTCACACAATGCAACTTTTGTACTCTCAAGGTAATGGATTTAATGAATAACGAATATATATATATATATATATATATATATATTATATATTATTCGGGTCGAATTCGGGGATGGATATTGATTGGAGACCCCTATAACCATATCCAAAACCATAACCGAATAATATTCACGGTTTTTCCCCATATCCAAAATATAACCGAATTTTCATACCCAAATCCAATTCATTTGGGCGGTTATCCACGGTTATCGGGTTTAACAGTTATAATTGTCATCCCTAATCGTGAAACCAGGTGGCCCCGGGGGTGGATAAGTGATTGGTGGGTTTGGTGGTTCCCAGCGTAGGTGCTTTGCCGATCTAGTCAGAATTTGGGATAAGGATAAGCAAAGTGCTCTTAGTGAGTTCACAATGTCTATGCCCTTTGTGAGGAGTTGAGTGGCCTATTTATAGATGTCTTGAGTCAAGCTCGAATGCTCTACTAACTATTTGAGTCATTAGAGTAGTTTGAGTCAGAGGCCAATGTTGAGGCTCGGTGCGTTTAGCTGTACCAACAGCATAGGTCAGAGCAGTTTGTACCCTGCTTAGCATGGGTCAGAGCTCTATCAGTCAGACCAACAAGATTAGTAGTTGGTGATTTTGAACTTGGATCTGACTGGAGATTGATGGGGTTTGAGTAGAGAGTTGTTGGATATAACACTGAAGACTTATTAGGACTTGCTTGGTAACCACCTCGTGTTGATACTTTGTTGTAGTATGGCCCGGCGTGACTTGCTCATTCTGAAATAAATCGACAGAATGAACATGACCCTTGTGGCTTTGACTGTCGTGTGGTCCACTGTTCCGGAGAGGTGGAAAATATGGTCTTACAATTGCCCTTAACTATGCCTTCTATATCCGTAGAATGCTTTAGGGGAAGGCATAATTGTATAAGACCACGACACCTCGAGTGGAGTGAAGCCAAGGACATTGAGTCGAGTGGGTCATCTCAAAGATGTTATCATGTCCAGGAGGACCTGTGATCGTTGAGAGATATTTGCTCCACCCTGAAGTATGAAACGCGTAGTGCAAGTTACGATGACTCACGGAGATTGCACGTTGAGTGCGATTCTGAGGTGGAACCCTTCAATGTGATTAACACTTCGCAATACAGCTCAACATGACCAAGGTCATCGTTGAGTAATTCAGACAAGTGGAGTCAAAACATTTAATGCCTGACACCATGATTGAGGAGTGCATGGGACTTAATGCCAACCATTTAATATATGGTGTGTTAGGCTGCTTTGAATTCCACGTGCATCATGATTGGATAGATATGAGCGCATGTGGGTCTACAATGGTGAAGTGTGCCAATCCGGTCTGTCAATCATTGCTCTGATTCTACTCAAGTCCTTTTATTTTCCAACTCTTCCTTTTTTTTCAGTTTTTCTCAAAACTCACTACACTATCAATGGTTTTCTTCAGTGCCATGGTTCTCGCCTCCGCCAGGCCTCTGCCCTTAGTGACCTCAATTACAAACCTCCGCTGCAATCCTTCCATGTCCTCTATGATCATCGATGAAGAGATGTTCCAGAGGTTTGTGGAGTCTCACCTAGAGGTGTTAGGGGTTGCGAAGTTCACCTTGGAGCCTAGAGGCTCCAGTATTTGTGATGAGTTGCTCAAGTTTAACTTTTCGGATAACCCATACGTGTGAATCCACCCTTGGTATTTAGGTCTTGGGCTGAGATTCCCAATGAGAGGGTTTGTTACTCATTCATTACAGGCTAACCCTGCTAATCTCACTCCGAGGGCCTATCGTATGCTCAACGGATTTAATAAACTCAACCGGTTCTACGAGATCATGATGGATCTGGCAAAGTTTTGCACCTTGTCTTTCCTAAAAACCATTCCGGCGAGCTCTTAGTATTTTTTCCAGAGTCAAACTGGAGGAAAATGGAATCGGTCCTATATTCGAAATCTACCCACTAAGAACAAAGACTATGACTTAAACATTTTGACGGTGTCTAGGGAGTAGGAGGAGGACATTTCTAGACCCCGAGTAATGGTGACTCCCACCAAATCGGTGACAATAAAGGATTCGACCGATAAGCTCAAAATGATCAAGGTGCACTTGATTGATAGGGCGCACATGGTCATTCTGGAGTCGCATAAGGATTGGCAGTGGGTTGTCCATCCTGATTGGGATAGGTATGGGGGCTTAGCTAAAGTGGTAAAGAAGTGCTCAGAGGTTGACGTGTTAGAGCAAGTTAGTAGCTACACGAGGGTGAAGAAAAAGGAACCCTTTGAGCCTCGTAATGCCAAAAATAAGAGAGCAGAGTCGGAGGCTATAAGAGGTATGGCAGAAATGAAGAAGACTCGTGAGGGGCTGATGGAGATTTCTAAGGTTACTAAGCATGTTGAGTAGCTGTAAGCCTTAGAAGCATTAAAGGAGTCGAAGCGGGTTGAGGTTGCGACCGTTCTAGGAATGCTCGAGGGGCCGAGGTTGAGATGAGACCACTAAGGATGAGCAACCTCTACTCAAGAGAAGGAAGACATGTCCTTCCAGGCCAAAAGAGTTGTGGTTCCAGAGGTAGAAGAAACAGTTCTAGCACAGTGGGAAGGTCTTGGCCGGGGATCTACACCACCTTCCTCGGGAATCCCTAGAGGTTAATGGTAGATACACTCCGCCCCTTCGGAGTCCTTGGAGGTTGGGGGAGTAACTGATTTTTCTGATGGCAGAGTGGAAAAGGGTGCTAGTCCCCCGAAGCTAGAGGATTTAGAGTTCGACCCTAGTAGCGGAGTTATTGGGGAGCATACCAGTCTCCCAAATCTAAAAGTTGCTAGATATGAGCCTGAGTATCTGGGGGATGACCGTTCCATGACCTGCACGCATTCTGGATAATAGAGTCAACTGTTGGGGTGCCAAACTTGGAGAGCTCTGCACTTGGTTTTGGAGCATGTCTTCCAGATGTAGAGGTTAGCAACGGACACGAGTGGTATAGACAGCTCTGTCGTAGCCTCCTCCATCGTCAATGTGGCTTGTCTTCCAAAAGACATGGTGATTGCAAGGGGAATGAAAGACTTGCCAGCCTCGAATTACATGGTTTGCTACCTAGTAAGTATTTAACTTAACTTTTCGTTTGGTGTGAACATCCCTAGGCCTGAATTTGGAGTGTCTTGACTTATCTGACTTTGCAGAGCAACTTGTTCATAGAGGCAAAGGGAAGGAATTATTGGAATGACATTCGCAGCTGGATCACTCTGTTAACAAGCTCGGAAAGAAGAATGTTTCCTTTTTCGCTGAATAAAGTCGTGTCGCTACTGTCTCTAAGCCACATGAATTATTTTTTATTTGATTCTACAAATTGGCAAGCAACCTTTAGAATGTGGAAAGGTTATTGATGGATATCAATTATTGAAAGAATGCCTAGTTTCACGTATTGGGTTTGGTGATAACACTAGTTTTTTGACAAATTCTTGGTCTAAATGTTGTTTCTTTCAACATCATGCTTTACTACCTCTCTCTCAGAATATGCTTAACTCTCATGTGACTTAATTTTATTTTAATGGATGGTGGAGTGTTAAGAAGCTTTTACTTGTGCTTCCTAGATATATTGTGGACGAAATCATTAACATTCTTATAAGAGCTATGTAGATGCCCAAGACAAATGTATACAAGGTGCCACAAGTGAAGGTAATTTCACTGTAAAATCATTTTATAATCTTGTCATTCAAGGTCCTAAGTTGGTTGATTGGAATTGAAAGTTTAATTGGAATATGGGCAATCCAGAGACAGACTATGTGATACTCAATCTGGAGAAGCCAAATTGGAGGGTCAAGATAGAAGCCAAATTGTTGGAGCATGAGACTGAGCTCTTCACCAACTTCCTACAACCTAATAAGGATATTTTTCTCACTCTGTGGAAGACATTCCTAGGATCGATCAGGAATTGATATGCCACAAACTCCATCGGATCCAAACTGTAAACTAGTCATTCAGAGAAAATGAAATCACAAGTCGAATCGTGGAAAAATAAGCATGGCAGAGATTGACAAACTCAGGTAAGACGAGTTTATTGTGGAGGTGTTCCACCCAGATTGGTTGGCCAATGTTGTTTTTTTATAAGGAAAAGTAATGAAAAATGGCTTGTATGTGTAGATTTCACGAATTTGAATAGGGCATGCCCTAAAGACAGCTTTCCCTTGTTGTAGATTGGCCAACTCGTCAACTCCACCTCGGATCTAGAGAGGCTTAGCTTCATGGACGCCTACGATAGCTACAACCAAATCGACATGCACGAGTCCGACAGGGAAAATACTTTATTCATAGTCGACAATGGCACATGCTGTTATAGGGTAATGCTCTTTAGATTGAAGAATGTTGGGGTAACCTATCAGAGGTTAGTCAATCGAAGCTTTATGGAAAACATCAAAGTGACTGTGGAGGTTATATCGATGATATGGTGGTAAAGAATAAGCGAAACGGAGACCACCTTGCTGACCTTGCATAGTCCTTCCACATACTCCGTCAATACAGATTGAAACTTAATCTGGAGAATGCATCTTTGGAGTCTCCAGTGGAAATTTCTTGGGGTATCTAGTGGCAAATCAGGTTACCAGCGATTATAATGCCCACCATCCAACCATGGCTCTATATCTGGAGAAATCCAAGGAGTTACTGGGCAAATTTACTGAGTATGACATCCACCAGCTCCCCCAAAGTGAGAATAGTCACACGGATGCACTAGCCAACCTTAAATCCTCAGTCAATCATCGACCTTGAAAAAGCATTCCATTTGAATACTTAGAAAGCCCAAGCGTCAATCAAAGCCGACTAGAGTCTGTACCTACGATTAGTACCTACGAGAGTTGGATGGATGAAATCCTGACTTACATTATAACGCACCCGTCCGAATGATAGTCACCATGTAAGGAGGATTATGCAGAAATTGTATCAGTATGTTATCTTTTGAGATAAGTTATATTGCCACTCCTACTCTAGCCCACAATTGCTTTTCGTCCATCCGGAACAAAGTCTATGTATCCTGATAAACATCCATTCTGAGGTTTGACAAAACTATTCCGGAGGACAATCACTCGCCCCTAAAGCCTTCACCATTGGCTACTACTGGCCTTCGATGCTTAGAGACTCCCAAGACTATGCCCTAATATAAGAAAGATGCCAAAGGTTTTCCTCTATGGTTCATCAACCTACGGAGGAACTGATCCCAAAACAAGCACATGGCCATTTATGTAATGGGGAATTGATCCTGTCGGGCCCTTCAAGTGAGGTAGAGGCAACAAAGAATATCTGGTAGTCGCGACTAACTATTTTACCAAATGGGCCGAGGCGAAAACACTTTCCAAAATCACAAGACCCACTATAAAGGCGTTCGTCTGGAAGAATATTATTTTTCGTTTCAGCATTTCGCACACTATTGTCTCCTACAACGGTGCCCCTTCCACGGATTAGCCCCAAGTCCCCAATGCCTCCGCAGAGTCATCCCCCTAGCAGCAGTAAGAGTTGACCAGGTCATTGTCTAGTTTATAGAGTTGAAATTTCTCTCTTTATTTCTATTCTGTAATAATTTTCAAACAATTTTTTTTATTTCTCGCATTACACTTTTGTTATGGTTTGGGGTGATTACCTTTTAACTTTGATGCATATTTTGGTTATGGAAAGGGATGCATGTGTGTTTTGCCCATTGATTGCTAAATATCTGTTACCAAATATATTTTTATTTTGACCTAGTCCACTAATCACAGAGTGACTGAGTTAAATTTTGTTGCAGGATGAGTAAAGAGTGATTGACAGTGTGCCATAGATCTAAGGATTTAAACTTCAGCTTGAGTGTTAAGTTGGATAATGAGCCTTTGCCCTTGTCTATTTGGAGTTGCCTAAGTTGGCTGGCTTTGGATAGACAACTTAATTCCCCAACTAAAGGCTTTTTGTTCACCTTAGGGCAAAGTGGCCCTTTTTTTTGTTTGTTACCCTCTTTCGTGTGTTAATTGTTCTATTGGAGTTTTAAGTTCTTTAATGTTTTGGTCCGTTCCGCTTAGGGTGTCTCTTAGGACTAATCAGAAAGCTGCAAAGTTGCTATCTCATTATGAGATTAGTTCCGAGTGTGAAACAGTCTTGGACGTTAATTAGGTCCTGGCGAGCCTTTTACAAGCTAGGGATTTAATTATACTTGCACCCTCTTCAAACATGTTGCAACAATGCTAATAGCTACAGAGTGGGGTAGAAAGCTCGCTCCAGTTATTTTGATTCTGAGGCCGATTGTTCATAATCTTCTCACGCTCGGGTGACGGCTCTTCTACCATTCGTTCCACCCTAGACGACTATAGCACAGGCATAGATTTAATAGGTTTTCCTGTCTGCCTGTACTCCTCATCCCGGGCTACAGTTTCCTCCGCCTTGTCGAAGCACTTCAACATAGTGATATACTCATATTTTGGCTTGTGGAGTTTTTTACTGAGTTGAAACTCAATAAGGAGTCCCTTCTTGAAGGTTATGGCTATCATTCGCTCGTAGTCCTGTATAATTCTACGAACTCCATCTGAAATCATTTTATGTATTCATAAAGACTTTCTTCCTCCTTCTGTCGAATCAGAAGCAAAGTGTATGTCACTATCTTTACTTTTCTGTAGGCAGAGGAAACTTCCATGAACTCTTCACATATAGTCCTGAAATCAGGCATGGATCCATATGGGAGTCTATCTTGCACATCAAAGGGTCATTAAAACTATATAAAGCCATTTCTCTATGACATAACATGACTAGATGGATCAGAAACTCCCTTTAAATACTTTCCTTGGGGTTGAGTGAACTTATCTAGTGGAGCCTCCCATACCAGATCTGAGGAGATAGGGTTGTCTCCGATTCGCATCAGTGGCATGCTTTCGGAGCGAATTTTGGTTGGGTCCACCAAAATTAAAGTTTAAGCCATCCAAGGTTACTCGAGGGTGCCTTCGTATAGCTCATTGTGCCATGTAACTACACAGTAGGCAGCGCCTATGCGAAAGTAGCTTATGCGCGAAGGGGTGTCTTTGTAACTATATGAGTGGGTTCCTCCAACATGTTAAAGAAAC
The DNA here is from genome assembly GCA_035220775.1 of Malus fusca. Taxonomy (NCBI): domain Eukaryota; kingdom Viridiplantae; phylum Streptophyta; class Magnoliopsida; order Rosales; family Rosaceae; genus Malus; species Malus fusca. The sequence goes on along the minus strand of CM069071.1, from coordinate 24,432,627 downwards.
TCATGCCCATAGCAGGAACTATGTTGGCCTCTCAATCCAAACAAGAATAAAGCCTCAATAGACGTTTCTCGGTATCAAGGGATGAAGCTGCATGGCCAAGTCGCAACCCCTCGATATCGATGCTCAATTTCTCCAGCATTTCTCGAATGGGATCCAAGAGTGCATACAAGATAATCAGAGGAAAAGGGTTACCCTTGACACTAAGAACTTTGGACAAGGTTACAGTAGGCGCAACACTGGCCTCGAAGGTAGGAGAGTCCATCTCAACTATGAAATGATTAGATTGCACTGGGTTCCGTTAATCGAGATGATCGAAAATATGGGTAGAGTTGTTTGTAAGGGAATAGGAATTTATCTCTCAATGAAAGCACCAAACTATTCGACCCAATTCTGTGCAGCAAATGATGATCAAACATGCAAGAACAAAGACCAAGAAAGATCATGAAATCGAGCGCCGAAGAGGGTGGTCCCAGGCATAAACACTCTGACGGTCATCAGGAAGTCAGAAAATAGGTATAAATGGTGTTAATGTATATAGAGAGCTCATAATTTCTAACCATTTTTTAGGAAGTGGGATGTCTATTTATAGGTTTTGGGATCATCCTGGGTGTTCTGCCAACTCTCTGAGTCGTCAAAATGGTTGAATCAGAGGTAAGGCCCTGTTCACTCAAATGTCTCTACTATATGTATCAGAGCAATCTGCCCCCTGCGCAACATGGGTCATCAATGCCTGTCCACTACACAGTATGGTCATTCACATCACCCATGCTAATCACTTTGCCCAGACTTTTCGTGTAGCAGAGTGAGGGCGATCAGGATGGGACTGGAAAGACTAGTATCTGAGTGGAAGTGGTTGGACATGACATGGGTGCTTGCGATGTCCACTTCATCCGGAGTATCAGGGCAAGACAGATTGTAAGGCCCCGTTAGGACTACGATTGCAGAATGGTCGTATAGAGTTTGGTTAACAACCACCAAGTTTTAGTATCTTGGGATGAGAGGAGTATGATGCCTTATTCACTTAGTCCATGGAGTGGATTCATATATTCATTATTCCGGGGAGGTGGAAAATATGGTCTCACATTGACTTCAGACCAAGCTCTTATATGGCTAAGCAAGAAGCCTCCTATCGGCATGGGTTCTTTCCTAGTCTTGAAAACAAGGCTTTGATTGGCTTTAACTCCTTTCGTGGTGTGTGTTCCACGCAGTGATGGAAACCATGTGTGAAAAAGTGCCATTAATTGTTAAAATAAATTAAAATGTCAAATTTGTTGCTAGGAAATGAAATAAATTAGAGACAAGGAGTAGCAAGAAAGGTGTTTTGAAATAAAGTAAAAAGTACAAAATAATACAGAAAGTAAAATGCGTAGAATAAAGAATTAAAATGACAAGTACGAAATTGAATTGTACGAAATAAACTAGTTAACAAGAATTGACAGACAATACGTGAAACATAGTAACATAGGAAAAGAATTTAAATATAAATACGGAAATGTAATGACAATTAAAATCCATGGAAGCTAGAGAGGATCAAATATAAGAACTAGTCTACTAGGTTATGGATACATTACGCTCTTCCTAGGGTAGGAAAAGAAAAGATAGTAAAATGATGAGATGTGTTCAATGTTTACATTGTATGCCTCCTTCATTTCCAATACTTGATGTGTATACTCTTCATTTCCAATACTCGATGTGTATACTCTCTTGTGGCTCTAATTTGGGAAGATCTTCATTCATCTTGATTTAGGGCTCATCTAGCAAATCCTTCCTTCTTTGATTTCAATTGCAGCTTTGACTTGTCTTGAGATTCCTTCCTTTCCTAGTCGCATGAATTTGGACGATATGATGTGCTTCAATCACGTCCAGCTTTGATCCTAATTTGCAAGATTTTAGGCATGCGATATCCCTGCTATTTTTGCATGCATTTAACGTGAATGGTTCATCACTTTTGGGTCGGGCCCAGCATGTCTAACTCATATCGCAGCGTGCAGTTTCTCCTACGCCTAACCTAGTGAGGCCTAACTCATACGTCTAACTCATATCACAGCGTGCAGTTTCTCCTACGCCTAACCTAGTGAGGCCCAACTCATACGCATCCCAAATCATTACGACCTACCCTAGCGAGGACTAATCCAACGAGGCTTAACTTATATCGGCCGAATTTTGGAACACGATTAGGATGTCAAAATTGGGCTTAAACAGTATGAAAAAAAATCTTAAGGCATGACTATGTTATCCATAATATGATGACCAGGAATGAAACTGACCTGTTGGGAGTTGATTAACTTAGTCATGAAAGGCCTGAGGTGGTCGACCAATATTTTAGTGACCAGTTTGTAAAGAGTACATCATAAGCTAATTGGACAAAATTGAGTGATTAACTAAGGCCCGTCAATTTTGGGAACCAACGTAATAAGAGTTTTTCCTAAGTCGTGAGGAAGCAATCCAGAGCGAAAACATTGTTGTACCGCTCTCAGTATGTCATTACCGCACTACTACAAAACTACCCATTACTGGCACAAATAAAAACGACAAGAAAAGGTTATTACTGAGGGATTTTAAGCAAAATCCGACAGAAAATGGTTGCAGTGACGGATATAATAAGCGACAGAATTGCCGGCGTCAGGAAATGAATTTTCCGACAGAAAATACACTAAAACCGACAGAAATTGTGTCGGATATAACCGACAGAGAATATATTAATAATGAATAATAGAAGCATTCTCTGTCGGTTAAAACCGACAGAAAATACTAAAACCGCCAAAAAGTGTGTCGGCTATAACCGACAGAACATATATAAATAATAAATAAAAGTATTCTTGTCGGATAAAACCGACAGAAAATATATTAATAATAAGCAAGTATTATGATCCTCCTCCCGCAACCACTAAACTCTGGACTTTAGCATCCAAAAATTCTTCTCTTGGTCAAAAACGTCAATCAGTTCTTGTATAAGTTGTTGGTTAAGATTGATGAGGAAAGGATTCGAGTTTCTATCCAGTAACCGTTGATTCCGCTCAATCCTATCTAATAACTTCTTTTTTTTTGGAAAATGGGACCGAAAACCTCATTCTTACTATCACCATTGCCACCACCATCTCCACCATCTCCACCATCTCCACCATCTCCATATCAATATATTGGGTCTTCGAGCTAGTTACGTATGAAGATGTCCTTCGGGTAAGATATTCCAATCTTTCCACCATACCATATGCAGCCCAAGGAGGCAGGAAGTTGACCCTTCGGAGTCTCTCTTGGGTGTCCACCGCTATTGTTGTGAATATTTAGACCGTTAATAAATAAAAAATCTAAACACAAATTTAAGCCTCGTAAGTATAGAATCGAATCAGATAGTATAGTGACAAGCAAGGATTGATCCCAAAGAGACGAGATTAATTTAAGCAAAAATAATAACTACAACTTAAGAATGCAAATAATGACTCTTTTTATTTTATTTTCTTATTATGACTCAACTAAATACTAAAGCAATCAAATAAAAACGATGATTTGGTTGATTGATAAGCAAATAAGAAAAGCCAACGAAAAAGAATAGTAAAGGAAAGAAATAATAAAACACGACAATGAACAAATTATTTTAACAAATTAGGGTTGTACTCTATGGATGGTGAACCTAAGGTTTTGGAATCCACACTCAGTCATACGCTTCTCAAATCAATGCACCGTTCATACAATTTCAAATTTAATTCTTGAAGTTTACCTACATAAAGGTCTTGTTCCTACTCAATATTCAGTTGTTTCCCTTAAACATTATTTCTCTCAATGGTCATGGCAAAAGTCAAGTATTTTCATATGCAACTAGCATGTGGTCAAGGTCTAATTTAACGTACAACAATCGTTAAGCTCTTTGGAAATGATAAAAATACACATTGTACAAGTCTAGGTCTAGCTCAAATGCATATGCAATTTCTAAATCGTTGTGCTAACATGTAAGTTAAGATGGTCTCTCAACACACACAAACACACTATATCAATGGAATAATGGTAGCTAAGCATCAAACCATAAATAATCAATGAAAAATTACGTTTAGAGATTCAAGAACACAATTATGAAAGTTACATCAAGTTCGCATTGAAATTGAGAATAAATCAAGTGTTTCATCCTAACCTTAGGATAATAGGTTTAGCTAGACATGGAATTAAAGTACATAACAAAATTGTTAAAAGACATTGACAAACTGCACAAGGGAATTGAGTAGAGAAAAGTGATGGCAAGAATTTCCCTTGGTTAGGAACAAGTCTTTGACAATCTTCCATGCAATTGAAAGTGGTCTTTTATAAAAGTTTTAATCCCTTGCTGCAAGCCTGCAATTCCTTACTTTATTTGGACTAGCCTTCTTGCACGCACTTACGTACGTGCAGAAGGTATTTTTTGAATCATGACGTGCTACATGCGACTTACACGTTTTAAATGTATTTATATGCGTGAATTGACAAAAGGAAATCGGTCTTTCAATTTCCATCTACATTCTATTGAATTTACATTAAGAATAGAGATAATAATATTTAATAAACAACTAATTAAATCACATTATTACCCACCCCCTCCCCCTTAGTGTAGATAATATCGTTTGTCAAAAAAAAAAATCATTTGACAACTAATTTAATCACATTATTATGCGCGTGCGAAAGACTTTTTTTTATAAGTGACATTACACGCCTCTTTAGATGTTTTGAACGTGTTTAAAAATAGAGAAAATAATATTTAATGAACAACTAATTGAATCACATTATTGCTAGCCTATTGTAAGGTACTAATTAAAAGAATTAATTATTAAAAACACTGTTAAAATGATGAAAATACCCCTGTATTATTTGGTGCATTATTTTAGGCTGCTTTTGAAATTTTTTATTTTAGTGGCGCATTTTTGTCCAAATATTTTTTGTGAAGCTTGCCCAAAAGGAGTTGTTAGCTTTATATATTAAGATTCCAAAAAAACAGCCCATTTGAAATAAGTAAATATCTTATGAGCCCAATTAGTCAACATATATCTAATATTTCTCCAACCTCAACTCGCAACTCGCAACTCGAAAGTATTGCCATCGTACTAGTCATCCACAACACCATATTGTCAAAACCATCGTCAATTCTTCCAACTAAAAAATTTTCAAACCAAACAGAAATCTCTAAAAATTCAATAAGTTCTTCTTCAGACCTCAGTATCACAAACCATAAAATTCTCTCAAAACTAGACATCAAGATCTTTCTATCCGTATATGGATCACCACCTGGATCGTCCTGATTTGTTCTTGATAAATTGTTCTAGTTGATGTAATTGCCGAGCCATTCCAGCACTTGGCATGAATTGCATCCAATTTCTTCAACAATTCTCCTTTATCTGCTTTTGCTCCAATTGTCCTATTACAAAAACAAAGTAAATGACTCAAAAACAAAAAACACAAGTAACAAAGTTGAGGAAAAACTAATAAAAATAAAAGACTAAGTAAGCACTTATCAGCTACAACACAGTTACCAACCAGAGGCTTCCTAAGGACTCCTCGTAATCGACTTCCTGCCTCCTTGGGCTGGGTAATGGATTGGTTGTTGTTGTTTTTGCTCGTGGCCCTTCGTGTGTTCAATATAGTCATTCAATGTGAACAATGGACGATGAACAATGAACGAAGAACGAATAGTGATGAAGAAAGATTTTGAGATTTACTTTCTTCGCTCAGATGTCTAAGCACTTGTTGAGTATAACTCAATTTCTCTCAATGAAGCACCAATTTGTGGACGCAAATTTCGTCTAAGGTTGAATTTGTCACATCCCAGTCCGACTCCGTCGTAGCACGATATTGTCAGCTTTGGGCTTACCATTCCCTCACGGATTTGTTTCTAGGAACTCAGACGAGAACCTCCCAGTGGATCACCCATCCTAGGATTGCTCTCGCCCGAACTCGCTTAACTTCGGAGTTCCGATGGAATCCGAAACCAGTGAGTTCCCAAAAGGCCTTGTGCTATAGGGAGGGGAGCATTACATATTAGGCACATCACCCCCTCTCCATTGGTCGGTGTGGGATCTTACAGAATTGATGAAACTCCACCTTTAAAACAAGAAACATCGTTAGTCTAATTGACGAACAATAGAGAAAATGGGGGGTGACCGTCAAACGACCTCCGATGTCTAAGTTAGACAATAGTTTGAGAGAAACTAGAACATAGAAAGTTATAAGTAGTAAGTGACGATTACCAATTTTCTTGTTAGACTTGGCTATTTATAAGGAGGGGAAGTCGCAGGTTATACTAAGCAGACCGCTATGTTATGCTAATATCACTGTCCTAAAAATCCCCGCCTAGTGCCGCCTAGGTGCTAGGCGGCTGGCCACCACCCTGATTAATCCATATGCGTTTGAAAATTAAGAAAATGACGCCTAGACTGCCTAGTTGCCTGTCTAGCCCGCCTAAATCCACCTAGATGGCGACTCTCACTTAGACAGAAAATAGATAACTTTCATTTTGTATTTTTAAATAAATTATAAGAGACCTGTTGAATGCTGGGATGAACACTCATTATATGCTTGTTCCCCATGTTTTCAATATGTTCTAACACTTTATTATCTGTATATCATTCTATTATGCAATGTATGTATCACAATAAAATTATGTATATTTTTCTAAGTAGACATTTATTTATATGTTATATATAAATTTAATTAAAAATAAAAATAAAAATAAAAATAAAAATAAAAATAAATAAAATAAATAAAAAACCACCTAAACCCCTATCCTGATGCCCGCCGCCCGACTAGCACCTAACCTTTTAGAACCTTGGCTAGTGTGATGTAGACTAGTCTTCTCAGACAACTACCATGAATCTTTATGAAGTCTCTGGTAGGTAACTATGTTGTAGCCCAAGAGATACTCCAAATAGTCAAAATCCTACCTCTTTTGGGCTAGGTATAGCATAGTGGCAGGATCTGGATATCATGGGCCCGAAGGACACCCATATATGTAACTGACCCAAATGCCTAGCACCTGTAAGGCAAGCAAATGTTAGGCCCTTTGAGGTACTCTGTGGTTTGCTCACGACATCAAAGGCAAAACCATTGTATTGAGTTGAAAAATCACGTGTCCTTATCATATTGGATGTGATTAATTTTTGTTTCCATATTCTTCATTTCTTAATTAGAGATTTTGTGTTGGTTAAAGGTAGTTAAGAGCAAGTCTAGTCGTTACCCAAAAGGTAGGGCAAGGCTGCCAAATTGCCTTTTAGCCCAAAAAATTACTTCCACCAGTCCATTTTGTTGGGGGGGGGGGAATTGGTGGGACAACACATGCCTAGCCAAAAACCCGAGCAATTTGAGCCCAGCCTTGCGCCAACAGCCAATGATGACGTCAACCACATGCTTCCTTTTTTGTGTATGCTGCGTGTAAAACACACGGAGCTTAGGCTAATAGGCCAACAACTTATGTTGTCATGGGCATGTTGCTGTAAATTTTGTACCAACTGCTCATTGACGTGGCCAAATTAAAGTCGTTCAATTTCAATGACTTGATGATCGTGACTGTTGGACTTCCAACAGTGAAAAAAATTAGAAAAACTTATTCATGTGCCACGTGCACGTTTTGGACCGTCAGATTCAATAATAAAGAAAATCAACGGCCAAGATTAATCTAATCATTAAAAGTGTAAAAAAGAAGAAGAAGAAAATGGGGAAAAAAATACTAAATAGGAAAAGAATTAAATTTTTTATAGTATAATTATCCAACCATCTTCTTCATTCGCCATTTATTTTTAATTAATGCTTTTTTGTTATATTATTGACACACCCCAACCGGAGTCGAGACGTGATGGCCGTCGCGTGAGAGTGACGCAGCCAAGTGCGCGACAAAAGTGATACTAATAAAAGAGATGTGAATAATTAAAAACCAAAACTAAACTTATTTAACTAGAGATACTATGTAAGTGTGTGAAAGTGATCAAATATAAGATACACGCATATCAGAGCATAGGTAAAACGAAAGTGCAGTCGAACTAACTATGTACTAATTATACAAACAGGGAGAAGATCCCTACTTTTATTTATGGAAACGTCAGAACCGCCGTGTAGTCCTCGTAAGCCACCAAAGATGAGCAGCTACCTAGAACCTGGAGGGGCGCAAGACAAAAAGGTGAGTGGGCAAAAACAAAGCTTTAGAAAAACACATTTATCTTTATGAACATAATAACCTTTCTCCGTAAAACTCGTATAATTTCCAGAAAATAGTAATATGCACGTATATAAAAACAATGTTCAAGAGCAGTGAAAACAGAATTATGCCATGTCATAACATTCAGCACTAAAATATGTAAGCCAGGTGAAACGTCGATATAGATTAGCATGCCAGCTGGAGTCACCTAATGTGACCTGTACGACTAAACCTATAGTTCATCAACATAAGTCTGCACACGAGTCGAAGTCACCTAATGTGACCTGTACGACAAGTTGGGTGTAAATAAGTACGCTCAAGTGCTACGATCACGTGAAAGCTGTACGATAGATCGCTGGTCACCTACGAGTCGGAACCACCTATTGTGGTCTGTACGACAGGCTAGCACCAAAACTTGGATCCAAGGTGAGCGTGCGGTGCATGAGGTGAACAATCATATGAAAGATGTGCCCTGGCCTAGGGCGGGAACATTAACACCGGGGTGAAGCATAATAAGCTATAAATGCATAAATTCATAGCAACTCACCTGAAGTTTACCCGAGCCTCCGCAACATCAAATAGTGTAATTCACAATTCATACTAATGCAACTATATAGTAATAAGCGGTATAGACATGGCATACAAGGCATAAATTCATTTTAAAATGTTTTTGGAAATCATAAAGCATATATATATATATATATATATATATAAATGCCCATTCACTGATAAGTAGCAGGATCGTAGCCCCCTAGCCTCGCTTGTCCACGCTCGTCCTCGGGGTACGTTTCACATATATGCGATACAACTATTTTAACGTTAATTCGATAGCACATAAACAAAACTCAGGATTAATTCCTCATACGTTGCTCAAATGGGGTGTTTGAATATACCAACGTGATCTACTCGATAGTACAAACACACACATGTTTTTAGGAAAAAATTTGGACACCAAACGCGCCTTCACGCGCAGGCACGTGTCGTCCATGTGACTGACGCCGTTAGAAAGATTCCGTCAGTTTGATGAAATATTCTATTAAATGTAACTGACGGTACCTGACGCCGTTAAGATATTCTGTTAAAGTTAATGAAATTTTCTAAAACTTATAACTTTGTCATTTCAGAACTAAAATCCATGAAATTTATATGGATTTGAAGGTCTTGAAGAGTAGAACACATTCGTACCTAATAGAAGTTCAAAATCCAACGAAAAACGGTCGGAAATTCCCTTGATACTTCTGGCCAACTCTGCAACCTTCCAAACTCGTCTGTGTGTGTCCTCCTAATAGGCCAGAAGAAGAAAATGTTAAGCCCTGATTGGGCTGTCGTAAGAGGGAGAGAAAGGACTAATTTTGACTGGTCCAGATGAGATAATAGCCCAAATACCTAATTGGGTCCAAGGAAATAGGAATTATGGTGATTGGTTTCTTATTTTGGTCTGTTTACACTTTATACATTCATAACTTCCTTGTTACGACTCCGATTCGGCCCTAACTCACATCAACGCGCTCGTGACATCGAGTACAATCTAATTACGATAACGAGGAAATTAATTTAGAACTGCACATGTACATCCACGTCACTAAGCCAACAAGGCCAATATTGTCACTTTACACACTAGGGGAGAAAATATATATAATAATTTGGGACGGGTCATCACAGTCTACCCCCTTTAAGAAAATTTCGTCCCCGAAATTCCTACACATCAATAACCATAAAACAGATGTGGATACAGGTCCCGCATGAGTTCTTGCGTTTCCCAGGTGGCCTCCTCGACTAAATGGTTCCTCCACAAAACTTTCACCATACAAACGGTCTTGTTCCGTAGAACCTTATCTTTCCAATCCAAGATCGTCACCGGTTCCTCATCGTAGGTTAAATCTGGATTAATCTCCAATGGCTGAGGAGGAATTACATGCGATGGATCAGAGACATAGTGACTGGAAAACGTCATGTATCTTTGATAACTCTAGAGGTAGCTTAAGCATGTAGGCAACTTCACCACTCACTCAGTGATCTGATACGATCCAATATACCGAGGACTTAACTTACCTTTCTTACCAAACCGTACCATGCCTTTCCATGGAGATAACTTTAGAAATACCCAATCTCCAACTTTATATACTCTGTGAATGGCATGTTTATTGGCGATACTCTTATGTCGATTCTGGGCCGCTTTCAGGTTAGCTTTAATCACCTAAATATTCTGCGTGGTCTTATCCAAAATCTCAGGGCCCACTAGCACTTTATCGCCAACTTCAAACTAACATAACGGGGTACATCATGGTTTACCATAAAGCGCCTCAAAAGGTGACATGCCAATGCTAGAATGATAACTGTTATTATAAGCAAACTTGATCAAAGCTAATCATTTATGCCAAGCGTCGCCAAACTGCAAAACTGAAGATCTCAGCATATCTGCTAGTGTCTGAATGGTTCTCTCAGATTGTCCATCTGTCTGAGGGTGATAGTCATATTGTACAGCAATCTCGAACCGAGAGCTTCCTGGAAAGCTACCCAAAATTTAGAAGTGAACCTAGGATCTCGATCAGAAATGATACTCACCGGAACACCATGATATTTGACAATTCTCGAAATGAACTATTCTGCCAACTAACTCAACAAGTAATTTTCTCGAACGGGTATGAAGTGTGCTGACTTGGTAAGTCGATGAACTATCACCCAAATATCATCATAACCATTCCGCATACGAGGTAATTTGTACATGAAATCCATGGTAATATCTTCCCATTTCCACTAAGGTACGGGAAATGGTTGTAATAAAGCAAAAGGGTTCTTCCTTTCTACCTTAACGTTTTGACAAACTGCACAACGCCTCACATACTCAGCAATTTCTCTTTTCATACCAGGCCAATAATAGAAAGGTCGAATGGTGTGATACATCTTGGTACTCCCAGGATGCATTGCATAGGCCGAAATATGTGATTCATCAAGTATATCTTTCTTTAATTCTGCTATGTCCGGTACATACATCCGATCACCCTGCATAAGCATACCATCAAGTCTCTGAATCCTGAGGTCTTTCTTTTTCCCTCTAGACACTGCTTGTATTAACTCCTAAGATTCTGGATCATTCGCCTGAGTTTCGAGTACACGATTCGGCAAAATTGGCCTAACTTGAAAATTAGCAAGTAGAGCTCCTTGGTAATCTTCCCCCTAATATGACTCCAATAAATCGCAACTTCGTCAAGAGTGGAACACTGCGTGAATAAAGTGTGTTGAGTATACCCTGGGATTTCCTACTTAAAGCATCTGCTACAAAATTTGCACAACCAGGATGATACTCAATTGTGCAGTCATAATCACTGAGAAACTCAATCCATCTCTGTTGCCTGAGATTAAGATCTTTCTGAGTAAAATTTACAACACCTTCGAAAGGTGTGTTCTTGACATTTGCAAGACATTTCTTGCAAATACCCCTTCCAATGTCCATCCTTTCATAAAGAAAGTTTGTTCCCTTGGAGTTAATTTTATCTTCTTCATTTGACTTCTCATTTGACTACAATAGTCTTGGTCCCTAAACTCCCACTATCTCTCTTGAAACCTTTTTCAATTGTGTTATACACATCAAACATTTTGGAGAGTGTGTGGTTATTGTTCACTACATAATTTACAATAAACTTAGTGATCCATTAGGATAGGGACATAAAGATGAAGTCCTAGCTTAGTTTCCGTCTCGTTAAGTGGTTTATCACTTCAACACTCAATGATTCAAAATCATCATAAGTCCATGTTGATGGACTATTTTTGTGAACCAACCATTATGTTCTAAACATAATTACAAACTTTCAAGAGTTGTTCAAGGCAACTCTCATTTCTTCATACAACAATTTGTAAGTGAAGAATTATGGCACTAAAAGTGTCCTTGTCTTTTATGCTAATCTTCGTAAGTTCCTTTGTTCATATAACGAAGGAATAAGCATTGGTTGTTTGTGTTGTCCTCTTCATGATAGACATTTCTAACATGTTCTTCCAATGATACATTATCAATAGGAAGATTGTGAGGATGAGACTTCTTAGGTACATGCACAATCCATTTAAGACAATCTTTGGGATTGTGTTACCAAGTCCGGAAACTAAAACATTCGGATTTTCTTTGTCAAGTTTTGGATAGCGTTTGCAAATATATTGGTAAACAAATACATAACGAATATAAATTGATTGATTTTAAGCCATTTGATTTGGGTCTTTAAATCAAATAGCACCACCCACTATTTTTGGCAAATTTCATATCCCTCATTGGAATTCGAGAGTTTTGGAGGAAACTCTTAGTAGGTTATGGGAGACTCACTATTACCAAGCCCACCTCACAATGATATGATGTCGGCTAGCATTAATAATAATGAGAGAGTACGCTTACTCATTTGCAACTAATGCAAGTACCCATCAATTTGGCCTCTAGAGAATGTTGCCTCACGATGATACGATGTTGGCGCCATTGCACTTAGTTAAGTCATTCCCACCATGCTTAGTTCGTGAAGGGGTTCAAGAATAGCCTCACGATGATACGATGTCGGCCATCCTCGTTGCCTACACTAACCTCATCAAGTATGTATATAGACTCCTCCTGAGTATAAGCATGCACTTTGTACTCCCCCATGATAGGGTGAAGCCGGTGTACAAGTCATAAACGATTGGAGCCTACCACGATGGAAGGCCACGAAAGAGTATTCTAAGCACTCTCACGCTTTTCAACTTAATAATGGTTTGGTTGAGGGTTTTAGGTCTCATCACATATAAGTATTCATTTTAATCTACATTAAAACAATTTTGGTCCTATTACAACTATTGGTCCATTTGATTCAATTTAGTTGTATATAATACTCCCACTATATTTATAAAACGGTTTTTAAAGCAAGAGTATATGATACTGCTAACGTAAGGTTTGCATTCATTTGATGGACTATATAGTTGCCTTAGGGCCTTAGGATGACTATGAACCTTTGTTTAGATTCAACACGAGCCTTGTGTTGAATCTCGGACTAGGGATGGAGATTGATTTTAGTTACGCGTTTAATCACATTAAGGCGTGTTGTTCTTAGGGGCGTTGGACCCAACTACTTCATTTTCATGCATATCAAATAAAGCAAGAAAGAAGTACTTCAAAGTAAAAGAGAGCTTATGCTCTTTACAACATTTGCATAAAACAAATTACTTTAAAGTAAAGAAGAGCTTATGCTCTTTTACAACATTTGATCAAATCAAATTACAACCAAAATTAATCTACACATTCCCATGGTTCAAACAAATTTGAAACGGCCTTTCACATAGCTCAATTATCGTAGGCTTAGGTTCATAATCACCCTTTAATTAATCAACACTTTAATTAATTAAATTGAATGCAACATTTTCATTTGGTTTTTGTATCCATAAAATTGATTTAAATGGAGCTAAATAAAATGAAAATCCAATTCTCATTTAAAGAGACAAAACAATTTTTGTTCCCTACTTAATTTGGGCCATCATGCAATAACCACAACTTTTTGGGCTATATTGCGAAACACAAACTTTTGGGGTCACTTTGTAAAAACACAAAAGTCCACTACTTCATGTAATTACAACTAGAACCCAAAAATTTCAACAAATACAAAAAACTTCATTAAAGGAGCAAAACAATTTGTCCTTTAACGTTTTTGGGCCTTAACGTAAAAACGTAAACTTTTGGGCCAAAGTGCAAATACACAAAAGTATCAAAACTTTATGTAATTGAATAAAAGACCCAAAAATACCCTATTTAATTAGGGTGGCCGGCCATGATAGAAAAAATATGATTTTTACAAAGTTTTTGTAAGTGGGTTTTGTTAGGTGAGGTAAAGATGAAATATTTTGAATTTATGTTAAACTTTTAAAAAAGTTTGTCTACCATTATAGCCATTAATTGAATTTATGTCAAACTTTTAAAAAAGTTTGTCTACCATTAAAACCATTAATAATACTTTACAAATAATCATCACCCACTAAAATTAAACCAAAACTTTATGTAAAAACATAAAACATTTTGAATCAAAACTTCAAAACTTTTTGTTCTTGGCAAGAACTTCAAGAACATTGAAGAACACTCATGAAAACTCATAATAGCTCCATGAATGTTTTCACTCACCAAAACTCAAATTTTCATCACTCAAAAGAGGGTTAACATCCTAGGGTACTTAGGGGTTCCAAAAGTCACTTTAAAACCATTTTAACAAGACAAACATGAACCCAAAAAATCACCCCTTGGATTTGGCCGAATTTCCCAAAAAACATGGCACCAAATTTTAGCTCCAAAATTCATGCTCATATGAACTACATCTACAACATTTGAGATGGCAAATTTTCTAACAAAATTTACATTCAAAGAAACAAGAATAAAGCTTGTAACATATTACAACTTTTAAATCAAAAAACTATGAACTACAAAACCCAAAATGATTCACCAACTACTAGACCTAGGCTCTTGATACCACTTGAAGGAAATTTTGTGAAAAACATGTTCATTTGAATAACATCATATAGCATGCAATTAACAATTAAAGGCGGAATCATGCTTTCATGCATTCAAAAACAAAACATCTACCATGAAATTCAAAGCCTAGTAGATTGGTGAACCTTGACTCAACTTAAAAACAACAATTTGTTAGTTGAGAAATATTTACCTTTGTAGATTCCTCTTTGCATATGCAAAGGATAATCACCCAAGAGATAGGGCCTTCATTCCTTGCTTCTTAGCTCCATGGATTTGGTTAGAAGAATAGGTTCTCCAAGTTCCCAAAATTGAGAACCTCTAAAGATTCTACACCAAGGTTGGATTGGAGAGGAAATGAGTGACCTTGAGGAAATAGAATTGCTAGACAATATCCCCCAAGGTGGTTGGCCTCTTAGAGAGAAATGGAAGCTTTGTGTTCTCACCAATTTTCTCTAAAATCAACAACTTATGAATTTTAGGTTATAAAGTTCTTTATATAGTCACTTCTTTAAATGACCTAAAGAACCAAAAACCCTAATTCAACACTAAATGGATATGGGCTTTTGGGCCTTTGTGAATCTTTATTCATTAAGTTGTCATACAACTTAAGTCAATGGGCTTTGACGTTCGAAGCCCATTGGGCCTTAAGGTCCAAAAACTATCCCGAGGTCTTTAACGAACTTATTCGTTTGATTAATTAACATATTAATTAATCCTTGCCATAAATAATTAAACCATTTAATTCATCTCCTTTGTTTCTTCAATCTCCACCTTATTTGGTGTACGATACATTAGGTTCCTTTTAGCGAGGCAGTGGGCGATTAAAACCATTTTACATCGATTGTGAATTGAAACTTACTTTCAATTCTCCCTTTAGTGATTACACACGTTTAGGGCTTCCACAAACCATGAGTGACCCCTAGCAGCATATCATGGCTACCCAAGCTAATCAGAAGAGGTAGAGAACCTATTCAGTTTAGGATTACAAATGCAATACGGTCTTTCTCTAATCTAATACTCTTGACCACATTGTTTGGTTTGATAGTTTATTTATTCATGTCTACTATCCAATGTGATTCTTGTGCTTATATGATTACTTTGAATGTGAATTGGAACGCATTCCCAAATCTCATTCATACTCTGGCCAGAGATTTTAATCATATCATAGAGTATTCTCCCTCAAGCCAATTGAAGGTTAGAGATCCCTTGTTGCGCATTCACTTGTCTCCATGACTAAGTGGCTTAACCCCAATGATGTCGTGGACACCCCGATGGGGTGACTTTGACATAATCAAAGATCAAGGACTTAACCACAAGACAACAACTGTGATGCCTCAGGTCAAAGGACTAATTTGCATTATCCCAAACATGAGTTCTCATGTGACATGAGTATGAGAACTCCTAGTTGATCGTGTTCAGTGAACTCATTCTCTATTGAGCACCTACGTACTTGTCTTGATGTCACACACACCAATGACTCGAGACTAGTCACTCTCCCTGAGAGAAGACATAGCACGTACTGATCTTATCGGACTGTCAATGCCCAATTGGCAATCCTATGATCAGGAACGTTTAGGATGTGTCTACGAAAGAATGGTCTCATTAATCTAACTTCATTAGATTGCATTCTTCCAATCACATATTCCTTGGACTTTATCGTTTAAGCATATAACATTTATATGAGACGTCTCAAACAATAATGTTTGCCCTTTATATGTAAACTAGATTAGTTTAACATGTGAAATATCCGTAAAGTATCATCATATGAATGGCTTTAGGGCACATTTCCAACAATCTCCCACTTGCACTAGAGCCAATCAGCTTGGTCATCTGTTATGATTCCTCTTTTGTAGTCATTTCCTAAATGGCTGAGTAGTAGGCCTAGGAAATGGATATCTATATGTTATCCATAGAAGCAACCTTGAGAATATCGACGTCACCATTATACATGATTCCCAATCATGTGGTTCAGTTTCTCATATGAGTTCGGATCTTGATGAGACCTTGATTCCCAGGCTTGAGCTATCGCCCCATTAGTGTCGTAGTGTCAGTACACTAGATACACTTTCTGGTTGGAACCGAATAGAGAGTTCATAAATGAACTTTCCCATCCAAACAACATTGTTGTAAACTTCTATATATGGCAATATATTTTGCATTTATAATGGAACACACTAAAGTCATTACTTTAATGTTTCCATCCAAATATCTCTTTAGTCATAATAAAGAGGTATCTGTTAATCTCTTCATTCATAATGAAGAAACATTCAACGATGGATTAGATTCATAATCTAACACATTTACGCTTCCTTTACGTTACTCTAATTCTTCCTCATTCTTCGAGGAACCTATCCTTTAGTATTTCTTAAATACTTAAGGATTCACTTGACAGTTGCCATGGTTCTGATCCTGGGCTTGCATTGATATCGCCTTGTACCTTTCTTGGTACAACTTATATCAACGTTTTTCATACAATATGAAATACGTAAATCACCTTTCTGCGTATGCATAAAGGATTCTCTTTATGCAATATTTCTTTGGGAGTCAAAGGGTACGTTCCCTTTGATAAGAGCTACCTCCTAGTCTCACTAGAGTTGTTCTTCTGATTGAAGTTTATCATCATATGAGAAACTTCCTAGCATATTATGTCTATTATTAGGGCATGATATAATCCAATTATATCCTAAAATCTATCATTATAGATTTCCATCCCATGTATATAGACTATGTCTCCCATATACATTCTATCGTTATAGAAAGTTTTAAAGTCATAACTTTAACAATGAAGTATTCTTTTCATTTCCAAAATTAATATATCATACATATATTCAAATTTAGGAATATGATTAACTCCCACTAATCTTTTGTAAACCTAGTAAATAAAAGATTCATTTACATCTTTATGAGAAGTCACAATTTGATCTTTCCCTCATAAAACGCTTATGGCTCCCACTAGCTTGCTTAGATCCATGATGGTTGGATCTCTATAACTTACATGTTTTGTGATTCATAGTTTTAGACATAAATTATCAAGACTATCTTAATAATGGTTTCGGAAACCTATATCATGTCCAAACATTGAATCACCATTTAGTTGTAGCTAGCAATCTTCGAATTAATTGAAACTAAGACTACGTCAAAGATGGTTCCTTCAAAGTCAACCATTCTCTTTGATTGTAGTCACCTTAAGCTACCAATTAGCTATGAAGGTTTCATTATTTCGGGTCAAATGGTACTTTACCATTTCCTTGAGTATATATCGTATATACACTCAATGTAGTCATAAAGTTCAAACCATTCAACTGAGACGGTTTATAAATCCTTCTTGACTACCTTGGAGCTTTGTGGTATAGGAACTAGGTTGTTATATTTGTTGATTATCATCTTGTCTCTCAAAGAACCCATTCTTTTGAGTTCTATTCCTAGTTCATTTGCTCTAAGGCAAATCACATTGTAGGATTACAATGAACTACTCAACAAACAACATTTGTTGGTTGGTTTATAGAAGTGATATCCAAATGTTATTTTAAGGATACCTACAAGATAATTTTTAAACAAATATTGCTCATTAGCACACAACCCCAAATCTTAACACAATTAAGATTTGTCTTTCTTTCCAACTACATCCTATGGAGTTATGAAAATTTTGGAAGATCTTCTAATTGACAATAATATTGTCTTAGAAGCATATATATCCTATATATGGGTAATTGATAATATCCAACGAACTAAATCTTATTCAAGTTCGTTCTTCTCCTAATGGAGAAAATCATTATCTTATGATGCTAATTTCCTTGATATCTTTCAAGGAAACTCATCTAAAGTGTTACCTTTCCTTGGATCAAATCTAAGGAGGTAAGTACTTTAGACGTCTTACTCATCAACTTACATTTCTTGAATTCTTTGAAACCTTTTGCAAAGTATTCGGACTTGTGTTTATTCATAATAAACTATAGTCCAACCGAGAGTGATCTTCGGTGAATGTCATACAACATGAGTAGTATTATGTTGTGGACAATTGCCACTATCTTGCAACCTTTTGGGTTTTAAGCATCATTATATTCTAAACAGTTAACGCTACCATATCATCTCTACTATAGAGACAATCAATTAGATTACTATAATCCAATCAGTGATTAATAAAGAACAATGTTTTGTCAAACAAAACATTCATCAATCTCTACTATAGTGACGGAATTAAGTTCCTTAAAATTGGAATGTAAAGACAATCTTTGGTTTTTCCAATTTCTTTGGTAGTTCATATGAGGAAGTTAGTACCATCTGCTTTCGCAGAGATCTATATTTTATTCACGTTCCGAATGTGAAGTACTTTCTCTTCTCTCATTAATCTTCTACTTCTTATTAGCCACACTTCTACAACGATTGTAAAACATAGTTACTAATACGGAATCAAGCATTCAAGTAGAAGAACCAACTGTTTTGAACTATTCAAGAACAATTTACAACACCTTCGAAAGGTGTGTTCTTGACATTTGCAAGACATTTCTTGCAAATACCCCTTCCAATGTCCATCCTTTCATAAAGAAAGTTTGTTCCCTTGGAGTTAATTTTATCTTCTTCATTTGACTTCTCATTTGACTACAATAGTCTTGGTCCCTAAACTCCCACTATCTCTCTTGAAACCTTTTTCAATTGTGTTATACACATCAAACATTTTGGAGAGTGTGTGGTTATTGTTCACTACATAATTTACAATAAACTTAGTGATCCATTAGGATAGGGACATAAAGATGAAGTCCTAGCTTAGTTTCCGTCTCGTTAAGTGGTTTATCACTTCAACACTCAATGATTCAAAATCATCATAAGTCCATGTTGATGGACTATTTTTGTGAACCAACCATTATGTTCTAAACATAATTACAAACTTTCAAGAGTTGTTCAAGGCAACTCTCATTTCTTCATACAACAATTTGTAAGTGAAGAATTATGGCACTAAAAGTGTCCTTGTCTTTTATGCTAATCTTCGTAAGTTCCTTTGTTCATATAACGAAGGAATAAGCATTGGTTGTTTGTGTTGTCCTCTTCATGATAGACATTTCTAACATGTTCTTCCAATGATACATTATCAATAGGAAGATTGTGAGGATGAGACTTCTTAGGTACATGCACAATCCATTTAAGACAATCTTTGGGATTGTGTTACCAAGTCCGGAAACTAAAACATTCGGATTTTCTTTGTCAAGTTTTGGATAGCGTTTGCAAATATATTGGTAAACAAATACATAACGAATATAAATTGATTGATTTTAAGCCATTTGATTTGGGTCTTTAAATCAAATAGCACCACCCACTATTTTTGGCAAATTTCATATCCCTCATTGGAATTCGAGAGTTTTGGAGGAAACTCTTAGTAGGTTATGGGAGACTCACTATTACCAAGCCCACCTCACAATGATATGATGTCGGCTAGCATTAATAATAATGAGAGAGTACGCTTACTCATTTGCAACTAATGCAAGTACCCATCAATTTGGCCTCTAGAGAATGTTGCCTCACGATGATACGATGTTGGCGCCATTGCACTTAGTTAAGTCATTCCCACCATGCTTAGTTCGTGAAGGGGTTCAAGAATAGCCTCACGATGATACGATGTCGGCCATCCTCGTTGCCTACACTAACCTCATCAAGTATGTATATAGACTCCTCCTGAGTATAAGCATGCACTTTGTACTCCCCCATGATAGGGTGAAGCCGGTGTACAAGTCATAAACGATTGGAGCCTACCACGATGGAAGGCCACGAAAGAGTATTCTAAGCACTCTCATGCTTTTCAACTTAATAATGGTTTGGTTGAGGGTTTTAGGTCTCATCACATATAAGTATTCATTTTAATCTACATTAAAACAATTTTGGTCCTATTACAACTATTGGTCCATTTGATTCAATTTAGTTGTATATAATACTCCCACTATATTTATAAAACGGTTTTTAAAGCAAGAGTATATGATACTGCTAACGTAAGGTTTGCATTCATTTGATGGACTATATAGTTGCCTTAGGGCCTTAGGATGACTATGAACCTTTGTTTAGATTCAACACGAGCCTTGTGTTGAATCTCGGACTAGGGATGGAGATTGATTTTAGTTACGCGTTTAATCACATTAAGGCGTGTTGTTCTTAGGGGCGTTGGACCCAACTACTTCATTTTCATGCATATCAAATAAAGCAAGAAAGAAGTACTTCAAAGTAAAAGAGAGCTTATGCTCTTTACAACATTTGCATAAAACAAATTACTTTAAAGTAAAGAAGAGCTTATGCTCTTTTACAACATTTGATCAAATCAAATTACAACCAAAATTAATCTACACATTCCCATGGTTCAAACAAATTTGAAACGGCCTTTCACATAGCTCAATTATCGTAGGCTTAGGTTCATAATCACCCTTTAATTAATCAACACTTTAATTAATTAAATTGAATGCAACATTTTCATTTGGTTTTTGTATCCATAAAATTGATTTAAATGGAGCTAAATAAAATGAAAATCCAATTCTCATTTAAAGAGACAAAACAATTTTTGTTCCCTACTTAATTTGGGCCATCATGCAATAACCACAACTTTTTGGGCTATATTGCGAAACACAAACTTTTGGGGTCACTTTGTAAAAACACAAAAGTCCACTACTTCATGTAATTACAACTAGAACCCAAAAATTTCAACAAATACAAAAAACTTCATTAAAGGAGCAAAACAATTTGTCCTTTAACGTTTTTGGGCCTTAACGTAAAAACGTAAACTTTTGGGCCAAAGTGCAAATACACAAAAGTATCAAAACTTTATGTAATTGAATAAAAGACCCAAAAATACCCTATTTAATTAGGGTGGCCGGCCATGATAGAAAAAATATGATTTTTACAAAGTTTTTGTAAGTGGGTTTTGTTAGGTGAGGTAAAGATGAAATATTTTGAATTTATGTTAAACTTTTAAAAAAGTTTGTCTACCATTATAGCCATTAATTGAATTTATGTCAAACTTTTAAAAAAGTTTGTCTACCATTAAAACCATTAATAATACTTTACAAATAATCATCACCCACTAAAATTAAACCAAAACTTTATGTAAAAACATAAAACATTTTGAATCAAAACTTCAAAACTTTTTGTTCTTGGCAAGAACTTCAAGAACATTGAAGAACACTCATGAAAACTCATAATAGCTCCATGAATGTTTTCACTCACCAAAACTCAAATTTTCATCACTCAAAAGAGGGTTAACATCCTAGGGTACTTAGGGGTTCCAAAAGTCACTTTAAAACCATTTTAACAAGACAAACATGAACCCAAAAAATCACCCCTTGGATTTGGCCGAATTTCCCAAAAAACATGGCACCAAATTTTAGCTCCAAAATTCATGCTCATATGAACTACATCTACAACATTTGAGATGGCAAATTTTCTAACAAAATTTACATTCAAAGAAACAAGAATAAAGCTTGTAACATATTACAACTTTTAAATCAAAAAACTATGAACTACAAAACCCAAAATGATTCACCAACTACTAGACCTAGGCTCTTGATACCACTTGAAGGAAATTTTGTGAAAAACATGTTCATTTGAATAACATCATATAGCATGCAATTAACAATTAAAGGCGGAATCATGCTTTCATGCATTCAAAAACAAAACATCTACCATGAAATTCAAAGCCTAGTAGATTGGTGAACCTTGACTCAACTTAAAAACAACAATTTGTTAGTTGAGAAATATTTACCTTTGTAGATTCCTCTTTGCATATGCAAAGGATAATCACCCAAGAGATAGGGCCTTCATTCCTTGCTTCTTAGCTCCATGGATTTGGTTAGAAGAATAGGTTCTCCAAGTTCCCAAAATTGAGAACCTCTAAAGATTCTACACCAAGGTTGGATTGGAGAGGAAATGAGTGACCTTGAGGAAATAGAATTGCTAGACAATATCCCCCAAGGTGGTTGGCCTCTTAGAGAGAAATGGAAGCTTTGTGTTCTCACCAATTTTCTCTAAAATCAACAACTTATGAATTTTAGGTTATAAAGTTCTTTATATAGTCACTTCTTTAAATGACCTAAAGAACCAAAAACCCTAATTCAACACTAAATGGATATGGGCTTTTGGGCCTTTGTGAATCTTTATTCATTAAGTTGTCATACAACTTAAGTCAATGGGCTTTGACGTTCGAAGCCCATTGGGCCTTAAGGTCCAAAAACTATCCCGAGGTCTTTAACGAACTTATTCGTTTGATTAATTAACATATTAATTAATCCTTGCCATAAATAATTAAACCATTTAATTCATCTCCTTTGTTTCTTCAATCTCCACCTTATTTGGTGTACGATACATTAGGTTCCTTTTAGCGAGGCAGTGGGCGATTAAAACCATTTTACATCGATTGTGAATTGAAACTTACTTTCAATTCTCCCTTTAGTGATTACACACGTTTAGGGCTTCCACAAACCATGAGTGACCCCTAGCAGCATATCATGGCTACCCAAGCTAATCAGAAGAGGTAGAGAACCTATTCAGTTTAGGATTACAAATGCAATACGGTCTTTCTCTAATCTAATACTCTTGACCACATTGTTTGGTTTGATAGTTTATTTATTCATGTCTACTATCCAATGTGATTCTTGTGCTTATATGATTACTTTGAATGTGAATTGGAACGCATTCCCAAATCTCATTCATACTCTGGCCAGAGATTTTAATCATATCATAGAGTATTCTCCCTCAAGCCAATTGAAGGTTAGAGATCCCTTGTTGCGCATTCACTTGTCTCCATGACTAAGTGGCTTAACCCCAATGATGTCGTGGACACCCCGATGGGGTGACTTTGACATAATCAAAGATCAAGGACTTAACCACAAGACAACAACTGTGATGCCTCAGGTCAAAGGACTAATTTGCATTATCCCAAACATGAGTTCTCATGTGACATGAGTATGAGAACTCCTCGTTGATCGTGTTCAGTGAACTCATTCTCTATTGAGCACCTACGTACTTGTCTTGATGTCACACACACCAATGACTCGAGACTAGTCACTCTCCCTGAGAGAAGACATAGCACGTACTGATCTTATCGGACTGTCAATGCCCAATTGGCAATCCTATGATCAGGAACGTTTAGGATGTGTCTACGAAAGAATGGTCTCATTAATCTAACTTCATTAGATTGCATTCTTCCAATCACATATTCCTTGGACTTTATCGTTTAAGCATATAACATTTATATGAGACGTCTCAAACAATAATGTTTGCCCTTTATATGTAAACTAGATTAGTTTAACATGTGAAATATCCGTAAAGTATCATCATATGAATGGCTTTAGGGCACATTTCCAACAGTTCAAGAGGCTAGGAATGTGCTGAAAAGATGAAGAAAATAAATCCAAGATAAAGAAGATAAGGAAAGAGCAAGAAACATGGAACATTATCCAAACTGCCTTATCTTATCCAAAACCTTATCCAACCTTATCTCATCCAAACTAACCTTATCTTATCTTATCCTATCCTAATCTTATCCTACCTTAATTCCAGCTGCAAGATGGACTCCTTATCACTTTAGAATACCTAATATCTGATTCTAGAAGCCCTGAAACAATGCAAATAACCTGATCCTTTTTCCCCTAGAAATCTGACGAATTTAATCCCTTTCTAGAAGCTTTGTGCTGAATTTCCTTGTCATATTCCTCTAGGATTGTGTAATCCTTCTCCTCCACTACTTTGCACAAAACCCTAGCTTATAAATACATATTTTCTGCCACAATTCAAACCACCACCCTCTACCATCAGATCACCACACCATCCATCACAAATTCATCCCATTGTGTTGCAGCTGTGCAAGGAAGGAGAAGAAGGAGCCACTTGGAGCCGTGCTTGCCATTCAACATTGGATTGCTGGAGCGTTCTTAGGTGTTTTCTATCTTTTCAATGTCTAATTTAAGTTATCTTTGTTTAATTGCAAACATGAAGAACTAATTTCTTTTTAGTTAGAAGTGAATTTGAAGCCATGATTATATGCTTTATATGAATTGATTACATCGAATTATTGTTTCTTGAGTCTTGAATGTGATTTGCTTATCTGAGTTATTAAAACTTGTTTATGTATGTTGATTGAGGATGCATACTTAGTTTGCATGCATAAACTTGATGCTAGAGTATAAGGGAGTTTCACCTAATCGTTATGAACTTATATTCACAAGTAGTGGAAGTCAATAGTCATGATTGTGTTAAGTAAATCCTTGGCATGAGTATCATGTTTTTCATAGTTACGAATGTCTCGTCAATGCTTATGGTTTTCAAGGAACTTAATGACCTTTGATATGTCTCTCTCTCATGCTTTTCATAGTTAGGGAACTTGATAAGGATAATTTTGTTGTGATGCGTATCCCGTCCAATTCAATGATTTAAGGAAAATCTGATGGTTAATTTGTGCTGTCACGGTTAACTTGGGGTGCTGTCATTCATAGTCTAAGGGAACAATACTGGAAATTGGTTTATATGCATATGTCATGTGTGGAGAAGGATCCTCTGGCTAAGTTTTCACCATTCAAATCACCTAATTTACTTTGTTTTGCAATCTGTTTAATTTAGTTAATTTTCGTCCAAATCAATCCCCCTTCTAATTAAGTGTCTTAGATTAGTTAGAAAAGTGTTTAAATCTGTCCAATTTAGTGTTTTGAGTATTACTAGTCTTAAATTCGTCCAAATAGTCCCTAGAGTCTGTTATAAGTCTTTTTAACTTAGTTTTGCTGTTTTGAGTAGTTTGAGTCAATTTTAAGTCTTAAGTGTTAGTTTTGTGTTTTTGAGTCTAGTTGAGTGTTTCTAAGTCTAGTTTGGTATTTTTGAGTCATATTTGTGTAGATTAGCAGCCCTAGTTAATCCCCGGTCTAGAACGATCCCTACTTACATCTTTACTACAATTGTCAACAATAGGGTTTAATTTTGTGTGTCAAGTTAATTTTCACATCAGTTTTCAATTCTCTTAACTCAGCAGGAGCCATTCGATAAGGGGTTAAAGAAATAGGATTTGTACCTGGAATTAAATCTATAGCGAATTCCACCTCACGATCTGGTGGTAGTCCAGGTAAATCATAAAAAAAAACATCAGTAAAATGCCTGACTACCCGAACATCCTCCATAAGAGTATAAGTATCCTCATTCAGCACCACATGAGCTAGATAGCCTTGACATCCTTTCCTTAACAATCATTTCGCTCTCACGACCGAGATAACGCCCTGTCTCAATCCACAACGCTCACCAACAAAAGTGACCACAGGCAAGCCCGGCCGATAGAAAGTGACAACCTTCTCATAACAATCCAACTTGGCACGATTGTAATGTAACCAATCCATGAGCAGAATAACATCGAAATTGACAATATCCAGATGAACAAGATTAGCTGGCATGATAACATCCTCAACAAAAACAGAACATCCTCAACAAAAACAGAACATCCTTGATACTCCCAGCTAACATAACAAGTCTCACCTCTAGGCATGGAAAACTCCAATTCATAACCGAGGGGATTAGGGTGTGGTTGAGTCTTTAGAGCAAACATATGAGAAATAACAGAATGTGTGGCACCTGAATCAATTAATACTCTAGTAAACTAACCAAGAATATTTAACGTACCCATAATCAGATCAGGATTGCTCTGAGCATCTTGTAGAGTGATGTGATGAACACGGCCCTACGCCTGCTGCCAACCTCCACGACCTCTATTTTCTTGATTACCTCGTCCCTGGATACCTCATCCATGACTGGGCTAATTAGGCTACCTCGACGAACAAACACTGCTAGAGGCAACATCAAGGTTTTGAGACTGTCCTCCAATATACCAATATGGTCCACTGCCCTGATATGGCACATACGGCATATAGCTTCCCTGGTACTGTGGATAATTACCCTGATAATACGAATCAGCTGGATACTGGTATGCTCCTATGGAATACGGAGCTATATCTCCCTGATAGTGGTAAACACCACTATAACCTGTCGGAGTATAGCCACTAGGCCCCTGAATCTGCTGAAGGGGTATAGCTGGTGGTAATGCAGGGGGCTGAGGTTTCTGCTGATTCTGCGGACACTGGTTAGCCCTATGCCCCGTCTGACCACAAGTGAAACACTTACCACTACCACCTTGTCTACACTCACCTACGAAAAAGTGGAGCACCAAAACTGTTAGGATTTCTCTGCCTCTGGAATCGGGAACACCCTGTGAACCTGCCACCCCTTCGCGGCGTAGCAAAATTCGAACCACCACTGGATGAACCAGAACTGTTGCCACTTCGCTTAAAATCCTGTGTTTTACGAGTACCGCATGATGACTACCCTTTATCCTTATTAGTATTATTTTTCTAAGCATTACCTTTCCCTTGCTTCAGTTCTGAGAATTCATCCCTCTTATGATCCAAATACTCCGGAGGTATAAATCTCTTCTGAAATAAATGCTTGAAAACCTCCCAATTTGTGGCATCTTCAGCTGACAGCTGAAAAGATTTCTGTTTCCACCATGATGTAGCCTCCAAATGCAAAAACCAAGTGGTTGTCTCGACCCATCTGTCCTCTAAAAGATTTCCTTGTTGCTACATCACCCGAAAGGTTTTCTCAACATGGTCGAGCCAACGCTCAGCTCCATCGGACCCCTCATTACCAAAGAAATCATTTAGCTTCAAGTTATATATAGTCTCCAAGGAGGTCATCTGAGGAGGACGGAATGAGGACTGAATAGCATTGGCAATAGATTCACCAAGTTGTCTAATATCTGGATATTCAAACTCAGAAGAAGTACGTGGCTTTCTACGAGGCCGCATGGTTCTGACATAAGAAATCAAAATGATTAAGACTTAAGCAAAAATACAGGACTACCCAACCTTGCTCTAATACCAAATTGACACACCCCGACCAGAGTCGAGATGTGCTAGCCGTCACGTGAGAGTGACGTAGCCAAGTGCGCGACAGAAGTGATACTAATAAAAGAGATGTGAATAATTAAAAACCAAAACTAAACTTATTTAACTAGAGATACTATGTAAGTGTGTGAAAGTGATCAAATATAAGATACACGCATATCAGAAACGAAAGTGCAATCAAACTAACTAAGTACTAATTATACAAACAGGGAGAAGATCCCTACTTTTATTTATGGAAATGTCAGAACCACCATGTAGTCCTCGTGAGCCACCAAAGACGAGCAGTTACCTAGATCTTGGAGGGGCGCAAAACAGAAGGGTGAGTGGGCAAAAACAAAGCTACAGAAAAACACATTTATCTTTATGAACATAATAACCCCTCTCCGTAAAACCCGTATAATTTCCAGAAAATAGTAATATGCACGTATATAAAAACAATGTTCAAGAGCAGTGAAAACAGAATTATGCCATGTCATAACATTCAGCACTAAAATATGTAAGCCAGGTGAAACGTCGATATAGATTAGCATGCCAGTTGGAGTCACCTAATGTGACCTGTACGACTAAACCTATAGTTCATCAACATAAGTCTGCACACGAGTCGAAGTCACCTAATGTGACCTGTACGACAAGTTGGGTGTAACTAAGTACGCTCAAGTGCTACGATCACGTGAAAGCTGTACGATAGATCGCAGGTCACCTACGAGTCGGAACCACCTATTGTGGTATGTACGACAGGCTAGCACCCAAACTTGGATCCAAGGTGAGCGTGCGGTGCGGGAGGTGAACAATCACGTGAAAGTTGTGCTCTGGCCTCGGGCGGGAGCACTAACACCGAGGTGCAGCATAATAAGCTATAAATGCATAAATGCATAGCAATATGCAATGCAACAAGACCAATCACATGCTAACTCACCTGAAGCTTACATGAGCCTCTGCAGCATCAAATAGTATAATTCACAATTCATACTAATGCAACATTATAGTAAGGGTAAATTACATAGTAGCCCCTCAGGTTTGAGGTCTATTGCAATCTTATACAACATCTTTAAAACATTTCACTTTCATACCTCAAGTACTATTTTATTTCAATTTCATACAACCGTTACATTTTCCATCCATGGATCTGTTAAATGCTGACGTGGCTGACACATATATGCCACGTGGCTGCCAAATGTCTGCCACGTGGCAAATAAAATAATTTTTTTAATTTTTTTTTAAAAAACCTGAAAATGGAAGAAAAAAAATAAAAAAATAAAAAATGGACCGAACCCAGAAGAAGGAGGAAGAAGAAGAAGAGAAGAAGAAAGAGGAGGAGGAGGAAGAAGAAGAAGAAGAAAAAAAAAAAAAAAAGGGTCCGAACCCAGAAGAAGAAGAAAGAGAAAGAGAAGAAGAAGAAGAAGAAGAAGAAAGAGAAAGAAGAGGAGGAGGAGGAAGAAGAAGAAGAAGAAAAAAAAAAAAGGGGTCTGAACCCAGAAGAAGAAGAAAGAGAAAGAGAAGAAGAAGAAGAAAGAGAAAGAGAAGAAGAAGAAAGAGAAAAAAAAAAAGGGACGGAACCCAGAAGAAGAAGAAGGAGGAAGAAGAAGAAGAGAAGAAGAAAGAGGAGGAGGAGGAAGAAGAAGAAAGAGAAAAAAAAAGTGGCAGATAGGTTTTTTATTTATAAAAAATTAAAAAATTATTTTATTTGCCACGTGGCAGACATTTGACAGCCATGTGGCATATATGTGGCAGCCACGTCAGCATTTAACAGATCCATGGATGGAAAATGTAACGGTTGTATGAAATTGAAATAAAATAGTACTTGAGGTATGAAAGTGAAATGTTTTAAAGATGTTGTATAAGATTGCAATAGACCTCAAACCTGAGGGGCTACTATGTAATTTACCCTTATAGTAATAAGCGGTATAGACATGGCATGCAAGGCATAAATTCATTTAAAAATGTTTTTGGAAATCGTAAAGCATTTATATATATATATATATAGAAAACAAATGTCCACTCACTAATAAGTAGCAGGATCGTAGCCCCTTAGCCTCGCTTGTCCATACTCGTCCTCGGGGTACGTCTCACCTATATACGATACAACTATTTTAACGTTAATTCGATAGCACATAAACAAAACCCAGGATTAATTCCTCATACGTTGCTCAAACGGGGTGTTTGAATATACCAACGTGATCTACTCGACAGTACGAACACACGCATATTTTTAGGAAAATTTTTGGACACCAGACTCGCCTTCACACGCAGGCACGTGCCGTTCGTGTGACTGGCGCCGTTAGAAAAATTCTGTCAGTTTGATGGAATATTCCGTTAAATGTAACTGACGATACCTGATGCCGTTAGAATATTCTATTAAAGTTAACTGAATATTCCCCTTCTTCTCCGGTCTCCGCCGTTCGCCGCCAGCTGCACTCGCCGGTTTCTGGAAAATTTTCTAAAACTTATAACTTTGTCATTTCTCAACTAAAATCCATGAAATTTATATGGATTTGAAGGTCTTGAAGAGGAGAACATATTCGTACCTAATAGAAGTTCAAAATCCAACGGAAAACGGTCAGAAATTCCCTCGATACTTCCGGCCAACTCTGCAACCTTCCAAACCCGTCTATACCAACGTCCACTTCACTCCAAAACTACTTCAAAGAGTTAGGAAAGTTGGGTGAATACCTTTCCAAGCCTTAAAATCTCGAAACCACGCCGGGATCGCGTCAAAGCAAACTTGACTCCTCGCCGGAGCTTCTGGTTTCTCACGTTCCTATCGTTCGTTCAATGAGCTAAGGGTATGGCTGAGTTCGTGAGGTCGATAGGAGAATGATGGTGGTTTCCAAATACTCGATCCGTGAGAGTTTGATGATGATGGTGTATGTGGTGTCACGACGCAAAGAGAAGAAGGAAAGAGAAGGCTCTAGAAGAGGGGAGAGAGTGTGTACATGTGTGTGTGTGTGTGTGTGTGTGTGTCCTCCTGATTGGGCAGAAGAAGAAAATGTTAAGCCCTGATTGGGCTACCGTAAGAGAGGGAGAGAGATGACTAATTTTGATTGGTCCAAATGAGATAATAGCCCAAATACCTAATTGGGTCCAAGGAAATAGGAATTATGGTGATTGGTTTCTTATTTTGGTCTGTTTACACTTTATACGTTCGTAACTTCCTTGTTACGACTCCGATTCGGCCCTAACTCGCGTCAACGCGCTCGTGACGTCAAGTACAATCTAATTACGATAGAGAGGAAATTAATTTAGAACTGCATATGTGCATCCACGTCGCTAAGCCAACAAGGGCAATATTGTCACTTTACACACTAGGGGAGAAATATATATAATAATTTAGAACGGGTCATCACAATTATGATTTGCTTTGTATTTAAAATTAAATGATCGAAGTTAAATTAAGAGTTTTATTTTTAAAAAATATAAAAATAAAAATATAAAATCTAAGTACACACATATACACACTCACAAGGCATAGTAATCGCAATTGCACTTACTCTTATTTTTGCCTATGCCAAACGGATAAACTTGTACAAAAACATCACTTTTCAGAAAGCAATTTATATGCCCCTGCCCTTGCCCTGGAAACAGTTGGACTTATTTTAGTGATTTTTTAGAACAAAAAGGGCAAAAGAATAATAAGAATCCAATATAGCTCCTACCTCAAATACGAAAAAAGTGAAGAAAAACCCTAAACCTTCTCGTCAAGCTCGACTCTACCGCTGAAGCCCCTCTTCTCTCTCTGTCTCCAATGGCTGTGAGTAATTTTTTCTGCATCTATTTTTCTCCATCACATTTGAATATTCTTAAATTACTATGTATATTTAATTTACTTGGTTTTTTCGAACTGCTATTTCATGTTTCTGAGTTTTCCAATTTCTCCCTAACATATACGATCTCTTTGAGGATTTTTGAATGCTCATAATTTCTTATTGGGTCGTTGAAATTAATGCAAGTTTTTGGAAAGGTTCCATTTTGTAACCAAACTTTGTTCCTTTGGAGATTTTTTGTTTTAGGAGAAATTCGGGTTTGTTAATTAGTAATTTAGTACTTGTGTGATATGGAAGTATGTATGTATGTTTCAATTCATGATGTTGTCTATGGTAGATTATAAAACAGTGTTGAAGTAGAGTAAATTGCACGAGAATATCGTTGAAATCCGTCCCGTGTTTAACTAGCAGTTGATGAATAAAATCTGAGCATTCTGTCCTCCAAAATATTTGTATGTGCTAATATAATTAAATTCACTTTTTCAACTTAAGGGCGTGCTTCGGATTTTGATACTTTTGGTTATTTGCGTAATGCAGACAATACCAGTTAACCCGAAGCCGTTCTTGAATAATCTGACTGGAAAGACTGTCATTGTGAAACTTAAATGGGGAATGGAGTACAAAGGTATGTTGCTTACGGTTCTGGAAAAGTATTGGATACTTATGCCTTGTTTTCTTTTGTTTCCTCATGCAAATTACTTTATTTATTGCATGCTTAGTGTATTCCTAATCCTGTTTTATGCCTCAATTCAGGTTTTCTTGTCTCGACAGATGCCTATATGAACTTGCAGGTACTATTATATTCAACTCTTTGTTTTTTCTTTCCTTTTTTTTTTTCAGTGAGATATAAATTTGAAGCTGATGGATGTGTTTAATATTGAAATCTTATATGCATAGTTGGCAAACACTGAAGAATATATTGATGGGCAATCCACTGGAAATCTTGGAGAGATTTTGATAAGGTGAGTTCATTTGAATGCTTTGAACTTCGTAGCTATATTCTTCCTTGGAATTCTATGGTTTTGATGTGCTTTGTATTTTATTTTTGCTAGTTTTGTAGCATATAGTATGACTTCTTTTTCCATAAAGCACATATGACATGTAATGTATAGGAACCACAAATGACATAGGGAGTGTGAAGGCTGACGGGGGACATTGGTCAGTCACTAACTGAATGAAGCAGGCAATTGCTGCCTGTACATTCCAAAAGTTAACGTCACTATCGATTACTGTTAATGTTGATGGTCCTCCCAGCTCTCATTGGGAGCTCCTCCGTTGATGGTGGTGTCATATCCTATTGCCTTGTGGAGCAGTGTCACTGCCTTTATCATTTGGGATTGGCCATGAGACCAACATTTTGTTTTCTAATTTTACACATAACATATGGAGTAACTTTGAAGCTTCCAATGGATTTGGTCAACAATCTATTAGAGTGTCTTGTATATTGTGATTCATACGAATCTCTCTGAACGGAGTGTGACGAGGGACATTGATCAGTCCCGAACTGAACAGAGCAGGCAATCAATGCTTGTACATTCCAAAAGTTAACGTCACATATCAAGTACTGTTAACATTGATGGTCCTCCCAGCTCTTGTTGGGAGCTCCTCCGTTGATGGTGGTGTCATATCCTATCGCCTTGTGGAGCAGTGTCACTGCCTTTGCCATTTGGGATTGGCCATGAGACCAATATTTTGTTTTCTAATTTTACAACTAACATCTGGAGTAACTTTGAAGCTTCCATTGGATTTGGTCAACAATGTTTTAGAGGAATGTCTAATTTATTGTGATTCATACAAATATTTCTGAACGGACTGTGATGGGGGACATTGATCACTGATCAGTCCCTAACTGAATGGAGCTGGCAATCAATGCTTGTACATTCCAAAGGTTAACGTTGCATATCAAGTACTGTTAACATTTACGGTCCTCTCAGCTCTGGGAGCTCCTCCGTCGATGGTGATGTCATATCCTATCACCTTGTGGAGCAGTGTCACTGCCTTTACCACTTGGGATTGGCCATGAGACCAATCTTTTGTTTTCTAATTCTACAAATAACATATGGAGTAACTTTGAAGCTTCCGCAGGATTTGGCCAACAATGAATTAGAGGAGTGTCTAGTCTGTATGATTACAGACTAGATCTCTCTCTCTCTCTCTCTCTCTCTCTCTCTCTCTCTCTCTCTCTCTGTAGAACATAGTTCGTAGTTACCAGTCTCATTAACTCTTTGCGTACCTCGGCTCTTCTTATCATGGTGTTCAAATTTCAATAGAGAATGTTCTGGTCTAGAGTATGTAAACGTACTTTCAAACAAAGAGAAAGGGTATATTGACATAATTCTGAACACCCCTTGAGTAAGAAAGTTGGGAACATATGAAAGAAGCTAATACAATAGTCGAGTGTTAATTTGATGAGTGTTCAAATAGAAGGTTGAGCTTAGAGATATCTATTGGAGTTGATCATGGTCTACAAAAGTTGCAATAGTGTGGATCACGTAGTAGTTTATTCTGCTAGAGTCCATATGTGGCAGGAGACCTCTTGGGGTCTAGAGAAGCCTAATATTTGTTGATTCAGAAATGTCATTCGTTCATTCATTTTGGGCATTTGTATTTCTTTCCCTTTGTATCGTAGGATTTTAGTGAGATTTGTAACAAACTGCTCTGTAGTTAAGGATAATAGATAATTCGAGTTGTCAAATTTCTAGTCTATACAATCTGTTTCCTCAGCGAATAAGATGGGGGATGTGTCCACATGATAAAACACAAAGCACGTACATTCAAGAACCGTAGTTTTCAATGAGTAAATAATCTTTTCATGTTCCTTCTGCAGATGCAATAATGTTCTTTATCTTCATGGGGTGCCAGAGGATGAAGAAATTGAAGATGCTGAACGGGAATGAGTTTTGCAGCAGTGATGTTGCTTGAAAAACAGACTTCGGTAACCAGTATTTTTTTCTCTACTTGTGCTGTTGCTTTTCTTGTTTTAACCTGGAGTGGTTAGATTGTATTTGCATTGAATGTAGAGGTGGGTATCCTACTATCCTTGGATATTAAATCGACATGCCCGTGCCATTTAAAAAGGGCTGTAACTGACAAATGGTTCTCTAACTTGAATGAGATTGTAACAAGACTATATGAGTTGAAACGAAACCTTTTTAGTTATTCGCTGCGCTAAAATTGGAACATGGTTTTGCAGGATCTTAATTTTTAGTTTCATTGACTTTGTTGATGAATTGCGTTTTATTATGATGAGTTACTAGTGGTAAGACAGTTTGAGACCGCCCGAGTAGTAGCACGTAGACGACATTGTGGATCATATTCATTTCTTTGTTTAGTCCAATTGGAGCAATGGTCTCTCAACTAAAAATAAAACATAGTAGTACTGTAACTTTTCGACAAAAAGTAGTTTGGCTTCAATTGTCATTTTATATCAAGCGGTATCCTACGTATTTTAAATATGTATTAATTGTTAGTTGTTAATGTGGCATCTCACCTGTGCACAAGCGTCGGTCACTAGCATTCACCTTTTACAACAACAAACACTTGAGCTCCCATCATTCAATCATTCCAACTTCCTCTCAAAAGTCAAAAACTCATCTGCCCTTCCAATTTAGCATTTGGTGCTTCTTGACTTGGAACGCCATGTAAACATTACATAAATGTCATCATCAAGGGATTGGACCCAACAAAAATGTCCCCATCTCTCTGTCCACCCTGCCCCAATTCCCAGCGCTCCTATTGTCGGTCGTCTACTCGTGTGTCGGTCATTTCTGACCGCTAATGCGTATCGCATAAACCGCCCGCCATTGCACTGCCCATTGCACTAAATCGAGTAGGTCCTCACCTAAAACTTGTGCTTCAAGTAAAGTGCAAACACATCATCCTCATGTCCCAGTGAAAATTACTTTTTCTTTTTTAAACAAACGATATTATCTACGCTAAGAGAATGGTGTGAACTAAGCCTCATAATAAGCTAACAATATAGTATGGTTTAAATTTGCCTTTGGCCAGAATCGAACCTAAAACTTCTTACTTAAGTGAAGAAAATTGAAAATCCCTTACACATGACAGACTGCATGGTCTTAAATTTGCTGAAATTTTTATTTTTTATTTCTTTAGGTGGTAGAAGGACGTCACCAATAACATATGCCCGTCATTGCAGGTAAGGAGTAGTTTGCGGTTGAGATTCTAGCCGACCTAACCCCCTTCAATTTATTTTACATTCTAATTTGCTTTGGAACGTAGCTATAATATTTCATGACTTTAAGTGCACCTTAATATTAACGGAGTAGATAAAGATGATGACAATATAAAGTCTGTTTTAAATCTCACTTGGTTTATTTTACATTGCACTGACCGCAACGTGATATTGTAGATATTCTGCTTGTTGTGAACCGTTATCATCGCATATAAATTGTTTTTATTTTTTCAGTTCTTTAGTTGCTGAAGTTCAAATTGTGATATTATTTTCCTAAAAGATTGTTGAATTATTTATGCTTTATGTCAATTGTGGCAGCCGGAATTTTATATTCTTAAATATCAAAGAAAAAAAAAATTATTTGTCCAAATTTTCTGCATCAGTATGGACTACTAAGTCAGAAGGGGTTGCAAGAATTGCACAAGAAAGGCTTACTGGAAGGCGTGTGTCACGTTGCAAGCTGAACTTTTGTGAATATTGTGTTCTTAGAAAGCAAAGGAAGGTATCATTCGCAAGTAGCAGTGCAGATAATCGAAGCAGAGAGCAACGCAGCTGTCTTTACTTAGATGTTTGGAGCCCATGACACAATAATTGGTGTTAGAGCCTAGTTCGGCTTTGGTGCACAGGTTCAAGGTGGAAGGCACATGATCACGGCTTTGGTGTTAGAGCGTATTTTTCTTCCATAGTACGTACTACTAAGTGATTCGTCAACAGTTAAATCATTCGTATGGGAATCTGATGTATCTTTGCAACTGTTAGATCTTGCATAAAATAGAAGAGATGATAACTTGCACTCAGCTTAGATATGATCCATGTAATACAATGACAGAGAAGAATGAAACAACATTTGACTGTCATTTGAACCTTCTTGTAGGTTCATACGAAGAAAATTAGACACATAAAACCTGGTTCCTATTTATAATTATAATTATTATTATATATATATATATGTATCAGCAATATATATAAATTACACGAACAAAATAATTCTACATATTGGATAAATACCGTAGGGTAAAAAGAATCACAGAACCGAGTTGCTGTAATCACAAGAAGTAGAAGACCAATTGTTCTTCCAAGGCTGGCAAAGGGAAGGCATCCGAAAAATCCCTCCCGTAATGTGTTCATCCCGAACTTCTCCTCAGCAGATAAATAATTTCTAGGGATCTTACTCTAATAGATAGAGGAGGAACTGTTACCACACATCACGCAGATATCTTCCGTTCATTTGCAGATTTTTCACCAGGCCTTCGGCTTTGGAGCTGTCCATGCATCCCTGAAATCAAATAAACAATCACCGGCTTAGTACTGCATAAAATTACAATAATCGAATAGATTTTACCGCAGTTGTGAAAATTACAATGCCGGCAAGAATAGGTGTTCCAGGTACTGCATCAAATTACAGTCCTGTATCCGCCGGTTTTGTTTTATATTAACTTCATTGGTCCCGACAATAGGGATCTATATGATTTGCAGCCACAAAGATGTGGTAGGTGGTTTTAGTTTTTGTCACATTCATAATTGGTAGGTGACAATTGCAACCACATTTATCAAACCAGTAATTCATATGCACGCATATTCGCACACCTGCTCCTGCACGATTGTGTGAAGAGTCCGGTGGACATCCCTGGCCATGCCCTTAGCATCACCACAAACGTAAATATAACCTCCCTGAGATATCATGTTCCAGACGTCTGACGCCTATACGCAAGCCAAACACTGTCGTTAACATCTCAGATTAACCGAAAGAAAAACGTCAAACTGTTAAAGTATGTAGGCAAGAGAAGGTGCCAAACCTTCTGCATCATTTTATGCTGCACATATTCCTTGGTGGGTCCCTGACGTGAGAATGCAACCACCAGCTCAGAAAGTGCACCGGTCGCTAAAAAGTTGTTCAGCTCATCTTCGTAAATGTAATCCTGCAATATTCGGAGTATATCAATTATTAAATACCAGAATCAAATTAGGCAAGCAACCCAGCACGCATTGACGCTCACCAGCCAGAACCATAAATAGATCTTTCTAGAGCATACTTACCATTTGACTATTTCTACATCCAAAGAAAAATGTGGAGGATCCCAATTCCGCTCCATCTTCTTTAAGAGCCAATCTTTCCTGAAATGGTGAATCCGTAATAACTTATAGTTTGCTCGGATACTGTAACTTATAAAGAGTGATAAGAAAAGTGAGTGGAAATCAAGTTAGCCAATAAATACCTGCAGGAAACCCCTGAATGGAGCAAATCCGGTTCCAGGACCAATCATAAGAATAGGTACTTTAGTATCGGCAGGAAGTTTGAAGTTGGATTGTCGAACAAAAATGGGTGCCCAGCTACAGTCATCGCTCTTCTCCAAAGGAATGGAATTCTGCAAAAGGATTAAAGAGAGAAAATTGGCATCCATTTGAAATTATAAGTTACTATGAAAGCCGAATGAAGTAACACAACTAAGTTTAAATCAACGCAAATGACATGCAGGAACAATGGCTAAAAATAAGCATATGTACAATCCCAGAAGAAGACAAGTGATTCTAGATTAAAGACAGCTCAGATACAAAAACAAGTCTGCCACAATGGTTAAGCTCTTCTTGAGAAACAAGAATGCAAAAAGAAAACATGTAAATTACCTTCATCCAGGTTGAACACACTCCTTTGTGGATCCTTCCTGCTCGTGTTTTCTCATGAACTAATGCACAAGTAACGTGAATTCTAGAAGACGCCATCCTGTGGAACATATTTGTAACAAGTACTTGATCACATATATGTTAAATAAGATGTAAAACAAAAATTCAACCACAGAAAGTGATAAAGAAAAGTCACTTTATCTCATAGCATTCCTCCATTTCAATAGATAGTACTTTTTGTCTGAAGGAAACACCCTTGGTATCTCAAATTGAGTTACTAATACGGAAAAGAGACGATTTGAGGGGAGAGAAGCAAGAAGAAAGAAACATTTACCTTGGGGATGACGAGATTGAATAGTATCTAGGCTGCAATCTTGGAGCGACTGCCGCGAAGAAGACACCAAGCGGAGGCTTGGCTGATGGAAATTCAGCCATGACCTCAAGAAGGCTTCTCTGACTTGCAACCAACCATTGTGCATATTCATCCTGCGCAACCTTACACTAAGACGTTAGATACTGACAAACATCTAACAATTAGATATTGGTGACGTAATATTAAGAGAAGGTACTTAGTAGTTGGTTAATATCAAAGTACAAATTATATTACCTTCCCAGCTGGCGATGCAAGTTGTCTTAATCGATCAGCTTCAGTTGGGTCAGATGCATGTGCTGCTAAAGCGAGTAAGGCAGACTTTTTCGGAGAATTTAAAACATCAGCATATCGAGTTAGTGCTGTTCTTAGTGTGCATGGTGGGAAGGGAGGTGTCAAGGAGCTTCCACTTAGTGGTGCGCCATCCTCTCTATCAGTGTGTATCGAGAAGTATATTTCTGGGGACAAACCCAACAAACTTAGCGCCTCTTCCACAACTTCAGGAAGATTCTCACAGTAAACACCAACATGATCCCCAGTTTCGTATCTGGGAAGGACAAAAAGAACAGACATGCATTAACCACCATGGGTAAGCAGTGGGCATTTCACTTTCCACATTATTTTAAAGCTTAAAATAGCTTGCATTCTCATAAACAAGAAGATAATACGCCTTGGAAAAGCAACTTACGTAAGTCCAGTACCAGAAATATCAAATTCGAGATGGGTGCAAGAACGATCAGATGCCGGAGTATGAAGTTCTCTTCTGACAGCCACATTAGCTCTACATGTAGCAAAAAGTATGTCAAATAACAGATACCAGAAAGTTATAAAACAAGTTGCAGTCTTAGTCTTAGAAATATAAAAGATTATTTCTTCTTTGTTACCTGCATGGATGTTGGGCATCAATGACAGCATGACCATTTGCATTATTCCAGCTCTTACTTTCTACTAATGCATCTGCAGCATCCTTAATTATAACTCGATACTCCAATACAGCGGCAGTGTAAGGTGTAGAAACAGGTGACTTGACATCATCCTCATCTCGAAGCAACTGATCCAACTCGGGCCACATCAACTCTCGCCTAGAAGAGCAACAATGTAGAAATGTATGAGATTTTAATAAATAATTGATGAAAGATTATGATCTCAAGCGATTAACTCAAATGATTATCAAACTTCTTCATACCATGCCGAGAAGTCATCCTCAATGCATTGATCATCATCTCCAAGACCGACTTTAACAAGTCGCTTCCCACCTGAATGTGGTAACATTCTCGTTAGCTAACAGGAAACTGGAGTGTGAATAAGTAAATGATAACTATGAACCAACTCTAAGCTAGAGTGCAAAAATCAACAACTCTGATCGAGGATAAAGCTACATCATAGAAATGTGAATCATCTCAGAATGGCAAATGGTCACACTCCGACACGATTTTCATCATAACGGAACAAAAACAAAAGTACCCAAAATAACATGAAAGCAAAAAAAAAAACGTAAAGAAGGCATACCTTGCGCAGCAAGGATCTCATCCACAACCACGGCAACCTGATTAACAACAATAAAAATACAAATCAAAACACAATGCCAAAGAAAACAGAATAATGTAAACTAGAATTCAAGCTCCAAATGGTAGAGTGACATGAATATTGGCTTTACTTATAATCAAAATTGCATTGCAAACCTTATTGAAATGCTCATACTGCCTGTTTCCGAGGCCAAACACTCCGTAGTGAAGATTCTTAAGCCACTCCCCTCTCTCTTCACCCTACAACAATCACCACAATTCGCAATTATAACCAAACATTCAAATTAATTTCGATCCAAAATCGAATTTCACACCACCACCTGAAAAACTTTGTTAATTACAATCCAAGAATCAAAATTTACCTCTGTAAACCATTTGTAAAACCTCGCGGCATTGTCGGTTGGCTCACCATCACCATATCTGCATCCACCACCAATCAAACATGTCATTTACGAAACCCAAAAATCAAACTAAATCATAAAAATTATAAAAAAATCTAGTTGAATTCGGAACTTACGTGGCCAGGAAGAAAAATGCCAAGCTCTCATTCTTCAATTTCTCCTCATATGCTTCGTCATCGGCAGCGTAATCATCCTACCAAGTACACACAACTCCATTCAATCTCATGATCTCCAACATAATTTCACAAAAAATACACCAAATAATCAATATATTTGCGAAGCATACCAAATCAACAACTTTGAATGTGACCTTCTCATATCGAGCTTTTGCTTCCTCGGCCAAAGCCTGCATTTTTGAACCAAAAGAAACGTTGAGACAACGAAACGACGCCGTCGAACAAGTAGAAGCAAAGCATGAAAGGAACTAATAACAGAGCAAAAGTATCGATTGAAATTGAAGTGTTGATGGTAAAAGCAGACCTTGGCGAAGCCTTCGGCGGTGCCAGTCTGAGTGCCGAAGAAGATGGTGACCTTCCTGCTGCCGTCGTCGACCTCCTCCGGCTCCGGCTCCAGCACGATGAGGGGCTTGGGAGGCTGGAGGACTCGAGGCTGCTTCTGGGAACTGGATCGCCGCAAGACCAAAACGACGACGCAGCCGATGAGGACGGCAATGGAGGTGGTCAGGATCATGACGAACTCGCGGTTCTCGAGAATGACTGAGGTGACTTGGGCGCCGGAGAAGTCGGCGGAGGCGTTGGCGGGGTCCATCT
Organism: Malus fusca; assembly: GCA_035220775.1. Classification (NCBI taxonomy): domain Eukaryota; kingdom Viridiplantae; phylum Streptophyta; class Magnoliopsida; order Rosales; family Rosaceae; genus Malus; species Malus fusca. Next base: position 24,391,462 of record CM069071.1, on the reverse strand, counting down.
TGCCCTTGATGATTGCCGCCATCAGATCCAAGGGTGAGATTTTCATCGAGTTGGAAGAGGACTCCATCTGAAAAGAAGCTGATCGGTAGCTGCTAAAGACGATGTGGTGCCCGGAATCCGGTGGCGGAAACGGAGGTGTGAGAAAAGGAGTTGCCGGATTCCGGGGACGGGAGAGTAAGTTTAGCGGGGAGTTTTGGTGGTTGGGGTAGTTGGGGAGAGAGAGAGAGAGAGAGAAATTCCGCGTGAGGGGAAGGAGGGAAGGGGGTGGGTTTATAAACGAGGCTGGTGTGCGTGTGTTGGGTGCGAAGGTGTGACCGAACCAAACGCCTACCAAACCAGACTGGTCAAATGCACCTAACACTAACCATGGTTAAGTCAACACCTTTTCTTTTCCTTTTTTTTTTTTAATTTTTATTTTCTATGAACCATATGTTAATTGTACAAAATACATCTCAACTATGAGTGATAGATTCGAATTTGAGAGCAAATACATCTAAATTATGGAAGGCGAATTCAAATTTGGATGCTAATTCCGGATATGCTTTTCTTTTAACTTTTTTTTATCAAGTAATTTATTAGAATACTCGAAACACCGACATCTAGTGACGACTTGGCTAAACTCATATTTAATTTAATTTTCTTTCTTTTGATCAAGTATCATTTTATGATACTCGAAACATCGTCGTTTGATGTTATTATGTCGTCCACATATACTATAACATGCAACATAAAAAAACATTATATAAAGATTTGGCTAAACCCTGATTTGATTTTTTTTTTCTTTTTTCAAGCGAGTAATTTGTTATGGAACTCAAAATGTTGTCACATATGTCATTGTCTATCTATATTATGACACGTAACGAAAAAACATGAGTTAGGAAAATTTCATTTTGATGGTGATGAATTGGTAAAGAGTAAAATGATGATAATAAAGAGAAACGAGTGGATTTGAACAAGAATAATAACTATGGTAATGGTATTGGTATTGTGTATTGGTGTGGTGAGATGGTGGTGATTTAGTGCAACATGACATGCTCCTTCCTGTCGTTTTCTAATTTCTTTGCGAGGAGGAAATAATACACAACTCTCTCATTGGTCTAAAAACTCAATTTTTTTTTTAGTTGGTATGTGCTTTATTTTGGACTCAAATCTCTCATTGAAACTCAAATTTTGGTCCCAACTTCAGCGGATACTTGTCTGCGAGTTTTAGTTTTTGGTGTATTAGAACACTTTAGACTTATATTTAGACTCAAATATAGGATTGGAGTCTAAATTTTCCGATGTATTGGAGATGCTAACCAATAAAGATACCAAAAGTGCATAACTACTAGGTTATTTTTTTTATGGAACACTTCTCATAATTTTGGTCATCTATTATCTCTTAAGGTAGTGCTTTTCACACAACCCTTTTCATCTCACGCCTTATTAATTTTTGTCAATTGATCTTCTTTAATTCAATCGATCGACGGTCAGAAATTGAGAGGGAATGTAAGAGATAAAAATAGGTGTGTAAATATATAGCACCACCTCTTATTTGTTCAATCCAATAGCTAGAAAAAGTGTGCAAAAACAGAAAATGAATGTGCATAATAAATCAGCTCCTTTATCAAATAAATAAATTGAATAAAAAAGACTTGTACCAGTTCATGAGGTGGATACCCCTTTCAAATAACATGTTTTTATCATACAAGTTCATAATCAACGGTTTAATTTTTTAATCATTATATAAAGATTATTCTTATAAAAATTCATTTGAATTTGCGATCATTTAGTCATCTAAATCTATCATATAAATGAACAGTTTATCAAAAATGTGTAACTTGGCACCAACATCGTCGATTGGTTCCACACTCATTATATGATGATTAAGAAATTAAAAGGTTTTGAATAGGAAATAAATGAACAATTCATCACAAAAATGTAACTTGGAACCAAAACCGTCTATTGGTTCCACACTCATTATATGATAATTAAGAAGTTAAATAGTTTTGGTTATGAATTATGTACGGTAAAAATACATTACTACATGTGGATATATGTATTCACATAAAGTGAATACAAGTATTCCCTTATATTGACACACCCCGATCCTAGAATCAAGGCGTGCTGGCCGTCACGTGGGCGTGACGTAACCATAAGTGCGGTGCGGAAGCAAAGATAAGAGAATTATGAAGGAATCAAAATCAACTACTAGCAATAATAACCAAATAGCATGCTAGAGTGAGTCAAAGTGTGGACACACACATAAACAAAGCTTAAGAACTAGGTGCAGTCAAGTGGGACTATAATCAAATTACAACACCCGCAGGTGAGTCCTACATGCAGGAAGTCTGTCAGAACGCCGAAGAAAAACCTCGTGAGCCACCAACTGCTAACTAGAACCTGGAGGGGCGAAAAACAAGATTGAGTGGGTCAGTAAAACAAAGCTTTTCAAAAACCTTTCATTTAAAACATTTCTAACCCCTCGCTGTAAAACCTGTATACTTTCCCAGAAAATAGCATAATAGCATATAATTTTTCAAATATCTCAAATCATCACTCTTTCTAAAAACCAGAAAGTATGCCATGCTATAAAGTCGAAAACAGAATGAATGATGCATCAATGTAACAGGTGACATAATGAATTAACCGGAGACCCTGCAGTTGGTCCTGTACGGTTAATTCTATAGCTCAACATCCGACTAGTATGTCGGAACCCTCTCATGGTCTGTACGACATGTCGGAACCCTCTCATGGTCTGTACGACATGCACCTACTTGGATCCAAGGTGAGCGTGCGGTGCGGGTGAATAATATAAGCACTAACACCATGGTTGCAGGTTATGAGCTATCCACATAATATACATCATCAACAATGCACATGAATAACATAAAACTCACCTGAAAGCACATGACTAACATCAACAATGCACATCATCAACAAGAGCTATCCACATAATATACATCATCATATATCTCATATCGTTCATATCATGCATGCATGACATTTTAGAAACATACTTTCATTAAAACTCAATTCCTGGGAAAATTCATAGTATATAGGTATAAATAGAAAGTACTGCCCACTCACTGATAAGTCGAAGGGTCGTAGCCCCCGTGACACCCCTGGATGCGCTCATCCTCGGGATAGGTATCACCTATATGCGAAATAACTATAAAAACGTTATTTTAAAGCATATAACCAACAATTCTTAATAACTTCTCATACGGTGCTCAATTTGGGTATATGAATATATCACAGTGACCTACTCGACGTCACGGACGTCGTGATATTTTTAGAAAAAAATTTTGAGGCCGCACGCGCCCCCACGCGCCGTAGGTGGCACGGACCTACGCGCCTCACGCGCATCATCTTCCTCAACCAGTCGCCGGACTGGTTTTTCCGGTGGCCGGAAACTGGGCAATTTTCAAACGCCTTGTTCTCCTTCGTTTCTCAACCATTTTTCACGCATTTTATATCAATTTGAAGCCATCAACATGTAGTTTCACGCTATACTCCTTTAAGGCTCTAAAATCCACTAGATTTTACCTGAGAAAGCTCGATAATCCGGCCAAATTTGAAAAACTCCGATCTTGGTCCTCCGACGTCCAAATTCTACCAACGAAGCACTCTGAGCTTCCTTGGGACCTCACTAAGCTCACTATAAGCTTAGAATTCCCTGAATATTACGATTGCATGAATAGTGACACACAATTGGGGTTCGGGTTTCACGTGATATCGAGGGTTTCACGTTCTAAAAATTGTACCAATGAACTCACAAGGTTACTAGGAGTTCAAATCTTACCTTAGAACCTTCGATCCGTGAAGAAATGGGAGGTTCCTAGCTTGTCCGTACGTGCACAGTGCACGTGAAGCAGAAAAATCGAGAGGAGAGAGAGAGAGGCACGGGGAAGGGAGAAAGAAGGATGGACTGTGTGTGGGTGTGGTCCAACATACCCCATCACCATCCATTTCTTTTTTTTTTTCTTTTTTTTTATCCCTAACCACACAAAAATATAACCTAATTTTAATCCAACTTAAAATATTTTCCAAAAACTTAGGAATTAGGAAATATTCAAAACATGTCACACACACTTACCTTAGTAACATCAAGGGTACTTTCGTCCTTTCACGTCCTTAATAAGAAAATCTCGGGACGGGCTGTGACATATATACATAAGGTAGTGATTTTTCCAATGGGATTTTGTGCTCAATCTCGACCACGTCTTTTAATATTGCTTGTATTTAATAAAAAATGAAAATCAATGACATAGGTTGAGAAATGTAATTCTGCCAACGAGAAATACTAAGGAGATCTTTTAAAGTGAGATTCATTATGAACTCTCCGCCAAACATAATTTTCGTATCAACATTATAAAATATTGTGCCAAAAATATAAGGTGATAGAGAGTTTATTGAGAATTTAATTTTGTCAAAAATCTCCTTAGCGCTTGTCTTCTGCCAACAATCTAATGAGATTCCAGAGTGGACGGAGTTCATTGAAATTTTGAACAAGACCCACTGTTGTAATCCGTGGAGGGAAGCCATTCACAAGAACCCATGCCATTGCCATTAGTTCATGAGCTAGACAAAATGTGTGAAAATGTCAAACATTCAACACGTTGTCGAATGGATCGACAACTGCCATGTATATATTATTAAATCCCACATGGACAGTAGAAAAAGAGAAGTATATACATTAATTCTATTTAACTAATACCGAGGTCTTTTATGATAAAATTTTACACCTGACGAATTGTACATGTGGTAATTACCAAGTTGGGGACAATATCAGTGTCGTTGGAAGTGGGTTTTTGGCCCGTCTCTTTGTGGTAATTACTAAATTGAGGACAATATAGTTAAAATACATTAAGCCCGCTCTAACTAATATTGAAGATTGTGCATATGATAATTACTAAATTGAGGATAATATCAATGTTGTTAAAATGAGTCTTTGACTTGCCTCTCTGATAATTCTACGTATATGTGTGCATATATTTGCTGTATGTGGCGGTAGTCTGGTTCTGGTTGTAAGTTGTAAAACCTGAGTTTGTATTATTATTATTCACTCAGATCTTCAATGTTGAAGATGGATGGTTGGTAGGTGGACGAGCATGGTGCGATGCCCCTCTCTCCACCTATCACTATTAACTTCCAGTTGCCAAAACTCAGTGGTACTATAATTGGGATTTGGATTCCATCCGAATCCTGTAAGAATTTTAGGAATCATCATATTTTATCTGTTCATCGTATATCATGCAGTAAAAAATTATTATAATTTTTTTATTTAAAATTAAACACAAATAGTACCTAACTAAAACTGACAGCACGATGTATAAATAAACGGATAAGATGTGATGATCCTAGGCTCGGAAATGACCATCATCCCTATAATTGGCCAGCCCCCCACTTCCCTACATGGATTCCCATTTTCTTTTTGAAAAAATCAAGACTAAGTCATCCTACTTTCCTTATAGTTATTTATATGAATAAAAAAATTTGATGGTTTATCATGAGGATGTTATTTGCTATCATAATTGTCGATTTATTCAACACCTCTAGTGACACACCCCGACCAAGATCAAGGCATGATGGCCGTCACGTGAGAGTGACGTAGCCATGTGCACATTGCGGAAGCAATATAGATAAGAATTATACGAATAATTGAAAACCAAATTACTAGAGTGCACTACTAAATAGAAAGTGATAGGAGTTAGTTACAACAGTAGACACTCCTAATCAGAGCATAAAGTCTAGGTGCAGTCCAGTAGGACAAGTACTAGTTATACAGTACCAGGAATGTCCTACTATTATTTAGATAGGTCAGAACTGCAGACGTCCTCAAGCCACCAACAGCAAGCTTACTTAAAACCTGGAGGGGCGCAAAACAGAAAACGTGAGTGGGCAAAAACAAATGTTTTACAAAACCATTTCATTTATCAATATATCTAACCCCTCGCTGTAAAACATGTATAATTTTCCCAGAATCAAGATATAAGCATATACATATGTATATATATATCTGAAATCATAACAATTCAATTCATGCTTCACATAATCAAATTCATATGTATGTCATGCCAAAATATAACAAAGTAAACAATCCATGTAAGAATGATTTCGTAGAATTATGATATGTTAGCCGGAACCCCTGTGGTAGTCTGTACGGCTGAATTCATAGCTCAAAAGTTAATCTAGCCGGAGTCACTATAATGACCTATACGGCAATATACTGCACATAAGTCGGAACCACTAAAAAGGGGTCTGTACGACAAGATTGGGTGTAATATAATTATGCTCAATTCTATTCTCTCCTAATAGCCGGGCGATAAATCGTTAGTCACCTACGAGTCGGAACCATGAATAAGGTCTGTACGACAAGACTGTGCACTTAAGTTGGATCCAATATGAGCATATAGTGCGGGAGGTGACGTAAATAAACAGGCATGTACTTCATATCTCTGGCTAAATCACAATCACCCTAGGTGCAGTTTTATGAGCTCAACATCATTCAATCACATATCATATCATCGATGATTCATATAACCAAACATAATTTACCTAAACTTACCTATGCCTCCACAGCACCACATTTATATATATATGCAACCATGAAATGCATATTCAGAATATAAAAGCATTTGGCATATTATTTCAAAGCATATTTTCCTTAAAAATGCATTTCTGGGAAATATATCAAGTATATAAATATATACTGAAAACAAAAGCCCACTCACTGGTATGTCGAAGGGTTATAGCCCCCGAGTCGCTCGTGGATACGCTCGTCCTCGGAATAAGTCTCACCTATATGCGAATTAACTATAAAAACGTTATTTTAAAGCACATAGGCAAAACTAGCTAATAACTTCTCATACATTGCTCAATTTTGGTATATGAATATACCATAGTGACCTACACAACCTCACGAACATCGTGATATTTTTAGATAAATTTTTCGAGCTCCCACGCGCTGGCAAGGGCACTGCAAAACACGCCCCCTATGCGCGGCATCTTCAACCTCCAGACGCCGGAATAGTGTCACCGGCGCCGGATTCTGGGCAGACCTGTAACTGCCTATTTCTCGTTCATTTTTGCACCATTTTTCACACAATTTATACCAAAATGAAGCTCTTAACTTGTAGAACACAATCATACTAATTTAGAGTTCTAAAAGTCACGGGATCTCACCGGAGAATTCCAAGAAAAACCGGTCAAATTTCGTCCACACGATCCCGACGTCCAAAACCTTTAAACGAAGCACTCCGAGCTTCCTTAGGACCTCACTAAGCTTCCTACAAGCTTCAAATTCCCAAAAACATCCATAATTACGTGTGCATGAACAGTGCACAAATCGGGGGTTATGAAAAAAACTAGGGTTTTCGAAGGTATCCTTACCTGAAATGGGTACCAATTGACTCGTATAGTCCTCACGAACATAATGGTACCATTTTCTTCCTCGATCTGTGAAGATTTGGCTTGGTTCAAGGTTGTCCGTACAGAGGAGAGGGAAAAGAGAGTGAGTCCGAGAGAGTACGGGAGAGAAAAGAGAGAAAGGATATGGATGTGTGTGTGTGGTTCCAAAATGTACACCAATCAAAACTCTTTAATCTTATAGCTCTAATTGGGTCCAATTAGTTAGGGATAAAACTAATTGACCCAATTTCTTAACCCAAAATACAAACACACACCCAACACTCAAGGATAAATTCGTCTTTTCACAACCACGATAATTATTTCTCGGGACGGGCTGTGGCAATTAGTTAGCTAAATAGCATCCAAATCAAATGATTTTTTCTAGAGATTGTCTATATAATGATAAAGAGAATAAACAGTTTCAATTACGACGTTAGTAAAAGATAATTTTAACACGACCACACCTTTCTTGAGGACTTGAGTTAATTCCAACGGTTTTGTTGGTTTTCATTGTTAACTTTGATTAAACTAGTGACTTATTCCAAAAATGATCGGTCTGCTGCCTCATAAGTGCGAGTCTTTGTCACTTTGGTTTGTCTTCATTTAGTTGAATTGATCCTTTGTCAAACCTTTCTGAACAAGTTTTGAGGCGTTAATAACACTTGCTACTTATTGGTTTCTTTTAATTTTTGAAGGATTGATATATTTGTTAGTCCTCATATTATTTTTTTATTTATAGGTAATTAGATTATTTGGACTATCATTAAATAAGATCTCGTTTTCAACCAAATTGTCGCTTATGCTCTTAAATAACGTTGAATAATGTGTACAAAATTATGATCTTAGTAACTTAATCATACACATATCTTCTCTCTTACACCTCATACCTTATTTATGTTAAATTAAGGGTGTTGTTATTGAAGGAAATTTTGTGAAAAACATGTTCATTTGAGCAACATCAATAGCATGCAATTAACAAATTAAAGGCGGAATCATGCTTACATGCACTCAAAAAACAAAACATCAACCATGAAATTCAAAGCCTAGTAGATTGGTGAACCTTGACTCAACTTAAAACAACATTTGTTAGTTGAGAAATATTTACCTTTGTAGATTCCTCTTTGCATATGCAAAGGATAATCACCCAAGAGATAGGGCCTTCATTCCTTGCTTCTTAGCTCCATGGATTTGGTTAGAAGAAAAGGTTCTCCAAGTTCCCAAAATTGAGAACCTCTAAAGATTCTACACCAAGGTTAAATTGAAGAAGAAATGAGTGACCTAGAGGAAGTAAAATTGCTAGATAATTTCCTCTAGGGTGGCTGAATTTTTGAGAGCAAAGAGAACTTTTGTTCTCATCTTTTCTCCACAAAAACCCTAAGGATGAAATGGCTATAAAGTTGCCTTTATACCACCTCACAATGGAGTGGCAAACTTGCAATTAAGCCAAGTTCACTACCCTCCTTAATTATGGGCTAATTGGGCCTTTGTGAATCATTATTCATTAAGTTGTCATACAACTTAAGTCAATGGGCTTTGACGTTCGAAGCCCATTGGGCCTTAAGGTCCAAAACTATCCCGAGGTCTTTAACGAACTTATTCGTTTGATTAATTAACATATTAATTAATCATTGCCATAAATAATTAAACCATTTAATTATTCTTACTCATCTCCTTTGTTTCTTCAATCTCCACCTTACACGGTGTACGATACATTAGGTTCCTTTTAGCGAGGCAGTGGGCGATTAAAACCATTTTACATCGATTGTGAATTGAAACTTACTTTCAATTCTCCCTTTAGTGATTACACACGTTTAGGGCTTCCACAAACCATGAGTGACACCTAGCAGCATATCATGGCTACCCAAGCTAATCAGAAGAGGTAGAGAACCTATTCAGTTTAGGATTACAAATGCAATACGGTCTTTCTCTAATCTAATACTCTTGACCACATTGTTTGGTTTGATAGTTTATTTATTCATGTCTACTATCCAATGTGATTCGTTTGCTTATATGATTACCTTGAATGTGAATTGGAACGCATTCCCAAATCTCATTCATACTCTGGCCAGAGATTTTAATCATATCATAGAGTATTCTCCCTCAAACCATTTGAAGGTTAGAGATCCCTTGTTGCACATTCACTTGTCTCCATAACTAAGTGGCTTAACCCCAATGATGTCGTGGACACCCCGATGGGGTGACTTTGACATAATCAAAGATCAAGGACTTAACCACAAGACAACTGTGATGCCTCAGGTCAAAGGACTAATTTGCATTATCCCAACCATGAGTTCTCATGTGACATGAGTATGAGAACTCCTCATTGATCGTGTTCAGTGGACTCATTCTCTATTGAGCACCTACGTACTTGTCTTGATGTCACACACACCAATGACTCGAGACTAGTCACTCTCCCTGAGAGAAGATATAGCACGTACTGATCTTAACGGACTGTCAATGCCCAATTGGCAATCCTATGATCAGGAACGTTTAGGATGTGTCTACGAAAGAATGGTCTCATTAATCTAACTTCATTAGATTGCATTCTCCCAATCACATATTCCTTGGACTTTATCGTTTAAGCATATAACATTTATATGAGACGGCTCAAACAATAATGTTTGCCTTTTATATGTAAACTAGATTAGTTTAACATGTGAAATATCCGTAAAGTATCATCATATGATTGGCTTTAGGGCATATTTCCAACAGTTATTAGCACTCCAAAAATCTCATTTGACACACCAAATTTTCCATAATTAGAAAGAAAAATACACTTGTGAGGAGTGTAAAATGAGATTTTTGGAGTGCTAATAACAATTCCCTTAATACTTCCTAACTTGAATCACATGCATAATATGTTCGATAATATGTGGTACAACGATAAGAATAGCCAAGCAGTGTTATACGATAACCTATGAGATTTCTTTTTCATGTTCCAAATATTAGCATATTCAAATAGTTGAATATCAGAGTGCAAAACTAACAAACGACAAACAAAGTATAAACTAATATAATTTTATTAAGTGAACAAAAGATTGTCGTGACAACTACATAATCCAATATGCTACATGAACAGCCTGCCCCTAAAAATTATGGTTTTTATAATTTTAATACGTGAAATGACGGAAATGCCCTCTGGGCAAAGCGTGATTTTACGAGGACATATGTGATTCTTGTATATTTTGTCATGCTTATTGACATATTCGGATAGAGCTCGATCTTACGGATGCGCAGGCACAGGGAGAAGTGATTTTGGAGTTACAGTTAAAGTTTTATTGAGTTACGAACCCGAAGGTATTTGGAATGAAATATTATTTTAATTATTTCTACACTATGTTTTTTTTATTATTATTACAAAGTGAAATATATGCATTAGGTGTGTGGGTGTGTCGGGGAGAAGAGGAAGAAACAGAAAAAGAAAGAGGGAAGAGAGAAGGATGATTGTTTCCCAATTGGGGGAAGAGATGAGACTGACCAACCAGGAAGAGAAGAAAGAAGGGAAAGGAGAGGAGATGAGGGGCACGGGATCATGGATCCCTCACGCAGGATCACGACCCGACCCGGTCACCGCGTTGATTTTTGACGGAATTTCGTCTCTCTATCTAGTCGGTGTTTCCCGACCGTCCACCATTCCCAAACAATTATTTGGCCTTCCTCCTTCAAATTTCAACCTTAAAGGGGCGGGATTCGAACTGATTTCGTGAGGAACAAACCCACGGGTCCGAAGAGCTTTCGTCGGTGATCCACCTTATTCTGAAACGTTTACCTTTGATTAGCACCACCAAAACACTCCTCTAGAACCCAGGAAATGGTCGAGGCGTCATAATGAGTATGGAGGTCGAATGGAAGCACACCATTTTCTAGGGTTCCAATGGGTTTGAGCAAAATTGGAGCTTTTCCCAGCCAAATTAGACTTGGCCACAGGTATGAAGTTTACTCTACTCATTGAGATCTTCATTCCTGTAAATTTTGATAATTTTTGGAAATAGTTGGATTTTTCGGTGAGTCGGGGTGGCCGATCGCCACCCGCGGCGACGCGTGGCCAGGGGGCCGTCGATGTTATTCTTAGGCTAACTAGATGCTTTGAGTTCAGTTTTGGTAATTGTATGACGTAGGTTGATTGTTAGAATCTAGATTCTCTACGTTACGTTAATAGGTCATTATATGAATCGGCGATCCGACCGTTGGATCGTCACCAAACTTTAATATGTTATAGTACATAATATTTGAGAACCATAGAAACTTACAGATCGGGAATCCGACATACGGATCTTCCCGAATTGGATTTGTAAGTTCATAAAATAAAATGTTGACCGCCACTTAATTTTAGGCAATTGGCGGAGATCCGACCATTGGATCATAATGAAACCTTAGGATGTTGTTCTAGAAGTATAATGTGAATCTTTGGAAGCAACGGATCAGAAATTCATGATGCAAATATTCCGAATTGAATTACGTAGGGATGCGTTTTATGTAAATTATGTATTTTATCGGTCAGAACTTAGCTTATCTAAAACTTGGAGGAGCGCAAAACAGAAAGTGTGAGTGGGCAAAAACAAAGCTTTTCAAAACCATTTCATTTATCAAATGCTCTAACCCCTCGCCGTAAAACATGTATAACTTTCCCAGAAATGGAATATATATATATATATATATATATATATATATATATTTCAATTCATGCTTCACATATCCATATTCATAAGTATGCCATGCCAAAATATAAAACAGAATAAGTAACTCAGGCGAAAATAAATTCATGGAAAATAACATATTAGCCGGAACCCCTGCAGAGGTCTGTACGGCTGAATTCATAGCTCATTAGTCAATCTAGCCGGAGTCACGGCAAGTGACCTATACGGCACTACACTGCACATAAGTCGGAACCACTGCAAAGGTCTATACGACAAGACTGGGTGTAATATAGTTATGCTCAATGCTACGATCTCATGATAGATGTGCGATAAATCGCTAGTCACCTACGACTCAGAACCACCTATGATGGTTTGTACGACAAGATTGTGCACCTAAATTGGATCCAATATGAGCATATGGTGCGGGAGGTGACATTATATACAAGCCTGTGACATATCTCTGGCTAAATCACTAACACCGGGGTGTAGGTTTATGAGCTCAATGTTTCTCAATTAATCACAACCATTAATCACATTCACAATTCATAAACTCACCTAGGGCTTACCTGAGCGTCCACAGCACCACAATTATATATATATGCAAACATCATATGCATCTTGTAAATGTAAAACATTTGGCATGGCAATTTAAATCATAACTCATTTAAATGCATTTTCTGGGAAAGATACCAAGCATATACATATATACTTAAAACCAAAAGATCACTCACTGGTATGTCGAAGGGTCGTAGCCCCCGAGCCGCCCTTGACTGCGCTTGTCCTCGGGATAGGTCTCACCTATATGCGAAATAACTAAATAAACGTTATTTAAAGCACATAAACAAAACTAGTTAATAACTTCTCAGACATTGCTCAAATGGGAGGTTTGAATATACCAACGTGATCTACACAACCTCACGAACATCCCCATATTTTTAGAAAAAAATTCCGACCACCCACGCATCGTCACGCGTCGGCCAAGGCACGGCCAGACTCGCCGCCCACGCTCGGGCACATGCCAGGCACACTGACGATAACCCTAACGGCGTTAGGGAATATTCTGTTAAATAATAGCATATACCATTAAAACTAACCTAACGCCGTTAGAATATTCCGTCAAAGTTGACGGAATATTCACTCGTCTTCTTCCTTCGACTTCGGTGACCATTGCCGTCGCCGGAAAACTTGAAATTTGAAAAACCTTGATATTTCAGTCATTTCTTAACCGAATTACCTCAACTTTGTCCCAAAATGAAGCTTGTAACTAGAAGAACAAAACCTTTCCAATTTCAAGGCTTGAAATCCATGGAATCTCGAAGGAGAAAACTCGATAATCCGGCCAAAACTTACAACTCGTCAAACTCGGCTTCCCGACGTCCAAATTACTTGGTTTTTCTTCTCCGAGCTTCGTAAGGACGTTCTAAAGCTTCCTACAAGCTTAAAATCTCCTGAAACATCCATAATTACAACCACATGAATAGTACCTCAAAACTGGGATATCGGTTCCTCGGGTTTTCGAAGTTTTCAAGTCCTAAAAATGATACGAATAGACTCAGGAGCTTGTAGGGAACAAGAATATTACCTTTTTAACGTTGATCCGTGAAGAAACAGGTTGGTTCGAAGATGGTCCGTACAATGGTACGGACGATGGCAGAAATCCGAGGGTAAAATAATAAACATATTCGGGACGGGCTGTGACATCAGGTGAGTGGGTCTTTTCCATTTTATCGTGTATTATATATATATATATATATGATAGACAATTCCATAAATGTTTATAAATCGATTGCTTATGATTAATGTGAATGCTTTGAAATACTATTGTGAACTACGAATGGCTTGATCCCTGTTTAGGGTACGTAGGCAATCTAACGAGACATTAGATGCAGCCATACAATATTTGAAACAAAAACCTTGTTTGGGAATTGAGCAATGTGAAGGAAATTGGTGAAAATATGAGATTTAACCTTATGTTTTTAGTGTTTGGAAGTTGGTCATAAATCAATGTGGAAGGAATCAAGAAACTAAAATAAGGAAACGTAAGTAATGATAGTTAATTAAACTAGTGTTTAGTTGGACTTATCCCCGATAATTATTTCCGAAAATAAATAACTCGGGAGTAGGGCGTTATAGATTGTGCATTTTATGCCACATTATATATACATATATATATATATATGTATATATATATATATATGTATATATTGGAAAAATACTATGATATGGTTGAGTTTTAGATTTGCATTATGGCATATCCATGTGTATACTACCTGCACAAAATTATTATGAATGCTTTGAAGTGCGAAGATGAACGCGGAACACACAGATAAGTTCAGGTGAGTTATGGTATTAGTTGAAATGATTGAGTTATGGCATGATCACATTATGTTTTAGGCAACTCCGACATTGTCGTACAAGTTGCCTATGAGTTGTATATGTCACATGAGATGCATTTAGAGCTCATAAACCTGCACCTCGGTGTTAGTGCTCCCGCCCGTGGCCAGGGCATAGTCCTTCACGTGATGTTCACCTCCCGCACCTTACGCTCACCTTGGATCCAAGGTAGGTGCACAGGCCTGTCGTACAGACCACTATAGGTGGTTCCGACTCGTAGGTGACCCACGATTATTCGCACAGTCTTCACGTGATCGTAGCACTTGAGCGTATTTATTTACACCGAGTCATGTCGTATAGACCACCTTAGGTGGTTCCGACTCGTGTGTAGGTATACTTATTGAGATATGGATAAGTCGTATAGGTCACTATAGGTGACTCCCGACTTATGAGCTAGCATACTTATTGAGATATGGATAAGTCGTACAGGTCACTATAGGTGCTCCCGACTTATGAGCTAGTATATGTGATGAGATATGGATAAGTCGTACAGGTCACTAGAGGTGACTCTCGACTTATGAGCTAGCATATGTGATGAGATATGGATAAGTCGTACAAGTCACTATAGGTGACTCCGACTTATGAGTTAGCATTGATTGATGAGATATGGGTGCAGTCGTACAGGTCACCATAGGTGACTCCGACTTGCGTGCTTGTATGGGTTATTAATCACATGATTATTGATATTGCTGATGAGATGTTGTGTTATGGTATATTTATGGTTTACTGTTGATATACTTTTGATTTCACATTGATACGTGGTATGATTTTCTAGAAACTATACAGGTGTTGCAACGATGGGTTATAATGCTTTAGATGGTCTCTATTAAAATTTCATTTCTAGGGCCACTCACCCTTGTTTTGTTTTCACCCTCCAGGTTTTATTAACTGAGCTTTCTTATCGTCGAAGATTCGTGGCGATTCTTAGTATTGGAGATTCTTTCGAGGGTACGATTTTTAATCCACTCTACTGTACTTACTTATGCTCTAATGTCACGTGTGAAGTGGGTTCCTTCCCGCTCACCAGCGCACTCTGGTATTTAGACACTCTTAGGTTTAAATTTATTCACATTTTTTCCACATCATCACACTTTATGGCTTCGTCACCTTTCAGGTGTCGGCCAACGTAACTCGATTCGGAGTCCTAGTAGACATTCCGGGTCGGGGTGTGTCACTACATTATGAATGACTTATTAACTACTGGATAACAAAGCTTGCTATTTGTAATAAGCTAACTCTAATCCTCTAATCCCTAATAAGTAAGAAAACGAAAACCTAATTTTAATGAACTGGGCATAAAATTCAAATAATAAAAATAAACAACTAATTTTCCAACACAAATGAGTGTACATATAACTTTGTTACTTACTTGTTTGAACTCGAATAGTAGTGACTTGTTGTACCAAAACATAATATTTTTTTCTTAATTGTATCTTGAACGTTAAATAAAAACAACATTGTTTGTCGCTATAAAATGAAATATTACTGCACAGGTATGAAATTGTAATTTGAGTCTTTCCAAGTATAGGCTTGTATTCTACACAGCACGTCCTTAGTCATGTCGCTGGTGAACTACACGATGGTTGCCAGGAAAAGACTGAAATGCATCTGTGAGTCTTCCCGACCCCCGAAATGATGGACTGTCGTGACGAAACCATCATCTGGTCCCCTTTTAAAAAATAAAAAGAGAAAAAAAACTGTAGTTTGCCTCTATTAATTCTTATTATACTATATGTTTTGTCTTATGAGACAAGTATTTTTATAGAAAACTGCTTTTCAAGTTTAAATTCCTTGGCAAAGAAGTAAAAGGTGCAATTTATTGTGACGTTGTCAAATATAGTAGTGGGCGTTGTCAGTGCAAGATTCAAGTCCAGCGCCAATGACTAAGACCTTGTGCTGCCGTGCGGATTAATAAGATATATAAATAAAATAGTCCAAGTCCAAGGCCTTACCATAATTTATTTACTAACAGAAAGCACACACTTTGTGTGTGAACAATTTTTCTTAATAAATGCATATTTTTTCTATACTATTATTAAGAGAAGCCTCATTGTCAAAATTTCCCCTTTTTTTTCCTATTTTGTCATCCTTATGTAAATATTGTATATCAAAAGCAAGGGTAAAATTGGAAAAATAAGTATATGATTGTCATTTTCTCAAAAAAAAAATGAGGGTAAAATAGGAAAAATTGGGATATGATTGTAATTTTGTCAAAAGGTACAAAATTACTATTTTGCCCTCCTTTTTGTCAATAGTGTGTATCAAAAGTGAGGGAAAAATTAAAAATATTGGGGAAAAAAAGTTAACAATGGCTCTTCTCTTAGACCATCTCCAATGGTTAGGCTAAAAACCAAATATTTTAGCCTGGAAAATTTAGCTTTTAGCCCAGAAACAGTTTTTCTGCTCCAACCGTTCTAACCTAAAATTTTAGCCCGGGATTATTAAAGAATGAACTTAGGCTATTTTTTTTTTTGTTAAATTAATTTTTTTTATAAAAATAAATATGTAGACTATTGTAAATTAATTTTATGAACATTTTAATCTAAAAAAAATTAAATTCCGATAAATATTGAAAATTTTAAATTCCGATTTCTGGGCTAAATTTTGGAGGGAATCTGATCTTAGTTTAACATTTAGCATTTAGCCCAAATTTTCTCCTTGGGTTGGATTGGGTTTGGGGGAAATTTTGGGGGGTAATTTGGCTTTTAGCCTACCATTGGAGTTGGTCTTAGTAGAATAGATTCCTATTTATTATTATAATGAAATAATAATAATTATCAATAATGTGTGATTGATACGGTCAAAGGTCCTAAAAAATCATTTAACTATTCTTAAGAGGATGCGCATCGAGCTCTAATCAAACCTGCAGGTCAATTTGGACTTTGACCAGCTTTGCCTTCTTCTCCTTATTTTCCCTATAATTGTTCATATTATATACGTGTATATGCATGTATGATGTATAGGCACAGCATTTGACACGCTCGAGAGTATGAATTTCATATAGAAGAGCTTAAGGGACTTTGTAAGTGTTTATAAAGAGTTTGGTTATTTTTAATTTTTAATTTGTCAATTGGCTTTATGGTAAAATACTAAAATCTCAATTTTTTTTTATGCTATCAGAATAGTTTGATCCATGTGTGAAGCTCAACGGTCACCCGTGCTCCACTTTATCTAATTTTGTGTTGTTCACGTATTAGACTTTGTACGTGTTTATAAAGAGTTTGGTTATTTTTAATTCGCCAATTGGCTTTATGGTAAAATCTCAATTTTCTTTATGCTATCAAAATAGTTTGATCCATGTGTGAAGCTCAACGGTCACACGTGCTCCACTTCATCTTTTGTGTTGTTCACGTATTAGGCTTTGTACGTGTTAATAAAGAGTTTGGTTATTTTTAATTCGCCAATTGGTTTTATGGTAAAATCTCAATTTTCTTTATGCTATCAAAATAGTTTGATCCATGTGTGAAGCTCAACGGTCACACGTGCTCCACTTCATCTAATTTTGTGTGTGTTCATGTGTTAGGCTTAAAAAATCATTACATGTAAGGGAGAGTGTTGAGAGTATATGAATTTCACGTCGAAAAGAAAAAAGACATGCATGTGTATTATAAAAAATTAAATTACTCCCCATATTGCTATTGAATCAGTTCAAGTTATGACGTTTTGAAGCCAAACAAACAATATTAATTCTTTGTTTCTAAGCTCAACTTTTGAATTTTTTTTGCGCCCCTTTTGTAATTCAGCCCTTGATTTTAAAGTAGATATACCTTATAATCAGCATAAGGTCAAGACAGTGGATGCACGGTATATTTGCCTTATAAATAAATGAGAATATACGATATATTTGCTAACACAAAAGAACAAAAAACAAAAACAAAAGAATTATATATATTGACGTATATATTGCATCCTTGCATGCATGCACGGTGTGCGAGAGAGTTGTTGTCAACGAACCCGAATTATATTAAGTGAATTGAAAACAGAGAGAGAGAGAGAGAGAGAGAGAGAGAGAGAGAGAGAGAGAGAATAAAAATCACACACAAATACAAAATAATCAAATATATAATACATAACCTCGTACCATATGAATCATGGAAATAGAGAGACCCGTATAGTTGTCAAGTTTTAGGTCTATCCAAAATTGTAAATATTAGACATTTTTGAAACACAAAGGACTCAATCCACGCCTCCATAAATCTTGCTTATCATGTAATGACCTTCACCTTTGTATATACGAAAATTGATAATATTTAATTATTTATTTGGATATAAATATATATATATCTCACTCCTCGCGAATTGCGTAACTTAATCTTACAAATATATAACTGAAACATATCAAATCAGAAACTGTTCAGTCATTCAAATACATGAAACATATCGATGGTGTAAGTACCAGTAACATCTCTTCACTGTTTCATTCCTCTTCATAATTATAAAGTATTACCATACACAAATTACAACCATAATTTGATTTATAATTTGAACGTGATGCACAAGTGTTTTAATCTTTTTAAAATCATCTTTTAAGTTTAAAAAAGAAGCTAATGAAGAGGTTGTACCAACACAAAGTTCATGTTCAGTTTTAAAGAGTGTTAAAGAAAATATAATACTATTTTCTCTGTATATCCACTTTCCAGCAAACCAACCACCCTCCTTTTATTGACAAGTGCAAAATATTGCTATAGAAAATCTAGAACAATCACCATGAGGAAGATCTAGAATATATCATGGTCTCAAAATTGGTTGATTTCCTGCTGGCCAATAACAAGCTCCATTTATAGTTGTCACATCTATATGCCCTAGCTCTCATGCTATTTAATGTAATTCACATGTTATAATGTACGTTTGTGGAGCAAAATCCTTCAAGACAACCATTGGTGTCAGTTAAATAATCATGGGAGACGAGAGCTTAATTACGTGCTGTCACCAGCCATATTCACGAGTCACCACATTCACACATACACACAGACATATATTATATACAATGAAATTAACAAAATGATATTCATATGCGCCACATGTGTCATATGCCGCCCTCCGCCCTTCGACTCCATCATACATGTTTTGTGTCTTTGTTGTGTGACCAATTCTATAAGAAACTTTACAACCAACCATCAGCCATCTCATATCCTTATTTTTGGAGAAAATTAGAGTTCCTGCACTTTTTTAATACTCTTTAAATTAAACATTGGTTCTATTTTGAGATTTGATTAGGACGCCTAAACGATAACCATGACAGTACTTTTATATTTATTTAGATTACATGTCATTATTGTGTTTTTTTAATTTAAAATGTTAATTATTAAATTCCATATATATATCCTTTTAGGCTGATATATTTCTGTAATAAATCTATAAGTTCAGCCTGTTAAAATTACATAATTGAACTCAAGTCTCAGAAAAACTTGGCTGCAATAGTTAGGATTTTCCTAATCCTTCCTTCTTGAAAAGAACTATTTTTCTTTTCCGCAAAGACCAAAAGATTGAATATGGCAGACATAAGAATGCTTGGTTGATAAATAATGAGTTATACAAAGTAGCTACTTAAATGGTAGAATTTGATTGAGGCATCTCTGCCTTAGGCGTCGTTCCACGCTGGAGCTAGGAGCCACCAATCTCAGTGCTCTGCTAGAATGAGTGCGAACGTTCAGCCAATAAGTTGGGGGCGGCAGACTCCAACCTTCTTTATGTCATTATCAGTCACCAAGCTCGAATTCCGAAAGTTTTGCCTTCCCATTCACTGTCAACAACGAGAACGTCTTTGTACCAGTCATTGACTTGTTTTGGCAAATTGGTTATGTATGAAGACTTGCACTCGCTCAGAAGAAGTAGCGGTGCTCGATAAACATGAGCTTATCACCGCTCCATGCCATTAATTAAGAAGTTTGAAACTTGTGATGATCTGAAATGACGTCGGAGAATGCAGAGGGAGAGGTTGTAGACTACCAAGACCTTCGTGAAGTCCAAAAGTGGAAATTTTAGTTTTATATCCAGGTACCAAGGATGAATCCTAGTATACAGCCACTTTAAAGTTGAAGGATATGGAGGAGGAGCGAACACATCCTCACCGGCCTCCCACCGAAGTGTGTAGCAGTTGAGGATATTTCACCGTTCTCTAGCGAAGGTGTCATAGTCCTCTTGGTTACGAATTCTTATCATGGGCGGCTCATACATGGTGTGATAGTTGTGGCTGGGACTAGTTGCACACTAAAAGAAGCCATTTTGCTCCAAAAAAATGAAGAGTAAAGTCAGAAGTTTAAAATTTGAAGGAAGTTGGGAATTTTCAAAGCTTTTTGCAAAAGAGAGAACCTAGAAGATTTGGATGTGGCGAAGATAAATGAGAGAGGAGATGTAGATATTTATGGAGAAACGAACGGAATTTCATAGTCATTGACTCTAGAGCTATTTGCCTCTAGATTTGTGTCCAACAGTTGAAACCTCTCGAAAAAGGAAAAATTTGTTCCTCAATTTTTGTGAACACGCGATGTGATGGCTTTCCATCGATGTCTTAATGGCGTAACTCTTAGATCATATACCTAGAACCAGGATCCTCGCCGGATCTTTCCCTAGGGATCCTAGGGATCCCGCAATCTTGTCCGTTCATTTTATATCGTGCGGTCAGTTTTCGTTAGGTACTATTCATATTTGAATTTTAAAATTTAAATTTTAAATGATTTCTGACCGCACGATATACGATGAACGGACAAGATTGCGGGATCCCTAGGATCCCTAGGGAAATGCTCAGGAGACACTCCTGGTTCATATACCTAAATCTCGAACGTCTCCACTACCTAGCATTGATAACAGAATCAGATTGACACAGGTCAAAGAATCCGAGCGACAAGCTATTTCGAGCTACTCCAAAAGGTATGGTTCATAAGTAACTATCCTTTAGGGGAATGCCATTTCCAAAGCATAGTTAGGGGCATTTGTGGGACCATGAATTTTTTGTGACCAGGGTAATGCGGAATGCCAATGACTCATAAGTCCGATCATAAACTCAACGACTCCAAGACTAGGTCAACAAAATGGACCAATGGTTCCACCACACTATGTTGGCTTTGGAATGGTAGGCAAGGCCCGCAAACCTTGTTAAGATCAACAATGTTTGCTCCGCAAGACATGAAAACCTGATTCGACTGGGGATCAGATTGGTTTCCTACATTCTTTGCGATTTCTACAATCTAAGGATTGGCGTGCGCCGCAAGTAATCACAATCCTAAAAGGAAGCAATATCTTATGCTAGATGTCGTCTAGGATTCTTCTGGTTTGATACAAATTCTATATCTTAAAAATACTCTCTTCCAACTAGTATAAATACACTCATCTAGGGTTCATCTATGACAATGTCTTCAAAACGCATATTTTGCTCTCTAGTCCACTGCTTAAGTTATAATATTTATACTAACTTGATCATCAAAGAGCTTTTGGTTGGTACGAGACCGGTATCTTAAGCTAATCACAGTTGTTTGTTCTTGCTTGTAAGTGGTCGTTCTCGCACAACTCCACGGGGCAAATTTTTTGTTCCAATTGCATGTATTACATGAATTGCAAATATTCATTAAAGGCTTAACTCTGTTTTTTATAAAAACAGCTTTTAAAAGAAAACTACAGACTATTTTTAAAATCTATTGTTTGGAGGCCAAAATAAGCAGAATCTTTTATTGCTTAACTTTAAAGTGAAGTAGCTTTTGATAAAAATCAAAAAATAAAAAAAAATGCCAAGTGGGGCTTGAGGCCCAATTTAGGTTTAGGATTGCTGTGCTTTTTTGTAAAAAATTGCTTATGTTTGCTTTAAGAATAATCAGCTGTAAAATAAAGCAGTTGAGCATTTGATGAACTGTATTTTTAAAAGTGTTGTGAGAATGAAAAATAGTGTATAGCTGTTTGGACCCGATTTTACACTATCGGTTTGTGCGATCAAGGCCGTTGATGAACATAAATCTCAAACGTTGGATGATGGAATGGTTAAGATAATTATTATTGAAGGATATATTGTGACTTTAATCATGATATTATCTTTTAATGGTGAAATATTTTGATATTTTCTTGTACAAGATGAGATGCGAATTATATCTCCAACTTGAAAGCGAGCAATACAATTCAATTTAATTTGGGATTCAGACGTGCGAAGGATTAGAGCATCAGATTATTTTATCAAGAGTCCTAATACATTGCGGCATTGGTTGGCGAATGGATATTGATTGGCAGAGAGATTAATGCATTATGCATTCATAAAGATGAGGATGCCAAGTTGGAGTTGGTCAGCCACGTGTGCTTGGCTGCATAAAAAGAGAAACTGATGACCTCCACGTGTGCTTGGATTTGGTCACCCATGCATGCTATAGTC
This sequence comes from Malus fusca, assembly GCA_035220775.1. Lineage (NCBI taxonomy): Eukaryota > Viridiplantae > Streptophyta > Magnoliopsida > Rosales > Rosaceae > Malus > Malus fusca. Next base: position 24,368,686 of record CM069071.1, on the reverse strand, counting down.
ATTATCATTTCGGTTAATGTTGTTTGTTCGCCCAATGACGCTTGGAAGTTGCTGATAGGATTGGGTTTTTGGATTGTTATTGTCCATTTAAAAGTGGGTGATAATGATGATGGATACATGTTGTTATGCACGTGGCTCGGAATTGATCAAGATGGTCTAGTGAGATGCATGCATGAAATGAAATTTTGATAAGAGGCCTAGATGGGATATGATTTTGGTGGTGATGTGATAAGCACATATACGCTTTTAATTTGGTTGAAAATGACGGATAGTCATACGAAGGATAGATGACATGCTGATTAGTCTCCCTTCCAAGAGCTTGAGTTGCAGTTGAATTCTACAAATACCATCAAGCTGCGAGTAGATATACAGCCACTATAAATGCAAGAGGCCTTGCAACACAAAAGCCCCTCCAATTGAACACACAAACTGCCATGCGTAAACCCTCGCTTTCGCGAAACCTCTCAACAACCTTGAGATTTTTATTTTCCTTTTCCGCCGACACATCTTCAGTTTGGATAAACAGCACTGTGAAGGCAACCGGCATACATCTTCAGTTTGGATAAACAACACTGTTGCCGTAAAATCAGCCGACCGTGGAGCACCTTCAGTTAGGATAAACAGCACTGCGTCGAGGCCGACTGGTTATCTATCCAAGTCTCGGTCGAGAAGAATTTTTGAATCCTTATTGGCAGAGGTCATCTCATTAGCCTTCTCGGCGAAGTGGGGTGTTACGAATTACTGGGCTCGGCACATTGAACGTCGAGTTATTTATGATTGGTTATTCACAAGTAGGTTTTAGAGTTCGACATTCGGACGGTCGAACCACTTTCACAATCAAGACGTACATTTGTTTTGAGTACTTGTGCCCATATAGTCTGGTGTCGATTCGGCGTGTTTATACTTTAACGAATATAATCACTATGACCGAATCTGGCACCGACGATTTGTGAACTTCGCAGAACTAGTAGCCTTATCTTCAGGCTCTAGAACCCGAAGGCCGAGACGTGTTCCTTCCTCGGCCGCAGTTGCGAGATCAAGAAGTCAGCAACGCACCCAACGCAACATCAACACATTTTACTCATCGACCGAGCTCGGCCGACGAGTTGGCACGCCCCGCATACAACTGAGGGATGAAATTAGCTTATTAATTACTCGGCCTGCGCGCCACGTACGCTTGGTAGTTTTTAAGGTTAACATTTTCGCACGCCCAGTGGGACACAGTGCTAAAACTACAAAGTTCACATGATAGATCAAGATTTCAATCAAGTTCCATTGGAGACTTGGCGCCAAGTGAAGCATTGTTACAAGAAGAAAGCAAAACTCCTTAAGAAGTTGTCTAGAAGATGGGGGCAATTTTTCGCTCCAGCAACAATCAAACTTCGGCCTAGGAAAATTGTCAAGACTGCCGAAGAAGAACCTAGGCCACTTGTTTGTTCGATCGAGACTGAAAGTGTGGTAGGCTTAGAAATAAATGTTCAAGTTTTTGAGCCACAAATCGACTTAGAAAATGATTCGTCAGAGAAGTGCTCCAATGACGAACAAGGCCGAGACATAGGCCTAGCCGAAAAAACCACGTCAATCGATATGATTATTGGTGATAAAGCCGATATGGAGAAATCCCGTTCGGCTAAGATGCTTGAATTAAAAGCAGAAATTATGCCTGGGGGGCATAATAATTGTTCAACACATTCGGCGGCTGAAAATAAAAAAAAAATCCAAATCACAAGTATTTGAAGATTATTCTTTGTTCGGCCTAAAGCGAAATCAAATTGAGACTTTTGATATAAAGAGATCTCGGCTTGGAATAAAACATCATTGGCCTCCTCCACTTTATAGTTCGGCCACTTTTGTTTTCTTTTGCTAAAAAAGAAAGGAATAAATTATTTTCTTAACTATTTGGCTCCTCGGCCGATGCAGAAGAAAATAGGGGGCAACGAGCATCCTGACCACGGATCTAACCTTGTACAATATATATATATATATATGTATAAAGTTAGCTTACATCAGGATGCCATTACCAAGAAAGAAGGTAGTAGGCTTCAACCTATGAACGTGTGGTTGCAGGTGGGGAGTCATGACCAGTTCCAAGTTATGTCAGAATACCATTGGTAAAGAAAAAGTTTTGTCGATACCAGTTCCAAGTCATGACAAGAAGGTGCGGCAATCCAGAAGATAATGTGTTTGGTTTAAAAGTTGTTTCTAGCCGAGCCAATTTTGGACTTATAAGTCTATTTGGTATAATCGGCGGTTGCTCACCGAGAAAGATTATTCGCCACATGCTGCATATAAGAAGATAAAGGCCGTGTCGTGATTTTTGGCACGCCACATGATGCCAATTCTTCTTCATTTCCCTAGGTGGTATTCATGGAAGGCCTTATTTGAAAAGAGGAAAAATTGACTGGCGTGGAGCACATTGGTGGAAAACTAATGAATTTCCTTAAAGTCGAATGATGGAGGTTTTGATGATGTGACTTCCGCCCAATGCTTCTCGAACTCGCTCATTTTTCTCGGCCCCATATGGTTCAGCCACTTTTATTAGTCGCTAACATATATATACTCGCACACACATGCCGAGCTCGGCTCGGTGAGATAGTGCTCGGCACATGTTTGTTTTGTGTGTGTGTGTGTGTATGCCACACGCACGGCAGAAAAATCATATTAGGCAATCAGCTACCTATATATATATATATCAGGCACTTATATATACATATATATATATCCCGAGTACCATGAGGAGCAGTGGGCTAGAGTCTTTGAGACTTCGACCTTAGGTGGTTTTTCTCTGCCAGCTCGCCGAGGTCTCTTTCAAGACGCAGGCTATAGAGTGGATTCCTCGACCATATATTTCTTCGACTGCACTAATTTCCTTAACCATTCGGCTTACGGGCCGAAGCTCAAGGAAACTGGGGGGCAATGTTTGGACCCGATTTAACACTATCGGTTTGTGCGATCAAGGCCGTTGATGAACATAAATCTCAAACGTTGGATGACGGAATGGTTAAGATAATTATTATTGAAGGATATATTGTGACTTTAATCATGATATTATCTTTTAATGGTGAAATATCTTGATATTTTCTTGTACAAGATGAGATGCGAATTATATCTCCAACTTGAAAGCGAGCAGTACACTTCAATTTAATTTGGGATTCAGACGTACGGAGGATTAGAGCATCAGAGTATTTTATCAAGAGTCCTAATACATTACGGCATTGGTTGGCGAATGGATATTGGTTGGCAGAGAGATTAATGCATTATGCATTCATAAAGATGAGGATGCCAAGTTGGAGTTGGTCTGCCACGTGTGCTTGGCTGCATAAAAAGAGAAATTGATGACCTCCACTTGTGCTTGGATTTGGTCAGCCATGCATGCTATAGTCATTATCATTTCGGTTAATGTTGTTTGTTAGCCTAATGACACTTGGAAGTTGATGATAGGATTGGGTTTTTGGATTGTTATTATCCATTCAAAAGTGGGTGATAATGATGATGGATACATGTTGTTATGCACGTGGCTGGGAATTGATCAAGATGGTCTGGTGAGATGCATGCATGAAATGAAATTTGATAAGAGGCCTATATAGGATAGGATTTTGGTGGTGATGTGATAAGCGCATATACACTTTTAATTTGGTTGAAAATGACGGATAGCCATACGAAGGATAGATGACACGCGGATTAGTCTCCCTTCCAAGAGCTTGAGTTGCAGTTGAATTCTACAAATACCATCAGGCTGCGAGCAGATATACAGCCACTATAAATGCAAGAGGTCGTGCAACACAAAAGCCCATCCAATTGAACACACAAATTGCCATGCGTAAACCCTCGCTTTCGCGAAACCTCTTAACAACCTTGAGATTTTATTTTCCTTTTCCGCTTACACATCTTCAGTTTGGATAAACATCACTGTGAAGGCAACCGGCGAACATCTTCAGTTTGGATAAACAGCACTGTTAGAATCAGCCAACTGCGGAGCACCTTCAGTTTGGATAAACAGCACTGCGTCGAGGCTGACTGGTTATCTATCCAAGTCTCGGTCGAGAAGGATTTTTGAATCCTTATTGGCAGAGGTCATCTCATTAGCCTTCTCGGCGAAGTGAGGTGTTACGAATTACTGGGCTCGGCACATTGAACGCCGAGTTATTTATGATTGGTTATTCATAAGTAGGTTTTAGAGTTCGACATTCTGACGGTCGAACCACTTTCACAATCAAGAAGTACATTTGTTTTGAGTACTTATGCCCATATAGTCTGGTGTCGATTCGGCGTGTTTATACTTTAACGAATATAATCACTATGATCGAATCCGGCGTCGACGATTTGTGAACTTCGCAGAACTAGTAGCCTTATCTTCAGGCTCTAGAACTCGAAGGCCGAGACGTGTTCCTTCCTCGGCCGTAATCGCGAGATCAAGAAGTCAGCAGCGCACCCAACGCAACATCAACACATTTTAGTCATCAGCCGACGAGGTGGCACGCCCCGCATACAACTGAATGACGCAGTTAGCTTATTAATTACTCGGCCTACGCGCCACGTAAGCTTGGTAGTTTTTAGGGTCAACAATAGCCTTTGGTGAATTTTAATGTAAAACTGATATAATTGTATATAATGAGAAAAATGGACATAGTAATAGAGGTGGTGGCAACAACAACGGTGACGAGGGTAATGGCGATGATGACAGGCCACAATGGTGGGGGTGTGGTTGTGGTGCCAATAATAGGGTGTGGTGTTTGTGATATAGAGGTAGTAGTGGTGACAATGGTAATGGTGGCGATTGTTAGAGATATGCCCTCAAAGTAAATCTTGAGAAGAAATCTTTCCGGATAGTGTCTAAATGTTTAGTTATGTCAAATAAACAAATGGACAAAGTCACTCACTAGGACTATCTCATTTAAACGACATGTGTCCAAAATAGTGAATCCATGGACAATGGAATGATGGAATAAGTAATCTAAAGGAGTTAGACTACATAGGCATTCTTTACATAACCATAATGTCCAAGGAGTATGTCAATCACAAAAGTACACATGTATGAACTTGTGATTTGATATCCAAAAGTGAATGACCATCATGGGAATCACTTCCATATATTCCTAAAGCCAGAATTAGAACCTGGCAACTGATTGAGTATTGTCTTTGAGAAAGGAATACCAGAGTGAGACTCTAAAAGCGTGCACTCACTTAGGTTATAAACCCAAGTGAATGTAATCCATTTAACAAATGGAACTTCATGTTAGTAATTGTATAATTTATTGTTATTATGGTACTACAATGGTCTCAAGGTTGAAGAAAGTTTGCATATAGTATACAAATAAAATATATAATGATATATTGAGGTTTAAAAAACTACTTCGAAAGATGTTACGAATAGACAGAGTTCATCTTAAACAAATGATTGAATCCAAACCATTAAGTCGTCAGTAGCACACTGCGACGTAATGGACGTTAGGTCAAGCCATGGAATCAATGTGTCATCTAAGTATTTAAACACAAAGAAGAGACAACATTATATGTGTTGCAAACATGCAACAGTAAATCATTTTCTAAATTAAAAGAACATTTAGTTATGTCTAACACAACAAATGGGCAAAGTACTCATTAGAACTATCTCAATTAAACGATATATTTCCAAAATAGTGAATCCATGGACAATAGAATGATGGAAGAAGTAATCTAAAGAAGTGAGATTGCAGAAACCTTCTTTACATAACCATATGTCCAAAATGTTCCTGGTCATAGGATTGTTAGAGGGACATTGACAATTAGGATAAACCAGTACGTACTATGTTTACTTCAATTGGAAGGATGGAAAGTTTCAAGCCATTTGTGTAGGGACACTAAGACGAGTATGTAGACGCTCGTTAAGAGAATGAGTCCACTAAACAAAATCAAACTAGTGTACTTCTATGGAATTCTACATATTCCAAGCAAGTAACTCAACTAGTTGGAATAATGTAAGTAGTATTTTGACTAAAGACATCATAGTTGTTTTGGGGATCCAGTGCTGATCATTTGACAATGAGACGTGATCACTTCTCATCTTAGATTGTTCTATGCAATATTTGGGTCACTGATTTCTTCTTTGAGATGTGTGAATGTTCAACAAAGAATCTCTTATCCTTAATTTGAGAGAATGAATACTCTCAGATATGATTCGGGAATCTTCGGCCGAAGTATCGAGCATAATAAATGAAGACATTTTATTATGACTCAATTGAATCATATAAGCTCACATGATAACATTAGGGGTTTGACATAAAGTAACCACACCCTATTAATGTGACTAACAATATTGAATTAGAGAAGGATTGAATCACATTGTAATCCAAGTGAAAAAGTTCTTCTACCAATTCTATATTAGTTGTGTAATCATGAGATATGGCTCGATGTCATTCATGGTTTGTGAGTTAATCATCAAAGTGTGGGAGAATTAAAAGTAAGTTTTAGTTTGCAATGTGATTGTATAAGTACTAATCAATTGGACTGAGACCAATCACCTCACTGCCTCGCTAAAACTAGAACCTAAACAATTGTATACCAATACACTCGTATAGTGATATAAATAAAGTATGATAATTAATTAATTGGATTAATTAAGTGACATGATTAATTACAAAGTCTAAGTTAATCATTAATCATGGAAGTGATCAAACATCGCTTTTGGGCTAGAAAAATAGTTTGGGTTATATTGTGTCCATTGGGCCCAACCATTGGCCTTTTATTCAAGCATGAGATGGATTGAAATGTTAAAAGCCCAAACACAAGCCCATCACAAAGAGGGCCGCCCACAATTGTAACATCCCACATCTTCCAGGGGAGTGGATCCTCTATGCCTTATATGTATATTCCCATCTCTACCTAATATGGGAAGTTCTCGTGTGAGTTCCCAGAAACAAAACCGTGAGGGCGTGGTTGGGGCCCAAAATGGACAATATTGTGCTACGGCGGAGTTGAGCCCGGGATATGGTGGGGGCTCGAGCCGGGATGTGACAATTTGGTATCAGAGTCAATCCCTGGCCGGTTGTGTGCTGACAACGACGTCGGGACCCTAATGGGGGTGGATTGTAACATCCCACATCGCCCAGGGGAGTGGATCTTCTATGCCTTATATGTATATTCCCATCTCTACCTAGCACGAGGCTTTTTGGGATCTCACTGGCTTCGGGTTCCATCGGAACTCCGAAGTTAAGCGAGTTCGTGCGAGAGCAATCCTATGATGGGTGACCCACTGGGAAGTTCTCGTGTGAGTTCCCAGAAACAAAACCGTGAGGGCGTGGTCGGGGCCCAAAGCCACAATATCGTGTTACGGTGGAGTCAAGCCCAGGATGTGGTGGGGACCCAGGCCGGGATGTGACAACAATAGAGGAATGAGAGAATGCGAATAACATTTTTGGAGTTGTTAACTTCTCTCTATTTAAGGGGAGTTAAGGAAAAAGTTGTGGTAGGGGTTTTATGTTCACTTTCACAACAATGGAAAGAAAATATCCTCTCCTTCTATAACACATAGCTTGCTACCAAAGTGAAAGATTGCTAGCCTTCTCTTGTCCTTTTGGTTATTCCCTCATCCATCACAACAATTAAGGTTGTAGATCTTTAGAGGCTTTCAACTTTGGGGCTCAAGGACAATCAGGGAGATCCAATCTTTTTCAGGGTGGAGGAAGAAATGAGTCAAGCTAGGAGCAAGGAGTTCCAAGAGGAAATAAGTTAGATGTGGTCAATCATTGGACTTAAGTCTAGGTCCAAAGGTATGAGATACAAATCCTTCCCTTTGTTCTTCGATAAATTAGTTTGATGCATCAAGTATGAACCTACGCTTCTTGAAGGGAATTTGCAGGACTATATCTTTGATTATTTTCTTTGCTTATGTACATAAATTTTGAATTGTATATGCATGCTAGTCACTAGAGATCCCATATAAATCTTCATATTTGCTTTTAGCGATTGTAGTGGTGGCGATTGCAATGTTGTTGAATGTGGCGGTGACAACAATTGGTGCGGTAATGGCGGTGGTGATGTAATGTTGTGGTTGTAGAGGTAGGTGGTGATGATCACTTTATTATAAGGGATAAAATATGCATATGAGGATAAACAATGTTATTTTTTTAAATTAGTGAGAGTATATAGGATTTAAATATATTCATTAAAGGCTTATTCCACTTTTTATAAAAATAGCTTCTGAAGGCAACTTACAGACTGCTTTTAAAATCTGTTGTAAGGAGGCTGTTGCTTTGAAAATAAGCAGAATATTTTATTTTGATGAAACACATTTTTATTGCTTAATTTTAAGAAAAGCAGTTTTCTGGTGAAAAATATATAATACCAAATGAAGGCTTAGTAATGTGCTAGTGGCCTCACACGTATAGTTAGGGGTGGAAAAAATTCCCGAAAATCCCGTACCGAACCGAAAAAATTCCGATCCCAAACCGAAATTCCCCAAATTTTCGGGATGCTATCCCGAACCGATCCCAAAATTTCGGTACGGGATTTGGGATTGGCTTCTCGATATTTCGGAAATCCCATACTGAATCGAAAATATATAATATTAATTATTATATATATATATTTGTACATATATATTATTCTTTTATAATTGATGCTAGTAGTTTCTAATTCATGCTCCGCAACCTGGAATGCCCTACACCTTGCATATTTTTCATGTTGTGTTTGATATTCATTTGGATTTTATTATTGTTGATGTCATGGCTGATGATTTCAGAAAGCTTGATTCTTTTGTCTCTCAGCAGATTGCAAAAGGGGTTTAATTAATGTTAATTTTGACTCTGATAAAAACAGTCAGACATGCTAGTTTTAGATTAAATGGTAGTGTGAATGAAATGACATTCCTAGTTCATGAATGTGTTCTTGAATTATATATTTGAACAACAATTCATAATTTCATATTTCAATTTGGGATTCCCGATTTGTCTCGAAATCCCGAAAATATTTCGGGATTCCCGAAAATTTGGTTTGAGATTGGTCTTTAAATTTTTGTCCCGAAAAATTTTCGTTTGAGATTCGGAATACTAGTTTCGGTATGATATCCCATACTGAACCACCCCTACTTATAGTCACTACAATCTACCCCTTGGAAACCACATCCCTTTAACACACTTACGTTTGGGTTGAACTCTAAATACCAATTAGTAATATAGTCTAGTGATATTTTTCTTCATTTGTAAATAAGAGGTCTTAGGTTCGATTCTCACATATCTTCCTTAAGGTAGATTATATCGTTTGTTAAAAAAAAAAAATTGTTATTGGCACTTCAAAAATCTCATTTTACACTTCAAAGTTTCTAGAATTAGAAAAAAAAAATACAATTATAAGGAGTGTAGAATGTGATTTTTGAAGTGTTAATAACAGTTTAAAAAAAAAAAACTCTAAATACCAATTAGTTGGTTTCAATGAATAATCTTTCAAATTAAAGGATAAAGGGTCCGCTGTTCCACTTTAATCACTTCCACTCACGCCTTTTGTGCCGTCTGGCGCCGTTTACTTCACATCCTCTACACGTAAACAAAATCATCCCACCACAAACCCACCACTCACATCCCACCACGTCACTGAACGAAACTGATCCACCCTACAACCCCCAATCTTATTGGTCCTTACATGAAACTTTAATAGACCGGTCAACAGAGGAACATCGAGAAACCAACCACCATAGTCCAAACCAAGTCCAAAAAAATTTGAAACATTGAATTTCGCCACCGCTCAGATCTACTGAGAGAGGCTCTCACTCCCCCCATCTCTCTCTCTCTCTCTCTCTCTCTCTCTCTCTCCCCGAGCTTCCCTGCCTTCAACAATGCCGGCGACAGACACAGACTTCGATCTCAGAGTACTGTTCCTCCAAACCCTAACAATTCCACTTCCATTTTATCTTTAATTTTCTCACATTATCTTTCTCTGTATTGGTGCAGCCGTCGCCTCAGTCTGCCATCCCAATCGGGTCAGTTCCCCACCTCCATTTCTAGGGTTTTAAGCTTATGTATTAATGGGCATTGTGTATATGTAAGTGTGTATATATGTTTGTGGGTGTATGTATGGGATTTTGAAATTTTGTGCTTCAGAGAGTTCGCATTTGCCGATGTGGGGAATTTGGAGCATTGCATTAAGTATTTGAATCAGACACTTGTTACCTTCGGATTCCCGGCGTCACTTGATCTCTTCGCAAATGATCCGGTCAGTTTTGCTTTTATTTTTTAATTTGCTCCCGCAAAATTCTCTCTCCCTCTCTCTCTCTTTTTTCTTTTTGATTGATGTATTTTTCAAATTTGTATCTGCTGCAATTTTGTAGGTTTCTGTTGCTCGGACTTGCAATTGTATGTATGCTTTGGTTCAGCAGAGACAAAGGGATGTTGAATTTCGAGAGTCCGCTAATGAACAGAGACAGCGGTATGATTCTCTCTAAAACTTATGCATTATTTGTTTGGACTTAGATCTCTGAATGATAATTTGAGTGGAAAATGTGTATAAAGTTTCTCCTTTTTGTTTTCATTAGGGTTTTATACAATGTTTTGGGTTAATTTACTTGTATTATGTATTTGATTAAGCACATTGTCGTTATTTATTGGGTTTTATACAATGTTTTGGGTTAATTTACTGGTATTATGTATTTGATTAAGCACATTGTCGTTATTTATGTTTGTCCGTTTTGTATGGACCTTTCATTTAGTTGAATTTTTTTTCGAATTTCAGTGTCCTGACGAGTGATTCCAATGCTTGTTGTACTATATTTTTATGTTATAGGCTGGTGTCTGACATATCAAGATTAGAAGCTAAAGTTGAGAGGCTTGAGGGGCAGTTACAAGTGAAAGATAGGGAGATAGCAACAATGACACGAACAGTTAGAAACTTTCATTTCTTTAAAAAGGATATTGTACTGGTTTTGTATTTTTATTGATTCTTTTGGGAATTCTCTATGATTAGGAAGCAAAAGCTACAGCAGCTTTTAAGGCCCAAATTGAGAAGCTACAGCAGGAACGAGACGAGTTTCAGAGGATGGTCATTGGCAATCAGGTTGGGCCATTTGAATTTAATGGACTTTCTTTTCTGAATTTTGGTAGCTTCTATTTGAAAATGGACAAAAATCCTGACAAGTATCATTGCTATGTTGATGCTGCCAAAGCAAGTTAGGACTCAACAAATGCATGAGATGAAGAAAAAAGAAAAGGAGTACATAAAGTTGCAGGTATAATATTATCTACATGTATTCTTATCCTCTGAGGAGAACATATTGGCTTCCTTAGGTTTAGAGAAATTGGATTTTATACGTGACCAACAATTACTTGAGTGGACGAGATATTAGATTTAGAAAGAAAGAGTGATGCCATTCTAATTTCAGGAGAGGCTAAACCAAGTGTTGATGGAGAAAAAGAAGGAATCTAGATCAGGCATGGAGATAATGAATTTGCTTCAGGTATTAAAAGGCTGACTTACTTAAATTACCTTTTAAAATTTCAAGTTCATCCACCTAATTTTACATTTCTCTCCCTTAATATTACGTGCAAACAGAAAGAAGGGAGGCAGCGTGGAACATGGAATGGAAAGAAGGCTGATAATGATTTTCACAAAAAGATTGTATGTAGCTTAATTGTCTTATTTAAGCTTTTTGGAACCACTTTCTTGTCAAATTTTGAATTTACATTATTTCCAGGTGGATGCTTATGAGGCAAAAAATCAAGAACTAATGGCAGAGAATTCCGATTTAAAAGCATTATTACGATCCATGCAGGTAATGTTAATCATTGTTGTCAATTTTGTGGCTCATGACTCCCAGTTTTCACTAGGTGTACATATCTTTAAATGGCAGCATCTTTAAACATTTTCACTGACTGCCGTGGCAATTTTTTTAATCCTATTTTTGGTTTTTTTGTGTTTTGCTATTTCATGATAAAGAATTGGTGAAGTATACAAGTTCTACATTTTCAATCACACCAACAATTTAAATGCGTCAAATTTGTGTAATATTCCTGTTCCTGTGGGTGAGGGGAAAATACCAAAAATATTGCTAGAAACATGGATTGTTATGTTGAAGCAGAACTTTTTGAGCTATCTACCTCAGATTAAAAATCATGAGCGTGAACCACATTATAGGTGAGAGGTCTTAGGTTCGATTCTCGCCAAAGGCGAATTTGAACCACATTATTGCTAGCCCATTGTGAGGCTAAGCCCACCCCCTCCCCCTTAGTGTAGATAATACCGTTTGTTCAAAAAAAAAAAAAAAAAATCATGAGCGTGATTCCTGTGCTTGAGTTTGGAAGCAGAAGCCATACATAGGGTTATGGGAGATCGGGCCTGTTAATTTGCTTTTAGTTTGTTGGATCTATTGTCCTAGTTTACTTTGGGGTGATGTTAAGTTTGTTTCTAGGACACCCCCTATATAATGAAGATTCTCTCCTTTTCTTGCCTGATCAGTAAGTCAATGCATCATTTTACTACACTTTATTGTAAGAAGTTTAACCACCACTTTGTTGGAAACAAGCATGAAATCAGGAGCCTTTAGTGTATGAATGTGTTCATGTTTCTAAGATCGTGTCTTTTAATGTTTAGTGCTAAAGTATTAAGGACAGTTGAAGAATTGCCGTCTTCATGTTGCTAGTTTCTTTCGTAATCTGTGCATTGGAGGAACTATATCCTGGATATAGGGTAATTTGGAATTGAAAGATTTTGTGCTTCCATCGTGCCCAATTTGTGTAGTCGTACCTATGTATTGTTATGTTGAAGCAGAACTCTTTGAGCTATCTACATCAGATTAAAAATCAAGAGTTATTTCCTGTGCTTGAGTTTGGCAACAGAAGCCATAGATAGGGTAATGGGAGATAGGGCATGTTAATGTGCTTTTAGTCTGTTGAATCTATTGTCCTATTTTACTTTGGGGTGATGTTAAGTTTGTTTCTTGGACACCCCCTATATAATGAAGATTCTCTTTTTTTTTTTTTTTTCTGCATGAATATTTAGGAATAGTAAGTTAATGCATCATTTTACTACAGTTTACTGTAAGAAGTTTACCTGCCACTTTGTTGGAAACAATCAGGAGCCTTTAGTGTATTAATGTGTTCATGTTTCTAAGATAGTGTTTTTTAATGTTTAGTGCTAAAGTATTAAGGACGGTTGAAGAACTGCCCTCTTCACGTTGCTAATTTCTTTCGTAATCTATATGAGAACAATATCCTGGATATAGGGTAATTTAGAATTGAAAGATTTTGTGCTTCCATCGTCATGCCCCATGTGTGTAGTTGTACCTTTTTGTTTTATTCCCTGCCAAATATGCTATTGTGGCAGCCTTCCTATTTTCTTCCCTCTGCATCATGTTTGTTCATATCATTTTAATTCAAATCCCTCTGTTCTGTCTTTATTGTGTAATCTTTTCTTTGGTCCCCATTTACTTGTCTGTTTCTATCCTATTCTATGACAACAGCTTCTAAGGAACAGTCATTTCGTCTATTGATGCTCACATTTTGTGACACCCATTTTTGCTTCGTTTCTGTTGTATTATTTTCGTTTAGGGTTTTGGGTTGAAGAAACCTTCAGTCTTTGAAACTCTGTACCTTATTTTCGGGCATTAATCCTTGTGCCATGTAGGAAACTGATCCCTATCTTCGTTAGATGGTTTCATAATTTGTGGATTCTTTTGTGATAGGAGTTCAATGTCTTCATTTTGTGTAGTTTCTGAGGATGTAGAATATGGGCATGTTAAGTGGGGACTGTAGTCAGCATCTAGGAAGCACCTCCCCCTTATCTAACATCTTTACATCACCATATTAATTTCATGTTTGTCATACTTCTAGTCATATTTTGTGTTGAGAAGTCTCCACTATCTTTTTCTTCGTATGCCATTGGGTCGTAACATATACTGGATTAGTTGCCTTGCAGGTTGATATGCGCGATTTCATAAATGCTCCAAATGGGCTCTCCAAGCAGTCCCGGGATGTAAATGAACGAGTTGAAACTGACCACACTCTGTCTCCACTGGGCGGGAGGACGGTATTACACTTTCTAAATTGTGCATGGATGAAATGTTTCATTGGTTCAAGTGCTATTTGTATCATTGAATTTACTCCTTGCAGGATGTCTTTGACTTGCCTTTTCACATGGCTAGAGATCAAATAGAAGAAAATCTTCGAAATAAGATGGCTTCCATAAAGGTAGTTTGTTTTCCATTAATAAATGTTCATCATGTATCTTGCAAAAAGATGAAATACTGATGGGTTTCATTTCTTATGTTATAAAGGAGCGCATGGTTCAATTGCAAGATGCACAAAAAGAAGCAGAGGTTACATCTGAAGTAACCGAGAGGGAGCTTGAGCTTGAAGCTCAACTTGTTGAGGCGAGGAGCATAATCCAAGAGCAGGTTTCATCCTTTTGCTCTTATGTATATATACAGACTAATGATCTCTGGCGAGATATTTTGCATGTTAGTTGCCAGGCTGTGGTTCATGACCACACATTCAATGGTTCTAATAGACTTCTTCTGCATCTCCTCTTGTAAAGTTATAGTTTCCTTTTTATTTTTGAGTTATAGTTTCCTTTTTATATTTGAGATGTCACCAGAAAAGTGCACAAATTTGCAACTTTTAAGAAGCTGAATCTCCAACTTTCTGGTTCTGTTTCTGTTTCAAATGCTAGAATTTCTTTGAGAATTTATATACCCGTTCAACAATGTTATCTTACCATTCAGTTTGTGCAAGTAGTGGACTAGGCATTTTCCAGTTCAGTGATGTAATTCTGCTGTTTATTATGTTTTTGGTTGAGGATAAACATAGAAAATTGGTTTTATTGCAGGCATCCATAATGGCTAAACAATTGGCTAAGTCCGAGAGGCCAAGGTATTCCCCTTGTCCCATTTACTCTTTCTTTTAAGTAGATATTTATATGGTTATATATTATGTAGGAATCTGAATGGCAGCCATTTTAATTCTGGCGGGGAATCTAATATTTCATCACCTGCTGAGGTAAAAATAAGATACTTATACAAACTTCTTCTAATTCTTAGGTTTGAAAATGGTGATTCGGGTTTTTCAAATTCACATATATTCTTGTAGAGTTTCCCCACATATTTCTATCTTCCACAAGTCTTATGTACGAACTTAAAAACCGCACAAGTTAGAGAACTTGATTACTTTTTACCACTAGATCGTTCATCCCTGTGCTTTTTGATATGTCAGCCTCCATCTTCCTGTGTGTGAGAGATACTTCTCATACTGCGATAGTTTTAGATTCCTCTCATGTTGCAGTCTAGACTTTCAAACGGTTGCTTCTTGGCAAAGAACCTTAAGCATCACCGTAGAATAGAGCAACGTAATAAAAAGGTTATGCAAAGAAACTAACGAAGATGTCAACTACGTATTCGTAGCAGTAGGTCTGATTTTCTTCTCGATTTGATGTTCAGGGGGTAAGAAACTAACGAACCTGGTGACACCGAATTCTTTTGGCCAATGTCAAAGATTGTTGAAGCTGGCTGTACTATGGTGAGATAAATGACAATAAGCATGTAAACTATTCTGTACTTGTTTTCTGACCGAAGTATTCCGAACACTCATTGCGCGACTGTAACGTAGAAGAATGTTAATCTGTATTGCCAATGTAATTATTATCTAGCTTTCCTTGTGGATATATGCCTCAAGCAGTTTAATCGTTTTATGATTACCTTTGACTTGAGATGTCACAGTTGTCTTGTTCTTGCAAAGTCCTCTCACTTTCCTAGATCTCTCATTTATTCCTCTCTAAGTAGGATTGCCGTGTGGGATGATACGGCTGCAATTTTATAAAGCACAGCATCAGATAATGAAGCATGCAAGATTGGGGAATTATCACGACCGAATATCCTGGCAGGTGCAAGTATTTTAATTAGATGGGATAATGCAATTGCATGCATAATCACATGTACGGAAAATAGGGATTGCACGCAAGACTTGGAGCTAAAATGGGAGTCTGTATCAGGTTGCTACAAAGGAACAGTGGGCTTTTGAATGATGGTGATGATAAGATGGCAACAATCAGATAATTGACCTTTGGTCTTTTATGCTAAATGATTTAGCTAGCATATTGGCATGTGCTTTTACGCCGTGAGTCAGCGTGTAGACTTTTATGAAGCCAGATTCACTCGGTATGAATGTTGATAAGGATTGCTCATTATGATTATCAAACAGTGGTTGATTATCCATTAGTATCAAGACGTGATTTATTATGAGCCCCTCCAATTCAACACACAACTACCCTGCGCAAACCTCTCAAACACCTTGAGATTTTTTTTTTTTCTTGCTAACGCATCTTCAGTTTGGATAAATAGCACTGAACAACACTGGAGTCGTAAAATCAATCGATTGAGGAACACCTTTAGTTTGGATAAACAACACTGCTTTGAGACCGACTGGTTATTTATCCAAGTCTCGATCAGCAAGGATTTTCGAGTCTTTGTTGGAAAAGGTCATCTCATCAGCATTCTCGGCGAAGTGAGGTGTTACTAGATTACTACATTCAGCACACTGAAAGTTGAATTTATTATTGAACTTTGCAGAACTAGCAACCTTGTCTTCAAGCTCTAGAACCCGAAGGCAAAGACTTGTTCCTTACTCAGTCGCAGTGGCGAGATCAAGAAGTCAGCGGTGCGCTCAACGCCACATCAACATATTTTACTTCCCAGCAGAACTCGGTTGACGAGTTGGCACGCCCTGCATTCAACCGAATAACGTAGTTAGCTCATTAAATACTCGGTCTGCCCGTCACGTAGGCTAAATAGTTTTTAAAGTCAACAAATAGTCAGTCCAACCCAAACCATTTTCTTTTTATGAATTTTTGTTTTAATACTAATCACAGCAATTAAGTTCTCACATGACCTTCATCAGTGGAGATATTAATGGATGACGGAGGATTACAGCCTTTTTGAGTAGTCCATAAGTTTAATGGAGTGGAATCCCGTTTCTTAATGTAGTTTGGTTAACTGCTTTCTCTCTAATCTCCTTAATTAAGTAATATAACCATTCTACCTTTCCAAAACACCCAATTGTAAAATGCAAGAAACACAAAACAAAGTCAACTTCATACGTGATTTTATGGTTCATTGAATCAATGATGCTTTACAACCACAATTGATTCTTCTTGTTTTTGAACACAAAACGGGGGTTATTTCTAACTTTCTAGACTACTAGATAATACGTGCATTAGTAACATATTGTGGTGTTGTGTAAAAATTCTCCTTTGTGCGTACGGGTTGTGCGCATGAGTTCCGAATGACTTAGAAACAACGATATTGCAACCGAATATCAATGTTATGTTAACGATGCTCATTTTCGTTAGATTGTTCTTGTCACTGACCACAAACAACGCTTGTGTGTGCGTGTGTGATTACTTTCCAACTTTCTAATCAACTTTCTAGATTTCTGGATAACACGTAAACGCATTGGCACAATGTGATTGCGACACTCAAAATTTTTCTCCAATAATTGTCAATTTATTTCCTTTTTAGGTAATTAATTGGCATATGCAAAATATGTTAATGCACGAAGTGGTAAATAAGAAGCAAAGGTGACTTGTCTTAAGAGTTTGGTAAAGCACATGCAAGATAGGCCGCCCAATACCAATGGAGCTTTGATTGGATGCATGTTTAACGTAAGCTTAAGAATAAAGATAAAATTCCTCTTTCTCTTTGCCTTCCTTCCTTACCTATATCACTTGCAATATTCAAATAAATTACAAATAAATTGCAAATAAATTAACTTAAATCTACTTTTTGGATTGTTAATCAATCTTCAATAATCAAAACAAGAGGATCATGCACCCCAAGACACCATCACATGCCTTCAAAACCGGATTCAAATCTCTCTATATTTATACACTACCATTCTATAAACATAATACTTCCATTAAACTTCTCATCATTGCCTCGAAAACACAGAAAACCAAACTGCAAAACACATCGATTCAAGTCCTCAATTTCGTTCCAAATAATGGGTTATGAACCTAGAAGGAAAATGGAAACGAAGGGAGTTTCGGCGCTTGGAGGGGATCAAGAGTTTTTGTTCAACAGAAATCTCTCAAGAAACTCCTCATCCTCATTGGGTTGCTCTTCTAGGGTTTATTACTGTAGGAGCACTGAAGGGGTTCCATTTAACTGGGAAATGCAGCCAGGAACACCGCGGAACCCTCCGAAAGAAGAAGTGATTCCACCGATAAGTCCTCCCCCGGCTGTGCTCAGCTTAGGGCTACCCAAACCCTGCATTGATCAACATCCTCGTAGTAATAAGCCTCCAACAAGCCCTCTGCATAGGCTCAAGTTTTGGACAAAAAAAAGTAAGAAAAATAAACAACGTAAGAATAATTTTCAACACAGCGTTAATGTTGTTGGTGAGTCAGATAAGTTTGATAAGGTCGAGTTTTGCAGCTCTGACTCTGAGTTGATGGCATCATCAACTTCGCCTCGGAACTCAAGCTCTTCATTTTCATCCTCGTTTTCCTTTTCGAAAGGGCAGTGCTCGAGTTTAAGGAGTACTCCGGCAAGGGATTTGTTCACTAGTTCTGGTCATTTCAGCTGCAGTCCTTGGAAATTTAGCTCGCTTCTCACTAGTGCTGGAAGGCGAGTTTGATACAGCGTGTCGTTAAGTTTTGCATTATGCTTTGTAATATACTATACATTTGTTCGTTTCTAGCAAGGTTCTTTATTAAATTCTGACTTAATTCTTAGCCATCTAGATGTTATTACGGTTAATAAAAAGTAATGTTAGGGAGACTAAATTTGTAAACTAAATGACATGGAAATTGGTGATTGGATTATTACTTAATCATTGATAAACGTGCTCATTTTTGTATTAGTGACAATTTAGTTTTAAATTTAGTCTCCCTAGCATTACTTGTTAATAAAATACATGATTTGTATATGGATTTAATGGTTTTTATTTGTTTGAGAGATTAGACTACCAGGGTCTGCCACTAGTTTGCAGTTTAATGATAATCATCTTTACCTAATTTATTATGCTGGCTTAAAATGTGACTTATCACGAATTTACTACCAAAGACGGAGCCATTATTTTTTTATCGGGTGGGCTATAATTCTAAGCTACATAACATATTATAAGAGCCTCCCAATATTGTTTCTCTCGTCCACGCCTAAAATGTATATAATGTATAAAAACATATAAATAAAATCTTAATAAACGAAACTCGATTGTACTAAAGTAAAATTTTAATATAATACTTAATTTTAATACAATGAGAATATGTCAAAGACTAAGACAATCAACAAAAAAAGCTCAACAAACATAAACAACTTAGTAGAATCCTAAATTACGTATCCTAATTTAAGTGAAACATGTGAAACATTAAGGCCTCTTTTGGTATGCTGTATAAGGCACCGGCTAGGACTAAGAATACAAAACCAGGTGTTTGGTGTCCATATGTATTAAATAGTCACCGGATCACCTCCTTTATACGGTTTACACCCGCTTGGTTATACGCTCGAAAAACACCGTATTATTTAGTCAGGTAGAAACACGCTCGCTCGCTCGCTCGCTTTCTCCGTCCTCTGGTCGCACTCTCTCGTTCCTCTTGCATCAAGAATCTCAGGTTGCTGAAAATTTTCTTCTTCTCACTCTGTTTTACCCTTCTATTTTTCTTGAAATTTTGCACGGCGATTGTTGGTGGGACTGCTGGACATAATTGGTGGTGGGGGCAGAGCGGAAGTTGCTAGAGGTGGGTTTCTTGTAGTTGACGTCGTGCTGGGCTTCCTCCTTGAGAGCCATTTGGTGGAGCTCATCCTTGTCCAGGTTGTTGCCATCACTTGACATTGCTGGAGATTCTGTCCCTCTCTTTCTCTCTCTTTTCACATAGCCATGTATTTACACATTCTGCTCAAATTGTCAAAAGTGTTATGGACTGAATTCAGAGATTTCGTCTGAATTTTTTGATTAATTAGTAATTGATATTTTGTTGTGAGGTAATTAAACTCAAAATTGGGAAAGATTTCTGTGAACACGGAAAATTCCTGAAACGAAAGAGACAAGAACAACGTGCACAAACAAATATTTGTATTTGATGATTTTGGGTTACAATCTCTCTCTAATTTGATCCTCTGATTCAATCTCCGTAAGGTGTTGATTTGTGGATGTGCGATTGATCCAAGGTGTTGATTTGTGGATGTGCGATTGATCCAAAGGGCCGTTGGGCTTGATCTAAGGATGAACGTTCTTCAAGGGCCGTGGGCTTAATCTTGAAGGTGGATTTGAGCGGATCTTCAAGGAGCCGTTGGGGCTTGATCTTGAGGATGGGCGTTTCTTCAAGGGCTTTTGGGCTTGAACTCGAAGAACAGTGACGAACGGATCTTCGAGAGCTTTTGGGCTTGAACGGATCTTCGAGGGCTTTTGGGCTTGATCTCGAAGAACAGTGATGAACGATGAATGCTTTCTTCAAGGGCCGTCGGGGCTTGGGCTTGATGAACAGCGGATGAGCGGATTTGTTGATGTTTGTCGATCCAAATGGGCCGTTGGGGCTTGATCCTTGAGGATGAACAGTTGATGAACGATGAACGCTGCGTTGAGGCTTGGGCTTTGAAAGAACGATGAACGAAGAACGAAGAACACTTTCTTCAAGGGCCGTCGGGGCTTGATCTTGAATTGGTGGATGATTGTTGATCCAAAGGGCCGTTGGGGCTTGATCTTAGGATGAACGATGGACGAAGAACGAAGAACGAAGAGAGCTTTCTTGATTCTTCGGGAACCTGGATGCTTGAGAGCTTCGGAGTTTCAGAGCTTCAGAGCTTCAAGAATTTTGCCTAATGATTTTGGTTCCCCCTAAATGAATGAATTAGCCTTCTATTTATAGAAATTTTCAAGGCCTAATTTTGAATATAATATCTCAGATGAAATAAGTCGTTTCTGCCAGGTGTTGACATGTGTCCTGTTTGATGACTTTTCCAACTTATTTCGATTTTTGTTTAGACACACGCTACGTGTAAAATTTATGTAATACATGAGCGTTGAAATTTTGATTTATCGGTCAACATTTATTTACCGAAATTTCGATGTCTACAAATGCCCCCACTTCAAGGCGCGTCATATACATGTGATTGTCACGTGTAGGAGATGCGTTTTGAAGTCCCTTACTGTAGATGTCGATCCAAGGGCCATCGAGGCTTGATCTTGAATTAGGCTGGAGATTTCTTCAAGGGCCGTTGAGGCTTGATCTTGAATTGGGCTGGAAATTTCTTCAAGGGCCGTTGAGGCTTGTTCTTGAACTTTGTTTGAAATTTCTTTAAGGGCCGTCGAGGCTTGATCTTGAAGGTTGAAATTGGACCACAAGGAGCTTCATGTGGTAGATGATCTTTGGTTTTGGTAGTGGATGGATCGGCACGTATTTTGTTGCGCTTGTTGACTTTCCACAGCTTTGATCTTGAACTGGGTTGGAGGATTTTCTGGTTTCCTCCAATTGTTTGACTTTCCACAGGCTTATTCTTGAACTGGGTTTGATTCAAGGGTGGTGGACGCTTGATCTTGAATCGGACTTGTGATTTCCTCAAGGGCCGTCGAGGCTTGATCTTGAACTTTGGCTGGAAGCTTCTTCAAGGGCTGTTGAGGCTTGATCTCGAAGGTTGATTCGAACATATGGCAAACAGGCACGAGGTAAAGGTGACGGCCTGTTTCTTTGTTCAATCTTTCTAATTCACACCTGAGCAGTTTGGTCAACGGTATGATCTTCAAGATTGATGGGCTCTTCTTCCAGTTGGTGACTTGATCTTTAAGGATTCGATTCAAGGGTGGTGAATCGGGACGTGCAGCCCACAACGCCTAGCGAGTTGACCCAAGAATTTGAGGGTCAAAACGAGTCATCCACCAGAGTGATTGCAACCCTGATGATATGAGATACTTTTGCTTTTGAAGAAGTAGCGGATGAATCGGCACATGCTTTGTTGTGCTTGTCTCTACATGCTTCAATGTATCATTTTCCCTTGCCTTATCTATTCTTCTGGCAGAATGTGGCATCTTCTCGAGTTCCTCAACTCAGACTCCTTCTGCTGAGTTGACTGTGCAGGCTGCATTCTTCTCTGCTTGTTTCTTTTGCACGTTGTCTCCACATGCTTCAAGGTATCATTTTCACTTACCTTATCTGTTCTCCAGGCAGATGTGGCAGCTTCTTTGGAAGTACAGTAGCAGTGGAAGACGAGTACTCGAGAGCAGTGCTAGGTAGGCAATCAGGGAAGGGTTTCGAGCAGTCGGTTCCTTACCCGAGTTTGAGTGGAGGTTCCGGCATACTGCTTTCTTTATCCTTGTCTTTGCAGGTAATAACAAGGACAAAGGAAATGACAGGGAGAAAGCATGATATGAGATACTCTTGCTTTCTACCCTGGTGATATGAGATACTTTTGCTTTGGTGTCATTTGTTTGCAGAGGTACCCCAAGGAATAAGGAACATTGAGTGACTCGAGAGGCTTCGTTGGGAATGCATTTTCGGAGATGAAGAAGTGCTGAGGGGGTTTGCCTTTGCAATGGATGGCGAAGGTAGACGTTTATAGGAATGATTCTTCACAACCGAAGCTGTTCCTTTACCCCTGTCGGCAGCCGGTGGATAGATGAACAGTACAAGTTACGCGCTTTCTGACAAAGCTGCCCGTAATTTCTGCAAAGCTGACAGTGCGCGTGACGAATGACGACAAAACTGGAAAAGCTGCTCGCCTCGTGATTCCTGACCGCTCCGTCTTTTGAGAAAGGAACCCGGCTCTTTGATTTGTGAGAGGACGCCTCTTTGATTTCTGATGAGCGCCTCTTTGATTTCTTCTTTTTATAGAGGCGCTAATTTTGTTCCACAACACACTTAAGCTCCCTCCTGTAAACACTCCCTTCTTGCACTTTTTTTTTAATCTTGATCAGTTCGACCTCTTCTTTTTCTTCACACCTTCAAATACGTCTTGCCCTTCTGACCGTCGTCTTAACTTGAATGTCGGAGAAGATAGTGACATATCTTCTCCAAACAACATTTGGCAGCCGTCCTTCATATCTCCCAATGGTCCTCTTACAGTTGGGGATTCTATGATGATGAACGATACTACCGCTTCGGTGGTGGCCAGAAATTTGCTCACTCCTAGAGACACTAGGATACTTTTCAGGCGGTCCGACGAACTGGCTGTTCAGGACTCTCTAGCCTACAGCGTCCGATGTGCAGGCTCAGTTTCAAACATGGGCCAACGTCTTCTTGCTCGATCTCGTCAGGTTGAGTCGTTAATGGCTGAGGTGGCCAGTTTTCGGCAAGAGATCAGAGTGCTTAGGCACGAGAATAAAGAGTTGCACATGCTCGCAACTAATTACTCAACAACCATGAAGAGGAAGCTTGGCCATCTGCAGGAGTACGAAGTTGGGATTCAGAGTGATCATCAGAGGTTTGTGGCGCTACTCCAGCGGCAACTTCTGCCTTCGTCTTCTGGCGCTTCACCAAGTGTTGAAGCTCCAGATAATCAATCTCTGGTGCTTCGTCTTTCTGGAGCTCCGCCGAGTGATGAGGCGCCACCTGATCATCCTTGAAGATTCCCCTTCCTGTAAATTTGATTTGATTTTTTTTTTTTTTTTAGGTATGTATAATGCAAATTTATGTAAAATTTCCAGAAAAAAATAAATAATATGGACATTATTTCTCTTAATGCAATTTTTTTTTTTTTTTTTTTTTTTTTGCTTTCGGTGGTGCTTACACTCATTCCTTAACAAATGATGGCTAATCATTTTTTTTTTGTTTACTATCTGTTTTGGATGGTGCCTGATGCACCCAGATTCCATCCTATATTTTTTTCTTCTTTTGTTGATCTACCACCCCAAAACACTTTATATTATATATATATTTTCTTTCATTTCCGTCGTGCACCATTCCTGCAACCTTTAAAATTTTTTTTATTGTTTTTTTTTTCTTTTGTCATGGTGCCGTGCACCATTCCTGAAACCTTTAAAATTTTATTGTTTTTTTTTCTTTTGTACCATTCCTGAAACCTTTAAATTTTTTTATTGTTTTTTTTTTCTTTTGTCATGGTGCCGTGCACCATTCCTGAAACCTTTATATATATATATATATATATATATATATATATATATATATATATATATATATATATATATATTTGTTTTTGTCGGCCAACACCTTCCCTTCTTTTTATATTTATTATTTTTTTCTTTATATGGTGCTCTCTGCAAGTTGGGTTCGCGGGTGAAAACCCAGGCCGAGTCCGAGAAAAGACGAAGGAGGAGGGGCTGCACTTGCTGCTGAAGCTGATGGGCAGAAGGAGAAGGCTTGCAGAGGAGGACGAGTGAGCTGGGGTAAGTCCCGACCACTTAGTGGAGCTGCCAGAGATTGCTGCACACTGCCGCTCGCTGCGCTGCTACTGATTACTGCACTGAATGTTTGGTACTGCTCGCTGGGATGATGGCTGCTCCCAGCTTGTTGCTGCCTTGCTTGCTCAGCCATGCTCCAACCCACTCGATCGGAATCGACAGCAGGAACGTGATGAAAGTTGAGGAGATGAAGAGGAGCAGCTTGGAGATAGTAGTTTTCCAGATACGTTGTCCTCGAAGATGCAATTGGGCAGCCTCGTTGTGACTGTCACCGGCGAAGGATGCTCCTATGTCTCAACTCAACGATCGTGGCAGCGTCTCTGGAGATCCTCGATGCTCAAGAACCGGCCGGAATTACTAGATGTGGACCGGGTCAGGATCCGAAGAACCTTCCTCTTCGACTTGTACTAGCAGCTTTTGGAAGATGGCCCGGGGCCTGATTTGGACAATAGGCTTGGGCTTGTGCCTTTTGTTGCTGTTGCAGGCGGAAGAGAGGAAGAGACCCGTTGCTTGATGGGCTCCAAGAGCCTGACGGCGATGTCGAAACCATTGTTGGCCCAAAAACCATTGTTGTGGTGGAGTGGGCCGTGACATACATATATATATATTATTTCTTTTTTTTTTTTTTTTTTTTTTTGATACATAAAACATATGTATTTTTTTCTTTTTTTTTGTACAAAGAAATGGTAATAGCATCAAACTTTTAATAAAATCTTTATTCCTTATTTTGGTGTGACTGAACTCGAAATTGAGAACTCGAGCTGCCTACGTACCCTTCCAAAGAAAGAGATCAAGTCAAAACGTAGTTCAAATACATTTTTTTTTGTGCCATACGCAATTTCAACTCGTGCAGGCAAGGAGCTTTTGGTGCCGTTTGCAGTTTTAACTCATGCAGGCAAGAGCATTTGTTGTCGCCTTTTATGCTCGTGCGGACCAGGAGCTTTGGTGTTGCATTTTATGCTCGTGCAGACCAGGAGCTTTGGTTCGTGCAGTTTAGGCTCGTGCGAACAAGGAGCTTCGTGTCCTACAGTTTAGGCTCGTGCAGACAAGGAGCATTGGTGTCGCCTTTTATGCTCGTGCGGACCAGGAGCGTTGTGCCACGCAGTTTAGGCTCGTGCAGGCGAGGAGCTTCGTGTCTTGCAGTTTAGGCTCTTGCAGACAAGGAGCTTCGTTGGTTCGTCAAGCGATCCGGGAGAGTCGTTCCTCGCAATCTTCATAGCAAGGAGCCTTGATTGAGTAGTTGAAGAAGTCTTCTGGGAAGATGTCATGCATCGTGATGGGGATGGATGATCTTTGTGTCAAAGTTTCATTATCTCCAACACTTTCACATTGTTCTGGAGGTTGACAAGGGCTGCTTTGCCCCCTTTCCCATTGGTGAACTTGTGGAAGAGATGGTTGCTGCTTGGAGAAGCGTTCTTCGCAATCTTTATAGCAAGGAGCCTTGACCGAGTAGCTGAATAATTTTCTGATGAAGAAGAGATTGCTCATGGTCGATCTTTGTGTCGAAATTTCCTCATCTTCAACACTTTCACATCGCTTTGGAGGTTGGCGAAAGCTGTTTTGCCCCCTTTCTGATTGGTGCACTTGTGGAGAAGACATACGCTTCTTGTGCAGTTTATTCGGAGTGACACGAGTCCATCCTTCAACTTCACTCGGCTTGATTGGCATGGTTTTGGAGCATGCCCCCAGTGATTGAGGTGAAGATTTTGAGTTGACAGAGCCGGAAGTGACGTCTTCTTCTGGGATTTCGTCTTCTTTGTCTTTTTGGGCCACTTCTTCAGTGCGGTCTTCTTGGATTTGTTGGCGTGAAGATTGGCCGGTGTAGATGATGGTGCGCCTCCTTACCTTCAGCGGTCATTTTGTGTCGACTTCCAAAGTTGCTTGGCGCTTCATCCTTGAAGGAATCAAGCTTTGAACATCGTCTTTTCCTGCTAGACTGTCGAGCTTTTCTCCCTTTGGCGTTGTCTTCCTGTTTCTAGAAGGCTTCTTAGTTTCTTCAAGTCTGTCCGCAGCCGACCGTTGCGGAGGAGATCTAGCTGTGCCGCTTTGTTTCTTGGGTTTTGATAACCTTTCAAAGACAGATCTTTGCAGTGTTGGCGTCTTCAGCCTTTTGAAGACGGAAGTTCGGTCTTGACCACTGATGCGATCAAGTGTCGAAATTCCAGACTTTGAATGATTCATCCTGTCGAAGACTGAAGTTCGAGGGGCGGGTTTAGGCTCCTCTTTTGGCCTTGTGGCTTGTGGTCTTGGCTTCCTCGTTTTTTTGTAGGTCGCTGATGTCCACCCTTCTTTATCACCAGTAGATGCATCTTGGTTGCTTGCCCCTGGTGATGGTTGTGTAGGAGGTGCCGTGTGACTTGAACATTGACGGGAATGGTCATGCATGCTTCGGAGAGGCACATGATCGAGTGATCCAAACATGATAGTAGTAGTGTGTACCGCAACCGTGTCTTCGAGGTCAAGCTCGATTTTCCCTTGTTGTGCTAGCTTCAAGATGAGATCTTTCAGTACGAAGCACTTTTCCGTTGGATGACTGATGAAACGGTGAAATTTACAGTACCTTGGACTGTCAGTGCGATTCATCTCTTCTGGCCGTTTGCACTCAGGCAAACCAATCACCTTATTTTCCAGCAAGTCTTCTAACATGGCAACGACACCAGAGTCGGGGAATGGATAAGTTCTCTCCTCAAGCTCCTTCAAAGTGCGTCTACGCATCTCTTGATCACGAAAAGCTTCGGTTTGAATCGCCTTGCCTCGTGTGGAGATTTTGACGGGAGCTGTGTTGACCGTCATTGTCTCTTTGGTGGGTTTCCACGCAGTCTTCTCCTCCTTTGGCCCAACAACTTTGTCATTCTTGTAGCCAGCGATTGGTTCTTTCTTCCCATGATGGGCGATGCTTAACTCCATGTCATGGGCGCGAGTGGCCAATTCCTCGAAGGTCCGTGGTTTAATGCCTTGAAGGATGTATTGCAAACCCCATTGCATGCCTTGGATGCACATCTCGATTGAAGAGGTTTCCGAGAGCCTGTCTTTACAGTCGAGGCTTAGAGTGCGCCATCTGTTGATGTAGTCAATGACTGTCTCGTCCTTCCACTGCTTTGTGCTCGTTAGCTCTAGCATGCTCACAGTGCGGCGGGTGCTATAGAAGCGGTTGAGGAATTCCCGTTCTAACTGCTCCCAGTTGTTGATGGACTCAGGCTCTAGGTCTGTGTACCACTCAAATGCGTTTCCTTTCAGCGAGCGTACAAACTGCTTGGCGAGGTAATCCCTTTCGGTTCCTGCGTTGTTGCAAGTTTCAACGAAGTGGGCAACGTGTTGTTTCGGGTTTCCCTTTCCATCAAATTGCATGAACTTTGGTGGTTGATAACGCCTCGGCATCCTTAAGGCGTCGATCTTCTTTGAATACGACTTTGAGTACAACCCGGAGGTATTTGAGCTCCATTCGTACTGTGCCTTGATGGTGTTGGTGATCATCTCTTGCAGCTGCTGGATAGAAAGAGATCCCATGAGTGCCGCTGCTTGGTCTGGCTCTAGCTTCGCATCGTTTTTCTCCACCTGAGGCTCATCTTCTTCGTCATCTCTTCTCTTTAGTGGATCATCCTCTGGGTCGGGTTTCTCGCCGTCCTGTGACTCTAATCGGCTGACGAGTGTAGCGATTTGCAAGTCTTTTTCTTCCACAGTCCGTGTTAGCCTTGCAATCGCTTCATTCATTTGAGCCAGTTGTTCTTCGATGGAGGTGACGCTAATGGTCATGACTTGTGCAACCAATGGACGCAATTTTTCTTCAGACGTCCAGGGTGCTGACGAAGAATGTCGTTGGCTGCTTTGGGATGTCATCTTGTGTGCCTCAGCAGCATGCTTCGGTGCCCCCAACGAGGTCAGGTTGATGACGGACTCGCGCCTTTGATGCTCCCCTTTCTCCTTTAGTGGCACCAACTTTGAAGTGGCATGTTTTGGATCGGTTGTGGCGCCAATGGATGCTCCGTTCATGGCGGAAGTGCTCAGGCTTCTTCCCTTTGTGAGAACGACTTGTCCTTTGCTTGATGCCATTGATTTTGGAAGTGTGCTTGAATTTCTTGGACGGAGAAAGAGATGAGAGGTAGAGATTGTCCCACTGGGCGTGCCAATTTGTGAACACGGAAAATTCCTGAAACGAAAGAGACAAGAACAACGTGCACAAACAAATATTTGTATTTGATGATTTTGGGTTACAATCTCTCTCTAATTTGATCTTCTGATTCGATCTCCGTAAGGTGTTGATTTGTGGATGTGCGATTGATCCAAGGTGTTGATTTGTGGATGTGCGATTGATCCAAAGGGCCGTTGGGCTTGATCTAAGGATGAACGTTCTTCAAGGGCCGTGGGCTTAATCTTGAAGGTGGATTTGAGCGGATCTTCAAGGAGCCGTTGGGGCTTGATCTTGAGGATGGGCGTTTCTTCAAGGGCTTTTGGGCTTGAACTCGAAGAACAGTGACGAACGGATCTTCGAGAGCTTTTGGGCTTGAACGGATCTTCGAGGGCTTTTGGGCTTGATCTCGAAGAACAGTGATGAACGATGAATGCTTTCTTCAAGGGTCGTCGGGGCTTGGGCTTGATGAACAGCGGATGAGCGGATTTGTTGATGTTTGTCGATCCAAAGGGGCCGTTGGGGCTTGATCCTTGAGGATGAACAGTTGATGAACGATGAACGCTGCGTTGAGGCTTGGGCTTTGAAAGAACGATGAACGAAGAACGAAGAACACTTTCTTCAAGGGCCGTCGGGGCTTGATCTTGAATTGGTGGATGATTGTTGATCCAAAGGGCCGTTGGGGCTTGATCTTAGGATGAACGATGGACGAAGAACGAAGAACGAAGAGAGCTTTCTTGATTCTTCGGGAACCTGGATGCTTGAGAGCTTCGGAGTTTCAGAGCTTCAGAGCTTCAAGAATTTTGCCTAATGATTTTGGTTCCCCCTAAATGAATGAATTAGCCTTCTATTTATAGAAATTTCCAAGGCCTAATTTTGAATATAATATCTCAGATGAAATAAGTCGTTTCTGCCAGGTGTTGACATGTGTCCTGTTTGATGACTTTTCCAACTTATTTCGATTTTTGTTTAGACACACGTTACGTGTAAAATTTATGTAATACATGAGCGTTGAAATTTTGATTTATCGGTCAACATTTATTTACCGAAATTTCGATGTCTACAATTTCATTTGGGCTTTTGAAGGAAATTAAAGGTGGTGATGAATCAATGATAGATATGTAAATTAGGTTTTCTTGGGAAATATTTCAAACTGAGAAAGATGATAAGTTTTGTTGCGAATTGATAATAGGATTTGATGGAAAATGATAGGATTTGAAAATTACGAAATATTTCATCTGGGCAATTTGATCGGGGAAAGATGAAGAAAGGAAGACGACGACCTGGGTTTTTTTTTCCTCTTATTGGCACAACACCAAACACAATATAAATAATACGGTCGTTATCCGATATCGCACCAAACATTTGCTAATTGATAAGCTCATATTTATATATATTTTACATAAAATTCACTTGTCTTTTCTTAGTTAGTTCCTTATATTTTTGAGCTATTTACTATGTTTTTGTGTTTTGTGTGATTTATCAAGCAAAGAAAAGAAAAGTAGCACAAGTGAGATATTAAGTAACAAATTCCTCAAAACTGCCTGTGCAGATTAGCTGACTTTGGAAGCATGTTACGAACATCTCAGAATGAATGAGAGAATGAGCCTTATATGCTTAGAAAGCTACGGATGTCTATTTTCTGGAGAAATTTACGGATTGTTAATATCATTTTTCTAGAAGAAGTTATGGGCATTGTAACACTGAAAGGTTCAGAAAAGGGCTAAGCAGATTTGGCTAATAAAATGAGAAAGTAAAGGCACTTGTTTTGTGTTTTGCTTTGTCATCAACACTCAACAGCAAATGGGGTTATGATTGCATTCATTTGGCTTTGGAGCAAGTGGAAATGCACAGCTAGAAAGAGAAGGCACGGCACATGCAAAAGAGAAACATGGACAACTACACACATGCAAACTGCACAGGTTGGAGGGCATACACACACTCTACATGGACAGTTTGGAAAAATAAAGGAGAGACAACATGGAAAGGCACGGCATGGGCAGCAGGAAACATAGAATGAAGGCACATGGGCAGCAGGAAATCAGAAAATGAAGAATGAAGAAGTGGAAATACACACATGCAAAGAGGAGCTAGCACCATCATTCACACTTGTGTAGCAGCAACCCTTCATCATTACTTCACATTCTACAAATTCAGGGATGGATATACAACAAAGGGGGACGGACAGAAAGGGAGCTCCATTCACAAACACAATTTCAGTAACCATTACATCCACTCATTACCATAACACTCACCCACTACACCCATTACATCCACTCATTACCACAACATACACCACTACCACCTTAATCAGATGGTAGTCCTCTCCCTAGCCTATAAATACATCCACCCTTCACCACATGCAATGGGGATCCATCCAAGAAGCTACATTCACAAACACTTTCATCCCTTTCCTTGCCGTGACCTCCATCCATTCATCCAGCCATACAACATGTCACCAATCCATACACTTTCATCTCTTAGCCGTGCAAATCCATCCAAAGACACTACATTCATCTCACAACTCCATACACTTACACTTTCATTCCTTGGCCGTGAGCACTATCCATTTCATCCATATATTCCCACAATTCACAAACCATTCTATACATCCATAAATCCCAAAACACAATTCTATACATTCCCTTCCCTTGGCCGAGACATTCACCAAACCTAAATACATTCATAACCTTTCCATATATCCATACACATCCTTAGACACTTGTGCTGCAACAAGGTGGTGAAAACGAAGGTCCTTGGCGTTTCAAGCTTGAAACTTTGGAGCGTTTTAGGTGTACTTCGTTCTTGCTTTCAATGTCTACTTTGTTATTTTCTGATTTTGTTGCAATTATGAGTAGCTAAACCCCTATTTAGTTAGGGGGAAGTTTGAAGCCATGAACATTCTTGAGATATGAATTGATTTCTTCCAATTGTGATTTGATAAGTTATGATTGCAATTCAATTATCTATTTTATTCATAACTGATTCTTGTATGTTTATTAAGGATGCATACTTAGTTTTCATGCATGAATTAGATGCTAGAATATAAATGAGTTTCACCTAATCGTTACAAGTTTATATTCATTAGTAGTGAAGGTTGTTTATCACAATCGCGTTAATTGAATTCTTGGCAAATGTATCATGCATTCATAGTTATAATTGCCTTGTCAACACTTATGATTTTCATTGAACGTAATGATCTCTGATTGTATCTCTATTATGCATTCATATAGGGGACTTTTAGAGAATGATTTGGGTTGTTGCATGCATTCATCCAACTCAATGAGTAAAGGAAAATCTGAGGGTTAATTTGTTCATCACGGTTAATCTGGGGTATTGAGCATCATAGTTTATTGAAAAGCAATTTGAAATCGATTCATGTACAAGTGTGTCATGTGTGAAGAACGGACCTCTAACTAATCCATCCATCATCGTATTCCTCAAATTTGTCTTACAATCTGCCTAGTTTTATAACTTGTTTGTTTGTTTCAAATTCATCAAAACCAAAATCCCCATTTTACTTTCTTGTTTCAAAGTGTTAAATTTCGGTTTTGTTTGTGTTTTTTGAGTGTTTTGATTCAAGCCAAAACACTAAATTCGTCCAAAATTGTGTTAGAGTCAAATCTGCCCAGTTTGTGGTTTTAGGCAGTTTTGAGTGTTTTAAAGTTGTTTTGAATCTTTAGAATCTGTTTTGAGTCCCTTGAGTCTATTCAAACGTTTTTAACTTTGTTTTTATGTTTTTGAGTAAGTTTAGAGGTTTTAGCAAGCCCTCCTAATCCCCGGTTTAGAACGATCCCTACTTGCATTTATACTACAATTTGACAACAAGAGGGTTTAATTTGAGTGCTTAACTTTAATCTCATCACTAATTTAGTCAGTACTATCCGATGACTATTTATCATATCAGACTGAAATAGTCGGTACAGTCCGAGTTGCCAAACGAGGCCTAAAGGTTCTCAGTACTTACTCGGGTGAGCTAAGTTGGATTAAATCATTACAACTACTACTGATTTTTCTCATTTACAAAATCTCCCTTGGGCTACAACCCAAGCTTGCCCTTAAAGGGATTTGTCCTTATCCACTACTTTTTTTATGTACAATTGTTGACTCTAAAAACTACTTACCCTACGTGGCGCGCATACTGATTAGATAATGAGCTAACTACGTCATTCGGTTGTATGCGGGGCATGCCAACTCGACGACTGAGTTCGGTTGGTGAGTAAAAGGGATGTGGTGGTGAATGTGCTGCCAACTTTTGTATCTGATGGACTGCGGTCGAGGAAGGAACACATCTCGACCTTTGGGTTCTAGAGCCTGAAGACAAAGCTTCTAGTTACTGTGAAGTTCAAGGCTCGTCGGCACTTGGTTCGGCTGCTTTGATTATATTCGTGAAAATATAAGTACTCATAATCGATACCAGACTGTAAGGCCACAAATACTCAAAAGAGATAAGTTTCTTGACTGTAAATGTGGTTCGGCCGTCGGAATGCCAAACTATAATAGACACTTCTGAATATCCAATCATAAAATAGGTTAGGTTTTCAATGTGCCGAACAATGTAACTTGGTAACACCTCACTCACCGAGAGACTGATGAGATGACCTTTTTCGACAAAGAGCTCAAAGAATTCTTGTTGGCAAAGACTTAGATATATAGTTAGCCAACATTGAAGTAGTGTTGTTTATCCAAACTAAATGTTCTTTTTGATTGCCTAACTCTACAGCTCTAGTGTTGTTTATCCAAACTGGAGGTGTCGCAGGTTGCCTCCCCAATGCTATTTATCCAAACTGAAGGTATGTTGGTGAATTTAAGAATGTTAGTGTTTTTCTCAAAGGTTTAAGAGGGTTTCGCGTAGAGTGAGAAATTGCGCAAGGCAAATTTGTGTGTTGTGTTGAAGGTCCTCTGAATGTTGCATATTGTCTTGTATTTATAGCAGCCATCATATTTGCTCGACGCGGCTTAGCACTCATGTAAAGTCCATTTACAACTCTAACACTACCACCAAGTGCTAATAATGCAGCAACACCACCACGAGAAATTTTTCATTGTGATCGAAACACGGGCGTACCCACCACGTGTTTTTATATAAGTGGTGGAAAATTTTATCTTTTAAGTTATTAACTTTTTAACACACATATCCCATCATTTGTATAGTGACACGTGTTGTACCACCCCATGTTCCGGTCACACTAAAAAATCTCTCCACCACCACACTCCGACTCTTAATTAGCCACAATTTGCTAGAGAAGACCACATGCATGCATGATAATCCTCCTTACAAAAAAAAAATGGTCATTTGCGAGGGTCAAATGTCGTCGGAAAAGGCATTTTGCATTCACAAATACTCATTTATGACGGGAAAAAGCCCTTGCTGGGCGTAGCAAATTGATCCATTGGAAATACTTTTTTTGCTTCATTTACGACGCATGTGGCTTGTCGTTACTAGTTATCTTTTCATCGGAATTGATTTTTCAAAATGACAAAATTATTTTATTTTTGACATGTCTATGTGGTCGCAAATACTTGTATGGCCGTTGAATATACGTTCCAAACGACGACATCTATTTTTTGCGATGATTTTCTTACGACCAAAACATTATGTCAAAAAATGATTTTCCAACCATAAAATGTTGTTTAAAGAGTGCATAATTGTCGCAATTACGATTACCGACAATTAAGAATTGTCGAAAATACGCACAAAAACATATTTGTGAGGGTCAAGAGTCATTGGAATTATACATTTCCGTTGATCCTACTTCGTCGGCAAAAATAAAAGGATACAAATACAATTTTTTTTAATTTAATAATATTTGCAATGCCAATTTTTATTGAAAGAATTGTTTTATATTAATAATCATATATTCAACTACATATACAAAAATAATCAATGTACAAATTTTACAAGTACTTGTTACAATCCTATGATATGTCTTAAACCCTAGTTTTTCATGTCCACTTTAACCAACTGTCAAGGAGTTTGAATGTAGTGCTACGAACATTGATCAACAATCATTATCTTTATTCTACAAAAAAAAAAAAAAAGATAACTATATCAAGCACAATATAATTTTCAATTGGTAAGAAACCCAAACAATGAAAATCAGAAAATAAACATAAACTCTAATGAAGAGCCTTGCATAATTTTAGCTCAAGGTGTGAGCATAGCAACCACCAATCTATACCATAAATAATGCAAGTGAGTAGTTGAAGTGAAAATTAAACACACATCCAATACATTCTTCAATTTTTCTGTACCACCCTAAGATCAGATGATGCTCATAAATCCAAAGAATCTAAAAAATATAAGGAAAGTAAAACTATATGCATAGTTTAACAATTCTGATGTTTCACAGTTTCAGGATTATAAGGAAAACTATATCATATAAGCTGAACCATAATCACAGGTTCACAGAGAAGTTAAAGTATATACCAAATCACAAGTTCACAGAGAAGTTAAACTGAACCACACACATGCTGAGATCCAAAACCAACCACAAAGCTAGTACAATACATACTTTAAATAGTCTAATACTATAACCCACACACTGCATTACATATTCCAACATCTACGCAATCCAATTCAAACCCAATTCATAAATCCACCAAAAATCAAACCAAAAAATCGAATCAAGAAATTTGTTTATTACCTTTTGTGAGCTTTGGCAGGGAAGAGCTTGACCATCTCATCAGTGGACATGTTGAGAAGAGCATCCAAATCGACGCCCCTGTACTAACTAGCGTTGTACTTTGAGCTTCCATAATTGAATACTGTTATGTGACACGGTATAATTCCCTCATCCAAATGGCACGTGCAGAACAATGTTTTCATGGATCTGTTAAACAAGGAAAACTAGCACAGTCAAATTGGAATTATTACATTACTGCATAAAAGAGAGACATAGAGACAGAAATAGAGAAGGCAAGAGACAAAGAGACCTTTGTACAAATTGTTCTTTATTACATTGGAGCTTTTCCCTTAACATCTCAATCAGAACAAGACATGCTCATGCGCATACCTAAGAAGCAAAGTGGATCATCCCACTGATTTTTTTATCACAATGGACATATTCCAAATATATGGGTTAGCAAGATTTATTCAAGCTTAAGTTATTTAATGAAATTGAGGGAAACATCTTCAATTTACTAACCATATGATGGCCCGTGAACTAGTTAAGTAGAGTAAATCACTACAACAAAATTGGTCTTTTGTAGCGCACAAAGGGCGCCGTAAACGGTTATTAACGGCGTGAGCCCCCAAGCAGTAAAAGCCATGTCGTAAAAGATGTTTTGTCTAATACGACGTTCCCTAGTAGTCGTGAATCATTTTTATCCAATAGTACAAACTATACTAAGTACTACACTACTACTATAACAAACTCACAGAGTACTAGGCTAACCAACAAAGTCAATAATTTAAGTACTAGGCTAAGCCCCAGTGTTATTCTACTACTACAACATACTCACAGATTATTTGGATTTTCAAAACAGATTATTTGGATTGCAGTATCACTGTAAGTCTGTAACATCTCCATCTCCTTTGCAAAAGTAGAACCTTGCTGAGTACCCCATGTGACCTGGAGGTCCGGGACATGCATACAAAGAAACCCAAGTCACTCTGCAATCCCAACTAAATCACACAGAGAGAGAGAGAGAGAGAGAGAGAGAGAGAGAGAGAAATTAACAAATCCACAAATCCCCAACACCATAATTAAAACTCCTCAGAATTCTGAAACGGAACCAAGTCTGAAACTGAAAATTAAAAGTTTGCACTATGATTCTAGAATTATCTATTCCTTATGATGACTTGTAAATTGAAAATCAAAAGCTGTGATTTGCATTCGATGACAGATCGAAAACAAGCACTAAGTGGTTACTAATTGACAAAGGGTCTTACTGTTAGCACTTGAAATAACAAAACCTTAATTTTGCACTCAAATTGCCAAAAATTAAACAAATTATAATTAACAATTGATTCTCGAATTGACCAAATCCAAATCCCTAAATCTAGAAAACCCCAATTTATTTCAATCTTAAATCCCCAACTGCATACCTTATTTGGAACATAGATGGTGGTCAGGAGTCAGGGCCGTCAAGTACACGTGGTGGGAGAGTTGAGAGTTGATAGGAGATGATGGTGGTACCATGGTTGGAGACGATAGAGATATCGAGGCGGCTGGGATTGGGAGATACCAATCTCTAAGCCATAAAGTGAGAAAGGCTAGCAAATGTAAACTGCGCTGCAACCCAATCGTTATCCACCATAAAAGAGAATAAGCATATGGGTAGCTTTTGAACAAGAAAAACATTACTGCGACAAATTATAGGTTGCGGAGTCAGGATGTGCAGGTGGTTGGCTGTTAGAGGCAAGTACCTGCAAATTCAAAACCAAATTTATAAAGAAAAAAGATAAAAATATGAAAAACATTCAACCTTAGAACATTGGCCGAAAAATGGTGGTCTCATGAGTCTGGGAGATGAGGATTAGGTGTGGATTTAAGTTTTGTTGGAATGGATCTCTTGGGTTCTTGAATTTTCGATGGTGGGCAGCAAGCGACATGGAGAGGAGGCCATGGATTGCGACAGAGCAATGGAGAGAGAAAAGCTGCGAGAGATTTTGACAAATGAAGGATGTAGGATAGGGTTTTGTTTATGAAAGAGGAAAAGCAGAGAAG
Source organism: Malus fusca (assembly GCA_035220775.1). NCBI lineage: Eukaryota > Viridiplantae > Streptophyta > Magnoliopsida > Rosales > Rosaceae > Malus > Malus fusca. The sequence continues at coordinate 24,331,586 of CM069071.1, read as the reverse complement.
TTTGTGAGAGAGAAATGAAAAGGAGGAGAAAGCGCTAAATGACTTTCTCTTTGGAAATACAGTTTAGTTTTTGGACGCCATCCCAAAATTTTGGCAGCCCGCCAAAAACACTTTTATGATTTAATTGCTAGATTAAATTCAATGGTAAGGATTTACTCTCACATATGTAAGATTAAATCTTATGGCTATTAATGTAGTCAAGGTTTTAATAGTTTTTTAATTAATGTAGAAGTACAAAAAAAATATACAAATGAAAACTAAAAAAATAGACGTTCGGATACCACAAAATATTATGTTCTACTTAATGGAAGTATAAAATAAACTCTAAGTGTTTGTTGAATCTATTGTTTTGAAGGAATACACATTCTACAAAACTAGTTTCAACGATCTAACCATCAAACTTGTTTGTATATGTTCCAAGATCGCATACGTAAAAAATTGCAAAAAACGGACATTCAGATATTAGGTAACGGGATGAAACCTTTCGACGGTTATAAATGAAAATTCACGATTTAACGGTTATTTTTACTCTGATTTTGATGATTTTTTTTTACAAATACACGCCTCAACCCTATAAGAGTACGATGAACGAATTTGATCTTCAACTTAAAATATTTGAACTAGTGGATACCACAAATTATTATGTTCTACTTAATGGAAGTATAAAATAAACTCCAAGTGTTTGTTGAATCTATTGTTTTGAAGGGTTACACATTCTACAAAACTAGTTTCAACAATCCAACCATCAAACTTGTTTGTATATGCTCCAAGATCGGATACGTAAAAAAATCGCAAAAAACAGACATTCAGATATTAGGTAACAGGATGAAACATTTCGACGGTTATAAATGAAAACTAACAATTTAGTTGTGGAAGTGATGTGGTTATACTTTATTCAATGTCCATGACAAATGTTATGAGTTAACAAAGACATGCAAATTATTTCTTTATCATAGAATACTATGTTAAGTTATACACCTTTTTGCTTAACGGTTTTATTTTAATTTTATGGTCCAATCTTCTCCATATTTATTCTAAGTTATATGATCTATTTATTGTAGAATTTAAATTAAGCATCAAACTTATTTCAAGAATATTCCAATGACACATGTGACCATTGGTAAATAATTGATTCCAACAAAACCATATGCCTTAAAAATTTATTCTAACAAAGAAAAAAAATTTGTCGGAAAAGTATGATTACTTCCGACAACAACTAAGCACCCTTGAAAATATAAAAGCATTACCGAGATGACTTTTTTCCCTCAAAAATATAAAAACATTACTGAGAGGTCATTTTTTCCCTCGAAAATACTAAATCGATTTCGTCAACATGAGTAAACCTTCGGAAATAACCGTTCTATTTCCGATAAGAACTTTACTCATCATTAATACAACTGGGCGCCAATTCTTCCCGCCAAACAAAAGTGCATTTCTGATGAAACTTGAGACTTTTTCCAAGGACATTATGTGCGTTGGTAATAAAAATTTGTTTCATGCCATGTTACTGACAACCCATATTTTATGGTCGCAAAATGTGCTTTTTATGACGGTTTTTCTGGGCCCTTGGAAAATTGTAATGCCTTTCATCCAATTGGACTCTAGGATAAAATTATATCATAACAATCCTTCCCAAGTTTTTTGCATGACATTAATGTAAACACGAATTTCCTGTGACAAATGAAACAATAACACGTGTACAAAATAAATTTGTATTAATGAATTTGTAGGGTTACAATCTTTGTTTATAAGTTTCCTTTGATTCGATTTCCAAAAGATGTGTGGTTGTGTAGGTTGTTGATCCAAGGGTCGTGGTGACTTGATCTTGGATGAACGGTTGGCGTGAGGTTTTGGCTCTTGGAAATTTGAAGGATCGGCATGGGTAGTAGTGCTTGATGATTCTTCGAAGGTTTGGTGAAGAATACATAGAACTTTCTGAATTCTTCTAAGTGTTTTGGGGATTTGGATGCTTGAGCTTTGACAGCGTCTGGGTGCTTGAATGATTTTTGGCTCCTTTCTTTTGTCTTGGAGCTTCCTATATATAGACTCTTCAAGTCTTGCCTACGGATGGATTTAACCTTAATTGTGGGCTTGATTAATTGACAAAATAACCAAGACTCGATTTGTGGGCCGGTTAGGGATTTGACTCCATCAATTAACATGTTATTTAATTAAATTAAAATCAAATAATTCCCTTCTGCCAAGTGTTGACACTTGTCCTTCTTGATGACTTGTCCGATTTTGATGAGTCACATCCATGTGTACGATTTATGTAACTATTGACCGTAAACACTACCTAGCCTATGTGGCGCGCATGCTGAGTAATTAATAAGCTAACTACGTCCTTCAGTTGTGTGCGGGGCGTGCCAACTCGTTGGCTGAGTTTGGCTGGGGAGTAAAATATGTTGATGTGGTATTGGGGGCGCTGTTGACTTCTTGATCTCGTGACTACGGCCGAGGAAGGAACACATCTCGGCCTTCGGGTTCTAAAGCCTGAGACAAGGCTGCTAGTTCTGTGAAGTTCAATATCAAATTCGGCTTTCAGTGTGTCGAATGTAGTAACCTGGTAACACCTCACTTCGCTGAGAAGGCTGATGAGATGACCTCTTCCAACAAGGACTCGAAAATCCTTGTCGATCGAGACTTGGATAATAACCAGTCGGTCTCGAAGTAATGTTGTTTATCTAAATTGAAGGTGCTCATCGGTCAGCTGATTCTACGACTCCAGTGCTGTTTATCCAAACTGAAGATGTCTCCGTTTACCTTCACAGTGCTGTTTATCCAAACTGAAGATACGTTGGCGAGAAGAAAGGGAAGGGAAAAATCTTAAGGTTATTAAGAAGCTTTGTGCAGGGCAATTTGTGTGTTGATTTGAAGAGGCTTTCTCAATTGCCTGCCGCTTTGTATTTATAGAGCTGCTGTACTTGCTTGGCGGCTGAGACTTGTTGCAGAATACAATTGCATTTCAAACTCATGAAGCAATTTACGTTATGCAGGCTAAAGCCTATGTTTTAGTCATTTGACTTTTCAAACATGGCTAAAACCTATCTTTATCTCATTCTGATCCCTTTTATTAATCCAAAGCTCAACTCCAGATAATCATCTCTTGCAAACTGGGGCCACGTGTTTATTTGCAGTAACATGATGCTCTTCCACTTTATCTCCAATCATCCGGTTGTTATCACTAAGCCAATAACACATCAGGGACATGCACGACATTAATCAAACACCATTCACATTGCTAATTTCTTCAAATTAGACTCTGAATTGCATGAAATTAATCTCCAAATAGAAGTGTCCATGGCCTCACGCTGCATGCAAATGCAATCCCATCTTTAATATCATTGTGCCGATCTCCTACTCCAAGCTACTCCAATCTACGTGTCCGAAGTTAACTTGAACTTTGTTATTACTTCCAGATTAGAGATAATTTGAATCCCATTTATCCCGTATAAGAAAATGTCAAGATGAATCATATTAAAAGATAATTATTATGAAAAAAACCATAATATTATTCTTCAATAACAACAAAATTATCTTCACTTTTCCATCCGATGGTTGGGAGCTATGCTCACTCAATGGTCTTGATTGCAGAGGCCGATGGTGCAATTTTTGTTCGAAACACAACCCCTCAATTTCCTTGAGTTTCGGCCCTTAAGCCGAATAGTTGAGGAAATTTATGCTTTCATTTAAACGTTCGTAACTGCTAAATAACTCCACCGAATACATATTAATTTGGCGAAAAGCATACTTGGTCTCTTCATGAACCAAAATCTTTGGTGCAATATCCCAAAAGCGACATTTGATGCTGTTGACGAAATTTGGATAAACCCTGTCTTTTACCAAATATCCCTACCATGCTCACATGGGTGAAATGGTGTCCAGGCCATCGAACATGATATGGCGTCGGTCGAAATGATTCGTCGAACCGAAGAAACCATCGAATTAACTCCTCGAATCAAAGTCCTGGATTAGAGTTGACGGTTGAGAAAAATTTCGAATTCAACGCTCTCCACAACAAGCGTTAAGATTGACATTGATGTTGCCGAATGGGTTAATACCATTGAACTCAGCTCATAGCGCAACCAAGCTTAGAAAAGCATATGCACTTGGCCTAAAAATCTTGAACCAATACAGACAACAATGGCTTTGTAAAAATCGAGGCCATACAATCTTGGCCTAATTCTTTTCCACCGAACGACCTCTATTTGACCGAGTGCAAAGATGTTGATATATATATATATATATCTCACAAATGCACCACTAACTCATTTTTAAATGGCCAACCAATCAATTGCTAAAGAGCTATTGGCCTTTTCATTGCTGAGCATTACTTCAATTGAACCTCTTCGGTGGTGGCTTTTCGTCGCTCGGCCTTGATTGTAAGACAACATTCGAGTTTAAAATCCTTGACAAACTCCAACTAATGACTGCTTCACCAAAGAAGGATATCCCACGTGAAAGCCAACCACTTGAAATGAGTTGCTTTTCATTTATATCATGAACCTGCCCTTATCTCCTTTTAAACTAAAATCATATAATCTTTTGCATGCCATCTCTTTTGGCTATAAAAAAATATGATTCCACCGAATTTTTTCTTTTCCTGACAAATGCCACAAAGTGGACCAAATGCTGATGAAAAGTTCCTCGGCCGAGAGACAACAATTGGCCGAGACTTTACCTAAAAAACTTGTGAAATTGATGGGTACCACTTCACCATTGAACACCACTTATTGCCCTAGTTGGAACCACCGTCGGCTATTTAGCTGACCTAAAACACCATCAGCACCCGGATCATGGTGAAGCAGCACCTTCAGACCATCCACTCCACTTGGTCAAATCGGCTAAAGAAAACAAGACCGAGAAAAACTTGATTCTCGGTAGCTCGGTCTACCATCAATTCTCGGCCATCACTTCGGTGAATACTGCTCTTTGCTTGCGACCATCGACAAATACCCATGGTGATTGGCATCCCCAATTTCTCAGTCGATGTCATAAAAATTGAAGCGACAAAAATTTGAAACCAAGACAACGAAGCTGAGAAAAAAAATTAGACTCTAGCCGTGGAAATGAAACGGTGGACAAAGAAGCCGAGAAAAAGATAAGACTCTGGGATAGGAAATGAAACAGTGGATAAATACCACTTTTTCCCTACTTTTTTGCAGCAGACAGTAAACAACAAATGCCCATCGCATGCGGACTTGCAGTACAAATATATGCTGCATATATTCTCTATCGGTGAGTGCAAAAATGTTTAACCGTTCATACCACGCGTTGCCCCCCCCTTATTTTCTCAAGTCTCGGCCTGCACGGCCGAATGATTAAGAAAATAATTTATTCACACACACATATATATATATATATATATATAATTTTCTTTTTTTTAGTAAAGGAAAAGAAAAATGGCCGAATCATAATCAGGAGGAGGCCAACGATGCTTTACTCCGAGCCGAGATAATTTCGTATTTTTTTTTTCCAAAACCAAATAAAGATCATCTCTAAATAATCTTAACTCAGCTAAATACTCCTTATTCTCGACCACCGAATGTGTTGAACAATTATTAAGCCCCCTGGGCATAATAATTTCGCCAATCTCGGCTTTTAGCTTGAACAACTTAGCCGAACAAAATTTCTCCATACCGGCTTTACCACTAATAACCATATTGACTGTCATGGTCTCGATGTCTAAGATCACATCTCCAATTACCATATCAATTGATGTTGTTTTTTCGGCTAGGCTTATGTCTCGGCCTTGTTTGTCATTGGAGCATTCCTTTGACGAATCATTTTCTAAGTCAATTTTGTATTTGGCTCAGAAACTCGAACTTTTTCTTCTAGGCCTACCAAACTCTCAATCTCGATCGAAAAAATAGGTGGCTTAACTTTTTCTTCTCGGGTGACCATATTTTCAATCTCGACTGAAAAAATAGGTGGCCTATATTTTTCTTCGGCCAAATTAACAATTTTCTTAGGCTAACGTCTAATTGCGGCCAGAGCTGAAAATTGCTCCCCGGTCTTTTGAACCAACCATTCTTCAAATGGAATTGATTTGAACCTAAGACCAAAAGGCGTTTTCTTATCGAGCCACTCATAAAATCGAGCTTTAGCTTCATTTAACCATTGATCTTGTAGGCTGTGATGAACTTTCACCTTTATCATTTGAGAGAAAGATTTTTGCCTTTCTTCACATGCTTTAAGGATCGGTTCCTCATCAAGTTGAACTAGGAATGCATCTAATCTGCTGAACGGAACCAGATTGACATCTTGATATATCATATGAACTTCGTAGTTTTAGCACTGGGTCCCACCGGGCCTGCCAAAATGTTGACCCTAAAAACTACCTAGCCTACGTGGCACGCATGCCGAGTAATTAATAAGCTAACTACGTCTTTCGGTTGTGTGCAGGGCGTGCCAAATCATCGGCCGAGTTCGGCCAGGGAGTAAAATATGTTGTTTTGGCGTTAGGCGCTATTGACTTTTTGATCTCGCGATTGCTGCTGAGGAAGGAACATGTCTCGACCTTCGGGTTCTAGAGCCTGAAGACAAGGCTGCTAGTTCTGTGAAGTTCAATATCAAATTCGGCTTTCAGTGTGTCGAATGTAATAACCTGGTAACACCTTACTTCGCCGAGAAGGCTAATGAGATGACCTCTTCCAACAAGGACTCGAAAATCCTTGTCGACCGAGACTTGGATAATAACCAGTCGGTGTCGAAGTAATGTTGTTTATCGAAACTGAAGGTGCTCCTCGGTCGGCTGATTCTATGGCTCCAGTGTTGTTTATCCAAACTGAAGATGTTGTCAGTTGCCTTCGTAATGCTGTTTATCCAAACTAAAGATGTGTTGGTGGGAAGAAAGGGAAGGGAAAAATCTCAAGGTTGTTGAAAAGCTTTGCGCAGGGCAATTTGTGTGTTGATTTGAAGAGGCTTTCTCAATTGCCTGCCGCTTTGTATTTATAAAGCTACTGTACTTGCTTGGCAGCTGATACTTTTTGTAGAATACAATTGCATTTCAAACTCATGAAGCGATTTACGTTATGCAAGCCAAGGCCTATGTTTTAGTCGTTTGACTTTTCCAACATGGCTAAAATCTATCTTTATCTCATTATGATCCCTTTTATTAATCCAAAGCTCAATGCCAGATAATCATCTCTTGCAAACTGGGGCCACATGTTTATTTGCAGCAACCTGATGCTCTTCCACTTTATCTCCAATCATCCGGTTGTTATCACTAAGCCAATAGCACATCAGGGACATGCACGACATTAATCAAACACCACTCACATTGCTAATTTCTTCAAATTGGACTCTTAATTGCATGGAAATAATCTCCAAATAGAAGTCTCCATGGCCTCACGCTACATGCAAATGCAATCCCATCTTTAATATCTTTGTGCTGATCTCTTACTCCAAGCTGTTCCAATCTACGTGTTCTAAGTTAACTTGAACTCTATTATTGCTTCCATATTGGAGATAATTTGAATCCCATTTATCCCGTATAAGAAAATGTCAAGATGAATCATATTAAAAGATAATTATTATGAAAAAAACCATAATATTATTCTTCAATAATAACAAAATTATCTTCACTTTTCCATTCGATAGTTGGGAGCTATGCTCACTCAACGGCCTTGATTGCAGAGGTTGATGGTGCAATTTTGGGTCCAAACAGTAACACATGGCGCATGCCGCATACGCCCTGGTATGTCGAAACTTTAATGGATTGGTGAACATTTATTTCACCAAAATTTCCATCTCTACAATTAATCCTCCTGATATTTATCCAAATATGAGACCACATTCACCCTTGAAATACCATCTGCTTACAAATACTATGTCAGACTCACCATATCTCCACCCAATCTAACCAATTCATATCACCAGACCATTGCATTAGGAGTCATAATCTCCCACGTGGCCAAAGCAACATCACAAATGAATAATAACAAGAATATACCATTTGTCTTCATGTGATAATCATCCCATCTTGCATGCTTTGAAAATCATCGGATAAAAAACACAAGGAATGTGTATCCCCATTATTCCATCACCATTCAAACCAGGTGGGATCTAGATTTTGTCGAATGAAGCATGGTTTGTACTTACAGAAGCTCGGCGGTAGAATCCTTGTAAAGCCCTGTTTGAATATTGTGGAAGACGGCGGGTGCCATAAATTACTTGACAAAATTGGTGACTAAATTAAATAACTGGAGAGCCAGTCTATCTTCTTCGGTGGGATTAGTTTTTGCGAAGATATTATGGGGTGCTATCAAGGTCTTAAATGCCGATAATATCGGCGATATTATATGTTTTTCGCGTTACCGATATTTTATGGTTATCCAATTAGTTTTCGTCAAAATATCGTGATATTATTGCTAATATCGCGATATTACCGATAATATCGTGAAATTTTGGATCTGTGCAAATCGGAGAATAACGCCGGAGCTTCTACAGCTCCGGCCGACTGTAAAAGAGCACCCTAGACTCCGATCTAGGTATCAAAATGAAATAGAAGACGAGAGGAATATTTTTATAACTTCCGTTTGCCGTGAAACGGTCGGAGGTGTTCGGAAAGTTCGTCGACACCCACGGCCTCGCCGGAGATGGGTGTGCCTATTCCCGAGCTGATTTCATCCCAAAAACCTTGCAAAAACACGAGATAAAACTTCAATTTCACATCTAAGCTTCGATCTAGAACAGAAAGAGGTAAACCCGAAGCTTACCTAACCGGAGAAATTCAAGAAACTCGCCAGAGGGTTCCTGCGTTCGCCGAGTTGCAGAGACGAGAAGGAGAGGGAGAAAGACGAGGTGGGTGTCTTCCTGAAGCAGGTACGATGGTGTGCGTGTGTGTATGTGGGTCTCGGTGTAGAGAGAAAGGAGAGAGATGAGAGTTTCGAGAGAGAGACGGCGCCAACGAGGCGGAAGACGCGGACGAGGAGGAAGGCGAGGGAGGAGCAGAAGGCCATGTGGGAGAAGGATCGAGAGACTGAGGTCTCTGTGCGTGTGTGTGAGATAAGGGAGAAGAGAGATCCAGAGATCTGTGTGTGTGTGTGTGGGAGAATGCAGAAGGGAAAGAAGAGAGAAGGATCGAGAGAGAGAGACTGAGGTCTCTGTATGTCTTCGTGTGTGATGTTTGTGTGCGTGTGTTGTGTGTGTGTGTGGTGGCGTGTGTGTGTGTGTGTGTGTGGTTCTTGTCAGGACTCAGGAACTTGCTGACAACTTTTACAATTACTTTTGACAATTTCAGACCATGGACAAAAATAATGGTGATTTCATTGAAAAGAATCTAAATAATTCAAAACCTAGACAACTTTTACAATTATAACTTGTACAATTTCAAACCATGGGTGGTGGTTTCATTCAAAACCGTGTGCCACTGTGATATTCTTTCACATTCTCAGAGGTGGAGTATCAGATCATCACACATTTTTTGACCCTTCGAAAATTAAAACCTCTATTACACCTTTTTGTTTCTTCTTCTTCCCTTACCCCTTTCAGAGCCATTCCAGAGCTTCAACACAAAGGGTTCCAATTAAGGTAAGTTTACAAACTTATATTTATATTATTGTAATTTATACAACAATAAAAAAATTTGTGTGGACTCGTATGTTAAATTTTTTAAGTAATTAATACTTGCATGTTAATTTTTTTAAGTATTTAAGTAATGTTGTATAATTATTCCCTAGGATAATTTTAATATGTTTAATGTTATTTATTATTTTATTAATATTAAGTTTTATTATCAAATTGGATTATTATTCATTAATATTAGGTTTTTTTTATTATCAAATTGGATTATTATTCATTAAATTGGATTATTATCAAATTGGATTATTCATTAAATTGGATTATTATTAAATTGGATTATTATCAAATTGGATTATTATTCATTAGAATCATTACTATGTTTAATATTAGGATTATTTTTTTATCAAATTGGATTATTATTCATTAATATTAGGTTTTATTATTCCATATTATTTTTATAATTACTTAAATTTTTACAATCATTTTCTTTACTTCGTATTTAATTCTTCTGTATAATAACTTTATTATTTAGGTTCTGTTATATAACCGTCATCGCTACTATATTTTTTTGCCACAAAAAAATTGTCTAATTTTCATGAAAAATAAATATAGGTAAGTTTAAGATGTCCAGTGGAGTTACTAAACGTGATCCAGCTTGGGAACATGGAGACCCAATAGACGAAAACAAACATGGCACAATTTGCAAATATTGTGGTCGGGTAATGTAGAGTGGCGGAGTGACACGACTTAAATACCATCTTAGTGGATTAGATCCAGCAAAAAATGTCCAATGATGCGATAATGTCCCCCCCCCCCCAGAAGTGAAGGCATTCATCACCACATTATTAAAAAATAAAAAACAGCAGAAGGAAAAGATAACACATGGAATGGAAAATATTCTAGCTGGGCTACGAGGAGAAGTCGTTGGCCAAGCGGTTGACAGTGATGATGATGACGATGAGGACGAATGTGATGATGACATAGGACCTGAAGAACGACGCAGTTTGAAACAAGCATTACGTGCCTCCAAACAGTCAGCATGGGAAAGAGAACACCTTCATAAAATTCCTAATAGAGCACAAGGTTCCGGGACAAGTGGTGGTGCACAAATGAGACGGGGAGGCAGTGTTAGAGAATCACAACCAACACCACCAATAGCCCCAAGTTTATATAAGTCATCCAAAGCACGTCAAAAGAGTGTTTTGAGTTATTTCACTGGAGGTAATGTGAAGGAGGGAATGGGGCGTCTAATTAGCAAGTTCTTTATCTATGAAAATGTCCCTGTTGAGAAGGCATCATCACATCATTTCAAAAATATGGTAGTGGGATGTCAATAGGCCGGTGTTGGAGTACAACCTCCCACTCCCTATGAGGTAAGAAACAAATATTTGGATATGGAGTATAAAGACATTGGCGAGTATGTTAACAAGTTGAGGTCAAAGTGGGAAACTAATGGTTGCACAATCATGTGTGACAGATGGATTCGCCAGACCAGATTGTCTATCATAAACTTCATGGTATACTCCAAGGGAAAGACAATTTTTTTGAAGTCTGTTGATGCTTCAGACCATATAAAGAACTACAAGTATATTTACAAATTATTGAAGGATGTAATCATGGATGTGGGAGAGCATAATGTTGTCCAAGTCGTGACCGACAACGATTCTGCATTTGTCACAGCTGGAAAAAAGTTAATGAAGCATCATAATGTGTTTTGGACATCATGTGCAACACATTGTATTGATCTCATGTTTGAGGCAATGGGGAAGAGAGAGAATGTTGCTACTGTGGTAAAAAGAGCTAGAACGATCACAAATTATATTTACAATCACGGTTGGTTGTTGGCAAAGATGCGTGAATTTTGCAAAGGAGAAATTATTCGTCCAGCTACCACTCGATTCGCCACCAACTATATTGCATTAGACAACCTACTTAAGAAGAAAGCAGGGTTGAAGCAACTATTCACTAGTGACGATTGGGCCAACCACAATTTGAGCCGCTCAAATGTAGGTCGTATGGTGGAAAGTATAGTGCTTGATCATGCTTTTTGGACTCAATCAGAACATGTGTGCCAAGTGTTTGAACCTCTTTACAAAGTTTTACGGATCGTTGACACAGAAGTGTATCCTACTATGGGGGCAATATATGAGTTGATGCGTGTAGTGAAGGATGAATTGGAAAGAAAACATGGTGAAAGGTGGGTCATAAAGATAATTGAAGACCGATGGTATAAAACATTATACCACGATTTGCATGCAGCAGGTATAAATTATGTCATAATTTGCAATTCATTTCTTTAGTTGCATAAGTATTATTTCTCTTATTAGAGTATGTGTTTCTTTGAACATCATATTATTTGAAACCTCGATACCAATACAGACCCAGTGTTGGAGATGATGGTACCCTTATACGTGTTGTACATAATGTATACTCTAAATTAGACCCTGCATCACCAGCAGTTGGCCAATTTGGAAATGAGGTACACAATTACTTAAATTATAATAATTACTTTGTTGGATTAAACTAAAACGATTTATTGAATTCGGCTAAAATGGTTTAAAGATGCAAGAAGAACTTTTGGAGAACCAACATCAGTTGCTGCTCGAACAAAAATGTCTCCTAGTGAGTGTAAACATATTTCACTATCAGTTTATAATAGAATTTGTTGGAGTTATTAGGCTTATCAACATTGTTTTTCATTGTAGCTGAATGGTGGATCATGTATGGGACTGATGCACCAACTGTGAGAAAGTTAGCAATCAAAGTATTATCACAAACAGCTTCCTCATCTGCTTGTGAAAGAAATTGGAGCACATTTGCACTCATACAATCAAAGCAAAGAAATAGGTTGGCTCATAGTAGGTTGGAAAAATTAGTTTATTGCTACTACAACATGAAGCTTCAAATTCGAGATAAGGAAGCAGAAATAGATCATGTCGACCATGGTGACCCACTATATGTGTTTGATATTGTTGCTGAAGATGATGATACAGAGGGTAACCAACTTTATCAATGGATTAGACCTCTTCATTTAGATGATGATGAAGGCAACCCAGCTCCTAGAGTTGCTGAAGAAGCACGTAATGAAGGGATAAATGTAGAAAGAGTATTAGATGAGGAGGTGGGATCTAACAGCGCTGACTCTTTGGAAGAACTTTTGCGCCCAAGACCAAGAAACATTAGAATTCCACCTTCTTCCAATCCTACACAACCACAACATCGTGCTGATACTAATGATAGCTCTAGTACAAGATCAGGATACTCACCTACCACCGGAGGTGGGAATGATGAAGGATATAGTGGAGCTGGAGGTAGTGGTGGTGGATATGGAAACTATGTTGGACCACTTCCCGGATTTATGAGCCCCTTCACTGGTGAGGCAAACTTCACGCATGCAACACAGGATGAGGACCATGGCAGCAGGCGGGCAGGACCAGGAATTGGTGCCATAGGGAAGGACTATACTCGTAGAGAAAGAGGCAAGGGGATTTTGTCAAGTCAAGAAGATGACTCGTTATCTATAACTTCGGACTCTGTTGGAGTGGGAAGTAGTAACTATGGTTATACTCATAACCAACCATTTCCCTACCCTTCATATCCCATTCATGTTGGGATGGAATCGAGCGACTCATGGAAACAATCCGAGACTCAATCTTCAAATGATTTTGCTTATGGATATTTTATACCTTGGGTGCTATAAGCAAAGAAGAAAACGCCATTTTTCTTGGCCAAGTTGCGCATTATTTTTGGCTTGCGTTATTTTGATCAAGAAGAATTCGCCCAAATGTGCGCATTCGAAGTATACTACATTGTTTTTAGGCCAAATCGGATAAATGATCCTTGTGGTCATAATGTATTCGGAAGATAGCCCATGTGCTAAAAAATCTTGGATTTAAACCCATGTGGTTTACTCCGTTAGCAAATTTAGTCCTAAAGTAATTTTTCCGTTAACTATCTATTAATACATGGGTAAAATTGTACTTTGACATGTGCACCTTCTTCTTCCTCGTCTTAATATAATCGAAGCTACATTTTTCGGGTCTACTCTCCGCCTAGGTAACGATGGCATTTGCAGAGTCTGAGACCGAACCCATGATTAAGAAAACATTTTTCATAATTCATCATACATATAAAGTTAACGAAATAACAAATATTAACATACACAAATGGCAGTGATCATACAAATTACTTATTCATCTCAAAAATTATCAAATGGGCAATCGAACGTAAGAAAGGATTAACTTACGACAGCCTCGGCATCTTTTGAGGTAAGAACAGCAAGAACAGCTCCAGGTATCACCTTCCTCTTGTCAGTTCTCAACTGATTAGCCCAAAGCCTGTTATTGAAACTCCCTCTAACCCTCTCCCCCAAAAACCCAGAACCACCATTGCAGAAACCACTTGGTCTTCTCAAATGGGTGTTTTTCAAAGCCACACAGCAAGAATCCATTCATGTTGCTTGCCAACTCTAATAGAATTCTAACCGATCAGAAATTGAAAACTCAAATAGCATTTAAACCAAAATCCCAGTAAAACCCCAATCCTAGTAAAAATGTCAAAGTACAATTTTACCCATGTATTAACCGATAGTTAATGGAAAAATCACTTTTGGACTAAATTTGCTAACGGAGTACACCACAGGGGTTTAAATCTGAGTTTTTTTAGCCTATATGCTATCTTCCGAATACCTTATGATCATAGGGATCATTTATCCAATTTGACCTTGTTTTTAATTTAATTTTTTTTATTTAGATCGACCCGCTATCCTTTCTCTCTGTTCTCTATTTTCTTGATAAAATGATGATAGGAGGACCCTTTCTGAAAAAAAAAGCTTTATTTCTGTTTGACATAACAAAACGTCAAATGACCCTTTTTTTGTTGAGTTGACCTTATTTTTTAATTTTTTTAACAGAAGTTGGGTTCACCTTATTTGAATTTTTTTTTTCTATATCTAATTTATATCGCATTAGCTGTGCAAATCCATTGCTACCTAATTAAAGTGGCTATGATTATGCCTAAAATTAGGAATTAATCCTTTGTTAAATAGAACATTAATACTTAACTGGTTATTACCCCTTTAATGTCTCATTAAATCTTCAAATTTGGGAAGTGACTAGGCAAATTTTGGGTTTAAGGTGTGATTTCTCGGGATTAAATTCCTGAATATGTGAAATTGGTACGACTTTGATTTACCTTCCAAGTATGCTGGTCTAACTTCCTATATAAACAAAATGTGTCAAAGGGGACTGACACTTCTCTCCACTTCAACATACCAAAAAGAGGAAAAGAAGCAAAAATCTATGGAGAAATCAACTAGCAAAAGTTCTGATCCGAAAACCCTTTCACTGTTCCAAACCAATGAGTTGTTTGTGCACAAAATTCTATCGAGAAATTTATCAGTTGGCAGCACCTCTTCACGTTCTTATTTTGGTCGTGTGGTTGGAGCTGTTCCTTTCCAATGGGAAGCAAGGCCTGGCAAGCCAAAGTTGGATGCACATAAGGAGGAACCACAACGTTTTGATGATTATGCAGCTGAGCTTCCAATGGATATCGGTCCTCATCCAGCTACTCACAGCCCAAGCATGAACATGGCTAGGCATATTAATTATTCAGGGCTGTCAACAAATTCGAAATCACGTTCGTTCTGGAAGAAGTTGAAGAAGAATCACATTAAGGTGAAGAAGAAAAATTGCCAGAATACTCAGAAGGTTCATCAGTGTAATAACAATGTTAATGTTAATGGGTTGGAACAATTTTATCAACAGGCTGATTTGTGCATGTGTGACGAGGAATATATGAAATTTTGTTCGTGTGGCTCATCAAATTCCTTCTCTTCCTCATCAACTACATCAGCTTCTTCATCGGCTAGCGCGATGGATGCCCTAGCCAACTTTCAATCCTCCAAAATACAAAGGCTGGCTAGGGGTTTCATCAGATGGGCATTTTAGAGCCTTCCGTCGCTACTTGTTGTGGATCCTCAAGCTCTTCATCGTCACCAACAAAGTGCCCCTTGGTGTGGCTTTATTGTTTCTTAGGTCTGAATCTCGTGGATGGTGAATCCGCTACCAAATTAGGTTGTCAATTGTGTGCCTTAGCCGAACTCCCCCTCCCCTTAATGTAAAATATATCCTTGTACTGGAAAAAAAAATAGTTTTATTATAGTCTAATTAGAAGTTAGGTTAATAACTTTCTGTTCCTCTTGTGAGTGTATCGCATCAATTTAAGATATAAAGGATATTGATCATGTGATGCAACAATGGCGGGAAAGTGATGAAACAACCACTGCCCTTGTATGCTGGAAAACCACAATAAAATGGATTAGTTGGCCACAATAAATTCTCCCTAGAAATAGAGATATACATAATTGCTGTGAAGCATATATATCATTCCCCTTGGGTTCTCTTAACTTTCAACAATCCATGTTGGACTTTTATCTAATTATACGTATATGTTTTTTTCTTTTTCTTTGGAGTCAAAAGGAGACCAGAGGTGAGGGGAATTTCAAATTTGGTCTTGCTTGTGACTTGTGATCACAACTAATTTATCTTGGACTAATGTGTATAATTTCCCTAATTGATTATCCTAGGTTAAACACTGAGGCTGTCGATGGTGTTAGTGATACATTTTGTGGTTTAGGCTTTGGTCATCGGGCTACAATAAGTCATTGAAAAGAAACAAACTAGAGGGATAAACCTCGAAAATATTATATGTAGTTCAGGGTGGGGGGAGGGGAGGGGGTCGGCAGTCGGGCTGAGGATTCTGGAAGGTTACCAATTTCTGGGATTAGCCGCAGAAGGGGATCGTAAGGCGAGGCTGTGGCTACCGGAGACGGGTGGGGGATGGTAAGCCGAGGTTGGAATACAACATGACAAGGCTTAGGTTGCAAGTAATATAGCAAAATCAGTAGAGTGAATCAAGCTTTCAGATGTTGTTTGACTTTTTGTAATCAATCGATAGAATGAGTTACAGTTTGTCAATGAGTCGTGTATATCATATCTCGCTGATTACAAAATTCAGTAGTGTCTAGTTTCTGATTAATAATAAAGTTTCTATTTTTAATTTTGGATATAGTGAAACCATCCTCACAACATTATATATATATATATATATATATATATATATTTTTTTTTTTTTTTAAATGGTTAGTTTCTGGTCCCTTTGATAAAAAAAAAGGTTGGTACCATTTTACTTTGAATGTTCGTAGTGGAATACAATTATGTTCAAGTATAATATTATACATTTACTGTGTAATATGACACATAGAATTACAGTTTCAACTTTGTTATAATAATACCAACATCACTATGAGTAATTAAGTATAACAGTACGGTTAATATATAACCTTATAGTATAAACAAGCAAGAATACCCGAGCTTCGCTGCGGGCTTTAAAAATGTTAAAATTGATAAATGATAGCTGGAAACATTGAGAATAGTTTTGTTCATTACTTAAACAGTAGAATATGTACATGGAAGATTTGTATTGACTCCACATTAAGAACTTATGTACAATAAAAAAAGGCCTACACTCAATTTCACGATTGAGCTTAAAATCCTAAATACAAAATGATGCGAAAATAAATTAACGCATAAATTTAAACCCTATTTGTGACAATTGTAGTATATTGATAAGTAGGGATCGTTCTAACCGGGGATTAACAAGGGATGCTAACCAAAGTAAAATTAAATTAAAAACGTAAAAACAAAATTTAAAACACTAAACTAGACTCAAAACACTTAACTAGAATCACTCAAAATAAAACTAACAAATAATCTAAAACAAATCAAAAGACTCAAAATAATTCAAGACTCAAGAAAACACAAACTAAATTGATTTCTAACAAATCTAACACTTTAAAATAACTGGGGGATTGATTTTCGACGAAATTGATTTTAAAACAGAAATTTAAAAACAAACTTCAAAGAAAATATATTTTGATAGAATGAAATGATGAGACAATAGTTAGAGGGTTCCTTATCCACACATGAATAAATGCATATAATTTAATTCCCAGTTATGATTTCAACAAACGAATAAATGACAACGCTCCAAGTTAATTAGGTCCGCTTAAATTAACTTTCAGATTTCCCTATATCCATTGAATTGGACGGAATACGCATCACAACCAAATTATTCTTATCAAGTTCCCTAACTATGGAATACGCATGATAGAGAGACATATCAAAGATCATTAAGTTTAATGGAAATCATAAGCATTGACTAGGCATTCATAACTATGGAATACGCATGTTAATCCAACCTAGGGTTTACTAAACACAATCGTGACTAGCGATTTTTACTACTCATGGATATAAGTTCATAACGATTAGGTGAAATTCCCTTATATCCTGGCATCAAGTCTAAGCATGCAAATTAAGTGTCGACCCTTAACCCACATACATAAACAAGTTATTAATCAACACAGAAAAATAAACCACATCCAACGTTCAAGAATTCATAACTGGAGTAAATCAAATCATAATAAACATTTATCCATGGTTTCAAATTCCCCTCTAACTAAACAGAAATTAATTACACATGTTTAATATAATTGAAAAGCAAATTAAATTAAACATGAGTTTAAGAAAAATAAAACCAAATGAGACACTGTGCTAGGATCTGTGCTTCTGTCCGAGGCAGCTGGTTGCCTTCCTCTTCTCTGTGCGTCAGTCTCTCCTTATCTCCCCGAGGTTTCCCGCGACCTGCCTTCTGCGCGCGCCACCTGCCAAGGGCAGCTTCTTCACGCTGCCTTCCTCTATTCCTCACTCCCACTGACCTCCTGTCAGTTTTTCTCGCGCCACGTTTCTTCTGCTCGTCTCCTGCTCCCAGCTGCCAAGGGCAGCTCCCCCCAATTCCTTCTCGCCCCCAGACTCAGACAGGCCTCCTGACTGCCTTCTTTTATTTCAGCTGCCAAGGGCAGCAACTCTTTCTTATCTTCTCTGTCAGCTTTCCCACTTACTTCATTTTCTATTTTAATTCCTCCAAGGCCTTTATGCCGAGGCTTCCAGCTCCCAAGCACTCACAGTCTTTCCTTTATATTCCCTCCAAGGCCTGACTTAGTGACCTCCTGTCTTTTTTATTCTTCCACGTTTTCTTATTTTCCACTGACCTATGCAGCATGCATCCACACTCCTCCTTTAATTATGGCAGCCCTCTTGCAACAGCTGCCAAGGCAGCCTTCTTTTTATATTTCTTTATTCCCAATCTGCCAAGCTTTCCTATATTTCTTTTTCTGTCCGCTCCATTTTATCTGCCAAAATGTTTTCTTAAGGTAATAAAATAAGTGAGCAAGGTAGAAATGACGAATTTATTACTTAAAATCACACTTGTGCTATTTTTATTTTCTTAGCTAGATAAATTCGATAAAACACAAAAACAAAGCAAATAACTCAAAAATATAAGAAACTAACTAAGAAAAGACGAGAGAATTTGATGTAAAATATATATAAATATGAGCTTATCAAATACCCCCACACTTAGCTTTTGCTAGTCCTCGAGCAAAACAGAGAAAATAGAAAAAGTAATAACATGAAAATTATTAGTTTCCCCCTATGTGACCCTCATAGAACTTCATTCGAGAACACAACCATCAAGAACCATAGCTAACACCAATAAGCAATTCAAGTTCATTTTCCTTACTTAAATATTAGCAGTAATCTTTGAATCATCCTTGAAGTGTAGTGTGTGAGATAGCCATGTTAATGCAATTTCAAAATTTTTATTTTTAGAATCACCATATGCAAACTAGCGACCTTCTCACTGGATGTACACTCAATCACACATGTGTTTAGTTTTAATGTGTTTCTCTCAAAGAATCAAATGTGAAATTTCTACCATAAGCTTGCATAAAGATCACTTCTCCACAGTCATAATTGCAAAACTTAAATCAAGAGGACTTTTATTGGATGTAATGAGGCTTAGGGATAGGGTTATTGAAACGAAAGAATAGGAAAACACAAGTTCCAAGCTACATTGCAAGCAATTCTTTTCTTTAGATTTATAAGAACTCAAGCTCTCCAACGATTCTTTTGACATCTCCAAACACACCCTTAAACTGAAACTTTAAACACTTTTTATTTTCTTCGTAAACAAACTTTTTTTTTTTTTTTTTTTTTTTTATCAAGCAGAAACAAATATGAAAAACCCCCACACTTATTCTTTTGCCAAACACCCTCCGAGTACTTCGCAAACACTTCTCATAAGACAATTTCACATTACTCATTAGCTCGCTTGGAAAGGGTAAGGAAAAATATTTCAGGCATAAGGGTAGACATATCTGGTGATAAGAAATAAAAGGCTCCATATACGGCTCAAATTGGCAATCTAATGATATCATTTTTCTTTGGGAAACAAGGTTATTTGGGCCATGGTGGTAAACCTAATGCCTCTATCATTTTCAAGTTCATGCAATCAATGACAAATATTTCGAAAGATCGTTATGCAAGTTCTAGAGAAGTATCTCATATAAGTTCATCACACATGAAAGAATAAGAGTGTATGAAAAATGCACACACTTTCAATAGGCTCAAAAACTCACATAGGATGTATATGGTCACTAAATTCACATATGGAGTTATAAATCATGTTTTAGTTTCACATCAACAAGGCTATGTGCATTTGGTTTTTCAAAGATGATCAAATATGTACAAACTAACACGAGAATTAGGAATTTCACACAACACATGTTAACTAAGTTCTTGATCATCATGGTTCAAATTTTATCCAATTATATCATTGGGTCGGGAAACTAACAAAAAAATCTAATTCAAAACAATAAGGAAAACAATGAAATATTTTTTGGATTTTTTAAATTTTTCGATTTTTTTTTTTTTTTTTTTTATTAAAAACAACAACTTAATTAAGAAAACACAAAGCAATAACATGGAAGCAAATGAAACCAGTTCAAAGTCGAAGGTACAAAAATTTTCAATTTGGTCATTTTTATACTCTTTACCCCCACACTTAAACTAGACATTGTCCCCAATGTCAGAAAATATAATAAATGCAAATAAAAATAAAATAAATAAAATAAAGAACAAAATAAAGCAATAGGACTGAAAACTTCCCTAATTTGCAGTAAAATCAAGCGATGACCCCCAAGCTAAAATTCTGCAATCAACTTCAAGGATGGAAATAACCAAAAGTTCCTGCAAAGAAGAGAAATAATTCAATTAAGTAAGACAAGAAAATGTAAAAAAAAATTGCAAACGAAAAATTGAAAATGAAAATAAAAGACAATGAATAAAACTAATAAATGATCATTGGTCCTGTTTGGTGACTTTCCACAGCTTTGAACTTGAACTGGCCTCGGGAACTTCTTAGCAAGGAAAATGAGACTTGATTGGTTTGTTGTTGAAGCTTCTCGAGCTCTTGGTTTCAACTCGGACTCCTTCTGCCGGGTTGATTGAGTCTGCAGGCTACATTCTTCTCTTTTTGTTTCTTCTGCATGGCAGGTAGGCACGAGGTAGAGGTGGTGGTCTGATTCTTTGTTCAATCTGTCCAAGTGCCGACCTATTGCTTTCTTTCACCTTGACTCGCAGGCAAGAGCAAGGGTAAAGGAAAAACATGCCATGAGATATCTTTGCCTTTGACTCTGATGATATGGGATACTTTTGCTTTTGAAGAAGTATCGTTCCACAGGTGTATTCTTGAACTGGGCTGGGGAACTTCTTAGCAAGGAAAATGAGACTTGATCTTGAAGATGAAGCAGCACCTTGTCTCCACATGCTTCAAGTAATCATTTTCACTTGCCTTATCTGTTCTCCAAGCAGATGTGGCGTCTTCTTCGGAAGTACATCAGCGGTTGAAGATGAGCACTCGAGAGCAATGTTAGGTAAGCAATCAGGAAGGATTTCCAGGCAGTCGGTTCTTAGATCGGAAGATTGACACCGAGTGCTGGCTGATTGCTCGCTTTCTCTTTGTCACAAAGACAAGGACAAGGACAGGGAGAAAGCATGATATGAGATACTCTTGCTTTCAACCTTCATGATATGAAATACTCTAGCTCTTGATGACTTGTTTGCAAAGGTATCCCAAGGAATGAGAAACACAGAGTAACTCGAGAGGGTTTGTTGGAAAGGCATTTTCGGAGATGAAGAAGTGCTGAGGAGGTTTGCCTTTGCAATGGATGGCGAAGGTAGACGTTTATAGGTGATTCTTCACAACCGAAACTGTTCCTTTACCCCTGTCGGCAGCCGGTGGATGGATGAACAGTACAAGTTACGCGCTTTCTGAAAAAGCAACCCGTAATTTGCGCAAAGCTGACAGCGCGTGACGAGTAACGACAAAACTGGAAAAGCTGCTCGCCTCGTGATTCCTGACCGCTCCGTCTTTTGAGAGAGATGCCCGACTTTTGAGAATGGCGTCCGACTTTTGAGACGGAGTCCGTCTTTTGAGAAAGGAACCCGGCTCTTCGATTTGCGAGAGGACGCCACTTTGATTTCTGATAAGCGCCTCTTGATTTCTTCTTTTTATAGAGGCGCAATTTTGTTCCACAACACACTTGAGCTCCCTCCTGTAAACACTCCCTTCTTGCAATTCTTTTAATCTTGATCAGTCCGACTCTTCATTCTCAACACCTTCAAATATGTCTTGCCCTTCTGACCGTCGCCTTAACTTGAATGTTGGGGAAGATAGTGATATGTCTTCTCCAACCAACATTTGGCAGCCGTCCTTCATATCCCCAAATGGTCCTCTTACAGTTGGGGATTCCATGATGATGAATGAAACAACCGCTTCGGTGGTGGCCAGAAATCTGCTCACTCCTAGAGACACTAGGATACTTTCCAGGCGGTCCGACGAACTGGCTGTTTAGGACTCTATGGCCTACAGCGTCCGAAGTGCAGGCTCAGTATGAAACATGGGCCAGCGCCTTCTTGCACGAACTCGTCAAGTGGAGTCGTTGATGGCTGAAGTGGCTAGTCTTCGGCAAGAGGTCAGAGTGCTTAGGCATGAGAATAAGGAGTTGCACATGCTCGCAACTAATTACTCAACAAGCTTGAAGAGGAAGCTTGATCAGCTGCAGGAGTCCGAAGTGCGGATTCATAGTGATCATCAACGGTTTATGGCGTTACTCTCGAGGTTTATGTTGCCTTCGTCCTCGGGAGCTGCACCAAGTATTGAGGCTCCGAATGATCCAACTCTGGCACTTTGTCTTTCTGGGGCTCCGTCGACCTCCGAGGCACCACCTACCAACGACCAATGAAAGCTATTAGTTCAAATTATTGTAAAATATTTATGCTTTTAAGTTTATTTAATTATATATATAAATATAAGTATTTTTTTTTTTTTAAATTATGTGATGTTTATTATTATTATTATTATTATTATTTTTTTCATTTTTTTTTTAATATCAATGTAAAATAAGTAAATCAAAGTAAAAAGACTATGTTTAATCTCCCAAACAAAAATCACAACTAAATAAACAAAACAAAATGAAAGCAGTAAAGAGAAGGGATTAGGAATGCAAATCTGATTGTGGGTGATTCCTAGGCCTTCCTTCATTATTCAAATGCATGGGTTTATCCTTGAACGGACGGTGGTACTTGAAATGATCCGACAACGGTCTAAGTTCTAATGACGGTGCCTGAATCATCAAAATTAGATTGTTAGTATAACATAAAATTAAAAATGGAGAAGATGTCTTACTTTCTCGTTCAAACTCAATCACAAACACCACGTCCTTGAAAGTTTCAGGGACTTTGCACTTAGCCAGATTGCATGTGATGATTGTGACATGGACCTTGTTATCAAACTCAACTTCTTTGGCATTGGTTGTCTCAACTACATCCTCTTTGATATGTTCAACATATTCTCCGGCCACTTCCTTTTCTGGAATCCCTCTTCTTGGTGTGCAAGGTTCTTTGAATGATTCATCATCATCGTCGGGAACATAATTTGGTGCACCAAAAATTGGGATCTCATTTTGCACCTTTGGAAGAGCTTCCACAACGTCTTTTTCATTCACTTCTTCCTTGGGATTTAAAAACCTGCAAGGAAAAAGGACAATTGGCGGAATGGGGTTAGAATAAATTGAATTTAGAACCTCCTCACCTGAGTTGGATGGCATAAGGACTTGAGGGGTTTGCGACAAGAATTCTTCTAAACTGCCCAAGTCGTCATCCTCATCTTCTTCTTGAAGCGGCAATTCATCCATGTTCGGGCTATGTTTGGATGGTTCTGGAACAACCTCATCCTCCATATTACTTCCCAAAGTGATGGCTTCATTGATTTCCATTTCTCCCTCTGAATTTGCAAATGTGGAGTTGGAGAGTTCACTTTGATCTTGAATTTGTACCATGAACTCCATAATCTGCCCAATTTGATTCTCCAACTCATCCACCTTGTTGGCTTTATTTTGCATCTCCATGTTTCGATTTTCTACGTCCTGGGTCAAAGAGGTGAGTAACTTATTCAACATATCATTATCCGAAGACGTACCTGAATTTGGTTGGGGAGATTGTGGTGGAGGCTGTGACGGTTCATATGGCCACTGATAGAACTCTTCCGATGGCGGCAATTGTTCTTCTTTTCGTAAACCCTGCGCCACAGAAATTAGTCCTTCAAGAATTTCATTATAATTCATGGGCATACTTTGATTTGATTGGAATTGTTGTGGGGGATGCTGTGGTGGCTGCATAGGTCTTGAATAGAACTCGTCTTGCTGCCAATATCCACCTTGTTGAAATTGTTGAGGTTCTCCCCACCTATGATCTGAATAATTTCTCCAATCCGAATTGTAAGCGTTGGAAAACATGTTGCCCCTTGATTGGCTATGGCCTTGATATCCCCAAACATCTTCATTTGCAGAAAATTGGGGACATATATGAGTTTGATATCCTTGCCCATACGATGCATCAAGTGTAGGGACACTTGACATTGTGGTCCGTTCGGCATTATGAGTCAATTGAGCAGTGAGCTGTGCCAATTGAGCTTGGATGGATGCAAGTGCCATATCTCGCTCCATTTGTACCTAAATTCAAAGAAAGAAAACTAAATCAAATATCAAAAGTAAAAGACATAACAAACAAAAACAAATAAAATAAAATAAAATAAAATAAACACAGATAAAAAAAAAATAAAACACAAACAAAAACATAAACAAGGGATTAGCAAATTTGCTAATCCCCGGCAACGGCGCCAAAAATTTGATGCGAAAATAAATTAACGCACAAATTTAAACCCTATTTGTGACAATTGTAGTATATGGATAAGTAGGGATCGTTCTAACCGGGGATTAACTAGGGATGCTAACCAAAGTAAAATTAAATTAAAAACGTAAAAACAAAATTTAAAACACTAAACTAGACTCAAAACACTTAACTAGAATCACTCAAAATAAAACTAACAAATAATCTAAAACAAATCAAAAGACTCAAAATAATTCAAGACTCAAGAAAACACAAACTAAATTGATTTCTAACAAATCTAACACTTTAAAATAACTGGGGGATTGATTTTCGACGAAATTGATTTTAAAACAGAAATTTAAAAACAAACTTCAAAGAAAATATATTTTGATAGAATGAAATGATGAGACAATAGTTAGAGGGTTCCTTATCCACACATGAATAAATGCATATAATTTAATTCCCAGTTATGATTTCAACAAACGAATAAATGACAACGCTCCAAGTTAATTAGGTCCGCTTAAATTAACTTTCAGATTTCCCTATATCCATTGAATTGGACGGAATACGCATCACAACCAAATTATTCTTATCAAGTTCCCTAACTATGGAATACGCATGATAGAGAGACATATCAAAGATCATTAAGTTTAATGGAAATCATAAGCATTGACTAGGCATTCATAACTATGGAATACGCATGTTAATCCAACCTAGGGTTTACTAAACACAATCGTGACTAGCGATTTTTACTACTCATGGATATAAGTTCATAACGATTAGGTGAAATTCCCTTATATCCTGGCATCAAGTCTAAGCATGCAAATTAAGTGTCGACCCTTATCCCACATACATAAACAAGTTATTAATCAACACAGAAAAATAAACCACATCCAACGTTCAAGAATTCATAACTGGAGTAAATCAAATCATAATAAACATTTATCCATGGTTTCAAATTCCCCTCTAACTAAACAGAAATTAATTACACATGTTTAATATAATTGAAAAGCAAATTAAATTAAACATGAGTTTAAGAAAAATAAAACCAAATGAGACACTGTGCTAGGATCTGTGCTTCTGTCCGAGGCAGCTGGTTGCCTTCCTCTTCTCTGTGCGTCAGTCTCTCCTTATCTCCCCGAGGTTTCCCGCGACCTGCCTTCTGCGCGCGCCACCTGCCAAGGGCAGCTTCTTCACGCTGCCTTCCTCTATTCCTCACTCCCACTGACCTCCTGTCAGTTTTTCTCGCGCCACGTTTCTTCTGCTCGTCTCCTGCTCCCAGCTGCCAAGGGCAGCTCCCCCCAATTCCTTCTCGCCCCCAGACTCAGACAGGCCTCCTGACTGCCTTCTTTTATTTCAGCTGCCAAGGGCAGCAACTCTTTCTTATCTTCTCTGTCAGCTTTCCCACTTACTTCATTTTCTATTTTAATTCCTCCAAGGCCTTTATGCCGAGGCTTCCAGCTCCCAAGCACTCACAGTCTTTCCTTTATATTCCCTCCAAGGCCTGACTTAGTGACCTCCTGTCTTTTTTATTCTTCCACGTTTTCTTGTTTTCCACTGACCTATGCAGCATGCACCCACACTCCTCCTTTAATTATGGCAGCCCTCTTGCAACAGCTGCCAAGGCAGCCTTCTTTTTATATTTCTTTATTCCCAATCTGCCAAGCTTTCCTATATTTCTTTTTCTGTCCGCTCCATTTTATCTGCCAAAATGTTTTCTTAAGGTAATAAAATAAGTGAGCAAGGTAGAAATGACGAATTTATTACTTAAAATCACACTTGTGCTATTTTTATTTTCTTAGCTAGATAAATTCGATAAAACACAAAAACAAAGCAAATAACTCAAAAATATAAGAAACTAACTAAGAAAAGACGAGAGAATTTGATGTAAAATATATATAAATATGAGCTTATCACTAAAGCAGCAAGGAAAATGGACGGAAAACAAACATTAACGACCAAAAAAGCATTGATGTCCGTTAAAGTAAAAAAGCTTAGGCGTTCACCAGTAACCCAACTTGAACAACGTTGTATCAAGCCTTTCCTCTTGTGGTCTAAAGTCACTATTAATAAAGCCTTATGTAAAGACAAAATTTAGAAGTCATCTATTTGAGTAAAAGATGCAAACCTTCCTCCTTTTGACAGGAAGAATAGCAGAGTCTGTAACATAACCACTCTGAAAACTATAGTAGCAGGTTTCCTAACAAAATTTGCAACACTCTTCCAGCTCATTCTGCAAACCAATGGGGACTAATGATAGAAGTGTAAATTTGCAACACTCTTCCAGCTCATTCTGCAAACCAGTGGGGACTAATGATAGAAGCGTACCATGGTAAATACATCTAAAAAATAGTTTGAGCTAAATTTTCTTGCAAAGTAGTGTTAGTACTGTCATCTTGGCCTTTTTTGGACCCAATAGACAAATTTTTTTTTTCTATATTTTTTAACAGATGAAAATCATTTTTAGAAATTGGATGCGGAAAAACACAGAATTCACAATGTTTGCGAGTAACATGATGATAATAGAAATTAATAAGACATAACAAAAGGTGTGAAATATTCATGGAAATTGCGAAATTAGAAGAAATTTGTCAATGTTACTTGAGTGTTTCGTAGTCGTTGGAGTAGCGTTCAAGCACATCAAACCAAGTCTCTCTAGCACTTGCAATAGGTCTATTGAAACGGTCCTAATCAGTCAAAACTTAAAAAAAATTAATCAAAATTATCAATTATGATTAAGTTTACTTGACTCCATGGAATTCATGTTTAATTGCCGGACCAGATGCATCCATTTAATTCAAATCAAGAATTACAATGCAATCAAATTAATAACAAAATACCTGAATTCGAAGACAAAGCCAGGAAACTTCGAAATCTTCAAGTCTTAAATAGATTGGAGCATAGCCCTGCTTTTTACAACAAAACAACCATTTTTTTTCAGAAAATTATAGGAAGATAAATAAAATTGGAAACAGAATTACTTCAATTGATTAGGGAATCTGCAAATTGCTACCACTCGATAATTTTGCAGAAGGTACAATTCTGTTTCATTTCCCTGCAACAACAGCAAGTACAATTCTGTTTCAGTTCTCTATACTAACCCCAACCCACTTCTTCAATTCCTTCTTACTTGTCTATCTTAAACAAAAGGAACCTCATGACATTTAATCCTTAATTATCAATTATACCAAAGTATTTCGAAAATACATAAACAACGAAATTCCATTGATGAACTCAACAAATGGCCTTTCAACACATCGTTACAGAATCACAACTTACCTTCCAAATTGGATAAAATGCAATAAGAAAGAATTGCAATGTTTTGAGACCTCTTCGGATCAAGCACACACCTAATTCATAAATTTTCCTTAGAAAAACGTTTTTCAAAACCCCTGAAATTTTCATCAGCATGCATGAATATCTTTTGGTAAGCTATTCTCAGGCTTTTGATCTAAATCATTGCCCAAAGGAATAGAAGCTCTTTTAGACATGCAATTAAATACAATGAAATTTAAAATGTTTACTATTAAGATGAAACATTGATTAATGAATACCTCTGCAATTAGAATGAGAATGATATCAGATTTGGGAATTCTATTTTCAGCACATAACGTTATATTGAGAATAGAATTGTGAATTCTGTAAGGTCATATTTGAAGGGAAGTAGGTAAACTAAAACTAAAACATTGTAAGGAAATAAGAATTATTACTTGCTAAAAAAATCCCAATTGTCAGTTCCTTCTTGTTAACTTCGTGAGATTATCCAATTAAAACAAACAAAAGATAAATTAAAGAAGAAAATCAGGGGAGCTAAATTAATTATATTATTCATTGACTGAATATTGAGCAGCACAACAGTGACAGTGAAGTAAAAAGGGGCTTACAGAGGAATGGGAAGAAGGGAATCTCCAATCCAAAATAAACACAAAGACAAAGCCCACAACTTTATCTCAATAATTAACTCCACCACCAATAAAATTTCCAAAAAAATGAAGTGATTCAGTAATTCGAAGCAGAGAATGGTAAAAAGCAAGAAAATTTGGAGGCAACCTGAATCCAAATCGACCTTGTTATGCACGAACTAAGCAACTTCATCCAGCAACCGAGCTATGAGGCAAAAGGGTGCTAAACGGGTTAAAAATATAAAACAAATTGGCCAAAAAAACTCGAAAATACCGTAAAAATTAAGCATCAACTTACCTACGATTCACTTTACATCGTAACAGAGGTGTCCGACTCGGCGGTGTTCGACCTGAATCAAGTCGCCAGACTTTGGCGACTGAAACCCTAACATTTAATAATTGAAAAAGTCTTTTTGGTTTTGCATAGAGAAGATCAAATAAAACTCCTGATTACCTGCTGTTGGAAACAAATAATAAACATACAGGGAATTTTATAGAAAATTAGGATTAGATTTTAACGGTTCTCACCCAAATTCAACCCAACCTTCAACGATTCCAGTTCGTATAGCCTCAACTCAGCATCACACAGAAGAATGTTAAACATGCAACACGGAAACGAACCAATTCCCTAAACTTTTGAAATTGGGGATGATCTGAATATGGAATTAAACCTAGAATAACTTACCATGAGTACATAAGGTTTTAGAAAACGATTGAAGCCTGTAATTTAATGCGGCAGTGGCCCCTAGTGGTCGCGGTGGTTCCGCTGCAAGAGAGAGTAATTGAAATATGTAGAACGAAAAACCATAGAAACGACAGAAAGAAAAACTCAAAAATTTTAGTAAAATAAAGAACAAAAATCACTAATCACACAACCAAAATTAATAGAAATAAAAAATCAGTATGCACGAAAGACCAAAATAATCTTTGAGGGGGAGGAAATTGATGAAACATCGAAACTTGAGAACTTGATTTTCTGGGCAGCGAGTGGAAGAGCAGAAACGGGCTTGAAGGGAGTGAGTTTGGTTGGATTCTAGGGCTTGATAGGCGTGCATACAGTCGAAATCGGTGATGGGGAGAAAATTGATTTCGTGCAAGAGATTTGTTGTTCGAATCAAGTCGAGTAGGAAGGAAGAGAAAACTGAGTTTTTCGCTTCATGTTGCTAATCATGATTTTTAGCAAGATAGGGGGAGAGAGAGAGAGAGAGAGAGAGAGAGAGAGAGAGAGAGACAGAGAACTGGAGATCGGAGAGCCATCAGAGCACGAAGAGCTTTTGTGAGGCAGAGATCGAAATCGAAATAAAAAAAGGAAGGCTGGAGAACTTCTGGAACCATGCAACGCGTTGACATCTCATAGAAGCAAAGGACGCGTGGATATCAGGGGCATACATGAACACAGAAAATCAATAAGGGAAAAAACGGAAGAACACTGTGCTTATGAACAGTGTTTCCGTTGTTTTTCTCTTTTAGTATATATATAATTTGGATGATCATAGTGTAACTTTACATTTGTTATAATTTAGAACATCTCCAATTAATGGACTATCAAAATGAGCTTTTAGCCCAAATATAAGGAGATGTTGGAATATTTCATCTCCAATCACACTCCACATCATGCTCTTAGGGCATTACAGTGCAACCATGTAAATTAGAGCTGTAAATGGATTTTTACATCTCCGGTGAAATCTTCATTAGAATATTCGAAGTTCTAAAACGATTTTGCTCCAGCGGTAGGGTGTAAAAAATCTTGGATGTTAAAAATGTTTTTGAACAATTGAACAAAATAAACTTTTTATTTAATGTCATTTAAAAATGAAAGCAAACTAAATCTTATATAAAGGGAGAAGGTGATTACTGCTCCAATTAGGAGTGGGCTCCGAAAACTCAAAACCAAAAAAACAAGGGATCGAATATCAAACCACGGACCTGTCCTCGGTTCGAGTTCTTGCTTGGGAGGGTCCTAGGGTGTGCGTGTGTATAAGATTGTGGGTATGGATGTTGCTCACGGGTAGAGAGGGAGAGGGTGAGGGCGACTTGAGGGAGAGAGAGCTCGGGGAGCTTCGAAGAGCAGAAGAGGGAGTGGGGAGAAAGGAAGAGATATGAGAGAGGGAGTACGGGAGAAAGGGACAGATATCAGGCGGTGGGCCCTTGGGCTCACCAATTAAGATCCAAAAACTATTTTTAATTAGGAGTGGGGTGTGACATCACGTGTAGGTTTGTTTGTATTAATACATTATGAACGACAACCGTTGTAACTTGTTTGTATTAATACATTACGAACGACACTTAAATTTTTTACTATATAAAAGGATTTTGTTGTCTACATATTTTTTGGAATTTTGTACGCTTTTAAATTTCGCCCCTCCCCTTGAAAATTTCTGGCTTCGCCACTGCTTCCCTCCCTCCAAAACTCCTCCACCCCATTCTAATCCATGGCTTAGGGGGAGCCTAGTTGCTCACCTAGGCTAAAAGCTACTAGCCTCCCTAGGCCATGTGAAGCAAGGCTGACGTCAGCTACAATTAAAAATTTAATAAAAAATTATAAAAAAATTAATTAAAAATATAAAATATAAAAAATGATAATAATTTTTTCTATAAATACCTAACCATGTTCTTCCACCTTACACCACATTTCAATATTTTCAAAGATTTTCAAATACTTTCAATCAATCTTTTATTATCATCCGAAATAAAAAATAAAAATAATCTTTTATTGTTTTATAAAAAAATTTAATAATATTTTAATACGAATACGAATTGTCTGAGCTATTCAGTTTAGGAGTAGAGATGCATTTGGACAGTTACTGTTCACTAAAAGCAGTTACTATTCACTTGAAGGATTGAATTGCATGTTACCTGGAGGGCTTTTTAGGGGTGGAATGCTCTCAGTTCTTCCTTCTATCACCTCTTCTTTCTGTTCCTTTCTCCTTCTATGTAACTTTGCCTCTTCCTTCTCTCTCCTCTTTTCTCTATATGCTAGCCAATGGATACCCAATGAGCCATGTCCACCTTTGCTACCAATTCGACTTGGATTGATCATGGAATCTACACTATTTGATCCATTTGCCACGACTGTGACACATAACCACTTGGAATTTACCCAATTGCGACTCTGTCCAATTTTCAGGTTTAAAAAAAAAAATTTAAATCGAAAATGAACCTAACCGAATCAATTTGGTTTACCATTTTAAAATTGACAAAACCAAACCAAACAATAATTTTAATTTGGTATGCTAGGGAGACTAAATTTGTAGACTAAAATTTGGAAACTAAAGGACATAGAAGTTGATGATTGGTTTATTACTTAAGCGTTGATAAACGTGCTCATTTCTATTAGTGACACATGATAGGTGCATTATTTATTATATTTTCATGATAATTATTCCTAGGTTTTGTAAAGGAATTGATTATAAAAGAACCTTATTACTTTCATTTCTTCAGTTTCAGCCAATCTGCGCACCATGACGTTTTTGGTGATAAGACTTTCCGGAGGAATTTTGATGCAAGGCCAATTGGAGAAGGAAACTAACAGGTTGAAGATCGTTGTGTCCTAATTTCATAATTTTCTATGAATTCGAACGTTCCAGTTTTGCAAGTTAATCCCACAGAAGTTGCTTTCCTGTTAGTACTGTGCAGCTGTTAGAGAATGACGATTTGAAGGTTTTCCTAATTTTTCCTAGTGGCGTGCGATATATGCTTGGAAAGATAAGAGACAAAGCTATGTTTCTCATATTTTTTACAGAATGATTTAGAAGATAAATCCACCCCAAAACTGGTGTGCAAGACAACTGACGTGTTTCCCAAGCCAAGAAGGATTCTTTCCTAGTTTGTGCCATTAATTGTTTAGGAGTTTGTTTTATTTTAGGAGAGTTTCTCCAGACCTTTTAGGGTTTTTTTTTCTAGTATAAATAAGGCATGCTAAGCTTTCTCTAGATATCGCATGTCACCCACACCACTACACCATTCACCATCTCCACAATTCGCGAGGAAGAGCTTAGGGACGTGCTTTGCCATGGATTTCAGGTTCTATCTTTCTTTTATTTTTATTCTAGTTGTAACTAAGTTATTTTCTAAGGTTTATGATGAAGCCATGACATGAATATTTGCGAAGTACTTTGTTAATTGTTATTTGATTATATGCCATGTTATATTCTTAATCTTTGTGTGTATTTTATTCTAGATTTGGATTTCTAATGACTGATCACCATCAAGAATTTTGTATATAGATACTTAGATAAATCTATGAGGATGACTAACCAATTAGGTTTATTGGAATTAAGATTAAGAAGAGTAG
This sequence comes from Malus fusca, assembly GCA_035220775.1. Classification (NCBI taxonomy): domain Eukaryota; kingdom Viridiplantae; phylum Streptophyta; class Magnoliopsida; order Rosales; family Rosaceae; genus Malus; species Malus fusca. The sequence goes on along the minus strand of CM069071.1, from coordinate 24,298,737 downwards.
ACAAACTAGTGAGGATGACCAATATCAAGCTAGTCCTACTTGGTTGACATGATTCTTCTAAGGTTAATGGGTTTTTATGTGTTTAATTGTATGTCTAATCAATATGATAGAATTATCATATAGAGATACAAGAGTTGATGCCTGACCATGGATTAATTCATACCTTATAAGGAACAACCTTTAACATTGGCATGGTAATTGGATAGTAGTTGGCTCTAAGAAAACTAAATAGGATTGTTATTGGTGAATTCATAACCTTAGGCTTGTGTTTATTTTAATTAATTGTCTTTTCTTTTTCTTGTTAATTTTAGTCTTAATCAATTACTCAATTATTCAATTCAATTTATTCTTTGTTTGTTTAATAAAGTCTAGCGTGATTAATCGATTAAATTGGTGTTAAAGCAATCCATGTGGGATCAACCTCGTATTTGCATATATTATTACGATTGATTCGTGCGCTTGCGAGTTTAATTGGGTTCAAATTAATCTATTATTTAGGTTAGTTTAAATATACATCAACACATCATTTAGTTTACAAATTTAGTTTCTCTAGGATTATCCTTTTTATTTTAGCAAAAAAGGGAACAGAAGTAAACTGAACCCACCAGTAGCTCCATTTATCAAGAGAGAGAGAGTGTGTGGCGGTCCCCAATTACTTTTTTGTCAGCAAATAGCTAATTACTTGAATGTAGAGCGCACGTACTCTTGGGGTGTCCTACATCATTGTTTCTCATAGAATCCAATACGGCTTCGTTCGACTACGAAAAATAATCTGAAAGATGTCATAGATTCGTACTGATGTCCACTACCTTCTTATGAACATCTTTTTAGATTAATAATTTGAATGTATTTTCCAATAATTTCCTCTTCTTTGATAACAATTTTCTCGGGTCTCACAATGAATATGCAAACGGAGACAAGAATTATAAACAACAGCAGGTAACAAAACCGATTTGTGGTCAAAGTTTCCAAGTTCATAGGCAGGACATGTCAAAACGTATACATGAAAAAAAAAAACGTTGTAACTTGTAAGGCAAGTTAGATCCAACTTAAATGCTGAATAAACTAGGGCATTAGAAATGGAAATGTTAATAAAATTTAAAATAAAGTTATTTTTTTCTTTCTTTAAAATAAAGTTATTGATTAAACCAAAACTAATGAGTAAAGGCATACTGATTGAACTCCAATAATCTCGAGGGTGGATCAGTACATCGTATACCCTTGATTTTCCATGAGCAAATAACTTATCCCTATTTGTCATCATCACCCGAATTATTACATGAGAAACCAATGTTCACCCCCTTGTCTTCGTGGTAGGATTTTCTCCCTTTCTATTCGCATCCCCTCCCCTCCTCTCTTCTCACACTTTGTTTTTTTTTTGTCTTTTTGTCTCTATAAAAGTATTAATATAAGATGTTGATCTGGCTTAATCGTAACATTTCAAATAGAATGAGAGGGGAGGGGAGGGGAGGGGAGAGCGATTAGGAGGGGAGAGAATCTTCCTCCCCTTGGCTTCACCCCCTTGGCACATGGTGGCTCTGCCCGCCCCTAGTTCACCCGTTCGATTACTATAATAGAAACCTAATGTTCACTATTAATTAAAAGCAGGTATCTCGACCACTAATAATATAGGTTAGTAGTATTCATCTCTGCTACTTGTGAGTGATAAGTCTTAAGTTTAATTTACCCAAATAACGAATTTGTAACCAATTATGACTAGTCGATTATTGTGTGCCAAAATTCTACCCAAAATATCATTATATCTGTTTCTTTCCGTAATGTTAATGTGATAAGTTCTGTTTGTACTAAAAATATTATTGGGCCTCGTTAAAGGCCCAAGTCGTAGAAAACAACAGAAAGAATGGATTGGGCAATTAAGTTGTTCTAAATGAACAGTGTGTGCCCAACACCTTTTGACTTGTCAAAGATACCAATCATAACTCTCTCTCTGACACACCCTGACCAAAGATCAAGGTGTGCTGACCGTCACGTGAGGGTGACGTAGCCATGTGCACAGTGCGGAAGCGATAAGGATAAGAAATATACGAATAAATAAAAACCGAAAACTACTAATGTGCACTAATAAGCAGAAAGTGCTAGGAGTGAGATACAAGAGTAAATACTCCTAATCAGAGCATATAAAGTCTAGGTGCAGTCCAGTAGGACAAATACTAGTTATACAGTACCAGAAGATGTCCTACTAAATATATAATTTTTCAGAACCGCCGAGATCCTCAAATGCAACCAACAGCAAGTCTACCTATATCCTGGAGGGGCGCAAAACAGAAAACGTGAGTGGGCAAAAACAAAGCTTTTCAAAAATCATTTCATTAACAAATGCTCTAACTCCTCGCCGTAAAACATGTATAATTTTCCCAGAAATAGAATATGATTATATATATATATATATATATATATATATATATATAGATATATTCAAGTCATGCTTCACATCTCCATAAACATAAGTATGCCATGCGAAATATAAAACAGAATAAGTAACTCAGGTGAAATAAATTCATGGTAAATAATATATTAGCCGAAACCCCTGCAGAAGTCTATACGGCCGAATTCATAGCTCATTAGTCAATCTAGCCAGAGTCACTGCAAATGACCTATACGGCACTACACTGCATACGAGTCGGAACCACTGTAATGGTCTGTACGACAGGACTGGGTGTAATATAGTTATGCTCAGTGCTACTCTCTCATGATAGTTGTGCGATAAATCGCTAGTCACCTACTAGTCGGAACCATCTATAATGGTCTGTACGACAAGACTGTGCACCTAAATTGGATCCAATATGAGCATATGGTGCGGGAGGTGACATCATAAACAAGCATGTACTATCTCTCTGGCTAAATCACAATCACCCGGGGTGCAGGTTTATGAGCTCTATGCTTCTCAAATAATCACAACCGTTATTCACATTCACAATTCATAAACTCACTTGGGCTTACCTGAGCGTCCACAACACCACAATTATATATTATGCATCATATACTATTTCATATTCTGAATATAAATTTATATGCATGGCATTTCAAAGCATACTTTCATTTAAACGCATTTTCTTGGAAAATATCAAGTATATAAATATATACTGAAAACCAAAAGCCACTCACTGGTATGTCGAAGGGTCGTAGCCCCCGAGTTGCCCTTGACTGTGCTCGTCCTCGGGATAAGTCTCCCCTATATGCGAAACAACTATAAAAACGTTAATTTAAAGCACATAACCAATACTAGCTAATAACTTCTCATACATTGCTCAAATGGGATGTTTGAATATACCAACGTGATCTACACAACCTCATGAACATCCCCATATTTTTATAAAAAATTTCCGACCCCTCACGTGCAGCCACGCGCCTGCCAAGGCACTGCCAAACGCGCCTCCTACGCACGGGCACGTGCCTGGCACACTGACGGTGGCAGTTAATGCTGTCAGGAATATTCTGTTAAAATCTAGGATATTTCGTCTAAAAACTAACGGCGTTACCTTACGCCGTTAGCATATTCCGTCAAAACTGACGGAATATGCTTCTTCTTCCCCGACGAGTCACCGGACGCCGGCAACTGTTCGTCGGTTTCTGGAAAAGTTTCTAACCCTAATTTCTCTCTCATTTTAACACCAAACTTCAAGAAACTTGAACCATTTTGAAGATCTCACCAAGACGAACAAAACCATACCTGAGTCGAGCCCTAAAACCACTAGAAACCCGCCGGAAAAAGACTCGATATTCCGGCAAATCTTAAAACCCGTCGTTCTCGATGATTTGACGTCGAATTTCTTCCAACGAACCACTCTGAGCTTCGTGAGAACCTCCTACAGCTTCCTGTGAGCTTGAAATCCCAAAAAACACATGATTTTACGATTGAATGAATAGTGACAAAAATCGGGTTTTCGAAGAAGTTCTTACCTAAAAATGGTACCATTCAACTCGTATGAACCTCAGGAACACAATGGTGCCCTTTGAACCCTCGATATGTGCGTGTATGGTTGGTTTTGAAGTTCGTCCGTACATTTTGTGCGGATTTTCTGAAAAATCAGAGAGGGAGGAGAGATAAGGCACGGGAGAGAGGGAGAGTTTGTGTGTGTGTGTGTGGTCCACGGGGGTCACCAACCAAAACCAAAGAAAACACTTTGAGTCCTAAGTGTTCTAAAACTTAGGAAAAATTTAGAATTTGTCCAAATAAATTTAAACTTAAACCACACCACCACATAACTCAATTATATCTCAACGTCCAAAGGTAATTTAGCAACTTCCACACCATCGATAATTTATTTCGGGAAGGGCTGTGACACTATGTCTACATGTATAAAAATTCTAGTAATCTATTATCTTTCTGCTATTTACTTATTGTATGTCTTATTTACTGTCTTTACTTTCCCACGAAAGACTAAAGTGGTGTGTTTTGAATATAACCATTTTAGATTAACCCATCTTAGTCATCGTTGGTCTAATATTGAGCGACAATTAAAGTCCCTAACATGCAAGACAATTAAAAGAACTAAACCTGAGCCAAGCATTGATGTTATATATTGATTAATAAATTTTGTTTACTTGTTTATTTACTTGTGGGACAAGTATCGCATATACATTTAACATATTCTAAATATAATATTGTGGAGCAAAAAATAATCAAGAAAATTATTGAGGTGACACGTGGACTTTTGGGTTAAAAAGACAAAATTACCCTAAAGGCACACCGGGATTCCCACGTGCATGCAACGGACAATAACGGCTCAATCAAGGAAGAGTCAAAGGTGATCAAAATGATATTTATTCAAATCCCTCTCATCACTTCTCATCAAATCCCCACTCAAAAGGTAACTCCCAATTATCCTTTTTAAGTTAGGATTGATTGCCAAGTTAATTGCAAGAAATTATTTCACATAATATCTTGCATTTAAACTCATAATTCTACCAATAATGGCTGGTCCCTATTCTCCAAATAGGGCCGGCCACTCCCCTATAAATAGTCCCATTTTCTCTACCAAAAAGCTAGTTCATTCTCTCCCCAAAAATTTCTAAACACTTTATCTCTCAAATTCTAACTTTGGCATCTAACTTTGGCCTTAATCTTAGGTTTTATTATTTTGTAGGTCCATTTTCGTTAAAGGAGAAGACGACGGAAATTTTCATCCACAAATTGGTGCTTTCATTGAGAGTCTTGATTCACACGCTCAAAGAAGACTCTCGCATTCAAAATTTCTCATTTCTTATTCATTTGTAGATTTTTTATACGTTCTTATTCCTAGAATTTTTTTATAAAATTCTTTGAATAAACGTAAAAGAAAAGTACAATGACTAGAAATTCAGAAACCACGATGAACGGAATTTCCTACGTTCAAGGATTTGGACCAAGTGATGGAGATCGTGACGTAGCCCTACCACGATAATCCAAAGGGCTCAATGTTACGACGAGTGGAGCAGCACTACCCTCACGGGGCACCACGGTAGCAACCACGGCAACGGCCCTTAGTGAACCCACTACCCACGGCGAGCAGGCCACCTCGCAGCAGTAGCAGGCCCAGACCCGTGCCACAAGGCAACCAGCCCAATGATAGGAGCATATTTATGCGCCTTAGTTAGCTAGTTCTTATGCATTTTCGTTATGTTTTCTTAGTTAAAGTAGTCTTTTAAGCTATTTCCATGTGTTTTCAGGTTTTAAGGGCATATTATACAAAAAGATGCATTTTGGAGCCTTTTGGAGCAAAATGGAGCTTGGAATGGATGTCACATACTTGGAGCCAATGGCATGGACGAATTTGAAGACTTAAAGATGATGATTCCTACTTGAACAAGGTTTCCTACTTGAAGAAGGAAAGTTAAAGCCAAACAATCAGCTTAAGTGAAGAAATCTTATCCAAAACATCATCCATAACCTTATCCTATCCTATCTTATCATAATCCTAATCTACCTATATTTCAGCTAAAAGGGAGGGTTCCTAACTATATTAGGATGCTTAAAATCAGATTTCTAGAAGACCTAATCCTTTCCTACAAAGGTGGCGCCTAGAACCCTTCTAGAAGCCTAAAAATCTGCCTTGTATTTTCCTTCTAGAAACCCACCTTTTGCCGCACCCTATATCCTATTTCCCTTGGGATTTTGGTTTCTAGAAGCCTTTATCCTTTCCTAGTTTAATGCCGCACCTTATCCTCCCATTCCCTTTAGATTTCTGACTTGTTTTCCTTCTAGGATTGTGTGTTATTTTCCTATGCAAATTAGGCCTTTAAATCCTTTTCCTTTGCTACCTAGGGGCTGTGATTTTCAGTCTATAAATACAACCCTTTGCCGCACCATTCAACCACCACCCTCTACCATATTTTCCTACATTCATTCATCCCTCTTGTGCCGTGACTATTGCAAGGAAAGGAAGGAGAAGGAACAACCTGGTGCCGTGCCTATGCCTAAGCATTGGGAGTGTTGGAGCGTTTCTAGGTGTTTTCTATCTTTGATTTCAATGTTTAATTTAAGTTATCTTTGTGTAATTGCGATTATGAGGAACTAAACCCCCCTTGGCTAAGGGGGGATTCAAAACCATGTTTATGCTTGCTATATGATTTGATTACTTCTAATTGCGTTTCATAAGTCGTGAATTCAATTTACTCATCCGATTGAATTAAAACTGATTTGTGTATGTTGGTTAAGAGGGCCCGCTTGATTTTCATGCATAAGTTGAATGCTAGGATATAAGGGAGTTTCACCTAATCGTTATGAACTTATATTCACAAGTAGTAAAGGTTGTTGATCACAATCGTGTTAAGTAAATTCTTGGCATAAGTTTCATGCAGTTCATAGTAATGAGTGCCTCGCCAATGCTTATGATTTTCATAGAACTTAATGATCTTTGCTTGTATCTTTGTTATGCAGTTCATGCAAGGAACTTGTGAGGAATGCTTTGGGTTATCGTATGCAGTTCATCCAATTCAATAACTTAAGGAAAATCTGAGGGTTAATTAGTGCAGTTCACGGTTAATCTAGGGCGTTGGGAATTCATGGTTAATTGAGAAGCAATTGGAAATCGTTTTATATGCAAGTGTGGCATGTGTGGAGAAGAACCCCTTAGCTAGCTTTCCATCCATTCAATTCAACCAAATTCGTTTTAAAATCTGTTTTGTTTTACAAAGTTTTGTTTTGTTTTCAAATTCGTCAAAACCAATTCCCCCTTTACTTTGTTGAGTCATATTAGTTAGAAATCAATTTAGTTTGTGTTTTTAAGTGTTTTGAGTCAAGTTAAAACCTAATTTCGTCCAAGTTTGTGTCTAGTGTTCAAAACTGCCCAGAAAGTGTTTTTAAGGCAGTTTTGAGTGTTTTGGTGCTGTTTTGAGTCTTTTGGTTTGTTTTAGTGTTTTAAAGTTTAGTTTTGCATTCTTTAAGTCTAGTTTAGTGTTTTAAACTTTGTTTTTACATTTTTGAGTCAGTTTTCAAGTGATTAAGCAATCCCTCCTAATCCCCGGCCTAGAACGATCGCTACTTACATACTTACTACAATTGATAAAAAGAGGGTTTAATTTGTGTGCTTATATATTTCGCATCACCCAACGCAAGGTAGCCCATATTCAATAGGCCCAAGCAGCTGCAGCAATTGGAGTAGCCCATCATTTGCAGGCCCAAGGCTAGCGTGTTCCAAAGCTGAGCCCAAGACCCGCAGGCCCAAGCATCGCCAAATAGAGGCCCAGTGCCCATGCGCTCCAGCGGCCCAGCTCGCGCCCACGGTCTGACCCGTGCTTACGACCCGACCTGCTCCTGCGGTCCAAGACTAGCAACCCAAACCGGTCCAAGACTAGTTCAGCGGTCTCGACTTCAGATTTCTGGATCGATGATTGAACCTAGGGTATTTTCACCCTATTTCTTTGCAGATTTGACATTTCCCAACTTAAATCTCTCTCTAGAGTCCATTACACTTCCACTACTCAAGGAGACGCATACTGTTCAAGCTCTTCCAACCCAAATGGCGAATAACACTTGTCTCGACAAGTCATAGAGTTGACAAGCGCCCTCACGTAGTAGACGACCTTGGTGAATCAGCTCTTGCAAAGTACCGAGATGCAGCGTGCCCAAAAGAGGTGTTCCGAAGTAGGACAAGGGCAGACGATGAACCTTTCCAATAGTGTCCCGGTAAACAGCCACTTAATCAGTCATGAACCGAGCATTTTGGCAATGTTCACTCCCGAATGGGCTCCCAAGATAGCGTATACTCTCGTTTTAGCACGCAGAAGAGCGTGCACTCTCGGTTAGGCCTACGGACGAGCATACATTCACAGTTAGGGCTAGACTTCGATAATCAGCATGAACAACCTTCCAGAGCAAGTGTTCATTCGTGTCTAGGCCCGTAAGGAGCATCATCCAGCTCACATCAGAGTAAGCAGCACGACGGACGGAGAAAACCAGTCACTCAATCTGGCTCAAGTACAATTAGCAGCCTGCAAGGAATTTGCTTGCCTGTTAGGAATGTACCATATGTATTGCAACCGCTGCATAGACGAGTTGAACACATGGAATAGCAGCCTAGACCAGTAGGCCATAACCGGGGGAGTCGAGAACTCTGCTACCTCAACAAAGGCAAATTCAAGAAGAAGTAAAGAGGCTCCTGACCGAGCGATTGCGTGATTTCCAACGTAACGAGGTCACTGATGAGGCATTATAACGAGACATGACCAACATAAGTTGGTCACCCTTCACAGACGAGATTGAGCAGGCAGAGCCTCCATGCAAGTTCAGTATGCCACATTTCACATCCTTCAAAGGAGATAGAGACCCGGAGATACACTTGAAGCACTACTGAAGCACAATTGTCATTTATAGGAACAATGACGCTCTCATGTGCAAGATATTCGCCACTACTTTACAAGGCGAGATGCAAGATTGGTTCCACACCTTAACGCCACAATCCATCCGGAGTTTTGATGAGTTTTCTTTAGTTTTCACCAAAGTGGATTCATCATATCGCTCGATCAAGAAGAAGTCTGATCACTTGTTCAATGTGAAGAAGAATCCAAAAGAGTTGTGCCGCGACTATGTGAAGAGGTTTAAAGTAGAGAAGGCAAAGATAGTCATATGCGATGACTCGATAGCTAGTGCAACCTTCCAAAAATGACTCAAGTAGACCACCTCTTATTTGTAGAATTGATCATGAAAGAAGGTCTAACTTTGGTAGACTTTTTCGCTCTGGCAAATAAGCATGCACTTTGGGACGAGGCTCGATGATCAGACAAGGCACCTGAGTAGCCTCGAAGAGAATCAGCAGTAGCTCAAAAGAATGAGGAAATGAAGCGATGCACCGCAAAACATCTGAAGATGGCGCAATACCTAGAGAAGGTACGAAAGTAACTTGAGGCATTTTAGACTTACACCCTCACTCAAGTTCAGCGGGCAGACAATGCCCACGTGGACGCGCTAGCCGGCCTAGGCTCTGCCCTGGACCATCAACTTAAATGATCTAGGCTCTGATGATCGTGGCAATTGATTACTTCACCAAATGGGTGGAAGCAAATCCTATGACAACCACAACTCAGACGGACATAACGCGTTTCATATGGAGGAACATCATTTGCCGATTTGGCATCCCTCAATCGATCATCACAGACAACGGCTTGCAATTAGTAGGCAAAGATTTGGTGAAGTTCTCCAGAAATATGGCATCAAGTAGCACATGTCCACGCCAAGGTATCCCCAAGGCAATGGGCAGGCCGAAGCATCCAACAAGATGATTCTTAACTACCTTAAGAAATCCATCTTCGACAAGAAGGGAAAATGGCCAGATGAACTTTCCGGATGCCTATATGCGTATTGCACAACCAAACGACGAACAACCAGTGAGACTTATTTCTCTTTGGCATTTGGTTCAAAATCAATCATTCATCCCAATGTCATCGTGCCAAGTATCAGCACTCTACTGCCAAGCATCGAGCAAAATTGAAAGGAGATTGCCACAAACTTAGATCTGGTAGAAGAGAAATGCAAGAAGGTCATCACCCGCATTGCAGCCTACTAGCAGCAGCTCATCTCCAGCTACAACAAAAGGGTCAAGATCCGGTAGTTCCAACCTGAAGATCTAGTCCTAAGAAAAGCATTCATCACTGCCCGCAGAATAGATCTGGCAGAGAAGAAACGCAAGAAGGTCATCACTCACATTGCAGCCTAATAGCAGCAGCTCATCTTCAGCTACAACAAAAGGGCCAAGATCCGGCAGTTCCAGCCTGAAGATCTAGTCCTAAGAAAAGCATTCATCACTACCTGCAGAGAATGCTCTAAAAAAGATTGATCCCATCTGGGAAGGTCCGTACAAGATCAGCAGAGTAGGCAACAAGGGTAGTTACACCCTCGCCACCATGAACGAAAAAGAGATCGGGAAGTAATGGAATGCCTATAATTTAAGGAAGTACTATGCGTGATCTCCCGCTACATCAAAACCTGAAAACTCAAGCAGCTCAACGGGCACCACCTCACAAGCTAAGGACTATCCAGTTGTTATGCAGTTCCTACCTTACATCGAAGTTCTCATTCGTTTCACTCGTTTTTCAATGAGGAAGTAATTTACAACTTGGCTCGGCTGTATACTTACAACAATTGATCACACCTGCACTTCAAAAGAAGACTGCGCCCTTCTTTGGGATTTATTGCAGGAATTACTCCCCTATGGAGACCAACTATGCTCTCCAGTGCGAAAGGGTAAACCAAATCCCCGACACCCACATGGGTTTGTTCTCTAATGCGAGAGGATAAGCTTTACACTCCGAATATCCAGAAGTGGATGAATCGAGTTGCCCTGGTGTAACTAGGTGCACGATGGCTTGCGTCGGGATTCCTAGAAGTAGCCACAATGGTCTTTTTCAAGGCTTAGTTAACTAAAAGATTTTGGGTCTCTTGGCCTAATCCTTGAAGAACTAGGACTTAGAGACGAATGAGGCACATTACCCAATACGCCCAATGGACGGCTGCCCTGGAACCTTTAAACTGCTACTGAGTACATTAAGGTAGCCTACGGTTTCCGAAAGATTGCCTAAGGCTTGCCCTTCGAGCAGTAAGCCACGCTAAACTTATACAACTGCACATTTTTGTGTAAGGTTAAACAAGTTAGTGTGCATATACAAAGCTCTATCCACTGCCGACATCCTATGGAGTCAATAAGCTTCACCTCTGCCAAGTGCGGAATGATCGTTTAGATCTATACTAATTCCTAAAGTGTTGTGATACTTGCTATGCAACCCACGAAATTGGTTACAAAAAAGACAAGGAGTTTACTCGGACCTTTGCTTACGAAATTCCATACAACTGCGTACTTTTGATACGAACGGTTAGCGAATTTCATAACCCAAAAATCTTTAGTATGTTGTGATGTAGACCACACAACTTAAAGGATTGAAGAAAGCCAAGGTTAACAGCCAAGTGGTCACGCGGACTCGTCTGCTTCTGTAAGTAAGGCGTCCGGCTGTCGACCCTATGGCTAACAACTTTACAAAATTGATAAACAAATAACAAAGGTTGAAGGAGTTCAAGCAAAGGAAAAAGCAACAAGGAAAACAAAGAAAATCCTAAAGGCTACCTAGAAGACTACTATTCAGTAGCTTGAACATCCCATGACTACTCGGTCGCCACACCTTCAGCAGCCGCGACGCTCTCAGCAATGGCATCACCCAACACTTCACCCCCTGCTGCCCCAGCCCGGGCACCAACTTCTCCGACTATTTCCCCAATGGAAGCCTAAAAAGTAAAGGTAAGCAAGTCTTCTAGAGAAATAGAGAATGTCTCGAAGAGATGATCTACGTAACCCAGCTTGTAGAAATCGGCCTGACTCTGAACAAATGAAGCCTCGAGCCCTTCAGCTGCTCGTTATCCTCGAGTAGACCAACACGGACGCGCTGCAGCTCATCCACTTATTTCTTCATACTTTCGTTGATCTTCAGTGGAGTTCCAACACTTGGGATTCAAGCCTATCGACGATCTTCTTGAAGTGGATCACTTAAGTATAAGCAGCAATCAACTCATCATCCTTTGGATAAGTAACGAAATGAAGCTCGAAAACAGCACGCTCAAGATCTTGAATCTGAGGTATGTAATATCCAATCTCTTTCTCTGCACTTTCATACTTAACTTGGATCACGTCAAGCCTAGTCTTTAAGTCAATGATCTCTTGGCGAGCGGTCTCAAGCTTCAGAGAAGTGGGGGCAGAGATATTAGATCTCTTCAAAGTAACAAGCCCAGACTCCAACTTCTTGATCTTCTCGGCAGAGCAATAAGCTTCAGCTGTTATAGTCTTTGCCACCTCTTTGGCAGCCTTAGTATCCTCTTGGTCAAAGAGCATAGCAAGTAGGGCAATCATTCTATATTCGGTTGTATGCTTTGCAAAGGAACTTGGGCAACAACCCCTTTAACGCCATCAACAAGCTTGGCACACACGTCCATGTCTTTAAGCAGATCTGGTTTCAAGAGCGCATAAATATCAGTAAATCAGTCTCAGCAACGAGGGAAGTGGGCTGTGTCGCCACTTTAGCAACAGAGTCCACCTTATCACTCTTCATAGTGGCAAACATCTCAGAATGCGAACTAGACTTAGTTCCTGATGGACGTCTTGGCACAAATTTCAGCACTAGGGGCACGATGGAACCTCTACGCTGAGCAATCCTATCAACAATCGTACTGGCCACCTTTTGCATGGCAGGCATCACCGGCTCAGATCTAACAGCCCAATCTTTCTTCCTCTTGGAAAAAGTCAAATCATTCATAAGCCTATCGACAGTAAGTGGACCCCCACGAGCAGCGGATGAGGCTTTTTCTCAACCAGCATATCTTGAGTAGGTGGGGAAGATCTTTTCTTTCCACCTTCATTCACTGTAGGCTCCACGACAATGATCAAATAAGCCAATGCCTCATCCTTAATCCGTTTTATCTCCTCTCTCGGGGGTAGCCCATCTTTCTCCTTGTGAAGAGGACTAAGCAGCCAACGCCATTCACGGTACTCAGAAGGGATACCTAGAGTAACATGCACCTTCTTCATATCTGGAGAAGTCTTGGGAGTTTAGCCGAATTCTGAATCTACATAAGCAGAGGAGGACAATCAATAAATCAGATAGCAGCTCAACAAAAGTACAAAGAAGCTTAGAGACTAGGCAGCCAACTTACCGGTGATGAAAATCGTCGGAACACGCAGCTCAGGGGAAGAATCAAACTCATACTCTCCACTTATCTCTAAAATCTCCTTAGCCAGTCATGATCTCCCTTGCTCGAATGATTGAAAAGCCTATGGCAGGATCGCAGTTGCCTAACTCCTTAAATGTGGCCTATGTCAAAGAAGTACCAGAATTCGTTGACGGTCAAATCCAAGTCGAAGAATTGGCTTAGATTGAGGAACCCCACCATCACACGAACCGCATTTGGAGAATATTGAACGAGGGCACACTTCATGGAGCAAAGCATTTCTTGGAAGAAACGCGGCATGGGAAAAGTAAATCCCAACATGAAGTAGTAAGGGTGAAACTTGATGGCCCTCCGAGCCCCACTACATGGCTCACGACTGCTACCTTCCTTGACATGTTTCACTCGCACCCCCGACAGAATGGCATACCTATATGCCTTAAGAAAGTCTCTAAATGAGTCATTGGAGCTAGTTTTGAAGTGAGCAGCCTTGAAGTAGCCCACCTTACTCAAAGACCCGCCTTGACGATACAATGGCGACACACCATCAACACTCTTATGGCTTGAGGAAGACATGCTTAAGGAAATTTTACAAAGACATGAGGAAAATTCGTTAAACGGCTGCATAAAAAAAAAAAATCAGCGCATCAGGCTCTATGACCCAAAGGCCAAGTCACGGCCCAAGATTGTAGAAGCCCAGCAGCCGCGCCAGGCCCCACAGCCTGGTCTTTCTTCTCTTTAACATGGGACCAGGCATAACGGCCCAGACCCATCGCCTCTCAATCTCGTGAAGGAAATTTTTGTGGAAAACATGTTCATTTAAGCAACATCAATAGCATGCTATTAACAATTAAAAGGCGGAATCATGCTTGCATGCACTTAAAAACAAAACATTAACCATGAAATTCAAAGCCTAGTAGATTGGTGAACCAAGACTCAACTCAAATCAAAGTGAGTTGAGAAATATATACCTTTGTAGATTCCTCTTTGCAAAAGCAAAGGCTAATCACCCAAAGAGAGGGCCTTCATTCCTTGCATCTAAAATCTATGGATTTGGATGGAAGAATAGGTTTCTCCAAGTTCCCAAAATTGAGAACCTCTAAGTATCTTCACCAAGGTTAGATTGGAGAAGAAATGAGTGACCTTGGAGTAGTAGGATTGCTAGATTCACCCTCCAAGGGGGGCGGCCTCCTAAAGAGAAAAGGAGAGACATGTTCTCTCCAATTTTCTCCAAAAGAACCCATTATGAATTTTAGGCTATAAAGTTCTTTATATAGTCACTTCATTTAAGTGACCTAAAGAACCAAAACCCTATTTTCATCTCAAGGCCGGCCTTAGGGTGTTATTGGGCTAATTGGGCATTTGTGAATTATTATTCATTAAGTTGTCATACAACTTAAGTCAATGGGCTTGACGTTCGAAGCCCATTGGGCCTTAAGGTCCAAAACTATCCTAAGGTCTTTAACGAACTTATTCGTTTGATTAATTAACATATTAATTAATCCTTGCCATAAATAATTAAACCATTTAATTATTCTTACTCATCTCCGTTGATACTTCAATCTTTACCTTACACGGTGTACGATCCATTAGGTTCCTTTTAGCGAGGCAGTGGGCGACTTAGAACTCTTTCAAATCGATTGTGAATTGAAACTTACTTTCAATTCTCCCTTTAGTGATTATACACGTTTAGGGCTTCCACAAACCATGAGTGACACCTAGCAGCATGTCATGGTTACCCAAGCTAATCAGAAGAGGTAGAGAACCTATTCAGTTTAGGATTACAAATGCAATACGGTCTTTCTCTAATACAATACTCTTGACCACATTGTTTGGTTTGATAGTTTATTCATGTCTACTATCCAATGTGATTCGTGTGCTTATATGATTACCTTGAATGTGATTTGGAACGCCTTCCTAAATCTCATTCATACTCTGGCCAGAGATTCTTAATCATATCATAGAGTATTCTCCCCCAAACGGTTTGAAGGTTAGAGATCCCTTGTTGCGCATTCACTTGCCTCTATGGCTAAGTGGCTTAACCCCAACTATGCCGTGGACACCCCGATGGGGTGACTTTGACATAATCAAAGATCAAGGACTTAACCACAAGACAACTGTGATGCCTCAGGTCAAAGGACTACTTTGCATTATCCCAACCATGAGTTCTCATGTGACATGAATATGAGAACTCTTCGTTGATCGTGTTCAGTGAACTCATTCTCTATTGAGCACCTACATGCTTATCTTGATGTCACACACACCAATGACTCGAGACTAGTCACTCTCCCTGAGAAAAGACACAGCACGTACTGATCTTAACGGACTGTCAATGCCCAATTGGCAATCCTATGATCAGGAACGTTTAGGATGTGTCTACGAAAGAATGGTCTCATGAATCTAACTTCTTTAGATCGTATTCTCCCAATCACATATTCCTTGGACTTTATCGTTTAAGCATATAACATTTATATGAGACGGCTTAAACAATAATCTTTGCCCTTGATATTAAACTAGATTAGTTTAACATATGAAATGTCCGTAAAGTATCATCATATGCTTGGCTTTAGGGCACATTTCCAACATCTCGGCCCAAGCCGAGAGTTTCTTGACCCAAGCTGAGCCCCAACTCGCCTCCGTGACCTATGCCACTGCACCCAAACCTCGGCATGCGCCGAGTCGCTGCCAGACCGAGCTGACAACAGCAATGTCGTGGCCCTCTCCAACCATTTTTTCACACATCCTCGACCCCCGTCGAGCCAAATTTCAAGCCCCGAGGCTCCCAAAAATTAAGAAGACAAGGAAAATTAAAATTTTTCTTACCTTGGTGTGGCGTGAAGACAAGGAAAGCAACGAAAGACGGTCATTTGCACGAGCAAGTGTAAAAGATTGCTAGGGGAGGGGGAACAAATATCCTCTAGCTTTCTCTCTCTTGTAGGGTAGACTAAATTGCTCTCTAAAGTTGATTTAATCATCTGCTTAAGGTAGACTTAAATAGACTTTAGAAGTAATTTATTTCCCTTTCCTATAAGGACCTAATTTCCAATTAATGAAGGAATCTACATCAAAATAAGAAACAATATTATGTTTCCTAAAGCAAGGGAAGATCTCTACACCTGCTGCCCTTTCCTGCGAGCAGCCCAATAGGTGTGGGGGCATTTATGGAGCCAAGAATAATCAATGAGGTGACACGTGGACTTTTGGGTAAAAATGACAAAATTACTCTCAAGGCACACCGAGATTCCCACGTGCATGCAACAGACAATAACGGCTTAATCAAGGAAGAGTCAAAGGTGATCAAAATGGTTTTTATTTAAATCCCTCTCATCACTCCTCATCAAATCCTCACTCAAAAGGTAACTCCCAATTATCGTTTTTAAGTTAGGATTGATTGCCAAGTTAATTGCAAGAAATTATTTCACATAATATCTTGCAATTAAACTCATAATTCTACCAATAATGGCCGGTCCCTATTCTCCAATTAGGCTTGGCCACTCCCTTGTAAATAGTCTCATTTTCTCTACCAAAAAGCTTGTTCTCCTAAAAAATTCCTAAACACTTTCTCTCTCAAATTATAACTTTGGCATCGGAAATATTTCGGCCAAAGCTCCCCCCCCCATTCATCGTGGGCACGTGAGGCTTTTGGCCTTAATCTTAGGTGTTATTATTTTGTAGGTGCATTTTCGTCAAAGGAGAAGACGGTGGAAATTTGCATCCACAAATACATCTTTTTGCTGGCGGAAACCAACGGTGGCACGCCCTTCATACAACAATCGCATGATTCACTAATGAATGCCAAGGTGTGAAGCTTATAATTGAGAAACAAACTACTTAGCAAGGTATTATGTTTGTTTTCACTGGTTCGGTTCACCTCCCCACCTCTCTAATAATATCTTGTGTATAAAATATAAAAGAGAAATTTTATTTGGACCTATTTGTTTTAGCTTTGCGCCCAACTAAACAATTTTCTTCACCAAACTTTTCAAATTTGCCCCTAAATAAATAAGGAAAGAAAAATTTCTGACGAACCCAAACCAAACGTCGGCAAAAAATTTCCACGTGTTCGTCAATGACCGTTATTTCCTTCCATTCCTTTCTTTCCCCTTTTCCTTCTCTTCGTCCATGTTTATCATACCCTTGAGAAGAATAGTAATCAGCATACTCTACTGCCGTTGGTGCTCCCATTAACTCCACTGCACATCGACCTCTCTCTCTTTTCCGATCGATCAAATCTAAGATCGCATAGAAAAACAAGAAAGAAAGAAATAAAGAAAGATAGAAAGAAAGGAGAGATCAATAATCACCAAAGCACTGACTTTTCTTTTTGCAAAAACAAATAGAGAGGTTCAATGGTAAAAGCCTCATTTTTCTCTGTTCCTCTGGTTTCCCCAATGGTGTCTAGAGCCATCCCACAATTTTTATTTTTTTTTAACTCTTTTTATTTATTTAAGGGTAAATTTTTTATTATTTTTTTAAGCAAAATTTAAGGGTAAAGTTAAAATTTTGTTAAAAACATGTGATTATTGGAATGATAAATCGACGAATGGCTGCTGATGTGATTTTGGAGGGTATTTTACATGATATTTGGCACCTTGCCAGCTGTATAGAATCCGTGAAGTTTGTGTTTTCTCATCATGAAACCAATAAAGCGGCGCACGCTGTAGCGGTTTTCTTTTATTAGGCAGTGGTTCTTTTATTTGAGATTGTATTGGTTCTAATTTTCTTTTTAATATTCTTACTGAGGATGTAAACTTATCTATTAGACTTGATTGAATAAAATTCATCTTTTGACAAAAATTAAAAAATATGGAATACACGGCATATTTTCATTGAGTTAAATCACTTATATCAAATACGAGATATTTTTTAATTGGATCAAATTAGAAAGTTAGTATACAATATACTCGGTACTAATATTATCCAAATAAAATTTCCCACTAAAAAAGGGCCCGGGAACCCAATTTCCATTTATACCTATTGGCTATTGAGTAAATTGTCGGTTTACCCCCTGAACTTTCACCTCACTTTCGATTTCCCTCCTGAACTTTTCTATTGGAAAATTAAGGACTCAAACTAATTTTTTTAGTCAATTTGCCCCCTACCGTTAGTTTTTCATATATTCCATCCATATTTCCGTTAAGTGAGACCATGTGCACAACATGTGAGGGTAGTTAAGGGCCTGTTTGGTATCCTACTCAAAAACTTGAATTGTTCTTAAAACTAATTTTCAGGATCATCTCTTAGAAACAGTTTTTTTTAGGTTTCAAAAACTTGTTTGGCATTGAACTTAAAAGCTGTTTTTGAATCTAAAAATTTGAAAACTTGTTTGGTTTAACTCTTGAAAACAGCTTTTTTTTTTTTTTCTTTTCTTTTTTTTTCTTTTTTCCAATTATGTATTTGTTTTAAGATATACAAAACATATGAAATTAAACCTTAAACATACTATTTTGATATCTATGTGCTAATACAACACATATATGTTCGATAATCAAATTAAACTTCAAGTCTTAGATAATAAATATTACATTAAAACATTATAGAAAACCAATAAACTTTGAGACTAATTGTTATTGACGTAATCAAGCCACATTGATCCGGCTATGTGGTCTCTAACATCATTCATAACATTGTCGTCATTCAAATGCATGTTTTCCCCTTCTTGATTAGCCCCCGAGCTTTCTTCATCTACCACATCAACATCATTGTCTTCAAATTGTTGAAACAAAGTATCATTCCTTGATTGCATTCTAATGAAATTGTGCACGGCACAACATGCAACGGGAATGCGTCTTTGCTTCCTAATTGGATAATTTGGCATCAACTTTAGAATAGGGAAACGATTCTTAAGCACTCCAATGCATCGTTCAACAACATTACGTAGTGATGAGTGCCTAAAGTTGAACAATTCCATTGCTCCTCTTGGACGTTTACCTCTTCCTCTAAAATCACGCAAGTGATAACGCACTTTGCGATATGGTGCAAGAAACCCACTCATGTTGGCATTGGAAACCTATTCTCTTCTCTTGTTATTGCATCCATCAACACTCTCGAGTCATTAGCCGTTCCTTCCCATCCGGTGTAGACATATGTGAACATCATGTCAAATGAACATGCCAACATAATATTTTGTGTCACACTAACTTTTCTACCTCGGTATGAAATTTGTTTTGATGAAGGAGCCCATGCACTGATATGTGTTCCATCAATAGCACCAATGCAATTCTACCATTTTATAGTTCAAATCATAACATATTAGTACACAAAATATAGTTTACTTCAACCTAAGTTGTTATTCTAGAGCTTTAAACATGCATCTTTATAGGTTTTGTAGAAAAAATGGTCATGATCTAACTAAATAATAAAATGTACTTTATAAATATATTACCTGAAACCATGGGTCATACTTTGGATTTCCCAAAATCTCAGAAGGTGTCGCATCCATATTTGGAGGTTGAATTATATGAGTACCAAGTCGACATATTGCTTTGAGAACTCGATTAAATTGTCTTGACACAGTCTCTTTCGAATGTTGAAAAGTTTCAGCAATTACCCTGTTGCGGATTGTATGACTGATAGTAAACAAGAACATGCATACGGCCTCCTCCACACAAACTGATCTATCATCTTGTAGAAAGTTCATCTCTCTCAATGTCGAGCATAAATTCTTGAATGTGTTTTTATCCATCCTAATAATATCAAATAACCTATGTGGATGTCCATTCAATAAATCTATCACATATTGGCGGCCTGAAAAATGTGAAGTCATGCATGGCTCTTTATTTAAACGTGAGTAATGATCATATAATCTTGTAACTAAAAGCAACTCTCCAAGTGAATCATCCAAATCAGATGATGAATCACTTTCTGAACTTGAATCATTGTTGTCCACTTCATTTGAATCCATCCTATATAGACAAACAAATAATTATATTCTACAACTATCATGTAATTAATAGCTAAACAAAGTAACAAGACAATACTATAGGATAATAACATAACATTAATCATATTACCAACACTAGTCATTTCCATACTCATTTAATTATAGTTCATCATAAAGCAAAAGATCTCAATACCAAACACAAAAGCATATCCATAGTCATCTTACTAACCCTCATCATATTACCAACACACTAACTAACAACCAACTTGGACTATTGAGTTTTCTTACTAGGGCTCTAACTATTCATTTTAGACTATTGAGCCATAATTTTTTCCTCGACTCAGACATCTTCATAAACATCCTTCTCCAATCCGAGCTAGTGAACTTCTCCAAAGCTTTCAAATAAGCGGTATCATCAACATCTTCCATGCCCTCAAGTACTTCCATACAATCTTCAATGGTACTTAACTCTCTTAATGGGGAGGATATTTCCTTTTCTCTTTTACGCTTAACCTTTTCCAATGTAGCCTCAGTCTTGGCATCAAGTGACTTTGCCCAAGCTGCAAGAGCTTCGTCCATTTTGGTTGACTTGGATGATTTTGACTTTGAGGAAAGATCACTTGGAGGGAAAAGAGCACAACGCTTGGTACTGGTTCCTTCATGTCCCTCACTAAAAGCCTTTGAACCACTTCCAGTACTTTGTCTAATGTGTGCACCAGTGGTAAGAAACTCAGCTTCTAATTCTCTCTCAGAATCAGAATTTGGAGGAGAATTGGTGGATGCATACTGCATTTGGCCAGTAGCAGTGGTATTATTGAAAATCTGTCCAAGCACCTCATAATGAGAACACCCTTTGCTACGGAAACGGCTAGCAAACTTGTTTTTCTGTAAAATTTTAATATAGGTTGACCACACTTAGAAAATAATATTATATAATGCATATCTATAAAGAAAATACATTATATAATACAATAAATACCTTAATATAAGCTGCCCAAACTTCGTCCGATGCTTGAACAGTGTTTGCAACAGGGTCCCAACCCATCCCAGTATGATTAACAAGCTTGGCAAACTCACGGTGAATCTTCCGCAACCGATTATATTTTTGCTTCAATTTTTCACGAGTGTATCTCTTACCATATTTGTCAAACAACTTCATGCTAATCGCATCCCACTGATTCTTTTCTAAAGTGTTGGTTTGCAAGCCTTTTTTTGTCTCTTCATACAACATACTAATAAAGTAGTCTTCAATAGGTTTTGGCCAATTAGCTTTATCATCAAGGTCATTTTCAAAGTCCTTGTTTGACATCTCAAACACGTACTAGAACAATGTAAACAGAAACATCGAAATCAATACAAAGCTAAAATCTACATTCACTTATGAATGATAATGCTGAAGTATAATATTACAGTAATCGTAAACACCAATGGTATTTGATGCATAAGACACAAATTACACACCAATCATCAAATATGAAAACTGTGATCAAAATTGATGGTAAAGCAGATCAAATAGTAAGGAAAGGCCAGTGAAGCCAATCCAAATGTCAATACCCATTTCAGATCAAACACCTTGTATTTTTCAAATGGAACAGAGACAATTAGGTTGACACACACTACTACCACAAGTGAAAAGAATCTTCCCACTCATATTTCAAATGGAACAGAGACGACTTGACTATACAAATTCAAATCTCCAATCTTGGTCAATACAACCAAAACTCATGGCCACTCATTCAGGTATCCAAGAGAATGGTAAAGAAAAGAAAACAAAATTATGACAGTTCTGAATTTGGGTTTCAAAGTACAAACCTGCAGTTTGGTGCTTCAATCAGCAAGCTGTTAATATCTTAATGAATATTAACAGTACTATGGATGATCTTATGTTTTCAACCACCCAAAAAAAATTTTAAAAGGAAGAAACACCCAAAACAAACCAGTGGAAAAGCTACTGGAATGACTCAATTTCGATAGCAAGCAGAACACTAGCACAACAATGTAAACCTATGACTCAAATTCTAGACTAAATTCATGCATTTTTCATGTTTCATTAGCATTTGGTCAGGGGATTCTTTAAGAATGCAAGGGAAATGCTGACCGGATTATATTTGGTTCATGAAGAACAATTCTCGATATGGGATTATCCAGAAAACCAAGAAAAATCATATCAATACGTTTTTTTAACAAAATTGAAAGAGAAAAAAAAATTGCAGGGCCTCCAAGTAAATTCCAGATAAACCCATCACTCCAAGTAGATTCCAAGTTCGAGATTTACATACCTCGAACCGAAGGTGGCTAATTCTAAAGAAATTTTGCAACATTTTCCCCCAATTTTCCCAATAGTTGCCTAATTCTAAAGAAACCCAATAAACCCAGCTGCAATAGACCTCCAAAACCACCAATAAAAACACAAAATTGACCAATTATACAAACAATCAAACATTCATGCAATTCAACACAAACAGATAATACAGAAAACAAGAGAGAGAGAGTTACAGAAAATTAAATCCGAAATCGAGTCACAAATATGCAAGGTGAAATGGGTCTCTTCGAATTGGATTGAGGAATTGCAGTCTCAAAGACCCAGAAACTCAAAAAAAAGGGATTACCTGTTCGTCTTTATCCTTGGTAGTTCGTTGTTGGTGAGGCGCAACGCCGGTTCATGGTCTGCGCAGCACAGCTCAGACCTCCATCGCGGCACAGGAACTGAACTCGTGAAAAAAAAAACCCTAAAACCTGACTTTTGTTGTTTTCAAATTATAATGGGCTGTTTTTAAAAATTTTTAAGTCCAGTTTTGCAAAATGGGCCTACCAAACATGTATTTTTACCTTAAAACTTAAAAATTGTTTTTGAGTTAAAAACTTTGGACTCAAATCCAATACCAAACAGGCCCTAAGTTATTTTACTCTTAAAAATGATTAAAAAACTGAAAATAAAAAAAAAACAAAACTTTCCTTCTATTTTTTCCCGCTAATTCCTATCCTCGATTTTATTTTTCCCTCTCATTCCTTTGCATGAGAAATGACATATGGTGTTATTGTCTACCATTTTTATTTTCTCTAACAAATTAATAATTTGACAAATGCTAATGGTGCTATTGTCTTCAAAGCAGTACATTAATATAAGAAACCCTAGTCTTTTTTATGGACATGTTTCTTATATTAATGTACTACTTTGGAGACAATAACACCATGAGCATTTGTCAAATTATTAATTTGTTAGAGAAAATAAAAATGGTAGTACATGCTTCAAGAAAAAGATTAACTTAGCTACATATGAAGACAATAACACCATATGTCATTTCTCATGCATAGGAATGAGAGAGAAAAATAAAATTGAGGATAGGAATTAGCGGGAAAAAATAGAGGGAAAATTTTTATTATTATTTATTTTCAATTTTTAATCATTTTTAAGAGTGAAATGACTTAACTATCCTCACATGTTGTGCACATGGTCTCACTTAACGGAAATATGAATGGAATATATAAAAAACTAACGGTATGGGGGAAATTGGCTAAAAAAATTAGTTTGAATCCTTAATTTTCCAATAGAAAAGTTCACGAGGGAAATCGAAAGAGGTGAAAGTTCATGGGTAAACCGACAGTTTACCCTTGCCTATTTAAGTTTCAATCTTCATTCCGCGGGCAAATTTCATACAATCTTAGGGTTTCTCTGTAAAGCATGAGCTTCACCCAATTCGATGGCAGTGCGGCCTTCTCTGGCGGTGGGTTCATGCCCCCTCAGGCCACCCACACAGGCACCGACACCACTTTCTCTTCCACCAAGGTAACTCTGGTTCCTCTGTTTTTGGTTCCCGAGAAACCGCCGGAAACTTGAAACTTTCAGTGCGGCAATCGGGGGTTACACCACTCTCTTTGGCTAAGAATTTTGTGGACTTCTAGGGTTTTAAATTGATGGGTAGTTTACGAAATCGTTCATTTTCTCATGATTTCCATTTATAGCAACCAAACAGAGACATAGGGATATGTGTGTTTTGTATTCTTTGAGATTGCATTGCTCAATTACAGCACCACTGTATGTCTTCTTAAGAAATTACAGATGTGTGTATTATTCATAGACCAATTAAAGCGCGGTTATTAAGGTGTTTGTGATTCATTTTTTCAGAATCGTGACATCCAGACATTGCTTCCACTGACAGTGAAGCAGATAACTGATGCTTGTGTCTCAGCAGTTGATAAATCAGAATTTGTTATTGACAGTGTCGACGTGAATAATGTGGGTTTGTTGTTTCTGTTTTTCTTTTTTGTTTTTAAATCGTTGGTGTCGGGTTTTATTTTAACTTTTCATGTCTTCAGGTTACACTTGTTGGGATGGTGCGTGAAAAAATTGGAAGAATTACAGATGTTGCTTTCTTTCTTGATGACGGAACTGGAAGGATGGAGTGTAACAAGTGGTGAGTTTTATCAAGCTTTTCTTTTCATTGGTTTGTTTGTTATATGTTAGTGAGTTTCTTGATTCTATGTGAATTATGGTTTCTCGTGTTTTGTAGGTTTCATGAAGCAAAAGACGCAAATGAAATGGAAAGAATCTTGTATGCTTCTTTCTTGCTTACCAGTTGCACCTCTTTCTGGACTGTACTTGCATTAACAAGTAGATTTTAATGTGTTTGTCAAACGTTTATTTAAAGAAAATCCTCTCTTGTTTTTCACCGTCTTTGAATTATAGTAAATATAAAAATACCTGGACAGCTGTTAGTTTTATATAAAAGCACTTAGAGAGCTCAATTGGAGTTAAAAAAAAAAACCTCAACTATACACTTGACATTTTCTAGCTTGTTTTTAGTTGCGACATTCCTTTGATGCCATACTCCCATTGAAAGTTAGTAGGTGTGTTTCTGAAGTATTGGTTTGAAGTGTTTTAAGTGTAACATTATCAAGGGATTATATGTGGCAATTATGTAAGTTGCAAAACTGCTCATATTCTGATTCATTTTATTCCATGTTTCTCTGATTTCATACTATGAATTTCATGAAATAAGTTAGTTTTTTCTATTTTCTGTATCATAAGTTGCATCCTAACATTTATCTTTGATATTAGGGATGGAATGTATGTCCGGATTCATGGACGCTTGAAGAGCTTTCAGGGTAAGAAGACCCTAAATGTCTTCTCTATTAGGTACAATTCTACACCCTTTTGTCTCACGCTTTTTACTTATGAGGATTAGTTCTCTTTGTCTGTCTTTGTTTTGTTTTTTTTTTTTTTTTTTTTTTTTTTTGTGTGTGAAATTCTTTGTCTTGAGGTATTAATAGTATTCTGTTTTCTTTTGTTTATTTGTCTTGTTTAATGTTAGCATTTTATTTTCCTTTTGCTTCATAATGGTCACTTTCAGTAATTGTTTATTTCTTACATAAATGTTATGCTTGAGAATTCTTCATGTCTAGTTTCACAATTCAATTTATGTTAGAAGATGAATAACCATCCCATCATTAGAAAGATTGAGTCAACGGAATCACTTGAAATTGGGAAGAAAATGCAATGGTTGATATAAATTGTCTTGGAAAAGATTAATTTTAGGGAATTGTTATTAGCACTCCAACAATCTCATTTGGCACTCCAAACTTTCTATAACTAGAAAGAAAAATACACTTGTGAGGAGTGTAAAATGAGTTT
Organism: Malus fusca; assembly: GCA_035220775.1. NCBI lineage: Eukaryota > Viridiplantae > Streptophyta > Magnoliopsida > Rosales > Rosaceae > Malus > Malus fusca. The sequence goes on along the minus strand of CM069071.1, from coordinate 24,273,078 downwards.
TTTGGAGTGCTAATAATAGTTCCCTAATTTTAAGGCGAAATTAATGGTAATTATTATATTGGTATTTCTGAGCTAAATTTCGGCCTGTTAACTTTTCATACATATGTGAGAGAATATTAGCACAGCTGCAAATGAATAGGTTTTTCATTTCGATTCTATAAAGTTAGATACGAAGAATATTTTGGTTCATCTTGTGGAAGTAGTTCATGACCCATCATTTGATATGTGGGACAATATGAATGGAGAGAATACAAAATTGAGTAAGCAGCAATACCTGGTTCTGACTAAAAGAATGTTTTACTTCTATCTTTTTGTTATCTTTTTTTGAAGAAGGAGCTTCATAGAGGTTACAAGGTTTCTTGTGATATAGGACAGGTGAAAATAAAATGTCTTATAGCTTGTATGCTTGTATCTGACAGTGTTCTAGTTGTAAATTGAATTTGAGGTCTACCGTGTTTTGATTGTCTTACCGTCAGGAAAATTCCATATCAGTAATATACAATATGTTATACCAAGAATGTCCTTACCGTCAGGAAAATTTCATTCTAATTGTTTGATCTGGCTTTTAAGTTGGGACCAAATCCTTGCCCTAGGTTTCAGAACTTGAAAATTACTAAGTTGTCATTGGATGACTTCATGAAGCAGGGTCAACTTAATTAACCAACCAATACTTCTGATATTATTTATATTGAGGTTTCGAGACTGAAGTTGGTGTAATGTTCAGGCCTGTGAGTGACTATAATGAGATTGCCAGCCACTTCATTGAGTGCATCTATGTCCATTTATACAACAGCAGATTACGGGTATTGGTCTACCCACTGAATATGTGATTTTAGCTTGGCTTGTGTAGTTACATTGATTTGGAAGTATATGATGTGATCTTCTGATGTCTCTGTTAATGTTGTGATAGAAACCACCTGCTGATTTTGGTGTCACAGCGCAACCACATATGACATTTCCAACAAATCAGGTTAGATGTTTAAATATAGATTTTAATACTATGTATTTTTTATTGTTGCCTTACTAGCCCACTTCATTGTTTACTTCAGTTATCTGGCCAATATAGCTTCGATGGACAGAGTAGCATTGAAGTAAAGGTCTTAGAAATTTTGAGCCACCCTTCATACCTGTGAGTACCTATAACCTTGAAAATAGTTATGTATATATTTTTTTATAAGCATATTGCTGTGAAGCGACCCAAGTGGCAAAACAGGCTCAATATTTAGCAGGTAGTTTTGTGTTACCATCAAAACTCCCCGAAACTAAAATCAAACCCAATGAAAACAAATTGTTGATATCGGATGAGTTTTAGCAAACATCTTTTAGCATATTACAATTCCCATGTTGTATGTTTTGCATGGCCTTGTATTGGTTTATAAGGTTATTCTTCTATCTTGTGGGAAGGAAGATGGCTATTTTGGAGGGGGTATGGAGGTTAGCATATCCATTTGGTTGGGTCAATTTATCTCTATTTCAGACAAGAAAAGCACTTGTATTAGCCAAGAGATTTGGTGTATTTAATTGATGAGTGTTGCAAAAACAGAAGAAACAAAATCTTCTACCATAAAATTTATATTTATGTAGATAATGTGAGTCAGTGATAAATACTTATTTGAACTTCGAATGAGATAGTGATACATATTGGCCCATGAGAAGATAGTTTGTCAAATTATTCGCTTACTGGGATATTACTCAGAACTCCACACACATAGGGCAAAACCGAGCCCTGAGCAAGATTGTTTACTCATCTCGTATTCTGTTCGATTATGGAATAATTCGGTTTAGTTTTTCTTCTTGAGCATTAATCTTATGTTAATAGGTGAGCGACAAATAATAATTCTAAATTCGTCTATTAAATGCATAGTGCCCCTTCGTTTCATAGTTGCTTATATTTTTTACAAGACTGGCTATTACTTGTTGGGTAAAACTCAAGAATGTTTATGTGAGTGGCATTTCTATTTTGTGTTGGATAAAAAAATGTTATAGAATATTCGAGGTCATTGTCAAGTGGCTCAAGTTCTCAGATTGAAATTAGGCTGCCGCCTTGTATAGTGCAACAAGGTGTTTCATTTTCAAGTTCTCAGATTGAAAATAGGCAAGGGGTAGGATGCGCTTAAGAAGTTCTGGCATTGCAGATTATGGATGTACTAAATGCATACATATGCGTAGATAATTGTACAGTAGTGTTGATTTGTTTCTTTTGTGTGCAAATGTGTGAAATCCAGCATGTAAGTGTTTCCTTTTGAATTGTAACTAGCTTTGCGTGTTTCCAGTGGAAGGGAAGAGGGGGCGCACCTTGAGGATATAGCACGACAACTGAAAATTCCAGCGAATGATCTCATGTCTCTCTCTCTCTCTCTCTCTCTCTCTCTCTGTGACACACACGCCCACATGCACGCTCACAATTACCTGCACACTAAACCGATATCTGAATCTTACATCTTGTGGCCATCGACAGGTTAGCTATTGACAATCTTGTACAGGAAGGCAAAGTTTACTCAACAGTTGATGACTTTCACTACAAATCAACTGCGAATGCTTGAGTTAGCTCAATACGACAGTTTTAGCCTCAATAAGGTTGCGCTCTTTTACGTTATTCTGTGAAGCCTTGATGGTACAACTAGAAACGCGAGATATACAGAGGATTGCATATTGAAGTAGCTATCAGCACTTTGCCTTTTGTTCGTAGAATCCAAGTATCTTAACTGTAGAAAGCTACTAATAGGGGGGAATTCGTTTTCCACCTGAACACTTGGATGTTCCATTTGTATATATTCTATTCTCTTTTGGATTGATTGTCCAATTCCTCTACTAGATTTGCACGAGGTCACGCAGTATATGAACACTTGGATGCCTTGGTTGGTTGAGTTCGAGCTCATTTCAAGCTTGATAAAACTCATTAAGTTTAACCTCGGGCATAAACTAAGCCCTCATACTGTTGGAGGAACGCCACCTCTAGTTTGTTCAGATTACATTACGCGGTTCATAAATTTCAAAATTTCACTTGTGCATCTGGTTCTTATTTTGGTTAACAATGCACACAATTTTGGAGTTTTGTTTTGTTTACCCTCTAGTCTCCCTTTTACCAAGGGTTTCCTTCTTTTGATAAACATAAATGGGGCCCATAACTATGAATCGAGGCTTACAAAATAGACAGTTCGGATCGTTGAAGTTTAATGTGAAGTGAGCCGTGTAGTTCATATTTTGATCGGGATCTCTTTAGTAAAAAGTCTATATATAAAGATTCTATTTATCATGATTTTTGTTTTCATGATCATCAGATGTTCTATTATTTATGAGCATTACTCTTAGAAGTTGAAGTTTATATCAACAACGATTGAGATTAAAAAAATTAAAAAGTTAATTCATTTAATCTTTTCTCTCTTGATATCATCAAATTAAAGACTCAAGAATTTGCAGCTATTCATTTGACTAACAGAGAGTTTATCAGTAGTTGAAAATCATGACAAACCTTGTATCCAGAGGGCCCACGCGTTCACACATAAAGACATGTTTCAAATCAGAGAGAATCTTTTATCCCCACATCACAGAATGTAGATACAATATAAATTCATGGAAATGACAATAATGGTATCTAGAGAAAAAGAAATAACAAAATTATAAGAAAATAAATAAAATGCAAATAAGAAAGGAAAGAAAAAAAGAAGAAAGAAACATGAAAATGTCATGTGAGATGTGATGATGAAGTAATAATAAAGAAATGGAGCGCGAACGTGAGGAATGATTCGTTTCTCTGACCACAAACCCACCACCATGCACACTGCACATTGCTTTTTTTACTACTTTAAGCTTTGTTTGACCGTCGACATAATTTTGGGCTTTCAAATTGTGATATGAAAGCCAGCCAATTTCATCATACTAATATTTTTTTGAGCTTTTAACTGTAATTTTTTAATCAGAAACCAAATGCAAACTCTAATGCAAGTTATAGATTATCTTGGTAGTTAACATTTTTTTTTTAATTCACTGCATTTCGGATTTATACCATCACTTTAATGTTAATGAAGGTAGTTTAAAATATCGTTTATACTAAATAAAACTCAACTCCGCTAAGCTCTTTGCCAATCTATGCTTTCTCTTCCCTTTTCTTTCTGAATGTATACGAGGCTTCAGCTTGAGAACTAGTTCACTTGCAATGCACACTTTCGTAAATTTATGGGGAATCTACCGCTTTTGGGTTGCTTAGTGTAAAAGCAGTTTTAACGCTTATCCGGGTTTTGAGGCTCTGCCCTTATCTTCCCAACCGGTGTTGTGATACCTAATCTTTGTTTAATTACTTTTCTCATTCATTCATGTGGAGTTTTCTTTGTCCTGCAGCTTGGATTTTGGGTGGTTGGTCAACTTGGTCTTGTCCTTCACTCACCACGCGCTAGCCTTATATATTAAACACTTGGGGGCAGGTGGCCGCAGCCTCCGGAGGAGAGGTGGCATTTGGCTTCTCAGACAGCTTACAGAGAGAGAGAGAGAGAGAGAGAGAGAGAGAGAGAGTACACAGTAACCAACATTATGCGAAAGATATAAGATTGTATTGGATAGTTTATTATAGGGGTGTTTCTTTTCATCTGATCTAATCTAGTAGTTGAAAATTAAAAGAGTGAATGAGAAGTAAAAAATGGGCGTGTGGATGTCATACTTCTTATTATATTGTTGCAAAAAAGTGTGATGAACATTATTTAATTTGAATCAACTTAAAATATCCCAGATGAATATATTATTAGATAGTTCTTATATTGTAATCAAAATGTAAATTTGAATCACAAATCAGACAAAGCAATTGAACCGATAACATAGACATCTTAAAACTTTTGAGACTTGCCACACAATCTAAAAAGAAAGCACTTTTACTCATGCTAAGATAGAACCTTCATGTTAAAATGGTTAGAAAGTTAGTAATGTGGTTTAATTTTATGTTAGTTTACTACACCCCTATTTGTATTTGTAAATTTTATCTTTATTCTGTTGTATAAATTGCGATGAGAATATGTAATGAGTATGCACTCTACTCTAAATTTTTAGGTATTTTCATATTTCTACTAGTGAATTGTTGAACGTTACTTTACTATTTGTTATTACTTTTCTATTCATTTTAAAACTAAGTCTTTGTATTTATATCACTTGTAATTCAATAAATTTAATATCACTAAATCCAAAACATAGTCTTTCTATTTAATAATTATCTTGGCAGTGTGTAGTATACATTTTTTACTTTTATATCTTTTCCTTTTTGATTTGTTAACAAAAATTTAACAATCGGAGGAAGATAGATTGAATATTACAATATGAACCAGAAGCAAATAGAAGAGATCGTCGGCATGGACCCTCAACAGCACCAAGAGGAGGAAAGGATCTTGATGATATATAATTTAAGAGGCAATAAGTTGAGTGAGAATGCATGCAGCACAGCACAGCAGCAGCAGCAGCAGATGGAAGAGCAGCCAGCACAGCAGGCTCTCTGGGACGACTGGAGTACGTAACGTAGTCTCTCCAGGTACCACATACCGGCCCTATAAAATTACTTGTCACCACCTCATACCATAAAGATATTAATTAATATTCACAATCCGATTTTTCATTTCATGCATGCAGGACGACACGTACGCATCACATTTATAAACAAACATATTCGCAATGCACACGTGTCGTTGAGATGACATGCAAGCATGTGAATCCCATTGCCTAATCTATCCTGTCGCAGATCAAGCCACCCACACCTCCACCGTCTCTCTCTCTCTTCTCTATAAATTCTTTGAATGCTAATAATATCACGTATGAAGCGATATGCCAAAGTATAGCTGATTAATCTCCACTCTATTTGTTACTTATTTACGTCCCTTATCTATCGTTCAAAAAATAAGCTATTGCTTTGATGGTAAAACCATATAGGTCTTTCGAACAACACATTTACACTAATCACATAATTAAGAGAAATGCAAGCAATTTTTGCACTTAGTCATCCTCACTTTAACATATTAATGTCACGTATTGTTTTTACATAAAAAAAAAAAAAAAAATATATATATATATATAACGACTTTAGACACCAGTTGTAGCTGGTTTGTGTTCCCTTGGAGTTTCATACCTGCCAAACAGGTTTCATGTAAATTAACTGGGTATGCACGACAATGGAGAAGTGGTTTAGAAAATGATCTCCAACAGAGTGTTTAAAATTTGCTACTTAACTTTTATAGACTTATATAGCAATTTGAAAAGTAAAATTTGTTATTTGAAGAGTTCGCATTCCAACAATCTACTTGAATTTGATTATTTTTATTCTTCTTTATTCATTATCTATATTTATAATTTTGTCTTCTCTCTTTGTATGGATATTAAAATTAAGTCTTCTTCAATCCCAAATCTTAATTACTAGAGCCTAATTGTCCAAGGCTTCAATATGCAAAGTAAAGGTGATCGCTATAGATTCCCTAACTCATCTCTGATTATTACAAATTCATCTGCTACATCACCATTACAATGGAGGCTACAATAAAGACTGGAATAATAAATTGATATCCAACAATTCATCTATAAGATTTGAAGAGAAGACTTCACTTAATCCTATAGAACCACGTTGTGATCATTTCAACTAATAAAAAGAAGGGTAAATCGTCAAAATGGTCCCTGAGATTTGCATAACTTATCACTTTGGTCCTTGAGATTCCAAATCGATAAAAGTGGTCCCTGAGATTGTCCATCATCCATCATTTTGGTCCTTCCGTTAAAAACTCCGTTAAATGTCTCGGAACTATTGGCCAGAAGTTTGGGCAATTTTCAAAGATTCGTAACTCAATCGTTTCTTAACCAAATTCGACCCATAATATATCAAAATGAAGATAGGAAAGTGTAGAATAAGATTATACCTATTTTAAAGCCAAATGGTTGCCGGAGATGGCCGGAAAATAGCCTCAAAGTTGACTGGTCCGAGTGAAAACTTGAAAACTCGCCGGAAATTAGGTAAACTTTAAACGTTCATAACTTCTTCAATACTCAATGAAATCAAGTGATTCAAAAATGAAAATCATACTTCTCGACCAGACGAAGAGAATGGTACTTTTTTTATGGCTAAATCGTCGTGGTTTGGCCAACAAATGGCTCGAAAGTGGCTAACTTGAGACCAAGACAGCCACTTTCGAGTTGTTTTCCGGCCAAAACACGGCGAGTTAGCAGTAAAAAAAACGTACCATTCTATTTTTCTCGTCGAGAAGTATGATTTTCGTTTTTGAATCACTTGATTTCGTTAAGTATTGAAGAAGTTATGAACATTTAAAGTTTACCCAGTTTCCGGCGAGTTTTCAAGTTTTCACTCAGAACAGTCAACTTTAAGCCTATTTTCCGGAAATCTCAGGCAATCATTAGGCTTCGAAATAGGTATAATCTTATTCTACACTTTCCTATCTTCATTTTGATATATTATGGGTCGAATTTGGTTAAGAAACGATTGAGTTACGAAGCTTTGAAAATTGCCCAAACTTCTGGCCAAGAGCTCCGGGACATTTAACGGAGTTTTTAACGGAATGACCAAAATGATGGATGGTAGACAATCTCAGGGACCACTTTTATCGATTTGGAATCTCAGAAACCAAAGTGATGAGTTATGCAAATCTCAAGGATCATTTTGGCGATTTACCCTAAAAAGAATAAAAGAAGGATATGAGGGACTGCAATATATGTGCTTTAAGCCTTTAATTAACCAAAATCTTCCCAAACTATAGCAAAGTGGTCGACACCAACTTAAGGTCACCTAGAATTAAATTGAAGGTATAGTGATTATGTAGTAGTCTAGGAGAAGAGAGATTGAAGCTATAACGTGGCAGATGATTTCTACGCTCTTATAACAATTGTGACGGGTCATTAAAAGGTGTCATAACTCAGTTATTGTTAAGTGGTAACTCTGTTGCAGGAGAGAATCATTTTTATGAAAGGAAAAAAACGAAACGAAACGCGGCAATGGAAGAGAGGAATTGAAAGGATTTTGATCACCAAGTCCAAAGGAAAAGTCCTACACATCATCCTACTTATGGGTCACGGTGTCCCCTCGCTCTCCTTCTTGCTTCCCTATGTTCATACACACAACATTACCCTCTCTCTCTCTCTCTCTCTTTCTCTCTCTCAAACAATCAAAAAATAGAATAAAGTAATGCTTTCTTCGGTCAAGACCTAAGGAGAAGAGAGATAAATAGCCACCGCTCAGTCATCCCATCAAAAGCTTCCACTTTGCTTTCTTGCTCCCTCTCTCACCACTTGTTCAAATATTTTATCTTCTTATTAACTCATTAAAATGAACCTCGGTCCTCGTGCAACCCTTAATAGCACTATCTTTCCTCTTTCTATTCATTCATCTGAGTGATCTCACCTCTTCATATCTTTCTTCTTCTTCTACTACTACTAAAGAATACTAGTTCTACACTGCTAGTTTCTGCTCTGTATCACCTCCTCAATATCTGGTTCATTTACCTTAACTTTGATTGACACACTTTCACATTCACTTGGGTATTTTGCTTGTTCTATATCACATATCTCTATCTATCTATCCATCATCAAAATCAATATTGAAAAACACAAAAAACATGGATTCTTCTCCTCAGAACTGGCTCCTCGGCTTCTCTCTTTCCAACCACTCTCATCATCATCACCCTTCTCCCGATCTCTCCCTCTTCGAGGCCTTCACCTCCAATTCACCCACCCACTCTGCAGGTCCCCAAACTCTCTCTCTCTCTCTCTTATTCTATTTTTTTTTTTTTTAACACATATCAATCTTTATTTTTGTCTTGCAGCTACCGTCGCCGGTCATCATCATCAAGGTGCAAGTCCAACTTCAGCAACGGACCTCTCCATCTTCAGTTCCGGAATTAACGGACCAAAGCTCGAGGATTTTCTCGGAGGTTGCACCCCCGCCGCCAACACCGTCACCCCGACCTCACTCCCTCAGTTTTCTACTGCCGATCATCATCATCAAACCACTCCTCTCGCTTTGTCCCAAAACGAGATTTACGACTCCGAACTCAAAACCATAGCCGCTAGTTTCCTCCGTGGTTTCTCCACCACCGCTACCACCACCACCGCTGCTACTTTACAAACGACCAAACTACAGAACCACCACCCTCTAGCCTCTTCCGATCCCACCCCCAAAAAACCCGCCGATACCTTCGGCCAACGCACATCCATTTACCGCGGAGTCACACGGTAATGCTCTTAACTACTAGAGCTACAACTTGCAAATTCATACCTTTTATGAGTTATTTTAGTATTTTATTTTAAGAGAATTTTTGCTTATTATTATTAATTTTTGTTTGTTTGGGGGTTGAATATTTAGGCATAGGTGGACCGGAAGATATGAAGCGCATCTGTGGGATAACAGTTGCAGAAGAGAAGGACAAAGTAGGAAGGGCAGACAAGGTAATTTTCATTATTTTACTACTAATCTCCTCTAAGGTTTTAAGGTTCTTTGTGGCCCTCTTTGATTCTAACGTGCGCTTGAGGTGTACAATATATGATACAATATAAATGGGTCCACTGGATCTTTTGGGTCTAGCTCTGTGAAAGGTGCTGATCATCCATTAATGGATCCTCTAGCGCATGTTAGATTTGAAGTGGCTACATTTGCTATGGTGCGCATCGTGTTTTTAGTTTCATGAGTGGGCAAAGATTCTGATGTGGGTTGTTTGCTTTGCGGCATGTACACGACTTAAATGAATCATCATCATCATCGACCTCATTTCTGCAGTTTATTTGGGTGAGTAATTTCACTTTTTACTGTTTCTCTTTTCTGTAAGAACTATTTACCGCCATTATAATGAATATCATTATAATCAAGTACATGTGAATGCATATGATCATCAAATTTTAAGATTCACTATAGATTTGGTTAGTGTAGCACAAATATTCTTTGCATGAATGCATCAAATCGTGGGTCAGATTCTATTTAGATTCTCATTGTTGAAAATGTAATTAAATAAATATTGATTTTCATTGTTTAAATTTTGTTAATATTTGTAGGTGGATATGATAAAGAAGAAAAGGCAGCAAGAGCCTACGATCTGGCAGCTCTCAAGTACTGGGGTCCGACCACCACTACAAACTTTCCGGTGAGCTCAGCTGCATGCAATAACTATTTATCTACATTGTTCGATATATTTATATATGTACTTCACTTATTTTATCTGAAATGCTTTGATCTAACTTTATGATCAATTTTGAAGGTTATTAACTACGAGAAAGAATTGTCGGAGATGAAGAACATGACTAGGCAAGAATTTGTTGCTTCTCTTCGGAGGTACTTGATAATTATAACATTTCTATGGTTTTTTTATTCGATGTATATTTATATGTTTTTTGTTTATATTTATTTGTTTTTTAGGATAGTTTACTTTATTTGGTGTTAGTTTTATGAAAGATTTGGTGGTTTATGTATTTTGGTTTTTCTATGTTGTAGGAAAAGTAGTGGATTTTCTAGAGGAGCTTCTATTTACAGAGGGGTCACAAGGTTTGTGGTTCCCAAATAGTTTATTGTTTATTTTATAGTCGATTTTAAATTAGGACCTAATTGAACTAAATAATATTTTCTTTTCCTAATATAAAACCCAATTATTTATTTCAGGCATCATCAACATGGTAGATGGCAGGCAAGAATAGGAAGGGTTGCAGGCAACAAAGATCTCTACCTTGGCACCTTCAGTGAGTCTCTTAACCCTTTTTAGAGGATTTAAAACTATAGTCGACTGTTTCTAATTAATAAGGACTTTAATCAAACAGGCACCCAAGAAGAAGCTGCTGAGGCCTATGACATTGCGGCAATCAAGTTCCGAGGCCTAAATGCTGTGACCAACTTCGACATGAGCCGCTACGATGTGAAGAGCATTGCCAGCAGCAACCTTCCCATAGGAGGAATGTCCGGAAAATCCAAAAACTCATCAGACTCCGACAGTAAGAGCATCGAAGGTAACCGTTCAGCCGATGATCGAGATCTCTCCTCTGCATCCTCGGTGACCTTTGCATCTCAACAACCTAGTTCCTCCACACTAAGCTTTGCAATCCCCCTCAAACAAGACCCATCATCAGATTACTGGTCCAACATTTTCGGATATAACCCTTCTCAAAACAATACCAAGAACCCTACTACTGTTTCAGTTGCACCATCATCATCATTGTTTCAGTCACGTGCCATTGGGTCTTATGGTAACAATTCCTCACCAATACCATTCAACATGGACTTCTCTTCAACTTTTAGCACTTCTGCTTCTGAAACCAACAATGGGTACTTTGGTAACTTCAATATAGATGGTCAGCAACACCAAGAACAGTTGCAACACCACCAACATGAACAAAGTACTATTACTGGTACTGGTTCAATCCCATATGCTACACCCATGGCCTTAAATAGCAACAATGGTTATGAAACTTCTTCTGGTTATGGAAGTTGGATTGCGCCAAGTATTCACACATTTCAGACTCATGCAAAGACCAATCTCTTTCAGACACCAATTTTTGGGATGGAATAATTTGGCTGATATGTGTTAGGGGTGAATGTGAGGGTGAGAGATTTATATGGCATGAGTACATCACAATTTGTTTTCGCTACCATGAAATGGAATTGGAGGACAAATGAAAGAGGACAATGTTTGGGGTTTGCATGCACATGGGAGTCAACAGCTTTAGTTGAATAGAGATGTGAGGTGGACTGGCAGTCATAGATCATAATCCACACAGGCTGACACTGTGTACTAACTCAACTTCTTGTGCCAAGATGGTGCTTCCTTTTTGTTTTTGTTTTTTATCCTTTATTTCTTTTTGGTTCTTTTAGCTTTTTCTTTTTCTCTCTCTTTCGACTGACATGATTTTATATGGGTATAAAAGAAAAAGAAATCCTTTTGTAATCTGTTCTTGTTTTTTTTTTTTTGGGCAAACCTGTTCTTGTCCTTGTTATTATCAAATACAGATCTGTTTTTTTTAAAAGATCTTTATATGCTTACAAGGAGAAGCAGCTTTTACATCAAGATCGATCATAATTATGTACATGTCATGCTTGGCTATACCAAGTTAGATAATACAATACATGAACTGTTTAGGCAACACAAATGCAAATACAATTCAAAAACTGTTTGGGTAACGCATCTGAATTGTATTTGTAGTAGTTAGTGTCTTTGACAGGGGACCATATTAATTAAAAAAGGTTAAAGATTTTGGAAACGTGGGTTTAACATAATAATATGTTCATTGGGTCCACTAACTACTACAAAAGGTTGAAACTCTTTTGCCATGCTTAGAAATATCCTATGGAAGTACGAAAGAAAAACATTGTGTTCTTTATTTTTGGCGTATGCATATTCTCAGGTCGAGAGCATGGCCAAACCTAGGACTAGGAGTCGGCTTCTCTAAAGCCAAAACAGTGAAGTGAACTGTAAAGTATGTATTTATGCTTGTTGGTTGGTTGGTGGTGTTATCATGCTATACTTATATTGACACTCAAATGATGGTCCTGTTGAAAAATGAATGAACGTTATCAATGTTTTAGATTTAAAGTTTGACAACAGTGTTATGTTGTCACACGGTACTTTCACAAAAATGACATTTTTCTCTACTTGTTATTGGTCTTTAGGTTGTTCATAGTGAAGTATGTGGGAGTTAGAAATTAGATGAACAATGAATCCAAAATTGACCAGACATATTGGAAAATATATATATATATATATATATATATATATAAACTACCTATTAACAAAATCATTTTTGTCAATCAAAAGAAGGTGAAGAGATAATTTGGTCTCCAATCACAAAATAAAATCATGTGATCATTAACATATCTTTGACTTAAAAAATAAATAATAATAAAAAATCTCTCCTCACTTCCACTCCCTCTCTATCCCTCCCTCTCCCCCTCTCCTTCCCATTTTAAATACACAAATAAAAAATGTTCACACACAAAGTGTGTAGGCATATGGTATATATAATATAGAGACACTACCAAAAAAAAAAAAAAAAAACCTCACCATATGAAAAATTTTTGTTGGCTAAGAGCTGCTTTCGTCGTAGTAGCCTTTAGCCGATTGAGGTTCGTTAGAAAAGATTAGTCGGGTAATACCCGTTGTGCGAAACCTTAAACGGTGAAAATAAATTTCGTCGGGCAAAAGGTAGTTAGGCCGACGAATATATTTGCCAAACGAACTTGCGTTGACCGAATTAACCCAACGAAATCCTCTTACCCAACGAGGATATCTTGTCGGCTAGCAAAGAATTAAATAATTTAATGAACTTAACTCGACGAAAGAGTCGCTGGGCCAACTCTAACAAACCAAATTTAAAAATAAAAAAAATTTGCACGACGAAAATGTCCTTCGGGCTAATTTTTTAATTAAAAAAAATATTTATAATAACTAATTTATATAATTCTAATTTTTATTAAAAATCAATATTTACAATCAAAATAAAATTGTTCGTACAATTATATTAAAAACTTAATCCACTAGGGTGAAAAAGTTCGGTTGGGAGCTCATGAATCTTGATGCCAGAAACTGACAAAATTGAGCTACAACAGCGAAGTATAGGTGCACTAATTCTTGGTCGTGCGTAGCAGCTTGTGCCAAGCGTACCACTTCTTGTTGTAGGCGCTTACCTTCTTCATTTGGCACGCTATGTCCATCTCCACCTGCTAAAGTCTGTAATCAGCTTCGGTCAAAGGATTAGAACTCGTTGAAGAAGAAGACCCTCAAGGTCCCAAACCCAACCCACTCCTAGGCTGCTCCTCGCCTTTCTGTCGCTCAACCTCGTCCATCAGCAATTGTAGATACCTCTGGATCAGGTGTCAGCTCCTCCAAAGGCACGTCCAGCTTTGCTAGGTGATTCTTGGCATATGAGATCTCGAAATATATGCAAACATGTTTGACGGTTGGATCGTGGGAACTAGTTTCGTAGAATGTGTGTGCTCTTGTAAAGATGGATTCTAGAACACTTGGAGTTTATTCTAGACTTCCATTAAGTAAAATATAGGCTTTTGTTTATCCACTATTTTAAATTGATGACCGGGTTCATTTATCTTATTCTTCTAGGGTAGAGGATTTTATTTGTTAAAAAAAAAAAAATGAAGCTAGAGCGACTGTTAAATTGTGATATTTCATTTCTAATTGTCGAATGATTTCGTCTCATTACCTAATCTTCGAATGTTATTTTGGGTGAATTTTGGCGTAGGAGATCTCAAAGTATATGCAAACATGTTTGACTATTGGATCGTGGAAACTAGTTTCGTAGAATGTGTGTCCCCTCGTAAGAATGGATTCTAAAACATTTAGGGTTTATTTTATACTTCCATTAGGTAGAATAGAGGCTTTTGTTGTATGCAGGGGCGGAGGCACTCTAAGGCCACCATAGCCCTAGGCCTACCCTCACTAAGGACCCCCTTAACTAACCTTTCTAAATAATTACGTATTATATATTTTTTTTGATAAACTTAATATTTTACTTCCTTTAGTTTACACAAAACTCTTAATTTCTATTCACCAATAATTAAAATAAGAGGTCTCTTTTTCTTTTCAATCCCAACAGCCCTCATCTTGAAAATAATTTACAATCTTATTTTTTAAACAAATCATTCACTCTTAAAATTAAAATCTAAAGTGACACACCCCGTCCCGAAGGAGGGCATGCTGGCCGTCACGTGAGAGTGACGTAACCATTTACACAGTTCGGAAGCTTTGAAGATACCATTTCTAATGATATACCACCCGAGGGTGAAACCTACATTTATGAATTCTGTCAGAACACCGTTGGATTCCTCGTGGCCACCAAAGCTCTGCTAACTTGAACCTGGAGGGGCGCAAAACAAAATTGAGTGGGTCAGTAAAACAAAGTTTTTCGAAAACATCTCATTTAAAACATTTCTAACCCCTCGCTGTAAAACCTGTATACTTTCCCAGAAAATAGCATAAGAGCATATAGTTTTTCATAAATCTCAAATCATCATCTTTCTTAAAACCAGAGAGTACGCCATGTAAAAACTTTTAAAAACAGTTTGAATGATGCATCAATGTAACAGGTGAAATAAGAAATCAACCGGAGTCACCTCGGTGACCTGTACAGTCTAACTCTGCACGTCACTCGGAACTACATGAGGTAGTCTGTACGATGACAGGTGTATAATTACGCTCTAGTGCTTCTCTCATCAATCATCAGCGCGCATATCTAAAATCACCCACTAGTCGGAACCCCTCTAATGGTCTGTACGACTGGCATGTCGGAACCCTCACATGGTCTGTACGACATCCACCTACTTGGATCCAAGGCGAGCGTGCGGTGTGGTGAATACTAATATAAGCACTAACACCTAAGGGCAGGTTATGAGCTTAAACTTTTCAACATCAAATAATTCAATGAATAATGAACTCACCTGACTTACCTGTGCCTCCACAGCACCATGCACATGTATGAATCATATATCAATCATATAATTCATATACTTATATGCTTGGCATTTCAATTCATACTTTTCATAAATTTCTATGCATGGCAACTTAAAACATTTTCTCATATAAAAGCATTTTCCGGGAAATTAATAGTATATAGGTAATACGAAAACAAAACTGCCCACTCACCTGGAGTTCGCCCAACAACTCCCTAGCACAACACCTCGAGGCGTCATGATGATCGGTGCCTAGAACCATAATCAAATCCAATCTCAGAATCATATCGATAGAATATATAACTTATATAAAACACGTCACTACGCAGTTTGATCCGGAAGATCTGCAACTCAGATTTCCAATCCATAACTTCCAGAGGTCCACAATATACTTCTAGGACAACATCCTAAAATTTCATTACCATCCAACGGTCGGATCTCCGTCAATTTCCAAAACCAAGTGACGGTTAACGTTCTATATTATGAACTTACAACTCCAATTCCGAAAGATCCGTAAATCGGATTCCTGATCCGTAAGTTCCTATAATCCTCAAATATTACGTATTACAACGTATCAAAGTTTGGTGACGATCCAACGGTCGGATCGTCAATTCACATTTTTACCTAACCCCGAATCGTAACCGACTTAGGTTCAATTATTCAATTTACGTCCATCAATTATCAAAACTGAACCTAGAGCATTAAACACATGCTAAGGATGACATTGGCGGGCCATTGGCCACGCGCCGCCGCACGGGCCGCCGCGGGTGGCGGTTGGCCGCCCCGGCTCGCCGGAAAATCTAACTATTTCCAAAAATTACCAAAATTTGCAGATTTGAAGATCTCAATGAGTAGAGTAACTTTCATACCTGTGGCCAAGGCCAATTTGGCCTGGAAGCACTCCAATTTCATCAAACCCGTACGAAACCCTAAATGTGGTGATCTTCAATTCGTCCTCAATTCAACTCCGTTGCTCCAACCAACAATTGGGCATTGTTCTAAGCCTCAAGGGAAGTGTATGAGTAGTGTCAATTGGAAGAAATTGTTTCAGAATTGGGAGAATCGACGCTAGACCCGCCGGAGTCACCATCACCCCATTGACACGGATTTGACCCAATTCCCATCGAATTTTGAGAGAATGATGAAGGAGAAGAGATGTGGTGATGCTTGCAGGTGGAGATGGGACGAAAATCGCCTGAAAAACGGCTCAAAACCGCCGGAATTCCGTTGGTCGGCGGGTTGGGTGCGCGCGGGTCACGGGTTCCCCAACCCGTTTTCTCTTCTCTCCTCCGCTTCTCGCTCTCTCTCCTTTCCTCCTTGCTCTGCTCTGATTGGCCGGCTTCCTCCCTCTCTCCTCTCCCCATTGGCTTCTCCTTCATCTTCTCCGATTGGGCAGCTTTGCCCAATCCTCATTTTCTGTTCTTCCCCTTCTTCTCACGCACACACACACACAAAACCTTATTTCCTATCATCTCAACCATCCATTTCAAATTCCATTAAATCTGGGCCGTACATTTTCATAAAAGAAAATTCCAGATTTAATTAAAATTATAATTCCTAAATGCCCAATTTTCAAAAGTTAATAACTTCTTCGATATAACTCCAAATAACTAACCGTCTGCGCCCACGCGTCTGTAGCGACGAGTACTACGAGGATATGTCAAGAAAACAAATCTTAGATGGCACGACACGACGATCAACCTCGAATAATGTGCGTGCCTCAAAGGGCATTTTTGTAAAATCCTTTATTAAACTTTAAAAATTCTTAAAATTAGGGACGGGCTGTGACAATCTACCCACCTTATAGAATTTCGTCCTCGAAATTTACACAATCTTTACAATCCATCAATATTCATAAAACAGCCCGAAACACATCTCTCTCATTCGATTCTCCGACTTCCAAGTAGCTTCTTCCACTGAATTATTCCTCCATAAACTTTCACCAAACTCATTATCTTATTTCTCAATACATCATCTTTCTAATACAAGATAGGCACTGGCTCCTCATCATACATCAAATCCAGATTGACTTCCAAAGGTTGAGGAGGTATCACATGTGAATGATCTGAGATGTAATGTCAAAGTATCGAAACATGAAACACATCGTGCCCCTTTCGATAACTCTGGAGGCAACTCAAGTCTGTAAGTAATTTCACCGACTCCTTCGATGGTCACATAAGGTCCTATGTACCTAGGATTTAGCTTGCCTCCCATTCCAAACCGTACTACACCTCTCCAAGGTGACAACTTCAAGAACACCAAATTACCCACACCATAAACTCGATCAGTGGCGTGTCTATTTGCTAAACTCTTCAGCCGAACTTGGCTCACTTCCAGGTTAGACTTAATTACTTGAATACTCCGAGTAGTCTCCTCCACTAAATCAGGGCCTTGAATACCATCCGTCCACAATTCTAACAATTCGAAACACAAAACACAGCTTTCCACGGCCTTATGGCGTTGCTCTTGGAACAAACTGAATGACCAACATACTCAAGAAGTTCAACAGATCCGCAAGCCCAAATCTCTTTTCCATAAGACAGATAATTAACTGTTGCACTTCTGGAAAGGTTACTACTCTTCCATTGAAGAATATTGCGCTGCTTTAGTAAGCCAATCAATTATCACCTCAATTTCATCATAACCATCTCGAAACGAGGAAACTTGTACGCATAATCTATATTAATATTTTCCCATTTCCACTGTGGAACGGAAAATAGTTGCATCAATCTAAAAAGACTTCTTCCTTTCTGCTTTGACTTGCTGACGACTGATACACCTCTTCACAAATTCAACAATTTCCCTTTTTTTATATGGTCGAATGGTAAGATACATTTTAGTACATCCAGGATGCATTGCGTAAGTTGAACAGTATGCTTCGTCCAACATTATTTTCTTTAATTCCATATCATTAAGTACACACACCCTGTTCACTTGCATACGCATGCCATCTGATTCTCTAACCCTGAGATCTTTCTTTTCCTCGTTGTTCCTTGCTTTAATTAAATTCTTGAATTTCTTCGTCAAACGCTTGAGTCTCGAGTACGACATACCAAATAGGCCTAACTTCAAAATTAGCAAGTACGTTTTCTTTTCGATCTTCCATTCTCAACTTTACTCCAGTAGATCTCAATTCCACAGGAATATGGACATGGCAATCGTACCAAGCACTAATTCCCAGTAGGGTCTTCCTACTAAGAGTATTGGCCACAACATTTGCACGATCACCCTGGTCGTGCAATCATAATCATTAGGCAACACAATCCACCTTTGTTGCCTAAGATTAAGATACCTCTGAAAAAAAAACAGATATTGGATACTCTTTTGATTCGTAAAAACTCCTGCATTTTTCTCCATAAAGGTAATGTCTCCAAATCTTCTAAGTGAAGATGATAACTGTTAATTCCAAATCATAATTAGGGTAATTCATCTCATGAAATTTCAATCGCCGTGAAACATAGGTAATCACCCTACCATGTTGCCTCAACACGCATTCAAGAACATTCAACGAAGCATCACTATAAACCTTATAATTACCGTCATCATCCAGGAGTGCTAAAATACGAGCACGAGTGAGGAAATATTTCAACTATTGAAAACTTTACCCACAATTATCATCCTACTCAAACTTGACCTCTTTTCTCGTCAATGGTAAAGCAATAACTGAAAATTCTTTCACCAACCGTCCATGATAGCCTGCTAAGTTAAGAAAACTCCGAATCTCAATCACGGTTCGTGGTTGTTCCCAATTCTCACTCTTTGAGGATCTACTTGAATGCCTTGTGCAAATGTCACATGTTCCAAAAATGCCACTTGATTCGTCCAAAATTGACATTTGTCAAACTTTGCATACTACCAATGTTCCCTCAAACATTGCAACACCAACTCGAAACGACTAGCATGCTTTACTTTCACTTAAGAGCATATCAGACTTCAACTCTTTCCTTGAAAAAACATAGGCACCTCTAAGCTGATCAAACAATCATCAATGCGCGGCACTGGATAATGATTCCTACTCGTTACCCGATTCAATTACCTAATATCCATACATATTCTTAAGGTCCCGTCTTTCTTCCTTAGAAATAAAGCTGAGGTTTTCCAAGGTAACGTACTAGGTGGATTGAAACCTTTATCAACCAATTCCTGTGACTGGATTTTCAATTCCCTTTAACTATATAGGAACCAATCTATAACATAAAATCTGTACTCGGAGACAATTCAATAGCGAACACCACATCTCTGTCTGATGGCAATCCAGGTAACTCATCCGGAATTACAACCGAAAATGTCTAACCAACTTTTACATTTTCCACGCTACTCAGCGTAGCATCATGTAGCACTATGTGAGCTAAGTATTCTTGGCAGCTTTTTCGATAATGATCTCTTTGCTCTTATAACAGAAATAACGGCATGCCTCACTCCACTTTGCTCACTCACAAAAGTAACCTCTGATATTCCAAGACAATGGAAAGTAACTGATTTCCCGTAGCAATCCATATTGGCATGGTATAATGCAACCAATCTGTGCCTAAAATCATATCAAAATCCACAATGTCTAACGGGATAAGACTCGCTGGCATAACTACTTCTTCCACCATCACTGGACACCCTGAATAATCAGAACCGACATAGGATGACCTACATGTTTACTTGCTTAACGAATCCAACAAATAAGTTATGGATATTACGGTCTGCAGCCCGCAATAACGATAACTCACTGTCGTCTCGATAAGTAAGCAACAATTCTTAAGGGTGCAATACCATCATCTTGCTCTTCAATAGAAATACATATATACGCCTCGATCGTGCTCCAACATTACTTTATTTGGCAACATTGTCCAAAACATCAAAGTTCCGCATCATGACCAATGAACTCTGGCAAAGTGACCAAAATATCTAACGTATCCATAATCAAGTCCGAATGATTCAAAGCATCTAGCAGTTTTATGTCCCATTTATCCACATGTAAAGCATCATCTGCTTTCCCGCTTACACTCTCCAAAGTGTATGCTATTGTACTTACGGCACAAAGGTACATTTCCTCTACCAGAGTCACCTCGCCTCTGTAATCTAGGATCTCCATTAAATCTACCATCTTGCATCTGACCAATGGTACAAAAATCTATGCGGGCAGAACTAGAATTAACTCCACTTCCTTTGAAGCTCTAAGTCTTGCGAGGCTCTTGAGACACATGACATTTACCTTGGTCATCTTTCCTTTGATTCTCATTCTTTTCCTTGTCTCAAATTGTAAACTCTTGCTGGCTACCATCACATTATGCCGGAGGAATGAACTTTTCTTAAACAACTCTTTAAACAACTTCCAAACAGTTGTTCTCCCGATAACATCGGATAACATTCCTATCTTCACCAGAATGCAGGTTTAACACTCAGAACTAGGTAGTCATCTCGACCCACCTATCGGGAGGAAGATTCCCTTGACTTTGCATAATCCGAAACGTCTTTTCCAAATAATTAAGCCATCACTCTGCTCCCTCCGGTCTTTCATTTCCATAAAGTGATTCAAATTTAACTTATACACAGTCTCAAGAGGAAACCTTTGGGTAATAGACTGAATCACATTAGTAGTAGTTTCCCATAACTAAATTAAATTGGGGAAACTAAGCTCATCTGAACAAAGTGGCTAACCATGAGGCGGTAACGTTCTGACAGAAGACACTTGGGAATTCTCAAGATGTCCAGAATTGCAACCTAGGCTCTGATACCATTTGTCACATCCCGGCCCGGGGCGGATCACTTCCCGGGCCCGCTCCACCACCGTAGCACGATATTGTCCGCTTTGGGCTTACCATTCCCTCACGGTTTTGTTTTGGGAACTCACGAGCAACTTCCCAGTAGGTCACCCATCCTGGGAGTGCTTTGGCCTCCTTCTCGCTTAACTTCGGAGTTCCTACGGAACCCGAAGCCAGTGAGCTCTCAAAAGGCCTTGTGCTAGGTAGGGATGGGAATATACATTTAAGGATCACTCCCCTGGGCGATGTGGGATGTTACAATCCACCCCCCTTAGGGGCCCGACGTCCTCGTCGGCACACTTCCGGCCAGGGATTGGCTCTGATACCATTTGTCACACCCCGTCCCGAAGGAGGGCATGCTGGCCGTCACGTGAGAGTGACGTAACCATTTACACAGTTCGGAAGCTTTGAAGATACCATTTCTAATGATATACCACCCGAGGGTGAAACCTACATTTATGAATTCTGTCAGAACACCGTTGGATTCCTCGTGGCCACCAAAGCTCTGCTAACTTGAACCTGGAGGGGCGCAAAACAAAATTGAGTGGGTCAGTAAAACAAAGTTTTTCGAAAACATCTCATTTAAAACATTTCTAACCCCTCGCTGTAAAACCTGTATACTTTCCCAGAAAATAGCATAAGAGCATATAGTTTTTCATAAATCTCAAATCATCATCTTTCTTAAAACCAGAGAGTACGCCATGTAAAAACTTTTAAAAACAGTTTGAATGATGCATCAATGTAACAGGTGAAATAAGAAATCAACCGGAGTCACCTCGGTGACCTGTACGGTCTAACTCTGCACGTCACTCGGAACTACATGAGGTAGTCTGTACGATGACAGGTGTATAATTACGCTCTAGTGCTTCTCTCATCAATCATCAGCGCGCATATCTAAAATCACCCACTAGTCGGAACCCCTCTAATGGTCTGTACGACTGGCATGTCGGAACCCTCACATGGTCTGTACGACATCCACCTACTTGGATCCAAGGCGAGCGTGCGGTGTGGTGAATACTAATATAAGCACTAACACCTAAGGGCAGGTTATGAGCTTAAACTTTTCAACATCAAATAATTCAATGAATAATGAACTCACCTGACTTACCTGTGCCTCCACAGCACCATGCACATGTATGAATCATATATCAATCATATAATTCATATACTTATATGCTTGGCATTTCAATTCATACTTTTCATAAATTTCTATGCATGGCAACTTAAAACATTTTCTCATATAAAAGCATTTTCCGGGAAATTAATAGTATATAGGTAATACGAAAACAAAACTGCCCACTCACCTGGAGTTCGCCCAACAACTCCCTAGCACAACACCTCGAGGCGTCATGATGATCGGTGCCTAGAACCATAATCAAATCCAATCTCAGAATCATATCGATAGAATATATAACTTATATAAAACACGTCACTACGCAGTTTGATCCGGAAGATCTGCAACTCAGATTTCCAATCCATAACTTCCAGAGGTCCACAATATACTTCTAGGACAACATCCTAAAATTTCATTACCATCCAACGGTCGGATCTCCGTCAATTTCCAAAACCAAGTGACGGTTAACGTTCTATATTATGAACTTACAACTCCAATTCCGAAAGATCCGTAAATCGGATTCCTGATCCGTAAGTTCCTATAATCCTCAAATATTACGTATTACAACGTATCAAAGTTTGGTGACGATCCAACGGTCGGATCGTCAATTCACATTTTTACCTAACCCCGAATCGTAACCGACTTAGGTTCAATTATTCAATTTACGTCCATCAATTATCAAAACTGAACCTAGAGCATTAAACACATGCTAAGGATGACATTGGCCACGCGCCGCCGCACGGGCCGCCGCGGGTGGCGGTTGGCCGCCCCGGCTCGCCGGAAAATCTAACTATTTCCAAAAATTACCAAAATTTGCAGATTTGAAGATCTCAATGAGTAGAGTAACTTTCATACCTGTGGCCAAGGCCAATTTGGCCTGGAAGCACTCCAATTTCATCAAACCCGTACGAAACCCTAAATGTGGTGATCTTCAATTCGTCCTCAATTCAACTCCGTTGCTCCAACCAACAATTGGGCATTGTTCTAAGCCTCAAGGGAAGTGTATGAGTAGTGTCAATTGGAAGAAATTGTTTCAGAATTGGGAGAATCGACGCTAGACCCGCCGGAGTCACCATCACCCCATTGACACGGATTTGACCCAATTCCCATCGAATTTTGAGAGAATGATGAAGGAGAAGAGATGTGGTGATGCTTGCAGGTGGAGATGGGACGAAAATCGCCTGAAAAACGGCTCAAAACCGCCGGAATTCCGTTGGTCGGCGGGTTGGGTGCGCGCGGGTCACGGGTTCCCCAACCCGTTTTCTCTTCTCTCCTCCGCTTCTCGCTCTCTCTCCTTTCCTCCTTGCTCTGCTCTGATTGGCCGGCTTCCTCCCTCTCTCCTCTCCCCATTGGCTTCTCCTTCATCTTCTCCGATTGGGCAGCTTTGCCCAATCCTCATTTTCTGTTCTTCCCCTTCTTCTCACGCACACACACACACAAAACCTTATTTCCTATCATCTCAACCATCCATTTCAAATTCCATTAAATCTGGGCCGTACATTTTCATAAAAGAAAATTCCAGATTTAATTAAAATTATAATTCCTAAATGCCCAATTTTCAAAAGTTAATAACTTCTTCGATATAACTCCAAATAACGAACCGTCTGCGCCCACGCGTCTGTAGCGACGAGTACTACGAGGATATGTCAAGAAAACAAATCTTAGATGGCACGACACGACGATCAACCTCGAATAATGTGCGTGCCTCAAAGGGCATTTTTGTAAAATCCTTTATTAAACTTTAAAAATTCTTAAAATTAGGGACGGGCTGTGACATAAAGTCTAGTTAAGTTTTATCAAAAAAATATTCTTTTATATTGCCAATTGAAGAATAATAAACTTTGAGTTTTTCCTCCTCCGCTTCTTGAAATCTTATATATTTTGTCTTTGTTCTCTTTAACTTTTTACTAAATTTTTAAGATTTCATATATTTTGTTCACCAAATTCCCAATCATTTTTTGTTTGAAAATTCCCAATATCTATATTGACGTGGGGTGATGCTAGAGATAGCGTCTACTTGAGCCATAATTTGAGAGCACATGATTATATAGCAGTTAATGGTTGGACTACTTTAAATCACTAAACAAGGAATCCAATCATCAAACGGGGCCACGTTATGTGGTCTCCAAAATATGCCCTAAAAACATATTATCCCTAGCATTTTTCATTGACTTGATATTAAAAGGTTAATTTCTCTTAGTCCTCATTAATTTTTGATTAATTACTTTCTATATTGACTTGAGAATGGAAGGTTAACTTCAACATAGAAAAAACATTTAGAGCTTAAAAAAATTTGATTAGTTGACAACTCCAAGCATGTATTATTCTCTTGTAAATATTATCTATTTATTTAAGGGAATTGTTGTTGGCACTTCACAAATCTCATTTCACACTTCCACAAGTATATTTTTTCTTTCTAAGAGAATTTCGGAGTGCCAAACCAATTCTCTATTTTAATTTTTTTAACATTTGTATGAGACCCCTCCTCACCTAAAATCCTGACTCTGCCACTGGTTGTATCCACTATTTTAAATATTTTACATTGATAATTGGTTTTGTTCCTCCTATTCTTCTAGAGTTAAGGATTGTATTTGTTAAAAAAAAATGGAGCTAAAATGACCATTAACATGTGATTTTTCGTTTTTAACCGTCAAATGATTTCGTTCCGTTACCTAATGTCCGAATATTTTTTTGGGTGATTTTTGGTGTGGGAGATGTCGATGTATATGCAAACATGTTTGATGGTTGGATCGTGGAAACTAGTTTCGTAGAATGTGTGTCCTTTTGTAAAGAATAGATTCCAAAACACCTAGAGTATAGAATATACTTTCATTAAGTAGAAAGTAGGCTTTTGTTGTATCCACTATTTTAATTATTTTAAATTGATAATTGGGTTCATTTATCTTATTCTTCTAAGGTTGATGATTGTATTTATAAAAAAAAAAAAAAAAAAAAAAGAGCTAAAGCCACTGTTAAATTGTGATTTTTCGTTTTTAACTGTCAAATGATTTCGTCTAGTTACCTAATTTCTGAATATTTTTCTTTTGGTGATTTTTGGCATAGGTGATCTCGAAGTATATGCAAACATGTTTGGCAGTTCAATTGTGGAAACTAGTTTCATGGAATGCATGTCCCCTTGTGAAGAGTGGATTCCAAAACACTTAGAGGTTATTTTATACTTCCATTAAGTAGAATGTAGGCTTTCGTGAAAAAGGCTCAGCCATAGGTTTTAGAGCTTTGGAACCCATTACAAAAAGAACTGAGAAAAGAAGATAAATTTTAAAATGCTATCATGCCGATGTTGTGATACAAGACAAATCTGATTTTGCACTGCCTCATGCATTTGTTGGGGATATTTTTTATCATGATGGTGGTATCCTCTCCATGTTCTTCCACATGCAAGACATCCGAGTAACTTTTTGTCATCATCTTCTTCGACATAGAGAAATTACTCAAGTACTCCAAATGACGATCCTTATATCCCTTCCAACTACTAGTTCTAATATTACCATTAGAAATCTTATAGTTGCTGCGAACCCCCACAATTGGCTTCGACTTCTTCCTCCTCGCATACTTACTCTTCTAATTTTTACCACCAATACTACTCCCTAGACCTCCATAACTGAAGGTACACCTCCTTCTCGTAAGTAGCCGTGTGAGCCTAGGCACCGTCATCTTCCGGTTGTGGACTCCACAATAAGCATGGCTTTGCTGTTGCTATTTTTCATGAGGGACTTGATGACCTTATGCAAAGTGGTGAAAGGGTAGAGTTTGGGTAGTGGGAAAAAGGGTAGTGAAGCAAAGAAAAAGATGGGAGAAAGAAGAAGAGGAAGACGTAAACTTATTTGATTTGCGTGATGAACCATTCTGTTGGGCAACTACTAGGAAAACATCGAGCAAATGTTTTGTAGGTGGATATTTTTACACATAATTGTGGGCCTTTGCTCAATGATAGTAACAGTTTGGCCGAAAAATTGGGTTATCAGGCAACGTTAATCGAGCCGACGAACATTAGTTTCGTTGGGCAAACCTTCAGATATTAGGTTATCTCCAACAGAAAAGATTAAACATAGCCCTGTCCATAAATATAGCGCAACAAAAAATTATTTTTAAATTAATAAACATTGTCAGGCCATACTCATATACCAACCGAAGGGGCTAAAAATAGCCCTTCAATAATTTATTAGTTTTAATTTTATACTTTAAATTTATTGGTTAATTAATTAAACTACGTTGGATGGTTTCAAATTAAGCCTTTGAATTTAAATCAATTATTGCAACTAATGAGCTAGGCCCCAAAAAAATGGCTAAAAGGGGGACTACATTTGGCTAGCTTGATGCCCCTTTGGCCTAATATTGGTCTGGTGGGCTCCATAGAATTATAGCCTAACCATTACTTGGAGATGAGTTTATGAGGAAATCAGGTTATTTTTTGGCTTTTGGACCTTTAGCCCTCTCTATTGGAGATAGCCTCACGTACCATTTTTTGCCTCTTGCGGCCAAAAATTTTTCCGACGAATTGTACCTTGCCATACGAATAATTTCCGTCACGTAAAGGTTTTGAGAAACCCTAAATGTTGACCAGTTTTGCCCTACCAATTGAGAAATCCATTGGTTAAAGTTCATTTTCATCGGTAAAAAAATTGTTGGCCAAACCCTAAATTTTGGTAGTCAAACTAGCCTCATATCTAATACAAACTCATAGTAAATTATTTTTTACCCTAAAAACTACCAAGCCTACATGGCACGCAGGCCGAGTAATTAATAAGCTAACTACGTCCTTCGGTTGTGTGCTGGGCGTGCCAACTCGTAGGTCGAGCTCGGCTGGGGAGTAGAATGTGTTGATGTCGTGTTGGGCGCACTGCTGACTTCTTGCTCTTGCGACTGCGGCTGAGGAAGGAACACGTCTCGGCCTTCGAGTTCTAGAGCTTGAAGATAAGGCTGCTAGTTTCTATGAAGTTCAATCTCAGATTTGGCTTTCAATATGCCAAATGTAGTAACCTGTAATACCTCACTTCACCGAAAAGGCTGATGAGATGACCTCTATCAATAAGGATTCGGAAATCCCTGTTGATCGAGACTTGGATAAATAACCAGTCGGCCTCGAAGCAGTGTTGTTTATCCAAAATGAAGGTGTTCTTTGGTTAGCTGATTCTACGGCTCCAATGTTGTTTATCCAAGCTGAAGATGTCGATGGTTGCCTTCACAGTGATGTTTATCCAAACTGAAGATGTGTTGACGGAAGAAAGGGGAGAAGGATAAGAATCTCAAGGTTGTTGAGAAGTTTCGCGTAGAGCGAGAGTTTGTGTGTTGAATTGGAGCGGTTTTGAATGGTGCACTCCCTTCTTTATATATAGCAATGAACCTACTCTTGGCCGAACTAGAGATGTATTCGGACTAGAACTCAAATCTAATCCGATTAGGATTCGGCCAATCTTAGTTTCAATAGGTTTCTGAACCAAGCTCTATAATGAACCAGATCCACTCCCTAATTCTCAACGCCTTCAGCCTTGAGACCCCTTGTTGTACTAGGATTCAACCACCTTGCCCTTATCCAAATCAATCATTCTTTCAATAGGACTTAACCAATATAATTGGATGGTCCATGGTGGCTGGACGACCCACAACACTTCTAAGAGACTACTGAACCGAGACAACCCTAAGCTCGGCCCAAAATTTTATTTTGAGCCCAAACATTGCCCCCTCGCTTCTGAGGTCTTCGGCCTGCAAATCTTGGCCGAGCTCTAACCTTGAAGAAGTGAAATCGTCCCTTAGCATATTACTAAAGGGCATCGAGAAACCTCGAATTTCTCAACCACTGAAGCGCATTTATGGAGCATGATTGCACAATTTTAATCATGTTAGACCCTCCTACCACATGGCATCTTCTTGTCATGTCTGTCTCAATAATGACACCTGAGGGGTGCGGCCACTAAAACGTCGTTTCACCATAAACTCGCCGTTATATGCAATCGTGCATCCTTGATTCACGAGCTTTTCGGCCTCTTCATCTGGATTCTCTGAATATTCACCATGATTACATAACATTGCGGTCGAATCTACCCCTAGCTTTTTCAAAATAAAACTAGTGATCTTCTTCCTTAAAGCCTATAAATACCCAACTTTCTTCATTCAGAATTTTACGCTTTCAAAACTCTCAAATCTCTTTGGCATTTACTCTCAAACCTAGAAAACCAACCTTACTTTGAAACCCAAAAAACCTTTATCTTCTTTAATGGCTGCCAATACTTTCATCACCAAGTTAGTCGAGGAATGCAATAAATGTTAAAACATCACCGATGGAAACACTATCAAAACCATCCGATTTGAGGATGAGCCAAACGCTTCCCACTAAACCCTCGGCCCACTGTTCAAGGATGATGTTCCAAAAGTGATTACCGAAATGCTTAAGGACCTCATCCTTTATTCCAAGGGTATGATTGGTCGAAATGGGAATCAGCCAAACCCCAAGGTGTTTGGCCCTGGACCACTGCGACCTGGCTGCCTGGGTCACTCAGATGGAGACATACTTTGGCGACGAATGAAGGTATCTAGGCATTTTTGATGCCATCAAACTCTCGACCATCGAGATGAGCTTGGATAGAGAGCTCGTGATGGCTGCCCTGAGCTTCTGGTGCTCGACCACCAATACGATGGTCCTTCCCCTCGGCCTCATCGGCCCAACAGTGATGGACATCACAACCATACTTGGCACTTCTCCTACCGGCCTCTTAGTCGACAATTCCCTTTCTGGGTATCAATTCAACCTAAACCTGAAGATGATTTGCGAGGATCGTGTCATCGAAACCCTGACGAAGGGAAACCATAAGCTGCTGAAGGAAAACGCGTATAAACTACATAAGAACTTCTTCAACTATAATACCCTGATCACCCACTTCGCTGGCTCGGAAGGGGAAGATCTTAAGAAGGGTGAACACGGGGCCTTCTTATTCTACTGGTACAACAAATACATATTTGTGCGAAGTCGAATAAATGCCTGGCTGAGAATATGCCGGTTGTCGAAGCCCTGGACAGCGATCATGTCCTGGCCCGTAGTTCGATCGTTCTTGCCAACCTTACAAAGTGCTTGGTCGAGACTACAGTGGGAAGAATCGACCCCCACCCAAAATGGCCCGTTCTCTAGTTGTAGGTTTATTTCTCGACGTTGCGGCCAGACCTCGTAAATTTCAGCTTTTCCGAAGCCATAGGTCTTAAACTGGCCTCACGACCTATTCCTTCCCACTCAACCGAAGAGATCTTCAAATATTTCTTCGGCCTAAAAGACATGTCGGACGACGAATTCCAGATTTGTCATCGTCGGATGTACCATTCTTCCATCATCATTCCCACATTGGCATGGGAAGAAGCCGAGGAGGTTGATCCCTGAAAATCCTAGGGGTCATTCATCATCACTCGCGACCTGCCCTATAGTTGCAACGCTCGAAGAGGAAGCTGGGAAGTCTATCATCCCAACTTCTTAGCTCGTCAACTGGGCTATCTTCAAGGATGCCCTATGCCATTCCTTACTTCTCTCTCCCTTTTGTGCCAAGAACGCTTCTTTGGGTCTTCAAAAAGAGAGTGTGAGATGGCCAAGAAGGAATTTAGGGAGTGGTGTGCCAAATTCTGGCTTCAGCCGAAAACTCCAGAATCCCGATGTGCTAGTATCTTCGCCGATTGGTGGGATACCTATACGAAGGATTTCTTCTGAACTTCGACCGAGGAAATTTCACAGAAGCTTTTTAGCAATCGCCCCAAAAAGACTCTCTTTCCAAAATCCACAGAAAAGGCCCAAGGTATAACTTTCCTTGTTTATCTATTTTCTTCGAGCTTTATTTTGACTTGAGTTAAGTGTTTTTAGGTGGCCGTACCATAAAATGGGTTGACGTGCCCCTCCCCTAAAGAAAACTGCAACTGCTATGCCGACCCCGCTGAGCAAACTGTCTCGCCCAGATGCCAAGACGGCTGATGATGCACCCCGGCCGAAAAAACGTGTCAAGAAATTGGCAAAGAAAGGGGAACAAGAGATCCATGTTATCTCTAGCCAAACCACGGGAGCAACTACTCCTAGTGCATCTCTTACTTCCTCTACTATCAAGGTCTCAGCCGTGGTGCAGCAAAACCCTCAAACTGATCAAGCGCTAGAAGTTCATCCCGTTCTTCAAGTCGTGGTTAAACCGGTTGTCGGTTTGTTGGTCTAGGGACATGTAGCCCCATGGCCGACCATCGCTCCCCAAGCCGGTCGAGTAGCTGCTTTCTCGGAGAAGGTGGCCACCACGGCCGAGAGAAGCCCTCCCCTAAATCCAAAAGGGAAATCCGTGATCGTTCTGGAAAAAGTACGATTATTCTTGCTGATAATTTATTTATCTCTTAATTGGATTTTCAAATATTAAAAAAAAAAAAATCTTTTGTTCAGGAGGACGAGAGCGAAGGAATCCCGTTAACTGGGAGCCCTCAACCAGCTAAACTTCCATCCACTAATCCTCAACCAACGATCAAGGCGTATGGCCAGATCGATATTCCTGCAGCCGAAAAAGGCGCAGGACATGGAACGACACCTTTCGCTGAGCCTGAAACAACGGTAGAAATGCTTGTTCATATGCAGGACCAAGATCTCGACATCCCTCCTCAAGAAGTCACTTCGGCCTTTGTAAGAAATTTATTATTTTCATGAATTTTCCTTTTTAAAGTTCTAAACCAAGAAAAATATCAAATGCCAGGTGCCCAGCTGCTCATTTCACCGAAAATTTTATGCGCCGAATGGCGTTATTTATATTTCCTAGCCACCTCAATGGCCATCAAACATAGATAACCTTCATTGGTTGCAACCACTGGGCTTGGCCATTAAGCTCTCTGGGTTCGAGCAACGAACCAGCAGACATGGCCGAAGTCTCTTCTTGGCAGGTCTAAGATATCCCATTTTCTGCTGCCTTGTAACTTAAGAACTTTTACTAACAATTTCCTTCTTGTGCAGCCTTCATGGGAGGTCGAGCTCAATGCCCTACTCTCCAGTACTTCCGAAGTAGCTGGGCCTTCTGTCACCACGGCTGAGCCTTCCGAGACTGCGGGAACTTCTATCCCTTTCAGCTTCTCAAGTCCTTCAACACAAGGGCCTCAATTTTGTAGGAGAATGCTTGAACGACCTCACAGCCGGTGGTCTACTGAGCAGCTAAAAATGTTATTCATTTATCTGACGTTCTAGAGCAAACTCGGGAATATTTCATTATTTTTTAACCGGCTCTTCGGGCGGAGGACGACCTCAAGGCTGCAACAGCTACTCAAGAAGCCATCCAACCCGAACTAGAGGCCATAAAAGCAAGGAAAAAGTGATTGGCCGACCTTGACCGTCAAATTACTGAACTTCAACGTCAAAGGTCGGTCGTTGCTTCCAAGCTTGAGAAGGATTTCGAGTCAAGGAAAGCTCGGCTGGCAGAGTACGTTGCAGGGGCGAAGCGACTATAGCAACTTCAGATTGACAAAAGAATAAGACAAGCTGAGGTTACAATGGGCAAAGTAGGCCGTTTCGATTTTTTGTTACCTTGCTTGTATCTCATTTGCAAAATTAATGAAATGAACCTTTTATTCTTTCATCTCCCAAGTAATTGGATAATATTTCTTTAAGAATTTCCCATTGATTGGTAACTTATGAATTAAACCAGTCTGATCCTTGAGGTGGTATGCCCCATTACCGAGAACTTTACGGACGACAAAAGGTCCTTCCCAATTAGACGACCATTTCCCGAATCTAGGGTATTTAATTCCCACAGGCAACACGGTTTGCCAAACTAACTCTCCCTCACCAAATGTTTTTTGTCTGACTTGTTGATTATAGGCTCGCTCGGTAATCTTTTTTTGTGCCACTAATAAATTATAAGCATCGAGCCGAGCTTCCTCTAAGTCTTCTAACTCTTGTCTCATGGACTGATTGTATTCGGCACTGAACAAAATACTTTGTTCAATTACTCGTAATGAGTTTATACTTAACTCGACTGGCAGCATCGCGTCGTGCCCATAAGTTAACGTATAAGAGGTCGCCCCGGTTGCTGATCGGGGTGAAGTTCGATAAGCCCATAATGCCTCATTTAACTTCAAATGCCACATGCCAGGCTTTGCTTCTATCATTTTTTCAAGAATACCGATTAGAACCTTATTACTTGCTTCGGCTTGTCCATTCGCCTGGTGATAATACGACATAGATTGCTCAAGTCGAATTTCCAATTTCGCAGTGTACTCTTTGAATATGTCAAATGTAAAGATCGTACCGTTGTCCGTTATGATTGTTTCTGGTATGCCGAATCTGGTTACGATATTTTCTTCCACAAAATTACAAATTTCATTAAACGTTAACTCATCGTATGACTTTGCCTCGACCCATTTGGTGAAGTAGTCTGTCGCAACAAGTATCCACGCGTGCTTTGCTGACCCGGAAGACGGTGTGATTTTGCCGATTACGTCCATGTCCCATCCTCTGAACGGACAAGGTTTGGTGACCGAATGGAGTAATTCGGCCATGACTCTTTGTATAGGCCCATGA
Source organism: Malus fusca (assembly GCA_035220775.1). NCBI lineage: Eukaryota > Viridiplantae > Streptophyta > Magnoliopsida > Rosales > Rosaceae > Malus > Malus fusca. Next base: position 24,240,274 of record CM069071.1, on the reverse strand, counting down.
ATTTGACACTGTACATATCCCCGTGAGTACTCGATACAATCATTCAATATACTCGGCCAAAAGTAGTCGTGTCGGCGAAGCAGCCAACATCTTGTGTCCAGATTGATGAGCTCCGCAAATTCCTTCGTCTACCTCTGTAATTACTTGGGCAGCCTCCTGCGAGCCGAGGCACAATAACAATAAACTATCCTCACCTTTTCGGTACAACTCATTCTGGTACAACACGTAATTTGTGTCACATCCCTGCTCGGGCCGCCACCACATCCCGAGCTCGACTCCGTCGTAGCACAATATTGTCCACTTTGGGCCCCAACCACGCCCTCACGGTTTTGTTTCTGGGAACTCACACAAGAACTTCCCAATGGGTCACCCATCATGGGATTGCTCTCGCGCGAACTCACTTAACTTTGGAGTTCCGATGAAACTCGAAGCCAGTGACCTCCCAAAAACAAAACCGTGAGGGTGTAGTCGGGGTCCAAATTGGACAATATCGTGCTACGGCGGAGTCGAGCCCGGGATGTGGTGGGGGCCCGGGCCGGGATGTGACAATTTGGTATCATAGCCAATCCCTGGCCGGAAATGTGCCGACGAGGACGTCGGGCCCTTAAAGGGGGTGGATTGTAACATCCCACATCGCCCAGAGGAGTGGATCCTGTAAGCCTTATATGTATATTCCCATCTCTACCTAACACGAGGCCTTTTGGGATCTCACTGGCTTCGGAGTTCCGATCCAGTGAGCTCCCAAAAGGCCTCGTGCTAGGTAGAGAATGGAATATACATATAAGGCTTACAGGATCCACTATCCTAGGCAATGTGGGATGTTATAATTTGTGGCATGGACCATTGTCCTGCGATCGTGTTTGTCACTGGGGTTATGGAGATATCGCATGATTCACCTTCTCCAGTCGTCTGGTAATATCTCAATTGCACATACGTCTACAGGATCTCCTCGTTCCAACAACGAACGTAAAGACATCACTCGTGTATGGATCACGTGATTGTGTTGGAGAACTTGTTGATTAACCAAGGCCAGGTGTGATCATCGTACTACATGTATTGCTTGGCCTAGCTCGCCCACCAAGAGTTGTGCTCCGGTGGCTATTTAAGCCAGTTCGTCTGCATTAGTGTTTTCGAACACAAGAGATGTGTTTGAATGTGATACCGTCGAACGACTTGTCTAAATAGTTGGCAACCATGTGATAGGGCGCCAGAGTACAACTCATGCAAGGAAAAGTTCCATTGAGTTTGTTAATCACAAGTTTCAAATTGCCAAGGACGAGTACGTGGGCTGCCCTCAAGTCGTGAAGGACGCTGAGGCCGATGATAAAGGCTTCGTATTCGGCTTGATTATTAGTACAATCGAAATCGAGCTTGAGAGAAAAATACCAGCGATGTTGATCTGGGATTGAATGACGATTCCAACACCAGCCGAGGCTGAAGTACTAGAACCATCAAAATACATTGTCCAATAATTATCACGTGTTTCCACCATGCCGATTTAGACGTATGTGCCCCCGAAATCATATGAGGAAGGATGTTGAGCTAAGAAATCGGCTAGTGCTTGTCCTTTGATTGCTTTATGTGGCACGTATTGCAAATTGAATTCGGACAGTGCCATTGTCCATTTCCCAATTCGGCCTTTGACTATTGGCCGAGAGAGCATATACCGAATAACATCGGTCTGGGCGATGACCTGAGTGACGGATAAGAGCATGTAATGCCGAAGTTTAGACGCAGTAAAAAACAAAGCCAGGCAAAGCTTTTCAACGGCTGAATAATTGATTTCAAGTGAGTTAAGGTTTCGACTGAAATAAAAGATGGCCTGCTCATGCCCGATAATGTTGTCTTTTGCAACCGATGGATAATTCGATCGTCGAAATGTATAGCTTAAAAGGTTTACGGCACCGAGGCGTTACAAGGACAGGTGGGGTTATGAGGGAAACCTTGATTTGTGTGAAGGACGCTTGATGTTCCTCACACTACTCGAACCTGTCCGAATGCTTGAGTTTCAAAAGCGTAGAGAACGCCTTCATTTTTCTCGCCGAATTAGTTATGAAATAGCGGAGAAAATTAATCTTGCTGAGTAAAGACTAGAGTTGCTTTTTGGTCGTTGGGGGTAGAGCGTCGATGATCATGCGAGCCTTATTTTTGTCTACCTCGATGCCACGATGGTGTACAAGGAAACACAAAAAGTTGCCGGTTGATACACTGAAGGCGCACTTGGCTGGGTTCATTTTGAGATTATGTTGGCGTATATGAAAGAAAGCTTGCCGAAGATCATCTAGATGTGTTTGACAACCCTTCGATTTAACTACCACATCGTCGATATACACTTCTATGACCGTACCAATCAGGTCATGAAAAATGGTATTCATAGCACGTTGGTATATGGCACCAGCATTTTTAAGGCCGAATGGCATGACTACCCATTCGTAGGTCCTTAGTGCCCTTGGGCAACGAAAGGCGGTTTTGTGGACATCGGTTTCGGCAATAAAGATCTGGTTATAGCCAGCATGGCCATCCATGAAAAACAACATCTCATGGTTGGCCACGGTGGGAATTAACAAGTCTGAAATTGGGGTTGCCAGATTCAAATTACGAAAATCGATGCAAATGCGTAAAGCCCTATTTTTCTTTAGCACTGGTACGATATTCGCCAGCCATTCGACGTATCGAGCAATCCGAATAAACCCAGCTTTTAAAAGTCGAACTAGTTCGTCTTTTATGCTGAGTTATACTTCGATCGAGAATCACTGAAGGGGTTAGCAAAAAGGCTTACAACCAGCTTTAATGCGTAATTCGTGCTCGACGAGGGTTCGATCTAGACCAGGCATCTCATGGTAACTCTAAGCAAAACAATCTTTAAATTTGTTGAGTAATTTACAAAGTTTGGTTTTCATGGGTTGGGGTAACAAAGCACTAATAAATAACTGTCGAGGGTCATCGGCCATCCCAACATTCATTTCCTCTAATGGGTCTTTGACTTGGGGCCAACTGTCTTCGAGCTCGACCAGGGTAACTTGGACTTTGTCAAGGGATAAGACTGGACCATTATCTCATTCGGCAAGAAACTCCATGAGGTTTATGCTCGAATTCGGTTGTTTGGAAATAATATACCAGTGGGTCAGCAGTCGTACCAGTGGGCCATCAAGATCGGTAATGAGGTCAACCAACCTGAGTCAAGTCAAATCCTGGTGAACGATCTCGGCGCCAACCTCGATAGCTTTCTGAACTGATATCCTAGTTGGTCGACCGTCCTCATTAAAGTCTTGCAATGTGATATAACGGACATGATCATCGTAGTAACGAGCCTAGATCATGTTAGCTTCAAACGACTAATTGTCGACCGGATGAACCACGACTGATTTGCTATCCCAGAAGATGAGAACTTGACATAAAGACGAAAATATACATCTTGTCTGATAGATCCAGTCTCGACCGAGCAATGTGTTATACTCAGTCTTTGAGTCGACTATGAAGAACGCAATCATGTGATTCCGACCCGCGATACTTCTAATGGAAGCACCCCCTTGGTTTGGGACTTGTCACCGACAAAGCTATTCATGGTGACCCCTGTTGGAATGAGTCCGCCGTTTGTTGTGTTCCTTCCGAGTACAATATATGGTTAGTATAATGGCACAAGTAAGGGTGTCGAAACACAGGGACTGATTAGACCTTTATAAATTACTAGCCTTGAAAGAACCTTAACTAAACAATGAAAATAACAAATTGAATGTAGGTTTTGTGATGTTAATGAGAATAACTAAAAATGCAAGAAAAATGTAACAACGAATGATATGTTGATTGAAAAACAATTTAGATGGGTCCATGGATTTTGAATTCACCATTACAAAACCAATTCCATGTTTATAAAGTTAAACCGTATTCAATTACCAACATGTTTCCAGAGTTCATTTTACATATATATGATCAGCAATATGATGTGTGGTTTTGATCAAATTCTCCTAATCTTCAACCTAATTGGGATGTTCAACTTCAGTTCCAAATTAAGAGTCTTTAGCATGCAAGAAAACGTTAAAGAACCAAAGAAAATACATGGCAGGATGTTTGCATAGCATTCTCTTCATTCATTCACATGTCTACCAAGATTAAGCATGATGTTTACTATAATCTTGATCAAATGATCTGTAAGAAATCCTAATGGTGATCAATCATTAAAATTAACAAACAAATTTAACAAAAGATTTAGTGAATGAAACAAGAGACAGATTGATGAATTGAATATTTTAACATAAAAACATGGATCAATTGTGCAAGGTTACATCGAAATCCCTAGCTATCAATTTAGTTACACATCATGTTCACAGAGATGAAATTGGAAATACATAACATGCATGAAAATAAATCAAAGAGAGAGGAAACCCTTGAAGCAATTTTGATGTTGAACTTCCCCAAGAATAGCATGTCGGGATGAGTCTTCGGTGATGTTTGGGTGTATAGAATGGGTGGAGTTTTGAGTGTGGATCAAAGAGAGAAAAATAGTGATTGGAGTTTTGAAATTCGCTCAGAATGAAAGGTCTATGTAAAAGTGGCTGAAAGGCTAGATTTTATGATGTTAAAGAGGCTGTTATAGATTGCCAATACATCCCAGTAATTGGGCATTTAATTCCCACATTTTTGTTGTTGTTATTGGTCTTATGAAGAGCCATATTCATCACCATATTCAGTTTCCACTTTCAATTCTTTGTCTACATCAGCATCTTTATTCAATTCTCCACTTTTAGCACTATTTTGACTTATTTGTCCTCAACTAAGCTCCAAAATACGATTAGCTGCACACTAACACAAAAGAGGATAAAATGAAACTAATTTAACTAAAAAATATCACAAAGGGACTAGGAATGGATGGTATAAATGTATAAAATATATTGGTTATCATCGTTAGAACAATGCAGTGCTTACATGATAGAGACGGGCATGATGTTGACTGTAGCTCCACAGTCGACGACGATTTTGGACACCGGATATCTTTCGATATTAGCTGTTACATACAACAACTTCAAATGATGGAGGTTGACTGAAGAGGAGCGAGGAAACAATTCGGCAAGAGCTGATTGGAGTTTATTCTTTCTTGTAGCTAGCTCAGTCTCGTCGATGGCCACAAAATCGACATGTGTGGCTTCTTCGGCAACCACGTCGCCATCCAGGAAATTTTTTTAGGACGCGATTGGCTGGAACTCGGCGGGTAAGACATAGACCATACTGATTTCCATATTGTCGATGACTGAGGAACCCATTGGGTCGTATTCTCTTTCTCGACGAGTTGGGCTTTCTAGCGGGGTATCTTGTTCATGGACATCCTCCGTATGACGATCTTTGGCTGGCACAAGGATGCTCCTATGATATGCTGACTGGAACCTTTTTGTTCGGTACATTGACTTCGGATTCAGTCGGTGTTATGACCTGGCTTTGCTTGTGGGATGCCTTACGAGTCTCTTCTTGATATGCGATGCGAGCGTCTCTTGTGTCCAGGTAAGCATCCAACCATCTACACGTTCTATTTCATCGGTTGTAAGGTCGAAGGGGGAAACAGCTGAAAAAAACTTCGAAGTGGTACAGTAAATATTGGAGATCCTCGAGAGAGAAGGGAAGTTCGGCAGTATCAATGTCAGTATATGGATCCACCGTAAAGTTGAGGACTCGAGCTACACGTATATGATGGTACCTGGCCTTCATCCTTGGATCCGAGGTCTTTTAGATAATACGTTCGGCATCGGGACAAGCTAAAACCAAATCAAGGGTGTCCTAGCATGCTCTTAGGAGGCCATACAAGTCGTTTGCTAAATACTTCTTATAGAACTCCTGCATGTATTTCAAAGCCTCACTGAGAAATGGTGGATAAAGGTTTCGTCGTATCTTAATGAATGGCTCTTGGGGTGGTAGTGGAGGAAGTTTGTTTTCAGCCTCTTCCCGAAAATGCTCAAGGCGAGCTTTTATTTCCCCAGGTCGAAGGAGAAGTTTGATTCGTTTTATGATTCTTCGATCGTGGTTTCAAAGTCGTGATTAATCGCTTTCTTCCCTTGGAGTAGCTCGGTCATGATCGTTGGGGATTGTCGACTATCTTCCTCGTCGGCAGTTTCCTTTTGTTGCCATTTTGTAGCTGAGGCATCATGAGCTGATCGTCAACGAGCCATACAGTCCATTCTCTGGCGTTGATGCTTCTTTGATTTGGATAACGTTGTATACACGCAAGTTGGGGAGTTATAAGGATACCCACGTGGATCACATGGCTCAGGTGGTTTGAAGGTGTGCTGGTTAGCTGAAGCATATGAGCTACCAGAGTTGCGAGCATAATAATCCTCATCATAAAACGACGTGTCGAAATCTAGGCGTCGTTGGCCTGAGGGTGGCTTGCCATCCTGTACTTGAGGGCCGAGTCCATCAAACACCTTGTGACGTTGGCCTGTACCAAACGCCTTTTGAGGCGCTATCGCATTTATGGGCATCTGTTGTGGTTTCTCGACTTGAAATGGCTTTTCTTTTGGTTCAGTTAAGATAACATTTGCTTTGCACCGACTACTTAAAACTATCGACCTATCAGGTTCTTCTTCGCTGGACTCCAACATTGATTCGACAATAGTTGGCCCTATCGAATCTTGGGGTGGCTCATTCGACAATAAATCGATTTTCAATCGTGGCTGAAAGCTTTGTTTTTGGACGAATTGCATTGGCACGAACTCGGCGTTCCCTTTCCCTTTATCCCTGGGTAATCGAGCATCTACCATGCTTACTGTTGTCGTAGGAAAATGATCGGTGTCAATGGACATTTGTTTCTTAGGGAGCTTTCCATTGTCGATCCAGCTTTGAATGGCATCACAAAATACGACACAATTATTTTTGATATGCCTGTTTGAATTATGATACTTGCAATATGTTTTCCCTTTTAATTCTTCGGCCTTGGGGATATTATGCCACGGCCGAAGTTTGACGATTTTGGCAAGCAGTAATTGATCGAAGATAGCGTCGGCTTTAGTAATGTCGAAAGTATAAACTTTTGTTTTGATGGTGGGCTCATCAAAGGCCGAACGAGTTTTGGCATCTTTGGGATTGGCTAGAGCCAACGCCTTACATATATACGGCTTGTCGATTACTATCTCGGTCGTGTCTATACTGGCATATTCTTCACCTTCGGCTGACGCGTAATTGATCGTGGGGTTTTTGTAGATTGTTCCCCGAGACGAAGACTTTGAGACCTTTTCTTCTCGGAGTAAATAATCATATTGCTTGACGTGCTGAGCCAATTCGTACATGTCACAAAAGTTTGCCCCTAGGAACTTCTTTTTGTATTCCACACCCAGGCCGTTTAGAGCGATCCTAACAAACTCGACTTCAGGGAGAAGTACTCGGCACTAATTTCTGGCCGATTTAAACCTCGTAAGGTATTCCATTGGTGATTCGTCGAAGGCTTAAGCCATCATAGCCAAGGATGACACTGATACATCCATCCCTGGTCGATAGAATTGCTCGTGAAACTTCTCGACTAATTCTTCCCAACTCTAGATGAAGTTGGGCAGGAGATTGATATACCAAGTGAAGGCCGAACCAATTAACGAGAAGTTGACCAACCGTAGCTTATGGAAATCGTTGTTAACGTCCCTACATTGAGCAGTGATTGAGCTATGTGTTCTAATGATGATAAGGATGATTCTCCAGCGAAAAGGCTGAAGTCCAGAATTTTGAAGCCCTTGGGATACTCAAATTTTTCCACGAAAGCTAGATATGGGTGAATGAACTTTGGAAATTTTGACCCCTTCTTTAAGGCTAAATCGATCATTCTTTAGACCTCAACATGTCAACGGATGACGTTTCTGCTTTCTAGTTGGTTTGTCTGATCTATTGCTTGATCCTCCTCTTTTTTCCAAGTCAATCGTTTTTAGCCAAGCAGATCCTGTCTCGGCATGTACTGTTGGTAACAGATTGTTCTTAAGTGGGAGTTGGCGGGAACAATCGTCCGTTCCACCTTCGTAGGCTTTATTAACCAGTAGTTTGAGCAACCTATTTTGTGTAGTACTACTATCACGTATCTATTCGAGTCCACAGCTAAATATATGTTCCACATGCCGAGATTGCTCTTCAAGTCGTCTCCGAAGAAGCGATCTAGTTGGTGAATCAGAACCTTCATCGCCATCCTCATCGCAATCCTTTACTGTCCCTTTAATAAAAATGCCCTTGGTTTTGTTAAGGATCTCTGCATTGTGAGGCTAACCGCTGAGACAAACTTCATTTTCTCGGTGTGTCGGGCTTATGGCCTCAAGTGTCTCGGCAATATGAGGATTTTGTGCTTGTGACAAGTTATCTTGTCCTGGGTTATGAACTGGAAGGTTGGTCGTTAACTTTCCCATGATTGTTTTCTTTTTTACTAATCGTGTCTCAATGGTCATGAACCTCGTAGTTTTAGCACTGGGTCCCTCTGGGCGTGCCAAAATGTTGACCCTAAGCCTATGTGGCACGCATGCCGAGTAATTAATAAGCTAACTACGTCATTCGATTGTGTGCGGGGCGTGCCAACTCGTCGGCCAAGCTCGGCCGGGGAGTAGAATGTGTTGATGTCGCGTTGGGCGCACTGCTGACTTCTTGATCTTACGACTGCGGCCGAGGAACGAACACGTCTCGGCCTTCGGGTTCTAGAGCCTAAAGACAAGGCTACTAGTTTCTGCGAAGTTCAATCTCAGATTCAGCTTTCGATGTGCCCAATGTATTAACCTGCAACACCTCACTTCACAGAGAAGGCTAATGAGATGACCTCTATCAACAAGGATTCGAAAATCCCTATTGACCGAGACTTGCATAAATAACTAGTCGGCCTCAAAGCAGTGCTGTTTATCCAAACTGAATGTGCTCTTTGGTCGGCTAATTGTACGGCTCCAGTGCTGTTTATCCAAACTAAAGATGTCGTTGGTTACCTTCACAGTGCTATTTATCCAAACTGAAGATGTGTTGGCGGAAGAAAGGGGAGAAGGATAAGAATCTCAAGGTTGTTGAGAGGTTTCGCGTAGAGTGAGAGTTTGCGCTGGGCAGTTTGTGTGTTGAATTGGAGGGGTCTTGAATGATGCACTCCATTCTCTATATATAGTAGCGAACCTACTCTTGGCCAAACCAAAGATGTATTCGGACTAGAACTCCTAAATCTAATCCGTTTAGGATTCGGCCAATCCTAGTTTCAATAGGTTTCTGAACCAAGCTCTATAATGAACCATATCCGCTCCCTAATTCTCAGCACCTTCAGCCTTGAGACCCCTTGTTGTACCAGGATTCGACCACCTTGCCCTTATCCAAATCAATCCCTCTTTCAATATGACTCAGCCAATCTGATTGGACGGCCCATGGTGGCTGAACGGCCCACAATTCTTCTAGGAGACTACTGAACTGAGACAACCCTAAGCTCGACCCAAAATATTATTTCAAGCCCAAACATTTAACCATGTTATTAAATGTTTAGGGAGGATTGGCTACATGGTGATGATTATAATTTCTATTATACACTTTAATAACTCAAAATCCAGTATAGTAAATTTGATTTCAGCCATTAAATATTTTAAAAGCTCGGGTTTAGTCGATGAATACCTTACTTTTCAGCGTAGGTCAATACCATGAGCATTATAGTTTTCAACTTAGGCCAATGCCACTTACTGTATAGCCGAACGCTAACTCACCGATTAACCTATTCATACGGTACAAAATGTTGAGTGAGTGAACCCTAATTCCAAAATCATATAGTGGGATCAAATTAATGAACATAAAAGTACAATTAGTACTCAGTTAAATTGAGTGCTTAGCTTTTGTCTTAAAACACTAATATACATGCAAAAAAGTGTTCCACTCTTTGAGTGTTAAAAGAATGTTGAGCAAGAGTGGCTTGACCAAAAGTGAGAAAGCCAAAACTAAGATAACAGCTTTAACAAGATATAAAAATAATATGCAATATGACAAGAACCAAACCCATCTTGCATGTTTTATGTGAGCTTTTTGGTGGTAGAGGTCCAAATATAAAGAATCCTGTCTTTTCTTGTCACTTACATCCCTCTTAAGATCATGGCATCCAGTCCTTTCCTTTGTACCTTTCGGCGCCCATTAGACTTAGATCTTCAAACCACCCAGCTGCTGCCCTCATCTTTGACCATTATTTATGCGTTTTGATCATTTTATTTATAGGAGTTTTCACATCTAATTTCATCGATGTTTTTTTTTTTTTTTGATAAAACTCAACACCTAATAATAGGTAGTTAAGTTGGGACATTATCAGTGATATTGGTGGTGGACCTACATAGGCTTGTAAAGTTTATCATGGTATCAGATCATGCTATTCTTTCAACACGTCCTAGACCCAATTTACTTACTCGAATTTGCCTCCTGAAGTTGGACTTTCAAAAAGTTGCGCAGCTCCAACTTAAGGATATTGAATAACTAAGCTCTCGAAAAGTTTCGTTGGCTCTAGTCTCTGAAATGAAGGGGGTATGTTGGAGAATTAGGATCCCACATCAGACATATGAAGAAAAAATATACAATTAATATATGAGAGTTTTTAGTACTCCTAATATCACCAAGATCTTCTATTGGTGATGTTGGTAATCAATCATTCCAGAACCGTAAAGTTTATGAATTATTTCCAAAATGCACGAGCCGTAATACTAAAGGGATCACTAGTAAGTACTAGTACTGTGTGCACTTAAAACTCGAGTAAGCCCTAACAATTCTAATCAGTAATATCGGAAAAATTGAAAAGAAAAACAAACAAATATATTGAAATTCGAACTTTGCCGAACGACAGCTCTTGAACTAGACTATATATATATAGACACACACACACACACACATATACATATATGAAAAAGATTTACTTTTCAAAAGTCTTTATTACTTTCATACTGTCAATTTGGACATTTATGAAGATTAATTAGTCCCATTTCTGAATGAACGGTACATAATTGATCCATGAAGATCTTAGTTTTGTGCCTCTGCAAAACTTGATAGTTAAATCAGCACGTAATGACATTCCAAAACGAACAAACCAAAAACAAACGTAAATTATTGCATAATTGGCACTACATGAATACGATAGCTCATGGCCATCGACTTGGATTATATGATGGTGCTGAAACACAGAGGTCTGTATTGTGCTGAATTTGCGTCGCGGCTTACCCCTAATGCCAACAATTCAATGGTGTATAGCTGCTGGATTTATGTGTGTATTAAATAATTTTCCATTATTTGTGTATGTGAAGCTAGGAGTCACAAATAGCGAGTCCAACTCCAACGTATCAAAAAACTTTTGATGGTAGCTACCTCTAGTTAGTAGTGAGTGATTGGCAATACCTGTCTTAGCTAGGGTTCTACTTGGTATTCTAAAGGAACAGTAATAAGAGATGTCACATCAAGGGAATAGTATTGCCTTTTGACAAGAGCCTAACATGTATTGTCCTACGATTTCCTACTTTCTCGATCGTTCTATTCTTATCAGAGAGGAAATCATGCGACAAACGTACGTACTGGCACTTATTGATGCTCAATATGTCTATCGAAATATGATCCATTATCAACATGTATTTTCGGACTATAATCAGTCTTTGCTTCTCTTAGGGCAAGCACAACCTGGCCAGTTCTTGTCTGTGTTGCTCACCTATGGCTCATAGGTCCGATTATTAACTACATTGAAATATTTGAGAATTGAAGAGAAAATGAAGAAGTAAAGATGAACAGTGAGAAAAATGAGAACTAGAAACAGTTTAGAGATAGAAATGAGAGTTGTATTAATTAACTAGCTGAAAATAATTACACATAGCTCTGTTTATATTGGCTAACAAATCAGTTAGTAGCCTAACCAATATTCTAACCACTTTGGTGACGTGACATTGATCATATAACAACCGATGATCAAGAGATATATGTCTTCATCGGTTATCCTCGTCCGATTGTGTTGATGATGAGAATTCAAAATTAACTTTTGAAAAAGTCAGTATGCTAAGATGTCATATGGTGTGAGCTATGTTAATTAATTGATCTCGTAAATTTGGTTAATGTTGTTAGCGAATTAATGTTGTTCGAAATTGTAACGCTAGACATACAACAATATAAAACACATTCCCAAGCGAGATGGAGACGAATGCGAGTGATGACCTTAATCTTGTACATCAATGGAGGGAATCCAGTACTTTGGAATGAAGCCAAAACTCATATATCATGATTGTCTAGTACTGAATGCTCCTTTGATAAAAACAAACAGTAAAAGAAGAGAAAGAATCTCAGTGATGAGATCTAGCTTATAGAAAGTGGACCCTAAATAATTAACCAAATATGAATGATTTAAATTTTTTTAATGTACAAGAAAAACGTTGTAATTAAGAATAAGTACATTATCATTTAGTGTATTTCTATTTAATTTTAAGTGAAAAGTTTCATGTTCGATCCACATGAATTATAAAGATGTATTATTTTTAGGATAATGCTAGGGAAAACCAAATTTTTTAACCAAATTTGCAAACCAAATAATGTGTCACCAATAGTAAATAAGTACGTTAATCAATACTTAATCCAATCATTAAAATCCACATCAACTAGTTTACAAAATTTGATTTAGAAATTTTGTCTCTCTAGTATTTCCCTTATATTTATGTTGAGTTTGATATCTAGTAATTGACTCATCACTCATGTGTTGCCTAATCCAATTTCCTTCCTTTTATATAATAAAGCGTCTTTCTCTTGATGTAGAATATCGGTATATCAAAAAAAACATAAACAAATAAATAAATAAAAAGGGGTACCGTTGTACTGCATGCATGTCTACCGAAAACTTTGTCTTCAAATTCAAAGTCACCACCACCACCCCACTCAGCAGCACATGACATTACCTGAAAAGGCTACGTTTTAAAATGCAACAAATGTATTAGTCAATTGCAATTGCAAATGATCATATTCCACGTATATACATACCTTTTCTTTATCCCCTTTAAAAACTTTGGAGGAGGGGACCCTTTTTTAAGTTTCCCCCGCTTTCTTTTTTGGCCTACAAACAAGTTATGTCGGCCACACCCACCTCTCACTTTTGGTTGCTTTGACTGGCTGACTGACTCACCCAATAGTTAATACAGCTAGTAGCTTATTAGAGACCAAAAACACTGTTTGTTTTTGTTAATTAATCATTAAAAAGATAAGGGTTAGGTTTGGTTATTAGGATGCGAACAACGACTCGTGGATATGAAGCACACAATAATAAAAGCAGTTGTAGTAATAATAATAGTGATCAGTCATCTTGAACTTTGCTTTATATTCTTCTTTAATTTTTTTTGTTAAATTATTGTGTAGTTATAATTATTGTAATAATTAGGGTTTATGCTGTTGCAAGTGTGTGTATATATATATATATATAATAAGAGAAATTTTATTTGAACACATGTAACCTCTTTCTACACCCAATTTAAATTTAAATTGTTAATTGTCTATTTTACCCTATTGCATAATTACTATTAAGTACAAAATGAAATTAATAATAAAACTCAAATTTATCAATAAACCCATTAAATCCTACCATCACTTCTTCTTTATTCTACATTCATTCTGGCTAAAACCCTAATAGGTATTGTAGAGAAAAACAAGCTTTTTTATTGATGGATGATAATTTTGAAGTTTTGAATCCTCCAACTAAGGTATGACTCAATTTATGAGTAGTTTGTTCGTTTGATTTCAATTTTTTTAAAGTTTAGAAGATGAGTATTTGGGCTTCAATTTTTTTCATCAATTCTAAATGGTTTGTTAAACTTTCTGCAATTGGAAAATTCTAAGGAAAAACTTTTTACCAATGTTCTTAGATTATAAACTTCCTTGCTTGTTGATAAATATAAGGGGATGAATTGTTTGATTTGTTGCTTATGCACATCAGTAGAAAGAAAAAAGGCAAATGTCTGGGTTTGGTAGCAGAAAGAAAAAAAAGTAGACATGAAAATGCTAGTGGGAAGAGGGGGTGGGGCAGATATTATTTTATAAAGGGAATGAGTGTAAAGATAACTTTACATTTTGAATTGGGTTTGAGATGGTAGTTTATGTAATAAATTTGGATTTAAAGAGAGATTAATTCTTTAATAAAAAACAATATGGGTGAAGAGAGTAAGTTATGTATAGAAAGAAGTTACATGGGTTGAAATAAATTTTATCATATAATAATGATAGGGTAATGAGGCCGCACGTGCTGGCTGACTAGGGTTTCCGGCGACTTGTGCGGTTGAATGTTGGACTTGAAAATCGAATCCCTATTCACCTTGGTGCACAGAGCTTCCTTTCTTCCGACATAGGCCATTGCTTTTGTCTCGATACCTGGTTTCTGAAGACTGGAGAGAGATGTTATTACCATTTTAATAGTGGCTACTTGTGAAAGTACTCTTTAATTAATCTATGTGCATTGGAGGTGGACGGTGAATAATACTAACTTATACAGATGCAGTAGATTTTCTGGTTCTATATCATTGTTTATTCCTTTTACCCTTCTTATTAGGTGAACTACACATGCATGGATATCTCTACCTCACTCTACCAATCTCTCCGGTTTTCCACACTTTGTCCTTGTTCCTTTTGTTTTTTTGGTTCGACCTGCGTTAAAAATCTCTCGTGAGTGTAAGAATAAGTTCTATATAAACGGGGAGATTTTGAATTTGGAATTTCTTCCAATTTTGAAAAGAAAATATTTTGTTATATTACAAGCTAGCTGTAACTCGCTATTGACTATTCATCTTTTTTAAAAGAAAAATATTAGGAAGATTATATTTTTATACCACATTGATGTGTCAAATGTTGTTACAAGTAATATGTACATGTCACGTCAATCAATAAATAGTTGTATGCATCTGACACAAAAAAAACTGAATCCTACTTACTATAGCCCTATTAAACCTTATCAATTGGTCACTATATAGAGAGCCTGGGGTGGATGAATGGATGTTATCTTCTACTGAAAACATTAACAAAATAAAATGCTAAAATATTTAATGATCTTTCTAGCTTATTCCTAACATTTTTTTTTTTGTTAACATTCGTAGCATTTTTTTTTTTTTTTTGTATTAGCAGACGGCCAATTAGTTTGTTGACCTCTAAATCGGTGGGCTAGTTAACCAGAGGTGTCTCATTTAAAAAACAAAGAAGAAAAAAAAACCTTACAGGCCTGAGGGACTAGAAATGGCTAATTAAGAACACTTCGGCCCAATAGTTCCTAGGCTCATCAAAAGACAATTTGGTTTTCTACTTTACGATATGTTTACTTGTAAGGTATGAGTTATCATTCTATTGATTTCATATACTTTGTTTATAAACACCTAAGGAATGAATTAGTATGTGGGTAATGTGGGAAGGATAATGCTTATGTTCTACCAATGAGGGAACCTACTCGTCTCCCTATTTATGATTTAACGATTTTTATTATATGAACATTATAATCGGAACCGTTTATTTCCTTTATCAAAGATCATATATGTAAAAAATCATTCGATTTAGAGATTGTTTAACCATCCATACGTATGAAACTAATCGACAACTTTGGTAACAGGTAGCATCCTTATGAACTATCTATTTGCTTGATGCATAAAGATGACTAATAAATCTCCTAATAGAATATATTTTTTTGCATATATGATTTTTAGATGAAGATAAAGAGAATGACCGATTTCGATTATAATGTTCATATGGTTGAGAATGCATTAATCATAAGTGAGGGGATAAGTAGGTTCACCCATAGGGGAATACAACCATTATCCATATAGGAAATAAGGTGTTAAGCTGTTATAAATAATAAACATAAATTAAATATATGAATATGCACATAATAAAACAAAATTAAAAAAACCTCAGTTGAATCGAGGTAAGCGTTCGACGCTCTGACCTTAAGATAATTTTCGCCCCACACTTGTGCTTATAGTTTGATGAGGTCTATTTCCTAGGATACGACTCCTTCATTGTGAAGGAAGCACCTCCTTTGAACCCGAATAATCAAAAACTCTCTTGAACGAATTATTCTATAATACATGGCAAAATGATCTTCAGTATATAGAATGCAATGAGTGAATTGAATAAAAAATCTGCAAGAACATTCCTATATTTATAGATGCCGATGAACCTCCTCCAAAAGAGTGTGTCCCAATTTGAAGGGTCCACCAATGCATCCTTTGGATGAAAGAATGCAACTGATAACTCTTCACACCATTTTGAAGGAGACAACATTCTTATTGGATATGAGCATTCGTTATTTACGTTTCAGACTGCAAAACAATTTTGTAATAAATATTTAAACAAAATGTAATCAAGGATACTCGACAAGCATTGCCTTGAGAGAAACAATTTACCATCTTGGTACCGTAATGTCAAGATTCTCCTTAGATTTGAGAAGATTCCTTACGTACTAGAGAAAGTTGCACCTCACATACCTTCTGGCCCTGAAGCCACTAAGGATGAGTGTGCTAAGTTTGACAAGTACGTTAAGGATGACATACAGACCAAGTGCTATCTGCTAGCTTTCATGAATGGAGAGATATAGAGACAGTGTGAAGACATGGACAATGCAAGCTTCATCATACTCCATTTTACAGAGTTGTATGGTGAAGAGATGCGCAACTACTGCTTCAACACTGTTAGTGAACTTGTCAAGACCAAAATCGTCAAGGGAGCCCCAATCAACATGTAATGAAGATGATTTGACTCATTTAGCAATTGGCGAACATAGGTACTCCGCTTGACGGGGAATTGGCTCAGGACTTCATCTTGGCTCCTCTTTCTGATTCGTTCTCAGAGTTCACCATGAATTAGTAATTGTTAAGATGACTATAAAGAAAGAGAGCGATGTAGGGATTGCAACTATAACCCACAACAAGCCATCATCTTCCAAGGCCAAGTCGAAAGGCACTAGTAAGGGATGGCGAATAAGTCATCCAGTCGCAAGGCCCAATGAGGAGTAAAGAAGAAGAAAGCAAATGAGCCCAAGTGACCTCACTTCCACTGTGGGAATGACATACATTAGAAGAGGAATTGCTGGTTGTACCTCGCATCTCTGAAGGACAAACCTGCAGGTACAAGTTTGTTCTTATGTTAAATTCTAATTGATAGATCTTCTAATTTTTATACAAGATATAAAATGTAATCACTTATGCAATTGTATGTAGGTGAAGGATGCAAGTAGAAGATAAACAAGCAAGAAGGGAAAATAGAGTGGAAGAATTCCGCCCACTTCTTATTTTGTTAGCTACTTAGGAAGTTTGTAATAACCATGTATGACAAGGAAAGAACTTACCATATAACGATTCTTGTGAATCTCAAGAGGAAGTCTTCAAAAGATTAGCAGACTTTCTTGTAATTTGTTGCGGTTATGGCCTGTAGGAAGGTGTGAGCATGACCTGCGTTGCGAAAATGCTTTCGTAGGAACATCAACGCAATTCAAGGAAGACCTAATCACCAGGGGCATTTGTATTGTCCTTTCAATTCCAGCCTAAGTAGTAGATGAAGTGACACAGCCCGACCCGGAATGTCCACCTGGACTCTGAATTGAGTTGTGATGGCCGACACCTGGAGGGTGACAAAGCCATAAAGTGTAGCGAAGTAGAAAATGTGAGTAAATTTAAACCTAAAAGTGCATAAATACAAGAGTGCGCTAGTGAGCGGGAATGAACCCATTTCACACGTGATGTCAGAGCATAAGTCAAGTACAGTAGGGTAGGTTGAGAATTATACCATCGGAAGTAATCTTTGATATCAGCGTTTGCCAGAAATCCTAGTCGATATGTAAGCTCAGCTATTAAAACCTGGAGGGGCGAAAAACAAGGGTGAGTGGGCTTAAAAATAAAGTTTTATAAAAACCTTTTCAAAAACATAATAACCCATCGCTGCAAAACAAGTATAGTTTTCAAAATATACATACTACGTATAGCATGAAAAATACTTACCAGAGCCAGCAGTATCTCAAGAATGCAATACAACACAAACTTTCGTAAATAAACACATGACGTCCATAATCACATATTCTCGCATAAACAAACATATCATATCGAGTGCTCATCAACACATGCTGACACACGAGTTCATGCATAGATATTCTGACATGAATATGACTGGGTGTAACAATGATATACGCTCTATTACTACAATCACATGAAGACTAGCGTTATGCGCAGCACATACGAGTCCTAATTGCCTTTAGCAATCTAGGACAGGGCTAGCACCTACAATGGATCCAAAGTGAGTGAACGGTGCAATGTGCACATACGCGTGAAAGACTGGCCCTGGCCCGGGCGAGTACCAACATCGGTGCAGCAAACAATGAGCAGATAACATAAATATAGTCATGCCATAATGATTCGATAACTCTAGTCAACATAATAGTATTTGTAGCCGTAAATATAATTATGGCATCAATAATAATACGCATACATGTGCATCCCGTAGGACATAGCATAACTTCATAATTTCTATCTGAAGGAAATATTTGTGAAAACAAGTTCATTTGAGCAACATCTACAACATGCAATTAACAATTAAAGGCGGAAATCATGCTTGTATGCACTCAAAAACAAAACTTTACCCATGAAATTCAAGGCCTGGTGAGTGTGGTGAACCAAGACTCAACTCAAGAATAAAGTGAGTTGAGAAATATTATACCTTTATTGATTCCTCTTTGCTTAAGCAAAGGCTAATCACCCAAGAGATAGGGCCTTCATTCCTTACTTCTTACCTCCATGGATTTCTTGGATGAGGATGGTAGAATGGATTCTCCAAGTTCCCAAAATAGAGAACCTCTAAGTCTCCACACCAAGGAGAGCATTGATGAAGAGATGAGTAACCTAGAGGAAGTAAGATTGATAGCTAATTTCCTCTAGGGTGGCCAGCCTCTTAGAGAGAAAAGAGAGCTTTGTGTTCTCATCTTTTCTCCAAAAGAAACCCTAATTATGAAATGTTATAAAGTTCTTTATATAGTCCATTCAATTAAGTCACAAAAGAACCAAAACCCTTCATCCTCTAATGTGGCCGGCCTTAAGGGTTTATTGGGCTTTCAAGCCCTTTGTGTATTCAAGTTGTCATACAACTTGAGTTAATGGGCTTGACATTCAAATCCTATTGGGCCTTGCAGCCCAAAACTAACCCGAGGTCTATAACGAACTTATTCGTTTGATTAATTAACATATTAATTAATCCTAGCCATAAATAATTAAACCATTTAATTATCCTTACTTATCTCTGTTATTTCTTCAATCTCTACCTTACATGGTGTACGATCCATTAGGTTCCTTTTAGCGAGGCAGTGGGCGATTAGAACTCTTCAAATCGATTGTGAATTGAAACTTACTTTCAATTCTCCCTTTAGTGATTACACACCTTTAGGGCTTCCACAAACCATGAGTGACACCTAGTAGTATATCATGGCTACCTAAACTAATCAGAAGAGGTGGAGAACCTATTCAGTTTAGGATTACAATGCAATACAATATTTCTCTAATACAATACTCTTGACCACATTATTTGGTTTGATAGTTTAGTCATGTCTCCTATCCAATGTGATTCTCTTACTTATATGATTACCTTGAATATGATTTGGAACGACTTCCTAAATCTCATTCATACTCTGGCCAAAGATTCTTAATCATATCATAGAGTATTCTCCCTCAAACGGTTTGAAGGTTAGAGATCCCTTGTTGCGCATTCACTTGCCTCCATGGCTAGGTGACTTAACCCCAACTACGCCGTGGACACCCCCTGACGGAGTAACTTTGACATAGTCAAAGATCAAGGACCTAACCATAAGACAACTATGATGCCTCAGGTCAAATGACTACTTTGCATTATCCCAACCATGAGTTCTCATGTGACATGAGTATGAAAACTCCTTGTTGATCGTACATGCTTGTCTTGGTGTCAGTCACACCAATGACTCGAGACCAGTCACTCTCCCTAAGAGAAGACATAACACGTTCTGATCTTAACGGACTGACAATTCTAACCATTAAACCCGATAACCGTGGATAACCGTTCGAATGGAATGGATTTGGGTATGGAAGTTTGGGTATATTCTGGATATGGGGAAGAACCATTTATAATATTTGGTTATGGTTTTGGATATGCTTATAGAGGTCCCAAAAGTTGCATTTTGTAGGAACGTAAAGTTTTGAATCAAAATCAATGTGAACTCAATGGTGCTTATGTGAGATATCAAAGACAAGCCAACATCATTAGTGTTTTAATTTTTATACTCAACGAGATTGATTCATTGGATCGTTTTATACATCAAATTTTTAATGATGAAATTAATATCTACTAACTTATAATGTCTTAACTGAACTAATATATTTTTTGTATAGACGAAGATAGATATACCCAGTAACCAATAGGGAATCCGTTACCCGATGGGTATGGTTATAGATAATTCCCGATGGTTAATTTGCGGTTATGGATATGGTTAATTTTCGTGGTTATAGGGATGGATATAGCATTTTCGTCCCCAAACCAAACTGTTGCCATCCCTACTTAGAAGGAATATTCCCCTTTAACCTCTAAGTGGATCCGGCCCACATATCCGGGTTTTGGGCTTGGGTTTTTTTTTTCTCTCTCTCTCTTTCTCTTCTTCTTCACCGGCCGATTGCCGCTGCAACCGCCGGGATAATCCCAGCTCCAACCACCCAAAATCTTCACTAAACCTAGCCTTCCAATATATCAAATCGAATCTCAGAGGACAAGGAATCAGAATATACCTTTGGTTTCCTCAGGTGTGGTCGGAGTTGGCTGGAAAACGGCTCAAAAGCCACAGGATCTCAGCCAAAAAAGTGGGTTTGTTATTCTCGGGGTATTTCTACGTCCAAACAATATTAAAACATCTCAAAAACGTTCTAATCGTACTCCTAAACACGATCTACGAAGATTTTAAGGGTTTTCGAACTTACCCACATGGAAAATCTCGAGGTTCTCATCGGGAGGTTTGTGTTTGCAGCTCGAGGTCTGGGTATGCAGCTTCACGGCTAAGAGACGATATGGGCTTCGGGTTTATGATCGTTATGCTTGTCGGAAAAGATGGTGGGTGATGAAGCTCGCCGGAACGGTGGGGTGTGTGGCGGTCTCGGGTTTCTTTGCATTTACACAGAGAGAGAAAGTTGAGAGAAGAAGCTCGTGAGGGTCTTGAGAATTTGGGAAGAAAAACACACGTGGCAGAGACGGAGATGAGAGTTTGGTGTTTGTGTGGGCCCCACGGGCCAAAAATGTTATTAGAATAATTAAAATATCTTAACACAAAATATTAAAATAATAATATATTAATATAAAATTTTGAATATATATATATAATATAAAATAGTAATTATTACACTCCGATTTCGATTTCGATTTGCGCCTAAGCGTTCGTGCCGTCGAATACTTCGAGAATAAGGTAAATTAATAGCTCATACGCGTCATATAATGACGGTCAACGAAAGTCAACACTCTCGCCACTATGGGCATTTTCATCAATTCACTCTTTTAAAATTAATAAAATCGTAAAATTAGGGACAGGTTGTCACATGAAGGGCCATCAGCTTCGACAACCGCCAATATAGTCCCAAGAAGATCTTCGATTACACGGTGAGGCAAGAGTAGAGTCGGAGCTAGGGCTGAAGAATATTCTAGGTTTGGACCTTTGCTTTATGCTAGTGGCGGGATGACTTGACAAACCTCTGGGGTGGAGAGAGTTGGCTTAAACTTCGGTTGATTTGGATGAGAAAATGAAAGATAAGGGTGTGGCAAATGCTGTTGTATTGGTTGGGGAGGAGAGGAACGAGTTTCATTTACAGAGGGTTGGAGGTCTGATATTCCATTCACAACAGGTGTCGAAGCATGGCAGAGTCTCATTTTTCAGACTAGAGGAACTTCTCCTAGTTCCTTTGCCTCAAAATCCACATTCGTAACTATAAGATCTCTCCTTGCCAGTAGCAATTTCTTTGTTATAAACCCAGTAAAAGCTTTTGGGGACATGGTGCTAAACTGCCTTCGTTTCTTCTTATCCAGAGTTGGCAAAGTGATGACTTTGAGTGTGTGGACCCCCTTCTGAACATCCTTCTTGTTGATGCAATTCGGATCAGAAATGGAGAACTTGGAGCAGTGCTTAACAATTGCATATTTTCAACTCTCCTTGAACCGTGGAGGAGAAGTTAGCCATTCCCAGCTACGATGTTTCGTTAGGATCAGGAAGGCATGAAGTATCAGCCCTGGAAGACAAAGTCGATACTTTTTAAGTCATTATTTGGGTGAAGTACAGGTAGTGGAGCGTTCCTGACGCAAGCCCAGAAAATGTCTCTTTCCCAATCGTCATCCACGATAAAAACATCTTTATGCCAGTCTTTGTCCTGCCATGGAACGTCCAGGATGTACAACGACCACCAAAAGCTGGGTCTTGGCTGGAAGATATAGTGTCCATCAGAACTTCACCCATACAACGAAATTATTGTAGGTCAAGCTTAGCCTCATACTATTGATTTAATATCTCAAAACTGGTGATAAATCAGAAAGCAGGGGGGGCTAGGTTGCAGATGGTCATATCATAGCTGATCAAAATGTCTTTCAGTAAATCTAAGAGAGTGAATCTCAGGCCAAGGTCCAGAACCAGGGATGGATTTTGGTGCATGGATGTAGCGAGTCGGAAGGTTTTGGAAAGCCGGCCTCAGATTGGATCCTAGTTCCTACCAAACCTTGCAGTTATTCAGAAGATTCTGATGGCGTTTCATGAAAGCCTGAGACATTTTTGCTACACACCCTTGTCAGCGAAAGGTTGTAGGGTGACTTGGCTATCGATATAGGAGCTTTGCTCCAGAATGCAACTATTGATGTTAGATTGAAAAAAGATAAAAAATTTGAGCAAGATGAGGAGGAAAGGTTTGAAGGTTTTGAACAAATGAATGTGGAAAACGTTCAACATTTTTGAAAGAATTGGGAATTTTCTAAGAAAATGAATGAAGAGCTCCGAGGATATTTAAGGAAGATATTTCAGAATCACCCAACCGTTGAATATGGATCGTCACATCTCAAGATCAGTAAATTCAACAACTAAATTTAATTAGACAAAGCAACTGACAAAATTTCATTTTCTGCGCACGCGCAATTGAGACAAATCCTCATCATTGAGATATTGAAGACACACTTTACGAGATGGTGCGCTTGAATGTAGAATGGCTCAATGTTCAAGAAGTTCACAAGGTTCGAAGCCTAGATGCCACACGTTTGAAGAAAGAAAACGGTACGTATTCTGATCTTACCCCTAAAGGCATTGTCTTTGGGTAAGTATCCATCCTCATGGGGAATAACTCATTTCAGAAACATATTAGGGGCAATTATAGGACCATGATTTTCCAAGGCTAGAGTAAGGCGGATCAAAATACGAATACCTCAGAAGTCTGGTCATGGACTCAATATCCTTCGTAACGGAGCTAACTAAATGAAGCAGTGATGCCACCATCATCTTGTTTTGAAATCAGTAGGCAAAGTTTGATGACTTTGCTAAGATTGACCATGCTTGTTCAGTAAGATATGAAAACCTAATCCAGCAAAGAATCAATAGGTTGTAATCTTGGAGTCCTTACAATCTAAGGATTGGTGTGCGCCACAAGTTATCACACTCTTAAGAGGATGCAATATCTATTTCATAGATATCCTCTGGGATTCTCATGGTTTAAAGAAGATTCTACTCTCCTAAAAAGTCATATTCTCGACTGGTATAAATACACCTTCTGGGGTTCATCTCTGGTAAAACAATCTTTGCACACCTATTCTCTTGTCCATTGCTTAAGTCTTAATGTTGCTTACAAGCTTAACCGTCAAAGAGCCTTTGACCAGTACAACCCCCCCCCCCGGCTTACTCACGGTTATGTATTCTTTTACAAGAAAACTAGTTTGAGCACCCTCACCTCTTGTAGTGGTGCACAAATTCGGTTCTAATAGTTTTCTTTCTTCTTCATGTTTTGTTAGGTTGTCCTTTAAGTTTTCATTGTTGCAGCTACATCCTGTCTCTTTGGGTAAATACTATAAAAGGTTGGTAGCCTCGTGAAGGCTACGTTGGACTTTTTGCCAATAATTTGTTCTTTCCTGCACCAAATCCCATAGCAAAGCTCCATCTTTGGCTATGCTCATTTGGATTTGGTCAAAACGTGATATTAGGCAACTTGGGTTTTGGTTTGATTGGATTTTGAAGTGTTTTAGTTGTTTGGTGAGCAAAAAAGGTAAAGGATTATGTCTCACAGCTTTCCACGTCAGATTAAAGTTGTGGGCTTGAATTTTTGGCACTCCCAAGCAGCTCAAAATTTTCACAAACTTTAACTCCACATAAGCCTAATGAACTTTCGTAACTGTCCACACCACAACCCATTTGGCAAGCCCTGTTATGTTGCTTGGGTCCACTTAAGCATGTCACGTGCTTGGCGTGATTCTAATTAAAATGTTAATGTATTAATATTATAAACTTGTTTCGATATTGCTTGGCATAATGAATGTGCGTAGTTTTGCATGGGCTTAGCATGATTTTCCGAATGTCCAATAGTGAATTATCATTTCTTTTGGCGTGGCATGATAGTGATTTTGCGTACCCCTTGTTTTGCACTCTATGCATGAATTTGAGCTTGGTTTGCTACGAATATATAATGACTGGGCTTCCAAATAAAATTGGGCTTAGTGAAACTTTTGGGCCCTATTAAACATTTAGAGAAAGCATGAACTTAAAAACAAATCTAAGTCCCATAAAATTCAAGGACTAGTGAGTGGTGAACCAAGAATCTTTGCAAAATGAAAGAGGAACGATTAAGCTTTCATACTCTTGAAGCTCATCCTTGTGTTAACAAGGTGGTCACGCAAATGGAGGCCTTTAAGTGCTCTCCTAGCTCCTTCAATTTTTCCTTTCTCCTTGGCTATTTTGCTCCTTGAGTCTTTACTCCTTGCTTGCTCCTTTGCACCTTGAGGATTTGATAAATGGATTCTCCAGTCACCAAAGAAAATGGTGCCTCTAGGTCTCCACACCAAGGATGTGAGGTGAAAGACAAGATGGAGGAACTAGGAGAAGATTTGATGCTAGTAAAACTCCTCCCAGTTGGCCAACTAGTAGAGAGAGATAGAGAGTTTCTGCCTCCAAGTTTTCTTCTTTAAAACCCTAATGAGCTTTGAGTCATAATTTCACTTTTATATCCACTCACAATTGAGTGGCACAAATGAAATTAGTCCCTCTCTTGTATGGATGATTTCCTTAAAGTTATTGGCTTGTGTCCCATTTTGTTTAAGTTGTCATAAAACTTAAACGTAATGGGCCTTATGGACCAAAGTCCATTGGGCATCGAAAGCCGAAACTAGTTATAGCCCAATACAAACTTATTTGTATGATTAATTATTACCTATTTTAATTAATCTTGATCATACTCAATTAAATTATATAATTGCTAATATCCATCTCAATTATATTTCTTCATACTCATCCTTACAAGGTGTACAAGTCATTATGTTCTAGTTAGTGAGACAGTGGGCCGTTGTAACTTTTACTAATCGATTGTTAAAGCGATTGTAACTCTTACTAATCGATTGTAAATGCAATTATAACTTTTACTAATCGATTATGAACTAAAACTAATTTTCAATTGCTAATCTTCAGGGCTTTCACAAACCATGAGTGTCACTTAGCAATAAGTCATGGCTACCTAAGCTAAGTAGAAGTGGTTGGAGAACTTATTCAGTTACAACAACAATGTAATACGGTTCTTATCTAATTTGATACTCTTGACCATAGCGTTTCGTTGACATTTTATTTCATGTCTACTATCTAATTTATACTTCTCTGTATTATTCCAGTGAGTATGATTTGGAACATAGTTCCTAAATCATGTTCATGTGCTTTGACCAAAGACTCCTGAATCGTATCTCAAAGTATTCTCCTTTCACCATGAAAGGTTAGAGATCCCTTATTGTACACTCACATGTCTCTATGAATAGATCAATGATCCCAACAAAGCTAGGAAAATGGCCAAGATGAGGCGTGGAATTTGTTACGTTGTCAAATTATCAAAGATATACTCACAAGACAACTGTGGTGTCTCGGGTCAAAGGACTTTGCCCCAATCAACAAAGCCTCGACAAAGTATACTAGACCTAACTTGAAGGTATCATTCTTGTTCTTGCACTCCTTAAAGGCCATTTCAAGCTCCCCGCAAGTCACAAACTAATTTTTTTTTTGGGTGATTTTCTTGTGGGCGGCCTTGGCTTTGCCTCTGCCCTTTTCTTTCCTCTGCTTGCTACTTTCACCTACCAACCTTAAAATACTCCCTCAGCAGCCTAATCCTTTCTAGCTTAACCTCTAAGTCATAAGGTTCGTCACATCATAGCCCAGTAATGAGGCAGAAGTCTTGCTTTGTGAACCGGCTCAATTTACAACCTATTAAATAAGTTAGTCTGTCTAGGTCTTTAACCTTTTGATTTGCCACTCTATAGAGCAACAACTCTACCGACTAAAGGCCAATTCATCAACACGTTGAAGGTGGCCAAAGCAAGATGCCCTAAAAGCAAAGTTGTGCCTCATTAAACTTCTCCCCTATCAATCCTACCACATGGGGGGCTTAGGATGGGTTGTTAACCATTCCCCATATAAGAATCTTCTTCTTTGATTGTTAGTTGAATACCATGGGTTGTCATATCTTGTACACATAACAATATAAACAATTACCAAGGTATACCCTTAACAAAAACAAATTCAACAATATATACCTTTAAAACAACCTGTCAACAAAGTTTCATAGCTATACATCTATTGTGAACAAAGCATTATTACTTAAGCAATATTAACTCAAATCATAAGATTAACAATATTTCAGCAACAAAAATCAATCTCAACTCAAATCTACGACTTTACCAAAACAAAAGTGAACGACAGAGCCTCACACAACCTATTAACAACACTTCATAACTTCACAACGCACCCAAATTTCCCAAAATTTCACATATATCCATCAATTTCAACTACTATCATCAAGGAATATGCATAATTAACCTTAAAACTAACTTAATTAACAAAAATAACAAAACTAAATTCTAAAGTTCCATTTTCAAAACTCACCTAATTTGAAATTGACTGTGGGGAATCAAATATGACATCAGTTATCGTGCAAGGACTCTGAACCCAACTCGAATGAAGCAAAAAACACGTCCTTTCTGTGGAACCGACTGGACACCCTTGGACTATACTCCCTTGATTTTCTTAACTACTGTCTGGAAGTGCAGTGAGGTAGGAAAAGAAAGCACATTACAACCACCACTAGGTTTAGAATGGAAAAAAAGTTTGAGCGCTCGCTAGAGATAGAGAGTTTGGGAGGAGAACACAAATTTGAGAAGGTTACTTTTGTTGTCGCGGACACAAATTTGAGAAGGTTACTTTTGTTGTCGCGGTGGGGAAGAGTTTAAATCTAAAAAATTTCAAATGGTTGTCGGGAACCGTTTTCATTTAGTGACAGGTCATTTATGACCCGGTTTCATCGTAAGCTCATTTGGATGGATTGGTTTTCAGTTGTTCAAATTTGATCTAGCGGACCACATTTGGTCCACACAAGGTCGGCAAAGTGCGGTCCACACCTTAGAGATGGCGAAATCGGGTTTGACAAATATAGGGCCGATTTGAAAACCATTTAGTTATTAGAATATAATTTTTAGTTTTTGTGTTTGAGATGCGGAAAAAGTATATGAAGAAAGAGAGAGATGGAGAAGAATGAGGGGAGAGAGGGGAAGAAGAACTATGATTTAAAACAAAATCTTGAAATAAAAACAACTTAAAATAATTTTTGAATTGTAGTATTTATTTTTGTTATTTCCTTGTACCTTCTTCAACTTAATCCCCACTTGTGTCCTTTCTTCCACTCTTTCATATATCTTTTCTCTTCTTTGAATTTCCCCTGCGTCACTGATACAAAAATTAAACAAAAAACCAATAACTAAATAGTTATCAAACGAGCTTGTAGTTAACTATAACTTGCAGAAATGGTATATATTTGTATTAACTACTACTAGCCTATTACTATTTAAAGAAGTGGTATCGAAAGAAAGAGAATTGAACACAAGATATCATCACAAGCTAAAGTAAATGTTCTTAACCACCATTTCACAAGCTAGCTAAAGTAAATGTTCTTAACCGACATTGCGGAATTCTCAGGCATGCAGTGTTTGTGAGATATTACTACTATTATATAAATCACTCTCACCAGTACTCATCATGATGCCATTGTCTCTAAATTGGCTGAGTACGTACATGCATGTCCTTATACCTTGGGAGCTTTACTTCGCAGCCAAATTTTCCATTGGTGTGGTTGTCATTTTCACAAATACAATGAAAATTGTTGTGTAGTACGTACTGAGTGAGAAGCAAGAGCAGTCAAGTTGAAGATTAACTAAACTCCATTGCTTACAGTCCAGAGAGTGACCAAGTCTTGTATTGATAATATCTACACGCAAAATTGTGAACGATTCAATCTGCTCCACAACATTAATTAACAGACAATCCCTAATTAATTAGCTGATTAATTAGAAGTACTCAAATGCTCCTTCGTCTTCCAAGCCAGTTAACCTAAAAGGAAACATGTTCGCTTAAACACAGTCAAAAGATTTCATACCCACCACAAGTTTAGCCTCCCAATCAAAACCATCTCATGCCTTGGATTCTTTGTCCAATTTGGCATATACCACGTGTCATTCTTGCATGTTGCATGGAAAAAAACAAAGAAAAAAAAAGAACTTTAGTGAAAAGTTCTCGATATTGTTTACTTTAACGAAAAATCTTATTTGTACATTAACAAGTCAATCCTGGTACTATTCATTTTACCCTTTATTTTGTCCTTATCGTTAAAACTCAAAGTTTTCAAACCATTTTCATTAGTTTTTCTATAAAAAAAAAATATTTGCATGGTGAGCTAGTTGACAAGTTCACAACTTCACTCTAATAATGAATGAAATAATAGGAATCTTTGGGCGCACTTAAACGACTATAGTCGTAATCCCAACTATCCAAGGGCCACGGATTCATGATTAAGACAATAATAGGTGTAATTAACCCACTAATCTCACTGCAAAACAAATCAATGGTCCCAAATCGAAGGGATTAATAGGTCTAATATGAAGGGTAATTTGGCCAGGAAAATACAAACAGCAGAAAGGACAAAGTATGGAAATCGTGGTGCCCACAATCATTGTATGATCAAGTCTCCAAATACTAAAATCCGAGGGTTAGCCTTTGCGTCATCACTAATCATCCAGTATATTTAAAGCTTTTAAACTGAACCAGCCGGATTTAAAAATTTCCAATCAAACGTTCAATATCCGTTCTTCATTTGCAAACTGACAAGCTCGGACCGCCTTTTCTTCTGTCCGATACTCTACGTATTATTTGATTTCTCTGAGTCGAGCAAGCTCTGCTCAGCTCTGATTAAGCCACATTTTCAAAGCTTATTGTTGGCCAATTTATATCAGCATGCTCTCCAATACGATAAACTACATTTGGCGAGCTAAAGTAATTGATTTTAGCTTTCCCTTGAATCACCGGACAGAAAAATGGGAATCCAAAGAATTTATTTGGGAGCTAGATGAGAGTTCCCCTACTTCAAGTTGTAAGAACATGTGTAAACGTCCAAAAAATCTAGCAACTCTGGTATGATATTGGTACACTCGACTTTCTCTCCTCATTCTCATTCGAGCATGAACAGTGACAAAGAGTGCTAAAAGTAGCAGTAGCTCCTCATTTAGAGATGTTCTAATGCATCAATAATTTCTTATACATACTAAGACATTATAAAATATATCTAGTACACCACATGATATTTTGATGTACATGTAAAGATCACTCAAATTAATACACAATACTCCTATATTATCCAAAATCATGCACCCTATTTTAATTAACATGTAAATTCGATATAGTACATCTTCATGATGACATAATTCAGGAAAATCCGTAATTACAACGTAGAATTAGTTTTTAAGCATAAACACACAAATGCAGAATCTAGACTCGTCAAAAGCAATTAAGGCTAGCTAGGGTTAAGAATATTGATGGAGTGCTTATCAGCTAGCTAGCCGATGTCAGACTTCTTAAGCCAAGCTAAGGCATGGAAGTAAATCATGCACACGGTTAAGAATAAAATATTGTGTAGGAGATGAAGGCCAAAACAGAAAAATAATAGAGATGGGTATATGCTTATATTGTAAACAATATTCATCAATTCTTAGAGTAACCTTATATATAGGGCCAAATGATTACAACTCAACTCCATGTGTTTTTCACATGCAAAGCTAGAAAAAAAAAAGAAAAAAAAAACCCTTAATCAAAGCTCAAATACCATACAACCTAGCTCCAAGCTAGAAACCCTAGATATAATACTTGTATTGTGAATGGCAGGACCTCAAGCTCTCACAAAAACCACTATTGCCACCACCACCACTACCACCAACAAAAACATGCTGACGAAATCACCATCAAGCACTAAAACTGCACTCCGGAGGTTTGTTGGGGTTAGGCAAAGGCCATCTGGAAGATGGGTAGCAGAGATCAAGGACTCATCCCAACGTGTGAGGCTATGGCTAGGCACTTATGACACACCTGAAGAAGCAGCAAGAGCTTATGATGAAGCTGCTAGAGCATTGCGTGGCGAAAACGCGCGCACCAACTTTGCGCCCCCCGGTCCAGCCACAAACCCTAACTCAAGTCCATTGGTCTCTAGTGCTTCCAATGGGGGCTTTGTGTCGGGGTCTGATGGCCGCCATGGTGGTGCAGGGCTTAGCTTCTCTTCCTTGAAGGCCAAGTTAAGCAAGAACCTCCAATGTATCATGGCTAGGAGTAGTGATCATAACAAGTCCTCAAAAAGCAGGGTGAGTGACCACTTCACTTTTGCAAGTATTTTCCACTTTAGGAAATACCAATACCAAAACACAGTAAACCCTTTAATTGATATGAAGAATATAGAGAAAGTGGTGCAGCCTAGTATCATAGTGCCCCATAATAATGGAGAGAGTACTACTAGTACTGAGCCTTCCTCTTGGGATAACTCTAGTATTTCGGACTGCAGCGCCGAGTGGGCCCACGGGTTACGGCAAGTAGGGGTGGATTATGAAGGGTCTGAAATTGGGGAAGGGAGTATCATGGACCAAATTATGGGGTGGATGGATAGTCCAGATAATCAGATGGGTAGTCGGATTAACCTTGGTGATGATAGTGAGGAGGGTTCGAGGAGTAAGAGGTTCAAGGTTTCCTCTTCAGTGATGGTTCCTCCGACGTTTAGTACCGGATCTCCATTCAATAATAATAATGGAGAAATTTCGAATTAAGGGCAGCAAGTTGCAGGTCATGATAATATATGCATGCAGGTGTACTACTTTATGTCAATTAAACCAAGGCAGGATGGTAAAGCTTCTATATTACAAAGGTTGATAAGTTCGCCATAACATGTAAAAAGTTGCTCCTGTTGCATGCTATTCTTAATCTTGTGATGCGTGATGTCTCAAAGCTAAAAGAAGTTCTTCATCAAACCAATTAATGTACAGAGAGAAATCTAGAGAGAGAGAGAGAGAGAGAGAGAGAGAGAGAGAGAGAGAGAGAGAGAGAGATTGTATTGGGGAGTAAATCATGAGATATTGTCTGTTTCCAAATGACATGACCAAGTTTAGTGTTAATGACAACAATGACAAGCAATAACTTGAACTTAAAGAAAAGACAAGTCTTGCTAACCTCTTATAATATTGTTTAGAGGTTTAATTAATTACATGCGCGCCCCAACAAACCAGCATCACAAGTACATATGTAACGAAGAAGAAAAACATGCAATACATCTCTATGATCTCCTGCATCATTGCACTTAGACATTGATGAGGTTCGTCTTCTTTTGTTTTTTTGCACAAAAGATGAGGTCCCTCGTCAGTCCAAATGAGAGCATCAGCACAAGAAGGTACTGCGAATAAGGATGGTCAATGGGCACCCATTTAGTTAGATGGAGGTCTATTTAAATGTAGATATGTGTTAATTGTGGTGGTTAGTGTGTTTGTACTGGTGATGTTGATAATAGCAACATATGGAGTATCCATTGGCACCCATTGACGACCCCTAACTGCGGATTTCAGAAGTGGATGCGCCAAACCTTAATGCCTGTTCAGGGTCTAAGAGATTGACATTGCTAGGGCAGGTCATGAGCTCCCAGTTAGCAAAGTGTGAAAATTTGACATTTTATATATTGACATTCATTCAATATATAAAGTGTGAAAATTTGAACTTATAAATTTAAGAAGAGAGAAATCAGAGTATGCATAATATTGAGCTATTAACGAGTAATGATTGATTGAGTCAAGGTGTTATTCAGTTTTCCTACGCGCTAGGCAGAAAGGAATCATACCTTTTCTCCCCAGTTGAAGGGAATCATACCTATGCTCCCCACGCTAATTACGATTCCTACTTCGATTCTCCCATGGTTAAGGTTCGTAAAAAGGAAGAAGATAAAGCCTTTTTAAGTGGCCGCGGCCACTCGCTAAACAAGTGTAAGATCTGGTAGGAGACCTATCTCCGATCCCAACCATCCTTGCACCAGAATCCATCCCTGGTATCTGGATTTGTTGCTAAAATTTCCTTTATCCCCTTTGCTGAAAGAGATTCTAATCTGCCACACGGTCAGTCTTTGCAACCTCACTCTTACCTCCATTCGTATCATTATCAGCTTTGAGCGTCTGAATGTCTAGTATGGAGCGGACCTTGGTCTTCAAGAACTTTGCATGCTTTACACACCGAGGAGAAGTGCCGATACCCGCTACTTCTTCCAATCTCGGTCAAATCTCTAATATCACTGATCAGATCCACCAAGAAAAGGATTGGTACAAAGATGTCCTTGTCGTTAATGGAAACTGGGAGGGGGACACCACCAGGGCCAGAGTTCCCAACATGCCTGCTGCTGATCTTTGTTGTAATAATGACATAGGGGGCATCGGCCAGTGTCATCCCCAACTAATTGACAGGGAGTTCTGAGAAATTCCAATCCAACACCGGAGTTGGAAATGGCTCTCCCGAAAGAAGTAGATGATAAAGTTTGTTTATTTTGTGTTTTTTTGATTGAGTGTTTGAATCGGTTTCTTGGGTAGGATAGTAGAGAATTGAAAGAACTTGATGATTGATATCAGCTGTGCAAATAATGCAGCAGATTTAATTGAATAAGTAGAGTGAACATTACACAAGAGTATGGTGCATTTCCATCACCCATACTTATCTAAAAAGGTGATTGACAAGAGGCTTTAACAACCATTAAGCCTTACTACTCCAGATTACATCCTAACCCTTCATTTTGGGGTTAAGTGATTTAATCTGGAGTGTACACTTGTCACTCACACACTTACACAAACATTTAAAAACAAAACTAGCCGTTGGAGACTAGAACTCTTCATTTTCTTTCTTCTTCTTCGATGCAGATCACATCTTTTTGGTCGGGAGTATCTTGCTGCCTTCGACTCCTCGACTCCAGGAGCTGGTTAGCTTCCAACACTCCCTTCTAAACTGCTTCTGGGAGTCAATCCGAGCAAACCTCTCAGGTAATTGAATCTCTCCTTAGGTAGTGCTTTTGTGAATATATATGCGATCTGATCTTCTGTGCTGCAATAGATTAGCTTGATTGTGTTATCCTGCAATGCTTCTCTGATGAAATGATATCTTCTCTTGATGTGTTTTGTTCTCTGATGAAATACTGGGTTTTTAGTCATGGCAATTGCAAAGGTGTTGTCACACAGAAGTGGTGTGGCTTCAACCTGCAATTCGCCAAAATCTTTAAGTATGAACCTTAGCCAAATAGCTTGAGCTGTAGTTTCTGATGCACTCACATACTCTGCCTCGGCTGTGGACAGTGCAACACTTTGTTGCTTCATAGAGGCCCATGAAAATACCCCTGATCCGAAAGTGAAAGCATAGCCCGATGTGCTTCTGCTATCATCATCACTGCCACCCCAGTCACTGTCACAGAATCCAATTAGAATAGATGACTTTCCCATCTCATATTTGATCCCATAATCAAGAGCTCCTTGTACATATCTTAGCACTCTCTTAGCTGTGCCCATATGTATCTTGCTAGGATTCTGCATAAACCTAGAAAGTAGGCTTGCTGAGAACATCAGATCCGGCCTTGTTGCAGTTAGATACAATAGACTGCCAACAATGCTTTTATAGAGACTAGCATCTGCAGGTTCACTTCCATCCTCCTTCTTGAGCTTCTTATTTGCAATTAAGGGTGTAGAAACTGGTTTGCAACCCTTCAAACCAAACTTCTCAAGCAAAGTTTCAGCATACTTCTTTTGATGAATAAAGATGCAACTTGCTTTTTGAATTACCCCAATGCCAAGAAAATGATGCAAGAGGCCTAGGTCAGTCATCTCATACCTCTTCATCATTTCTTCCTTGAACTCTTCCATCATTGCAGCATCATTTCCAGTGTAGACAACATCATCCACGTAGATTGAGACAATGAGTGTCTTGTTGTTGCTTTCTGTCTTGGTGTAGAGTGTAGCTTCACTAGGACTTTTCTGAAATCCTTTCTCAGTGAAATAGGAATCAATCTCACTGTCCCAAGCTCTTGGAGCTTGTTTTAGGCCATAAAGAGCCTTCCTTAACTTGTACACTTTTTCTGGAAACTCTTGGCTTGTGAACCCTTGAGGTTGTTCCACAAACACCTCATCCTCTAGCACTCCATTTAGAAATGCAGATTTAACATCCAATTGATGCAGCTTCCAACCCTTCTTGGCTGCTAGGGCTATCAAGGTCCTTATGGTGTTTAACCTTGCTACTGGAGCAAAGGTTTCATTGAAGTCTGCACCAGGTTTCTGTGAGTAACCTTTGGCCACCAACCTGGCCTTGTTCTTTTGCACAGAACCAACTAGATTTAGCTTCACTTTGTACACCCATTTTACACCAATCACAGGCTTCTCACTTGGTCGATTTACAAGTTCCCAAGTGTCATTCTTTTCTATCATTTCAAGCTCTTCCTTCATTGTTTTCTTCCAAGCTTTGTCTTTCTCAGCTTCTTCATACGTTTCTGGTTCTACTACACAATAATTACATGTAGCATAAATCTCATCCAGATTTCTCAATCTTACTGGAGTTGAACTAGGAGTTGTTTTCTGTGATTGACTTGATTGTGGACTCATAGTAGCTTGCTGTGGAGTCCCTTGTATGTCACCATTATCTGTGACTTCTTCTTGAACTGAGGTCTCCATAGGCTCCCTTGTTTGCCTTTTGTTTAGGTCAATTTGTAGAGAGACATTGTCCTTTTCCTCTACCATTGTATCCCAGTTCCACATTGAGTCTTCATCAAAGATAACATCCCTTGATAGGATTATCTTCTGAGTCAACACATTATAAACTATGTATCCTTTCTCACTGGTACCATAGCCTACAAAAACACCCTTGTTACTTGATTTCTCCAACTTGTGCCTTAGTTGGTGAGGGATGAGATTGTAGCACACTGAGCCAAACACTCTCAGGTGCTTCACAGAAGGCTTCCTTCCACTGAACACTTCAAATGGAGTTTTCTTCTCCAAGGCTTTAGTAGGACACCTATTCAATAGGTACACTGAGGTGTTCACAGCTTCACCCCAAAATTTATAAGGCATATTCTTCTCATGCATCATAGACTTAGCCATTTCGATTATAGTCCTATTCTTCCTTTCTGCAATCCCATTCTATTGTGGTGAATATGCCACAGTGAGTTGCTTCTCCAACCCTACATCTTCACATAATGCATTGAACTCATATGAGGTGTACTCACCTCCCCTATCACTTCTTAGTCTTTTGATTTGGTATCCACTTTGCAATTCCACCATTGCCTTGAACTTCTTGAATATTGTGAATACCTCAGACTTGAACCGCATGAAATACACCCAACACATCCGTGAATAATCATCAATGAAGGTTAGGAAATACCTGTTTCCACTGATTGTTGTTGTTCTCATTGGTCCACACACATCTGAGTGAATCAATTCAAGTGGCTTTGTTGCCCTCCAAGCCTTTCCAGCTTCAAATGAATCTCTGTGATGCTTGCCAAACACACACCCTTCACAGATTTCATTGCATTGATCCATTTTTGGAATATCTTGCACCATTTCATCCTTTTACAGATTTTGTAAGCTTGTCATGTTTAAATGACCGAGTCTCTTGTGCCATAGCTTCATAGAACTTGTCACACTTGCTTTCTTTGCCACTTCTTCTAAGTACTTCAGTACAAGTGGAAAGCTTCTGTTTTTCACTTCCACTTTGGTCACCAAGTTTGATAGGGATCTGTCATCATAGATCTCAACCACAGTTCCCCCAAAGAGTAGGAAATAGCCATGCTCCATCATTTGACTCACACTAAGTAGATTCTCATCCAATCCAGGCACTAGCATCACCTCCCTTATGCATCTTCTTCCTTTCTTGGTGTTGATAACCAGAGTTCCTTTTCCAGTGGCTTTGACAATGTTTCCATCTCCCATTTTCACTTTTCCAGTGAAGTTTGTGTCGATGTCAATAAGTAAAGACTCATGTGCAGTCATGTGGTTGCTGCAGCCACTGTCAATGTACCACACTTCATTGTGTCTCTCCATTTTTGCATTGAAAGAACAGAACACATTTGCTTCTTTTTCCACTTGATTTGCACAGTTCACTTGTTGCACATTCTTTGATCTGCATTCCTTCATAATGTGCCCAAACCTGTTGCATTTGTGGCATCTAGGCTTGTCCTTGAACCAACACTCTCCAAGATGGAATTTATCACAGTGCTTGCATTGTTGCTTGGTTCTTGGACCTGCATTGGTGTTGCTGCCTTGGTTAGGTCTTGAGTTGTGATACCCTTTTCCTTCCCATTTCTTGTTTTTGCCCTTCCACTGTGGTTTCTGATTGCTTGCACTGGCTTGACTACTAGATCCAACATTGAGTGATTGAAAGGTTTTCTCAGGTGCAGAGTCAGCATGCCTCTCGAGCCTTTGATCAAAAGCTCTTAAGGATGTCATCACATCTTGTACACTGAGAGTTTCAGTGTCTTTGGTTTCTTCTATAACACTCACTATTGAATCATAGGGTTTAGTCAAACTAATCAACAGTTTTTGGACAATTCTTTCATTAGGCAGTTCCTCACCATATGTTTTCATCTTGTTTACAACATCAAACAGCCTAGTGAAGTAGTCTTTTAACAGCTCATTTTCCCTCATTCTTGTATACTCAAAATCTTTTCTAAGGGATTGAAGTTTTACCTTTCTAACTTTGGTGTCTCCTTTGTATTCTTGCTGTAAAACTTCCCAAGCTCCCTTTGCAGTCTCTTCATTTGCTATCCTCTGAAAAATGGTGTCTGAGACAACACCTTGAATGATTCCAAGTGCTCTAGCATCCTCTATCTGATTCTGCTTCAGTGTTTTGAGTTGTGCTTCTGTGAGATCCTGCTCTAGAGCATCGATCTCCATCTCAGGTAGTTCATACCCGTGTTGAACCATATCCCATAGATCATAGGATTTGAAAATGGTTGTCATTCTTATTCTCCAAAAATCATAATTCTCCCCATCAAAGATTTGAGCTTTTAGCTCACTGCTACTGCTGGATCCTTTCATTTCCAGAATTGTTTGTTGATTGTTGTTATAGAAGACATTACGTTGGTGCTCCCAAGGATCTTATCTTGCACAGATTACGCCCCGAAAGTTGTAAGATCAGTAACACATCTGAGGCCATGATAAAGTTTGTTTATTTTGTGTTTTTTTTTATTGAGTGTTTGAATCGGTTTCTTAGGTAGGATAGTAGAGAATTGAGAGAACTTGAAGATTGATATCAGTTGTGCAAATAATGCAGCAGACTTGATTGAATAAGTAGAGTGAACATTACACAAGAGTATGGTGCATTTCCATCACCCATACTTATCTAAAAAGGTGATTGACCAAAGGCTTTAACAACCATTAAGCCTTACTACTCCAGATTACATCCTAACCCTTCATTTTGGGGTTAAGTGATTTAATCTGGAGTGTACACTTGTCACTCACACACTTACACAAACATTTAAAAACAAAACTAGTCGTTGGAGACTAGAACTCTTCATTTTCTTTCTTCTTCTTCGATGCAGATCACATCTTTTTGCTCGAGAGTATCTTGCTGCCTTTGACTCCTCGACTCCAGGAGCTGGTTAGCTTCCAACATTAGATAGCATGGGAGAGATGCCATTTTGAACCAACTCTAATTATCCCATCCCCAACCCAATATGGGCTAATGCTAAGGGTACCATAATGCCAATGAACTCAAAAGCATTAAGTGAAGTTTCCAAAGTTGAGACGAAGAAAAGTAAAAAGCCTGAAGGTGGTGCGAAAAAAGAATGCGAAATCAAGGATCCCAAGAAAAAGCCCAAATCAACAAGCAATTCCAGTGGCTTTCGAGGAGAGGTTGACAAAGTGCTAAAGGTTCGCGATCCTACTCCCTTTCAGACATAGTATTGAGCTGTCTTAAAGTGTTATTCGGTTTCCCTAAGCGCTATGCTTAGGTAGTAGATGCTAGTATGATTGATTGAGTAAATGTATGATTCTTGAACTTTGACTAAATGATTTTGATTAATGATTTGATTGTGAGTTTCATTTACTATTATAGTAGTAAATACTATTATGTAGTTTTCCAACTATATATGTTTTACAAAATGGGGGTTAGTATGGTCTGATTTTACTTGACAAGTGATTATGACCCACTCACTTTGTTATGCACCCCCTCAGGTCTTAGCAAGTGCAAGGCGTATGTTGAGAAGGACGAGTGAGCGTGGCAGTAGTGCTGACTTCTTACATTGTTGGGTCGTTTTTACTTCTGCTTGTTCTTTATTAAACTATAATCAATTGTATAACATTACTATTAATTCTGCTTCATAGAATTATAATTTTATGGAATTTTGGTTGACAATTGGTGGTTACGCTTTCACTAAAGCTAGAGGTGGAAAAGTCTATGAAGCTACTTGTCAATTGGTGGTTACACTTTCATGCATTTGGACAACTCACTTAATGACTAAGTTTGATTTAGCATAAGGTGGTAGAGTTAAGTAGGAGGTGTAATGTTTTAAAGCCCTTTATTACCTTATGTCGACACCTCTTGTGCTTGCAAATAGGTAATCATCAAATATGTAAGAAGGAAGTGCATGCAGTTTACGTATATTATATATATATAAGAGAAACAGGGAGAGCTAGGGTTTAAGGGTGTGCATTAATCTGAGGGATAAATGTAAACTGCACACGGTGACATTATGGCTGACTGGCCATTAAGGGTCACGTGGTGAGTTACAATTTATGAAGGATATAATGAACACATAAAGGGAAGATGTGATATGGCACTATGTGGCTAAAGCTTTGATATTATTATTGTATTTTCTAGAGTGTGTAAAACGACATCGCTTGACTGGCATATAATATATTCTACTCACTGAGCGATGGTGGTTGTTGCTCACCCCTCACCTTTTATTTTACAAATGAGTCATTTGCCAAGACAGGTGATAGACGAGCTGAGATTGTATTAGACAAGAGATTTAAGAGTTTTACCATTTTGTACACCCTGTTAGGATTTTGGAGCTATTTTTATAAGAGAAGTTTGTTTTCCATATTTATTTTAATTTTTTCTTGCACACCGAGCGCAGGGTTTTTTTTTCCACCGACCCCGAGTTCGGGGCGTAAACGCATACCAAGCATTCACCTTCAAGAAAAAAATGAAAAAGAGTGAGAATGATCCTAAAAAATAAACAAATAAAAATTGAAAATAAAAGAAAATAAATAAAAATATCACAAAACTAAATTAAATAAACTCGATCCAAGCCAGCGGCGCCCAAAACTTATTGTGATAATGAGCTTAGCACAAGCACTAAGTTAGAAAGCTACTTTGTTTAGATCCAGACTGACTTAGCTTACTCGCATAACATCTTCTATTCATAGATATGCGCCCGCCTTTATATAGTTAGATAATAATTGCAAGTGAACAATATCGCTCAGTAATATAACGATAAGTAGAATGTCGTTCTAACAATGATCAAACTAACTTAATCTTACTTTTGCGATTAACTTCAAACTAAAATTAAATAAAACAAGACTTTCGTTGACAAATTTGAATATCCAAAAGAAACGAAATGCTTGAAAATAACGATTGATCAAACACGAAACAAAGTGAATGAATTATGAAAGGTTAATACATGGAAACACTAGGATGTCAGGCTACTCGTTCTCAATCCCATCTAACTCCGTTCTTTAGATTAACATCAAATTATTCCCATGTTGCTAGCAATTATCCATTGATTCGTCAATATTTCCAATCAAAATATACTAAATGTGTTTCTAACTGATACCCACGCTATGTCTAGCCACATATATAGATAATCGAAACCCTTTACGCTCAATAGATAATTATACGAAACTGCACAAATCATAACCAATGTCTACTCAACTATGTAATTCATGGTAATTGTTATGAGAAGCAATCCCCTAAACTCAACTTGTCAGTCACAATTTAGTTTTTAACACAAATAATGCCCAGCTATTTAATAACAATAACACATAATAACAATTACCCAAGATGAAAAATATGCTTAAATTGTGCAGCAAATTAAATTGTATATGCTTCCTCTTTTCTTTCTTTGTCTACATCCAATAATGAATTAAAACCCTTTTCCTTGTAAGAAAAGCCCAGCCGCCACTTTTTAGTTATAATGGGCCAATTGATAAACACAAGTTGGACTAAATTGTTAAGGCCCAAATTCCAGCACAATTCTCACGTAGCAGCAGTCCACTTGTTAAATAATATGTAAAGTGTAAAATATCAACCTAACAGTTACTTTGTCAATTGAAATTGTTTTTGTCGCCTAAAGCCTCTGAAAAATACTTCAAATGTTGATCCCTTTTAATCGATAAATTTTTTTTTTCCGTCGTGTAAGTTCATTTGCCCCACGAAATTGGGTCTGTCGGACAAATGGTAATTTTTGATAGTGAATGTTTGAATATCCAGACGGTTACAGTGAGCTATGAGCTCCTATTAATGTTGTGCTAGCATGTGTTCACAATGGTAAAATACTTTGTTGATCTTGCTTATCCAAATGGTTACAGTGATCCTCATTAGTGACTGTAGTCCATAATTTAAGGTCGAGGGAAATACACTACATACATGCACTGTTTCTAAAGGTTTGGGCAACAATATATTGTGATCGTGCTCATCCAAATGGTTACAGTGATCCTCATTAGTGACTGTAGTCCATAATTTAAGGTCGAGGGAAATACACTACTACATACATGCACTGTTTCTAAAAGCAAAGAAAGTAAAAAGAAAAATATTTGGGAACTTTAACGAAAAGCTCCTGGTACTGTTCACTTTAACGTAAAACCATATTTTTACACTAAAAAATCAATCATGGTACTATTCACTTTACCCTTTATTTTGTCCTAGGTAAATCGCCAAAATGGTCCCTAAGATTTGCATAACTCATCACTTTGGTCCCTGAGATTCCAAATTGAAAAAAGTGGTCCCTGAGATTGTCCACCATCCATCATTTTGGTCATTCCGTTAAAAACTCCGTTAAGTATCCCGGAGCTCTTGGCCGGAAATTTGGGCAATTTTTAAAGCTTCGTAACTTAATCGTTTCTTAACCAAATTCGACCAATAATATATCAAAATGAAGATAGGAAAGTGTAGAATAATATTATACCTATTTCAAAGCCCAATGGTTGCCAGAGAAGGCCGGAAAATAGACTCAAATTTGACTGGTCCGAGTGAAAACTTGAAAACTCGCCAGAAACTGGGTAAACTTTAAACGTTCATAACTTCTTCAATACTCAACGAAATCAAGTGATTCAAAAACGAAAATCATACTTCTCGACGAGACAAAGAGAATGGTACCTTTTTCGATTGCTAACTAGCCGTGGTTTGGCCGGAAAACGGCTCTAAAGTGGCTAACTCGAGACCAAGACAGCTACTTTCGAGCCATTTTATGGCGAAACCACGGCGAGTTAGCCATAAAAAAAAGGTACCATTCTCTTTGTCTCATCTATGATTTTTTTTTTGAATCACTTGATTTCGTTGAGTATGGAAGAAGTTATGAACGTTTAAAGTTTACCCAGTTTCCGGCGAGTTTTCAAGTTTTCACTTGGACCAGTAAACTTTGAGGCTATTTTCCGGCAATCTCCGGCAACCATTGTGCTTCGAAATAGGTATAATCTTATTCTACACTTTTCTATCTTCATTTTGATATATTATGGGTCGAATTTGGTTAAGAAACGATTGAATTACGAAGCTTTGAAAATTGTCCAAACTTCCGGCCAATAGTTCCGAGACACTTAACGGAGTTTTTAACGGAATGACCAAAATGATGGATGGTGGACAATCTCAGGGACCACTTTTATTGATTTGGAATCTCAGGGACCAAAGTGATGAGTTATACAAATCTCAGAGACCATTTTGGCGATTTACCCATTTTGTCCTTATCGTTAAAACTCAAAGTTTTCAAGTCCTTTTATTTAGTTTTCCTAAAAAAAATGGTGCTCGTCATTGGAGAACAAAGGAGAGAATGAAGAAGTTCAATACAGATGACATATATTATAAGATAATATATTTTGTGTAAATAAGTGTCTGTTTATACTTAAAATATATATAATCTCATCATAAACTACAAAATAGAATGACATATATTATAAGTTTTTGGAACATAATGAAAACATGGGAAACAAGCATATAATGTGTGTTCATTTAAGTATTTAACAAGTCTTTTACAATTTATTGGAAAAAAATAAAATGCAAAATGAAAGTTATCTATTTTCTGTCTAAGTGAGTCGCAACTTAGGCGGGTGCCTATGCAGACTACGCAGGTGCCTCAGTAGGTCTAGGCATAATTTCTTAATTTTCAAACGCCTAGGCATTAAT
Source organism: Malus fusca (assembly GCA_035220775.1). Taxonomy (NCBI): domain Eukaryota; kingdom Viridiplantae; phylum Streptophyta; class Magnoliopsida; order Rosales; family Rosaceae; genus Malus; species Malus fusca. The sequence continues at coordinate 24,197,376 of CM069071.1, read as the reverse complement.
CGGGGCGGTGGCCAGCCACCTAGCACCTAGGCGAGGCCTAGGCGGCGCTAAGCAGGGATTTTTAATACAGTGACTAGAACTAGTTACCAAGGTAACGAGTCTTCAGCTTTAAATATTTTTTTTTTAAGTGAAACAAAAATTCCGAAAACTAAAAAAATGAAACAGTTTATGATACAGCCGTTAGTTGTTTAGGCTTGGATTAATTAAAAGGTTAATTAATTACACGAACAAGTTTTAATGGGGTCTTAAGTTAGTTCTAGGTTTCATGGCCCTGGGCTTCGGCTCATTGGACCCATAGGACAAACATTCCTCTCTCTTTTCTCTCTATTTAGTCTACTTGGCATTACCCTTTTGATTTTTATTCATCAACCTTTAGGCCTTGAAAATCATGGGAAAATGATTTAATTTTGAGTTCGTGTTATCTTGCTTCCTCTTTTAATTCAATTTTAATACATTGGATATTCAAACCAACCCCTGATAGTAACAGAGTCCGCGCAAGACCAACGCGAGCAAAACCCAACTTATTTTGTTCAGTAAAAGATCCAAGACTTACTTTTATATGTCTATTGTGTTTCTCAATTGCATGCTCACATTAATAAAACAAAGTGGTCCACCATATTTTTTTTCCAGTTGAAGACCAATTGTACTTTTTTTGTTTCTGCTCCTTGTTATTTAATATTTTAGTACGATAACGCCAGAGAAGCAGATGATTCAAATGACGCTAGAGAAGAAAACGATGATGGGGAAGCAAACTACACGAGCGAAGTCGACGGGCTCACACGAGGTCTCCATTAGGTTGCCACCCTAGGGCCAACTGAAAATGGCATGGCCGAGGGGCAAGTGCATATATGGACCCGAGTGGTCTCTGGACCACTAGGAAGTCCAAAGAAGCGCTTGTGAGGACTTTTGAGGACCACCCAACAGTCTAGAAAGGTGGTAAAAGAGATAATACCACCATTACTATGCAGATTTTGTGCAACAGAAGCTTTGAACCAAGAAGAAAAATTTAATTTCAGATGAAGAGGAATGCATAAAAGACCACCATGGCTCTACTATTCTTGGACCTTGGTTCCAACGAAGAAGAAAGACTCTCTCTCCATTTTTCATGTGACCAACTCCATATTCTTTTAATTGTTATTCAATCAGGTTGTGTCACCTATCATTTTAATCAATAAAATGATAGTGTAGTACTCAATGGATACTTTTTATAGCATAAGTTGACACTTTAATTATTTTGTAAATTCATTATAAATTCATACAACCTCTGAAAAATATTTCGTAAAGTATTACAAACTCGTAGTCACTTGAACTTTCATTGCGTACTATCAAACTTATTGATGTAATATATAATAAAGGGATACTTTGGATGCGGTCCCTAATCCTTAACATTATTTGACTAAAACCTTAATGATATTCAAAGTTTGATCAAAGTCCCTTGACTTTGTACACCTCATTATATTACAATTAATATTTATAGTTTTATAGTTTTGACATTAATTGTTTGATATTTTATGAGATTTATAATCCTATAAATTTAAAATCCCTGATTATAATACTATCAGAAACGGTTACAATAAAAAAATTCAAACATTTTGATTGAATAAATGGATAAAAACTATGTAAAAAAAAGAAATAATAAATGGCAAAAGAATGTATCCATAGTGTTAAAAAATTGGTACATTTCACATATAACAAAGTGGTACATTAATAAAGAAGAACGGGTACATTATAAATAAATTAGGGTACAGATAAAAGATTAAAAAATCATGAGTACAAATAAATTTTAAAAAAATATAGGCGCTAAAAGAAATTAATACATGGGTACGAAATAAAACTAAAAAGAAAATACTACAAATTTAAAAAAATGTTGCAAATTAAAAGTGGGTACAAACTAAAAATATAAATATATGATACAAAGTTTAGGCATAAAACATAAATATACCATATGTAATTTTTCTATCATTCATTAAATATATAATGTCACGTGACGGTATACACATAGGTACAAACACAAATAAAACTTTAAAAAATATGGGCACAAAAAGAAACTAATATATGGGTACAAATTAAAAATGAAAAAAAAAATTGGTACAAATTAAAAATAGGTACAAACTAAAAATAAAAATATATGATAAAAAATTTAGCCATAAATATAAATATACTAATTGTAACATTTTTAATTTAAAAATAAAAATATTTTATTATTCAAATAATTAATGATGTTATTAATATCCAATGACCTTGATCAAAAATTGAAAATGAATAGGATTTTAATCAATGAAGTAACAAAAAGAAGAATGTGAACCTAATTTCTCCTATAATAAATCTACTTAAATCGGCTGCTAGGCGCATAGGCATTAGGTCCCAGCCTGTTATTCAACTAGTGTCTAACATACCTTGATTAAGGCTACCCGATATTTAGAATCCAAAATCCACCATTGGGTGGGCAATGTCGAGCCTCTATTTAGAGATAATGAAGAAGAAGAATGAGTGAGAACGACGAATGATGCTGAAAGAAGCAAAAGAATGATTAGTGATGGATAGCGAAAAAGGTGTTCCGTAGAGGGTTCACAGTTTCAGGTTGAGAGGGTTCACGGTTTAAGGTTGAGTTATTTGAAGAGAAAGGAAAAGAACGATGAGAATCGAAGAAGTAGACTGATGCGTGAGAAAGAGAAGAAGGGCGAGGGGCAAGAGAGAGGAAGATCCTTTTGGTCAACAAAAGATGTATTATACGTCTCCAAATATCCCCTCCGGGCGATCTTAATTAATATTTAGTAGTAATGACTATTTTGTCGTGAATAAAACTTGCATCTCATCACGCGGGAAATACATATATCTAACTCATTGTGAGTAACGTATCTTTACTATATAAATTTTAATCGAAACCGTTCAATTTCTTATTTTCTTTTGAAGAATATCTCTACAAAAACTCACTCAAATCAAATATCGTTTAGTCTTCCAAATGTAAAAAATAATATGCGCGGTTCAGTGGATGGTATTTGGACCGTCGATTTGTTTTGTACATTTGGATTAATAAACGATCTTCAATTCGAATAGTTTCTTGCAATAATGGTCTTCAAATGAAGATTAAAACATTATAATTATAAAAGTTAAACAAAAAATATACGCTATTTGTAAAAAAGTAGAATATGAGCAAGAAGAAGTGGGATATGTGCATTCCTTGTGATGCAAGTACTATTTTTTTGTCTTAAAATGTGAGAGGACGGGATGGAATGAGATAGGAATAGGAGGGGAGAGAACTCTATTCCTTTCTTATATGCTTTTGACCTCTCTTAGACTGACAATTGGTATCTTATTAAGACACTAACTGGTGGCTACATGCTTGTAGATGGGAAAAATCCCCTCCGGATCTCTCTCACCAAAGCCCACCAATCAATTAATTCGGGTCTTTAAAATTTAATCCACAAATAAGGAACCCCTTTAAAAGTTATAATAATTTTAGCCGCTGGATCAAATTTCAAGGAACGAGATTAATTGATTGGTGGGCTTTGATGGGAAATATCCGGAGGGGATCTCTTCCCCTTGTAGATTATCAACCAATTACGACACCCATCACACCGTCCAATCCATTGCTAGGGATCCAGGTGGCAACAGAGTGGGTTTTATAATTGATACCTAACACCCACAGGACAACAACTTGGCTGCAGGTTCACCCCTTCCCATCCAACCATTTCATGTGGAGTTTCATGACAAAAATTTAATTTTAATTTATCTCTTATTATTTTTATAAAATTGGGTCAATATCTCCGAGAGTTTCTTAATGCCTCAATTTTTGTCGGCGCCCAATTAGAGTATCTCCTTCCCTATCTCTTATTATTTTTAAATTTGTGCACCAAAACTGAATTTCATTGCCAACCTAATTAAAGTCAGATTTTGTGTATGCATGGCTGGTTGTACAAATATTAATCTTAAGTTTGTACGTCGTAGTTGTGGTAGTAAAAATTTGCCGTCTTCAATCATGACATTGTACTTAGAAAACTGTAGACATTGAAATTTCGGTGAAATAAATGTTGGTCATTGCATTAAAATTACAACATCCACTCATTTCACCTACATCATACACTTAATTCACCTACAACCTCCACCCAATTCACCTACAACAATCCACCCAATCCACCTACAACATCCACCAAAACAAAAGGATGGTGGTAATTCATTCTCAAAGCCTATAAATAGGCCTCTCCATCAAAGGATCAAGGGAGGAAATTGACATACATTTTCTCTACTCTCAAGCAAATCCCGAAGGATCAAGAAAGCCCTCTTCGTTCTTCGTGAAATCCTCCTTCAAGATCAAGCCCCAACGACCCTTGAAGAACTTCCACCAATTCAAGATCAAGCCTCGACGGTCCTTGAAGAAAGTGTTCATCATTCATTAATAGTTCATCCAGGATCAAGCCCTGACGGCCCTTGGATCAACAACACAATCTGCAAATCTACGTCTTACGAAGATAGAATCAGAGGACTAAATTGTAAAAGATATTGTAACCCCGAAATCAATACAAAAAATATTATTTTGTACACATGTTCTTGTCTCATTCATCGCAGGAATTCTCGTGTTTACAAATTTGGCATGCCCGGTGGGATTATCTCTACCTCTCATCTCTATCTTCGAATCTGCAAAAAGCGCAAATGGCATCAAAGAAGGTTCAAGATGTTCTCGCAACCAATGCAAAGAACAAGAGCGTCATCACCGCATGTGGTGTCACTTCGGGCGTCACAACTCGAAGCAAGGCAAGAGCTTTTTTTGCCGCCTCTTCCACCCCTGCATCAACTCCGCCAAAGGAACAAGAGCACCCGAGGCACGAGCCTATGATCACCCTGGCCTCGCTAAGGGCGCCAAGAGACGAAAGCCCGAGGAAGTACTCAGAGCCCTTACTTTTCGATGCCGACTCAAGCAGCAACATAGCCATGCAAGTCATGACTACCGGAGCAACTTCAATCGATGAGCAGCTGGCTCAAATGAATGAAGCGATCGCAAAACTCACACGGACTTTGGAGGAGAAAGACTTGCAAATCGCCGCACTCGTCAACCAACTAGATGCGAAGCCCGACGTGAAAGTCGAGCTAGGGGATAATCTAGTAAAGAAGGAAAATGGCGAAGAAGATGAGCCTCCGGTGGAGAAAGTCGATGTAAAGCTGGAGCCAGACCAAGTGGCGGCACTCATGAGATCTCTTTCTATCCAGCAGCTGCAGGAGATGATCGCCAGCACCATCAAGGTGCAGTACGAAGGAAGCTCACATGACTCCGTACTATACTCAAAGCCTTACTCTAAGAAGATTGACGCTTTGAAGATGCCGAGGGGTTATCAGCCATCAAAATTCATGCAGTTCGATGGAAAGGGAAACCCAAAACAACATGTCGTCTATTTCATTGAAACCTACAACAATGCCGGGACAGATGGAGACTACTTCGTCAAGCAGTTCATGAGCTCGCTGAAATGTAACGCATTTGACTGGTACACTGACCTTGAGCCCGAGTCTATCAACAATTAAGATCAGCTAGAAAGGGAATTCATCAACCGCTTCTACAACACATGTCGCACTGTAAGCATGCTGGAGCTGACCAGTACGAAACAGTGGAAGGATGAACCTGTCGTCGACTACATCAATAGATGGCGTTCGTTAAGTCTGGATTGCAAAGATCGGCTTTCCGAAACCTTCGCCATTGAGATGTGCGTTCAAGGCATGCATTGGGGGTTACATTACATCCTTCAAGGCATAAAACTGAGAACATTTGAAGAGCTAGCAACTCGTTCCCACGACATGGAGTTGAGTATCGCCAACCATGGGAAGAGGGAGCCGATCACCGACTTCAAGAAGGATAAGGTGTTTTCCCCAAATGTAGACAAGATTGGGAAGAAGCCCCCCAAGGAAGCATTCACCGTCAACATTATGCCCATCAAGACCTCATCCGCGCCCATCAAGACCTTCTCCGCGCCTATCAAGATCTCCTCCAAGACCAAAGCAAAGGAGATAAAGAGAGGTGAGCCTCCTCGCACCCAAGACAGGTACAAAAACACCTTGAGGGAATTGGAGCAGAAGGTGTACCTTTTTCCTGACTCAGACATGGATGCAATGTTAGACGACTTGCTGAAAAAGAAGGTGATCGAGTTACCGAAATGCAAGCGCCTTGAAGAGATGAATCGAGAAAACGATCATAGGTACTGCAAGTACCATCGTATCGTGAGCCATCCTGTTGGCAAGTGCTTCGTCCTCAAAGAACTCATCATGAAGCTAGCGCAACAAGGGCAAATCGAGCTTGACCTTGAAGACACGGCAACAACACATACTATTACAATTGCATTTAGATCCTTCGATCCCATGCCTCTCCAAGTGACACCTGACCATTTCCGTCAATGCTCAAGCTGCACGACACCTTCTGCACAACCATCACCGGGGGCAAGCGACCAAGATGCACATACCGATGATGAAGAAGGATGGACATTGGTGACCTACAAAAAAACAAGGAAACCAAAACCACAAGCCACAAAGCCAAAGGTGGAACAAGGGAGAAAGCACTGTCGCCGCAACAGTAGGAAGCCCAAAAGAAACGTAAAAGCTGCTAAGCCAACGTATGCTGGGGAACCTATGGAGCAAAAGCCATGCATTCCTGTCTCCTTGCACGAATACTTCCCGAATGACTTCTTCCAACAGTGCAATATCGCTACATGTCACATGGTCGAAGTAGAAATGGAAGAACCTTCAAAAGGCAAAGGCAAAGCCATCGCCATTGAGGGAGAAATTGCCCTCACACCCAAAGAAGGCCTACCAATACACTTTAGCATCGAGGAAGAGCTACGATTGTCAAAGAAAGAGCACTAGCAGCGGTCTTGGCGAGTCCTAATGACCACGAAGCGCAAGAAAGCAAGGAGAAAGGCTTGAAACTTCGACCACATGAGTATGCCACTTGTTGTGCTGCTTAGGACTTAATTCACTTCACCGACGAAGACTTGCTGCTAGGATCCAAGCCTCACAACCGTCATCTCTTCGTCTCTGGGTACGTAAGGGAGCACAAAGTCAATCGCATGCTTATGGATGGTGGATCAGCCATAAACATCATGCCAAAGTCAACAATGACTACAATCGGCATCAAGGCAGATGGACTGTCCCTAAGTCGTTTACTAATCCAAGGTTTTAATCAAATATGACAAAGAGCGATGGGCATGATCCGAGTGGAGATGATTATTGGTGAACTCAAGTCAAGAACAATATTCCACGTGATTGATGCAAGAACTTCCTACGGCTTGCTCTTAGGAAGGCCTTGGATCCATGCGAATGAAGTAGTACCGTCCACCATTCACTAATGCTTAAAATTCTACCGAGAAGGAGTGAATGTGATCTATGGCGACACCAAACCATTCACCGAAGGTGAATCACATTTCGCAGACGCTAAGTTCTACATGGATGAAGACATGGTGCCCGAAGCTCTTCCAAAAGAGATTAAATCCACGGGCAAAGCAACACCTAAAAAGCAGGAGTGGCAAGCCATGCCCAAGAAGCAAGAAGGAGAAGCTATGTCGTCTTCAAGCAAGAACGATAATGAGCTTGCTAAACCTGCAACAACCAAAGGGAGTAGCACGCCCTCAAATGGACCAAACATACCTGTCTTTCGATACATCCCGATGTCGAGAAGAAAGAATGGTCAATCTCTGTTCGAAACTGGAGCAAGCAAAGCCGATGCACAGCGGCACATGGATAATGTAAAGTTGTTCAAGACGAATTCAGTTTTGCCTCTGACACAGCTAGGCGACGCTAACGTTGCAAGACTACCACAAGGCTTTATAAAAGCTCTACCAAAGGGGGTGGAACCAAGCTTTTTCCTAACCAAGAGGACCGAAGAAGGTTTTGATCCAAACGCCTACAAACTCATGTCGAAAGCTGGGTACGACTTCGCTTCTTCTTCGAATCCTGGAAAGAAGGTTTCAAACACCGTCAACAATAAAGAATGTGACCACACCGAGACTCAAAAGAAGTTGAAGAAGCATGGTTACGGAGTTGACAACAACAAAGCTGGACTTGGCTTCACACCAAATGCACCCGTGAAGATTTCAAGCAAAGCGAAAAATGCTAGCACTCAACACATCAGCGTGAGCATTGAAAAGATCAAGAAGAGCCTAAATCTGCCCATCAAACGTCAGTCTTTAATAGGATGAATCTTTCAAGACCCAAAACGTCAGCACTTAATCGCATTGGTGGTCAAAACCGAACCTCCGTCTTCAAGAGGCTTAACATGCCAACATCCCAAAGCTCTGTTTTTGAAAGGTTGTCAAAACCTAAGAAGCAAAGCAACACGGCTAGCTCTCCTCCTCGTCGGTCAGCTTTGGAAAGACTTGAAGACAACAAGAAGTTTTCTAGAAATAGGGAGACAACGTCAAAGGAAGAAAAGCTCGACATGCTAGAAGAAAAAGGCGATATTCGAAGCTCAATTCATTCAAGGATGAAGCGCCAAGCAATCTTGGAGGTTGACACAAATGGACCACCGAAAGTAAAAAGGTGCACCATTATCCATACTGGACAATCTTTATGCCAACAAGCCCAAGAGAACGACACTGAAGGGGAGGTCCAAGACATCTTCCTCGCCACGATCCAAAAAGACAAAGAATATGAAATCCCTAAGGAAGACGTCACTTCTAGCTCTTTCGACTCAAAGTCTTCACCTCGACCGCCGGGGGCATGCTCCAAGTTAAGTAAAGTTGAAGGATGGACTCATGTCGCTCCAAAGAAATTACACACGAAGCGTACGTTGCATCCACAAATTCACCGGTCGAAAAGGGGGCAAGAAACCATTGTTAATACACTGTTAAGCCTAGATGAATCTGAGATTGACAACATGATCGAAGCTGATTTAATTTTAGAGGTCATGGACTCGGGATGGAACTTAAATGTTGCCTTAAAAAAATCAGAGGAACTCCGCGCTTGCATAGAGTTTCGTAACAACAACACCCAAAAGGACGGCACTGAAGAAGAAGTCCTAGATGTCTTCCACATCACGATCCAAGAAGGCAAAGAAGACGAAATCCCAGAAGAAGATGTCATTGTTGCGCCACCACAACTTGAGGATGGGGGGCAAGCCATGGTTGATTATCTCAAAAAGCTTAACTTAGGCACAAAAGATGAGCCGAAGCCTATCTTCGTAAGTCCGTTGCTAAGTACGGACGAGATAGAAGAGTATTACCAGCTGCTATTAGAGTACAAAGATGTCTTTGTTTGGACCTACAAAGAAATGCCTAGCCTTAACCCTACCATCGTTGTGCACCATCTTGCAGTCAAACTCGGAACGCGACCGATAAAGCAAACTCAAAGAAGCTATAGATCCGAGCTCATCCCACAAATAGAGGCCGAGATTGACAAGCTAATCGAAGCAGGTTTCATTCGAGATGTGCAATACCCCAAGTGGATCTCCAACATCGTCATTGTCCTTACGAAATCTGGACAAATACGTGTTTGCGTAGACTTCCGGGACCTCAACGATGCTTGCCCAAAAGACGACTTCCCCTTGCCGATCATCGAAATCATAGTGGATGCAACCACTGGCCACGAGGCACTGTCATTCATGGACGACTCTTCTGGATACAATCAAATTCGTATGGCTCTCGAAGACGAGGAACTAACCGCATTCCGAATTCCAAAAGGTATCTACTGTTACAAGGTGATGCCTTTTGGTCTAAGGAACGCTGGAGCTACATATCAACGTGCAATGCAGAAAATCTTCAATGACATGCTACACAAAAATGTAGAATGTTATGTGGACGACGTGGTGGTCAAAACAAAGAAAAGATCAGATCACTTGAAGGATTTGCAAGTAGTGTTCGAAAGGCTGCAAAAATACAACCTCAAGATGAACCCGTTAAAATGTGCATTTGGCGTCACTGTCAAACACCGTGGTATTGAAGTAGACCAATCAAAGATCAAGGCCATTCAAAGCATGCCTGAGCCAAGGAACCTGCACGAGTTGAAAAGTCTACAAAGACGGCTAGCCTTCATTAGACGCTTCATCTCCAACCTTGCAGAGTGTTCTCAACCGTTCAGCCGACTCATGAAGAAAGATGCTCCGTTCGTATGGGACGAAGCGTGCCACAATGCTTTTGAAAGAATAAAAAAATATTTATCAAGTCCACCTGTCATGGGGGCACCGGTGCCCTGGAAATCGCTCATATTGTACATCACTGCTCAGGAAAGTTCAGTTGGAGCATTCTTGGCACAGGAAAATGAATCCCAGAAAGAATGAGCGCTTTACTACCTCAGTCGAACTCTCACTGGCGCTGAGTTGAACTACTCCCTAATAGAAAAGATGTGCCTTGCCTTGGTGTTTACCATCCAGAAGTTTAGACATTACATGCATGCTTACACCATCCACTTGGTTGCTAAAGCTGACCCGGTCAAATACGTCATGTCCAAACCAGTTTTGACAGGGCGACTAGCTAAATGGGCGTTGTTTCTCAATCAATACGAGATCATTTACGTCCCAGCTAAAGCCGTCAAGGGACAACTGCTAGCAGACTTTCTTGCCGTTCATTCAATCCCAGCCAATTGGAAAATCTCAGACGACTTGCCTGACGATGAGGTGTTCTACATCGACATCTTCTCGACATAGACGATGTTCTTCGACGGATCCACACGAGCAGACGGAGCAGGGGCATGAGTAGTATTCATGTCGCCACAAAGGCAAATACTACCTTATTCCATCAAACTAAGCGAATTATGCTCCAACAACATCGCTGAGTACCAAGCACTGATCATCGGGCTCCAAATGGCGATCAACATGGAAATCACAACCCTTGAGGTATATGGCGACTCCAAGCTCATAATCAATCAACTCTTAACTGAATATAAGGTGAGGAAAGATGATATTGTCCCGTACTTCCGACTGGCAACTCAGCTGCTACAAAAGTTCCAGGCCGTGACACTAGAACATGTGCCAAGAAAAGAAAATCAAATGGCAGACGCTCTCGCCAACCTAGCCTCGAGTATGACACTAGGAGAAGACGAAGCTGCAGACGTGCCAGTTTGCCAAAGATGGGTGATCCCGCTCGTTTCTGAAATGATACTGGATGATACAAACGTCATCTCAGTATTTCCAGTCGATGCAGAAGAGTGGAGACAGTCATTGATCGACTACTTGGAGCATGGAAAGCTTCCAGATGATCCTAGACATCGCTATGAAATACGTCGACGAGCACCCCGCTTCCTCTACTATAAAGAAATACTCTACCGACGCTCTTTTGAATGAGTGCTTCTGAGATGCCTAGGCGAGGAAGAAGCCAATCAAACCATGGAAGAACCACACTCAGGTGTATGCGGGGTGCATCAGTCTGAACCAAAGCTACATTTCCAGCTCAAAATGATGTGTTACTACTGGCCAAGCATGGTGAAAGATTGCCTGTAACATGCCAAAAGGTGACAAGACTGCCAATTCCACGCCAACTTCATACATCAACCACTGAACCATTACACCCTACAACTGCTTCATGGCCATTTGATGCATGGGGATTGGATGTTGTAGGACCGATCACACCAAAGTCATCTGCAAGAGAAGCTTACATCTTAGCTGCAACAGATTACTTCTCCAAGTGAGCTGAAGCCGTACCCCTAAGGGAAGTCAAGAAGGAAACTGTTGTCCGTTTCATCAAGAAGCATATCATCCACCGGTATGGTGTGCCTCGCTACATTATCACTGACAATGGAAAACATTTCTCCAACCGACTCGTGGACGAGCTCTGTGAGAAATACAAGTTCAAGCAGCACAAGTCTTCCATGTATCATGCCCCGGCCAACGGTCTTGCAGAAGCATTCAACAAAACATTATGCAACCTCCTAAAGAAGGTGATCAGCCGAACAAAGAGAGACTGGCACAAAAGAATAAGCGAAGCACTTTGGGCATATAGGACGACACATATGACTCATACCTAAGCTACGCCCTATTCTCTTGTATATGGCGTTGAAGCTGTTCTACCACTCGAAAGTTAAATCCCCTCACTAAGAATGGCTATACAAGAAGGCTTGACTGATGAAGAGAATGCAAAGTTGCACCTTCAAGAGTTGAAAGCACTCGACGAAAGAAGGCTCGAAGCTCAACAACACTTGGAATGCTACCGAGCACGGTTATCCAAGGCATTCAACAAGAAGGTCCGCCTAAGGTATTTCCAAACTGGAGATCTCGTCCCCGCATTGCGTAGGCCTATCATCACAACTCACAAGACAAAAAGCAAGTTCACATCAAAATGGGATGGACCATACGTAATACAAGAGGTCTACACCAACGACGCCTACTTAATCATGGTAGAAGACGACTTGAAGATCGGCCCCATCAATGGCAGATTCTTGAAGCGCTACTACCCCTAAAAGACGACAACCAATGATCCTTGCTCGCATGAGCCTAAACTGCACGAACCAAAGCTCCTGGCCCGCAAGAGCATAAACTGTGTACGGAAAAATCATCATCAAAATCACCACTAAAACCATAAAAAAAATATATATTCATCGCTCATTTGAACTACGTTTTGACTTGATCTCTTTCTTTGGAAGGGTATGTAGGCAGCTCGAGCATTCAATTTCGAGTTCAGTCACATCAAAAAAAAAATAGGGGTTTGATTAAAGTTCATTGATGAAAGTCAATTTCATTACAAAAAAAATAATAAAAAAAAAGAAATACCAGTCTTCTTTGTACAAAAATTAAATTACAGCTTTTTTTAAAAAAAATATATAGGTTATATATATATTTGCAATTGCTTCGGCCCAGCACGGTTCACACCATCAACGAGTCCACCAACAATGAGCCCAACTCCCGTGGCCCATCCTCACTCGACTCCAAGCTGGTCCAAATCCTCTCCCAAAGCTTCCTCGTCTCCAGTTGTCTCTCTCTTTGTTCTCAGCTCACCTCTTCACCTAAAACCCGTCTCCGCCACCAAGGGTTCCAAGATCAGACGCCATGAATCGAAGCAGTTGCAACGGCAGCACCAGTCTCATTTGACCTCACTCCACAATCCGTTGCTCTTTCTACAAGACCCTACTCTTCCCCTGCATCACCGTAACCACCAGCACCGTCATCAACACCATCTTCCCCGCTGCCTTCTCCAAAGAGAAGTCCGAGTGAGTCATGTCCCAGATTACCCAGTCGACTCTGAGGGGAAATGAGAGCTGGTCCAGCAACGGAAGCCTCGAATGGCCCGTCATCCCAGGTGCATTCACCACCGGTAGTGACGACCTTCACATGACGTTGGAGCTCTACAAATCGTTCAACCTCCTCAAGACCCACGCCTCCGAAGTTGCCAACTTTACCCTCCAGTGACAGGAACTCGATGATCACTTTCGCTCTAATGTAGCAAGCTCGTCGGACCCGGGTGCTAAGGCCTGCAACTGCTCATCAAATTATCACCGTCAAGGCTGTGCTGATTCCACCGATGGTGAATCGCCTCTACGTCCCCCCCCGAACACTAGCAGAAACGGCGGAAGAAAGCCCAGCTCGTAAATCCTCTTCCCTTTTCTGAATCTCCATCTGCCACTCTCAAGGCACCTGTCTTTAACATTTTAACCAGAATTCATGGCCATGTTATGCACGTGGAACCTTCCTGCAGTCAAGTCCCGATACCAGGTCGGATTTCGTCTCCATCGAGTTCGACACATTCATAGACTTCGAGTTCAAAGACGTCAACGGGAACCACGTCGGATTGGATCTGAACTCCATGGTGTCGACGCATGTCAGCTATCTGGGCTCCGTCGGCATCAATCTCAAGAGCGACGATCTGGTGAGCTCGTGGATCGAGTACGATGGGTCTAGTGGGGTCGAAGTCTTCCTAGGATCAGATATTGAAACGAGCAGCTTGAGCTTTTGCGGTTCTTGCTGGGCTTGGGTTATCTTCGGATGAAATTTCTGCTACCGCCGTCTGGGTCTCGTGTTATATCTCCTTAGCGGCTGATCGTTAGCACATGAGAGCGACTCATTTCTTTTCAGGTAGAGAAAAATGCCCAATTTGGCACTGTCCTGGTCCTTTTGCTTATCCGGATGCCATTTCAAGGTGAGGCAGATGTAGTTTGTCGCCATCTGCACGACCGCACCTCCGCTGCAACTCCTCCAGCTTCTCCTCTCCTGCTGCAGGTGGCCGCCTTTCATCCCTTGCAGCATGCAACGCTCAGCCTTCTTCCACAACAGTGAGCAAAGGGCATCCATCGTCACAGCAGCTGCAAGTAGTCACGAGCAGGATGCTCTGCTCCAGCGAGGATGCTCTGCTCTCCTCTCCTTCTGCGATGATGCTCTCATCTCCTCTCCTTCTGCCCAGCGATGATGCTCTGCTCCAGCTCAGCCCTCTACAAGCTTCTCCTCTTCCGCTGCTGGTGGTCGCATTTCATCCCATGCAGCACACATATATATAAATCATAAAAAAATAATAAAAAATAAATTAAATAAATTTAAAAAAAACTGTTGGTGCAGTGACTGTGCAAATGATGGTCTCCAAATAAGCAAATGAAAATGGTCCGCATGCGGAGAGCGCAGTACAGCGAGGAAGCCCACTGAGGAACCCAGCCATGACATCTTCAAGCCACTATTCACAAGTGCATGCTACTATTAGCAAGTAAAAAAAAGAAAGAAAAGAAAAAAGGCGGTGGCGACAAAATCATTGAAAGATAGAAACAAAAAAAAATGGGGACGATGGTGCATCAATCACCATCTAACAAAAAAAAAGAGAAATAAAAGGGTGATGGGATGGTGCACTGCAAAATCTTGGAAAATATGATTTATAAAATAAAAAAATAATAAAAAAAAGAAGAGAAAATAGGGAAGTAACACGTCCTGGTGAGATATACGTTTTATTTATGTTTGGCACAACACACTGAATGAAATAAAGCATGTCTATTGATGTCTCTGGGAAATTACAATTTCATAAAAAATAAAAAATAAAATAAAATAAAATAAAATAAAATAATAAAAAATAAAAAATAAAAAAGAAAGAAGAAGAAAAAAGAGACTTCATAAAGGTTGCTCACGTGAAGCCTCAGCACTCGGCAGAACCCTAGAAAAAAAAGGCATTAAAGATTGATCATGTGGCGCCTCAATACTTGGTCGAACGCCAGAAAGCGAAGGCAGAAGGTGCCTTTGGAAGAAAGCCACAAACTTTTGATGGTCGCTTTGAATCCGACCTTCAGATTCCTGCAGATGATCAAGCTTTCTCTTCATGCTCGTCGAATAATCATTTGAAAACATGCGCAACTCTCGATTCTCACGCTTGAGACGTTTGATCTCTCGTCCAAGGCTTTCCATCTCGACTGTCAATGATTCAACTTGGCAAGTTCAAGCAAGTAGGCGCTGGCCCATGTTGGACACAGAGCCCGCACACTGAACACTAAGAACCCGGGAGTCTTGAACAGCCAACTCATCGGACCGCCTTGAAAGTAGCCTATTATCTCTAGGAGTGAGAAGGTTCCTAGCTACAACTGTAGCCGTTGTTGCATCCCTCATCACAGAGTCTTCAACTGTAAGAGGGCCATTAGAAGAAAAGAAAGACGGGCGCCATAAATTACTTGACGCTGCGCACTTGTATCACTCCCGAGACTCAAATCTAAGCAAATGTTAGACGGGTATGCCATTTCCAAAAATGGTAAAAGAATAAGGTTGGAGGGAGTAAAATCTCAGAAATACAGCAAAGACAATTTTCAAGGGCGGGCAATCTTGAAAGTGTGCATGTTGAAAAGGAAAGGCAACACAACCACTTGGTCAAAAAATCGAATAGACATCACTCTTTGAATTTCAAAAGCCGGATTTTCCTGCGTAAAGTTCGTCAACACTTTTCAGACGCAATCTCAGCTTTCGGCTATCACATGCAACTTTGTTAAAGATCACTAACAGAGTTGAAAACGTGCGAAGTTCATTATTCCAACTACCACACTTTTGGTCGACAAGCGTGGGTGACAAGGCCGCATCCGCACTACCACTTGCTATTGGGAAATCACTATATAGTTCAACCTTCATCCTCTATGGCAAGGCACACATCCAAAACGCCTGACTCTTCTTCCTCGCCAAATGCATCTGCAACCAAACCCTTCAACATACTCAGTTTTCTTCCTCCCTGGAAACACCTCTTCAACTAGGTCACACCAGAGCAGAAGTATCTCATATCATTAGGGTCGAAAGCAAGAGTATCTCATAGTATGCTTTCTCTTTATCCTTCTCTTTGTCCTCCTTCTTCTCTGCAGGACAAGGAGAAAGAGAGCAATCAGCCAGCACTTGGAATCAACGTTCCGAGTTGGAACCGACTGCCTGAAAACCTCTTCCCTGATTGCTTACCTAGCGTTGCTCTCAAGTACTCATCTCCAACTATTGATGTACTTCCAAGGAAGACACCACATCTGCCTGAAGAACAAATGAGGCAGGTGAAATTGATACATCGAAGCATGTGGAGACAAGTGCAACCTATATATATGTGCTGGTTCATCCGCTACTTCTTCAAAAGCAAACGTATCTCATATCATCGGGGTCGAAAGCAAAGGTATCTCATATCATGCTTTCCCCTGTCTTTCCATTTGCCCTTGCTCTTGCCTTCTAGACAAGGAGAAAGAAAGCAATCAGTCGGAACCTGAAATCAAACTTCCGATCTGGAGTTGATTGCCCGAAACCTTTGCCTGGTTGCTTACCTAGCATCGCTCTCGAGTGCTTATCATCAACTGTTGTTAGGCTTCCTGTTTCCTCAGCAAATACTTCAGAACAGTTGATATGATATTGGCTATTTACACTGAAGCTGCCAAGCATAGATGAGTCGCTGAGAGGTATTGCTCTGAAAGACCATTTAAAGGCAAAAGGTTACGCACCAATTCTGCTACACGAAAGAAACAAACAGAGAAGAATGCAGAACGATGAGCTGGAACAAATCACTGTATCACGATGCCCTTCCCTGCAGAACCGCATAATCCGGTTGGAGGAGTTTAAGTCAAATCCGAGCCCGGCGTCGTTGCTCTAATCAAAGAGCTCGATAAGCTTCAACAGCCTTTCACTGGCACCGTCACCGAAGAGCAAAGCATCGTCGCGCGATGCCGTCAAATCGTCAAGACTTCTTCAAAAGCAAAAGTATCTCATATCATCAAGGTCGAAAGCGAGAGTATCTCATATCATGCTTTCTCCATATCCTTTTCTTTGTCCTTGTTCTTACTCGCAGGACAATAAGAAGGAGAGCAATCAGTTGGCACTTGGAGTCAACCTTCCGATCTGGAACCGACTACCTGGAACCTCTTCCTTGATTGCTTACCTAGCATTGCTCTCAAGTAGTCGTCTTCAACGGTCGATACACTTCCAGAGAAGATGCCGCATCTACCTGGAGAACAGATAAGACGAGTGACAAGGAAACATCAATTTTGTGGATCATCAGCAAACGCGACAACTGCAAGTGTTGATTCATCCCCTAACCATCTTCAATATGAATTGGAAAGATTGAACAAAGAAACAGGCCATCACCTCCGCCTCATGCCTGCTTGCCATGTGTCTTAACCCTGAAACCGCTCATAGTTCTGTTTAAATTCAAGATCAAGCCTAACGGCCCTTGAAGAAATCACAAGTCCGATTCAAAATCAAGTGTCCACCACCCTTGAATCAAAATCAACTCCAGATAAAAGGAGTAAGTTCGAACCTCTGGAGGAAGCCAGAACACCCTCAATCCCAGTTCAAGATTAAGACTATGGAAAATCAACGATTGGAGGAAACCAGAAAACCCTTCAACCTAGTTCAAGATCAAAGTTGTGGAAAGTCAACAAGCGTAACAAAATACGTGCCGATTCATCCATTACCAAAGCCAAAGATCATCTACCACATGAAGCTCCTTGTGGTCCAAATTTCATCCAAGATCAAGCCTCAACGGCCCTTGAAGAAATTTCAAACAAAATTCAAGAACAAGCCTCAACGGCACTTGAAGAAACTCCCAGCCCAATTCAAGATTAAGCCTCAACGACCCTTGGATCGACATCTACATTAAGGGACTTCAAAACGCATCTTCTACACGTGACAAACACATGTATACAACGCGCCTTGAAGTGGGGGCATTTGTAGACATTGAAATTTCGGTGAAATAAATGTTGGCCATTGCATTAAAATTACATTTGTAGACATTGAAATTTCGGTAAAATAAATGTTGACCATTGCATTAAAATTACAACATCCACTCATTTCACCTACATCATACACTTAATTCACCTACAACCTCCACCCAATTCACCTACAACAATCCACCCAATCCACCTACAACATCCACCAAAACAAAAGGATGGTGGTAATTCATTCTCAAAGCCTATAAATAGGCCTCTCCATCAAAGGATCAAGGGAGGAAATTGACATACATTTTCTCAACTCTCAAGCAAATCCCGAAGGATCAAGAAAGCCATCTTCGTTCTTCGTGAAATCCTCCTTCAAGATCAAGCCCCGACGGCCCTTGAAGAAAGTGTTCATCATTCATCAATAGTTCATCCAGGATCAAGCCCCGACGACCCTTGGATCAATAACACAATCTGCAAATCTACGTCTTACGAAGATAGAATCAGAGGACTAAATTGTAAAAGAGATTGTAACCTCGAAATCAATACAAAAAATATTATTTAGTACACGTGTTCTTGTCTCATTCATCGCAGGAATTCCCGTGTTTACAAAAACAATTAAACATCTTTGATCAAAGATCAAAGCCACCCACGGAGTGGAGGAGGGGGAGTGTTTACTAATGGATCTCCGATGCCTAAGTCATTTTCTTTAAAAAGAGAGTGTTTAAATTGCTTAGTAAAAGCTTACCAGAATTTGGTACTATGATCTAGTGATATTCTTCTTCACTTATAAGTAAGAAGTTTTATGTTCGATTTTCGTCTAGATGAGTTTGAACTACATTATTACTAGCTCATTATGAGATTAAGCCTACCTCCTCTCACATAGTGTAGATAATATCGCTTTGTTAAAAAAAAGTCTCGATCAACCAAAGCCCTTAGAGTTAAATTAAGTGGTGAAAAAAAAAAAAAAAAAAAACTAAGAATAGGCTAGATCGCGAATTCCTTTCCGTTTCGATATAACCAAAAGAAAAGTCTCAATCAAGTGGTTTACAGTAGGGATAACAAAATCGATTATTCTCTTACCTATCATATGGCAACACGTCAACCTTGTTATTCAATCTAGTGAAAACATTGACATATTACAACTTTATTTTCCTCAATTATTCTTTTGTTGTAAGAGAGCAAGGGGGTTTTCTTTGGGATGTCTTAGAACCCCTTGGCTTTTCAATATTCTAGTCACTAATGTTAATGTTTCTGTTCGCTTTTGATCATTAATAGAATTCGTTTATCGTTCGAATAATAATAATAATAATAATAATAATAATAATAATAATAATAATAATAATAATAATAATAATAATAATAATAATAATAATAATAATAATAATAATAATAATAATAATAATAATAATAATAATAATAATAAAGTTGATCTAGTAATTACAAAAATAAATAAATAATGAATTTAAAAGGACCCAATATTTATAAGAGAAAATTTGATTATTGGTCTTTAGACTTTGATCTAAAAAAATGTTAGCATCCTTCTCACTTATCTTATCATTTCAATCTTTTCACCTTTTCCCATGCTTAAAATTTCACTATTTTTCTTCACTTGTCAGTATAATTAAAATTTTAATTGGTTAACCAAAAAGTAATTAAATTTTTAGTTTTTCAAGCTAGTAGAATACACATGACACTGCCAAGAGAGGCAAAAATAAGGGTGAACTGCCTGGTCCCCTTCTAAAGCAAAAAAATGAAAAGAAAAAAGGTAACAAGATGAGAAATATTAAGAAGACTCTTTCAAAATGGCACTCTCCATAGACTGTCCACCACATCACAATTCAATATTAATTTATGTGCCAACATTATAAAATATAGTGTAAAAAATATGAGGTGATATAGATTTCATGGGGAGTCCCACTTTTGAGAGTCTTCGTAGCATTTCCTTTGATCTAATTCGAAATTTGGTTAATAAATTATAATTATGTGAGTATTCTAACTTCGATATAAAGTAAAAGGGATTTTTTTTTAAGTACACAAACAATATTATATATATTAAAGGAATGAGAGGACTAAGCTTCACAATGAGCTAGCAATAATGTGGTTCAAATTCGTCTTTGGCGAGAATTGAACCTAAGGCTCTCACTCACAAGTGAAGAAGAATACCATTAGACTAAATGGAAAATAAATAAATTAATACTCTATATTGTGATAAGGTCAGACTATACAATCTTTATCCATTAGATTGACAAGTAAATAAAAAAGTGGCTTTTGAATTCCGGTCCTATCCCATCACACTCTAATGAATCTAATCGGGCTACATCTCATACAAAGTTGATGTCCAAATTAGTAAATGCCTTTACCATGTGGCTGCAGATCTGCTGTCCCGATTTTGATGCCTCGTTTATGTCTCCCTTCTTATTTGATTGACATGTGTCCACTACTTAATCTAGTAACTAACACTGTTAACTTTCAATATATTAAAATAAAAAAATTAAACATTAAAGAAAAAAATAAAGAATGTCGGCAGCAAAAGTTCGATCCTTTTCCCCTTCTACTCTCACTCCAATCATTGATTCGAGAACACAACGACAAGGTTGCTGTTCAGAAACGGTGGTTGACGGAGGTGGAGGATTCCGTGAGGGAGAAGGAAAGGGAGTGTGATTTCATCGAGGGGCGCATTGGAGAGAGGACGAGAAAATTGAATTGGGCAGAGGCGGAGGAGCGGGAGGCGGTGGTGGGATTTGGGGAATGATTAGGGAAATAGATTTGAAAGAGAGTGATTTGGGTTTGCTTAAGAAGGCAGTGGAGGAGTCGACTGTAGGTGAATTGGGCTACTACTGATGGCGCCTCATCGAAATCACCGTCGTTCGAATTCTCGGTCGTCGCTTTCTTCTTCGCCCTTGGCTGGGACTTCTAAAGCCAACTCGTAGTAGAATCCACGGCTGAAAATTTACAACCATCCTCCTCCATGTAATTCAATCCAATCCTATCCAACTCAATTTTCAAGAAATATGAAAAAAAAACATCCTTAAAAAAAAACAAAAATTGAAAATGAAGATGCTAAAGGCTTGTTTGGTATCGTATTTGAAATTTTTTTATCATTTCTTAAGAACATTTCTTGAAAACAATTTTCTTTAAGACTCAAAAACTTGATTGGTTTGCGATTTAAAAATTTTAAATTTTATGACTTAAACTAGACAAAAATATCTAAAAAGAGTGGGTCGCAGGAGAGGGAGAAAGATGAGAGAGAATGAAAGAAAGTAAGAGATGATTGAAGGAAAGAAAAAGAAGGGAGATGATCGGACGAGATAGAGAGGAAGAGGAGTGAGAGAATGAAGAAAGCGGATTGATGGAGAGACGAAAGAGGTAAAAAAAAAGGAAAGAGAAATAAGAAAAGCGAGAGAGATAGATTTGGAGTGAAAGGGGAGGAGAGAGAGAAAAGAAATGAGTGTGTTTTAAGTTTAAAAACTCACTTTTTATGTTTTTAGATAATAGACTATACTTTTTAGTTAATCTTGAGTTCAGTTTTTGAAAATAGTCCTACCAAACAAGTTTTTAAGGTCTAAAACTTGAAAATTATTTTTGAGTTTAAAAAGTTGGATTCAAGTAGAGTAACAAATAGATCTTAATTTACTGAAACATAATTTGGGGTGATGTGGTTGAAGGGGTGGCTGTTGGGAGTTTTTGGGTGGGTGTCAGGAGTTTTTGGGGGTCGGGTAAATCCCAAACTGAAAACAATTTTTTTTTATTATTAATTTCGGGTGTTGGGAGTTTCTGGGGGTTGGGTATCTTGATGGGACTTGGATTGTCTGCCCTCCCCCTCCCGTGCCCTCCCCATGCCCTTCTATATTCTGTGGTCACGGTTAAGCCACGTCAACATTTTATATTTATTTTTTATAGAAATAATAAGACAAAAAGCAATTTGAATATAAAATGTTGACGTAGCTTAACCGTGACCACATAAATAAGAGGGCATGGGGAGGGCACGTGATGGGGAGGGCAGACAATCCAAGTCTATCTTGACGACCTTAGGAAGACAAGTTTTTGGGTGTGTTTTTCATCTCTTTAATTTTTTATTAATTTTATAAAAAGTTAACAGTGTTTTATGAAGTTAAATTGAAAGACATATGTCAAAAAACTAAACAAGAGACATAAAGGAGACATGGAATTCTGGACAGCAGATCCTAGGCCTTGCCATGTAGACTACAAAATGGGGGTTTAAGGTTCGTTCAATATTACTCAAAATGCCATTGACCCAATATGGCAACATGCCTTCAATCCCCAGATTCACGCATATTTAATTACTCCTATTTGATAATGCATGCCTTAGTTTGGATTATTTGAATATTTCTTGCTGCTGCAAATGTAAAAATCCTCGGATAACTCTATGTTCGTCGATCTAAATTTTCTAATTTAATAAGTGTTGGGGATTTTTAGGTTGAGTTAGACTTGGACTTTGGTGGACACTTTTTTTTTCCCTGGTTCGTTTGTGTATGGACTTCTGGGATGCCTCAAAAGAATTAGCGTGTCTTAAGTATTTCGGTTAGATCAATGACTCGAAAATAGCGTGAATATGCAAATACTGGCTTGCATAAACGAGGCGTGGTGTGTGAGCTAGAAGTTTATTAGTTTAGCATTAGAGATAATTTGCATGGTTGCATGATCATGGAGGGTGGATAATCTAGGTTTCCTAAAGTTCTAAGGATGTTCTTATTGACCGAGGAAATTCAAAGGAAACCTAAAAGAACCCTTAAAATCAGAGATGAAGCATGAGATTTGTATGAGGCGGCATCCTCAAACAATAAAGTCACAATTAAAAAGCTCAAGAATTTATTGAACAAAACACTTATCTGTTAATCCATAAAGTTTTTCATATAAAACACTTAATTAAAATCACTGTTGGCAAAGTCAGTCATATTGATACCAATTAACATATAGGGTTCATATGTAATTTGGAAAGTTTATAGAATAAAATCTCAAAATTAGAAAGCTAAATACTAAGCCCAAAACGAATTAATGGTGTAAAGTCATGTAAAATACCTTGTGAAGTAAAGTTTTTTGTGTTGCATTTGATACTTGATGAGTTGAACTCAGCTGTTTATGAAATCCCAAATTTATTGAGTTGGTTGAGAGGGGAGGAGAAGAATTTGGAGAAGACAGGAGAAGAATCTAGACCTAGGGTTAGGACACAGGGGAGCCACAATTAAATTAATTATTAATTTAATTTGCATCACGTAGGGCATTGGGGATGCAAAACGGTATAATTATTTTAATTGTCTACCCATTTTTTTAAGGAAAACTAACAAAAAGTAAAAAAAAAAAAACTTTAGTTTTAATGAAAAATGACAAATGAAGGTGTAGTGAATAGTACCAAGGAAAAGTAAATATGTGGTTTTTCGTTAAAAGTGAACAATACCGGAAGTGTTTTGTTAAAACTTCCTTTTTTTTAATTGTAGTGTAATTAGGACTGGTCATTGGGATTCAAAACTATACCAAGTTTAAAATAAATAAATAAACAAAGTGGGGGCATCCGCCCCCTAGGCCCATAGTGGCTCCGTCCATGCTTAAAATTCTAAAGGGGTGATTTCCCCAAGGATTCAAGGTTGCATGCACTTAAAGAAGGATTTCCATGCTTGATGCGATGCAATTATGAGTCTTCTCCCTCCTTTTTCTCTCTCCGTTCTGTCCTCTTTTGCATTGAGTTGATCCTTCCCTTTTATAAGTGAAGGGTATATTTCTTGAGTTTCCCTAGAGAATCATTTAGTTTCTCTACTTCTTCTCATTTTGGCTAAGTCTTCCTCTCTCTTTCCCCCAGTGTAGCTACGACTTTCCTTTTTAGTGTAACATTGATGAACACGTCTGCTCTCATGAAGACTGCATCGCACACTCTACCCATATTGACCTCTTCCCTGGTCAGCTTTCCACAGGCACTACTTTTGGCAACACACCTCCTTATTTTCCATCATCATTCTTCTGCGTGAGTTAGGAAAAAAAAAAAGATCCCTTCCCTCTTTATTAATGGAGGCCCTACACTAGGCTTTCACATGAACTTGAGGCTCTAAATTCTGGTTTCTTCCTAACTGGGCTAGTTGGTTAGCTAAAGGAAAGGGAAACTTAGTTTGTTTTCTTCCAAACTTACCTAATTGGAATTCAAGGATTGTGGGCTAGATCTTTGGTGCTCGCAAGCAATCCAAGTCCCCCACAATCTTGATTCCGCATAGGCCCGATAAACTTCCATAACCGTCTACACCACGATCCACTCGGCATGCCCCAAGACATAACTTGGACTTAGGTGAGCATGTATCATAGTTAGCATGATTTTGTACATGACATCAATGTCGTGGCAATGATTGGCATGGGGAATATGCATGGGCTTGGTGTGATTTTACCAACATTCAATCTATAAATTATTATTTTATTAGCGTAGCATGATTGTAAATATTGTTTCCTCTCAATTGTGCACCTTTGTATTTATTTAAGCTTGACTTGGAGCGTTTTTACGACAATCGAGCTTCAAGATGTAATAGGCTTGCATATGCATAGAACAGGAAGCCTAACCATCTAGTTTATAATTTTAGTGAACTTGGGTTGGGGAAGAGATCCCCACCGGATCTCTCCCACCAAGTCATAGGGATCCGGAGATCCGGACCCTTGAAATTTGATCACACGGCTACAATTATTATAACTTTTAGAGGACCCCCTGTTTGTAGGCGTTAGATCAAATTTCAAGAGCTCGAATCTCCTGATCCCTAGGATTTGGTGGGAGAGATCCGGATGAGATCTCTTCCCCTTGGGTTGAAGGGTGGGTAGACATCTAATGGAGGTTTATAATAGGGTGGTAGACATCCAATGGAGGTTTATAATAGGGTGGTAGACCTCAGGTGTAGGTTTATTATTTTGGTGAACCAGGGTGGTGAACTTCCAGTGCAGATTTGATATTAATGTGCTTAGTATCCCAAGTCTAACGAAGTTAAATAAAAAGCTGAAAATACAAAACTTGTAAATCTTGGTAAATTATATAAGACATTGTAGCAAAATTAATTACTTTACCATTTTGGGAACAACTCAAGGGTATAGTAGATATTTGTGAAATATTATAAAATCTCGTCTTCAAAGAAATGACTCATCATCACGAAAAAAGAAGTTTGCTTAGTTGAAACCGAAATTAGTAAACAAAAATAACCATAGTTGTGGTGTGGTGTAGTGGTTGAGGACGAATTTCAGGTCTGCATTTCACACGGCACGTTTTGACTTCAATTTCTGCAGTTGGTGAATCACATGATAATGGTTAGGAGAAGGCTGAATTGCCTCTATGAGTCTTTGTGATCTCCGAAAGGATAGACGGCTGTGGCTAGTCACCAATTAAACCTTTTTTTTTTTAAACATTGGTAAACAAAATGTCTCGGATTAAACCTAATAATTGACTTCATCTTTAGACTTATATATCTAATTATCTAAAAGAAAATAGTATTTCTTCATAAAGGAAAGGAAATGAAGCAAACCAAAGTAACGCTTGAGTGAGTGATAGGTGAAAATGATGATGACATGCAGCCGCTTTTGCGCTTGTCGTAGCCTCAATTCATGGCCCTCTCCTCTCTACTCTCTCTCTCTCTCTTAAATTGGTTTGATACTCTTTTGCCCTTTCTCTCTCTCACTAAACTCTGTCTCTCTCTAAAAGAAGAGGAGGAGGAGGAAGCAGCAGCAGCAGAAGATGAGTCTTCCTGGAATCTCCTTCCACTACATCTTCGGGTCTTGAAAGAAAAAAAAGTAGAGAGAGAGAGAAAGAGAGGTGATGGATTCGTAGGCTGTGCGGCAGAATTTCAAGCGTCTTTTTCTGGGTGGTGGTTATTCTATTCCCTCTCATTCTCTCTCTTCATCATCTCCTTCCTTCTTTCCTTTTTTGGGTTTTGTTTATTTTTCTTTTCTTTTCCTATTTTTGTTCATATATGGTGTGTCCTATTTCCTTTTTTATTCTGATTTGCAGCTTCACAAAAGTTGGGCTCTTTGGAGGTAATGTGGAGGCTCAACTGCTTCTTCTTCAATAGCTATGGCCACGGATTCTTCTCACGGTACCTTTTTTGTTATTTTTAATCTCCATTTTTGCTTTTT
This sequence comes from Malus fusca, assembly GCA_035220775.1. NCBI lineage: Eukaryota > Viridiplantae > Streptophyta > Magnoliopsida > Rosales > Rosaceae > Malus > Malus fusca. The sequence goes on along the minus strand of CM069071.1, from coordinate 24,171,234 downwards.
ATGCTCAAATTATATCTGGGTTTTGATTCATCATGGTCTGTGGATGTCTGGATTTGATATTTTGTTGATTGGGGAATCAAAGTTGAATCCTTTGCTGGATTTGGAATATGCATGTTGTATTCGGATTGCAGGATGGGTGTTTATGTAAAAAAAATTATTTGGGAATTCATTGTTCTTTTTGTTTGTGATTTGAGCTTCTGGGTTTTGATGGGTATGGAATCTGTGGGTAAATATCGACGGTAATTGCTTCTGTTATATTATTTTGTATGATTAACTTTTGTTTAGTGCTTACTGTTTCCAGATTGATGTTTGATTTTAGATCATCTTCTGACTGATGATTTTCGGCATTTCAGAGTTAAATTGCAAAGGGTAGATTTCTGAGGTTGTTCAGCTACGTTTCGCTTTAATCTGATGAAATAATTCAGTGGGGTTTTTTTTCTCTATATGTTATTGTTTCTTAGAGGAGAAGTGAGCTGGTATTTCCTTTTTACTGGGGTATGCTACCTTATCAAATACTCATGTGAAAGCTCTTAAGAAGATGCAGAGCCAGGGGCATTCCAAAGTCAACTGAATATTGTGTTTAGTTTAAGGATTCCTGTGGGCTTGATGCATCATACCCAATTATGCGTGCCAGTCCCATCCAAGTCTTATTCTATTTGGTGTAGTTGAGCTGTCTTTGTAAATGAAAGTCAACTCTCTTTCTCTATTGATTTTGGTAGTGCTAGTAATATGTATTAGCTTAGTACTGAATTTATTCTGTGGCATAAATCAAAATTAGAACTGTGATTCTTAATGGGTCTCTGAAGTGGTAGGCAATGGAGATTTGTGCTACTGGTCAAATCATATCATGTTTCTTGTTCCTTATTGTTGAGAATTGAGACGTTAATCGTATGGATTATGGATTCAAATAGATGGTCCTAATTGTGAAAAGATGTAACTAAGGAATTTTGATTAATTTTCCCATCATCTCTCTTTAAACATCTGTCCCTTTAGGAATTTTTCAGAGATCTATGTTTTTTCTTTCATCTGTTCAACTATTCTACTTTCTATATACTGATATACGTCCCTTTCTCCTTGGCTTTAGGACTTGCACTTGATCTTTCGAACAGCAGCAAGTTAAGTATGGATAAAAGGAGAGAGCTTGTCTATGAAGTATCAAAGTGGCCACGTGGTGCCTCTGAAGTGTTACAGTCATGGAGCCGTCAGGAGATTTTACAGATCCTATGTGCAGAAATGGGAAAAGAAAGGAAATATACTGGCTTGACAAAAGTGAAAATAATAGAGCACCTTCTGAAAGTTGTGTCTGAAAAGAAAGCAGGGGGAGGTGAGGATGTAACAGACCTTAAACCACAGTCATCTAATGCCACTGGCCAAAGAACTACTAAAAGGCAGAGGAAAACTGAGAATCCATCTCGGCTACATGTTCCAGAGAATCGTATTTCTAAAAATAGTAGCGGGAGTGACCTAGCCAATAATGCATTTTGCAAAAACTCAGCTTGCAGAGCTACCTTAAATCCGGAAGATGCATTTTGCAAAAGATGTTCGTGTTGCATCTGTTACATGTTTGATGACAACAAGGACCCGAGCCTTTGGTTGGTTTGCAGCTCTGAGCCGCCGTTCGAGGGTAATTCATGTGGCATGTCGTGCCACCTTGAGTGTGCTTTAAAGCGTGAAAGTTCTGGTATTGGAAAAGAGAGAGGACGTAGGGGACTTGATGGGAGCTTTTGTTGTATATCTTGTGGCAAAGTGAATGATCTGCTCGGGTAAACTTTCCTACCTATCAACTATTTTTTATATCATTTTTCTTTCATAATTTTTAGATTTTTATAGACAAATGTTTATGGTTGTGATGAATTTCACATTTCTATTTAAAGTTTATCCTAAGTCCTCCACTAAGGAAATAAAAATTTTGCAACATTTTAAGTTACTTATTGGTGGGGAATTTTAATTCATTGCGGTATCTTAGAAATACTGGTTAGTTATATTTTACATTGGCCTTATTTTTGGTATAGTGGTTCTACGAGTGTAACATAATTTGCACGACCATTCACACTTGGAAGGAAATATTTTGTTTATTATTGTGTAATATCAGCACTATCTTGTACTAATTCATAGAATATTGCTTTAAGAACTTCCTCCCTTCTTTAAAGACTGATGTAGGATTTTAAGCATGAAATATGTCCTTTAACAATTTATGAGTTTTTACAATTGTTTACGGTGCAGTATTGAGTTTATCTGATATGACCATTTATTATTTTGAGTTATTCTTGCATTTAAGTGGGCGCATGAACTCTTTTAAAAGTGGGCTGCTTTGGCAGATAGATCTAATAAAAATCAGTCTCCCTCTATTTGGTCCTTCCATTGCAAAGAATCACCTAAACAACAAATGGTGGGATGGATTTTCCTGGGGTGCTTTTGCCTCTCCTCCAAAGCTCTACTAAACTTTATTCAGAATATATGAAGTGTGCTAAATATCGTAGTATATCAATGTGTTGAAAATCATAATCCTAACGCCTTATACAGAAGCTTTCTGCATGCCCTCAGTTTAATGTCAAGGATTAACCATTTCTGGTGAAACTTGTAAATTGTTCTGAAACTTTCCTTACACCTACGAATCATCGAGTTGACGAGTTATGTTGACTTGTCTTTAGATTCTATGAACACAGATTTGGAGTGGGTAGTGTGGTGGCAGTACCCTGTTTGTTGGGTCAATAACCTTCACTTGAAACTGCTACAGTTCTGGTTTGATGACATGGTAACTTGCAGACCTTGATAGTATTATAAAAAAAGAGAATGTTTAGTGCTTTTGAAAATGTGGTTTGGAGATCTTTGCTGCTAAAGCCACATGGTAGATGCATATACATATATATCGAAGGGCAAGCATGTAAATGTATAATTCACACGAACATGCAGGTGTTTGTGTGTTGTTTCTATTGCCTGAAAGTTAGGAATTCTGTCTAGTGCTTTTGAAAATTTGGTTTTGGAGATTTTGCTGCTAAAGTCACATGGTAGATACATATACATACACACACACACACACACACACACATATATATATATATATATAGAAGGCAAGCATGTAAATGTATATATGGTAAAAATGGGTGTGTGGATGGCACCGCCCTATTTCTATTGCCTGAAAGTTCGGAGTTCTGTCCTCATCAGTTTTGTGTAGAGTTGATACTGTTTCTATTTGTCAAAAACTTCTTTCTCTCTCTCTCTCTCTCTTTGTGATAAATAAAGTGAGTTAGATTGTGATTGTTTGTTGACAAGTGACACAATTGAAGACATCATGAATGGTTCACTAATACATTTATTTCATGTTTATTTAATGCAATTAAATGGTTCTTAGTTCTTTTCTGAGTGAACGTTTATGATGAAATACTTTCAAGCACATAATTAATACTAATTTTTTGTACTGGTTACCTTAGATGTTACTTTTTCCTCATATACAGCAATCTGATTGGCCTATGTTCTTACATGTATTTAGATCCTGGCGGAAACAGCTAGTAATAGCAAAGGATACCAGACGGGTAGACATACTGTGCTATCGTATTTCCTTGAGTCATAAGCTTCTCAAGGGGACTGCAAAGTATCAAAAGCTTCATGAGATTGTGGATGAGGCTATGAAGAAGCTTCAAGGTGAAGTGGGTCTGCTAACTGGCTTACCATTAAAGATGGGTCGGGGTATTGTTAACAGGCTTTCTTCTGGACCAGAGATTCAGAAACTTTGTACATTTGCTGTGGAGTCACTGGATTCGGTGCTTCAGAAAGCAACATTGCCTCCATTGGCCAAGCCTAATGTACAAGGTAATCTATTTACCAGTAACTGTCGCACCCTAACCACACACTGGATTTACATGCACTCGAAAACTCTGTAAATAGCTGCAATTTTCATGCCATAACCACAATCATTGAATTTACTTGCATTCGACAAATTTTCTAATGATAATGTATATACAATGATGTAGTTGCGATAATCTCTTCATTCATTTGATTCTGAGTTTCTGGTTTTTTTTCTTTCCTCACCACTTCCTAATCGAATCACAGAATAACCATGAGGTTATTGGAGAAAGGAGATGATGCATTTTTTCTTGTATTTGGCTTATTCAGAGAGTGCAATAAGGAATTTAATGGATGTTTTCTGCTGTACATCTTTTAAACATTTCAGATCCAAGTTTTATTGCTCCAGACATGGTTAGATTTGAGGATGTCCATGCTACATCGCTCACTGTGGTTTTGAGTTCTGAATATCCTCCCTCAGAAATTTTAGTTGGTTACAAATTATGGCACCGGAAGGCTGATGATATGAATTATCCAACAGAACCAACTGCTACACTGTTGTTTGCACCAAAGACGAGATTTGTTGTCACTGGACTAACTCCAGCTACAGAGTACTGTTTCAAAGTGACCTCGTTCAATGATTCAAGACATTTGGGCATGTGTGAAGTATGGTTCTCCACAAGTACTGCTGGAGATGAAGTCCCTAATTGTTCAATAACACAGAGAAGTCAAAGCCCAGTTACCAACTATAGTAGCCTTTCTAATCCTTCTTCAGTGGAAGATGAAACTAATAATATTACTGCTTATGGTGATCAAGCTGATAACCGAGCAGACAATTATATTACTTTCTGTAAGGACACTGATAATACCGTCTTTGCTGATTTGTCAAATGATGTTGTCAATGCCAACAGCATGGATAGAGGACCTACAGCAGATGTTATTTCAATGCTGGACGAGGAACACACCAATGGGATGGTTGGCTCCATATCTAAATCCGATGTCATTGAACTTGAGCGCAAGCAATCACCAGATTGCCAAATTGTTGAAGACATCAGCACTGATAATGGGTCAAATTCCCCTGCTCGAACTGGAATGGAATGTGTCCCATTTGTTGGTAGCTCAGAGGCTGGCTTACCCATCACTCCTTGCAAAATCGACATACTTAAAGATGGGCTAGGAAGGAATGTAAGATCAAATTCCAGTAGCAAGGATTTAAAAAATGGGACTGGGAAAGGAGAGGAACCCCAAGATGGCAGCACATCGAAAAAGAGAAGTGCGGAAAGGAAAGGTGAGGAGTGTGTGACAAACAATGATTCAGATAGGGATTTTGAGTATTACGTGAAGATTATCAGATGGTTAGAGTGCGAGGGGCATATCGAGCAGAACTTCCGGCAGAAATTCCTGACCTGGTACAGCTTGAGAGCTACCCCTCAGGAGGTAAGGATTGTGAAAGTGTTTGTAGATACCTTTATCGAAGATCCTGCATCGCTTGCAGGGCAACTTGTTGACACCTTCTCAGAAAGTATTTCAAGCAAGAAATCGTGTGTTGTGCCAAACGGGTTCTGCATGAAGCTTTGGCACTAAGTTTCTTAAGAGTTGGGAACTCAAGGGTATCTGCAAGCAGTAATACTTGTGGATCTCCTCTGCCCCTAGCATTTGTTATTTATGTCGTATCACAATTCTAGTACCATTTTATGATGTAAAATTTGAAAATTCATCAATTCTAGATCAATGTGCCCGTGTTTTTTCGGTGATGGTTATATTGTCAAGTGGTGTTACTAACTTATGCGATGTTTGAGTGACATTTTTTTTCCATTATTTTAGGGTCTCCTCAGAGAAAAGCTTTAGTCAGATTTCCTAACCATGTCCCATATCCACTTGAAACCAAGTGACATGGTACTCAAATGTCCTTGGCTTGTGTAGGTTGATGAATCTCTCATGCTTAAGCTAGAATTTTAACCTAAATTAAGACTTTTTGGGAGTTGCTTTTGTACTTTTTTGGGGTCTTTATAGTAGTGAAAGTTCATTTCCGTAGTTCGACATCTGATGTTCTTCGGGCAACCGTGCATGTTGTGTGACAAGCATATAGGCATGTTATTTATTATGGACATTTCATTCATATTATTATTACTTCGGTTACATAGTCATTTCATATATTTTTTTTCAGCAAAAATTTACGTGGCAAGTAAATGAGGATGTGGCATCATCTTATTAAATGATTTAATGGACAAGTGATCAGCCCCATTTTTTATTGTCTCTTAGACCACGTGAATAACTTACAAATAAATACAGTATGATGGTCGTATTCTAAACTAATCATACAATGCTATACAAAAAAAAGTTAAAATATACTCGTGAAATTGTAATAGATTTGAGACGACACTACAACAACGAATATGTCTTTTGCAAGTCTCTCACACTTTTCAAATACATTAACATATTTTCTCCAAGAAAAATAGAAATATATAAATATCAAACTCGCGATTGACAAAAACTAATAGCACCAATTAAAAAACGGAGTTCAATTATGCTGTGTGAAAATTGCCTGTGTGAAACCTTTTTTTTAGGAACATGATCGTATCCAAATCCTCTTTGTGATAATCTCATAGATCAGTTCATCAGTCATTCTGTGACCAGAAATCATTTTAAATTTTTTATTTAAAATTGAATACAAACATTACTTGGTAAAAACTAACCCCGCAATATACAATAGACGGCTAAAATGAATTGGGGATCTGGAAAGAATCCTTAACCAATTTTTACACCTGTTCCTTCTCTTGACAGTGTCACTTTTATATGAAGTTTTATAATAAAAATACAGAAAAACCCATCAGCCACCACGCCTCTGCACCCACCCAACCCAGTGAGCCGCCCACCACCCAGTGGCCGGCAACCCTCCCTCCTCGACTCCGGCAAAAGATCATCCTTTGAACCTTCTGCCTCTTTCTCTCACCTTTTCTTATCTACCCAGCGAAAGCAAACCCAACACAAACCCACAACATCTCCATGGCTAAGTTGAGAAAACCGAATTGATTTGTGCCGCCGCCGCCACCGCCGCCTTCAGAGACGAATATCTATCGTCAACAGAAGCTCAGATTCCCTAATTCCTTCGGCATCAATCAGGTATGGGTTTTGAAGAAATTTCGTTTTACTCAAAAGTAGACATACACAATAGGACTTTTTTTATATTTATTTTTGTTGAATGGGTTTTTGAGTAATTTTACTGAGTATTCAGACCCGAAAGAAAAGTCGTAATATTGATGAAAACATTTGATTCCGATCGGGTTACAGATATCTGGTTATTTGTTAGGTTTAATTGCTTACTATTTGTTCAATGGGGTTTACAAGAACTGACTGAAAAGAAGGAACTGATTATGGCTTTCATAGGACTTTCTCATTCACTTGAAACCCCAGTAAGTATATGTTCTAGTACTTTTTGTTCAGTTTGTTTAAATGCTTCTGGGTTTAGGGGCGAGTATTGTTATTGGCACGCCAATAACATAATCATGCGCTACTCCATGTATAAATTCTCCCCTATAAAAAAGTACAAGGGGTGGGGAATGACATTTTTGAAGCACCAACAAAGTTCTAAAAGACGCTAGGCGCTAGTCGGGCGACGGGTTAGGGCCTAATGCCGAGGCGGCTAGGATTTAAGTAAATATATTATATTTCGTATAAATAAGTGTCTGCTTATACTTAAAGTACATATAATTTCATCATAAATTACAAAATAAAATGACATATATATTATGAAGTATTTAAACATAATGAAAACATGGGGAACGAGGATATAATGTGTGATCATTTAAGCATGCAACAAGTCTCTTACAATTTTTTGAAAAAGATAAAATGCAAAATGAAAGTTATTTATTTTCTATCTAAGTGAGTTGTGACCTAAGCAGGTGTCTAGGCTGGTCTGGGCGGGTGCCTAGATGGTCTAGGCGGGCACCTCAATAGGTCTAGGCGCCCTTTCTTAATTTTCAAATGCCTAGGCATTAATCGGGGTGGTGGCCAGCCGCTTACCGCCTAGCGCCTAGGCGGGGATTTTTAGAACAGTGAGCACCAATAGCAGCTCCATAGAATGGGAAGGAAACATAGTGTTGGTGAATGGTGAGGTATGTGGATCAGAAGATGGTATGATGTTTATGATGTGTAGGGTTTAGAGAAAAAGATAAGATTAAGAAGGAAAAATAGAGTTGGCGAGGATCAAAACATTTTATGGTCACTTGTCAGACGTCAGATTAATTTTTGCAATGGAAATATAATATTCAATACTTTTTTGTGGTAAATGGCAGGCCGAAGCCAAACAAAAACAACAAAAACTAACACACTACATCCCAAACATGAGCTTTTACCCTCTTGTCATCATCCAAAATACAAGATGGATCAACACTGAGCTTCGTCTTAAACTTTAAACATTAATATTCAATATTTTTAAGTGTTGTATAACAGGTGCAACATACTTACATTCACTAAAACTAGTAGTCAGATAATTATTTATAACAACACATAATACTTTGGCCACAATAAGGGGTCAAAATTCTTTCCAACGCCTGGCTTTATTTTTGACACATTAATTACCCCATCCATTCTCTCTCTTGCTCTCTCTTTTTTTCGTCTCTTTTGAGCTCAAGATCTATTTATTACTTTGTGGCATACTCAGTATTTGTTTTGTCGACAGTGGCGGATCTTGGATATGATGATGTTTGAGTGTCACACAAATAAGCACTTTCCCACAAAGTCTGATAAATAAAAAAGGGGCTTAAAATGGGAGCTGCTGCTTTGTCAGCTTCAAAGTGTGCTCCAGATGGGCAGCAAAATCGTTTTAAAACCAGTAACTTGTCCTCCATATCTTCTCCTACTACAAAGATGTTCAAGCTCGGACGAACTTAAGAAAATCCATGCCCATGCAGTTACTACTGGTCTTGCTCGTTTTGCCTACACTGCCAGCAAGCTCGTAGCCTTCTCTGCATTATCAGAACATGGTAATATGCACTACGCTGAGACACTGTTACACCAAATTCCAAGACCCAATGTATTTGATTACAATTCCATGATAATGGGTTTCTTGAAAAGCTCAGAATCTGAAAAGGGTCTCTCCATTTACACCAGAATGAGAAGGATAGGCACAGAGCCAAACGCTCGTACTTTTACCTTTTTAGTTAAAGCATGTCTTGATGTATCTTTGCTTGGTCAGGTACATGGTCAAATAATGAAGTTTGGGCATGGGTGTGATGTTTATGTTATTAGCTCACTTATTAGGGCCTCCTGTCGATGTGAAGCTGTGGAATTTGCTCGTAGAGTGTTTGAGGAAAGTTTGGATAAGAATGTGGTTTGTTGGACTAGTCTTATTAGTGGATATTGTAGTAATGGGCTGGTTCATGAAGCTCGTGATCTGTTTGATGCAATGCCGGATATAAATGATGTTTCTTATAGTGCAATGGTTTCTGGGTATGTTGGGAATGCTTGTTTCAATGAAGCAATTGACCTGTTTCGTCAATTGAAAAGCCATACACAAGTGAGGCTCAAAGAGTCTCTTTTGGTTAGCACTCTTAATGCTTGTGCGTCTGTGGGTGCCTATGAAGAAGGGAAGTGGATTCATTCGTTTTTGGAAGAAAATGGTTTTGAGTATGGACTTGAGCTTGGTACTGCACTAGTAGATTTTTATGCAAAATGTGGATGTATTAAAGACGCACAAGACGTGTTTAGCAGGATGCCTCGTAAAGATGTAACTACTTGGAGTGCTATGATCATGGGATTTGCCATCAATGGTGAGAATGACATGGGGCTTGAGCTTTTTGCAGAAATGGAAAAGAAAGGACCTAAACCAAATGCAGTGACATTTGTTGGAGTACTCACTGCATGTAATCACAAAATTCTGGTAAATGAAGCATGGCGGTTAATAGGACGCATGAGTAAAGTTTATGGCATTGCTCTGGGGATTGAGCACTATGGCTGCATGGTTGATCTCTTGGCCCGTGCTGGGAAATTGAATGAAGCAGAGGTATTGATAAGAAGTATGGCAATGAAACCAGACGGTGCTATTTGGGGGTCTTTGTTTAATGGATGTCTGATACATGACCATGTTGACTTAGGGGCGAGGGTGGGGAAGCTTTTGATTGAATTAGAGCCTCAACATAGTGGTAGGTATGTTCTTCTGGCCAACATGTACGCCAAAATGGGCAACTGGGAGGATGTGACGAGGCTAAGGAAAATGATGAGAGATAGAGAAGTAGTTACAATTTCTGCTTGGAGCTTCATTGAGACTGATGATATTGTCCATAAATTTATAGCAGACGATAAGTCTCATTCCCATTCGAGAAAGATAAACAGAACTTTAAACCAACTCAGCAGGGCACTTGAAAGTTTTTCCATTGCTAGCGACGCATCGTTACTTTAAAGAAATCATTATCTTGGAAATGGAAGGACCAATCCGCAGGCAAGTCAATCCTGTCTTTTCAAAGACGCATCTAGCTACAATCTTTACGTTGAATATTACAGCCTAGCTGAGTTGAGTTCTGGCAAACATAACTCAAGCATGCGAGTGATATGCTGTTGTATTTAGCTCAGGCACCTGCCTCCTTTGTTGTGTTCCCATTCAGCTATTTTAAAGTTTCCTCCACAACCATGAAAAGGCAGTTGCAGAAATGAGTCGTACATCTTCCTAATATTTAATTCCCACGGTTTCTCTGATGTCTGCAAAACTGGCTATGAGAGACTCCCAAGTGGCACCATGAATTTGGTGGGGCCCAAGACTTTGTCACCATGCCAAGTGGATTTTGATTGGTCGTGAGATGATGGAAAAAGCAGGATGCTGATGTGGCTTATGAAACTCTCACTCACTCTCTCTCCCTCTCTCTCTCTCTCTCTCTCTCTCAGCAAACCCTGCATCATCAGCCTTGCAAACCACCAAAACTGCATCTTTTTGTTCTTTTCTCCTACCAATTCCACCACCTTTACATACTTTTGATCAGTCATCCTGTTGGACATCAAGTTCGAAGATGTCTGCTGCGATCTTTAATGCTCCGGTTGGTGCATCCGGTTATGCTGGCTTGAAAGCCAACCCTTGGAAACTTTTTGCGGTGAATGATTCTATTGTATGGGCCAAGAAAACCGTCTCCAATGGATCAAGAACTCTCTGCATGAAGGTAAGGGAATCTAACAAGTTATATTCCAAGTACCCAAGATTCTCATCCTCGGTGTGCGGAATTTTACAGGTATGGAATCCAATCAACAACAAGAAGTTCGAGACCCTCTCGTACCTACCACCACTCTCTGATGATTCTATTGCGAAGGAGATTGACTACATGCTCAAGAAGGGATGGATCCCTTGCCTCAAATTCGATGAGGTTAGTTGATTTACAAAGTTTAGATGCTCTTCTTTGTTCTTAACAAACAAATAAATCAGATTTTAAATTCTCTTCTGTGCATTAAACTATGTACTATAACTTGCATCTCTACCTCCATGGCGTATGATTTTAGTACAACATGTTATTTGACAAAATTAAGTAATTGAATAGTTGTATCGGGTTGCTGTGCAATATGAATGACACTAACACCAGATTGGACTATTTAATCCAATCCAGCATCATATCCTACGTACTAAATATGCGCTGTATTTCGACTAATATGATCAGTCATATTTGAACTATACATTTGACTAGCAAGGGTAACTTCTCGATGATAATCCTGGGTAGATCGCTAATTAAGCAATCAACTTTTGGGGTTTATCTCATAACATTAACATTTGATTTTTGCAAATATGGAAGGTTGGGTATGTTTACAGGGAGAATAGCCAGATGCTAGGGTATTATGATGGGAGATACTGGACATTGTGGAAGCTGCCCATGTTTGGTTGTACTGATCCGTCGCTCGTTCTCAATGAAATCCAGCAGTGCAAAACAGAATACCCGAATGCTTATATTCGCTGCGTGGCATTCGACAACGTCAACCAGGGTCAGTGCATGGCCTTTATCATTCAGAAGCCAACAGCTACCGCCGCCACCACCACCGCTGACGCTTAATGGCAAGATTCGTCTATAGAAGTTTAGAGAAAATCGACTTTTCATTTTCACATCGTTGGTGTTTTCCTCTGTAATTTCTGTGGTATGTATGCATAAGGAAGGTTATGGTTTATGCAGCTTCCTGTTTTGGGAAGATAATTAGTAACTGAGTTAAAATAAACAGCTTTTCTTATCTGGTTTGTATGTAATCCACATCAGCAGCCCATGGTTTTGAATGAGGATCCTCTCCGGATCCTCAAATCATATTCATTCATCGTACATCGTGCGGTTAAAAATCATTTTAAATACTTTTATTTAAAATTAAATATGAATAGTACTTGAAGATAATTGACCGCACGATATACGATGAACATACATGATTTGAGGATTTCAAAGATTTTTTATTTAAAATTAAATATGAATAGTACTTGAAGATAATTGATTGCACGATATACGATGAACATACACGATTTGAGGATTTCGAAGATTTTTTATTTAAAATTAAATATGAATAGTACATGAAGATAATTGATCGCACGATATACGATGAATAGATACGATTTGAGGATTTCCAAGATCCTCACAAAGAGGATTTGGAGAGGATCCTCATTTCATGGTTTTTAGCTTTTCTTAGTTTTGGTGGGACCAAGGGATTAGAATTCCCACTAATTTGGTTATATCTGCATTTTTTATTTGAATGAACAACTGTCATTCATGAGATAATTTATAACATATAAATCAAAACTTCTAAGAAAATCTTCAAAAGGGATATCAAATTCGAAGTGGAGATACGATTGTGCATATTTGATATAAAAAATCATTCTAGCCGAAGTGTTATTTGTTGACTGGATTTGAAACCTTTGTGTTTAGGAGTCAAATTTATTTTTAATTAGTTTAATGGTGGGTCTCTTATTTCACTAACATTTCAACCAATAAAATTTTGGAAAATTACACAAAGTATACTTTTAATACTTAATTGTATATGGAGACAACACTTTTTAAACATTTCAATGAGAAACAAAAATTAATACATGTAAAATATGACATCGTTGACTATTTTTTTAAGTTACAGAAATACCCTCTATTAACATAGGTGTTAACATCACAATCATTCAGATTCTAACCTACATTTTCTACCTAAACCCAAAAGCCAATACCTCACAAAACAACATAAACATTCATCAAACACCAAGCTCACGCAACCATACTCCTTTCCATCTGTGTCACATCCCGACCCGGGTCCACCACATCCCGGGCCCGTTCCACCACCGTAGCACGATATTGTCCGCTTTGAGCTTACCATTCCCTCACGTTTTTGTTTTTGGGAACTCACTAGCAACTTCCTAGTGGGTCACCCATCCTGGGAGTGCTCTGGCCTTCTTCTCGCTTAACTTTGGAGTTCCTATGGAACCCGAAGCCAGTGAGCTCCCAAAAAGCCTCGTGCTAGGTAGGGATGCTAATATACATTTAAGGATCACTCTCCTGGGCGATGTGAGATGTTACAATCTGTATATAAACATTCCTCATAGGTGATTGGGTTTCTGAGATTTGGGGATTTTTGATTAACTAATGGATATATAAAAAGGAATGGTCCTTTTGATTATTCTTTTTATAATTTTTTATATGAACAATGTTCAGATAATGCATTCCTGACCGTGCCTCGGCATATAGTAATCAACATTTCAAAGTGTTGCTAAACATTGAAAAACACGACATGTGATTTTCAAAAGCTTATATAAAGTCATCAATAAGTCAGAACTTAGCTATTATGTGAATGCCAAGTTAAATTATTCCAGGATTGTGACTGTGTTCAAGAGAGCAATACTCAGACAAAATCAAAAGTAGAGGAAATAATGAATAAAAGGGTATAAGAAGATAAATATGAGTCTGGCCATGCTTGAGTCTCCCTTTGTTTGGCTTGCTGTTGCAGCAACTCTTCTCTAACCCTCTTTATCCCCATTTCTCTTTTGAGTCTTTCTTGCTTTTCGTCCTGATATAACATTAATCATTTGTGCCTTGATGAGCTAATCTGGGCAATTCTGGGTATGACAAAATGATTAATTTTGTTTAATCATTAATCACAGTGAATTTGCTTAAATTGGGGTTTTTGAGATTTAGGAGTTTTGATCGATTTGTGAGTGCTGCTTTGGTGGCCAGCTCTTTATTACTCATTTCTTTCTCCTTTCTTGGCCCATGTAGCTAATTGGCATGTCGCAATTTTGAATGTTGTTAGTTGTTGGTTGTTAATTGTGATTTTTTATTTTTATTTTTTTATGAAATATTTTCACTATTGAAATCTGGCTTCAAAGTTCAGCCCACCTCAGTTTTTGATCATGGGTTTATGCTTGGGCAGAGTAGACTTGTAGTTACTTAGAATGAAATGGTCATACAATCTCTGAGCATCCGGCCTATGACTGCATAATTAGTTTGTGAGGATAGTTGAAGTAATCAACTAAATTGAATGTAAGTATGTATTTACAAATTGGTTGCACTAAAAAGCATAATACCAAAATTGCTTCTGCATACGTTTGAACTGATTCTGCAAAAAATGGTCGAGAACGGGTTGAACTGATTTTGCAAAAATGGTTGAGGACATGTCGAACTGATTTTGCAAAAATGGTTGAAGGCGGGTAAATTGATTATGCAAAAATAGTCGAGGATGGGTTGAAATGATTCTGCAAAAATGTTCCAGGACTGATTAAACTGATGCTGCAAAAATGGTCCAGAACAGATCGAACTAATTCTGCAAAAATGATCGAAGACGGGTTGAATTGATTATGCAAAACATGTTGGAGACAGGTTGAACTGATTCTGCAAAAATGGTCGTGGACTGATTGAATTGATTATAGAAGTAAAATGATACAAATTGATTCTACATATAGTTTCAAAATTGATTATGCAGAAGTAGTCGAGGATGAGTTGAGTTTATGACACATATTAATTTTGTTGAAGTTGTGAGGGTTAATTTCTATTAACAACCCTAGAGCCTTAGGGGTATGGCTGGTACTTTAAAACATTGTTTCCATGTTTTGGGGTTGGGCTTTAGTTGTTTTTATATTTTTGTCTCTCATTGACATGTTTAAAAACTAGTGGAGTTCCTTAAAATATAGTGAAAGTTTTTGTTGTTTCAACAATTTTTTTTTTATAAATACAACCATTTAAAGCTCTACATAAATAAATAAAAAAATATTTGACAACTCGGTTAGAGAAACATAAAATTTGACATAAGACTTCAGATTGTCACATCAACCATCAATTGTAATTTGACTCTAATAATTTGACATTTCCATTGGCCATGGTCTAATAATAAGTGATAGATTGCTTTGGTAGAGACATTTTTTTCTTCATCCCACTATGTCTCGAGTCCAAAAGCTCCCTGCTCCCTTTACTGTAGATTAGAAATGTGGGAAAAAAAAACGGACAAAATGAAATCAAGATGCCACTATAACATATTTATCTACTATGATAGATTGCTTTGGTAGAGACGTTTTTCACTTCATCCCACTGTAGACATGTAAATTTCGTTGCATACAAATGATGCATCACAAAGCTCCACGTGGCATATGACTAATCACAAATGGACAATTCATCAATGACATGTGGCACAAATCAAGCAAAGGAAGTGTAAAACATTCCCAAAATTCGGCAAAATGGAGAAAATCCCCCTTAAAATCGGCAAGGGGCCCAAAATCTCTCAAAATTGGAAAGAAAGCCAAGTATTTTCACAAAATAAGTAAGAATTGAAAATTGCTCACAAATGGGTAACAAGGTGGCTGAAATTATGACACAAAACATGCCTAAATTCTCCCATGGACGAATCAAGACACAAATCAAGGCCAAATTCATCCAAAGGCATGGCTTTGGAAGTCTATAAATACAAGGATCCATGACACACATCGAGGATCGAAAAATTACACATTGAGAAGAACCTCTGCATAAATCTTTGAAGACTAATACGCTGCCAAAGCTCTCTTCGAAGAACGTACAACCAAAGCCGAAGTTTTCTATCGACCAAAGCCGAAGCACTCCTTGAAGAATCAACAAGCACCTGTGCCGATTTCTTCAAGACTTTGTTGCAAGCTCAAAACTTGTAACGACGTTCAATTCAAGATCAAGTCGCCAAGACCCTTGAATAAAAAAAATCCCACATCAACATCACCTTTGCCGTAGGTCATACGCAAACCTAGAGGTGAAGACTATCCAAGCATTGTTTCAAGCTCAAAACTCGAAGCTATCGTTCAACCGTTCGTCCGAGATCAAGTCATCGCGACCCTTGGATCAACAACCTACGCATCTACATCAAATTTGAAGACTGAATCAGTGGAAAATTGTAAACAGAGATTGTAACCTAAAAATTCAAATCAATACAAATCTACTTTGTACACGTGTTCTCGTTTCATTCAATACAAAATTTTCGTGTTTACAAATTTGGCACGCCCAGTGGGACCTCTCTGCCTCTCATCTCTATCTTCAAATCCACAAGAAACATACATGGCATCAAGAAAGGATCAAGCTGTTCCCGCAACCAATGTGAAGAACAAGAACATCCTTGCCGTAAGTGGTGGCACTTTGGGTGTCACAACCCAAAGCAAGCCAAGAGCTCTCTCTGTCGTGCCTTCCACCCCTACATTAACTCTGCCGAAGGAGCAAGAGTACCCGAGGCACGAGCCCTTGATCACCCTAGCCTTGCTAAGGGCGCCAAGGAAAGAAAGCCCAATGAGGTACTCTGAGTCATTGACTTCTGATGTCGACTCAAGCAGCAGCCCGTATCCCATAGCCATGCAAGTCATGACTACTGGTGCAACTTCCATCTAGGAGCAGCTGGCTCAAATGAATGAAGCAATTGCAAGGCTAACAAGGACCGTGGAGGAAAATGACTTGCAAATTGCCACACTCGTCAATCGACTGGAGGTGCAGCATGACGAAAAAGCTGACCACCACCCAAGGGTTAACCTACAAAAAAAGCTCATGAGATCTTTCTCTATCCAGCAGCTGTAGGAGATGATCACTAGCACCATCAAGGTGCAATACGAAGGGATCTCACATGACTACGTGCTGTATTCAAAGCCTTACTCTAAGAAGATTGACACCTTGAGAATGCCAAGGGGTTATCAGCCGCCAAAATTCATGCAATTCGATGGAAAGGCTAATCCTAAAGAACATATTGCCCATTTCATCAAAACTTGCAACAACGCTGGGATGGAGGAAGATTACCTCGTCAAGCAATTCATGCGCTCACTGAAAGGTAACACCTTTGACTAGTACACCGACCTTGAGCCTGAATCTATCAACAACTGTGATTAGCTTGAAAGGGAATTCCTCAACCGTTTCTACAGTACTCGCCGTACCGTAAGCATGCTAGAGCTGACAAGTATGAAGCAGTGGAAGGACGAACCTGTCGTCGACTACATCAATAGATGGCGTTCATTGAGTCTGGATTGCAAAGATCGGCTCTCTGAAACCTCTGCCATTGAGATGTGTGTTCAAGGCATGCACTGGGGGTTACATTACATCATCCAAGGCATAAAACCGAGAACGTTTGAGGAGTTGGCAACTCGTTCGCACGACATGGAGCTGAGTATTGCCAATCATGGGTAGAAGGAGCTGATCACCGACTTCAAGAAGGATAAGGTGTTCGCCCCAAAGGTAGACAAGACTAGGAAAAAGCCCGTCAAGGAAGCCTTTACCGTCAACACTACCTCTATCAAGACCTCTTCCGTACCCGTCAAGATCTCCTCCAAGAACAAAGCAAAAGAGATAAAGAGAGGTGAGCCTTCTCGCACCCAAGATAGGTACAAAAACACCTTGAGGGAACTAGAGCAGAAGACGTACCCTTTTTCGGACTCTGACGTGGTCGCAATGCTAGATGACCTGTTGGAGAAGAAAGTAATCGAGCTGCCTGAATGCAAGTGCCCCGAAGAGAGGAATCGTGTTAACGATCCTAGGTACTGCAAATACCATCGTATCGTGAGTCATCCAGTTGGCAAGTGCTTCGTCCTTAAGGAGCTCATCATGAAGCTGGCATAACAAGGGCAAATTGAGCTTAACCTTGAAGACACAACCATAACTTACACTACTACGATTGTGTTTGGATCATTCGATCCCGTGCCTTTCCAAGTGACGCATGCCCACTCCCATCCATGCTCAAGTTGCACGGTACCTTCTGCACAATCATCGCTGGGGTAAAATGACCAAAATGCACCTATCGATGACGAAGAAGGGTGGACGTTGGTAACCTACAAAAAGACAAGGTAGCCAAGACCACAAGCCACACGACCAAAGGTAGAGCAAATGAGAAAGCACCACAGTCACAACAATAGTAAACCCAAAAGAAACATAAGAGTTGTTAAGCCAACGTACGTTGGGGAGCCTATGGAGTAAGAGCCACGTATTCCTGTCTCCTTGCACGAGTACTTCCCGAAGGATTTCTTCCAATAGTACACTACCGTTGCCTGTCATATGGTTGAAATAGAGATAGAAGAGCCCTCAGAAGGCAAAGCTATCGCCATCGAGGAAGAGAAGACCCTCACGCCCAAAGAAGGGTTGCCAACATACTTAAGCATCGAGGAAGCACTACTATTGCCCAAGGAGATTTGAAAAGCACTAGTAATGGTTTTGGTGAGTCCCGATGACCACGAAGTGCAAGAAAGAAAGGACGAAGGCTTGAAACTTCGGCCACATGAGTATGCCACATGTTGTGCCGCCCATGATGCAATCAACTTCATTGACGAAGACTTGTTGCTGGGATCAAAGCCTCACAACCATCCCCTTTTTGTCTATGGGTACGTGAGGGAGCACAAAGTTAACCGCATGCTTGTGGATGGTGGATCGGCCATAACCATCATGCCAAAATCGACAATGATTGCAATCGGAATTAAGGTGGATGAACTATCCCGAAGCCGCCTCCTAATCCAAGGTTTTAACCAAGGAGGACAAAAAGCAATGGGTATGATTCGAGCCGAGATGACCATTGGTGAACTCAAGTCAAGCACGCTATTGCACAAGGACGATGTAAAGCTGTTCAAGACAAATGCAATTTTACCTCTGACACAGCTAGGCAACGCTAAAGTTTCAAAACCACCACAAGGTTTCGTAAAACCCCTACCAAAGGGGGCAGAACCAAGCTCTCTTCCAACTAAGAGGATTGAAGAAGGTTTCGACCCAAACACTTATAAACTCATGTCAAAGGCTGGGTACGATTTCGCCTCCTCTTCAAATCTTGGAAAGAAGAATGCAAACACTGTTAACGACAAAGAATGTGACCTCACCGAGACTCAAAAGATGTTGAAGGAGCATGATTACGGAGTTGACAATAACAAAGCTGGACTTGGCTTCACACCAAATATGCCCGTAAAGATTTCAAGAAAAGCGAAAAATGCTAGCGCTCAACATATCATCAGTTTGAGCGTTGAATAAGATCAAGATGAGCCTAAACCCACCCCTCGAACTTCAGTCTTCGATAGGCTGAATTGTTCAAAACTCAAAATTTCGACACTTGATCACATTGATGGTCAAGACCAAACTTCTGTCTTCAAAAGGCTTAACACACCAACACCCCAAAGCTCTGTTTTCGAAAGGTTGTCAAAACCCAAGAAGAAAAGCAACACGGCTAGCTCTCCTCCGTGATGGTCGGCCTTGGAAAGACTTGAAGAAACTAAAAGGCCTTCTAGAAAGAGGAAGATAATGCCAAAAGAAGAAAAACTCGACAGTCTAGCAGAAAAGGATGATGTTCGAAGCTCGATTCCTTCAAGGATGAAACGCCAAGCAACCTTGGAGGTTGACACAAAAGGAGCACTGAAGGTAAGGAGACACATCATCATCCATAATGGCCAATCTTCACGCCAACAAGCCTAAGATGACGATACTGAAGAAGAGGTCCAAGACTTCTTCCACATCACGATCCAAGAAGACAAAGAAGATGAAATCCCCGAGGAGAACGTCACTGCTGCGTCACCACAGCTCGAGGATGAGGGGTAAACCACGGTTGATGATCTCAAGGAGCTCAACTTAGGCACAAGCGAGGAACCGAAGCCTATCTTCGTAAGTGCACTACTAAGTGCGGACGAGATCGAGGAGTACTACCAACTACTCTTGGAGTACAAAGATGTCTTTGCTTAGACCTACAAAGAAATGCCCAACCTTGACCCTACCATTGCCGTGCATCATCTTGTAGTCAACCCTGGAATGCGGCCAATAAAGCAAACTCAAAGATAATATCGATATGAGCTCATCCTGCAAATTGAGACAAAGATTGACAAGCTAATTGAAGCAGGCTTCATTTGAGAGGTACAATACCTTAAATGGATCTCCAACATCGTCATTGTCCTTAAAAAATCTGGACAAATACATGTTTGCATAAAATTCCGAGACCTCAACGATGCTTCCCCGAAGGATGACTTTCCCTTGCCAATCATCAAAATCATGGTGGACGTGACCACTGGCCACAAGGCGCTCTCATTTGTGGACGGCTCTTCTGTATACAATTAAATCTACATGGCTCCTGAAGACAACGAACTAACAGCCTTCTGTACTCCAAAAGGTATCTACTGCAACAAGGTAATGCCCTTTGGCTTGAAAAACGTTGGGGCTACATATCAACATGCAATGCAGAAGATCTTCAATGACATGTTACACAAAAATGTAGAGTGTTACGTAGACGATGTAGTTGTCAAGACCAAGAAGAGATCCGATCACTTGAAGGATTTACGAATGGTGTTCGACAAACTACGAACTACAACCTCAAAATGAACCCGTTGAAGTGTGCATTTGGCGTCACTTTTGGGAAGTTCCTTGACTTCATTGTCAAACACCGTGGCATTGAAGTGGACCAGTCAAAGATCAAGGCCATTTAAAGCATGCCTGAGCCAAGGAACCTACACGAGTTGAAAAGTCTACAAGGACGGCTTGCCTTCATTAGACGCTTTATCTCCAACCTTGTTGGACGCTATCAACCCTTTAGTCAACTCATGAAGAAGGATGCTCCATTCATATAGGATGACGCCTACCGCAATGCCTTCGAGAGCATAAAACGGTACGTGGCAAGCCCACCTGTCTTAGGAGCTCCCGTGCCTAGAAAGCTGTTCATCCTATACATTGCTGCACAAGAAGGTTCCATTGGGGCACTCTTGGCATAAGAAAATGAAGACCAAAAGGAAATAACACTCTACTACCTAAGTAGAATCCTCACTGGTGCTGAGCTCAACTACTCACCAATCGAGAAGATGTGACTCGCCTTAGTCTTTGCCATCCAAAAGCAAAGACACTACATGCATGCTTACAATATTCACTTGGTTGTTAAAGCAGACCCGGTCAAGTACATTATGTCCAAACCGATTCTGACAGGGCGACTAGCTAAATGGGCGTTGCTTCTCAACCAACACAAGATCATCTATGTCTTAGCTAAGGTCGTCAAGGGACAAGCACTAGCAGACTTCCTTGCCGATCACCCAATCCCAGTCTATTGGAAAATCTCGGGCAACTTGCCTGACGGGGAGGTGTTCTACATAGACATCTTCTTGACATGGACAATGTTCTTTGACGAATTCGCACGAACGGACGGTGCAGAGACAATAGTAGTATTCATGTCACCACAAAGACAAGTACTACCCTATTCCTTTTTGACTAAACAAGCTATGCTCCAACAATGTCGCTGAGTACCAAGCACTGATTATTAGACTCCAAATGGAGATCGACATGGAAATCACAACACTAGAAGTGTATGGAAACTCCAAACTCATAAACAATCAACTCTTGACTGAATATGAAGTGAGGAAAGATGATCTCGTCCCATACTTTCGGCTAGCAACTCAACTGCTACAAAAGTTCAAGGCCGTGATGCTAGAACATGTGCCAAGAAAAGAAAATCAAATGGCGGACGCTCTCGCTAACTTAGCCTTAAGTATGGCGCTAAGAGAAGACGAAGCTGCAGATGTGCTGGTTTGCCAAAGATGGGTAATCCCACTCGTCACTAAAATACTACTAGATGACACAAACGTCATCTTAGTACTTCCAGTCGACGTTGAAGAGTGGAGACAGACGCTGATCGACTACTTGGAGCATGGAAAGCTTCTGAACAATCCTAGACACTGCTCTGAAATACGTCGACAAGCACCTCGCTTCCTCTACTACAAAAGAACACTCTACTGACGTTCTTTTGAAGGAGTACTTCTATGATGCCTAGGTGAGGAAGAGGCCAATCAAGCCATGGAATAAGCACACTCAGGCGTATGTGGAGCACATCAGTCTGGACCAAAGCTACATTTCCAGCTCAAAAGAATGATTGCCTGGAATACGCCAAAAGGTGCCAAGCCTGCCAATTCCACGCCAACTTCATACATCAACCACTTGAGCCTTTACACCTTACAGTTGCCTTATGGCTGTTTGATGCATAGGGATTGGACGTCGTATGACCAATCGCACCAAAATCATCTGCCGGAGAAGCCTACATCCTAGCCGCAATAGACTACTTATCCAAGTGGGCTAAAGCCGTACCCCTAAGGGAAGTTAAGAAGGAAACTGTCGTCCGTTTCATCAAAGAGCATATCATCTATCGATATGGTGAGCCTCACTACATCATCATTGACAACAAAAAATAGTTCTCCAACCAACTCATGGACGAGCTTTGCGAGAAATACAAGTTCAAGCACCACAAGTCTTCCATGTATCATGCTCCGGCCAATGATCTTGCAGAAGCATTCAACAAAACGCTGTGCAACCTCCTGAAGAAGGTAATTGGCCGAACAAAGAAAGACTGACATGAAAAAAATAAGTGAAGTACTTTGGGCATATAGGACGACACATAGGACTCCTACCCAAGCTACGCCTTATTTTCTCGTGTATGGTGTGGAAGCTGTTCTATCGCTCGAAAGTCAAATCCCCTCACTAAGGATGGCTATACAAGAAGGCTTGACTCAAGAGTTGGAAGCACTCGACGAAAGGAGGCTCGAACCTCAACAACACTTGGAATGCTACTAAGCACGACTATCCAAGGCATTCAATAAGAAGGTCTGCCCAAGGTCTTTCCAAACTGGAGATCTTATGTTGGCCTTACGAATGCCTATCATCACAACTCACAAGACAAAAAACAAGTTCACATCAAAGTAGGATGGACCTTACGTAATACAAGAGGTCTACACCAATGACGCCTACTTAATCATGGCGGAAGACGACTTAAAGATCGGCCCTATCAATGGCAGATTCTTGAAGTGTTACTACCCCTAAACCAAACAAGCAATGCTCCTCGGCTACACAAACCTAAACTGCACACAACAACAATGCTCCTCGCCTGTACGAGCCTAAACTGCACACAATAACAATGTTCCTTGTTAGCACGAGCTTGAAAGGCGACACCCAAAACTCCTGGCCCGCAAGAGCATAAAATGTGTATGGAAAAACCACCATCAAAACAGTCAAAACCATTAAAGCAACCCATCACTCATTTGAACTACGTCATGACTTGATCCCTCCTCAACTGAGGGTACGTAGGCAACTTGAAGCTTCAAAACTTCAAGTACAATCGCATCATCAACAAAAACACAAACACTTTGAAGAATAAAGAGAAAATTCAAGAATATGAATACTTTATTTCTTTAAAGGAAGAATTTGGCTACAAAGCCTTGTTACAAAATGAGAAAAAAAAAAAACAAAGAAGGCTTCAAGCACAAAAAATAGAAGACATTACTTAAGAGCTATGTCTTTAAAACTACGATGACGATCTTCAAGCAGGCCTTCCAAAGTCTTCAAAGCCTTTACATCAGTGGGAGACAAGGTGGGCATTTCCATGGCCGCTCATTTCTCTTGCTTTAGGTGTGAAACCTACTTTTGATGTTAAGAAAGTGTAGCTTCCTACTCCGAGAGAATACCTTGAAGTCGTGATGCTTCGGTTTCCAACTGCTCTCACTCACGTGCCAACACTTCTTGACGTGCTTGGACGAAAGCCAAAGAAGTCCTTGTATCTTGATAACAAAGCAGCTTGCTGAGAAGACCGAACTTGGGCAATTGATAAGTCTATTGCCGCAAACTGTTGAGCTCTAACCTCCGGACTCAACTTCTTCTAGGAAATAACAGCAAGGAAGAATACTCAATCGAGGCAGCCATAAGTTGGGTAATCTTGACTCTCAAGAGCGAGGAATCAATGTTAAGGTTGTCAATTGCAGAAACAAGCTTCAACAAGTCCTCATTGAGCAACGCAAGATCTTCCAATGGGTACTTCGTAATCCTCTTCCCAATGTGGCTCTTGATATCCATAACTACGCGAAGGCTGATGCGATAGCGGGCTCTTGCATACCTTCACCCATACACGGCAAACTTGGGCAACTTGGTGGATTTGGAACAAGCTCTGCACCGGGCTGGTCTCTAATCTCTTCTTCTGTATATAGATTGCCTCCAAATTGAATCTCCGTAAAGGAATGAATGCTCATGTTCGCCAAGTCGAAAAAACAAGAGGGCCTAGCCTAAAGAAGACAAAGAAAGGTGTTAGAAACAAAAAACAAAACCAATAAAAAACAGAAGAAATCACAAGAAAAAAAGAAATACATACATCTTTCTCAAGCGACACACGACCATCAAACTGAGGAGGTCTAAACACTTTCTTCTTCTTATGATGGAAATTAACGTCGCTGTCATCCAAACCACCCTCAAACGGTCGCTTGTTCAAAACTTGTTGACAATGCCGCAAAACAAGGTCATCCTCATGCGAGTCAACCTCGTCACCCGCCTCTTCAGAAGCATTCGAATGATGAGAAGACAAACACGGGCGTTGAGAAGTTAAAGTTGCATGTCCATCTTGCAAAGAAGCTGCACTCGCACAATCAAAAGGTGCCAGCTGCGTAGGAACTGCAGAACAACCCTCTCTCGGCGCATCATTGCTTGAATGAGAAGAATTGGCGCCACTTGCTATCCCCAAGTCTTCACGATGTACCTTTGACCACCAACCTATGTAGGCATGAGTCACTAGATTACTCTTGAACTCGTTCTTGGTTGGGAAAGTGATGGAAGCATTTGTGCATGAACGGGTACAAGACTCCCAATGCATATACACGACTTGCAAAGATTCTGACTGTGCGTTTTCCTTCAGTTTTCCTGGCACACGTTAGACAAAACAAAACTGCCTGGTGAAACAGTGAGGATTATACGGTTGAACAATACATCGGTCTCATTGTTGTAAAGAAACATACCCCGAGTGAAGACTTGTAAAATAAGACAAGTCTGAGAAACGAAGGTGTGAATCATCTGTGAGGCCTCGCTGTGCCGAGCCAACCCTTGCTAGATGGTCCATTCTCAAACCTTCACATGTTCTAAACAAAGCTCGCGCCTGCAAATCATCAAAGCTCTTTATAGAAAGAATGCCGGAGTACTTTGTTATCAAAGGCCCCAGCTTGACTGAAGTTGGTAAAGAAGGCCCCAACTTGTCTAAAGTTGACGAAGAAAAATGAGTGCCAAAGTACTCACCTAACCAACCGTACACATAATGGTAGGGAATTATCGCATCACGATCTTCAGTGCTCGATGATTTCGAAACAATACTCACCTCTAGTTGAAGCAATGACACCTGATGGGTCTGAGTCTCCCTTTGGCCTAGTGGTCTTGTTGCGGCCACTTTTCTTCAAAGGCTTATTGTACTTCATGGCATCCCAATACCAAAATAGGATCCATTAAGAAATCTTCATGCCTGACTTACCCTGAGCCTCCTGGGAAAGCTTGTGATATGCCCAAAACAAATAGCGGCAACTCGTAGGCAATCATCCTGGGAAAGTGATGGAAGCATTTATGCATGAATGGGTACAAGACTCCCAATGCATATACACGGCTTGCAAAGATTGACTGTGCGTTTTCCTTCAGTTTGCCTGACACATGTTAGACAAAACCAAACTGCCTGCTGAAACAGTGAGGACTATAAGGCTGAACAATACATCGGTCTCATTGCTGCAAAGAAACATACCCCGAGTGAAGACTTGTAAAATAAGACAAGTCTGAGAAACGAAGGTGTGAATCATCTGTGAGGCCTCGCTGTGCCGAGCCAACCCTTGCTAGATGGTCCATTCTCAAACCTTCACATGTTCTAAACAAAGCTCGTGCCTGCAAATCATCAAAGCTCTTCACAGAAAGAATGCTGAAGTACTTTGTCATCAAATGCCCCAACTTGACTGATGTTGGTGAAGAAGGGCCCAACTTGTCTAAAGTTGACGAAGAAAAATGAGTGCCAAAGTACTCACCTAACCAACCGTACACATAATGGTAGAGAAGTATCGTATCATGATCTTCAGTGCTCGATGAGTTCGAAACAATACTCACCTCTAGTTGAACCAATGACACTTGATGGGTCTGAGTCTCCTTTTGGCCTAGGGGTCTTGTTGTGGCCACTTTTCTTCAAAGGCTTCTTGTACTTCATGGCATCCCAATACCAAAATCGGATCCATGAAGAAATCTTCATGCTTGACTTACCCTGAGCCTCTTGGGAAAGCTTGTGATATGCCCAAAACAAATAGCGGCAACTCGCAGGCAATCCTCAGCTATTACGATGAGAAAATTCCTCAACGCTAGGAACAACCTCGTCGTAAAACTTACCTTGGATCGGCAAGCCTCCTATCTTGTGGAGATCCCAAAGTGAAATCGACATCTCCCCTTAAGTTGTGTGAAGTGTGTTGGTCGCTAAACACCAATGCTCAAAGAATGCACGAAGGATGGAAGGATGGCGATCATAACTAAACAAAGATGCGTACACAGCGTGATAAAAGCCCACGTTGGTAGGTACATCTTTGGATCGGCTCAAGACATCTTCAAGCCATTCCCAATAAAACTCAATAAAGACGGCTTCTCCAATAGTCACCAAAGTACTATTCCAAGTAGCAGCTCCACTACGGATGCGATCGCTAAGAAGCTCAAACGAAGCTGATGAATTGTCACGAGCATGGAACGAATGATTCAAGATAAGAATCCTCGACGTACACGCCTTCTTCTTTATGTTTGGTCGACCAAAATCTGTCACCTCCCAAGATGCATCTGAAGACAATGACTTGATGTGCATCGAGTTATCTTTTAAAGGAAGAACAAGCGCCTTAGGGCCAGTCAACGGCGCATAAAGCTTCAACGTCGTTCCCTTATCTTACGAATTGCCTTCCTTCACAAGAATGGTGATGGAATTTCTCTTAAAGCACTTAAAAAATACCATGGTTGCAACAAAACAAACAAAGCAACATAAGCATAAGGTGGGACGGCAAGAAAAAAAAAAGAAGAAAAAAAATTGCTTCACTAAAGCAAAAAACATGTGAGACAAACCTCGTAAGCATTGAAGGATGAAGATGACAAAGTCACAATGACGAAAAGAAATTAGCCACAAAAGCTTGAAAAGCATGGAAAAGAGGGCAGTTACAGGATGGTCTTTCAATGCACGCTACAGTAGCAAAGAAAACCAAAATGCTACGCAATCGCACTACGAAAACCCACAGCGATTACGCAAGCAGTTTCTTGCACCGGATGGCAAAGAGGGCAGCTACAAGATGGTCCTTCAATAAAGAAAACCAAAATGCTACGCAATTGCACTATGCAACCCCGCATCGATTACGCAAGCAGTTTCTTGTACTGCAAGGCAATATTACCACCAAAGGAAAACTGTGACCAAAAGGCACTATACAGTGCAAACCCACTGCAGTCTTTTGTACATCACCACACGATAAAAGTGACGCACTACAACAAGCTCCAAGCAAGCAAAACCCACGGCAAGCAAGCATCATAACCCATGACAAAGCACAGTAGCAAGCACATGGCAAGGATGTGAATTGTGAAAAAAACACACACCCATTTGTCCTATAAATAAGTGTCAATTGCTAATGTCACCACCGAGGGAAAACTATGACCAAAAGGCACTACACAGTGTAACACCACTGTAGTCTTGTACATAACACCACATGGTAAAAAATGATGCACTACAACAAGCTCCAAGCAAGTAGCCCATGGTAGCAACATCAGCAGCACACACGACATAGCAGCAAAGACAATGCACAATAAGGAATTGTGAAAAAAATACGCACCCAATTATCCTATAAATAAGGGTCAATTGCTTCCTAATGCTATAAGGGAAACACATACCCAAATAGAAAAAGGAAAATCAAAACAAGGAAGCACATTCTAACCAAAAGAAGGAAGCAAATTCCAAGCAAAAAATGGCAAGGTAAGTTTTGGTCAACAAGGAGAAAAGCATGCTGTTTTTGCACCCAAAAATCAGCAAAGAGAAGAAAAGGAAACAAAAAATGAAAAAAAATAAAAGGAAAGGGCTTTAAAATTTCCAAAACATCAAAGAAACAACTCCCTCATTGCCGCAGAAAACAAAAAGGGAAAGAAAATTGCCCTCCTTGCCGTGAAAATCAAAAGGGGAAAGGAAAAATACTCCTTCCTTGCCGTGGGAAAAGAAAAAGGAAAGTGAAAAATGCATATCCTACTTACCGAAGGACAAGCATTAAACCTTTCCAAAACCTTGAAGGAAATCATCAAAACTTTCCAAAATCTTGAAGGAAATCATCAAGGCTTTCCAAAACCTTGAAGGAAATCACCAAAGCTTTCCAACATTTTGAAGGAAATTGAAGGAGGTTCCTACCTAAGAAAGGAAAAACATTTTTTTCCTACAACCACAAGGAAAAAATTCAAAATACACCAAATGTATTTTGTCAAAATTATGGAAAATCAATGTGCACAATAAGTATGTGCCGATTTATCCATTTACAAAATTTCTTTCAAGATCAAGCCTCTATGGCCCTTGAAGAAAAATTTCATTTCATTAAAGATCAAGCCTCTATGGCCCTTGAAGACAATTTTCATTTCATTCAAGATCAAGCCTTTACGGCTCTTGAAGAAGCAAACTAATTCAAGATCAAGTCTCGACGACCCTTGAGTTTGAACATTCACATTGTAGGATTTCAAAACACGTTTCCTACATGTGACAAGCACATGCCTACAACGCGCCTTGAAGTGGGGGCATTTGTAGACATGTAAATTTCGTTGCATACAAATGATGCATCACAAAACTCCATGTGACATATGACTCATCACAAATGGACAAGTCATCAATGACATGTGGCACAAATCAGGCAAAGGAAGTGTAAAACATTCCCTCGGCAAAAGGGAGAAAATCCCCCTTAAAATCGGCAAGGGGCCCAAAATCTCAAAACCGAAAAGAAAGCCAAAACATCTTCACAAAATCAGCAAGAATTGAAGATTGCTCACAAAAACGCAATAAGGCCTATAAATTTTGGCCAATATGAGGAAGGTGGCTGAAATTAAGACACAAAACATGCCTAAATTCTCCCATGGACGAATCAAGACACAAATCAAGGCTAAATCCATCCAAAGGCATGGCTTTGGAAGTCTATAAATACAACGATCCAAGACAGACATTGGGGGTTGAAAAATTACACATTGAGAAGAACCTTTGCACAAATCTTTGAAGACTAATACGCTGCCAAAGCTCTCTTCGAAGAATGCACAACCAAAGACGAAGCTTTCTGTCGACCAAAGCTGAAGCACTCCTTGAAGAATCAACAAGCACCTGTGCCGATTCCTTCAAGACTATGTTGCAAACTCAAAACTTGTAACGGCATTCGTTTCAAGATCAAGTTGCCAAGACTCTTGAATCAACAAAATCCCACATCAACATCACCTTTGCCGCATGTCATACACAAACCTAGAGGTGAAGACTATCCAAGCATTGTTTCAAGCTCAAAACTCGAAGCAATCATTCAATCGTTCGTCCGAAATCAAGTCATCACGACCCTTGGATCAACAACCTACGCATCTACATCAAATTTGAAGACTAAATAAGAGGAAAATTGTAAACAGAGATTGTAACCTACAAATTCAAATCAATACAAATCTACTCTGTACACGTGTTCTTGTTTCATTCAATACAATTTTTTTGTGTTTACACCCACTATGTCTTAAATCCAAAAGCTCCCCGCTCCCTTTATTGTAGATTAAAAATGTATTGAAAAAAAAGAACAACCGACAAAATGAAATTTGGATGCCACTATAACATATTTTACTGCTAATTAAGATGCTAGCTTATTCCATATATGGTATTTCGTTTATAAAAAATAAATACATATACAATCCCTTTAAGGAATCAGGTACTTAAAAAATAGAGATTAGTTGTGGGACTCACTTCACATCGAACTTTAATGATTAAATTAACAATTAAATTGAATCAATGACAACCATGATTGGACTATGTCAAGAGGGTTCTCAAACCACAATAGTTCACTGCGAATACGAGGACCTTTAAGGAATTAGGTACTTCAAAAATAGAGATTAGTTGTGGGACTCACTCTACATCGAACTTTAATGATTAAATTAATAGTTAAATTGAAGCAAGGACAATGACGAGTTCGATTATGTCAGGAGGGTCCTCAAACCACACTGGTTCACTGCGAATACGAAGAAAAAACTTGGCTAGTTGCTTGAAGCATGAAGAAAACATTTGGCATGAAATTGAAAAGCTAACTGAACTGCACAGAAACCTTAGATTGATGACAGTAAAAAATGCACCTCAGACTTGAGTTTGTGCCATCCACGCCTAACCTTCCTGATAAGAAGGAAAAACCAGTACGTAGATATTTTGGATCAGATGTCAATTCCCCCTGCTTCATCCCCGTTTTAAATTCTGCTTCGATCAAGGTTTATCTTTTCGATTGAATAAGTTCCTCCGTAAGTAGTCCCATGGCTTGCAAAACCAATGTTAAAGTAGGCTTCAAGCCTTCAGCCACCCATTCGATGTGGATCGCCGATGCAATTCCATCCTTTCCGTACAGTATGCACTAACTGGGAAAGCATTGTACAATGGTGTTGCAGGATCACTTAGGTTTTCCGTGATCTCTATTTCTCACCCCCCCCCAAAAAAAAAAAAAAAAAAAAATCCATTAATTTAACTAAAACGAAACTCATAAGTTTTCCGTTAACCTATGTTTAGTTGTAATGATATATATAATATATGTTTATACCATGTTTGACTAGTTATATTTACCATGCTTGGCCCTTGTGTTTTTATATAATCTATTTATAACCACCTTAGGGGAAGAAATCCAATTGAACTCAAGAATTTTAAGATCTGAACTAGTGGATCTCCTTGTGGGAGCCGATCAACTAAAATATTGAGTGGATTTCCGTAACAAGTTCATCTACGTTTCTTGTAGCTGTAGGTAGCTGCATATATACACAGTTCAACATATTAAATAATGAATAGGTATGTTATTTTCTTCTTTGACATGTATACCTAAAATCTATGCTCTCATATAACGAATAATTCATTTTTGGGTGTACTCCGAACACCACCACCTGATGTTATTATTTCATTTGAATTATAATGCATGTATTCACGTTTTATTAATATTTAAAAGTGAGACATATCAATCTCTGACACATCTCGACACAAAATGTCCACCTGGACTACGAATCGAGCTGTGTTGGCCGATACCTGGAAGGTGACGAAGCCATATAGTGTAATGAGGTGAAAAATGTGAGTAAATTTAAACCTAAAAGTGCCTAGATGTAAGAGTGTGCTAGTAAGCGGGAATGAACCAATTTCACACGTGATGTTAGAGCATAAGTAAAGTATAGTAAAGCAGAATGAGAATTATACAATCGAAGTTAATCACCTATACCAAGATTTGCCAAGAATCCTCGTCGTCACGAAAGCTCTGCCAGTAAAACCTGGAGGGGCGAAAAACAAGGGTGAGTGGGCCTAAAAATAAACCTTTGTAAAACCTTTTGAAAACGTAATAACCCCTCATCGTAAAACAAGTATAGTTTCCAAATATACACACACTACATATAGTATGAAAACATTTACCACAACCGGCAATAATTCAGGAATACAAAAAAAATCACAATATTTCACCTATAAAACATATGACAACTGGTAACCACAATATCTTGCATGAATGAACATGTAATATCGGGTGCTCATTGACATATGCTAACACATGAGTTCATGCAGAGGTATTATGGGATGAACAAGAATGGGTGTTATAATCATTTATGCTCTAGTACAACAATCATGTGATGACTGGCGCTATGCACGTCACATACGAGTCCTAATTGCCTAGAGCAATCTAGGACATGACTGACACCTACAATGGATCCAAAGTGAGAGTACGGTGTGATGTAAACATACACGTGAAGCCTGGCCTTAGCCCGGGCGAGTACAAACGCCAGTGTAGCACACAATGAGCAGATAATGTAAATATGATCATGAAATGGTAAATCGATAATTCGATAATTCAATAATTCTGATCAATTAAATACTACCCTTGATCGTAACTACAATTAAGGCATCCATAATAATATGCATACCTGTGCATCCCGTAAGACGTAGCATAATTTCATAATTTCCGTTAATGAGCTAAATCTTATAAACGTTAAGCTAATCTAGGCGTATTGTAGAAAATTCTGTATTAAATATATAAATGGAAACTAACTAAATATATAATATTTAAACACAAAGACCCAATCACAAATCATGTCATTGGGTCGAACCCGCCTCGCAGGCATCGAAGATCCTTGCAATGCTTTTCACCTAGAAACGAAACCATTCACATAAATATATAACGCACTAATGTAAATTTGCGTATTCGTACAAAGACGGCTAATAAAGGAACTAATTTAAAATGATCGAATTTCAGAAAACAGACAGCAGATTCGGGTTCGGCACGTCGAGAAACCTAAGGAGGGACCTCTGGTTCCTTCACGCGCCACCACAACATGGCTGCATTGGCAGCCACGCGCTGTATATACCAGAGAGAGTGGCAACACGCGCGCCCCTCATGTGCCTTCATCACAAGTTTTCCAGATTATTCCTCCAACTTTAGGAGCTCATTTCAAGCTCGATTCTCCATCAAAATCAACATAATTTATATGGAAATGAAGCTTAGCACGAGAGGAACAAATCTATACCAAGATGAGGGCAAGTCATGATGGGCGTTGGCTGAAAGAATAGCCTGAAAGTGGCCTGACGGCCATGGTCCAAATTTTTTCCAGTCCCGTGTGTATTCTGCGTTAAATCGTCCCCCAATGACATTTTAAGGTTGCAAACAACATATGAGCTTCAAAATAAGAAGGATTTGAGGTTCTCA